>OX276493.1:3743333-6739166 GCA_946251955.1 Acronicta psi | reverse complement strand
TTATACAATGCGCAATTTTTTTCAAAATAAATATCAATTTCATAATCAACACCCCTAGAAACCTCGAAATTGATACCCATGTCATATTAATGAAAAAATAATAATATCCGCCATCTTGGATTTCAAAATAAATGGCAATTTTGTAATCAACACGCCAAGAAACCTCGAAATTGATACCCATGTCACAGTTATGAAAAAATAATGTTCGCCATCTTGGATTTCAAAGTAAAGGGCAATTTTGTAATTAGCACACCAAGAAACCTCGAAATTGATACCCATGTCACATTTATGAAAAAAAAATGTCCGCCATCTTGGATTTCAAAATAAATGGCAATTTCATAATCAACACCCCAAGAAACCTCGAAATTGATACCCATGTCACATTTATGAAAAAAAAATGTCCGCCATCTTGGATTTCAAAATAAATGGCAATTTCATAATCAACACCCCAAGAAACCTCGAAATTGATACCCATGTCATATTAATAGAAAAATAATAATGTCCGCCATCTTGAATTTCAAAATAAATGGCAATTTCATAATCAACACCCCAAGAAACCTCGAAATTGATACCCATGTCATATTAATGAAAAAATAATAATGTCCGCCATCTTGGATTTCAAAATAAATGGCAATTTCGTAATCAACACACCAAGAAACCTCGAAATTGATACCCATGTCACAGTTTTGGAAAAAAAATGTCCGCCATCTTGGATTTCAAAATAAATGTCAATTTCGTAATCAACACCTCAAGAAACCTCGAAATTGATACCCATGTCAATTATGACAAAAAAAATGATGTCCACCATCTTGGATTTCAAAACAAATGGCAATTTCGTAATCAACACCCCAAAAAACCTCGAAATTGATACCCATATCATTTAATGAAAAAAATAAGTAGGTTCGCCATCTTGAATTTAATTTAAAAATTATTTTATATTACCTATAAAGTTAAAATCAATAGGTACCTATAATTTAAAAAATAATTGCATATTAACACGCAAGGTAACATTGTACTTGAACTTAGTTAAAAATTAAAATAGTATCCCGAGCTGCTAAAATTTTGTTTTGTAGCTAGCACCGTGCTCACCCTATCAAAACATTGTAAGATTTACACACACTGATAAACCCTTTATACTACTACTAATACACAAAAGTATCGAGTATGTAGCTCCATTTTGCGGAAAAAAGTGGCACAGGTCCGTTCAGCACGGCGCCTCGTCCCGCACTAAAGTATTGGGCGACAGAGGGGCTGCTCAGGGAACTTGCGAGTATCGATTACGTAAAAAAATCATATAAAATAATTAAAAAAGTTTTTCAAAAAAGTGAGCCGAGAGTACTCTCGGCATAGTACTATTTAATATTCTGATGGATTAAAAAAAATCCTACAGTTCATAGTTTAAAAGAAAAAAGGTTGTAACGAAGAAAACGGAGGCTACTTTGGTCATTTATTTTTAATACTTCAAATGTTTTTTTAAAAATTCTGGCCCGAGACGCACTTGCTCTGTATCGTGTAGATTAACATATATTTTTTTTGGATTTTTTCCGATAAAGATTAGGGAGAAAAAACGTTTTAATGTACCCCCAAAACGCGCAATCCACGTACGTCGCCGCCTTAAGTAAGCTCTGTAAATACTTTTTATTAACAAATAAAAATAACGACTTGTACAGTGATTTAAATTATTTTTAGAACTTTGTGTGTCTATCAACTTAAATTATGTGTAGAATGCAAATTATAATTAATTATACTTATTACTGATGTGAGGTCCTGGGTTTGATTCCCGGGATTGGATTGAGTTTTTCTCAGCAGCTCGGAATTTGAATTTAGCAATGTTAAAAATAAATCACTACATATTATGAAACAAATTCCCATGCCGCGTCGGTCTGTCTTTTCGCGATAAACTCAAAAACTACCGAACGGATTTTCATCCAGTTTTCACCAATAGACAGAGTGATTCATGAGGAAGGTTTAGGTGATTGGTTAAGGTATTGTAGGCCACTAGTATTAGGTACAATAAATATGCCAATTCACATCAGATTACCCACGCTATCTCCCAATTCTTCCCGCCAAAATGTCCAGGAGGCGTTTCAAAAGTGCGGGAAAATAAAGCAGATTGTGTAATTCATTTTAGCCTAGACCCACTTCACTGTCAGACCTCTAAGGGTGTAGGTGTGAGTTCAACAACCGCAAAATATTCGGCACATAAGGTTTATTGTTATCTGTACCTACTAACAGAGAAAGCAGTGATAGCCTAGAGGTATGACCACTGGACTGCCAAGTCAAAGGTCTCGAGTTCGAATCCCAGGCACGCACCTCTGACGTTTCGAAATCATGTGCGTAATTATCACTCTCACTAGCCTCTTCGTTGTCGCAAGTGTGACTGCTACCCTCGAGTTTATGGGTTCGATTTCCACGTCGAGCAAAGTGTTATTGGCCTTTTTCTATAAAATTCTCTGTAGAAGCTCGGAATTTGAATTTGGCACAATCTTTTCTCACTGTGGATACTAGACAATGGATACAATACTTATATAGTTTTTTGTAAATACATAGTTATAAAGCATAAAAAACACCCAGAGAAACACATATATTTTTGTGTCCTGTGGGAATCGAACCGACGACCTCGCGGTCAGTACTCGAATCACTAGACCACAGACGTCGTCAAATTCTCCCACATGTTTTACTACTATACAACAGCTTATATGAATGTCGCTTATAAGAATTGTAAGTTCTACTAGAAATTTATTGAAGTTGTCTTATTAGTTTCAAATTGTCAAGAATCTTAGGCTAATATTCAGGCTAGTATTCAGAGACGACGCTCAGCGTAAAGGAAGGCTTCCGTATGTCAAATTTGTATTGCAATATGACATACGGAAGCGTAAGGTCATGCTAAGTCTCGTCTCTGAATCTCAGCCTCAGAGACGATGCTAAGCGTAAAGTAATGCTTCCGTATGTCAAATTTGTATTACAATATGACATACGGAAGCGTAAGTTTATGCTTAGCATCGTCTCTGAATATTAGCTTCAGCCTCAGAGAGGACGCTAAGTGTAAAGTAATGCTTCCGTATGCAGGCTTCCTTATGTCAAATTGTCATACAAATTTGACATACGGAAGCGTAAGTTTATGCTTAGCATCGTCTCGAATATTAGCCTTATAAGCATTGTAACGTTGTCAGAAAGAGCCTAGAGACCGAGATGCATACCGCGTGAAAAGATTTTTACAGGGTCGGCAACGCGTGAGTGATACTTCTGGTGTTGCAAGCGTCCATAGACTACGGTAACCGCTTACCATCAGGCGGGCCATATGCTTGTTTTTGAACTTGGCGGTATAAAATAAAACCTTCTTTCTTTTTAGCTTTGTCATCTATCGGTATCAAATCAAATCATCTTTTATTTGCTGAATACAACTCCTTAAGGTCTAAATTAGGTACATTATCAGTTCCATTATATTCTACCACAGTATGGCATGCAAATGTTATGTTACGATAGACACAAGTTACAATCTTACTTCTTACTTCTTATCTTCTTTTTTACTAATATTATAAATGTGAAAGTTTGTGAGGATGGATGGTTGGATAGATGGATGGATTTTTGTTACTCTTTCACGCAAAAACTACTGAACAGATCTGGATGAAATTTGGCACAGAGGTAGATTATAGTTTGGAATAGCACATAGGCTTTTTATCTCGGTAAACTGTGTGGTTCCCGTGGGATAGCGGGCGAAGCCGCTGGCGGAAAGCTAGTTTAGTCTATAATACAATTAATTGAATGTCATGTTAATAAATTAATGTCAAATTGTCAGTTATACAAAGTCAATAAATTAATTTAAGATTGATACAAACGATTTATGTCCCAAGATATTTATTTATTATTATTATTTAAAAATTAAAATTGAGGAATATTGAGCCGTTACAGACACACTATAATATTTATATTTAATTTTGAATGAATGACAACCCAATTTGACAGGCCCTGGAGTAGGAAATGCCCGTACCGAAAGCTGAAACAACGGACTTCATGCTACGGGAGTAGACCTCTGTACCCGGAACACGAGTATCAGATAATGTAAACTGAGTTACCGCAAAGAGGGCCAAAAGGCCTCAGAGGGCCTTTAATCTTAAAGCTATCGAATTACATGCCCTTGAATGTGCTCAAGTGGTTTTTATTGATTTCCTTCTCAGTTTTATATCATTGCTGAAATGGTGAAATATTACTTTCCTATGATAAATTTAAGGCAAATCAAATGAAAAATGTGTGGACGAGAGTGAAGACGAGGTGTGTTGTCTCCCCAACTATAAAATGTATTCCATCATGTTGTGCACGACACTCGAGGTTGCTATACGGTAGTTAATAAGTGTGTGTTTTTTTTTATACTTTAATGTACAAAGTAGTACAAAAGGCGGACTTAATGCCTTATGGCATTCTCTACCAGTCAACCAGATTATCATCTTCAATTATTCAATGTATTTAAGGAGTTATGGCCTAGGTATAAATGCCCACTGGACTGCCAAAGCAAAGGTCCCAGGCACGCACTCTGATTTTTTGTAATCATGTGCGTTATTACAACGGTGAAGGAAAACATCGTGAGAAAACCTGCATGCCTTAAAGATTTTTTTGACGTCTTGTGAAGTCTGCCAACCTGCACTAGACCAGCGTAGTGGATTATAAGCCGTGCCCAGCAGTGGGACAGAATGGGTTGATGATGATCATTTTCAATCTATTTACTATTTTGATCTCATAAAAGAAGTAAGGTAAGTTTTAATGATAGCCTAGTAAAGGTGGGCAGATTTTGTTAATATAATTTCGTTATAATTGTTAATATGCACATGCACATGGTTTCGAAAATTCGATGTCACTATAGTCTGCGTGGAACTAGTTGACCGCGCCTTAGGTATGTGAGCGGCGGGACGGAGGGGCGGGGTCGCCTGCGCGCGGTGGCACGGAGGGGCGGGGGCTCTTGTTTTTGTTCATAGTAACCCGCCGCCTCACCCCCGAACTATAGGCTATAATTTTCTGTGTTATAACATAAAAGTGTTGTTAAAATTCGAATGTCGACTCTTACAACTCTGATCGGAATCATTAAAAAACTTAATACCCCTACACGAATGAAAATCAAACATGTCCGCTCATTAACGAGCTATTTAAGCCCCTATTTACCACATGAGCATTCAAAGAGCAGAATCACATACCTTTTATTATTAATTTAACACCTCACATTAACAGAAACTCGATACCCGACAGTTCTGGACTTTTCATACGGCATAATGGCTTATTATAGCGTACCAAGTTTTATATTACAATGCTTATATTTTCAAAATTAACAATATAATTGGGCATCGAGTCGAGTTTTGCACACAATGCGCGATGCTTTCAGACATCTGGCGTTGAAAAAAGGGCGGATATACGAAACAGGGACTCAATAGAATCCCAAAGGCACAAAATTCTTTAACACATAATATTACCTCAATCCCTAAATAGGTTCAATAGAATTGCTACTCTGTTTATATTACGATTAGGTCGGTAATTGCTCGCTGAGCTGCGGCAGTTAATTCTATTTAGAACTTCCCATTCGGTTGCATCTGAACATCCCTTAGAACACATTCGTTTTGATTTTTTTTACGCAGTAAATACGACGGGTGTTTGTTATAGGATTTCATGGGCTATCTGATTAATGTTAAGGTTGGATTTTGTTTGTGTACGGTCGAAGAATAAGTCATCACCCTTTGTAGGAATTAGGTGTAGCGTATAATTAGCGACTTTGTGAAAATTGTTAGGTAAACGCACTAATATAGGGTTGTCAAATTGAAATGCGAATAGTTGACAAAAATTCTAAAACTACTCATTCCTATGCAGTCAAAATTGTGAATTACCTTCTGTTACAGATTTTTGCTTAAAAAAGAGAAGTATTCGCGTTTGAGTACCTGTTTATAGAGCACCCCATACATTGAGCACTTAATATAATTCTGGTATCCACGATACAGGCTTGCCTAGTGTGGCTACCTCGAAAATACGCAATCCACCGCTGTCTAATACCTACTTTACATGTATAAATCCATTTTATGTTGGTTTTTCTTTGATTAATAAATGATTTGAAATTTGAAAATTTGAAATATATTCTCAAATGGTGCTTATACGGGAATCCTATTAATAGTATAAATGTGAAAGTTTATTGGATGGATGGATGTTTGTTACTCTTTCACGCCAAAACTACCGAACTGATCTGGATGTAATTTGGTATAGGGATAGATTATAATCTAGAATAGCACATAGGCTACTTTTTATCCCGGTAAAATGTATGGTTCCCGTGGGATAGATTTGTTTTAAGAAGATGAGTATAGATAATTACGTCGTCAACATAGAAAAATCTATAAGAAATAAGTAGACTACGCGGCCGAAACCGCTGGTGGAAAGCTAGTAAGAGTACTCCATATATTAAGTGTTCAATGCATTAGTACTCTAAATCACACCTATGACACTCCATACAAACTTTCCAATACCGCTGCACACTACAATACCAAATGTCAAACTTGTCAAAATTACGTTTGTACACGTGTAAATGCAAATGTGTGCGTGAGAGTGTGTAGGGTTTGTTGGCAGTCCGTCCGGCAAGAACACCGGCAGAATGCGGGGGACCTGAGGTATCTGACGTTAGGGAGGGGCGGAGAGTGGCCAGTCTGTTATTATTTATTCTGTGTCTAAATGCAGGTGCTCAAATGGAAATACTCCAACATCAGTGTGTGATAGATCAAGCGTGGTTCTAAACTTTAGGTTCCAGTTTCTATTCCCAGCTAGAGCAATGTTTTTTTCCATTAAGAAATTATTCGCAAGCTCATTTCTTGCAGAACCATTTTGGTTGCTTAAAGGAAAATGCAGTTTTTTTTCAAGGCTTTTAGTTTTATAGTCTGTGCCTAGGGATATAAAGAAAACTGCCTGTATGGCATAATTGCCAACCCTTAAACGTCGACGAGGTAAGCGAGGTAAGGAACTAAGCGTGTTAGCGTCACGCTCAACAATTTTGAGCTATTAAACTATTTATTGTGAAAAAAGTATGGCAACATTGTTCTAGAAATGACTTTACTAACATGCCATCACGCCTGTATTCCTTTAAGAGTAGGCAGAGGTATACTGTTGTATACCTATAGGTCGCAGCCCATTTCCCTCCTTCTCATTGCTATCTTCTGCCAAATTTTATCGAAATCTCAGCATGCATTTTATTACCGTATAGGCTAAAGCATTTGTTCAACGAATTGTAAAGACATCTGTCACATTAAACATATTGGCACCTTTGCAACAGCACAAAGTTTATCCCCGTACA
This sequence comes from Acronicta psi, assembly GCA_946251955.1. Classification (NCBI taxonomy): domain Eukaryota; kingdom Metazoa; phylum Arthropoda; class Insecta; order Lepidoptera; family Noctuidae; genus Acronicta; species Acronicta psi. The sequence goes on along the minus strand of OX276493.1, from coordinate 6,731,854 downwards.
CACGACAAGACATCAAATTGTATACAGATGGTCTCTAAACCGTATTCCATCGGCATAGTGGTGATTTTTGTCTTTACACATGGCGCGTACCGTAGGACCAAATTTTCTACACGCCCTTTGATCCGTATTGATGCTCTTTGGTGCTGGCGACCGGAGTGCTTCGGACAGGGCTAGCCGAAGCGCGGGAATGCGGCCCAAAAAAGTCTTTTCAACTTTTAAAGCAGTTCAAAATAGCCGGTATATTTAATGTGACAGTATGGGCTGTCATTATGACGTCACCGTTTTGGTAACTTTGACGTTATGGAAGGTATCTGGATTCTTGATAGTGGTTTATCAATAATATTTTGGGCTATTAAACCGCTTAGTATATAACATACAATCACGTTTGTATTCTACTGTGTATTCGTTGGTGTAGTAATGTACACCAACAGTTCACCGGTATGTTTTAGGTCCTAATCGGTGGCGTTAATCCAAACGCCAAGCTTCTTACAATTTCATAGAAAAATCCAATCACACACTTTGTCCAACCTGGAAATCGAATCCAGGACCTCGCTAACGACCACTACGGTAACTTATAGGCAATTATTTAGTAACATCATATATCACATTCACGTTCAAAGTAAAAATTGTAAGTCTCACATTTTAATTTTTGTTAGGTACACATAGGAAAATTTATCCGCACAGCTCTTTCATTTTATAATTAAAAAGGATGTCGGTAATTAATACTATTTCATTCTAATTGATCCTTTGTTAAATCTGTCATCAATTAACTTCTACTTATCACGTTATACGTAGTTAAGTCTAAGTAGTTATATCAACATAGTCTTTGATCACGATGTTATTTTGAAATGAGTGCGTGCTCTCTACGTGAATAAAAAAAAATATCGGCTTTATTAAAACTATGTTCAGGTTCTTTTGAAGTATTTTGAATATATTTTGAAGTTTTGTGACACTTTTTGAATGATAAATAAATCTTATTTTTGGAATATACAAATCACCATATAGACATAAGAGCTTGTTGTAGGTTAGGTATTATGGGTACTAGACAATGGTTTTTTTTTGTTGTAAATATATACTTAATATATATGTATGTATAAGAAACACTCAAACAAGCACAAACACCTAAGTTCATCACATAAATTGTGTTTAGTGGGAATCAAACCCACGACCTCGTGATCAGCAGTCCGGTAATCGAATCACGAGACCACAGTCGTCATCGTTTTGACAAAGATTGTAAAATATCTAAACAAAATTATTATCTGCCAAAGACTTGTGTGTAAGCAGGTAGCAAAACTGGCGTTTTGACATATTTTGCGTTTTATAGTCGACCATAAAATTGCTTTACCACCCTTAGAGTGAATGTCGTCTGCACAGCACAAAACAACAAGGTCTATTATTGCTTACAAGACAAAGTGACAGATTGATAATGAGCCTTAGTAAATTTAATTTGGTAGGAAGTTTTCGTCAAAAGTGGTAAAGCAATTTTATGGTATACTATACTTACAATCTTTGTTGAAACACATATTAAGTGACTATCTGCCTCTACACTTATCTTTTCTGCCTTTCCCACTTAAAATTTTGCAATTTGATACCACAAATCAAACAATATCGCATAAAAAAGTCTAAAAGCGTCATAAATACATAAATTTGCAATTGTAAATATATAAAGCCATAGTTTTCGATTCTTGTTGTTTAAAATGTAAATATATTCGTTCACAAAAGGATCAAATGGAACACCTATAAAGTACAAATGAGTCGACAATAAACTTGGTGCGCACAAGCGATGACATTTTGAATTATATTTGAATTGATCAACGGTTACGTGTTTATAGTAGGTAAGGTACGCGCTCTTTTCGGGGATTCGTGTTGATATCTAAAAACATTAAAAGAAATTAATGCTTTAGTCTTTATTATACTGTATTTTTTATATAAATCGTATTTTTTTATACCCTCAGTTCGTCCAAAATCATTTTTCTCGACCAAGTAATTGAACCCAGGACCTCTAGCGTAGCAGTCGCGCTTTGGATCACTAAACTCACGTAATATTTTGTAATTGTAAATGGAATAAAAGGTTAAATAAAAAATTACTGTAAGTACTTATATTATTCTTTAGAGAAAGAATATTTGTTGAGAATTATCTCATTTGTATTGTAAATTGGGTTATGTTTTTATAGTGTCTATCAATAAAAACTAAAGTGCAAAGGTGAAGATATTTTTTTAATGTTTCTGCCTTGCTACCAACTGAACAACTTTTATCTGAAATCTATTCTAAATCGATTAAAACTTATCAAATTATAATAATGGGACTCAGAAGCAAATTGCCACTAAAAAGTAAAACCTTTCAAGACAACATAAAGTCGAACTATTAGTAGCCACGATCGTTAATTTCTATTCAACTATAATAATAACCATATTACTAAAACTCGAATCACAACTATGTAAAACACCAAATTCCTAAAACATAAGAAATAAACATTTATGACATTGATAACCCATACAAACATACATGACCATCGAAATATCATAAAAATAAATCTATAAGTACTAATATTATAAAGCTGAAGAGTTGGTTTGTTAGTATGTTTGGTGGCGCTGTGTGTCGGGTCGTTTTATTCTCTACAACATGGTTGAGTCAAACGGCGCCGATACACACGACATGCTCGTGAACGGGTGCTGTCTGTCGGGACTGGTCGGCTCTTACTGCTATGGCAGTAATTTCAATTGTAATACTTACCTACTCTTTAATCTCTGCAACTACACATCAAGCTGCATCATCCTCATTACTATTCACAACAATTGTTACTGTTACCACACATATTTTTTTAAAAAGAGTATCTATGGAGTTTCTTGCCGGCTCTTCTCCATAAGACCTACTTTTTTTGGAACCGTGCAACTAATTTAACGTTTCAAAAGTACCTATTTATATGGTCTAATTGAAATAAAATATTTTGAATTTGAATTTGAATTTGTTTGTTTGATTGGACGCGCTAATCTCAGCAACTACTAGTCCGATTTGAAAAAATCCTGCAGTTATAGATAGCCTGTTTATTGAGTAAGGCTATATATCATCACGCTACGACCGAAAGGAGCGGAGTATCAATTAAAAATGTTTCAAAAACGGGAAAGAAACAACTTTACTTACGGAAACGAAGTCACGGGCAAACGCTAGTTGTATAATATTATAGTCAACGGCTTTTAACCATAACACTCCAATGACGCCACAAAAAATATTCCCATTTCAAAACAAACAAGTGAAATTTGTAAATATCTTCCCATTTGAAAAAAGAATTCGGTTTAAGTGACCCGACAAATGGTAATAAAATGGTAACGGATGGTAATTGGTTAGATAGTGGGCCGATTCGACCGCCCCCCACCGCTCGCACCGGGTTAATAGCACGACGCATCAAATTCATATGTATCACAGCGTGATAAAGTATTTGTTGATAAATTCTCCTAATGTATTGCTTAAACTGGTAGTTACTAACGGGAGATTTGATTAAAAGTTTAAATGTATTGTGAATTTGTTTTGGAACCGTATAAATGTAGGTTTTATGTCTTTCAATGCATCAGCTGGTTTTTTTTAAAGGCATTCGGTATTGATCATAATCGAATGAGTATCGATTTCGTTTATAGATACCAGTGCAGTGGTGATAACAACCTATTTATTATAATTCAAAATTTGAAATCGTTATAAGTGAATTTATACCGTTATTGAAGACAAGAATTTTCTTAGACTTTCTGAGAAAAATACAAAAATATTCTTGGCAGAAAATTCCTTATCTATTCAATATCTTCAAGTAGTGTTGGACCGAATATGGAATTTTGCGATCGTCGTACAAGCGAGTTATTCCGATTTTGAAATCGGGGTCTAGTCTGCCCCACAGTTGGTAAGATTGAATTTCGCACGCAACACTGGGTCAGGCAGAGAGTATGCATGAGTGGTCGTTACGACCGGACACGGCGCTTGAGGGTTAGTTAAAGTTGGTTCCCATAATGCTTGCGTTTACCCGAAATTGAGGGGTATCCATATTCCCTCTAGTTGTAGAACATTAAGAAAAAGGTTGAACTTTTTTTCTAGGTATACTTTTCTCGGGAATGAGCAGGGGAAATTATAATACTTAATTAATATTTTAATACATTTCAAATACATAGATATAAGAAACTCCCAGACCAACACAAATACTAAAACCTCCTTACCGCTTTTTTAAAGAACTCCATCCTATAGTTTTTTTTTTTTTAATATTTTTCGACATTTTACACAGCACCATCTAACCTAGTCGCAAACTAAGCAGAGCTTGTACTATGGATATTAGACAAGTAGACAATGGATATAATACTTATGTACTTTCTTTTATATATACATACTTATGATACATAAGAAACAAACATTTATTTCATTTATTTATTTATGCTTAATGTCTTAATTTTTTATGCATTTTCTGCCAGACAACCATTGGGTGATGCAGAGATGGTCAAGGTAGATGCACCAGAATGAAAATTATGTGCATCAGATAAATATTTGTATCCTGTGAGAATCGAACCTCATGATCAGCAATCCGGTACTCAAACCACTAGACCACAGACGTCGCGCCACTTTTATAATATATATATTTTTTTACTATTCTTTATCTATATTATCATGTACTAAAACTATAATATTTCTTTGTTTACAGGTAAGCAATTCGTTTTAATGGTATCATAATATTCTTAAGTATTGGAAGCAACAATTAATTCAAGCTTTAATGAAGATTATAAAACTGGAAGGTAAGTAATTATAAATTTTATGACTTATGTGGATTTTATAACGCTGTAACATTGGAAATTACGAATTAAAAATATCATTGTGTAGCCATTAAAATTCTTGGTGTATCTGATAGAAATATACCATCACGCCTGTATTCCCCGAAGGATAAGCAGTAACAATTGGGTTCCCATCAGTACCTTCTGCTTAAGTCCATACTTTTACTTACTTACAAATATTATAAACAGGAAAGTAGCTATGTTTGTCTGTACCCTTTTTACGCTTAAACTGCTGTAAAGATTTCAATACAATTTTGCGAAGAAATAGATTGCATTCTCACGAAGGACACTGGTTACTTGTTGTGTTCAAAAGTCCTTTTGGGAATGTGCGAAAAATCTAGTAGTATCTATATCTATACTAATATTATAAAGAGGAAAGATTTGATTGTTTGTTTGTATTGAATAGGCTCCGAAACTACTGGACCGATTCGAAAAAATCTTTCATTGTTGGATAGCCCATTTATCGGAGAAGAAAAAAAAAGAAAATTATTTAACTGAGGTGACTACGCAAATAAGAAAACCTTCCTATAATTATATAAACATAAATTAACAAAGACATTTTACCGTCTTGTTTTGGCAAAAGCCTTGAAAACAAACATTCGTATTACACGAAGTTAATTTTTATGCTGATGGGGGTCGTAAAGAGGACTGCTCATCTCGTCTTGGCATCTTACGAGGGAAATGAATAAAGACCTTGTCATGGGAGAATGTGATTAAATAATTAAGTAATTAAGAATGTTTTAGTTCAAACGATTAATTTAAGAAAGGAAAATTAAAAAATATTAGTTGCCACTCGCGTTTTAAAAGGAGTATTTAATAATAATAATATAATAATCAACCCATATACTGTCCCACTGCTGGACACGGGTCTCCTGTCAGTATGAGAGGGATTAGGCTATAGTCCACCACGCTAGCCCAATACGGGTTGGCAGACTTCACATGCCGTCGAGAAAATCTCTCAGGCATGCAGGTTTCCTCACGATGTTTTCCTTACCGTTAAAGCGAGTGATAATTACGCACATGATTTCGAAAAGTCAGAGGCGAACTCGAAACCTTTGACTTGGGAGTCCAGTGGTCATACCCCCAGGTTATCACTGCTTCAGGAAAAGGAATATTTATTTTTTATTTTTTAACACAAAAGTTAGCCTGTGTTTTTCCTTTCTACCTAAATGCTTGAAAAGGTATGCATTTGCTTTTAAGCTTCGCAGGCAAGAATAGATAAAAAAAATGTAATTAAAAAAAGTATGTAGTTTATGAGTGATCTGAGTGTTAAAAAAACAGCACAATAACTCAGTTTTGAGCTTTTTTAAAAAAATCAGCAAGTGGCGGTCGGGTCTCTAGATTCTGCCTACCCCCCTGGAAAAAGGCGTGAGTGTGTGTACGCTTAAAAAAAAAGAATCACATGCGTGCTTTCCGAATATTGTTCTTTTTTAATTGGTTAATGTCCGGTCGCAGGCTTTACCGATTTTAAAAATCCTTTTTTCACACAGAAATTTTGATGATAAATTTTGCCAAGTATGCCATGCTCTTAGTCTAACAAAGCTGAGCTAATCGAGACTAGCAGCTACCGCTAGAATGCTACGTACCGTCGAACCCGCATACCAGCATAGACTGAACGCGGCGGAGCGTGAACTATTGAACCCCTTGGAACGACAGACATGCGACGAATCGACTGACTACAGGAGCAAGGAACAGAAGTACAAGAAGTACAAGACGTACAAGAAGTATAGAAGTACAGAAGTACAGAAGTACAGAAGTACAAAAGTACAAAAGTACAGAAGTACAGAAGTACAGAAGTACAGAAGTACAGAAGTACAAGAAGTACAGAAGCAAGCGAGTTGCGCGACTGTAGGGCGACTATGGCGCAACATTTGACGGTCTGACACACAGTTTTACGCTTTGACAGACACAGGCAGTTAGATGGAATATTCTGTATTGTACAACAACATCCTACTTATATTATAAATGTGTAAGTTTGTATGTATGGATGGATGGATGTTTGTTACTCTCTCGCGCAAAAACTACTGAACGGATCTGGATGTAATTTCGCACAGAGATAAAACGTAGTCTGGAATAGGACATAGGCTACTTTTTATTCCGGTAAAATATATGGTTCCCGTGGGATAGCGGGCGAAGCAAAAGTTAGTAAATTATAAATAGGACCCAAATAAAAGTATTACAATTGGCGGTCTTATCGCTAATAGGAATTTCGTACAGACAACCTTTGGATGGACATGAATCATGTAAGAAAATATAAACTGGTACTAGGTAGCTTCATGGCATGTTTATTATGTGATGAATCAAAGGAGTAGAGGAGCAAGTGGTGCAAGAAAAGTAGGTTGCGCAACTGTAGGGCGAGTATAGCCCAACATTTGATGGTTGCTTAAATGAATAAACGTGGTCATGTTAAAATACAACGTTAGTTTTTGTTTACATTAAAGCCGAAACACGTCAACTTCATTTTGATTAGATAGGCAAGAAAAAGATACAAAATAAAAGAAATGGTTAAAACCTTTACTATCATGTTTAAGTTGTGAGAAAGGGATGCTGCTATTTGATGTGTATAGTTGCATCTCTCTTCCACAATCGCAAGATGTGGTAGTGCTGGATTCACTATCTGTAATATTGTTGCAAGTAGTTATTACACGTACCTAAACATTTTTATTTTAAACTTCTGTTGTTTATCTGCATATTATTAAATCTTTGTATTACCAAATATCTACCAGTTTTAGCTAGATTATATTACTTTTCATTTTTTTTATTTTTACGTAAAGTTTTAGTGTTTAATTTAAGTAATTTAAATATTTATATGAGTCTGTCTTGTATTAATTTGTAATTTGATCTAACAAATAAGGTGCGAACAGGATATTTCATTTGCATAAAATCATTAAAATGGTTTTATAGTTTTTTATAGACTTTATGGTTGCCTAAAATCTGTCCTGACCACTATTCAGGTTTTTTTTATGATAGTGTTAGACCGTAGCTTACTGATTTTCTTCCTGATTACATCTGAGTAACTACATTAAATAAATAAATAAATATTTTTGGTCATTTTTTACATAGCACCATCTAGTCCCAAAGCAGAGCTTAGTTTGGGACATAGACAAATAGGTACATACTTATAAAACATAAAAAACACTCAGACAAACACAAATACTTGTAGTCAATATGTACATAAATATTTGTGTCTTGTAGGAATCGAGCCCACGACCTCGTAATCAGCAATCCGGTACTCGAACCACTAGACCACAAACGTCGATAAATTGAACTTATGCGGATTGTAGGTCGTATTTGCCCATCGAATGACGAATGTTATCATTAGTCATGGCACCGAGCCAGGTTTTTAGTAACACATATAATAAAGCCTAGATTATCCGCACAAAAACGTATTATCTACTCATAATAGTAAGTCCCTCAATAACGCGAATGCTTGACCGCAGAATATCTTTCCTACTCATTGGTATAGCCACAAAAACCAAACTATTGTCACAACACATCGATCTTCAGTAGAGTGTAAATTAATCTTGTAAGTGCGTAGCGTACCTACCGTCGAAGAAAAACCGGACCAATGGCTGAGTGGCTGACAACGAGCGCGCTGGATCGATCACCTGGGAATCAGAACTGTTTGCGCACAAAAAATAAAGGTGTATTATGTTTTTTTTCTTGAAGGAAGTATTACGTTCAAGATTATCAATATTATCAGCGTTACTACCTCTAGCCTTGTGGTCCTTAGCGTGACTGCTACGCTTGAGGTCGGGTTTGATTTCCTAGTTAAGTGTTGTTGAGATTTTCGATAGTATTCTCAGTTCTAGAATTTGGACTTGTTCCTTCGCCCCCTATAATATGGGACCTTTTTTTTCGAGGTTGGAAATCCTCATGGATGTCCCCCAGAAAGGGTGGGGGCTGTCAGGTTCCTACTGACTAAAACCAACCCCCTGTGCCCACTCGCACTTGCGTCGGGGGCTACGGGAACAACGCATACTTCCGTGGATAATATGGGACCTAAAAATACCGGTAATCTGTCTAACCATTCGGGAAATAAAGGCATGATAGATTTGAATGGGTTAAAATAAATTATTTTATACTCATGTAATTAGATATTGTAAGGTTGTTATAATGTTGATGATAGAAATTTCTCTGCAGTACAATTTGAACTCTTAATTATTAGGAGATTGATGAAGTGACGTAACGAATCGCAAGAATTGCAGCTCCTATACAAATGCCATGCAAGAGCGGTGAAGAGCAAAATCGTTTGTGAAACAAAACGGAAACTGTTGACATTAAATAAAACGGTATTTCGCAAGTTTCGTTGCAGTTATGAAAAGCTATCATAACTATAAATTCAATTAAGACTTGGCTCTTTTATTTTTGTGTTGCAACGCCCGTTTTGAAATTGTTATTTTTTATTGTTACTTAATTTGGTATTTCAGTAAATTAATAATTTCACAAGTTTATTTCCACTGGTTTGAATTTTTAGCTATCACTGCGGTCTCAGCTGTGCCGTAAATTTCAGTTTATATAGCTAAACGCCTATTTGGCGACGATGGCGACGTCTGTGGTCTAGTGGTTCGAGTACCGGACTGCTGATCACGAGGTCATGGGTTCGATTCCCACAGGACACAAACATTTATGTGATGGACTTAAGTGTTTATGTTTGTCTGGGAGTTTCTTATATATTATAAGTATGTATTTACAAAAATAAAGTATATAAGTATTATATCCATTGTCTAGTACCCGTAGTACAAGCTCTTAGTTTGGGACTAGATGGTGCTGTGTAAAATGTCCCAGGAAATTTATTTCCCATAGGGGTAGGCAGAGACTATAGATTTCCACTTGCTACGATCCTGGCACACCACTTTCGCTTCATCTATGCATCATCAAACTCCCAATGCATGCTCGTCGGTTTAGGATGCTCTTACTTAACCTTGCCCTTTTTATTTTGTTGTGTGTACACTCATTGCTACAATATCTTAAACGAGTGACTCTTTGAAGAGTAAGTTGTAATGCAATCTTTGTAATATATTACTGCGTAAGGACAGGGCGTACCGCATGTCACAATGACACCCCCGAACTAGGGGGGCTAGACAAGTTGCATTTTGACATTCGAATCGACAAACAAAATGTATGTAAATGAAATTAGTGACAGCCCGATTTGTCGAAAGCAGATTTGTGTCATTTCCATACATTTTGTTTGTCGATTCGAATGTCAAAATGCAACTTGTCTAGCCCCCTAGGTCCCAAAATGAACTTCTCTAAACCGAACTCCGCGATCGGCTAAAAAACAAACGCCGTGCGATACTAACAAAGATGGCGTCAGTGTTTGTGTGTATGTCGAACGCGTCTGTCAAATGTTCGGACGTCCCTATCTTTAGTATTTAAAACAATGAGTTTACGACGATGCGTGCAAAAGTGCAAGCAAAAATCATCCATAAAACATTTCAACATGAGTGCATTTCTCAAAGAAAATCGAACTAATTTTCCATACAGCCAGACGATGTCGTCATAGACTGGTGCTCACGGCGCGTCTTACACCAATGCGTAACTAGGACTTATGGCTTGTGACATGTGCGTTCATTGCGCTGCACTTGCCTAGACACGTCACATGACGTCATTTAACACAAGAAGCGTGCTTATTGAAGTAGAATATTGTTTACTGGAATCTTAACGGAGTTTTACTTGAGGTTTAAAGAGACAGATCATTTATTTTCTTTTTAACCCCCGACGCAAAAACGACGGGTGTTATAAGTTTGACGTGTCTGTGTGTGTGTGTGTGTGTGTGTGTGTGTCTGTGGCATCGTAGCGCCCGAACGGATGAACCGATTTTGATTTCGTTTTTTTATTTGAAAGGTGAATTAGTCGGGAGTGTAGCTATGTTTGATGAAAATCGGTCCAACATGGCTGCCGCCACAAAATAGCGGATTACATATTTTTTCGCACCTCCCTCAATATGGGTATCAAATGAAAGGGCTTAACTAGGAGAATACTAAACACTATGATACATTTCAAATTGGCAAATTACATTAAGTGTCGGGGGTTTAGTAATTTTTTTATTTAGGCTAGGTTAATTATTATTAATTCACACGACTTGGCGTCCCTTATTTCACTCGTTTGTTGATCACATATTTATTTATGTATTTCTTATCAAGTACCTAAGCAATGATAGTCTATAGGTATGACCACTGGATTGCCAAGTCAAAGGTCTCGAGTTCGAATCCAAGGCACACACCTCTGACATTTCGAAATCATGTGTGAAATTATCACTCGCTGAAGGAAAACAACGAGAGGAAACCTGCATGCCTGAGAGATTTTCTCGACGGCATGTGAAGTCTGCCAATCCACACTAGGCCAGCGTGGTGGACTATAGCCTAATCCCTCTCATACTGAGAGGAGACCCGTGCCCAGCAGTGGGACAGGATATGGGTTGACAAGTACCAAAACACAAAGTCTCATTGTTTATCTTCAACAATGACGGATTCCCAAACTCTCATCTCCTAATTTTTTCGCGTAAAATGGTAATACAGACATATATACATACATAGCTTCACGCCTGTTTCCCATAGGGGTAGGCAGAGACCATAGATTTCCACTTGCTACGATCCTGGCACACCACTTTCGCTTCGTCTAGGCATGTTCATTAACCTCTCCATGCATGCTCGTCGGTTTAGGGTGCTCCTAAACTTGCCTTTGAGAACGTCCGCAACCTGGTTGTGGTGCGTCCGAGGTCGACCCCTTCAAACTCTTCCAAAATGGTAATAGGTAAATATTATATATTCTAAAGCATAAAGCTTAACAAAACAAACATACCTGTCTACCTTCCCCGTATATAAGACGCGATATTATGTAAAACAACTTCAACTACAAAGATTAAGTTCAACGCACAACAACCTACTTTAACCCTATCAGCGCTCAAGCCCGGGCACATTTAACCCCCCGCCGTCTGTCGCCGCAGACGGACGCGAAGTCCGTCAAGTGCGATCCTGTAACCCTATATCGAAGCCATAGGGGCAGGTGTAGCCTGCCTTACCTGACAGCGTTACCCCTGTCACAGAGACATGCCATTTTGCACATGTTAGGGTTAAGTTTGCGCGTAATTGTTTATTTAGGATTTCTAAAGTGAGATATTACACAACTCGTACTATGATTTCCATAAATGTTAGGTGCGTAGTACTTATTATTGACTAGCTTTCCGCCAGCGGCTTCGCCCGCATGGTCTGCAGTATTTCTTATAGCTTACATCCCCTATTTCAACCCCGTACAGCTCTATTTTCTGTGTGTACTATCTGTGTACCAAATTTCATTTAAATCTGTTCTGTGGTTTTGACGTGAAAGCGCGACAGACAGACAGAGTTACTTTCGGATTTATAATATTAGTAAGGATAAGTTGGAGGTATAAACGTGTTTTGGACGAAGAAAATGGAGATGTTGTAACTTCCTATCCCAGTGGGAGAAACGCGAGTGTACCTACCTACAATGCAGGAGAAAATATTAGTGTAGGGCAATGTTTTTAAAAGTTAAAGGTTATAAGATAATGATTGAGGAAGATATGATAAAATTGCATGTGACTTGATGAAATTATTAGGCTCGTTTACACATAATACAAACTCTTTTTAGGAGACGTACTTTCTTGTCAATAAAGAGTACTCTAAGAACTTTCCGAAAACGTGAAGAGATGTATCGACACACAAAAAAATCGGGTAGGAACAACTTTAATCCAAAAATCTGAGTGTATCACAAAAAGCCGGGTCATTTCACGGTTGCTCGGCCTAAATCAACACGAATGTGGGGTAAACACCGTGGCGGGTTACAAAAACTATCATTGTAAGCCATGGATTATGGTGATGAAATGGACGGGTGGAATACGTGTTCTGTCGGAGACTGCTCTGTATTACCACAGATTAATAATAGATGCTGTAGTTGTTCCTCATCTTACTCGTTTGTATGTACAAAATACAAAATAATAATATTTCAATAGGTAATTTTTAAAAATAAATATTGCATGGTATAAACTGTAGTTAAAAAGTATAATTTCTCCCACGATTAGAATGCAACCTATGCGAAAATGTGCAGTATGCGGGTGCATATATGACTATTATTGCCATCCTTTTCGTTTCCCTATAATTTTTGCAAATTAGAGCAGGAAAAATATAGTTCTACGAATTTCCATGATAAAAAAAGTCGCAGGGGTGTACTACACTCATAGATTATCGGTATGTTTAAATCTATTTGATTGATGTGCGAACTTTTTTGGCATCAACGGGGCACAAACCCTGACACCAACCCGCTTTTGGGTGCTTTTTTTCACAGAAATACCAAACAACAAGACTTCCCATAACTGTACGAACAAGACAAGTTAATATTCCTTTGAAATAAATTATATATACAAACTGTAAAGTTCACAGACAGTCATATCGTGTACATAATGTATATTACAACACAGGTTTCAGTTCGTTAACACTGTAATAACAAAATTAAACGCGACAACCCCAAGACTATGACATAACCCTCCAAATGCTAAGCTGGTTATATTGTACCCCAGGAGACCTAAACTAAATACAGGCGCCGTCTCCTGGAATTACGTTATTACGGTCAAAGCCTCCCACTGGTTTGCTTTAATTAATTTAAACTCGACCTGCGCATCGAACCCCGACACCTTAGTTTAAACTGATATTATTTGAGAACGTCTCTTTGAACGCTTCCAGATTGCCTTTGTCTTATATTATTGTTGGTATAATTATAATTTTAACTAATTAAATTTTAGCTCCAAAGCTCGGAGCATTGTTCATATTATTGCCTGGTATAGTACTAAAATTAGTACTTAACATTATTTGAGAATACTTTATTAATTACATTTAACTTCCAACTAAGAGATTCTTTGATGAGTAAATAAATTAGTCTCCAGTTTCAATAAAATACCGGATAACAGAAAATATATTTACATTAGACGAATATTATGTTTTAAGTACTAAGTATTTGAACAATCATGTATTTTCTCATGAGATTTTAGACAGACGCGCATTTTAGTGACATAGTGTCGTCATAAAATGGTGGTAGTGTCACAACTATGACACCCCATACAAATTTTCCGATACCGCTGCACACTACAATACCAAATGTCAAACTTGTCAAAATTACGTTTGTACACGTGCAAATGCAAATGTGTGCGTGAGAGTGCGTAAGGTTTGTTGGCAGTCCGGTAACAACACCGGCAGAATACGGGGAACCTGAGGGGCGGAGAGTGGCCATTCTGTTATTATTTATTCTGTGGTAGTGTATCCTGATATTTCCGACATATAGAGCTGAATTGATATGTTGTAAGCCTTTTATTAAGTTGTGTGAATGTGGATAATGATGATGATTAAATTCATCTTCCTAGCCTATTACCGGGTTGGGGTCGGCGTCCAGTTTTCAGCAGTAGCAGTATTTTGCATAAAGCGACTGCCATAAAGCCCTAACTCCTGTGCCCAAATATTTTATCCTGTGCCAACAATGGCACGCGTGCCGTTGATTCGCCATCACCATAGGCCATAAGTATGCTCTCAGAGGCACGGGGTTTCTAAGCGGTAGTATTAACAACAAACCCTAAAAAGTATTTAATTTTTACCTTTAATCCTGGTTTTCTCAGAATATTGCGTTATCCCTCTTAGCCAGAATATTTTCGGCATCGTAATATTTAAAATGCAAACGAGTTTCTTGAGTCTGTTCTCAAAGGGCTTATTAAGCTGTGAAATAGACAAATATTTTTAAAAACTTCGACATGTTTGCCAAGTTTTGGGCAAAAAGTCGGAAATCCAGTTTCGAAAACAAACTCTTGCTTTTTTTTGGCGGCAAAAAATCTGTTGTCGGACTCATAAATTCATGTGCTGACACCCAAAATGTGTTCTTGACGTGTACAGACGGATGTTTTTGATTGTACTTAGCTTTCGTTCTGCGATAAGGTTCAATTTTGTTTGTGAGTTTGATGTTGTAAATGATTTGCTTGTTTAGGGGATTAGGGAATGTGTACTTGTTTAGGTACCGTCTTTAACACCTTGTACACTATTCGATAAATTCTTGTCATCATCATTATCAACCCATCTACTGTCCCACTGCTGGGCACGGGTCTCCTCTTACAATGAGAAGGAAAAATCTTATATTAAAGTACCTATTACTAAAATTGTTTTATCTCACTTCATTAATGTAAAACTTATTAATTTATTTTGCTTATTTACAAGGTATATTCTATACGGGTCGGTCGCGTCGCGGGTTCGATCAACTCGCGTAACAAATATCCGTATGGCCTACAGATAGTATGTTCTGGGCAAAATATATAACCAAAGATAGAACAAAATAAAAAATATGATGACTTTGACGACGTCTGTGGTCTAGTGGATCGAGTACCGGACTGCCGATCACGAGGTGGTGGGTTCGATTCCCACAAGACACAAATATTTATGTGATGAACTTAAGTGTTTGTGTTTGTCTGGGTGTTTCTTATATATTATAAGTATGTACTTACAAAAAAAAAGTATATAAGTATTATATCCATTGTCTAATACCCATAGAACAAGCTCTGCTTAGTTTGGGACTAGATGGTGCTGTGTCAAATGTCCCAGGATATTTACTTTACTGCAATGACCCACAAACGCTTCAGCCCGTCAATGCGCTTGCGGCGTCTCCCCCAGACAACGGCTGATCTTTTTATCTTGCCCCACAATTCTACCAGGATCTGATTGTCGCATCAGCAAACGCAGTCCACGTTGCTTAGTTTTGGGCTGGACAAGTATGGGCCCATCATACTTTTTTATGCTTGAAAGTCGGCCAGCGAGCCACCAGGGGGGCACAAGTTGCAACTTGTCTAGCCCCCCTCTGATAGATAGTAAGTGGCCATCGCCATTTCATTTAAATTCGCATCTACACGCTAAAAAGAAGGGTACACACTGACCGTACCGGTAAACATCGTATAAGTTCTTCATAGAATATCAGTTTAATTTATTTTCATATACGACTGCACACGAATGGACTTGCAGCTAGTTGCTACTCGCAAACAGTAAAATAATAAGGATGACAGTAAAGTTGTACGCGACATGTGCGCAGAACATCGTGGGATCAGGTCTTAGTGTAAGAAAAAAGCGGTTAAAAATAAGCGCTCTAGCCTGCCCTTGCCCAGTTATCTTGGCGGCCAATCAAGGAGAATTAACAATCGACGATGTCTGTTGTCTAGCGGTTCGAGTACCGGACTGCTGATCATGAGGTCGTGGGTTCGATTCCCACGGGACTCAAATATTTATGTGATGAACTTAAGTGTTTGTGTTTGTCTGGGTGTTTCTTATGTATTTATTATAAGAATGTATTTACAAAAAATGTTAATGTAGTCAGAGGCTCAGAAAAGCCGGGCCCCACCTGTTTATACTTAGGATATCAGTATTGCCCAGAAAATTGTACCAATGTGGGGCATATCGAGACCCGTCTGTGCTTCAGAAAGCATCAAACGCTATACGCATTTGCCACTTTATGATATAAAACATTTAAATGTTAACATACTTACCTCAGACAGGTTGAATTTAGATTCATTAAAACGGCTATCACTCATCCGTAGATTGACCTCGACGAGCACAGCTTAACGTCTCGGATTAATCGATTAGGCCTCGAGACGAACTCAAGCCGTATAAAATATAGTGTTAGACAAACAATAGTTATAACTTTCTTTATATTATTATCGTGAGCAGTTATGGTTTATACGACATAATTTTTAATGACAACATTATTATCTGTCATTTTACGTCCTCATAAACCTCGTGGTTTCCGATTATGAATATGGCCACCCCGTTGTTTCCTGTTGGTGTCGACTGTAGTAAAAGGCCGATGTTATCCACACATACCTACAGCAATGATTTTATTGAACTATCACGTTCAATCTACACTAATATTATAAAGAGGAAAGATTTGTATTTTTGTATGTAACGAATAAACTCAAAAAGAACTGGACCGATTTGAAAAATTCCTTCCATGTTAGATAGCCCATTTATCGGGGAAGGCTATAGGCTATATATCATCACGCTACGACTAATAGGAGCGGAGTAGTAATAAAAATGTTGCAAAAACGGGGGAAAAAATTATAAGACCACGCGGGCGAAGCCGCTGGCGGAAAGCTAGTCGTTTATATAACCTAACGTAATCTTCTTACTATTATTATAAAAATGACAGTTTGGATGTTTGGACGTTTGTTGCTCTTTCACGGCAAAACGGCTGAACCGATTTGACTAAAAGTTGGAAACGGTGATGGATATATCTTGTATTAGGACATACGCTACATTTGAATCCCGAAAAATTCAAAGTTCCTACGGGAAACGAGTTCAAAGTTGCTAACTCCACGCGGGCGAAACCGCGGGTAAAACTAGTAGTACTTATTTATATAAAATGGTAGAAGGTATTTCTATAACTAATTTAAAATGGTTTTTAAATATGTCGGTAGCCGTTAGAGAAACATGGGCTTGACATACAAAGGGGTATTTCTGTCTTAATATGCGTGCTGTTTAAATAATTATGATGTCCAATATCTCGCCTCCAGGGCTGGTTTTAGCAAATTAAAAAGCTGGAAACTAAATAAGTACCTAATACTAAAAGAGTCTGAGCTATGATTGCGTTGTGCATAGATATTTATTCTGATAAAAATAACTTGAAACTTATCCGCTAAATGTGGCACCCAACCCTTACCTCGACATATTCATTTTCTTTGAAACGCGTACAAGTTTCTAGAGTTTAATAAAAGTGTTGCTTGTAAATAGTCGGCCACAACGGAAGCTACACAGCTTGTCAGTTGACGCGAAAAAATCTCGCTCTAATTAGATTTAGTGGGACGCGACCCTTTCTGTCAAAATTGGGTCAGTACGATGATGAATGTTGTGTTTGAGTATGTGTGTGTGTGAGTGGTAGTTAGCATTTGAGGGTTGGTTGAATCTATGTAAGTGTAGCTTGTGTGTCCCACTTTCGGAAGAGCGTATATGTTTAGAATTTAAAGTCGAAAATTGTTTGTAGTTTGAACTTAACGACCACTGAGATAATGATGCATTTTATTAAGTAACTAGCTTTCCGCCAGCGGCTTCGCCCGCTATCCCACGGGAACCATACATTTTACCGGGATAAAAAGTAGCCTATGTGTTATTCCAGACTATAATCTATCTCTGTGCCAAATTTTATCAAGATCCGTTCAGTAGTTTTTGCGTGAAAGAGTAACAAACATCCATCCATCCATCCTCATATTAGTAAGATAACTTATGTTACTGGGTAAAGATTTAGCTTTCTGGTGGTGGAATTTTTCAAATCGGTCCAGTAGTGATCCATGATGATGACGCAGATTACCTACTTTAAAATTTTATCATCATCAACCCGTAAATTGTCCTACTGCTGGGCACGGATCTCAGTTTGAGAGGGATTAGGCTATAGTCCACCACGCTAGCCTAATGCCGGGCTGGCAGACTTCACATGCCGTCGAGAAAATCTCTCAGGCATGCAAGTTTCCTCACGATGTTTTCCTTCACCGTTAAAGTGTGAGATAATTACGCACATAGTTTCGAGAAGTCAGAGGTGCTTGCCTTGGATTCGAACTCGAGACTTGGCAGTCCTGTGGTCATACCCCAAGCTATTACTACTTTAAAATATTTATGAATAATCCAGTAAATGCATACTTATCTTTACTTATATACATTTTTATCTTCAAGAATTTCTCAATAAATGTTCTAGTTAAAAGATAATATTGTCATTCTCTTTTAATATAAGAAAATATGTCGATTTTAACTTTTGAGTGCGATGCGATATCAACGGTAAGCAAGATCGGATGCAAGAGTATGCAAGTATTATGCGAGAGATTGCTAAGTAGATACACAGGGCTGACACAATATAGAAATATTAATAAAATTTGTTTTTAAAAAAAGTAACTGTTTCATTATTTTGTTAGGTTTGTATTCTTAGTTTTTATTTAAAGATAGAAGCTCAAGTATATTTAGAAGTGAACTTCATAGTTATAAAAGAATAAACAGTTTTTTTTTTATACCGGCAAACAAGCATGTGGCCCGCTTGAAGGTCGGCGATTACCACAGTCTATGGACGTTTACAACACTGAAGCATCACTCACGTGTTGCCGACCCTGCAAAAACCTCTTAACTACATTTTTGAAGAACCCCATGCTGTAGTCTCCAGGGAAAACCTACTCAGGGAGTTCATTCCACATCCTAAGCGTATGAGGAAAGAAATGCCTCTGAAAATTATGCCTTTTCTTCGCCATATCCACAAAAATTAGAATAACGATTACAAAATGTGTTTTACCAATTTTTGGGATGAAAAGAAACGCCTATTTTACTTTGATCCTCGAAAATAATAAAATAATTACATTATCCGATTTGTGCCAACCCTACCTATACGAACATAGTACGAGTATTTGCATAATGTTTATTAAAAAAACATAAACGCTTCTCATTAAGGCAAAATCAAGCGTTTGGTTTTATCTACAAAGTACTATCTCAAACAAAAGTTTTTAAGTAAATTTTTTTTTTTTAAATATTATTGTTGTACTGCCCGTAGTCGTAGTCTACCGTAGAGGTTTTAATAAAGTCAGAATGCGAAGGATTTAGGTGCATTCGAAATCTTTTCGCGGAAGTTTTTCTTAAAAGTGGCAAAGCAATTTTATGGTTGACTATGACTATACCATACATGCCTTCAATGGCTTCAATTAGGATGCAAAACAAAACGCCAATTGAAGTGGTTCAGTATCTCCTGATCTGCAGCCTATCATGTTTGTAGCGAATATCGGCAATGAAATGCAAGTACGGTTTTTAGTCGTTACGAGTCCAAAATATTCTGCCGCCTTTTCTGGTGTTGAATGACGCATGCCATGCTTGTCTAGGCTACCCCTAGGAGCCTAGACAAGTTGCAATTTGACATTCGAATCGACATACGAACAGACACAAAATGTATGGAAATGACATTAGTGACAGCTCGATCAGTCGACAGCTTGTGTCATTTCCGTAGATTTTGTTTCTATTCGTATGTCGATTCGAATGACAAATTTCAAATTATCTAGGCCCCCTTAATCAGAATTGGGACCACCGGGCACGCCCTAAATAATCTAATCGTAAACCTATCTGTTAAATTACTATTTTCAAGCAAAATGCTATGCTATAGCCTTGTATAATTTATTATAATAATTAGCATAAGTATCACAGAATCAATTTGTATTCTTTGTAATTAAAATGAGATAAAAAAACTGCTTATAATTTTGATATAGTCAAAGAAATGTTTATACATTATATGAAAATTGTGCTAATTTTAAAGAATTAAGGAAAGAGAAGCCATTAAGGAATGTTTCGATTTGAATGTTAAGTGCTTTTGATTTGTTTATAACCTGGACGATAAGATTTTTTAAGATATATAATTTTCTAATATTGGCAAGACACGTTGCCACTGATTAGTCATCAAAGAGGTTCAGATTGTAGTCTGACAAGAATTAGAGACGTTAAGACGTTTTAATAAAAAAATATTTCACACATTGGGCCAATGTGAAGGAATATAAAATATTGTTTTGCATTGAGATTGAGTTTGAAATAAAATATTTTAAACTGTCAACGTACCGGACTGCTGACTGCTGATCACGAGGTCGTGGGTTCGATTCCCACAGGACACAAATATTTATGTGATGGATATGTGTTTGTGCTTGTTTAGGTTTTTCTTATATATTATAGGTATTTACAAAAAAAATGGATATAATACTTATCTACAAATATTATATTTATGGTCTAGTACCCATAGTCCAGCTCTGCTTAGTTTGGGACTAGATGGTGCTGTGTAAATTTCCAAAAAATATCAAAAGAAAATACTACCTTCCAGTCACACAAAAAAACTGTTACATTTTATCTAATTGGTACGGAACCCTAAAAGCATAGTGAAGCAACGTTTTGTAACAATAAATAAATACTATAAGCTATAAATTTGGTAATACAATAACGTAGTATTTATGGTGTTAAGTGCAACCATACTCTCCACTATGCACAGAAATGTTCGCACGACCCGTCACAGATATGCTTTTTGCTTCCTTCCACTTGTGTGCCAAATGCGAGTGTCAAATGGCATGTGCCGTGGAAATATTTATGACACAAACCCTAGCAAGATTATTTGAACTGAACTAACGCGTTCACGATTTTTCGTGACAAAGGATTTAGAAAAAGGTACGCTTTAAAAAGTTCATATTTAACATTCGCGCTTTTTTATAATACTACATATCGCATCAATTATTACGTCATAATTTATTAAAATTTATTTAATGTTATCATTATTGATCAAAAGGCATCATATTACATACTTACCAGCATAAAATTAATGACACTTCATAGGTAAATATTTTTGGTGATGACATAAATATGTATTCATTGACACATTTAAAAAAACTCACAGCTATTACAACCTACATACAAAAATAAAATAAATAAATAAAATTTACTAGCATGAATGCTGACAATATTTCGTTCCGCCAATTTAAAAATAATAAACACATAAATCAGGAGGGAACGCTTCCATAATGTCGTTCGATTTTTAAAATAAAGTAATAAATCTACGTTCCTTTGTCAGTGACGATAGAACAGCGAACATTTTAAAAGCTAATAATCATTAAACAAAAGATCCCTTTTTGTTGAAAGCGTACCTTCTAAGAAAAATTAAATAGTATAGTTATAAACAATAGTGTTTTGTGTCTGTGGTCTTACTGTTTTGGTACTGCAAGTTTCTAAATGAGTGCTAGACTTAGTAGAAGATGAGTCTAAAGATTTTCCACTAAAGTTTAATTTCGACTGCGTAGTTTGGAATACCGTAATTAGTGGCAGATTTTTTGTCAAAAGGGAAGCTCAATATGCACTTTCTCGTAAATGTTTCATCGTAGTTTTATTTTTCGATTTCTTCCGTTGACTATTTGGAATTAAGTAAAAATATTTGGCATCCACATTGCCTTTAGCGAGTTCATTCACTATTAGGATTATTGGTGTTTTTACTGTAGTCATTCATTTAGGATTTTCTTTGGGATATTTTTTCTTTAGTTTCTTTAGCAATTTGCAACTGCTATTGCCAAACCATCAAAAGCCAAACAACTCCGTAAAATTAATAATATAAATATAGCATTTTTAGTACTGTTGTTTTTTTCGAATGTTGTTTGAATATTCTTTTCATTTAGTTACCAAAACTATTTATTTAGTTGCTTACCATTACCAACTAATTAACTAAACAAAATCGCGATGGCCGTTTTGTGTGGATGTGGCGCATACATCGCACCAGTGTATATTACTTCTGTCTGTGATTCCATATATTGTATGTGTCTCGTCTATACAAATAAATTTATTGTCTTTCTTTCTTCTTCTTTCTAATCTAGCATCCCAGCGTCTTAATTTTGTTTTTTTTTTCATTTTAGTCGTGCCATTCTCCTTCATAATTGTATTTTCCTTCCTGTTTCTATCTACTTCATTCGCAAGTTAATTTCGAAGCAGTCATATAAAATTCGCATTATTTAAAATCGTGAATATTCTCTCTGATTTACGTACAATCCCGATGAAAAGTGATTCGGCTTAGGGATCCTTTGTGCCTATGCAAATACGTTTATTAAAGCCGGACCCTACGTTGTCCCTCCAGAATGTAGATCTTATTAATTGGGACTTAGTCGGCTATTGTTATTTTGTGATTAACTGTACCTACGAGTTTCAGGAAATATTTTGGATGGAGTTTTTTTTTATTAACTTTCGTTTTGTTCGTTATTACATATTAATTCATGTTTTAATATCTGGTTTCAGTAGACATGTTATTCAAATGAGTTCAAAAAATCTAGTCAAATCGAATTAAATTAACAGCTTTTGGGGACTTTTATTTGAATAATAATAACTACGCACAGATACACAATAAGCATTCCTACACATTTTCATTATAACCTGACCTCTAATTTTAGGAGAAGCTGATACAATAGCAGGTCAGCTTAAACTAGAAATAGGTATAGCAAAAGGTGTAACCATATGCCAATTCATAATTAAAGAAACAAATAGCAACCCTTTCATAACGGCTGCCCCTTATCTACCGTGTCGATGGAAATTAAAACAAAAATGGGCTCATACTTGTTGTCATGTAATATAGTATTTATATCATCATAGTATCAAAAAGCTGATACCTACGAACAGAAAATTCAACAGTTCAATTGCCCAAACACTAAACAATAGTTTCTATACCTGCCACCCCATCTCGGATCAGCATAATACCAGTGGGGTGCATAATCACGAGGCACATAGGCACTGATCAGACATCAAATATTCCGCTTGAAACCAGATTAAGTTATGTCACAGACACTGATTGGTTGATTAACATTTGTGACGGTGACTGTACTAGTAGAAAGTTATGGATATTCGAGGTTTAGGGCCTGTTTCGCAGCTAACAGATAAGTTTCCGTTAAATTACTTAGCAGATAATTTTATGTTTAATTTATCCAGCAATTAGCGGCGATCCAGAGGTGGTTAAACAGGCTCTTACCCCGTTAATACAAAAAGATGTTTTGAGAAAAGATTTTTAGAATTGTTTTAGTGTTTCCCATCCCTTTTTGGATTATTGGATTAATGGATATCGTTTTAGTCTGGGTTTAACTTAGACCGTATTAAAATACGGTCTAAGTTAAACCGTTAATAAAATAGGAACGTTTGTGTTGAAAAGTAGTAAAGATGCAATGTACTTCTGTGACATATAGGTACATTGCAATAAAAACAAAATTTGTTTTTAATTCTCTAGGTATTCTAATAAAATTAAATTTTATATTCAACATTATACATATATAATCTGTGTATAACTAACATAGCCTGTAAGGAATTTGTGACTAACACTATTATGAGTCTTTGGCACTTGAAATAAATGTATTATTATTATTATTAATGAAAGTTTACAGTAGTATTGTTTATACATCAGATTCAACGGATAGGTTATAATTTATAGCGAGATTTGGGAAATTCCCTAGGCATTGGGAAAAAGTTTATGAAAAATAATTGTTACAACAAACTTCAAGAGTGTAACCATGGCTCATATTGTGTTGTGGCTGAGAAATCAGTTTCTGCGCTATAGGCCGCAGAATACGATTCCTGTACGGAACAAAAATATTTGTTTGAATAACACTGTATCTAATATTTAAAACTGAGCTTCAAATTTGTCATTATGCATGTACCACCATTCTGAATAAATAATGACCATGCCACGGGGCGCGCCCCCACAACCCTAGTGGTGAGGGGACGTGCGTGGGGCGCTGTCTTAAACACAACTAATTATTTAGCCTGTTTTGAATAAACAATAATCAACTTCGTCTTATTGAGGAAGGAAGGAATGTGCAATTGTGCATGTGGTTCTGTGGTGGTTCTTTATCCGTTTTGCAGGGTTTAAATACATTTGACCTCACTGCCATTAAAACCAGCATCTCGTAAGGAGCGAGAAAAGTTCTGACTTTCTCGGTGGACCTCTTGGCGTTTTGATCACCCTTACGTCAGAATCTATCATAAAGCAACTACCCAGTTGCTTTATAATAATAATGTTTTATTTCGAACACAAGATTCATATTATGCTATTAAAGGAAAGAACATAAAATTAAATTAAAACATTTATGTGATGAACTTAAGCGTTTGTGTTTGTCTGGATGTTTCTTCTATATTATGAGTATGTATTTACAAAAAAATAAGTATTTAATTATTATATCCATTGTCTAGTACTCATAGTACAACCTCTGCTTAGTTTGGGATTTTTACACAGCACCATCTAGTGAAAAGTGTAAAAATGTCCCAGGATATTTATATTTATTTGTGTCTCAGACATGAATTTGTTTCATTGGGGCTAATCCAACTCTCAAAACATACACTCAAAATTCTATATCAAAGTAAATCTACGTAGGTACTCTCAGAAATCCTCCCAAATTTATGTCATAACATAATACTCAAATTATCTTTTGTGATGGTGTTTTTTTTCTTAAATAAAGCAGGAGCAGTGGAGGGTCAATTTAGCGTCTATAGTCATTGCAAATTAGTCTGTACGTGGCCAATTACCTCCCCTTCATTGGAGTGTGAGGGCAGAGTTCAGACGTGCGATTTTTTGTCGCAGTGTTTTGTCGCTGGTTTGGAGAATTCATTCTATATTAATGGCGATATTGTAGTCTAGAAACGGTATGGAGATAATGTTATTTATTTGCTTTTGCATTTATTATTTAATGCCTTTCCTAAGTTGTTTGAATAGAGATTTTTTCCAAGAAATTACGCTGTTATTGTGATCTGAGAGATTATTATTTTTAATGTTTAAATATCAAACATGCCTTTTTTATTTTTTACCATGCCTTTTTCATTTCTCGAAGCACGAGAATTGTCGTCTAAGATTCTCGAGTATATCGAGAAAAATCGTTTTTTTATAAAACTGTTAACTTAATTAAACTGTTAATTTTTTTTTATCTTAGATTGGCTTGCGCTTGACCAACTAAAACGGTTGCTTTATTACAAATAATTACCTATAATACATGAGATAAATAAAAAAAAATTAGGTACCATAAATTACACTTATTAATTAACAACAAATAATAGGTAGGAAGTTATTTTTAAAATAATAGGTAAGTTTTTTTTTGAAAATAATTAAAAAATACAAAAAGATAACAAGTAATAAATTAAACATCTTTACCCGGCTGGTCAATATAAAAAGTAAAGTATGGGTTAGATGCTACTCTTAAGTTTTTATATCGACTAGTTATATCGAACCGTGCACTAAGTATTACCGAAAATAGTAATCCAAATTTGCGATTAAAAGTCGCACAGAGCATGCACACAGACCGGCTATCCAGCCCCATTCCCCTAATTATGTACGAGCAGGATTTTGATTCCACATCCACGACATCCCGGCATTAAAGGGATGCTCGCCGAAATTGGAGCTCCCTGAGTGAATGCGTAATGCTTATTAATTAAAACAATTACAACGCCGACTGCTACTCTGTGTTGTGGCTATGTTATAACAA
Organism: Acronicta psi; assembly: GCA_946251955.1. Taxonomy (NCBI): domain Eukaryota; kingdom Metazoa; phylum Arthropoda; class Insecta; order Lepidoptera; family Noctuidae; genus Acronicta; species Acronicta psi. Next base: position 6,706,035 of record OX276493.1, on the reverse strand, counting down.
CGCTGATCAATAGATATGTAAGGTTAAGCTGCGATGGCCGTTGTCAGTGTGCGGATGGGTGACCATTCTTAGCACAACGAGACATCACGTGACTTAGAGGTAAAGCCGTCCTGCCAGGCTAACATGCGCGCCACGACAAAATTTTGTCTACTCTTTTGTCTCGCTTTTCCTCGTGCGAAAACGAGACAAAAGCACGACATAAGCGTCGACAAAATGTTCTTGCGGCATGCATGTTAGCCCGGCTGGTAACCAAACCAACATTTATGTTGATCGAAGAGCTGTAGACTGAATCCTGAAGAGGTTTATGGGGGAATCACTGCGCCGACAGTTTGAGGGAATATTCCTGTTGCTGCCAGCGCAGTGCATCTTTAGAAGGAGGTCTGGCAACCTTACTCACTGCAAGAATCGGTTTTATTGCACAATTGGATTGTTATTGTAATATACTGATATTTAGCCACATCTAAACCCTAACATATTTGGCGAAAGACTGGGATTACGATTCTGCGTAATAATGTGATTAACATCACGCCTTTATCCCTGAAGGTTTAGGCAGAAGTGTACGTATACCCAATGCACCGTTCGTTGTAGCGGGCGAACTAATTTCTATCAACCGGGCAAAAACACCGGTTTCCAAAACTCTTTAACGTAATAATAATTTGTATGACATATTATTCTAAATTCCATTTGTTTAATTTTATGGAGTACGTTAACACTGCTATGGAATTTGAAGACTGATATGAATATTAACGCATCCGATGTAATAATTTTTATGTCACTAATTAAACAATACCCAAAAACATTCCAGAAAATCATAAGAATAACATTTCTAAATGTTATCGAGATCAAAAATGTCGTCATCCCTGCATTAATTAATTAATTCTTCCATATTTTATGAGGTACACATTAAAACAGGCTCTTTCCCCTTGACTGCGCCGATAAAAGGACATCTCGGCCTTATACTAGCTTTCCACCGAAAGCTAAAGCTATAAACTTGTATAGCTTCCGCCCGTAAATTCGTTTACTTCATGGTGGCCATATTTCCTGCATGAAACCCTTTTTGCTGTAACTATAAAAAACCCTGCGATCACTACTGAGCTGGCCTTAACTACTTATGGTATTTAGATATTTGTGTTAATTAAAATTGCAAAAATTGGATCACTTTGCGAAATATTTAACTGTGTGTTTTGAATACTTTTCATTATTTGGCCATAAAGTGCAGACGTGTATTAAGTAAATAAAGCATTTACTAAATCTTATTACTAGTTCTAATATAATTTCATTTTTAATTTGAGTAATAAATTAAAATATAAACTTCTTAACTTACTTCGTAAATGGCAGTGACTTTTGAAGTCCAGTCACAGTTTAATCATGTCTTCGCAGTTTTATTTTTTCAGTAAAATGATTGATGAGGCACCACTTAGTTTGCTTAAAAACTCTTTGTTTTCTATATTATTAGATTAATTGATGTTTTCTAGTTTATTAAATTGAAATATTCTTTTTTACAATATATTTTTTAAATCATCGCTTTTACATCGCTGCCACTGGTTGTTGAACTCAAAAAATATTATATCTAACACAGTTTTTTCCCTTTCAAATGCAATCCTCGGAGAATTCCCATCAAGATCTCACGGCCCTTTGTCTAAAGCCCACCCTTTGCTTTATTTGGCATAAGTAGGAAATTTTAATGGGACCCCATAAAAAATGAACACCGCATTGTAAAGTAGCCGGCACAGTCGTTATGAATAAAATATGTATAATTCTATATTTATTTTCATCTGCGTATCGGTCGCGTTTGTGTTTTTGTCCTAATCGTCAACGTGACCAAATATCGGTGTGTGATATGAATAAAAAATGGCGACTGCTCGCGGAGAGGACAAAAAATTATTCATAGATTTTTTTAATACCGTGAATGACGATGTTGATATGTGAATTAGGTTTTAAAGTTTCAAATCAACAACAACAACGAAAATCCAACAACACTGCACGACCCGAGAATCGAACCCACGACGCATAGCGTAGCAGTCCGCCTTTCACCACTAGATCATTTTTTTTTATTAATATGCTGCTCAGCACAGCGATCTGATTCTCACATTTAGCTGCTAGATTAGTTGACCAGAGTCTGGGTATGACATTTGGCTAGGAGGAGAATCCATTGACCTCACTCACTATATTATAGGGAAGACAGACACTATTCCTATTCCTCCTCAGTCTTGAAAATATGGCTCTACCAGAGCCCTTAAGGTTCGTCGCTAAAGCATTGACATGTTTTGATAGCTTTTTTTTGGTATTTGAGACTCCTTATGAATATTTCTTGCTTAACAGTAACATCTGTTCGGTTCAGGTCCTATAGGATGTATTTGTTGCTGATGCATTTTGGAATATTGAACATGAGTCTCATGGTTTTAGTCTGGAATCTTTCCAAGATTTACTAAATCAATGAGTACTACATAAAATTTTACAGGATTCATTCAAATTGTCCTTAATTCAGACGAAGTCACCCTGTACAATTTTGGTAGACAACCTCTGATAGATACCCTATCTAGTTAATAAAATAACATGATCAATCATCCAGTTTAAAATTAAATTTCGAGTACATCACAACAATGTTATTTAAGTGAAGAATTTTAACATTAATTTTGTTCTAAATCTCGTCTGTTTTCGACAAGACCAATATTAATAATATTATGGTCCTTTGATACGAGAATCGGCGTTGGACAAAGGATCGCTAAATGTTATGTAGGTAGGTACTTATTTATTTATTTATTACGTATTTAATAAAAGTTTAATCACTAATTTATTACAGTTGAGTTAATTCATCAAAGTTTTTTTTAAAACGTTATTAAATAACTAGTTGTGTACACGCGATGATCCCGTATTTCCCAATACTGTGGGAATTTCCCAAAATCCCGTCTTTTTATCCTTTTATAAGAAATTCTTGTGCTAATTTTTATGCACCTAGACTTTTCTTAGTTTTTCTATTACATAAGTATTATTGAATAATTATTTTGCAAAACCTTAAAAACCGTGTGATTTCTTTGTCGCTTTCTTTTCTTTGATACTTCATATAAAAGAAAAGAGAAAAGAACCCCCTTTTACGAGTAAACAATTGAATTCACGTCACTAGTTCCAAGAGCATTCGATCTCTTGACTTTGTTCTCTATATAGATTTCCTAACCAATCATAAGGCGTTTCCTCTGAATGCCATTATTTATTTAAACCAATTAAAATTCATATTTTGAAAATAGAAGGCATTAGTGTTGCCTTAAAATGGACAATCCTAATATTCTACTCGAGAATACTTAAATGATAACTGACACGGACCTTGAGTAAATTATTCAAGTCTGGCTTTCGTTAATCGATTACTTGCTATCGAGAACTCTGTGTTCCCAGACTCGATTCTTAATCGATTTCAAATTGGATAGTTTATCGTTTAATTCTATCGAATAGTAATCTTATTTAGAGCTTTAAAGTTAATCGATATGCAAAGTTACGATGAAATCACAACACTGAAGTATGCACAGATTGTTATATAAATTTGTGTTTAATTAATCGGTTACGCTTACTAAATATTTAGTGGTTACTGTTGCAATAACAGTAATTGGAAATCAGAAGTTTAATCCCGTCATAATACCTCGATTAGAATCGACTGCGGTGGTTATCGATATTCGAGTATTAATACGTATTCGATCTAAATCATGCTAGAATTCTATAATCAAATTTTCGTCCCGTTCATGCAGTATTCTCATTTTAAATTTCCCCTATTATTAAAACGTTGCCTAGACGTCTGCGCGGCATCTCAGTCGACACAATAGTGATAATGAAACATGCATTACACCGCGTTTTGTATTTCCCCCACCACTTTACGAGCAGCGAATCACGTCGCCTTTGAACGCGATCCAGGGGCTAATAAATTTAGAATACCTTGAATGCAAAGTTTCTTGGAGATGATGAATTATAAAAAAGTTCGCTTGAATGCCGACTATGTTGATTCTTGTTTGCTATTAATAAGTTATTTATGCTTTCGACCCATGTTGTTGAAAGTTGCCAGATTATGAAACGAAACATCATATGAAGCGGGTATACCATTTTGAAGTCTGATATTCAATGAAGTGTAGTTGTAGTGTGTATATAAATTCGGTCAGGCTTAGTGGGACAAAGTGAACTTCAACATTTCAAGCATTCCACTTGCTTGATCCCACCAGTGAGACTGAGACAACTAGGCCAGAAAGTACACTGCATGGAAAGTCTCTCTCGTTCTGAAAGAAACTATAATATGTATACTGTATACTTAGTGCCATAGTATTTGACAAAATTATATAGTTAACAAATTATACACTTAAGCCTTCTTCTTCTCATTCACTCTATCTATTGCTGAAAACTGCATCAAAATCCGTTGCGTAGTTTAAAGGTCTAAGCGTACAAACAACGGGAGCGACTTTGTTTTTAACCCCCGACGAAAAAACGACGTGTGTGTATGTGTGTGTGTCTGTGTGTCTGTGGCATCGTAGCTCCCGAATGGATAGACCGATTTTGATTTTGTTTTTTTATTTGAAAGGTGAATTAGCCGGGAGTGTTCTTAGCTATGTTTGATGAAAATCAGTCCAAGATGGCCGCCGCTACAAAATAGCGGATTAAATATTTTTTCACAACTCCCTCAATATGGGTATCAAATGAAAGGGCTTAACTAGGAGAACACTATACTAGAAACTATGATAAATTTCAAATCCAAGATGGCCGCCACCACAAAATGGCAAATTACATTTCGTGTTGTAGTTCAAGTTGAAACTTTCATCTCCTATTTCAACCCCCTTACAGCCCTTTTTTCGCATTAAAAAGTAGCCTATGTCCTTTCTCAGGCTCTAGACTATCTGTGTACGAAATTTCATTTAAAACGGTTTATTGGTTGTGGCGTAAACAGCGCGACAGACAGACAGAGTTACTCTCGCATTTATAATATTAGTAAGTATTAATTATTCATTAATGGATACCAGAAACAAAGCAGTGCTTACAAATCGTTGCAATTCACACGATGCATGCTAGAATGTGATTAAATCCGATAATACACACATATTCCCGCGAAATTCACCCCGTTCCCGGGATCCCAGCACTAGATCGCTCCGGGAATTACAAATGTAGTTATTGGGCGTCATATTTGATATTGAGATACCATATTTTATACGGAGATATTACGTCAAAATTGAATTCCGGATAGGAGTCATTCCCAATACGGATATCATGTGAACTAGAAAGTTATATTTTCTAAATGTTAAAAGGTTTTTATTGGGCGTTAAAAATTTGATATTAAAAAGGTTGCCTTTTGAATCAGCGGATATACATTCATAAATGAAGGCAAGATTGGCGCAGTGGGTAAACTATCGGCTTCTACGTTACAAATTGTGGATGGAATCCCCGCAACGTTACAATACCTGAATGACTTACTTAATCTGTTACTTAATTTGTGTTTGTTGGAGAAAGCGGAGGTCATCAAATTGGCCCAAATGGACGCATTGGAAAAAATACCCTGTATTACGCTGGTTAAAACTCGTCGTACTTTTTTTTAATGTTGACTGGGGGATAAGAAAAATAACTTTTAATTTGAGAAAAATCACGCCATTTTGGCACTGTCTATTATCTGTTTCATAATGATTTCATAGTAAACACGTTCAAGTGTCAGTTTCGGAATGTCAAACGCACGCCATATACGGCACAATATTATCAGTTTCATAATGATTTCATGGTAAAAACTGTCAACTTGACAGCTGTCATTTGACTCCGGTACAAATTTGGGCTTTTGATGATCTCCGTTAATTCTAAAAAAAAGATACCTATAGTATAAATATTTAATAACCTAAAATCCTTAATATCCCATATAACGTTTTTTTTATTTATTCGAAACTTTTTGTTTTAATAGGGAAAACACAGGAAGCAGTGGTACACACCTAATCTATGGTATACTAATCATAATTTCTCAAAATGTAGACCTGTGTTCATCGCCTATAGCCTAACCTGTAACTGACAAATATTTTCTGGAAACCCTAGTTCCTCCAGTCACCGCTAGAGGCGCTGTACACGTTTACCATAAACAATACATTTATCACGAATACGTATCTATCAATTGACACACTTAGAAATAACTTTTATCATAAGGTGGATATCAAGTCTTTACGAAGCAGCCTCATATAAAAATAGACATGTTGTTTTGAAACAAATATCCATAGATAAACGTTTTGATTGAACAATTTCGATCGCAAGTCACATAGTTAGATATTCACGTCTTTTGTAACAGAACCCACATTCAATATGCCCAGACAGCGTGCCGTTAGATCATTTGCGGTGGGTCACAAGTAGTGATGTTCTCAGTTAGTTCCCGTTCTAAGGGACTTACTAACCAAAAATTGATGGATACTTTAGTATATTTTTTTGTCAAGAATGTTTTATTTAGCTTTTCATTTTTCAAGTATACATTCAAATAATGCCGTATTTATATAATTTCGTTGATACTTTTAGCTAATAGGTATATGGATTTACTCGATTTGATTAAATAAATCGATAGAAGAATAATAAATATGGAATAAATTTGGACTGCCCCTTTAGTATGGACGACTAGGTAACATACTAAGCTACAGGTTCCGTTAGATATTGATTTTTTCTATGAAATTCTCAGTAGCAGCTTGGAGTTTGGAATAGTTCCTGGTTAATGGCAACGAATTCGCCCTATATTACATGGGACCTAAACTTACTAACCTTTCCGGGAATATAGGCGTGATTAGTATTTTAGGTTATGTGTGTGTTTACTTTACAAGTATACTCGCACAGACTATTTCTCCGGAATGAATCCCACATAAACAAACAGCATTCCCATCACTAGTTGCGATAGCAGACTGTGGGCATTACCGTCTGAGTGAAACCGCAGGCGACGCCAGAAGATGGCGCTAGTTACAAATTAGTTCCCTCAATTACATGGCCCGTTGATGAAGCGGAATCAATGGTGTTTTTGATGTATTCAAGTTTCAATAGTGGTAATATTTGATAGTTATAACTACGCTCTGCAAGATTAAGCTTGCCGCGGTCAGTCTGTGGGTAAGTGACTCCCCTCCGTGCCTCTAAGAGCACGCAAAGCCGTCGGTCTCGGCTATCGTAAGAACACCCATAACAATCGTCAGAAGCCCGAAAAACCTGTCTATCCTTCGAATATCGTTCGAGGTCTGATGGCTTAGACTGAAAGGCTGGGAATGCCGCCTCTCAGAATGAGAGGGATTCGGCTATAGTCCACCACGCTGATCCAATGCGGGTTGGCAGACTTCACACGCCGTCGAGAAAAGCACTCAGGCATGCAGGTTTCCTCACGATGGTTTCCTAAACCGTCAAAGGAATAAAAACACTCTTTTATTTAAATATTTAAAAAGAACAATTTTTACTAACCACGCTCCATATATTATAGAAATAGGACATTATAAGATCGAAACTCCGAGATGGACATAAAATTATTTATGCCGCGTCCTATCTATCCTAGTGCCACTTAGTTAAATGACATATTCTGACATTATGTCTATGTCTATTTTATAGGACACAAAAGTTTATGGAGCTTACGATATAAAGTTGTAGCTTATCTAAAAGTGGATCAACTTTAATGAGGCATATGATGAAAACAGAAACAATAAATAGGTCTTTTCATTAATATCTATATACCAAAACATGACCTTATGTTAGAGTCTGCAAAGTACCAGTTTTGGGGTCTGTCTGGGCGACCACCCTTACGCAACAGTCTGTCGTAAAGCACCTGTGTCTGTTCTGACTTTTGCGCGTGAGAGCCAGTTCCCGTTGGTTGTTTTGCGGCCGGTAGGGGCTTTGAAGCTCTAGACCGACGGACTGAATTTCAACCGTACTCCGACTGCAAGTGTGTCTGCACCAACCGTGCAGCCCGATTGCAGTTCACCCCCAGTAATTTCACCCCCTGTTACTGCCCTGTCCATGTCAAAAATTTATGCATATATTTACCATTCAGCAATTATAATTTGACGTAGGGAAACGTAAGTTTACGCTTAGTTTCGTCTCTGAATATTATCCAAAGACCTCTACTTGCTATCCCATACATTTCTCTAGCTCAAATCCCATGCCAGTATTACTATCAGGTTCTCCGGCTATCCGTATAGTCTCTAGATACCATTAAGTGATTGCTAGCTCATCCGTCTGTCTGTTTACTTTGCTGTCAGGATAAGATCTACTCGGAAAACCTCGGATGGAATGAAATTATGTGCTTTCTCTTAAAAGCGATCGAGATGTGTGTCGAACGATTCATCGATAGTAGAGATCTAATGTATGATTGATAATGATGTCAATTTATGTTGAATGATTTAGTGATCAAATAAAAAAATGCGTATGCGGATTCGGTTCGATTCTTAGGCCGAGCACTGAGCAGTGTTTTTGGATTATTTAATTTACAATAAAAGATAAATCATTATTCATCATCGTCCACCCATATGCTGTCTCACTGCTGGGCACGGGTCTCCTCTCAGTATTAGAGGGATTAGGCTATAGTCCACTATGCTGGCCTAGTGGAATCCTCTCGGAATGTATCGAAATAAATCTTCTTTCGATCTATTAAAATAAAATACATTCTATGTAGTTTAGAGTGCGTTGCTTATTAACAGAAGTTCAGTAACCTTTTCAGTTTTCCTTGCTTATAAAACAAACGAATACCTAATCCACCAGTCGCGTTCTAAACTTAGAAAACCAATACATTTAGATGACGTCATCAAGCTCTTAACAAACATGATACTGTTTACACAATACGTAAAGTAGATTCGTGTGTTTGTCTATCCAGGTAATGTGCGGACAGTAAGGAATAATAACAGTATTGAAATTCCGTATAAATCTGTATTTTTATATGGTTTACCCAACACAATGATAATGCGAATGTATTGGACATGCTGCGGTGACCATCAGTCGGATTGTCCCAGGACTCGTTGTATGTAAAAGTGCAGCTTATTCAATTTTGTAATGGAAAAACCAGCAGAAACAGCGCTTTTACACCGAAGTGAATTTTATACTAGATTCTAGGTTACATTGTAACCTAGAATCGGTGTATTTAATAATTGTGGAATTCTCAGTAAGTAGCGCCCTGGAGTTAGGCTTTGTGCCCGGTAAATGGAAATAGGCTCGCCTGCTGTTACCTACATGGAGACAAAAACATACGTCAACAGGATACAACAATACTTACTGTGAAATAAAATATATAAATATAATAAATAAATATTTTTTGACATTTTTACACAGCACCATCTAGTCCCAAACTAAGCAAAGCTTGTACTATAGGTACTAGACAATGGATATAATACTTATATACTTTTTTTTTGTAAATACATACTTATGATGTATAAGAAACACCCAGACAAACACAAATACTAAATAATAATAATAATAAAATATTATTTTAATAAATTAGTCATCGTCATGTAAATATTTGTTTTCTGTGGGAATCGAACCCACGACCTCGTGATCAGCAGTCCGGTACTCGAACCACTAGACCACAGACGTCAAAATGCGTTTATCACACACAGTTTGGGAAATTCGCACACACATTTAGTACCTATAATATACCTATAGTAAGTGACATTATGTTATTTACTTGAACCATACAGAGCTATCTGCATTGATTGAATTCCCAAAATCTATAATAACTAATGGATACCGGGAACCTATTTGCCAAAATATCCTGTTTCTGGCTGCTGCCTCTAAATGGAAAATGTACCAATAAACACTGTCTCAAAACATCACATTTCATGGGCACACTACCCCGCTCGCTACAGAATATGTTAACATTAATGTCATTGTCGGATTTGTCCGATTTAATCTGGTATTTTCGCGGCAATGCTTTTGAATTATTTATATTGTCGAACATATCCTAGCTTGTCGAATATTGCAGATTATATTTGCAATTAGGCGATGGGCCAACGGGTATTGAAAGGCGATTAGTAACGTAACTGCGTATATCAATGGTTTAAATTTACTAATTGGTTAATCATCACTCCAATTTAAACCGCTGCGCTTGTCTCTGAAACTACTGTATTGATTTTCACTATAAGAAAGTAAATATCTAGAAATTACTGCTCTTACTAGCTCTGCTGGCTAACTGCCTAGATAGCCTAGTGGTGCTAAGCATGACTTCTAACCTCAAAGTCGATTCCCAGGGCAAGCAAAGTGTTATTGGGTTTTCTAACATAAGATCAACAACAGCTGAGCTTGCGAGCATATTTTATAACGGTTTTTTCCGAGCTGAAAATCAAACTTAACGCCTCATACTAAACAGTTTAATTTAAAATCATTCGAATAACAAGACAATCTATAGTTTAAAGTCAATTTAAACACGATTAATCCGAGGCGAAATAAAAATGTAGTCGTGAAATTTCTAGCAAAAATATTCAGTAAAATAAGTACATCAGCGCCAATCTCTTAAGCCGCTAATGTGAAAGGGAATTTAACTTATTGGTTAAAGCTTAACTCATAAGGCTTCATGCGTATTAACTAACTGCCACCTTTAAGGTTATCCGTTTAATTATAATCCTCTTAAGTAGATTGCCACTTTGGAAGTTAAACAGTAATTAAACAGTAGTTAATAATACGCAGAACCTTATCAGAGTTAGTTTCAGTTACAATTAGGTTTCTATATTAATAAAGGTCTTACTATCACGCCTGTATTCCCCGAAGTGATAGGCAGGGATGTATAGCTTTGTACAATTTCCCGGCATGTTTAGGTCGCCTATAAAGGGGGCAAGCCTATTGCCATCAACCGGGCACTACTTCAAATTCCAAGCTACTACTGAGAATTTCATTGAAAAACCTAATAACACTTTGCATGACCTGAGAATCGAACCCATGACCTCGACGGTAGCAGTCGCGCTTAGATCAGCACGATAACACGTTTTTTTTATTTAACAATTTTGATGAAACTAATTTTGACTGATTATGAGTTTTGACTGTGACATATTAATTATTTATGTACAGTTCTCGCCAAACTTATTGTCGATTTTTACGGCCGGGTTGAAGTTAGCTCGTGCCAACTTCAACCCGGCCGTAAAAATCGGAGAAAGAAAAATATTGAATTGTAATATCATTTATTACAATTCAATATTTTTCTTTCTCCGGTTTTTTATTTTTAAACGAAAGCTCAAGTCATAGCCTGTCGTTTTAAATAATTTTAATCCCAATATTTTTCTTTCTTTTTACGGTCGGGTTGAAGTTAGCTCGTGCCAACTTCAACCCGGACAATAAGTTTGGTGAGAACTGTATTTAGTGAAATAAATGTTCTTCTTATATACGTATTTCATTATAAGGAACAGTATTACTCACCTAACATCTAAGTTACTTAAAATTCACACTTAACAAGTAATTGTGGTCTACCTACCGCCGACCACAACAATAGACTCCTTCGAAGAAAAAAACCCTCATTTTCGACAGGTAATGTGTTAATAGTCATACAATTGATGAATCACATCGTACCTGAGTCGATAACGTGACTCATTACGAAACGGGGTCAGCAGATAACGCGGCTACCACATAATAATTTACTATTCGATTTCTTGGTATGTTGTTGACCGACTGTAACTGATAAATAGGTATATAGATAACCTATTTAAAGCCAGAGAAATGTATTCATAAAGCAACGGAATCCTTCCTTTGCAAAAATCAAAAACCCACGACGAAGGAATCATACACTAATATTATAAAGAGGAAAGATTTGATTGTTTGTTTGTATTGAATAGGCTCCGAAACTACTGGACCGATTTGAAAAATTCTTTCAGTGTTAGATAGCCCATTTATTGGGGAAGGCTATATATAGGCTATATACTATCACGTTACGACTAAAAGGAGCGGGGTAGAAATGAAAAATGTTGCTAAAACGGGGGAAAAAAGTTATCAAGACCACGCGGGCGAAGCCGCTGGCGGGAAGCTAGATTAGGCAGAGGTGTAACTCTGTTGGTACAAGTTCGCCGGTAGGTTAAGTTTCTATGTAATAGGGGTGACCTTAATGCCATCAACTGTGCACAAACCCAAACACAACAGTTCATACCTAACTCATATTTTTTCTGATTGACGATTCAAACCAGACTCCGGTTTTTATATTTTTTTCAGTTATTGAAACACCACCACGTTCTCCTATTTGTGGGACAAGGCAAAATATAAAAATCTTTCGCTGTCCCACTGGTGGGACAAGGGGGAATATTAAAAATTTCTCTTTGTTCCACTAAGTCATTTTAGAAGGACAAACGACACTTATACATAGTCACCTTCTTGTGACGCATTTGAATTAGAAGATAATCTTAAATGTGGTGTACCATACTCCCGCTGCACGCGTCGTTTTCAAGTCGAATACAAAATTGATGCAATTAATACACTTCACCCCCACTTAGCAATAAGGGGTGTAGTGAGAAACGGCGTCAGAACCACCCGTATTTATTAACTGAAGCTAAAAACACTTTACTATTTGCTGGCGTATAACTTTCTTAATAATTTTAAGGGGAGATTTTTTGTCTATTGTTTTTGGGAGACAGAAGGGTTTGTGGTTTTGAAAGGGTTGAGTAAGGAGCATTTTCTACCAGACAACGTTTGGGTGGTGAAGAGACGATGACGGTAGATGTTTTAAAAACATAGGAGTAAGAAGTTTGAGGCGAAGACTATTGTTTCAGAAACAATAAGCGTATGGTATACATACACATACCATCTCCCCGATGGGTTCGGCAGAGGTGTACAAATGTACACCCACAGTTCGCCTGTATGTTTAGGCCCCTTGTAATAGGGGGCGAGTCTATTCCCATCAACCGGGCACATTATCTAGACTCTATGCTAGTTTTATAACCAACTAGTTTCCCGCCAGCGGCTTCGCCCGCGTGGTCTTATAATTTTTTCCCCCGTTTTTGCAACATTTTTCATTACTACTCCGCTCCTATTAGTCGTAGCGTGATGATATATAGCCTATAGCCTTCCCCGATAAATGCGCAATCTAACATGAAAAGAATTTTTCAAATCGGTCCGTACTTTTTGAGTTTATTCGTTACATACAAAAATACAAATCTTTCCTCTTTATAATATTAGTATAGATATAGAAATGTGTTAAAAAAAGATCCACTTTCATCTAAAAGTTAAACCTTTTCTTCTTAAATATAAATAGCTTTATCTAATTTTATTTTACAGTTAACGAAGTCCATATCTAACAATATGATTTTTGGATTCGATCCAAACCATATTCACTTTGTCTTTAACTAACATGTGTTCACATCTATTGCTAATATTAAATCTATTATCATACGGTAATAACAATGAAATGCTTTCACTTTGAAAGTAAGATTAGTTCAGAACTTTTTTAAAAGATAACCGTTACAGTGTTAGAAAATGTATTTATTATCACTACAGGTCAAAATTCGACTTTATCTTTAAATTTTTCGTACAGCGATTTTAAAAGAGTTAATGTCTCCAGAGATTTTTCTGGCATATGAGACTTGACTACTGAGGTCTTGGATGATAATGCGTTCGAGGTGCTAAAATAACCACTCTAATATGAATCGCGTAAACTGTCGCGCACACCGTGCATACATTACCAGGATAACTGACCTCCCATTATTCGAAAAGCCAATACAATGCGAGGTCATCTCTTATTAGCATTTTGTGCGGCTTCGTGAACGCGATTCATCTTATGATTCATCCAAGGTGACCATTTTATCACCTCTGTTCATTCACTTTAAACTTATCGTTTAATCTACATAAAGAAAGTCGTGTTAGTTACACTGTTTATAACTCAAGAACGGCTGAACCGATTTGGCAGAAAATTGGTGGGGAGGTACCTTAGAACCAGGATACTTTTTATCCCATTCCCGTGGGACATGACATAACAAAAGTCATGGACACACTTCAGCAATCCGATGGAAAGTACTAGGGTAGCATAAGCTGTACGAAGGCACTGGTTTTCGTCACGGAGGGTGCTGTGTATGACGTTGACGTTCTGAGAGATTTCGGAATACTAGGGTTGCATAAAACATGAAACGTGGCGTTGTATGCTGGTTCCGGTAATGTCTACCCGTGTGAAGCCGGGACGGGCCGCTAGTCATTAAATAAGTACAGAACATAGCGGATCTCTTAAACCTTGACCACCACGATATTAAACCCCTTGAAATTTCCGTTCACAGTATTGTCCCGCCATTGACCACATCCATAGGAAGTATTAAACCCAAACAGTCAACTGTCGGAAGTTCAAAGCCAGTTGATCGGTAAAATAATATAGTGACTCCTAACTAGTTAAATCTATTAAGTTGGCAACTTGCAGTAAAACTTAGGCTGCAGTTACACTGAGTGAAAAGAACACCTGAAGATGGCTTGACGATTTTATTATTTAACGACCGCTGTGATTTGAGTGTCGGACTGCTGATAATAAGGCCGTGGGTTCGGTTCCCACAGGACTCGTGATGGTATTAAGTGTTTGTTTTCATCTGGACGTTTCTTATGTAAAAGGAAAACTGCCTCGCTGTTCTAGTGGTCCCAAGCGTGACGCTAGAGGTCCTGTGCTCAATGCCCGGATCAAGCAAACTCTTGTTGGGTTTTTTTTTAAATTCCCAGTAGCAGCTCGGTATCTGGATTTGTGCCCGGTTGATGGCAATAGGCTCGCTTCCTATTACATTGACTAAAAATATCGACGAACTGTAGGTGTACATTACACTTTTGCCTAACCCTTTTGGGAATACAGGCGTGATGGTATGTTTTAAACGAAGTCGTTAAATTTTATCGATACGGCAAACGTCAGGGGGCTTTATTTTAATTCTGTCCTCTCCTCAAGCTCCACAAACAGTGTGGCCGCCGCTTAAGCCTCTGTTAATATTGTCTTACTCAAGTGAAGTCGGGGCTTAAAGTCGGACTTGAGCTTTAGCGGTCACTAACACAAAGACAGTTTACACTTATTAACAGTATTGATTGTGCTTTTGAGAACTTTTAGGAATTAGGTTTAATACTTATACGAATATAGTTACCGCCAAACTTACTGTCCGGGTTGAAGTTGGCAAGAGCTAACTTTAACCCGGACAATAAGTTTGCCGAGAACTGTATGTATAACTTTTTTGTAACTTTATGAGCCTGTTACATCACCTCCTGATAAGTTTCCGTTAAATTAATTGGTAGATAATTTCATACAAATTTTGTTCCATTTTTTAATTTATCTGGCAGTTAGCGGTTACCCATAGGTTGTCAAACAGGCCCTAAGACTGCATGTTTACTTATTACAAGAATGATAATTAATATTACAAAAACCTAAATTACTGCACCTAGGCGTCAGAATTTAGAAGATAGTTATAGAGATAGAACATAGAAAATGTTGTGCGGAATCGAAGGCGCAACCAGCTCAGACACTGCGTCAATTGTGCCATCAAAGTTTTCATTCTTCGAGAATGCCCACAATACAAAGGGAAGAGGGCGTTTTTCAACTTAACGTTGGGACCTTTTAGGTCCTGAAAGGGTACTAATTGGCTGAACAAACGCCTTTATTCTCTACTATCTGATAAAGTACTTCGATACTACTAATACTAACTGTTTATCAACCGAATCAAAAGAAAGGAGGAGGTTCTCATTTCGACTGTATTTTTTTTAATGTTTGTAACCTCGGAACTTTCGACTGGGTGAACCGATTTTAATGATTCTTTTTTTATTCGAAAGCTGGTGGTTACAAATTGGTCCCATATAAATTTTATCGAAATCCGGTGGGCGGTTGTAAAAATATCGACGAAAATTTAAAAAATGTATACATAGATGATATTATGGTTCACTCCGAACTCTGTCTATCCCGGGCAGTGCGTTTAGTTGGCCTCCCCATATACTATAATGGGTACAAAACAAACTACATCTATATTCCACTAAAACTTTTAAAATTAATTATTTTTAAACAAAGAATAAACCGCCTCCCAAAAACACCTGGGAACTAAAAAGCAAAAAATAACATGTACTTATTTACATTATGATTTTTAACTAATTTGGAGTCGGTTTTTAGCCGATCGCGAACTAGTTCACTTCGGTTTAGATAATACCATTTTTGAACCAAGTTTGAGGGTGTCAATCTGACATGCGATCCGCCCAGTCCTTACGAAGTAATATATAAGTAAATAACACTAATATTTTAACTCGTTTTTAGGCCTGGTTAAAATTGACTTAATTCTCTTTTCTAAACTTAACGAGACTTACTTAATCTTAGCCCTAATGTTCCAACAATGACGCTTGAACTTTAGCCCTAAGCAACCTTACCACTGAACTAAAGAGACTAATCAATTCGAATCACAAACAAAATGGGCGTAGTGTACCGTCTGCAATAAACGCTGGTTCTATTTCTTAAAATTATTTTTAGAGTATCAAAATCACTGGTACCGAAATATGGAGGCCACAATTATTTGCTTGTTGTGGAAATCAAAACTCGTACCCAAAAGCTGCCCGAGTACGAACTTGAACCCTGTCGTTAAAGCCGAATTGATATTACTACACTTATTTATAATTAAAATAAGTAATTAAAATCGCAGAGGTGTTGCAACAGGTCCTACAATTAATGGTCACGGAGGCGGAGCTCGGTGTGGCGGAGTTGCGCATGCGAGCCAGGAACAGGGCCCCTGGTCCCGACGGCGTCCCCGGACGCGCGTTATCGCTGGCCCTCCAGGCGCTAGCCCCCAGGCTGCGGGAACTGTTTTCGGAGTGCTACCGGCAAGGTCGTTTCCCTGAGCGGTGGAAGACAGGCAGGATGGTCCTGCTCCGCAAGGACGGTCGTCCAGTGGACTCTCCCTCGGCATACCGCCCGATAGTCCTCCTCGACGAGGCGTGCAAGCTCCTCGAGCGCATCACTGCCGCGCGCCTCATCAAGCACATGGTCAGAGAGGGCCCCGATCTATCCGACAGTCAGTTCGGGTTCCGAGAGAGTCGTTCGACGGTCGACGCCATCTTACGCGTCAAGGCTCTCTCGGAGCAGGTGGTGGCAGGCGGCGGGGTGCTGCTGGCGGTGTCACTAGACATCGCCAACGCTTTCAACTCCCTGCCGTGGAGCTGCATCAAGGAGGCGCTCCGGTACCACCAGATGCCGCTCTACCTGCGTCGGGTGATCGGGGACTACCTCAGCAACCGGTCGGTCCAATACCCAGGCCGCGACGGTACATGCGCGAGGGAGATGTCATGTGGCGTTCCACAGGGGTCGGTCCTCGGGCCGCTCCTGTGGAACATAGGATATGATTGGGTCCTGCGCGAATCCACTCTCCCGGGCGTCGGCGTGATCTGTTACGCTGACGACACCCTCGTCCTAGCCCGGGAGAAGACATTTAGAGAAGCGGCCCGTCTTGCCACTGCAGGGGTGGCGCAGGTCATCGCCCGCATCCGCTCTCTGGGGCTGGAAGTGGCGCTGGGAAAGACGGAGGCACTCTGCTTCCACGGGCCCCGAAAAGCGCCGCCACCAGGATCCCACATCACCATCAGTGGGGTCCGCATCGAGGTCCAAGGATGCATGCGCTACCTGGGGCTCGTGCTTGACAGCAGATGGTCATTCAACGCCCACTTCCAGCGCCTTGTGCCGCGGCTGATGGGCACGGCTGGCGCTCTCGGGCGATTGTTGCCAAACCTCGGTGGCCCTAAATACAGCTGCAGGCGGCTCTACATGGGGGTCATAAGATCCATGGCCCTCTACGGCGCCCCTGTCTGGGCCACCGAGATAACAAGAGGAGGGGCTGCCACATTACGGCGGCCACAACGTGCGATATCCGTGCGAGTAATCCGCGGGTATCGCACAATTTCTGGAGAGGCGGCATGCGCCCTGGCGGGTTCCCTTCCATGGGACATTGACGCCAGGGTCCTGGCGTCACTATACGCCTGGCGCAAGAGCGCGGAGGAGCGCGGGGAAGATATCGCCCCAAGGGAGCTGGCGTACTATAGGGCCAGACTTCAAAGTGAGGCATTGGAGGAGTGGAGGGAGCGACTCTCGCGGCCGACGGCTGGCCTCAACATCATCGAGGCAGTCCGGCCAGTCCTCCAGGAGTGGATGACCCGGCGTCACGGCGTGCTGACCTTCCGGCTCACGCAGGTGCTGTCAGGGCACGGGTGCTTTGGCAAGTACCTGTACCGCGTGGCCGGGAGGGAGCCGGACGCCCGGTGCCATCATTGTCCGGACTGTCCCGAAGACACGGCGCAGCACACACTTGAGGTGTGTGTGGCCTGGGAGGAGCAGCGCCGTGTCCTACGCGCTGCCGTCGGAGGAGACCTCTCGCTGCCGACCATAACTAGCGCCATGGTCGGCAGCGCTGACGCCTGGGAGGCGATGGCTTCTTTCTGCGAGGACGTCATCTCGCAGAAGGAGGCCGCGGAGCGGGAACGGGAGACCGCTGCCGCAGCCCTACCAATCCGCGCCCGACGCACTGGGCGCAGGAACAGGGCAAACCGTGCCCTGTTCCAACCACCATAAAGAGGCCACGGGCGGCAGGCTTGGGGAAGTCTGTCGCCCAGCACTAGGCCCGAGTAGGTGATGCGGTCGGAGTGTGCCGCATCCCACTCAGTGGATTGGTAGGAGAGGAGGGTGCACACCTTACGCACCCTCCGAAAAGAGCCGGGGCCGCATAGGCGGCCCGTCACCGCCGGGGTCTCGGAAGAATGTCAACACGTTCCCGCACCCCGGCTGAATGGTGATGAGCCGAACACCCGTCTGGTTTTAGTGGGTATACGTCCTTTTCAGGATGGAGTCCCACACACCGCGCCGCCTTCCCCAGGGCGGCGTGACGGTGCATAAAGCATTTCCAGACGCAAAAAAAAAAAAAAAAAAAAAAGGTCCTACAATTAATACATTGTGTATTTATTAGAGTATCTTTTTTTAACTTAATTGGCGCCCTAGATTGATAGAAACTTAACCTAGTTTGAGACCAACAACAATTCTGTAATATTGTAATTTTTTTATTTGCGAAATAATGCTTTTATTACACATTTTTGAATTGCGAAGTGTTATAAATTTTCTCTGCTGACCATACAACATTTACAGCTAACAGAATAGAAGTATGATTTACTAACAGATATTTATTTTGTTCCAGGTAATTTGGCGTGCCTGCTGCTGATGTGCCCAGGGTTTAATTGCACACCGATGCTTATAACGACTCGCCATTGTTTGTCTTTCAATTGTTTTGGCTAGCTTTTCATTTATTGTCATTATGCTGCGTCTCGATTTGCGGCAAACCCTCACATGTTGGGTCGCGTAAAAACTGTATTGCCGCGATCGAATGTCGCGCTGCATGCGTAACAGTTTGCTGGTATCGGTACCACCATGAATGCTGTTCATAATATTTTTCGTGAGTAATATTTAAATCATTCTAACGTTTAATCAGCGACTGATTTGCAAAACGTCAGTTTGTTTTAAATAACTTAGCTACAAACAGTGAACTGGTTACTGTAAGTTTGGGTGGGAACATAACCATTTGAGTGTATGCATGATGACTAAGACTTGTCATCCTACAAATATTATAAATGTGAAAGTTAGTATGTATGGATGGATGGATGTTTGTTACTCTTTCACGCAAAAACTACTGAAAGGATCTGGCTGAAATTTAGCACAAACATAGATAATAGTCTGAAATAGCACATAGACTACTTTTTATCTCGGTAAAATGTATGGTTCCCAAGGGATAGCGGGTGAAGCCGCTGGCGGAAAGCTAGTCAATAAAATACCATAGCCTACCACCAGTGTGGTCTACTTACCAACACCATCAAAGAGCTTGAAGTTCTATTTAATATTCCAAAAATGTCCCCAATATTTAGGCGCCGTATTAATCCGAATGAATCTCCGGGAAATTCGGAATTCCGTAAATTCCGAGGTCAGCGGCGACCCCAACAAATATTGGGGCCCATAGCCTACGGGTTTCATATCCTCCTCACTTAAAATTCTCTTTTAAAACGTAGACATTTTAGGGTCAGCGCAGACTGACGGAGAGGAACGAAGAGACCGATTTTGATAACATACTTCTTTAGATTTAAAAAAAAGGTGTAGTACTGATATACACCCACAGTTCTCCGGTATTTTAGCCTATGGTCCTAAATTGGGCACGAATGTATACTTCCAGCTGCTAAGAACTGAGAATTTCACAACACAACTTCACAGTAAAGTTACTTTAGCGTACCTTTAATTAATAAAATCTGCTCGATTTTGGTATAGCTGTTTCGGTATTTAAATTTTCAGTCAGATAATATTTCAACAGTGAAGTACCTCTGCAAGAAATATACAAGTTTCGCCGCACGTGACAGTCAATACTTTCTGCTTACCTCTCTAAGAAAATGGTTCCTCTCTATTCAAAGCTTGTAAGCTTGACTTTCACAATTAAAAGCAATAACAATAAAATAACAATTAATTAAAGTGAATCGCTTCGCCGCCAGTCTGTGATGACCCTTAATCTTACGAACGGTACCATCACGCTTTATAATTAATTGGGTAAACAGGAGTTGTTATTAACACATCTCTTCTTATGAAAGTGGTTTGGATGTGCGGTTTTCTTTATACTTTCGTGAATATGATATGACTTTAAACAAAAACAAACAAGTATTTTACGTTAAAGGTAACATTGCTCAAAGTTAAGCAATGTTACCGGAGAGAATTCTTTAAATATTTAATTGGGATGTGCACATTGGGAGGTGTAAATTAACAACCATGTAATAGTTACTTAGTTAAAGTAGGGTACTTTAGTAGTAATATTTATCATAATTAAAGTAGGGCCCAGGATTTTGACAAAAAAATGGTCACCTGTATGATCGCGGATCATGCGTGAGCGATTCCCGTAATTCCGCCACTGTGGTAGTGGTGGTGGTTTTAGTTAGTATGCCGGCCACCTGACCGGAGAGCCCAACAACATAACCGTCCAGCCGGGCTAACATGCACGCCGCGAGAAGATTTTGTCGACGCTTATGTCGTGCTTTTGTCTCGTTTTCGCAAAAGAAAGAGCGAGACAAAAGAGTAGACAAAATTTTGTCGTGGCGCGCATGTTAGCCTGGCTGGAGGTCATAGGGTCATAGCAGATATGTAGTAAGTACCTATAGTGGGTATAATAATAATAATAATAATAGTTTTATTATGGGTATGATCATATAATAAATACTCTAGGACATTTTACACAGCACCATCGAGTCCCAAACTAAGCAGAGCTTGTACTAGAGAATGTTACATACTTTTTTTTGTAAATACATACCCTACATGAACTCATGTAGAACTCGTGATCAGCAGTCTTACACGTGAACCACTAGAGCACAGACGTCGCCAAAATATACTTAACTATATTATATTTGTATAAAAGATACAAATATAAATAGGTAAGTAAGTATATGAACATACTGTAGCAAAAATAGGAAAAAAACGCTAAAAGCTTAAAAGGTTTCATAAGGAAAGTCCACCCCAATGGTAACGGATGAAAGAGGACACTGAAATGCGTTTACACTAAAATCGTTCGGGTGGCGAATATAAATAATTGTCCTAAAATACCAGAGTATATTTACGGCTACACGGCTTTGGGGTAAGCTGGGATACTTATGGAGTTTATAAGGATTTGAATCGCATTATATTGGAATTATTTTGCTATCAAAAAGTTTTAAGGCATTCAATGTATTTACGACTGATAAAATTTGCCTGCTAATGTAATATTTTATTTGGTGTTTCTGTGAATGAATTGATTCTCAATAACGGCTCAGAATTTAGTTTTATTATGTTTTTTTTCTTTACTTCATTAAATTGTAGATATAAATAATAAATATCCTGGGACATTTTCACACAGCACCATTGTACTATGGGTACTAGACAATGTTTATAATACTTATATACTTTTTTTTTGTAAATACATACTTATAATACATACGAAACACCCAGATAAACACAAACACTTCAGTTCATCACAATAAATGTTTGTGCCCTAAGGGAATCGAACCCACGACGTCGTGATCAGCAGTTCGGTACTCGAACCACTAGACCACAGACGTCGTCAGATTAAAGTCAAATCTTAATTCTAAACTCGCCAAACTTTTACGTGTGATGGCGAGGAGCGCTCTTTTACAAAACAATGAACCACCTGACACTTTGTATTTGTGCCCGGTAAATGGCAATAGGCTCAACTCTATTATAACGTACCGATGAGCTAGGTGGGTGTACAGCAATACACCTTTGACTAACCCTTAAAAGAGAAGGAGAGTCGACTTCTAAAAAAATTATCGGCAAACTTTAAAACCCTAAAACCTCATTAGCAAAAACGCGTATTTCAAAACCGAGGATACACGAATGAATCCGAAACCGCCATTAGATCGGCCCCGGTAAAGAATAGGGGTAATGTGTAGGGTAGCAAAAACTGTTTTAAATCGGCTTAAGGAGAAGACACGCTTTGTGGCGGGAAGTTTGAAAATAATCTCTCACTCCAATTATAATAAGATATTATTTACAAATAATTATCTGTGAAATTTTTGTCTTGTTACTCTAAAAGTAATTTTAACTTGCAACTCGTACCTATATAGTGGTATAGACTATTCATTCTTGTAATATTATACATTACATGCATACATTATTATACATTGCATGCATTATACAAGGTGAAAAAGTCGATAAGTATTTTACAATCGAATAAAACTATGTTTCAGGGTTGATCTCATAGTGTAAGTTATTTATAATCATAAGTACCTACTAATCTTAAATTTAAGAAGACCTACTATAAACGAAAAAGTAAACAATTATAATCATTTATTCTGCATTCATGTTGTTGACATTATAAAATGGGTTTTATTAAAATTCCCATAAAAGTTTACATTACATTACATTTCACAACAAGAACATACAAAATTATAACAGTAAATCTTATACGTTGTTTGCGCTTTTTATTAAATAAATTCACGAACAAAAACATACTTATACAACTTTTTTTTAATTCCCGCATCTAAGCGTGTTTTTCCCCTTAATAAGTCTTTGTAAGGGAACTCTAGCTAGTCCGATATGTTCGCGACTTAATCCCTAATTTTAAGGTCAGTAAATATTACCATTATTTACGGTAGATAGTTTTAATGGCGTTATGGAGTTTATCAAGTTGGCTTCCCAGTGGTTAGCACATTAGCTACCAAAAGTTATAATTGTATTGATTTTTTAAGGGACTTCCAAAACGGGGAGAAATAAGGGAGGTTCTGAATAGATATCCAGCTATAGTGTGTATGTTTGTTAGCGCGAAGCTTTCTGACACTTAAATCGACAACATTTTGACGAATTTGTATTTGATGGCAATAAATTCGCCCCTTATACAATATCTATACTAATATTATAAAGAGGAAAGATTTGTTTGTTTGTTTGTTTGTTTGTAATGAATAGGCTCCGAAACTACTGGACCGATTTCAAAAATTCTTTCACCTTTGGAAAGCTACATTATCCCCGAGTAACATAGGCTATATATCATCACGCTACGACTAATAGGAGCGGAGTAGTAATGAAAAATGTAGCAAAAACGGGGAAAAAATTATAAGACCACGCGGGCGAAGCCGCTGGCGGGAAGCTAGTATACTATATACGGGGCGATCTTCATACCGGCTAAATGTGGATGTAGGTACATTAGTACACCTCTGCCTAACCTTTCGGGGAATACAGACGTGATGGTATGTTTTATGTGGATGGTTTATCCGAAAATCTAAACATATGGAAGTGCTTTTGGCTGGAGGAACCATTAAAACTACTGTTTTCAGTATGATAAGCTATATGTATTCATGTAAAAATCCTACTAAATAATAAGGACAGGTTTCTAAGTCAGTTTAACCTTTCACATTGCAATATAAAAGTGATAAGTAGGTACCTACATATTTCATTTAGATTACTCATGGTTAAGAATTTCTTCGAAAACAAAGGAATCGTGCAATTAAATGACATCACTACTATCTTGTTTCATTGAAAGTGGACAGTTCGCAGTTTGTCTTCATTGCCAGAATCGCCGTAACAAAAGACAAATTTATAATCTAAGTATACTAATATTATAAAGAAGAAAGATTGGATTGTATGTTCGTTTAAATTGGATAGGCTCCGAAACTACTGGACCGATTTGAAAAGCTACATCTTTACTGAGTATGATGGGCTATAATTTATAAGAAATATCGAGACCATTCTCAAAAAAGGCAAGGTTAAGAGCACCCTAAACCGACGAGCATGCATGGAGAGGTTAATGAACATAGACGATGCGAAAGTGGTGTGCCAGGATCGTAGCAGGTGGAAATCTATAGTCTCTGCCTACCCCTATGGGAAACAGGCGTGAAGCTATGTATGTATGTATGTATGTATCCAGACCATGCGGGCAAAGCCGCTGGCTGAAAGCTAGTGTTAAATAAAGATGTGTGTGCCGTGTAGGCACGCCCTTAAATAATCGCGAGACGTGCGATCTCAGTGTTGTCGGCGATACATCCAACCTATCTACATACCTATATGTAATTATTTATTAATGTATAACAAATATTTGAACAACAAAACTGTAGTATCTTCGTATTTGGTAATAATAAAGATGTTTATATTTTATATTATTTTATTAACTTTTTTTACAATAATATTAATGTTCTGTCTTACATCAAGTTCCCGACAGCTTCGTCTATATCCAGTGTTGCTGCTTTCATCTTATGTCGTCTGTCAGGTGTCAACTGTCAATGTCACCTGACAGCGGCGCTTACATTACTACAAAAACAACAGACAAGTTGTATTATGACATTAGAATCGACAAACAAAATGTATGGAAATGACACAAGCTTTCGACAAATCGGGCTGTCACTAATGTCATTTACATACATTTTGTTTGTCGATTCGAATGTCAAAATGCAACTTGTCTAGCCCCCCTGACGTTAGAAGACCCTCTTTTTAATATTTCGTCGATTACAGTAGCTTGATTTCCCGTATTTCTGACACAAACAGTACCTATGTGTGACATTTTATTTTTTGAAATTTTTGTTTAAAAATATTTATTCGAGCATTCACTCTTCCGTTTCCGTGAACGTTCCAACAAACACTGATTTCCAGGAATCTCGTCAAAATATCGACTTTCCACTGTTATCAGTACAAATAGTCGAAATTTACAATTCGCAATACAAACCAATGTTTAAAATAAAAATATTACGTTGAAATTCTGTGAAGTTTCTCGAAATTCCCTACATTATTTCGGTTATTAAACCATGAGGGCTTAAACGAAAATTTTCGTGTTGAAATAATTTAAATTGAATAACAGGCGAAGTTGGATTTCATTCTTTAGTCAATGTGGTCCATTTTAAGCATTTCAAGTCAAATATTTGAACAAAGTCAAGAGGTCCTCTTGAAGTTTATGTTCTTATGCTTCGTTTAGTAGTTGAGGCGAGTGACTAGAGAGATTCACTGGCGCGGAGAAGAAAGTATACTAGTACCTGACCGCTATATCGTTTGTGTTCGCAATGTACTTATATCCTATTTCAATCAGGCATAGTATAGCTTTCTACCAGTAAATCAATTTTCACAATCGAATAAATATTTGCAGAGATAATCTTCTACAAATAAATAAACAAGCTTTTTTACTTAAATTAACTCTATCAAATACATATTTAGTTGCCATGCTTAAAAAATTATATTTGCTACGGCAATTCCGAGCACAAACGCAAACGTTATCGAATCTAAAATTTAATAATATGGCAACATTATACATTATTTTTACACGAAAAGAGAGCTTGCAAATATTTACCAAAAAATGCTTTTACATAATAAAGTTTATTGCCTCCCTAAAACCAAACATTTGCTGAAAAATATCGTAGAACTGAGCTTCGTTCATATATACCATCACTGCTGTATTTCACGATGGATTAGACAGATGTGTACTGAAGTACATCCGCAATTCGCAGTTTTTGTTTAGGTCCTAAGGTCTTATTATTGAGGCGAGCCCATTGCCCTCATCCGGCTACAAATCAGAGACGATTCAGAGATATCTTTAAACCGCAATAAAACTTTGCTTGACCCGGGAGTTGAACCCAGGAACGCTCAGTAGTAGTGTTTGTGATCACTAGCCCAACGAGGCAGTCTAAAACAGTTAAATTAAACCTATTCCTTAATGAAAAAGGTATCCATTAGCAATAGTTCTAACTAATTCATTACTCAATTAATAGTCTTGATCGAAAACCTAAATTGGGGTTATAATCTCACAAAATTATTTATACATCGTACAATTTCACATAAATAAGTTATAAATCTTCACCATACATTCTTAAGTACTACCTAACAAATTATTCAAGACAGAATTAGTACGACTAATTCTAAATTAGTACTTAATCCTGGAATTCCTAGACCACACTGGTTTTGAAATTGGTTTAGGTATTTTGAATTAGACGAGATTTAAGCTTTTTCGGATAGTTACGTGATATTCTCGAATGTTTGTGTATAAGGCTGTTATTACAGTGTGAGCGATTTATTTAGATATATATTAGCTATAGCTAATATAGCTAAGAAATTCCTTTTAGCGATAAGACCGTCAACTGTACATACTCAGGAAAAGATAGTATGTTTTGTATATTCACTCTATGCTTGGTTTAATAAAAAGAAAAATAATACCATATCTTTAATGAATCTGAGGACAGTCATTGTTGATCAAATGGCATTTTATTTTGTCTTTGTATTAAAATTTCTATGATGTGTTGAATATGATTTAAATAAAAAAAATAGGGATAGCTATTTTAAACAAAATATTTGTGTATTTTCTATTTCGATATCCTGCTTAAAATATATGATCTACAGCAAAGCGTAGCCGGGTTCAGTGGGTTCTTAGAATGTTATAATTTTTAATTAAGGAAAAAATCATTAAAATAACTTGTAATCTTAGCATGGAAAATGCTTAAAAAATACAAAAAGATATGTTATAATTAAGTTAAAAAGTCGCTTAGCCAACTATGTGGTATCTGTTCGCGTGCACTGGATTGACGGTCTAATCACATGAAACGTTTCGAGAATTCTGATAACTGATTCTGAGAAACACAAAGCCGGATTACACCTTGATTTAAGCTTTGGTTACTGCCCAATCGCTAATTAGGACATTCATTTATCTTTGTGCGTATGTATAACTGATCTCTGGTATTTTAGTAGTTTAGGAGTCGTGCATATGTCGAATGACCTTTCTGTGAAGTCTTTCTATATTTTTTTGTGTAGGTATTGTCTTCCATTTTAGAAAATAATAATGCCAATTTCAGATAGAAATATTATTTATTTTTATGCCCTAAGATAGCTATATCTATACTAATATTATAAAGAGGAAAGATTTGTTTGTTTGTTTGTTTGTTTGTAATGAATAGGCTCCGAAACTACTGGACCGATTTCAAAAATTCTTTCACCTTTGGAAAGCTACATTATCCCCGAGTAACATAGGCTATATATCATCACGCTACGACTAATAGGAGCGGAGTAGTAATGAAAAATGTAGCAAAAACGGGGAAAACATTATAAGACCACGCGGGCGAAGCCGCTGGCGGGAAGCTAGTCCTATATAAGTTTGTCAAAACAAAATAAATATTAACAGGGTTAAAAATGTAAAAAAATGACTTTATTATGTAGTATTACTTAGACTTAAAGTTTCTATTCGGCGTGATAAAGGATTTTTCAAATAAAACCGTTACTGCTTCTTATTGAGGTATTAAGTTTTATCTAAACACAGTCATGTGCATTAGTTATATTGTATTAGGATACGATCACTCTTTTATTAAATTGCAATGACTTACATAATTATGTCCACAATTTCACTCGACGTTAAGCGACAGTCAAATTCATCACAAATACTTCAAGAAAGTGCCAGTAACTCGCCCTCAAAATCTAAACGCAGCATCCAGGTTAAATAACCAAGTGTCCCGTGATAGGGGGTAGTTTGGGCAAATTTGAACTTTGGCCGGTAATAGCTGAGGACTATCTTTAGCTATTTCCTCTTAAGGAGTTTTCGAGGGGTGGCTTTGATGAAAATTGTTAAGGGGCACTCTCGGCCATTTTGCCGCCACGAGCGCGGATGTTTTAAGAAATATGCGTGCTTAATTTTATTTAAGGCAAAGTCTTTTAATTACTTTCGACTGTATTAAAGTTCTGAAGTCATTTGCTTGGAATTGCGTACTGGTTTTTTGTGTAGATGTATTTTTGATTATGCTTTTGAATTTGAATTTGAGAAAACTTTCTGTATGACCTCTATTATCATCATAGCTTTAGTTTGAGATGCGCAGTTTTGTGCCTATCAGAAATGATGTCTCGTTCAATATATATTGTCCAAGTGAAAGTTTGTGAGGATGGATGGATGGATGGATGGATGGATGGATGTTTGTTACTCTTTCACGCAAAAACTACTGAACGGATCTGGATGAAATTTGGCACAGAGATAGATTATAGTCTGGAATAGCACATAGGCTACTTTTTATCCCGGTAAAATGTATGGTTCCCGTGGGATAGCGGGCGAAGCCGCTGGCGGAAAGCTAGTTTATACTTAATAATAATAATAATATTATAAAGAGGAAAGATTTGTTTGTTTGTTTGTTTGTTTGTTTGTTTGTAATGAATAGGCTCCGAAACTACTGGACCGATTTCAAAAATTATTTCACCTTTGGAAAGCTACATTATCCCCGAGTAACATAGGCTATATATCATCACGCTACGACTAATAGAAGCGGAGTAGTAATGAAAAATGATGCAAAAACGGGGGAAAAAAATATAAGACCACGCGGGCGAAGCCGCTGGCGGGAAGCTAGTACTTTATATTTGACGAACTAACTAAAAGAGGTATTAAAACTATTTTTTAATGTCTAATTAATATTTTATTATTCTTTTCATGTCTTACAAAAAGGATTAAAAGGTGAGTGTTAGAATGTAAAAGATATGAATGAATTCAATAAAGTATTTTTAATTAAGAATTTTTAAAATTATATCGTATTCTATGTGTCACAATGTTTTATTTCATAAAAATTAAAAGTACATCGTGCCTTTGAATACATAATGAATATGTGCTAACTTAGTTTTAATAATTTACACATTTCGGAATGTGAAATAAGTTTTAAATTTGATCGTGCTATATTCAACGCATACTAAAGTTAAATTTTATTTTGCAATCAACATAATGAATCAATTAATTTGTAACAACTAAAACATTTAGTGTTTATTTATTATTTGTATTTATTCTTTAAAAAAAATCAAATTACTAGAATACATTTTATTTATTATGATCATCATCAACTCAAACTATCCCACTACTGGGCAAGAGGTCACTCTCAGAAAGAGAGGTATTTGCCTAGTCCACCACGTTTGGCCTTATGCAGGTTGTTTTTTTTTTCTATATTCATTTATCCTAGAAAAACTTAACTAGAATATTCTTTATTTATTATAAAAAAAAATTTGACCTGTCATTAAAAAAAATCTACAACACTACGTATAATTTTTATAATACTTGTCAGTTCCACAAACAAAATATAAATAGGTCCTACACAAAATAATATATAAAAAAACGTCGCTATAAATAAAAATTCTCCTTCAAACCCGATCTTTAAAAAACCTTTTTCATTTAAGAAATCCACCTTCAGTTAAGAAATCCTAGATAATATCTCAAACGTATTACGGTGATCCACTTAACCCTATCCTAATATTTATTCAACCCTTCATCAAAAGAAAAATCTGGGAGTCACGACTTTATCCGAGCACTAGAAGTGCTTTCACTGAATGTAAACGGGTTGTTGAGCATATTCTAGATTAAAAATATGTACCCATAGATGGATTTTTTTATTTTTGACTTACGAAAAAAATGCCGCCCTTTTTTTAATACAATTATTTTTGAACTCATTGTTAAAAGTTCACAGATTTTAAAGGGGTATAGGCTGTGCATAAAAACTATATTTTTTTTTACCTTTTTTCCACCAGTCAACGCTAAGTGTTGATCTCAGAATGAGCTTATTGGATTATTACCAGGAATAGTAACTCAAGCTCAGCCAGCAACAGCACTCATAACACTCACGGCTTTTTGCCATAAGAGTAGGCAGAGATTACAGAATGCCAATTACTACGATACGACATTTTGTTTTTTATAATTTTACTATCAGTAGGTTTTTATAATTTGTAAAATGTTGCCTCCTAAATTAAAGTCACTGTGCATCTGTTATTGTTATCCTAAAGTTAAACTTGTTTTCAGACTAATTCTTTTTCGAAATCATTTTTTAAATAAATAAATATCTTGGGACATTTTTACACAGCACCATCTAGTCCCAAACTAAGCAGAGCTTGTACTATGGGTACTAGACAATGGATATAATACTTATATACTTTTTTTTGTAAATACATACTTATAATATATAAGAAACACCCAGACAAACACAAACACCTATGTTCATCACATAAATATTTGTGTCTTGCGGGAATCGAACCCACGACCTCGTGATCAGCAGTCCGGTACTCGAACCACTAGACCACAGACGTCGTCGTCGTCGATTTTAAAACCTATCATTTTAACTATCACAGTCATGACAACCAATATTAACGTTAACGTATTTTTCAAGGTACAGAGGAATCTGTATATAAAGAAAGGTAACCCATCCTTGGACTAACCGCGGCTAGCATACGTAAACTTGACTTCTAGGCCCAAGTGGTTGCAATTTAATTTCCGAACTTTTCAACAAACCTTCCAAAACATTTTTTTCTATTTCATTGTCTAATACGGATTTGTAGTCAAGTATGTACCAAACAATGGTACTATTGTGAGCACATACAAACGATCACCATTGAAACACAACCCACAACCCACCTAAAGCAGCCCACTCAACTCAACCGCTTAACATTTTAGATAAGTACGACACTCAACCCTCGAAAATCTACGTCTCTATTACATACTGCTGTCGCACCCGGCTTCGCTCGTGTATTTGTCGATGTTTATTAAACGTTTGTCTTATTAAAGTAATACCAGAGGTGCAGAAAAAAGAAGGGGACCAATTAACTAAGATGGAAGACAGGCGAAAAAGGCTTACATTGGCTTACTATTTAGCAATATTAAACATTTATGTGATTTCAAAAGAGAAGCCGGTAGGAATTGAGTTGTTTAGTTATAGGTTTTGGCGCAAGTGCATCTATATTAATCGATAAGATAAACTGACCTTCGCTGAGTGAGTACGGGGCACCCTCTAAGATTGAGAAGGATAATTCTATATTCCACCACGGTTGCTCACTATAACGGCTATTCAGTACTTAATAAAGAATAAACAAATTCGACTACACAACATCATAGAAATTATCTCCGTAGCTTAGTTAGCTAAAGCGTACGGTGTATCAAGCCGAAGGACGCACACGAATCGGGTTTAAATTTATTGTTTTTCGAAAGTCGAATTTTTGTTTAACGAAAATTTAAAAATAAAACAAACTGACTCTCTTTTCGATTTATACTATAAGAATGGTTATGGATATATCGATAGAGACATGTGGCTTTCATCATTTAACATTTGATTGATAACCCTACGATGACTAGATTTGCCAAAACAATAAAATCAGCGAATCATTAATGGTTTTCAACCCTCCCTCAATCGAGGGGTTGCAACAACATTTGGGTTTACCCTGCCGTATTTGGTTTGGCCATATGTCGGTATTTTAAATGTAAGTTTTACTAGACAATGGATTTTAATCTGGTTTCGGAAACGCGCTGTGAATTTCTCTATGTGGTTGTTTTAATTTAGTTTTGTCACGCTAATGTTAATTATCCAACTCCAACAACCAACAACAAAAGCAGTGATAGCTTAGTGATGTGACCACTGGACTGCCAAGTCGTATGTTTCGAGTTCTAATCCGAGGATCCTCTGACTTTTAGAAATCATGTGCGTATTAAAATTATCACTCGCTTACAACTGTGAAGGAAAACATCGTGAGGAAACCTGCATGACTGAGAGAATTTGTCGACGGCGTCTGAAGTCTGCCAACCCGCAATAGGCCAGTGGACTATAGCCCAACAGTGGGAAAATTAATGGCTTGACGATGTTGAATGTTAATTATCCTATATTCGACATGATATAAGCGCAGCTGGTAAGCAGAGTTCTTTACAGGTCTTGTGCAGTGTCTGTTAGTATTAACATTATTTCTTACATAGAGAGATTCTCATTCTTCCTTACAGATTAGGACGATTTATCCATGAAGTATTCTCCACACTAACAAAAATATTTTGTCTGCCATTCAGTTATGGAACTGTTATATCTGTGTAATGGATTTAAATCCTTATCCCAAATCAACCAACAATCTAGGCAATAAAACTACAAACTTTATCCGTACACGCGTTAAACACAGAAATTGGGGCAAAGCAATGAAAAGTAAGTTTTAAAACGAACAATTATTGTATGGAATAGTGTTGGGCCAGCGTGAACGGGACGGAACGGGTAGTTTTCATTCGAATACCGACACAAAGCAATGGATCCACCTTAATATCCGATTGAAAGCAAACAATCCTTGCATTTCATTTCATTCATGCCGATCCGATACTGCAGGGCTGTCGCGATATTTCGTTTTTATTCTATTTCTGGTGTATTGGAAAACTGAATATTATCTTTATCTACAAAAAGATAAAATTGAGTTTTCCTGAACAAAGGTATAAGAAAAATACTGCATGGTTTTATATGATAGGAGTCCGATACATGAGCGTATGCGTTGAGAAGAATAGCGTCTAATTTAATTTGATTAAACTCAAGTTTAGAAATAAATATTGAACTTTCAGGGTCATGAGAGAATTAGTAATTACCTAGCACCTAGAGGGATTTTAATTTGGAGAAATAAAACGTTTAGTGTAAAAATAAGAATACAAAAAAGTAGAATATACACATTCCAACTTAACATTCTGTTCAAGAAAGTAAAATTTAAAATTGTGGTTCATTTCGCTTCAATTCCATTTAAATTTTTGCTGATTCTTACATAATATTCTTGTAATTCAGTCGACGTCATTCGAGTATTTCAATTACATTGCTTTTTATTAAATTCAAGATTTATGTAAAATTAGTTTTTAAACATTCTCGCAGCCCTAAGTCCGCTACATAGCAGCGATTGAACGAAACGAACGAATGACCGGCTTTATACCAAGTATTTTTAAATTCCCGCGCGTTCGAAACTTGAATGATTCCCAGTATACTCAACGATTTCGGTCAATCAATTTAACATGATATTGAATAAAATTAATTGTTTATGTACCTGCTGAATACGATTCATTGTTTTTTTAATTGTATCTGTTTATTTACGGGTCTTGCTTGTCTGATATTTGCTTTGGCAACATTAATATCGCTGTACTTTTGTTTGTATCGTTTTTATTAAGTTAATGATATATTAATATTTAATCGCTGACTTCTTTGTGATTATTTATTTATTGATTTATTGTTAGGAAGATTTACAGACAAATAATAAAAATAGTATATAGAAAATACAATAGTCCTGTGCCAATTACAAATCTTCACCAATAAAATATACAAGTAGAAAAACATGAGAGCTATCAGCTAACAATGTATGATAGTTATGAACGAGAATTACACTGCTAAAGATTATGGTGATTATCGTAAAAATCTAATTAACAAAGAAGTTATTGGCTAAGACTGTTTTAACTGAAGTAGTGCTTGAACAAAATAGGTCAATCTGAGACGGCAGTTGATTAAAAGTGTTGGCTCTATAGTTCGTCTTAGCAGATGGGATATTAAGGAGCCCGCACGCTGCCTTAAGCGACGGGTGTTGGTTCTCAGGCATATTTTGGACAATAATTCAGGACAATCGACTTTCCCGTTAGCTATATTCATAAGATTGCAAATGTCGTCTATATTTCTCCTGGTTTCAAGAGGTAAGAAATGATATCTCCTACACCTATGATCATAATCTCTGGAGTTCTAAAGTCCAGGTACCTGAGGAATTTACCCTGAATGCGTTCGATTCGTGATATATAGATCTTGTAATGGGGGTGTATTATTATACAGGGTGTTTGGCGCATGGACCGACACAATTTTTTGGGAGATAGGGCGGGTCATTTGCTAGGTTTCAAGCCTAGAAGCTAAGTCCTAAGTGTCAGGGTTATTGAGATATGATTTTTTAAGTTTTCTTTGGTAGTCAGTTAGTCACCCAAAATTTCACCTCTAGGTCATCATAACTTTTTGTTTTTAGGTGTAGCAACACCAAAGAAGTGTTATATTACTCATAAATGTGTATTTATTCGATGTGAATCATGACTTCATAACATTGATTTCTATAAAATGACTTCCGAGCTCCCAAAGTCCATGGCACTTAGGAGTTAACTTCTTGGGCTGAAACCTAGCAAATGACTCCCCCTATCTCTAAACAAATTGTGTCGGTCTATGCGCCAAACACCCTGTATAATGTATGTATTATATAAATGATTTTATTAAAATTGTTTTAAGAGGAGCCCTTTCTGCTATTCCGATTATGATTATGATTATTATCTTCAAATTCTTTTTATATTGTTTTTTAACAACATTTTCTTATTCTGAAATTAATTTCATTGAAAAGAAATTACTTTTTATCGCGTCATATTAAGTAGTAAGTATTTAAACCTAGTAGTTTTATATGAAATTTATAACAAACAAGAAACTACAATTGAGATAAGAAATGAAAAAACTAGAGCAAAACTTAATCAAGGCGTGAGGCAAGGTTGTACATTGTCACCCCTCCTATTCAACATATTTATAGAACAAGCAATACTTAAAATCATAGAAATTCCAGAGGGGGGAGTTAAAATCAATGGATCAAAGGTCTTATTTATAAGATTTGCTGATGACATAGCGGCAGTAGCAGAAGATGAACTACAGCTCGAAGCTCTGCTAAATAATATGGACCGCATATTTAGAGAATATAACCTAAAAATTAACATAAAGAAAACGAATACATTAATAACTTCAAAAAATACTCAAATAAATAAACCAATTAAAATAAATAATACAATTCTAAAACAAGTTTCAAGCTTTAAATATTTAGGAAGCCATATAATATATAATTCGAGGCGTTCTGACGATATCAAATGTCGTATAGCAATGGCTAAACAAACCTTTTATAACAAAAAAACATCTTTTTAAATCTAAAATGAAAATAAATATTCGCAAACGCTTTATTAAAACGTACATCTGGAGCATTGCTTTGTATGGATCTGAAACATGGACCATGACTAAACAAGATATAAAAAGATTAGAAGCCTTTGAGATGTGGTGCTGGAGAAGGATGGAAGGAATCAGTTGGACAGAGAGAATAACAAATGAAGAAGTTCTACAAAGAATAAAGGAAAAAAGGCGGTTACTGCATGACATAGGGACCAGGAGGGGAAAAATGATAGGCCACCTTATACGTCACGACGAATTCATAAAAAACATTATAGAAGGAAAGATAGAGGGAAGGAGAGGAAGGGGTAGGCCAAGAACGAGCTACATAACACAGATAAAAGAGAAACTGAAAGTCGCGACGTATAAGGAGGTCCAGGAGTTGGCTCTCAACAGAGAGCAGTGGAAGATGCTGCACCGACAAGAGCGTAGCTCTTAAATAGAAGAAGAAGAGTTTTATTTCAATCAGTATTTAAAAACTCAAAACATTGACTTGTTAAAACATCCCTATATTTAATTATTAATTAATTAACAACCCATTAATTATATCTGATCTAACGTCCCATCTCTACAATTGCGTACCTACCATAGTATTTTGCCCAGTCGTTAACAGTTCTGATGAAATAATTGTTCGGAATTTAAACTTACAATTTTTATAGTTTGCCCTCATTTTGGGCATTGACCGACGTAACACAGTAAACATTAGATATCTTCATCGTTTTATGTCGCACACTGAGCTATAGAAGCTGAGCTACAAATTTCTTAACGCATTTATCCGTCGGAGGACCAGAGTAGCCGACGTAGCTCAAAGGATTGTGAAGTGAATTAGCCTATATTCTACCTTACAATGCAATCAATTTCCTTGGTAAATTTTATGGAAATCTGTTTAACGGTTTAGACGTAAAAAGCTAACAGACAGACATTATTTTCGCATCTAAAATGTTAACTAGTGAGTATGGATTAGGTAGTTTAGGTGGCAACAGTTTTTTTCTCTGTAAAAGTACCTTCACTGCGGTATATTTACGATTCATAATTATATGAATTCTGCCAGTTACCGCCCGACTGCTGGGAACATGTTATAGATGGGGGGTTCAAACCGGTTAGTAAACTAGTTTCACAAAGCTAACGACGCGACTGCAGTCTTCACAGACGACAAGAACTTTAAAAAAAATCTAATATTTTATTATAATTAGACTATAATGGAAAAATCAAACTAGTTGCAAGGTATTGAAATAAAACTACTTTTTACGGATTTTATCGCGGATCGGATATTATTTTAATCCCGACGTTTCGGACCCTTTACAGCGTCCATGGTCACGGGTGACTAAGGTGGTAGGCGTCTTGACGTTTCAATTACTAACAGCTACCTTACATGTTTGTTAGTCAGAGTCAGAAATCAGTAGTTGCAAGGTGCCAAAAATTGGGTCTTATGGAGAAGAGCCGGCAAGGAAATCCGGCAAGAAACTCAAAAATGTGTAACAGCAATTTTGTTTTGATCTAATCCATTGGTAATAGACACGCTTAAATATACGCCGCAAAAGGGTTAAGAGTTATATTTGTAACTGAGCTTAATTTTACAAAACCGCAATTTTTTGTCGGAAGTCGGTTAAAAATCGTCGACTGGAACAGGTGCAGGTAGAAATCCAGACCATTACGCCAGTCTGAATAGTAGCCATGATTAATAGCTAGGTCCAAACTAGCAGAAACCTGGGATAAGTGTGGAATAATGCTTTAAATAATCTTCTATAAATCTTGAATAAGTAGTTATGTCTTTGTACAAATTTCAAAAAGTCCCGAGGAGCCGTCGCAGTATTTATGGCTTTGCCAAAGAAAACACCACGCTCAGGACGAGAGTGTTTATTGTATTGACATATGCGGAAGGTCATGTTTTTGCGGAGAATCTTAACACCGCGATTCAGTTTTTCATGAAAATTGCACACCGCCATCTATCTATATGTTGTTGGTACTAAATTTAATATTCTAACATAAAATTATTTATTATTATTAGTGCAACTAATACGTAGACTTAACATTCCGCCCACCATGGACCAAGTGTCCATAAAAATACAATAAACCATACTAACAAATGCTATACATACTAAAAAACAAAAGAAAATTAACCATATGTTGTTCTTTCTAAAATATTCTAAACAATAATACATAGGGCTTGAGTATGTGTAACATAAAACAATCTAAAACAGTTTATGCCGTAACTGGTAAAATTATAAGCTTTGATACAGGTCTCTTAATAACTGAACCCTTACATTTTAGTGTAACAACACGCGTAAGATTGTCCGCACCAATATGTTTGTCAGTTATTATGCCGTACAACCATCTTGCCGGTGGCAGATCCTCTTCCTTCACCAACACTATATCTCCTACCTTAGGTTCAGGAGTTGTATGTGCCCACTTATACCGGTGCTGGAGTTGTGTGAGATATTCATTCGACCATCTTCGCCAAAAGTCTTGGACAAGACGTTGCGTAAAGTGCCATCTTCTGAGAGTACTTATATTCGCCTTCTCGTAATTAGTATCCTTCATGGAATACATTTTTTAATTCCCTATTCGCTCCGACAAAGTTAGTGCCGTTACCACTCCACAAGTCTGCACAATGCCCTTTTCGTGCAACAAAACGCTTAAAAGCAGCCAAAAATGCCTCTGAGGTCACCAGGTGCCACTTACTACCTCAAGGTGTATTGCACGAGTGGCCATGCAGATGAATAAACAAATTTAACCTTTAGTGGAGCGATAACCACGGCCCCTTGTCGGTCTGATAGCGATAGGTCCAGCGTAATCAACACCGCTTTGATGAAAAGGACGGCAAGCAGTGATACGTGCAGAAGGTAAATGACCCATCAACTGTTGGTTCGTTTGAGCAGCATGGCGAACACAAACGACGCACTTTCGAACATGCTGTCTGATGAGATTCTTCACATTTACCACCTAATACTGCGTTCTCAGATAGTTCATCATTAACTGAGGACCTCCATAGATTGTACGAACATGCGCATCTGCAATAATTAAATTTGTAAGATGCGATTTATTAGGAATTATGATTGGATGTTTCATATTGTCTATCACGTTAGCCTGCTGCAATCTTCCGCCCACCCTGAGGATTCCTTCGCCGTCAAGGTATGGATTAAGTGAGGTAAGTTTACTGTTTTTATTTACTTTACCTAACCCTTGTAAACTCTCTATCTCTTTCAGGAAAGCATCCCTTTGGCACAACTGGATACAGGTAAGTAACGATTTATTTATTTCTGTAAATGTTAGCAAACGTGTAGTTTTGGGTTTACTATTAGCTTTATTAGTTATATTTAGAAATCTTCTGCAATATGCAATAACTCTTACTAGTCTTTTTATATTTGAAAACCTAGAAATTATATCTACGCCTTCAGTTGATATGTGACATAAGACCTTAACTTTCTTCTCTTCTTAAATTTTCCTTTACTGTAATGGACTGTAGTTTCTTGTAGGTTCTTTATAATATTGTCTGTAGACATACAAGTGTGCATGTTATCTTTTTGCAGATCACCACGGTTTTGTGGTGAGTGTATACAGCCAGAGAGGATCCAACCTAGCTTTGTATTTTGTGCAACAGGAAGCCCAGGTAGACCCTTGATTACACCTTCCATTAAAATCTGACAGTGTACCTCTGCACCTAGCAAAATATCAATTTTGTTTGGTACATCAAACAATGGATCAGCCAACTGCAAATTAGAAATTTGTGATGACCAAGGCTGAATGACTATCTTCCTTTCCGGAAGAAGTGATGTTAATTTGTTGAGAACATGAGCCTTCACATCAACTATAAAGTTGGGATCATGGCGTGATTGAACTTTTATAGTTACATACCCTTTAGACTGCAATAATGCATTCTGATCACTGCCAAGTCCTGAAATAAGCTTTTTGTTCGGAATCTTTTTTAGACCAAGCATCTGTACTGTAGACTCAGTAATAAACGATGCTTGAGATCCTTGGTCCAATAGAGATCTCAATACGAAAGTACCTGTTTTCGATTCTACCTTTATCAAGGCAGTGGCCAATAATACTTGGCTGCTCAAATTAGAAAAACAGGATACAATATTTGACGCCTCGCCCTGTGAAGATGATGGTGGAGTTGAAGAATGCTCCGTACCATCTTCTTTCTTAACACTAGTGGTGTTCTCACCTGTCGGAACTACTTTTGGATGAAGTAAAGAGTGATGTCTCTTTCTACAAATACGACAATTGGTTGAATGACGACATGAAAATACCGAGTGGTTTGGACCCAGACAGTTGAAACACAACCTATTGGTTTGGACAAAACCACGACGTGCATCAACATCTTCCTTAGCAAACTTCTTGCAATTGATTAATTTATGATTTTCCGAACAAAAATTGCAAGTGGAAAGTGAAGTAACATGCATAACCTTTGAAATACGAGCATTATTATATGACTTACTTTGGTTATTATCTAAAAATTCAAGTGACCGGAAACGTTGATTCAGGAATTCTATAAATTCGCTGAGTTTAGGTAAATCATCATTACCCTTACTAATTTGAACTTCCCATAGTTTTCTAGACTCTGTATCAAGCTTTAAACTAACAATATATATTACTATTATAACCCATGAAGAAATATCAATATTTAAGTTTTTAAGGGCATTTAAACATTCATTACTTGTGTCCAACAATTCTTTTATAGCGCTGGAAGATTCAGACTGTATGTTACGTTGACTCATGAAACGCTTTAAAATAGAATAAGCTAAATGCTTTTTGTTATTATAACGCTGTTCTAATTGTTCCCAACATACTTTATAATTATCGGCAGTGACTGAAATATGCCGCAAAAGTTGCTCAGCTTCACCTGACAAATAACCCTTAAGATAGTGAAGCCGTTGAACGTCGTCCAATCCTTTGTTGTTATGGATCAATGATGTAAACAGATCCCGAAAACTAGTCCATTCTGTATATTTACCGCTAAAACTAGGAATCGAAATTTTGGGCAACTTGACACTAAAGGATTGAGCAGCGTTTGATACATTAACTTTAGAATCAGACAACACAACAGGAATAGAAACCGACTTAATATTAAGCAGGCATCCTTTTAGTTCAGTTTTATAATCTGTATATAGTTCTTCAGTCACGTCATATGCGTCAGAATAATTAAACTTCATCAAATCCTTGCTGTCAAATTCAGAAACAATCATCTTATGCGTATCACGGTATGAACTCCAATAGTTTTCCAGGGTTTCCAACCGTGTCTCCACGTACGACAGCGTTATCCGTTCCTTGGGCGATTTTTTGAAATTTACTCTAGCTTTTTGTATTTTTAAATTTGTATCTTCTTGAACCTTAATATACGTCTCCATTTTAGCTGCTTCTGATAATTATTATATGTAATTTAAAACGCCTTTATTTCAGTTGTAAATGTAATGTTTAAATATGTCTTGAACCCAACAACAGAAAAATTACAAGTGTCAGAATGAAAATCATTCAAATTATTCTAAGTCGATGGACTTTTTCTTCAAAATTTTCTAAGTGTTTCGCACATCTGTGG
Source organism: Acronicta psi (assembly GCA_946251955.1). Lineage (NCBI taxonomy): Eukaryota > Metazoa > Arthropoda > Insecta > Lepidoptera > Noctuidae > Acronicta > Acronicta psi. The sequence goes on along the minus strand of OX276493.1, from coordinate 6,665,405 downwards.
GAAAACCGGCATGGATTCCCCGTCTGAACACTTTTTGCGAAACTATTCTAAGTCCAACCAACACTAATTGCAAATTTTCTAAGTCTAGTCTTCTAATAATTTTTACACGAATTTTTCTAAGTCACAATTTTCTTGAATTTTCTATTTAAAGTTTTAACCAAAGAGTACTTACAGTTTTTCACTTGATATACTTCACTTTTCCTGGGTGCAACTCTATAACCACACAACACTATTTGATCCATTAATTGCGCTGCTCCGTTACTACGCGCTGTTATTTCAGGCCACCGTTGCTACGTGAAACACTTCCAACAGTCGCCGCCAGGGTCGTAGTCTTCGTTGCTGAACAGCTGATATTGCCGTGCTGTGGTATGAGTAAACCCAACCAATTTGTCAATCCGGCTCGAAGGACCATGTACAAATTTCAAAAAGTCCCGAGGAGCCGTCGCAGTATTTATGGCTTTGCCAAAGAAAACACCACGCTCAGGACGAGAGTGTTTATTGTATTGACATATGCGGAAGGTCATGTTTTTGCGGAGAATCTTAACACCGCGATTCAGTTTTTCATGAAAATTGCACACCGCCATCTATCTATATGTTGTTGGTACTAAATTTAATATTCTAACATAAAATTATTTATTATTATTAGTGCAACTAATACGTAGACTTAACAGTCTTATTCTATTGGGGTTGGTAATGTTTGTCTAATTTTATTTTCTCTTACGAAACTTATTATTAATTACGCTGATCAACCGATTTGCAAGGCTACGTTGTGCTTTTCGCGGTCAGTTTGTGGATGGGTGGCCATGCTTACTACTCCGAGCCTTGGAGAACACGTAAAGCTCTCTATCCGCCACCTATGGTTAAGACAATCGTTAGTGATGGCCCAAAAGCCTGATAACCAGATTATCCTTAGGATAGAAGTCGAAATAGTGTAATTAAAAGTAAACCATTACTACAGTTCTCGCCAAACTTATTGTCCGGGTTGAAGTTGGCACGAGCTAAGTTTAACCCAGCAGTAAAAATCGGAGAAAGAAAAAAAAATGGGTTGTAATAAATAAAAACGAAAGCTCAAGTCGTAGGCTGTAGTTTTAAATAATTTTAATCCATTATTTTTCTTTCTCCGATTTTTACGGCTGGGTTAAAGTTAGCTTGTGTCAACTTCAACCCGGACAATAAGTTTGGCGAGGACTGTAATTGTGAATTGTCAAAAATTTGGTACACTATTGATAAGTTATTGGGGCAACCCAATCAATCCTTATCAATAGTGTACCAAATTTTTTAAAATCGGAGAAAGAAAAATAATGGATTAAAATTATTTAAAACTCCGATCGAAAATCGAATTTGTGTACCAAATTTTTGACAATTCACAAGTACAGTCCTCGCTAAACTTATTGTCCGGGAGGGCAGTCCCTCTGATATTCAGCCGCAGAACCTCTACCTCAGTTTACGGTCACCAGCCCAATTATGTAAGTAGTTCGTTTTTTATTCAACTCGTGCATAACACAATCACGCTTTATTCCCCGAAGATAGGGGGTGAAGTTCAAAGAACCTTTCCATATTTATGTTCTCTGGTTTCGCCAGCAGTTTTCATTACCCACCCGAATCGTTTATCGCGTTTGCTCAGGCGCCGTGATTTAGGATTGCGCGACTAAACGCTTTGTCACACGACAAAAAATCGCACCTCGTCTCAAGGTAGTTTTGGAAGACGTACCCTCTGTTGGCAAAGCTATAAATTAAGTAATATTATGCATAAAATAAAATTGCCTTTTTCGTTTGCGATTTTTTTTTGTAATGCGATACGATTTGTCTTTGGTACGAATCATATTTTGAGTAAATTTTGTTTATAAATTTTATATCCTAATCCACAGTGGCCGACAAACCCGCCTACTGAGCGTGAGGTCTTAATACTTCTTTTGGATTTTTAAACAGTAACTTAGGAATTCTATTTTAAATCCTATAAGTACTTATTGACGACCTCTTTGGTCTAGTGGTTCGTGTACCGGACTGCTGATGACGAGGTCGTGGATTCGATTCCCACAGGACACAAACATTTATGTGATGAACTTGGGTGTTTGTGTTTGTCTGGGTGTTTCTTATGTATTATAAGTATGTATTTACAAAAAAAATGTATATAAGTATTATATCCTTTGTCTAGTACCGATAGTACAAGTTCTGCTTAGTTTGGGACTAGATGGTGCTGTGTAAAATGTCCCAGGATATTTATTTATTATTTTTATTTATTTATTATAAGTGCTATATAATACTAGTTTTACGCTAGCGGCTTCGCCCGCGTCGTATGGGTATTTACTTTTACTATTAATATTAATTAATAATTGCCTTGTTACTCGATAAAGATGTAGCTTTCTAATGGGAAAAGAACTTTTCAAATCGGTCCAGTAGTCTCGGAGCCTATTCAATACAAACACTCAAATCTTTCTTCTTTATAATATTAGTATGAATATACATGAATTTGTAATCACGTTCTCAAAAACAGCCCTATACATTTCGATGAAAGTTGCAATACAAGCAAATTGCGAAAAATCGATCCAGGTAAGTTTTATCTCTGGGAAAAAATTCTGTATTTTGATTTTCACCCGAGCAGAGCCAAAGGTTTCCATCCTTCAAGTTGCTTAACACTCCAATGCAGGGCACTATAAAAAAGTTGCGGGATATTTCCCAACAAATTATAAGTAATTATCTTCAAAATGAGAATACCTACGTAGTACATTGACGCTACATAATAAAGGGCTATCCTCCATATGCTAGGCAATTTTATCGAACAATGTAAAATATTACACATACATAATTTTGCATGCCGTGCGGTTGTGTTAAATTTACAACTATACGCCTCTGGAATATTTCTTTTGAAAAGTCCTTTTCTGTTTTGTTGTTTATTAACATGTTATTTTTTGTGGTTTTGTCTGCCCTGGTATGTCCGTTCAGTGGACCGACAGGACCGACTGGGAAGAATAGTTGTAAACTAAACAAATATGTATTTTAAATATAAAAATGTCTGTCTGTCTTTTACCTTTACGCGCTTAAATTTCTGAAATTATTTTGATAACATCTGGCAAGGAGATGATTTCATTCAGAACTTTAAAAACCTTTTTGGAACAGATATATTATAGCTAATATTATAAAAAATATGAATGCGAGTATCACCGCAGGTAATAGTTAGTTTAAAATAATATTATTTTACGATAGAAAAACATTACACAAAAAATATTTGAATAGGCACACACTCACTCTTATTATCATACGACAAGGACCTTTTTTCTCTGTCACGCACACAATAATATTTTCCCGTAAAAGAAAATTGTTTTAGACAAAAGCACAAAAAAACGTCTTATCAGAACTTGGTTTCCGCATTCCGCTGTCAAGCTCACTTTTCCGCTTTGCAAGCCCACTTTGAAGAATAAATCGCGGCGCAAAATCTTTACGCGCACCTTTTTCTACTTGGAATCGCGTAATTATAGATTTTACGCGACTTTTTTTATGCTAAGTACTTATTTCATAATTTTACCTGACAGCCGAAGGAGGGTTATTTATAAGAAATATGAGTCTAGTTTTTTTGTCTGGAGCTCATTAAATGGATGACATTGAATCTACAGGAATAACTTGTATTTTAAGAAGTACGTATTTTAGTCTAAAAATATAATTATATCGACCTTACCGTTATTGAGTTTTTCTATGAAGTTCATATTCATTTGTTGATTCGAATGTTAAATTGCAAGTTGTCTAGACAAGACACAATATTCGACGAGAATGTCAAAACAAAGGTGAAAACATACAAGAGCTTTAAAAATAGAATAACATTTTGAAAGTGACGTCAGTGCTCCCACCGCTCGGCTAATGTTTTTTTAATCTGAATGATGGCGTAGGCGCAGGTGCAACCGCCAGATGCCACGTCGCGTGTATAATCGACACGCCATGTTGGCCGCAAATTGTGCTCGCGATTTTAGGGTTAACATAGTTTTTAATACATTTTATGGTCCCGTAATTGTGTGGTATCCTTTGTTAATTTCCTTTAAGCGATCTTTATATAATTATTACACAGTAAGATAGCATTATGGTAGATAATAATAAAAAAAAACAATGAAAATACCTATGTCACTTTGGTTTAATTTTTTTTAACCCTACTCTCACCTTGTAAAATAGGTGCGTGTGCTAATGTGCGAAATAATTTTGTCGTCGTGTATCTCTACTAAGACTATGGGTACAGACGAAGTAATGTGACGACAAATTATGTCGCGGGTTCCATGTCCCTATATTTAGGTTATGATTATAATCTGTTCTGTACCAATAAATACTCCAGAGACAACAAATGTTTGCCACTATAATTATATTCGTGTACGTGAATAAAATAGTTTCAAAAAAATACCTCTTAGCAGAAACATAAAAACAGTGTTGTACACTCAGTCCTTTCTGTAATTGTGCTAACCCTACGAATGTCCATCCAATTGACGCCATATTTTCTTTTCTTTTCTTTTTATCGAGTTCACATAATTATATTGACAGCAAAAGAAATCCACTTACTGCTTATCATTCAGTCAATATAATAAAATAAATATAGTTCAATCTTCCAATTGGACAAGCTTGTCCCAATTTTTTATTTGAAAAATAGTATCAAAAGTTTCAAAACCATGCAATGAATATTCGGCTTTAATATCGAAATAAATATTGTTTAATTTTTTATGTTGCAAACCTATAGTATTGATATTATAATAGTTGCGATAAAAGCTAAAACAAAAAGTACAAAAGAATTTTTTTAAACAATAATGTTGTAATTTTCGTAAACATTTCGCAATCCTATAAAACAATACTCAGTCGATTTCAAACATAATAAGTAGGCCGAATGCCGAATATTATGCTTATCCCTATTTGTACTCTAGTGAAAACTCTCTAAAAACATTGTCTTTGAAGATAAAATGCTTAAAAGTAGGTCCTGAGCAAATAGTTTTTAGGGTACGCAATTTAGTGACATATGTTGGACATAAATTCCTAAGCGTATTTGAACCCGATTACTTACTGCTACATTGAATAATGACTGCAGTAACCTATAAGGATTTCATTGTTTTATTGATTTTTATCATTCCTTTTCTTTAACCATAGATTTATCAGTTTGGGTAAAAATTAATGGAACTATCATTAAATTTAAATCTGCCTCGTTTGCCTAATGGTTGAAAGTTTGAATACTACTCTCGAGGTACCTGTGTTCTATTCCTAGGTCAAGCAATGATATTGGGGCTTTTTATAAAAATTTCAATGACAGATCAGAGTTTAAATTTGTGCCAGGCTCGCCCTCACTGGCAAACTGTGTGTATATCTCTGCCCAACCCATATAGACGTGATGGTAAGTAGCTATTATATGTATATGTCATTTACTTTATGACTTATCAGTTTATGAGTGATTTGAAAGTTTATCTGTGTCTAATACGAGTAAATTAAAAAAAAATAAGAATAAACAAACTTAACTAACGATCATCACTGCCTAGTTTTTGTAGCGTCGATTCGATTGTGCGTAAAAAGTATTACGAGAAATTCAACCCTCTGCCCGTTCACAGTTAAAACTGGCCGCATTTTTTATCTCATCACTATTATTACATTGCACAGCAATAAACGGAACGAAATCTTTAATAAAATTAAGAGTTTTTTACTATACATAAACCCAGATTAACTGACCCACTTCTCTAGACAAAATACTATGTTTTTTGTTCATTTCGATGACATTGTTGCGTTTTTATTAGCCGATGTAAAACACAATTATTCAATAACTTTAATAAAACAGTGTTGGCCATAAAAATGTTTTTGCACCGATTAAGTTATTGCTATAAAACAAATGGATATTTTTTTTTATTAATGTTGTTTGAATTAATTGATTTTGTTACGATTGCTATTGGAATTGTGATGGTTAAAAATAATAAGAATAATTATGACTTATGGCTTCATTAAGAAATATTTATTCAATCAATTTTATTTTATATATTTTTTTTTTTTATTTAACACTAACTTACCCTGGTATTATGGTATATTTTAGGAACACTATTAATGTGTCAAAGATATAATTCTAGGTTCTTATAATTGTCGTTGGTTGCTCAAGATTAATAGAATTATTTAACCTCTTTCGTTGTCCCATTTCTAGTAATAACTAGCAGTTCTACCAACATTCAAGAACGAAATTTGGTTCCCAGGCCGTTAAAAACTACAATGGCTTCTTTATGAGAAAATTTCCGAGTTTTAAAGCCGATTAGCATCGTGTTGTGTATATAGAGATAAGCCGGGCCCCCTATCAATGGGTTCTTAGCCTCTTATCGCTTTAAATCACCTTTAAGCTATCGCAACCTATGTACTATACTGATGGTTAACATATTAACATACCATTGCGCCTGTATTCCTTGAGGGGTGAGGCAGAGATGTACTGCTAATACAGTTCGCCGGTAAGTCCCAGGTAATAGTGCTATCAATCGGGCACAAATCTTAACTCCGAACTGTTACTGGGTATTAAAAAAAACATAATTGTAGTTCAAGTTTAAGTTCAAGTTCAAATGTTTTCTAATTTCAAATTTTTCAAATGTTTTCCTAAGTAGTTATCTTTAGCCTTCAATCAAAGTTAACAATAACTACATTTGACGGGTAAAACTATTAGTTAAAAAAAGTTATTAACTGCCGAATCATTTATCTTCGTATATTAAAATACACCAGTTTATTATGATTTACGGTTTACGCCAAAAAAACGTATTATGCTTATTTTTATTCATAATCTGGGATTTTAGTGAAATGTCGGATTTATTGCCTCGTCGGGTAATGTAATGTTGAGGTGAATGATGTTTATAACATAACAAAAGTTATATTCTCATAAATTACAAATGAAATGAGTTGTAGCCTAGATTTTTATAGAGAAAGTTCTAGATTTTGTGAAAGAAAAATTCGACTGCAGGGCTTGGACACGCGTCCTCCGATGAAGACGCCATAATTAAGTCCAGAAACGCCATAAGGTGAGGTCCGAGTCCCGTTAGGGGGGACCTTCTTAGCTGCGGTTATTTAGTCTAAAGTTAATTGGTCTCGCCTGGAGATCTTCTAGTGCCTGAGATGCCTCGCCACCAACGACCAACCAACCAACCAACAACAAAAAGCAAACATTTTTAGCAAAATAAGATTGAGGATTTTACTTACTTACTTATTAATCTTCTGCATGCCTAAGAGTTTTTCTCGACGGCATAGGAAGTCTGCCAACCCGCAAAAACCAGCGTGGTGGACTATAGCCTAATCCCTCCCATTCTGAGGCCCGTGCCCAACAGTGGGACAGTTAATAGGTCGATAATGATGATGAATAAAAAGCCCACTAAGTATTGAAATTGTCAAATTATTTTTCTCCTAAAAAGGATCTGGTCAATTACAGGCGGTAATCCGCTCTCCACCTACTGTGTTACTTTCCACCAACCGGTCGTTCAAAAACATACAATTAATTTCTGACACTTACGCGAATACCAGACGTTGAAATAAAACTACTTTTTACGGATTTTATCGCGTTATATTGATATTATTTTAATCCCGACGTTTCGGACCCTTTACAGCGTCCATGGTCACGGGTGACTAAGGTGGTAGGCGTCTCGGCGGTCTTGACGTTTCAATTACTAACAGGTACCCTAATTTTTTTTTAATTATTGGCAATCCGATTCACGCCGAACGAGCGCACCGTATCCTTCGGTCTTGCAGTTTTAGGCTTGTATTTAGATTTAATTGAGTCTATAATAGGTGGCCAGCCATCTTCTTTATTCAAATTTGGATGTTTTTTAATTTCAATAGCCTCACGAAAACATACAATTTCTAAATACCTAAATAGTAGATTGCAAATTTGCACCTTATACTAGATAATAATAAGCCTTACCAACATTGAAGGATAAATAATACTTTACCCGCATATAAAATGGAGTCTAGAATAATGACGTCATCGTCAGTCTGTAGTTCGTTGTCAGTCTGTCAAAGACCATTAGGGTCATGTTCGTCAATGTACCATGTCAATAACTTATGTCCTAAGGGCGAACACAGACAATGGAGCTGCATTTGGACAACAAGCGAATAGTGAAAGCGTTGCCAAGTCTAACTCACTCCTTATTCCATACAAAATAAATATTAATCTGCAAATTACAAAAATTGACATTGAAAGCTTAATATGATATTGAATATTAATATGACGCGATAAAATCGGTAAAAGGTTTTATTTTAATGTGTAACACCCCAACTCAGAGACGTCACTTAACCTTAATGAATCGTTAACAAACAGTGGCTACTATATCTTGACCTATTTTTCTATATTAGAGTTTGTTGTCAGTGTACTAAGATATACTGGGTGTCATTAGCTAATGATTCATTAGGTTTAAGTGACGTTTCTGAGTTGGCGTGTGAGTGTCGAAAACTAAAAAATTATGACATATTGTAAAACTTATAAGTAATTATAATTTTTTTAGCTTAAAACATACCATCACGCCTGTATTCCCCGATGGGTTAGGTAGAGTATGGTACGGCAAAATTCATTGGTATGTTTAAGACCCGTGTAATAGGGGGCGAGCCCGTTACTATCAACAAGGCAGAAATCCAAACTCCGAGATTCTACTGAGAATTTCATTCACTTTGATCGACCTTGAAGTCAAACCCAGGACCTTATCGTAGCAGTCGCGACAACTCGGCTAATGAGTTATTATTAATCATTTATTTATGTAATAAGAGATAAAGGTTTGGTTGTTTGTTTGAATTGAATAGGCTCCGAAACTATTAGACCGATTTGAAACATTCTTTCACCATTAGAAAGCTACATGTTTACCGAGTAAAATAATCTATTTAAGAAATACCCACGCGGGCGAAACCGCATGGGAAAGCTAGTTAGTTATATTTAAAGAACAAAAAATATACACAAATTTTTATTTATACTTTATGCACAAATAGTACAGAGGCGGACTTAATGCCGTAAATATGCGTACGTATTTGTTCTTGAAGTATTTTGTATGGAATGAAAGGTGAAATTTAGCTGCAAATGTAAACCCCGTGCGACCCGTGCGTGTACTGTATACCCAAGGCAAAATTGTCCGTCCCGATGTCACGTCATTGTGCACTCTATTAGTAAATATTGTGGTTCAATCGAACACTGTTTAAGCAACTCATTGTCGTTTTCATTTGTCAATGAAAATTTGTTTATAAACCTTTTACAATAACAATAACTGTTAAGATACGTGAGAGTCGAATTTCTCTCAACGCCACGTGACGATTGTCAATTGTTTTTTGTGTACATACTCTATTTTTCTAAACTTGTCTTATTTAATAAACAATCTTGGCACAATTTGTCATGTAAAATTATAAAATACGTAGTTAACAAGCTTGTTTAAACAATTTTACATTATCAAACACCTATGTTTGACCGCAATAAAAATTCAACTAAGTACTTACAATAGAAAATTTTGTTTGTTGGATTAAATTGATTTTTACACAAAATTTCGTTTTGTTATAGGAGTGTTTTATTATTTTAGTTATAAAACTTTGTATAGCTACAACGATTTTGTCAAAAAGTCAAAATATTCTCGTATATCCATAATTTCCATATGCGGCGATGAGTACTTATCGGCCGACATCAAAATATCAAAAAAGTTTCTTTGATTTGAGTTTATGCCGTATTGAATGAAGTAGGTACCTATGCGTTTAACTTCATATCAACATAGAACAATAAATTTAATTTTCCATTTGCTTACATTCTATTACAAAAAACCGCGTAAAATAGAGCGTAACACTATCTCAAAAATATTAAGTCAATGACGAATCAAAACGAACTCACTTCGCAATACCAACCGATACGAATCACAATTTTATGCACCAGAAATATCACAGTCTTAATATTCAATTAGCTAGCGATGGCCCAAGACTCCTGTTACCTGCTATTGTTATTTTTTGTCCCGCTCTAACGTTCGTCGAACCTTTGTGGGGCAAAAAAAGAAACTAAAAAAAATATGGGACGCATTGTATGATGTATTTCGTTCGGATTCGTTTGAAAGCCCGTGAAATTTTTAGAAGAATTTTCTGATGAAGTATCTGTTGATATTTGTCACAATGCCCTTCCTTACGTTGCATTTTAGGCCATTGGATCGTGTTGGGACGAATGTGATCAACAATATTTTACTCAAACATCAACAAGCTTGTTTTTAAATCGTACTGGTGCATGGTTGACCTTACATATCTTTGTTTTCGATTACATTTCTGGCCAATGGCATGAATACAAATATAATTTTATATTATTATCTTATTAATTATATGTACTTTATAAGATTATTATGTATTTGTTTACAGTAGTCTACTGTAAAATTTATCATTGTCAAAATTTCAAGATACAGGCAATTTACAGTTTGGGGCTCTCTGTTATTGTGTATTGCAAATGTTGTTTAAATTAAATAAACATTCATTATTCATTTATTTAAACCAAAAATGACCAAACAACATGGCGTTATACCAATACCTCGCTTTGATAACTAACTTATTCACGAAAAGACTGCAGTCGGAACCAAAACTTATTATAAACTATGCAACGCAACCGCGGCTAAGGGTGCCCAAACGCCCAAAGCCGAGCTCCGAGTCCCGTTAGGGGACGCCCTTAGCTGCTGTTGTTTAGTTTATAAGTGTGCATTTGGCTGGAGCAAGTCAAGTCCGGTTAAGTTTTTAAGGATCTGAATCCAAAGAGTATTCAATCTAAAAAAAAATTGGAAGCGTCCTTTTGTGAGAACGGGTTTCTGCTTAGGGTCTAGCTAGGGACGGTTGGATTGGCGTAAGAGCTTACTGATAACTGTTTTTAAAATTAGGATTTTTGTTATATATATACTTAGAAGGTAGTTTTAGTTAAAAGCTGACATCTTTCTGACATCACAAACATACACTGCCTCATTAATAAACACGGCGTATACTAGGTGTTAGCTAAACTATGTTTGTCTCTTTCCTATTTCGGTCACTTTAAAATCATCTGACAGTGACAAAACATGTATTACTTACTCCTAGCTTAATCTTGTTTATTAGATAATGAAGTCTTTAAATTATTTCATTAAATAACTGGGGGGCTAGACAAGTTGCAATTTGACATCCGAATTGACATTCGAATCAATAAACGAATAGAAAAAAATGTATGGAAATGACATTAGTGACAGCCCATTTGTTGAAAGCTTGCGTCATTTCCATACATTTTGTTTCCATTCGTTTGTCGATTCGAATGTCAAATTTCTGAATGCAAACTTGTGTTCAGGCCATGGTATTATCTTAGCATGGAAATTGCAAAAAAAAAACACAAAAAGAAGTTTATTTATTTGTACAGATTTTTCCAATCGAAATTACTTGTATTTCAATTGCGAATTCATCTTGAATACTCAGAAACTCAGATACATTTCTGATAGCGTCAATCAAGTTAAAAAAAATATATTTAAAGGTATTCGTAGATTTGTAACTCCGATCCAATGTGAGGTCAGAGCATTAATTTTGGGTGTACGATGGTGCCTCAATCCTGATTTATGGCTTTAATATGTTACGGTTATGTTAGTGGGGTGGGCAGGAGTCATGCCTAAAGATGAGTTAGTTACGCATGTTATAACTGGGGTTCTGTTTGGTGCGAAGAACTTAATAAAATACGGTATACAGCAATAATGACAATGCTATATATGCAAAATCAAATGTGTTATGTAACAATATCGTTAGTTGTGTGGTTGTTAACGAGACTGGTACGATCGAGGTCCTCGATTCGATTCTCGGTGTTATTGGATTTTTCTATAAAATTCTTAGTGGCAGCACGGTGTTAAGAATTGTGCTCGGTTAGTAGGCTTGCCCCAAATTACATGGGACCTAAACGACAATGAGTAACTGCGACAATGGTCTATTGGTCGGAAGAACGGTTGCTGATCGTAACCGGTTGGAAGCTGCTCTGCCTACACCTTCAGGGATAAGAGCCCCATGATTTGTTATACACAAACATTCTTTAATAAACTATTTCGTGTTAAAAAAGATGAGCTGTATATTTCTCATTCCCAAATCAGATAGATAAATTACTTTGGTCCTTCGATATCTTTTTTAAATTTTGTCAAAACTATCGGTTACCACTCAGCGACAATTTAAAAAGTTTCACATCACTGTATCGCGTTACAACCAAAAGTAATTTGTCAATGAAATTTCAACTTTAATACAATGAAATAAAAGCTTATAATTAGGGAGGAAGACATAATCGCCTTTAGAGTTTCTTGTTTAAAAAAATTGGTTAAAATGATAATGGATAGCGAAAGGTTCCTGGGGGCTCATTATTGTTTTTTTTCGCTCCAGGGGTGGTTTTTGAGATGCTACAGATAATAGCTACAGAAACTTCTGTTGGAAAGAAATTATCTATGCCCTGCATGTTGACATCACCGTGGTTAGTTTTGTTGTCTCTGGTATTTGGAATACGCGTTAGAAAAAAGAACATGCTGGGTTTGGCGGTTTGAAAAAGAATGGAGTACCTAGTACTCGCAACTGACGGGTTAGAAAAAATAATTATTTTCGGAATAGACTCTTTTTCATAAAAAGAACCCTCTATAGTTACGTCATCGGGATAATTCTTACGAAAATTATGTTTATTTATTTAATTAATAAAAATTTTAAAAATCTTATCTTACTTCTTATCTTACTAATATTATAAATGTGAAAGTTTGTGAGAATGGATGGATGTTTGTTACTCTTTCACGCAAAAACTACTGAACGGATCTGGATAAAATTTGGCACAGAGATAGATTATAGTTTGGAATAGCACATAGGCTACTTTTTATCCCGGTAAAATGTATGGTTCCCGCGGGATAGCGGGCGAAGCCGCTGGCGGAAAGCTAGTATTTCTATAATACCAAAATTTAAATATCATCCAAACCTCCATCCTATCAAAAGCAACTTATTCTAAACCTAAAAAAACGTGAAATTTTCATCCGTCTACCGTCAAATTGAATAGTTCAAAGGAGTTAGTCCGGTAAATAGTTTGTGTTCGACCGGCAATCGGCCAACTTTAGGGCTGGTACTACATTATCTGACAAAATAAGTACTTTAGGTCATCAATTTTCTTTTCAGCGACCTAGGTATACCCAGCCATGTGTCCACATAAGGTATATTATACTAGTTTCTCACCTATTCGTAATCGGCTGGATATAGGAACGGTCGTATATCCAGCCACTTCCCAATTACGTATTATTCTACTTACGGCTTCTTTACAATCGCAATGAAAGCAAGCGTCGTGATTTTCTAAAGAACGCAAAATGTACAGGACAGTATTACGGTATTGTAAAGTTGTCTATAATCCGACTGCACAGGCTACAATCTGACATGTCAAGCCGACTTAAATGACGGATATAGGCCAGCAAATATCGTGCATTTGCCAACCCTATCCTACTCGTCGAAGTTCGCGCTATAGAGTTACCAAACTCTAATCTTTCTGCAGTGATTTAGTACAAAACAATTATTCCAGAGATAGCCGTGACGACGTGAACTTTACCGATTGTCATGTTACGAAATCTTACTTTGAGAAATATCCGAGTTTCTGTGCTTTGTAACTTGATTTAACTTTCCTTTGTTTATTCCATCAAGACGAGATAGAAATAGAAGTTAATATTGCACATAAAGGTGACACATACAGTCAGATTCCAAGATACCCAAACCACCGAGCAAGTCAGGTCTTTTTTCTTACGACAAGCCCATCTCAATGGCAGTCTTCTTCTTCCTAGCCTTTTCCCAACCATGTTGGGGTCGGCTTCCAGTCTAATCAAGATGCGGCTAAACATCAGTATTTTACACGAAGCGACTGCCATCAGACCTCCGCAATTCCCTCCCAATTTCCGGGCAATACCGATATTCGAAGGAAAGACTGGTTGTCAGGCTTTTTAGGTTTCTAACTACCACTAACGATTGTTATAGGTGTTCGTATGACAACCGAGACCGACGGCTTTACGTGCTCTCTGAGGCACGGAGGGATCTCGATATGTTAAGAATGGTCACCAATCCACAGACTGACCGCGGCAAGTGTAGCTTGACCTTGCAGATCGGTTGATCAGCGTTGTTACAACTTGACCACGAGCCCCATCTCAATGGTATACAATTCCTTATTCCTTATTATAACTCGTCTCCGTACGAGTTATAATACAATTACTCTTCTCTCTAAGGAAGAGAGAGAAGGGAAGGGATCTCTCTACGCATTTCGGAAATGAGGAGATCCGTAGAAGAACCTGAAAAGATAAATAGCTTCTAGATGATGGCCACTGGGGCAAAAAAGATATCACTTCATTATTCATTTATAAATATTACAATTATACTTACCCCCTTTAAACCGAGGACGGTGTAGGGTTAAAGTAAAAGGAAAAAGATCGTGCATCACCGAGCCTGGTTGGGCAAAGTAAATAAGTAAGGGGTAAAAGATTACGAAAGGGTTGCGACTGCGAAAGTTTTTGACCTGTCCCTATCTGAATTATGTAGGTAGATAGACGACGTATTGTTATGGAAAAGTAACGATGTAAAACCGAAATTGGAACTCAAATTACTTAAGAACGGGAAATGACGTGACTTGTCAACAGTTGTTTGGTATGAAACTGGTAGATTTACGGCCAAGGCCAATATTTCAGGAGGCCCTAAGCGTTCGGAAGATTATTAAATTTCATTACAAAGATACCAGGGGGGCTAGACAAGTCGCATTTTGACATTTGAAACGACAAACAAAATGTATGGAAATGACAAAAGCTTTCGACAAATCGGGCTGTCACTAATGTCATTTACATACATTTTGTTTGTCGATTCGAATGTCAAAATGCAACTTGTCTAGCTCCCCAGATCAGAACTAAGATTGTTATAAAAAGGAATTTTGAAATGAAAAAAAAATTCTTGAAATATGGTGTACGAAATAAAAGCCTAAAGTTACGCTCAAATTCGGCTCTGAATCTTGAGCTAAGCGAGAAGACATTGTTAGATACAAATAGAAACTGGTAATTTGTACTTATGCGTAAATTAGGTTGTAATTAATAATGTAGAGATAAAAACAATAATACAAATTAATTATTACTGCCACTTATCTTCTCAGGAAAACATGGCAAAATTGAAACAAGAAATATCAGAGCACGGACGCAATAGTAGATGTCTTTCAATTCAAGTTACTTATCTTATTTACATAAGACATGTTTATTCACAAGTTCGTGCTCTTTAAACTACGGAGCAAACTCCAAGATGGCGACATTTTTCCTGTACTCCTATTATAAACTTTATCATAACAAATTACTCCGGGAAGTCAGTTCAACACTGTCAATTGATCGATTCGAGGAACCAGATAAAAAGTATCTATCGATAAAAACTTCGCGAATCGCTAACAGGTCAATTATACCGACCAATTAATTCTATTCAAAATGCCATAATACCAAATCGATTACTATCATTCAATTCAATTCAAAAATATACGAATTAGACACCGAAAAAAACTCAGCTGTCGTTCAATTTGCATGCATATTAAAATGCGTTAAATTTTGTAACACGACGATATATAAAATTGGATGTTTCGTAATCTTCATCGCACACCGTTGTTGGCCCCAAGCGTTTACCTGTTTTTCATTCGAAAGCTCGTGCGAAAGAGATAGCATACATATTCCAAAAGCGTATGAAGAATTCGAGGCAACAAGCGGCCAAGATCGGGGCTAACGCCACTGACAATGCACGATTCAGTGTCTGGTTATATTAAGCGACCGCTTTCAAAATACACGGGATTATTGTAAATTGGGTGTTCGAGTGCGCCTCTCCATTTCGGCCGGCGTTCAAGTGAAGCGTGGCCGGTGTGGCAACCATGCGCGGCGCATTCTTTACCAATGGAGGCCAACTTCACGCAGTTGCGACCAGACCGCTGACGAGGACGGACCCTTGTCGCTCGCGCCTCCAAAACTATCGTGCAATAAACATTTAAACAATTCACAAGTGTTCCAAATCGATTAGAATTTCGAATCAATGTACTATTTAAGTGATGGGAAGTGTTAAAAAGAACGGAGATATCGATAACGTACGATGACCAAAACTTTAAGTTGGGGAGAACGGAAAAAAGTTGTGGTGCCGAATGCACTCCCGTATACAAAAAATGTGTGCTTGTAATGTGATGGCCTGATGGGATCGCAGTGTGGCCAATACAGTGTAGTTAGTGATGTGTACTGTGATATAAAATTTCGGCAGTCGCGTAGATGATTGCCGTTCTTGAGTGTGATATTATTAGTTTATTAGTTACCAAAGATTCCTGATGATCTTGTACATTAGTTTGTGTTTCATATTGGTAGTTTTAGGTAAGTACAGTTATCTCACAAGTTACTACAGTTGGTTTATTGTTGTCGTTACGTTATCTTGAATATTTATTAGCATTACTACCATTAATTTGCATCCTGATTAATTATGACAGTGCCGCGATAAATTGTCCCTTAATAAATAAATCTAACACAATAAACTGTTCAGTTTGGTTCTACCGAGCATAAATAGTCTTAACGGTAAACCATAAATTCTACTGCAATATTAGTTTTGAATGGGCAACACTAAACATCGTTACAACGGACATAAAGTTATGTTATTTCTATATTCAAAAATTAAAAACGGAAAACGACGTCAAATTTTTCTAAGTCAGTTTTCCAATCCCAAACGAACGGACGCCCGCATACAGTAACACAGAGTAGTGATAAATTTAATAGTTATAAATTCCCAATCCCAACATGGATGGATGGATGTAAGCGTCCACAAATTCTGTTAACTTGACGTTATTGCCCGTGCTTACTCGTCCGTGTCAATTAGTACGTAGTTCATTAAAACGAATCTATTACAAGACCACACAAGGAAAAAATAGAGATTTAGAAAGCCCTTGAAAATAAATTAACTCCGAGAAATGAAGACCCGAGCATGGAACAGAATCCGAAAGTCCAAATATCTTCCAAATGAAAAAGTTGTTGGTAAAGAAAGTAGAAAAAACATGACAGATATCAAATCACAGACCGTATCTCAAGTGTTTTTTATTTAGAAACATGAGCATTTGACGATAAGAATGCAAGTATTTAGAAATTAAACAAAAGATATCATAGAACGTTTTACCTTCTCAATTGCAATTACCTGCTCATTATCCTAGATCTTCTCCAACTATCTTGGGGTGGGCTTCCAGTCTATCCAGATGCGAATGAAAATGATGAATGAATAGAATTTTACACTAAGCGAATGCCTATACCTTTTAGGCTTTCCTGAATATTCTAAAGATAGACTGGTTGAGAGGATAGCTTCTGACTACCACTAACGATTGTTATAATAAGTTTTTCTATGAAAAAGCTTTTATTAGCAGGTAAATAAAAATTTCGATACATTAGTATTTCATATCCAATTATCGATGAAAACCGGGAAGGGAAAAGGTCCGAATCCCAAGGGCCGCCCTAATCGCCAAAATTGACTACAAATCCCGGTTCTACTAATTGATGTTTTGATCAAATTGAGGAGTATTTTTCTTTATTAGATACAAGCAAAATTTTGAACATTATAATACTTTTGAGGCTATATTGGTAATCCATTTCAAAGGCTTAACAGAGCTTAAACATTGTAATGAAACTTATCAACTTGTAAAGGTTTTACTTGAAAATTATTTATAAGATTGTAATGCAAATCTAAATTATCAATAGTACAACAAATTGGAAGAATTTCAAAGATAAAATTCTAATCGTAAACCGTTTACTACAACACTAAAATTTTTAGTTTACAATCAAAAAGTTTAATATCCAGAGCTCGGCCACGCCTCCACAGTTTCGGGAATGTTATTATAACCATTTATTATAAAAATCCGAGTAGACCTCTCAATTTCGTTTCTGTTCTCCGAAAGTAGAGGCTTGTTTAGTCAGTTTTTGTGGTCCTATAAAAGTTTTCTTATATATCACATGCTGTTGTGACCTAAATTGTCATAGATGAAGGCATGTGAGCATATTATTTCATGTTACACAAACGTAAAAAGATCGAATTTCATTAGAACGAAAGCTTTTGTTGTCCATTTAATATTATCGCATCTATTAGCTCTTTACTGTCGCAAAATTTACGATCCCCTTAATTCTACCCTGTCTTGCTAATTTTCAATCATGAACATTTCGCCGTCAATTTTACGCTGACATTTTGACAAATAAATATCATTAGGATTCAATACATCCATTCTATCTTCCACGAAATTTTCAATAGAATCAAGGATAAAATTTTAAAACGATATTTTTTTAGAAAGTGGTCCCGGCAAACCGTAGCAAACTGAATTAAGAAGACGTGACTTCGGGTCACGATTTCAGTTACTTCGACTCTTCTTATTTTATTTCTCAGTGTATCTTTTTACGTTATGTTAGCTATGTTTTTGGTTCGACAAACTCTAGATGTTTCCTCAGCTGTTATCTTAATATCCCTCCACTTTATGAATGAATTTCATTCATTTTGATGAAGAACATCTTTATACGGCAAATGAACGGTCTAGTTATTTTCAAGAAAGCTACTTCGCAAATGAGTAAGAAACTCATATTCATAAGTCTGAGCAGTTTCACGTTTATTTTTGTGAAACTTTTAAATTATTTCTTAATTAATATATCTATTACATCAATAAATAATTTTAAATTCTATCGAGTCGATGCTTTTTAAATTATTTAATTAGCGATTAAAATATTTCACATCACTAATCTGAGATTACAAAGAAAATTCTCGTGTGAATTTCGCCCGCTTTAAATTTAATTTATAATATACGTGTTTTGGAGTAAAAACCAGTGAAATGAAAATGAATTTGCTATTGTCTTAAAGAAATTACATTTTCTGAGAAAGAAGAATTCCTACGATAATATATTGCAAAGCTTGTTTGCTTACAAGATTTTATAGAAAATCTCATTAATCTTAAAATCTAATTTGACACCGCTTAATAAACGCTATTTAAATAAAATATAAAATTAATTAATAAATACCATTTCATAATTTTGCGTCGGACGGTCGCATCTTATTGACGCGCAGCGCCATCTGTCGTTGAGTAGCGAAACTAAATTTACAAGTAGATTTTCTTTAGTGCAATTTATAGCGAGATGCGATAATACCTTCATTGTTCATTACACAATAGTAGTACAATTAAAACAATAATATATTGTAATGACAGATTTTGGTGTTTCCAGAATTTCACTTGTATTTACCAAATGAAATAACATAAATTACATTGGCTCGCAAAGTTCAGTTTGGTATACGAATTTATTAAGAGGCCTGTGCTATGGAAATGTAGAAATTATATTTGTAGAAACTGCTTCTATCATTTTCATTTGATTGTATTTTGATTTAATCTTAGTGTGATTTTTTCTGTTAATAATTTGAAGTGGAATGAATTGTAAAAAGCACCTGCCTTGTATGAGATTCGTGCCAAATAGTGGGACTTGATAATGATGATGACGACGACTCTTGACCATATCCAAGTTTTATCACATTGTCTTCATTCAGCATTCTTCTGGACGACACGGTTACTGATTCATACATACCATCAGTCGACGTAAACTGAAAACCAGACGTTGCAGCGTTGCCAAGTGTTACTCTTAGATAATATCTTATCTTACATTATCTAGACTTTAAAACTTATCCGTGGTCAAGCTAGTTTCAGTATCATTTTCTAAAGTTGTTACTTTAGAAACACCTGCGCCATCTAGTGTTTTAAAACTTAATTACTGATTATTCTAAAGACGTTCATTTTATTTTATTATTTTAGTTAAAGTTCGTTTCTTTTAAGTTTCTGTAGTCCTTTTGAAATCTATAAACAGTTTTTTTTTCTTTTAGTGTTTGAGTTTATTTTTGAGATTATCGGATATATAATCCGATAATATAATCCGATAATCTCAAAAATCTTTGTGTGTTATCTGGGAATAAACCACTACGTTTGAAGATTTGTTATTTTACTTAAATGTCAAATGTTTACAGAAGAGATGGTCTTCTGTCTGAACATGACACGTTATACTGATGCTAAAATAGTATTTACACCCACATTGTCTATTGTATTATTGCCCTTAACGCCCACTGGGTCGTGCCTACCTGATGCTCTTTGATAAATAATTGCCTGTCATTCTTTACATATTTTTTAACTTTACGGAGAAATCGTTATAAGTACTGGCATTGTTTTGTAATTGGTCTTAATATGATGCGGGAATTTTAAGAAAAGTTTTTATCTTAAAAAATACTAAAAAGTAATTGATTAAGTACCAGATTTAAGTACCTCCAGTTAACCTGTAACATAGGCACGAAATTCTTAATGTCATGACAAGAAAAATCTGACTACTGTCATAAATTCCATTATAGTAAGTTATACCCGATAAAATATTACTGTATCTATCATCAATTTTAACATAGTAGACATTAGTGTCTACTTATTGAATTCGATTTTTACAAACAAAATTATATACGAAACATTAGCGACAAAATGTAATAGAGGAAAATGGAAAAGCAAATAATATTCCATTCCATACACAAAACAATTTCTCATTCAGGTCCATACATCAAAGAGACGTCAAAAAGAATAGAGTTATGTCTCTTCCGTTGCCTTTTGTTTTTGTCGATGAAAAAAAAGGTAATAATAGAACTTATGGCCCATTTTGTCAATGTTTGTTTTGCATGTCCATAGTTTCTGTGTCTATGGGTCCTCTGTAGATCTGTACTATTGTAGTATGAATACCTCTACCTGTTCTTCGAGTCGTCCATAGACAAATTGGTCTAACGTGTGAAACGACGATCGTATCGAAACAGAATGTTATGATTGGTTGATGATTAATAATTATATTAAGCCCGCGGTTTCGTCTGTGTGGAGTTAGGAACTTTGAACCCATTTCCCGTAGAAACTTTGATTTTTCGGGATTAAAATTTAGCCAATATCCTAAACCAAGGTATAACCCATCACCATTTCAACTTTCAGCCAAATCGGTTCAGTCGTTTTGCCGTGAAAGAGCAACAAACATCCAAACTTACAAACTTTCGCCTTTATAATATTAGTAAGATTGATTGAAATCCCCAAACATTAGAGATTTATTGCTAGAGTTGCTATTCAGTGTCTCCTGTGTCTCATAATCATCATCATTCACCTGCGGAAATCCATTAGTCCACAGCTGGTCGTAGGCATCCCCTCAGACACTTTATGTTTGTCTTCCGTTGATTTAGTTCAGTTATTTAAATATTGTGGTGTCTGGTAATTTCGTCTGAAAAAGTTGTGTGTGTCCTAAATAGAGTAGACTTTTGGTGCCACACATCGCTAGCCTAAATACCTTGTAATTTAGTCGAGTCTTAATTAAGTCTGGAGTGGATTTAGAGAGATTTTGCAGTGTGAAGCCGTGTTTATTTATATTATTTCTCTGTTAGTGAAGTCCTTATGTAATGTGGGTGTCTGTTGGTGGAGATATCATTTTTAATGTGATGCATAAAAACATTTTACATGTATTTTTTGCTTTTCTTTATGAATATGGTTACGTCACACTATGTTCCCCCAAACTTGCACTCTAAAAACCCCGCTTAATTATTTTTTTATTAATGTAATTTACGTCACTTAACCATATCTCTCAGCGAATAGGACAAATACACAAATCCCTGTAAAATATATTCAATCAATCACCCGAGAAACTAACCCTCACTAAGATCTTAAAGTCGATAATAATAAATATTTTGACATGCAACTTATTTTCTTTCCCATTCACCCGTCAATATAACTCGGGATTCCGAGAAACGCCATCAAAAAGTAGCATCTACAAAGAAACAATAAAAGCAGTGTTACAAACTACGCCATAATAACATGCCATGTGGTAACACACGCTCGCTCCCGTTACTCTTTACGTAAACATTATAAATTAAACATTTTCGTAAGAAAACTATGTACCATGTGCAGTAGGGTAAACGTGACGAAATGGAACCAAAAACATACGTTGTTTCAGAAACATTGCCCCATTTTTGGGTAATTGAATTTATTAGTTATTAAACTTTGCATTTTTATATCTTTTTTATTGCACATAATTTATATATTGCAGCCTACCTATTATGTAAGATAATTAAATATCTGCCTATGTTTCAACGTAAAGTAACATGACATCCAATTATTATTTTTTGTTATAATTGAATTAAAAAATTCCGGCGTCCAATGAAATCAACATATTGTAAAACTTTACAAGCACTTCATGAAATATTTAAATTAAAAATCCAATAATGTCATGTAATATGATTTTCTTCTAATAAACTTACGATTAGAAATTTCTGAAGCGCTTAAAAATTACCCTTTGCACACATAAATCCGTCATATTTATATTAATTTCTGGTTAAACCTAATTTATAGTTTGTGTGCGGTTAAATTTAACTAGCAGCTTAACTTCAACGAGATAGTTAAACTGTATTAGTTATTCTTTGAAGTCATAAACCGCGTTTATAGCGTGATAGTGATTTTTTCCATGTTCACTTTTTTACGACTTTTTTATTTTGTACAGATCAAAAAGTTTTCTTAATATTGAAAGTTTTTGCGTTGTAATAGGATTTATTACAACGATGTTTTATCATGAGAATTTTATGTTAATGATCATAATTTTTCAGTGAACTAGTCGAAAGTTACAGACAAGCAAAATAAACAAAACTGTCAAAAGAACAGTTTTCTATCTTCATGGTTTTAAATGAGTAAAGATTTTGCTTTCGCTATTTCGTACCCGAATGTTTGAAGTAATTTGAACGTTATTTTTGTAATAATAAAAGCTACTTTTTAAAATAGCTTTTTTAATTTTTAAGTGTTTTCTAAATTAAAACGTTATGTAAAACAAAAAATATAACTTTTCTTCATTAATTTATATGTATTCATTTAAAAAAAAAATTTTTACTCTTAATATTATAAGTAAAAGTTTGAAATCGTCAAACAAAAAAACCACTTGAACTCATGCACT
Source organism: Acronicta psi (assembly GCA_946251955.1). Classification (NCBI taxonomy): domain Eukaryota; kingdom Metazoa; phylum Arthropoda; class Insecta; order Lepidoptera; family Noctuidae; genus Acronicta; species Acronicta psi. The sequence goes on along the minus strand of OX276493.1, from coordinate 6,642,450 downwards.
CCCAAATAAATAAAACACTTACAGAGTTTTAACCAATAAATAACGACACTTTAAAAATAATTTTACATTTACAAAAAATGTTACACTCAACCCCGAAATGCTTACTTCCTTTTCTAAAAATAGTTGAGCTGCGCAAACTAAAAGTTGATCCCTTTTATGAAGAACCGTTGTAGGATAACTTTAACCACAGATGTTTTAAAACAAAACAGTCTTTGTTATTCGAGTTACAAAGTTATTATAAAATGTTGTAACGAGAATTAAGTCTGGGATGATAGAGTGGATTAATCAGGTCGACTTATTAGTGATGAAGTACTGTGTTATTAAAAAAGTTAGTGAGAAAAGGATTAATCTGTTTTCGAGTTTATAAATTGTTGATCCGTTGGTATTTACGTGATGAAAACAAAAAACTGGACTACTAAACGATGATGATGATTTGCTGTTTTAAGATAAAGATAACGCAATTTTACGTGTTTAATAAAAACGATAAAGAAAAACTGACTATAAGGTTTTTTGGATTGCATCTTAATCTATGGACAAACTGCAATCGAGTTTATATGGGACTGACTATCTTGGAAGTATACAAGGTGAAAGGGACATCAACGCACAAACGTCGTGACAAGGTTTCACTGAAGGTCCAAAATAAAATGAACTAGGTCATTCATATAGAAAATTATCGGTTATTACAGATATTAACATTTTTGAGTGCGCAGTGTTTTGCTAAAAACGCGATTATAACGCTCCACGGTGAATGTAATCGCGCGCGCGATCCGAATTAAATGAAATAATGTTTTCTTAATTATAAATCTAATTTGAGTAGATGGAAATAATAATTTTCTACACGTTCAAGTAATAAAGCTGCAGAAAAAAATTAAAAATGTCACGGAAAATGTACTGTGTCATGTACTGAACTCATGGTATTCGGATGTGCGTCAATGTCCCTTCCACCTTGTATTCTACCTATCTGTGTATTGCTGTGTATTCTACCTAGCTACCTACATGTGTATTATAAATAAATTAGTTTTTACTTTGCGCTGTCAGCAAAAATGAGCGCACACAGTCATAATCGTTACTAAAAGTTTGTAGTGGCAGATAAAAGTTAAATTAAAACACTGTGCAATTTCAACGCAAAAGTAATTTCGAAAGAAGCCAAGATATAACATAAGCGGTAACAGTAAAGAACATCTAGTCGTCTAGGTATTCTAAGAAAATCTCACAGACTTAACTTAAACTTAAGTATTTTTCTAAAAGCTGCACGAAAACTTACAAAGTTATAAACAAACTAACAATTACGTGTCGAGACAGTAATTTTTGATAAAATAACCAACTTTTACTGTTGATCTTTTGTGAAACATGAGACAAACACTATTATTTTGTTCGGGCAACACTTGAGAACTTCTAACAACTTTTAATTAATATTTAGTTTTCGTTTCGAACTTTGATTATATTTTATTTAAAATTTCAAATATATTATTAATTTATCATAAAATTCATTAACAACAACAAAGATGGAGCAAACGTTTCTTTTTAAAGTAATGCTTTTAAATTTCTTGCCCTTTAAAAAATCATATACTTACTTTACTTTAAAACCTTTTTCCTTATTTTACTTTATGTTAAAAATCTTAACACATTTAGTGCCACCGACTCGGCTTGCGAGTTCACGTAAATCTCGCAAGGCGAGTCGGTGGCACTGAATGTGTTAATTACTTAATAATTAAAAAAAAAAATACTTATTAGTAATTTTTCGCTTAACCTTAAGACTCATTCTATCAAAACATAAACTATTAGCAAAGTCTGAAGCACTAACAATTTTCTAAAGTAATTTTCAAGTTTAAAAATTCCATTAGTAATAACAATTCCTTTTTATGACAACGCTTGCTCTGGCATACAAAACCTATTATAATATGAAATACTCAATATTTACTCATTTTTACAATAATTTGAATATTGGAACTTGGAATTCAATATGGAGGGTGAAAATTATTGATCGTATTTTAATAAAGTTATTGCTATTCTTAAAGTCTTGAAATCCACAAAAATACTTCCCTGTATTATTTTTAAGGTATAAACAATTTTGCTCTAAACATACACACAAACTAACTAACAAAGCAAGTTGAATAAAAGCTTGTAAAATTAATAAAACATATGAATGGATAAACAAATTTACCCATATTTTTGATAAAAATAATTGTATTGACCAATAACCGTAGTTATTATTTTCTTAAAAAGAGCGTTCATGTTTGTTTTTTTTTTCGCTTTGAAAGCAACCAGACAAACCTTTTTATTTTACCTGCGACGATACACGAACTATCACGTAGGTATTATACTTACCTTGTTACGAAAAATTTTGTATTCCCCGAGGCTGTCAGAAAACAAGTCCTTTCCTTATTCTTACTACCAAAAGGATACGGAAAGAAATTGTTATCTCTTGAATAAGATATAATGCGATGTCAATGTAGATAATATTTCTTATGTTTGATAATCTTCGTTAGAATCTATTCTATGGTAAAATATCGACTGATTAATACAATGTTAGAAAAATAAGGGAATAAACTAAAGAATTCGTCTTATTACGTATAGGAGATGTTATAATGTTGGTTTGGCGTGTCATTTCTCTTTCTTTTGACGAAATTACTGTTATTTTTGCGGTATTACGTGGGCGGGTCTCGGGAGAGAGCGTGGCGCCATCTGTTATCGAGTAGCGGTAATGAAAACTTTTTTATTCCGCTTGGGTAAGGCATACGTGTTTGATTTCGTTTATAGAATATAAATAAGTCTTTATTGTTTAAACTGTGTTTTACATGAATATGAAAATATTTGTTTCATTATTAAAACTACATAATTTGTAATGTAATCTAGTCTCCCATTTTGTTAGTCTTACGATTAATTAATAAGAACTTTAAAAACGTAAATTTAGGTTATTTTTTTTTAATTTTGTTTAATTTTAATCAACATGATTTCAATATTTCTTTTGTTTTTAACAATATTGGAGATCTCAAACTCAGTCCTAACATTATTTTTAACACGACCACTTCTATATTAGAAACTTTTATCAAATAGGACCAACAAAGCAACCCACTGTAAAATCTTAACAATACTTACAAGATTTCAAACTCATTATTTGGCTCAAATGTTAATTACTAAACTTTGAAGGCCACACATTTTAAGGCGCACGAAGACTCGAAATTTAAGACTCGAAACGTAACGTAACCCGTATTTTCGGGTTATCAAGTTCCGAGTTATTATTGTTGCGCATTGTTGGGGGCGAAATTGAAGGGGTTGAGTTTTATGTAAGTGCGTTCCGTGGGGGTTGTATTGTTTAGGATTTTATAATATTTTTAGTCGGGATTAGAATGACAGATGTCAAAATCACTTCAGTTTGGATTTTAGCATGCTATAGTGGTCCGATGATTGATATGTTATTAATAATTATGAATGTTGTTCATTCAAGCGTGTCCATCATAGGCCATCGTGTATATACTGTCCACTATTCAGACGTTGGCGTACATTTGTGCCACAAATGTCTGGACTTTAAAATAGGTCAGGATTCTCTTAGTTTGTTTTGGTATTTATTCTCAAAGGTCGTCAGTTAGTGACGCTAGCGCCATCTAGTACTTAAAATCTAAAACATTGAGTAAACAAAAATAAAAATATCATTTAATCGGCTCTCATTAATGTCACAATATTGAAATTCAAAAAATTTTTGCCTGATCGTTTTCTTTAATAAATTCGTTGTTAAAATAAATTTATTTTCGCGTGCATATTGAAGCAATAATTGCTGACATGTGAAGGAAAAATTAACTGTTATAAATATACAGTGCCTCGACCATGAGTTTTTCTCACTCAACTCGCTAGCGACGCCGTAAAATATTTGTATGGAAAACCCTCGCAGTGCCTCTAGCGGTTACGTAAGGAACTAAAATCTGCTATGAGATTACAGCGTTTCGATGCGTAAAAAACCTATCGAAAGTCATTCGATGTATCGTAATTGATATTTTAATTGAGATGGATGGCTTGGCTTTCGCGCAAGGAGTTCAAACCCCGCTCGGAGCAATAGTTGTATGACATAATAAGTTTTAGGACTAAAAACCGCACGAATAGGAACATTTACTACGACCATGACGGGAGTACCTCTGGCCTAGCATTCGTAGCAAAAATGTTGGTCTTGTAACCTTAGAATATTTGGCAACTTGAGTCCATAATTAAACCCTGTTATTTTTAATCTAACACTTAATCTACTTGGATTCAAAATTAATCCTAAACAGCCAAGTATAATATTAAGTAAGTTTGATATAAAGTTTCAGTCTAAGCAAAAACTAGACTTAAATGCAGACGTTAATAAATCAGTCTGGATTCCCTTCAGACTGACACTTATTTATCTGCCTAGTACCTAAGTTAAGTATGAAATGAGTTTGTACATAAGAAAAGTGCTGATAAAATTCCTAAATAATAGGTACACTTGAGGTTCACTGTAACACCTGTATGTCACTATATATTCTTTTTTACATATCTTGGGACATTTTTACACAGCACCATCTAGTCCCAAACTAAGCAGAGCTTGTATATGGGTACTAGACAATGGATATAATACTTATATGTATATACATACTTATAATACATAGAAAACACCCAGACAAACACAAACACTAAAGTTCATCACAATAAATGTTTGTGTCTTGTGGGAATCGAACCCACGATCTCGTGATCAGCAGTCCGGTACTCGAACCACTAGACCACAGACGTCGTCATATTCATCATATTCAGTCATATATTCTTGATAAATGAATAATGAAATAAATGATATTCTACGAATACGACGAATGACTACCTCGTTGGCCTAGTGGTTCCAAGCGCGACTAGAGGTCCTGGGTTCAATCCCCGGGTCGAGCAAAATGTTGTTGGGTTTTTCTGTGAAATTCTTAGTAGCAGCTCCGAGTCTGGATTTGTGCCCGGTTGATGGCAATAGGCTCGCCCCCTATTACATGGGACCTAAACATACCGGCGAAATATGGCTGTACATTAGGACGCCTCTGCCTACCCCTTCGGGGAATACAGGCGTGATGGTAAAATTTTTAATCTGTCTGTTTGTTCCTCTGTCTCTCAATCTCTGAAACGGGATCTGGACTTTTACTTGCAGATAGCTAATGTTATAAGGAGTAACTTGGCTACTTCAATTTAGTTTTTTTTTTAATTGTGAATTCGAAAAACAGCTTTTCTATACTAATATTATAAAGAGGAAAGATTTGCTTGTTTGTTTGTTTGTAATGAATAGGCTCCGAAACTACTGGACCGATGAAAAAATTATAAGACCACGCGGGCGAAGCCGCTGGCGGGAAGCTAGTTGCTTATAAATTACTAGCTTCCCGCCAGCGGCTTCGCCCGCGTGGTCTTATAATTTTTTCCCCCGTTTTTGCAACATTTTTCATTACTACTCCGCTCCTATTAGTCGTAGCGTGATGATATATAGCCTATGTTACTCGGGGATAATGTAGCTTTCCAAAGGTGAAAGAATTTTTTAAAACGGGCCATTAGTTTCGGAGCCTATTCATTACAAACAAACAAACAAACAAATCTTTCCTCTTTATAATATTAGTATAGACTAGCGACCCGCCCCGGCTTCGCATGGGTTTGAATTTCTTGTATTTTCTGTACTATAATATGTATGTACATATAAACCTTCCTCTTCAATCACTCTATCTATTAGAAAAAACCGCGTCAAAATCCGTTGCGTAGTTTTAAAGATTTAAGGATACATAGGGATATAGGGACAGAGAAAGCGACTTTACTATGTAGTGATACTGAGACCACCCAGGCGAAGCCGCTTGCGAAAAGCTAGCTTCAGATATTCGTAGAATCGGCATGTATATGAAACGTCAAAGAGAACTCGTGTAAATAAATAAACAGACATAAGGCCTAGAAATGTATTCCTAGGATTCTCGAAGGCAGAATTTATAAAATATTCCAGATCCATTTTCCTTGGGAAGGAAAAACGTTCAATTATTTCATGAAAATGTTTGCCTGACTTATGTCGGGAATTTGAATGTGATTTGTATGTATGACTTTGGATTTATAAATGAATTGGAGTTTTTATTTGTGTTACTGGCGTTCATCTAATGGTTCCCAATCCCATGGGAATTCCCAAAATCCATACATAATAACTAGGTACATATTGTGACGTTGCAAATTGTGAAACGTCACAATGAAGAAATTAAACGATACTTTTTTTATATTAGATAGGTTTGCATTTGACCACTGGTGTTAAGTGACGATACAGTCGAAAAGAAATTAAAAAATCAATTTGATGATGTATGTAGTCTAGAAGTTTGAGTAACGAACTGCTTAGGATCGTGTTTGTGTTGGTCGGGATGTTTCTTAATGTATTACTTATATACTTATTTAAAAAAAGTATACGTAGATAATTTATCCATTGTCAAGTCAAACAAGCTGTGCTTAGTTTGAACCTAATTGGGGCTGTGTAAAATGCCCAAAAATATTTCGTCATTACTTAGGTATTTATTTACACAATAAGAATCCGACAATTTCGAAAAACGCTTACCTACTCTATATAATAAAATAACTCAAACAGCAATATCTCAGCCTTAACTAAGGTACACCATAACTTATCTTACGTCACATATAAGGAAATAGACGGTTTTCCCACCCCTACGCATGATTCATGACTGGGGACAACTGTATCTGTTTCATGAGCCAGTGAATCGTAACCATTTGTTTTCGATTAATGTTGGCACAATTGCGAGATGGGCCGGTATTAATTGAAGTGTTCCGGTTTTTATGCCCGCACTAGTAGTGTCGTTTTGCTCGTTTTTTTTTCATGTAATCGCTGTGTATGCTCGGCATTGCAATTGATAAATGGTACTCAATTTGTTTTAATAATCTTTGGGTCTGATGATACAGCGGGTTATTTTTCTCTTATGCACAGCTGTCGGTTTGTTGTAATGCTGATTTTAATGAAGTCTGAGAGTCTATGCATCTATATTAATATTATAAAGAGGAAAGATTTGATTGTTTGTTTGTATTGAATAGGCTCTGAAACTACTGGACCGATTTGAAAAATTATTTTGGTGTTAGATAGCCTATTTATCGGGGTAGGCTATAGGCTATATACCATCACGTTTCGACTAAATGGAGCGGAGTAGTAACGAAAAATGTTGCAAAAACGGGGGGAAAATTATAAGACCACGCGGGCGAAGCCGCTGGCGGGAAGCTAGTTATTTATACTTTGCTATTAATCAGTTTTTCAATGCGGATTTAAATTACACCGTCTGAATGACGCGTAAAATTTAAGAAAAATCACTTTATAATAACTAATATTGTATTTCTTGTTCTAATTGTAACGGTATGTCCTTAAAAAGTTAATTGATTGCCCCATTTCTTCAAACAAACTGTTATTAATTTAATTAAATAAAATTAGTCCCAACTCTTCCAACATACTAAACAATATTTATTATGAGTATACCAAGATCATACAACACAGTGAAAATTAAAGCACAAAATAAGTAAACTGCAGAAGTTCCACCCAGAAACATAGCCTCATTTCATTCAGATTTTATTTTGTGTCGAAGCCTATTTATTTGTGTCTTCAACAACAATGAGTACACTAACACAATAAAAAAAACATTCTAACCTAAATATTTAAGACTAATATCGGATAGAAACACAAAGCGTAAACTAACGCTTCGCTATGTCAAATTGTAATACAAATTTACACACCGTAAGCGTAAACTAACGCTTCCCGGTTTCCGTATGTCAAATTGTAATACAAATTTGACAAACGAAAGCGTTAGTTTACGCCATATTTACTTCACTCTATAGTTTACGCTTAGTGTCGACTCTGAATATTAGCCTAAGTGCCTAATCATTTAAAGAAGAGCACTGCATGTGTAGCAATACAGACAATATAACAAGTTATTTTTTGTTTGATCACGGTGTCCCGAGCTCAGAATTTGTATTTGATCTATATTTTGTATCATGGAATTTCAAGAAATGTAACTACCTATTCTGAGAGCACTTTATCATTTTATCAAATTGAATATGCTGTGCATCGTAACCGCATCAGATAAATCTAAAATTGTACTTCCATTTGTAAAATTTTAACTGAAGTTTTATGTAAGGAAGAATGTGTTTCCGCTAATCAACTCTGAATCTTAGCCTGACTCTGAAAAAATGGTTTATGCAACCGTTATTTAGAATTTCAAAGATTAAAGTGGCTCTAAAGCTTTGTAGATGTTAAAGACAGTATCTGAATCAAATAGTATTTGCTCTTAGGTCGGCTTATAGAGTAAGGAGAATAGAGTAATTGCAGTTACATTGATTTAAATACTAAAGTAAAGATAGGGCCGTCCGAAAATTTAACTAACGCCATCTTTGTTAAGTATCGCATGTCATTTGTTTTTAGCCGATCGTGGACTAGTTCACTTCGGTTTAGAGAAGACCATTTTAGGAACAGGTGTCATTGTGACATGCGGTCCGCCTAGTCCTTACGCAGTAATAATTATATAAGTCAACTAGCTTCCCGCCAGCGGTTTCGCCCGCGTGGTCTTATAATTTTTTCCCCCGTTTTTGCAACATTTTTCATTACTACTCCGCTCCTATTAGTCGTAGCGTGATGATACATAGCCTATAGCCTTCCCCGATAAATGGGCTATCTAACATGGAAAGAATTTTTCAAATCGGTCCAGTACTTTTTGAGTTTATTCGTTACATACAAAAATACAAATCTTTCCTCTTTATAATATTAGTGTAGATGAGTTACCCTGAACATTATTCTACAGATTAAATCATTATTATCTTATGCGACTAAACAATACAATAAAGTTCTTATTAGCAGTAAAACTGAGATAATACTGCTACTTTTGCATAATGTGATACTTTGCAAATAATAAAGCTGGTGTGAATGGTGTGATTATTAGTTATGACACTTTGACTTTGTCATGACGCTATGAAGTGTCACTATTGTCATGCGTCGGTGTGATTTTAAATTAAGTGACAGGTTTATTTTATAACAACTGACTCGCGCAACTTTGTCTGCGCCATATTCGTTATCACCGGTCCCAATTGTATTTAGCTCTCGGGGATAATATACCTTTCTAATAGAATTTTGAAATCGGATCAGTAGTACCGAAGATTACCTAGAACAACCAAACTCACAAACTTTACCTTTTTATAATTATACCTATAGACTTATTAAAAAATGTGTCACTGTGATCGTCAGTGCGATATGCCCTAGATTATTCTGAAGTGTGAACCTTTTGCAGCGTCTTATTTTATATTAAAATGGAGAGAAGAAAATGCTCAACTCTCGTTCAAGCAATTCTATTTAAAGCGAATGAACAAAAGACATTTTAATCAAATCATCAGCGGAAAAGTACAATAGGTGCCTGTAATAATATTAACTTTTGTTTGAGAACTTTCATTGTTTTCTAGGGTTGGTATAAGATTGTTTAAATTTTTAAACGTACCTAATCCTCTCCTTTTTTACGTACAGTTCGCGCCAAACTTATTGTCCGGGTTGAAGTTCGCACTAGCTAACTTAAACTCAGCCGTAAAAATCGGAAAAAGAATATTATTAGATTGTAATAAATAAATACGGAAGCTCAAGTCGTAGGCTGTCGTTTTAAATAATTTTAATCCAATAATTTTTTTTCCGATTTTTACAGCCGGGTTAAAACTAGCTCGTGCCAACTTCAACCCGGACAATAAGTTTGGCGCGAACTGTATATTTTAGTAATAGTAGTTATACTTCTACGATGAGTGTTTCTTACATGAAATACCAACCTACAAATAGTTTAACGATACCTACATTATATTGTAAATTAGATAATTCCACTATTTTATCTAGCCTGGAATCTTAATTTTTTTCAATCGTTGCCATCCCTAGCGACAAAATACTAATATTCACTTGCATTTATTAATCCCAAAATGGCATTAAACTTTAATTTCGATGGGCTATTGTTTTGGCCATTACGCTAACAGAAACGTGTACGTGTTTAGAAAACGTTATTTTTCCAACGATATTTTGTACCTTTTTAACGTTATTTGGCTATAAAAATTAGGATGGCCATGTTGTTAGGCAGTTTTATTTAATGTGGTACGGTCTTTTCGTGTTAATGAAAATCTGTTGTATATTTTCTGGCTTCTGTTTTTTGTTAGTGTGATATATGTTGTGTTTGTTCTAGACCCATTGCAATCTTTTTATTGGTGGTAGTTCTCTACTTTCCATGGTCAATGAATCAGATGCTTATCATCAATACATTTTATAAATTAAATTTCCCCTTACTCGCTGAGTTCGTTCGGACTAATCTCGGAAATTACTGTACGGATTTCCACTTAGTTTTACCAATTTTTATTGACGAAAGCTTATGAACCCGTGCATAGCCGGGGCGGGGTTGCCGGTCGCTAAACACGACAGTATATTTTGCTTCGTCCACGCGCGACCCACGACGAGGTCAAGTAACATGGCTCTGCCAATTCCTTTGAAAAATACACGAGGAAAAAAGTGCATCGATAATTGAATCATCACGCTCACCACCTTTCGGCGTGAGTCAGTGCTGAACACCGCAGTTGTAGTGAATCACCTATAATTACGAAAATTTTATTGCCCTCTAACTGATTTCGTATCGGTAATTTGGTTGCTTTAGGGTTCCGTAACGACTCAGGTTAACTGTAAAGTTTAGAAAATCTAGTGGCATTTTTTATCGTCGACTGATCTATATTACGTAAAAAGAACATGAAATAAAGCTTTAAGAAATAAGGCATTCAAATGAGAAAGCTTGATAATTATAGCAATACAAACGATAAAGACGGTAGCTTTTTTTTAAGACCTATTCTAATTGGACACAACTTCCTTGATTTGATTAAATCCTTTTTAATCTGTGAGCAATAAAAACGCACATTTTCTTTGAATCATAATATTCGTTAAAACTTGACTCATGTTGTAGCAAAAAGACACAATTCAAAAAGTGGCCATTATAAATTTAATTCGCTCTTGACCGTGATTTTTTATCTGTATTCACACTTTTTTATAATAATAGCCCCAAAATAATAATAGGTGGTCGTGTATGAAATGGCATTGGGTTTATAACTTTAGGAGGGAAAAAAAGTTAATTTGCGCTATTCTGAATGGTCGGTTCCTGTTTAATGTTGCCTACTGTAATTATTGCATGTTGCCAACTATAATTATTGCACGTTCGAACTAAAGTTTAAGTATATGTGTATTTTTCACTAAATAAACGATATTATAATTAAATGCCTCTACAAATTTTATATGACAAATATATTACCCTACTTTTTGTATGTTATTGACAACATATAAGAATACACTTCAACGATGCCTACTTGTATTCAAAAAACATCAACTATCCTATTAAATATATCTACTGTGATTGCCAGGTCAAAGATCGCTTAGTGTATAATTAACTTTGGGTTACTAGGTCACTGAATATAAGAAGCACAATGAATCACATGTTAGCAAGTTCCTAACTCCAACAAATGTCTATACTTAATCATCTCAGAACAAAACACTACGACACAGATTAAAAAGTACAGTGGCGTTATTGTTAACGACGGTGGCATTTCGTCGCAACCTCATTAACTCAACCATAAACAAAACTTTAACAATACATTTTTTAAATTTAAAAATGGAATGTAACCCCATTAGTCGTTCGAAAAAGAACTACTTTCTCCATTCTATTTAAAAAGTTACGCTTAACGTTAAAAGCATTATTGAGGCCGATGAATAAAGCGTTCATACTTCATAAACATAGAGTAAGTAACGGTAAAATATTTTTGATTTTAAATTTAGAATGAAAGGAAAACACACTTTGTCAACTGCTTGTCAAGTGGCGCAAGTGGTAATGGGTTCTTTTCAAAATGGCGCATGGTGGACACATTTCAACATACACAAATGAATGAACTTTAACGCCTATGTGTGGCAATGCTTAGTTATTGTGTACAGGACAACACATTTGTAATATGTGTGTAATCGATAGACGATGCATGATCACGATTCACGTCCCATCAATCTTTATTGCAAGCTCTTCAAGTCAGCTGTCATTAAGTCAATATGTGGCTACGAGTAGTGTCAACGACTTATAATGACACAATATCATGACTCAATATGATATCATCATCGTGTCACTATCCTTACAATATAGTAATTATTATGTCAATATTTGCAATAGGTAGTATAGGTACTTGTCTAGCCATTATTATCGTGACATAAATTGGCCCAACTCAAAAATCACCAACTGACCAACCGATCTGCAAGGTTAAGCTACACTTGCCGCGGTCAGTCTGTGGATGGGTGACCATTCTTAACATATTAAGACCCTCCGTGCATCGGAGAGCACCCCCGGTTGTCATACAAACACCTATGACAATCGTTAGTGGTAGTCAGAAACCTAAAAAGCCTCACAACAAGTCTCCTTCGAATATCGGTATTGCCCAGAAATTGGGTTACGGAGGTCTGATGGCAGTCGCTCCGTGTAAAATACTGACTGCCGCATCCTGGTTATACTGGAAGCCGACCCCAACATGGTTGGGAAAAGGCTAAAAAGAAGAAGTTAATAAAATGTACCCATAGACAATCTCGTTTGTATTAAAAAGTGGGTCCGTAAGACGTTAAACTAATTAAGTAGGTCACGGAACAAAGAGTTCACTTCATAAACAGTAAACATCGTAATAGAACACTATTGACCTGACGTTTGAACAATGGCTTTTATCTCGTTCCATTGAACTTTAAATTTGATAACCTGTGAGAACAGCAAATATTTCTAATTTGATATGTTATGCGATACTGGCTGTGTAGGTTTTTTCCTTTGTCTTTGGTATCGCGATTTGAAAATATGTGTTCGAATTTTGATTGTGAAACTTGATTTTTAAATGGCGTTCGTTTGTTATTGCGGTTATTGTTTAATCATTTATTTCTTTGATGCATATCTTGTTATCAATAATAAGTCTATTCTGGACACGTTTCTCCTTATAATTCAAACACTCGTCTAAGAAAACTAAAGTAAGATTTTTAATAGACCCGCTCTCTATTTGTAATATTATGTCATTGTCGAAGACGAGTATTTTTTTTAATGTTTGTCTGTTATCTAAGACTAGTTCATAGCACAAAACAAATTATGTTCTATGGCAGTTATAAAAAATCTCTCGTTTTTTTTAAATATATGGAATACCGTTAACTAACTTCAACCAGATTGATTGGAACGACTACTGACCTAACATTGTATTTAATTAGAACGAACAACTCCATAGTTACGAAAACGAATTATCATGATAAAGTAGAAATGGGGTCAAAACAGCTTTCAAGTACCTACTTACATTTCTTTGTACTTACACACATTTATAATTCAAATGGGAATTATTACGTCACCAAAAAAGGAACGCTATCGAAGACGGCATTCCAATTATAAAATTCAAACATTCCTAATTCAAATGTAACATTTGATGGATAATTTCCGACATTTTGTATTACGTAGGTAATAATATACATATATTTAGATGTTTTTTTAATAATTAAACGATATTTATTACCAGTAATTTCGTTATTGAATGTTATTTGAGTAATATTTTGATTAATTCAATTAATGTACCGTTAATTAATTAAAATAAATGTTTGCTGTATTGCTCCTTTTTCGGCCGTTACTTTGATGTTTAAACGTTATTAAAATACGAGTTGAAGCATTTTAATAAATTTAAATTTACCTTATACAGGTATTTAATATTGGAATATTAAGTAAGAGGCCGTATTTGATGTTAGTAATGATAATTTTTCCTTCTTTAATGCTTCCTTTCACTCAAAAAAGTTTTTGATTAAATGAGCAATTCACCTAAAACTGTTTAAAAAATCTTTATGTAGATTCAATTGTCAAATTGCTGGGAAAAGGACTTTTCTAATTTAGTCTAGGATTTTCTCTTCTTAACTCCTAGAGATCATCTCGCCAACGGCTTCTCCGGAGACCTCATCCTTGATTTGCGTTCCGAAAACTAATTACTCATGGTCAAAAAAACTAACATGTTTTTTTTTTCCAGCTGATCCGTTGCCAGGCAAGCACGTACCACTGGAGAGCTATGAGAGCGAACTGGAGAGAGAGCACGCGCTGCCCACGTCCGTCCCCAACGCTGACATACTCAAGACTAACAGCAACCCGACGTATCATAAGCCGAGGTAAGTTTGGCCATAGACAATGATATAAGCTGGCCCAGACGTTCGGGTTTTGAATCTGGAATTCGAATTCTGAAATCTGTCAGCTGACCGCACACGTACGGCTTGATCTCAGTTATACGCATCGGCGAGATGCCGAAACGTACGTCAAGAATTATTTCAGAACGGAAAATATAAGAATGTGTACGTTGATGTGTGCATTCGGTCATCTGAATGTCTGATTCGGACATCTGATAAGAAAACTGAATGTCTGTGGCCAGCTTTATATTATTAGAAGAATTATATTTTAAGGGTTGTACAACTTTCTTAATCCGTTCACTTGGTGCCTGATATTTTAGAAGTCTTTAAGCTTAGAGTAGTTCTAGGCAAGCGTGTTAAGTAATTACATCAGGTGAAATACTGGCCAAACACAAACTCAAACCATAAACAAAAAAAACACCATTTAACATAATTCGCTTCGTTTAGGAACTATAAATTAAGCTAATGAGACAGCATTCCTATTAAAGTATGTAACACTATAATGAAAAAGCAGGTACCTTAATATTTCTATAAAATTCATTACCTATTGACGGTAATTAAGACTTGACTCACAAATAAAAAGAAATATACGTAAAACCCAAAAAGCGTTGACCACTAATCGTGATTTTACGCGCTGCGTAAAGCGATCGAATCTTTACGCGTAAAAAAGGTACATTTCTCACGCGCCGTTTAGTTCGTTCAAATCGTAAAATTAGCATAAACTTAGGAAAATAATTTACAAACCATTAGTTTTGTATAGGGCTGTCAAAAATTAATTAAAAAGGAGCTTTCCCGTTTATACCTATTTCCGATTGTTCGAAATTAAGTTCGAAAAAATGATTGCGAAATGTCATACTTATTAGTTTTAAATAAATATTCTAGGACATTTAACACAGCACCATCTAGTCTCAAACTAAACGGAGCTGGTACGATGGGTACTAGACAATGGATATTATACTAATTTATTAATTTTTTTTAAATACATGCTTATAATACTCCCAGAAAAACAGAAACACTTATGTTCATCACATAAATATTTGTGTCATGTGGCACTCGAACCACTAGACTACAGACTGTCAATTTTTTTGAGAGAAATGGAGATTCCAGTAACATATTCTAGAAGGTCAGTGATATCTGCCAACTGCCTCTAGAATCGAATACCTTATTATGAAGTGCTGACGTGACATTTAGGCTTGATAATTCAATAAAGAAAAATCCTTGACTTCCGAACGAAGCAATTAATTTCTACGCTTCTTAATTCAAAAAATAAAAAGAGCCAAAGAATTGAAAAAGACGATAAAAGGGAGCGGGATTAAAATAAATAAATTAAACAAAGCTTCATATTGATTCTGCGCAGCGTTCCTGTTAAAACAGAGCTATGAAAATAACGAAGAGTATTTATTTTCACATTTCGTCAGACTTTTGCCGGGATTCTTTTATTTACTATCTTTTAATGAAGAAGCACATTTAGACGAATACCTCTCTGAATTTTAAGTGACATGACTTAAAACTGACTTAAAATACGAATGATAGAAATTCCAAGCAAGGTAGGCATGGATACAAGTAGAGGGGAACATATCGGTCCTTTTTGGTGCCTCTGTTCCGGGAATTTGGACAAGTATCATGGTTTCTCTGCCTCTAGGAAGGTGGCGAGGTATGGCGGAGTTATACTCACTAATAACCGCACCTGCCTTCCCTTGCCTAAAGACACGGTCAGTCGGCCATGGGGGTCATCATCATCAACCATGACAGGCTGTTGTTCAGCGTTGGACCCCTCTTAGGCCTTCGAGCGTTTGAGGCCTTTGAGGCCCCCGCCTCAAGAAAACCTTTCGGGAGCCTATTAGTTTTCCTTTGTTTCGACATAGACATGATGAAACAAAACTACCTTTTTGTATTTTTTAAGTATTTTCCATGCTCAGATTAGCAGTTATTTTAATGAAGGATAAAATCGACTCGCTGGTAAGATTCGAACCTGCGTCTTCTTGTTCAATACACCAGTCGCTATGACCGCTAAGCCACCGCGAGTCCTGAGTCCGCTCATATTTAACTATTTAGCACGGATCTAATATTTGACCCCTCCGATATAGTTGCCACAATTACATTCCCAAAGCGAAACGAACTTTTGTATTTTCATTCTCTCCAAAAATAAAACAGTTACAACCCTAGCTTTAAATGCTGTCATTATTATCTCTCACAAATATATTAATTGGTAATTTTCTCGAATAACCAGTTCCATAACATGATTGAGATCTCAAATTCTCATTTCCCGCGATTTTATTGATTCGACGACATTAAACCGAGGTTTATAATCTCAGTTTACAGCTTTATTTTCGAGCTTAACGAGGGATTACAGAAAACATTAGATTAGCGGGTTGTTGTAGATAGGCTTGGTCGTTATCGCGACTTTACATCCTCAGTTTGATGCCCGAGTCAGGAATATGACTGGGTTTCTCAGTAATAGCCCAAAGTTTCGAATGAATTGCCCATAAAAGCCTAAAGAAGTTTATAGTGAAACAATTTTTTTTGAAACTTATAGTTATAATAAAACTAAGCCATAAAAATCTCTAAATTCCTTCATCTTTATAACGCCATCTACCGGCTAATAGCCGTTAAAAAACTTTACTATAAAGATTATCTTTTACACGCATGTCGGACGTATTGTAATTAAAACAACTCCAAAATTTTAATTTCGACAACAAATCGCCACGAGTGCTTTTGACAGAAAATTATTTCCCCTACAGAGTTTTCTTCCATTGTCCATCGATCAATCAACCCCATTATCGATTAAAAGTTCCCCGAGCGAAGTTTGAACAGTGCTTCTCAAAGTTAACATGACCCCCTTGTAGAAATCATGTCTTGATTGAGCGGGTGATGCATCGCTTATACTTTGCAAGCAAGCTTTTAATGTTAAAACTTATTTTTGAAGCGAAGATAAAGCTTTCTTTGAGAAAATAAATGAAAACTTTCTTCTCTAGATAAAGCTTCATAACCTACTTCAAAGTAGGAGATTTACTTTAATTTTTTTATGTACATGTTTAAAACTTTGTTGGTTATCAGAAAGTTGTTTGTTGGTACTCTTGAGGTAATGTCACTTTGGTTGGTATATTCACTCTAGCCACATTTCTTAAATGCTGGATTTTTTTTCTCCTTATTCTCTGAAAGGTTAAGCAGAGGTGTACACACACAGTTCGCTGATAATATAAGTAATAGGGGACGAGCCTATTGCCATTAACTGGGCACATATCCACATAACTCCTAACTTCTATTTCTATTCTATTTATCTTCGGGGACGCCTGCAGGCACCAGGCGGGCGATCAGTCCTTTTGTTGGGATTATTTCGCCCAGTTCCCCATTTTTAGTGGATCCCTTCATGGGTTACTGGCGCTCGGCGTCCCGAATCTTCTGATTGCGTTCCAACAGTTGCTTGATTGATATTTCTGCAAGTTGCTCTTCGTTTACTTCATCAGTGCCTAGTATTTCCCATCTGAGTAGTGAATACATTTTGCATTCTGCTACTAGATAGAAGCTAGCACATAACTCCTAGCTAGCTGCTGAGAATTTCATAGAAAATCCATAACACTTGACCTGAGACACAGGCCACTAGCCTCAAGGCCGGATTTAAGAAAAGTTTGAGAATCATTGTGTCAATACTAAAAGCATCACCGGACTTGTTCATTATCGTGAAGTTCGGATTCATTTGAATAAAAACGAAGTTTTTGGAAACTCGACTCTTTCAAAGTTGGTAGTGTTGTATGCCAGTTATTTGAAACGCATATTAATAAGTTTGTATAGCTCGTGGGTATAGCAACCGTATTGAGAAAGCTGGATGGTTAAGCTGTTGTTGCCGCGGTCAGATTGAGGATGGGTGATATTTTTTTTCTTAAATCAAACTTATGATTAAGTAGCAATTGATCGAAAAATTGTTATTTTTTTTTTATCAAGTAAATTATCTAATACTCTATTAGCTTTAAACTTACTCTTACAGTGATTAAGAATAACTGATGAGGAGAAAATAAATAAACATAATAATTATTATTACTCTAATAGCTTCTTGCCGCCTGAATCCTGCAGTATTGGAATGAAGTGTACAGATGTATACCGTCACCGATATTAGAGTCTCATGTCCATTTTCCATAAACCGTCAAAAATCCAAACTCCAATTTGCTATTGAGAATTTCCTAACAGAAGAACCTGGTATAACTTCCTTGTTGTACCGGATAAGGGGCAGCTCCAACAGCATTGTGATAGCGGTGGCTGACAGTGGGAATTGTCCGCTGCGTGGCCATCTCACTAAATTATTAAGACCAGTGGCTCAATTTAATTTAATTTGTATATTTTACTTATATAATTTAAATTATTATTTCAATATATCCTTAATAAAATAATATAAGACGTTTCTAACAAAATGCTTGCGACCACTAAACTGAGGCAGCACTTTTATCTTCTACGCTTCCTCTAAACAGTCTTCTTTTTTTGAAGCATTTGGTTTCTAATAGATGTCGCTAACGTCGCCTAGAGACGTAAATTTAGAATATGAAGGAAAATTTCTACTTGGCGAGTAGGACTCGCCGTGACTTAGAGGTCATAACGTCTGGTGATATAACCAGAAGACGCAAGTTCGAGTCTTATTAAAATAACTACCTAGTAATCCAAGCATGGAAAATGCTTAAAAAATCCAAAAAGATAGTCTTCTTTTCTTACTCTACTTCTTGTATACGCAATTATTCTCCATCTCCATCTCATTATGATATACCCTAACATAAAATTTTGGTGCGGGAATTCACACAGCAATTTGTGAAATTACAATTTTTGCGCGTCTTTCAATGTCGCTCGTGTATATACGCCCTTATAATGACGTCATTATTCTAGTTTCAATGGATACAACTTGAAATATTACCAAGACTAACGATGATACTCGTATTTACACAAGCCATTTTCTCCGGCGTAGGAGTTGATTACTATCTTTAAATCACCGATTTACGTTGAGGTATTAGAGCTACAGAGACGAAAGTAGTTATTCCATAAGTTGTAGATTAAGCGCTACAACACACTATGCTAACTGTGACTACATTATTTAAGTACGTACAAATATTTTCTAGAATAAGAAAATATCTTTAAGTTGAGCGATACATACCTACCTACCTACCTGCCTGCCTACCTGCATGAGTGATGAAATAAAGGATCCTCTGGTAGACCTT
Source organism: Acronicta psi (assembly GCA_946251955.1). Lineage (NCBI taxonomy): Eukaryota > Metazoa > Arthropoda > Insecta > Lepidoptera > Noctuidae > Acronicta > Acronicta psi. Next base: position 6,623,049 of record OX276493.1, on the reverse strand, counting down.
AGTTCAACCTCGCAGTCAACCTACTGACTAACCTTTACCACGGTATGAATGGAATATTAGTTATTGTAGCTCATGACAGCAAAAAAAAAACGTGGAAGCCCTCCAATCAGGAAGCCTACTCTGATTTTCCTACGACAACCAATCAAAACTGGTTACAATGACATTAGAAATATTATTAAAGATTGTTTAACCAATAGGATTGACCAAGTCCAAGGTAGCTCCTTTAGTTCCTCAGTTGCCTACCATTACCAGTTGCATGAGATAACGTATCTACTCTAATACGACACTTAACACTTAATATCTCAATGTATAAAAGATAACTTATGCCTTAGTAATTAAACAGTCAAAGTAATGATGAGAATGTAAATTGAAGCTAAGTATGACCTTTAGGGCTAAGGTACAATGTACCTTTCGTGGATATTCTTTGAGTTTTAATAAAATACGTGACAATAAAAGTTTTACAAGAATTAAAATTGTGGGGCCATGAAAATATCGGATACATACAATACATAAATTAATTTATACTCAACAGAATTAATTTTTGAATACAATAGAATTCATAATAATTATGTGTATTCAAAAAAAATAAAAATTTCATGTAGAATTTTTGAATATATAAGAAAAAATTTGCCCCGGGATAACTTGTTTAGAGTTGTAATTTAAAGCGTGTATAGAGCGGGAGTGACTTTGTTTTTTAAATAAAGATACAGAAATTTTATCATCTAAAAGATAATTAAGTGGCTAAAGCGTCCAATGTATTTATCTAAATTTATTAAGTATTATTATTATATCTTTACAATAATTATACGTTTATTTCCTTCCTTTCTTCCGTCACAGAATATCGCCATCTGCGCTACAGCGCCATCTTTCGCTGTCAGTCGTAAACTGCATTAGTGTTTGGCACTTTGGCACTCGATCAAACTGTTAACTTTTGATAGTAAAGAAAGTTTATGATATTAACCTTGCGATAGGAAATGTTCTAAAAATCTATCCCGCCATCGCTTATGCCTTCGCGGTTTTCAGAGCCCAAAATTACAACTTCTAAGTCGCTGGCAAGTTTCGTTAGTGCGATTATGCAAATCTTTGAGAGTAACAAGCGACACGACTCACGATTAATCGTGTTCATAAGCAGTTCTGTAATTTTAAGTTGCGAATTATTGCTAAGTAAACAGAGGCTTGATTGCGTGACAATTACAAAAAAAAAATTGGTTAAATTTTATTCAGTCCATCCTAACGTTGCCTGGAAGACATCACTGATTATGATCACCCTTTGTATTGACTAGAATTGACTAATGAAAAAACCGTTTGCTCAATTCGAAAATCGAACCCAGGACCTCATGCTACCCGCGGTGCTTGCGGCCACACATATTACCTTACATTACCCGGTTTAAATCTCAACAGACGTTCCCGGTTTAAATTTGGAATACAAATAAAAACGAATAAAATATAATTTCGAATTTCAAATTTAGAATACAAAAAACGAATACCATTTTATCTGCGCGGGATTTGCACGCGGAGTCATCTGGGGCCTTGAATGGAAAGCTTTAAGCATGATTGAAAAATTAATACCAACCTGTCAAAACGTATAAATCCAATACGGAGACGGTTTAGAAGGGATCCGTTTCGAGTGTGACGTTTATTTTGACGCTTTAGATTTATGTAGGGGGTTTTTATACCAGTTTACATACTCACGCCTTTTTCGCACAGGGGTAGGCAGAGCCTAGGGACCGCCACTTGATATGATTTTTTTTCTATAGGTACCAGTTTGTTCATTAAAAAAATACTTGGGAGTACAAAATTGACAATATTTTTAGTTATCTGACGAAGAATGTCTTAGTGATCACATGGTTCGATTCCCAGTTTAAAGCAATAGGACTTTTTGTCATATGATAGTATCAGGTGTTTGGATTTGAGCCCGATTAATGGCAATAGGCTGGCCCCCATTTACTGTGTGGTCTTATGGCCATCGAAACCGAAAAAAAGGTCTTAAAAAATTGACAACTTGCATAATTCACAAGATATAATGGAAAACAGAACATTTCAACGACCGCAGGCTTGCAACATGATCATTATGTTCAATTATGGTCGTTGACCCCAAACCGGCCAATGACGCCAACTGATGCTCAATGGAATTCTGATGGATAGCTACATTAATAATAATCAACCCATATACTGTCCCACTGCTGGGCACGGGTCTCCTCTCAGTATGAGAAGGATTAGGCTATAGTCCACCACGCTAGCCTAATGCGGTTGGCGTCACTCATCATTCAATTCCTTTATTGCTATATCCTTTCTGACATAGTCCATCCATCTTTTCTTTGGTTTTCCTCTTCCCTTATCATCGACATTCATACTCAAAACCGTTCTGGTAACATGCTCTTCACTTGTTATCCGTTCAAAGACCCCTAGGATCTGTTTAACCACCTCTTCATAGCCGCTAAATGCCAAATAAATTCAAAAATGGATCAAAATTTGTGTGAGATTATCTGTTAGATAAGTTAACGGATACTTATCAGGAAGCGAGGCCTGTTTTACCACCTCCGAATAGCCGTTAATTGCCAAATAAATTCAAAAATGGATCAAAATTTGTGTGAGATTATCTGTTAGATAAGTTAACGGGTACTTATCAGTAAGCTGTCGACAGGCCCTAAATCTCTTTGATTATGAAACAACACATTGAAACCACAATCTCCAATATGCAGCTATGTAACCAAATTACAATAACTCCTAGTACACACAAAGAAAAAAAACAAATCACTCCGCATTCTACTGATTCTACTATCTCTGCCTGGAACTCGGCCTGAATCCGTAGACGATCATTAATCAAGCACTATTGTTTGCACACATTTGCATTGCATCCAGTTTTATTACAAAGAAGAAAGACTTTTATGCTAACAATATTTTTATAACGCTTTTATTAGCTTGGTACTTAATGTAGCTATATAACGGAATCTTGAACGTGATTTTCACCCCTATCAAAACGACGGATTGATTTGAAACTGCATATTTATCAAAGACCGATGATCATTCAATCATTTGTATAGTTTGTCTTTGTAGACTTATTAGCAGAAAATAAATTTTAATAAAAAAAACCTAAAAACGCTTTTATAGAAAATTAAATTCAAAAATAAAAAAATATTATTGTAAAAAAGCGTATCCTACAATTTTGCTTACTATTAGCGCCACATATTGGAGGATAGCGGAACTACAAATGTTATTTTATTCAATGAATGTTATCTTTTAACAATCACATTGTGTTTAACTTTAATCCTTTAGTGTACTAGGAACTATTTCATTTGAACAGATTAAAACAATGGCCATTTAATTGTGGTCGAGTTTTAATCGGATAACAATCTGCATTGTACTTGTAGCGCCATCTATTAGCGAATGGCATAAAATAACAAAAGGAGTAATTACAAAAAAGTTTTGTTTAATTTCAGTTTTGTTTCACATTTTTTCTGTGGATATAATATTTTTACATCCTAAAAATATTCAAAAGTAGCACACATCAACAGGTACCTTTATTTTTAAGCTAAAATCTAGACAGTTTTTTTATACGGGCCTCATTAAAATGCGGTTTGCGTACCGAAAATAAAGTGAACTGAATGGCGTAGAGCTATGGCACATTGCCAGTTTTTGTCATTTCCATGGCAGTGTGTGCGCCGAACACAGATCTCTCTCCCTGTACAAATAACATTAGTATAGAGATCCCATTAAACTGGTCGTGGCGCAAATTCTAAGGTCAACGACATTCGGAAAAATATTCGCTTATACGGTATTGCCATAATAAAATTTATGCTCCAATTTCGGGGTATTAAATTGACTTTTAAAAAACAACAAATAGGTTTGTTTATAAACAATTTATTTCTGATAATTTCCCACGAAACTTTTTTATTACAGTGCGGTAGTTACTGCCTACCCTTAAAGGAAAAAAGCGTGAGTTTATCTAAATTATCTCATTAGAGACACGCGCCGCTGCTAAGTGGCTTCAAGTATTAAGGTTCGATTCCCAGTAGCAGCTCAGGGTTTGGATTTTGCCGTATTCCAAAAATACTCCTATTACATGGTACCTAAATACATCATATCAAAGAACTGTTGGTGTACATCGGTACCCCTCTGCCTTACCCTTCAGGGATACAGGCGTGATGGTATGTTATAGATTTTAACGGTCTAAATTATCCCACGCTTTGTCTTGTATTTATTTGTCTTTGTGGCAACACTGAATTGGTATTACGTATATTCCGTTCCACAGACGTTCAATCCAAAGACAAAGACATAATATAGATTTACATAATTACTTACTATGGGTACTTTATAACCTATCGCATGACTGATCTACCGACTGTGTGAAATTGGTAAGTAGATACTAGATACCTACATTTATTAGCCAAATCATAATACCTGCATTGCCTTAAAACTTTTTGCTTAGTCATTTGTAAACTCATATGAGAACAAATCTTAATGTACTTATAACCTTTTTAAACATACCATCTCGCCTATTTCTATATGTTATGTCGATATGTTACTGAGAAATTCATAGAAAACGCAATAACCCTGCCCGAATCTACCCTCGACCTGGGTATAAAAAAAATGCAATGTTTTTAGAATTATTTTTTAACAAGATAGAATAAAATTAATTTTCACATAGGTACTTATAATTTAAATGTCTCAGGCCGCCGTTTACATAACCCTATCTTTATGGTGAGATTTCTTAGAAATTTAACGGATACGTAATTTCTATGAAACTTAAAGATACACTAGGCTTTGAATTCCATAGAAATACAGGGAACTGTGAAACGTATTACAATATTATGATTTTGTGTGGTCCTTATGTACGCGCAACCGATACTTATGAGAATATTCATTATATTTTGTCGTGTATGTACTTTATGTAAAGCTTACTTTTATTGCATGCTACATTACACAAGATAGGAAGTCAAACGCATTAAAATCTGCTTATATATCATTACGGCTGTATTCTCCAAAGGTTTAGACAGAGTTAGTACATGGCTGAACACCCATAGTTCGAGCATTAGGCCATTAACAGGGTACATATTCAAATTCTAGGATATTATTGAGGTTTTCAGAGAAAAATGAAAATAACACATTGCTCGACCTGGGAATTGAACCCAGGAGCTCTAGCTCGGCTGTCGCCTGACCTATAAAAAGTTCGATTATATATAAGTATCTGCGTTGAATAGATATTTTACAAAACAATAAAATACGTTGTTTCCTTTACACAACGAATAAATACAACGAATTCAATTGTACTGAAATTGGCTACCTCTTACATAATCGTATGTACGATATACTATAGATAGAAAAGTAGTTTTTTTTATTTGAAATATAAGGGCAGGACATTTGGCAAGGTACAAGCCTTGTAGTTTTTTACAGAATTTTAGAGATTTTTACGGATAAGAAATGCCAAGAAAATTAGAATGCAATTCTGTTTCATTCAAGCGTTTTTCGGCCTGTTTTCTTATCTGGTATTGTGCCTAAAGTTAGGATAATATTTTAAAAAGGCGGAAAAAAAAGAAACAGATAAAATTCTTACTTAGTTTTTAATGATTAAAAGTTCATTCCGAACTGGCAACTGAGATATAATAAAGAAGTTTAATTGCAATTTTTACGTCTTAGTTTTTTAATAAAACTCAGACTTGTGAAGGAATGAATTTAAAAACCCATTTCGTAATGGACCTCAAAATTAATAAATACTTTGTGGATACTAATGTAGGTACTCTTATAAAATAATAACTTAATAACGTTAAAATATAAGAAAGAATGTCTAATTATGTACCTAATCATATTACATATTTTATTGGTAAAAAAATTTAATAGGGTCGTTATAAAGAGAGGTAGGGCACAACCATTTATGGCTCAAATCTGGAGCAGCCCATCTGGGGAAGTACCTCCACCTTACAGGAAACTGCAGCCAAATAACACACTATATTGTGTGTTGTGTTCCTGCAGTGAGTAAGGTCGCCAGAGCTCCTTCTAAGGATGCGCTGCGCTGGCAGTAAGAGGTATATTCCCTCAAACTGTCGGCGCAGTGAATCCTCCATAAACTTCTAAGAGGTTTTTCGGGTCGGCAACGCGCGAGTGATACCCCTGGTGTTGCAAGCGTCCATAGGCTATGGTAACCGCTTACCATCAGGCGGGCAGTATGCTTGTTTGCCACCAGTGGTATAAAAAAAAATTAAGAAAAAATGTAAATTCCTATGTGAAATAAACATATCTGATTTTATTAAACTGTTTCAACTGTCTTATTAATTATTATAATTATATCTACGAGTAGCTTCGCGATAGCTTAGCGTAGTCCCTAGGTTTGATTTCGAGGCCAGGCAGTGTTGAAGTACAGTATCAGCTCTTTCAGAGTTTTTGGATTTGTGCATTAGGCTAGCCCCCCCATTACATAGGGGTGGGACCTAGACAATACCTATAGACCTACTATGGGTATATACCAGTACACTTCTGCGTAACCTACCTATAAAGTAATAATAATGAATATTACAAAATGTTCTAACCATCTCCGTTTCTTCCAGGCCACCACAACACCACGGCGCCGCTCTGCTGGCGGGGGTCGGGGGAGGAGCGGCCGTCCCTTCGTACGCTCCCCCAGGCAGAGCCTTCTTCACCCCCCCTCTGCCGCCCGAGTACAGAAACCCTTTCGCTGACAAGCCTACACTTAGAGGTCAGTAAAACACCATTTCTTTTTATTGTATTTTCTGTAAATCAACAAAATATTAAAGAAATTTACGCCACGACTCGTGCTAGCACCTCTGCCTAGTCCTACGGGAAATACAGGCGTGATGGTATGGTAAAATTACCATTAATTTGTCGTCGTCAGTTACATTTCGAATCATCAAGAATCAACCCATCCAATGCATTAGTTTCTCCAGAAGTTATTGCATGGGAATTAGGTTGAGTTTTTAGAGTTAATTTCCTATGGGTTTATCTACGAAACACCAGTGTTATTCCACTGCACGAGACGTACCATATGAACCCGCGTTTCTTTCGGTAAACTAGACGTTTTACGCACGTTCTCTTCCACAATATCAATTTCATATTGACGTCAGCAAGCTGTCAATGTATTTTCTCTCAAAAATGTCTTTAGAATTCGCTTAGCATGCAATAAATGGAATACATCAACAATCATTTACTCGAGTGCCCGAAGTGTCCATGCACCTGAACATTCGAGGACTTGATAAACGCAACGGATGCCGCAATTCAGGTGGCTTCCTACTGGGCTCGAACTCCACCATTAACACGAAAAGAAAAAAAGAAGAAGAAAAAATGAAATACCGAACTCTGTTACCATTCAAAAACACATGTTTTATTTATAGATAGATTTAATATTCTTGATCGCACACCAAAACCAATAAAAAAAAGGTTTATTGCAGAAGCTTGTACAACTTTTACAGTAAATCTTACATAGAGAATGTAAAGAACAATTTTATAAACTAGCTTTCCGCCAGCGGCTTCGCCTGCATGTTCTGGGTATTTCATATAACTTTCATTCCCTATTTCAAGCCCTTACAACCCTTTTTTCGCATTAAAAAACCCCATATCCTTTTTCAGGCTCTAGACTATTTGTGTACCGAATTTCATTTAAATCAGTTCAGTAATTTTAGCGTGAGCGCGACAGACAGACAGAGTTACTTTCGCATTTATAATATTAGGAAGGAGTAAGGATAAAATGGTACAGTCAGTCGTATCACTAAAGCGATCACTTACAGACCTAATTAATAAACTAAAATAATTTAATTTGCAGGCACTAACACAGATGGAAACAACTATCTCAACAGGCGGCCCATCCCGCCGCCATCCCTCGGGCCAGGCCACGACCGGATACCTATTAGGCCTCCCGGACAGGTACAGAACCTTTCAAACCTATTATAATTGTGTTAGACTAATTTAAATTCAATGAAGAAACTCTCAGTTCCCCGAACCGTCGCCATTTTTGTTTGGTCCTTATGTACATTGCGTTACGACTGTGACGTAAAACATACATGTTTAGGTTAAAAATGACAAGAAATGAAGCCGGTGTAAAAAAGCAATAACATATCTTGGAAATGGTCATTATAACAAAAATAGCTCCCTCTATAAGTTTGTCTATCTTTGAAGTGGAAAAGTATATATTTTTTTTGGTCATAATTACCATTTCATTATAGTAGGTACCTACTTTTTTAGACTCATAAAGATCGGTGGAGGCAGGGTTAGACGTAGAGGCTTCGTGAAATTTTCAGGTTTTTGTCAAAAATAGACACTTCTGAAGGAAGGGCAATTAGATTCAAATTCTGGTCCTTTGACAATTATTCATGTGTGTGGTCCTTTGATCACGTTAGACCATTGTTAGGAATCGACCTATTTCTATGGGAATAATCATTGGAATTGTACCGTTGTGCTATTTTCAGAACAGGTTAATGAGGTAAACGTTTTGTGGTTACGTTTACAATGGCGCGTGTGATCTGATTGTGTTGTATGGAAAATTCGGGAAATTTTGCGTTGTTATGTTCCCTTTACGCAAGATAAATAAGGAATAAACATCTTTTATGTTCACATTTCTTTGTTATCAATATTTTTCCATTTCTTATTATTGATATAGGTACTCGTAGAATTAGTTTTTGACCATGGCCTTTCGATTTTCAGGAGACTTCGTCGCCACAAATGCCGGCCCCGCCACCTGCTCCGCCCCTCCCGCCGGCGGGAATCGAACCCCAGAAGAAGAAGCCTCTCAACACTCCAAGCCATAAGGTAAGACCAATTTTTGAAATGTGTGGTGGTTGGAAATAAAATGCTAATAAAACCGGACTAGTGCGAGTCTGACTCACGGATCGAGGCTTCCGTACAGACGCATATGAAGTAGATAGTTGGTCCATCAATCAATCGACTCTGGAAGATCTAAAATTTTTAGGAAAAGTATTTGTTCCAGAATAAACTGTGCTGTATTTACATCATGGAGGTCCTAGTAAAATTTCCTGGTGAAAAAACAAATACTTTGCTCGAATCTAACCCAGGGATTCATTTATAACAACGTAGACCAATGAGACAGTTATATGCATTTGCATATTCTGCTAACAATGGGTATATTCTTCTTAGGCACCACTAATATTATTATTTTATCTTTTCCAGCCGGACGAACTAGACAGTGACATAAAGCCAGGCACAGACCAGGCCAACTTCACAGACTTCGTGCCGAACTCACTCAACATTCCGACCATATCCAGGATACTGTCAGGCTCCAATGGTCGGAAAGAAGACATCCCAGATGTCCTCTTAAGAACAGTCACAGCGAAACCTCAACACAATCAAGAGAAGACCTCCAAGAGTGACATATTTGTCACGAAAGAAGTCGGTGTCACGTTAAGCGACTCTAACCGAGATTCCTCCACAGAAGGATCAGTTTTAGCAGTCCTAGATCCAGAGATGAACAATCTAGATAGGCCTTTAATTGTGGACCAGAATGGAGAAACGAATACGAGGAGAAATCTCCAATACGCTACTAATAAGCAGACGGATAGGAATGATAGCAGAAAGGATGATTATACTCCAGCTACCACTATAGGTTTCGAGCTCAAAGACCCAGAGATGTCGACGGAGCGGTACCATAATCTAGCCAACGTGAATTCGGACAAGAAGATCCTGAAACAGGACACCAAGAACTCAGGACCAGTCCAGAGACCCGGTGCGGCGTGGCCTTTTGCGTGGAACCTCCACATATACCTAGCAACTGTCATGTTCACGATCCTAGCAGTATACTCCATCTTCAAGATCTTCTGTTACAATAAGTACACACATCTGTTCACTCAGTACTATTTTATTATCCTCCATTTAATTCTGGTCCTTGTGTGTTTACTGAGGATCTTTTACATGTGCTACGATCCTTATAACATCAACAATTCTCTCCCCAAATTTATAAGTGAGATTCTTCTCCACGTCCCAGAGATATTCCTTACCATAGCATTCGCTTGTATCATACTATTCCTTCTTACTAATAGTATTAATTTTAAGAATACCTGCTGTTCATTCCTCCTTCGTCCTAGAATTATTATCATAGGCGGCAGTCTTCACTTACTGTCCTGTTTAATGTTGCATATCTTTGAAAGTAGTAATACGATAAATAGAAATACGCACGGCGTCGAAAAGAGGGTACTAGGTCTTACGTGTCAAATAATATTTATAATAGCATGCCTTACTTTAGGGCTTTGCTACCTATATGTATATAAAATGCTCAAAACTGTGCTACAGAAGAAGAGCCATACGTATATAAATGGTTTCCAAAATCTGCAGCATGCGATCCAGATAAAACTGGCGACGGCGCTGCTGTTTATTCTAATGGCAGCCCTGCAGATCTTCGGTATCTTTGGGATCAATCAACACAACATGACCAAGTTCGACTGGCTGCAATGGGGCTACCAGTTCTCCCTCAGACTCCTAGAAGTCAGTATAGTCGCTCTTATATCATGGGTGATAAGTCTGAAAGTTGGTATCGCTCTACAGCATGAAAAGACTGATGGGCACAAAATATCAGGTCTCGGTCTTTTCGCATGTGGAGCGGGTTCTAGCAACGAACAGTTCGAGTCAGACTACCCAGCGATTTGCAATACCAACACCAACCTTCACACTTACACGATGAGGACTGGAAAGCCTATTTACGAGACGACTGGCCATCATCCAGCCATGCCTGATCCCTGCTGTGGACCGGTCATAGACCACCAGAGGTTCCAGCTTAACACTCTGACTGGAAACTGTGATAATAATTCTGGCACTGAGAACTACTCTGGACACAGTTCTATAGCCAATGCTGGACATAGTAGTTCCACAGAATCCAGCAACGCAACTTCCAGTCAAGGTGTTACAAACCACCTTATTAAGCACCATCCAAATATGGCTGGTTACAATGGCATCGAGTCCGCTTCTGATGACCATTACTCCAACTGCGATCCAGCCATCCAGTCCCTCCAAGGCGACGATCCGTTAGACCACGAGTACAACGTGATCCAATATGGTAGCAACAGCGATTTTATCAGAGATATAAAGAATCAAAACTACAATGCAGGGTCAAATCGTAGCTCCCACAACTTCAAGCACATGTCTTACGACAGGGTGTCTTCGAGGACCAACAGTAATCCTCGGAAGAAGCACAGAGCGAAGAATAAGAACGTTCAGAACTGCATGACGATGGGTTATGACTCTTCGATCGGGCACCACTACCATCAGCCCCACACGCCTGATGAGTACGGCAACTACAATACGGAGAACGCTTCCTACCACGCTTCTGGCATCCAGACCTTGAACCCCAACAGGAGTTACAGTAACGACCCCTACCAACAGATTAGAAGTTCACAGCGTAGAAACTCGCCATCGACCTCCATGGTCAACTCCAGTGGGAGCCAGAAGCGGGGTAAAGGTAACGGTTTCCCCGACAGGCCGAAGTCTACGGACTTGTACGGGTTTTCTGAAGACCCTAACGAGAGAGGATATCCTTGTGCGTTAGGAGGGACGCCTCAACCAGCTCCTAGGAACTGCAGTTATGAGGCTTCGTACTCCCAACCCCAGGATGAGATCCCAACAGAAGCTGAGGGGAACAGTATGCTGGTGGCCCAAGATGGCTTCTTAAGGATCCGTTCCATGAAGGACTCGTCTCCTAACCCTCAGCCTTCGCATACCTGATTCACCATAAATCTGTCGTATACGACAGAACTCAGTTTTTGATAAAATGTTTACTGCCTGGCTATGCGAAGTATCAAGATTGTATTGATATGTGTTAGCACTCAAGTCAGTATAATCTCAAGTATTTGAGTGGTCCCCTTAAACTAAAGACAAAAAATTGCAGTAATGGAAGGGAATGACTTAAGGGGATGTACGCCAGGAGGCGAAATAAGCATTTTTAAAGCTATTTTATATAAGTAACTTAATTATACTTACACTGTACAGCTCATACTGTTTTTTTTTTTAATTTCTCGACTTAAACTGACGGCCTCGATGTAACGAGAAATACGTATCATTAAGAAAATCGTTTTTATTGCCATGACTTATATTTTGACACTGTCGAATCAAAATCATGTAAAATTGTAAATGTTAGTATGTAACATGACGTAATTATAAGGTTATTAATCATAACGGCCTTTTGTAAATAGCTTAATTTTAGTTTATACGGTCTATGTAAAATATATCTTATGAGATTTTGTTGAAATAATCCGGGACGATTTTTTTAAATACAGCGTTTTTTTCATTTTGCAGAGTTCTATCGACAAAGTCTGCATTTTGAAATATGTATGATACGATCAAAATTCTAATATAATTTCTAAATAGATAGCCATAAGACACATATAGTTACAGTACCTATATTAATCCGTTTTTCTGTGTTAAAGATTTAAATGTATGTGATATCAATAAACATTTTATTTGAAACAATCTGTCCATATTTAATGATAAGATATTATCAAAATAATTTTAAGTATTACGTACACTACTCAATGTCGAATTTAATGTCGGAGAATGTACTTTATTCATTTTGGGTAATTGTCAATATCATCACGACCTAAAACTTTGTTAAAAGTTTAATTAAAGGAGGTGATTTAGCTAAAATTATCATTAAAATGTAAAATAATATGTGTTTATTGTTCAGTTAACTATGACCAATTGATAAAAACATATTACATACAGTATTTATAGCAGTTAATTTTCCGATCTTAATAATTATGTCATCATAATAATATCTAACATGATTATTTGTCATAAAATTATATTTATATCAAGCACTGTTTGTAGATGCAGATTAATAATTGTCCAGTATGAAAATTATAATCTGATCGCCCTTAAGTGTTACCATATTAGAATTTTCATAAATTACATCGGTATTTCCTAAAAATACTCGATAATGTCGCCTAGTCAAAACGAAACATACAGACGAACAGTAAAATATGTTTTATAAAAATAAGCGATGTATTAACACCCTACAAACTTAAAATTGCAGACTTTATGTTTTGTTTTTTTCATTATGCAGAGTTGCCAATAAAGTCTGCAATATCACAAAAATCATAGAATTAAATGTCGTATTCTGTCATACATAACTACCGTTATAAAGATATTTTACTGTTTTTCTTTGTCTGCTGTGTCGAAAGGCACCCGCCATCATTAAATTATAGAAATGACCCGTTTTATATTATATTTGTTGACATTATCAATTAATCATTGATCGAAGGAAATATCTATGTAGATACGTTGAATTGTACGACATGAAAAAATATATGTTGATGATATCTAAATTTAGTATCTATAGTAATGTTGCAAAATGGGTAGGTAATTATTTAAATACTGATACTCGGGTTTACTTTATAAAAATTGGATTCGATTTGTGTTTGAAATTACTTAAGGAACATAGTAAATCCAGTTTTTTTATTATGTTAAGAGATGCCTCGATGAAAATCTACGGACAATTCTCAGAATTAAAATAAAATCTATACAATAATTACTTGGATTTTTTATGTGCCAATTTAAAAAATATCTATCTTTAACACCTATATTTCAACATTACTATTAAATTAATATGATATCATAGTTAAAAATAATAAATGTTGCCACTACAATAGATAGATAAAAATAATTGTATAAATTAGGCAGAATACTAAAGAATATTTATTGATAAAAAAACCATCTCATTCGTAAATTGGAACTTTATTTTGAGTAAAAATTATAATGTGGCATTAGAAAAAATGCTCATTAAAATAATTCCTATGTAAATAGATGTAATTTTTAAGAACTTAAAGTATGGTAAAATAGCCGCGACCATACATGCCACTTTTTTAATTTTATTTTTTTACAATTAAGTGTATATAATACGTTGGATGTACCGAAGTAGGTACTCCAAACGAAATAACATTCAATTTGTTGTAAATTATAGCGTTTTTTTTATATTCCCAAGACTGTACGTATTAATCACCTAATATGTAAAAATAAATTCGAAAAATGATATTGAATTTGTTGTTTTATTTTTAATCAACTTTTATCAAGGTCGACGCACTCGCCATATTCAATTTTGGAATGGATTCTAGACCATCTAGATTCTATGGCTGAGCAATGGCTTGGCTGTGGCAAGTTATGTTTTTACGAGCCCATAACTGCGTTATTCTTAAGTATACACAAATAAAAGCTGGCAGGAAAGTGTAGAGTAGGTATTAAATTAAAATCCAAATATATACGTCATGTTTTAATTATTACAATATAATTCATTTACAGAATACATTACCCTACCGATAACTATTTACAAAATATAAAAAAAAACATCAAGTTTTACAAACATACAAGTACTAATACACAAATAACTGTATAGTCATAAAAATTATGTTCTAAATTTACGTTAAAATTTTGTTTTTTCCTAATTATATTATTCTACACACGTAATTTTATTTAATTTCCATTTTATATTGTTCTATGCAAAATATCATGGTTTTGAAATCAAGAAATCCATCGATTATTGTCTTTGGTTCCTGGGGGTTTAAAAAGTAAAACGTTTATTCGCATACTGAATGTTCTTTTTTTAAAATACCTAAATAAAAATGTTTTTCTTCTCATTATTATTAAAGAAAACCTGTGACAGTTGTTCTAGGTATTTCTCTGATTATCTTGGTACTTTAACATCCATACAAATAAGTTTCTTTATTTAAAAAAATACCATATAATGCTTCCATTATTATCAGTGCCTAAAACATGTACAAAATAAAAAAATGTGTTCTTTGTGAATGCAAGAATAATTACAAATAAGTAATCAGTCAAAAATTCATTGTAACCAGTACAATTAGTCTACAAATAAAATTATATATTAATTTATTTTAAATAACATACATAATATACTTACCTAACAAACTTGTGTAAATTATACAAAATTTTTAAATACAATCGGCAAAAGAATTATTATTATACAATCTAGTTAGTAATTCTTTAAGGTACTGTTATACCTAACTCATTTGCCAACCATACCTTAACGGCCATAGATATATAAATATCTATACTAATATTATAAAGAGGAAAGATTTGTTTGTTTGTTTGTAATGAATAGGCTCCGAAACTACTGGACCGATTTCAAAAATTCTTTCACCTTTGGAAAGCTACATTATCCCCGAGTAACATAGGCTATATATCATCACGCTACGACTAATAGGAGCGGAGTAGTAATGAAAAATGTAGCAAAAACGGGGAAAAAATTATAAGACCACGCGGGCGAAGCCGCTGGCGGGAAGCTATCAATAATACAAGTCTAGCTATACACGATTTCAGGTTAAAACCAAACGGTTTTTTGAAACATATTGATGCCCTGGCAAAGTGAACATTAACGTAAGGCAGCCAAAAATAGAAACAAGTAAAAATGTTCGATAAAAAGAGCTAATTTACTTTACCTAATTATTCTAAACAAAAACCTATGTCAAGTACACTTATTCTTAGCAAATTGTTCGCCCAATATCTTCATGACCTGCGCATGAGTTCTGGTACCGTCTTTGAGCGCCGCATAATTTTGTTTGACGTATACAGCGAAGTCGTTAGTTGTGCCTTTCCTAGCGGGGGTTGAGACCACTACGCCATCTTTGTTTTTCTTGTTTAGAATTATTTCAAAAGTCCCCCGACAATAGCCGCAGCATTTCTTAGTAACATCTATAGATTTTGAATGGCGTTGGACACTGAAAACAAAACAGATTTTAATTTTAATATATACCTAACAAAATACGTGCCTCGGAGAGCGCGTAAAGCCGTCGGTCCCGGTTGTCATACGAACATCTATGACAATCGTTACTGGTATTCAAAAAGCCTGACAAACAGTCTATTCTCAGAATATCGGTATTGCCCAGAAATTGGGTTGCGGAGGTCTGACGACAGTCGCTTCGTGTAAATGAAAAAAAAATGGGCGCGGGGAGGGAGCGAGCGAGATGAGCTAGCAAGCCGCGATTTCCGGGAAAAGAAATTATTTTAGTGTGTGTATCTTTGATTTGATTTCTTTTATGTTTGTATTTGTCTTGTTTTATGTAATAATGTCTTGTGTGGATTGTGTATTTTCAATAAAACTTGTTGTCTTTCTTTCTTTCGAAAAATACTGATATTCAGCCGCATCAGTCAGACTGGAAGCCGACCCCAACATGGTTGGGAAAAGGCTAGAAGGATGAGGATGATACCTAACAAAATACTGCCTCATTAGCTTAGTGGTTGAGACTGCTATGGTCGAGGTTTTAGGTTCGATTTTCAGGTCGAGCCAATGTGCCATACGGTTTTTCTAGTAAGTTCTCGGTAGCTCGAAGCTTGGATAAGTGTGCCCGGTTAATGGCAATAGATTTGCCCCCTATTACTTGAGCCCTAAACATACTAACGAACTGTGGTAACATGTAACAAACATTAGTACATCTCTGCCTAACCCTTCGGGGAATACAGGCGTGATGTTCACCCTTCAATCTATAAATTGCAAAAGTAAAAAAATTATAAAAAAAATAAAAATATCTTGGGACATTTTTACACAGCACCATATAGTCCCAAACTAAGCAGAGCTTGTACTATGGGTACTAGACAAAAGATATAATACTTACATACTTTTTTTTTGTAAATACATACTTATAATAAATAGGCAACACCCAGACAAACACAAACACTTAAATTCATCACAATAAATGTTTGTGTCCTGTGAGAATCGAACCCACGACCTCGTGATCAGCAGTCCGGTACTCGAACCACTAGACCACAGACGTCATCAAGTCACGTACTCCATTCCTCTATTTAGGATCCATAGTAGTAACTTCTCAGCAATTTTTCACTAATCATCATAACTGGTTTGTTTAGCCACAGCTTAAAAGATGGAAGGAGGGTTAAATATGTCTCACCTATATCCACACTTGGTACATTTGTAGGAGTACTTGAAGTGTATCTCCATGTCGTGACACCTCGATATCTCGCCCAGCTCCGGGAAAACAAGCAGTGCGCGCTTCGCCCTGAAACGATAACATTATCCTTAATATCCTTACAAATATTATAAATGCGAACGTAACTCTGTGTGTCTGTCTTTCTGTCGCGCTTTCACGCCAAAACTACTGAACCGATTTCACAGATAGTCTAGAGCTACTTTTTAATGCGAAAAAAGGGGTTGAATAATAGGGGATGAAAGTTATAACGTTTTTAACGCCAGCCATAAAATTCATTATTATACCGTGTACGACTAGTCACTTTTCAATGCCAATAAATAAATAAAAAATAAATAAATATCCTGGGACATTTTACACAGCACCATCTAGTCCCAAACTAAGCAGAGCTTGTACTATGGGTACTAGACAATGGATATAATACTTATATACTTTTTTTTGTAAATACATACTTATAATATATAAGAAACACCCAGACAAACACAAACACCTAAGTTCATCACATAAAGGTTTGTGTCTTGTGGGAATCGAACCCACGACCTCGTGATCAGCAGTCCGGTACTCGAACCACTAGACCACAGACGTCGTCCAATAAAGAAATACCAATAAAGGGAAGAATAGGTATGTTAGAATTATGTACATTTTTTTATATGTATATTATGTATATAGGTATGACTCCATGAGTAGTCTTGCTTATGGAGCTTATCATAGCGATTAATCTGTGCAAACCGATTTGCGCAGATCTATCGATCGTGTATACGACAAATCGTTCGATAAATTATCATACACACGATCGATACATCTGCGCAAATCGGTTTGCACAGATTAATCGCTATGATATTATATCGTTAGGTATGTAACGGGCTTTAAACGTCGTAGACGTAAGAAGACCAAATGGAATTTGTCTTAAAATTAATACTGCTAGCCATGGTGTAATAACTTGCTTCCACCAATATTTTCAGCCTGGATTTTTGATTGACTGGATTTTTTGCCTTCGGCGATTTGTCGTTGATATACTCATTAAAATATACTCACCATTTGTTCCACAAGGGTCCATGGCCTGCCTTAAGCTCTGCATCAATCAGCCACGTAGCAGCGTGACACAGCTCATGTATAAGCGTGTCACGCAACCGCTGCGGCCCATCCAATACTTTTGTTGATAGCTTGATGCTCGAAGTACGTATGCGATCGCCTTTCGAGTTCTTTATTAGACGATTTGTTGTAGTGCTGGAAAATGTTACAGAAACATAAAACGTAACATCACGCCGGGTTCCCCGAAGGGGTAGGCAGAGGCGTAATAATGTACACCCACATTTCGTCGTTATGCCATCAACCGGGTAGAAATCCAGAATCCCGAGTTCATACTGGGAATTGCACAGAAAATCCAACAACACTGCTCGACCCGGGGATCGAACCCAAGACCTCTAGCGAAAAAATCTTTTGCGGAAATAAATAAATAAATATTCTGGGACATTTTTACACAGCGCCATTTAGTCCCAAACTAAGCAGAGCTTGTACAATGGGTACTAGAGAATGGATAAAATACTTATATACTTTTTTTTTGTAAATACTTACTTATATGTAAACCTAAGTGTCATTTAAGTTTCAATATTGATTTAACTGCTTACCCCGCAGTAGTTCTAAGCTTCGTATCCCATAGTATAGGCAGGTCGTTATCCATGGCGTTGTCAAACACTTCCTTATTGAACTCTACGAACAGCCGACGCGTCAGTTGTTCCTTCAAAGTTTTATAGCCGTCTCTATATTGTATCGCTTCTACATGACACCGCCATGAGGGGACATTGTCTGAAAGAAAGAATATTATAGTTCTCACCAATATTTTTGTCTGGCTTGAAGCTGGTTCGCGCGGCTAGTTGGCCGAACCTTAGGTATGTGAGCGGTGGGACGACGGGGCGGAGTCGCCTGCGCGCGGTGGGCAGGAGGGGCGGGGGCGCTTGCTTTCGTTCACAGTAACCCGCCGCCTCACCCATTCCTTGCAAAGGCGCGGCCAACTAGTTCCGCGCGGACTATAATTTCAACCCTGTTAAAAAATTTGAGAAAAATATTGGATGGAAATGCATCAAAACGACAGCCTACGACTTGGGTTTGGTGGACAAAAAGATTGTCGAGAACTCTAAATACCATCTGTAGCTGTAGCTTGCAGTCACCTTACCACTATCGTTGCACGATTCTCGTTCAATTCATCAGAGGTAAATGACTAATGTATATGCATTTCACGGATATTAGTTTCGAGCCTGGGTGTACTTTGTATGGTAATTGTAGCTGTTTTATTTCTTGTCTTTCTGTCTTCATCTTCTTTATTTACAAACACCCAGACTCATAAGGTATTTCACACAAATATTTGTTTTGTGCAGAAATCAAACTGAGTGATCTATTGCCCTATCCTAGAACACATGCTTAACCATATAATTATGCTTACCTGCTAAAGAACCGACAAAACTAATCCTTTTAACACTCTCACTCGGTGTTACGCATACACTCTCAACTTTCTTCGTCAACAAATCAACATCATTCTTCATAATCTCCACCATTTCGGTCACACTCATAGCTTTATTCACTTTATTCTTCTTTGTAGTACTATTTACATTCCTAAACTTTACCTTCGGTACTTCAGGTGTACTTGGAACCTTTTCGGTGTACAATTTTTTCTTACACTTCTTATCAGTTTCGTTTGCAAAGTCAACTCTACGTTTGGCTTCGGACTCTGTTAAGTACAACATTTTGTTATGTTTCAAATCATGTCTTATATTCTCTTTGTCACTTTCATCGTCATCAAAATGGAGTTTCTTTGAGACCGTGTCATAATTTTCATAGTTTGCTTTGATTGCCTTGAATAATTTTGGTATAGATTTCCATGTTTCTCCGTATAAGTCATTGAGTAATTTCTTCTGTGAAAAATGTATTTTCTTTATTGAGCATTGTTCTTGTGACTCATTGGCTATGTCTTTAGGTGAAGAAGGTGTTGGTTCGTGTCGGGGTGTGGCACAAATGATATTTTGTGCTGGTGACCAGCCTCCAATGCTGGGTCGTGATTCTTTTGTTGGTGATGCATCTTCTCGTGAGCAGTTGAAGGATGACTGAAATTTTATAAATGATATTTTTAAGGGTAAATTGATTATTAGGCTAATTAAATATGATCAAAAAAGCTGAGGCAGTTAAAAAGAGTCTTGTTAACAGTAGCAAGATAGGGCTGAAGGCCACACTATGCTATCATTATCAACTAGCTTAAAAATGGTAAGTAGGTACATTAATTAATATAAGGTGTATTATAAAGTAAAATAGGTTATTATATCACTAGTTACTACTTAGAGGATTGAAGACTTGAGAATCCTCATTGGTATGTCAAACAAATGGCACATAGTACACCAGGCCGGAACAGTTTGTAAGTGCCTACTTTGGTTAAATGTGTACATATTTCATTTTCTAATAACACAAACTTCTTCATAATCCTAATGGGCATTAAACTCTATATAGGCCTTATAGAGTTTAATGCCCGCTAAGATGACCCATCCCAGCCTTCTGTTACTATAGGTAATTATTTATTATCAGGAGCATTGCTAAACAAATATTATAAAGAGGAAAGATTTCTTTGTTACAATTTAAGTAATTTCACTCAAAAAAAACTTAACAAATTTAAAAAATTATTTCACCATCTACTAGAAATCTGCATCTTTGCCAAATAATATAGGCTATATAATTTATAAGAAACACCCAGACCATGCAAAGCTAGTAACTAAGCTAGCTGGCGGAAAGCTAGTCACTTATAAAATAATGAACTTCATTGGCAGAAAATGCCATAAGGCATTAAGTCCGCCTTGTATACTATTTTTTAACCCCCGACGCAAAAACGACGGGGTGTTATAAGTTTGACGTGTCTGTGTCTGTGTGTCTGTCTGTGGCATCGTAGCTCCCGAACGGATGAACCGATTTTGATTTTCTTTTTTTTATTTGGAAGGTGAATTAGTCGGGAGTGTTCTTAGCTATGTTTGATGAAAATCGTTCCAAGATAGCCGCCGCTACAAATTAGCGAATTACATATTTTTTCACAACTCTCACTCTCACTCAATATGGGCATCAAATGAAAGGGCTTAACTAGGAGAATACTATGATAAATTTCAAATCCAAGATGGCCACCACAAAATGGAAAATTACATTTCGTGTCGGGGGTTTTCTAAATTTTTTATTTAGTTTAGGTTATTGTACATAAAGTTTAAATAAATAAATAAATTTCACTTACATTGCCTTGCTTACTGGGTTCCTTTACTGTCAGAGATATTTTGGGCAGATCATCACTGAATGATAGTTCGCAGGAATCATTTATCACTATTGGAGAGTACATTCTCTGATTTGATTTTACCTAGAAAACAATTAAGCATGTTTTAAATCAGGGTGCAGAAGTCTATTCCAAAATTAGAATTGATATTGGAACCTTCAAAATATCTCTTTGATGACCAATATTCATAAAAGCAGACCAAAGATTGCTCACCAATTTTAATGCTTATAAAATGTAACTGTTTTGAACAGTTAATACCTAGACACAATAGAAAATTTATTTCGGGAAGTAAATGTAATAAATTAAGTACTTGAGGAACACCACCGAAGCCAAAAGGCCACCTTCAGAGCCTAAAATTGAGTGGTTTTTTAAAAACAAGAAAAAATTAATGAATCCTTGAAAGGGATACTTTAGTTTTTAGGCAATCACACTGGTATACAACTTTAAGGGTGTGGAAGGAAAGCTGTATACTCTGGCTAGATTTATTTTTATAATAATATCAATGATAAATGTTATAAGGTACTCACAGTTTTTTGAAAATCATTCCTCAGTCGATCAAAGGACTCGTCAAGAACAATAACATCTGAACTTCTGTTCAGTTTATTCACATCTTGAGTTTGTTTTAGTCTGTTTTTCTTCAAGGATAGTTTCAAAAATCCTGAAATTACACGTGTAAAAGTGTGAGATCATAAAAGTACATTTTTAAATTACAATTAGTATATTAAGGTACATAATTTGGATTTACATACGGTTCCTTTGCCTATCTTGTGTTGTTTTGTGTCCATTTTTATTAAAAGTATACAAATTGTACGTAAATAATGAAATTATCCATGAAAGTTACAAATTATTTTAAAAAAGTCAGCCGTTGAGATAAGATGAATGAACTTGAAGATTATGACAATGACATGACGATATGACATTTAAAAGTGGTGTTACCATTTATTTTCCAAGTAACATTAAATAATTATGTAATTTTTGTTCCTAATATTTTTTTCAACAAAATCTTTTACAGTTTATTAATACGATGAAACTTATATAAAAATCCGAGATACCGAAATTAAACTTATTTGAATTTAGCACCATCTATCAGTGAGAAGTTAGAAACTATAACATTTTTAGAAACCACGTAGTTTCACTATTCGCCCATAGATAGCGCAATTCACAAATTTATTTACGGTTCAATAGTTTTGTACACAAACTAATAGATGGCGCTGTTTGTGTTTTGTGACATCCCATTCGCTCGATTTTTATATGGAAATGATCCAAATAATCCAAATAATATAATAATGGTTCTGTTATGGTTCCTTTTCTTTTGTCACACTCATCAAAATTAATATAAAATAAAAATTAGGTAATAGGTGTATAGAACATTGTAAAAATTTAACTATAATGTTTTTTTGTGTGTGAGTGGCAATAAACTTTTTTCTATTCTATTCTGTTATAACGTTGCGTATTAATTATAATCACAAAATCACATAATCGCTCTTTTTAATAACTTACTGATTGACAGAATTATGCAAAATAATCTTCAAACAACAACCGCTGACTCAGCACCTATTTATTAAGTAATAGTAATGTTGGTTGGAGCTCTCAAAACCTTCGCCTTGTAGTTTTGCCATGCCTTTCATTACATTTATGTTTACGCAAACATTGCTAGTTGCATCTGCAAGTAGGTCAAGTAACTTTGTATTAAGAAGCATGCTCCTATTATGAAATGGTTTGGGCAAATTCACTATCATTATTTTAATGGTGATTTTTATTATACATACATACATGCCTAGGTAGTTGTGAGCTCTTTAGATTTCTATCATAATAGAACCTGCTAGTTGGTTTCCGGTCTGATTCGGAAACATAATTGTACGGTTAAATCATCTTTTTAAACTATTGGCTATTTTTCAAAATGTGGGTTGTTATGCAGCCTATAGATACATTGTAGATAAAAAAATATAGGTAATTAAAGTTGTGCTAAAGATATGTTTAAGATTTAAATAATGTAAGTAAGGATGTGTGTGTGACTAATAAAATGGCAAGTATTCTAAGAATGTTTGCTTCAATGTATTTTTTTTAACCGACTCCAAAAACGAGGAGCTTCTCGATTTGATTGGTATATTCTTTTAGCATTTTAGGCTTGGCGTTTTTTTGACATAATGATATTTAACAAATTAAGTGTAACATGTAAATTATATTTTATTTACGTAAGCTATAGGTACCTATGTTAGCTAAGCACTTGCATTTTGTAATCATGTAGGCCATTCAGCAGTGTTTAATAGTATAAAACGAGCTATAAATGACGCTTATTAGTATAAGGTACGATTCTTAAATTTTACTTACGAGTTTCTATTTCATAAATTGTTAGCATAGAATACTAACAACTACCTATTCAAAATAATTCAAATCAAATGATAAAATAAAGGCTGTTAATGAAGTTTTAAATTCACGATTTTTGTACCAAAATTACCCAAAATTTAGCAATTTTCTTGAATGTAACAACACTATCACCTGCCGTGGTATATAAGGCACCTGTGACGATTGCGTCTGTAGCTATGAACTTAAGTTTCATTGTTTTATAAAAAAAAAAACTTGAAAACTGAAAAGGATTACATAAATGTAATCTAATATCGATACCTTATAATACCTTCACGGGTCGGACAGGGTTTTCTTAACATGTTGTATAATAGAAATATTATAGAAAGCATTTCAATTTTTCAATAACAAAATAATCAAGAAGTTGGTTGATCTACCATCACGCCTGTATTCCCCGAAGGGTTGGGCAGAGTACACAGTTCGCCGGTATGTCTAGGTCCCATGTAATAGGAGGCGAGCCTATTGCCATTTATTGGGCATAAATCCATACTTCGAGCTGCTACTAAAAATTTCATTTAAAAAAACCGACAATTCTCGAACTGGGAATCGAACCCACCCAGGACCTTCAGCGTAGCAATCGCGCTAAGGACTAACGGGGTAGTCGGATTATCTTGTACAAAAAAGTCGGCCACATAAATGGCGGCTCCAGTGATGTTCTTTAACTCAGTCACTTAAAATTATAAGAGCAACTCTTCATTGGTCTTATACTTTTAGGTACCTGTACCTAGGTACCTTTTTTTTAAAATAAATCCTTACTTACTATAATAATAGTTGTAATACTAGACTGACTACCTAGTCACTACTAGATCTATAAATACACGCTATATAATAAACTTATGATTCTACACTTTGACTGTAAATAGTGTGAATACAATACACAGAACATAAACATTAGGTACATTGTACTTATTAGCTTTCTATTAAAAAAAAACATCTGTTCATACATTACAAATGAATAACAAGTGACGTCTATCGCGTTCGCGTACCTAATTAAAATTTAAAAATAATGTCTATCCTACCCTTGCCCTTAGGAATCACGCATGCGCAGTTCGCGACCTGACGACAGCTCAAAATGGCGACTATTTTCTATTAATAACAACTAAACTTGGCAAAATTGCGCCATTTCACAGGCTTTTTAATAACAATGAGAGCTTGCACAATGCCCTATTTAATTTAAAGGTCGTAAAGCGCATTGCTGCAAGTTTTAAGTGCAAAGTTTCGCCGCGACGGTGACCTCTGACACCCGTAAAGGCTACTCCAATTAGATACGCGGCGGAGTAACGATCGCTTGTGCGCGGAGGTCATAATAGTCTGGAAACAGCTGTTTTCAAAAATCGAATACTCCGGACCTGAGAAATTAAGAAATTTCGCCAGTTTGACGTCAGATTTCGTGGAGTGCGGGTGGATATTTGTACCGACCATGTAATGGTGAGTGGTGGAATTGCGAAATAGTGACCTAAGTAGTGCAATGTGTATTAGTTTTTTTAACAGGAATGCGTAAACCGTGCTTTTTCCTAGAAATCCAGTGTTAGTGAATGTTGTGTGTAGATTTTATGTTATTTTTCTAGAGTTTAATTTGGAATGTTTTTATGTGGTCGTGACAAAAATATAAAAATCGATAGAGTGCGTGTGTCCCGGCCACGTGGTGTCTCACATTTTACTAGTGATGTTGCATGAAATAGCACCTTGTGGACAACTCAATTTGGTTCAACGGTATCGATTTGGTGTTTTGTAGATAACTGGGCAATTTTGTAGTAGGTACGTGTAGTTGCAATATTTGCAAAACACCGGCTTTCAGCATAGAAAAAATGCATTTGTGCGCGAAGAAGTTGCGACCCATGTTATTATATAAAAAAAATTACTATTATAATATAAGCCTTCAAAATTAAAATCAATCAAAATAGTTTTATTTTCACATAGACCTTATACAGGCACTTATGAAATGTAAAAACTAGTTGCACGGTTCCCAATAAAATTAGTCGTTTCCTATAGAGAAGAACCGGCAAGAAACTCCTTGAACTTACATTATTTAAAATCTTCATATCTAGGTACTTTTACGAAAAAAAAAAATTATGCGTTTCTAGGTTTTTATTTTACGCTTATAAAAACTAGGAACGGCTGGATATCTACTGATAGTACCTAGGTACTAACTGCTGATACAGTAGGTACTAATTAATATTCTCTGTTTTGAGCTAATAAGGTAAGTAATTACTTCACTTAAGTCTGAGTGCGAACCTTCGTTCTACGTACTTGTCGTTTTTTTTAACATAACCTAAGTATTATTATTTTTTAATTATGGGAATTTTGTCTATTTCGTAATGGTGCTAGCATATTGCTGGAATCAGAGACATTTCCATGGGATTGAGAAAGCCACGTCTTGCTTTGATTCTTGCGTATCTACTTATCTAGGTACAGTTCTCGCTAAACTTATTGTCCGGGTTGAAGTTGGCACGAGCTAACTTTGACCCAGCCGTAAAAATCGGAGAAAGAAAAATATTGGATTAAAGTGATTTAAAACGACAGCCTACGACTTGAGCTTTCGTTTTTATTTATTACAATCCTATATTTTTCTTTTCCTGATTTTTAAGGCTGGGTTAAAATTAGCTCGTGCCAACTTCAACCCGGACAATAAGTTTGGCGAGAACTGGAATTAGGTAGGTACATATTTTGCTTTATATCCACGTTCATACATCTTGTCTACATGCGGCGGTTTTCAGAAACTAAAACAAGATATTATCACGCCCATACTCCTCGAAAGGTTAGGCAGAGGTGCACAGTTGTACATCCACATATAATAGGAGGCGAGCATATTGCCATTAATCGGGCACATCCAAATTCCGAACTAAACTGATATCGAAATTTTCATTAAACATTTCATAACACTGCTCAACCTTGGAATTGAACCCAGTAGTCAGCTCAACAGTCGTTCTTTTTACATATAGACTAAAGTAACTGTTTTTGTTACAAATTACAATATCAAAGATATTTATCAAATCATATCACAATTAAAATTTTTGTGTGTAATAATTGTTCCCCAAGAGGGGCTCGTAGCTAAGTTATAGCAACGCTGATCAACCGATCTGCAAGGTTAAGCTACGCTTGCCGAGGTCAATCTGTGGGTGGGTGACCATTCTTAGCACATCGATACCTCTCCGTGCTTCGGAGAGCACGTAAAGCCGTCGGTCCCGGTTGACATACGAACACCTATGACAATCGTTCGTGGTCAGTCAGTCAGAAGCCCAAAAAGCCTGACAACAAGTCTCCCAGAAATTGCGTTGCGGAGGTCTGATGGCAGTCGCTTCGTGTAAAATACTGATATTCAGCCGCATCTGGTTAGACTGGAAGACCCCAACACGGTTAAGAAAAAGGCCAGGACGATGAATTATTGTTCCCCAAAATGTTCGCTATATCTTTTATCCCTATTAACTCTCTTTGGTCATAATTTTGTATCAAACCAGGCCGCTCAGAGCCTCCATAAGGTGCTAGAGATGGTGGACCATGTGTTTTAGTCGGTAAGAGTGATACATAACTCTATACCTTCCCCTCTGGGTAGCGGAGGGTATCCATGAAGATTTTCACACAGTAAAAAGGTCATATTAGTAGTTTGGCACCGCCTCCAAATTAGTTAGAAAAAAAAATACTAAGTTCTTAAGTAAATAATAAGAATACTTAGCTAAGTATGTACCTATTGCGTCTGAGGTATCTCTGATAATACATGTTAAGTATGTGATTCAAAGTCGTAAATTAATTATGATAAATTTTAAGAAAAAGGTATTTCGAAAATGTGATTTAATTAAGAAATTCTATTGTCTGGAACTTCTCATGACTTGTAGGTAATTAATTAAATACTTAATTATAATTATTTAACTATTTGTTAAATGTTAAGTAGAATTTGTTCCTATACAACAAAAACTCCAACATTATTAATATTTTTTACTTGGTGCCTAGTTTCACTCTCATTGCTCGGATCCTAAAGGTCGTAGCGTGATGTTAAATAGCATTTATCCTTATTAAACAGTAGGACTATCAAGCTCAAAAAGATTATTCCAAATCCGACTGGTATTTCCATATATTAGCGCATTAAAAAAAATAGCTTTAAAACTCCTCAACTTCGTCATACTTCGTTAAATTATTTGTTAAGAAAAATTTGATTTGATAGTTACAAATTACTCTAAGAAATAAAAATATCAACTAGAAACTAGAAAAAATTAAACATTATAAGAAAAACATTCAAAAAGATATTGGCAGCGGTGGGATTCGAACCCACGCCTCCGAAGAGACTGGTGCCTTAAACCAGCGCCTTAGACCGCTCGGCCACGCTACCACTTGACAAGCTGGTCGAAATTATAAACTCTATTCTAAGTCTACTATCACACTATTATTATGAGTATCACCTTGAATCTATATTTGGGACAATAGTACATAGATAGTAGGTAAGTATTGTAATGTAATCGTTTATTATTAAAAAAAAATACTTTTCTCGTAGTAAAAGTAAAATTCATTTATTACTTATCCAAACATTTAGGCCACCATGGCGGACTATTGGAGCCTAACCCTTCTCATTTTGGGAGAAGACCATAGTGCCCAGCAGTGAGACAGATTTATAATGGGTTGATGATGATGAATAGAAAAAAATAGATTCGGCCATCTGGAGAGTTGCAGTTTTAATTAATTAGTTAAATACTGAATTAATGGTTATTTTATTTAATACACTAAATTTACATAATATACAAATTCATTAGTATAAGTAAATTAAGTAAAGTACTTCTCATCGCTGTTATCTGTGCCTCAACCATGAGTTTTTCTCACTAGACTCGCTAGCGACGCTGTAAAATATTTGTATGGAAAACCCTCGCAGCGCCTCTAGCGGTTACGTTAGGAACTAAAATCTTCTATGAGATTACAGCGTTTCGATGCGTAATAAACCTATCGAAAGCCATTCGATAGAACTCACGGTTTAGGCACTGGTAACGTGCTCAGTAGACTGGCAGCATTGCCACGTTGAATGGCAATGCTGATTCTCTGGCCATTATATAAAATAAATAATCAACCCATATACTGTCCCACTGCTGGGCACGGGTCTCCTCTCAATATGAGAGGGATTAGGCTATAGTCCACCACGCTAGCCTAATGCGGGTTGGCAGACTTCACACGCCATCGAGAAAATCTTTCAGGTATGCAGGTTTGCTCACGATGTTTTTCCTTCACCGTTAAAGCGAGTGATAATTGCGCACATGATTTCGAAAAGTCAGAGGTGCGTGCCTTGGATTTAATTTTGGTATTAATCTTTATTAATGTGACAGAGAATTGAACTGACGCGACTGCAACTAAAAGCTAAGTGATGGATAATGATCTATTTAAGATCTCGGAACTTTTTTGAACTTAGGAGCATGGCACGAGACTTGGCGGTATTTTTACTTAAAATGTTTTTTATAGTCTTTTAGTTCACAAAATAGGAGCGTAGATTAATGATAAAATCTATAGGCATTGGACGATATTTCATTCCCTATTTTCTGTTGAAGAGATCCATCTAATTTTAAATACTATTTAAAAATAGTGTTTCAATGAAAATTTTTAAAACTACTGTTGTACACTTCTGCATAACTCTTCGAGGAATAATCGTGATGGTATACCTATAGTATGAAATAAACATTTTGACTTGCTGATGACAATTATTAAAGCAATTATTCGATTAATTTTAATAATAATAATTCCTTTATTTTATTCAACAAGTGGATCATAACGATAGCATAAAAGTACATTAAATTAAAATTAGAAAAATAAGACAAAACACAACACAAAATTACTTTAGAAAGTTAAATTGGCAAAGTCGACAAATTAAAATTAATCATAAATGTCACATATTGAAAATTTAAAAAGTAATAACTAATATAAAAATTATTGGATAATTATTCATTAAATTATTTTAAATCAACATTTTAAACTCGTGAAATATAAACTACGGACAGATAATAAACAGTTGTGTGTTGTCCCTAATGCCTTTTTACTAACTTGTTATTGTCACTAGGTACATTAAGCATGCAACAATGGCATTCGAACCTCTCAGCCATCATCCTCAGGATGGTGTTGGAGCTGGCGCGGACCCTACTACTTTTAATGACAGCGTTTCCATTTCTATAAATTACGGCAAGTTTTTATTTTACTTGAACGAAAGATGTAGGTAGACATCCGAAGATGGATGGGGGACAAATAGATTATGCAACCTGTAATGTATGTCATGTAAACTATGCATACATAGCGTTGGACATTTTGGGAAATAGAATTGTCAATAGGTCGGCATGCGTCCCTGTGTGCGTTATGTTTATTTATTTATTGAAATAGTACAGCCACATCAAATACATTAACACTTACGCTAAATAGACCCTAAATAACTAGGACTGATGCATCTGACAATTGAGGCGTACATAGCATTTACTGCATCTTAATATGATAACACAACAACTAGCGAAATAGTAATAAAATAAAATTTGTAACAAAACTATGTAAAAATTTGGAATATAACAAAACTAAAACTATGTGGAAATTTGTTTAGGCAAGAGACACACGACCACAATACTATTATAGTTAATTATTTAGGTAATCAGAAAAGGTATACGCCAAGTGAGACCTTAGGCTTCGATCGTAAGTTATAAGAAGATATTATATTTTAAGTTGCTACTTATAAAATATGTTATGTTGTTATAAATGAATTTGACGTTTAACCATTGAACTTGGCATTTAGATTTCACTTCTTTTGTCGTTGAGGTCAACAACCAAAGCATATCATAATATTGAACTTGGCTCTCATTCCACATTTATGTTTTTGATGGGCTATAATTCTTCTGTACGTGTGTTTTTCACTAACTCCTAAGCGGCTGCACCGATTTGGTTGAAATATTGTATGCATATTTCAAAGGGCTCTTGGATGGTTTGAAAAACGAATTGGATCTGGCAGGTGGCGCTGCTGTCAGCCGGGAAACGCATACATATATTTTTAAATCTTTTTTTATACATATACTATACACTACTTTCAGCCAGCTATTCTATGTTGACGACGTAAAACAAATCTGTCCCACGGGAACCATACATTTTACCGGGATAAAAGTACCCTATGTGCTATTTCAGATTATAATCTTATCTCTGAGAAAGTAACAAACATCCATACATACATCCACTGATCCAAACTTTCACATTTATATTATACTAGCATCCCGCCAGCGGCTTCGCCCGCGGTTTATATGTTATTATACATATAAATATTCCTCTTCAATCACTCTATCTATTAAAAAAAACCGCATCAAAATCCGTTGCGTTGTTTTAAAGATTTTAGTATACATAGGGATATAGGGACAGAGAAAGCGACTTTGTTTTATACTATGTAGTGAAGTGGTACTTAGGATTGAGGTGGCAAACAAGCATAAGGTTTGCTGCGAAATCAGTAGGTACCTACTAATTTGTAATGACGTCAGCAGAGGTAGCTTTATTTAGGTACTTAAACAATCACTTTATCGATTGATATTTCAACGAAATGGAGAAATGTGATTGGTTGCACAATTCGAGTAATTTAATGTACGTAAATAAAGTGATTAAGTGCCAATACTTATCGTATCGACATAATCTGCATAATAATATTTATGCTGCGATAGCATTCGATAAGCCAGCGATCATTTTGATGCCGGGGCTGATTGCCGAATGCTTCTATAGTACAGACACGAGCAAAAATATGTATACACTAACAAAAGTGCTAAATCGATTTTCTCCTAAAGGACTAATAGAACTTTTGTGGTATTACGAACACAGTATTAACAAACTAACACTACAGTGACTAGTACTAATACCACGTTTGACCTATGGCTGCGAAACCTGGTCCCTAACAATACATCACAGAGAAAAGCTCTCAAAGTGTCAGCGTGCAATGGAGCGGAGTATGTTGGGAGTGAAACCAAAGGACAAGATCCGTCACGAAGACATTAGATCCCAAACAAAAGTTACCAACATACTCACTCAAGTTGACCAACTAAAATGGAGATGCACTGGGCACCTAATAAGTAGGAACCTGGATAAATGGAGCAATCTTGTGACAGTCTGGTTATCTGGTACCCCAGGGATGGTAGACGAAAAAGAGGACTCCCGCTAAGGAGATAGGAAGATGAGATCCGCACTTTTATTAGTGTGTATTATGTTTTTGCTTTTGACTGTACCGTTACCGTTAAATCGTTAAAGACACACACATGTATGCTGTGTATGTGTTTGTGTTACAATGAGATATAACCAGTCTTAATTGCTTTTACAATCAGTACCGTTAATCTGTGATAAATTCGTTAATAATATTTACCGATATAGGTAGCTTATTTTTTATACTACTTGTGTGCTCTCGTGTCACTCGTATTCATCTTGGTTTTCGATATAGGAACCGCAATTATTTATGTTATGTTCACACATTGGGTACACTTGGAATAAAACAACTTATTTTCGCTCAATAAGTAAGTAGTCGCACACCACACAGTAGTGACATTTCAGTTTCCCCTAATATGACAGATCGGATTGTCCTGTCAACTGTCAGTGGTATATCACTCATGCTGGAATCCGTTGCGTAGTTTAAAAGATCTAAGTGCACAGATGCGGTGCGATTTTGTTTTATATTATGTAAAAAAGATTCTTCTGCAAGATCTCTGATCTCTCTGTTGCGTTTTGGTGCTAATTCGAGATAAACTTTAGGACAGACGGATAAAAACGACAATTTAATAATCATAATAATACTATACTAATTATAATACATAATAGGTATTTTTTTAAGTAAGTATAGTTTTGAACAGTATACTGCGCTCAATGACATTATACGAGTATATGGTTAAAAAGAGGTCCAAAACTCAGATCGCTGACGTTGCCAGAAGGCCGCAAGCTTGACGTGGAACTGGGCTGGTCACGTCTGTCGCATGTCGGACGAGTTGTGGGCAAAACGCACCTACGGAGTGGAGCCCACGGAACCTTAGACGACGTCCCGACAGGCCCAAAAGGAGATGGCGGGATGAGCTAGATCTATACTGGAAGGATTGGCCGCAGAAAGCTCTAAACCGAGATAAGTGGGAAGGCCTTTGTCCTGCAGTGGGATGATACTGGCTGAATAAAAAAAATATATTTAAATGTTTATTTTTGTATCTTTGTAAAAATATTTAAAAATGGAATAATAACACAATCTATAGGTAGAGTTTGTTGGTTTGTTGGATTTGATAAATTCTTTTTGCGCGTGTGGATCACCGTGCGCCGTACCTAAGCGCCTCCTGGTGCCATTATCTGATCCGGTGGTGGACTCCCCATGTCAGCAGCCCGTACGCCACAGCTTATGAGGGCACCTAGATAGGCCTGTATATTATGACGGCATAAAAATACAGGCCGGTGCGAACTGGACTTTGAAAAATTCTTTAGTAATTACGAAAGATCCTATCTAGTAACGGATTTTATCATCACAAGTTTAATGAGGTTATTATCGCAAGGATGACGTTAATTATTTCATATCACACCACCATTGACGCAGGTTTTGTATTCAACAAATCATTTCTATTGTAAATTTGATAAGCCATTTAATTCGTTGTGAATAATAAATACTTTTTATATAGGTACATAACATAACATACCATCGCGCCAGTATTTCCCAAAGGGTTTGGCAGATTTGTACTAATTTACACGCATATTTCGCCGGTATGTTTAGTTCCCATGTAATAGGAGGCGAGCCTATTGCCATCAACCGGGCACAAATCCAGACTGCTACTAGGAATTTCACAGAAAAATCCAACACTGCTTGCCCCAGGATTTGAACCCAGGATCTCTTTCTAGCGTGGCAGGCGCTTGGGACCACTAAACTTATAATAACTTTTGTTGCAAACCCGTGGAGCGTCCAATATAAATAAATAGGCTGCGCTTTCTGCGGCAAATCCATGGATGTGGTATTGTGGTAATTCCCACGGCCTTGAAATTGACAACAATGTGTAGTTTTATACATTCTAATGACATTTTCTGGGCGGGTTTTGATGATTTTAAACTAACACCTAACTAACTTTTAAAATAACATAGTTTTTAACAAGGTTCAGTACCTCAACCATGAGTTCTATCGAATGGCTTTCGATAGGTTTTTTACGTATCGAAACGCTGTAATCTCATAGAAGATTTTAGTTCGTAACGTAACCGCTATAGACCAGGGCTGAAACCTTTGAAAATACTAAAAAGTGAAAAAAAATTATAGTAGGATTAAACCCATTGGAAAAGGAAGAGAATATAACAAAAATTAAAGGAAAAATAATTTACGGGCGATCTGAGGTCGGGAAGTGGATGGGGGTGAGTTTTTAAGGGTAAAATCCGGTTTATTTCGATTTCTGGCAAAACTACAAGTCCTATGGAAAAAAGTTAAATGGCAAAGTTGTAGGTGATAAAAAGATCTACAACGTTTGTATTTGCAATTTTTTCACATAACCTCAAAATTTAGGTGAAAAATTCAAAAAACCAAGGTTTTGGTTTTTTATTTATATCTTTTTCAAAAAAAATTTTTTTTCTACGAAATTTGGTGAAAACTTACCTTATTATGTCCCAAATACACTGTAATTTATTTGATTTAAAATATTTATTTTTTCGCCTTTTATTGACTTAATATTAAAAAAACACCTTCATTTTCAATCGAAAATTCTCCCGTCAAAATATCAGCTCTTTTAAAAATGTCGGTGTGCTTTTTGTTTGTTGAAATCTCTACTTTCTGATGGGGTAAAAAAAAATTATATTACTGTGGTAACTTTTCTCAGAAAATGCAAAAAACTAATACCAACAATAACGTTAAATTGTAGAGTCTTCTTTAAATTGTATGCACAGATTACATAGATGCCTATTTATTGCTATTTTAAGATAACTTATGTACCTCAGTGACCTACGGAAAATTTGAGCCCACCAGAAGGACATCATAGAGAAGTGGGGAAGGGGCTAGGAGGGTCTGGGCCTTAGTACCTGTTATTTAGTTTTAGTTTGCATTGCATTTTCTAAGAAAATTTACCACAGTAATGTGTATTTTTTTTACCCCATCAGAAAGTAGAGATTTCAACAAACAAAAAGCACACCGACATTTTTAAAAAAGCTGATATTTTGACGAGAGAATTTTCGATTGAAAATGAAGGTGTTTTTTCAATATTAAGTCAATAAAAGGCGAAAAAATAAATATTTTAAATCAAATAAATTACCGTGTATTTGGGACATAATAAGGTAAGTTTTCACCAAATTTCGTAGAAAAATTTTTTTTAAAAAAAAAAGATATAAATAAAAAACCAAAAACTTGGTTTTTTGAATTTTTCACCTAAATTTTGAGGTTATGTGAAAAAATTGCAAATACAAAAGTTGTAGATCTTTTTATTACCTACAACTTTGCCATTTAACTTTTTTCCATAGGACTTGTAGTTTTGCCGGAAATCAAGGAAAACCATTTTTTACCCTTAAAAACTCACCCCCTCCCACTTCCCGAACTCGGATCGACCGTAATTTATTTTTCCTTTCATTTTGATCATATTCCCTTCCTTTTCTAATGGGTTTCATCCTACTGTAATTTTTTTTGGTTTCAAAAATTATCGACCCTGGTCTACTAGAGGTACTGCGAGGGTTTTCCATACAAATATTTTACGGCGTCGCTAGCGAGTCTAGTACTGTACACTGTACTAGAAGGGTGCCAACGAGACCCCATAACTGAGCCTCCGCTGTCCGTTCGTCCGCCTGTCTGTCAGCAGGCTGTACCTCATTAACTATATAGGCAGAAAGTTGAAATTTTCACAGATTTTATTTATCTAGTGCAGGGGGCACTAGATAAAGAAAATCAAAACAGAATAACAAATGTTAATTTTGTTGATACAAATTAAAAATGGTACGGAATTAATAACCTTAATGTGCGGGTCTGACTGGCACTTGCCTAGTTTTTATTTAGAATTTGAGTTAGAATCTACGGCCAGGCATTCGCCTCTAACTTGTAATAAACTTCACGCGAATAAAACGCTGAAGAAAAACATTGTACATGCATGATTGCCAGGCATGATGACTTGCTGGATTGGACAAGTAAACTAGATAAAATATACAAGGTGGAAGGGACATCGACGCACATCCGAATACCATGAGTTCAGTGCATGATTCTGGACCGCCCTGCGTTGTCTGTAACTTTTTTCATCAATTTTTAATTTTTTTCTGCAGTTATTTTTACTTGAACGTGTAAAAAAACATTATTTCTATGTACCCAAATTAGATTTATAATTAAAAAATCATTATTTCATTTATTTCGGATCGCGCGCGCGATTACATTCACCGCGGAGCGATATAATCGCGTTTTTAGCAATACACTGCGCGCTCAAAAATTTCAATATCTGTATAACCGATCATTTTCTACATGAATGACCTAGCTCATTTTATTTTTGACCTTGAGGGAAACCTTTTCACGACGTTTGTGCGCGGATGTCCCTTCCACCCTGTATATTCAATAGATATTATCTATCTATAGAAATAAAATCACAACTAATTAAAAATACTTATTTATTTTCAACGCAACTTATCAAAGTAAGCTCGGGTACCCTATCTTCGGTAAATCTGATTAGAGGCAATAATCACACTACTAATACTTAGGAACAAATGATCGAATACCCTAATAATGAAGTACTTATGACGTAAATAGGTACTCGTAATACGGCTATTTATACAACGTTAATTGCCATGTTTCATATTAAGTATTATAAGTAGTTAATCTTGAAGTAAATTATGATAAATTATGTAGATAGTTGAAATGGTAGAACCCGGAAGACTTGCAACTGAAAAAGAAAAAGAAGTACTTATGCAAGATTCATAGTACCTGAGTGGCGTTATGTGAGATTCAATTAAATCTAAATCCAAGCCCAAAACTGCAAGACCGAAGGATACGGTGAGCTCGTTCTGCGTGAATCGGATTGCCAACAATTAACAAAAATGTAGGGTAGCTGTTAGTAATTGAAACGTCAAGACGCCTACCACCTTAGTGACCCGTGACCATGGACGCTGTAAAGGTTCCGAAACGTCGGGATTACAATAATATTAATATAACGCGATAAAATCCGTAAAAAATAGTTTTATTTCAATTAATTGCATAATTCTAAAATAATTTAGAATTATGCAATTCTTATGGGTAATAAAGATATTTATAACGTCATGTAAGATTTATAAAATCCACAGGCAAACGCAAGCGAAGCTGGGCGCGCGTCGCTAGTCTATCTATACATATAAAATGCTTTGTCCTGAATGACTCACTGATTGACTGACGGATCAACGCACAGCCCAAACCGCTGATCGTAGAGACCTGAAACTCGGACGGTGTGTTCTTTGTATGACGTAGGCGTCCGATAAGGAAGGATTTTCCGAAATTCTACCCCTAAGGGAGTGAAAAAAGGGGGCAAAGTTTGTATGGGACATCGTGATTCCTTGGTCCAATCTACTTCAAATTTTACATAAACATTCTATAACAGAATTGAAGGAAGACGTGTTTCATATTTTATTGAAATTCATCCCCTAACTGGGTTAAAAAGGGGTAAACAGTTATTTTGCTACGAAGTTGATATAATACTCCTTAGTGTTTCTTATTATAATTAGACTAGCTTATGCCCGCAACTTCGTCCGCGTAGAAGTCGAAAATGGTTCTAATAGGATTTTTAATAGTTGTTTTACGGTATTAATTTTGATAAAACATAAATTAATATGTGAAAATGTTTGAAAACTTATAAAATATAACAATCTTTATGTTGTAGAGATTTAAAGGTTAAAAAATTTAAAAAAAATTTGATACATTATATATTTTATGAACATTAAGCTCGGTCTTTGATCTGGTGTAAGTTACATGGGGTTATTATCTATTATCTTTTTACAACGAAATAGAAATACTCCACCTGCCACAGTATTTCTTTGTAACAATTTTTTTTTTCTTCGGATGCTAGAATCAACAGGCTACTCTGTGCGCTTACTTTGGAGCACACCACATACTCTGCCCGCGGGAGAAGCAGCTTTCCCTCAAATCTACTCCCGCTACCAATAGTTTGACCTTCAGCTTTGTTTATGGTCATTGTAA
This sequence comes from Acronicta psi, assembly GCA_946251955.1. Classification (NCBI taxonomy): domain Eukaryota; kingdom Metazoa; phylum Arthropoda; class Insecta; order Lepidoptera; family Noctuidae; genus Acronicta; species Acronicta psi. Next base: position 6,585,392 of record OX276493.1, on the reverse strand, counting down.
AGCAGACTTTGGAAAACTGCACTCTCTTGAATTCAAAGAGGTAATTTGATGGTGTTAGTGGAATCTTAGGAACAAATACAGACTCCTCAAGAACAACTGGTCAGTATAGTTGACTCGATTACATTGCAATGCATTTTTTTACTTGAAATCTGGTGCCATTGCATATTTTTGGTGAATTTATATTCCACAGCAACATAATAGGGGCGCCAACTCTCAATTTTAATGCGTTCCACCATTTCCTATTTTATGGAACGGGTCTGAGAACTGTCCACAAATGAGACCGCTTCACGCGCTTTTATTTCTGAGCTCTACTGGTAGTCTGTCGGAAATCGCCTGCTGACACACAGTAATCCCCTTTAAGAGCCATAGTACTCACATCCCAAACTTCTGCCATAGTACATTGTTTGGGTATATTGCCAATTTCGTTTGTATCAAATCGAGAAGAACTTTGAACGCAATTTACCAGTGCAGTTTTACCTCCTTCCATCAGCGTGGCAGCAATTCGGGACGATGCGACCGATATTAAACTTAATAAAAGTCTTGCCTGTTACACCAGGAGCACTCAAAAAAGATATCAACTACGTATTATTATACTGGAATTTATTAAATCTTTGTTTATTGAATAAAGAGCCTTTACTACTTGACATTGTTTACTGCTGAGGAATTGACAACTCATGTGTCAAAAATTTTATTTTAATCTAATTAAAATAAGGAACACTAAGGAGTATTGATATCAACTTCGAAGCAAAATAACTTTTTACCCCTTTTTAACCCAGTTAGGGGATGAATTTCAATAAAATATGAAACACATCTTCCTTCAATTCTGTTTTAGAATGTTTATGCAAAATTTGAAGTAGATTGGACCAAGGAATTACGTTGTCCCATAGAAACTTTGACCCCCTTTTTCACCCCCTTAGGGGTAGAATTTCGGAAAATCCTTCCTTATCGGACGCCTACGTCATACAAAGAACACACCGTCCGAGTTTCAGGTCTCTACGATCAGCGGTTTGGGCTGTGCGTTGATCCGTCAGTCAGTCAGTGAGTCATTCAGGACAAAGCATTTTATATGTATAGATTAAAATAAAAAAATTGACATATGAGTTGTCAATTCCTCAGCAGTAAACAATGTCAAGTAATAAAGGCTCTTTATTCAATAAACAAAGATGGATTTCCAATTCCAACATGGTTGTGGCGGATCACCATTTTGCTTGTTTTTGAAATATTTTACAAAGTACAGCAATTTATTACTTGTAATATTATTTAAATGTACATATCCACTTTGACATTGGCAGAATTGTCGACATCGGCACCAATTGCCTTAAATAAATAAGAAGAAGAAGAAGAATAAACAAAGATTTAATAAATTCCAGTATAATTATACGTAGTGATATCTTTTTTGAGTGCTCCTGGTGTAACAGGCAAGACTTTTATTAAGTTTAATATCGGTCGTATCCTCCGGAATTGCTGCCACGCTGATGGAAGGAGGTAAAACTGCACTGGTAGCTGCGTTCAAAGTTCTTCTCGATTTGATACAAACCGAAACCCCACTCGGCAATATACACAAACAATGTAATATGGCAGAAGTTTGGGATGTGAGTACTACTGCTCTTAAAGGGGATTACTGTATTGTCAGCAGGCGATTTCCGACAGACTACCAGTAGATCTCAGAAATAAAAGCGCGTGAAGCGGTCTTATTTGTGGACAGTTCTCAGACCCGTCCCTTAAAATAGGAAATGGTGGAACACATTAAAATTGAGAGTTGGTGCCCCTATTATGTTGCCGTGGAATAACCAAGTCAAAACATGCTTCTCAATGTAATCGATTCAACTATACTGACCAGTTGTTCTCGAGGAGAGTCTGTATTTATTCCTAGGATTCCACTAACACCATCAAATTACCCCTTTGAATTCAAGAGAGTGCAGTTTTCCAAAGTCTGCTTTACAATGACCATAAACAAAGCTGAAGGTCAAACTCTTGGTAGCGGGAGTAGATTTGAGGGAACGCTGATTCTCCCGCGGGCAGAGTATGTGGCGTGCTCCAGAGTAAGCGCACAGAGTAGCCTGTTGATTCTAGCATCCGAAGAAAAATCAAAAAAATATTCTTACAAAGAAATACTGTGGCAGGTGTAGTATTTGTATTTCGTTGTAAAAAGATAATAGATAATAACCCCATGAAACTTACACCCGATCAAAGACCGAGCTTAATGTTCATAAAATATATAATGTATCAAATTTTTATTTTATTTTCATACTTTTTACCCGACTGCCGAAGGAGGAGGGTTATGTGTTTTAACCTTTAAATCCCTACAACATAAAGATTGTTATATTTTATAAGTTTTCAAACATACTACATACATATTAATTTATGTTTTATCAAAAATAATAACGTAAAAAAATAATAAAAAATCCTATTAGACCATTTTCGACTTCTACGCGAACGAAGTTGCGGGCATATGCTAGTTTCCAATAAAAATCATTGGTAATTGGGCTTGGCGTTGGCCAATAATAGGCATCGACGTTTGCCTACAGTGAATCACCAGGCAGTAATATACTGTGTATTAAATATGTAATAATCAAATCAAACTATGTAGATAAAACGCCAGTAATCCGGATGTAATTAACGATTAAAATATAAGTATGTTTACACAATGATTTGTCAATATTTTGTTGTTTTTTTTTTATAATTCCTTTAATCTGTCAACAATATTTTCCTTATTGTCGCGGCCTTAAAAAAAATAAAAATCAAGTACATAAAGATCACAAAAACTCAACAAAAAAAAGTTTCCATTTTTTTTATCGGTCAAAAATATAATGCTAAGTTTTGGTATCCCCTCTTAGGAATAGGATCCATAATCCATAGACATTTTCTAGATAGAAAAACTACAAACTTCTGTATAATAATATACAGGTTGTATTTGCAAGTAAAGATAATATAAATCCATTTTAATGTTCCGGTTTGAAGTGTAATTAATGTACTTAGTCTATGAAATTACTGTGCCGCGACCATGAGTTTTTCTCACTAGACTCGCTAGCGACGCCGTAAAATATTTGTATGGAAAACCCTCGCAGCGCCTCTAGCGGTTACGTAAGATCTAAAATCTGCTATGAGATTACAGCGTTCAATGCGTAAAAAACCTATCGAAAGCCATTCGATAGAACTTATGGTTGAGGTACTGGTCTCAAAATTATAAATAATGCGCGACCTTACCTTACCTCTACCTCTTACCATAAGACGACTCGTATGCCTGTTTATCATGGAAACTTTATTTTTTTTAAATTTTGCAGAGTTATATTATGACTAGCGATCCGGTACTATTATTATAATTTTATCTAAAAAGTAGTGCATAGCACTCAGACAACTTCGAGAAGGAGGAGAACAGAAAAATACGCTTGGGCTGGGCGGCATTCGGGAAGCTACGAAATATCTTTGAATCGTCGATTCCACAATCCCTAAAGACAAGGGTCTTTAACCAGTGCGTCCTACCCGTGATGACTTACTTGCTCAGCGTGCAATGGAGAGAGCAATGCTCGGAGTTTCTTTGGTGGATAGGGTTCGAAACGAGGATATTCGCCAAAGAACTAAAGTCACCGACATTGCGCAAAGAAAAGCACGCTGAAGTGGAAGTGGGCCGGCCATGTCTGTAGACGGACAGACGGGCGATGGAGCAGACAAATGCTAGAGTGGAGACCAAGTTTAGGCAAGCGTAGTGTAAGACGCCCTGCGACACGATGGACCGACGATTTAAAGAAGGTGGCTGGCAGCGGATGGATGCGAGCTGCCCAACACCGGGATGGTTCGCGCTCTTTGGGGGAGGCCTACGTTCAGCAGTGGACGGCAATAGGCTGATATGATGATGATGATGATGATAGCACTCAGGGATAATGCACCTTTCTGACAGTGAAAGAATTTTTAAAATCGCTAAGGTAAATCCAGAGGTTAACCTCCGCAAACTCACAAACTTTACCTCTTTATATATTAGTAGGATAGATGATTCATAATCAATACTGATGAACCTCTCCGATACGAACACGTCATGTCGTTTAGATACCATCACTATATTTTCAGTCGTAGTCATCAATCTGTCATTTTTTATCAGTTTTCTATTGTAATATCACTGGAGTTTGGCCTTGTTTTTAAAATAATTCTGACGCAATTTCTACATTTCAAGATCACTACAACTACATTATTCGAATCACAGATGACTTTCTGAGATAAAATTTGCCCTGTGTTCTTCAGGATAAAATTTGCTTCTTTGCCAAATTTTATCGAAATCTTTTCAGCAGTTTAGGCGTGTGATCCAGTGTAATTTATCTACATATTTTTTGAATGGGTGAAGTTTTGTTCTTCCTAGCCTTATTTCCAACCATGTTGGGATCGGCTTCCAGTCTAACTAGATGCGGCTGAATTACAGTATTACAGGAAGTGACTGCCATCAGACCTCTGCAACCCAATTTTCTGGCCAATACCGATATTATATTCTGAAGATAGACTGATTGTCAGGCTTTTTGGTCTTCTGACTGTTCAAATTTCAAATTCAAATTCAAAATATTTTATTTCAATTAGATCATATTAATAGGCACTTTTGAATTGTCAACTAGTTGCACGGTTCCAAAAAGTGGGACTTATGGAGAAGAGCCGGCAAGAAACTCCATAGTCACTCTTTTAAAAAATATATAGGTATTTATATAAAATTTTGTGGTGAATAGTATGAGTATAATGCAGTATGATGTGTATGACAAAAAAAAACAAAAGAACATAGCCATTACAGTAAGAGCTGACCAGTCCCGACAGACAGCACCCGTTCACGAGCATGACGTGTGTATCGGCGCCGTTTGACTCAACCATGTTGAAGGGAATAAAAAGACCCGACACACAACGCAACTTAAACGCCGGTGTCAAAGGTTAGTTAGTATGACAACTGGGACCGACGGCTTTATGTGCTTTCTGAGGTACGAACACATCAAGATCCCTCCTTGATCTTGTTAATAATGGTCACCAATCCACTGACTGACCGCGGCAAGATCAGGTGATCGGCGCAGCCGCGAGCCCTCACGAGCCCGTACGAGCCCCTACCAGCCTCCACGAACTATTCGATGGGTGTAGCATATAAGCATATGTTCTTTTATAACAATAGGTAACTACTTATTAAGTTTCACGCTTTCGCACATTATGACACGCATCTAAGTGTTTTGAACCATTTGGAGCACAATGTAAGCCGCCTAATAAATATGCAGACTGCGTTTGATGCTGAAGTCTAAAGTTTTAGTGGTTTCAATAAATTTTGCTAAAAACACACACGAGTGGAATTATAAACGGTGTTGACGGAAAATAGATAGTTCATTTTGTAGACAAACAGACAGATTTTGTGTGTAGATAAATCAGGAATTCTTTTATTACAACTTAACATACCATCACGTAGTCCCGATAGGGTTAGGCAGAGTTGTACTGCTACCTATAACACCCTGGTCGTTGTTATGTTTAAGCCTCATGTAATAGGGGGCGACCCAAATACAACCTTCAACAGGATTAGGCAGGATTCCCGCCACCCTATCTATAATTATACTATGATAAAATTAATGCACTTAAATCTAAATTTTCCTGTATGTTTACAATATAATTTAAATGCTTATGTCTGTGTTGTGCTAAATCCATATATAATTTCATGTGCAAGAGTCATTAAAATAGATCTTTTTGGACTAGGGACACCCCCTCGATTCTAATCCCTACTAATGTTATAAATGCGAAAGTAACTCTGTCTGTCTGTCGCGCTTTCACACCAAAACTACTGAACCGATTTAAATGAAATTTGGTACACAGATAGTCTAGAGCCCGAGAATGGACACAGGCTACTTTTTAATATGAAAAAAGGGCTGTAAGGGGTTGAAATAGGGGATGAAAGTTGTAAGGAATACCCAGACCACGCGAGCGAAGCCGCTGGCGGAAAGCTAGTTGTCTATAATGCTCTTAAACTGTTTTTTTTTCAGAATTTGGTTGTGGTACTTTCGCCAAACAGGTCGCCATGTATATTTGTTTTGCCAATCTACGTTCATCCATCCTCTCTATATGCCCAAACCAAGAAGGAACACCTTTTTCATTAGTTTTTGCTATAATAATGTGTGTTACCAATCCTTCTAGCCTTGACCCAACAATACTATAGTCTTTTTCAAGTCGCAGATGCGGCTGAATGTAGCTGAACCCATCTTTAGGATGACCGCGCAAGTTTAACCTTGCACTTCAGCAGAATAAGCGGAGTTATACTTAGCCAGGAGAAGCATCTGCTTCATTAAATTAAGTTCTATTAGATCTAGATCATGCGATTCTGTGAGTTATGTCTCCATAGAAGTGAATTGAATTATGATTAAATTAACTAGATGTCGCTAGTGGTTTCACTCGCGTTGGAAAAGTATTCGCTGACATATAACTCGAGTTTTAGGCAGTGTCTGACAATATCAAGATGAAACAAGAATAGCATACAATAGAACTGAAAACCGTATCCAATTTTGTGTAGTTGGGTCGATCTCCAGAGGCATTTTTTTTCGTGTCGGGCTGGATAAACCCATTTTAAAATCGAAAAACGTTTTACAAGTATTTTTTTATATACAGTTCGGTGTCTAATCTACGTGATACAAGGGTAATATTATGAATAAGTTTATTTCAAATGCTTTAAAAAAAATCTTAAACCCTAAAATCCTGATCGCTCTGGGTTGACCCAACTCCCGATTGAATGAAAAAATATTCTCTAACTTTTTTAATGAGTAGGTTCATATAAAACAACTTATTTAGATTACCTAGCAAATAGTTAATCTTCATAGTAATTAAATATTTTTAGTTATATTAATAACACTTTTGGCACAATTTGAATTTAAAATCGTGACCGGGTATTTTATCTCATCGCTCTGCGCTGAGGTAAAACATCGCGCTCATCCCTAGTTACGCGTTATAGACACTCTATTCCTCTCCCGCGGGGTAACGCGAGTAGTGGTCTAACCACCGAGGAAGATATCTGTGTGCCACGTTCCCGCGCTCCAACATTACGAAGGTAAGTTTATGACTGCTCTGGATTTGGTTCTCGAATTTTATGATTGCTATGGCACGTTATTTAAATGAAATAGTAAGCCTCTGAATGTATTTGCTATGTGAATTAAGTGATCGTTATGATGTTTTTCATGAGACGTAATCACAAGATTCTACTGCTTTTAAATTCGGCTAAATTTATGATTTTGTGACTTTTTCTGATCGCTATGGCTGTGATTGCTCTGTCCAAAGTGACCAGAGCGATGATATTTTGTATTAATTGTACATTATAAATCTATTTTAAGTAGTAGTACCGGCCTGTAACAATGACAAACGAAGAACTATGCATATATCCTTTAATTTATAACCTTTCCTGGGTTTCTTTGGGTAAGCTAAACCCATAAACAGATTTGACGTATTTTACCTTGATAATATTATTATATTGGCATTTAGCTAACCACAACTGTAACTCTTTCTTCTCTTAAAATTAATGGCAACTATTGTTGCAGATTGAAATCATGCCTCGAAATAAATTATCTATTGAAGAAAATAAGACATACTATTGGGAGAAATATTTAAATTAACTGTAGATATATACAGAACTGGCAATATACCATCAGATTACTGTATGAGCAAACTAATAACCTTGCCTAAGAAAGCCAATACACTGAAATGTGAAGAGTACAGAACCCTTAGCCTCATAACTCACGCATCAAAAATGTAACTAAAAATTATTCAGAATAGACTACAAAATAAAATAGAAACCTTGGTGGGTCCAGACCAATACGGATTTCGTAAAAACAAAGGAACCAGAGAAGCTATACTAGCACTGAGGATGCTGATTGATTGTCGCTTAGACATAGGACTAAATACATATATAGCATTTGTAGATCTAGAAAAAGCGTTTGATAAAGTTAATTGGAATAAAATGATGAAAACTCTAAAAGAAGTAGGAATAGATTACAGAGACAGACGAATAATATATGAAATTTATAACAAACAAGAAACTACTAAATATGGAAAAATAGGTCAAGATATAGTAGCCACTGTTTGTTAACGATTCATTAAGGTTAAGTGACGTCTCTGAGTTGGGGTGTAAGTAATTTTGTAACTATATAAAAGACTGTAGCTATTAATGATTGATTTCAAAAGGCTTTTAATTTTGTCTCATTTACATAGAGGTGATTTAATTAAGTCCAAATAAATGAAACTAACCCAAAAGTTGATTTTTATAATTATGGTAATTTGTTATTTTAGCAATTATCCTTACATTTATAAAACAAAGGCCTCCGTCGCACCTGTCTGTCCCTATATATGCTTAGATCTTTAAAACTACGCAACGGATTTTGATGCGGTTTTTTTAATAGATAGAGTGATTCAAGAGGAAGGTTTATATGTATAATACATGACCACGCGGGCGAAGCCGCTGGCGGAAAGCTAGTTTTATATAAAAAATACGGAATATATTTTTGATTTTCTAAAATTATATATTTCTCTTACATATACAATTTTCATATAATCTTGTTAACGTTCACTGACTATGACTGAAAACGGCTAAATAAATAATATTTTATCAATTTATTTTTGTTTGTTCCACTGATTTCACTATTTATGATCGCTCTGGCACCAATTATGATTGCTCTGGTCGCAAAAATTTTTGATCTTAAATATTTCCATAACTGTTTGTGTAAATTGAAGGCCAATAGTAAAAATGTACTATTTGAATATCATTCTTTTTACTGAGATACATAATTACCATTAAATATCAATAACTGAAAAGCACCAGAGCGATCACACGAATACGCCCGTTTTGGAGATTGACCCAGTTGTTTATGCGTGATGCACGTACAAATGTAGCGTACAGACAGACATAGTGTTTTAGATATTGTATCTTTTATAGACCCCACATTTTTAATCTTTAAAAAGATATTTATCGATCAGTTACAATTTGACTAGGTATATGTATGTATATAGATAAATATTGAAATATTCTTTATTTTGAACTTATATCAATAAATACTCGGACCAAGAAAGTAAATAATATATTATAAAAAAATCTATCTATTTACTTCGGTTGAAATATTTACCTTAGATCTAGCTAATTCTGACGGATTGTATTTGATTTATTATTTATTGTTATGGTAGTAACTATCTCAATAATTAACCTCTGACGCTGAATAATTATCATAAATTACCCTTTGTTCTGTTAATTAAAAGTAAATCTAATGACTATAAGTTATTTGTGAGAAAGCGTATTTTTTTTCATAGACACAAACTGCATAAAATCCGTAGATAAATGTTGTTTTTTTAAAACGTTTTTAACCCCCGACGCAAAAACGACGGGGTGTTATAAGTTTGACTGTGTGTGTGTGTCTGTGGCATCGTAGCTCCCCAACGGATGGACCGATTTTGATTTAGTTTTTTTTATTTGAAAGGTGAATTAGTCGGGAGTGTTATGTTTGATGAAAATCGGTCCAAGATGGCCGCCGCTACAAAATAGCGGATTAGATATTTTTTCAAAACTCCGTCAATATGGGTATCAAATGAAAGGGCTTAACTAGTAGAATACTATACACTATGATAAATTTGAAATCCAAGATGGCCGCCACCACAAAATGGCAAATTACATTTCAAGTCGGGGGTTTTCTAAATTTTTAATTTAGGTTAGGTTAGGTTATTTCATAGACACAAACTGCGTAAAATCCGTAGATAAATGTTGTTTCTTTTAAAACGTTTTAGTACAGTCTTTGATTAACGACGTACCTACAAGGTTTTTCTTTTATTTGTTATTGTTTAAAAGATAATAATAAACATTTTATATGAGTGAATTTAATAATAATATGTTTATTTATACTAATATTATAAAGCTGAAGATTTTGTTTGTTTGGTTGAACGCACTAATCTCAAAAACCACTGGTCCGATTTGAAAAAATATTTCAGTGTTAGACAGCCTGTTTAACGAGGAAGGCTATAGGCTATATATCATCACGCTACGACCAATAGGAGCTGAGTAAAAATTAAAAACGGGGAAAAATATCAACTTGTACGAGAATGAAGTCGATGGCTTATGCTAGTGTTAAATATTTGTTTTACGTCTGAAACTATTTTACTTTATGTAGGCCAATCCTTGATGAAACTTGGTATCTTTCAAGAGTGTTTTCTTATTATTTTTTATCAGTGTTCTATAGCTTTTTAATTGTCTTTTTATTGTAATCTAAATAGGCCAGATGAATTTTGCTACAATAAATTTTATTTAACCAATTTCAAAATCGGAGTGACTCTCAATTCGCGTTTAAGTTTAGTGATTTTTAACTGTCATAAGTAATTCTAGGGCCCTTTACCTCATCAGAATAAAAGGGGATATCGTTGTCAGTCTACGAGTCTCGTATCTGTCATCGTTTTTATGCAATATACATAGTATTCTTCCGATATGGTCTCATATTGTTTAGTGTCTGTCTGTGGTCTGGGGGGCTAAACAGGTTGCAATTTGACATTCGACGAATCGACAAATAAATAGAAACAAAATGTATGGAAATGACATTAGTGACAGCCCGATTTGCCGAAAGATTGTGTCATTTCCATACGTATTTTATTTCTATTCCTTTGTCGATTCGAATGTCAAATTGTAACTTGTCTAGAGGGCCTGGTTCTGAAGACATTTCTTACAGTTAACTAGTCCTCTTAATGTCTAATAATCTATCTTTCTAGCCTGTATTGTCTCCGTGCAGAGCAAAGCCCTCCCTCTCCTTTTTCCACACATCTTTGACGACGTCTGCGGTCTAGTGGTTCGAGTACCGGACTGCTGATCACGAGGTCGTGGGTTCGATTCTCTCAGGACACAAACGTTTATTGTGATAAACTTAAATGTTTGTGTTTGTCTGGTTGTTTCTTATGTATTTACAAAAAAAAATATAAAAGTATTATATCCATTGTCTAGTACCCATAGTACAAGCTCTGTTTAGTTTGGGACTAGATGGTGCTGTGTGAAAAATGTCCCAAGATATTTATTTATTTTATTTATTTATTTATCTCTGTTTTCTGCTAATGAGGGCCAGTCTTTACGGTAGGAGTCAAGCTCTCTCCATCTTCGCCTTGGTCTACTGCGGTGGTGTCTGGCATTTAACGGGACCCATTCGGTGGTCCTTTTAGGTCATAATGCTTGTCGAATGACCTTTTTGTTGCGCTTGCGACCATATATTGACTAGTGTAATGAACTCAAGAAACAAACGGGAAATGTCAGAATAAAAACATTCGTCGTCATTATTTGATGTCAATATAGAGACTCCTACTTATATTGTACTTTTAATTCACACTATAGCGGCGCAAATAACCGAGTTTCTATCATTTGTTTTAAGGTGCGTCCACATAGAGCGCTTCACAGCGTAATGAGGTTTCGTTTAGGTGCTCGGGTAGACTGCCAAATTAATTTTCTATTTGACGACGTTTGTTTGTACATCGACGTTTGTGGTTTTGTGGTTCGAGTACCGGACTGCTGATCACGAGGTCGTGGGTTCGTTCCCACAGCATGACAGGACACAAATATTTATGTGATGAATATAAGTGTTTGTGTGGGTGTTTCCTATGTATATGTATAAATATTAATCTAAATTGTCTAGTAGTTAAAGTGCAAGCTTAGTTTAGGACTAAATGGTGCTGTGTAAAAATGTCCCCAGAATATTTCATTTAGGTTCATGACAATGAAACCAATTGATTGGTTGTGATTGCGCTAATAACTAAGTTTTTAATGACAATAAGATAACAGAGCTATTCCTAAAGGACACTAGCTTAACTTCATGTGGAAAGGGAACCGATCCCCAGCAGTGGGAGACGAAATAGGTTGACGACGATAATATGAAATAATGAAACCCAAATATACGGGCAGCTGATCGTAGGGACCATCCGTAGTTTATCGACGCGACGCCAACAACACCACTGGCTTAGTTTAGCCTGCGTTCATTTGCTCAGGTATTTCACTACCCATTTATGTTAAGACAAGGTAATCCGATGGTAGATATCAACCCAGTAGAACTTGGCAGGAAAGTTCTACAACCTGAAGTCATGTTTATACAAAATCAAGCAAATATGTCAGCTTGCTAGCGAATGCTCGCTGTGTAGTGTGTGCGTACCTTTATGTGTGTTGTGTTGTAGTCTACACAACACTGCTAATTATGAACTGAGCTTATACGGAATGAGTCTCGTTCAGTTTACTGATTTGGCTACATTTGGTGGGTTAACGTTGGAATACTGAAATGTCATATCATTATTTGCTAACCTGCCTCTCTCTGCCTTGGTTTAAATAGTGAGCAGGATCACTTCATTAACAAAAGGACTGATTTCTGAGACTTACGCGAATACTAGACATTGAAATAAAACTAATTTTTACGGTTTTTTCCCCCGTTTTTGCAACATTTTTCATTACTACTCCGCTCAATTAGTCGTAGCGTGATGGTATATAGCCTCCTACCCTGATAAATGGGCTATTTAACACTGAAAGAATTTTTCCAGTAGTTTCAGAGCCTATTGATACAAAGAAACAAACAATCAAATCTTTCCTCTTTAACAAATTGCAAACTAACAATATACAACTGCCTCGTTGGTATAGTGGTCCCAAGCGCAACTGCTAGCGGCGACTTAAGTTTGGAAAAACTGATTGTGGTTGGGAACACCGAAGGCAAAAGATCGCGCGGTCGTTCATCAACAAGATGGACCGATCAAGTAAAAGACTCGTCGGCCCCCAAATTATACACGGTTATGCGAAACGCGCTGGACAGAAATCTGTGGAGACAGAATATTTTGCTCCAGATGCAACCCTTATGCTGACCACGATCCTGAGACATGAGGGACCGACCCCAGAGAGAGAGACCTCTGCCTAACCCGTCAGGGTATACAAGCGTGAAAGTATGTGTGTATGTAAGTTATTCAGAACGAGTATAGGCTACTGCATTATAACCTACTTTCCCTTTTCCGCTAAGATTCTCCCACAGGAAAACCACCTAAAAGAGGCTGGAAAGGGAAATACACGGGTATAAAATATATTATGTACACATCTCTAAGCGTCCGTGACGTCATGCGGGGTTGGCCCTGGGGGGCTAGACAAGTTGCATTTTGACATTCGAATCGACAAACAAAATGTATGTAAATGACATTAGTGACAGCCCGATTTGCCGAAAGCTTGTGTCATTTCCACATACATTTTGTTTGTCGATTCGAATGTCAAAATGCAACTTGTCTAGCCCCCCTGAAAATGTATGAAGGTTCTCTACAGACAAATCCATTTAAATTATTTATATTACGAGTGTTCACGGGACTTCACGAAGAAAATTGTATATCTTCTACTTGTTCACCATCATCATCATCATCATGTCAGCCAAAAGAGGTCCACTGCTGAACAAAGGCCTCCCCTAGACCAACACAGGGATCGGACGCATGCTACCTGCATCCAACGACTTCCAGCGACCATAACCAGGTCATCGGTCCATCTTGTTGGAGGCCGTCTCCACTCGAGAACCTTTCTGCCATAACCGCCATCAGTTCTTCGAGCTATGTGCCTCGCCCACTGCCACTTCAGCTAGCTAATCTTTTCCGCTATGTCGGTCACTATGGTTCTTCTACGGATCTCCTCATTTCTGATTAGATCGCGTAGAGATTTTACTTCTACTTGTTAGACATAGAAAACAAAACGCTTTATCAAGTGTATTCGTAGAATATGTCAGCCTTTTTTTTAGGTGCGGTATTCAGAATCTTACATATGATGAAACTGAGAAATTATTAAGTCTTACTTAAATAACTGTTCTGCACTCACCCTCTCACATACACTCACACACCTACTCTACTCACCGAGAGGACATTACACACACACTATGTCACTTAAATTATAAATTAAGTTTCAAATTAGACAAGAGATATATGTACTTTTATATGTTGTCTGAAGTACTTATAATTCTTATTAAGTGGAAGAGTGCTGTCGTCTGAGATACAGATATATTTTTATATCTAGTTCAGACACAGATGTCTTTATATACAAGTTGTGTTTATTTTATTTCTTAGAGATATATGTTTTCATGTTAGTACTTATTGTAAACTGAGTTCTTGAATCAAATAAATTATTATTATTATTCCTTATGGATCGTGTGCCACCGGGGGAGGCCGCAGGGTATGATGGACTGGTCCTGATGAATGTTGCTGATCCCATAGCCATGACGTATAGGCAACGTGCGGTTTTTAGTCGGTATCAGTTCAACTTGCCCAAAAGGGGCTCGTAGCCAAGTTATTACTACGCTGATCAATCAATATACAAGGTTAAGCTTGGTGCGGTCAGTCTGTGGATGGGTGACCGTTGGTAACACATTGAGACCCCTCCGAGCCTCGAATAGCACGTAAAGCTGTCGGGCCCGGTTGTCATACGAACATCATTGACAAATCTTTAGTGATAGTCAGAAACCCAAAAGAAGCCTGACAACTAGTCTATCCTCCGAATATGGGTATTGCCCTGACATTGGGTTGCGGTGGTCTGATGGCAGTCGCTTCTTGTAAAATACTGATATTCAGCCGCATCTGGTTAGACTGGAAGCCGACCCACTAAGGTTGGGAAAAGGCTAGGAAGAAGAAGAAAAGTTCGACATATCCATCCCTGCCGCCTGTCCAGGTAACGGGCATCCATGAGGATTTTACGCACCAAAAAAAAAGAATAAAAAAAAAACAAAAGGGTATGACGGATCGCGTTTGCCCTCCCTTGCCTTATAGTCACGGCCATTAGATTCCTGATATTTTTCACCATAAAGAGGTTAAGTAGCATTAACGATTGTCATGTATTCGTAAGAACACAGATGGAGTATCTAATCACCACCCATCCACAGATGGACCGCGGCAAGCACAGTTTATCCCAGCAGATTAGTTGAGTCAGCGTAATTTTTTCTTATCGTTAACAAATATTCCACCATATGGCAGTTAAGTACCACTAACGATTGTCATGTATTCAAATGACGACACAGATAGTGTATCTTATCACCACCCATCCACAGATTGACCGCGTTAAGCCATCTTGTCCCGGCAGATCAGTTGAGTCAGCGTAGTTGTTTCTTACTTAGCTCCTTCTATCGTAAACAAAAATTCATAATTAATTTTAAGCTGTTAACCATAATTTCTGTCTTAGCTAAAGGGAAAGTCCACACAACTTCTGCGGGGAAAGAACCTCACTTATCAATAGTTATTAGTTCCAAATTCTGTATGTTTGTGCAGCTGGTTCCGTCTCACAGTCACGACTCAGGGATTCCTAGAGACAAAAAAGTATGATGCGCATACGTCAATGCGGGGCGTGGCCCAATAACCACAGAGGTGTTTCATTGTCTTCCTATTCGATTATTTCCCATTGAGGTATAAAAAACGCCAGGCACAAACTAATCTAAGATGAGTTGAGGACTTTTATCAACAATTACTAATAGCTGTTTCACACTTGCGTTCCAAAAAGACTACGTAATTTTTTTTTGCCAATAGATACTCTTACGACCTCTCAAGACTTCTTAACAAATTTGATCGAAATCGAATCTCCAAAGCTTCTTAACAAATATCGAAATTGTGGTGAAGGGGCAGAAAAGGATAAACAGACGAAGGTAATAGTTACTAATTTCGCATATTTATTAAAAAATCTGTACGTATATAAAAGAACATATTTTTATCAAAGTATTATTGTATAAAGGGAAAATATTTCAGTTTACCGCAATGTTAATTTTCTTCAGTCACAGGACTTACTACACTTTTTATCCAATATTTTGCTTGACGTGGACTCTGTTGGTGACGTGGACGCTATTGGGAATTACCCACTTCACCGTTGGAGTTCGTCTGCATTAACAAAATATATTCTGCTGCTAAAAAATAATGTGCTATTATTATTGTGTTCCGATTTGAAGAGTAATGTTTTCAGTTAAATTAATGGGCACAGAGTAGGTCTTTGACGACACGCGAGGGATACCATTGTTGATGTTAGTGACGTGTAGGTATATACGCTGCCGGTTGCTTGTTTTGCTATCCTAGTACAATAAAAAAACCTAATACATCAATGTGATCTCCTTTTTAATTACGATTCTATGCAGGTCATAATATGCGTGGCGTGTTAAGGAAAATGATTGTATTAGTATATACTAAGTTTAAGGGATTTACCTATAAATATTGAGAAGATAGATAGCAGACCTTGAGTTCTTGTACTTTGCGTGATTGAGCTTAGGGAAGTAAATACCTAGGTATAGAAATTATAATGCTCATCACGATGAGTGCTTTATAGATCTGTCAGTACAGTAAGTAGGTCTTCACATGCGCAAGATAATATTTTAATACTGCCTCTTCTTGACACTCTTGCTTGCCACCCCTCTGGTATAAAAAAAGGGGACGTCTGGACTGCCAACCCATAGATATCGACTTTTAATCCAAACTCTGACTTTTTTTTTTACTCAAAATCATTTGCGTCCCAGGAAATGTGCATACATGAGAGATTTTCCAAGTGAGTCCAAGGTGCAAATCCAGTCGGTAAATTCTGCTTTGGAGTGAAAAGATAACAGACAGACAGACTTACTTTCTCATTTATAATATATAACAGGCATTTCTCCCGCCTACATCCCAGTAAGTGTTGTCCCAGTAAAAGTTGGCGTTTTTTTATCATGGAAATTCGTAAAACTATATTTTTCTTGCTCGAATTTGCAAAAATTTTAGGGAAACGAAAAGGATGGCAATAATAGTCATATATGCACCTGCATACTACACATTTTCGCATAGGTTGCATTCTAATCGTCGGAAAGAATATAAAGCCTATACTTATAGGTTTCTTCCATGGATGGGCTATCTAACACTGAAAGATTTTTTCAAATCGGTCCAGTTTTCGGAGTCTATTTAATTCAAACAATTGTACAAAGATATGATTGTACATGTTTAGCATGAAAGCCTGTGTTAAAAAGCCAAAGCTCAAAAGTGTTGCACAATATTTCGTAATGATTTAACACAAGCAAATCTCCAATAAGATTTAGATAAAACACATTGTCGAATATAATATTATGTTGATAAAAATTAATTGCACTCCCGATAACATTGGTTACATAGAGTAAATCGCCTTTGCGGTTGTAACATTTGTAAAGTAGTTGTAAATGAGAAACTTCTGCCATTGTGAATAATTCCTATAAAAAATATATTAGTACACCTACACAACAGTTCTCCGAGTTCTTGCCAATCTTTTCAACCCGGCTGTTAAAATTGGAGAATAAATTAAAAAGTTTAAACAACCCCCGACTGAAAATATAATTTTCCATTTTGTTGTGGCGGCCATCTTGGATTTGAAATTTATCATAGTCTAGTCAAACCCTATTTGATATTGATACCCATGTTGAGGGGTTGTGAAAAAATATGTAATCTGCCATGTTGTGGCGGCGGCCTTCTTGGACTGATTTTCATTAAACAGCATAGCACACACACACACACACACACCCACACACACGCACATGCACACGCACACATCAAACTTATAACACCCCGTAGTTTTTGGGCCGGGGGGGTTAATTTAGGGGGGGCACCGGAGGTTTGGATAACTTACTTAAAATTTATAAAAACTACAATGTATGACTCGAGCTCTCGTTTTTATAAATATTTTGGCCGATTGGAAGATGGTTCAGGTTCTGAAGTGTTTTTCTATAAAATTCTCGCAAGCAGCTTGGAGTTTAGATTTGTGCCTGGATAATGGCAATAATTTACCACCGGCGCACTGTGGGTGTTAATTAAGTATACTTCTGCCTAAATAATACAGAAACGTAGAATTCCTTCAATTTTAATTTAGTGAGTTTGAATTTACCGAAACATACGCGAATGCGAAAACCTACTTTGTAACTGCGGCCATCATGCGCTAAAATACTTCTTTTTATCAGAAACCTTTGCGAGTTTATGCAAAACTCCATAGCTAAAGTTCAGCGCAATCGGATGAATGATAAAAGTAGGAACTCATACAGGATTAACAAAAAACAATATTATACAGGGTATAATTTTATTGTAAGCTGGCTGGCTGGTTTCATGTATAGAATGTAAAACCATTTGAAAAACTACATACGTTTTATTTGATTAAAAGATTTTTTTTTTTAAAAAGAGCATTTAACCCTATGCGCGAGAGCAACGGAGCTTTGCTGGAGCGTGGCCCGAAATTCATATTCAAGTGACTCGGGCGCGTATTAGGTTTGTATATAACACTAGTCAAATGACAGTCCGATAATATATATTTGGCCAAGATTTGATCAAACTGACAGTTAAGTACAAAAAATATAAAGTGTTTTATATTAATTTAAGTCATCAAATGTCATTCAATCTCTTTGATCAAAGTGACGTTGGACACAGACCCAAAGAGAAGAGTGAGGAATACCACTATTACTTATCTATTATTCTGCGTACAGTGTCGGACTAAAACCTTTTTAGTTAAAAATGTAGTTGTTTTTCTCGAACATTCAATTCTAAAAACTATTTGTATTAAGCATTTTCCATGCTAAGTGCTAAGTAATGCAGTTATATGAATGAAAAACCGTCACCTTGTAGGTAACTTTAGAATGTGAAAGAATATTTTGACTTGGCGCGTAGGATTCGCGGTGTCCTAGAGGTGGTGTATTTAATCAGAAGACGCAGGTTGGAATCCTGCTCGTCAGTCGATATTTTCCTTCATTAAAATAACAATTTAGTTCTATATTTAAGTTGCCTACCCACGTGAATTATAAAGCCGTAACAGCTGTGTATAGATAAGCTCATATTTGCAAAATAAACGATTAATAATTTATTGATTCGGAGATAAGCATCTTACAGTATTTTTGGGTTTTACCCCTACTCAAGTAAATACCTCTCCTTACTTCCCTACTAATATTATAAATGCGAAAGTAACTCTGTCTGTCTGTTACGCTTTCACGCCTTAACCTTTACCTACATTAGACCTTGGGCATACGCACAGTTCAAACCATCTGAACGGATTGAAATTGAGCACACAACTAGTTGTTATGACGTAGGCTTTCGCTAAGAAAGGATATTGAGAAATTCCCACGGAATCGGCACAAATTGGATGAACGCGAGTAACATCGTGGACAACAGCTAGTAATATTAGTATAACTGACTCATTACTCTTTAATACCCATGCGTGGATTGAGTGTACGGTCCCGGATTTGCTTCACAGGGTGGGTATTGCATGATTCTCATTCTAATCTGCCAATCGTTACCGGTACTCAGAAGTTCGAAGTCTTAAATCCACTTTATCCTTAGGATAGATACGGATACGGTAGTTGCACCTATTTAATAGCAGTCGCTTAATGTAAAATACTAATAATACTTATTTGATAGCAGTCGATAAAATACTAATAATATGCTTGGATGATGACATTTCTATACTAGGAATAGCTCCGTCATGATTTTTTCGGTATTTAGTACTCACTTTAATGATTAAAATACTTTGTTATTTATACAACAAAGCCTTTGATAATCAAATCATGTGTTGAAACACATATTAATAATTAAATTTATCTTAATACGATCTAAGCGTTTGATAGTGGGACTTAACGGTCAATATTGACGTATTGCATATTGTCGTCAATAATTTAAGAAGGCTGCATACGTTTGTTTTTCTGATCAGTTTTCCTATTTTTCAAGCGGTTGTATGTATGTATGCCTCCGATTTTAGCTGACGCCCAGAGCCAATCTCTCGAATGACTACATGTTTCGGGAAGTGGTATCTGTATCGTCAAGGAGCCAACGCCTGGTTGTCACCACTGAGTGCGCTGCTCCGACGACACAGCGTAGTACACGCTGGAGTTATACCGTGATTTTATTGCGATAATGGGTGGCCGTGAGCGATGCGAAGTTACCGCCTCATAGTGAACTTGGGGGCCTAGACAAGTTGCATTTTGACATTCGAATCGACAAACGAAAGATAAGAACGATAGAAACAAAATCTATGAAAAATGACACAAGCGTTCAAAAAATCAGGCTATTATACATTATTACATTATATTACATATCATACAGTCATTATCATACATTTTTAACCCCCGACGCAAAAACGACGGGGTATTATAAGTTTGTCTTTCTAGTTGTTTGCCGATTTGAATGTCAAAATGCAACAGGCCCTGTTATACTTGTAAAAAAGGCTGCGGAAGGGGAGAGAGCATTGTCCACCTCTCTTCTATTTCGCAGTAGACGTACGGGGAGCGAGTGCAGACGGACTGTCCAGCTGGACTTCACCGCCCCAGTAGGTCATGGTCGTTGTATATGGCATGAATCCCATGGCCATATGACTTTAGGGCAAGGGAGGGCGAGTGAGGTTTTTAGCCTGTACGAGTCTTACATACCTTGCAACAAGACATAAGTGACAGACGACTCATGAAAGCTTTTAGTACTAAACTAAATGAAAGGATTTAAGCATCCGCGAAGAATGCATTTACGAAAACTTGCACAAGATTGGAAAAAGCGATATAGTATAATATTCTTTTGGTGGAATAAAAAATTTTAGGTCTACAATTAATAAACTCTAGAGTCTAGGGTCGATAGACTCTAGATTTTATATTATTAGGACATTTTTACACGGCAGCATATAGACCCAATCTAAGCAGAGCTTATGCTATCGGTACTTAACTATGGATAATAATACTAAATACTTTTTTTTTGCAAATACATACTTATTATACATAAGAAACACCCAGACAAACAAACACTTAAGTTCATCACATAATTTTGTCGCTTCTTTTATTTCGTTTTCCAGAAAAACCCAGACCACGCAGGCAAAGCCACTGGCAGAAAGCTAGTGTTTGATAAAATGTTATTTACATCGATTTGGCATTCTTATACCGAAGCCGCAGATATTAAATCAAAAGCTAAACGTGTTTTATCGATTTCGAACAAACATCGAACAAACAAAAAATATCGGTATTAGGTAGTACCTATTTTTATTTAAAAAAAAAACAAAATTAGGTACGTTAAATTGTGTTCTAAATATAAAATAGTTGGACTGCTACCACCAACCGGTTTCGTATCTCGAGTAAGCTTCCAAAAGACAAGAAAAAGAAAGACAAAATTCTCAATACTCAAAAAAAAACGCATACGGATTGTCGCCCAAAAAAAAATTACACATTGTATAGAACATTGACCGTGTAGAACCGGTCCAATGCCGGTAATGTACGAGTGCGTGTCTGTTGCCGACGAGTCCATCCTTTGTATTCTTATCGTTATCACTGATTGAGTTGTCCACTTGATTATTAAAGCCAAAGGTGTTTTACCTGAATGAACAGTCTGCCGTCGGTCGCGCTTCCGAACGCACCTGCCGGTCGCATTCACGACACGACCGCGTTTCCTGTCACACGTGAACAAAAATGTAATTATTTCAAATTCCGAATGAAATCGAACCACGCAAATGTAAACAATTTAAAAATAAACAACACATAGTGTAAATAATTGTTGTAAATATTTCAGCAGTGTATTAAGTGAGTGTAAATATAAAAAAATTGTATTATAAATTTTTTTTTTTTTGTCTTTATAAAATCCTGTGATATTAGTATAAGAAATCCTGTAGAAGCAGACCAGCCAGTAAGTATTTTTTGTGTATGTTATTGTACGCGTGCTTGTTTAATATCTAGGGCATGGAAAAAAATGGTTATACATTGTATTCACAGGTAAAGTCATTTTTTTTTCATAGAGTAGGTACATGTGACTTCGTATTATACAAGTGTATAATACTGACATATTCGGAACATAAATTCTCCGAGAACACCGTGAGAATTATACATATATTGAAACTTTTTTCGGTAATTAAATAAAAATTGGTCAAACAAAACTTAGTATATTATAATATAAATTTAGTTTCTGAAACAAATAATGCATAAAATCCGTATCAGATCCGTATCATTCTGATAAATCTACCTACTTGCTTAGTACTTATGAACCTGCATTTTTCACTAAAAAGGGTATGTATAATTTAAGATAATTACTATACATTTCATAGTTAGTAATCGACATTCGCTATAGACATAATATTAAAAAAAAATACTCATAGTGAAGCAATACGGTAAAAGATTTTTTATTTTCTCAAAAGAAATACAAATTTTGAAATTTACTTACAGAGAAATCATTAAACATTTTTTGAAAAACAATGTGTATTTTACATTGTTTTTTACTTAAAATGTTTAATGTTTTCTTTGTAAGTGAATTTGTTATTCTTTTGAGAAAATAAAAAATCTCTAACCGTATTACTTCACTCGGTACAAAGTAAATGTGCATAAATCCTTTGGATCCCAAATTATAGTCAGCTTGACTTTTGAACAACTTTTGACAGCTCTTTGCAAGTGAAGCTCTTTTTTATACGTTAACTATTACATATCTAAAAATATTTCATGAAAACAATTTATAATTGTGTTCGTGCGAACCCTATATTGTTTAGCTTGTCCAATATAATAACTAATTACGGCCATAATTCCGGAATGTTCTCCATAGTTTAAAATGGTCACAGAACATGATAAAAACATTGTTAGAAAAACTAAATTGTCTTGTAAAATACAATTGTGTATCGTCTGTCGCGAAGACAATTAGGCAATGTAATACATGGGTTTCTATTTATAGTTACATATTTGAGACGCCCTAAATTATAAAAGATTATTTTATAATATGGAATCTGTATGAAATTCAAGAAGTATAATAATGGTTATTAAAAATAATATAAATAAGTAATTAGATACTTAGATTAATTCGAAGCAGACGTCGTCGACTTAGCTAAAATATCGAAATTTATTGTTTTATATAATATGAAATCACTTAAATTTACTTAAATAAATTAATCCATAAATTACTTAAATAATTTAATAAGTTTAATAAGAAAGAATGAAATTTTCTTCCTTGCAAATAAGTTTAAATATTTAAATTATTTGCTTAGCATGGAACTTATTTTAACAGTAGTTTCAAGTTATGTGATTTATTTATATTTTTATGAAATTATGATGCAAACGCACGCGGGACAAAATGTTAAATGGATCCTAGTTTTGGCGAAATGTTTTTTAATAATACCATTATACATTTTTGAATCATAGGTACTTACAACAAACAAAATGTATTTCTACAGTAATTAAGGGAACATTTATAAATAATTCACCATAATTATTATTATAGTATTTTATTTTATTATTTCTTCCTACTAGCATGTCTGAATTAAATTTTAATAAACAGTAGGTACTTATAATATAATATAAAATATTGATTTGACTATTGTATATTTAGAATAAACAGTTATTTATTATTATTATTTATCGAAATAATCTACGGACATATAGAGTATGTCCGTAGATTATTTCGAGTGAGTATATAATAAATATATGCATACTAAAAAAATATACATTTCTGTTGTACGTACTTGATTAAATTACCCTGTATTGTAATTTACACATAATTTCAAGGATAATGTATCAGACCTTGTATTGATAAGGTCAATTTCGTTTTAGAAGGTACCTAATTATCAATAGGTAGTCTTGGAATTTGTATAAAAGAATTATTTAAATTAATTCATTTTCGATTTGATAAAAGTTATTTTATAAAACCTGAATGTTTGTTCAAAATTTATACATTTTTATATGAATTTGTTTACATTCACTCAGTCATATCGCATATATATATTTTTTTCTTTATAAATTTATACATCCCTTAATAATAACAAAACATAAAAACGAGTTTTTACAAATACAACGTTTTTAAACATGCTTCAAATATTTGTGTTAAGTTACATGTTGTATTAAAAATAGATAGTATTTTTTAAAGAAAGATAAATACGATCTCCGGCAGGGCTCGCACCTGTGTTCGTCCGGTTATTTACAATAAAATTTATAATTCCAAAAGGTCTGGTTATTTCTTATAACTTTCATCCCCTATTTCAACCTCTTTCGGCCTTTTTTTCGCATTAAAAAGTAGCCTATGTCCTTTCTCAAGCTCTAGACTTTCTGTGTACCAAATTTCATTTAAATAGGTTCAGTAGTTTTGGCGTGAAAGCGAGTCAGACAAATAGAGTTACTTTCGCATTTATAATATTATTAAAGGATAAGGATTAGTGAGGATGATTTGGATTCAAACGCATGTGGCTTGACGTGGTCACATCTCTAGGCTATCATTGCACCGCTAAGCACAATACCTATTGCTACTCATCAATTTGGTAACAAAATAGGTTTTAACGAGTATTTAATAGTTTCGAACCGTTTAGACCTCAATTGCTTTGTAAATGTCAGATTTTCCACTGTGACCACATTCTTAGATAAAATAAGGATGACACGTGATTTCCTGTATCGTGAGTGTTTTTTTAAAACACAACATTTTGACATACACAAACACACACACCCGGAAAAAACTTCCTGTATCACAGAAACTTAGGTTCCCATACTATACTGTAAGTAGGTTGTCTTACTTGGTGATAGAAATAGTCCCCTTTACGAGTTTAGTATTTTAGTCCCCTTACGATTGTCATTTGCTAGGTATTCATAAATATGACAATCGGGACTGGAGGATTTACGTGGTCTCCGAGGCACAGAAGTCTAAGAAGTGGGTCTCGAAGTGGTAACACATCTAATAATAATAAATCAACCTATATACTGTCCCACTGCTGGGCAAGGGTCTTCTCTCAGTATGAGAGGGATTAGGCTATAGTTCACCACGCTAGCTTAATGCGGGTTGGCAGACTTCACATGCCGTCGAGACTCAGGCATGCAGGTCTCCTCACGATGTTTTCCTTCACCGTTAAATCGAGTGATAATTACGGACATGATTTCGAAAAGTCAGAGGTGTGCCTTGGATTCAAACCCGAGACCTTTGACTTGGCAATCTAGTGGTCATACGCCTAGGCTATCACAACTTTTTTAAGGTAACACATCTACTACTGATAAAAACCAAACCACGCAAATCCAATTCCATTAGTTCCAAAAATTACCAACTTTCGTTCTATTAAAAATTGTACGTAAAACCTGTTTTCAAAACCGATGTTTGTAAGAAAATATTTTGAAAACGCTCCCATATGGCGATAGGTTTCGTTTAAAATCTAAGTATTACTAATTGGTAAATTAACGGTTATCGGATATGTTACGATTGCGCAGTTCGTTTGCTTTGAAAACATTAACTGTGAACTGCATGATAAGTACATCTGGGTGGCGCGTATTGCCGTTAAAATTTGCAGTATTTTAGTGTTTAGTTTTCAGTTATGACCTAGGATTATTTAACCGCCTAAACCCTACATGATAACTTACATATTGGTTTTAATTTAATTTTCTTCTGGAGGCACTTATTCTCTTTTAAGAAATTGTAAAAATAACCATTACCGATACTGCCTTAAGAAATATTGATCGACATAACATTAGCAGACACGAGAGAGTTAAGAGACACAAGAGTACCAACTCATTAATGAAACAATAATAGAGAAATATTTTTTTCACATTTAGATAACTAGTATGTCTATTTACTGCCTCGTTGGTCTGGTCGAAAGCGTGAATGTTCCGCTATACGTCCTGAGTTCGATTCCCAGGTCAAGCAGTTTTGTTGGGTTTTCTGTGAAATTTCCAGCAGCAGCTCGGAGTCTGGATTTGTGCCCGGTTGATGGCAATTCGCCCCCTATTACATGGGAATTAAACAAATCGGCGAACTGTGTAACTGGTGTATCCTGTACATAACGGGGAATACTATGTTATGTTATCTACATGCATACATAGCTTCATGCCTGTTTCCCATAGGGGTAGGCCAGAGACTATAGATTTCCACTTGCTACGATCCTGGCACACTTTCGCTTCGTTATTTATGTTATCAAGTCTTTTCATTCTCTGACATGCACCTATAAACGATAGAACACGGTAAAACAGTTTGGCGCCGGCAGCCTTGCGGATCATTAGATCCGACTACAAAGCTGCTGCTGGGTTTTGTTGACTCTTTCAACACGCGTTTCTTCCGAACGTGCAGAGAGGAAGTTCCATTCGATCTCTCGCGAACACGAGTTTATTTTGCAATAAACTAAAACGTTGTAAGTTCGTAACATTGCATAATTTGTGTAGCTGTATTACTGCGGAGGGTATTGCGACACGAACTTTGTAAGTTGGCTTCGTTGTTATAAATTATGAAGAAACTTTTAAAGTTTCACAGAAAATAATAACATTTGCTACGAATTTTTGTTACGTAAACACGTTTCATCGATTTTATACTGACGACGTCTGTCTAGTCTAGTGGTTCAAGTACCGGACTGCTGATCACGAGGTCGTGGGTTCGATTCCCACAAGACAGAAACATTTATGTGATGAACTTAGGTATTTGTGTTTGTCTGGCTGTTTCTTATATATTATAAGTATGTATTTACAAAAAAAAAGTATTTAAGTATTATATCCATTGTCTAGTACCCATAGTACAAGCTCTGCTTAGTTTGGGACTAGATGGTGCTGTGTAAAAATGTCCCAGGATATTTATTTATTATTATTATTATTATTTATAATTAGGTGCCGATTTGTCTTTGGAGCCCTTACAGGGCACTATGCCGCAAATGACTTGCTCCTTATAATGAAGCTGGGTTTAAACAATGACTGCAGAGTCTGTGGTGAATTCAAGGAAACAGTGCAGCACATCTTGTGTGATTGTGACGTCTTGGTGACGAAACGGATGAGTCTAAAGACTTAAGGTTCCTTCCTCTTAGTGGATTAGCCGCCTTCATGAACCACGTCTTCATAGAATAAGGAATATATGGTATTGGGGACAACACAAAAGATCCCACTGGGTCGAAGTGTTGCTGCAACTTAGGTGTGTGTTTCACAGTTTTATTTTCTATAGCAATATTTAAGAACTTAACTCTTAATTATTCCAAATCGTATGCACGATGTATTTTTTAGGTGCTTAGAACTCTGCTACCGAGTTCAACGCAACAACAAACAACCAAAAACCATCGCTCACATTTTATTTTATGTTAATCAAAAACCAACTGTATGACGTCAAAAAGCTATCAATAAATTGGGAAGACAATGATTCTGTATAAGGCGGGACAGTCTCACACGTTAATAGTGACGTATGTCGCAAGTCGGAAATATAAATAACATGACCTTATAGTTTACGTTAATGTGTTGTATTTGCTTTATTATTACTTTTCTTCGCGCCAATTAAGATGCCAGATTTTGTGACGGTATTAAAATTATTATTTGCTAAGCTGAAATTGAAAATATTATTTTTTATTTTAAATTGACGTAAATATCTATAGTGTCATTGTATTTTTACCAAGGCCAAGAGGTTTCGAGACAAAAATATGTTTAAATTCGCTTAGCTATAATTTTACAGACATGAGTTTTAAGATCTCAAAATTTAACCTCCCCCTTAAAATTCAAAAGTTTGTTGTTATTTTGTTATTTGGTTGTAACACTGTTTTCATTTAGGCACACTTCATGTTTCATTGTGTATGCATTCATTATTCATATACATTTATTGTTTTGTATATACAAAATGATAATGCATCTGTAAAAACAACTGTTTACAATACAACCATCTTATTGTAAACATTACGATATTGTTCATGTTATTGCATTATTAAGTTTGGGATTATTCAATAACGTCACTTCTTGTTTTTTTGTCTAAATTCTGTTAGGTAGACTTATATTTTAAATTGCTTTAATAAAATACTTATATTTTATTGAATTTTGTGTAGTTACACGTATCAGATTCGCAGTTGTGCCATTTCTAATCTAATATAGGTACGATTATATTATTAATCTTTGATTTATTAGGTACTCAATTTATTGTAGACTATAGTCATAAAGTTGTGATAAAGTTACATGGATATACCCATATCTTCGGAAAATACTGAAATCATGATAACGGCGATTTACAAATTATTGTGAATGATTTGGTTGATATCGGAGCAAAAAACCCAACTATGTATAAGACTGATTTAACTGTATTAATGATGCATGATGAATCATTAATTGATTCTTTGATTGATTAGTTTAATAATCTTACATACCATTTCACTGAAGATAACTGCGTAATGACGTTCCTGCTCAGCTGTTGTCGGTGGAGCAATCGTGACTCTATCCTCTGCCTTCTTTGCACTCTTGATGTGACTCGATCAGGTTCATCCGTTCCATCATTTCCTTTTGGGAACTATATAGCAAGTAATCCATGTTAGGTTCCATAGTCTTAAAAGACTGGCAACTCGTTCTCAGTTCAGTCTAACGTTGGAAAATTATTATTTTCCAATAACGTAACCTACTTGGGTTGTGGAAGTGGCTTTATGATTGCTGTTTTCCGCGATTTTACTTACATTCCGACTTTTTGAGACAAAGGTAGCCCATGTCTTTCCACGGAATGCTATAAATTTTATCGAAATGAGAGGTTTAAATGAAATAAATTAATAGACACAATTACTTTCGTAAGCTGCAATGAAATTCAATACAGTCGAAGCAGATGATCATGTAATTTTATAAACGTAAGGTTTCAACTCACGTAAGCGAATTTTATAACCAGATAAAAGTTATCAGGATTTGCGCAAGCGCATCGATATAACATTTGAAACCCAGTTAGTTTATCTAGTATTACAACAGTTACTGATAATGTCGATCAAGTTATTTCAAAAGAACGTGTTGGTATTGACGGAAATTTCTTTGACCTGCTCTATTCGTGGTGAGCTTGTACATTTATCGCAGTTTTTAGCATTGATGTACCTGGATATTTTTTTTTTAAGTAATGCAGGGTTTTTTGTAAATATTGTATAACTACTTAGTTAATGTCGCATTTACTAAAGCAACAGACTGAGTTAGATCAAACAATTTATCTTAATCGACAACTACTTAACATTTTCGTTCTACTTTGTTATTCCGACAAGAATTGTCGATAAAAATCTTAACAATTAGTCCCCCCACAAGAAAAACATGTTATTAAAACCTCTGATTAGCTTAAAATAACATATCTCAACATCTATCAGGTGTTAAATCCATCATAGTGTATCGTAGGTGCCAATCAACGCATAAACACGTCAACTGACCGCTTCATATCAGCTCATAAAAATATACCTAATTGCGATAAAGTCCTAGTAATAAATTAGTAAATGATAACAGAATATTTTTTTGCCACTCCTCGTAAAAAGAATTATGATTTAAACTTAACGTTGTCTATGATGGTCCTTAATTAACCTATAAAATTAAATAATTTAATTATAATAAATCATTCTATTCGGACTCTGCAAAGTGGACTCCACAAATTAATTGCACTTTTGTGTAGCGGTTAAGCTCACTACGACTGTTGCGTCGGTTATCGCGTTCGATTTCCCCCTCGGCCTCGAGACAAATCATTGTATGATCCACAGATATTCTTTTGAGTCTGGCGTACTTTGTGTCCGATATTTGTATATCTGCAAAAGCAGCCGCAATACAGGGCTTATTTCCTAATACGGGAACCATATTTTAAAATATAAGGCTTACGGGAGTCTCCCAATACGCGCTAGTCAAACGTTGTGGACTATGCTACTCATTCTATATTCACAACAGTGAGGTATATTACTAATAACAAATATAATAACATTTTATTCAACATATTACAGCGAAATAGTCATTGAGTGATTATGCCAAACAACAAACCTGTCAGCAGGTTACTACTAATTGTAGTAAACTAAGCGTAATTAGCTGATTATTATGTATTTATGCGTACCGTTTAATTATTATTGGCAATGACAGTGAACGATGGAGAAAATGTCACGTTCACGGTTTCTGTGTAGATATTGTTTGTGTACCTGTGAACGTGTTTTGAAAATGTGAAGAACCCTGCCAACGTGACACATTGTCACGCTGAACTTGTGTCGTAGACTGTGACATCTAGCAGATGGTCAAGTTCAATCGCAAAACTGGATCCTGCTATACAGGGTATCCTAGTGCGGCATCCAGTGTCCATTATACTTGTGACTTTATGAATAGACTTTATTATTAAAACTACTTAGAGAAGGATTGATATACCCATGATCCACACGACATGTAGTCATTATCTAGTAAATTTACAGACTTTACCAGAGCAGAAAAATCAAGCAGTAGTGCCAATGTTCACTAACTATCAAGGACGTCGCATAACCAATTACAGTTAGTAAAGTAAAAATTTTGACTATCGGTTAACACCAGACTTTCCAACAGTAGTTATCGGTTACAATATTTTTTTATCATTCTGATAACATATACTTTTAGATTTCTTATTGATAAGTAAGTTATTTAATCCCCTATGATCGAACATTACATTATTTAGTAATAAAACGTCATATTAAGATTAGTTTAATACTTTAATATAGGCTCGCCCTGTAGTACATGTAACCTAAAATACCTACGATGAAGTGTGGGTGTATAATAGTACACCTCTGCTTATACCTTCAGGGAATACAGTGGCGATGATATGTTGGTATTCGGATCTTGTGGGATCTAAAGTACCTCTTTAAAGATTTTTGCAAGCGTTAATCTATACTTCTATACTTACTAATATTATAAAGAGGAAAGATTTGATTGTTTGTTTGTTTGTGTTAGATAGCCCATTTATCGGGGAAGGCTATATACCATTACTCTAGGACTAAGAGAAGCGGTGTAGCAATGAACAATGTTGCTAAAACGGGGAAAAGTTATCAAGACCACGCGGGCGAAGCCGCTGGCGGGAAGCTAGTGCTAAAATAAACTAATCCAATAACAATAAAGTATTTATATAGCCTGGCTTATTTATAAACCAATCGTCAGTAATAAACGTAATACCCATGTATTTTTATTTTTATTTATTTATAGCCTGGCTTAGTTGTTTTTCATAGATATCGACGGTTAAAAGGAAATAGGGGATAAGCGACAAAAGATGAAATGTTCAGGAGAGCCGTTCAAAGTTTTAAATTTTAGAAAAACTGACGTATTTTTGTCATTTATTAAGATATTGTAAAAAGTGAAACAGTTATAAAATCAGATAGAAATGGAACAGTTACTGGTATCCTTAGTTTTAGTGATTTGACGTTATTTAAAGTAGTTTTTGTCGCTTATAACCACAGCTTTTAATTTTTGAATGAGGAAATATGGCATAAGATACAAATGACAAAATCAAATATTAAAGGATAAGAAGCATATGCGACATTCCAATTTATCATTTCTCAAGGTAAAAGGGTATAAGCGACTAGACCGTTCAATCAATATTATAGGAAAAGAAGGATAAGGTACTTTTCATAGTGGTTGTATAAAAGATAATAGGGTACAAGAAACAGTCGGCATTCAAAATAATACCAGGATATAAGACATTAGTAACACACAATGTCGCTACGAAGCAAAGAAATATGGATGAACAGCCACCCCAAAAATAATGAAGTAGCGCAACCACCACAATCCTTCATCAGGAAAATATCTAAAACAGATATTACACGACACCGTAATTGGGTCTCTAACTTCTAAAGTAGGGTGACATTGCTTGGGAGTAAATTTTCACAAAAACATACTAAGGATAGATCGTTAATATGTTTTAAGGCCTCTTAGTAAGATAGATCCTACTAAGAGGCCTATTACAGTATACCATGCTATAATTTTACACTAAATGGTAGATTTAAAAGATATAGCTCGTCATTTCATATTTACTAACGAGCAGATTAAATAATATGGAATTAGCGACAATCGTATTTATATTAGTAAACGGAAGTAAGGTATAACCACCAGTGTCATATTAAAATCAATTTAGGTAATAAGGCATAACCGACTTGGCTGTCATTAAGAACTAAATGGAAATAGGGGATAACCGCCAGAGTAATATAAGTATGCATTTTGTATATAGGGCACAAGCGCCACAGCTCTGTTAAATTACGAAATGGAAGTTAGCTTTAAGCAACATTTGTACTTTTCAATTGAAATGCTTAAAAGGCATAAACAACCATAAGCTTGGCACCCTTTTGAAGTAAAAAAGCATTACCGACAACAAACCCAAAATAAATCATTTTTGTAGGGGTACAATCACCTTTATAGCAAAAATGACCAGAATTTTCGTCGGTTAGCTAAAATAACACTATAAAATGTTGTTTTTTTGCTTGGGCATAAACGCCAAAAAAGTCATCGTAGAGCCATGGGAGTAAGCGCATTCGAAAGAGCAGAAAATTTCAAGTCCAATGGCATATATAACTCATTTTTGACCAAAATGTCGCTTATGCCCTATTTCCTTTTAACCGTCGATATCAATACGCTGGTGATATCCAGCTTTAGGTAGAAATTAACTTCATGAAAAAAATAGTGTGCTTTATTTTTTGTGCCATACTTGAAGAAATATAATTATAGTTATCATTTAGTAATTAATCGTAATCGTTAATTATATAATTATCCGGTATTAGACATTAAATACGTATTTAAGCTGTTTATTTCTGGAAAATAGCATAGTGACAAATATCAAGTACTTAATAATATCTTACATAATAAGTGGCTAATAATGTTAAAAAAGCAATCAATCATATAGATAATATCAATTATGCATTAAAAACATTGTATAACAAAAAATACCAATATTGAATATTTAGAATGTCATATTATGCGTAAAATTTACACATCGTCTGGACAGTCCAACTGTAATTATGAAAGCTATTGAATCCGAGTTACAATAATGTTCTGCAATCTTCAATTAAATATTTTTTTATCAGATTGTATGATGATTTTCTAATATTTATAGATGTTTCTTACTTTCATAAGTTGAATTAACTGAATATTTTTTAAATTATACACCGTGAAGATGCAATAGGGACAGTCTCGCGTTATACAAAATTGAGGTCAACCTAAGTACAATTTCTTACTAATTTTACGAAAGCTAGCTAGAAGTCGTATTCCAATCGGATGTTACAGATCCCAAAGAAGTAGGTACATACATAATAAAACACTATTGAATTAAAAAAATCTATCTTGTAAGTATTGTTTGTATGAAACTGAGAAAACTATTTATGAATAAGAAAAAAAAATCCGTCCTGTGACAATCTTGTTTTCTCTGTTAAAAATATATCCTTGATAAATCTGACATTTGGAAACCCCGTTTTTTATTTTGTTAAAAGTAGTTACTGGGATCGAAAGCTGGGATAAACCGAGCTAGATATTTAGATACGCAACTACATTGCAAATTCACCGCGTGCAATTTAGTTTTTTATTACTCTTACCGTTTTAGACATTCAGTACCGGTATCGGATCGGGCAATGACCGGAACCGGTATAATGTAATTTGTTTTGGATGGACGGTTCCGTAGACATTATTATAGCTTTATTTTTATTAGTTTAATGATTGAGATAATTGACATAGCTGTATGATTGTTTTTGTAGTCTGGAATTGATATTATTTAGTGTTTGCCATTTTAACAGTTAGTTTAAGAAAGATTTAAACAGCGATTGTTTGACCTAATGTGCCTACATCGTTAGCTTATCTATATGTTTTAGCCTCATACGTAAAATAGGGAGCGAACTATATTACAATTAACAAGGCACAAGGCAAACTTCTCCTACATGAATAACAAAACAATTACCTACGGAACTCTGATAAGAAGAAGACTCACTTAACATATGTTCCGCGTTCCGAAACATAAGGAAGTGCCTTAAAAAGAAAAAAGTAGGTACCTACTTCCCATGTCGAGTCAAGTCAACTATCGTTCGTCGAATCGTAATAACGATACAATGCCGTTGTGGTACAGAGTAAATATTTTTGTCGGTCCTCTGTATCGGAACGGGTTAGAATACAATATTGATGTCTAAAAAAGAAATGATGTCTGAAAAAGCAGTGATAGCCTAGGGGTATGACCACTGGACTGCCAAGTCGAAGGTCTCGAGTTCAAATCCAAGGCACGCACCTCTTGACTTTTCGAAATCATGTGCGTAATTATCACTCGCTTTAACGGTTAAGGAAAACATCGTGAGGAAACCTGCATGTCTGAGAGAAGCATGGCATGTGAAGTCTGCCAACCCGCATTAGGCCAGCGTGGTGGACTACAGCCTAATCCCTCTCATACTGAGAGGAGACCCGTGCCCAGCAGTGGGACAGTATATGGGTTGATTATTTATTTTATTTATTTATTGATGTCTAAGGATTCTATAGAAAATCTATATTTTACGTTCCATTTCAAGAAAAATCGAAAACAAAAAATATTATTTAAATATCCCGCGCAAACGCTTTTCCTGACAATATGGCGCCCTATGTCATCGTGACGTCATTTACTTGTATTTCTATACGAAACACACTGTACACACAACTGTTTACAAGTGTAGTTGTCGTCATCAACCATTCGGCCAATCACAGCCGTTTACGATCACGTGACAAAATATCTCGTATTTTTCTGAACTGACTAACTGAATAGTTGATTTCAAAAATTTATATTCAATACGAATGCCATCAATTAATAGATCCTATATTTAACATGCTATCAAATACTCTCCTCTCTCCTCTGCCA
The DNA here is from genome assembly GCA_946251955.1 of Acronicta psi. Lineage (NCBI taxonomy): Eukaryota > Metazoa > Arthropoda > Insecta > Lepidoptera > Noctuidae > Acronicta > Acronicta psi. The sequence goes on along the minus strand of OX276493.1, from coordinate 6,550,949 downwards.
TTTCAGATCGGCATCTCGTAAGGGGCGAGATAAGACCTCTTGGGTCTGTCTGCAAATTAATTTTTAATCTTTATTTCGGTGCGATTCCCAGGTTAAGCCTGGTGTTATTGTTTTTTTTTTACATAATTTTCAGTAGCAACTCGCCCCTTATTTCTTCTCTTTAAGTAATTAAAATGGCACCTCTATTATTTTTTTATAATTATTATGACACTGTACAGTTTAAATTTTCTGATTATTTCCGCGAGCGATTAATTTGTCTATGTCACAGTTCCGGTGAGTTATTTAGAACAGCCTCGAACAATACTGCTGCGCTTTCGCAATGTTTTCATTTCGTCTGCGCGTGCGCTTGTGATTGCTTAGATATCGACCTTCTGCACTGATAGTTTTTAAAATTTTTGCTCATGAGACGATGGGTCAGAATATTAAATTTCGCATCAACATCATCATCATCAGCCCATAAGATGAGCCACTGCTGGGTGCGGGTCTACCCTCAGAATGGGAGGGATTGACGCTATTGTCCACCACGCTGGCCAACTACGGGATGGCAGACTTTACACGCCAGCTTATAAGCACAGCTAAAAAAGAAGCATTCAATTTCCGTATCATACAATCATACCATCCTTTATTCTCCTAACGCTTCGCTACTGCGCTGCTGTACGTCCATAGTTTTCTGTTCCGTTAGCTCCCATGTAATAGAGGGCGATCCTATTGCCGTAACCGTACAAATTCAAACTCCGAGCTGCTACTGGGAATATAAAAGCAAAAACTGACATGAGAGTCAAACCCAGAACAACTCAACATGAGGCAGTTATAACCAATACCGTTGTCGTTTTCTAGAAATTTCGGTAGAGAAACGATAAGTGATAATATCACGTTCCAAAGGTCAGTTAAAAATAAATAGGTAAGTTTTAAATTAAACCTGCGACTAAAAATGCGTGATAAATTGCACAACCCATTGTTATGTTACATGAGCATATCTAATCAATGCTTCGGCTGTTGCTTTGATAACTTCAAATATTAATATAGGCCCTTAAATTCACAGATTGACGGTTAAGTTTTTTTTATTGTGAAAGCGGTTGGCGCAATGACCAACCGACCGCAGAGTTTCAACACGAGCGACGGATTTTTCTTTCGTTTTTTCTCGTCATTCGTTCGGAAATTAGGCTCGGCTTACTTCATAATTTTACAAAGATTTTGTATGGCCTGATTTCTAAAAATCAAAAAAGTTCTGGCCCTGTTGTAATTTTAAATTCGAATCAACAAACGAATAAACAACAGAAACAAAATGTATGGAAATGACACAAGCTTTCGACAAATCGGACTGTCACTTTCCTTTTTAGGCAGCGGGAATATATTTCCCACCACTCGTTCATCGATTCGATTTTCAAATTGCAACTTGTCTAGGCCCCCAGCCCCCAACTTGAATGTATAAACAAATAAAAATTATGGAAATGACATTAGTGACAGCTGACAGATAGCCCGATTTGACGAAAGCTTATGTCATTTTCATATATTTTGTTTCTATTTGTTCGTCTCGATCCAAACTATAGATTGCAACTTGGCTAGACCCCGCTGATCAACGTTTTGAAAGTTAGATTTTGGTGGAGCATTCGAACTTTTTTATAATAGGTCAATACGATAAAATTGTCCTGTGGTCCACATGACCAATTATTGGTCAAAAGATCACACACATTATGAATAGAAAATAGTGCATTGTAATAGCTTTTCACCAACGTCCTATCCTAAGGGATTTTAAATAGTTTTACATAGGTATAGATTCAGTCAACTTTTACTGCATTTTTTGTAGAAACATGCAGTAAAAATTAACAGGGACTTATCAGTAAGCTGTGCAACAGGCCCTTATTCTGATTCTAAATATAACTTGTAACACTATTTACGCAATAAGCGTATCTATATCACAGTATACAAGCATAAGTTACTCACAAATTGTGTGTAAAACATTGCAGTTTACTCGCTATTTACATAAGAAGGTGGCAACAATAAATAGCAAATATATCATTATAGCTGTTCTAAGTACTGTAGTAACAAAATACATGCAGACATTAAATCGATTATAGCGATGTAAATCGATTTCGTAAACTCTTCGCGGTGACGAACTCACGTTTCCAGTAATTTCAATATTAGTTCGACTGTTTTTACGACTTGGAAAATTAATGCGAAAGTGTGGTCATGGGCGAAGTTAGCAGCTGTTTAGAATTTAACTAACGTTTGAAAATGACATTGGTGTTGATTCTTCTTTTATAAGACCCCAGGGCCCCGAACTCCGAACTATAGATTGCATAGCCAAGTTGCAATCTATAGTTCGGATCGACAAACGAATAGAAAGAAAATGTATGGAAATGACATTAGTGACAGCTGACAGAGACCGATTGGTCAAAAGCTTAATATTATGTCATTTCCATACAATTTGTTTCTAATCGTTCGTCGATCCAAACTATAGATACCTACATTGCAACCTGCAGCTCTTGTCGATGGAGCAATGAACACTGTTCTCTATTCCTTTATACAACTAATTGAAATAAACGTTTTTTTTTTTACTCGATCCCCACTCTTCCTTCAACAAATAAAACTTCGTCTAGACATAGGTGTCAATCAGCCGTTTTCTATTTGGCTGTAAATTTGCTATTAGGTGAACACCTGAAGTAATATGTCATTTGGCTTAGATGCTCTGTTTTACCACTAGTAAGTTCCCGTTCAATTACTTGGCAGATAAATTCATTGAAATAAAACTACTTTTTACGGATTTTATCGCGTTATATTGATATTATTTTAATCCCGACGTTTCGTCATGGTCACGGGTGACTCGTTAATTCATTCAAAATTTTGTTCCATTTTTGAATTTATCCGGCGATTAGCGGCTAGCCAGTGGTGAAACAAACCAAAAAAAAAACAAAAGAAAAGGATAGAAAATATAAATTCCTGTCTTTGATAACTTGTTTTTTTAACAACGTAAATTTAGTTACCAGGTTCAGGTTTCAACAATTTCGTATGCTTATTGAAACTATATATTTCTCTAATATCATGATACTGCACCTATAAGTACACTCATACTATTTTTTATCTGTTGACACGTCACGACTATTTGCTTTATTGTTATTTTTCAATGATGCTTGTAGTAAAGAGATTTATATTGCGATAAAAATTACTTTAGTCCGATAACTAACAAAACTAGTATATAGGTACCTACTATTTTATAGTTAAAACGTACTCGCTTGTCTCCGGGTATTAGTAATCCTACTAAAATTATTATAAAGTAAAAAACATCAACCCTCCATGATGTTGTTACTCTTTCAAGCAAAAACTACTAAACGGATTTCGATGAAATTTTACAATATTATTGTGTATACATCAGAATAACAAATAGGCTATATAAGATTTTTGATGACGCCTGTGGTCTAGTGGTTCGAGTACCGGACTGCTGATCACGAGGTCGTGGGTTCGATTCCCACAGGACACAAACATTTATTGTGATGAACTTAAGTGTTTGTTTGTCTGGGTGTTTCTTATATATTATAAGTATGTATATATAAAAAAAGTATATAACTATTATATCCATTGTCTAGTACTCATAGTAGAAGCTCTGCTTAGTTTGGGACTAGATGGTGCTGTGTAAAATGTCGCAGGATATTTATTTATTTATTATGGGGAATTCCCACGGGTATGGGAAATAATTATGAACGCGTGTAAAAGTGGGGTGCGTAAAAAGAGCCTCCACGTGTGACGATACATAATTGATCGTCCGGCGCATCCTGGGCAGTCAGCCTCGATATATCAACATGCTGACTGGCTAATCTTTTTATCGGGGCATGAACTAAATGCCAAATCGTAGACCAGAAGGATGGGCAGCAGCATCCTTTTCTGTGGAACAACACCCCTACTGCGCTCACCAACCCGCCTGCCAAGCGTGGTGAGTACCGGCAATTACCCCTCAAATGACGACACAAACAAATAACCGGCCCCTAGTCCCCGGCGGCCTCGCTGTTCCAGGTTCTGGTAGCAGCCATGGTAGCGGCGAGGCAGGGGGTGCTAAGAATCTCCGGCAGAGATCCAGCTACCAACACAAACGACTTTTGGCCCTGGTAACCTACAACGTACGCACACTGAGGGCAGACGGAAAGATTTTTGAGCTGGAAGAAGAAATAGAAAAGATGCACTGGGATGTCATGGGTCTGTCAGAAGTCCGAAGAGAGGGCGAGGACACGATAACCCTGAGATCTGGCAATCTTTTCTACTACCGGGAGGGCGACCATCAGTCCCAAGGTGGTGTCGGGTTCCTCGTCCGCAGGTCCCTCATCAACAATATCATTACCATCGAAAGTGTGTCGAGCAGGGTTGCATACCTTATACTCAGAATATCTAAGAGGTATTCCTTGAAGGTCATACAGGTGTACGCACCGACCTCGACACACCCAGATGATGAAGTGGAGAGTATGTATGAGGACATCAGTAGGGCCATACATACCACCAAAACACACTTCACAGTTGTTATGGGGGACTTCAACGCAAAGCTGGGCACACGATGCGATGGTGAGCTGAGAGTGGGGCAATTTGGTTATGGGCAACGGAACCCCAGGGGACAGAAGCTGGCCGATTTTCTGGAAAAGGAGGGACTCTTTATGATGAACTCCTTTTTCCAGAAGCCGCTTCACAGGAAGTGGACCTGGATGAGTCCCGATGGTTTTACGAAGAATGAGATAGACTTCATTATGACCAATAAAAGACAAATATTCAATGATGTCTCTGTGATCCACAGGGTGAAAACCGGCAGCGATCACCGAATGGTAAGAGGCACATTGAATATAAATCTCAAAGTTGAGAGGTCCCGTCTAATGAAGTCTACGCTCCGGCCCTCTAGTGCTCATATCCAAAACCCCGGGAGCTTTCAGCTCGAACTCCAAAATCGCTTCGAGTGCCTAGAACATTGCGTTTCTGTGGACGACATAAATAGTAGGTTGGTAGAAACTGTCCAAACGGTTGGGTCTAAGTTCTTTAAGAACCACCGTAAAGGTAGACCAAAAAAGCTCTCCGACCATACCCTCAATCTTATGGCAGAACGACGCGCTATGACGCTCCAGTCTTCTTATGATGCTGAAGCATACAGGCTGCTCAATAAACAAATTTGGAAGTCCTTACGTCACGATATCCGCACCTTTAATACTAACAGTGTTAAAGAGACCATTGAGCGGAACAAGGGCTCCAAAGTTTTCGCAAGAACCATGTCTATTGGGCAAAGTCGTATTATGAAGCTGAAGACTGAAGACGGCAGTGTAGCGTCGACTAAGCCAGAGATTTTGGAAGAAGTCGAGAAGTTCTACCGACAGTTGTATACGAGTACCTCGGCAACTAAACCTACTATTGGCTCGCCAACAGACCCCCGAGCCAAATTAACCCGACACTATACCGAAGATATCCCGGACATCAGCCTGTACGAGATTAGGATGGCCTTGAAACAGCTGAAAAACAACAAGGCGCCGGGTAACGACGGAATTACAACGGAGCTTCTGATAGCGGGTGGAACACCGATACTTAAAGTCCTTCAGAAGCTATTTAACTCTGTTATACTCGAGGGCACAACGCCAGAGGCATGGAACAGAAGCGTGGTGGTGCTTTTCTTCAAAAAAGGAGATAACACCTTATTGAAGAACTATAGACCCATCTCGCTTCTGAGCCATATCTACAAGTTGTTTTCAAGGGTCATCACGAATCGTCTCGAGCGCAGGTTTGATGACTTCCAGCCTCCCGAACAAGCCGGTTTCCGAAAAGGTTTTAGTACCATAGACCACATCCATACGCTACGGCAGATTATACAGAAAACCGAGGAGTATAACCTGCCACTTTGCTTAGCGTTTGTGGACTATGAGAAAGCCTTCGATTCGATTGAAACTTGGGCGGTGCTGCAATCTCTGCAGCGGTGCCACATTGACTATCGGTATATCGAAGCGTTAAAGTGCTTATACAAAAACGCCAATATGTCGGTCCGAGTACAGGAACAGTGTACGGGAGCAATTCCATTGCAAAGAGGTGTTAGACAGGGGGATGTCATTTCCCCGAAACTGTTCACCACCGCAATGGAAGATGCCTTCAAGCTACTGAAGTGGAAAGGATTCGGCATCAACATCAATGGCGAGTATATCACTCATCTTCGATTTGCCGACGATATCGTAGTCATGGCAGAATCGCTGCAAGAGCTCAGCACAATGCTCAATGACCTCAACAGAGTTTCCCAGCAGGTGGGTCTTAAAATGAACATGGACAAGACGAAAGTCATGTCAAACGCCCATGTCATGCCTATCCAAATATCCGTTGGGAGCTCTGCTCTCGAAGTTGTCGACGAGTATGTCTATCTAGGACAAACCGTCCAGCTAGGTAGGTCCAACTTCGAGAAAGAGGTCACTCGTCGAATCCGACTCGGCTGGGCAGCGTTCGGGAAACTTCGCAATGTCTTTTCGTCATCTATACCACAGTGCCTCAAGACAAAAGTCTTCAACCAGTGTGTGTTACCAGTGATGACATATGGCACAGAGACGTGGTCACTCACTATGGGCCTCATAAGAAAGCTCAAGGTCACTCAGCGAGCTATGGAACGAGCTATGCTTGGTGTTTCTCTACGCGATCAAATCAGAAATGAGGAGATCCGTAGAAGAACCAAAGTGACCGACATAGCTGAAAGGATTAGCAAGCTAAAGTGGCAGTGGGCGGGGCACATAGCTCGTAGAACCGATGGCCGCTGGGGCAGAAAGGTTCTCGAATGGAGACCACGCACCGGAAAGCGCAGCGTGGGACGGCCTCCAACGAGATGGACCGATGACCTGGTAAAGGTCGCTGGAAGTCGCTGGATGCAGGTAGCATGCGTCCGGTCCCTGTGGAAGTCAATGGGGGAGGCCTTTGTTCAGCAGTGGACCTCTTTTGGCTGACATGATGATGATGATGATGTAAAAGTACGGAGAACATTCGACGAAAAATTGTGTTGCATGATTCTGCCGCTAAGGAATAATGTGCTAAGTAACATTATGCAAAAGTTTACTAATGTACTTAGGGGCTAGGGGAGAGCCTACTGCCATTAACCGGCCACAAATCAAAACTGAGAATTTCATAGAAAACCCCAATAACAAAAGGCTCGTCCTTTAAATCGAAAGGACCTCAAATGTAGCATTTCTGCAGTAATGCCTGTTTTCAGTTTGTGTGAAGTACAATCTAACCGGGGGGGCTAGACAAGTTGCATTTTGACATTCGAATAGACAAACAAAATGTATGGAAATGACACAAGCTTCCGACAAACCGGGCTGTCACTAATGTCATTTCCATACATTTTGTTTGTCGATTCGAATGTCAAAATGTAACTTGTCTAGCCCCCAGATAGTTAAAGTTTCAAGATGACAACGCGCTAGTGACACTGCTGTTGTTGCTGGCGTATATAAATATAAGGAAGGAATTTCATTCGAAAATTTATAGACTTCAAGAAAACATAGTAGTAACATAGCATTAAGTAATTTGTACCGCACTATATGAGTCTTACGATACTCGAAATAAAAGTATTATTATTATTATTTGTATCTCCTATTTTGGATTTCTCGGCATGCCTTACGAGAGGAAGACGTCCGGTCCTTTGGTAGGCTTGCGCTGGGACACAGGTCCAACGCGTAGAGGCCCCTTGGAGAGCTTTGATCTAATGTGTAATGAGGCTCCGACCTGAGCTAATCCATAACTGCACTATGGTAATACAGCTACGGACTATCCCAGGTGAGAGCAGGAGCTATTGCAAAGTGTGGAAGTTAAAGCTGGTCTATGAATGTGGGTGTTCGGTGTACTAGGTAGATAACTTCATATGCCGGAAGAAAACGGCGTCTGCCTACAGCCTGAAGAGTCTTATTATTATTATTATAAGCGTCTTGATATACGCCCCGAGTCCAATAAAAAAACTAGTTTTTTTGCGAAAAACACATGCTACAGGAAGGAAACATTAGCTACCTACCGTTCAACGGATACAACGCTTTAGACAATCGCATGCGTGTTGTCACAATAAACCGACGCGACGCGCGCGCAGACTCGCCTACGCAAAATAATATTGCTTGTATTTGTTTAAGGCGTCGCCGTCCTTAGTCGAGGTTATTGTCGATTCGTCATACTTTTTAAATCATATTCATTGTAAACTCGTCACAACCATAAAAAAGATTGCGATTATTTGCCATAAGTTACAAGTCGTTCTAAACTCAACACACATCATCACTACCTTTTTGTTTATGGGTTAAACCTTCAAAAAGCTGCCGATCTTCGGGTATTAGACCTGGGTGTATGAGATTCTTAACAACTTAAACTAACCCGGTAGCCACCATAAACACATGCGATGGAGCACCGTTGCCTCTTAAAAGATCACCCCAGAATCTCACCTGAGCTGCACCTGGGCGTGGGCACAATCCTTTGGAATGGCGTTACCTAGCAACGGTTAAAACAAATCTAACAAAATACGATCACATTAAAATACAAATCACTTTCATGGTGGCCACTATGAAACAATTAAGAAAGCCATGTTCGCATTCACGGTTATGCGAACATAATATCAACAATAAAATTGCTTTTCTAAACTCTATGACTACAATACTTTAAATTTAAAAAATAAATAACGCATAAATTACTTATAGTTTTCGACAAATATCTGTGACAGCCTAGGGGTAGGTCCACTGGACTGCTAAGGCCAAGAAGCCAAGACCTCAGACTTTTCGAAATCATGTGCGTAATTATTATCACTTGCATGCCTGAGAGATTTTCTCGATGGCATGTGAATTCTGCCAACTCGCATTAGGCCAGCGTGGTGGAGATCTGTGCCCAGCAGTGGCGCAGACGCATTTAAAAATATACGCACAGATAATAAACGGCCTGCGGTTATTACACTCTCGCGTCGCGCCGGCGGGTAAAATAAAAACAACTACTGCGACATATATAGATAAGTTAGTTTTAATCTGAATTTGATTGCTATCAACATTTTGTTTACATATCTATATTTATATAATAGGTTTTATCAAATTACCTTGGATTATTTTTGTTTTGTTTGTGTTTTAGGAAAAATACCCGTTAAAAGTTTAACGGGTAATTTTCCGATATCGAAAGAGATATTGATTAAAATCGATTAATCTGTGTCTTAAAATGAATGTATTTTATTAAAGAACTAGCCATCGCCCGCGACTTTCTTTCCCGTAGAAGTAGAATTTTCCCCCGTTGTTGCAAAGTTTTTAAATTTATACTCAGCTCCTATTGGTCGTAGCGTGATGATGTATAGCCTATAGCCTTCCTCGTTAAACAGGCTATCAAACACTGAAAGAATTTTTCAAATCGGACCAGCAGTTCCTGAGATTAACGCGTTTAACTAAACAAATACACTCTTCAGCTTTCTTTCTTTCTTTATAATTTTAGTAAAGATAGCTTCCCGCCAGCGGCTTCGCCCGCGTGGTCTTATAATTTTTTCCCCGTTTTTGCTACATTTTTCATTACTACTCCGCTCCTATTAGTCGTAGCGTGATGATATATAGCCTATGTTACTCGGGGATAATGTAGCTTTCCAAAGGTGAAAGAATTTTTGAAATCGGTCCAGTAGTTTCGGAGCCTATTCATTACAAACAAACAAACAAACAAACAAATCTTTCCTCTTTATAATATTAGTATAGAAGTATAGATAACATAAACAGCGGAGACCTACGTTCAGCAGTGATGATAGGCTGATGATAATGATGATATCAAGACGATGACGACGACGTCTGTGGTCTAGTGGTTCGAGTACCGGACTGCTGATCACGAGGTCGTGGGTTCGATTCCCACAAGGCACAAACATTTTATGTGATGAACTTAGGTGTTTGTGTTTGGGTGTTTCTTATATATTATAAGTATGTATTTACAAAAAAAAAGTATATAAGGGGTCCATAAATTACGTGAGGTGTTTTTTTATTTTTTATATTATGTATTTGCGTTCGATGTAATACGAGCTAGTCATTACCTATTAAAACTTAAAAATATAATATTGAAATAAAACTACTTTTTACGGATTTTATCGCGTTATATTGATATTATTTTATTTTATAATCGATATAATCCGTAAAAAGTACTTTTATTTCAATGTCTAGTATTCGCGTAAGTGTCAGAAATCAATATAATATTGTTTTAAACCTAAATACTGACATTATCATGTTCGTATACGGTATCGGTATATTTCTACCCTTAGGGGTAATGCATTATGCTTGATTAATGAATCTCCCATTTTAATCACACCCTTTTTAATCATTTTTTTTAAAAGAAACGCCAACTCATCGCGTTTTTATTTAAACACAAAAGCGTGGACTGCCTCGATGGTCTAGTGGTCTCAAGTGGTCTCAAGCGCGACTGCTATGCTCGGTCCTGGGTTCGAATCCCGAGCCGAGCAAAGTGTTGTTGGGTTAGCAACTCGGAGTCTGGATTTGTATTGATGGCAATAGGCTCGTCCCCTATTCCATGGGACCGACATACCGGCAAAATGTGGGTGTACATTAGTACAGCTAATATGCGTAAGTTACAAAAACGATAAGCTGGGTACTCACTTAGCAGTGTTTCATGTAACGTATCAGATACAAACTACCATTACCGATTCGGAGACGACGCGCGTCGATGCGAATCACCATGTTCGAAAATGAAGCAGGAAAACTAGAAAGTACATCGGTTTTGGCGGGAATCGATGTAAACCAAACAAGTCACCGTCTATGCGTCATTGACATCAACAGCAGAGAGAGATTCTTGGTCGACACTGGAGCCGATATATCAGTATTAGCGGCAAGAAATAAGAAAAATTTGAAACCGGCGGAAAACACGTACAAGTTATTCGCTGCAAATGGAACGGAGATACGTACCTACGGCGAGCGTCAGAGCGATCAGATATCAACCTGCAAGTGGGTACGGCTCGTCCACGGTCACTGTGTATCTAGCTACGAGCTGCCGGAGCCGCCTTTGTTTTCGAGCTTATAGCGCTCCACGCGCGAGCGGCTCGCAGCGGGCTCGTGCCTACGTACTCACTTGATACCGTATCTGATATATTACATGCTACACTGCTTAGTGAGTACCCAGCTTTACGTAAGGAAGGTATTTTTAACCAAAATTGTAACAAGTGACCTCTAAGATAATTGGGTTGAAGCGACACCAAGTGACCAAGTAATCTGATACTGAAGGAACCGTCTCCTGTTAGTAAAGTGAACGTCTCCAGTATAACATTACATTATTCATGCAAATCATGCATTCATTTACAAGGTACTCCTTGACCTTTAGTTCCTTCGGAGACATAAAGGACCTCACAAATGGCGCTTTTATCACGATTCTAGTAGCATAAGTATAAATACCAATAATGTTTGAATAATTACGTCGAATCAATAACTAATTTGTCGTATAGCACATTATGAAATGGTAAATAGTGATGGCACTGTTATGATGAAATTATATTACTGTAATTTCATAGAAAACTAACGTAATATAATATTATCTACGTTGTAGCATTGAGGATATGTGTAAAAAGTATTGAGTGGATTATCAACCACTAATACCCACTTTATATTAATTCTTTCCGCCAGTGGCTTCCCGCGTGGTGTGGATATTTCTTATAACTTTCATCCCCTATTTCAACCCCTTACAGCCCTTTTTTCGCAATCAAAAGTAGCCTATGTCCTTTCTCAGGCTCTAGACTATTTCATTTAAATCGGTTCAGTAGTTTTGGCGTGAAAGCGCGACAGACAGACAGAGTGACTTTCGCATTTATAATATTAGTGAGGATTGAAGTAGCGATGTCATCCACCGGCACGTGGAATTGATGGAATTGCCGAATGATTTGTTTTGTTTTTACTAAGTTAATGACTCAATAGTAGTGCATAATAACTAATAAGACGAAAAACTAACAACTCGAGAGAGAAAAACAAGAGAGAACTCAACTCGAGTCGAATCGAGTTCAGCCAACTCGACTTTTTACTCGAGTTAGTAAATCGAGTTGACACATCACTATCACTGCCTACCCTTATGAGGGACAGGCGGGAAAATATATATGTTTAGCATAACTATAAAAGTAAAGTAACTAGGTAGGTATACACTTGAAATCACCATGCTAAATCATAAACTTTACTGTCACTTTAAACATTATCGTACCTATTTAGAAAATTACGCGTGAAAATTACTTTTTGCGAACAATGGTCGATAATATTCTCATAATGGTACCATGAAAGTCAATGGCAGTTATTGATTGGGTTGTAACATTTGTAATCATGACTGTGTGTACCCGGAAAGTGGAAACTAATCATCGTTACTGTAGTTTGAATGTAACATGAATGGTTTCCATTTGAAATAAGTGACATTTTCTGGTATTTTATTGTAATTTATTACTTACTAACTTTACGCCAGCAACCTCGCCCGCGTGGTCTTATAAATTTTTCCCCCGTTTTTGCAAAAATAAATCTCGTATTATTGCTACTCTGCTCCTATGAGTTGTAGCGTGATGGTATATAGTCTATAACCTTCCCCGATAAATGCGGTATCTAACACTGTAAGATTTTTTTAAATCAGTCCAGTAGTTTCGGAGCCTATTCAATACAAACAAACAAACAATCAAATCTACCCTGTTTATATTATACGAGTTTCGCTAACTAGCTACTAGACTAGCTGTACCCCGCGGTCTTACTCGCGTTCATTTTTTTTATAAATAATATAATAAAATAAATAATATAATAAAACAATATAAATGTGTAGTATTAGCCTAAGTTACTACTTATAACATTAGCTATCTGCGAGTGAAAGTCTCGTCAAAATCGGTTCAGCCGTTTCAGAGATTAGCCGGAACAAACAGACAGACAAAAATTTTAAAAATAGATTTTTCGAAGTACCGTAAGTGAAAGTCCCGTCAAAATTTAAAAATTGATGCTTTGGTGAAGGTACCGTATTTACTTTCATATTATTATGCATTTTGTGAAAAGATGTTAATTTTAAATTACAAACGATATTCAATTTTATTTATTTGTTTTGATTTCTTTAGTTCCGTGTCGGTAGACTTTGTTGATACCATTTTTATTATTCTGTATTGTTCTGCTTGAGCGAATTTATGATTTATTTATTATTAGAGTAGGTTATGGTTTGAATGACGTGTGTGAAATGATATAGTATATACAAAAATGTAGATAACTATAATAGGTAACTGCCTCATTGGTCTAGTGGTACAAAGCGCGACTGCTACGTTAGAGGTCCTGGGTTCGATCCCCAGGTCGAGTAGTGCTGTTGGGTTTTCTGTGAAATTCCCAGTAGCAGCTCATTCTCAGCAGATTTGTGCCCGGTTGATGGCAAAAGGCTCGTCCCCTATTACCTAAATATACCGGCGAAATGTGGGTGTACATTAGTGCGTCTCTGGCTACCCCTTCGAGCTATACAGGCGTGATTGTATGAACTATAATTAGGTACCTACTCCATTTTACTAATTTCAATATTTTCGCGTAAAAGAAATCTTTCAAAGCAATGAACTCTATTCATTTTCGGCGAAGCCTACAATGTATTTAGTTCACAAGTATTTGGGTCAAACCAACAATTTGGTGCACCAATGTGCCACTTTGTGGGATTCATGTTCGGTTTTTGGATCGTGTGACAAGCTGTAAGTGTTTGGACAAGCTGTGTGATTCCCATGAGGAATAGGAAAAAGCAAGATGTTACATTTAAAATCACATTAATCAATATCATCATCGACCCATATATACTGTTCCACTGCTGGGCACGGGTCTCCTCTCAGTATGAGAGGGATTAGGCTATAGTCCACCACGCTGGCCTAATGCGGTTGGCAGGCTTCACATGCAATCGAGAAAATCTCTCAGGCATGCAGGTTTCCTCACAATGTTTTCCTTCACCGCACATAATTTCGAAAAGTCATAGGCGTGCCTTGGATTCGAACTCGAGACCTTTGACTTCAGACAAGGTTCTGGCCAATAACTTTTTCTATTTTGGATCCGATATATCATCATCATCATGTCAGCCAAACGAGGTCCACTGCTGAACAAAGGCCTCCCCCATTGACTTCAACAGGGACCGGACGCATGCTACCTGCATCCAACGACTTCCAGCGACCTTTACCAGGTCATCGGTCCATCTCGTTGGAGGCCGTCCCACGCTGCGCTTACCACTGCGTGGTCTTCACTCGAGAACCTTTCTGCCCCAGCGGCCATCACTTCTACGAGCTATGTGCCCCGCCCACTGCCACTTCAGCTTGCTAATATCTTTCGGCTTTGTCGGTCACTTTGGTTCTTCTACGGATCTCCTCATTTCTGATTTGATCGCGTAGAGAAACACCAAGCATAGCTCGCTCCATAGCTCGCTGAGTGACCTAGAGCTTTCTTTTTTGGATCTGGTTACAATAGTAGAAAATATAGTCTTACGGACATACCATCACGCCTGTATTCCCCGAAGGATTAGGCAGAGGAGTACACCCACAGTTCCCCAGTATGTTAAGTTAGGTCCCATGTAATAAATGACACAAAGCCAAACTTCGACCTGATATTGGGAATTTCACAGAAAAACCCAACAACAACAACCCAGGGTCTCTTGTCTCCTAGGTAAAAACCCAATTATAATGTTGACCACTTGATAAAAAAAACCTTGATTTTTAAAAAATTTTAGAAGCATACGATTTCTTTTACACGAATACTAGACTTTGAAATAAAACTACTTTTTACGGATTTTATCACGTATACATTGATATTATTTAAAATGTAGGGTAGCTGTTAGTAATTGAAACGTCAAGACGCCTACCACCTTAGTCACCCGTGACCATGGACGCTGTAAAGGGTCCGAAACGTCGGGATTAAAATAATATCCATATAGCGCGATAAAATCCGTAAAAAGTAGTTTTATATCAATGTTTTATTCGTGTAAGTGTCAGAAATCAGTATGCTTCAAAATTTTTTTTTTAAATCAAGCGTTTTTTATCAAGTGGTCAACATTAAAATTGGGTTTTTACGTAGGTACATGTAGTATTGTTTATCTGCATTTTTGATAAAGTAATAGGATTAAAATAATTAAGGAATGTTCACCTTTGTTTTTGCTTTTACTTATATAATATTGTAGGCAATATTGATTGATAAGAATATCGCGATCACGCGCAAGCCCACGCCCACGCTCAAGCCCACGTCCACTCCAAGTTCCACTTCTACAGCATGTGGTAGATACTTGTAGTATTGTAAAGAATTTGCGTCTTTGCGAAATTTATTTTCGTCTTGACCTTTTAGCTTAGGTAAATAGGTACTTATGACTATTATTAATAACTTCACGCCTGTTTCTCATAGGGGTAGGCAGGGACTATAGATTTCCACTTACTACGATCCTGATACACCACTTTCGCTTCATCTATGCTCATAAACCCCCCATACAAGTTCGATTGTGCTCTTAACCTTGCCTTTTTTGAAAACGTCCGCAACTAGATTCCTGTATATTATAAATACCACTTACTGACTGAATCATGATATTTCAGGAATAATTCACGCTTTTTTCCTACAGGGGTAGGCAGGAACTACAGAACAGTTTACAACACAGTTCACCGCTATGTTCACGTCCCATGTAATAAGCAGTGAGGGCTTAGATTCGAACATTTCGAACTCTAGTCGTACCCTAAAGTTGGAAATTTTCGAATCCAAGGCACGCAACTCTGACTTTTCGAAATCATGTGCGTAATTATGACTTGCTTTAACGGTGAAGGAAAACATCGTGAAGAAACCTGCATGCCTGAGAGATTTTCTCGACGGCATGTGAAGTCTGCCAACCCCCATTAAGCTAGCATGGTGGACTATAGCCTAATCTCTCTCTTACTGAAAGGAGACCGGTGCCCAGCAGACCTATATGGGTTTATGATGAATATGGGGGAGATTATTTGCCATCAACCGGACACAAATTCAAGCCAAATTCCGAGCTGCTACGGGGAATTTCGTAGAAAAACCTTGAAAAACTTTAACTTGGGAATCGACCTGAGGACTTCAAGCGCGATTAGGACTACTAGGCTACTGATATATATCTTGGGACATTTTTACACAGCACCATCTAGTCCCAAACTAAGCAGAGCTTGTACTATGGGTACTAGACAATGGATATAATAATTATATACTTTTTTTTGTAAATACATACTAATAATATATAAGAAACACCCAGACAAACACAAACACCTAAGTTCGTCACATAAATGTTTGTATCTTGTGGGAATCGAACCCTCGTGATCAGCAGTCCGATACTAGAATCACTAGACCACAAACGTCATCAGTAATGAGGCAGTTAATTAAGTCAATAGTTGTAAAACCTAAAAGAAACTGGATTAGTAAGGAGTCTGCTTAATACCAGCACTTTTTTACGCTAAAAGGTTTCCAGGGCGCTTATCAACGTAGGCGTTTTGACGACCTGGGGAGCGTAAACTCCACCGCGACGGGTATAGACGGATTAAGATATTTGTTGGCGTCATGACATAATGCCTTACACTTGTCGTTAATCAAGAATATCGATATGATTAAAGGATTATCTACACTATTTATGTAATCACCAATTAGTCTGCTTTATATAATCTACGAGTACTTATAGATAAATAAGTATAAATGTATGGCTAATTTAAATAATAAATAAATATTTTGGGGACATTACACAGTACCATCTAGTCCCAAACTAAGCAGAGCTTGTACTATAGGTACTAGACAATGGATATAATACTTATATACTTCTTTTTGTTAATACATACTTATTATACATAGGAAACACCCAGGCAAACACAAATACTTATATTCCTCACATGGATATTTGTGTCCTGTGGGAATCGAACCCTCGTGATTAGCAGTCCGGTACTCGAACCACTAGACCACAGACTTCGTCTGAAATTGTATGCGCGGCACCAATTTGGATATTTTTTTGTTCATTTAGATTTTTGGATCCTAACACCAAGCGTGCTGGGTTCTAGCAAAAAAATAAAAAAAGGTAGAACGAAAAAAAAAGCCTAGCATTTTACATAGCTGCTATTTACTTACGGATTCAATTTAAAAATGGAACTGAATAGAATTTATTGGGCATTTACTCGGAGTTGTTAAATAAACCTTGGGCTTGTTTCACCCACTGGATAAATTATAAAATTGAACAAAAGGAGGTCATCGAAATCGGCCCAAATGATGTACCGAAGGTACACTAATTGGAAAAATACTCTGTATTAAGCTGGTTAAAACTCTAGTCGTACCTTTTTATGTTGACTGGGGGATGAGAAAAATTAACTTGTAAATTTGAGAAAAAACACATTTTGGCACATTTTTATGTGTTTCGCAATAATTTTATACTTAGTAAAAACTGTCAGTGTCAGTTTCGGAATGTCAAACGCACGCCAATTACTGCCAATTACAGCAGATTATTATCAGTTTCTAAATGATTTTATGGTAAAAACCATCAACTTGACAGCTGTCATGTATCTCCGGTACTTACAAATTACAAAATTTGGGCTGAGTTGTATGGGTTTTTGATGACCTCCTCAGTATGAAGTAATCTGCGAAATAATTTAACGAGAACTAATCAGGAGGTAGTAAAACACGCCCTAAATCTCATATTATCTTGTCATCTTTATACATGGGGCTAATATAATTTTCTCTTGTTGCCAGGCATGGTCGGAGCCGCGGATGTCGTCAAACCATCAGATAAGGTCGAGGATCAGTCACCACACCTCAACGGGAACCCGGTTTTTACCATAAGCGGTAAGTAATTACCTTTATAATTAAACAATAAGAATATTTTTGTGACATGGAAATGTGATCATACCTAAATATTGATTTGGCTAAGACTAAGTACACAGATTAAGTAACTTATAAAACTAAAAAAGTTATATCTTAATTAACATCTATCTTTCAATTTACTCTGTTTCATATTCATAGTTTTGTAGGCTGTGGTAAACAGGTTGTCACTGGTGCTGGTGTCAATTTTTTTTCCTGAATTATGTCGTACTATTTAATGTGTATCGTAATTTGTCACTGTTTGTTTAACCAAATATATTTTTTTAAATCACTTCAAGCCGTAAGACGATGTTTATACACGCACAAATGTATTATGACATAGCAATAAAACCCAGGTTGCCCAACGCGACCAAATGAATTAAAAAGGAATACGTGGGACCCCAGTTCTGTGCTATTTATTTCTATAAACCCATAAACTGATGATATAATTATTGACGTGAATATTTCAATATTATCATAGCGTACAAAAAACCTTTAATAAGAATATTGTATTGATGTGAAGCAAAGTGTGGTACATTTTCTTAATATATCTGCCTGAACGATACCATTAGTGAGAGCCCGATTTGTCGAAAGCCTGTGTCATTTCCATTATGTTTCTATTCGTGTGTCGATTCGAATGTCAATTCTACAGGTCCTGGCGTTTAGACAGCAAGATGTCTCTTAATTTTAAACGATTTACTGTCACTTGTTGGTGTATAACGGTTGTTCTAAAGCCCCACCGTGGGGCACGCTGTTCACGGCCACGCGGCGCACCTTTGGGCGTTGCGTGGGTTCATTTGTTTGACAACGTGGGTCTACGTTTCCAACGCAGCACACGCTATATACGAATTTACACAACGTGCATAGCGTTGAGCTACGTGGGCGCCGTATCCGAGTAAGACACGCATGTGTCATGACGTCAATTCGTGGGTTGCAGTGGATACAACTCCGTACATTTCCTTGCAAAGCAAAGCTTGGCGCACGTGCGTAGCCTCTCCGTGTGTGGCGGTGGGTATCCGCATCATCATCATAAGCCAGTATTGGTCCACTGCTAGATAAGCCTTATATACACACTTACAAGTCTATCCCGAACCCGAAAAACGTCAATGACCTTTTAATGTACACTGTCTAGACACTTTTTAATAAATCTCTTAGTTACATCGTAGTTATTCGAGTACTCTGCCCGTGCCCACCCTGTGCTGGGTGGGTGTAAGATGTTTCTACGCTTAGTTACCTAATGCAGGTACAGTTTGATTTACGGTCAAGTGGTTAAATACCACTGCGCTATGAAAATGAAAATAATACTCGAATCCCTAATAAGCAAGAAAATAACTTAATAAAATGTAGAAAAATCCCAGCTAAGGAACCCCGATGAATTTTGTACGAAACCCTTAGGTTCTGCGGAAGCCACTAGGAATCGCTGACTAACAGCCAGTTCCTAATCTATTGATATAGGAACCGAAGAATACCGAAATACAAATGCACGCCATAATTATAACAGTTGTAAAGTTACATACAAAATGCGACTTAACATTGCGTCTTGACAGCCCATTCTCATTTAAATCTCGTTGTATTTCTAAGGAAAAGCATTGTTTACACGTTCATTGTACGTTATTATGCGCGGATAATGTAGTAATTAACTAAACAAATATTATGCAATGCTACTCGCGGACTATTTCCTACACTTAGGTATGTCACTGTTGCGATTAGAAACTATAGTAATAAAATAATAAATATCCCTTTGACATTTTTACCACCATCTAGTCCCAAACTAAGCAGAGCTTGTTCTATGGGTACTAGACAATAATCGATATAATACTTATATACTTTTTTTTTGTAAATACATACTTATAATACATAGGAAACACCCAGACAAACACAAACACTTAAATTCGTCACAATAAATGTTTGTGTCCTGTGGGCATCGAACCTCGTGAACAGCAGTCCGGTACTCGTACCACTAGACCACAAACTTATAGATTTACATTCTAACATAACATACCATCCCGCCTATATTCCCCGAAGCGGAAGGCAGAGATGTAAAGCAATAGAAATATTTATTTATTGACACAAACATAATAAGATCATCAATAAAAATAAATAACAGCATTCGTAATGTGCCAAAAGGGCCATCAGATCAGCGTAATGTTAAGTATCAATTATAAACTGATACCTAACGCTGGTTTTAGCTGCAAACAGGAATAATATACAGGAATAGTTAGATATTAAATATTAGATATCAGATAATGGGGGTTTACAAATAAAAAATAAAAAACATGCTACAAATAAATAAATAGGTATTACATTGGATATTTAAGATAAGTGTGTACTGTGTATATAAGTAAATACTACTGGCATACTATAAATAAATAAAATTATAACATTATAGAAAGACGCTTGTTCTGATTAAAATTAAATAAGTAGGTAGTCATGGGAAAAAAAATTATGTGTAATGTACTAACGTACACCCACATTTCGCCGGTATGTTTAGGTCCCATGTAATAGGGGGCGAGCCTATTGCCACCAACCGGGCACAAATCCAGACTCCGAGCTGCTACTGGGAATTTTATAGAAAACCCAACAACACTTTGCTCGACCCGGGGATTGAATCCAGGACCTCTAGCGTAGCAGTCGCGTTTGGGACCACTAGACCAACGAGGCAGTTATTTAATAAATATTAAGGACAAATGGAATTTGACCCGAACATCAACATCATCGACCCATGTACTGTCCCACTGCTGGGCACGGGTCTTCTGTCATGAGAGGAATTAGGCTATAAGCCACCACGCTAGCCTAATGCGGGTTGGTTGACCCAATCATACCTACTTACAGTTCGCGCCAAACTTGTTGTCCGGGTTGAAGTTGGCGCTAGCTAACTTTAACCCGGCCGTAAAAATCGGAGAAAGAAAAATATTAGATTAGAATAATTTATAACGACAGATTACGACTTGAGCTTTCGTTTTTATTTATTACAATCTAATATTTTTCTTTCTCCAATTTTTACGGCCGAGTCAAAGTTAGCTAAAGCCAACTTCAACCCGGACAATAAGTTTGGCGCGAACTGTACATATAAACATTGCAAGCTAAATAAAAGCCAAATAGGTATAGGTAAATATATTTAAAACTGCCTTATGAATCACTCATATATTTATTGGTGAAAACCTCATGAAAATCCCTTCTGTAGTTTTTGAGTGTATCGCGATCGAACAGATAGATACACAGAACAAAGACTTTCTTTTAGGTATAATGATGACTGTAATGGGGCCTTATTAATCATAG
The DNA here is from genome assembly GCA_946251955.1 of Acronicta psi. Lineage (NCBI taxonomy): Eukaryota > Metazoa > Arthropoda > Insecta > Lepidoptera > Noctuidae > Acronicta > Acronicta psi. Next base: position 6,529,902 of record OX276493.1, on the reverse strand, counting down.
GTCATCATCGACCCATATACTGTCCCACTGCTGGGCACGGGTCTCCTCTCAGTAAGAGAGGGATGAGACTTTAGTCCACCACGCTTACCTAATGCGAGACCTTTGACTTGGCAGTCCAGTGGGCATACCCCTAGGCTATCACTGCTTAGCTAATAGCCTAGGGATATGAACGACTCTAACGGTCGCTAAGGTAATGATAATGAATTTAAAAACATTTTTTTCTTACATGTAGATATTATGGACGAATTTTGTATTTTTAAAACTGTTATTTATGATGGAATCGTGTGTATCGATAGCTATAAAAATAGATTATCGCTCAATCAACATTACTTACTTACTGATAATGGATATCAGCTCGGACCTATTTATCGTATTTGTTTTAAAACCTAGCCAATAAACGATTACAAGAAAGTACTTAGTCACCGTTATTAGGCTTATGAGGTACCCGTCCCAGATTATAATTAGCTTCATCATCACTCCTGTGTGGGTTCGGTTTCCGCACTTGGTCCTGCAGTGGACCATTGTACGTGAGCCGAGGGGCTGTCGAGGTCCTGGGTTCGATTCTCAGGTCGAGCAAAGTTATATTGGGTTTTTGTGTGAAAACTAGCATGTCGGAGCTTGGATTTCGCTATAGGCTCGCCCCTATTGCGTGGGACCTAAACATAACGGTGAACTGTGAGTGCATAGCAGTACAACTCTGCCTAACCTTCCCGGGACTATAGGCGTCATGGTATGTTATGTTCAAAGCAGGTACCTACTCGCCAACATCATGGTAAACATAATATATTATGTTTGCCAAGTATTTTTTTAGATATCGCGAAAATAACATTCAATCACAATAGATAATATTATAATAACACATTGTGATATAGGTTTAAGTGTTCCATAAGTATTAATAAACTCACATAACATCACGCTTATAATATTCCGAAGGTTTAGCAGACATGTATAGATGCCGATAGAAGGCAAGCCTTATACTAAAAACAGGGTAAATATATGTCTAAAGAGTTTTTTCATTTCACGCTTTGTAAATGAGAAAACTCTTTAGACATATATTTCAAGCCTAGCTGTATTTTATTTCCTTAAAAAAATATTCTGTATTGGGTTTTGAAAACGTTTCTAGATTGTTTTCTCATACTTGTGTAAGTATCCTTAAACTATTGTATCAGATGTCACTGTAAAAAACCAAAATTTAAAAGAGTAACCATGGAGTTTCTTGCCGGTTCTTCTCCATGGGAAACGACTAATTTGGAACCGTGCACCTAGTTTCGACATTTCATAAGTGCCTGCATAAGGTCTATGTGAAAATAAAACTATTTTGTTTGATTGATTTAGGGCATTAATCTAAACTCCGTGCCGCTCCAAGAATTTCGCTAGACCCGGAAATTGGAGCCAGTATCTCGCGCTCAGCAACATTGCGACCACTAGACCAATGGGGAAATTTAATAACACAACACACAGCTGAAACTACTGAAAGGATATGGCTGAAATTCAGTATAGGAGGTCATCAAAATCGGCCCAAATGAGGTACCGAAGGTACACTTATTGGAAAAAATACTCTGTGTCACGCTGGTTAAAACTGTAGTCGTACTTTTTTTTAATGTTGACTGGGGATGATAAAACAGATAATAGATTGTCACACTATTATCTGTTTCGTAATGATTTCATCGTAAAAACTGTCAAATCGGAATGTCAAACGCACGCCATTACCATAATGTAACAACCGATAGCGATCCAACTCCTTTGTGTGGTTGCGAAATGCCGACAATCGTCTAGACATTGAAAAGAACTTAGGGTTGTCACAAAAAACATTTTGCAAGTACTTACGTTCTTACAGGCGATATATTTTAAGTTCAAATTAATCTATGTGTTAGTTGTAGTACCTAGTACTGATTTCTAGAAACTATTTGACCTGTCTAGACGGCCGAGTCGTTCCACTGTTAGAGATTTATTTACACTGTGCCATTACGGCTAATTATTATCAGTTTCATAGTGATTTCATGGTAAAAACTATCAACTTGACAGCTGACATGTACCTCCGGTAGAAATTTGGGCTGAGTTGTATGGGCTTTTAATGATCTCCTATATGGGTTATTATGATGTAAAGGATTTTGGGACATTCCTACCAGATTGGGAAAAATTAGATGAACGCGAGTAAAACAGAGGGAAATACCTCTATTACCTAATGATTATTACGAACGAGAAATTTGAGTCTGCGGGAGTGCGCGTACGCTAGGAACATTGCCAACATTGAAAATAAATTCTACTATAAGAATCTATTTGACACCTCTGTGGTCTAGCGGTTCGACTGCTGATGACGAGGTCGTGGGTTCAGGACCATGGACACGAATATTTATGTGATGAATACAAATATTGTGTTTGTATGGGTGTTTCTTGTATAATAAGTATATATTAATGGAAATAATTATATAACTATTATACCCATTGTACAACCTCTGCTTATAGTCCGCGCGGAACTAGTTGGCCGCGCCTTAGGTAGGGACGTCCCACCCCCGCAGGCGACTCTACCCCGCCGTCCCGGCGCTCACATACCTGAGGCACAGCCAACTAGTTCCGCGCAGACTATAGTTTGAGACTAGATAGTGCTGTGTAGAAAATGTCCTAAAAATATTCTTTAAATTCTATTTTACTGAATCAGGATATAGACTTCCTCAAACTCACTTCCGACTCCTCATTACAACTGTAAGATAGCTAAGAATAGCGTAATGCGCATTTAAATAGAAAATTTGCAGTAGATACGGTACGAACTTGGTACAGCATTGAACTAATTGTAAAGTAAGTGATATCGGTTGAAGGTCACCGGTAATTATAAATATATCATCAGTAGATGTTGGCAGCGTCTCCATGACATGCATTTTGAAAGTTAAATAAAACATTCATTGATATAATTTTCATAGATTTTTTTTAAACTGCTCGACCGATTTCGTTAAAATTTATATGGGATCATTTCGGGGGTAGACTCTTTCAAACGAAAAAACAATGTCAAAATCGGTCCACAATTGACTGAGAAATCACGTAACATACATACAAAAAAAACATGTAGTCGAATACCCCGACACAAAATGAAAAATAAAACGGTAATTCGCCATTTTGTGGTGGCGGCCATCTTGGCATTTTCATTTGATATCCATATTGGGGGATTATTGTTTTCCACAAAGGATTCCCTTTCAACTTTTTCATCACTATCAATTACAAACACGATACTTGCAAGAAAAATTGGGAAATGCACTAAGTATTGTATCGGTACTACGCTTCACCATTATGTTAAGGTCCTATGTAAAAGGGGGCGAGCCTATTGCTACTCACCGAACTGAAATCCACTGTGGCATTTCACAGAAAAACGCATCAACACTCCTCGACCCGGGAATCGAACCCAGGACCTCGAGATCTCTGGTCTCCTGGGGTTCAGGAGACCAGATATTAGTAACAACTGCTGATGCCTGATGAACGCTGGTAACCCCGCAAAGTTAGTCCTTCGATAAAGAAAACTATCTTCTCTTCAAGATAAGATATACTCGTAGAATATATTTCAAAGATACCAAATGAAGTAAGTAGCAAGAAAATCCCACGTACAAAGTAATTAACTAATTACATTGACATTGGTGTCAATGAATTGAATACAGATTGTATTATCTACACTCAAGTTATTGGGCAAGTGTAGACAGAAGTCCAAGTGGGACTAAGAGTATTACACAAATCAGCTGACGTGTTAGAGTGGTTTCGCATCCGATCAGAATCCGTGAAAATACGGTCCGGAATAGTCGTAGAACTATTATTTGTATGGTAGTTTGCACACTGCCTGACTGACTGACTGCCTCGTTGGTCTAGTGGTCCCAAGCGCGACTGCTACGCTAGAAGTCCTGGGTTCGATCCCCGGGTCGAGCAAAGTGTTGTTGGGTCTTCTGTGAAATTTCCAGTAGCAGCTCGGAGTCTGGATTTGTGCCCGGTTGATGGTAATAGGTTCGCCCCCTATTACATGGGACCTAAACATACCCGCGAAATATGGGTGTACATTAGTACGCCTCTGCCCACCCCTTCGGGGAATATGGGCGTGATGGTATGTGTGTGTAGTTTACACACTAGATCCGATTTCCGTCATCCGATTTCTTTAGACGACTACTCTAGACCGCATTTTCACGGATTCTGATCGGATTCGCATCGGACGGGGTGCGAAACCGCTCTAGGGAGATAGCATACCCAAGTAAGACAGATGAATAAAGCAAAAAACAAAAGTAGGTAGGTACCTATGTTGAACGGATTTTTAACAATTAAATAGGTATAAGTCACATAACAAATTCACCTTGTCTTTAATCGCAATGCAGACGCAAAACTAAAATTAAAAATGCAAAACATGGCTGGGAAAACTTAACCTATACTATTCACGGAAACATACCTATCTGTAACTTGTCTGTAACTAATATATTGTAACAGTGAAGTTTGAAATTTGAATTTATTTTGCGGGTATTTAGTATTCTATTGACGTTTAACTGTTTTGACGTTTTGAAGTGTGCATAGACATTCGAATAAAGAGCAGTGATAAACTAAGCCATTTAAAAAAGGAAGACAATGCTTTCTTATTATTCAACGAATTGAAAAATAAATTTTGAATAATTTAAATGCTTGTTGTTTGTCAAACGCATTTTTTCTGAAGAAAGAAACATAGTTATGCATGGTTGTAACATTGTCACCTAACAAAAACTATATTATTTGTGGTAAAACTATAGGTATAATGTAAATCAATTCATTATTCACGTGTCAATTAAAATCGATAACTACACAACACGTGTTTTTTAATCAAATATTTTTTAATCTGGTAGCTAAATATAGCATTTAGAATGTCAAAATATATGACATTTTGATAAATAAAATTGAAATAACACAACATGCAAGTATCAATTAGTTGTACAGGTAGTACTTTCAAGCTACTGGTATAAGGAGGGATGGCCTCCAACGAGATGAATCGACGACCAGCCGGGATAACATGCACGCAGCGAAAAGATTTTGTCGACGCTTATGTCGTGCTTTTGTCTCGCTCTTTTGTCGCAAAGGAAAGAGCGAGACACAAGAGTGCACTAAATTTTGTCGTGGCGCGCATGTTAGCCTGGCTGGTAAAGGTCGCTGGGAGTCGTTGGATGCAGGCAGAATACGTCCGGTCCCTGTACAAGTTAATGGGGGAGGCCTGTCCAGGCCCTCTTTCGGCTGATATGATAGATAATGACTGCTACAAGGATATTTGGCATTTCCATTGTCTAGTTCCCATGGTTCCAACTCTACTTAGTTTGAAACTGGATGGCACTGTATAAAATATCCCAAATATTTTCACCGTCACCAATATTCAATTATTTACTTAATAATGTTAAGTAATTATTAATAACACTGGTCCAACCGTGATGCATAGTATATAATAATTACTTACTTTCAAAATGTAATCCTGATCCATTTAAATCTTACAGTTTCATAATAGAAACCCTACACTCCGGAATAATTTTAATAATTAGTAATTAAAACGTCAAGACGCCTACCACCGTAGTCACCCATGACCATGGGCGCTGTAAAGTGTCCGAAACGTCGGGATTAAAATAATATCAATATACCGCGATAAAATCCGTAAAAAAGTAGTTTTATTTCAATGCTTAGTATTCGCGTAACTGTCAGAATAACTGACAGATTGACATATTTAAGGAACATTGCCAATGTTAAAAAGACTATAATTATAATATATCATATTCTATTTAATGTTACTGACAATATTGACTAAAGTGGTGTCATTCACATAATTCGTGTAGATTACAAGGCCATGGGGGTATAATAATTTAATATGTATATTTACAAACATAAATTGCATTTTGTTGTGTCATATGTATTTGTGATGTCATAAAATACAGTAATTATAATCAATGTTTCGTGGTATTTATTACATTACTTTGTAATATGTATTGTATTGTAATGTTAGCTCAAATCTCTGATGAAATGTCATGGTGTAATTCATCATAGAAAGCTAGATTTTAGATAAGATTAAGAATTTTTCCAATCGTCATGCGTAATCGTTAAGATTTCGCAATTTCATCTGTGTTTCAATGTTCTACTGCCTCGGTCTAGTGGTCCCAAGCGAATGCTACGCTAGAGGTCCTGGGTTTAATCCCCGGGTCGAGCAAAGTGTTGTTGTTTTAAGTGAAATGCTCGGAGTCTGGATTTGTGTCCGGTTGATAGCAATAGGCTCGCCCCATATTTACTTGGGACCTAAACATACCGACGAAATGTGGGTGTATATTAGTACGCCTCTGCCTACCCCTTCGGGAAATTAGGACCACTTGGCTATTGAGGCAGTTGTTTGTAATTAGGTACAACTAACAAGAATATTTTATATAGGTACTATAATCAATCACTACATATTATAAAACAAAGTCCTCCATCGCGTCTGTCTGTCCCTATGTATGCTTAGATCTTTAAAACTACGCAACGGATTTTGATGCGATTTTTAATAGATACCTAGAGTGATTCAAGAGGAAGGTTTATATGTATAATACTTGACCACGCGGTCGAAACCACTGGCGGAAAGCTAGTTATACTAATAAAGAGAAAAGACTTGATTGTTTGTTTGATTGCATTAAATAGGCTCCGAAACTACTGGACCGATTTAAAAAAAAACTCACCATTAAAAAGCTACATCTAAACTGAGTAACATATGGTATAATTTATAAGATAATTATACACAGACCACGCGGGTGTAGTCACTGGCGGAAAGCTAGTAAAATAAATAAAGCAGTTGAATAATTGAACTTCTGCATTTTACTTGCGCATGGGCAATGTGTCTGGCACTTTAATCTCTTCGGTAAACACGTGCTATAAACATTTGCTTGTTTGCATTTCAGTTATGCAGATTGTAATAGTATTTGTTTTAATATTTTTGTTTCTTGAAATCCGATAAGTCTATGTTACAATAATAACTTTTTAACAAAAAATAAAACCTTACGAAAAAAGTAGGTAACCGATGAAAATCGAAAATAAACCTTTAATAACTAATTTTGCGGTGGTGCCAAACAATCAGCGAAGATCACATTTTGGCACCGACTCAAAATTAGTTATTAGGACTTAATTAGAAAACCCCCGACACGAAATGTAATTTGCCATCTTGGATTTGATATTTATCACAGTGTGTAGTATTCTACTAGTGAAGCTCTTTCATTTGATACCCATATTGACGGAGTTGTGAAAAAAATAGGTAATTCGTTATTTTGTAGTGGCGGCCATTTTGGACCGATTTTCATCAAACATAGCTAAGAACACTCCCGACTAATTCACCTTTCAAATAAAAAAAACTAAATCAAAATCGGTCCATCGGACAGACAGACAGACACACACACAAACACCCCGTCGTTTTTGCGTCAGGGGTTAAAAAGGTATATTTTTCGCTATACTCTTTAAAACAAAGAAATAACTTTTGAAAATCGGTTATTAATTGACAGAAAAATCGGCGAACATACATAAACAAATTTATAAACATTCGAATTGAGAGCCTCCTCCAGTTTTTCGTTCTTCGGTTAAAATATTTAGTACCTATATTGATATAATCCTACTGAATTAAAAATATATTACCATTTTTTATGGTAATCCGCATCTACAATAAATCGATAAAGGCCTTTAGTTTTTACAATACCAATTTTGTAGTATAATTAAATAGTCAAACGAACTTACCTGTAAGTGAAGTTCGACGGTAATTATACGAAGTTGTTGTCTCGTCCGAAGATGTTAGAAAACAAGTGTAGTCCCGGCATTGTCAGTCACTGGCGCCACATAATTTTGAAGAAAAGAAATAAAGAGAACGCACTTCCACTCTCGCTCCCAGTCCCAGCCTCTGCAACTCTATGGCTTCATTAAGTTTATAGTGATTTATTGGTTTTACAACATAGGGCTCATACTCGTGTCTCTACATGGTATGAGATAATTGGGTAGGGTGGGACTCCACATCTTCGGACGAGACAACAACTTCGTATAATTACCGTCGAACTTCACTTACAGGTAAGTTCGTTTGACTATTTAATTATACTCGTTGTTGTCTCGTCCGAAGATGTTAGAAAACAAGTGTAGATGTTTAAAGACTTGTTGTAAAATCAATAAACATTAATTTATTAAAAAGGAACAAAAAATCACTATCAGTAATATTTACTTTTTATCATAACTAAATAGTTTTTCACCTCTTACCATTGGTCTCAACTTATCATCAATTCAATAACAAATTTTAATCCTGTGTGTGAACTTCACAATCGGCGATCATAATCGTCTGTAATCGCCACGATCATCGTGCAAGTATCTACACATTCGGCTGCGGTAGTTTTTCGAACGGCACTGCGTAAGACGGACGCGGAGTGCGTTGCTACTGCAACCATTTTCAGAATAGCGGTATACAACCACTATGTCAATGTAATTCCACGAAAAGTTGTGGATACAAAGTATATAAGTTTGGCTATTCATTTTTATCTTTGTAATATTTGTGTTACAATTTCAAATTCAAATTCAATTTCAATTTCTGGAAACAGGTCTGATAACGTTCTATGAACTTCAATGTATTCATTTGACCATCCACTAGTCATATTAAGTGCATACTGCACCGATTTGTAGTTACACGCAAACGTGTGAAAGGCTTCACTGCCTGACGGCGAATGAATGATCAGCGATCATGTGGGCACCTCGACTTAACACTCAGTGATCGTTTGAACCTTGGAACTCCTTTGATGTGTGCCTTGAAACAATTGACGAAGACGATCATCGGCGACAGCAGCAGAGTATATCCTCTATACGATCGTGCTCGCATATAATCGCCGACGACGCCGACTATGTAGAGGAGCCATTATAATAGACATTAGCAACGCTTATTATCTTAATCTGTAGCACGAGATTTTGTAAACGTTTATTTATAATAATAATAAAACCTATTCATCGCTAAATAAGATTCTGAACTATTAATTTCAATGTTACTGTAATCATTTTACTTAAAACAATTATGAATAATGAAATAGCATAACAATCCTGAAATAATATTATTTTGGCTTACTGTCAGTCATTGTTTTGTATCAACTTATTAATACAAAAAAAAAATATATATATATATATATTTAAGAACAATTGTTAGTAGTAGGTATGACTCTTATCATAATACATGGATTCGAAGGGCCTGTTTCACCACCTCTGGATATCAGGAAACTGCTGAACAAATTCCCAAAGGGAACCAAATTTGTATGAAATTATTTATCCAATCTAATAGAGACTGATCAGTAACTGTGAAACAGGGCCCTATTTTTCAGAGTCAGTGATAGTTGCAGAATGCAATCTGATCAATAGTTTATTTAATTATGTTGTAAATGAAATAATTAAACTTAAGCACAAAGACAAAATTAAATTACACAACTTTATGTAGGTTCTGATTCATTTATATTAAGGATTGCTTGAGAGGAGCATCTATTATTAATGATGGTACTATTATAAAGCATAGCATAGGTTGTATGACTCTCCGGTCTAACAACCTCTCCTGATATCATCATTTAAATATTGTAGCTAAATCTTCTGCAAAAGTTGTCAGATTCCTAAATGTTACCCCAAAACTAGCTAGACGTTTATAAAAAAACCTAAACTAATAATTAAAGTCATTGTTCAATGCAAAAGGAAACTACCTTACGTTAGCTACCTTTTTTTTTTTTTTTTTTTTGTAGCTGACTGTTGTGCGAAGAAATAGCTAGATCTAGCTATAAAATAGCTAAGTTGTTAAAGCTCATCTAGATAGAGATGGAATCTTCTTTGATTGTTATATTGTTAGGTGCCCAATATTGATGTGTTATGGTTTTAGCTCTTTAGCCGGAAGCTACATCAATACCTAGTCTTTATTGTAATATAACTAATTTATTTTATTGGTTATATTCATGTTTAGTATGATTAAAAACAAACAGACACATCCCAAGTATTATTATATTTTGGTTTGGGGGTCCTAATCTATAGAAATCTAAACAGCTGATCTGTGGGATTTTAAACTATAGGAAATATACCTATAGGTGATCCCTCCTGGAACCTATAAGTAATGGTGTGTTTATCCATGCCACTGCAGGAAAAATATTGTAATCTTGGATAGTAAACTGATCATAATTTCACTTTCAGCGGTTTCACTATTGATTTAAAAAACTTCAGAAATTCAGGTAAACACCTGAAAGTACCTACTGAGTACCAAGGTAGATAACTCAATATTGGGGTTGATATCTGGAGCCTTTCTTGTTTTTTTTTTTTTTTTTTTTTTAATATAAACTTTTGTATTTATGTAACTAGCAAGGATCTAGAAATGTCTTAGCTCACACCATTGTCAATGCTGTTTGTACTTTTATGTTAATGACTGTGCTGGATTCCTCCCAGCCTATGTTACTACTGTCTTATTAACATTTCATAATCTCATAAGTCCCATATTCCAAGGAAGAAGCAATTCCAGTGAATTGATATGAAGGAGAGCTTCATCAGAAGTGGCACTTTGAGAGTCAGTAGATATCAGTCATATTATGTAATAAAATATTATTATCATAATATAGTACATATAAATATAAGTATTTGGATGTTTCTAACTCATGAGTATTTTTTCAGGTAGGAGAACTCTCTTATTGTGAATGTAAGATCATAATTATTATTGTTAGCATTCAATATGAGATATTTTTGTCTAAGAATTTTACTTGAATTTGTCTCTCTTATTAAAATTCAAAACTTAAGAATCTATGGATTTCTGTTCAGGTACAAATTCATATTTTCCTTTATTAAGTATGAGACTATGAAACCTAGTTTTCCAATATGTTTATTTTGGAATGCATAATGTAATGTAATGTTTAATCATTGATTGTAGGTAACTATTTTCTTTACATAGAGAATTATCTAAGGGAATTAGAGATGAAAATCTCTTTCTCTTGTGTAGTTATGACTGGTTTCATAGTATTAGTGAATGCATGCTGTGCAGAGACTGAATGGTAGAGTATTAAACTGTTAATACTTTCATTAAAATTTTAACCTTAGGTTTTACTACCTTCATGTATCTTTATCATGTAATATGTATCATATATCTTTATCTAGGAATACTGATAGATATTCTAGATAGTTTGTTACTGTAACAATTTTCAACTGTTCTGTAATCTACTAACTTAAAAAGTTCAGTAGGTATTAATAAAAATGTATAGACTATTGTAATACTGCAATGTTTTTTTTTTTTTAAATGTACCTATATTTGTATACCCTTAATGGTAAAACATAGTGATACTCTTGTAAGAACTTTTAATATTCCACTGAGTTTGTAACTTTTTACCTATATTTAACAAATGAAATATTTGAATTTGAATTTGAAAAGTGTTTAACTATTTTGATTTTGAATAAAACAAAATAGGCCATTGGATCTTATGGTAAGAATAAGTATGTGACCACAACTAACTGTCTATAGGTTCACAAATGTTTTTAATTAAGTTGTATAAATCAGATAAGATATCTGAAAAGACTCAGTCAGAAGAAAGAATCATATCTCTGACTAACCTGACCGACCAAGTCAATTATGACGGGGTCTGTGGTGGTTATTTTCCAATTACAGATGTGAAATGGAAGTTGACCCACCTGCAGGTTTACTTTTTCTCTGCTCTGCTCCGCTGGAACTTATCCTCTCTCTTCTTGTCTGCTACTGGTCTGCATGATGGCACCTCTGCTGATGACCTGTTCTTCACTTCACTGCACGGAGGTCCCCACTAGTTTACAGCCTCGTTTTTATTGAGGTTTGTTCTGGACAGTGTGGAATGAACTCTTTGCAGGTTCTGCCACTATTAAGTCTGTCAAGTTTCTGCACTGACTTGGCTGCTTTTATTTCATCGGTAAGATTTTCACCGATCTGGTTCAGATTGAAGCAAGAATTCCTTCATGTCTTTGTTTATAGCAGCTAGAAGAATTGACCTATGCCCTTTTGTATTTGAGTGTAATGCATCACACAACAGTCAGGCTGTATCATTAAGCTTTCATCCTTTTACTTTTTTGACTTCGTATATAACACACATTTGAAGTCAGGCATGACAATGCTGTGGAAATCTGTTGTCTATTCTGTCTCCTTTTCATGATTTCCCACCTTTGGGCTAGGTATCTTCATATTTGATTGATGGGGGTGCACACTCCAGTACCTGTACATCAGGTTGGACTCATTGAAGCATTCCTGTGGGAATGTTCTCATAATCTTCCAGTCTCGCTGGTGAGTCCTTCACTGGGATTTACAATATCATCTGGAAATTGTTATAGGTAGTGCATGCCAGCCATTATACAAAATAACCATGTAAGTTCCTGCCGAACTTCCCTAGGTCATGTAATGTCAACCACGTACGCCCCCGCAGGACGTCCCATTAAGGTTGCATGATAAAGCCACGTGCACTCCCGCAGAGTACCCCTAGGCCTAGGTTGTATTGCTATTTGCAGCATACATATTGTGTGCTTTTGTTAGTCACCACTTGCACCCACCATCTTGCATTTGCATTGCAGGCTTTGCGGCATGCGTTTGGACACGAATTATTGTTAATAATCACATTAGGTACACGCTTTTTTGTTAGTAGGTAAGCATCTTACCTTTTTCAGTATTATTGGATTGAATTCCGTAATTTTCGTTGTCACTTGAACAACACTTGAAAGTTTTGATTCAACTTTTTTACGTTTTCCAAGTTTTCGTAACTTTTTAATAAATGATTCTTTTCTTGTTCACCTGATCGCTTATTTCCCATTTTTGTTGATTTCTAACACTTATAAGAAATGCATAACAAGAAAAAATAAAGATATGGGAGAAATACGTGACGCCGTTTTCGGACATAAACACCGAATGGAGCCATAGAGTTGCAGAGGCTGGGACTGGGAGCGAGAGTGGAAGTGCGTTCTCTTTATTTCTTTTCTTCAAAATTATGTGGCGCCAGTGACTGACAATGCCGGGACTACACTTGTTTTCTAACATCTTCGGACGAGACAACAACGAGTATAATTATTGTATTGTACGTGATGTAACAATTATTGCAAACAATATACTTTTATTGTATTGTTTCATAATTTTATTACGTTATTATACTGATATGATTACAGTTTAATATTCTAGATAATTTAGGTACCTACGTTTAAATAAGTTACTGTTATACTTAGGCCCCAAACTCAGAAACGTCACTTAACCTTGATGAATCATTGTTAACAAACAGTGGCTAGTGGCTACTATATCTTGGCCCTTTTTTCCATATTTGAGTTTGTTGGCAGTGTACTGAGATATACTGGGTCTCATTAGCTAATGATTCATTAGGTTAAGTGACGTCTCTGAGTGCGGACCTTAATGTTAAAATATAAGTAGGTATATTATAGATTAGTCAACCCTATAATAATAGTATACAGTGAATAGATTAATGATGACTGAAACATTATCTTAACCTTTTCATAAGATATGCATATCTGGCCTTATTTCGCTTTTAAATAGATATTTTTTTAATATTGCTTAAAGCAATCAAAGCCGCAAAGGCTCTTTCTTCAAAAGGCATTTCTCAGACGACGTATGCTTGTGAAACTCACATAATTCAATGTCTGAACTCTAAAAGAGACCATGATTCTCTTGGCTCTGGTTCTCAAAAGAAATGCAGGAGCCATCTAGTTTAAAACAAATATTTAAAACAATTACTTGTAAGTTGTAAAGTGTACTTGAAAGATCTAAGTATTTGCAGAAATAAGTATCATTTCATAATTTCATTTCAATGCCTACACCAAAATGGCAACAATATCTTATTCTTAAAAATCACTTTTATGGTTTTTCCCCCATAAGTTGATAGTTTATAGATTTATATACTTGATTTTGATTTTCCACCTCTCACAAATTGCCCTGAAACATCACTGTAAAAAGATTCGTTTCCGTAATTGATATTTGTTTAGTTTGTCGCTTATCTATTTATCTCGTGGTGTATTTGTTAGATATCCGCATGACAATGACAAAGAATGTGGAAATGTCTGTATTTAATTATTTAAAAGATTAGGTTTATGACCCACTGAAATGTAGGAAGCCAAACATGATAATTGTTGTTTAACAAAGGATTGTAATTTGAATCTCGGATTAAAACACTTTACCTAGAGACGAGGTTACTTTTCAATCAAAGCACATCATAATTATTTCATATTTGTTTTTTTAATTGTAATTAGCGATCCGTCCTCGCTTTGCTTCGGGTACCTACTATTAATAATCACTACGAATTATAAAACAAAGTCCTCCGCCGCATCTGTCTGTCTGTCTGTTCGCGATAAACTCAAAAACTACTGCAACGGTTTTCATGCTGTTTTCACCAATGGATAGAGTGGTTCTCGAGGAAGGTTTTAGTATATAATTTGTCAAGTTTTTGTATACATTGGCTAAAATATAAATGGCCACGCGGGCGAAGCTGCTGGCGGTAAGGTAGTCTTATATAACCTAAATTAAAAATTTAGAAAACCCCCGACACGCAATGTAATTTGTGTGGTGGCGGCCATCTTGGATTTTAATTTATCATAGTGTATAGTATTCTACTAGTTAAGCCCTTATATTTGATACCCATATTGACGGAGTTGTAAAAAAATTATGTAATCCGCTATTTTGTAGCGGCGGCCATCTTGGACCGATTTTCATCAAACATAGCTAAGAACACTCCCGACTAATTCACCTTTCAAATAAAAAAAACAAAATCAAAATCGGCCCATCCGTTCGGGAGCTACGATGCCACAGACAGACACACACACACACACACACAGACACGTCAAACTTATAACACCCCGTCGTTTTTGCGTCGGGGGTTAATAAAACTAGCGACCCGCCCCGGCTTCGCATGGGTTTGAATTTCTTGTCTGTACTATAATATGTATGTATAAAGCGCAATACACATTGAGCCCGCCGGGCCGCCGACATATGTCGGCAACTTTTTGTCGGCGGTATAGTTGGCGGCTTCACTTATTACAAGTCGGAAAATTTGGTCGGCGGCATGTCGGCGGCTTGAGATAAGAAATTTATTTGGCAGTCAGTGATTGCCCCGTGTCGCCCGTGTCGTGTCGCCGGGCAACTGAGTGCAGGCGTACTCAAGCCGCCAACATGTCGGCGGGTAACACGCGCAGACGCATGTTGCCGACATGATTCTTTTCGTACAGGCCGCCGGGTTGTGTCGCCGGGCTTTGTCGGCGGCCCGGCGGGCTCAATGTGTATTGCGCTTTATACATATTAACCTTCCTCTTCAATCAGTCTATCTATTAAAAAAAACAGCATCAAAATCCGTTGCGTAGTTTTAAAGATTTAAGCATACATAGGGATATAGGGACAGAGAAAGCGACTTTGTTTTATACTATGTAGTGAAGTAGTCAATAGCACACAGGGATAATATAGGTACGTTTCTAACAGTGAGAGAATTGAGTTGAAAATCGGTTTAGTAGATCCAGAGATAAACAGACTCAATAACCTCACAATTTCACAAACTTTACCTCTTTAGAATATAAGTAGTATAAAATTGTATAAATAAGGTGACTGCTCGCTATGTCACGTTAGTCTAGAGGTCCTCAGCACTGCTACGCTACGCTAAAGGTCCTGGTTTCGATTCCCAGGTAGACTAGTGTAATTGGGTTTCGAGCAGGTCGGAGTTCGGATTTGTGCCCGGTTATGGCAAGTCTCAACCCCTATCACATGGGACCCAAACTTATAGGTGAACTGCGGATGTACATTAAGTACAGGTCTGCGTAACCCTTCGGGGAATACAGGCGTGATGGTATAATGACAAACAAACATACTGCCTCAGGGACGGATTTAAGGGAGGGCAACAGGGGCTACTGCCCCGGGGCCTCCACAAAAGAGGGACCCCCACAATAGTGACTTCAAAAAAAAAACTTTAAATTCCGACGAGTAAAGACTATAATACGACGAGTAAAGAATATATTGATAATATCAATATAACGCGATAAAATCCGTAAAAAGTAGTTTTATTTCAATGTCTAGTATTCGCGTAAGTGTCAGAAATCAGTATGAGTAAAGACTAGTAAACAAGTTTTCTGTTTTTTTTTTCATTTTGTAATCTGGGGCCTGTTGCCCCGAGGCCTCCACAACTCTAAATCCGGCCCTGTACTGCCTGCCTGTTGATAAGCGGCAACCACAGTAACCGTGGCTACAGATGGCAGCAACACCAATATTATATGTGCCGTAATTAGGGATACGGGAGCTGTAAGGCAAGCAGTGATAGCCTAGGCTACACTAGCCCCTCAACCATGAGTTCTATCGAATGGCTTTCGATAGGTTTTTAACGCATCGAAAAGCTTTAATCTCATACAGATTTTAGTTCCTTACGTAACCGCTAGAGGCGCTGCGAGGGTTTTCCATACAAATATTTTACGGCGTCGCTAGCGAGTCTAGTGAGAAAAACTCATGGTCGAGGCACTGCAATGTATCCGTGATATTGAATGACTAAGAGTAATGGTGAGTGATGGTAGTTCGATACACTCAAGTATCGATAAAATCATCGTTGACTCATTGTTTTGATTTCGAAATCAATAGCAATGTATAAAATCGTATTGGGAAAATGTGTGCCTTATAATCAAGTACCTACTTGTATTGTATTAAAGTGTTGATAAAATAAGACAGACAATCGTTCAATAAGTAGTCCTTTGCTTTATCAGTTGGCTTTAGCTATATATATATATATATTTTTCACGCAGCACCATCTAGTCCCAAACTAAGCAGAGCTTGTACTATGGGTACTAGACAATGATATAATACTTATATATATATTTTTGTTGTAAATACATACTTATTATACATAGGAAACACCCAAACAAACACAAATACTTATATTCATCATCACAAATATTTGTGTCTTGTGGGAATCGAACCCACGACCTCGTGATCAGAAGAAGTCCGGTACTCTAACCACTAGACCACAGACGTGACATTGTTAACATTTTTCTGTAAGTAGGTATTTTCTTCTTTTTTTACCAGCTGCGGTGAACCCCAAAAAGAGAAGTATTTGTAATTCCTTTACTAATATTTGTATATACATTATACACGTGTATATAATTATTAATTTATTATACAGGGAGGCCGGAGAAGTGATGTCCAAGGATGAAATTTAGATACCACTCAATGTACCGTGCTACCTGTCAAATACCTCCCCTTAAAAATATAGTGCACTTAGGCCTGACATGACAAAATTTGACCTGACATGACAAAATTTAAGTTTAAAGTTTTAAAAAATCTGCTCAAGTGTTTTATTTGTGAACTCTTATTATTAACGTTAATAAGGTTCAAATTTATTGAACAGACAATGTAACTACTGGAAATTGTTCAACACGATTTTTTTTTTACTAGCCCTCTTTGTCCCACTGCTGGGCAAAGGCCTCCCTTCCCTCCTTCCATGCCGCTCTATCTGTTGCCTTAAAGATCCAGTCTCTCTCGTGGGAGTCGAGTTCGTCACGCCACCTCCGTCTGGGCCGACCACGCTGTCGCTTCATTTCGTGTGGGATCCAATTTGTGGCAATTCAAAATTACAATTAAAAAAATGTGGCAACACGAATTTAATTAAACTAAATAATTTATGTATATATTATACAGTCATCACCGTAGAAAATGTTTAAGACCGAGATATAATACACACACTTGTGATAACAACAATAAATTAACTCTAGTAAATACTATTGTCATCGTGTGTAGTAAATGGCGTCAATTTTGTGCTTGTTCTATTGGCACAAAATACCATTGAGATATAATGAAACAGGTGTTAAAATATTGTATTGAAAAAATTAAACAAACGCCAGCCAACAGTCAAGTCAAGAACAAGATTTTTCACAAAAATAAAATTAAATCGTCATCTTGAAACCTTAATTGTGAAGTCTCGTGTGTAATTTTATACAAATTTTGTTCCTAAATCCTATGCTAGCTGTTTACAATAAGCTGAATTTAGATAGATATACGATAAAAGGAAGACCAAAGAAAAGATAGATGGACTGTGTAGAACCTAGCCACAAAAGAAAGTAAAGGCCAGAAACACAGGTTTGAATGAATCTAGATCAGGCAGGTCCTCTTATTGAAGAAAGCCTGGCTTGTTGGCTTCGCAATTCTTTATTCTATTAGATACTTCTAATCTTAGATTTTCCAATATATTATTCTGCAATAGGCTCTCCGCCTATTACATGGGACCTAAACATACCGGCGAAATGTGGGTGTACATTAATACGCCTCTGCCTACCCCTTCGGGGAATACAGGCGTGATGGTATGATGGTATGATTATACTGCACCTATGTATATTTTTTATTATTATTAGTGATTCATAGAATGTTTATTGAATTCCGTTGAGCTGCTTCGAAACTTATTCGAGACAAATATATTCAGATTAAAACGGCTACGGCAACCGCTTACCATCAGGCGGGCCGTATGTTTGTTTGCCACCTGATTGGTATAAAAAAAATTGCAAACAGTTTTGACATTTATTTTGAAACAGACTTCAATTTTATTAACTAGCGTAAATGGCTTTATTGTGTTGTGTTAGTGTGTGATTTCTATAACTGAAACATATGTCTAGGTATAATATCTATTCTGTCTATAGATAATTATGTTATTAAGTATACCCGTCCTTAACCAATACGTATATCGATGCAGACTGATTGTACTTCATATATTACGTATCGATCGTATTAAGTATAATTTCAACGGCGTAGTTTGCGCGTCTACTTGAACATGTTCACTTGTACTGAAAATCGCAGTAGGTACTGTAGAGACCACAAAGGTCGCTCCCAATATTTGGTATAAGACTGGCTGGTTAGCAAGCATTCATATGAAAAATAGATAATGACGTAGATTGTACTAGAAGTAGTTGTGTCACCGACACCATGACATGTAAACTTGATTTCAGTGCTCCGAATAAACGAAGTTATCAATAAACTAGCTTCCCGCCAGCGGCTTCGCCCGCGTGGTCTTATAATTTTTTCCCCCGTTTTTGCATCATTTTTCATTACTACTCCGCTCCTATTAGTCGTAGCGTGATGATATATAGCCTATGTTACTCGGGGATAATGTAGCTTTCCAAAGGTGAAAGAATTTTTGAAATCGGTCCAGTAGTTTCGGAACCTATTCATTACAAACAAACAAACAAACAAACAAATCTTTCCTCTTTATAATATTAGTATAGATAATATTTCTAATGATCAATACCCTAACCCGGTACTGTGGAGGACAAGTGCCTCCACATAGTAGCGGTGGCGCCGGGTAGCGCTAAAGAAAAAATAATAATTCGGAGTGAGTTCATTTGGGGATCAATATCTCTTCTATCGTATATCGTCTATCTCTTCCCCTGCCAGGTGAATCGTTGTTTTTAGGAGAGGTACTGAAAAGATGTACTTAAAACAAAATTAAAAGGAAATGTGTTACAGCTAGGTAGGCTTGTAAATTGTTATAGGGTAACTACAAAACCCTACATTTCTTGTGAAACACACATTAGGTACATTCATGGGCGTACCCAGGGGGGGGCAGGGGGGGGCAGCTGCCCCCCCCTGGAACTTGGATGCCCCGTAGATAAAAGTTATAGTAAGATAAAAAAACCTTTTTCGTGTTGTGTGTAGAACGGAACAGACTTGCCCCCACAAGTTACAATAACACTGGCAGTGACAAATTGTCAAAAAAGAAAAATATTCACTATTTGTTGCTTTTTGTCAACAATTAGTTGCTACAAAAACGATTTTGTTGCTCAAACCGATCTTACAAAATTGGCAACAATGCTAGCTTTACTTAAAGATAGCATAAAAATAGCTAAATACTATATAATCAGGGACACAAATAGACCAATATTTGTTGCTGAAGACCTCATTAAAACAACAATTAAAAAAATAACCAGTAAAATATAATTCAGTTGTTTGAGGTAGCAATTATTGAAATAAAACTACTTTTTACGGATTTTATCGCGTTATATTGATATTATTTTTTAAAAAGTGATTTTCTTGCTCGACGTGATAATAGTGATGCCTAAAATTACCAAATAAAATAAATAACCAGAGATTGGATGAAAATCTGACCAGTATTACCGATTATGCTGCGCAAATAATTTATATTGTTTATTTGTTTTGGAAAAATCGAGTGACGAGCTTATAAAAAAACCGGTCAGAAACTCGTGCGATCCCGGGAAGATATCCTATTGGCGATTTTCAAGGCGTCATTAACCAAGTTGAGCAACAAAATTATTATTGTATTTTTTTGATTCCCTAAAAATCGAGCGCTAATCTAGCATGATCGGTTTATAAGGATACCGGTTCGGACACTCATCCAACCTTTACAGTGGAGTATTTACATTACGGCCAAAAGAGCCATAACCCGGAGCGCCAGGCTCCAAGGGGCAGCGCTAGCCGCACGGAGGTAGTAAGAAACCCCCTTCACTAACGTCGCCTGTCCTAAGTGGGTTTCCTCACTTTACGAGCTCACTTTTAGATGAGACAACTGGAGGTAGTAACAAACTAATTGTAATTACCACTCTAACCAACATAACCTGACCAAGATAGGTGGCTCAAATTTTCGAGCTCGCTACGCTCGCTCCTACATGAAACACCTGGAGGTAGTAGACAAAATAATTATAATTACTCTTCTAACCCAGCCTGTCCGAGGAGGCTGGCCTCAATTTTCGAGCTCGCTACGCTCGCTTTTACATGAGACACCTGGAAATAGTAAACAAACTAATTGTAGTTACTTTTCTAACCAAGCCTGTCCGAGGTAGGTGGCCAAATTTTCGAGCTCGCTACGCTCGCTCTTACTGTGTGACGTAACTGGAGGTCTAGTAACAAACAAGGATACTTACAAAGTATCCTTCTAACCTAACCTGTCCAAGGTGGGTGGCCCAAGTTTTCGACTTCTCGTTCTGACTCTTAGTCATTAATTTTCATTGCTACGTTAAGCAATATTTTTTTTCTATTTATAAATCCCGGATAAATCAAACGTTGAGTTAGCATGACTGGCTTATAAGAATACCGGTCAGAAATTCATCTGATTTACGGTTCTGAGTTTTGTTGACGACTTTTTTTATACCACTAAGTTGGCAAACAAGCATACGGCCCGCCTGATGGTAAGCGGTAACCATAGCCTATGGATGCTTACAACACTCACTCGCGCGTTGCCGACACGAAAAACCTCTTAGAGGTTCATGGAGGATTCACTGCGCCGACAGTTTGTGGGAATATTCCTCTTACTGCCAGCGCATCCTTGGAAGGAGCTCTGGCGACATTACTCACTGCAGAAACACAACACATAATAAAGTGTGTTATTTGGCTGCAGTTTTCGGTAAGGTGGAGGTACTTCCCAGACTTTCCGGGCATTTCATCATCTGTCATCATCCGACGTCCGGTTCTATTTTTTTATGCTTCAGGCGTCAATAACCATTGCAGCGTAGAGGAAGAAAACTATTTTATTTGAATCCAGCAAAATTTATATAAGGTTGATATTGACCGGTTTATAAAAGGATACCGTATAGTCAGAACCTCTAAGAAAAGCTCCGATTCTATATTTTGTTGTTGACTCTCTATGCACCAATTTTTATGAATACCGGAAGAATCGAGTGTTGATCCAGCATGACCGGTTTATAATGCATCAGAGTCATCATCAAAATGTAGAACCGGTGATCGGGTGAATTTCTGACCGACATCCCTATATCCCTATATGTTATGCTAGCCAATAATTAAGTAGATCTGCAAATAATTTATTATTTATTTATTTTGGTAAAATCGAGCGTTAGGCTAACATGATCGGCTATAAGCGCACCAGTTAAAATTCATCCGATTTCCAGTTCTAAAATTTGTTGTTGGCTCTAAGCTCGTTCCACGTGGGGTCATAATATAATAGGTAAGGTAGCAACAAATTGACAATTTTGTTTTTAATTCTGCTGAAATTCCACTGCTTCTTTTATGGAGAAGAGGGACCCGGGGGGGGGGGGCACGGTAAGAAATCCCTCAACTGCCCCCCCCTGGGCCAAAAGCTGGGTACGCCCATGGGTACATTACATTTCATATGAAATTGTGTTAATTTCAATACAAGTTTGACATACTTACCTATATGTACCTTTGGTTTGAGCTATGTGTTTATTTTTCTACTACCACTTACCCGCGACTTTGTTCCCGTAAAAGTTGAATTCCGTTTCTGTAACATTTTTAATTGATACTCCGCACCTATTGGTCGTAGTGTAATGATATATAGCCTATAGCCCTCCTTGATAAACGGGCTATCTAACACTGAAAGAATTTTCAAATCGGACCAGTTATCCCTAAGATTAGCGCGATCAACCAAACTAACAAACAAACAAACTCTTTAGCTTTATAAGTTTAGATTTATATTTTAAGGACCTCCAACAAGATATACACTATAAATAATTTCGTAGTCCATCACCACAAATGTACCCCCTCAATTATGACGACGTCTGTGGTCTAGTGGTTCGAGTACCGGACTGCTGATCACGAGGAGCCAAATATTTATGTGATGAACTTAAGTGTTTGTGTTTTTCTGGTTGTTTGTTATATATTATAAGTATGTATTTACAACAAAAAAAGTATATAAGTATTATATCCATTGTCTAGTACCCATAGTACAAGCTCTGCTTAGTTTGGGATGTCCCAGGATATTTATTTATTATTTTAATGTTATTAGATCCACCCACCAGTCACCTTTCCCTTTTATAATATGTTTATGTATAGATTACATAAATTACATCAGTGGAAAGAAATTAGTAACAAAGTAACACAGCTAATCAATTTCGTGACCGAGTTATCGTAAATATACATAATGTTATTGTTTATGGTCACCGTGAGGTGGCAACCTGTACCTACATTAAAAAGTCGAACCCAAAATAGTTTGACCTTGGTCTAGCGATCCTAAGCGTGACTATTACTGGAGGTCCTGGGTTCGATTCCCGGGTTGAGCAAAGTGTTGTTGAACTTTTTTGTTAAATACCCAGTAGCAGCTCGGAGTCAGGATTTGTGCCCGGTTGATGGTAATCGATTCGCACCCTTCTACATTTTTATTCCTAAACGCCTAAACGTACATGTGGGTTTACACTAGTTTACAGCATTACACCTCTGCCTACCCTTCGGGAAATACAGTCGTAATAGTATGTTATGTTAAAAAAATCCTATTGTAATTCTATCTTGTTATGAAATCTCTATTGAATAGAACTCGGCCACAAGCCATACTGACCTTCACAGATGTTACAGTTTCATAAGTTAATTCGTAATTACATTTAGTCATTATTATTTAAAACTCGCCACATAATGCAATAAATGCAAAATTTATCGCTCAGACTGCATTCAAGTCATAAATAAATTTATTATCTCCGCCGGGCAGTAAATAGAATGCGCGAACGCACACTTTACCCTCATTATGAAATGAAACATCATTTATACTTATGATTGTTGAACCAAACGTTTGTGCATAAAAGTTAAACTTAACATTACTGTCAAAAATGTGAGCAAAACAGTTCGTGTCGCCAGTGACCAGAAAATCAATTTTGTTTTTGTTTACATTCGAAATTTAAATTTAAATTGTGTCACAAAATGGAATATAAATCCTAAAAGTGTCATTGCCAAAGTCGACTTTTGTTTTTTTTAAGAACGCGTGCTGAATTTGATTAGTGTTTTTTTATTGAATTTAGAAATAGGTCCTATACCTTTTTGTTTTTTGGGCTAATGGCGTATCTTTGTTTTGCGAATCGCTCATTAAAAACAGTGCAGTGTGAAGTGAAATTATCAGCAGAATGTAAAATCACGTAATCTTTTGTTGATAATTGTGTAAACAGATAATTATATTACGTTTGTGAAGAGATTTTTTCTGTGACTTCTTTTTTTTTAATTAGAATTTTTTCGACAAGGAAACGTTTGTTCCGCAACTAAATAGTGTACTTGATAACTTAGTCTTTGTGCAACTCGCAGACGGAGTGTTTGACTTTGAACAAGTGGAATTTAAATACAATTACTTATTTCTTTTGCATTAGATAGTTAAATTAGTAGATATTTGACGCCAAAATGGCGCTTATTAACATGGGTGCGAAAGTGGAAATTGCTTTTAGAAAGGTCTTCAGAAGATTAGACGGTTATACCGTCATCGGTAAGTTCTTTATTCCTACGTACCTAGGTACTTTATCGTCATTTCCTTGTCTATTACGTCATCACCGCAAAAGTAACTACTTGTGTCTTGTGCTCAGATTCAGAGACGAGTGAGTCTCTGAATCTGAGCACAAGACACAAGTAGTCACTTTTGCGGTGATGCGTTTTGTGTTAATGCTCCCATTTAAGTATGTCAAAATGTAAACCAAATTGGACATATGGAAGCTTAAGGCTCTGCGTTCACTAGCGGGCGGCATGCGGTACGGTTTTTTGTTCTAGAACTGATGATAAAGTCGAATTTCAAAATACAGTTGCCGTAAGCTTTTGTTTTTGTGGCTACGAAAATTGTATTTAGAATGTCAACTGGAATGTCATGAGACTAGATTAAAAATGTAGACATCTCTTTTACTGTTCGTCGAATCAAAAGAGGACCGTACCGTGGCGTCGTCGGTGTACGAAGGAGCTAAGTTTACGCTTAGAATGGTTTCATTTGTTTCTGATTCTCAGCCTAAGGCTAATGTTCAGAGTCGACGCTAAGCGTAAACTTACGCTTCCGTATGTCAAATTTGTATTACAATTTGACTTACGGAAGCGTAAGTTTACGCTTAGTGTCATCATACCTAAGGCTAATATTCAGAGTCGACGCTAAGCGTAAAGTAACGCTTCCATATGTCAAATTCCTTCCTTCCTTATGTCAAACCGAAGCTTAAGTTTATGCTTAGCAATATATCTGCATATAAGCCTAAGGCTGATATTCAGAGACGAAACTAAGCATGAACTTAGGCTTTCGTATGTCAAATTGTAGTACAAATTTGACATACGGAAGCATAAGTTCATGTTGAGTTTCGTTTCTGAATATCAGCCTTAGGGCCGATTTCACCGTACTCATTAAAAACTGAGTTCAATAAAACTAAGTTCTGCTTAATCGAGTTCATATGTTGGTTCTGATCTTGGTTCACGTCTCGCAGATTTCACCGGGTAATTTTTGATTGCGTTTACGAGAACTAAGTTTACTTTGACATAGAATGTAAATGTTGTCAGTTCGTGACAATCATAGACAAATTACGATGCGCTTTGCAGTTAAAAATGGTAAGTTATCATTTTTAAGTGAGATTTGAGATGATTTTGAGGATAGTGAAGTTCGAGTAAATTCAGAGAGTATTTAAATAAAAAAATACAGCTTGTAGGCAATATAATTACGTTGAATAAATATAAATTTCTATGATAGCTCATAGATGTCTTTGTAAACATTTTGTTGGATAGTATCTTCGTAAACGTACGTGTTTCGTTTCCGTTTTATGACACTGGTGGCGCTGTTTCTCTTCTCCATTAAATAATGTCATTTCGCTTCTGCATAATTATTAATTATCGTGTTTTAAGAATTCTAACGAGTTTTATTGAAATACTGCCGAAACCCAATAATATAGACTACTCATATAATTAGAATATCTCTAATAAATTAATTAAATTATGAATTAGGTTATCTTTTATGGCTTTGACAGGTCTTGATCGCGATCAGATACGTTAAACGTCCAAAATCGGGCGTTCAGAATTTAAACTAAGATCAGCCTTAACTGAGTTCAGTTTATGTTGGTGAAATGCAAACCTGCGTCCTGAACTCAGTTAACCGCGAGAACTGAGATTAACTTGAATTGATCGCGTTTAATTTAAATGGTGAAATTGGCTCTTAGTGTCGCTCACTTACATTCCGATTAACCTTGAATTTGTCCGACACAATAAAGGTCGTACTTAATGTCTCTAAAGCTTTCAAGCAGCGATTAGCATTATCCTGTTTTAATCTTTGCTATATTTAGGTCCTATGTAATAGGAGGTGAACCTGTTACCAACCGGGCACAAGTCTAAGCTCCGAGTTGTTACTGAAAATTATATAGAAGTTCTATAAAATCGATCCCGGGACCTCCAGCGTGGCAACCACTAGACTCTAGGCAGTTAATATCTATACTTCTATACCGATATTATAAGCTGAAGAGTTTGTTTGTTTGTTTGAACGCGCTAATTTTAAAAACTACTGGTCCGATTTGAAAAATTATATCTGTTTTAGATAGCCTGTTTAATGAGGAAGGCTATAGGCCATATATCATCACGCTAGGATCAATAGGAGCTGAGTATAAATTAAAAATGTTGCAAAAACGGGGGAAAAAAATTCGACAAGGAAAATATGATGTAACAAGTGTTATAGGTATAAGTTCATAGCAACATTTCAGTATAAATATCTAGTAGATAATTATGACTTACAATAATATTATTTATTATGCAGGCTGGCGATACTGACCGCCTATCGTGAACAGTCAATGTGCAACGAAACTTATCTTTTTAATTATGTTGTTGTTATGGCTTCAGGCTTTGGCTGTTACTGTTTCAATTATTAAATTGTTATCATCGTCATCATCAACCAAGTAATAGTCCCACTGCTGGGCATGGGTCTCCTCTCACTATGAGAGGGATTAGGCTATAGACCTCCACATTGGCCTAGGGCAGTTTGGCAGACTTCACATGCCTTGAGTTACCTTACGATGTTTTCCTTCACCGTTATATAAGCGAGTGATAATTAATTATTAATACGCACATGATTACTAAAAGTCAGAGGTGTGTGCCTTGGATTCAAACTCGAGAACTACAATTTGGCAGTCCAGTGATTATATTCTTAGGCTATCACTGCTTTATCACTACTGTATCTTTGACAAATTCGCCTATCAGAACAAAGTTGTCCGTCGCTAGCTTTACGAAAACGCCACCGAAGATAATTTGACAGTATAATGAGTCATAAACTAATGCACCGTCCCGCGGCGCTGTCCGTGACTTTGAGTGAGTCACGACGCGTTTCTATTTTATTACGTGCACACCTTTATTATTTACTTTTATTTGTCAAATAAAGACATAAGGTTCCTTACCCAATGTTATTTAATAGATTTTTGACACTTGCCACGTTGTATTTTTAATCCCGACGCAAAAACGACGGGGTGTTATAAGTTTGACGTGTCTGCGTGTGTGTGTGTGTCTGTCTGTGGCATCATAGCTTCCGAACGGATGAATCGATTTTAATTTTGTTTATTTTTATTTGAAAGGTGTATTAGTTTAGTGTTCTTAGCTATGTTTGATGAAAATCGGTCCAAGATGGCCGCCGCCACAAAATAGCGAATTACATATTTTTCACAACTCCGTCAATATGGGTATCAAATGAAAGGGCTTGGACTAGTAGAATACTATGCACTACTTATGATAAATTTCAAATCCAAGATGGCCGCCACCACAAAAAGGCAGATTACATTTCGTGTCGGGGGTTTTCTAAATTATAATTTAGGTTAGGTTAGGTTATATCAACTGACTTCAAAAAAGGAGGAGGTCCTCAATTTGACTGTATTTTTTGTTTGTTTCCTCAAAACTTTCGACTGGATGAACTGATTTTGATGATTCTTTTTGTATTTGAAAGCTGCTGGTTCTCGTTTCCAATATAAATTTTATCGAAATCGTTTGAGCGGTTTAAAAAAACAACAGTTATTTTTTGCTTTTAAGTTCCTAGGTGTTTTTTGAAGGCGGTTTTACCACTAAAGTTGGCAGACGAGCATAAAACCAACCTAATAAATAAATTCTGTAGCTGTATAGTAGTAATTACAGCAAGCCATTAAAAATAATACAATATACCTAAGTAAACACAATAATACCGCTTCTCATATAAATAATAAAATGTTAAATAGCATTGGGTCGTTATCAGCTTATCATTTATCTAATTAAGTGTAGATAAAAGAAGCCTTAAGTACTTTTAAAACACTGCCTTTTACATATTTGCATAATCTATCTAATGATGTATTTGTATACGTTTCATTTTATTTATTGGGGCCTCAGTCACAAGTAAATTTGATAAGGCAAAATCGTTCGATATTGTACTAACTGTAAAGTAAGTCATTTCCGTGGAATGATACAGTACCTAATGCATTTTCAACTAAGTAGCTTTCCGGCTTTGCCCGCGTGACCGTGATTTTTTCCACCGATTATGCAAAAAATTTCATTGATACTCCGCTCCTATTAATCGTAGCGTGATGATATATAGCCTATAATCTTCCCCGATAAATGGGCTATCTAACACTAAAAGTATTTTTCGAATTGGTCCAGTAGTTTCGGAGCCTATTCAATTCAAACAAACATCAAACAACAACAAACAACAAAAATCAAATCTTTCCTCTTTATAATATTAGTATGGAAGTATAGATAGATGATGCTGACGTCATCTAAATGACGTTATATAAGAAGGTGGAAGCAAAATTCGACATCGGTGTCGGTGGCTTAATTCTCTAAAGCGTCCGGTATACTGAACCGTAGGAAAGCAGGTTTAAACCCTGCTTGAGATCATATTTCATTCCACAAATAAATTAAAAAATTAAAAAGTCCCGACACTAAATGAATAGAAAAATATAATTCGCCATTTGGCGGTGGAGGCCATCTTCGATTTGAAACTGATCATTGTGTACAGTATTCTACTCGTCAAGCCGTTTCATTTGATAGGTACCCATATTGAGTGATTTATGGAAAAATATATAATCCGCCACTTTGTGACGGCGGCCCTCTTGGACCGATTTTTATTATACATAGGTAAGAACACTCCCGTCTAAATCACCTTTCAAACAAAACAAAACAAAATCAATAGCGATTCAACCATTCGGGAGCTACGATGTCACAGACACGTCAAACTTATAACACCCCGTCGTTTTTGCGTCGTGGGTTAAAAAGTCCCGACACAAAATGAAAAAAAAAATGTAATTCGCCATTTTGCGGTGGTGGCCATCTTGGATTTGAAACTGGTCATTGTATACAGTATTCTACTCGTCAAGCCCTTTCATTTGATACCCAATTACCCATACTAAGCGCCATTTTGTGACGACAACGATGGTGTCCAATGTTAACAGTGCAATGTGCTCATGTTTTTATGAAATAATTTTTTTTTATTATTAAAAAAAAATTCATTAGACGAACTTAGAACGCTTCCGACTTATTCACCTTTCAAATAAAATAAACAAAATCGATACATCCGTTCGGGAGCTACGATGCCACAGACAGAAACACACAGACTCGTCAAAGTTCACACCCCATCGTTTTTCGTCGGGGGTTAAAAAGTTTAAGTATATTTTTTTAAACATAATAATGATTGATTCTACTGGTGTTCTTAGCGTTCATAGCAATAGTGACCCATAGGGTTATTTTATCATCTTACAATATAAAAGTTAATACCTATGTCGTGCTTTTCTAAAAACACATAGGAAGTAAATAACCATTATGTATGATTATGTCAACATACACAAAAAGCGTGGAGCTATGAAATGATTGCCTTGCAACACGCGAACATACATTTTTATGTATGTTACATATCCAAAATGGACGTTTTCCCATAACTTTTGGTTATTCTACTATTCGTTGTGAATGATAAATAATATAACTTGATAGCTAAGTGTACCATACACTTTCAAATTTGGAACTGCTAATTTTGTTAGCTTTTCAGAGTTCCATAGTAAAATGTGTTAAAAATAAAATAATGAGTAAAATTACTTTGTCTGGATTTATGGTATGTACAAAAACGAAGGTTGTACCTATATAGAACTACCTATGTAATTGTACAGTCAACAAAAATGTTACCTAAGTTTTTATGTAGATAATTACGTAGGTGTGTTTTGACAAAGATTGTATAATAATGTATTAGCTGCCTACATACCAAACCCTTTGATAGATAAGAAAAATATTTAAGTATATTGCTATCTTTGCTGAAACACAGATTGACTGTATATTTATCGCTTTTGTTGACTGTACGTGAACATACAAGGCCATTTGAAAATGTTATACGACTTATGACACTAATTATCCTAGCCTTTTCTCAACTCGGTTGGGATCAACCCGATCTAACCCTCATACATCCTTATAATACCGATATTGTCTTGTCCAATGGTGAAACACCAATCAAAATAAGAAACTCGGAAATATATTCTCTAGCAGAGAGAAAAATAAAAAATTCCTCGTTTAAAAACAGGAGAGCGTGTAGGATAATTACTTCGAAACCTTGCAATTTTGCACGAATTAATGATTTCTAATTAATTTTCTCCCTGGTACCAATCCGGTAAACGTTTTACATAAGCAAGGCTACACAAACAATGCTATTCTCGTTTTCGCTCAAGGAACCCTACAAAATTGTACCGGCTCGACCTTCGCGGCTACTTTCTCGGGCGCCGCCGCCGCAGCATGCAATCGCTAGAACAAATTAAACAATAACGAAATAATATAGTAATGCTGGCATTAAAATGTCTTTTGTATTCTTTATTGAGGTTAATTGACCTTGAAAATATAACCGCAGTCCTTGTGATAGTTCCATAGTTCTTGCGCATAGGTAAAGTATGGTACAGAAGAGCAGTTATTGTCGGATCCTTATACAATCCAATTGATTTTCGATTGTCATACGAAAATCTGTCATAGATTTTCGTTAGTGGAAAAAGTTTGACGACCAGTCTATCCTTCGAATATCGGTATTACCCAGAGATTGGATTGCGGAGGTCTGATGGCAGTCGCTTCGGGTAAAATACTGATATTCAGCCGTATCTGGTAAGACTGGAAGCAACGAAGATACAATCTAATTAAGTAAGCACGCAAACAGTCATTAGATAATATTGCGACGATTTGCGAAAGGCAGCTGGCAGTGACTGGATGAAAAGAGCTAAAGATCGGGCTCTGTGGCGTTCACTAAAAGAGGTATAAGTACGACCAGAACTGGAAGAGCACGGGCTGATTATTTTGATGAAGATGAAAGATAGTAAATTGAATATGCCAGAATTAATTAAGATTTTTATCATTTATAATAAACGCAATTTAAATAAAAAACATTAACTTATCACAATCAATTTCAATTTCACGCAGGAACATTTATATAAGCTTTCTGAAACCAAAAAAAAATACCACGTCATGTTTATTTTGGGTAAACGGGAAAATATAACAAAAAAATCGGGTTTATGAGAACTATATTTATCCAATAATAATATTTTTTTATTAGAAAGGGTATACTCAATTGGATAGGTTTAATAACCAATTTATTACTTTGCCCTTGAATTTTATTAAAAAAAAAAATTATTTTCTTAAAGATGGGCCGTATATTATAGGTTATTATATTTATAAGTTACTAGCTTTTCGCCAGCGGCTTCGCTGGCGTGGTCTTATAAATTTTTCCCCCCGTTTTTGCAACACTTTTCATTGCTACTCCGCTCCTATTAGTCATAGCGTGTTGGTATATAGCCGTTAGCCTTCCTCGATAAATGGGCTATCTAACAATAAAAGAATTTTTAAAATCGGTCCAAACTTTGTATTCAATACAAACAAATCGGTGTATCCTCGACAATACGGATATAGTGAGACGGCTCACGGCTCAAAAGAACTAAGCCTTTTGAGTTAATATAGTGTTGAAAAATAGTGTAATTGTTAGTGCTACGAATATAGTACACAAAAACAAAGTGTCTTCCCCTTAATTAGAGACTATAAGAAAAGTGCCAATGGACACATTCTTAGATTATTTTATAAAGCTAAGTCAAACTTAATTTACTAATTAGCCTAAGTTGGCTAGATTGTAATAATATAAGGATTCAATATCATAATATTATATTCTAGGAAAAAAAATAATCGGTGTTACAAGATCTACAAGGGGAACTACACAGTAACTTATCGACAACAGTCATTAAAACATTTTATTTATAAATAAAAATCATAAGTAATCACTACAACATTAAGACTATAAAACTGCTCCGCCGCATCTGTCTGCACCGACTTTCATGCTGTTTTCACCAATGGATAAAGTGGTTCTCGAGGAAGGTTTTGGTATATAATTTGTTAAGTTTGTGTATACATTGACGAAAATATAATTATATTTGTTGGAGGTATCGGAAAAAAAAGCCGTCTGGGACCTTTCAACGAAAACACTGTCTCCTTAGTTATTTATAAGACCACGCGGGCGAAGATGGAAAGCTAGTGATGATGATAAAAAAAAACAATACACTGATGTCTATTAAATTAAATCATTTCAAGCATAAAGTCATTAAATTTGTTCTTTCATCTTTCATTTGTTTTTATGCGCCATAACTAAACAAACAATGGCCGTTTAGCACAATTCATGCATAATTTAAGTTTACATTATAAACGATTATGTTTATTTTGTTTGGTACTCTTTAGCGGCGTGTGCGCATCCGTTTCGTTTTCTTTGATTGACAGTTCACGACGTGTCACAGTTGACAGTTCGTCTATTGTCTTTATGCATACCTAATTGTTTGCATACCAACTTGTAACTGTATTTAGTAAATAAAATTATTTACAGTTCTCGCCAAACTTATTGTCCGGGTTGAAGTTGGCATAAGCTAACTTTAAACCGATTTTAATAAATAAAAACGAAAGCTCAAGTCGCTGGCTGACTGTCGGCGGTCGTTTTTTAAATCATTTTAATTCAATATTTTTCTTTCTCCGATTTTTACGGCCGGGTTGAAGTTAGCTCGTGCCAACTTCAACCCGGACAATAAGTTTGGCGAGAACTGTACTTATGCATTGATTTAAATACTTACTAAAGATGGGGTCGTCGGAACATTTGACAGACACTTTCCCCATTCAGAGAGACACTAACGCCATCTTTGTTAATATCGCATGGCATTTGTTTTTTAGCCGATCGCTGACTGAGTTCACTTCGGTTTAGAGAAGACCATTTTGGGACATATCCCTAGGGGATTAATCGGACGAATCAGACTGCCTCGTTGGTCTAGTAGCCCTAAGCGCGACTTCTACAATAGAGGTCCAGGGTTCGAATCCAGGGTCGAGCAAAGTAATGTTGGGTTTTTCTGTGAAATTCTCAGTAGCACCTCGGAGTCTGGATTTGTGCCCGGTTGATGGCAATAGGCTAGCCCTCTATTACCTGGGACCTAAACATATCGGCGAAATGTGGTTGTACATAAGTACGCCAGTATGTATCTGCCTATCCCTTCGGGGAATACAGGCGTGATGGTATGTGTGATTAATCAGACACAAATCAATACACCGAGTTTTCTCTGAGAATTTCGTAGAAAGACCCAATAATGTTTGCTCGACCTGGGAACCGAATCAAGGACCTTAAGCTGAAGGAACACGCCTACAACCACTTGACTAACGAGACCATCTTTACCTTTGTGGGCAACAAATATTTTATTACTTCCGAAGAATTTACAATGGGTGGTCTTATACTGGACAACTTACTAATATTTGAATGCTTTTTTATCGTTTTAATAATTTAAAACATAAATACAAAAGCTCATTGTAAATCTCTTTACATACATAGTTAAGGGACTTCCCCAATGAACAAAGATCGGCTTGGCTTTCAAAACATTGTAGTATTTATGGTTATAATGTAAATAAGTAAAAAGACATTGTGGAACCTCTTTCAATACATTTTAGGGGACTTCCCGTAAACTAAGCACAAAGAATTCCGAACCCCCGACACAAAAACGACGGGGTGTTATAAGTTTGACGTGTCTGTGTGTGTGTGTGTGTGTGTGTGTGTGTGTCTGTGGCACCGTAGCTCCCAAACGGATGAACCGATTTTGATTTTTTTATTTGAAACGTGAATAAGTCGAGAGTGTTCTTAGCTATATTTGATAAAAATCAAGATGGCCGCCGCCACAAAATAGCGAATTACATATTTTTTCACAACTCCCTCAGTATGGGTATCAAATGAAAGGGCTTAACTAGAAGAATACTATACACTATGATTAATTTCAAATCCAAGATGGCCGCCACCACAAAATGGCAAATTACATTTCGTGTCGGGGGTTTTCTCAATTTTTAATTTAGGTTAGGTTAGTTAAAACAATTTTTTCATGTTCTGTTTCTACCATTGAGGTTGCATACCAATCAATACGAGAGACCTATAATTTGGGTGTTTTCAAGACGAGAGCGAATCGGTTTATTCTAGGCAAGCGCGCTCCATCGTAGGCCACATCGTTGCTTAACATCAGGCGAATTGTGGACAAGCGCAAGCCTATCTAAGATAAAAAAAAAATACTTTTTGTTATACAAACTTTCGTTTACCTGACGCGAAGACGTCAGTAATTAAGTAGGAACTGTTTACATCACGTGTAATATCACGCCATCTGTTTGTTCCGGCTAATCTCTGAAACGGCTGGACCGATTTTGATAGAACTTGAACAATGTTATAAGGAATAACTTAGGCTATGTTTATATTAAAATAATTGCATGGGCGCCCGGGGAACAGCCCACCTAATTAAATATTTCTAATTACGCAGAGAAACATCCGGCTTAATTGCGAAATTTTGGTAAAGATAAGATTAAGCTACATAACTCAAGCGATAAATTAGTAATTAACGAATATATTGTTTATTTTAATAACATTTCCTTTTGAAGTATGCCGTCAAAGATTCACGATTATTGACTAGAAAATGCCTTATTTTATCCAGTAAAATATGAAATCCACAGGATATGCTGAAAGTCATTGCAGGTCACAGTGACTTCAAACTTCTCCTTCAGACTATAAATTCTATCCTTTCTTCTTCGGAGTACTGTTATAAATAAATAGTAAAAATCTTTGGACATTTTACACAGCACCATCTAGTCCCAAACTAAGCAGAGCTATGGGTACTAGACAATGGATATAATACATATATCCTTTTTTTTGTAAATACATACTTATTAATTTATTAATTATTAATGTATAAGAAACACCCAGCCAAATACAAACTCTTATATTCATCTACACATAAATATTTGAGTCTTGTGGGAATCGAAGCCACAACCTCGTGATCAGCGGTCCGGTACTCGAACCACTAGACCACAGACGTCGCCAAATATTTACACTTTCTTGACAAACATTTTCTTTGTTATAGATGAAATTGGAGCACAAGACAATAGCTACACTATGGCGTCGATAAATTCCAACGAGAAGAGTATCTGTCCGGGCGATCCCCCGGACAAGAAGATACCTGACGCAGACGCCGAAAAACAACCGCTGTCCGGAGTAAGTATTAATAAACAATACATCCTGTAAAGTTTTCGCCAAATTTATTGTCCGGGTTGAAGTTGGCATGAGCTAACTTCAACCCGGCCGTAACAATCGGAGAAAGAAAAATATTGAACTATCCTTACTTAATATTATAAATGCGAAAGTAACTCTGTCTGTCTGTCTTGCTTTCACGCCAAAACTACTGAACCGATTTAAATGAAATGTGGTACACAGATAGTCTAAAGCCTGACAAAGAACAGAGGCTACTTTTTAATGCGATAAAAGGGCTGTAAGGGGTTGAAATAGGGGATGAAAGTTATAAGAAATAGCCAGACCACGCAGGCGAAGCCGCTGGCGGAAAGCTAAATAAAAATGAAAGCTTAAGTCGTAGGCTGTCGTGTTATATCATTTTAATCCAATATTTTTCTCTCTCCGATTATTACGACCTGATTGTGAAGCTGAGAAATAAGGTTTTTAGATCCTCGACCTCAATCCATCAACGAAAATCAATAGGATCTGTTTCACGCCCTCTGGGTAGCCGCTAACCACTTAAATCAATTAAAAAATGAAACAAAATTTGTACGAAGTTATCTGACAAGTAATTTAACGGAAACATATCAGGAGGTCGTGAAACAGGCCCTTAATCATATCTAGTTACTGAATACATAGAAAAGATCCAGTAATCTAGTTAGAGTTAAGTTCTTAGTAGTAACAACTGGATTCGAACTTAGAATCACAGTTGAAATATCTTCACTAACAAATTAAGGATCTCGGTTAATTTAATTATAGTCTGCGCGGAACTAGTTGGCCGTGCCTTAGGTATGTGAGGGGCGGGGCGGAGGGGCAGGGTCGCCTGCTCGCGGTGGGACGGAGAGGCGGGGGCGCTTGTTTTCATTCACAGTAACCCGCCGCGTCACCTCCGTCCCTACCTAAGGCGAGGCCAACTATTTCCACGCGAATTAGTTATGTACCTACCTTAGACCGTACTAGCCTGAGAGCCTGACATGTGCGCCTCGAAATGTTTTTGTCGATATAAATCTTGTGCCGAAACAATGGCTAGAAACGAGGTAATGTGACGACACATTTATGTCGCGGGACGCATATCATTCAATTATAATTTTAAATTACTTTAATGTTTTACTTTTTTCTCTTTCTGTCTGCTTACCCCTTTGGAAGAATCCTGTATATGTAGGTATTACTCTTTGTTACATAATATCTTTATTTTATAAATATATTAAAACCATGTTGCATTCTGTTCTTAGCTTTTTCTAACGGCTTCATGATTCACGGCTTAAAAATCATTGCTTAATATTACTGCTAACAGCAAAAAAATTACGTCGTAAAGGCTATGTCACAATGTATTTTTCGACGCGTGCCCAACACGTTTTTTTTTTTCACTTTTTCGACACACCAAATATAGCAATGGAGTTTTATGGGACGATAAATTTTCATGTGTTAGGTACCTACATATCGTACATTTACATTTACAGAAGACCTCAGCTAAAAAATGCATGCAATGTGAAACTTATACATATAAATTTGCTTTCCACAGCCCCACCCCTTACTAAAAGTTCTCCCCGCATTTCGTTGTAGGGTTCGTTGTCAAGAGCCAACGGTTGAACGAGCGTAAGGCACGATAGATCGTATGCTTATGTGCACAGGCAACCCTACGCTGTTACGCACACATTTACACGTGTAGAAACGTCATCTTGCATATGTAGTTGTAGAAGGCGTTATCGAAAAGTTTTAAGCACATGAGTAGGAGTCATGTGGTTTCAAGTGTCCGAGCTGCGCCCAAAGATTGTGTTCTAGCGATAATTTAAATATCAAATACATTGCGACTAAACAAAAATGTGTTAAACAATTAACAAAAACAATAATTACACTGAAATGATGACACCGGTTAAGCAGTTTATGTATTAATTAATTAATAAGATAAACTACAATAAACTGGTGACGAACTTCTAATCGTTTTTAAATGATAGATATATTTATCATCGAGTATAGGTACATTCCATTTCTTTACGATAAAAATCACGTTTTTGACACTTATGTGTATCATTTGAGAACATTATCATATCATTTGAAAACAGATATTGTCTCAATCATCAATCATTATGGTATTGCTTATCTTTTAAATCATAAATGATTCTTCTTTATGTCTGTATAAAGCCGAACTCGTTCTAAACGGCTGGATCGATTTTTATGTAAATGTTTGAGTGTGTTTTAGCTGGTTTAGATTCCCAATAGAATTTGAGCAGAACAACTTCTTCTGATAACATATATGTAATTGACGACGTTCAATCTTTTCCATCAATTATTTTGTTATTTGGTAAAATTGAATAAACCAGTTTCTAACATTTTAGATGAAGCAGAAATCTAATTTTTGCAGTATAATTGTACATGTAGATTATATAACGTATTGCCTCTTTCGTCTAGCGGTTGTTAGCGCGACTGCTACGATATATGTACAGAGGTTCTGGGTTCTACCCCGAGTCGAGAAATGTTGTTGGATTTTTCTGTGTAATTCCCAGTAGTGGCTTGAAGCTTGAATTTATGCCAGGTTAGCAATAGGCCGTCCATTACATGGGACCTAAACATGCGTAAAAACAACATTTTAAATAAAAAAAAAATTAAAACCCCTGACACGAACTGTAATTTGCCATTTTGTGGTGACGGCCATCTTGGATTTGAAATTTATCATAGTACATAGTATTCTGCTAGTCAAGCCCTTTCAATTGATACCCATATTGAGGGAGTTGTGAAAAAATAATATGTAATTCGCTATTTTGTGGCGGCGGCCATCTTGGACCGATTTTCATCAAACATAGCTAAGAACACTCCCGACTAATTCACCTTTCAAATAAAAAATCAAAATCAAAATCGGTTCATCCGTTCGGGAGCTACGATGCCATAGACAGACACACACACACAGACAAGTCAAACTTATAACACCCCGTCGTTTTTCCGTCGGGGGTTAAAAACTTCACTATCGAAGGTAATCCTGTAATGTTACATGTGATTGTGATAAATAAATAAATATTAGGACACCCCTGCATAACCCTTGCGGGAAAACAGGCGTGATCGTATGTCATTTGGTTTATATCATTTATTTTTTTAGTGAAACTTCTTTTAAAAGACTTTCGATTCATGAAATGTATAATTCGAAATGAAAGAAATTAAGAAAATCTTTTATTTTATAAAAAGAAAATAGTGTTAGCTTATGATGATGATAAAAAGAAAATAGTGTTAGCTTCCATATTACGATTCAATACGCGGCCATTTTAGACCGCAGTTCTTTAAAGACATACCTACTTATGTCATTAAGTGATATCGTTGGCTTATAGTACTTAATTAACTTTCAACACTTAATTTTCTTTGACTACGTGATAAGTAGATTTCCTGATAAGGAGTCTAGAATGTTCTTACTACAGTTATGATATTCATTTCTACTTAGTGATCACTTACCTAGCTATTGACCACATTTTCAAATCCCAATGGCCTTGTTGACAGTAAATAGCCAATGTCCTTCCAAAGGATGCAATCTAACTCCTTGCAAAATTTTGTCCAAATCTGTTAAGCAGTTTAGAGCAAAACGTAACAGACTAACGGACAGAAAGAATTACGTCTGTATTTATAAGTTGAGGCGTGAAAAGGTATCACACAGACAGACGGAAAGAGTTCTTTCTGCATTTACAATATTAAGTATGGATTGCAGACATTACCCTGCATTGTAACAGTAGGATTCCGTGCTAACCGTAGCTACTAATATGTAACTTTAAAGGAGACCATGATTCAATGAGTTTGTTTCGGCATATCTTCTCAGAGGTCGCCAGTTATAAATTAGCCACGGGGGCTCAAGAATC
The DNA here is from genome assembly GCA_946251955.1 of Acronicta psi. NCBI lineage: Eukaryota > Metazoa > Arthropoda > Insecta > Lepidoptera > Noctuidae > Acronicta > Acronicta psi. The sequence goes on along the minus strand of OX276493.1, from coordinate 6,490,877 downwards.
AAAAATGGGTTTTGTTGGGATAAGACCCAACAATCCGTCTGTCTTGTTACCACATTCTGCAGCAACAGAAAGTGTCCAGTAGTTTTACTATGTTCAGTCGTAAAATCTTAAAAGTAGCGACATCTACCGCGCTACATAGGAACTATATTAAAGTAATCCTGAATCGCGCAAGCAACATTTGCAACGCAAGTTGCACTATAGAGGCAACTTCAGCCGACCGGCTCTAGCTGGGGGCATTTGGTGCTTCACCACCAAGCCAGCCGGGCTAACATGCACGCCGCGAGAAGATTTTGTCGACGCTTATGTCGTGCTTTTGTCTCGTTTTCGCGAAAGAAAGAGCGAGACACAAGAGTAGACAAAATTTTGTCGTGGCGCGCATGTTAGCCTGGCTGGTTAAGGTTTTAAGATCAGACAATCTGTCGCACAAAAGGCAAAACGGACAACACACCATTTTTGAACCTGTTCTTTGACCCTGTCTGTGCTTACCATCAGCTAAGACTATCAGAAAAAAGCTTGCCGCATGTGGATAAGTGACCATTCTTAACCAGGGCATCGTAACTTAACTGTGTCAAATATGAACAAATAAAAAGTGGCCATGCTCTACATAGAAATAATGAAAACATTATCGATATTGCAATCGATAATAATTATTAAAGTACCTACATTGAACTAAGTACATAATGTTTACATATTAACGTCCTCAATAGTGTGAAAGTTATCGATAAGAATGTAGTCAATGTTTTTATTAGAGGTAAATACCCGCTATTATAGGGCAATAAATATCGTGACATGTGACTTGTGACTTACACTGATCAATCTGTGTCAAAGTGGCCATTAATTTAGCCCCTCTGATAGGTAAAATGGCCATTTCATACTACGAAATAACAATGGATTCTAAAATGAAATTATGTTGAAGAATGTAGCTATTAAACAATTCATCTAAATCAATTCTTATTCAGAACACGTGGTTATTTAGAAGCAAATTTCTATGGTGAATTAGCATTAAGTAGGTAGGTACTAGATATTTACCAAAAGTGTCAATTTTTTTTTAACCTAGGGGTTAAAAAACACTTTTGGTAAATATATCAGTATTTTAGAATACTGATATATACAACCGTATCTAGTCAGACTGGAAGCCGATACCAACATGCTGGGAAAAGATTAGGATGACAATAATGTTTGGATACTCCATAGAAATTATTCGATACCCATGTCCACTACATCTATTATATCATGGATATATTTCCATTATTTTTAATCCCACGGCGTGCTTGTTATAAGGTAGACATCCGTTCTTTTAGCTGGCTTGTGCGGGAACGTTGTCCAAGTACAAGTACAAGGGATTTTCTCAGAGGCGCATTGCTTTGATCTGAGCACTGCTATTATAAAAACAGACATATTAGTTAAGCTTTCATCTGTTATAAAACAAATATTTTCCTATTGTTGCAACCTTAAAAAGGTTAATACTTTTTGGAGGTTTGGATGACCAAACTCGTTACTCTCCGTCTATTTCTACACACTGACAACTGTCACGTTTGAAAGCTGTCATATTTGTATACATTATTATTTTTGTATCGTATATATTTTTTATAAAAATGTAGTTTTTACTTTTTTTTAAATTTGAAGTATTCGCAATTTTACTAGTACATCGCTACCTTAGAAGGCCGCGGCTCCGGCCGCCTAGGGGGCTCCTAGGCCACGTCAAACATCTCGTTACTTCGGGGGAACCACCTGTAATCTGTTTTAGTACTACAGTAGTTGTAATAATTAGCCCATGTCATAGTGCGTCCCATTCGTGGGCATATATTGACCATTAACCCATAGGCTTGCACTATTCTATGCTCGTTGGCTATTTACACACATTTTAAGTTCGATGTTATGATTTTACACCACACTTGCAGAACATGATTCTCTTAAAAGAAATATGTATATAGTTAATCGTAATATAAATTGAATTTAAGAGGTATATAAGCACAACTACCTACATGCTTCGCTAGCTGTAAGAAGATGAACTTTTTTCATTTTGTTAAATATGTATGCCTAACTATAGCCGCCTGGTTTCAGAAGAAAGAGGAACTATGGTGGACCACGCTGATGCAGGTGGCTGTGCCCTTCTTCATAGCTGGGTGTGGCACCATCGGAGCTGGACTAGTTTTGGGCAACGTTAGGGTAAGTCACTTTGTATAAAAGTACCTTTACCTTTTTTTGTGTGTGATTGCTCATGGATCTCCACCGCCTGGGGAAGCGGCAGGTTACGTCGGATTCATACCGACTAAAAACCGCACTTGCCATCATTTACCTATTGCGTCATGGCCAGGGGATCAGGAACATTCTCCACGACCATGACGGGCCGTGGTCTATAGCAACCACCGGTCTTTCATCAGGCACCCTCGCCTCCAACTGGGGACCTACCTATACTTCTACTATTTTCGCAACTGCTCTACCGTGGAACTCACTGCCGGAATCCTTATTCCCCGAGACTTATAATTAGGGTGTCTTCAAGACGAGATTAAATTGGTTTCTTCTAGGCAAGCGCGCTCCATCGTGGGTCACATTGTTGCTTAACATCTGGCGAGTATTTTTTTTTTGATAAAGCACCTATAATAACCGCCAGCGATTGTTCAAGCGAATATTCATTTGATTTTGATTTTTGAATGGGTACATCACAAGTTGATTTATGAACAAGTGATATTTAGCTAAGGGGGCGCCACTGTCGTAGATCCAGTGACGGCCTTGAGGCCTCTTCACACTTCCTACTTAAAGGTTTTGTAAAGGCTCCTCGCCTTTTTGGCCGATCAGTTTTCCGTCTCTGATAGTAATTTTCATGGCCAATGGTTTTGCAACGACAAGACAATAAGGTCAAATTGTTTTAACAGAATACGCCGACATTCTTTTTGTGTGAATTTACCTTTTACCTTATCGAAAGGAAGGTTAGAGGTTGCATTCGTTAAGATTCAGAGAAGGTTGCTCATAATTTGATGGTCAATGTACAGGAAGATGTTTTACACATTTACAAACATAATACCAACACTTATATCCCGGTAAGCAGTACCTACGCTACGCCTCAATCATTAAAATTACCTCATTAGTATAGCGGTCGGCAGCACGACTGCTACGCTGTGTTCTGGTTTCAATTTCCACCAGTATCAGTGGATTTTTCTTTAAAATTCGCAGTATCAGCTGTAGCCTAGTTAATGGCAATAGGCTCCCCCTCTTACATAGTACACGTAAACACTGGCGAATTGTGATAGTGTCGCAGGGAAGGCCGGGAGACTAACAAAATTGTTTCCCCGGCGGAATGTCGACAGTTCACAAGTACACACCCGCCGCCGCAAACTAGCTAAAGAACTAAGATATAGAGGTTTTATTCACGCGAAATGAATGTCATATGCAATGATGATGATGACTGGCAAATTGTGGGTGTACATTAGTACACCTTTGACTAACCCTACGGGGAATACAGGCGTGATGGTATGCAAGAAACTTTGCAGACTTGCTTACAAAGACCCACAGTTATTACGTAAGAACTAACACGAAGTTGTTTTGATATTAACTAATATTTTTTGTTTATTTCTTCCAGGACTGGGACGTCTTTATCAATGTATCCGCCATCTTTGTACTGGTGCCATCTCTCTCTGGGCTAAAAGGTGAGTCTAACTTTAGTTTTTTAACCGACCTCAAAGAACTACACAGTCTGTAGTTCATTTTTCAGTATGTTTTTTCAAATAGGTAAGTATTTGTTGGAAGAAAGTTTACTAAGTAAGTAAAGATATTGTTAATTTTACGTGAAAAAAGTAGAATAATGTGACGTTGACATTTAATATCTCTAAGACTATGAGGTATGGTCAGGGAGTTTTACGCGATATAATCTGAGTTCAGCTTATATTGGATATTAACGGTATGTACATAGAACTCGTATTAATAATAGATACTTAGCTAAAAAAATCACAGAAAACAATTCTAAATCACTATTGACTTGATTCTTAAAATAAATTGATAAGATTACACCAATGACATTGTCTTGAATGTATTTATTACAGTTCAATGGCAAAATAGGACTTATAAACACTAGATATAATCTGGAATGTAAGATAAGCATAACATCCTCCCGAAGATATCTTTTCGTTTTCAAGTATCAAATCTTATCGATAAAGACGATCATTCGATCAATCAAAGGTTTTGATTTGATTTTCCCTTACGTACACAATACACGTGTTACACGTGGTTTAAGGAAAAATCCTTTCAACTTATCTCTTCTTTATCTATTTTTATTTTGTGAGAAACCTTCGCAGTAGCACATACAATTGCTTACTAAAGTTTCATCGTAACATCGTCTGTCTGTCTGTCTGTCGTGCTTTCACGCCAAAACTACAGAACCGATTTAAATGGAATTTTGGTATACAGAGAGTCTAGAACCTGAGAAAGGACATGGGCCACTTTTTAATGCGAAAAAGGGATGTAAAGGGTTGAAATAGGGATGAAAGTTATAAAAAAATACTCAAATCACGCGGGCGAAGCCGCTGGCGGAAAGCTTACTTAATAAATGTAATAGGAATGCACAGAGGGTAAACAAACAAATATCCGATAAATTCCATTTTTCTCTTCATAAGAAGAAACAAATATTTGAATAAAAAAACTGCGTAATTGGTCCAGGCGTTACAATTTTAGGTAAAAAGTAGAGTATAGCACTCAGAGGTAGAGTACCTTTCACAGTGTAAGAATTTTCAAAATCGGGCCCTACAAATTCACAAACTTTGAGTGATAATTACGCACATGATTTCGAAGTCAGAGGTGCGTGCCTTGGATTCGAACTCGAGACCTTTGACTTGGCAGTCCAGTGGTCATACCCCTAGGCTATCACTGCTTATATAATAAACATATACTGAGTATAGTAGTGAGTATGCGCGTTAACTTATTTTCTTTTGCGGACGTTTCCGTGTCACAGAATGACATAGTTTAGCGATAAAAATCTGTCATTTGCTTCAACGTGACGTCGATGATTGTGTAGTAATTACTGGTAATAACGCCATTGTCTTGGATAAACGCAACTGACATGAGCATAACAATGCCTCTATATCCTAGAATTTAATGGTTGAGGCGGATGGTCGAAATACAAGTGATTACTTATGTATTTACTGTTTTGTTGGACTGTCTCATTGGTGAAGTGGTCGCAAGTGTACCCGCTGTCTTGGTTAGATTGTCATGTCGATCAAAGTCCTTTGTTGATGTCCAATGGATTGTATCAGACCACAGCCTGATGATTTTTGGCCGGTTTCTGTTTTGTCTGTAAAATAAAAATGTAACCTTAATATTACATGCTTGTAAACTATGAGTTTAGGGATATGACCACTGGACTGCGAAGTCAAATCTCTCTAAACCTTTCAAACTCTGATGTGCTTATGAATAATTAATTATTACTCGCTTCAATAATTAATTATCACCGAACAACGGTGAAGGAGAACATCGTGAAGAATGCCTGAGAGATTTTCTCAACGGCGTGTGAATTCTATTGACCCGCACTAAGCACTTGCGTGGTGGATTATAGCCTAACTCGTCTCATTCTGATAGGAGACCCGTCCCCAGCAGTGGGACAGTTAACGGGTTGATGATGATGATTACACCTGCTTATCATCATCAGCCAATAAACCGTGATAAACTATTTTGCTATGCAAAACCATGAATCATTGTATAATGAAATAAAATACCTACGACATGACTGTGAAAACCTGTAATATTGCGTGCAAGTGAGTGCTTTATAATGACTTGTAGTACTCGACGAAATGGCTGTGAATATAACAATGATGACACTTCACTGCGTGACTATATTTCTTTGTTTTTCTTTTAATTTCCAACAATAGGTAGGCACGGGTAAGAGAACAAACTTGTTACCTATGAGTAACAAATAAACAATACTTACATACATACATACCTATTTTATATAGGGTGGCAGGTGTCAGGTGGAAATAATGAAAAAAAAAATAGAAATCATTTTAATTCTAAACTACTGAAAATCGCAAGACATACATGGGGGTGTTTAGGATACCCTTAGAGGTATCTAAAGTTTATCTTCGGACATCACTTCTCCGACCATTCTGTATACAAGGTGAAAGGGACATCGACGCACATCCGAATACCATGAGTTCAGTACATGATTCTGCAAAAAAATCTGGAAATCCTGCGTTGAAATTTTCCGTAATTTTTTCATCAATTTTTTCTACATTATTTCTATCTACCCAAATTAGATTTATAATAAATAAATCATTATTTTATTTATTTCGGATCGCACGTGCGATTACATTCACCGCAGAGCGTTATAATCGCGTTTTTAGCAATACACTGCGCGCTCAAAAATGTCAATATCTGTAATAACCGATCATTTTCTACATTAATGACCTAGGTCATTTTATTTTTGACCTTGAGTGAAACCTTGGGACGACGGTTGTGCGTCGATGTCCCTTCCACCCAGTATAAGAAAAAGCACTGGATAGAAATGCGTGGACATTGTGTAATTGTAAACGCGTCTGCTACTGACGCTAGAGGTTCTGGGTTCGATGTCCAGGTCGAGTCGATTAAATTGTTAATGGGTTTTTCAATTCAATTCAATTTAATTATTTATCGGTTCCATAATGTTTACAGGTGTTGGTAAGTTACAGTAAGTGTCAATTATGGACCCTGTCGAGCACAGCAAAGTATTAGTAAAGTAGAATTTTTTCTACGACATGTTGGTCTATTGGTCCCAAGCGCGACTGTTACGTTAGAGGTCCGGGTTTGATTGCCAGACTGTCAACCATGAGTTCTATCGAATGGCTTTCGATAGGTTTTTTACGCATCGAAACGCTGTAATTTCATAACAGATTTTAGTTCCTTACGTAACCGCTAGAGGCGCTGCGAGGGTTTTCCATACAAATATTTTACGGCGTCGCTAGCGAGTCTAGTCAGAAAAACTCATGGTCGAGGCACAGGTCAAGCAAACCGTTATGGGGGTTATCGATGAAATGTTCAGTAGCAACTCTGTGTTTGGGGTGCCTGGTTAATGTCAATAAAATTACCCCCGAACTTAGCGTCGAAGTATAGGAAAATTGTATGCCTCTACCTTACCCCTGGGTAATATAGGCGTGATAATCGTATGCTACACTACGCATTCAGTCTAACCAGCCAGGCAGCCAGACCATAAATCTAATAGGAGTGTTTATACCTAGCGTGTGTTGACGACTGCGCCGGCGCCGCGTCAAAGGCTTTAGAAACGATTATTTTCAAAACACAACTGGCTTACATTACTGTTACTCTCTAGACAATAAAGACGGTCTATTTGAAACCCGATCCCTAACATAAACAATAGTTAAGATTATTCTCGTAAGCTAAATAAAGAACTCAATGCACCTGATTGTGAAGTAGGTCGTAAAATTTAACCTTTCATGACTTAAGGCAGCGTTGCCAGACGTCCCGATTTGGGCGGGACGTCGCGATTTTTAAATCAAAATTAAATATCCCGCGCGGGACAGGCTCAGTCTCGCTTTTTGGGAATAACTCGACCGCGAACTGATTTTCAAAATGGTCTTTTAGGTGTACCTATAATTTTTCTTTTCACATGATCATTTACGATCTATGGAGTGAATTTATGATGATTTATAAACTAAAGAGTACGCAGCAACATAAATGATTAAATTAATCAAAAAACCCGACTGTCTTAAAGTACTAAAACTTAACTAAAAACAAGCACTGTGACTTTGGAAAATGTATTGCAGGCGGGACAATAGCTTGTGCTGCCTGTGTGACACTCGTGCCATCAAGTCGAATTTAATGAGGTATCATTTATATAAATCGGTTGAGCCGTTGAATAGTTACGAGCGGACATAGGAACGGACATAAATACATACACGTCAAACACATAACCCTCCTTCGGCAGTCGGGTAACGATTAATTACGTCTCTGAGTTCGACAATACCTACTGGCTACAGCTGACTACGTCTAATCACGTGTGTTATCAATTTGCTAAACACATTTATAATAATTATGTCAATTAATTAGATACTACATTGATAAAGGGGATTACAACTATTTTAAATGGAACATTATGGAAGATGTAGGTAAAATTGTAATTAGTAAATTAAAAAAAACAATAGGTATAAAATAGTACCACTAATTTCAATTTTAACTTTATAGGTATTTATAGTATATATTAACCAAACACATTTTCTTTGTCATCAGGTAATCTAGACATGTGTCTGGCGTCACGGCTGTCAACCCAGGCCAACCTGGGCAACATGGAGTCCTCCAAAGAAGTCATATCCATGGTCGTCGGAAACATATCACTAGTACAGGTAAATAACAATAAAAAAATACTGCCATTTTTAACAGACAGTGTTGAACTACTTTCTCTCTTTGTCGCTCGAATGAGAATTCCAAGTGACAGAAAAGGATAGAACCATAATTATTAGAGTGTGATTTGGTGCAACCAAATGCATAGATTAGCCAAATGTACTTAGTTCAACCCTTAAAAAGGAGGTTTTCAAGTGTATTTTGCTTTTTCGAAACTGCCTCGTTAGTCTTGTGGTCCTACGCTCGACTACGAACGCTACGCCTGAACTCGAACGCTACACCTGAACTCGAACGCTACACCTGAACTCGAACACTACGCCTGAACTCGAACGCTACACCTGAACTCGAACGCTACACCTGAACTCGAACGCTACGCCTGAACCTCTTCACAGGTTCCGACGGGAATTGGCAAAAAATATCATAGCCCTGTAATCGTGTTAGGTACTGTAAAGGCGAATCAATCTACACCTCGTTTGTCAAAATCGTATCAGTAGTTTTTAAGCTACGGTCTAACATAACATACATAGACGGTGAAACTCGGTACCTACTCATTCACTCCTTTCCTCTATCATTATCGACCTTAACCCAATCCATCCATATTTCCTTTGACCTTCCTCTACTGACCTTAACCGTCTGTGTAGGTATGTAATAAGGCTAATAACCACTCACTCACTCACTGCCCTGAGAGGGGCTCGTGGCCAAGTTGTAACTACGCTGATCAAGTGATCTGCAAGATTAAGCTACACTTGCCGCGGTCAATCTGTGGATGGGTGGACCATTCTTAACATATCGAGACCCCTCCTTGCCACGGAGAGCACGTAAAACCCTCGGTCCCGGTTGTCATACGAACACCTATGACAATCGTTAGTGGTAGTCACAAACCTAAAAAGCCTGACATAACCAATCTTTCCTTCGAATATCGGTATTGCCCAGAAATTGGGTTGCGGAGATCTGATGGCAGTCGCTCCGTGTAAAATACTGATATTTAGCCGTATCCTGGTTAGACGCCAACCAACATGGTTGGGAAAAGGCTAGGAAAAAGAAGACTCACTCATTGCCCTCTGCTAATCTCAACCACGTGTGATCAACAGATCATTGAACCTCTTGATGTTCAACGCATCCAACGGTAATTGGTTCTTAGGCCAGGGTGCCCCACCTACCATCACAACGTCTATCCAAAAACCAAATTGCACCGTTTAACTAAATTGTCAAACCATTTTGAATGTCTTTTTGTAACTTCCTGTAGAAAAAACACTATTGTGAAAATATTTAATAAACGCAGTGTTTAACTCGTGACAGTTGTTAACCGCAGTAATAGTTACAGCTCAATTTTAGTTTAACTACTTTAATGTCCGTTTGTTACAGTATTAAATAAACTAAGTTTTTTTTGTAAACAAAAAAATGTCTATACTTTTTGTTTTAGTCAAAGTCAGATACGATACGAGATCGTTTATGTATGTAAAATGTTTGATTAGAGAAAGGTCGTAAGTGAAATTTGTTTCATGCGATAGATTTGTAAAGGGTTAAACAGACTTATACCTACCGATAAATACTTTTTTACCTTCTTTCTTTCTTTATCGAAGCTTAAAAATAACTATACATATATATAAAAAAACTTACAACTTAGTACTACCATATCCATCGCATTTAAAATCATAGAACGCTGAACGACCCGACAACAGTTTGCTCGACTCTAGGACGACAAGCCTATTTAGATAGTTACATACGTAATTACTAAATATACTCTCTTTTTCCAGGTGCAAGCAATAGTAGCAGCTACAGTGGTGTCCATATTCGCGATAATAGTCAACACCATCACAGACCGCGCCATCAACGGCTCATACGTGCTGCTGCTCGTTTCTTCGGCAGTCTTCACTGCTACCACCACGTGCTTCGTTCTTGGTAAACTACCATTTTATGCTTCGATTTTTATTTTAGTGCTGCCATTATTATAAGCTTGATACGCTTATCTCTGTGTATGAAAGAGACGCAGAAAATAAATGTATGTAATAACATGTTCATAAATTTCACACAAGTGATTTGATAATCGACCTTATTGGCTCTACGTTTCACTGTTCCATTGCTACGTCAATGTGCTTCGGTAATGTTACATGTTAAATTAAATCTTTTAAATTAAGAACATCGGCTTAATCTTTATTTTATTTATATTGCTTCCAACGACATGACATGTTCTGCTGCTTCGGTAGTCTCCATGGCCGCGTGCTTCGTTCTTGGTATTTTACCTATGCTTCTGATGCCCATTATTAATTACCATAACATCATCCGCAAGCCATTTTAGTTTTATTTACATATAAAAACGTGACAATACATAACACCATGTCAACATGTGTAACAGGTTCGTAGGTTAATTGTGTGCATTTATAATTAAATAATTCAAAGCACGTATAGTAATTAAATTATTGTATTCATAACATCACCATATTGACTCGTGAATCACACAAGTAAGTACCATCCCGGGCAACGACACTGCACCTATATTTTTTTATTTACAATAAACATATAAGGCGACATTGTTCTCATTGTTAGACGGCGGGCGACGTCTATTGGACTGCCAGGGAGAGACAAGTTGCAATCAAATGCAAATGCAAAAAAGAAAATGTATGGAAATGACACAAGCTTTCGACAAATCGGGCTGTCACTAATATCATTTCCATACATTTTCTTTCTATTCATTTGTCGATTGCAACTTGTCTAGCCCCCGGGGTGTCCAGTGGTCGGTAGGTATTACTGCATAAGTGTTATAAGAATATATAAAACTTGCTAAAAAACGGTATACCTACTTAGTATTAGTACGTAATATTAATTGTCCAGTACCTACCCATATTACATGCTCTACTTCGTTTGGGACTAGATGGTGCTGTGTCAAATATCCCAAGGTATTGAATTGTTATTGTCATGATAGAACTATGTATGCAGGATACTATAGATGTGTTACATAAAAGCGATATTTTAATGTTATCTTTTAATGCACTTTTATCAATTTTTGTCGATTGTTTGGATCAAAGTCTAATACTTAGTATAATAATTAATGAGCAATCTCCTTTTGCAAGATATGTTGATGGTTTAATACGGAAAACATTCAATAACTCAATATACTGCTCGACCATGGCAATCATACACTCACACCTTTTTCCCATAGGGGTAAGCAGAAGCAGTAATGACAAAGCACCACTTGCTACGAATATTTCTTATTTACAATCATATTTTATTCTTGTTTCTAGACTTCGTGATGGTGATGGTGATTTACGGGTCGCACAAGTTCAAGGTGAATCCAGACAACGTGGCGACGCCACTGGCGGCCTCTATCGGCGACATCGTCAGCAACACCGTCCTGGCTGTCACTGCGCAGTACATGTATGAGCAGATACGTGAGTAGCGACGATTTACTTAAATAAATAAATAAAAAAACATTTATTTGCCAAAAAACAACATAACAATATTAATAAATGTCCTGCGGCCCCACACTAGAAAGAAAGAAAGAAAACAGATTTATTGCCACAACAAAGACGTGCAACCATACACAAGTAAGAAAAAAATCAAACAATATTAGCTAACCTCTAACAATTATAAATAGAAAGATAAAAACACACAAGTGGCACGTCGTAGATGTGACAAATAGGTCCCCACTCAGCATGACGCCATGTCAAGGCAAGGCTTCACCACAGCGCTGGTTTTCAGTGTTTTCACTAGGCAAGCCTGTCCTGTGGGTGCCTGTCTCAATCACATATTAGCAAGTTGACATACATTGTTTGCTTGGTCGACACTATATAAAGAAATTTACCTAATTTATTGAGTAGAACATTATTATGTTATTTTATTTTACTGTTACTTTTTAACGAAAATTAAACCGATGTAAAAAGTAACTGAATAAGCGAAAACCTGTAGCGACATCTATCGCGCTACATAAGAACTTCTACATGAAACATAAATCGCGCTAGTGAAAGGTCATCGAAATCAGCCCAAATGATGTACCGAAGGTTCATATATTTGATAAAATACCCTGTATTACGCTGGTTAAAACTCTAGTCGTACTTTTTTTTAATGTTGACTGGGGGATGAGAAACTAGGCTAAGTTAGTTAGTTTTAGTTAACTAATAAAATAGGATTAAAATATTAAATCTAAAAAAGTTTGGATTGTTTAATATTATGATAACGAAATAATGAGTAATACATTTTCAAAATTGGAAGGTACCGATAGTGGAAGGAGTGAGAGAGGTGAGTATTAATAAAAAAACAAAAAAAAAAGATTTTTTTTGATAATTTTTTTCATAAGTACATACACCATAATTTAAACTAAGCATGTGCTGTCTTCTTTCTAAATAAATTCTTTTATTTTTGTGATAAATATTTTTTTACACTCACTTCATTTAACACTGAGATGGAGTTTATTCACTATTCTTCTCCATACATCATTAACATTTTATTAATGTTAATTTAAAGTAAAAAATCTTTGCACTTCACTTACTCGCTTTCTCATCGGTAAGTACAGTCAGCACCAAAAGTCGATGAACAGAATCAACTTAACAAAACACCTGTTCACAATAAAATGCCATAAGTTATAGTCGCAACTAGGAAACAAAATAGCCTGTACACCAGAAATTTACAAAAGTCGTTAAACACGAGTATTTCAAAAGTACATGTGCACTAGTATTCCTAAAGTCGCTGTACACCATCAATCCAAATGTCGCTGAACATCATTGTATCAAAAGTCACTAAACAGCAGTAAAGACAAAATTAGGTTAACAAAGTATATTTTTAATGTTGTCGTGCGTTAATATACTTTTCATCCCACCATCTCGGAAAGACTATTTTTACTCTTCGATATCTGAGTGCAAAAGTCGTTTTTATCCTCTAGAGAGACAAAGTAAATTGAATTTAGAACATCGTGCTTTTACCCCCCTGGCGCCGAATTTATCATACAACTTTTTTTTAATTTGTTAAAAACTCAGACTTGGAACCTTCCCTAGGTTCCGAGTCTAAACGCAACAAAGTATCGATAATGTCGAATCGATATTTTTTGAAAATATCAGCATCGATACTGATATTTTTATTTAAAAATATCGATATATGGGCGATATATAATATTAAAAACCAAATTATAAAACAACAAATCAAGTCGACCAAAAACAAAAAATACATTAAATATAATTTGTTAAAAAGATGTTAGTATAAAAAAAGTTTTCTTTTTTCGGATTTTATAATCTTAAAACTTATAAATGTTTATTGGTCTGTAAAAAATATAGATTTTTATACCTTTTCGATACTTTGAATTTTATATCGAAATATTAAATATCGCTCAAAAATATTGATACATTAAAAAAATAATATTGATATATCGATGTATCGATATTTTTTCAACAAGCCTACCGAAACTTTCTTGGTGTACTTTTTTAAGTCACTAACACCAACATTACAATACCTAACAAAAATATTACACTCGAGTAAGTGTAGCAACGTTACTTTCAATTTCTCTAGTATTACATCCCTACCAACTAATGTACACATTATGGAATGCAATAAAGTATTGAGTATTGAGTATTGAGTATTGAGTATTGAGTATTGAGTATTGAGTATTGAGTATTGAGTATTGAGTACTGAGTACTGAGTATTGAGTATTGAGTATTGAGTATTGAGTATTGAGTATTGAGTATTGAGTATTGAGTATTGAGTATTGAGTATTAAGTATTATTTGTTATAATTTAAATAATAGGTATTCTGTAAAACTTACCTATCATATAGTATTTAATACCTAAAATGAAATAAAAGTATCTTGTGGTTGTAAATGTTTTTTTAGTCATTTCCTCGCTGAGGTGGGATGAAAAGTTACGTGTTGCACTCGAGTGCAAAGATTTTTCACCTTGTGCTCTTTTAATTCCCTCGCTGACGCTCAGGATTCTAATTTTTGAATCACTCGCTCCACTCGTGATTCAATTTTAGAATCCTTCGCTTGCTCGGTCATCAAAATTGAGCACGCGGTTAAAAAGCAACTTTGCACTCTTGTATAACAAATAACTATTTGACGCTTATGTTGTTCAGCTACTTTTAGGACAGTACTTGCTTGACCTTAATAATGTATGTTAACATAATGTTAGTATCTATTTCAATACTTATTTACAAAGCAATTATATTTTATTGTCAGTAATCATACTAATCTATAATATGAAATAACATAATCATAACTCTAATGATCTACGAAGCGATTATTGTGACGGTACTTGTAATTTACTTTGCGCGAATCTTACAAAACCTACCTTCCTTTAATTTTTAATTTATTATTTCTATTCACATGACTTGTGATAATATTAGTCTAGCGTATGATTGTCGTAGTCTGAAGTAATTGAAACGTTGTGTAAATGCATAATTGTTTATTTATATTATTGAGATACATCAATCGATAAATATCACAATAATGCCGTATAATGTGCATATTACGGAGCATGAACGTTTTTGATCGATTTTATGTAAATATATCAAATAAATAAATGTTATTTATTATTGATTTAAAATTAAAACGGTTTAATTGTTAAAATGTTTTAGAAATAATGCACACTTTATTTGTTTTGATTAATTACAGCAATCTTAATACCTACTTACAATCATTGTTAAACATGAATGCAAATATGATATAATATTATACGTTTTATTACTTACCGAAACTCCTAATTCTGCAGCAATTTCTGATACATTGTATCCTTGTTCTTTCAAGAGAACAATTCTGTGACGTTCATGCTCCGTAATATGCACATTATACGGCATTATTGTGATATTTATCGATTGATGTATCTCAATAATATAAATAAACAATTATGCATTTACACAACGTTTCAATTACTTCAGACTACGACAATCATACGCTAGACTAATATTATCACAAGTCATGTGAATAGAAATAATAAATTAAAAATTAAAGGAAGGTAGGTTTTGTAAGATTCGCGCAAAGTAAATTACAAGTACCGTCACAATAATCGCTTCGTAGATCATTAGAGTTATGATTATGTTATTTCATATTATAGATTAGTATGATTACTGACAATAAAATATAATTGCTTTGTAAATAAGTATTGAAATAGATACTAACATGTTAACATACATTATTAAGGTCAAGCAAGTACTGTCCCAAAAGTAGCTGAACAACATAAGCGTCAAAAGTATATTAACGCACGACAACATTAAAAATATACTTTGTTAACCTAATTTTGTCTTTACTGCTGTTTAGTGACTTTTGATACAATGATGTTCAGCGACATTTGGATTGATGGTGTACAGCGACTTTAGGAATACTAGTGCACATGTACTTTTGAAATACTCGTGTTTAACGACTTTTGTAAATTTCTGGTGTACAGGCTATTTTGTTTCCTAGTTGCGACTATAACTTATGGCATTTTATTGTGAACAGGTGTTTTGTTAAGTTGATTCTGTTCATCGACTTTTGGTGCTGACTGTACCTACACAATTTTGAATTCATAAACATGCTTACTCTTATTCTAGACAAGTTGCAATTTGACAAATCGACAAATGAATAGACACAAAATGTATGGAAATGACATTAGTGACAACCTGATTTGTCGAAAGCTTGTGTCATTTCCATACATTTTCTGTCTATTCATTTGTCGATTCGAATGTCAAAATGCAACTTGTCTAGCCCCCAAGGTCTGTTACACGACGATCAATCGTTGCAAATTCGTTTAAAAACGTAGTGTACAATAATATTTAGTTTGATTTATATACACGTCATGCACGTGAACGGGTGCTGTCTGTAGGGACCGGTCAGCTCTCACTGCAATGGCTATCTTCTTTTGTTTTATTTTTAATCATACACATCAAACAGCATTAAATTCATACTATTCACCACAAAATTATATTGATACTGTTGCCATATATGTATACCTATATTTTTTTTTAAAGAGTGACTATAGAGTTTTAGCCGACTCTTCTTCATAAATCCCACTTTTTGGAACCGTGCAACTAGTTTGACTATTCAAAATGCCTATTTATATAGTCTAATTGAAATAAAATATTTTGAATTTGAATAATGATCATACAGGCCTTCATGAGATTAGAATGTCTTTAACAGTAGGTAGGTAGTAGTTTTAAGCATGCAATCTAGCAATCATCAGCACTCAGTAGCATTATCAGTAGCTGAAGTTTTATAGACTCGCTGTGAATGTGCAGTAAGTATTTATAACTCGCTGCCTGACAGTATATATTCTACAAGGCCTTTCCATGCTCTAATTTTTCAAAATTGAACATAACTGCCATTCAGATTATTATCTCGTAAATGGCGAGAGAGACTTGTTCAATGGTAGCACCTATTAGAGTTTGACTGGCTGGTTTCTACGGATTCTGCCGTAAAGCAGCTTTGCAACTTTTTCGCGTGATATCCAGTTCTTTCTTAGTGTGTCCATAGGCGATGATGACTCGTTTCCCTTAGGTGGCTCATTTGCCGATGTAAACAGTCAACAAATAAGTTAAACATCTTATCTTTCTTTAGCTATCGTTCACTTCTAAGTAGGTAGCAATTAGTATTTGAACATTCTGAAAAGAAAGTCATCAATTTTTCTTATCAGATGTACGCTTATCGACTTACCACGATGTTTTTCGTATCATCAACACTTAAATATGGTGTACTAATAAGTATCTAGCATACACTGAAGTACACAAATGTAAAATAATTATCCTTAATCATGAATTGCAAAAATCGTTAATCGTTCAGCTAAGACACCCATTAATCTTTATAATATTTATCGTATTTAAAGTTTTTAATTCTGGCTAGATATAAGTATTATTTATCATTATGATAATATGTTGCCAATTCATTGAATATAACAATTAAGTTTTTATCAAAAAACCCACTATCTTAGACACAGCAATGATTGCAGTGAGTGATTCTGGTATTTTATGGCTAAAAATAAAACGCAACTAATTAAACAAATGCATCCTTGGCGTCAAACTCAAAAAGTAAAATATAAAGGAGAATGGGCAAGAATGTATGGGACGTGTGCCCCCAGTGAGTCAGCGACCAATAACGATCGACATTTATCGTTTTAAAGCTCTTTTTATGACTATCACTTTGTTATTTTTTTAAATTATTAGTCGGTCGAGCCGTTGAGTAGTTTATGACTGCAATTTTTTCAAAGATACCGATTGTTGCCTCATTATTTAAATTCAATGTTAATCATTAACGGCCGAAATTAATAACTTATCTGTAGATTGTTTTCCATACTAGAGATAGATATTTGACATTACTTCTATGGAGCGTATGTCTAATTTCGATCTCCAGTAAGTTAAAAATTTTCGTTAAAGCCCTAACTTTTGGTACATATAATCTAGTCTTATTTTTTAGTGCTGCACTATCCTATTAGTCCTACAAGATGAAATAAATCTGTCTAACTACTTTAATTTTTAAGACAGTGATGCAGGATTTATCTTTTATAGTAATAAATAATAATGAAAAGAGCTTTTCAACGATATAAAAAGAATGCAACAAAATGTCCTTACCTATATATCCTAATATCATCGTATCATTTGTTGCATTTCTTTTTAAACTTTTATACTCTATTAATGGCATTGCGATTCTGCTGCTAAGCTCGTCTAAGTTGATTCGATCACATTTATCACAACCTATTTCAAATGTTAATAATGTTTGGATAAAGCTGTAATGCCGTCATGTGTTTCTACTACAACTACAGAGAACTTACCGATAAGTCTTCAAAGAAAAAAAGCTTCTTCACCTTCTTTTTCTTCAATCTTAAATAAATCTTCTTCTTCTTCGTCGTAACCAAAATCCACGTATTGTCAATGAAATTTATCTTGCTTTTGTCTTCGCAGAGATATCACTATGGCAGCCGATAGCGCTGATGTGCGTATACTACAGCCTGCTGCCGTTGTGGGTGTTCATCGTCTGGCGCAACAAGTACACCAAGAAGGTCCTCACCAGCGGTTGGACTCCAGTCATCTCCGCTCTATTCATTAGCGGGTATATAATTAACAAATCTTACATCATGTGCCCAAGTTTCATCATCATCACAATCCACAGATACTTTATCGACTGCGTTTGACGTTGTTTTTAATTTTGCTACTTTATCCAAGAACACAAAGTTATAATACTCAGCATAGAGCGTCCATGGAGTTTCTTGCCGGATTCTTTTCCACAGGATCAACTTTTTGGAACCGTGCATAAATGCGTTTCATAAATGCTTGTAAAAGCTTATTTAAAATAAAACATTTGAAAACTCTTCATTTTTTGATACTATATGCTTGGACTTAAGAGAAGATTTGGGATTGCTTGATAAGTAAAATCTAGTACAAAATATTGAAAACATTGACTGATTTCTTCAAAATATCTATTTACAGAAATAAAATATCAACTAAATTTTATTTCATTATCTGTTACTATACATTAAATTTATAAACGATCCGTCATCTAGATTATATCTAAAGTATATTATTCACATTTTATGATTAACAGCCTGCTCTTATCACGTGCAAATGTATTATATTTTGAGTAGCACGTTCACATATTTTATGAAGATCTTGTCTTTCAAATGTAATCGGATTAAAATTATGACATTTTTCCATAATTACATTTCTGCATAAAAACGTAATTTCTGTGGAATGGAAAATAACCTATTTAGGTTAGGTTAGGTTTAAAGAATTTATTCTCAAAAAGACACATTGTAATTAACAGTTCACAAATCCAAACTTCGATCTATCACTTAGAATTTCATAGAAATTCGAATAACACTGCACGACCCTGGGAATTGAAACCAGGACCTCCGGCATAGCAGTCGCGCTTTGACCATTAGGCAATATCCTGTGTCAAATTTGTAGAAAGAACTTGACAACAGGACGATTAGAAAGAAACAAACTAAAGTAGACGGAAAAAAATCTTTCCAGACTGTTGTTACTGTTTATGTATCGAAGTCCTCAAATTCATCTCATTGTCTCTTCATCAGTATCGGAGGTATCGTCCTGGATAAGGCTGTGGACCACTACCGCGGTTACGAAGTTTTCCAACCCATTGTGAACGGCATCGGTGGTAACCTGGTCTGCGTCCAGTCTTCTCGCCTCGCCACCCATCTTCACCAGACCGCTATCCCAGGAGAACTACCCGAAAACACCAGGCTTGTAGAGTGGCCGTGGAAGACGCTATTCTATGGAAGTAAGTTGGTTGATTTAATTTGTTAATTTAGATTAGTTTTACCCTTAAAATACGAAGAAAACCTAATCAATAGTTAAAATAGCAGATAAGAAACATGAAAGAGCCGTTACCCGGGCCAACAAAAGGCTACCGTACTCATATCGACTTAAAACCTTGGCTTGTCTTCCCTATATGGCATTGCCTATATGGCTATGGGTTGTGAAACATTCACCAGTCCGGTGTAACCAACGGATTCCCATCAGGGAGCATGAGCCTAATTTTAAACGAACCCGTTTTGCCTCCTTGCAGCCGCCGCAGCTAAAGTAGCACGCATGCTGCTGATCCTCGCGTTGTTCGGCCAGATCATCTTCATGGTGGTAGCTGACTTCGTGTACCAGGGCATGGTCACGCTGCAATTGCCCTTCGGAATCACTTACCTCATGTGCTCATTATTGCAAGTGAGTGTTATTACGTAATAACTGTGTACTATTTTGCTAAGGTGTTAAGATCTTTTTTCAGTCTTTTATGCCTCTCAGAATGCGCAAGTCTCTATCGATATTTGTTATGATAATTATATAATAATAACGGCAAGCTCCTGTCACTCTGTTATTTTCATTCACATTTAAAACCCGTAGAATTCCTTAGCAATTTTGTAATATGATTTATGATGAAGCGCAAAATGTAATCGACATTACGCATTTTCAGGTCATGGTATTGCTGTACTTGGCCTACATGCTGGTCCATCTCATGTGGCAAAAGAAGAAGGACCCTGATAACGCAGCCATCCCCTACCTGACCGCCCTCGGCGATCTGCTAGGCTCCGTCTTCCTAGGACTAACCTTCGTGATCCTCTCACTCTTTGGTATGGAGTACGGTAATAATGTCAATTGAACAGGTAGCAGAAACCTGAAGGAATCCAAAGAGAAAGAAGAAAAATGGATCTTACATACAGACATGTGTCTGTTTAAAGGGTTTTAAGTACTAGTTTTGGCTGTAAAATGATTTTAATAGTCTTGTATTTTTTGTATTCTTCATTTAGATTGGATTTTAGATCCAAGCTATTGCAAGACTTGGGCGTTTTACGTTTGTTCCTTTATGGATCAGAACTGATTTAAAGTGTTGTTTTGGTGTTCTCACAACTCTGCATGACTTAGCACGTTAAGCTGTCCAAAAATAAATACCAAAGGTTATGGGCTCATTCGTCGCTTATTACCAGCTAACCATGTTACATCAATTTTGCTTTTAGATGATTTTATTTTGACTTAAATGAGATTCGATGAAGGTAAGATAAAAAAGGATTAACCATATCCTAGCAGTATTGATATTAATAAAAATATAAATGTCAATAATTGGTGTGCCAATAAATTTATGTATGTCGATGACTCCATAACTTTTTTAACGCAACAGTATTGAAATTTTTCAAAGATTTATAATTTTTTGAATTTTATTTATTGATGTTTTGAGATGTTCTTGTTGAAGTAGCGCTCTCTTTTTATTAAGAGTTGACAGCATGAGAGTCAAACTGTGATATGAAATGTAAAAATGTGATTAACGCAATTATTTAAATATTTTGACATCAATTTTCAATGAGATGGACAATAAATTGTACGGTTCGTGACGATAGTCCAAATTGGTTAATTCGAACAGCCAAATATGAAATTGTGTTACTTACCATGTTGACTCTCTTTATTTTAAAACTTTTTAATGCCGACGTTTATTTAGTTATTCCATCTTATTAGTAAACATAATGTTGACTGCGTGCACTTAATCTATATTTTGTCTCTTTCTTGTTTCTGTTACTTTAAATCGTTTGACAGAGACAAAATGTAGATTAACTGCACATAGCCGATACCTTGTTTACAAATAAAGACGTAATTTCCTTTTAAATCTTGAAAGATCTAATTTTGTTGGATCAAAATTTTTTTAAGGCTTTTAAACTCTTGGTCGGCAGTCAAGCTTGTAGCGTAGTCCACAAGTAATAAAATGTTCCTAATCGAACTTTTTCTTTTCAATATTGCAATCTATTAACTACATCGTCGGTTAGATTGTCATATCCAAATATAATTGGCGTTAGTTCTAGGTAAATTTGTAGATAATTGTGTAAATATAACTTGTATTGTCACTGCATAGTGATGCTGTAACTACATCAGTTAGTACTTATGTGATATAGCACTATAACATACTTGGTTTTTGAATAAGTTCCGTTTTTGAACCGTTCTTCTAGCAATATAAACTGTTAGGTATTACAATAAATTCAATTATGATTTTGCGCAGCCCTCTTCAGAACTCTATGACAAGAATTGGTTTGCTGTCAAAGATTTGGTCAGTTAAAACAAAATGTTAGTGGGTACTTTACAACTGTCTCTTAATGACTAATCATCCATTTCAGTGGTGTCACCTATCTACATGAATATCAAAACTTGGTCTATGTCAGTGTTCCAAACTATATTTGTGTCAGAAACTTCATACTGTATTAGTAAAGACATTGCTTTGCATTGCAAGGCATCGCACGTATGGACTATAAAATTACCACCATTGATTTTCCTTGTGTCATTTTTGGTGGCAGCCCTTGTAATGAATTTGGTTACCTTGATTTGATTTCCTTGTTCTGGTCGTGTAAATTGAATTTTAGGTTAATATTTATTAGATTGTCTTTTTTTTCAAAATTTCTTTTTATATCAATTCTTACGACTTTTATCCAAATAAAAAGTTATGATATTTTTATTAAAATTCTTGAATTTAATCGTAGTATAATGATAAATCTCACGCAAAAGAGTAGTTTTCTATCAATACAATTATAATATTAACGTCTTAATAATTAGTTTTTATGGATATTTGTTCAAAAATCAAGTGTTAGTTTGTAAATCTAGTTTTACAGTTTAGGAAATTGAGTACAATAAAGCAATTACGTAGTATTTAAGTTAAGAGGCCTAAACTAATTTATTGAACTAACGTTGTACTGTATCTATATGTCATAACAGCTGTAAGATTATCACCTATTATGGTAGTATTTAGACAAGCATTTGATAAACTGGATATCATAGTTAGTTTGTGAGGGATCTCATAAAATAATATACATATAAACAATATTTGGACCCGTTCATTTCTACCTCCGCTTAAAATACACAGGAATAATGTGTTAGTAAAAATTGAATGTGTGATATAGAATTTAAAACTTATTTTCGTTAATCAAGTTTTAATAGAAAATGTAAAAAAAAATGATTTGAGTACAGTCAATCACAGTAATAGGGAACAATGTTCTCAATAATGGTGGTACAACTACATAGTTGTACCAGCATTATTGAGAACATTGTTCAAACATTGTGCACTGCATTTGCAGTGCTTCTTAGAATATAGTGTCAGTTATCCAAATATGTAAATATAAATCAACATTTATTTGTGTACAGTATAAAGAAATATTAAAAGTAAACATTTTATTGCACGAATAGTGCAATAGGGAGGCCCAATTTTCATTCTTAGAAAGGAGGCCAGAAGAACAAAATCTTTAGTAAAAAAATATATACTTTGATAATATAATTAATTTAATATTTCGGTATACTGTACGCTGATAAAACAAAACGTGACCATACCGCAGTAGTTATAAGATATATTTTTGAATGAATGATGTGATATAAATGAGATTTAAACATTGTATATAGATAATTGTTATGTAGTACGTAAATCACTGAAAAAAGCTGTTGATAGTTTGTTAGAAACGCTTGCCTTCAACCTTGAAAGGTTACATTAAGCTCCCCACACACTTATCAACTCGAAATCGGCTTTACCAAGGTAGCGCGATGATACGCACTCGGGTTTAACATCGGTGGGTGTGGAGAGAGCCTTAGACATCAATTACCTACTAGGAAAATGGTCAATTGGTTGCACCACATTATTATTCTTTTATAAATATTTTTGATCAAGTTTAAGGATCTCTAGGTCCTCTGTCTATATTGACTGTCATCACATTTATATTATGTAAATGAAGTAGTTGTATTTATTCATCTCATTACACAGTTTTTTTATTTAAAACGTTAAACAAATTCTGTATTTTGAAATTAATAAATGCCCACCAGAGCTCACGGTGTTAATAATCGTTAATAATCGTTAATATTTATTATCCTGGCACAGTCAAAGCTAAAAGTCGCTGAAAACGATGCTATTTACAAAACATTTTTAGATCTCCATTAACCAAAAGTTTTAACCCGAGAAGGTAGTAGATACGAGTTCTCTGCATACAAACAATTATTTGTTAAATCTAATCAGAATCTAATCTTAAATCTTGATACTGTACTGTACGTTAGGAAATGTTTTCAAAATTTGCCTGTGCTCAGCAACTTTTGAAGCTGACAGTACTTTTCCGTTTTATTCCGAACAGTAAGCATAGAATGAAACTACAAAATAAAATACAAAGATAGGTAGGTACCAGAAGGAACATTTTAAAAGTGGAATATAGCTTAGTATGCTCAATAGAAATATAACACCAATAGTTAATAGTTTAATTAACCCAGATTAGAAGGGATCTGTAAGGCCTTAAATAATAATTATACGGTATGTATCTAACTATTATTCTTTTTAAAATACAGGACTACTTACTTTTCGACAATTGTTCATTCAAATATATGTCCGAGCAAATTTTTAATACTTTGGCCAAAAAATTTACTGTTAATGATACGTTTTGAAATAATAAATTATCATTTTTGTAGTATTTTTTATGTAAAAGTCATCCTTCATTAATGAATTTGCTATAGAAATTCATATTTTAACTGTAGCCCTGCATATTAAAAAAACATACGATATGGCTTTATGAGATAATATCCATAACATTAAAATATGAAATAAATTAAAATGACTGAAAATGAGATTTGCCGTTTGATTATTCCATTATTATTGATGTAATGTTTATTGTATAAGCAAGTATATTATGTATAGCCACCGCCTATTATTTTATACACTGGCAATCATTGTTATTTTAATACATAGTTTCTTTTGTTCCCCTACAACCTGAATGAAAAAAATCAACATTTCTTATAGTTTGACCAATTTTGTATAGAGCTGTCAAAACCTTATTTCATGGTGATTAGATCTAATAGATCCGGTTTGAACTTCACTTAAAAGATGGTAAGCAAAAAATACTGTTCTTTTTATGCAATGTTCCAAATAATAGCAAAGTAATAAAGTTAAACTAGCTTTTTATTTTATTACATGACGAGGAAATGCATCCGTTAATTATAATACATAGTCTGTGGTTCGAAAGTGCCATTAGGAATCAAAATATATCCTAGTTAATATTTGAATCACAGATTTTTGTAACACGTACGTGTCTCATGTATTCAGTTAGTAATTTTAGACCAATTCTGCTCACAATTTAATGACAAACAATACCATCTATTCCAATGCCAAGTTGCTTTAGTTGGTAACACCGTAAGTGTGGGTATGTACTATTTTAAAACTCAAAGGATTTATCTTACAAAGTAATCATACAATTTAAATGAATCCATTTTTTACAATTTGACAAATTAAAAAGTGTAAAAATATAAAATTTACACATTCAAATTCATTCCATTTACACAGCTTTTTAAGACAATCGTGTGGTTTATGTAATGTATTGTTTTTAATTATTAAGTTTTATACCATCAATGTATTCCTATTGTGATGTCCAAACATAATGATTATGTAATTTTTATTTCAAAATAAAATGAATTAACTATAAAACTTTTTTTGTTTTGTGGGTAGTCTACACTTTAATTTTGGCGCCCAAATTGGGACTATATATGACGATCAAATAAAATTCTACCGTCAGTCGTATTCCTACTAGCGTAGAAGCATCATGAATCAAATTGCGGACACAAATAAAAAAAACAATTGCTTCAGTTTTTTGTGCTTGTTTGTAGAGACTTGAACTGTGAATGGAGTTTTTTGGGTGATCAAGAAACAGTGTTGAAGTGTGACCTATGTTGCGCTTTTCTTCTTTTAAAATTGTGTGTGCTGTGTTCATCAATGGCTAAACACAGGTGAGGTTTTGAATGCAGAGAGTAAAGATCTGTTTCACCATCTCTACGATAGCCGCCAGCCGCTGGATAAATTAAAAATGAAACAAAATTTGTTTGGTATTATCTACCAAGTAATTTAACAGATCAGGAGGTGGTGAAACATGCCCTTAATGTTTCAAAAGAGGCTGTACCTTAATATAGTAGGTACCGTTTTCAATCTTACTTTTGACTGACACTTAGATAATATAAAGGTTACTTAATACTTACGCTAAAAGAAAAAAACAGCTATGTACCTAAAGTGGCTAGTTTGCTGCTTCCTCTACCACGATAAAGATCTCGTATTCTGCTCTTACGTATATTAATAATAATAAATAATAATTATTTTTGGAACATTTTACACAGCACCATCTAGTGTCAAACTAAGCATAGCTGTAGATAGACGACTACTACTACTACTACTACCTATGTATTTTTAATACCCATTGGTTAGTCTATTAATAAGAACAGATGTTAGAGCGAGCGTTTTTTATTAACAAACTAGCTTTCCGACAGCGGCTTCGCCCGCTTAGTCTGAGTATTTTTTATAAATTGTAGCCTATGTGAAAGAGTTTTCCAAATCGGTCCAATAGTTTCGGAGCCTATTCAATTTAAACAAACAAACAATCAAATCTTTCCTCTTTCTAATATTAGTATAGATGCTGAGATGCAGCATTTGACATCTATGAATTATAATGTATAAAATAGCGCCATCTATTGTTTAAATTATTTAGTTTGAGAAAATCCCACTAGATGGCAGTGACGCTGCCTGAAAATAAAACCGTCCACTGTGATTTTTCAATGACGTCATGCTGAAACTACTACTACTACTACTGGACAGCACTGTAGATGGCGCTGCATTACGTATATATATTAACAGAAAATGTTTTTATGAGTTCTGATACAGAGTGTATTGTATCTTATAGGTACTGTAGGTATTTTATATTCACTCTTATTCAATTACTAATGTAAATCGAAATAGTATATCCCTACGGTCTTAAATCATTTAAGATAACCTTACATCGAAACTCAAACTCATTTGATAATTTGGGAAATTATATAAGGTAGGTAATATGTAAAATTATTATATATATAATATTACAGCAGGAAAAAAACAATATAATATTTTTTTGCATCTGCCGTTAATGTGATAACCAAAATAAAGAAAGCTCCATATCTTTTGAGCACTAATCAACACTATAAACACTCGTTATACATTTATTTGTGTAGTGCCTATAGTTCAAGTACTTTAGCGACTACGGCGACTATCTCGTTCTCGTATTATTTTCGTTGAGAGACAGAGACAGATATACTACTACTATTCATAATGTCAAACGTCATTGCAAACTGAAAAGCAAACAAAAGATCAGCGCGGTCGAGAGCTTTTACATTATAGTACCCATTTCCACCGCCAGAGGCATCAGAGTCGCTGAAAAATACAACGAAAAATGATAAATAGCCCTACAATCGACCTACAAAAACATGTTTATTAGAAGAAAACACATTATACTGTAAATCATGCCAATGAACAGACGGAAGTTTTATAGGTTAAAATCATGTCGGAGCTTTCAATGTCATTGCCCTTTCCATCGATTTTCAGCGAACTAATTAACCCTAGCAATTATGCAGGGCAACTAACATGGAGTATATATGTACAGCATTCAAAATATAATGGTTGTGGTCAGAGAAATATGCGATAGTATTAGAAAATGGACGCGGTACACCTGTTCTTGATCGCGCGGTGGACGCGGCGCGCGCCCGAAAGCTATTGCGATCGTTATGAGAGGTGGCCAGCAGCGCGCGTGCGCGTGGACTAGCACCCGATGCCCGTCAGTCGGCCGCGAGCGTCGGGCCCCGACATACCTTGCCCAAAAATCCGCCGCCTAAAGGTACACCACACCCGTACTATTTTAAAACCGTTCGAGACATCGCGCATGCGAATATCGATCCGCCTCACTCGGAATGGTCCCCGTATCTAGGTTAACCGGCTAAAATTAAAGGTGCGTTCCGAATTCAAGGTTGTAACCGCCGGCGCAGCTCCGAAATAGAGCTATCGTGCATGGAAAATGGAAAATATGTACCCAACGCACGTTGTCTTTAAGGGCGATTATCGTGTGCGTCACATGCCGTAATGGCGGACGGGAATTATGTAAGAATCGTACGTTGTTGTTTGAAAAAGAAAGAAATTCCTAGTGTAACTGTAAGCTGAGGTCCGCCGTTGAACTTTTCATCAAGGGCGGTCCAATAGGGCTGTATATTGTTATATTCGCGAGTGTCGGTGTTGATATACGTTGCGCCTTTGCTTTTTGTCAATATAACGTTTTGGGAGTGTCTCAACGGGATGGTCAGTAAGTACATGCGTGCAGAATGAGTGTTCCTACGTAAAGATAAATATAAATTGAGCGGTTCGGTCTGCATAGCTCAGAGAACAGTTAAAACATTGTACACCAGTCGTTATTGTTACATGAATTTCTGTAGACGCCAGTCGGCCATGTCAGCGTTTTCCCAAAGCTTTTCATTACATAGAACTAATCAGGGATGCCGTACACGTTGTTATAGCACAATAACCTTTACAGGGCCCTAAATTAACTTGATTTATGTTAGCCATAAAGCTGTGGAGTTAACCTAATTTCCAACTTATTAGCTTTCACGTGTGTATTGTTAGGTACCTAACGAAACGATTCATATAAATAACAATTAGATATTAATTTTAGTTCCTCAAGTGCCTATAAACGTCAAATAAAATCCTTAGGTATTGATTTTAAAACCACATTTTCATTTTGACGTTTCAGTTTTTCTTAATATTTTCAGTTATATTATAATTACATAAATAAGCATTCAAATACTTATTTCATGTAATAAATAAATTATATCTACAACTTCTACTACACATAAGTTTTCCTGTACCAAGTGCTAACCTAGAAAACCCCTCGAGTGTTTCCGTACACAGTTAATAGATGTCGCCACACGCCACTATCGACTTTTCCGGGGAATATGAATAAATACCTATTATGTCAGTTGTAATTTAGACAATTGTTTGCTCATAGAATGGTTATTAATAAAAACTATTAATGAATCAAATAAGTGAACTAATATTTTTGATAACTGCTTTCTTTTATTTTATAGAAATAATTACCTACTTCCATCCATAATAATTACAAAAGTAGGTATATTAATTTAATGCTAATTTTGAATCACGTTTTAATTAATCGTGATACTACTACTTACTAACCTAGTGTAAATACTTTTCTATATTATCCCATATCTTAAGTTTTTTATATTAAAAATCTCAGTCGAAGGATCTTTTAAAGGCTTTAGGCACAAACCTATGCCCAAACAACCGGAAAAAGAAAAAAAATCTCATCAAAATGTAGTCATCATCTGCAATGCAACCAACACAAAATTAACCGCATTCAATTCGGTTCATCCGTTTAAGAGTTATCAAGCTACAGATAGGCAAAGGCAATACTCCTCTTTTTGCGTTAAGTACCTATAAAATAAAAAACAAAACAGGAATGTAAAATAAGTACTATTTTTATAAATAGTTACTAACAAATACCTAACCGTAACCGTAACCTAAGCAACAACATAAAAAATCAATTTTCCGCCTAACTCCAGTACCTAAAATAAATTGTAGAAAATACATGATTCTTGAGTTCAGTACATGATTCTTGACCCCCCTGCGCTGAAATTTTTCGTAACTGTTTTCATCAATTTTTAAATTTTTTCGCCGCGGAGCGTTATAATCGCGTTTTTTGCAATACACTGCGCGCTCAATAATGTCAATATCTGTAATAACCGATCATTTTCTACATGAATGACCTAGGTCATTTTATTTTTGACCTTGAGTGAAACCTTGACACGACGTTTGTGCGGCTATGTCCCTTCCACCTTGTATGCATAAAACATAATATAACATACAATAAATAACGCCTGTATTCCCCAAAAAATTTAGGCAGAGGTGTACAGTCACGAGCAAAACCATGTATATATAAACAAAAGTGCTAAATCGATTTTCTCTTAAATTACTTATAGAACTTTTGTGATATTACGAACACAGTATTTACGAACCAATACTATAGTGACATTGGTGTTAACTTACAATCGTACATTCATAAAAAAACTGCTTTAGCGCTTTTGAAAGTGTATACATGTTTTTGCTCTGTACTGTACTAATGTACATCCACATTTCGCCATTATGTCTAGGGCTAATATTTAGAGACGACGCTAAGCGTAAAGTAATGCTTTCGTTTGTCAAATTGTAATACAAATTTGACATACGGAAGCATAAGTTTACGCTAAGCCTTGTCTCTGAATATTAGGCTAAGGCTGAGATTCAGAGAAGAGACTCAGCATGAACTTACGCTTCCGTATGTCAAATTGTAATACAAATTTGACATACGGAAGCCTTACTTTACGCTGAGCATCGTCTCTGAATGTTAGCCTAAGTCTCATATAATAGGGGGGCGAGATATTAAATTCTTAGTTTAGTTTTATGCCCGGGCAATAGGCTTGCCTCCTATTACATGGGAACTAATCATGTATGTATACACTGTACATTAGTACTCATCTGCCGAAGCCTTCGGAGATTACAGGCTTGATGATATGGGTATTATTATATATTATCATGTATATATGTATATGAGTAGCTCGTGGCTAAGTTATAGCAACGCTGATCAACCGATCTGTAAGGTTAAGCTACGCTTGCCGAGGTCAGTCTGTGGATGGGTGACCATTCTTAACACATCGAGACCCCTCCGTGTCTCGTAAACCACGTAAAGCCGTCGGTCCCGGTTGTCATACGAACACCTATAACAATGGTTAGTGTTAGTCAGAAGCCCAAAAAGCCTGACAACCAGTCTATCCTTCGAATATCGGTATTGCCCAGAAATTGGGTCGCAGAGGACTGATGGCAGTCGCTTCGTGTAAAATACTGATATTAAGCCGCATCTGGTTAGACTGGAAGCCGACCCCAACATGGTTGGGAAAAAGGCTAGGTGGATGATATATACGTGATAACACTGTACGCACTAAAGTATAATTATTTTCTTAAGCACAATTTTCATTTCACAATCTAATTCCCACCACTAATTGTGTAGAGATGTATCAAAGATTAAAATTGCGGTTGGCAACACAAAATAAATGTAACTTTACATTATTCAACCCCTGACATTTAGTAAACGAGGGCAGAGCTTGCGAATATTGGGTCAGGAATACTTAAGTTTTATGTTACGTATTAATTTTCATTATTTCAAGGATTGTACTACTTCAGTGATCTAGTAGTCCTCAGCGCGACTGCTACGCTGAGGTCCTGGGTTCGATACCCCGGTCGAACATTCTTTTCCAAGACATTTTCTGTAACAGATCGGTTTAGATTTGTGCTCGGTTAGTGGCTGTAGAAGAATTACCCCTATTACCGATTACCCTTATTAACTCCTATTACAACAAACTGTGGGTGTAGATTAGTACACATCTGCCAATCCCTTCCCGGATTACCTACGCAGTGATATATTATTTGTCATTTAGATTATAAAAAATATAGAAGATGTAACTGCAGTCCAAATCTATGATCTCTTGAAAAGAATAAATCACCTTTCAAATAAAAAAAACAAAATCAAAATCGGTTCATCCGTTCGGGAGCTACGATGCCACAGACACACACACACACACACACACACACACACACACACACACACGCGCGCGCGCGCGCGCGTCAAACTTATAACACCCCGTCGTTTTTGCGTCGGGGTTAAAAATATTAATAAGTTATTTGGGAAAGCAATCGCTCACAATATATACTACTTCATAAATAATTTTAGGGGTACCCTATAGTGCCTCAAACAAATAAGACAAACCCAAAAAGCGACCAGGAATTTACAAAAACACAAACATACATACACCTAAAACATGTTAATACTTTTGGAGAAATCAGATAAAAACACAATAAAAACTTTGATTTTTTTTAATCTGAATACACAGATTTACTGACATAGTTACTCGGTAAACCCTCCGTCCTCTCACATTGAATAATTAAACGTTATTTATGCGAATTAATTATAATTTTTACGAGCAACCCGATTTTGTGTGCTTAGGATACACATGCAGAGTCGCGCGAGCGCCATATCCACAATGTCGATATCGCAAAAATCTTTTCGTAAACGAACCTTTTATGTAATACTTATTTACATTTTATTCATGTAATATTTTGCTAAAAATAGACTCATACATTCCATCGTAAGTTTATTTTGCAGAGGTAACTTTCGGTTTTTTGAAACCTCTGGGCAGTATTTTTTCTGATTAACATACTTACCATCACGCCTTTATTGGGTTTAGGGGATAAGCAGTGTCTTACCTTTGTTCTTTCTACACAGTTCCCCGATATTTAGGTTCCATGTAATAGCGGGGCGAGGTTATTGTCATACCGGGGACAAATCCAAACTCCGAGTAACAACTGAGAATTTCATAAAAAAACAATAATAAATAACAGATTGCTCGACCCGGGAATCGAACCCAGAACGTAGTAATCGTGCTTAGGACTACTACGCTGGCGTGGCTTTTATGTTATCGTAGTCACTCAACACAGATATTTTATTATTTATGGCTAACATTTAAACGGTATTATTATTTTTGAAAACATATTTCCTTCCTAAATTTCCTTTATAAAGTTACGAAAAGAAAGTCTAACCTAACCTAACCTAACCAACTAGCCAGATGGTTAGAAACTTTCGACCAGCAAAAATAATTTTATAGTTTGGTCACAGTTCTCAACGATATTTATAATAACAAATTTCATCATTTCTGGGTACTATACCGGATAAATTCATAAAAGGAACAACATTATTTTGTATGAATTATCTGTCAAGTTATTTAACAGGAGCCTAGGTGTTAAAAAGTTCCTAGCTTTTATTTGTTTGTGCTGGATTTGGTTGCTGACCGAATTATAACACTATTTTGTTTTCATAACTGCCTTCTTCGTCTAGTGGTCAGAAGCGTGGCTGCTGTATGTGAAATTCCACATTTGATACCCCGGTTGAGCAATAGATATTAATTTCTTACTTGCTTATAGCGTTTTCAGTAGAACTCCATTCCATTAAACTTTTAATACAACCAGCGCCCCGAGACATTGTGAATAAAAAACAAATTATCTAAATTTAAAAATGGAACACAAAGTCGATAAAACACAATAATAGTGTAATCAATCAATAGGAAAATAAAACAGAAATAACTATAAAAACTGACGAATAAATTCCGCTACTGCACAACAGATGTCGCTGTTTGACGCATCATGGCGGCTATTTATTTTTGTATTATATTTTATGTCCTTTAATTTTGTTTGTTAAACTGATATTTATAACTGTGTACATTAATAAATTCAATTAGGTACAAAGGCATTGAGAGTGAATTATATTAATGATAAAATTTCCGTAATTAAAAGTATCAGAAATGTAAACACATTTGTGTACTTTGAAAGAAAGAAATTCAGAGTAGAATTCCAATTAAAGGGCTTTTGAATAAATATACTTAATAATAATATTTGGGCCATTTTATCCATGTAGGTACTTACCTAGTCCCAAATTACGCAAAGCTTGTACAATGGGTACCAACTAGATAATGGATAATACTTAAAATACATTCTGTTGTAAATAAATGCTTATAATAGGTACACTAGAAATACCCAAACCAACACAAATACTTAGGCTGATATTCAGAGACGATGCTAAGCATAAACTTAGGATTACTTTACAGGGCCGGATTTAGAGGTGTGGAGGCCTCGGGGCAACAAAGGAGTGGAGGCCCCCTGGCCCCAAATTATTTTCCAAATAAAATGAAAACAAAATTTCAATCGAGTTTTTCAATAAATAAATAATTTATTGTGAAACAAAGTAAATTATTTTGGTGTATAACAAACATATAAAATTATAATCGGAAACTTAAAAATTAAATAAAATTAAATAAGACTTAAGAGGCCGTGCACAAATTTGACTCAATTTTTCAAAATTTGATTCAATCGAGTTCTATGTTTCGGCTCGAGGTTGGGCGTAGTATCGTATAAACAATTTTGATCTTTTCAATAATAATTATCACAAATAAATGATGGCCCGATGGTTACTGGCGCGATCGAGTTTTTGCGCTCGATAATATAGCTCAATGTATCTATTATTTTCACAGTGAAAATATTACTTTTTTGAAAATATAAATTTACGTTCTATTTAAAGGATAACTTAAGTTTAATACACTATTTTTTAAATTTCGTAAAAGTGCCTCTAAAAAATAGAAAAAAATACATATTTGACTGAAAGTTTTCCAAAAATAACATTATTTCATCATTTTTTTTCTGGTATATCTATACTAATATTATAAAGAGGAAAGATTTGTTTGTTTGTTTATTTGTTTGTTTGTTTGTTTATTTGTTTGTTTGTTTGTTTGTAATGAATAGGCTCCGAAACTACTGGACCGATTTCAAAAATTCTTTCACCTTTGGAAAGCTACATTATCCCCGAGTAACATAGGCTATATATCATCACGCTACAACTAATAGGAGCGGAGTAGTAATGAAAAATGTAGCAAAAACGGGGAAAAAATTATAAGACCACGCGGGCGAAGCCGCTGGCGGGAAGCTAGTTTTATATAAAACTTGAAAAAAGTAACCTGGCTCTCTAAAAGAAGAGTATGTACTGTATTTAATACATATTTTTGACATTCATGACTTATAGTTTCTTGGCTAGCGACGATCAAACGTCACTCAAACGGAAAAAGAGTTGTCAATATTCGTGATTTACCACTATATGGAAATAATTTAAAAAATCCACTTAACCTCTTTAACATAAAAGGAACTGTTCTTTTCAATTCATGGCTCAGTTTTTATTTTCCCCTAGTCGGTTCCTTGCAATCGATGATCAAAATGTATCAAAATGGGTCGATTTGTAGGACGGACCCTTAAATATAATTAAACAAAAACTTAAATTATAGCGGTTTGTGGAGGCCCCGGGGCAGTAGCCCCTGTTGCCCTCCCTAAAATCTGGCCCTGCTTGTCCTATCAATAGCGAACACAACAAAAACCAATGATCCAATTTGGTGCAGTTGTTAAGAAGTTATGCTCGTACATCGTTTCGGCGATTCATTTCTATCGATATTATTAGGTATAGGTATATATAATCTGTATTATCATATTCTTATCTACCTACCATTGAGTGTGAGCGACCTTTACCATTGAGTCGGTGCCTGACACCTATCACCGATAGGCCTGCCTAGCCACATAATGTACTACAAGAAGCCAACTGGCACAGACCCGTGTAAATGAAGGCTGTGCGAACATTCAGCTTTAACCAGCACGGATCTGGTTATGCTGGTTGTGTTCACAATGCATGTCAACGCCGTTTTATCGTTACACTATCTAGAGTAGGTTGTGGGGTAAGCAGGAGTGCAGAGTGGGTCTAGTTTAGACGTGTTTTTAGTTAACCATCGTTTTCAGCAGTAACAACATTAAATTGGTATTATATTTTGGGCGAAAATGCTTTATTTTATTTACAAGTTTTTTTTATTTAACTTGCTTGCCGTTTTATTTATTTAACTAGCTGCCCGATCGATCGAGGTTATACAATTTTCTAAAATAAACAAAAATGGAAGAGGTTTTTTAAAGAGGGCTAAAGAACTGACGCGACACAACTGTTAAAAGGTGAATGGCCGCCAAATAAAATAAATTTACTTGGTGCTTTAACTCGTACAAAACTATCGAACGGATAATACATAACTACGATAGGTGGAGCTCCTAGTTAACAATTTAATTAGTTTGGGTATCAGACAGTTATTAAGTTTCCTCTGGGTATAATTATAAAGACACATACACATTATTATACAAATGGTATAATTATGTGTATGTGTATGTAAGTATGCGTGACTTTCGTCAAATTCCAATTAATTATTAGTTAGTTTACGAAAATTAACTGTCATATTTTTTTCAATTTTTAACATAACCCACCATGACGCCTGTGTTCCCGAAGGGTAAGACGGAAATTTACACTCATAATTCCCATGTAAGGTAGGGGAAATAAAACTTTGCTTGACATAGGGAATTGTATCCAAGACCTCGCGTTGACAGTCAACAGTCGTAATAATGTTTCTTTTTGATTATAAACTACTCTCAAATCTCAATACTTACTTAAGAAGGTACATTACGGATGAATTTCCCTTGCTAGGGTTCAGTGAAAGAAAAAAAGAAGAAGAAAGAAACAACTTTTATTTGGCCAATGCCGAGAGACACCACGATATTACAAATAATAAATAAATAAATAGAAAAAAACCTAAACAAACAGCACCATCAAATAATAATAAGTACCTACTTACATTTAAAACTATGTCTGCCTAACAGTGCCTCGACCATGAATTTTTTTTTACTAGACTCGCTAGCAACGCCGTAAAATATTTGTATGGAAAATGCTCGCAGCGTCTCTAGCGGTTACGCAAGGAACTAAAATCTGCTGCTAGATTACAGCGTTTCGATGCGTAAAAAACCTATCGAAAGCCATTCGATAGAACTCATGGTTGAGGTACTGAAAACTAGACTTACATTTTACTTATGTTTGTTTCTTTTACGTCCTTCCGTCATTTGGGGCTCACACTGAAAACCAGGGCTTCATTGTGGGTTGTACCAAAATACGGCATCATGTTGAATGTGAACCTATAGACCAGGGCTGAAACTTTTGAAAATACTAAAAAGTGAAAAAAAATTATAGTAGGATTAAACCCATTAGAAAAGGAATATAACAAAAATATAATATAACAATAATAATATATACAGGGTGTTTGGTAGAACGTTGAACATACGAAAATGGTGGTTAGTTGGGGTCATCTGCTACCCACTGGGCCCAAATTATTTAACCTTGGCCGCACTGTTTTTTTTTTACTTTTTTTTAATTTCACAGAAAATTATCAGTTTTTTATCAATTTAAATTCGAATATCTTTACTTGTGATGGGTAAAACAGGCAGGATGTTGTTTTGTATTAATGTCTAATTATATTCGAATTTTAAGTAAAAAAAACTGGTAATTTTCTGTGAAATTAAAAAAAGTAAAAATGAAAACGGTGCGGCCAAGGTCAAATAATTTGGGCCAAGTGGGTAGCAGATGACCCCAACTAACCACCATTTTCGTATGTTCAACGTTCTACCAAACACCCTGTATATATAACAAAAATTAAAGGAAAAATAATTACAAGCGATCTGAGGTCGGGAAGTGGTTGGGGGTGAGTTTTTAAGGGTAAAATCCGGTTTATTTCGATTTCCGGCAAAAGTAGGTACAAGTCCTATGGATTTTGGATGGTTTTAAAATTATCGACCGTCTACTATTTTTGTCACAAAACTCATGTAGGTACTTACTTTAATTTATATAATAGTATTATATATGTGAATGTATGTATTATATATGTGTATGTATAATAATATAGTATTTTCTTGTAAGTAGTCTTCGTAACAAAATAAATCTGTGTTCTTTCTTTCTTTATGTGATTTTTGTCCTTGTTATGAATGCAGAACTTGCTCTCTCCCTACGTTGGGAATTTTCCCAGCGTGCCGTAAAAGTCAACACAATCTAGCACGCACGTCTGTGTTTGATCATGTTACGTATGTAAAAGCCAGGGTCTTGAAAACATAGAATCTTTTCTTTTCAAATTTACATCATATATTAATTCCACGTCTCAAGTAGAAACTAGGCTTTTCTACTAAGTCATATTCTAGGTGTGTGAGTTTGTTCAAGCATCAATTTACGCTGTCTATACAACCGAAATATATATGTATAACAAAACACATTTTAATATTTGTGTGTAGTGCGTATTTTTTCCATTTTCCATGACACGAAATCGTTATTTGAAATGTAATTTGTAAGTAATATAAATGTTAGTGTTGTTACATTATATACAACGTTAGTTTTTGTTTACCCTAAAACAGAAACACCCTAACTTTAAATTGATTTGAAAGGTCAGAAAATATCATTATCATCATCCTCCAGACCTTATCCCTATTCACTTGGGGTCGGCGCAGTATGTCTTTACATACATACATCTCTATTAGCCGTCATCTCATCATTCAACTCCTTTGTAGTCATATTCTTTCCCACACAGTCCATCCATCAGAAAGAAAAGAATATTAAAATACACGTGGTGACGAGCTCCGAAAAGGAGGTCATCGAAATCGGCCCAAATGAGGTACCGAAGGTACACTTATTCGAAAAATACTCTGTGTTACGCTGGTTAAAACTCTCGTAGTACTTTTTTTTAATGTTGACTAGGGGATGAGAAGAAAAACTTTTAAGTAATTTGAGAAAAATCACGCCATTTTGGCACACTATTATCTGTTTCGTAATTTCGGATTTCATAGTAAAAACTGACAGTGTTAGTTTCGGAATGTCAAACGCACGCCATTACGGCAGATTATTATCAGTTTCCTATTAATTTCATGGTAAAAACTATCAACTTGACAGCTGTCATGTATCTCCGGTACAAATTTGGGCTGAGTTGTGAGGGCTTTCGATGACCTCTTTTGTGATTCTCCCGGGGCGCCCCGTGGGGGGGGGGGGGAAACCATTGCAATCGATTTAGTTACTGATTCTGAACAAACTGCTATCGGCTTTCGGGTAAACAAAAATTAACGTTGTATCGTTAGACAAAGAAACATTGTATAAATAAATCTATAATTAAGTGCCAGTTATAGGGAGAAGGAATGGTTTATTTTTATTATAATAAAGAAGCAGTGATAGCCTATGGACCACAGGACTGCCAAGTCAAAGGTCTCGAGTTCGAAACCAAGACACGCACCTCTGACTGTTCGAAATCATGTGCGTAATTATCACCTGCTTTAATGGTGTAGGAAAATATATAAAACCTGCATGCCTGAAAGATTTTCTCTACGGCATGTGAAGAAGAGGTCTTGGGTTCGATCCCCGGGTCGAGCAGTGTTGTTGGGTTTTCTGTGAAATTCCTAGTAGCAGCTCGGAGTCTGGAGTCGTGCCCGGTTGATGGCAATAGGCTTGTCCCCTATTATATGACCTAAACATACCGGCAAACTTTGGGTGTACATTAGTACACCTCTGCCTACTAATATAGGCGTGATGGTATATAATAATTAACCTATATACTGTCCCACTGCTGGGCACGGGTCTCCTCTCAGTATGAGAGGGATTAGGCTACAGTCCACCACGCTAGCCTAATGCGGGTTGGCAGACTTCACTCGCCGTCGAGAAAATCTCTCAGGCATGCAGGTTTCATCACGATGTTTTCCTTCGTGCGTGATGGTATGTATGTCCAAATTTTGTTCCATATTTGAATTTATTCGACAGTTAACGGCTATCCAGAAGAGATGTAACAGGCACTTAGGCTTCTCTACAAACAGTAATTTATTGTTCAATTGTTGTTTTTCAGGTAAGTTTCGTGGCAAGCTCCATC
The DNA here is from genome assembly GCA_946251955.1 of Acronicta psi. NCBI lineage: Eukaryota > Metazoa > Arthropoda > Insecta > Lepidoptera > Noctuidae > Acronicta > Acronicta psi. The sequence continues at coordinate 6,451,937 of OX276493.1, read as the reverse complement.
TCGATGTAAACGCAGGTAAAAAACTATATTTCTTTTATTTCCATTTTTTTATTTACCTACAGTGTTATTATAATAATACTAGCTTTCCGCCACCGGCTTTGCTCGCGTGGTGGGGGTATTTCTTATAAGTAATAACCTGTTACCCGAGGATAGTGTAGCTTCCCAGCGGTGAAAGAATTTTACAAATCGGTCCAGTAGTTTCGGCCTAGCTAGGCCTAGCCTATCCGATTCAAACAGTAAAACAATCAAATCTTTTCTCTTTATAATATTAGTATAGAGCGAAGAGATAAAATATTCATTTAACTGTTTCGAAATCGAAATGTATTGTATTATTTGAACGATCTTTCTTAATGAATGGATAATAAGTATTTCTAAAAACAACTCACAATTTTCTTAGGACATTACACAATACACAAGTCACTAGTAGATAACACACATTCCTGTACCTATGTCTTCAAAATACCAGTGCCTCGACCATGAGTTTTTCTCACTAGACTCGCTAGCGACGCCGTAAAATATTTGTATGAAAAGCCTTCGCAGCGACTCTAGCGGTTACGTAAGGAACTAAAATCTGCTATGAGATTACAGCGTTTCGATGCGTAAAAAACCTTTCGAAAGCCATTCGATAGAACTCATGGTTGACGTACTGATCATTATGCTGACCTAGTTATCAAAAATGTTCAAATATTCAAGATACTGCGTAAACTATTTGTTTTAAAGATCTATTTCGAATTTTATCGTATAGATAGGTAATGTTATTTAAGAGCCGGGAACCAAGAATCTCCTAGAATTTACAAGCAGTGATAGCCTAGAGGTATGACAACTGGACGTACAAGTCAAAGGTCTCGAGTTCGAACCCAACGCACTTCTGACAACGCAAATCATGTGCGAAATTTTCACTCGCTGTAACGGTGAAGAAAAACATCGTGAGGAAACCTGCATGCCTGAGAGATTTTCTCGGCGGCGTGTGAAGTCTGACAACCCGCATTAGCCTAGCGTGGTGGACTATAGATAGCCTAATCCCTCTCATACTGAGAGGCGCCCGTGTCCAGCAAAGGGACATTTATGGGTTGATGATGAATCTAGAATATACCGTCCAGAATAACGTCCAGAAAGAAATGCACGACATTCCCTTACACATACACAAACATCCCGCCTGTGATAGCAGTCAATAAATTCAAAAGCATGTCACGCAAACTCTTAAATAAATTCACGAATAAATTACAGCGAGAACGACACAGTCGTATCAAAGTCCCGAAAAAAAGCCAATTAGGGATGCCAGAAATTCAAAAAATATCGATTGATATTGTATCGATATTAAAAAAAATATATCAATATCGATATTGATATTTTCAAAAAATATCGATATTGATATTTTCAAAAAATATCGATATCGATATTGATATTTTCAAAAAATATCGATATATCGACCAACTTAAAAACCAAATTATGAAACCGCCAAAAAAAGGTAATTTGTAATCTTTTAACTTAAAAATGTTTATTGGTCTGAAAAAAATATCGATTACCTTTACCTTTTCGATACTTGGAATTTTTATATCGATACATCGAAATATTAAATATCGCTCAAATATATCGATACATTGAAAAAATAAAATCGATATATCGATATTTTTTCAACATCCCTAAAGCCAATTTCAAATGTCAAAAACAGTCAATATCCGAGCGTTGAAATATAGGTACACAATGATTTATAAAAATAGTTGATAAAATTCGCTTGTATAGGCAATTAAAACATATGGAGAGTGTCGCTTGGGCTATTTCTGTGCGCGATGCTGGACTCACGCCAGGGCACGCGGATACAGAGCAACAACATCGCGGACGAGATGCTTGCGTTGTCAACGAACGTGGCTCGCCCATTGGGAAATTTAGGCTCAGAACTTTACACATCATGCTAGCTAGACTGATCGTAGGTTGAACGGAGATTGATGAAAAAAGTATACGTGGCGCACATAAGAATATAATGTCACTCGCTTTCTGACAGCGTGGGCTGGGTATTTCTTATAACTTTCGTCCCCTATTTCAACCCGTTACAGCCTTTTTTTCCATTAGAAAGTGCCTATATCCTCTCTCAGACTCTAGACTATCTGTGTACCAAATTTCATTTAAATCGGTTTAGTAGTTTTGGCGTGAAAGCGCGACAGACAGATAGACAGAGTTCTCGCATTTATAATATTAATAATAATAATAATAACCATTTATTTCAGGCATCTATGGCCCATTTATATATACCTTACAAACTAACATATATAGAATATATAACAAAAGTGTTAGTAGATAGATATTTGTAAGGAAGTAAAGATTCTTCAAACGAAGGTCAAAGATGTAGGTATTCGCATCGCGAGACTTAAGTGGAGATGGTCAGGGCACTTGGCAAGACGAGACGATCTTTGGTGGACCAAAACAGTTACCGAATGGTGGCCAAGAGATGCAAAACGATCGCAGGGCAGACCAGCCCGACGGTCGGACGATATTGTGAGGGCAGTAGGGAAACTGTGGGTGCGACTTGCACAAGATCGGCAACAGTGGCGTAATAGAGAAGAGGCCTTTACTCAGCAGTGGGTGTTACAGGCTGAGTAGATAGATAAATAAATAGAGAAGGATTGTCGAGTATAAATGGAAGATTTGGAAGTGGCTGACATCGGCGAACTCTCTCAAAATGGCAAGGTCAGGAACAGTAGACAGTAGACAGTTTTTTCTACCTTCTGTATACCAAAATTGGTTTACGAAGTTTGAAAATTAAGCCAACGACAAAACAAACTGTCATATCACAGAGAGTTAAACATAGCTGGGTTGGCGCTTGATCACTTCTCACTTCAATGCTCAAAAGTGATTAAGCGCCAATAATGTGTTCTTTGCAGCTGTCTTTAATATTAATACCTTCTATAGTCGATTAGCATCGCAACACACGCCGCCAAATCACACCACACTTATAAACAAACCAATCAAACTACCCCTTAATAACCTGTCAACATTTTAACGTAACGCATTGCATCTTAATAATTATAATTTAGATTGAAATACACTTTAAAATACTTAGGTTAAGGTTGTAAATTGCATAAAATGTAGTAGATAGAATACTAAGGGATGCCCAATGCCCAGGAGTACCTGCTTTCCCTTTGCCAATATCTCTCTACGTGACGTTCGTACTACAAGTTTTTTTTAATGACATACCTAATAGCGTCATGTAGAGGTACGCCAACTTGTTCCATCATCATTATTCTGATACTAATGTAATTATGACCTGTTACCTTGTGTCTGAGAGGGAATATTTGCCAAATATATCTGGTACAGATGCTGTATTTTTAACCCCCGACGCAAAAACGACGGGGTGTTATAAGTTTGACGTGTCTGTGTGTGTGTATGTCTGTCTGTCTGTGGCATCGTAGCTCCCGAACGGATGGACCGATTTTGATTTTGTTTTTTTTATTTGAAGGGTGAATTAGTCGGGAGTGTTCTTAGCTATGTTTGATGAAAATCGGTCCAAGATGGCCGCCGCTACAAAATAGCGGATTACATATATTTTCACAACTCCCTCAATATGGGTATCAAATGAAAGGGCTTAACTAGGAGTATACTATACACTATGATAAATTTCAAATCCAAGATGGCCGCCACCACAAAATGGCAATTACATTTCGTGTCGGGGGTTTTCTAAATTTTTAATTTAGGTTAGGTTAGGTTATTACAGAGATGGGGTGATGTTTTTGTTGTACAAACTTAGTAGGTTCTAAGATTAGAAACTATATTGGTATCTAAAGTATTACAATGTCTTCTTTATTAAGTACCCGGGTCACTCACATGCGCACAAATATTTCTACATTTTACGAATGTTTGCACGCATATGAAGGGCCGTCAGATATTAATTCTCACACTTAGCAAAACATGGGTTTCCTTACTGCCATTCCAATCGGCATATCGTAAGAGGCGAGTAAAAGATTTGCTGGGTGGTAGGACTGGTTCTGACTGGCTGGCGACCAGATTTAGGTCGGACTCTGTCGGCAAGCACCTTTGAGAGTACTCCGACTCTTCCGCATGGGAGGCGCTCCCTCTCGGTTGCTTTGCAGTCGGTAGGGGCCTACACAGGTTCCATGTAATGGGGGGGGGGGGAGCCTACTGTTATTATCCGGGTTCAAAACTCTGAAATCGAAACTCTGAACCGCTCTCATTATTTATTTTCAAAAGAAACGGTTGACTCCATTTACAAGAATTGATCGATATAAATCGATTACAAAACCGTAGTACAAGGATGACGCACTCGATGACAGATTTGTATGTAACTCTGTCAGTTTGTATGTCACTTGATTGATTAATCACTGTAATCGATAAATGATTTACTCATCGTCTAAGTACTTAAAATTGTGACTCTTTGGTCTGACCTTATAAATCTTGTCTTTGAAGTTCTAATCTAAGGTCTCGTCTCTCTCGCCTAGTAGGTAATAAGCGCGACTGCTACGCTTCGGGTCATAGGTTCGATTCCCACGTCAAGGAAAGTGTTTTTCGGGTTTTTTTATGAAATTTGTAGGGGTTCTGGGTGATGGTGGTTATTTAATGAAGGTCGTCACATTTTATATATATACTTTACTGCCTGGTACCAGTTATAAATACATAATGAACTTAACTACTAACGACCTAACTGCTTGGGTGCGGGGAGACGACTGCTGCGCCGCGCTAATACAATTGTGCGCCTGTATACAAATCCAATGCGTCAGCAGTGTCCCTACAGTACTCCCCCCCTTTTAAAAAAAAAATGGTACATTTTTTAACAATTTGAACTAAACAAGCCATGTAACTATATAACAATAAAATTATCAACAAAATTAGTGCTCGACAAAATATCTGACTCTACATTAAACAAAGTTACTCATGAACAAAACAAGCTATCAGATTACCGGGCTCAATTCTCATAATGCAAGCTCAACAAAAATTACAATTCAGAATTAAAACAATATAATACGACTACGATTGACACTGACAAAGTAACAAAAAGGTACTTTCTTATATACGAAAAATACGACAAATCACATTCACAACACCTATTTATGTTCACTATGCTCCATATCCATGTGCTCACCGTATGACGCTGAATTAAGCTACTCGTACGATGATGCAAATTAATATACGTTATAACAATCTTCTGTCAAGTGGTGTCCACTAATATCCTCATGGGTATGCTCTTCCTTGGCCGTGTCCTTGGAATGACAGGTTGCGCCATCCAGCTCTTGGAGCGGAGTTCTGTCGATGCCTCCAAGCGTGATGCGTTGCATACGACGCGCACACTGTAGTCCGCCTCTGTACTGTAGTGTCGCCGCCGTGTCCCATGTCCTCCAGTATCATCGGAATGTGCCGCGAATGACCGCGTTACACCTCCACGACGTGTGCCAACTCCTGCAGAGCGTCCTCCCGAGACTATGATGTTCACTGTACCCGAGCCTGTTTACCTTTGATATTATGTTGCTGCAGTTAGGTCTTCAGCTCTTTGGATCCCAGCGTGAAAAGAGCGAGTCGCCTCCCATTTTGCGTGTTCCGGTTCTCTCGTTGCGCGTCCTCTGTTGCCACGCTGCCCATGCGCGTTTTTGCCACGCTGTCCATGCGCACGTGTCTTGACGCTTCGCTGTCCGCGTGCTTTACTCCGACGCGACGTCGAAAATCGAAGTCATCCATTACCGAAAGTTGCGTGTTGCTTGTCGAGGGTCACCAATGTAGGGGTTCTGGGTGATGGTGGTTATTTAATGAAGGTCGTCACATTTTATATATATACTTTACTGCCTGGTACCAGTTATAAATACATAATGAACTTAACTACTAACGACCTAACTGCTTGGGTGCGGGGAGACGACTGCTGCGCCGCGCTAATACAATTGTGCGCCTGTATACAAATCCAATGCGTCAGCAGTGTCCCTACAAAATTCATGCACGTTTAAGGGCAATATTACATGCCGCCCCCTATTACATGGGACCTGGCGAACTGTAGGTAGTAGTGGCGGTACACCTGTGCAACCCTTCGAGGAATACAGGCGTGATGGTATGTTTTAGATAACATTAGGTAGCCGTTTGGATATCAAGTTAGTCCGTATCGGTTTACTATGGGTGGTATGCACCCAATATACTCCACAATGTTAAATGATACGAGCCCGCAATACGAACATCAAGTTCAAGACAGTTGAAACAGTGATTCTCAAATTGTCAAATACATTTGACACTGACATTTCACGCTGTCATTTGTCACCCATCCTTCAAACATTGATACTCAAGCAGATTGGTCGCCATTTTGAAATTTAAGCCTTCTATCTATTGATGTTAGTGAAGATATTATGTGCATTTGGGCTCTCAGCGACGGTGCTTGACGCGGATTGTATACGGATAAGTGACCATTCCTTTTTAGGAGGTGCTTAATTCCTCATGGATCCCTTTCTCATTGAGGATGGCAGGGTATGTCGGACTAAAATAGCAGAGGAAATAATATTATGAATAGTATAATAATTTTTTTAGTAGCCCACTTTGTCCCACAGCTGGGCAAAGGCCTCCCTTCCCTCTTTTGTGTTGGGGAAAAGCTAGGACGACATATCATCACGCCTGTATTCCCCGAAGAGTTAGGCAGAGGTGTACTAATGTACACCCACAGTCACAGGGCGAGCCTATTGCCACTAACAGCGCACAAATCCAAACTCCGAGCAATCAAAATCTCGACCTGTACGTCAACCATGAGTTCTATCGAATGACTTTCGATAGGTATTTTACGCATCGAGACGGTGTTGTCTCATAGCAAATTTTAGTTACTCACGTAATCGCTAGAGGCGCTGCGAGGCTTTTCCATACAAATATTTTACGGCGTCGCTATCGAGTCTAGTGAGAAAAACTCATGGTCGAGGCACTGGCAATCAAACCCAGGACCTCGAGCCTAGCAGCGACGCTTAGGACAAGCTAGAAAGACGTGGGTGTGTATACTGTGAGAAATAACATTTGAAGCGCGAAAATAACACAAATAAATAAATAAACGGTTTAGCTACCACAATGGCTGGCTAGATCTAGTTTATTTCTGTAACAAAAGCCGCCTGGACAATCTCCCAATGTTTTATTACTATCGGGACATTCAGTGATGCGGTACTGTAAACTATTTTATTTTTAAAACTAAGATTTTACTCGAGGGAATTCTGTTTCGGTGTGGTAAAGAATAATAGTCTCTAATGCAACATACAAACGACGTTACGTTTGACGACGTCTGTGGTCTAGTGGTTCGAGTACCGGACTGCTGATCACGAGGTCGTGGGTTCGATTCCCACAGCACACAAATATTTATGTGATGATGAATATAGGTATTTGTGTTTATCTGGGTGTTTCCTATATAATAAGTATGTATTTATAAAAAAAAAAGTATATAAGTATTACCCATAGTACAAGCTCTGCTTAGTTTGGGACTAGATGGTGCTGTGTAAAAATGTCCTCAGAATAATTTCTTTTATTTATTTATTTTATACAAAGGATCATGAATATTGATATATGGAATCCAGGCTTAAGTTGCCTATTCCCTATTCAAAAATCAAATCCCTGTCGTGTAAGTTGATTAAAAATTATGTAAATAGTTACTATAAAATATTTGGTCTTGAGGCGTGAGACATTTCGGTAACACTTTTGAGCATGATCCTTTTCTTATTGGACACTAAAATCTGACAAACATTACACGTACATACTTAGGTACTTATTCAAATCCCTAATTCCCTACTCTACTGCGAAAGTAACTCTGTGTGTCTGTCTGTGTGTTGCGCTTTAACATCTAAACCGCTTATCCGATTATAGTGAGGTACTTAGAATAGAATAGAATTTCCGCCGGCGAAAAGATAGTTAAAAATAAATTTAAATAGTTAGTTTATTATTATTTTATATTGCTTATATTTAGGAATAGATTATTAGATTTAATACTGTAACAATTATGTACTTATGAACGCAATAAAACCTGTTAAAAATAGAGGTTCCTTTTGCTATCTTTAATACCTATTAGTACTATCCCTGTAGAGATGGTACATAAGTATTTAAATTTTCTTTCAAGAACAGACACCGATGAATTTTCAACCTAAAGAATCTAATTAAAAACAAAATCAGCAATTAATTTTTCACAAAGCCCATCAAATGTCAGGCTGTAGTCAACATTGGGGATATAATACATACAGACGCAAATCCCTTCGGCCCTCAATTATGTAAAGCCGAGGGCGGCGGAGCGCTTGAATCTTTTATGATGGGACTAAACGGCCGATTAAAAGGAAATGCTCAAAACCGATGGCTTTTTAGTGTGTTTTTTATTTATTATATAATTACGAGCTCCCTAATGATTAGCGGCAACTGCAACCTAGAAAACAAAAGCCAGTCTGTAAAACTAGTAAAATCACTAGCGTGTCAGACTAGTCACTATCTTCAGACCTCTTGTTAAATCTTATCTTCTTCTATTTAAGAGCTTACGCTCATGTCAGTGCAGCGTATTCTTCATACAAAGGACAATAAATAGTAAAAAAATGTATATATTTAAACACCAAACTAACAATAGCGCGTAAGTACGTCTTGTGTGGCAGTGATTTTCAGTGGGGTCTAAAGGGAGATTTCCAGTTAGATATTTTATTTATTTATTCACATACAATGTTTTTACAGGCATGCAAATGCAATTCCTGATAATTACTCGCTCAAATTCCGCCAATGTACCTACAATTAAATATGTCTAATTGTTAATTTAATTTAATTTTCGCTTAAGCATAAGCCAAATAAAAAGCAGTGATAGCCTAGGGATATGACCACTAGATTGCCGAGCCAAAGTTCTCGAGTTCAAATCTAAGGCACGCACCTCTGACTTTTCGAAATCATGTGCGTAATTATGAAACTTCGTGAGGGAACCTGCATGCCTGAGAGATTTTCTCGATGGATGTGAAGTCCACCCCGCATTAGACCAGCGTGGTGGACTATAGCCTAATCGCTCTCATACTGAGAGGAGATCTGTGCCCAGCAGTGGAACAGTATTATGGGTTGTTGATGATTTTGGCTAATCCGTTACCTATCGAGTTTATCCTAGTTCTGGTTCATATAAAAACTTTCTAGACTGTTTGGCCCATATTTAAAACGGTTCAGCGCCCAGCGCCAACAAGAATTTATTACAAAAAAATTCTTCACGAACTGAAATAATAATAATTTTATAACGTCATAATATTACAGATGTTGTGCCAAAAGTGATGTCAGTTTTGCGTCATGCGTCATCGTCACGCGTTTGTAAAATGATGATTGTGAACTTGTGATGGTAACCACCATTGTAGGGCGGTGACGTAGTGGCTATTTTCTCTCATGTCTTTTATTAATGATGTCCAATATCAGTCACTTTACGTCACAACTTTAGGTCAGGTGTTTGGTGTATTAAAAGATTATCACTAGTACTTAAAAATAGTTGGGTAGGTAATTTGTGTGTCGATCAACAATAAAAATAGAATAATAACATGTTGTTACGTTTGTTTTTGATATAATTACCTACAACACCGTCACAGAACTTATAATTATAGTTGGTCTTCGTGAAATCAATATTGTAACAGACATTGTAGGTTCTAGGCTAGGTTGTCAATTGATCGGAGTAGTTATCAACAAAACACATTACGAACAAAACAAATGTTTCTAAAACATGTTTTGTTTGCTATGATTGTTAGGTACTAGACAACATTGTCGTGCGATTATATTTAGTTAAGTTCGAATATGCCCTTTTCATTGTGACAACGCAATGCAAGAAAGTCTCCATGAAATTTGCTTAGCTTACCGAATTTATAGGATTCACACGTATTCACCAAAGGGGTTAGGCACCCTCTTAGACGACCCTGCTCAGCAGCCGCACCATTAGCTCTCCTAGCTGCAGAGCCGATTAGCAAGTGTCGATTTGTTGAGATAAACTTATTTAATAGGTTGCTAACTTAGCATCACATCGGCAAAATCATCGGCATCATAGTTCATCAGGCATCATAGGTCCCGAACGGATGAACCGATTTTGATTTTGTTTTTTTTTTGAAAGGTGAATTAGTGAGGAGTGTTCTTAGCTATGTTTGATGAAAATCGGTCTAAGATGCCGCCGCCACAAAATAGCGAATTACATATTTTTTCACAACTCCCTCAATATGGGTATCAAATGAAAGGGCTCAACTGGGAGAATACACACTATGATAAATTTCAAATCCAAGATGGCCGCCACCACAAAATGGCAAATTACATTTCGTGTCGGAGGATTTCAAAATTTTTAATTTATTCTTACAGTGCGTTTATAAAACAAAACTTTACAGTTTTTGAAAGCGGAACACAACGCGGCAAATAAAAAGCAGTGATAGCCTAGGGATATGACCACTAGATTGCCGAGCCAAAGTTTTCGAGTTCAAATCTAAGGCACGCACCTCTGACTTTTCGAAATCATGTGCGTAATTATGAAACTTCGTGAGAGATTTTCTCGATGGATGTGAAGTCCACCCCGCATTAGACCAGCGTGGTGGACTATAGCCTAATCGCTCTCATACTGAGAGGAGATCTGTGCCCAGCAGTGGAACAGTATTATGGGTTGTTGATGATTTTGGCTAATCCGTTACCTATCGACTTTATCCTAGTTCTGGTTCATATAAAAACTTTCTAGACTGTTTGGCCCATATTTAAAACGGTTCAGCGCCCAGCGCCAACAAGAATTTATTACAAAAAAATTCTTCACGAACTGAAATAATAATAATTTTATAACGTCATAATATTACAGATGTTGTGCCAAAAGTGATGTCAGTTTTGCGTCATGCGTCATCGTCACGCGTTTGTAAAATGATGGTTGTGAAGTTGTGATGGTAACCACCATTGTAGGGCGGTGACGTAGTGGCTATTTTCTCTCATGTCTTTTATTAATGATGTCCAATATCAGTCACTTTACGTCACAACTTTAGGTCAGGTGTTTGGTGTATTAAAAGATTATCACTAGTACTTAAAAATAGTTGGGTAGGTAATTTGTGTGTCGATCAACAATAAAAATAGAATAATAACATGTTGTTACGTATGTTTTTGATATAATTACCTACAACACCGTCACAGAACTTATAATTATAGTTGGTCTTCGTGAAATCAATATTGTAACAGACATTGTAGGTTCTAGGCTAGGTTGTCAATTGATCGGAGTAGTTATCAACAAAACACATTCCGAACAAAACAAATGTTTCTAAAACATGTTTTGTTTGCTATAATTGTTAGGTACTAGACAACATTGTCGTGCGATTATATTTAGTTAAGTAAGTTCGAATATGCCCTTTTCATTGTGACAACGCAATGCAAGAAAGTCTCCATGAAATTTGCTTAGCTTACCGAATTTATAGGATTCACACGTATTCACCAAAGGGGTTAGGCACCCTCTTAGACGACCCTGCTCAGCAGCCGCACTATTAGCTCTCCTAGCTGCAGAGCCGATTAGCAAGTGTCGATTTGTTGAGATAAGCTTATTTAATAGGTTGCTAACTTAGCATCACATCGGCAAAATCATCGGCATCATAGTTCATCATAGCTTCCGAACGGATGAACCGATTTTGATTTTGTTTTTTTATTTGAAAGGTGAATTAGTGAGGAGTGTTCTTAGCTATGTTTGATGAAAATCGGTCTAAGATGCCGCCGCCACAAAATAGCGAATTACATATTTTTTCACAACTCCCTCAATATGGGTATCAAATGAAAGGGCTCAACTGGGAGAATACACACTATGATAAATTTCAAATCCAAGATGGCCGCCACCACAAAATGGCAAATTACATTTCGTGTCGGAGGATTTCTAAATTTTTTATTTATTTTTACAGTGCGTTTATAAAACAAAACTTTACAGTTTTTGAAAACGGAACACAACGCGGCAGGTGTCACGCGCCACTTCCGGTGGCCGTGTCGTGTCGTGTATCACGCCCCTAACAAGTGACATACATATGGGTATAAGCCTTTAATACTGCGGATATTGCCTGTAATACTGCAAGGTATTTTATTTTACATTATGACATTAGCATAATATGCAAATACTGCTCAATTTTAGGGATTTTCAGGATATTTGAAATTTATTTTTTCTGAAAGCTTCGTCATGAGAAAATAATACCTATACCTATTCTACAAGTATATAGAGTTTAAAGCATCGAGAGTACTCTCTGTAGTAAATCAATGAAACCACCAATAGCTTATCAGTGACTAAGCGTTACTTAGATCCTAAATTTAGGTCCCAGGTCGAGTAAAATGTTTTTCTATCGGGAAATTCTCAGAAGCAACTCAGAGTTTGTTCCCGGTTAGTGTCAGCTGTTGGAAGAAGATATTATATTCATATTATCTATTATCATGATATCAGTATTGCCATGAAATTAGGATGCGGATGTCTGATGGCAGTCGCGTCGTATAGAATTATATTTCTATACTAGCCACCCGCCCTGGCCCCGCACCGGTTACTCTTCTTCTTCCTCCTCCTAGCCTTTTCCCAACCATGTTGAGGTCGGCTTCCAGTCTAACCAGATGCGGCTGAATATCAGTATTTTACACGGAGTGACTGCCATCAGACCTCCGCAACCCAATTTCTAGGCAATACCGATATTCGAAGGAAAGACTGGTTGTCAAACTTTTTAGGTTTCTGACTACCACTAACGATTGTCATAGGTGTTCGTATGACAACCGGGACCGACGTTACGTGCTCTCCGAGGCACGGAGGGGTCTCGATATGTTAAGAATGGTCACCCGTTCACAGACTGACCACGGCAAGTTTAGCTTAACCTTGCAGATAGGTTGATCAGCGTCGTTACAACTTGGCCACGAGCCCCTCAACTAGCACCAGTTATAATGGAGCTAATATTCTAAGTTAGACCTCTAGCAATCATCATCATCATCAACACATTATATTCCCACTGATAAGCAGGGGTTTCCTCTCTGGCTCTCTCTCTCCTCCCCCTCAAGACCTCTGGCAATACATCGGTTAAAACTGCATTCAATTCCTATTGCAAATCCAGTGCGTGCGTATACGTAACTACCTACACAAAATTCTAGAAACTGTTGATCTAATAAAGGCCCCATATTATTATTTTTTCAGTATCTATAGTCTACAGACCTGCTAGATTTTTCCTGAAGTTCCCACAAGAACAGGAAATTCCCTGAGCCACAGCGAAGGGTTTACACTAGTAACAAAATATTCGCACTGCCTGCATCGTCGGCGTGTCTCATTGACCACACACCGTCACTCATGCGACACGCAGACACGCTAACTACTTAAAAACATTAACACTGCTTGTTTCCATTGTATACCACTGGGCTGTCAAGTTGTAGGTCTCGAGTTCGAATCTAAGGCACGTATCTCTGCCTTTTGTATTTATGTGCGTATTAATAATAATTAATTAGGTACTTTCATTTTTTTTTCACGATTTATCCATTATCGCTCTCGGCTCTCGGTCTCGGCCGAGATTTTATTTTATTATCGTTCTCGGCTCTCGGTTTCGGCCGAGAACGAAAAACCTGTCTCGATCGAACCTTCTATTTCTATTTCTGTTTATCTTCGGGGACGCCTGCAGGCACTAGGCGGGCGATCAGTCCTCTTGTTGGGATTATTTTGCCCAGTTCCCCATTTTGGTGGATCCCTTCATGGGTTACTGGCGCTCGGCGTCGCGAATCTCCTGGTTGCTTTGCAAAAGCCCACCAGTTGTCCGATGGAGATGTTGCTCTTTGTTTACTTCATCAGATCCTAATGTTTCCCATCTGAGTAGTGCATACATTTTGCATTCTGCTTCTATGTGGAAACTTGTTTCTTCTCGATCGAACCTTAGTAACTGCCGAGTTCTAAATTGACTAGGTGTCTCGTGTAGTGTATCATTGGACACGTGCGCCGGCAATGAATACATGTCGCGCCCCCCGGAAGGCGGCAATTGCCGGATTAACGCGCCCCCATTTCCTACTCGTACTATATTGTGTTTCCACTCACAGGCTTTACGTTTTTACGTGGTATGAATTAACGTATCGTACAATGGACCATTTATTAATGTAATTAAATGCTATTTTCCCTTGATTACTTAACTAATTGTGATGTTACGTGATATTGTTGTACATATTTACATAATTTAAAATTGCAATGTGTTAATGTTATTGTGGCGACCTGTTTTTGTCACTACATAAAAATATTACATGCTTCCGAATTTTAACAGTACTGTCAAAATAACATATACATACCATCACGCCTGTATCCTCGAAGGGTTAGGCAGAAGTGTAATAAATAGTAATAATGTACACCTACACTTCAAAATTATTAAATTGAGATACTAATATATACAGTTACGTTCACCAATGTTTTTAGGTTGCAGGAAGCAGGCCTATTGCCTTAAACCGCATATTACTCCAAACTGCGGGGTGTTCCTGAAAATTGGCCTCCATAAGCACGACTGCTACGCTAGAACTAGGACGAGCATAGGGTGGGTATATCTCAGTAGGCTCAGTGGTATGCTCTCCCCCTATTACATGGGACCTATGCTCACCGGCGAACGGTGTTTGCAGTACAGTTCTCGCCAAACTTATTGTCTGGGTTGAAGGTGGCACGTGCTAACTGAGAAAGAAAAATTATTATTATTATTATTATTATTCAGCCATTATCGTCCCACTGCAGGGCAAAGGCCTCCCTACCCTCTTTCCATTCCTCACGGTTTAAGGCTATTTGGGACCAATCCTTCCAGAAGGAATCAAGCTCATCCCGCCATCTTCGCCTGGGCCTCCCGCGCTGTCGTCTACCATGTTGTGGGACCCATTCGGTAATGTGTTTGACATGCGGCAGACGTGTCCAAAATGTGTGTGTCCAAAAATCAAAAATATTAGATTTTAATAAATATAAACGAAAGCTCATGTCGTAAGCTGTCGTTTTAAATCATTCTAATCCAATATTTTTCTTTCTCCGATTTTTACGCCCGGGTTAAAGTTAGCTCGCATCAACTTCAACCCGGACAATAAGTTTGGCGAGAACTGTACCCGCCTAACCCTTTGGTCCCATCTGTTATTTTATTATTCTATCGATTCACCAAATTAGGCAGAATAAGTATTCGTGATCCAACAATAGTTTGCAGTGACTTTCCTACATATTGTCAATCAAATAACAAACGAGTGCGGCTTTTCCAATCGTAAAGCGGAGTGCGGCGGCGGCGTCGCGGCGCCGGGCGAAACGATCACATTAATGGCCTCGACTGTACATCGGCTACCATCATTAAACTCAAGCGATTTTGTAACAGTACCTCAACCATGAGTTCTATCGAATGGCTTTCGATAGGTTTTTTACGCATAGAAACGCTGTAATCTCATAGCAGATTTTAGTTTCTTACGTAACCGCTAGAGGAGCTGCGAGGGCTTTCCATACAAATAATTTACGGCGTTGCTAGCGAGTGTAGTGAGAAAAACTCATGGTCGAGGCATTGATCAATATATCTGATACATTCAGATATGTCGTGGACTCAGCTTAGAACCAACGTGTCCATTCTGCAGGAACTGCACATCAAACAGCACCTATCTTTCGTCGTCCAAGCCCAAATCCACACATTCTTCGGGCATGTATTTTTGAATTATTATTTTGTTCGCGGCTATCGTGTCACATGGGTCTATTGTGATCGCCGCTAGATGAAATTTAGAGTTCACCGCTAAATCCTGCGGCTGACACAAACTGCAGGATTTGCTTAGGGGTAGGCTCCTTTATTTCATCTGGGCTTAGAAAGTGTTTCCGTAGATGAGCACTGCGCTTCACAGCGATTCACATTACCCTAGAAGGTGGAGTGGCGTTTCATCAGCCTCCTCACAGAGTCGACAGGTATCGCTCAGCCTTAGATTGAACATGTGTTTGTTAAGGCAACAGTGTCCTGTTAGGGCTCTTGTCACAATGCGCAAGTTGTTTCTGCTTGGCACAGACATAGGCATTATGATCTGCTAAGAAAAGATTTGGGGAAATTCCCTTGGGGGTTGGGAAAAATAACTGAACGTTAGTAACACCGCGGGGAACCATATAGCGATGGTTACTTAAATTGTAAGATCCTTCATGAAAAAACCTTTCGAAGAAGGGCAGGTGGGTCGGTCACAAAAGTGCTCTTTCAGTTTGAAAAAATAAAAAAAGGCAGCATACTGACATTTTTCTAGGTTACTAGCTTTCCGCCAGCGGCTTCGCCCGCGTGGTCTTATACATTTTTCCCCCGTTTTAGCAACATTTTTCATTGCTACTCTGCTCCTATTAGTCGTAACATGATGATATATAGCCTATAGCCTTCCCAGATAAATGGGCTATCTAACACTGAAAGAATTTTTCAAATCGGTCCTGTAGTTTCGGAGCCTATTCAATACAAACAAACAAACAAACACAAACAAATCTTTCCTCTTTATAATAGAAGAGTATAGATTACAATATCCACAGCATTGGACGACTTTTTATGTCTTTCTATTGAATCGACTGTTAAAATCAAACCCCATTCACGATCAATCAATCTACCGGTCACTCCCATCAATATCCAATCCTCGCCGCAGCTTGCATCGCTCGGCGTCCTGTTGAGATGCATTTACTGCTAAAAGCTACTCTGTGTTAGCTGTACATTGCCACATATATTAAGGATAAAACTAGAGATTGGAGTTCCGCAAAAGGAGGTCATCAAAAGCCCATACAACTCAGCTCAAATTTGTACCGGAGGTACATGACAGCTGTCAAGTTGATAGTTTTTACCATGAAATCACTATGAAACTGATTAATCTGCCGTAATGGCGTGCGTTTGACATTCCGAAACTGACACTGACAGTTTTTACTATGAAATCATTACGAAACAGATAATAAGTAGTGTGGCAAAATGGCGGGATTTTTCTAAAAAAAAATTTTCTCATCCCCCAGTCAACATTTGAAAAAGTACGAGTTTTAACCAGCGTAATACAGGGTATTTTTTCCAATAAATACCTTCGGTACATCATTTATGCCGATTTCGATGACCTCCTTTATGTTAGGGAATAGAATTTGAATGTAAGTATTTATTCCTAAATCACTTTACTTGCCATACTCAATCACTTATCAAGTCTCGGCTCCAGAACAATAGATTTTTCAAAAACATTAGATGTTTTTGTAATTTATCACTTGACTTGGCGGATTAAAATAACCATACTACTAGGTAGTACGTAGAATCCAATTCGATCCGAATCCGAATCCGACACGAATCCGATCCGAATCCGTGAAAATACGGTCCGGAGTAGTCGTAGAACTATTTGTATAGAGAGACAAAATGAAAATCGGATCTAGCGCGTAAACAAACGACCATACAAAGACGAGTAGTTCTCCGACTACTCTGGACCGTATTTTCACGGATTCGGATCGGATGTAGTGCGAAACCGTCCGTAAGTTTTTGCTTTGTTTAAATGCCGTTTTAAAATTATATCACATTATATTATGTAAAACAAAAACATACTAGGAATAAACATAATACACAATATTTCAAAGCCAAGTTATTTCCAGAGCAACTTTCATGTACGCTCTAAACAATATTGAACACAAATAACACTTTTGTGTGTAACCGTACAAAGAACAAAGTAGGTCACCACTTTTCAGTTTCAATTCAAAGAAATGTGGCTGGGTGGTAAACCACTTTTTATCCCGATTGTACCAAGGTATTATGATCAAGATTACATTTAATTTAATGCTCGTATTTCAAATGTAGTACCGCCCATTAAGCCCCACTTTTTTAATTGTTTTAAATACATAGGCAAAAATATTGCCTGCCTGCCTGTACTGGACTGCTACAATATAAGTTCTATAGTTTAATACCCGGGTCTAGCAAAGTGGTAGGTTTTTCCATGAAATTCCCATTAGCACCTCGGAGTCAATTTGTGGAGAGTTGAACGGAGAGAATTTGTGGCCGGTTGATGGAAACCGATTTGCCCCTATTACATGGGACCTAAGTCCCAAAGCATACTTGCGAACTGTGGGTAGAAAACAAGCAAATGAACTACAGAAACAGGTCTCAAACTAAAGTAAATTAGCAAAGTATCTCTGTGGCAAATTTCATCCAGATACGTTTAGTAGTTCTTGAGTAAAAGACTAACAAACATCTTGTTTTTGTTTTTTTTTTGTAATTGTGATCCAATTTTTTTATTTATCCCATGGTAAGCAATGAAACATGCCCTTATTGTGCTTTTGTTTTTATCAGAGCTAAATGTTTCGGAGAAATTCGTCACGGTTAATAATACTAAGACAAGCACGGAAGTTGGAGGGTTATGTGAACACTGCGCTGTTTCTCTAGCTACATTTGGCCAAACCCTCCAAAAAGGCAACAGTGTGTTAAGGAACCCCACTTACCCTATAAGGAAAAATGCAGATAAGTATATTTTAACATAAAAGCTGTATTTTTCTCTTATTTTGTAACATTTTCTCCCCTATAACATTGGTGCATGTTTTAAGGCGAATACGTCACGTATTTTCGTCGATAAATGGGTCAACACTACTTCTGGCATCTTACTGTCGCCACACTGAAAACTTGATATAGTATCTATATAGTCTGGATACTACAGAAGATTGGTGTTTATCTTTCGTATATGAAAACTTTTAAATCAAGTATATTCTGTTAAGACTTTATTTTATAAATACAATATATTGTTTGGGTCACATGATATTTTGTTAACGTGATATCTCCGTACCTCGGAGAGCACGTAAAGTCGTCGGTCCCGGTTTTCATACCAAAAAGACCTATGATAATCGTTAGTGGTGGTAAGAGGTTTAAAAAGTCTGACAACCAGTCTATCCTTTAATATCGGTATTTCCCGAGATTGGGTTGATGAGGTCTGATGGCAGTCGCTTTGTGTAAAATACTAAAAATTCAGCCGCATCTGGTTAGACTGGAAGTCGACCCCAACATGATTGGGAAAAGGTTAGGAAGGCAGGTTTAAGAAGATTTTATTAATTGTAAGAGGTGAGCCAAAATCATAGTATCTTGTTCTGTTTTGTTTTGGATTGCCAATTTTCCACAATATTGAATACCATTAGTTAATGTTATTATTTATCTGGGTACGGAGGCCTGGAGACCTGTAACACAGGCTGGTAATCCTAGTGCAGGCTCCAGTCTCCACAACATTGATGTATTTGTAAGCAAAATCCTATCCTGTAAACTTTATTTTATTAAGTGGTGGAAAAAAAAATACATACCATCACGCCTGTATTCCCCGAAGGGGTAAGCAGAGGTGTACTAATGTACACCCACATTTCGCCGGTATGTTTAGGTCCCATGTAATAGGGGGCGAGCCTATTGAGAAAAAAAAATATTATTATTATATTATTATTGCTATTATTGCTCATTTCCCACATAGACAAAATCATCACGCCTAGGTGTATACCCGAAGGTGTAAGGCAGTGGTGTACCAGCAGTTCGCCGGTATGATTGTCCCATGTAATGGGAAACTAATCCTGCAACTAGGAATTTCATAGAA
Source organism: Acronicta psi (assembly GCA_946251955.1). NCBI lineage: Eukaryota > Metazoa > Arthropoda > Insecta > Lepidoptera > Noctuidae > Acronicta > Acronicta psi. Next base: position 6,432,467 of record OX276493.1, on the reverse strand, counting down.
AAACGAAACATCGACCCGGGAATTGAACCCAGGACCTCTAGCAGTCACGCTTGGGACTGGGTGTATAAAACTTGGCTATTATCTGGAAGCTAATATTTCTTCCAATTTGAAGAACGGAGATTTATAAAATAAAAACGGATTTTCCGCGAAACGAGGTCATAAACTAAAGAGAATTTGGCAAAGGAAAAGCATCTCTATCGACCACGCTGTAAGGTTATTCTTTAGTGAAAATATCTTATATTTTCATTCAATAATTTTATTTTTATTAGTTTTATTATGAAAACAATAAAATTGCCGCGGAAGTTCTGTCAGGAAGGGTAATGTTGCTTATTTGCATTTCAAGGGACAACAAAGCGACTTTGGTAATTGAAATAGTAACTCAATATATACCTACATATATACAAGGTGGAAGGGACATCGACGCACATCCGAACGCCATGAGATCAGTACATGATTCTGGACCCACCTGCGTTGAAATTTTCCGTAACTTTTTTATCAATTTTTCAAATTTTTCTGCAGTTTTTTTTACATGAACGTGTAAAAAAACATTATTTATATCTACCCAAATTAGATTAATAATTAAATAACCATTATTTCATTTATTTCGCATAGCACGCGCGATAACATTCACCGCGGAGCGTTATAATCGCGTTTTTAGCAATACACTGCGCGCTCAAAAATTTCATTATCTTTAATAACCGATCATTTTCTATATGAATGACCTAGGTCATTTTATATTTGACCTTGAGTGAAACCTTGTAACGACGTTTGTGCGTCGATGTCCCTTCCACCTTATATAGGGTAATATATGAATCTGACTACCTCGTTGGACTAGTACTCTAGTCCCAAATGTGACTGCTGCGTTAGAGGTCCTGGGTTCGATTCCCGGGTCGAGCAAAGTGTTGTCGGTTTGGAAATTCTTAGGAGCTCGGAGTCTGTATTGTGCTTGATTGAGGGCAGTAGGCTCGCCCCCTATTACATGGGACCTAAGCATACCGGCGAGCTGTGGGTGTACATTAGTACGCCTCTGCCTTTAAACCCTTCGATACCATTTGAAATACGATCTATCGAATACCCTACAATATGTAGGTTAAACACTATGGTGATATGCGAGAAACGCCTCATAAATATGTATTGTATACAGGTTGTTCAGTAAATAGTGCGATATACTGCGTGGGTGCGATAAACTATCACAGTTTTACTTAATACCCACCAATCAATACTACATAGCTGGGTTTTTTTTATATCAATGACATTTAATTATAAGAAGAAGGATTTATTAAGGAGTTTGATGAACATAGATGAAGCGATGTGTGCCAAGATAAGTGGAAAGCTTTAGTCTCTGCCTACCCCTATGGGAAACAGGCGTGAAGCTGTGTATGTATGTATGTATTTAAGTATACATGTTCCTGAAAATGTTACACCCCTTTATTATTTTTTTATTCGCGAAATAATCCGATGTTTTAATAGTTATTCTGCTTTTCGGGACGGAGACAAAGCCAACAAATCATCGAAATCGATCCAGCCCTTCTTGAGTTCTAAATCTTTGTTTTAAAACTGACCAAACCTTTCGTGGTGAAAAAGAAATGCGTAGAAGTTTTTTACAACAAACTAAAAATAGCTTCTTTTATTTACTAATGTTTTTGCCGTTAAACACGCATGTTTTTACCCGACTGCCGAAGGAGGAGGGTTATGTGTTTGACGCGTATGTATGTATGTATGTATGTATGTCCGTTCCTATGTCCGGTCGTAACTACTCAACGGCTCAACCGAATTAGATAAATGACACCTCATTAGATTCGTCTTGATGGCACGACTGTCACTGGGTACATGAAATTTAAAAAAAATCAATATGGCGGATTTTATACGCTTTAATGTGCGAACTGATTTTGAAAATTATCTTTAGTTGTATCAATTTATATTTTAAATCATCATTTAGGATCTATCTAGTGATTCTATGATGATTAATAAACTAAAAAGAAGGAAATAAAATCAATTATTAAAAGAAACAAAAAACCCGACTGCGTAAAAACTACTAACTAAAAATCTAAAAACAAGCTCTGTGATGTTGGAAAATGTATTGCAGGCGGGACAAGCTGTTCGTTCATAAACAAAATTGTTTCTTTGCTTGTCCCGCCTGCAATACATTTTCCAACATCACAGAGCTTGTTTTTAGATTTTTAGTTAGTAGTTTTTACGCAGTCGGGTTTTTTGTTTCTTTTAATAATTGATTTTATTTCCTTCTTTTTAGTTTATTAATCATCATAGAATCATAGAATTTTAATTAAGATTTTGTAATTAGGTCTATATGAGGAATTTTACATAACAAAATGCTAACAATCAGATTTATGATAAGGAAAGTAAGCTTTGCGTTTCATACCTAACGTTTTGAATGACCGTAATACCGTCCTCATCGTGGGCACACTAAATATTAATCTAGTACATATATTACGTCATAATACAGTACTTATAGAGAACAACACTATCCTATATCCGACTTAGACGTCAGACAAACATTATTGGCAAAAACACTCGGTGCTCGGTGCCTCTCGATGTACCCGAGGCATTAAGAGGCGGCATCGAGGCGGCGGTTCGCCCTTGACCCATTCCCATTTCACCCTGTTCCCACCCCACCCAACCCCAGACCAAGCTTAAGCAATGACCTAAGATTTCCATGACGAGAAATCTATAAATCCTTTTACTAAATTCATTTATGATACTGAAATGGAAGAATTTCTTCTTTATACCTATTATCTATTTCATACCGAAATGCGTCGTTGGTAATTGTTCTTCTTCTCAACTAAGTACTCGACGGATTTTGATGAAATTGTTTTTAACCCCCGACGCAAAAACGACGGGGTGTTATAAGTTTGACGTGTCTGTGTGTGTCTGTGTCTGTGTATGTGTGTCTGTCTGTGGCACCGTAGCTCCCGAACGGATGAACCGATTTGGATTTTGTTATTTTTATTTTAAAGATGAATTAGTCGAGAGTGCTCTTAGCTATGTTTGATGAAAATCGCTCCAAGATGGCCGCCGCCACAAAATAGCGAATTATTTATTTTTTCACAGCCCCCTTAATATGGGTATCAAATGAAAGCGCTTAACTAGGAGAATACTATGCACCATGATAAATATCAAATCCAAGATGGCCACCACCACAAAATGGCAAATTACATTTCGTGTCGGGGGTTTTCAAAATTTTTTTATACCATAATAATTATGTGGCCTAATAGTTCTTCGATGGCTCGATCCAGTTTTTGTTTTTTGACTACATTCTGTGGCAGGGCAAAGTCTGTCTACTGGATCCACTTATTTGCTTCAAATAGGGAAAAGTTTTTGGGAAATTCCCGTGTGAACATTATATTTAATAATTATAATAATATATTAATTATTATTAAATCAACTATAACTAAAGCGAGACACAACAGAGTAGGATACCTATTAAAGTGGAATAGCTTTTTATTTTCAACTTTTGAAAATTGTGAAAAGGTAGAAATATACCTTACCTTTTGTAAGTTATAACAGTATTCAAAGGTACGGTGTGAAGTTTGAAAGAACATTTCCATAGTTTTGTGAGTAATATTCATATTGCAAAGCGGGGAATGGACAGTGCTACTTGGGACGATCCAAGTTTGTAAGGAGATATGAAAATTCATCCTTATGTGAAAGTAACTCAGTCTGTCTGTCTGTCGGGCTTTCACGCCAAAACTACTGAACTGATTTAAACGAAATTTGGTACACAGATAGTCTAGAACCTGTGAAAGGACATAGGTTACTTTTTACTGCGACAAAAAACAAACCGCCTCCAAAAAACAGCGAGGTTTCGGGGTAAACCATAATATCATCTATGTACTTATACAATTGTTTAAATTTTTAATTTTTCTTCGATATTTTTACAACCGCTCACCGGATTCCGAAAAAATTTTTAGGTAACAAACGTAAAAAAAAAATATACAGACGAATTGAGAACCTCCTCCTTTTTTTGAAGTCGGTTGAAAAGGGCTGTAAGGGGTTGAAATAGGGATGAAAGTTATAAGAAAACACCCAGATCACGCGGGCGAAGCCGCTGGCAGAAAGCTAGTTTATATATGAATATGTATAGGTACCGTTATTTTTCAAATATATATGTATAAGGCCCACAATGTGGTAATAATAAAAACTAAATAAATTGTTTACGATTGTATAAGATATGAAATACATAAAAAGTACACAGTATTACTTTGAAAAACGAAACTAAATTAAAACAATTTATATAAAAAAAAGAAGAATAAAACAACAAAATTTTATAAAAATACATCACTACCCTATGGGGGATAGGGTAGTGATGTATTTTTATAAAATTTATATAATTATATAATTTATATTTATTTAATTATTCTTCTTTTTTTTAAATACAACATTTATAAAAATTGTTTCAATTTAGTTTAGTTTTTCAAAGTACTACTGTGTACTTTTTATGTATTTCATATCTTATACATTTTGAAAAAGAATTTTACCTTGGCATTACTCGAACTTGTGCGAGCTGCGTCCTACGGGTACTAAGTACTAGCCGGCTATATTGTACTAAGTTATATTTACTATTGCTGTGTACTAAGTTATATTTATTTACTTATTTATAATTATTATCTATTGATATCTACTCATTATTATCATTACATCATACCAGAAATCATTTTTAATCAGCAAATATATACATAATATACCAAACAAATTATGAATCTATGAATCTATATATTAAGTAAATAAATAAATAAATAAAATACTGATTTACGTCACTTATTCGAAACGAAATGCAATAATAATATAATAAATAATCTCCCAAACATTATTTATTTCCGCTATAGTTTATTCTAAACGCCGAAATAATTATCTACAAATGTTCCATATTTCCGCTTAATTGGCCGAATGACGTCATAGATCCGAACGATTTTATAGCAGAAAATATTGTTTCAAAATGCGTACGCGCATAATTGTTGCGAGTTTGTTTCTTTTGGCCTTTAACCACGGGGTTTTGGCCGGTCTTCAATAACACGGCTACATTACACGACCACAATACTAGACCTCTTTTAAAACATAGAAACGAACATCCCTAGCTCAACTTATAATGGACTTCTGATAACACGTAGCTTTTTTAATACAAAAACCGATTTTCAATAAAATGAGGAATGTTTCTGTTGTTGTGTTTTGAATTAGATTTCATTGTTTTAGATAATATGTATTAAACTCGACTAAATTAATGTCCGGAAAAGAATTATTATGATCTACATTAAACACTATCAATATTCTTTGTTAGTTGCATAAAACAAAACTACCCACATTCTCAATTTTGTGTTTAGCGTTCCGTCGTTCGACCGATAGATGGCGATACTTTTCTGTTTAAAAATAGAACGATTCATTTTCATTTTATAGATCGAACATTATTATTTTTAAAATAGGAATATCTCTTGACTGTTTTCTTTTAAGATTATATATTTTATACTTCTGTTTTAATACTTTTTAAACTTCATTGTTCCCATAAAGAATAATAGATGGCATTAACGATGGTATCTTAGAAGAACTATACTTATTCAAATATTTTTGTTATTATAAGTAATCCTCTTTCATAGTTAATACATATTATAGGCTTTCTTAGCCAAATAATTAACATTTTGAATTCAAGCCATTGATAATCACTGTCACAAAAAATAAAAATCAAATCTAGTTTCTAGATCACGCAATTAAAGTTCTGAAAGAATTGAAGATAAGTAATTTCAAATGGTCTTGGAGCATGGGTGGTCATCATCTACGCAGTAAGCCAGTGTTCGGGGAGCTGGTTCAATTCCTTGACGCCTCATGTAACTATACAACACTTTGTCTTTCTATATGTGTTCGTAACCATCCAAATTAAAAAAAAAATCCTGGCACCTGACCGTTTAGAGAAGTTCTCAACACCACTGACGTAGATACTTCGACCACTTTTTTTTGGATTTGTTTCTTTTTTTATTCAATTAAAAGGTGAAGTCTTTCATACAACATTCTTTATCTTTTTCATACGTATTACACGCGGGCCTTGTTCTCGTAGAGGTAGGTACAAAATTATAGAATGCCACATGCTACGAACATCCTTCTTTGCTTCGTCATCTCATGTCATACACGCATACCTATCTCTTAATTTATATTTATATACATAAATAAAAATTACAAATGATATTTTTTGTTCTCCGAACGTTATCCAGAAAATTGACACAATGTTGCTATCGCATAAACCGAAGTAAATATCGTAGTTAAAATTTTTTTTTCATCCTTTTCATTCCATTCATCCGCTTACGATGAAACATAGCTGAGTTGTGTAACAAATTAAAATAATTAAGATTGAAATTAAAGATTGTAAAAAAATTAGATGGTGAAGTATGTAAATAAATTCTATATTAGGTGGTGAAGTAATCAAAGATATTATCTAGGTATATCAATATATTTTTAAATTATTCCTCTTTATCCTAAAAATTGACTGGTATTAAAATCGCCTAATCCATCACAATATTGTCCAAAGTAGGACATTATTAATATAAATAAATAAATGAGAATACTTACCTAAGCAAAAAAATCAATAAAAATTTTGCTCTGTGGTGGGACGATTGTGGCTAAATAATAATAATTTTGTACCCAATACAATCCATATTCTATCTACCTTTCAAATACTCATATACCTTTCAAGTTGCTCGAGACTACTGCGCCGCGCCAACAGCACGTAGCAACTGTTTCCAAAGTTAAATCAGCACACACGCTAGTAAGAAATTGGTGTAGGCGCCATCGCTGGCGGGTCACGCGCCGCTAATCTATTAATTAGTTTCTTGACAAGTTAAATCACAGTGGTTACAGTTACCAAGTAAATTAAATTACCGTTTTCCTAACTATCGGTCGGCCTTGAGAATATATTTAGTTGCATTTTCAATTCCAAGCAGACGCGGCTAAATATTTTCTAAGGGAAGATAGTTAAGTAATAAAAACCCTGTAGGTGTAGGTATACAAGGTGGAAGGGACATGGACGCACATCCGAATACCATGAGTTCAGTACATGATTCTGGACCCCTGCGTTGAAATTTTCCATAACTTTTTTCATCAATTTTTTAAAAAATTCTGCAGTTTTTTTTACTGGAACGTGTAAAAAAACATTAATTCTATGTACCCAAATTAGATTTACAATTAAAAAAACATTATTTCATTTATTTCGGATCGCGCGCGCGATAACATTCACCGCAGAGCGTTATAATACCGTTTTTAGCAATACACTGCGCGCTCAAAAATGACAATATCTGTAATAACCGATCATTTTCTACAGGAATGACCTAGGTCATTTTATTTTTGACCTTGACTGAAACCTTGTCACGACTATTGTGCGTCGATGTCCCTTCCACCTTGTATAATGATACTTACCAGTATTGTCTATGTCACGAGTAGAGATAGGCACTTTCCTCGCATTTTGGGCATAAAAATACATGTCCTGTAATTGAAAATATATTCGGGAATTTTGGACCTAAATATGCCAGAAAATCCCGAATATATTCCCAATTTCAAAATGCCCGACACATTACCTGCCATTTCTAGTCACGAATGACACAATCCCAGTATCCTATTATCTAGTCACTCGTGATGTGAGATAGACATAAAGATATTAAAGAATTTCTTACAAAATATTTGAGTAAACATTTCATTAATTTAGTCTGACTTTTTGTAAGGTCGTCTAATAACAGTAATCACTGACCTTACCGGATGTCTGCGACGCGCGTCTGCCTGTGAGGTGCGCGCGCGCAGCCGGAAATAAACATTTTCATCTTTAACAATAGAAAAACAAAAGTTCCATTTGGAATAATGTTAAATTTTTCACCCTATAACTTATCAAAATAGACAAATAATGACTTAATCGATACACTAAAAAAAGCTTAGCACAAATGATGATAAGCAGAAGGTCAAGAATTCGATTCAGTGCCTCGACCATGAGTTTTTCTCACTAAACTCGCTAGCGACAACATAAAATAATTGTATGGATAACCCTCGCAGCGCCTCTAGCGGTTACGTAAGGAACTAAAATCGGCTATGAGATAACAGCGTTCCGATGCGTAAAAAACCTATCGAATGCAATTTGCTAGAACTCATGGTTGACGTACAAGTCGAGCAGTATTGTAGGGTATTTCTATAGGGAAATTCTCAGTAGCAAGTTAAAGTTTCAATCTGTTACCCTGGTTAATGTTAATAAGCTTGCCATCACGCCTGTACTCCCCGAAGGGTTAGACAGAGGTGTACTAATGTACACCCACAGTATACCTTATACGTTGTACCTAAGGGCCGCCCTCAGACACGTCACTTAACCTAATGAATCATTAGCTAATGTACCCAGTACCTATACAAGGTGGAAGGGACATCGACGCACAAACGTCGTGACAAGTTTCACTCAAGGTCAAAAATAAAATGACCTAGGTCATTCATGTAGAAAATGATCGGTTATTAGTATTACAGATATTGACTTTTTTGAGCGCGCAGTGTATTGCTAAAAACGCGATCATAACGCTCCGCGGTGAATTTTATCGCACGCGCGATGCGAAATAAATGAAATAATGTTTTTTTAATTATAAAACTAATTTGGGTAAATAGAAATAATGATTTTTTTACACGTACAAGGAAAAAAAATTGAAAAATTGATGAAAAAGGTTACGGAAAATTTCAACGCAGGGGGGTCCAGAATCATGTACTGAACTCATGGGATTCGGATGTGCGTCGATGTCCCTTCTTCCTTGTATATCTTAGTACACTGACAACAAACTCAAATATGGAAAAGTAAGTCAAGATAATATAGTAAAGTGACGTCTCTGACGTAGTTGGGGCCCTAAACATACTGACGGTTTAAAGTTGTACACAACACTGCCTAACCCTCTTGCGTCAAGCATGACGATATCTATGTAATAAGGGGTTCAGTAGGTCACGTAAATAGTGCAACGGTTGGTGTTTTTCCTTACCGACAGTCTGCCGCACCGCACTTTATGAATGGACCTTCTGTCGTTATTTTTATAGCGTGTCCGCCATGATGGCACGATTTGATTGCCCTGTTTTATTGTTTTGAATAAATTCCGCGGCTCTGTCGTCACCGTCGGGATTAATATGAGCGGGAGATTAATTGATGTGGATATATGAAAGTTTAAGGTCTGTAAACTCTGTAGATATAAATGATAAATCATATTTATTTCTGCAAATAGATTCAAATTCTAATTCAAAAGATTTATTGCGTACTAAGTGTATAAATAAGGTGTTACATTTTATAATAGTGTACTTATGACTTTGCGGCCTTTTACAAGCATTGCAATTACATAAAACTGAGCACATAAAACTATGTATCTTAACTATGATATTTCAAAGACACTTTTACAAGTCAATATTTTACATTTTCTAAACTAGATGTCACCGGATAGATAATACTTTATCTATAGGTACTAATAGGTATTATAATAAGGAAAGATTTGATTGTCTGTTTGTTTATTTGCATTGAATAGGCTCCAAAACTGCTGAACCGATTTGAAAAATTCTTTCACTATTAGAAAGCTACATCTTTACCGAGTAGTCCACCATTTCAGTCAGTCTTAAGTTAATTTGTTTGGTTATCCTTTTGTTTTTATGCTTAGATTACAAATTATTATTATTATAAGTCTATAAGTGAGGATTCGTAATTGGCTCTCTGGTTACTGTAGGTTACTTTTTTGTGTATTTTTATAAACTGTTAGTCCTCCATACAGTACTAAATAAATAAATAAAGCTAAATTTAGAAGAAATATTCAGACAGTCAATCAGAAATTCAGATTCGGGCACGTTACACCGCATAGGCATTTATACAGTAAATTCAAAAAACGCTGAAGTGTCTTATGGAATCTTGCCAATGCGTTCTACGACAAATTCCTGATTCGGTACAAAAAAACGGTGCGAGTCAGACATATACGGTCACATATAAAGGGTTCCGTACCGTTTTTAATTAGTATTTGACGTTATAATGGCACTAGAAATAGAAACTTTATGAAAATGTCAACTCTCTACCTATTACAGTTTATGAGATACAGCCCGCCGACAGACAAACGGACGGACGGACAGCGATGGCGTAATAATAGGGTCCAGTTGGCACCCTTCGAGTACGGGACCCTGAAAACTAACATATCATTAATTACCTACGGGTTCGGTACACCAGACGCTCTGACCACTAAGCCACCGCTCGCCCTGCTCGCCAGTCGAAAAGTTCACAATAGATGGCGCTACGTCACCGTAAGACGTAAATTAGAATGTGGAGGAAGATTTCGACTGGCGAGCAGGGCGAGCGGTGGCTTAGTGGTCAGAGCGTCTGGTGTACCGAACCAGAAGGCGCAGGTTCGAACCCTGCCCGCCCGCCGATTTTTTCCTTCATTAATAATAACTTGTAATCTTAGCATGGAAAATGCTTAAAAAACACAAAAAGATACCTACGGGTTACCATTTATTACATACTCAACTTCCAAACATTAAAACCTTCAAATCTAGACACAGCTGCCTAAGAGCGGCCAGCAAAGGCTATTTAGCCAGACAATGTACTATTGTGCCAGTACATAATCCCCATGTTATCTTTTACTGAACACAATAGCGGGGTTGTCGGCACAAAAGCATGTTGGCACACTATAATGTCCATGCTTAATGTGGGTATCTGTATATGTAAATGGAATTTGTGTTCGTTGTTTTTAACCCCCGACGCAAAAACGACGGGGTGTTATAAGTTTGACGTGTCTGTGTGTGTGTGTGTGTGTGTGTGTGTGTGTATGTGTGTCTGTGGCATCATAGCTCCCGAACGGATGAACCGATTTTGATTTTGTTTTTTTTTTTATTTGAAAGGTGAATTAGTCGGGAGTGTTCTTAGCTATGTTTGATGAAAATCGGTCCAAGATGGCCGCCGTAATAAAATAGCGAATTACATATTTTTTCACAACTCCCTCAATATGGGTATCAAATGAAAGGGCTTAACTAGAAAATACTATATACTATGATAAATATTAAATCCAAGATGGGCGCCACCACAAAATGGCAAATTACATTTCGTGTCGGGGGTTTTCTAAATTTGTATTTATATCTTTGGACAGTTTACACAGTACCATCTAGTCCCAAACTAAGCAGAGCTTGTACTATGGGTACTAGACAATGGGTATATTACTTATATACTTTTTTTTTTTTGTAAATACATACTTATAATACATAAGAAACACCCAGACAAACACAAACACTTAAGTTCATTGCAATAAATTTAAATCGCGTTTTAATAATGATCACCCATCCACAGACTGACCGCGGCAAGCACAGCTTAACCTTGCAGATCCGTTGATCAGCGTAGTTATAACTTAGCCAAGAGCCCCCGACTATGACGGGGTGTTTTATTATAAAATACCATCACGCTTATATTCCCTGAAGGGGCAGAAGTGTACTAATATACTCTCACAGTTCGCCGATATATTTATGTCAAATAGGGGGCGAGCCTATTCCCATAATCCGGGTAAAAATCTAAACTCTGAGCTAGCTAACTGATCTCCCAGCTAGTATTACCTACTAAGCTCCGACCTTCTTAATTTGTAATAATTTTGCCGTAGTCACAAGGGCAAATTAAATCGAACCATTCACATAATTCTGTGCGTCTACGAGTCTACGCGGCCTACGCCGTAGCACGCTACGAGAAATGCGACCAGCCGGCCTTTACAATGTCCAAACCTTATTTCTGCAAATACAATTAATTGTTTTTGTTTATCCATACATCTAGGTATATACATATAGGTTCATACAAATAAATAAAATTGAAGTGCCTGTTTGTTATTTCAAATTAACAGCTTTTCACTAAATGCAATATGGAAATATATACGGCACTTACGTCAAAAATTTTTTTTTATCTGTCTGTGTTTCCGGGTATTAATCTCTGAAACGGCTGGATCAATTTTGACGGAACTTTCACTCGCAACAACTTTCACAATTATTAACTTCTTTAATGACAATTGACAGTACCAAATATAATTATACTCAAGCTTACCCTTGCCAGATTGCAGTGACATGAGAGGTCCACGAAGGGTCCCGAATAATCTAGAAATTTTGTTAAGTCAAAGTTTCGATGCTTGGACGCTTCTCAGACTAATAGATAACAATACGTTGGTTATCTCTAAGATTTAGGTGCTGCAATGCATCTATGCTTTAGCATACTAGTTTCAGAACTCAATCATGTTATAATTTTCCTGTCAACGGAGACTCGATTAGCATGTTTCGCTCTGAACAAAAGATATTGCCATTGTTCACAATTTGTTGCCCCCCTCTATTTCTCAGCAAGGAAAGAAAAAAGACTTAGTTCTTCTATCTCATTATAAATAAACATTTTTACACAGCCCCACGCTAAGCAAAGCTTTGTACTATGTGTAGTTGGGTACTAGACAATATATATATCAACAACGAAGTTATAGGGGGTCGAAAACGGCCTGAATTGCTTCAAGAAAAGTATGGTACGGCCGTGCCGCTTTTTTGCTCGTCTTGGCGGGGGCACTGCCGTGCACCCAGATACTTACATAATCTTTTTTTTAAACATACATAGTCATAAATACATAAGAAACACCCAGACAAACAGTCTTAAGTTCATCACATAAATATGTGTGTCGCGTGGCAATCGAACCCACGACCTCATGATTAGCACCCGCGTATGCTATTCGAACCGCAAGACCACAGACGTTGTCAAATTCAGCAATCATTTAATCATTAGTCAAGTTTTTTTGAAGAGACATTAGAATGTTATACGTGTATTTTTATTGTGTTCATATACGTTCCCTCCAGTTTTAAACAGCTTTTTTACACGTTTCAACCGCAATTCGTCAGAACATTCACAGCGAGCTTTTCAATTATTTTTATTTAACACAAAGCTCAACATTTAGGTCATTTGACAGTAACGTAACCCCGCCAGCCAGCTCATAGACTAATCAGAACTTTGCTTGTTCCAGGTTAATGTGCCACGAGACGAGTAAAAGAGACCGGCGATCCCGGCATTCCCTATAAAACGCCTTATATGGAGCGGGACGGGTATACCACGCGTGCTGCGCCGCGTATTAAAACACACAAAAACCGCGGATGTAGGTAATAGCACGGGAGCTGTATAGCTTTATAATTAATAAAAAAAATAAGCCAAACTGCAACGTTCAACCGATTTAAAATTCGAACGCCTAAATCCGATCAGACTTTAACGCCTAACCTTCTTAGTGGACATCTTGGGTGCTTAAAATGGACTTGCCTTACATTAATTTTTCCTAATGTGTCTGACTGTATAGTCTCGCGGTAGCTGTGCACGGTTAGTTATAGTTGTTAGTATTAAAGTAAATAAAGGCGGTAGGGACGGTGTGTGGGTGTGATATCGGAGTGTTGGCGGCTTGTGTGATGCAGCGGCGGCCGAGGCGGCGCGAGTGTCGGCTACCAGTGAAGCAGCCTTGTATGCTCGTCTGACGAATCTATAAAGGTAAGAATTTTATATTAGATACTTAACAACCAATCCAAATTCCAATAAACGGTCTATGAAAATGATTTGTAACAAATTTCTGCCGAATAAGTCAATACCCGGAAAGTCTTTTATTGGAATTTGTAAAACTGTCTCGCTTTGAAAATAATTCAGTTCAGAAGTAATCGTTAGAATAATGCGAAATGCAAACTTTTCTGTATTAAGTCTACTTAAAGCTGAGCTTGAGTAACAAGCCATGTTTGCTGTCAAACTGGGTAAAGCTTAACAAAACCCTGGCACACTTGTGCCCTTATTAAAATTCTTCAAATATTTTCTTGGAAATCCGTTTTATCGTCATTTTCCTGACGTACGGGAATGGTATTAAAAAATATCATAAACAATTATTATAGTTTAATAAAATATTTATGTAGGTCATGTCACCTAAATTCGAAGTGTATCATGGTCAACACTTACGGAAAAAATCAATAAAACCAAATTCACAAATCGGTCAAGTGCGGTTTGTACGCGTTGAGAACTCTGTGGTAAGTATAGGCTTCTTTTGTTAATTGTTGTTTCATAAAAAAAAATGGCTTAAGCTTAAGAATTGAGCCTGTGTGTAAAGAAATAGTTTTTTTTATTGTGAGCTATTATTACCTCCTAAAATATTTTTTTACAATGAGTCACTCCGCCTGTTATATTTGAATTGAAATACTTGGTGACGACATATCGAGGGAAGTCCTGTACGTCAACCATGAGTTCTATCGAATGGCTTTCGAACGGTTTTTTACTCATCGTAACGCTGTAATCTCATAGCAGATTTTAGTTCCTTACGTAACCGCTAGAGGCGCTGCGAGGGTTTTCCATACAAATATTTTACGGCGTCGCTAGCGAGTCTAGTGAGAAAAACTCATGGTCGAGGCACTGTTCCGCGGCCAATTTAAAGTTAGCCTCAAAGAAGTTTAGCGTGCTCAATAGAACGAGACGGTATTCCACTCCTAGCCCCGCCTACTACTCTTTAAGGCGCAGGTCCGGCCTCATATGGAATACTGTTCTCATCTCTGGGCAGGGGCACCCCAGTAGCAACTTCTCCATCTGGACCGCATCTAACAGAGAGCGATCCTAATCGTCGACTGCCAAGATACTTTAAGCCGGCTAGATCCCTTGGCACTGTGTAGAAATGTAGCCTCGCTTTGTATCTTCTATAGGGAGTGCTCCGAGGAATTGTTCGGATTGATTCCAGCTTGCTTTCCACCATCGTTTTACGCAACAGCAGTTCTATCCCCATCATCTAGATGGTTGGCAGTAGAAACTTTCTACCTTACACAGCAAAACTGTGGAATGAGCCTGCAGTATTTCCGGACCAATAACGACCTTCAAATCTTCAAAAAAAGAGTGTACTCTCTTTTAAAAGGTCGGCTTCGCACTTGTGTCTCCCCTGGTGCTGCGGGTGTCATGGGTGGCGGTAATAGAATACCATCAGGCGATCCATCTACTCATTTGCTCCCTATACCATTTAAAAAGAATGTCTTTGTAATATATCCCTTTGTGTGTCAGTAGGGAACTTAAAATGTGTTAAGTAAATCAACATACCAAATTCTGACCTAGAAATAAAATGCGTCCATCCGCTCAATTATAGCAAACTACAGCGATATTAATAATGCAGTTTTATTGTCCCCTATTTTATGCCTGTTCTATATTTGCTGGCCGTATGACGTCATGGCGTGATGTAATGTAGGGTGTACGTGTCGATGTGGACGGGAATTAATTTGCCACAGTGATCCTGGAATCCTATTCCTTTATTGTATTTACTTGTTGGGATTTCATATTTGATTGTGGGGTGAGAATTTTCTTCGCTACTTATACTGTACCTACTTATAATATAACCGCTACTTAGGTAACTCAAATTATTGGAATAAAAATATACTTACTATACTTAAATAGAAGTATTTGAAGTACAAGAAAATACTATGACTTTAAGGTAAAATAGTTAAGTAAATCATAACGACGAAAATTATCAGTCGAAGATTAGGAAATGCTAGATAATTCTGGCTTTATTTTGATTCTGAAAGTTATATTATTTCATTGATATTTTAAATTCAATTTCAAACCTAACTATGACACATCTAGATACTTTTTCATTATAATAAAATGATCTTTTTTATTGTTTACCCAGAAAAAATCTTACTATCATTAAGTTTAATAGAAAAACAAATCAAAGTGTAATATTAGCTTGTAGTTGTTATTATACAGAAATAGAATGACATCGATCGATCTCTGTCACTCCTGACCTAGCGTTATTTGACAAAAAGCGACAAATATACTTTTGTCTACGCGAGGTCGAGGCCAGTAGGGCACCATCAATCGTGGAGTGTCAATTGTTGTATAATATACCTACTATCTCATCCTTCACTCTAAGTATGTGTATAATGTACGTATATATAGGTAAGGATAAACATTTTCTTTGGATTTTCATGTCATTTCATTTTGCGCGCAAACCCACCGCTGCTCATGCTAATAGCACGGGCATGCGTGGGTTCATTTGTTTGACAACGTGGGCCTACGCAGCAAACGCTACACACGAATACGTTTTCGTGTACCACGGACACGTACGCGTAGGTCTGGTGGTAGTCGCTTCGTGTACAGTTCTCGCCAAACTTATTGTCCGGGTTGAAGTTGGCACGAGCTTTGGCGAACTTTAACCCGGCCGTAAAAATCAGAGAAAGAAGAATATTAGATTAGAAAGATTTAAAACTACAGCCTACGACTTGAGCTTTTGTTTTTATTTATTATTACAATCTAATATTTTTCTTTCTCGGATTTTTACGGCCGGATTGCCAACTTCAACCCGGACAATAAGTTTGGCGAGAACTGTAAAATAGTTGTTATTCAGCCGCATCTTATTAAACTGGAGGTCGACCCCCAATATAGTTAGTGAAAAAGCTAGCTAGAAGGATGAAGGGGATGATATTTGACTAATTTAGAAATGGATAGCAATTTATAGAGATTATTCATCGATTTCTAAGTGTGTCTTACTTAACTTTTTTATAACAACTACTAATTAATAATTAATCCTTATTCCAGTTCTCAGAAAAAATAATAAGCGGGTAATACCGTTTCCTTTAACGCTTCGTGGAAATTCTTACGGATTTCCACCCACATTCTAACTCCCCTACATCCTCGAACGGACAGACAATGGTGTACTAATTAACACTTAAATTTTTCCGGTACATATTAAGGGTCGATGTAATAGGAAGCGAGCTTGTTGTCATTATCTGGTTACAAATTCAAACTTAGAGCTGCTACTGATAATCTGTGACTAAATGTAAAAGAAAAAGGTGAATGACTTATCTATCAGTCACATCTCAAACTACTGAACGGATTGATCTGAAAGGAGGTCATCGAAATCGGCCCAAATGATGTACCAAGGTACACGTATTGGAAAAAATACCCTATATTACGCTGGTTAAAACTCTAGTCGTACTTTTTTTTAATGTTGACTGGGGGATGAGAAAATTAACTTTTAATTTGAGAAAAATCACGCCATATTGGCACACTATTATCTGTTTCTTAATGATTTCATAGTAAAAACTGTCAACTTGACAGCTATCTGCTGTCAGTGTCAGTTTCGGAATGTCAAACGAACGCCATTAAGGCACAATATTATCAGTTTCATAGTGATTTCATGGTAAAAACTGTTAACTTGATAGCTGTCATGTACCTCCGGTACAAATTTGGGCTGGGTTGTATGGGATTTGTTGACCTCCTCCTAAGAAAGGATTTGGGGAAATTCCTAAGGGATTGGGAATAATTGGATGACTATGAGTAACATCGCGAAGAACAGCTAGTTTCATTATAAAAATCTAATAATACTCTGCGCATTCCATTACTTGTAGACTACCTCGTTGGTCTAGTGATCCCACGCGCGACTGCTACGCTAAAAGTCCTGGGTTCGTACCCCGGGTCGAGCAAAGTGTTGTTGGGTTTTTCTGTGAAATTCCCAAAGGCGGCTTGGAGTCTGGATTTTAGGCCGGCTTTTTTTTTGCGGAACACAACGCACGATAATTTATTTTAGTGTATTATTTAGCTGCAGTTCTCTAAAGATTGAGATTCTTATTCCCAGATATGCTGCTCCAGATTTGAGCCATAAATGGCTGTGCCCTACCTCTCTTGGTTGATGGCAATAGGCTCGCCCCTATTATATGGGACCTAAACATACCCGTGAACTGTGGGTGTACATTAGTACACCTCTGCCTAACCCTTCAGGGAATACAGGCGTGATGGTATGATGATGGCATTCCAATACCTGGTACGTGTTCATCAGTCAGCTGAAACTTCTAAGCCAGATTCTTACACTAATTTACCAGCAACATGACATTCAATAAGCTCTGAGAAATGTGGTATTTTGTGCTACCTGCTATAGACACACATAGGAGGCTAAACATTGCATTGATTGCAAAGCGTGTATCATGCTGATTGATTGACGCATTAATAGGTAAATGTCAGGGGTTACGATCGATTTCTAGAGTTTTCTTTATGTATTAATACGTACTGTAAGGAAACGTGAATTAAAATTGCTCAATTGTAAATATTCTGCCGCTGAACAATAACGTGCTAACGTCTAAAAAACAGTATATAAGTATTATATCCATTGTCTAGTACCCATAGTACAAGCTCAGCTTAGTTTGGGACTAGATGGTTCTGTGTAAAAATGTCCCAGAATATTTATTTATTTATCCTAATGCGGCGATATTGTATTAGCTTGTCGACTAACAAAACTCCATTTAGAGAAACCAATAGGCTTTAAAGACCGTAGATGTGTTCTTGGCCATCGACCAAAATCTAGAACTGAATCGATAGCATAGCCCTAGATTTGGGGTTACCAAGAGTTAGTGCTCCGTTTTCTGTTGTGCCTAGGATGGTACATTTAGGTTAGATAAAAGAATATCATAGGGAATCCAGATTCGAAACAATATTATAGCCTAGTTGTTGTTCGCGGGTTTATTCATATCTCAAAGGTTTTTTTGAGACGAAGATCATTCTTGCCAAATTTGCCCTATCTGTATTGCGTTACACGTTTGTATTTACCTTTGTGAATGAGAGAAATAAATATCTTTGCCAAATTTTATCGAAAGCTGTTCAGCAGATCGACAGACAAACAGACAGACAAAGTTACGTTTACATTTAATATGGAAAGTATTTATTTAGCTAAAGACTAGAATTTTTTGCTGAAGACTAGCTACAACAAGAAAACTAAAACTATAGGCAATTGCAAGCTGTCAGACGAAAATGGGCCTCAGGAACATTAGAAACGTTACCGCCCAACACTCAACTTCATAAATCAACTCGCTAGCTAAACTAAAAGAGAAAATAGCCTGGCTCCTCATAGGTTATTGACCGCTGATCAAAAGGTCACAAGTTCAAACCGTACTTCAACTATCGTGAAACAGATCCAAACATATTTAATGTTGTTAGACAACTTCACTGGAATATCAGTGTTCAGGGCCCATCACTAATTAATCACTGAGTTCTCGGAAAATTTTGTAACTACATATTAAATTGTACAACGCCTTACCCTTAGCGCTTAGCAACAAATCTCCGAGTTTCGTAATATCGAACCGAAATCAACCCGTGCGTGCATACGACATAAACAAAACGTGGCTGGTCGTAAAGACCGAATGATGACTTACAGAGAACTGAAATAAAATCGAGCTTAGAGTTGTAAATCAATACAGTGTCAAACAATAACGGCTTTGAGCGATGCCCAGAGGTTCCGCATAAGGGTTTTTATTGAAACAAGCCCATACAAAGCTTGTAAACCTTCCAGCTAGGAAAGATTCACGAAAATCTCAATTACCTACTTAGTATTTAAAATATTCTGAATACCGACTTATATTAAAAGAAATATTCTGAATACCGCCTTATATTAAAAGAAACATACTTTCTTCTGCTTATTTTATTTATCAGCTTACAACTTAGAATTGGATTTCGATAATATTTGGACGGCACAGTACGCGAATCAGTGTATTCAATAATTCGATACAGAACTAAAGATATGAAGCTGGTAACATGGCTAATAATATCTATCGATTTATTAATCAATGCTCGTTTGAAGTTGCCAGTCCGTTCTCAAAAGCAATGTAGTTACGTACAGTTAAAGTTGTAACTGTTGATAAATCTGTGCTTATAATAACGTAAGCATTAAAAGAAAACGGTTTTTACAACGAACACACATGAAGTCAAAATAAGTAAATTATGTTCAATACTAAAATAGAGAAAAAAGTTACATCATTTATTTTTAAAAATGTTTGCCCTACGGGGTTTAAAAATTTTCAACCGAGACTGGTGTATATAAAAATATAATACATTATTGTGCCGCTAGATGTCGCCGCAATCCCCGGAGTGTAACGAACTCTGCAAACTCTTCCCTTGGAAGCCATATTGGATTTACAAAACGCGCGAAATGAAATTATTACAGAGGATTAAGTCGGAAATTATACAAACAAGATCTTTTCCAGTTTCTAATAAAAATCAAATTGTTTCTTCTTGATAATTTTTGTAAGTTCATCGTAACAACCCAGTTCTCCTTTTTTCATACTGTTTGAATGATAATCTTGATAATCGGCGTTACCTTCCTTCAAGAATAGGTTTGATAATTATTATGAGAAAAATATTATAAATGAAGTAGGTATATAAGTATCCTACATTATTATTATCGTTTTCATAAACGCTAACGTAAATAACATGACTAAACAAATATTCATAGAAAATGTTTGCGTGCGTTAAAACCTTATACGGTTGTCTTTTGTTCGTGTACCCACCTAAAGAATTATAATATTTCAGGACAATGGATTTGCAATTTTTTTAATCCATTCTTATTAAAGGAAAAGTACCCCAAAAAACAGGAATACGATTGGGTAATCGTATTCCTGTTTTTTTTCATAAATCTAATAAATACTACGCAGAGAGCTATGAACCTAATCTTATTAATGTTTTAGCAACGGTATAATTTACCTAAATGGTAATTAAGTATCTGAATATCTATCTGTCAAGTTTATCTAGATATTGATCATAGAATATAAATGGTGGAGATTGAAGAGCCCTATTACACTTTTAGAACATTATTGTAACAACCAATATTAGCAGCAGTAACAAAATAGAATATTCAGGTTGCACATTGTTGGTAACACACACTTATAACCTTTTACCGCCTTTTCCTTTACAAAGCCTAATAGCTAAGCGCTTAAAGCAGCTTAGGATACAGTTAGAAATAACCGTTGGTCTAATACAGAAAATTGCTGTAGCGCTGCAAGATACCCGTCTGGATCGATCGGGGTGGTTGCGCGCGCCGAGCATGACGTCATAGTCGCCGCGCGGGCCAACGAAATAATTTTGAAAGCTAATACAATCTTATTGCTTGATTATACAATATCAACATGAATTTGTATTAAAGTTCATGTATGATTGATTATTCAACTTCGATACATCCATTACCTAGGTCGATTTCTGTCGTTTTACGAGTAACTATGTAGAATTTTGTAGACGTACTCAAACGTAAAACATCTGAGAGATCGGGGATCATTTTAAACGCGTTAAAATAAATAAAATCCTTAACTACTTTACGCCATACGATAGAAATAAATATTAAAATGAAATATAGCTACGAGTTCACATTAACTAAGACATGTCTATCTCGAACCGGGTACTTATTGAGGGAAAACAATATGTCACGCGATTAGCAGCAAGCAATTATAACTCAAAAACCCGCCGCTATAGCGCTAGCGTAGCAAGTGATGTGATTTGAATGTAACAAATATAATATTTCTAGACCCTCCATAATTTCTGGTGGCTGTAGTTGATGAAACGGCAGTATTTAAAACCTCAATTATTTAGGAAGTCCAAAATAATTTGGTAAATATAACCTATAAAATTGCTATGAGATGATGCAGAAAGTGATTTAATTTTTATAAACTTTGATAATACTTTTTCGTGATTTTAAAGTCTTGCATTGTTAAAATTAACCAAATTACTACCATGGCGCCAGAACTGGGAATCGAACGCATTAGCCAGTAGGCTTGTCCCACATAATATTTTTACATAATAATGCTATAGGTACATGTTTGCTACAAATAACGCGTGTACCATTTTCCCAGTGAATTCATATTTATGGTCATGCCTGTACAACTTGCACAACATATTATAAAAAAAAACATGTTTTGGGTGAGCACAGATTAAGTAACGTGTTGTATAACTTATGCTATATAACACGTTCACATTATTCAAGATAGTAATATAAAATTGCAATTTATCTAACAAGACTAAATATTAAACCGTCCACACAAAAATATATATTATTAAAGTTATAAGTAGTATGTTTTTAACTATATTTTATAACATGTTTTGTTGTATAGTCTGTACTCACGCTGCTGTCAAACTAATCTGTTTCCGTCGCATCTTTGCAAAAAATTGCAGAATTAAGCTTTATAAAGCTCGCTATAAACGGGTCGAATTTTACGATTTTTTTTATTTCTCTCGGAAGAATAAACTCAAGGTTGTGATAACTCTAGCAATAAATGTTGTTATTTTGAAGAAATAAAATGATGAAAACTAGCAGACAATAATAATAAATGTTTTAGTGACGAGTTGAGTTTTTAAAATATTTTTTCAAATAAAAAATGCGATTAACAAGTGTGTCTCACTCCTCATTGACCGAATGTAATGTTACTTACTGTTGAGCCTGAGATCTTGGGTTCGATTCCCAGGTTAAGCAAAATGTTAATGAAATGTGAGTGTACAATACGTACATAAAGGACCGCTCTCATTGCTATGTAAGTATGTATATTATACTTACGTTCAATTACACACCTAATTTTATTTTTTTTATCTTATCTAGCTAGAAACAGCTCAAAAGTAAAAATTTAAGTAATTTTAACCTCGTAAGGAATATGATACGACTCACATAATGCGGCAAGTTTGTGTGTACAAGAGATAACATAAGCTGTCCGTATTTACCTAATGAACATAATTACGAAAAACAATGCGGCAAATTTTATCATTATCAAGTTACCTATCTATGAAAAAATGTGCGTCAAAACGCAGTCTGCGTCAAAAGATACCAGAATACTTAATTTTTATCACTAAGTCGTTTTTCAATATCCCGGATTATTAAAATGATAACAATTATTAATCAGTTTCAATTAATATCAAAAATATATACATACTTATACCTACATATTCGATAGGAACCGTGGTTTTTAAATATTAAAATGATTGGTCAGTAGTTCATGAAACGTAACTTGTATTAGTGTGACACTCTAACAATTAGTATACCTGCTAAGTTATTGCAAAGTATGTCAAAAAATATCTAAGAAAGTAAAAGTAACGAAAGTAGTTTGTAACATTTAAAATGTTAAAGTAAACATTTCAATCACAAAAATGAAATCGTACACCTGTCAGGTGAACTAATACTAGATCAATAACTAAATATAGTTCGGCATATAAAACCGTTGGATAGACAGATTGACTCTGCTTTGTTTAGTCTCTGTATTGTTTGAACTTTGCTATTTTAGTTTTGCACCGATTTCGTTGGATAACGTTTACAATACATAGAGTGAAGCGATTGAATTTCAGTTACCTTTCTTGCACCGACAGAAAAGCTCCTCTGTAGGTAGGATTTTCCGTTACAAAATTACTGCGGTATGAAATGGAAAGATAATTCCTTGAAATTACTAACATAAAGTTTCATTTTTCAGTTGAAGCTACCTTAATATGTATATTGAAAGCGTATTAAGATTTAAGAGGAAGCAATATAAGTGTCATATACTTTGATCTTTATCTGATCAACCATTTTTTGCGGTTTATGTTGGTATAATTTACATAAAATTGACAATCCACAAAAAATAAGGAGCACCAATGCTTTGCTTGCTTTACTTTCACTAGACATTATAATAAACAAGTAGATAATATTCTCTTTGCTATGTGCCGCTTGATAAAGATAATAGAATATACGAGCGAAGTAGAAGTTGATTTTTACAGCACCTCATGTCTCTCCCCGAGACAATTAAATAATAATCATTGAATTTAAATCATTACAGCAATTCTCAAGTTAAATAGAATGTAGTCGTGTTGATGCGTTATTACTTTATATTTTCTTAACGGCATAACCTGATGCCATCTCCCTAGGTTAAAACATGGTCAGTTTGCGAATGTTCATAAATCCCTCGTAGTGCATTAGATCCGGTTGAAGATCTACCCATATTGGCTTAAAAAGCAGATTTTAAGAAGTAACCAATTCTACGTTTTTGACTGTTATTTGGCTTCTGTTGTTACCTTTTATGTTTGTGTGTGGTTTTTAATAATCATGAATTTTATAATGATTCATAAAATTACATAAATTTCAATTGAATTATGTGACCCGAGACGTGACTTATATTGTTTTACTCATAGCAAAATCTGATAGATAGATGGGGGAAAATCATGTAGATATTGGTAAAAACAAGAACCGATCGTTCTTTCTTGTTCTCATTACTTCTTACAACTAAAGCTCGTTTCTAAAAAGTTATACCAAAATGTAAATTAGATAGTTTTAAAACGGTATTGAATAATTTATCTATCTACTTATGTTTAGATAATTTTTATCCCATTCACCCAAAACACTATGCGGCACGAAACAAGTAACTTTTAATCAAACAAATATACTACAGATATTATAATTAACACTATACATATTTACATGTCCTTCTAAAAAAAGATATGCATGTTGATATTTATAAGATAATAATTTTATGATAATCTTTAAAAAAACGTGACATCTTCCATGACAGTATCTTCTAAGCTCATTAAAAACAGAAATAACTTGAAAGATTTGAAGGATTTTCTGCATGAATAACCATCAATAATTCTGATGTTCAGCTTTTTCTAAGAGATAAATATACCTAGTTGTAATTTTAAAAGATTCTACCGTCTATGACCTAGTGTACCAGTAGCCTAATGGTACTAAACACTACTGCTATGTTTGAGGCCATGGATTCGATTCACAGGTAGGGCAAAGTTTTATTGGAGTTTTCTATGAAATTATCAGTAACTGCTTGGAGTTTAGGTTTATGCCCGGTTAATGGCAAAAGGCCCCCCATTACATGGGACCTAAACATACCAGCAAACTGTGGGCGTCTGCCTAACCATTCGGGGAAACAGGTGCGATGGTCTTACTGTTGCTAACTTGTAACAGCATCCTCAAAACAGAATAAATACACTATCATTTTATCATGTGAGGAACTAAAATCTTTTAATTATCTTGATATGTGAATTTAGACTAAAATGTTTAAACTAAAAAATTACAAACATTCAGACAGATTTATTACATACTATTTTGAAATATACATAATACATTTTTATTAATGTATTTTAGAAATCGCGCATGCTGCGAATGTAGTGTAAATACTGTAGCGTTTCAATAGATATTGCCTGGATTGCAGATATGGTGTAGATTGTTCAAATGAAAAAAAAACATTCAATTTAATCAGTTATCCAAATTATCAAAATATTACAAACCACTTTTACAAGTTATGTATGGCTGTGCAACTATACAGTGATAGCATATTGGAATGACCACTGGACTGCCAAGTCAAAGGTCTCGGGTTTGAGTCCCAGGCGCACCTCTGACTTTTCAAAATCATGTGCGTAATCAAATTATCACTCGCTTTAACGCTGAAGGAAAACATCGTGAGGAAACCTGCTTGCCTGAGAGATTTTCTCGACGGCATGTGAAATGCCGTGAATTACCGTCAACCCATGGTTGGCATCAGTCACATCTTACTCCCCTTTTCAGGACGCATACGGCTGTCATGTCCCATGGAATTTTTCCTTTGAACAACTTTGTATACTACATTGAGGATACAGTTCTCATGCGAGTGGAGTGGAAAAACCCGTGGAATTCCCATAACTGGCAAATCTTCAGTTTGGCCGTTTAAGCCTCAACATGTTTAAGAATACACATGTCACTGAGCTATCATCACTTTTCAGACATAAGAAATGTTGCCTTTGTCAGATATTTCATGGATCATTTCCAGGCGGTCGAATTATTCGAATTATTTGTCAAATGGCCCAACTACCTCAATCATTCGTTTCTTTCCATAGGTCGTCCGATTTATCATGAGTCCTATCTTCAGGCTTATATGTATATCACTTAGTTCTTGGAGCATTTGTTACAACGCTGAGGCTCCAATTCTAATTGTCTACAAAAAAAACTTTTGCATTTCCTTTTTTTTTCCTTTTTGATTTCTAATGTTTTTGACATGACCATTTACAATATTATACTTTTTCATGCTCGCGGCAAATAAACATTAAAGTATATTTTATGCTTTTATTTCTGCTTCCCCTACACATTTTCAGAATAGATTTTAGAACCATTAGTTACCTATTACCTAGGCTGATAACCTTTATTTTTACTTTTACCGAAGCTGTTGTTTAAAACTATGTATGTTGTAAAAGGTTATAAATTATAAGTCGACATAATTTTTATCCATTATATTACATTTTAAATGACGTACCGTTTTGATTTAATCTACATGACATACTTATCCCTAATCACATTATCGTTTTATTTTAACTATAAATTGTTACTAATTGGCTTTCGTTTAAAAATTATGTAAATAATTTTCAAATACCCCGCTACTATTTTTTGGTCTTATACGTGACTCGACTTTATTACTTTAGGTAGATAGCTAAAATGTAAGTAGGTATGTAAACAATATTTTAATAGTTTTTCCAGTGGCTTCAAAATTAATTTTCAGCGTTTCAGCGCGCCGCTGTGATAAACCTACCTTCATGAAGTTGTTGCATAATGCCTACTTTACTATTGTGAACTATACTAAACATAAAAGTGAGTGCGTAACTGCTCGCACTTAAGAAACCACATTTCTTTTGAAATCGATCGGTTAACCGAACCGATACAAGCGCAGGGCTTGTCATTCACTGACGTCGTACCCGCGGACCGACTGACGCATGCGCGTCTGGCCAACGTCTATCCCGTACGGATATAGATGAGTGTTGGCTTGTACATATTTTCGTAGTGCGCTGAGATCTTTTCATCATGGCCGCATTACTTTATGGCTAGAATTCACGTTCGAACGGTTATCTCATTTTGTCGCATCGTAATATAGATAACGTTGACGTGGGTATAATATTTTATCAATTATGTGATAGCGGTACAGCTACTATTCATAATATATAAATGAAAATTAAATTGCGACACAAGCATGTAGCGTTGAGCCGAATGTCGTATAGTGTATGGGGCGCATGGATATTGTGAAGGATCGTGTGTGGTGCCCTCATCAGTCAGTAGAGCGGACTCGGATCGCGCGGACGCGCGGCGTGTCGGTGCTTGTAGTTTTTTAGTTTGACAGTTGGCGCGTTTTTCGTTTTGGTTCAACCTGGTATTTCTTGTGGAAAACATAGATTTTAAGTTAGTGTAATCTGTGTATTTTCTGTTGATTCTAAGTGTACGACTGTTCTTTTGTGAATTTTCCACGCCGGCTGTGAATTGAGTGGTTGCACGCCCTGTGTACCTGCTCTCGTCGTGTTGTGCAGAATTTTTGTGATTTCTCTTTCGGAAATTGTTTGTGGACGAGTTGCACCCGCTGCCAGGAACGACTGAGGTGAGTGACACACTTTAGCGGTACACTGTAGATATAAACTTTCTAGTTGGTGGAGTACCGAAGTGTTTTCAGCTAATGCAATTTAGGGCGTACAATTTCTCTGTGGACGCGACGAACGGGTTCCAAATATAGCGAATCGAGTTTATTCCGAGCCCATAAACGTTTGAATAGGTAGTTAGATGTTTATAGGTTGTTGGAATTAGTAATTTTTCCTTGGTGGCCGGGCTGAGACGATCCAGACAGCTGTGTGTGCGTAACGGGTAAAAATAAATACACGAGCATTATCGGCCGGTAGACAAATCGGCTTTACTGAGGACAACGCGTTATTATTAGTGCATATTATACAATACCGTGGTAGGTTAGGTTATGTGCAAGGAGGTTCAAGGCTGCAAAAAGTACAAATTGTAAAGTGCCCAATTCACCAAGTAATTTGCATGTGACAAGTAAAATACCTACCACCTAGTGATAACAATTAATACCTATTAGTGATATCTTTGCTTGCAGAGATAAAATGGCAAGTTAACTTTATTGTACATGTACTTACCTTGATTCTGTTGACATCATTTTAATCTTAATTTCATTCCATTTCTAAAAGTCATTCTACATAACCTGACAAAAAACCATACATGAAAGTACCCACAGTTTAATAATGTACCGTTTTAGTCTTGTGTAGGTTTCATTCAATTAGAATTTTGACATAGAAAATGTTGGCAACACATGTCGGATCAATTTCAGACACCAGAGATCTATTCAAATAATATTTCTAGGCCAACATCATCTTGGTGGTTTTTGAAAAAGTTCTCAAAGTTAAAACTTTTTGTTATAAAACTACTATGTTCCTTCCGTGTATTTTATATTTTAAATTAAATTTAATAACAAATATCTTATACTTAAACACTTAATTAGACATAATAATTATTCAAGGATTAACTAATTACCTATTTGTTTACCTTGGACACTGCAGAATTTTATAAAACAATCTAACTAATTAAAATCTACCCACTTAGTTAAATTCTGAACATCATTAAAACAATAATCACTGTACAAAAGCTCAATTAATTATTGTAATTATATTATAGTTCAATATCATTATAATAATTAATTATGTTATGTCTGTAAGTGGCTCCAAAGTGCTATTATGTTATGATTCATAAATCTGTCACTAGATTGCACCACAAAGCTTCTCATATCTTGTAAAAACATTCTGTTGACACTGACGCTACAGTATTATTGTAAACTTTACCCCATATGTTGACTAAAAGACAAATAGTGGATAACATCACTAGTCCTATCTCATAATAACAACAGCACATACAATATAAATTTTAAACAGACCTTAACATTAACTTGTCATATTAACAAATTACAGTCACCATAAAAAACGATAAACCGACAAGCATGCATGGGGGAGGTTAATGAACATAGACGAAGGGAAAGTGGTGTTCCAGGATCATAGTAAGTGGAAATCTATAGTCCCTGCCTACCCCTATGGGAAATAGGCGTGAAGCTATGTATTTATGTATAAAATTCAGTGTTATCAAGCACTGGGATGCTTATGTTTTATTGAAGCTTTATTAGCCATGTTCTAAGTTAGTACTCAGCTGATAGTCACTAGCAGAGAGTATCCTGTTCTTGTGTGCCACAAAAATACCACAATCACCCTTAAAATCATAGAATGCAATGACTATATTTTTCTTCCAGTCATCTTCTGCAACTACCTACTTAAACATCTCTAATTGTATCCAACCAATAGAACTCAAATATTAATTTTAACTGTATGAAAACTGTAAATTTCAGCATGACTATTTAAATTAAATAGTTTCCTAAAACTTCCTACATAAGTTGCCATAAAAATTAATTAATTAAAAATCATGGAGCATACATGGTTGTAATATTGTTTATCTATTGTATTGGGGTTAAACTATGTATGAAATAATTGATTATTGCCATTTAAGAGGTACAGATCAGAACTCCATGTTTCCACTGAGAGTTTCCTATTAGACACTACATAACCAGGGTACGGGACCTAATGGTCAGCGGTCAGCAGTTCATTTGTAACTGCATTGAGACTAGTTAGATATTTGATCTGTTATACCTAATAAAAGGTAACACATGCTAAGATTGACATTTAGATCTTCCACCATATGTTCAGTAAACAGAATGTGAAATATTACAGTGATCAGTTTTATTTGAAAATAAAACCCACTGATGTGCACGTCTTTTTAGGTTTGCAACATTCTGTGAATACTAACTCTTGACATTTATTACTCAGTTGATGTGCTAATTTTGTAAATGTAATAAAATTCATCATGATTTTATATTGGTTTTCCTTAAATAAATTCAAAAAAGGAGGAGTTTTTCAATTTGACTGTTTTGTTTTTTGTACATATTATGTTAAGTATGTGATTTCATCAACAGATTTCAATAATTATTTTTTTACTGATATGAATGTACCTCCCTTAGTTGTTCCCATATACATTTGGTAGTATAGTGAATACATAATATGATTAGTGAAGACTTCCTGAAATGTTAATTAGGTATGTTCATTTAAAAAATATTATTTTTAATCTCTCTAATCAACATTTTAAATGTTACATTATAATTGTTAATAGCTAATGTAGGTTTTTGTATGAATTTGTTAAATTAATTTAATTGAATAAAGAAGATAAATATATAATAATTAGATACTATTAAGTATACTTATTTATTATTCCAGTAAAGTAACATTATTTTGTTTAAAAATAATTATACAACTAAATAAGGATTACTTACTAGACTTTTTTTAATAAAAAAATAATGTGATTTATATTTGTATACCTATAATCATTTATATTTTCCAAGCTGAGTTGTTCCAAATGAGTAAAATATGTTTATATTATTGTAATACGTTTTGTACCTATAGTCAGTACAAAGTTTTGAGAATGTTGGTATCATAATAATCAGATAAAAACTAGGCACTCCCATATGACAAAACATATCTCTTTACTCATACTCATACCTATCTACTTTTTGTAGTCAACGCTGAGCTCATAAAAACATAAAAAAAACGTTAAAATGGCAGTTACATACAAATTTCTGTTTCGCTGTTACTGTTTATTATACTTGTATTTAAATAAATTAAAAGTGAAAATATTAAATGTAGCACAGTGTAATTGGCCTTGCTAAGTCTTCAGTAAATAAGGAAAGCACAATTATGTACCTACTTACCTGTTTAATTTGATAGTATTAAATTATGTACCTACTTAAAAATAAATAATTTATTATCATGGCAAGGCTCTTCGTTAATACTTATTAATTTATGCTCAGGATTTAATTCTAAACCAACTGTTAATTATATCTGTGGAACACAGATTAATTAACTGCCTTATTAGTCCCGTGGTGGTCATAAGCGTAAGTACTATGCTAAGTAGTGGTCCTAGGTTTGATTTCGGTGTTTAGTGTGTTGTGTTCGAAGTTTGGATTTGTGCCTGGTTAATTGAATTAGCAATAGGTCCCCCCCCCCCTCTCACCAGCATATAAAATACCAGGGAACTCTGCAACCTTCTGGGGAATACACGCGTAATGTCGAGGAATAACAAAGGACATTTATTTATTAAAGCACAAGGCATTCAATAGTTTTATTCCTGTATGTAATTTGTATTGATATTTTGTTTGGCTATATGCCAAAATGTAATATGGAAGCTGAACTTGTAGTCGGAATTAAGTATTCATTCATTGCTATAAATCTTTTCTATCTTATTCATAAACGACGACTGGAGTCGGGGTACCTATAGTTTGGCCTCATTTCTCTTGGAACGTGGAGGAGAGCGGTATGTAGAGAGCCGCTAGGGTAACCATGCGCCGGCCTAGCTCGGACTTATTCCTACTTACGTTTATTGATTCACAAAGATTGCCATGCCGTCTAGTAGTTTCGGTCCTACACAGTGATTATTTTAGTCCCTTTTTATTTAGTTTTATCATGAACTAGACAGGTAATAAAATAAGCGGTCGCTCTTGACCTTTTAATTTGTTTGGTCGTATTTGACCCTCTTGGAATTGTTGGGTCATGCTAGAATTAATTCTTGCGGCTGTTAATATAATTGGTTAAAGTGTCGCGATATACCCCATGTATATCGCGACACTTTTCCAGTTTTCTAGGTGCGTAAAGTACTAAGTAAAAAAAAATAGCTATCCCTTTTCTAATATTTCGATATTAATTATCACATTTACTCTGTCATTCAGTTAATTACATAGGTCTAATATTATTTACTTTCAATAAATATTGTCTTTATACTTAATTGGAAAACGTGTTAGTAATAACATAGCCATGCTCAATTTTAAAACGAGAGAATTCTAAATTTTAATGGCAACCCTATAAATTAGAAGAATTCAATCCTCTTTGTAATAATTCCTCTCTAGCAATTTGGCAGTGCAGCGTTGCAGTGGCCAGGCTGGAAATTAAGTGAGAGGAGGAGGGGACGCTGTGCGACGGTGATTTCAGCTGAAATATGGCGACTAGACGGCCATTACCCCGCGGTGACGCTGTTCCAGATGCCTTTAATTACGCGACCGATTGCGGTTGGGGGGGTGGCGGTGTATTTAAAGCGTATGCGCGGGCCACTCGCCGCGGAGCGTCATCGGCGCGTGCGTCACTTCTAAACGCGAATAGAAAACTGGTGACCCTCGGATTGGATAGGATGACGCCACCCGCTTGCGTGACGGACGGCTCACGTTACTCGATTGTAGTGAAAGTGTCGTGACATATTCCCGGGATGTGTTACGGGAGCGTTGACGAATATTGCGTAGAGTAGGTAGCAGCACCTATAAACAATGCAAAGTGTCACACTCACAACTGTCGCCAATTTAAAGCTTCTGCAAATTGACTCAGTCAGCATTACTGGAAAAATATTATTTTCTCTAAAAATGGTGCCAAGTTTGCAATGAAATATACTGTCAGAAGAACGATTTAATCCCAAGACTATTCGTTAGAACCCGTCGAATTTTGGAGCACGCCCCCATTTAGTTTTATTACTTAAAACTGTCTTTAGAGATAAAGCGTCTTTGGTGGAACCTTTAATGTACGAAAGTATATAACGTGGAATAATGTGGAATGCTCCCTCCATCAGAGAGGGCTCTGACAAATGACGTCCTACGAAACACAAGAAAACTGGAAGAAGATTCCGAATGAACCATTTATCACATTGGGAGTTTTTCTTTCAAGTCTTTGTAAATCCGCAAACACTGTTTCTCGTATATTAGTGTTGAAATCCATCCGGGTTTTGATCCCCAGCAATTCAATCCATACTAAATTCGAAACTGCCAATCACAGCCGAGTTTGCTCCCAGCTCCGTCGTAGTTTTGTTTTGTGTGAAATCCCGAAAAAGAAACGAAAAGCTTCAACGGCAACTGATCGTTCTCTGAAATACTATACTGCTACCTGATTGTTTAGCTCTCTAGGGAGGAAATAAAAGGTCTAAATATGGACAAAGCCAGAGACTAAAAGCCAGAATAAATTCTATCCTCGACATTTCTATCGAATGTATTGATCAAAACAGCCTATGTTTACTCGCCCTTGTCCAATCCAATTTTATAGTTTTCAGTCATGAGGAATGCTGACTGAATTTATTATTGTCAACGTTATTTGATTGTTGACATGTTGAGAAATTTATACGATTTGTAAACCGGGGCGTCTAAGCGATCCTTTTAGCACTTACTGCATTATGCCGCTAAAACGAGGGTCAATTCGCATAAATGTTAACGCACAAAGTTGTCCTAATTATCACAATCACGATAGTCGGGGCTATTTTAAGAGTTGTATCATTCTTATCGCTTCAATGACTCAATGTAGTTACCATGAGGTCAGGAGCCAAAGTCATAGTGACATCATCATAGACACCATTGCAGGTGGGTGTTGGCCTTTTAATTAAGAGGTTGCTGACCGTTTTATGGTATAAATATTAATTCTTCAATGTCGACCTTCATGTTATGGAGGATTAAATAAGGTGATATGGGGTGATCTGTGATACTATTGAGTCACCTTTACGCTTTACGGTTATAATAAGTTATTACTTGGATATAGTCTGGTGCATTGAAGTGGAAAATAAGGGTCGAATCTCGGCGATTAATTTGTGACGGAATGACTCAACACGCAAGTGACGAATACTAAAGTTTTGACGAAGTAATAAATGGAAGAATGGGTCCGTAAATAGATTTGTTTTTGTATAAGCAGTCCTTACTGAAGTTTTAAATATTGCAAGCAGTGATAGCCTAGGGATATGATCACTGGACTGCGAAGTCAAAGGTCAAAAACTCGAGTTCGAATCTAAAGCCTCCTGACTTTTCGAAATCATGTGCGTAATTATTACTCGCTTTAACGGTGAAGGAAAACATCGTGAGGAAATCTGCATGCCTGAGAGATTTCCTCGACGGCGTATGAAGTCTGCCAACCCGCATTAGGCCTATAGCCTAATCCCTCTCATACAGAAGGAGGAGAGGAGACCCGTGCCCCAGGATTGGGACAGTAAATGGGTTGATTTATTATTATTATTATTATAAATTCTAAAGAAAGTATTTGTTACCTTCGAGCTTCGCTACAAATCAATTGCCATATCTATTACTCAGTTCATATGGAGAGCAAATGCTGCAATGGTGACTGCAATTGATGAATGGCTTGATACACCGTAAATCATGCACTTACAGGCAGTACACATTTAGTCTTATTTAAATAAAGGTTGTTTCAAGTGCACAAATCCCAGCTTCAGTGCGATTTGCTTTATGTACCTCTGCCATAGAACAATTGACGCTTGCGCCAACAACTACGGGACCAAAATTTCCAGTTGTTTCTCTTCGGTGTTTATTTATATTTTATTGTTCGAGGTGGTTGTAAGCGCCGCATAATGCCGTTGCAACGGATTACCCGTTCATTAAGCATGTATGTGCCTTGCCTATTCCGCAGGACATAGCCATTGTTCCCCCTCCTCCCCTCCCTGTCGCCACGAGGGTGGTTTAATTAAATTTAAACTTAGTCATTGTAATAGTATGGTGCACGCTAGGGAGGTCCAGGTTAAGCAGTTGATTAGGGATAAGCTGATTGATGAATATAATGATGGAAGTTAGTTACAGATAGATTAATCGAGGAAGCCAGAAATTGTATTAAAACGACAGACAATTTATTAATTAAATTTTCACTAAAACGTGGATTATTATTTTGGAGTTTCTGAAATGCTAACGGATATAAATTACTTGATGAAAAAAAACTAAGTAAAATTGGGGAAATAATGATCTCAACTGTTATCGATAAAGTTCACGTTGATCGTTATTCAGTCATCAGTAAGGTTATTTTCCTATGTCTAACTTTAAGTGTTTCTAGTTGCTTTAGAAATTGCTTAAGCAACTTGTTCCATAATTCAAAGAACACCTACACTCCGTACATTAATAATTATTAATATGAACGAAGGATAACAATAGACAATAGGGGTTTGAGTAAAAGGGACGAAAGATGACTGGCAGCTTGTTTATTAACATAACCCAGCCGAATTACAGAGCCGCGTTCGTTTGTATTTGTGTGTATAAAATTTGATGTACTGTTTAAACCGCCCAGTGTCTGGCAACTTTAGCGTGCGTAGGAGTGCTCGATCGAGGTGACTCACTGACAAAGATGGCGGACCAACAATATGTAATTATCGGCAACAGACCACAGCCGAGTTACTGCAGCACGCTTGTTATCTGTTTTTATAAATATAAATCCCGTTTCTGATAATACTTTGTTTAGATGCAGTTTAGTTTAGTCACCCATTTGTGATCGTAATATGGCTAGACTTAACTTTAATATCTTCTAAAGATAGGTACATCTTCTTGGACAAAATTACTTTTCAAATTTACTTAATCACTACCAAATTCAAACCAGAAAAACATTCATTATTGGTTTTAAAGATAATGCGAAGTGTGGGTCTTTAAATAAAAATCTTGAATCGCACGTGAATGGCATACTTATATTTTGATTTCGTCTGTTCGTCCCACGTGTAGAAGTAAATGGTCGGAGGCCCGCAACCTCTCGAGGTCACCAGCCCAGGTATTACATCATTGCAATATTTAATATGGTCTTTCGTCGCGGGACCCGCTGATATCTAATATGGTCTTGACGGGCGATTCATTCATTTCGGAAGTAAAAAACACCTTTTTCGTTTAACAATAACCATTTGCTATGGTCTTTCGTCGTTGTCGAAGATTAGAACTACACTAAGAACTACTAGTTGGGCAAAAACTAGGAACTATGTTCGCTGGGAAGAATTCCAGCCTCAGCATGTAACACGTGTGAGAGGGCAAGACGGGGTCCGTGCGTTTCTATGAACTTTTCTATCAATTTCATTACTAAAAAAGTTTATTTTGAGTGGTCTATGCAATAACAGTGTCACAAATTGTCTCCTGTCAATAGGAACTTTTTTATGTCATACCATTCCCATCCCAATTCTCGTCGTCTAGGGTGTTGTAAATCAGTTTTTATTTCGACACTTTGATTGCGAGTTACGACCTTCGGAAGTCAGTTCCAATGTGTTCCCCTTTGTAATCAAAGAATCTGTGGAAATTGCGAAACAGAATTGTTAGAAATATTTGTTTGTACATCTGTAAAGAGACTGCATTAGATAATGTTCTTAATGTTAATTAAAAATAACTATAGTGTACCTACAGTACTGCCTGAAGGTCTACAGAGAAGTGAGATCGTGACGATGTTTAAAAAATATCACAAGAATCAACCGTTATGATGAATATAACTGCCAAAATTGTCTTAATTCAGCACAAGTGTTAATTGGTCTAGTGCCTCTAGTGGTCATATGCGCGACTGCTACGAGTCGAGTAGTGTTGTTTGAATATTATTTAACCTTCTCTAATCCTTCGATAATGACGTCATGCACTAAGATTGTACTCAAATTCTCTTATCTTTAAGGCAAATTAAACGTTTCATGTCGCTCCAAAATCTTTTTACCCTCGCTTCATCGATAGTAGATGTCCTTCCAAAGACAAATATGTTATACGACCTCAATAACACAAATCTGTTCCGATGCACAGAAAGTGTGCTTCTTCTTATCTTCATTTGCAAGTCCAGATTGGAAGTTTGAAGACTGCATGCTGACAACTTTTGCATCGTATCGGTTTATAATCCCATTTCTACGCTTTTAAAGGTGATAAATCGCTTTGATCTGTAAAATATTCTCCAGATACGGATAAAAGACTGAACGATGCCTCAGTAACATTTTAACTATAAATCCACTTCGGCTTTTAGGATTGGCCGCTCAGCAAATGTGTGTCAGCATTCTGACGGCAACGTCGCCCCGCAGTTTGTTCGATTTCTCGTTGTTCCATTTTGTTAGCGCTCTAAACAAATAAAGCCCGCTTTGCCAGTCCGATTGTTCCCAAGTGTTGGCTTCGATGTGCGTCCGACCGACGTCGGCTCGTTCCGAAGCTTTTCGACGGATTTGGAATAAATATTGAAAATTCCGCTTTGTATTCGCATCTTGGGATGTTCGAATATGGCTGCTAATGTTGCGTTATCAGGATGTAGTTTTACCAAGAAATGTGTTTGTGCCAGGACGTGAAGAAATGCTATTGCTGGTGAATGCTCTTTCGTCGAATTGAGGTACTAAACAACGAGTACTAATGTAAACTGATGATAGCTGTATCACATTTCGATATTATACCACCAATGCAATGTTTATTATAAACTCCCTTGACATATTCTTTCAAGCGTGATCATTAAGTACAACAATTTCGTCAGTGTTGTCTACTGTTGTCAGGCTGTCAAATGAATGTCACAACTTTATTACACTTATCGTAACACGTTTTGTATGTAATTCGGACCATGAAGACACGTGAGAATCAACATCAAAGCTCCGACTTAACGACAGGTGATTGAACCCGAGAACACGGGCTGTCCAATATTATCTTAATGGTGTGCCTAACGGGGTTATTGTGTTATGTAATGGTGCATTTTTTCAGTATCTGTGTCTTCTTTTTATACGTATAGTATCTTGTGCCGATACAGTGGCCAGAAAGTTTGAGATAATTCAACAGTAAACACATGCTAGCCCTCAGAAGAGGCTGAAGCAAGGAGACTATAATAATGAAATAACAGCTTTAGTATTCTTAAGTTGGTCACACTGCTGTCCAATGCAAAACATCTTTAATGCTTCGTATCTTCAATGACGCGCTGCGGTTGTACACTTGCACATAATATCTAGGATTGAATTTCTACCGGTGACGTCACAGCTAGCGTCTCGTATTACGTTGAACACTCATCTCAGAGCGCTTTAGTGGCCATTTGCCGGGGATTAGCTGCCTCCTATGTTTTGTGGAGCAAAGCGGATGTAAACCACAGTTGGTCTAAGCGGCGTTTCCCGCTTTTTATAGTTTAAATGTTTAATGGCTTAACTGAAGTGGGTATATTTTTGTCTTAGTACTCATAAAATGTTATGAAAACATTTTAAAATAAACATATACTTGTACAAACTATACTGGTTTCTCTTCTTGTTTATATTTTGGCGCATAACTGTCTTTTAGAACATAACTTGCGAGTAACAACAACCGTTACTAAATAATGAGATAAAAAACAGACAGACAGACAACGAAGAACTATCCTAAAAGGGTTCCTTTTTTCCTTTTGAGGTACGGGTCCCTAAAACGCATTCAAAACCATAGAACTTTAG
The DNA here is from genome assembly GCA_946251955.1 of Acronicta psi. NCBI lineage: Eukaryota > Metazoa > Arthropoda > Insecta > Lepidoptera > Noctuidae > Acronicta > Acronicta psi. Next base: position 6,394,647 of record OX276493.1, on the reverse strand, counting down.
TATTTTACATCTGCACCTCATTTCAGTTTTCCCACAATCTAAACATCAAAAGTTGTTGATAAATCTAAATTGCAAACCAGTTAGGAAAAAACTTTGGTTAACTTTTGGGTCTGACCCTCCTAACCCTTGCTCAGGCCTATTAAACGGTCACTGATACTCGTGTCCTGTTGATTGCATAATTTTAAATAATTATGTTTTTTGTGATTACTAGTCCCGTTGAAATAGTAACTTCAGATACATTAATAGTTTAATAGAACCTTTGCATCACATAAAAGTGACTGAAATGTTTGAAACGACTGCCACGAATTAGTAGATCTATAAAATAGTTTGAAAGGTAGTTTTACATTAAAATACTTGTAAGTGCGGCCATTAAAACCTTAAAGTTGCCAACATCTTTTTTTCTTTTTCTTTTTATTAAAAGGCTTGTGTTGGTCGGGTATTTAAATAAAGAAAACTGTTTTCTTTTGTTTTAATACAGCAGTTCATATTAAATAATAATGAACACACATTATGGATGGATGGATATGGATTATCTCGGAAAAATCACAAACAAACCATACAGAAATTTAATCATATTAATAACTGCAGTTCGACTGTTACCGAAGAACTTACGCCAACAGTTTACTGCATACAATTGTGCGAGAAACTTCTAAAAACTGTAAATGACGTTGAAATATCTATAAGTTTATCTTTTGGGTGTGCTCTGAAATGTGGCGTATCAGCCAATGTTCGTAGGAAAAGTTGTAGAAATGGGTCGTGGACGCGCGGTGCTGCGGAGAGAAACTATTTCTTGCTTTGCATTGTTGCACGGACTTGCGTAGTATTTTCATAGATATATTGAGTCGAGTGTTATATCTAGGGTTTTTTTTAATCCTTACTAATATTATAAATGCGAAAGTCTGTCTGTCTGCCTGTCCGTCGCGCTTTTACGCCAAAACTACTGAACCGATTTAAATGAAATTTGGTACAGAGATAGTCTAGAGCCTGAGAAAGGACATAGGCTACTTTGTAATGCGAAAAAAGGGCTGTAAGGTGTTAAAATAGGGGATGAAAGTTATAAGAAATATCCAGAGCACGCGGGCGAAGCCCTTGGCGGAAAGTTAGTATGCCGCGTTTTTGTTGTGTATGACTTTTATAATACAGCCTTGGTGAATACTTAAATATATAAACAGTACGATTAGAAAGTATTAGCCAATCAATGTCAATTATATTTAGCGAACTGATGTCTATGATTCTCGATTGAATTGAACCAGCAGTGGGGCTACAATGCGTTTTGCGACATCATTTTGTCGGCGCACTATCTCGTCTTGAGCCGTTGTCTAAAACTGAAATATGTGTCGACAAAATTATTTCGAAATACGTGGACACTACCGTAGTCGAAACTTTATTTGTCAATTATCTTATCCAAACTAGCAAGTATGTATTAGTTATTTAGCACGGCTTGTTCTAGAGTTACTTAGGTCTTAATAACATACAGTCAGAATACATTACATTTAAACTATTATCTACAGGCAATGTGATTGGCTGGCAGCCCGTCGCCTACGCCAGTAAAAACTTGAATGATCTAAGTCTTACATAATATATATATGTCTGTCTAGTACTACATACATTCAATACCGTTTTACCTACTTAGATACAGTTAGGCTGAGGTCACCACTTCTAAGTAACAACTTTAAAAGTAGACAATTTATTTAATTTGCAAACACAATTTTATATTTTGCTTTTTGACTGCCTCGTTGGTCTAGTGGTCCCAAGCGCGACTGCTACGCTAGAAGTCCTGTGTTCGATTCCCAGGTTGAGCAGTGTTATTGGGGTTTTCTATGAAATTCGCAGTATCAGCTCGGAGTTTGGATTTGTTCCCGATTAATAGCAATAGGCCGCCAATAACACGGGACCAAAACATCGGCGAACTGTGATTGTAAATTTAAACACCCTCTGCCCTACCCTTCAGGGAATACAGGCGTGATGGTATGTTAATACGAACTTAATAAAACCTAAGCGCTGTAAGAAAAATACTTGGCAGCTAGATTTAGATAGATATCATTATTTTTTTTGCCGACGTCTGACTCACAATGAGCAAATCGACCATTACAGTTTTTCTTCCCGCAATAATACCACGTTTCAGTGACGCAATACTATTCGCAAGAAATTAATTGAGTAAAAAGTGGTTGTTTCTTTCAGTTAGGTTTGTGAGACTGATTTTTCTAGACCTTGGATTAGTATTTAACTGTATATGGTGATGGGGATAGTACTGACTGCGGAAGCTGAAGAAGCAAGAGATGTAGAGTTTGGAAAAGGCGTATGTCCAGCAAGCCAGCTTGGTGAACTATAGCCTAACCCGTCCCATATTGAGAGGAGACCCGTCGTGCCCAGCAGTGGGACAGTATACGTGTTGATGATGATGTATGTCCAGCTTTTGTTCCAGTATTATAAGCTGAGTTCATTGTCTCATTAGTCTGGTGATCGTCAGCGCGTGTGCTCTTACAGGTCCTAGGTTCGATTCCGAGGTCGAGCAAAATTTTATTTGGTGTTTTCTAATGATAGTATGTAGCAGCTCGGAGTTTGGATGCCGTGCCCGGTTAATGCCCGGCCCTGTGTGTTTACATTAGTTTACCTGTGGCTAATCCTTCGCCCAATACAGACGTGGTGGTACAGTCAGCAACGAAAGTAGCTGAACACTATGAAATCTTCGCTTCGAAACGCTTTAACATCTTTAATATTCAGAATTCACTGACCCTTGAAGGCAGTACATTTCCTCATAATAGAGGACAATTATATGTTTTACCTTAGTCAAAATCTAATGAATAGTTTTGGTACTGTGATGTTTTTAAACTTTCGCTGTGTTCAACGACTTTCGTTGCTGACTGTACCTATGCTACGTTAATAGTAGTAAAGTTATAGTTTAGCTTCGAACTCCTAATTTTTAGGATCAAAATCAACATAACGCACACATCTTTTATGATGTGTGATTGTTACTTAGCACGCTTAATCCTGATTGCTATTATTTTTATTACCTAGATTTTATAATCATCATAAAATGTCAAGCTACAATATGTCATTAATCCTGTCTTTAGACCTCGTGATCACGACAATAGTCACAGAACCTAATGACATAATGACATCAACTTAATGGCCGCCCGTAGGCGACAACTTATCTCGATATTATGTCATTTCTCACGAACAATCTCTACCATGTTATTTCCGTCCGTGACTTCAATCGACACAGCATACCGTCTCGCAGCCGCTCGGAGCTTATCCCAGGCACTTCTTTATACAATTTTACGTGTTTTCACAAACGCGTCTCATGAATCACACGGTAACTAACTGTGTTAACTGCCGACTACCTGCATACAGCTCCGTTTATATTAAAGCGTTTATTATTAACGACGATCCGCAAACAGTGACGTTATACTTCCCGATCGACTCAAGGAAATATCGACTTTATCCCAACTCAAACAGCCGACTTTTATTTTCTCAAATTACCAATCAAATACCAACGTCCTTGTCGTATATTTGCACTTTTTTCAGCTTTTCATTTCCAACCGTTCATTTTCTATCAAGGTTATTCATTGTTAGCCAAATTTGTAGCAGCTGTTCAGGATTAATTGATTCTACGATAGCCTCTAATATCGATAAAAACAACGACCAAACATTTGTACAGATGATCGTAATTGTTAGGTTAGTTTTTGATCGCAAATGTGTTCGATTTACAATTTATCGATACATTTCGGACGGAAAAATCGTCGGTTGATTCACCTCACTATGGACTGATGCAAAAAGCGTAAACATTTCAAAAGCGTTCGCGCTTTACATCAGTTAGCTTGTCCAAACAGTAGCGTTAGGCAAAACAAGTTCGTCCCGCGCTAAAACAAATTTTCAGCGAGATAATCTGTAATAAAATGTCGTAATCTTTGGTGGGTGGGCTCTAATGAAAGGCTCGATTTACGAAGATAGGCTCTTGCTACAAACGCTAGGGGGCTGTAGAGTTATCACCGTGATTAGTGGGTGTAATTACATTAATTTAAACCACATTGGCCACTAACTTAAAGTTTTTCTATCCACACCCGTTTCCAGCCGTTAAATCTCTGGAAAGTTCCTTATTGGATTTGTCCTTTAATAAAGAGATTCTGTTATAGTCGAAACGAGAATAGCGCTTACCATATTCACAAGACAAATGACTTTAATTAAATATCTAGGAGTGGTCGAGCGTCTATAAAAAATCGTCTGCGATCCATTAGGAGCTTATTAAAAGTTGAAGAGTCGTCCCTAGCTCCAAGTAGCGATAGATGACGCTGAATAAAAAGCGCCAAGTGTGCCTTTCGTCTGTTTATTTTGAGCTGACCCAAGTCTGGCTGGGTGGATTTGAGATATGAAATTTGTCACTTGGTGTTTTTTTACTGTTTCGTTGGTCTAGTGGTCTCAAGCGCGACTTTTACGCTAGATGTCCTTGGTTATATTCCCGGGTCGAGCAGTGTTGTTGGGTTTTTCGGTGAAATTCCCATTTTCAGCAAAGGCGAAGGTCCGGTTGAGAATTGACGGATGGTTCTTTTTGAGATCTCGGGGAAATACAAAGTTTTCTATTAAGTAAGATACGGTTAAGAATCCTCACTATTCAATTCACAAAATTTTCTTTCGGCCTTGTTCCAAAAAATTGAAAGCAAAGTTATGAGATTAAACCAAAATTAAATGTAATGTTTAAGGTATTTAACTCAAAAGTCTAGATGTCCAAAAACAATACACATATGAAATAACATGTTAATAATAACACAAACCTCGTGCTGGTCGTTGAACCCTTTATATTATTCAACACATGATTACGATGCGGTTATTGCATTTAGCACTAACACGCAACGCATCTCAGAAAACTGTTTTCCTTGCACTTAAATGTCATCAACTTTCCCCTAATTCGCAGAAATTGGTCGTAGGTAATTCTGTCAACAAGAACAGACTTGATATTATTCGTCTAAAGGGCAACCCTATCAGTAAAATGCACATTATCAAAATTGCAACAACAATGTTATCGAAAAACAAAATGAAGTAACCAACATTATTCTGTAAACATACCTCGGCTAACAATTGGTTGCATTTATGATGAAGGATGATAATTTATGCGGCTAGAAGGTCGTAATTACGTCACACCTCGTTTAATAAAACGATTGCCATCACTTGTTGATCTATCTGCTGTATGATGCATCAAGCTGTTGTGACACTCGATCCGGCAATCAAGAGACATACATTTAGCGCTAGACTAGAGTAACCTTCTCAACGTGATAATGATTCCAAAATGTTGGCGATCCCAGTCAGTCATTTGAAATCTGCAAGTTTGGAAATTGACAAAGCAATTCGCAATTTAGAAATCAAACTGTCGCGGATGAACAACCGTTTACGGTGTTTTCATGTTCTTATTAAATAAATATTATGGTTTCCCGCGGATTCAAACGAACAAATGGCTAGTCATCTAAACTACTTACTTACTAAACTGTACGAAATTCGCACAATACTAGTTAGTAGGTAGTTGAAGACTCTATCGTTATCGTTTTGCATTTTTTAAGCATTTTCCATGCTAAGATTACAAGTTATTTGGTTTGCGTCTTCTGGTTCGGTACACCAGACGCTTTGACCGCTAAGCTACTCTAACGTTCCGCTAACATTTTGTTAATTAGAAAAGAGAATCGTTCGATCGAAAGGGAGTAATAATAAGGTAATGAAGAATGACAGTTAAAGGCACTTGACGATTCTATTCTATTAGCCTCGGACTGAAATAGACTGAAGAAATACTTTGTAGCTAATTGTGAAAGATTGGTGTATAAATTGGAGTTTAGGTAAACAAATTACAGTGCCAATCAATTGAAAGGATGCTCCTTTAGAATGGTCCCTCATACACTTTAACCCAAATACGCCTATAATATGTGGACCAATATGCTATTTGGATAGTATTAGGACAGTCGTGCAATGACACTAAATTATACTAGGACTGGCAGATTTAATAGACAAACTTGAACATGCACAAAAATCATCGATTTCCAAAATCAAACGATCCTAAAAATGAAAATGGAAAGTTGAGGTCATCTGACTTGAAAAAATTTATAAAAATCAATAAGTACTAACATTATACATGAGATTGAAGATTGAAAATGAACGAGAAGTCACGTCTGTCTGTTTTGTTACCTTGTCACGCCTAAACCGCTGAACAGATGTCGATAAAATTTGGTTAGAAGATACATTACATACTGAGGAAAGACATCCAACCGTTTGTCTTAAAAGTTCAAGTGAAACCAAGGGCAATCAGCAAAACTTCCAAAATTAAAAAAAAGCTATCAATCAATCGCAATATCTCATTATATATCTGCGAGACTCACATCCCGTTTAGTATCAACAATATTATTTATCCAATCCAGATCAATCTTCCTATTGTGGCGTGATTGTGAGCCCCCCATATAACTGGCACTACAGTAGCCAGTGGCTCGCGTCCATTGAATTGTTTGACACGCAAACCTAACTGTGATAATGGTACCTCGCAACACACTTGCCATCCATTGGCTGGCAGTAAAACTAAGTGATTCGTTTTACTTTATGAAGTTGTATGGTACTTTTTTAAATGACCTTTAAGCTGTCTGCTCATTGCATCGTACCATACCAAGTGCTGCGAAGGTATCAGTATTGGAAAAGACAATGACGTCGACTACTAAATCCCATTAGAATATACAATATTAAGGGCCTGTTTCACCACCTCTGGATAGCCGCTAACCGCCGAATAAATTCGAAAATGGAACATAATGTGTATGAAATTAACTGCCAAATATTTTAACGGGAACTTATCAGTAAGCTAATTATACATTAATATTGTTGATCCGGTTCAACCACGCTTTTAAAGGTTGGTCATTGATAAAGAGGTAGGTATTATTTCATATATTTTTTTAAAGAAGAATATTTTTTATCCTCGTGTCCATACGGTTATGTTAATGAAATGGTACGGTGTAATCGGCAGAGACCTTTATGAGACTACAGTTTGTACAAGAGATTTTTAGCCGATTACTGTTTGCACTGCTATTACTCAGCAATTTTCTGTAAGGGAACGATCCTTCTAAACCAGTTACGGTTTGGTGAATCAGGCTTTTGGTAAGTATTTAGCGAAACAGCAGAGGGTTGTGGCGACTCGTGAATCCCACGGCCTCACCTATATTCTAGACAAGAGTGTGGAGGGACGAAGTGCATTGTCCCTCGCATCAAAGGGAGGATCCTCCGACCAGACGGGTGTGGGCCACTGCCCGACGGTTGATGTTGGGCGGTTGTATATAATATGCAAGTTGCACTGTAAACTTCACTTGCGCGATTCAGGATTTGACGCTTCATTCTTATGTAGCTTGATAGATGCCGCTACAAGTGCCTTTTTTAGTTTATTATAAATACAACGCTTCCTAGAATCGAGAAACAGAAAGATTTTCCCCAATACATAAAAAGCATTTCTTAAAATATCCTGAAATGTCCTAAAATATTTAGGTTACACTTTGTTATTCAAACAGACATGATGAACTGTTTACACAAAACTCATTGACAATCCTCTACGCGTTTTCAGACAAATTTCCGAATACATGAGTACTACATACGTAGAAATCTCTCGTCGATTCCAGGAATGATTGTAGGCTACTGTCATAATAACTAGGTAAGCCTTTGTGGTTCTGTCTACCGGTTAAACTGTGTGTTATAACAAATAATTAGAGCTTAGCTGTTATGGTTAGCAGTTAAACTTCTGCTTTGGATCTTGGATGCCTTTGTGATATATTTGATTTAGCAAGAAGGTTTAAAAAGGAAAATTTTTATGAATGCGAGTCACAGCCAATCTAATTTATTTAGTCTATCCAACCAATCTTTATAATCATAGCATTACAATAATGTATGATTTCGAAATGGAACATAGTTACACAAGATATTGTGTTCCCTGAAATATTCATTGTCATCTGTTGGGCCGTTCGATGAATTACTTTATCAAGACAAAAAAATCTCAAAAACGTTATTCATGGTCAGGCATCGTTTATACCTAAATGTTTTTACTTTTGAAATCGCGGACACTTTTATTTTATTTATTAGTACAGTTAAAGTACGCTGCGCACATTAAACTGCTCGAAATTGAACTGCCTGGGATGGGTCGAGATGCGCTTGGCAATTTGGCTGCGGTAGCCATTACAACATCCACAATTGAACTGTCCGCAGGATCTTCAATCTGGGCACATCCCCCGACAATTTGACTGTAGGAGGCAATAACAAGAAATCGCAAAATGATGACATAGGCGGCATACACTTAGTGTACTTTTAAAAGTCTTAAAACAAAATGGACTCTACTCTACGTAGAGTACATGGAAAGACCTGGGGGAGGCTTTTGCCCAGCAGTGGGTCGGCAATGGCTAACAAAAATATACAAGACATAAATCACAAAATATCATCACAAAACACAATTCAATTGTGATACTTCCCAAAATGTCGAATTATAAACACCACAAAAGCCTACAATTCACGAAGATTCGCAGAGTGCTCTCGGCTATAATTCCGTGATCCCAAACCCGGTGTAATTAAGTAAAGAACGTTGTTCGTCCGTTGCTCTTGCGCGAAGTTTGACATGATGCCGCAGAGATTCATCTCGTTAATCATATTTTTCGCGACGCAATAGCTAATGTGTTCGTAATTGCCGCGATTTAATCGTTTTCTGGAGGCTTTTTGTGGTAGCTTTGTGACTAATTAAAATAATGTACCTAGTTTATTGCGAAGAACTGCCTCGTTGTTCTAGTGGTACCAAGCGTGACTGCTACGCCAGAGGTCTTGGGTTCGATTCCCAGTAAAATAAAGAAAGAATATACATATTGGACACCACAATACCATCACACTCTTAAATATAAACACATTAATACAGTATCCTAAATCTATAAAATATATATTTATATAATGACGTATTTCATTATCAGGCTCGGTGTGGTGGCAACTCGGAGTCTGAATTTGTGCCTGGTTGATGGCAATAGGCTCGCATTCCTATTACATCTTTATCCTATCTATATTTTCAGCCGATAACACCGACTGCTGAGTAAATCCGTATGGATTTTCATAAAAATCCATACGGATTAAATAAAAAAGTATTGAAAGGAAAAAAAAATAAGGATAGAATATCTAGAGTAGTTTATTTAGAGTAAATTATTTCAGCTCCGCAAAAAGGGAAATTCATTTGAAAGGCCCATTGAAGAGTAAACAAGATTAAATATCTTTTCACTGTCTGTAATTTTAAGAGATCGTTTCGGTGTCCAACAGAACTGTATCAGTAAGTAATAAATTTAATCGATCAATTACAATTATATCTCTCAAGGACTATTGACCTCGTTAATGTCTCACATTTACCTAGATCGATTATTTTGTCGATATCATTATATATCTACATTGACTTACGATGGCGTGATTGTTTTTAATCTGATAAAACTACGTAAATAGGGAATAATACGGGCCATCAAGGTGTTCGTGGCAACCGTATCGCTTACATAATTACAACACTATTCAGTACTACTGCAAGATAGGCCTTAAAAAATAAACACAACACATATATTATGTTCTTTTCCATTTGATTTTTCAGACAGTTGTTTGTTGTATATGTCGTCATTGTTCTTACATCAATAATCCTTTTTACCCGACTGCCGAAGGAGGGTTATGTGTTTGACGTGTATGTATGTATGTTCGTACCTATGTCCGCTCGTAACTACACAACGGCTCAACCAATTTAGATAAAAGATACCTCATTAGATTCGTCTTGATGGTTTTTAGATTTTAAGTTAGTACTTTTTTTACACACTGAAACTGAAATGTGATCAATCAATCTCCAAGCAGGATAGGATAGATAGCTGCAAGTCACTGCAATGTTATTGAGCTCATAGAACAACAAAATGCTAGAGTTCATCGCCCAGGAATGGAATTGAAGACAGGCCAAGAGAACGTTACGTTGTCACCATAATGCATTCCTACTCCATGACATACGAGCACACTTGACATTTAAGACTGCACATTTAAAATAGATTGCCATAATATGTCACGCTTTACTGAATTAATGAGCTGCATAAAAGGAAACACAAAAGAGCGCAGTATTGCTAATAAACTATACTGCACAGTGAAACAATCAGATGAACTCACGCTGCCAAGACTCCGAACATTAAAATTTAGGATACAAATAATACAGTTTGGTGCTTTATTACATAACCGTGGCCTGTGTTGCCCTATGCTGCTATTTGTTTACGATAGTAGTAAATCGTAAATTAGTTTAGCATTAGAATAGTATTAGCGCGCGCTTAGATGTTTTGTTGGTAGATATTACTTAGATATGGTAACAGTTGGGCACCATTCAAGAAAAAAGATTTTATTCCATTTCGACCTTTTTACAAGAACCTTCAAAAGGATTGCAAACTTGATTTTTCGAAGTGGAGTCCGACTTCCAAGTGAGTTGAAGTGTAAACTATTCTGACGCTAGCTTGTTATAAAATCTAGAACTTGCAAGGTTTACGCCAGCTTTAGCAAACACTTACCTAAAGCTACTATTTTACTTAAATTCTTTGAGAAATTCGTAATTTTCATGATGATAATGTTTAATGGTTTGTTTGTTTTAATGGCTTTGCTAGATATTTAGGTGAAGTTTCGGACAGTTAACAAAAGGAAATTAAATAACATACTTACTATTCAATTATCACTCGCTTTAACGGAGAATGGTTTTCCTTCGTAGGGAAATTTTCTCGATGGCATGTAAAGTCTGCCCACCTGCGTTAAAGGCTATTGAAATACTCGAAGAGAAATACCGAAGAACATACATAAATCAATCGTGTATTTTAATCATACAGGACGATTCAAAAACAAATGCATTATGGGACAGCAGAAAATCTAACTCAAATTGCCATTAATCGTATCCAGAATTTCATTGTAACACTAAAATTAATTGCAATACCGTAAAACTTTTACGATGGCATACACGCGAAACGAACACCGTCATGCCAGGTGGGTCAAGGTGTGTGTGCCCCACCCTTTATTGCAAGCCCATTCGTTTTGCTGAACCGGTTTCGGCAAACGGTAGGGCGGAATATGGGTCGAGCGGCAAAACTTAATAACTTACAGTTAGTCTACCTCTGTACATCTATAGGTGCTTCGATTTCTAAGTATTGGTATTGTACATGGAGACTTCAGCTTTGTGTTTTTCATTTGCATACGCGAGAAAGGACTTTTCAAGCTTTCCCATAAAGATAGACCCATTACAATAATAACATCATCATCTTCCTAGCCTTTTCCCTACCATGTTGGGGTAGGCTTCCAGTCTAACCAGATGCGGCTGAATATCAGTATTTTACACGAAGCGACTGTCATCAGACCTCCGCAACCCAATTTCTGGGCAATACCGATATTCGAAGGATAGACTGGCTGTCAGGTTTTTTGGACTTGTGACTACCACTAACTATTGTCATAGGTGTTCGTATGACAACCGAGAGTGTTAAGAATGGTCACCCATCCACAGACGACCTCGGCAAGCGTAGCTTAGCCTTGCAGATCGGTTGATCAGCGTTGCTATAACTTAGCCGCGAATAATAACAATTATATATAAAAGAAGATCCCCTATATCTGCCATTTTGTGAGAAATATGAATGTTCAGCTTGTGTGCATAGTTTTCTAATTCAAAGTTTATTAATGAACTACTAAGTACTAACAGAATCTAAAGATTTTTTTACTGATATGAAGTATGTCTTAAGGTTCAACTTTAATAAGTAAAAAATCCATACACGTGGAAAAGTAGCAAACTGTTATTTCGTACTAATCTACTCTAATCATTTAACTTGAATGAAAGTTTTACGGGGGGAATAGCCACCTGCATATTTTTATGGCTGTAATTCGAATAGCAGTATTCTATTTTCAATTTCTTATTATCGATCCTATCAAGGTTGGTATTTTTTTATATGGCTCGAATGTTGGTACCTCGTTTACCGAGGAGGTTAGATCATACTTAGTTTAAAAGATTATAGGTTGGTCAAGTGCGGCGACAAAATAACAACAGTAAGTAATATTTTAATGCCTTTGAAGTTTCCAACAACACCTTCAAAAAAATATAATGTGAACCAATCAGGTGCAGCGTATTTTTTTTTATTTAGCTTTTTCAGTCGCAAATCCCTAAGCGTCCGCCCCAGGCTAAACTATGAAATTCTTTGATACGTTCAAAGCGGATAAATGTAATTCGTTTTATAAATTAAAAGAATGCTTCCGTGTTTTATTAATTTCAAAACGGGTCAAGTGCGAGTCGGACCCGCACATACAGGCTTCCGTACCAGTTTTAATTAGGTAGTATCCATAAAATTTGAATTTGTCGTTATAGTAGCACTAGAAATAGAAACCGAAAATTTCAACTCTGTACCTTTTACGGTTCATGAGATACAGCCTGCTGACAGACGGATGGATGGATAGCGGAGCCTTAGGAATAGGGTCCCAATGGCACCCTTCGGCTACGGAACCCTAGAAAAGTACTTACAAAAATAAATATTTGTACATAAACTGTGTGGATGGACAAAATCCGTAAAGCTGATTTCATTGTTGCGTTGTGAAGTTTCAAAGAGCGTTCTTTGTGGAGTTGCTAAGAAAAACTGGCTATAAAATTCTTCGCACTAAGTAGTATTGGTGTGTTATTGTGTTTTTTGCTCACATACAAAAGTTAACTATGTAAGTATTTAAAATGTCACGTCATGTTACAAACTTTTTTAAACATTCAGCAGAGTCTTGTTAGTTTTCACGTTCCTATTCACCCTGAATAGCATATCAGTTTTATGATGGACTTATATTTACTTTACTGTTGAGTAAAAAACTCAACAGATAAAGATTAGGTCCTAATGTTTTTATATGTTTGAATCTATAAATTAGGAGTAAGGAGTACTCAGTAGTTGGCTTACTTATGGCACTAGAGTCAAAGAAACCCACCCACCCATCTGACTTTCGAAGTTACAATGCTTTTAATCTTCTGAAACCTTCTGGAACCGCCATGGTTCGACAGTTATGAGGTCTGCCATTCTACAGCGGGGTCTAATAGTCTCTCAGCGGGGATGGACTATAGTCTAATTCTTCAAATTCAGAGAGAGACTGGTACCCATTACTCCATTACTGATTAATATAATAAATAGGTTGCTGTTCGATTGGTGATTGATTTTCTCTAAACTATATTACGTCAGAGACCAAAACTAACCCTATTTAACTTACAGGAAATAATCACCCTACCATTTTATTTAATAAACGCGAACATGCAACTTATTTTTGTACCATTTATTGACGTAGGCAATAAGTGTTTGACGTAGGGTTATTAGTTTCCTAATGGCATGTTTTCATGCGCGTGGTCGACATCTAATTTATTATTAAAAAGTTTACTAGTACTTTGGTACCTCACACTAATAGGCTGATACTGAGAGAAATTTTAGAGACGTTATAAAACTTACGTCATGTCAAAATAAATTTAAATCTACCTTTACACAAAAATAAAAATTAAGTATCGGTTTCTAATTTCATGTTTAAGAAAGTACGGTACTTACAGCAAAAAATATATTTAAAAATTTTTGTCTGTCTGTTTTTTCCGGCTTATCTCTGAAACGCCTGGACCGTTTTGACGGGACCTTCGCAGATACCTAATGTTTTATGGAGTAACTTAGGCTGCATTTTTTTAAGAAACTTTATTAATTTATTGATTAACGCGAGTAACGCCTCGGGGAACAGCTAGTTAATGAATAAGAGATATGTAACCTCTTCACAGTTAACTCATTTAGTTGAACGGTCTACAACAAAAGGTCTCTTAAATCAACTCCACGACTCTCAACAACAACCCATTAAAATCTTAGCGTAAAGATAATAGTGTTTAAAGTGCAGACAGTTCCACAATGTCTCGCACCGTGGCCCAGTGTACCTTTATTACTAATGCGCTATACACCTAAAACCTCACGTACACGATTGAGCCGTAAAGATTCCTATTACATAACGTTTACTGCCTTGTCTACTAACTACCACTCGCTTTGTGTCTGCGAACTAGCTCGTGGTTTATCAAACAACACAGTTGTTGGCAAGTAAAAACGATGTAACTAATTATCCTTTGACTGCGGATTACGTAACACCGCTCGATAACAGAAAAAAGTGCAAGAACTTGCAAACACTCCAGCAGCATCGCACTTATCCGTTTTTTTTTCATCCAATCATCACAAACCCCTTCCGTAGGGATTTAATTAAATATGAAAGGTTCTATGTCGGGTGTCGTAACTTAAAGGCGATTATTCTTTGAGCCCCTCTCGCGTTCCGTTACGTCCTTTTCTGGCAACCTATATTGTTTCCGTGCCAAGTCTTTATATCGAACCGTACAACCTAGCCAGCTTTATAGATTTTACATGGTACTCCTATACTACAGCGATAATGTAAAGGAAGTAATGGTTGGCAAGTGGTGGAGGCGTCGTGAGCGCCACAGGAAGTGCATGAGTTGTAAGTACGTGGGGGTAACCTTGGTGCTGCAGCTGAGCCGCCTCCCGCCGCGTCTGCCCGGGCCGACGTTCGATTTTCACTTGGAGCATCAGCGCGCCCGTGTCTCGCCCGGGTGGGCGTGGTCTGCGGGCCGGTCAATAGCACGGTCTCCTCCCTCTCACTCGTACGCGCCGCGCGCCTCTAGCCCCGTCCCTGTCCCCCCGGGGATGATTGAAACGTCTGATGCCGCAGGCGCCCCGCGCGCCCCCTCGCCAAGGACGTTCAGTGAATCCGTCCCTCTCTGCCGCGAGAGCACGTGTCCCTGTTACTATTTCATAATATAATGTGTGCCCCCTTGGTACCGCGCGAAAATTCACAACCAATTATGAGTCAAGTGCCTGATAAATTAGGTGACAAATTTGATGCCTGAAAGGAATTTCGGAGTCGCTTCTAGCGATGAGCGAGGAACTGAGCATTCGAGGACTATTAAGTGCCCCTGTGAAGTGATATGGAGATAAGAAGTTGTTCTGGGAACATCACCTCTTCGTGTTTTCCGTCCTGTGCACTCTCTTGCCTTGATACAGCACTCGTGATATTTTCAGGTATGTGTTTTTGAAAGTTCGATATTCACAGCGTAGCTCAGTTAACCTCATTTCGATCAAGTTTTAGATTATGTTGGTTCGAATAAAATATCCTGGCGTCGTTGTTTCCATAGACGTCTGCCTAGCTGTCGCCGGGAGTCTAGACACACGACAATTATACAACGAGCCAACAAGGGCGGTTCTGGAGATGTGACTCACCCGAATTCGTGTTCAGCATCGATCGTATCTCATACGTTTGAAGTAATACAGTGATCGATTACGACCTGCTGTTGCAGATAACAACTGTTTTAATGCCTGTCGGTACGCTAAATCTTTTTATCGCCCAAGAAACCATAATTACTTCAAATCTTAGGAAGAGTTCAAGACTCAACGGAAATATTAAGAAAATTCTTGTAATAACGGTGTCGCAAGGTTCCAGTGATGTCATGGCTATGACATCATCAGGCTGGTCAAACGTAGCCTGATTCACTGCACTAAGGCTGTACCGACACCGGTTAGCATTGATGCGATGTGATCATCGACACTATCGAGTCATTCGGATCAGTTTACGCAACCGACATCACTATAAAATAAAATCGCCCACCATTAAAAACGATTTTTAAGGATATCCGTTTCTCATCCAAATTCGTCCGAATAAATTTAAATATAAATATTCATGACATATTTCAAGTATTTTATTCATTTAGTTATATTTTTAGAGGCTTCTAAATTTGTCTATAGGGCTCTCCTTACTAAAAATGGTACAGTGGACTTTACGGGGCCACATCTTTAAAACATAGTATTTCTTAAATTGGCCTTCTAGTTCTTATTTCCATTCAATGTCTAGCTATTTAAAGTATTAACTGAGTATGTAGGTGAATGCTCTTTGCCAGTATTTGCCTCAAGATTGTATCTACATTCCGCTTGGTAAACCGCATTTCGAAAGCCTACGCAGCGTGGTCTAGATATTAAGGTTCCGTTCAAAAATACAGTGAATATGTGGCCTTAAATTTCTGGTATGAAATTTTGGGTTTTTTGTTCGTATATATGAGATTTGCGTTTGTGAACGCACGTACGATTGAGAATATGCGAAACCATCTCGTCTTTTTTGTAGTCTCTCAATAAAAAAAAACAGCAAAATGCAACTGATTACGTAATAGCAAAGACGGAAGCCTAAAAAAATTGGCAGGATTCATAAATGTTGTAGGCTTTTGCCGAAAAAGAATTCAGGAAAATCCCCCGGGAATAGGAAATATTGGATCAATGCTGGTTATAGGACAGCTAAGTAGTTACTTTTCTTAATATAGCTCTATACAAATTTTACCTAATATTATTTACCAATTATTTCTGTTTTGCGCACAATCCATAAGAGGAAAGGTTAAAATATAATGTCAATTCCTACGTCATACTTGAGCATTTGAGTCATTTACATGGTTGATTTATTTAGCACCTCATATCTTTAAGCACAGGGAAAAATATACCAAAATAGCGTCATCATTGTTATGGTTTAACGTGATCTAAAATTAACTGAAGTTCATGTTCTGCCTCTGCCTAACTGTTTAGAGAATACAGGCGTGATGGTATGATCTGTCAAACTAGTCAAGTCTGTATATTTTTTCAAGAGCCGGTAAATTGGTAACCCTAAACAATTGTGTCCATGACTCATTTGTTGAAGATAATAAATATTTTAATTTATAAATACATTTATGTAAGTACTAGGTATATACATGTATATGAATCACTTGTAAAGGAAGTGGTGATGTAGTTAAATGGCTTGTATAGTCATCTGTGCGTAAAACATTCAGTTATTATTACAATACTACTATTTATAGGTAGTTAGAATTATACTGCTTCTAGATGTTCATTTAAAAGCTTATTTAATTTAAAATGTTCATAGAAAATGTGATGTATTAGCATTTGCCATCTACGGAACCACAATCAATATAATTATATAGACTACATGTATGCTTTTAAGGTAAATTAGGAGTACCTATTTAGAAATAACAAAGTGTAGTAGTGTAATCTTCAATTCACACAAGTAATTAAAAATGTAAACTGGCTGAATGAAAATCAAATTAACTGTAGATAATTACTATGACATACTGAGCTAAAAAACCCTTAATTCAATTGAAAGATGAATGAACATCTATATTGTATTAATGATCTTCCCACGCAAGTAAATAAATGTCAAAATATAAAAAAAAAATGCCAACAACTGTCCGTAACTTCAAACGATGCCGATGCCATATTTTTTTTACGACGTGATCATAGCATTGATCATGTCTGCAGAGAAATCTTTTGAGTAAAGCATTATATTTGGATTTCTTTATTAATTAAAAAAATAAACAGCATGAATATAGTGTATAGAGCGTTTTATATTTCTTTTAGTTTTTTTAAACGAAGCTCGTAATATTGAATCATCATCAGTCCGTATTCGTCCACTGCTGGACGAAGGCCCCCTTTAGGGAACGCCACAGAGGCCGAACTTCAGCTCTTTTCATCCATTGTTTGAGTGTGGTATGGGTATTAAAAATTTGATTATTTGGTATTAACTTTTTCATTCATCAGGGGGGCTAGACAAGTATAATTTTGACATTAGAATCGACAAACAAAATGTATGTAAATGACATTAGTGACAGCCCGATTTGTCGAAAGCATACATTTTGTTTGTCGATTCGAATGTCAAAATGCAACTTGTCTAGCCCCCCAGGTTGCCTATTTTCTTTGAACTTCCGTGCTCACCAACCTAGTTAGGCATCACTTCTCACAAATAGGTATTATTAAAAGGCTTAATTTGACACGTTTACATGAACAATTGTTCAGAGGGTTAACGCAAGATAAGTTAACATTATTTTTCAGGAAAATGTAACAAGGTCATAGTAAAGCCTTGATTAAAATATATACTAGTATTTGTCACCCGTATTTACGAGACAGCTACTAGGAAGACAGTAATTAAATGAATTTAACATGTACAAGCAAACACTGTGCCGCAATATTTGTTCAGTTAACAGCTTTATCTAACGTCAAGAGCAACCGACGTGTTTAATGTCACATCTTCACAAAATGTAGAACAAATAACATGTATTTGTGTGTGTCTGTTTGTACAATTTTTTATATGGAACATGAGAAACGTTCACGTGTAGCGATTGGTCTTTTAAATTAGGTACACCCACTGTCTTTCTTGTGGGTATTAATAGGGAACAAGGACGATCGCATTCAAGGTTTTTTTACGATTCTAAGGGTTAATTTGTGCGGCATAAGCAAAGCGTTTTTCATATTAAATATGATATAAAAACTTCGATTTCTCATTCGTTTGTCTAGCATGACTAAAGCTAATATTCTCTGGCAATCATTGTTTCAGGGTTCATCATGAATCGATATTTATAGCCTCACATGATGCGCAGACTCCCTTGCATAAATAGTCAAAGTTAAGTTAAAGTTACTAATGTAATATGCTTGACCCATTTCTCTTTTGTGTAAAAGTTTCAAGTTACATAAAATCTGACGGCCCTTTAAAAAAAAACATGTCAATAATAATTTTGACCTCATAAGGCTATAAATAACAGGATGTAGGTAAACGAGAATTAGAGGAAAAGCAAATTAAAATACAGGGACTTAAATGCTTAATTACAATAATTACATTTTTATCTAGCCCAACATTTAAATAATAAGCAAACTTTCCTTGAGCTACATAATGTTTAATTACATTCGTAAAACATTTTTTTATAATCGTGTTTGCAATTACATATTTACCTACTTCTTCTAGTCTCAAAAATAAATATACTTTGTATCATTAAAATATGTTTGAGTTGATAAAATTATGCAGTTATTTACTTGAATTAAGATAAGAAAAGTTAAGTGTTTTATATTGAGGCTTATTCGTATACGATTGTTAACGATAACATAGCATTAACAAGCGTGCAGTATCGACGACTCCAGCATCACTGAATGTCAGGTGAGAACGTAGTGAAATGCAAGTTTTGTTCAAAGAAAAAACACCTCTAAAGCAATATAAAATTAGTTCATAATATTATCCTGCTTGCCAGCAAACGGCTGTGGCGCCAAGACGTAAAGCCTAGCTAGCCTATCTGTATTTGGCAGAGGAAGCGAGAAAATCAAGAATATATTATCTATTAATAATCGTGTCTATGAATCTGAAAGTAAGAGAATAAGCGACAAGGCTAAGAACGTAAGGCCACTTTATTAAGCTCTGCATAAAAAAATGACATAATTTTTTTTTTTAGTATTTCTTATGCCATACACTTTACACCTTTTGTTCATCCTTTATCTTTGCTATCCAAGCTCTCTAAACGCTCAACGAGAAATGTTGGATATTATTATCATCATATCAAGCCAAAGGACCTCCACTGCTGAACAAAAGCCGCCCTAGATTTGCCAGTTACCGGTTATTTGCAGCCTGCATCCAAAGACTCGCAGCATTATTATCTTTAAAAAAAAACAACATTTTATCTTTTCTACCATGTAGATCTTTTACTGCGTTCGTATGCGCAATTAAAAGTCCAATTATCCAATAAAATTACGTCCAAAACAAATAAAGATTTGTTTTGCCAGACGTAATGCGTCACTGTATGACACTCGACAAATATTAGAACATTTGCTTACCCCGCCTTACCACCTTATCGTTTGTTTGAACCAGCGCTTACACCCCACCCCTCTCCCCCATCCCCGATATCGAGCTCAGGGATGTAAAGATAAAATCTCCTTAAGTATTTTGTCTTAATTTTTCGAGGTCGCTTGTCTGATGGCTAGGAGCAACTCCACTATGTCATTCTTTACGAAGATAGAATTTCTCCGGTCCTTGAATAATATACCTAGTCGACATTTCTCTGGCAGTGATGCAGTGATAGATAGAGTTATGACCACTGGACTGTCAAGTCAAAGATCTCGAGTTCGAATCCAAGACACCTCTGATTTTTCGAAATCAGTCGCTTTAACGGTGAAGGAAAACATCGTGAGGAAACCTGCATGCCTAAGAGTTTTTATCGACGGCATGTGAAATCTATCAACCCGCATAAGGCTAGCGGTGTGGATTATTAGCCTAATCCCTCTCATATTGAGAGGAGACCCGTACCCAACAGTGGGATAGTATATGGGTCGATAACAAAAAAATCTCATTCAATCTTTTAGTAATCTAATATCTACTGTATTGTCTCATACACTTATGACATTTAACATTGCGTAATGAGTGACTCAAAGACTTCAATGACTACAGCAACCAATGCAAACGATATATTCATACATAAAATCCTTGTTATTAAAATATGTTTATGAAGCAATAACAAACAGGCTATAAATTTCCAGTGGCATTCAGTTATCGAGTCGTAATTATTTAAGTCACCTTTGATATCGAAAATCAATTCTCTATAGAAAATGAGTCTCGCGAAGTTATTTATGTAATGTTGTTTTATACATATTTATAAGAATTTGTAGATGCGTACTAGAAAATGTGGCTCTACAAATGGAACACCGTGTTTCATCATTGTTTCTGGCCACGCTTTAGTTGTTTTAAATTTATGGTCAAGTTTGCCATCCGAAGCTAACACTGTCTTTTACCTTTTTATGCCTAAATCTAGACTAGATTTTGATTCTATCTCCTTAACTATAATCTGCCGTTTATCTGAAAAAGTCCTAGGATGTGTATGTGATACTAGGATAAGAATGAAACCGCGCCCAAAATCGACTTAAAAATATGTTGATTCCGGCCTATACTTCGTCTAGATATTCGAAAAGTCAATAAAATTTACGATGCAAAGAAATTCTCCAACGTAAATCTCGAGTTGGATTAACTAAGTAGAAATCCACGTGAGTTCGATTTGTTCCCCAAGGGAAACTGTCTAGTTAGAATGAAATAAATGGGGTCGTAAGCTCCCTCTGCTGCAGCGAAGTCGGACTCGTCCAACGCTTTAAAATCCAAACGAATCATTGTAAAAACGCTGGCCATTACAATAATTAATTGAGGAGTTTAAATAAACAGACAATAGTAACAAAAAGGAAAAATAATTGGACAGTAGATGTCTGCGGGACTTGGGAAGGGAATTTACTGATAAAAACTTCAAAAGTTCCATCTTGTCAATAGAAATTATAATATTCAAACAAACAAAACCAAACTTAACAGTGAAAATGTTTCAAACCAATTGTGTTTCGAATCACACTCCATAACTTGCACAAAGTTACTCAACGTTATCCCGTAATCCCTTAATCTCAACTCGCTACACTAAGTTTGGTGTAAACTCGTATTACCCTGGAGGTATTCTAGCCAACAATAATTAATTCTCCACTGAAGCCGATAAGACTAGCTTTAAATACATGCACCGAGATCTTGCGCAAAGGCATAGCCCGCATTGCCTAGTTGGCTGTTTGGGTTTACAAGAAAATCTAATATGGCTACGTAATAAACATCAATAGTAATATACAGTGCTATGAAAAAAGTCACACAAAGCCTAGAAAATGTTAGGCGAGACATAGCAAGCAACAAAACACCAATGGAGATTGAGACAAATCTGGCAACATCAGAGAATAATTGAATCAGGTATTTGTACTATATGCATAGGATGATAGGAGCCTAAACCGTAACCGATACTTTACGCATTTGTAATAAAAAAGTGCAGCAGAAACTTCAAGGTTAAACTCTAGGTCCTCATTCAGAAATATTTTTTAATTCTGATTCTTTATTTTTCCACATAAATATGCCTTGCACGATGTAGTGTTCAATTGCATTTATTGGTTTTGCAATGCCATTTATCCAATATCTCTCCGCTGCGTCACGAGTTTCCTCACTTGCTTCAAGAACAACCGATAAAAGATCCTTACATTGTACTCTGTGTAATCTGACATTGATATCTTTATGTGTGCATTAATTTTAAGGTCGTGCAACAACAATTTATGTAGAATATTTCGTCTTCTAAAAGCTTTCCAGCCAACTCATTCCGCATACTAGAAATGAAAATAGAAAAGTGTTTCTCTCTTTTATACGTTTTTTTGCACCGTAATTGGTTAAAATAATATTTCCTTTTCAAAGGATTCTATTTTCTCGCTCCAGATTTTCGTTCTTCCTGTTTGCTTTTGTCGTTTATAGTTTAAAACTTATTCGAGATTAAAATTAGCTAGAATTAGTATTTTGACAGCAAAATACTGGTGAAAATGTATCTTCAGAATTTGCCACCGTTGCTTGCGTAGCTTGCTCAACTGATATATTGTACAAAATTCAGAATATAATAATGAAAGTATCAATGCCACTAAAAACTTCCCATGAACCGCCTCTATTCAACAAAACGCTATGACATATTACCGCCAAGTCTAACCGAGCATTGCGTGTACTGAGAACAGTATCCGGCACAATTCTGAACTACAGCTTTGCAATTAGTCACTCGAGCCACTAATGCTTGCGTCTCAACACGGAAGCGCAGCAGGAATCCAGCCTCTAAATATAAAACGGCCTGGTTGCTAGCGGTAATGGCTTGACGGTAAATGGACTTGTCTTGTTCGGAGTACCCGCAAAAATAGATCGAGACTTGATATTTGTGGAGACTAGAAGTAAAGTTAGGTATAACTTGTATTTTACGAGGCACGTGAGTTATTTTAATCCAAACTTTATGTGTATGTCCTTTGTCATACAATCCGCATTTATAAAACGGTACGACGATTTTAGCTACAATTCTCTAAGCAAAATCTATAGTATTTATGATAATCAGTGCCTCGACCATGAGTTTTTGTCACTAGACTCGCTAGCGACGCGGTAAAATATTTGTATGGAAAACTCTCGCAGCGCCTCTAGCGGTTACGTAAAGAACTAAAACCTGCTATGGGATTACAGCGTTTCGATGCATAAAAAACCTATCGAAAGTCATTCGATAAAACTCATGGTTGAGGGGCTGATATCTACAAACTGGTTTGATCTACTCTCTCCTTTTAAATTAAGTAGCACACCTTATTCTATCTAGACATGCCTAAATTATCGTACAACTTTAAGTGCATCCCAGACTAAGTAATTTACGTTAAATGAGAATTGAAATCTAACTTCCAACGCTTTCATCACTAATTGATGCTAAGTACGAGTTTTTGAACGTTTGAACTCCTGGAAATCTAAGTAGAACCTTCAAAACTATGTTAATGAACGCGCATATATTGAAGTTGCCTCGGCTCACTTGCTAATTTCTGTTGAAAAGAATGCTTAAAAAATTTGATTTCTCCGTCTGCGGACTGGTGCAAAAATTACTTGAATGAATCGATTAATTGGATTCTAAGCATGACGCACATATCGTAAAAGTTTTCTGATGAATAAGGATTGACTATTAGATTACTTAGTTTGTTAACCAGTTCCTTATTATAGGTAGCAAAAGCAATTTAGCAGTCTTCAACGTATTTGTACGTATTAATCAAAAACGTTGGTTTTATTTATGTATGGCTTAAGGAAAAACTAGCAACAGCTTTGACACCTTCGAGTTATTTCGGTTCCCTAAACAAGCCCAATTTTCAATAAAAACGTGATCGACGCGCTCCCTGTTTGTTTGTATCAGTGTTTGAGGAACATGAGTAACTTTAATGTTTTTCCTGTTTAATAAATATGTTGTTTCCTTGTTTCAGTTCGCAACCTGCAGCATAATAGGGAGCCATACTCCGCGGCGGAAAGACGGGTGCGACACGCACTCGTGGTACGTATGACTTTTATTTTATAGTCCCTAATATATATAAAAAGTGCAGATAATCTCTGAAAGGCGGGTATATCGAACTCGTATACAAACTAAAATCGCTTGATTTGTCCTAAAGAACGTTAACCAAACACAACTTACAAGATACGCATGTAGACAAAGACATAATTGAATTAAATAAAGGAGAAGAATTGTTTTTAAACGAAATTCGTAACCATTTTGATTCAGCTCACGAAACGACTGGTATTCTGAAATATGATAATCTTGCCAAATTATGACTCACTTTTGGAATACAAATTAACCTATAATTTCCTGAATCAAACCGACACGTTACTTTACAATTTAATTTATTGCTGGCATAATTAACCTTCAATTTCAATAGTGTTCCACCGTGATATTTTATTCCGTTTCGATTCAACCGGGACTCTATTCCATTACATTGAAACACTAACGTCACTATCTAGTTCCGATTTGTGTTCAATGTTTACAATAAGCAGTGTCTCCTCTTCAACTGCAATACACTATCTTTCACGTCCGCTATGCACGTCTACCCTGTCACACACCGCTACATTTACTCACTTAACGTTTATTCGTTCGCCACCCGTATTTCAACTGTCAATAGTGTCAATACGTCTGTTCTTTTTGTGCCTACCGTCAGACTCAACACGTTTGCAATCCCGATTGAATTTCTCTCCGATGTCGACTCATACGTTCGAGGTCATACAGTTACTAACTTATTCATTCCTTTTCAAATTAACTTTAATTAGATGGTCATCCTTTTTACTACTTTTCTTAAGATTTACTCGTGCTTTGCTTGCTTGCTACTTGCATGCATTGCATGCTTTACTTCTTAAGTTCATTGTTTTGATTGATTTGCCTTCGCAGTTATTTATTTTTGCCGAGTTCCTACTCCGTCCTGTATAACCAAATTACGCTATGGAAACCTGGAGGCTGGTTGTTGTAATATAAATTTATTTTATAATTGTTTGATCCCCTGAAATAGATTCAAGTATAAAGTGAGACCTTTGTTGCATGCATATCACGTCCCCGGTCAGAACTGTGCCGAGGTTCTCGCAAATCGAATTAAGTCTGTCTGTACTCAGTGAAGGTACAGCTGAGCTTCCATTTAGATTACACTAACAATGCATGGACGGTATGTTCGATTAGACGAATATCGATTACAATATGTCGACTGCACGACGTCGTACGTAATCTTCCATTTCTATCTAGCTTGCGGAGAGCGCTACGCTGAGTTATACAAGATAAATCGAACCCATTTACGGTAACTGGAATACCCCCCATTGTTCTTGATAGTATACAATATTTGGATGAAGATATTGGAATAAAGATTTTAATTGTGAAAATTACGTAAGATTATTATGGATGGAAGAAAATATTATATGACGCTATAAAACAGAGACGTGTTTCCATGGCACTGACGTAACAATAAGGCGCATGATTAATTGCTTCTGCGTACCTCTACCTATGTATTGTTAGGAATACATTACAAAATGAGTAATTGAAAAATCTAAACGAGCTAAAGTACATTTATTTCAAAGCTTAGTGCTCGTGCAAAAATAGGTTCTCCTTGAATCCTTCCTATTCGAATGTTTTTCTACTTTAGGAAATTGGACTGGCGTCGGTCACAAAGCAATTTGGATTAGCACAGAAAACTAGAGATTAGGGGATTTGGTTTGCCACACTATCCAATCAAATTTCATCATCATCAATCTGCCGGAGCTGACTGCACATCACAACATGAAACCGACTCAAAACCAAAATCCAATTACAAGAACGATTCGTTCTTCTCAAAACACGCCAAATTTTATCACAATCTCTATCAAGTTTCTCAAATATGATTTCTAATACCAAATCAAATATATTTTGAATCACAATCTGAGCCTTTTAAGACTAGGAAATGGAATCAATATCTTAAAAAGGCTTGCATTGAACATATCACTCGTATTCGAGAATGTCTTGAAATGCTGAATTTAAATTTGGCCGCGGTGAAGTAAAGGAAGCTTTCAATCGGATCGTAAATAAGATATTGCACGTTGAAACGTTTAAAGATTAAAATGGGAGGGAATTCTGTATAGACTTTTACTTATTTTTGGATTGCACGAAGACAAATAACTTTGACGATAAGTACCTTTATTCAATTCAGTATCACACTCGTAATCTCTTTTAAGATTAAAATGCTACCAAAAGGCGTCTTCTAAAACAATGAGAAACTTATACAGCTTAAGTTTAAAAGGCTTCTCAACCCATTGTTATCCTAGAAACTGCCGTCACAATGAATTAAACGTATTAATTCTAAAAGACAGTCCCATTCAACTAGTGTAGGTATTGTTTAAAGTAACATTACCGACATTACGTACGTTTGCGGTTCTCCGCCTACCATCCCGGTAAACGAGGCTGCAATTAATTAAGGGTGTACTGTGCACTGGAAACTAGTTATTGGAATGGTGCTTGTATGTAGTAGATATTGTTAGGTCTCGTGTGAAGCCGCCCTGCGTGACTACGGGTTAGTTTGGCTTAGTTGCGACTCTGAATAAGACAATAGCTGACACTGTTAATGTTGGCAGACTGAATAGTGACGCTTTGGAAAACTCGAGCTCGCTTTGACGTCGTCGGTTTTATCGAACTTGCTGCATCTTTTGATGATCCAGTTGTTGAGCTACAATATCATAGGCCTTTATTTCATTTATCATTTGAATTTAATCTGTTCATTGTATATTCGTTTGAATGTCGATACATTTAGAAATAGCTAGTTCAGTCACTTAACCATTATCATTAAAATAACTTTTTAAATCCTCATGTCGTAGTATTTTCTCACAAAATTATTTTGTTTTGTCGCCACAGACAGGGACATTTCATAACAATGTCGATGAACTTATTCAAACGAGCTTTCTTGGGAAATTTCTGTAGTAAAAACCCTACAATTTCTTTATAAGAGATATTTTAACTGTATGCGTCACGGTCTACTAGGTCCCTAGAGTTCCATGAACCCATTTTTTGGCCGTTTAGGGAGATTCATTGTATTCGACTTGTATTTTTATCGTCATGTCTGCTTTGCTTAAACGTTTATTTGGATCAAAATTGTTTCATTTTTGGCTTTATAATACTTACAATAACCAAGATTAATGATGGCTTGATAGAAGACATGACAATGAATGACTGACAATTTATTCCAGATTTAAGTTTATATTTTTACTTTCTGGTTAATATCAAATTCATAACTTCAGTATTTAACAGACACACAGAACATAATCATAGAGTCCTTATCGACTCAAATTACCAATAATTTTTAGTGTTTATTTTAGTTTTATTGAAACAATCATAATATTAACAACATGGTCTTTGATTATAACATAAATTCAAAGTTGTTTAATCCTTCCTGCTCGCTCCGAAACAAAAGCATTCAGCTTTTAAGCTTTATAAATATTTTAATATAGAAAGGGTTAATTCGATTAAACACTTCTCTATAGGCATATTTCATTTCCACCATCAAAATTCTTTACCAAGTGGTTTCGTTTAAAAATTACCAATTTCGAAACAGTTAACACCAGCAAACCGACCCCGCGTAACCCACTTAACGTAAATTGTATAGGGATTTAATGTAATTAAAACTCACCCGTTTTTGTGTCGAACCTAATTAACCGTCCAGCTTGCCCTTAACGGATTTAACTTTTTCATATTGTTCTGTTCGACTAAAACAAAATGTCGATCGTTCAACTTTTAATGAACGCAGCAGTCTTATAACTGGTAAAAGCAGCTATAAGGAGGAAGGTTATCTTAGTTTATTTTCAGGATAATAGATTAAGAAAACTGGTCCTATAAAATGGAGAGATTCTGAGCCGGAGACGCAACGTGAGGGACTCGTTTTTAACGGCAAGCTGACAGAAAAGGGTCCTAAAACGGCTTTGTCGGCGTCTCGTTGTAGTCCAAATTGCATAATGGTAGCATCCATCTCTTTTAATGCTTCATCCAAGAGATATTGTGTAATCCCTTGAATCATTTTAGGACTACTGTAGATTATACAATTAAGAATTTAAACACCAATACCAAAAATGGTTCGCCTCATCAGCATGAACACCTTAAACTCGATATCCGTTTTGTGCCTAACCAATGCCACCATCGATTTCAAGCTCGTTGTCCTCCAATCACACCCATCAAAAAGACCCACAAGCAAATAGGACCGACCAGTTTGCATTTGTATTAAGTTTCCAGCGCTGACAAAGTAATGTAATCAAAAACTTTGGTCAAGCGTGCTCCTGGCGTGCGAGTCCTGATTAGTTCGACTCGGTTTAACTGAAGCGGCACGTGCCCCGAATGTTTACTTCACACGTGCTGGCCGTTAGCTCATATTGATCCTCGTATCTATGAACAAGTAATTTGATATAAGCCTTCAGAAAGTATGAGGGTAGAAGATAACGTGTTTAATATCTAAAGACTGTAACACCAAACTTAGTTTTATCAGGTTTCTCTTTAACTAAAGATTCTAGAAATTATAAAACTGTAGTTTGGTTAAATTACGTCAACAAGTTCAAACAGCTTTTACAATCATATGACTAACCATTCCCATTGTCTACTGCCTTAAAATTTTACAGACTGCAACTCAAATCTAAATTGAATTCACATCAAATTTCAAGTGACATCAAAAACGGATCAAACCCCTTTGTATGCCTTTTGTCGTGTATTCCGGCAATCGGTTTCCATCCCCGATTTTCCCATTACGGGCGCACACATCCAGGCTACAGCGCTGGCAGTCACAAGATATACTGATTAGTGGTGACACGGACCGGCTGCGGCATTCGTGCGTTGAATACACTAGCTCTAGCGTCCTCCTTTTAGTACTGAATTCCTGGTATGTCACGATATTCGATTGCTTTCAAATGGGAATTTTCGTCGCTTCGTCTTACGGAATTTTAGTTTGTCATGCTGGAATTAGGAAAAGTTTTAAGTTCAACAGAATTTTTTCTTTCGTATTGGGCAGAAAAGAGTTAAGTCACTGTCTGTATCAGTAGATCAAAAATTCATAAGGACTACATTTTTTGGTAGAACGTTTGCTACATATAACGACGTGGTTTCCATTATTTTCGTACTACTGCACAGCTTGCGACTGCCAATTAAAATTTCCGAAAGCCTTTTTGAGCACCTGATTCATTAGTTTAAAATGCGATTCTGCTGTTACACGCTCCGTCTGTCAGTAAACAGAGTTGCCATTTAAATCTGTGTCAATGTAGTATTTCGTCAGGGCATTTCGTTCTTTTGTTCTCGTAAATTCATCGTTGTAATTTTAAAGTCGATAGGTGACGTTTTGCATTGTCTTGAATTTTAACGTTGGCAGCAATGAATTCTACGATTAGACGTGTCTGTATATTGAAACTTGGTTCATTTCCCTTTTGTTTGTAGTTGGTGTATTCATCCTGTAGTTTCTTGACTTTGATTGTTGATGTCTGCAAGGTGGCGATAGATGGAATCAACTGTCAGTTTGCGTATGATTTTCTTGTATGTATGCCAAGCGGTGCAATTTGCATTCGCTCTAATTATTCTACCGATAATGTTGTTAAATTCTGCATGAATGAAATGTTTTTAACGAAACTAACACTCAAATATTTAAACGAATAAATTGACGTGTTCCCTTCCATTTCTAATTCATCATATTATATCAGGATGTTATAAACGGCTATATAACATTTTACACATACATATTTCCAGATAAAGGTGTCGCAGAGTCTACGTGGTGTACATAATAAGTGTGTTGTGGCTTTCCTCTCACGTTCTCCCGGGTACCGTATGAATCGGACATAACACCATGAATAAAGATAAATCATTGCTCAGAAAATTGGATTTGGGTCTGTAGTTGCATTACATTGTCATCTTATAAAACTTGCAAGGAAACGAGATTATGGAAATTCTTTGTATGAGTATTGAGTGTGTTTTTAGGGTTTTTGGAGTTTAAGATTTACTTTGTATTGTTTCGTGTTATTTATTTTCCATTCAATTACCTGCATCAAGAAAAAGCTTATTTCAATTTTTGTCTTGTAGAATACATAATTTCTTATCTTATTATAATGTTTCAGTCTTAATTTCTTTTTAAGATGCTCGAGCACGAGTTCCTTCGTTGTCACTATCAGAAACTTTGACACCTCTTTCAAACTTCGCTTTAAACTTTGTTTCCCCTGTTTCCTATTCAGGGGCGTCCGCTTCCCGGACGTGACGTCACCGATCCACGTCGATATTGGCTGTAAGTCTTTTAGGGTTTGTGAACACGCGATTGTTCTTGCATGGTAATAACACGAAACAGTAGTTAGTTTGATGCGATAATAACAATGTTGTTACTTACCTACTAAATAGTAAGATTAATAATACTGGTTGTGTGTGGTGTTGTTTTAATGTACAACTTATGGTAAAAGATTCACTACGAAATGGCATTACTAAAGATATTACAAAATCACCAAATAAAATGAATTTTACATAACATGCCAAGCAGTAAAAAGCACATCTATACACGATGTTCCGACATCCTTTCACATTCACGACAAAAATTAAATGCACTCAAGTATTCTCGAGTGAATGAAGATTGGATTGAAAAAAGTAAACTCTGGGATAAAAGTAACCTTTTAACAGCAGCATCGAATCTTGTCGGGCGTGCACTTTCGGTCTTTACTTAGACTTTCAATATTAAACAACCGATGCGAGGTTTCTTTGCTCAAGAAGGCAAAATAAAAATTGCTGTGAACGCTTTTCTGAAAGCGAATATTTTATAAAGATAGTTTTTCTCATGTGAAAGATAAATTTAGTAGACAGTAGTACAATTATTGTTCCACTTTAAGACATCATTACAGTAGCTTTAACCAATACTTTACAATTTCATATCTGAATGGTAATAAGGGAGAAGAAGTCATTTTATATCGTACATTATTCTAGTAAATTTCACTACTTTATTGGACTGTAATTACTAAAATCGCTTGCTAAATCGACGAGCCCACATTTAATAACAATAGCAAGTTGCGAAATTCCAGGTGTGGCTTAGATAAAACCCAACTAGGCACGCGATGCGACCGTACATCAGTACCATTGAAATCTTGTATAAATTATATAGGTGTTAGTTAACCTTCAAGTAGCAAAAGCTCCGGTGTTTCGTTTTTCTTTACGAAAACCATTTGCTCATCGAGTGATTTGTGGTTTTCGAATTTATCGATGTGCTCGATTTATTGGTTTACAGTTAACGTTGGAATTGTTCGCGGGTTAAAATAGAACTCGCGTTCTTTTGATGCTGAACCAGTGTTTCGTGTCAATGGCTTAGTGATCTTTATGGTGGAGCATGTCTTGCTATTGATGATTGATAGTTACAATATATTTCATGATCTAAATAAGACTTTTGTTTTAAATGATAGCAGCTGAAAAACTTTAAAGTATGTTCAAGATATATTTCTTTTCTGCACACATCCCTGCTTCATTATCTTACCAACCAAAGAACGTTAACGTTATAACAGGACTGTCCAAAACATTGTTACAAGATTTTTCATGTGTAACATTTACAATGTGCACGTTCCAATTTCCAAGACAATTTCACAGACTACCCGCATTTTATATGCCAGCTTCATCCTTGTTATTTATTGTCGGGGAATATTCGCGTCACGATGCGTCTCTTTGATTGTCAGTCGTGGTAAGTGGTTACACAAAATTTTAAGGGTATTCGTAAAGCTAACTCTTCTAATATTATATGTCCTTATAATATGGTTGGGCCTTATAAAATATTTTGAGTGTGTTTTTTTGTGTTAGATGCAGTGTACTTATCGATATTGTACATTTCCATATCAGACACCTTATCTTCGTCTAAAACATCCCAACGAGGATTAGGGTCTGAGTTAAGCCTTCTCAATAGATTCTTTATTGGTGAGTTAAACCAAGATTAATGGCAAATGTAACCGTCCCCTGACGAATATAATTTCTAAATCTAACGCTAGCTAATATATCACGTGGGTAGTCATTAATCATTACTCGTAGCAGGCAACGGTTAGGCTCGTTCGATTTATCCCGTTCACTGTAACCGATTAGGGCACTTTCAATCAAGATTGTTTGGCTGGCTGTGCCAAGTTTGCTCAGTACCACGGTCCACGATGATTGACCCACTTAGTGGTAGGTACAGGGTAAATTGTCGCCGACAAGCCCGTCCGTCGCGTTGGGTCCTTTTAATTACTTTCTAAACAACGCCATGTATGAACCCCTTTTGGAACGACGCACGTGCATTATTGAACTTAAACTCGAAGCTTTCATTTCTATTGTACTTAATATGGTTTATAATTATTGTAGGTGATAGAGCTGTCGTGCACATTTTAATAAAAAAGTCTGATTAAAACCGGCTCAAGTGGTCACAGTATGGGGCAGGTCAGTACCTAACGGGATTGTTGAATGAACTTTGAACTTTGCTATGTTGTTGCCAAATCGTATAAGATAAAATATTTTTGCACGCAATCCATTTCCATTTATAACCCGTTTTTTTATAAACCAAATAGCTTTCTAGCTGCATAAACATAGAATCATATTTTATGGATTCTAGTATAGAATAAATATTAAAAAAAACTGGTGAATTTGAGTACTAGTAACTGAATCAAATATTTCAACACGTTTGCTCTTAACAGCAAACTAATCAAATTGTTGATGTAGGGTAAAGTGGTGTGTATTTGCAATCAATAAAATATTGCAGCCGGATAGTTTGACCCCGCTTCCGATATTCGATATACGGTTGATACAATTTTCCTTGCTTTTTATGCTATTATGCTAACTTTGTATCAATATTTTGCTGTTGTATCCTAGATTAACAATTTCCGAGGATTATGATGTTGATTTTTGTTAAGTAAATACATACAAATTATGTTTATGTAAGAAATCCACACATTCAGAAGTAAAACGAATCTTGGACGACGCACTAGGTCGGTTACTTTATTCAGCAACGGTTACCAAAGACCATTTACAGTCTTTATGCGCAGACATGACAGTCGGCAACGGCACAGACTTCACAAATCATAACACATAGAGCTAAGCCAACACGTTATTTATAGACCAATAAAAAGCCAATAAACATGTTGAACAAGCCAAAGATTCAGATTCTCGGCGTCTTGGAGGCGCGTCGGAGACGATGTCGACCTAATTGCTGGCCGTTCAACGACACTCAACCCGGATGCTGTTGGCAACCCTCGCAGGGTGGCTCTCAGTGTCCCACCCCCACCCTGCTTTAGTGAGGGATAATACGTACTCGAAATATTGTTGGACAAGTGACGCGAACTAACAATTGGAATTTGTTTGGCGGGTCTGTGACAGTGCTGAATATTGACGGTAGACTAAAGAAATAAGTGTGTGTTTGAAGTGAACTGTGTGTTTTGAGTGAACATCAAATTATTGTAAAAATATCACCTCGCACACTTGAATAAAATATTCGTGCATCCAGTTGAAGAAATTGTACCAAGGTAATATTTGTAATCTCTACAAGAAAATCCCCGGTATTAATCCGCGAGCATGAATCTATGCATGTTAATCAACTGAAGCTGAACAAAGAGGATCTCCTAAGATTTTACGATCGAAAACCTAATGAAATAAACCTGTAAAAGCTATACAATCTCGCGATTTACGTTTTGATATTGATGATATATTGAATGAACTACCAGATACTGCGGATATAATAGTTCCGACAAATATCTATACAAATATGGCAACATTTTCTTCGCCATGGCGACAAAAACATTCAATTAACTACAGGAAATGATATATCGCTACACCTAAAATAACTGTATTTAGACATAACATTGGATTAATTAGTAGATTAGTTGCGTCATGTTTACCCCCGTGAGCCCACCGTTTTTAGTTTATTACAGCCTATGGTTAAACAGGGAATAATTATAGTATCTACTTTAAATAGGAGTGTTATCGGCAGGGTTAAGGAAAAATACACCTATTATTAGGGCAGTAGCATTGACATAGTGGCCAGTTGATAGTTTGCTTATTTACGAAATGGGTACGTATAGTACAGTAATACTAGTGTTATCTGTCATGGAACTATTAACAGATACAATTCTTAAAATAATAGTTGCCTATATCAGACCTCTGGAGAGTCGCAGTTCTTTAATGAGTTATCATTATCGACAATTTTCATTTGTTTGTTGATTTTTTAATTTATCTGGCTTTGTAGGATTGGAGGCGAATGAAGTAAGACATACGGCAGGTGGGGTAGAGTGCCCAATCCTACTAAGATTCTCAAGATTTCCAACATCAAAGGGTTTCTACTTCCTTATTTTGTCTATCATTCAATGTGCCTCTACCATATCTATTTCTACAACCATCATCATTACTGTGCTCGGATAAGATACAGGTGTATGGAACGTTTTCTAAAATGTTGGCAATAACATAATTGTTACCTACTCCTAAATAACTCAAATCAATAGAGAAAAAAATAAAGTGATCCTTTAAGCCACAGAGACCCCTTTCGTTTTGCATAACTACCAGGAGCTTCAAAATAACGACATAATTTGCAATCATCTTAACTTTGCACGGCACCCATTACTTCTGCCCGAGTTGGTTTTGTGTATATAAAATACGAGGATACGCAGTATGCACCCCCTCCACCGGGCACACCCTCCATTGTGTATTCAGTACGGTTTATGGAGTACTTAACCCTCTCTTTTTGGCAGGCCCCGCCCGTCAACCGTGTTTCTAAGCGGCAGTTTTAGTGATCATGCGTACGGAAAAGTTTAGACCCACTTTATGCTTGAACCTGTCGTAAAATATCAAATGTATGCTAGATTTTCCTTCATTGCAGCAAAACAAATGTTACAGTTTACATTGTGTTGTAGCTCTGTTCTTCGTTTGACGACTATTTTATCGTTTAATTAAACTGTAGAATGCTTTGGCTCTTGTCAACAATGATTTCCGTTTCCTGTTTTCTGGCTGCTAATTATTTTCTGAGATTGGATTATGTAACTGGAAGGGTCGGCTTGTTAAAGGTGTAATTGGAAAAATCTTCCTTTTATTCGTCATTTATCTAATTAATTGCAGAGCAACTTCCTTCGAAACTTTTGTCTCATTCATGTGATCCTTTCAAAGTAAAAACAAAAGATGTCTGGCACATTTTATTCCGTTAATGTAGAAGTGTTGTATTTGTTCAGCTGTTGTCTCATGACTGATAATGATTCACAATTACATTGTCATCATAAAGTTAATTTAACACTGCTCTTAAAAATATGCTATAACTCGACTTTATTTCACCAATTCCGAGAACCAGAACATTCTTGACATATATTTTTATATCGCTCATGAAGTATCCTCATGATACTTCTAAATTATGTATGACACTGCAATAAACCATCTGATGGCTTTATGGCTCCATAAAGAGAATGTAATAGCTTTGCAGGTGTATGTTGCAGCTGACCCTCTGAAATGATTGATCGAGCCCTTGAATTATGGATTGTTGTTAGGAAGTCAGGATGTGATAGGAATGTTCCAATATGGCAAACTGATTAAAATAGTACGATTGTCTTTTTGAACATAGGATTCGTCTCTTTTCTGTTTCGCGTTTATGTGAAATCCTCACATCTTAAGAATCGCAAAGTTTATTCATTTGTGCATGTATAGGTATATGAATTTGGAGATCAATTATAATAGGTCATGTAAGGTTTAATTCACCGCGTAACCCCATGTTTTATCGTTTTAATAGTGAATGATAAGGTTTTGTCTCGAGTCTGTTTATACTGAACATTATTTTTAACCTAACCTGGGACCTGATATTATTGTAGCATTATATTTTAATGAATTTTCCCTCCAGCATTGTTATCAGCGCTTTTTACCCGTGCGAAAATATAAAATCTAATATCCTCACCTTTGTCAGTAATTATGTGGGACGGGACTCACGCCTTTGCAGAGTAGGTGCGAAGATCCCCCACCCTTGTTTAATTATGCACCGTTCGACGCTAAAGTGCACCCGACGGGAAGTTTTATAGTGCCGTAAATAGCGCCCAGGTTTCTACTTCTACAATCAGAATAACATAGAAATATCCACTAAATCCCTAAGCTGTAATTTATTCTGTCTGATCATCTGGAAACATCTGACGCTTCTGTTACAGAACTGATTCGTCACAGGTTTCCGGGGAGTCGTTACAGTCACAGTATCATAAACACTCTGAAATAAGTTCTTAATTTAAGGCAACAAACAGGGATTCTTGGAAAGTGTGATTTTATTTACAAATACATTCACGTTGTCAATTCGCAGATATTTCGTGAGCGTCATGTGGCTACGTCAAAGGAACATGACGCTCACGAAATATGTGAGTTCTTTGGAATTTGTAGGATTGTTCATAATTTTACATTGATATTTCTTAAAGCTTTCTTTTATTTACTGTTTTCTGACACTTACGCGAAATTATTGCTTTCTTGTATTGGTTTTTAACTTGATTACAACTTCTTTAGTTTCTTTTGAAAGGTTAAATATAAGAGAGTCAGTAGTTGATACTGACTAACGAGTCAACAAATGATGCTGGCCAGTCAGCCTCGCAGACTAATCTTTTTACTACTTTCCTCATCTTTGTATCTTCGTGCTTATTCCAATACAAGAATAATAAGAATTACATACATACCATTTTAAGAGTTCTCATAGCAATAAAAATGCAAATCGTGCGTTTCAACCGGAGAAATTCTTCACTTATCTACCTATTAAATACTGAAAGCCAATCCAGTCTTTGTGATTCTGTGAGTGCATACGCCCACCTTGACTCCGTAGGCGGTACACTACGTAGGTGTATTAGTATCATGTAATCCTCCGCCTCCAGGCGATTGCTACTTTTTACCGGAAAATTACTGTTATATAAAGCCGGACCTGGCGGGACTGGATCCATGACAAAAGGCATGGAATTTATGACAATTATGTTTGTCAATGTAGTGCAGACTAAATGCATTATGATGGCTAATTCTGGATTTGTTTGTTACAGAGCTAGAGGGTTGTCGGGCGTGGTGCGGGCGGCGGCCGCGAGCCCGGCACCATGGCTACGGTGGAGGGGCGGCCGGCGCAATATGGCGTCACCCTACGGCAGCTGCGCGAGCTGATGGAGTCTCGCGGCGCCGAGGGCATGGCCAAGATCAACGCGCTCGGTGGTCCGCAAGAAATATGCAAGAAACTCTACACATCGCCCACAGATGGTCCGTACCATTTCTTTATTTTCTTCTCTTTCATTGTTGCCTACTAGATCAACAGTTCCAGCATTACATACGGCAATGGGAGCGATCTTATCCATTTTACACTATAAAACTGTATGACATCATCTGAAATACCTTTTCAGAGGATTACATAATTGTTCGACTATGTTCTTTTCCTTCGATACATTATTAAACTACCTACATAAATGCTGAGCTAAACTCAAGTTCAACCCTTTCATAGTTTTAGCATTAGTAAATTCCACGAAGACCGGAGAATTTCATAAATTAACGAGAGGAATTATTCTCCCTTTGATGATGTGACAAGTTGATTCATAGCTGTAAAGCCAATTCGAATTCTTAAAGAATATAAAGCTTTATTTTAACGTTTAAAGCATTTAGTGATGGTTAAAATATGAGTCACAAAACGTTTGGTTTACGTACATTTAAGAACTATTCTTGAAGTCAAATATTTACATGAATATACAAAGAGCTATCAATCAGTGTTAGTTGTTTACAATATGCATTATTCAGTCTGTTTCCTCGTAGTAGACCATTTTGAGCAGAAGATTGTGGATTTAGACCATTGATAGCCCGAAGTCTCACATTAAACTTTGACATATTTATTCAACCGCGACCTCGCGTGACGCCCTAGTTTCCTGACTGTCGGGAAAACATCACACTTCTGTCTTAACGCCAAACACGTCAACTTTGTTGCCTGTGTTATTTAGACTGCCGTATAAATTTTGTATAAATACAAAAACAACATATTTAATACTCATTCATCAATGTTATCCAAACTTTTAGGAAATTGGAGCTTAACGAAAATTCTCCAATAAAAGTCCCATTTTTTCAGAAACATCAAGTTTAATCTTGTTGAACTGTTGTCAAAACCGCTATCAGATCGATACCGATCCCAACTTCCCGAACAGGTGGGGAGGCTAGTGGCTCCTTATCCTTTGCACCCTCGATTATGTCCCCGATAACAGTTCCCTTAATAGCTTTGTCGCTTATACCCGAACCGCTGATAATAACTTGTTTAAGTAGGTCTTTGGATATTAAAACGTTAGCTTCGCTTCCTCCTACTACCGTTAATTCATTAACTATTCAAACAATGTCGATGTCCTTAATGGTGACAATATAACCGTAACAATGACAGACTAGTGTATTTTTTTATGTGATACTTAAAATTAATCTTCGGCCTAATATTTCTGCGGCTTCAAAAGAATGAAATCTTAGTTCATCGCCCTCTGAATTAGTACGATTTTGAATGTCAGCTATGAAGTTTGTGCGTATATTTTTTCACTATCTTTCATAAAAAGTTAGCAATGAACCCTAGCAGTACCTTCTACTGCTATTTATCTCTTGTTGATTTCCTCATTAATGAATAATGATTATTTTTCAGAAATAAACAGTATTGTTTAGTGAAATCAATAAACGTAATCGATTCTTGATAAATCAGAAAATTGTTCATAAATATTTTATTCTACATTTGCAACTATTATCTTCTAAAAACGGTTGCACATTCATTTTTATAAGGTAAAAGTTGCAAATACAGACCAGATAATGTTATTAAATTAACAAAACAATAAAGCAAGGGATTTTGGCAGTTCTGAAATTAACATTATCCAGTTTGCAAGTTTGTCAACACCGTACTTTAGTACTTATCGAAGTTAAACTGAAAAGGGAGCAGACGTCGTAAACCTTACTATAACAATACACAAGTTTATTTACAATCTCAGGTTGAGTTATAGTCTCAGTTAAGTTAGCCGCAATCGGTTCGGTGACGCGGGTAAATCTCCTGAGGACTACGCCCCTACGTGCTTCACGACCAAGTCTTGCCCTTTTTATCTGCCTGTCTAAACTGATGGTCCTCTCACTCGCTTCGTAATTTACGTGTGATGTGATAAGGAATACAGAACCTTAGTCAAATCGCATTCTTCTCACATTTCTATAACCTCTTTAATTTTTTTTTGTTAGTAGTGGAAAATCTTGGCTTCAGTCTTGCTTGAAGTGTTTTCAAAATGTTCTGTTTATTGATAAGTATTAATATGCGCTTTCACAGGACAGAACAGAATATTTCGCTAACAGACCTCATATCTATTACAAAGTGTCCCGTATTTGGCATTTGGCAGCGACTCGGAATCATATCGACACTATCATAGTAGACTTATCGAAATTGTTCGGAAAATGTCGCAATTCGTATCGAGTAACCGACAGCGCCCATTTATTTAGACTTGCCTACGGTTCGAATAGCTTGATTCGCTGCCAAAAGAATTTTGTAGACGAAGTTATACTGCATCGCAATGTCAAAGTTGAAAGACCTAAGTTGTGTTGACAAAACCTTTATTGACCCCACGGTAGTCACAAGCTGAAGCGCCCACTGGAGTGGGAAAGGTCAGCCCTCGTACAAGTTAAATGTCGACAAATGGCTTATTTGACCCCAAAGAGGACGTTTGCAGAAATCTTTGATTTTAGAAATGGCCTCAATAAAGGGGGATCGTTAATTGGGTCGGTTTGAAGGTCGATTACGTGGCCCGTCACAAGGACAGAATTCTGGCTGCTGTTTTCTTAAGTAATTAGTCTTCTGAACGAAAGTTGGTTCTGCTAAAAAGCTACGGAACCATCAAAGTGAAGTAATACGGAATACAAATAGCCTTAATTGAGACGTCGTAACAATCGACGCTGATGTTGAATTAGCTTTTGAAAGCGATGTTAAAACCGACCGCGCTACCTCACGACTGCCAAAGTAAACAGTTGAAATTAAAGTTTTCCTAGTGAAAACGGTTGGAGACAATTCCGCAATATCCCCCAGCATGAGGCGAGATTAGCATTCTGTAAACCGGCACCCTTGGCGAATACAAACGTCCGGATCTATCTTAAGTTTAGTAGTAAGTATTTACTTTAGCATTGATTTAACTTTCGACTGGACAGAAACCTACTCATTGTCCAGTCATTAATTAGGACGCCTGAAATTTCGAATCCATTTTACAAGTAAATTAATGGTAATGAGCAAAGCAATTCATCAAGATTATACATCGCTTGCTAACAGCCTTAATTGGGTAAAGTACTTTCAGAAAATGAAGCGGTAATGTCTCCTTTGTTATAAACTGTAGAGGTGTTCAGTGTACATAATTATTATGCTAACAAACTGTAGGCATGTAAAAATAGAATGTTTTATGGAAAACGTGGAATGTGTCATGTCCTTTTAATGCATCTCGTAATCTTGTTACTCACACTTTGCTCATCAAAAAGTAATTAGCGCCAACTAAAATATGGTATGACTAAACCGTGGCGCTCTGCACACCGCTTCGTCGACGTGCCGCGACAGATAATCGTCTTAAGGTTAATAACACAACTCGGAATTTTTATACTTTTCATCAAAATAATGTCAGATGTTTTCATACTATACCCGTTCATTGTATGAAAACATCTGACATCATCTTCAAAACAAAATGATTCGAATATTCGCCAATTATTCAGACAATCAACATAAATAAACACAGTAAGTAAACTGTCTGGGGGGCACACATCAATGTTTACTTAATTACATTAAAAGGTCACGCACGTCTGAACTTGCAGTCCCTTCTGATAGTGTCATGGTGTCCTGGGTAATAAATGTCTGCACCCACTCGATAGTAGGTGCAGACATTTATTAATTAAGCGGCCTAATACGGGAATGTAGTGGGAACTTTATGGTACCCATGACGTCCTCGCCGTTAATGAGGTCACGCATTACTCAGCACTGCCTCGGCAAATTATCTGTTTTACAAGCTTTGTATTTCCGTCGTCTTTACGTGTTCTCATTTAACGATTCAGAAATCTTCGGTGGCAACATTTTTTGCTAAATAATATTTAAGTTCAGATGGCCTACAATTTTTTGCGTGCAAGGTATCTTTAGTGAGGCTTCCACTTAATTCTGGGCGTCATCCATCCATGTCATGTCCTACGTCAATCGCAAAAAATCCTTTACTACCATCCGACATGAAAGGGTTCCGAGTTTTATGTTCCCGAGTTAGGACCCTGCCT
This sequence comes from Acronicta psi, assembly GCA_946251955.1. NCBI lineage: Eukaryota > Metazoa > Arthropoda > Insecta > Lepidoptera > Noctuidae > Acronicta > Acronicta psi. The sequence continues at coordinate 6,353,702 of OX276493.1, read as the reverse complement.
TGATGAGTCTGGGAAACTATTTTATATAAAGTCTTGAGTTATGGACGTTTCGTTCCGAGGGGAAACGGGGATTGCTAAAGTTATTTGATAGACGACATCTTATCAAAGACTTAACCTTCATTTAGAACTTGAATAAGCGTAATAAGCTATTGGTTTTGCGATTTAAGCTTTAACGACCTACTAAAAATATAATACAGCCTCATAATGCAGTATTAAAGTTAAATTAAACTTTTCACCACAAAAATTGTAATTTTAGATATTATATTTCGACTAGACTGATGCATTGTCGTGCTGCATCAGTATAGGTACATATAAGAGACCTATTATATGCTATCGTTTTATATTATATACTGGGCAAAATTATTTGACGTATTATTCGTGCGTTAAGTCAAGTCAAGAAGTAGTGAATATTTCTCCCACCACAATGTTTATACTACAAATTCCAATGTAACTGAAATATATCTAGCATGTAAAATATATTCCTGAAACACGTTCACCATTGCATAAAAGTTCAACCATTCTGGTTCATTGACTCCTAATGGATTCTATGAAGGTCCTATTGAAATTGAACTTCGTAACTGCAATATCGTATGAAAATTTAATGCATTCAGTGCAAACGCTGTCTGAAAATGTTGCTTGAATTATTTTCAGATTTATAGTAATCATTCTGTTGAATGTGAATTTAAAATTAAACTCGTATTGGGAGTTGATAGACGAGACTGATATTTTTTAGAGCAATTTTATAATAATTATGACATTTTTACGGACTTCCGTTATGTCTGAGAAAGTTTCAAGAAATGCACAAAAAAAAAATCTGGTAAATAGAAAAAAAGAAACGCGTCTCTTAATAAAACTCGTATCCTGTAATAAACTACAATTACTGGGAACACCTTCCCATACGTTTGTCACGTTAAACTGCACAAATTACGTGTGCAAATAGCAACTGTCACAGCGGCCGATAGCGACTGTAATATTTCATTATGAAATATTCGACCGCCGAAATTCCCTCAGAACAGTTACGCGATTATAGACCTTAATGTGTGGCATGAATTATGCACTTTATCGATATGTCCGATACATTTTCCCTGACAATTAATCACAATTTATTACTACGATAAATATTAAGCTGTTACTCTCAATAGAATCGCCATTGTCATTTATTTTTAGAATAACTAATTTGGTTATCAGCGTCATTGTTTGCGATTAAAAATGTAGGTCATCCCAAAACATTCCTATGGCTATAAACTTTCTATTCTGTTATTACTTTCTGCCTAGCTAACTTTGTAGAAACCTTGCTTTTGATCTCAGATTTCCGTTCATCTTTTTCTATGTATATTCATATTTTGTTGTAATGCTGTGTTTACGTAATTTGTTTTAAAATATTTTGGTTTACCTATCGTGTGAAATATGGGATCGTAAACGAAAAAATATTACATTGAATAACATTCGCTTACAAAAACGTCGAGATATTTACATTACCTGAATCTTTAAGGAATTCCCATGTTTGTAACCGAATATTTCACATTAGCTTTTACAAAAAACATTAAAACGTCGCCCAACACAACATGGTGTTTCCGTTTTCATACGTAACAACATGATAATATAAAAATTTACATTCACGCCGAATCCAGCGTATGAATTCACCTTTGTTCCAACGGTTTTATTATAATATCAAACGGGCCGAAGCTACGGAAACCCGCAACCTCTTTAGACCGTGGTATTCCAAGAAATTCGGGGATCGTTAACTACGGGCAATTTTGCTCCCAACCGCTTTAAACATAAAGCTGTTTTTCACTCGCCATTTGGAGCGTAATTCTTTGCCTCTGATGGATCGCCCCCGTCAACTGTTCAGCCAACAAATGCTGGCGAAAAATGATCCTCTTTGCTTCTAGCGGAATAACATCTTCATCCAGACTAAAACGGGTTATTACTCATCTTATACACTAGATTATAGGGTTTTAAGTAGTAACTATAATATTAAAATGGAGTTCAAATGTGTGTATTATCGCGTGGATCAATGCCAAAGTTGCGATAACATTGTTATGTTTCATTGAAACGGTTGCCGGATTGAAATATACAGGTGAAAAGGAGAATTAAATGGATTTTAAGGAGTTTTTAATTGATTTGTAACAGCTGGCCATTTTTCTTTATATATTTCTTTGTTACTTTCATCAATCCCGAAGCCTATAATTATGAGAATTTTCTTTCTTTCGACCAAAACTGTTAAACTTTCCACACAAACTCAAGTATTTCCCAACCATTGCCAGGCGATACGTGTAAACACTTGAATAATTCATAGCTGTACCCTAAGCTACCAATTTAGGGCTCCACAATTTAGGTGGAACGGAACCCATTATCCTGGCACGACCTTTTGTACTAATAAGTTAGCTCTGTGATTGGATGGTTTTACAAAAAATATGTTTCATTACACTAATATATTCGCCCGAATATTACAAATTTAAATTGGACTCTCCGTCTGTATACCGAAATCATTCAAGACATTCCCGAGCTACATGTCTGGAAGTAGCCTTATTAAAGGAAAAAGAACCTTATTACTTTAAGTTAATCAGAATTCTTGTCAGGCATACTTGGCTCCGTTTAGTAATGATGCAATACAGTACAGCCACAATATTTATTCATGTACCGATGCCTGAAATGGCGTTGCTTCTCGGAAATCGAGGCAAAGGGCTGCCGGTATAAACCAGTTAACTGCAAACAGCCAGTTGACTGAACACGTATCTTTCTTTAGCCAAACATTTGACCAACAGAGCCTCTTTTAGAGTCACCAAAAGATGATTTCAGTGAGCAACAAACGTTTGCCTTATACCATCAAACATTGGCATCCAATATGCGCATCTTTTGCATTCACAAATTCAACTGGATGCCGTCACGGCTCGAATTATGCGAACCTTGTACCACAATTGAAATCAGTACCGAGGAATGAAATTTAATCTCAGTCTCCGAAGGTTTATTGCATTATATTGATGCAAACTGTCGAAAGGGTGAGCTCTGTCAGCTTCCCAATCACCTATCACTTTGTAGTCTCAGAAAAGACTGAAGATTCTCTGATCTGGTCTGAAGATTGGATGTTAGTCTATGTCCTTTAAACTTCGTTTCAACTACCAAAACACCTACGAGTTCGAGTGTATCCTATAGTACCCTAATTAGGTGCATTGACCACTTCTGAGCGAAACTTTGAACTGTGAACAGAATATTTTTTCTCGCTAACAGCGCTCCTTAATTAATCTACAGAGTTTTACAACTTCTATACCTAACGGACACCACTTTTTTTGCTAACAAACTTTGAACTAGCCCCGAACTTCCATTCTTCCGAGGATTTTTACTCGAAACTTGAAAAATGGACCGCTAGTCCGCTAAGTAACCAGGAGATGTTTAACTTTAATCCAGTTTATCGCAATTTTCCGTGAGGCCATTTAGTTAGCTTAGCACAACTTGTCTAAACTAGTTCGGATCAGATAGATAGCAAGGCAACACAAATCGCATTAGATGTAATCGAGGGTCGATGCAGCGCGGCCACTCGCGGCGCAACGGTTTGACGTCGACGGACGTCGGCTATAGGAATTGAGGACGTTGCGAGTGAACTGGGATCTAGATTGTTCTTCTATAAATCACGTTTCATGCATATTTAAAACAAATTGAAGACGATACAAGAATATGTGAGTTTAAATGTCTGTGTGTATATAAAATGATGAACGACTGCAAACTAAATTCAAACATACTGCACATGTAAATAAAACAGACATCTCAATAATTACTCGGGTCAGATCGTTTTATCCTACGACGTATAAACGTCTCTAGATTAATATTCTGCATGTAACGGAACAATTCACTCATCGAACGTGCATCTCGATCGAAGGCCGGTCGTGGAGTGGGGTGGGACGGGCTGACCCTCCGAATGACGTCATAGAGATGCTCTCAAGCCTACCCTCATATGTCTGCGTTTGACAGCTCATACAAATGATGCTCGGTCACGTCGATCTCATGAACCTTTGTTTTTACATCTTTCTACCTTGTTAAATCGCTGTTAATATTGATCTTGGAATAAAAAGTACCAGCGGAATATTGGTACGTATAGAAAATCGTTAATCGTATTCAAGGTCGGCCTCGCAGCACAACCATTAATTATTCGCGTTAATTTTGTTCAGGGCTGAACATGTGCTTTTCTTTGGGTAGTTGTGGTGTTAAAGGTTTAATAATTTAGCTTAAACTTGCATGCAACAACACTGTTTAGGAAACACTAATATTTAGAAATACAGGTCGGCCGTAAAAATAATAACAAGGCTTTTCTCTTCGTTTATGAGAAAATCGAAATGATCGATTTTCTCATAAACGAAGAGAAAAGCCTTGTTATTATTTTACTTTTTGGGGAAAGAAAACCGTCCTAATCTTAAGAACCGATATTCAGATACCAATCAAATTTATATAGGACCATCTTGGAAATATATCCTATCAGATAGGAACAGTCGAAATCGGTCACCCATCCGAAGCTTGACCATGACAAGTGCAGTTTCTTCTTCAGGTCCTGTCTAAAAACTAAGCTGAGATAGGGCCTTTTCTGGTTTTCGCGCGAGACTATCTTACTTTTTTATTATTTATTTTTGTCTTGGTTTCCTACGTGGGGACGGAATATAGGTATCTTTCTTTCTTTCGGCTTAACAGATCGACGTAAGCACGCCACCGGCCCGTCGACATAGTTTATACAGTATTGTTTTCAGTAAATAACAACGCTAATGTAATCTGGTTATTGCACTCTAGCTAGATCGCGTGCATACAAATTGTTTACGCCGCTCGCCAAAGCCGAATGAACTAATTTGTGGCAGGGCTTTAGTGACGCTATTGCAAGTAATAGACTCATTATATTTAAAAAAAATGTAATAAAAACTGCCTCTTTAGTAAGTCCTAAGCCACAGCTTTCATGCTTGAGTTCCTGGATTCCCAGGTCGAATGAAATGTTGTGTTTTCCTACGATTCCAAGTAGCAGCTCAGATTTGACACTAAACGTACTGGCGAATGGGTGTAGAAAGGCGAGGTGAGGTGGAGAGGTGGTAAAAATTTACACCTTAATTTGTACTTTTACGAATTTTGTCCTCTAATATGACGTCACCGGACCCTTACGTTACATTCTGCTCCGTGTCAGTGTCACCATATTGAGGCTTTCACCTAGAGATATCCGTGAGAAAGCTACATACTTTTTGCTCAGCTGAAAAAACCTTTTTGCTAAAAACCTTTTTGTTAAAAGCCTCTATATCTAAATGTATGACGTCACCGTAGCCCAACGTTACGAGTCACGAACTCGCGACCCTTCGAGGCTTAGACCTTCAGTTGTCCCTGAGCCAGTAGCACCCTTTCGCTCGGCTAAACGGTTGATGCGGGCACGCTCTTCACTCTTTGCTGAAAGGCCAAGCGCGGTAAAGCACTCATGGTTTTATGTCGTTTGCCAACAAGAAAACACTCACGTACCATCATACCATCACGACTGTATTCACCGATGGGTTAGGCTTAGGCGTACTAAATGTACACCTACATTTCGCCGGGATATTTAGGTCCCATGTAATAAGGGGTGAGCCTATTGTCATCAACCTATCACAAATCCAGACTCCGAGCGAAACCAGAAACAGTTCCCCAGCAGCATGTTAAAACAGTTTTTGCAGCAGGACCTTCATTTTAATGATAACCTATTTATTTTTATCTGACTAGCTGAAGGCTATAAGCGAAGTGCGAATTAGTATTTTAAGTTAAATATGGGAAATTTTTCATATACAGGCCTTTGTTTATGGTGATAAACAAGTAAAAACTGCAAGCGGAAGCTATTATCACGCTTAAAGCATCATTATATTCATACTCATTTATAATTTACTAGACTACACTTTGTCCGTGACTTCGTTCTCGTAGAAGTTGAATTTTTCCCCCGTTTTTGCAACATTTGTAATTTATACTCAGCTCCTATTGGTCGTAGCGTGATGATATATAGCCTATAGCCTTCCTCGTTAAACAGGCTATCTAACACTGAAATTTTTTGATCAGACCAGGGGGGCTGTAACAAAATGTATGTAAATGACATTAGTGACAGCCCGATTTGTCGAAAGCTTGTGCCATTTCCATACATTTTGTTTGTCGATTCGAATGTCAAAATGCAACTTGTCTAGCCCTCCCAGTAGTTCCGGATAGCGCGTTCAACCAAACAAACTATTCAGCTTTATAATATTAGTAAGTAAAGATAGTCATTACATTATATTGAAGCAAACAAGAACGGTGACGTCATGCACGAGGTCACAGAATCTCAGTCACCGCCGTGACTGGCTGTGATCAGAATAACGACGTATTCTGATGTCATAAGATGCCGAGTGATTAACATTACCCTATTGTTTTATTGCGATTCACTCGCCTAGAATAGTTTGCAACGCCAAGTAGGCTGCTTGGCCAATCTGATGACGTAATACAGGTAGAAATTATGTCGCAATTTTTTTTTTAAAAGGTCATCTGACCTTTGTTTGTTCCTGTTAAACACTTCAAGAAGCTGAAATTTGAGGCAAAGATACAATACAGAGTGATTAAAGTTCCTTGGTATGCTGTCTGTATTGTCCCACTCTATGGCAAAGATCTCTCTCCCCCTCCCCTTTTCCACACATCTCTATTACCTGCTAATGAGTATCATTTTAGGATTATTTAACTTTTAACTCCTTACATTTATTTTATTTAAAATTGACATATTAGGACATCAAGATTACGTCAAAACGTTGATACTTATGACTAATTTATTAGCATACAGTTTTGTTATAGGAACTATTACTACACTTCCAACAGGAAGTAGAATCATAGTAATAAATAATAATATATATATTCATTATCAGTTTATAACTTAACCCTTGAACTAAAGAATTACACTATGACGCATAAAATTAGTATTAATACCAGTTCTGATAAGTCAACAATGGAACAGTCATATAAACTGCGACTTTGTCTGTGTAGCGTGGAGGGAAAACACTAAATTCCATATTTTTCTTGGAAATTAGGGAAAATTCTAGTATACCTCCGAATCAGGCTATCTTTTATAGCTAAATAGCTACTCGTGACGACTTCGCACTGGTTTATAATCCTTCGGATGGATCATGAATGGATGCATGTTTTCGAGTTCAAGTAAAAATGTGTTTATAATGAAATAAGCGTTTATGAAACCGAAAAGTTGATCCTATGGAGAAGAATCCGGCAAGAAACTCCATGGACAGTTTTAAAAAATATTCTTATTGTTTTTAACCAACCGAATAATTATACAACTTAATTGTAACTTAAATCACATAGTAGGATTAAACAAAACGGGTTACATGACATGAATACGATAATGACGTATGACTCGCTGATGATGTCATTCGATAAGACTGCCGAGTGCCGATCAATTTGGCGCCATTGTCTTGGAGACATAAAAATATCTATGACATCAAATACAAGAATATCTGTGTTAGTATGTACAAACGATTTTTTCGAATAAAGAACGCGGACCTAGAGAATCCTACAACTTAAAGATATTTTCTTTCATTAGAAGAAAATTCGACGGGAAGAATTTCGGAGGGACTCGTGGCTAAGTTTACTGCGGCTGATCAACCGATCTGCTAACACACCGAGACCAGTCCGTGCCTCAGACATTCTGTAAAGCCGTCGGTCCCAATTGTCATACGAAAATCTATGACAATCGTTAGTGGTATAGACGGAAGTTCAAAAAGGCTTACAACCAGTCTATCCTTCGAATATCCCAGAAATTAGGTTGCAGAGTTCTGATGGCGGTTCTGATTCTGGTTCTGGTATTCAGCCGCTTCTGGTTAGACTGGAAGCCGAGCCCAACATGGTTGGAAAAAGGCTAGAAAGTAGAAGAGAAGAAAATTCGACGGCGTGAATGATTTCGATTCCTGCACAGAACAAAATATATTGTAGTGGTTTATTATGAGAATTTGAACTTTATCAGAATAGAAACATGATATATACATTAGCTTTACGGCACCGTTCATCATCGTATCTCATATCTATTAGATGTATCTATCGTTTACCGTAAAGAGATTGTAGGTTGTGAGAAAGAGACACATGCTCTGTAGCTTAAATACTTCCATCATGGGTGCGAAAAGCCGTTTATGGAGAGCCGCTTTGCTACGTTAAATGTTGGAGATGTAGGATAAAATTGATGAGGTGAGATTATGAGTGAAAGAAAGATTAATAATTTACGCGGTTGTTCTCAAAAAAAGGCAAGGTTAAGGATTAAACCGACCGATGAGCATAGATGAAGCGAAAATGGTGTGTCAAGATCGTAGCAAGTGGAAATCACCCCAATTGGGAACCGGTATGAAGCTATCTACAAATCCTAATAGTTATGAAATTGTTTATTCCAGTCAATAAAGTTGTTTATTGATAATTTGCATGTTCAAGTTGAAATGCGGTCGTAATTCGAATAACCGCATTATAATACATGACATATTGTGTTCACCGGTGTGTGCAATGGACGCTATTATATGCTAATGTGACTCATTCGCAGATTATTCGCAAAAAGACCAAGGTGTGTGTTGCTATAATATAAATATTATAATTTCGAGGAAGACATCAATTACGATGGCAACATTGTAATTCTAAGCTATGTAAATAAAAACTATAGTGACCGGTGTTAATTTCGTTGATTACCTTTAGAATATATCTATCTGTGGTATAATGGTCCGAGTGGCGGACCGCTGACTTGAGGTCGTTATTTCGCTTCCCATAGGACATACATATTTATATGATGAACATAAATATTTGTATTCCTTTCCAAGTTTCTTAGGTAATCATACGTATGTATTGTTTACAAAAAAATATTGTTAAAGTATTATTTGTCTATTATCTATACCCATACCCATAGTACAAGCTCTGCTTAATTTGGGCCTAAATGGTGCTGTGTTAAATATCCCAGAATATTTATTAAATGTTTATTTTCCTAGGTGAATACGTCATGTTTACGTACATCTGTTACTAAGCAAAGGTATAAATGAGGAAATTTGTATAATAATTATAAGCCCGCCAAAAATAGAATTCAAATATAGAATTCTGCCTTTTCCTGAAAGGATTTAAGGCACTGTAACTAATATATTTCAAGGATATTATTCTTTTAATTTTTACGGATTTTATCGCATTATATGAAGTTTTGAACACTTTACAATGTCTACCTATAGTTAGACCGTGGACGCTGTAAACGAATAAAGGTTCCAATAAAGGAATATAAGTCTATAAATATCAAGTAGTTTTATATAAATTAGTTACAAGAAACTCAAACACATAACCTAAAGGTAAAATAAATTCAGCTAAAATTACATTCTACAAATCGATAACCTCTGTATCAAAGCTTTCAAAAGTGCAAGAACACCATTTGTTTCCTTTAGGCACCGCATGTATCATACGTCTTGTAAACTTAAGAAATAGAAGCAGTATTTTTATATTTCCAATAACATTTGCCGTTCTATTTATATCACGTTTCAGTTCACTGTATATTTTAGTGTTTGTAACTTTTGCCTCCGTTTGCTGTGCGTTGACCTCCCTTTGCATTATTTTACACAACGAAGGCTAATTGGCTCTATCACCACGTCCGCTGTGTTAAACTAGGTCTATTCTGTATTCGTCACGTAAACTAGTATTACTTAATTCACTCTCATATTTATTTACACAGTTTTCAGTAAGCCTTATCTAGAATTTTAATCCGCCCTCATCTCAGTATCAAGGTCGTCGTTATTGATCTCGTCGAAGGCATTAGGCTAAATAGTAACATGATAAGCGATCCTCGTGTATATCCCACAGCCATTACGTAGAGTAAAAGACGGTGCCCGTCCGACTTAACAAATAAACCACCAATTTATGTCTAGTCGGTGGACGCGGCGCCTTTGTTGCGGCCCCGTTTTTCGCCTCCGAATCAATTTCCATGATGACGTCACCCGCATCCCCTCGATCCCAGCCCTCCCCTGCACCCCCCGGACCGCGCCCGGCACTAGGAACAGGAATACGACTACTTCCGCTCCTTATGTAGCAATGTCTTTCCATTTTCCGTCGACTTACATAAACATAAATGGTGATCTGTTCCCCTTCCCTTAATATGTCACAATTTGGGACTGCTGCTGTCATATCTTATCGGAACTTATTGCTTCACCAGCTGATGATTTACGGTTGGCAGCTTTCAATGGATAATTCCATTATGATAGCACGTAATTATTTGTTGTACCTCACCAACGGCCGTTGTTGCGCGCTGCACAGTTTTAATAATGAATTCTTGTGTTAACGCTGGAATCCTGCATACACACGATGATGAAGTATTCGCGATGAAACACGCACACATCCATTAGGCAACAACTGAGCTAACGGAAACATAAACCGTAAACTGTATACCTAAAACGAAACTCTAAATTCGTGCGCAACAGAAACAAACCAGGTACAAACCGTTTATGATTGAACGCTAGCAGGTATTTTCGTACATAATATTAATGCTGAGATTAAAATAAACCTTAGATTAACGAAAGACGGACGACCGGCTTACTCCTAAAACAAATAACCAAAATGTTCCTCAACACACGTTACACAAGCCCGTTATTGAGGTGCTACATCATTTTATTTACAGCTGTTGCAGGTTAATATGTACAGCACCGACTACGGGAACATGTAACAATCGAGCTATTTTTGACTCGACTCCCGCTAGATATGAAGTATGCTTGCCGTATGAGCTGTATCAATATAACGACATTAACAACACGTAACGTTACATCGAATCCTTTGAAGTTCTATCTCTCTCAATACTAAAACAAAATCAATAGCAATGCTATTTTACGCGTTTTTATTTCCTTTGTAAAAACTTTCCACTATGACGGTAAAACGATCGATATGTTTACATTCAATTTGGCAAACAACAATAATTTTAACTACAGTTGCATAACGACTCGTTGTCACCAAGGTAATAGCCCTGAATTCATTATCTTATGTCATTTTATATCGCTTAATAGGAATACCAACGAGCAGATGGCTTTTATAGAGTGCGAACACGTCAGTGCTGAAATGAAGCTACTTGTAAAAGGAATTGTGTTACAATTAACGGGTTCCAATCCAATGGTACAGTAATTAACATTGAGTTGTTCCACATCCCACCTTAATCCACACGTTTTTAGCTCGTGGATCATTAGTCACATGATTTCTGATGTTCCCAGACACATAGAAACGAATTCCGAGACATGTTTTGCGACGATCAGAAATAGAACGCAGCGGGTACTAAGCGTGTTAGCGCTGTGACGACGGGTGATGTTCGCGTCCTACTCTGGCTTGTACACAGCACATAAGCTTGTCCCTTTCTTGCGCACTCACTTCATTGTTTCAGCGTGGAGCTCCGTTGGCCGGCGGACTGAAATAGGTCGGGAGCGTCCGAAACAGACGGTTCATGCTATCGAAAGCTATCGCGAGGTCACTGCCGGAGAATCACGACACGACACGACCACGTTCAATTCCTGAAACTGTCATTTTTCTTCATCACAATAGACAGTTACTCATCGTTGATTGCACAATCGTTTTATATTTATAAACGTAACATCGACGTTGCCTCGCAACTAATTATAGTACGGTATTACATATCGAAAATAGAGCAATAACACTCTCACAACATTACGTATGTACTGCAGCAAGCAATCAGCGGATTGTTTCCATAACTGTTACTGGTATTACGTAACAAATTGTATTACACTAGCGTACATTACCGGCGTACTATGCGGAACATGGCGTAGTAATCGCGATTTAGTTGCGACCTCAACTTGTTCAGTGACCGCCGTTCCTTTTGTGATCCTTCGGGTAATCTCATTGAGGGCAGACAAATGGTTGTGTCTAATGTTTTCTAATCTTCAACGGCTTTCAGTGTTCAGGGTCGTAATCGAGTTAATCGAACCGATTTGGCTGATATGGTTGAATATGTATCGATTTAGAGTTGCGCTACTCGAACAAGATTTATACCGACAGCTTTTATCTCAATTTCGAATTTTGTAATTGATGTACATCTTTACTTATTTCTAGTTATTTTAACTCCCCTGGTGACCATTGTCATTTCTCCTAGCCAAGCACCTGAATCTTCTGCTCGAATTTCTTGATATTACTACTAAATAGAGTCACTTTTACTATTCTTATCACCATAACAGTCCTGCAGGTCGGTCACTAATTCTTCTAATACTTGTCTCTCTGATTGATGATTTTACTATTGACACATAAACAAGACGTATCTTTGCAACAAACCTCGTATCTATTTTCATTACACTTTTAATTTCACATTACACTCGTCTATAAACAGGAACGAGTAGTTTACGCGTTCTCTTAAAAAAACGTCGGCATTTTCTTGGATGTTTGATAGCGTTGTTTTCTCCACTAATTTTTCTACAGTCTCTGGGGAAACGAGTGAATATCAGTTAAACGGAGAACATTTATTCTTAACTCCCCTTGGGTATCAGGTGCTTTCTTTATTAAGGGTAAATTGGGACTTAAAACATTGAATGTATCAGAGACTTGTGGAAGTGTAATGTTGGTATTAATAAAGTAAAGACATTTCTGTATCTTTACTATAACCAAATATAATAAGGTAAATCTTATGCAAACTGCACTATTCTCAGTGGCTATCCAAAACAAGACTGTAAATAAAATAATAATATTGTAACCAACATTTTTTTAAAGGAGTGTCTATGGAGTTTCATGCCGGCTCTTCTCCATAAGATCCATTATTTGGAACCGTGCAACTAGTTTGACTTTTCGAAAGTACCTATTGATATAAAACATTTGACTCTGAACTAATTCATCCTTCCTCATCACGTCTTGCTTTAATATTAATTTCTTCTATTACCACGGATCCAATTCTGAAAATTCATTCTACTGATGCAGTATCCTTGATTGACATTGGCTACGTTAAAATTCTACGCTAGAGAAACCGCCGAAATAGCTGTGATTAAATTAATACGTACTTTTGTCCCTTAGTGTATAACAAGGTTGGAGAGATCCCTATCTCACGCATTAGCATAACTTTATAAAATACCATTTCCATATCTTACAATCATAAATGGCATAAAATTATTATTTTCTTTTTACGATGACACACTGCTACGACCTATAAAGGTCGTATAGAACATTGTGATTACAGTTTCTTTATATTTATTAATTTCAATGTGTTTACATTGTACAGTATTTTTAATATCATAATGATTTTTATCTAGTTTAAGATTTTCATTTAAACATTTCAAGATAGATTAGCTTCAATCTTCCAAAAAACATTACTAGGTACATGTTGAAAGTAAGGATCTATGAAAAACGGAGTGCTAATTTTACCGACAATAACATCTTTGGAGAGGTTCATAGGCTACTCTTAAAAATCTTCAATAACGGCCTACCATATTTGAAACATTCGACATATAGTAGTCGTTTATAAAAACGTGACGTACATTGCGTGGCTTCATGAATTTTGATGAGCGTTGACTAGCAGTCACTCTGCAATGTCACACAGCCCTTTGATGGGGTTCGCCGACAATTTGTCATTGGCGTTTCTCGTCTATCGCCCCTATAAAAATGTAATGAGATTTTTTCGTCCAGTGTCGAGTGCCGCATGATGGATTTTATGGCAATTTTTGGGCCAATGTGACTTGCATATCACGCGAGATTAGTATGAAAATTAATTAGTGTACGTTTTATGTTTGCGGTGTAATGTGAATTATGTGTATTGAACTTTTTAAATCGCGATAAGGTCTAATAAACACGCCTGCTTAAGAGGATAACTCTACGTGTGCAAAAAACGTACTTATGGTTGTACAGAGGCTTATCTTGATGCTAAATTAACAAATTTAGTTCGAAACTAAGGCTAATATTCAGAGATGATGCTAAGCGTAAACTAACGTTTCCATATGTCAATTTTGTATTAAGATTTGACATACGGAAGCATAAGTTTACGTTTCGCGTCGTCTTTGAATATAAGTCTAAGTCTAGTGTTAGGTGAGACGACCTATGAAACAGGATTCATATCTTCAGAATAACAAGGTGTTTACAAAAATATCAATTCTACTTCCAGGATTATTTCAATCGTTTTTAGTTGTAATTGTGATGCCAAATGTTTTACTATGATATTAGAAGTAAAGAAAAGCCTTATTAATAATTAAGTCCTACTTCTACATAATAGTACTTCTACATAGTAATTAGTATGACTGGACGAAGCAAAAAAAAATGCAAGAATTTTAACAAGTGGCTTTCTGTATTTTCTGCTTACCCCTATGGGAAAAAGGCGTGTGGGTATATATATGTATGTATAATTTGGTAACCCTACAATCTCGGCCAGTTTCAATTACTGTTTTGTTACCCTGAGTTTCTGTTACTAATCGAAAATATTATATAGTACGGACATGACCGAATAATTTTACCTCCATACCCTAACAGTCAAAACTTTCAACCTTAACACGTAGCAATAAAGATGAATTTAGTTTAGCGGGACAAAAGACGTTTTTAGTATATTCAAATTCGCAGTAGCTTGCCTAAATATACTTTATGGATTTAGACATGGGATGTGATTAATTAATATCTCATTTTATTCCTTACCTTAAAATATTTTGATTGATTGATGTAATATTGAAGAAAAACAGTGCCCCACTAGTGTAAGCGACACTACTATGCTAGATGTCCTGGGTTCGATTCCCAAGTGGAGCAATGTCTTTGGTTGCTAGCATTAAATATTTGTACGGGAATCTAATTTGTTGACCAAACTGATGGACTCCACCCCATATACTGTGCCTGGACACGGCTCTTTTCAGTGTGAGAGGCATTAAGCTATAGTCCACCACGCTGGCCTAATGCGGGTTGGCAAACTTCACATACCGTCGAGCAAATCTCTCGGGCATGCAGGTTTCTTCACGATGTTTTCCTTCACTGTTAAAGCGAGTGATAATTACGCACATGATTTCGAAAACTCAACGGTGCCTTGGATTCGAACTCGAGACCTTTAACTTGGTAGTCCAATGTTCATATAACTAGGCTATCACATACACTTACGATAATAATAATTATTAATCCAATTAGTTAACCAAAATGCTAAACACTTTCACAGCCCCTACCATTGTTTCCTTGACGAATATTGCCCTCGCATGCACTACAATTAATTAACCTTGTCGTTAATTAAGTCGAGTGTATGAACTCACCTTATTTAAAATTACTGGTAGCTTACGCCCTACATACTTAAATGCTTACACACGCCTCTTGCTGTAGGGGTAGGCAGAATCTAGAAAATGCGACTAGCGATTCTCGTAGTTTTTTTTCTTCGGACATCTTGGACATTTATACATCTTGTCATACACATGTAACTTACTAAATAAAACAAATATACATTTATTTACGACGTTACTTAAAATATCACAGTTAAAGAAATGGGTATGTTTAAACTTAGAATTATTATTAGATCTTAACCAATTTATAACGTAGATAAAGCAAAGTGGAGTGCGAGGATCGTAGTAAGTGGAAATCTATAGTCTCTGTCCACTCCAATGCGAAACAGGTGTGAAAATATGTATTTTTGTCGGTATTTTGCATCTAGCACTAAAAACAAGAACAGGCTTTCTTACAACTAAAACCCAATACTTTGTACAGTTTGTACAGTACGCCCGTTAACATAAATCCCGTAAAGGCTTTGAAACTTCGAACATAGTTTAAGAAACTGCGAAACAAAGGTACAATATAAAAGAAACTCACGAGTACAATAAAGTTCAGTACAAGAAGCTTTATTTCAGAACTAGAAGCAATGATAGCTTAGTTATGTGACTATTAGACTACCCGAGACTTCGATATCCGATCACTTTTTACTGTAAAGGATAGCGTGAGATACCTTACAATATGCTCGAACGATTTTCTCGACAGTGTGTGACGTCTGCCATCCCGCATTAGGCAGCATAGGAAATATTCCCTCTCATTAGGGGACCCCCTGCTTAGTAGTATAGTAAATGGGTTGATAGTTTGGTGATCAAACATTTTAGTGTCAAAATATCATAATTTAAAAATAGCAAAATTCTGAGCACCGACCCGTACCACCATCACTGACGATTATTGTTTCGTTGACGTTAATTAGGTCGAGTACACGTGAACTCGACGCTCGTGCCAGTGACGTTAACGACGAAACAATTGGTAATTCGTTAGCGTCAGTAGTTAGGTCCTTTGTACAGGATAGTGTAGTGACGCTGTGTGGGCCTTTGCTAAGAATAGAAAATCTCTCTCTTCCAGTCTATGATGTAGGTGATGTTTAAAAATATATATGTAAGGTATAAGAGAGAAATGATACTTGGAATGTCGTGCATAGATATAGATATTTTTAACATTATCCAACATCTGCCACTAAATGTAATCAGATTAATTTTTATAATCGCATTATACCAATTTAACTCTACCAAAATAATCATTCAAACAACATGCAACATGATCGCACCAGAACCGACCAACACACATTGAGATAACAGGCAATTTATCACACCATCAAAAATGATGGCTGGCATAAAATATTCAGTGTATACGAACACTCATAAACAACAGTAATCGTCTCATCCACGTGGAATTTAAAAATAAAAATTCGCCATCGCCCTTTTGAGTTATTGGGCAATAGAAAATTCCGTGATGATTATTTATTCTAGGAACGAAGGTAACATAAAATCAGCTGTTTGTTTGCCTGTATTGTGTGAATTAGCTCACGGAAACTCGGCTCGTAAAAATTGGAATAACGGTCTGTCGATACTTAAACAAACTCCCAATTTCTTTATCGAATTATACTGACTGGCCATAGTAACAAAACTTTCTAGGCAGACAACATTGTAGTACGCCTCAATTATTACATAAATTCTCAGTACAAAATTGGAACAGTGCCCAAAATTGGTCTTATCTAACTAAAACAAACCTATCTCCCAATACCGATAACGACATCTGTATATGTTTTTGCCCATGAGGAAAGTTAAGTAATTTGTGTAATTCTTGCTAATTTAGTAATAAAGTAGTAGGAGAACATGCACTATACCTTTCTTGATGTCAGAAGTGAAAAGCCCGAGACGGTAAGCATAACGTCAGCCAAACCAGTGTCTGATTCTGATGACGAAGCCGTGAACGACGCCTAAGACGTCAATGCTTTTGGTGACGTAGGACACCACCTTAATGTTTACTCAACAGATGACTATTGAAATTCACGTGTCATAAATAGCACGCAAGCCAGACGTCTAAATAATAATGCCCCTGACATTCCTGATAATACTCTAAAGTTTTTTAAGACTGCATAAGCAGTCGACAAAGAGAATTAACCTCGTGAACCATGATAAAGTTAATTAAAAACAAAATACGAGGCGAAAATACATTCTTATCTTACTCATGATTGATGTCAAGGCAAAGAACGTCTGAATGAAAGTAAAGAATACAGCTTATGACGCCGTATAAGTTGCTCACTGAAGGAAAACATAGCAGATTACTTACGCACCATTGAACTTAAGACCGTTTCTAAAAATATAGTATGTAGCTCCTAAACTTGAAATTATAGATTTTACGAACTTTCGAATTCACGATGCAAAATATTTTACAAACTTGTTTAGAGATTACCTTGAGAGAACTCACATTCCCTTTTATTATAGTCACCGTGCCAACACATAAATTGTTGCCGCTTGAAATCCCTCACCTCAGCACAATACATAAAAGCTAAAACATTTTAACTGATATCAGCAGATGCGTTCACTTCAAGATCTGCCGTTATTAACAGACGAGAATAGGTAAAATCTCCATATGAATTGTTAGTATTTGGACGTGCGCCCGCGCAGGTCACGTTAGGTAACTGATGCACGTCATCGACGCCCTAATATCTGTTCTGAGTTCTGATACTTCATTACAACTGTAATCTCGCTGCGAATCGCGTAGGCGGGGCTTGCCTCGGCTAATTCAAATATGCATTGCAATACACGATTGTGTATGTAATGTCTGTTTGAAATTTTGATTAGATTAATCTCGGTTTGATCTTTATGCCAAACGCTGAATCAAATGTGTGTCCACATTTTGAAACAGAAACGATAGCTGGGTCAAGAATTAAATCTTTTGTAACTCACAATCGAACATTTTCTTGTCTTAATGCTATATTTGTCTTAAATCTATCAGAAAGCTTATCTTTCGGTCTGCCGGCTTTCGTTTGATCAGGCACTACCATCTCGACCTCGAAGATTACACAACTAATGTTCTATTAGAACTTGAAACTTGAAGGTTTATTCTCTAAACTGCTACAAAATAAAATTACGTTTTCATCTGATTCAAATGATTGAATTCAGAAAATAAAACATGTCTTGTTATTTTCATTATCGACATGTAAATATTTACGTATGTTTTACTTTTATACGCGGCCATTTCAGCAGAATTAAGTCCTGAATACGTTGATGTTATCACGTCAAAGAAGTGAATATCTGTATACTTGCTCTCGAGATTTTATTATCTGAATATGCGCGAATAGGATCTTTCATCAAAGCCAACACCGCGGAAGCAATTTCGCTTCGTAACCCTTGCATGATATTGTGCTTATGCCTGTATCCTCCGGTGTACCTTTCGGATTTAGTAACGTGAGGGCCACACACCCATTGACGTCACAGTTCCGTTCAGGCTTATGCAACATTTTGATAAGAATTTTAGGCAGGTTGTTAAGGTTTTCATGTTACGTGACAATAAAATTGTCAACCTTCAAAAAATAAACGAACAATCTCGTAGTTTTGATATAAATTTCTTGGAAGAAATCAATACGACTGCGACCCAATCTTGCCTTCTGTTATAAAAATTCCAGTGACGTAACAAAAATTGTTCGGGGTCAATAACGATAAAAAATTAAAAAGAAAGTATGATTTAAAATAAGCGCCAACATTCTTATGAAGTCATGTGATTCTGTCTTATACAAGATTATAGCTCCTAACTAACTTATAGCTTATGTCTCAATGATTGATTGAATCACAAAAATATCCTCAATATTCGCAGTACTAAGTGACAGCTAATTAAGAACTTACGTGTGTTTTATTTCTGCTACTCTAAATTGTTAAGAATAATCCCCTCATTTCTCTATAATTAGCCAAAGAAATATAGACTCTACAGTCTTATGCCTAAGTTCCTATTCTATTGTGCGTCGCCAAAGGATCGCGGAAGCTAGGCCGTTGTCTAAATATAATAAGTATTTTGGGAGCAACATCTCTTGTGTAATAGAAGTATGTAAGTTCTGTTATATGTGCGATATTTACGTCATTGTCTCCCATTGTGTCCTGAATTTGTTTGCTATTAGTAAGATCAGCGACCATTTGTATTGATTTTGTAACATTGTTTTCTTTTCATGATACAACCATATCTGTAATTGATACTATATTTTTATGACAAAGAACACTTACAGATAACTCGTCTTTGTTCAAAACAAGATTGTAAACAGTCCTTTGAGATATCTAGAATGATTCTCACTTTTTTTAATTATACAAAAGGACGCCAGCACAAGTAAGCAGTTGCAGCACTAAGCACTATTTTCCTAAACAAATATCTGTACAAGGGACACCAAACGTTATGCAAACGAGATTTTAATCACCAATAAAGACGATTTTATATTCAGGGAAACTTCCTGACCAGAGCAAGCCATATCGCTGCATTTAGCGGCAGTTGTTACTCCAAACGTATGGTTATTGGTTCGACGGGTTCGACGCTCGACTAATCCCATTTGGCCAGCACTTACCTATTTTATAGCCTTTGAAATTGGTCGTGGTAACGGTCGGGTATTTCGACTGTCTCTGAATGTATTTTGTTTTCTGAAGCATTTTTAACACCCACGGAACTGTTTTCGTCTAAAAATAAATTGTTTTCGCTAATGAGTGTACTAAGCGACGTTCAATGAGCCTCGAGTCTTGTTTTATGTTTTTTTTTTATATCTTTGCTACAGATTATGTAATATAATGGTGATGAGAACAATGTAAGGAACACAATTCAACCGTATGTAGTAACAGATATTGAAAATGTAGCTAGAAAACTTGCTAGATTATTTTTCAGCCTATTTTTCATTGAAGAACGCCGGATGTTCAGACAGAAGCATATCTCAATCTTTATTCGATACGAATTGGTGATTTTCACTGTTCATAAAACTGACAGCGTCTGAAACTCGCGGGAATTAAACCTGTCTTTCCGAAATGAAAATGTCAAGATCGAAAGAAAAGCTTTGTAATAAATTTGGCGGTTTGTACTTTATTATAACTTGTATGGAATTTTGTTATACTTATAGCAGGTAAATTGACGTTATTTATAACAAAAAAAATGTGTTATTAAAAGGATCACCTGTAATATGAAGGAAAGTTTGTTTTCCATAAAATCCTTTAGGAGAATTTTATTTACTTTCGTAAATAAAATTCAGTGTTGGTAGCTTAGTCGTTAATTTTATTTTAAAAATTGCTTTTGTACTTGTATTCATATTAGTCGTTTATACCCGTCATTTCGTTTGTATAGTTGATCTACAAAAACGAAATTTCTGTCCGTTATAACTTGCTGACAACTATCATTACTTGTCCCAATTCCCATTCCCAGTGCTCCAACACTTTCATTGTGATCAAGTATGTATGTGAGGCGCCTATCTGTAAAGTAATCTTTGTGTTGAGAGCTTCTCGCTGACCATTATTTCGCATGTCGACTGAAACTGGATCGTTTTTCACGCCAATTGTAAGGATGCCTGGGGACCGGAGGCCGGGACCCTTTTACCAGATTCCCGTCAAGATAGCCTAATGCGTTATACCTCTATTTATTACTTCGTGAATATTACCACTTCTGATAGAAGAAATATACTGTACATTTTAAGAGCGCTGGATGTTTAATGTGCCAAGTAGCATGTATGTAGATGATAAATGAAGTATTGTTGATGCGCCTAATGATGCAAAGCTTTTCGCAAATGACTTTGTACAAATTAATTAACTGCCTGTAACAGGGCTCGTGGGTGTGCCATCTAAGGCTTTCCGACATGCTAATGAGGCATATCTAAAACTGGATAAATTGTTTCCAAGTAGTAATAGTCATAAATATCATATTAATTAAACGATTTAAGGTGTGGCGCTTTACTCGTATAGATAGTTGTCTGAGTTATCGATATTATTCGATATAGATCTCGATTGGTTTTATTATAACTTATCTTATATACCTTTAGATTAAATGGTGTATATTAAAATGTAATCGTAGATAGAAAAAGGCAAAATTTTATGCAGCATTTGGGAATGCGGTGGATACTAATTTATTTTAATGAACACTACCTTCCGTTGACGTCAGTATTCATAATTGTTAGTATCCTGTCCACTAATTACTGTATGATTTACCAAATTTTTATACGTAGTACTATTCTGAATTAGATATGTACCATGAATTATCCTAGACAGAAAAAATACACCATCTAAACTGAAGACTCCAATATCTGAAACTCCATTTATTTTGTATAGACTCATAGATAAAATGTCACCATCTGATATTTATTTTACACGGTGAACATTTATACCAGGATTGGTATTTTATTTTTACAATTTATCATTCCGGTTGGTAACTTCACCACCCATGGGACACGGCGCGTGAAGTGGGCCATACCACCATACATTTTCACATCGAACATATTTCAGATAAAACGTAGCATAGGTTTATTTATTTTATGTACTCCCATTGTATTCACAGTGATATATTCGGACTGGAATTGCCTCAATTCTATTATTTGTTTGCAGTAAATAAACACAATGCTAATAATAAATTGCTTATATTTTATTTCGTTTCAATTGAATATCATTCAGAACAACTCGTTAATATTCCAAAAGGAGATCGTAGGGCAATAATCAGATTGGAATTCAATTTTAATGTTATCACTACAACGACCTCACAAGAATCGATCGCTTTCAGTTCACTGCCGCCCATACATATTTCATTTATGAATGCTATTTGCTTCATGAATATTTTAATATTAGATTTGGATTCGTTTATAAAATTTGGGAATTGTGGAAATTCTGTTTTAGTAACAGTAAAAAAATTAAAGGTAGTTTTCTCCTTGCGTACGGTTGTCGATGTTCTATTTCCGTCGATACACGGTCAAACAGCTGCGTTGATGTGACGGTCCATCAGTTATTCCGATATCACCTATTGTACTCCTTCACGTGACTTTAGAGACCTTGGATGCGACTCCAACAGTCACGTGAACAAAAAAGACCAATCCGTTTGATATTGACGAAAAAAAAAGCGGTCAACAATTTTCGACTCTTGAAAAGTAAAGGAGAATGTTTGGTCAAGTTTTTTGGTTAAATACAAAAGACAATTTATTATCTACTTATAGTCTAGTATAGTAAAAAAGCTAAATTATAATGTTAGTTCCAATTAATATTGAAAAAGTCGTAAGTCGTCGTCGGTCAAATGAATAACAGTTGCAATCAATCATAATAAAGTTCTCAAAGCAGCAAACAGGAAATTCTTGTTCAACAATATGAAACGCTACAATTCTTGCAATACATTTGTATTTTCAGATACTAAAGGAACTCTTTATATCATTACGGACTGCTCTTGAGCAATCAGGATGCTTTGTTCTCGGAAAATTTTATTCGACTCGAGGTCCGTGCGTAAATAGTCTTCTTGAAATAAGAATTCAAGCTCTTGCTTGTGCTAAATCGTTTTGCGACGTGTTGAAACTCTAAAATAGATTATTATCGCTGACAGCATATTCAATAAGCATTACATTGTTTTCTGTTTAATTCTTCACCTCAAACGTGTTGGCAGCCACTTCAAATGTAAGCTCAACCTGAGCTTCCTGTGATGTTGTGGCGTTGATTTGAAACTGAATTACGATGTCAATTTATTTTAAACTAGCATCGTGCTAGTTAGTTAGTATCGGCGCCTGACTGGAACAATGCTAAGTGATTAGTTTGTTCTAAACTTACCGTATGGTTTCTAAATCTCTGTGAGTTGTCCAATACTTTTTTTAATTCCTACAGCTTAAAAAGGACTAACAATGAATCCTTTCAGTTTGAAATTTCTGTTCCTATGAAGTTTTATTAGGTACTTATATACCGAAATTGAACCTTAAAAATTGTTTTATTACAAACTTTTAAGTTGTATTATATTTCTATAACAACTAATTGTGTACAAATACCACTAAAACGCCCAGCACACGAATGAAAGTCATGTTATTTTAATAAGTCGTTCGATCGCGTTAACTATTTCGACCTCCGGTTTGTTGTTGCACGAAGGACGCAGTGCGGGGTTCAAGGTCGCTTCCTATTGGTCAATATTTTACGAGCTTTGAAATAAAACAGCGGTAGTATTTAATTACTTTGAGTACTTTATTCGTGATGAATGCAATGGTGTACTAGTAGGTGTATCGTAGCGTGTTGCTACGCCAATTTTGCAATTACTAAACAATCTCTTTCATGAAGTTTCGAACTAAATGGACTACAATTCGCACAATTCGAATATTGATTATAACCATAGTGATAGGTCTTGAACTCTAAATGGATATTTGTAACCTGACTGACTATGGCCTGACTATAGCCTGAGCGTTCTTATATGACCTATGCGAGTGAGACTCGCCCGTGCCTAGCAGAGGAACAGATGATGATGATAATGTAAATTCTGTCTGCCCTTTCTAAGAGTCCTTAATTGATTTATATAGAACATTCGTACGTGAGACTAGGGCCCTCACTTCAATTGACGTTGTACATAGACCGAGGTACATCTACTAATTATTTATTCCTCACGCGTTGGCGCCAACCGGCACTGTGTTGGCGCCGATACCGACTCGTATTTCGCGCACAACGCGCATGCTCCGCTGCGTATTTTGATTTTATTACACGAGTAATTTTATCACAGGTATGTGCGTATGTTTGTACGGTCGCGAGAGGCCTCATTTATCCGTGACTACAGTCGTTCACTCGATTTATCGCCAATAAACCGCTTACTCGTTTCATACGATAATGTGTACGCAAATATAAAATAACTTAAGAATTTTTAATCGATTATCAAAATAACTCGCATCGTGTGTAGGTGTTATAATAAAATAACGACTATTAAACTGTTTGAAACAGAGTTAAATTGTTTATGTTGTGGTATACATAAGATATCGTATCGTAGATCTATAGCTACCGAGATTTTTCCATGGAAACGACAAGTTATTTACTCTCTGCAAACGAATCGATTTGCATTCAAAATGATTAATAAAAGTGTGAATGCATTCAATGAAATTTCGCTACGGAAAATTAGCAGCTATTTCGCTTATCCATTTAATTTGGATTGATTGATTTGGACTTTTTATCATAATTACTTATAAATATTTTTATCCTAACCAACATATTTATTGGAATATAATTAGAAAGATTATTATTTATCTTGATCAATAAATCGACCTAAATATAGCGTTATTGTAAATTATCGAATTAGATCTAAATCTTAAAGATAACTACTAGCATTAACGTTTGATGGATGACTTACAATTAATTATCAAAATCAGATATAGAATTTATTTATCTCTCATGGTTATTGATAAAGTATCGTTAAAGGAAATAATTTTATTGCTAAACACGTTTACAATAATTATGTAACATTTCCAGATGTTAGTTAATTCATTTTAAGTTCATGTAAAAAATTGTGTCAAAGCCATTAGCCGAATCTCGTGGGTTAGATTCACACCAAATATGGGCTGAAAATTGAAAAATAGTTATCGATCTTGTATGAAATTCTAGAAACAACCTAAAAACCTTCAAAATGGCATATAAGCTATAAGTTTATTAACCAACACGGAATTTACCGTAATGATCAACTCGAACTACCACGCACGCAATAAAACGAGGGGGAAGCAGGACTCGTTAGAGATCTTAATCTACTATTAGGACGTCGTAATAGTATTACTAAAGACCCCATGTTAATGTTTGGGGCTTTGAGTATCTTGTGGGGGATAACAGTTATGCCGTACAAATTTTTCTGGAGTCGAGATCAAATCATCCTCCTATCCTTGTCCCAAATAATTTGGGGTCAGCGCACTTTATATGTCTACATTATACTCGTAGTTATACTATAGAAGGGTCAACATAACCAAAAACCATACGATCAACTGTATTGTCGTATCCAAAGTAGGCCCCCAATGTACTATTACTCCATGTTGATTTTACTAGAAATCCCCAACAAACTCTAGTACATATTAAGCGCTCTACACACCACACAGGCTCGCGACATTGCCGACCTCATCGGATTGCAAATAGGTAAGGCAAAGGCAGTGTCGCCGAGCTGTGTCGGTAGGTTCGGTGTGTAGAGAGCTTTAGGCACACTCATAATTACTAAAGTGTAAGTAAACAATAAAAATCAATAAGGGGCAACAGTATATTACGTAGCACACAAGCATACATAATATCGATATGAGTACGGCAACTCGGTAACTCGGTACGTTGACTCCACTTCAATATTTTACGATTATCGACAAACGTTCCGGCCTTCCGGTCCAATATGCAGCTGTTCATTCATTTATGTATACATATATACACGTACTTAATTTTGACAACATTTTTGTCGATAAGCTGCATCGAATAAGGGAATGCATCTAAATCGTTCTACCGCGGAAACGACGAGTAGGCCTGTATTTGTCAAAATGCTATCCAGAGTTTAACTGAAATACACCAAATATTTGGCCGATATTTTTCAATCTCATACACATGGCGACCATGATGCCAAATCCAAAAAAAAATATAGTGCGTTCTCTATCTAGCATAAAATTAAAATGCTTTTAACTTCGTTATTTTTGAACCAATTTAAATTTTGTTTTTGATAATCGTCTCTATTAATGGTCAACTTAATTAGTCTATGCGATAATTTTTTTTTTATGCCAGGTAGAGAACACTCTATACTTACAAATGACGCTCTATACTCAAAAGTAGCGTGCGCCGTACTAATTCTATGCTAACACTCGTTTTGCGGAAAGGGACAGAGCATCCCCTCTCAATCCCCACCAAAAACTTTTAACGCGTTTGTCTCAGAAATTTCTTGGTCAATTTAATATTTATTTCCAATATACGAAGTACGCTAATGATATTTTTCAATAAGCGTGTGATTATTAACAAATTCAACACCAGTCTTCTTCCCTATTCATTTCTAAACCAATTAAATAAAAGCTTAAAGCCTGCAACGTATGTTCGCACATCATTGTTTCTGGGACAGTATACACAAGAACTAAAATAAGAATTACGATGCGATTAAACGCTATGTCCAAACAATTTACTGCAGGTCACGGCAGGGATAAAAGGAAAATGGTATCAGGCGCTTGCTTTACAGTGGCAGTTGGTAAATTCAGTTATAAAGTAGATGTAGTGTAAGATAATGTAACTTGTCACAATAACAACAATCTCAGGAACCTTTTTTTCCGATATTATTAGTTTGTATTGGTTGTTACCGCTGCATTCCTAACATCCTTACGCTAAGAAATCGTTGCCCACTTTTCTCGCGCTGAAAAAAATCGGGAAAGGGACCTTTGTTCAGGATTAGGATATTAGTGTCTCAATAAAAAAAATCGCCAATGAGGTATTAAACCAACTAACCTCATAAACAGTTACTACGATTGGTACTGGCAAAAACTTTAAGAAAAGCATCGTTATTTTTCTTTGTGTTGGATTACATCAGCAGTTAATTCTGTACTGACCTGAATATAACGTTTGAATTAAGCCATGAGTAAAGGAAGATCAGTCACACTTGACAGACTTTTCACAAGACAAACAAGTCATAGCAAACAATTCGCCTCAGGAATTAATATTCATCACACATGCACAAATATTACATCATCAGTGCCGCGTAATAATGTTTTTAGTATAGAAAACTTCAATAAAACTCGTACCCATCATAAATATGGGCCCAGTCAAAGAACCTTTATTGGGAATCCGTAAAATCTCTTTTAGACTTCAAATTCTTCAAAAGCATTGCTGACTCTGATACACATTTATAGTGAGTATCATGGAGCCCAAAAATCAAATCAGAATTTCCGTATTCGTGAGCTTTATTTATAAATAAACTCCTTTGTAAATAGAACACTTCGCGAACTCTCCAAAAAATCAAACAATTTCAGTGTCAAGACGAATTCACTGAAACACTTACAAGCTTATTCATTTTCGCGTTTGATTCAGTTCGCTTTATATGGTGAATGAGTTTGTAAAACAATTAAAGAATTTCCGACTCATATCTAACTAACCGTACTAACAATGCGTGACTGATGACAGACAATACGATAATGACGTAACACAAAAATAACATGAAAACTTTCTTGCGTCACAGAAAGTCTCCCAGAATAACTTGAATCTAATACTCTGAAATTTACAATTTGCATTTACATTCTATGTTCGAATTTACTTACTCCTTCAAATAGCATGAGCTTATCCAATTCTAAATTCAAATCACAATGAATATGTCAAAACAATTTTACAAAATATTCCGAGAATTCAACTGGCGTGCCGTGTTTACAACGGTGCAGTTGCAGGTAAACATTCACTGGAACACGAAATGCTAAACACACCTTCACTAGGCCAAGTTAATTTTATGAATGTCTACACTACAATTAAAAGAATAGCATGGGCTTGGAATAGTAGCGTGAGTGAATATACTTAGTACGAATTAGTTGAATGAAACAAATGAATTCGCAAGTATTGTATAATTTTAGCATTTACCTAATATCGTAGTGTTTGTGTTCAGTGTCTAGTTTAAGAAAACAAACACAAAAACTAATTTTTACTTAAATGTCTGACACTGATTCTGAAAGTTGGTTACCTCTCTAAATTCTACTTAATTAGGTACACATACACATTTAGTAGAATTTCGAGATTATCTCACCACGGCGAATATTTTGAAGATGTTTTAAAAACAAACAGTTGTATGTTCACAAACACCCAAGGTTACTGGAGGAGCAACGTCGTATTAATTTCCAGAAAATAGGTTAAAAACGGAAGTCTCAAACAGAGCGGCCGCTTTACCCTCCCCTTACTTCCAAAGTAATGTTCCGAAGTAAAAATACAAACAAATTTCTCTTTTTATTCCAACTCTTGGAGCATAACGCTAAATTTATTTGGCAAATTACGAGATCCAATTCAGTGAACAATTTCAAAAGGGGACGCTTCAACTTTATCTTTGTATACGATAACAATTGTTTTGGCATATGCTTGCTTATTGAAGCCGTTAAATAACGCCGTGTTATAATTAAACGGTTTAAATGAGTAATATTGGTCATAGTTTGGCTATAGTACGGTGGGTTGTTATCCGCAATTATACGTGCGTATTTTGCGTTTTATTCAGAAGTCGTTCCACAGTCATTTTACGCAAGATTCAAATAATATTACTCTTTCTTTGTCAATGAGTACGAGTATAATAGGTATTAACTTAAATTGAACATTTGAATTTGAGTTTTGAATATTCAAATTGTAGTAGACATTATTCCCAAAAATCCCATTAATATTAAATATTACTTACAAAACTCAATCAATAATTCAACTGTATTCCTTCACAATTACCCCTAATCTCATCTCAATCCTAATTGCTTAATAAGTAATAACAAGTCTTGGAATCCATACTCGGCCGCTTTCGCCGAATTAAAATTTCCATCGCCCAGTCCGCTAAGATGATCCCCAAGGACTCGATAATAAATATTCATAGAGGAAACATTCATGAACCGTATCTGCTAGGATGTTAAATAGTCATTTTATATATGAACTAGCTTCCCGCCAGCGGCTTCGCCCGCGTGGTCTTATAATTTTTTCCCCCGTTTTTGCAACATTTTTCATTACTACTCCACTCCTATTAGTCGTAGCGTGATGATATATAGCCTTCCCCGATAAATGGGCTATCTAACATGGAAATAATTTTTCAAATCGGTCCAGTACTTTTTGAGTTTATTCGTTACATACAAAAATACAAATCTTTCCTCTTTATAATATTAGTGTAGATGTAGATAGTGTAGATGACTACCATAGTCCTTAACGTGTAAGGCTATAATTCGTAGGCTGTGAAAGAGGGATGCCACTCTACATGGTAAATAGCCATCTCTCTCTCACAATCTTCACTTCAGGATAAAATAATGTGAGTTGTTAAATTCCACAAGATTACTATCGATTGCTATACGCCCACTAAAAAGCTCTTAAGCATAAACAAATATTTATTTTTTATTTATACAACACATCTCATAGAGTTCATCGTAAAAGTTATAAGTAGTTCAAACTCGTAGTAACATGGTTCGTTAATATATTTATGTACTATACTGAGGTAGCCGAGGTCGATGCTCTGTAGCAAACGAATACACAAGCAATCAATCAGATTGATACGCATCCGTTCGTGATCGACGTGATTGACAGCAACAGAAAATGGGAAAGCCTGCTTAAGAAAAAAAAGCGGCATAGAAAAATTATCCAAACCAAGATACTTAAATTGTAGAATTGTGACAAGCTACCTTAAACATACAATATTAAAGTCTTATTTCTATTGCAGCTAAAATAATGTTACGTCTAAAGTTGATGTTAGTGCGAGAGCTAGTAAAATACTTTTCTATTCTTAAATTGGCTTGAGTAAAAAAAGAAGAAAACTTTGAGAACTTATTTTAGCTTGAGACTACTTTTCTATTCGGATACATGAATATTAAGTAAGTATGCAATCTGCAGTGGAGTTTCACGTTTTTACTATAAAGCTATCACAGTTTGAATTCTAAATGAATTGAAAAAAAAAACTTAATTTCAGTGTGCTTGAATGAATGTTTTTCTACGACGTATTGCAATGTTTTAACAGAATTATTTTTGCTAATTAATGCAAACTCCTTTGCTTTTTCTTTTATGAGGCAATATTATGATGGTTGCTATCCTTGACACCGGAACATTTATTTTCCGTTCTATTTATATTTATTTACTAACGTAACTGGATTTAGCTACCGTTGGTTTTTATAAGGCACTTTAGAATTTGAATAATGTTGTATTAACTAATGAGTCACGTAACGTTTTCGATTTAGAATGAATAGGTACCTATTCGTGCGTCATAAACATTAATTAATTTGAAAACAAGATCTTCCTAACTCATATTTAAATTGGGAAATATGTCAAGAAGCTGATGGTATTTATGTACTCAAATGAAAACGTTTTTTTTTTAAATGAAATTAAAATGGCTGTCAAGAAACAGTTTCTAAGTTTGACTTACTATAAATAATAATATCGAATTTAATATACAGTTTACATAATAATTTATTATACGTTAGCTCCACGAATGAGCAATAGGTGTAGGGGAGGGCTTAAGAAAAAATGGATGGATAGCGTTAAATATGACGATGCACTGAAGGAAATACGTGACAAGGTGCATGGTGATAGAGAGAATTAGAGACTGATGAACAAAACATACTGCAGTAACCCGTAATACGAAAAAAGAGCGAAGAAGTGCGACTGCAGCTAGCAATTTTACACAGATTGTAGGTAACATGTAAAATACCCATAAAGATTTATATAAAATCTCGATTCCACAATCAACAATTTCATTGTACAGTATAAATTTTACGACGACCGTAGCGTGGGTAGTTGTGCGTTATCGCATGCCCGTTCATGCTCATCCAATATGAATGGAAAGGAATACGTCGCTTTTATATCACCATTCGAAACTGTTCGCATAAAATTTACGATTACAATATTTGGGTTACACAAAAATAGGTCTTATAATCAGCCTACGGTTAAAATTTGGTTCCATACATTATGTGTTGTTATAGTCAAATATAATAATCTCGAACAGTAAAAAGTTAATCTTTATTTATAGAATGCTAAGCCTCAATTCGCACGTACTGACTACTGTTGATACAATATAAATTTTGTTACAGTACACTATCTATTGATAGAACATGGATTGTGTTAAGTTCGATGATGAGGATTGAATGAGCAGGTGACGGCTAACAGGGATGAATGGAAGAAAAGGATAGACTGCACCGACCCCAAATAAATTTGGTCCAGGGCAGGAAGATGATGATTCTCTATTGATAGAACATCGATTATACCAAATTTCACTGAAAAACAATATTCATGAAGCATCAGTAGTAGCGGAACATACATCAAACGTATTTGAAGATGTTTTAGTGTTTGTTTATCTAATTAAAGAAACAGACGTTTTTGTTCGACATGTTTTCTTTAGCTCCAACTATGTTTTGTCATCGTTTTTTCTGCCATTGGGTTTTCAACAATCATTCACAAAACATTCATAAAATTTTCGCAAAAAATAGCAAATTTCTGCTATTTTATTAGAACTTCCCGAGGTTGGAAAATTGTTGATTAGTCAAGTGTTTGGTATTTTGTGATATGATTACTGCAACACATTGATAATATGGTCTAGAATTACGGATTTTGCTATTAGAACCTACCACAAATGTACTTGATATTTCAGAATCATTACAGTTTAAATCATCAGAATCACAGCCCATTAAATAAGGAAATATTTAAGCAGAGTACTTCACCAGAAAAGTTAACCATCAAATCTAACCTTTCATTATCTTTGTCCTCAGGTCTTAGCGGTTCTAAAGCCGACCTGCAGCACAGGCGCGAAGTGTTCGGTTCAAATTTGATCCCACCAAAGCCCCCCAAGACTTTCCTCACGTTAGTCTGGGAGGCCCTGCAAGACGTGACCCTCATTATCTTGGAGGTGGCAGCCGTAGTCTCCTTAGGGTTGAGTTTCTACAAACCGTCAGATGACCCTGCCGATGCTGGTAAGTTTTACGTACCATTTTTAACTGTAAAATCCCTAGAATAGGAAGTTGTGAAAATTACCTATATTTGGGTTTCCTTTAGGATCATTTTAGGAGATATCTAGTAAGTTCAACCAGCAGGCTATACAGACTGATAATGTCTAGTACATATATGATTTAAAGGTAAAGCTTTGACCAGCGCTGTAACATTTAGAGTATCATTAGATTCGTGATTCGTGACTGTCACCATAAGATACCATGTAAGGCTGCGATCGATCGCAAAGGCCCATGCGCTCAATGTAAATTATTCAGAGCCCAGTTTTTGCCGGGTTTTAACGCGTATTCCACATGCAAAGTCTTTAGAAGACTATATAGATGTTATAGACGTTATCGATGTGTGTAAATAGCCTTGCAAAAGCTTTCTGTCAGCATTGCTAGCGATAAAATAGGTTATCATCACTGATCAGGAAAAGCCAGATTCTAATCTGGCTCAAAATTTTGTAGGGAAATAATCGTTGGTAAGGCTTAGTCTTTCTTATACGAATTCTATTGCTTTATGTTTATGGAAATATATATAGATAGATGAAGCTTGTTTTTCTTTAAAGATTAAGTTTTGGAAGCTCAATATGTATGTATTTATTTTACGAAATAGAGTTATCAAACTGTCCCCATTATGTATGCACTTTATAGAAAACCTTAGAATAAGGTAATGTATATTAATTAATGTATTTTTTTCTTTTCAATAACAATGTGGAAACATTAGACGACCCTGGTAAGATTATGTGATTAGAAATAACACGATTGTTCGTTGCTAGAGCTATGTAGGTACTCGAGTACAATTGGAGAATAGATAGAATGCTGGGTACAGGTCTGATAGTCGAAAGGCAACGAGTGTGGCTTCCGATGGCTTCGTTAGATCAGGCCATCTAAGGCTAGCACTAAAGTTGGCTTCTCTAGCCACAGTCTGTACCCAGCCGTAAACGAAAGTCAAAAATTCTTTACACGAGACTTGCAACTAAATCGATACTTTGTGTTGTCATACTAAATGTCTGTGTCGGGTATTTTTGTGTCTGTTTCTATACCATGGTTTAGTACCACGTGGGTGGCTCATAGTGCCGGTATCGATTCGATCTTGCTATGATACAATACAAGAAAGAAATCAAGAAACAACAGATAATATTCAACGAAATATCTCGTAACAAGATCTTATCGAGAACTACTTAAATATCGGCACTATAACGCGAATTGGCACTAAATTCTAAGACTTTTGCATTTTGATGAAATGATCCGTAGCTAAAATTAAACACGCTGCATTTACTAGTCGACATTTACTACGGAAACACGGAACTATTGAATAAAGCCAACTGTAAAACAACGCTAATTGAAAGCGGTAAATGATAAACGATTCAGTGGAGCTTTCCGTTACCCTCGACCAACAAATGCAGCATCTAAAATTGTTACGACTGTACAAACTTTGGTGTCATGAACATAGACCATGGTTACGGGGCATGTTATTGATTTAGTTGCGCACATCGAGTACCACATTGTAGAATGCACCCTGGTTAACCCCATCCAAC
The DNA here is from genome assembly GCA_946251955.1 of Acronicta psi. Lineage (NCBI taxonomy): Eukaryota > Metazoa > Arthropoda > Insecta > Lepidoptera > Noctuidae > Acronicta > Acronicta psi. The sequence continues at coordinate 6,320,375 of OX276493.1, read as the reverse complement.
CCTGTAGGTCTTTCCGTCTGCTTGTGTGCTAGTCTGTATATTCTCTGATTATCGTCAACTTTGGTAAATCTATCTGATCGCAGTTTTTTTTCCTAAAAATTTAAAGAAAAATTTAAAATGAAGAAAAATTTAGAATTCATACCCAATGGAGTTGTTTTAACTAAAGTTGCAACGAGTTTCACTTTAGTTTTTGTTTATATAAAATGTAACGATCAAAACAACGAAACAGATACATATATTTCTGACCGATATTGTGAAGGCATACATGAATTCAATGAACTGAAAGGAATCTACATAATCACGGCGCGGCGATCAGTTCACATTAATATTTTATCAAATTATGTGTGAAATTGAAATTCCCAATTCATGGATGAGATTTTTGCTATATTATATCAATATTTACATCTTTTATATCTTCCATTTCCTTTGAATCTGCACTCTCACTTTTAGGGGTAATTTTCTTATTATTATTATATTACACTTCTTAGTCTTCTATAAATAAATATATTAAAAATGTCAATGTGACATTTAAAAGTATTGTTACGATATTATTTTGAATTCCAATATTATTATTATGTTGATAATCTTGTATGCTAATTCCAAATCCTATGTATCTTTCTTCTTTTCGAAGTTATTTCTATGCAGAATAGTGAAACTTAATTTTTATTAGTTTCTTTTTATCCTTTTTGTGTAGATCCTCCCATAAAATTGAAATGGAAATGTCACAAAGGTTACAACTCCTGGAGTATAACAGCACTATTAAATAGAACGGCACACGATTTTAGTCTGTGCTCCACCTTGCTGCTTATGACATCTTCTCTCTCGTTCTTCCTCTTACTCGTGTCTATATCTGTCTGTCTCTTAGTAGTGTGATTGAAATACATGTTCGTTGATGGTGTTTGTTTAGATGGAGTATTATTTTATAAGGTCAATTTTCGTTTAATTGTTTAGTGAATGGTAATTAATGTTATAGGTGTTATTCATGTTGTTTTAAATAAAGATGTACCGTTAAGGAAAACTGGAACTAATCCAAAATGTATTTCGTTGTCATGATTATGTGAAAATAAACTAGTCTTAAAATGCGCTTTTCAAAATGTCCTGCTAGATGCTTTTAATTGTATCGCCATAATAAATATAATAAAGAAGCAACTGATAATACTTCAAGCTTTAAAATAATGCAATAACACAATAGTAATTAAGTCTTCCTGTATTTAAAGAATACTGCTTTTAGTACCCGCTTAACAACCACTTAAAATCATTATATATTGTATCCAATATATTCCGCTTATGGCCGTCCATTCTGGACATACCTACGTCTATTGAAGGGTGCAGATAACCATAGCCCTTCTCATCCCCATGTACCTCTAGTTTATCGAACTGTTTCAGAGAAGCAAAATAATTTTATTTAAAACAAACAATTACCAACATTACAAATAGAACTTTTTGAAACACAAAAGAGGATATATTTGTTGATATAGTAATTGTTTTGCTTTTCTCAAATAAGATGTAGTTCTTCTAGTCACTTGAGGATACTTATATAGTCTTTAGAGCAGTGTGTGTTCCAACACGCATTATAAGCAGCACTGCGTGTTAAATTTTAGCTTTATCTTTCTCAATCCGTGTTCAGTAGTAATACAATATGAGCATAAATTGTTATTAGTATAACATTGTACACAATTAATACCATAATGCAAGTAGTTTGTACGAACAAAAGAAGAGTGTTTTAATTAAAATGTAACATGGTATTTAATTAGGCGATAGTCGACCGGATACCGCTATCATGGCTCATTCATTTCGTATTGAATTAAACAGGTGTTATCAGGGACTTAATACTTCCTGCACTGTGGTACTTACTACTCACTAGACTAGTCAAAAAAAAACAGTTTTTGTATCACTTGTCTGTCGCAAGCAACGACATACTGCAAAAAAACTAGAATTAAGGTGTTTGTGACTTTATAATTAGATTAGTCGAAATTATTTCTACTCTATTTCCTTAATCGTAACAATAATTAAGAAAGTATACTTAGTAGTTGAATTACACGTTTCATTAACGATTTTGAGCGTCTGTGTAGTACAATAACTATGCTTTGGTAAACACTTCTAAATTTTGTGCAATTGTAGTGTTATAAAATCTATTTTATAATACCGTCAATTATAAATAGAATAGAATAGAATTATAAAAATAAAATAATATCTATTGTATCCCTGTTTCTTTCTTAGAAAATTGAAAAAAAAAATGTAATTTGTAATATAAATACTTAGAATTTAACATTATTGTTTAATGTTTCCAGCTCATCTTGACGAAGAGGAAGGTCATTATCAATGGATCGAAGGTCTGGCGATCTTAATATCAGTCATAGTCGTCGTTATAGTTACTGCGTTCAACGATTATACGAAAGAAAGGCAATTCAGGTATGTGGAAACTAAGTTAACCAGATTTCTAGAAACTATTTATTATGTATTTCCTCACAAAATCCACTAAAGCCTTATTTTACTTAATTATTCAATCGGAGGAACACAACGGTAACTTCCTTACTTAGAGGTGATGAAACAAGACTCTTAGGACCTGTTACACAGCTTACTGACATGTTCTGTTCACGTTAAATTAATTGACATTTTAAGAGAAGTAGGGCACAGCCATTTATGGCTAAAATCTGGAGCAGCCCATCTGGGGAAGTACCTCCACCTTACAGAAAACTGCAGTCAAGTAACACACTTTATTGTATGTTGTGTTCCTGCAGTGAGTAAGGTTGCCAGAACTCCTTCTAAGGATGCGCTGCGCTGGCAGCAAGAGGAATATTCCCTCCATAAACCTCTAAGTGGTTGTTAGGGTCGGCAACACGCGAGTGATACCCCTGGTGCTACGGTAACCGCTTACCATCAGGCGGACCGTATGTTTGTTTGCCACCTTATTGGTAGAAAAAAAATTGTTCTTTTTTAATTTATCCTTTAATCCATTAATAAACAAATTCCAGAGGGCTCCAGTCTCGGATAGAAGGCGAGCACAAGTTCGCCGTGATCCGGGGCACCGAGGTGAAGCAGGTGCCGATCAGCGAAATAGTGTGCGGTGACATATGCCAAATCAAATATGGTGACTTGCTACCCGCCGACGGTATACTGCTCCAGAGCAATGACTTGAAGGTACGGAGGACAAACAACATTATTATAATAGTTAGTAAAGTCTGTGGTCTAGTGGTTCGAGTACCGGACTGCTGATTACGATGTCGTGGGTTCGATTCCCGCAAGACACAAACATTTATTGTGATGAACTTAAGTGTTTGTGTTTGTCTGGGTGTTTCTTATGTATTATAAGTATGTTTTTACAAAAAAAAAAGTATATAGGTATTATATCCATTATCGTGTAGTAACCATAGTACAAGCTCTGCTTAGTTTGGGACTAGACGGTGCTGTGTAAAAATGTCCCAGGATATTTATTTATTTATATAGTCTATATAGTAATAGTAACAGCCAAGTTGCTGGGTAATATGAGATTTGTCAACTGAGGTTTTATTATGACAACGCGCTATACCTACTACATCTGATGTTGGCTGTATGCATATTTGTCATCTTCATTTATGAAAAAGACAACAATAGGACACATAGAAACTCTAAACTACAGTGCTCGCCAATCTTATTGTCCGGCTTGAAGTTGGCACGAGCTTACCCGGCCGTAAAAATCGGAGAAAGAAAAATATTGGACTATAAAAACGAAAGCTCAAGTATTAATACCTGTCGTTTTAAATCATTTTAAGCCATTATTTTTCTCTCTTCAATTTTTACTACCGGGTTGAAGTTAGCTCGCGCCAATTTCAAGCCGGACTGTACTTACTACAACTACATTCGAGCAGTCATGTCTGTCTCGCAAAGGTATGCATAACCAGATGGGGTCCATGCACTTGCATGTGTGCATATCTGAATCTTGCTTCGTGTTCGTTCGTAGCAATTCGGAGTCGGAATTTTTGTCCGATTGATGGCAATAAGCTCGCCCCCTATTACATGGAGTGGGTGTACTTTAGTACATCTCTGCCTATCCCTTCGGGGACTACAGGCGTGATGTTATGTTATCTATAAATAAATATACGACCTCACGCCATCAGACGTATCGGCTTGGTCCACGTGTGTTAAAGCCGCGGGTATATTTATCTGTACATCTGCACTAATAGCAGGTAGTTGTGCTATCAGATTTGTACAAGTATTGATACAACGTGCGTCAATTGATTAACACGAATGCCTTAGCGATCAAACATTGATAACAACCTTTATTGGGTTATCAGTAACCTGTTACGATATTATGAAAAAAATGTGGGGAGGAGGTAAATGTGTCAATATTTATACAATGTAAGTAGGTAAAAGGAATATTGCATAATATGTCGTAGTAGTTTTTTTATAAGGATAAGGATTTGTTTGTGGAGCTACTGATAAACATAAGATATACCATCACGCCTGGATTCCCTGATGGGTTAGACAGGGGTGTACCTTCGTACACCAAAAGTTTGCCGGTATGTTGAAGTCCCATGTAAAAGGGGGCGAACTTATTGCTATGAAATGGGGACAAATCTAGCTTCCGAGCTGCTATTGGAAATTTTACATAAAATCCCAAAGAACTCTGCTCGACTCCCGAGTCGAATCCTAGACGACCGCTACTGATAACTGTATATTAAAACATTGATATTCACAAAAATAGTAATACTTTCAAAACAATAAAGAAACACTTATTATTCTTTAATTTTATTATTATAACTTATTTATATGCATTGCAAAGCCAAATAAAAGGTCAAGATTGAAACCGCGTATCTCGGGCATTTCGAAATTATGTGCATTTTAATAATATGTAATTAATTAAATAAAATTCTTAAACGGTGAAGGTTCTTAACGAAAAATAACAACAACATTGAAATCCAACCACACGTTAGACTTTTAGAGTTCCAGACTCATTGCAACATCAGGTTGGACTATAAACTTTACTGCCCACCCTATATGCTTCAAGATAGGTTTAATTGTACCATTTGCGTCATTTGTAAGCGTAGATTGATCCGATAAGCTGTCGCAGTAAGATACGACTCAAGTTTCTTGATAACAATACATTTGATGCGGTATTTTTATCATTCTTTAGATTATAATGTATATTTGGCGAGTACGGATTTAGTTGATAATTATGTTAGGCATCAAAGTTGTTGGGAGAAACCGTTATTACATAATTCTGATAATGGATAGATAGATTAGGCATTATTTTAATAATCTAGATGTATCTGATGTATCCACTCTGTAATAATCAACCATAAGCTTTCAAAAAAAGTATACAATGATTATCCTCGTTATCCTAGTGGTTCTAAGCGACTGCTGTGCTCGGAGTCCTGGGTTCGATTCCGAGGTCGAGTAAATTGTGATTTTTCTATGAAACTCCAGCAGCTCAGTTTGGATGGCGATAAGTGGCAATAGGCTGACTCTCTGTTACATGGGATCTAAAAATATCGGCGAACTTTGGGATTACCCAAAGTTCGCCAATATACTATTAAGTACACCTAAGCCGAGGTGTACTATTAAGTACACCTCTGCCTAACCCTTGGAGAAAGATGGGCGTGATGATACAGCCTAACCCTTACTTTCATGCTATGAGAGCCAGTCACCAAGTAGAAATGATTTGACATGATCACATGATGGCACTGATAATATTAGACAAATCCTTAGAACAAGTTCAGACTTGTTTACGTTGATCATAATATAATTATGACATCGGCGACTGATCAGTCAGATCTATTTTAAATCTTATAAATAAATTAAAATTTAAAATAGTTATAATAATATTACTTAGCATAAAAGTGACAACTTCCAAGGTTATCAAATTAAACTTATTTTTATGAATACTTTTGGCAAATATATTCATGATTTTGTAAGTTCAAATGAATCAGCACCATGTATAGATTCTTAGTTCAATAAAACCCTTCCTTCGGCTTTTTGCTGTGTCGTCGGGTAAAAAGGGTAGGTTGTAACAGTTTCCTAGAAATGCTGGCAATATTGCTACAGCTCCTTCTAAGGATGCGTTGCGCTGGCTGCAAGAGGAACATTCCCTTATACTGTCGGCGCAGTGAATCCTCCTCAAACCTCAAAAAGGCTTTAGCAGGGTCGGCAACGCGTGACGCTTCGGTGTTGTAAACGTCCATAGGCTGCGGTAACCGTTTACCTTCAAATGGGCCGTAGCTTGTTTGAAAAAGAATAAGAAAGCATTTATTCAGACGGACAGACAGACACAAAATACATTTACAACAAATTCTAATACAAGTAAAGTAAAGTATAGTTTAAAGTAAGTAAAATAGATAGGTACATATAACAAGGGAAAAACAAAAAGAAAGAACGTTGTCGTCATGTTCGTACCGAATGGGTTACCAACTCAGCATGTGCTGGGTATCAAGTCCCCAGCGCTGGTTTTCAGTTGGCACCCCTGCAGTGACACACGGATGCAGGAAACATAAAAATTACATAAAATAAAATATAAAATAATCACAATACACAAACAATACCATGATTGTTTAGTATTATCAAAGTTTGTGACCACCCTTGAACACCCTTGTGGTATAAAAAAATATTATACAATTTATAAATGCACTTTAATCATGCTCAATCTACACCAGTGTACTTAAAAATGTGTAGTTATAAGTGTTTTTTCACGTATTAACATTAATTAATTATGTTTCAGATTGATGAATCGTCGCTGACTGGCGAGTCGGACCATGTCAAGAAGGGTGAATCATTTGATCCCATGGTGCTATCCGGTACACACGTTATGGAAGGTATGTATTAGGGTCATGACCCAATTCATAAATACTAAACAAATCTATGTAGCTACAGTTATTACCATCAAATTGAGCCAATCGGAATGGTTCCTTATTATCAACCTCTTGCTCTTGTCCGGAATCACTTGGTGTACCGTGCACACATTTTCTTTTGCCTTATAGAACTACAAATACATTTACAGTTGTCATGACCAGCTAGGTGACCAATTTTGTTTGCCTGTCCATTATTCAAGCTGAATGAACTACCTGCTGTGGTGTTTCCTGTGTGTTATGGCATGGTCTTCTTCAAACGAGGCCTAAAAAGAGCTCTCTACCATACACAGTAGGCGGCGGCTCAGCTCTGTCCCTGACGTTGCTGATGTCCATGGGCGGTGGTTACCACTTACCATCAGGTGGGCCACCTGCTCGTCTGCCACTGTAGGCAATAAATAAAAGGTACATTCTCAATGTTAACCTAAAAATTGCAGGCTCCGGCAAAATGCTGGTAACAGCAGTCGGTGTAAACTCTCAGGCTGGTATCATCTTCACGCTGCTGGGCGCGGCCGTGGACAAGCAGGAGAAGGAAATCAAGCAGATGAAGAAAGGTCAGTGACCCCGTGTTGTGCCCGCTGCGTAGCATTATAGTGACATTGTCCCCTTAGTGACGGACCGCCTTTCTGATGGCCGGGTGATGGTGCCGTCATGTGTTTGTGTCCAGGGTTTTGTTTGTGACATTTGTTTTGGTTGGGTGGTATTTTGGTGAAGACATTTTTTTTATTCTATTCGATATTTAAAATTTATTTTTAAATGTCGCATGGATATAATTCATACTTTTTTTAACATTTTCATGATTAAAATTTGATATTTTTTGAGTAAAAAGGAAAAATGTCATCAGAAAGGCTGTCCCTTAGCAAAAACCCCGCAACATAGTTAGCGTTGTTACTTTGCTCATTTGGACGGTTTGCTTTAAAAATGCTTAATCAAATATGTACTATATTACAAAGCAGTACAGTATACTTCAGCTTAGCTAAATGAGCATAGTACGCCCCGATGCTTGGTGCATACATTAGTGTAACCAGTGACGTATGAATTGCCCCCTCCCCTTGTCATTGAGCCACTGCACTCCCCCCTCCCTATTGGGGAGGAAAAGTTCAAACCAAAATTGGTAAAAATTAAAAACTTGAATACACAGCTGGATAAAAAAAAATATGCACCGTGTGCACTGCTGGCCAAAGTTAATTGACTAGAATTCTTTTTTTACCAATTTTGGACCTTATGCGAGATTATTTTATTTATTGATGACTGAATGATACAAATTCCTCATTTTTTGTCTTGAGTTTAATGTTGTTATCTATTACAGTCTTGTTATACGTTGTCCGTCTATGTTATATGTTTAACTAATAGCCTGAAATGTTTTGTGAACAGCATGACATATTTTAAAGTGAATCTTATTTCCATATATTATGTGTACGATCGATGTTGTTAATTATGTAAATTGTTCTGTCTCAATAAAGAAATAATCTCTTGATTCAAGAACCATAAAATTATAATTAAAATTATCCTAAAAGCATACATTTGTTAATGCAATTTTAGTCGCTATGTTTGAGCATTTGAGACTACGAAAATTTACAAAAGAAAAGATTTGGCCCGATTCATATACATTATACACTTTTATTTTTAATGGTAAATAAAGAAAGGTGTATTAAAAAAATGATTAAGCTAATTTGAAAATACTTATATTTTTTCTCAAATGCTTAAACATTCTATGACATGAAACCCTTTAGATTTAGTGCCACAACCAAACATAGTGTGATCCATACAATGACATCCAACTTTTTTTTCTCCACCCCCGACCCCGGCCTGCTGCACGCACCTCCATGTCGCCGAACAACAAAAAACTATAATTAAAAAACAAAATTAAAAACTAAATAAAAAAACATACACATTGATTGCATCGTGTAACTGTCGTGTTGACTGCATGATGTATGAACGATATATTATTCAATCGTTGTCATAAATGTGTATGCTTGTATGATTTTGATATTGGATACGAATATCGATGGATATTGGACAAAATTGACGCGAGTAGAAGCTAAAAAGCAGCAACGCAAGTCTACGCAAAGGAAGAGTCTGACCGGTAAGTAACCTTTGCTATGCCCTGCTTTACGAACTACCCTCTGTACACTCAGGGCCAGAAAATGTAAGCCTAATATTATTATATTTTACGTATATTATGGGTGGTGTTGGTGCTTAGTTTTGTGGCTTCGAGCTTACCTGTGGGACTGGGTAGGTTAATCTGTCCTTAAGTGTACTCTTAATGATATACTTTTAAGGCGAATTTTTTTAATATAATAATTTCTAGTAGTATTGTTTCTTAGTTAATACAGTAATAGTACTGTAGATTAAAAAGTAATTTTACTAATTTTCAAGGCAGTTGAAACGTAGGATCTTATAAAATACTAAAATAAAATAATAATATAAATACCATTGGTCATTTTCACATAACAGCATCCTAGTTGCATTCTTCTGTAGTAACACTTACTGTAGTGTTCCTATTAACATAGTGTATATTACAGCATCTTGATCTTCTCTAATATTACCAAAGGTAGGTAAATAATTTGTAGATAGAAGTAAATATCAAAGAAAACACTATTGCACAGTTTTGTAAAAGTACCGGTTGTGTCTTTAGGTATTTTCATCTCGACACAAATAGTTAGCTAATTTTCAAAATTTTTCACAATCACAATTTGGCAGACTTTAATTAAACGAATTTCTTTAATTAAAATCTTACAAGTTTGGAACTGAATTAGATATCGTTTAATTTCAGTCTGTTCAAAAAATAACTTCTAATTTATTTACAATTGGCATAGTTACTAGAGATTCAATTCAATTCTGAGCTTTATTCCAAAATATCAATCTTGAAAAAAAATAAAAAAGCGACAATAGTTTATCGGTTGCATAAATTGATCTAGAGGTCATGAATTCAAATTACATTGGACATTATTTGATTATTAATCATTAAGCTATTTCTAAATTAAATTGGTTTGCACTAATCTCAATTTCAAGTGACTTTAAAGTAAGATTGACAGAGAAAAAAAACTAGCTTGCATTCAAGACCTCTTGATCAGTCTCAGACACATATTATGGATTACCCAGATACAACATCTTTTATATTGTTTGTCCAACACGCGGCCTAGGGAAGCAGTGAAATGATTTGTCCAGAATTGATCATTGAACACAAAAATTTCCATTATAAATGAAACTTAATTTAGCTGACACTGTTATCTTTTATTAAAGAGAGGGAAAGGAGAGGCCTTTTTACTACCTAGTACTTTTTTGTAACCGCATCATGTAATTGTGTGTTCGACAACGAATATAGGAAGACAATGAAATGGATACTACATAATATGTGGTCTTACTATTACGTCTCGAACTATTGCCGATTAACAATCAAAATAGTTGTGTGCAATCCATTGATGGTATTGTTGTGCGGTCAGGTGACGAGGAGGCGACGACGGTGGCGTCCGGCAACAGCCACGGCGCCAACCACGCGCGCCCCGACGACAACCACGTGGCGGCGCCCGCCAGCGACAAGCCGCCCGCCGAGACCTCGCACAAGAAGGAGAAGTCCGTGCTGCAGGCCAAGCTCACCAAGCTAGCCATACAGGTAACTACAACACCGCCTGGAAACCTGCAGCTGTTTGAATAGGCTGCTAACGTTTTAGGGAAGCTGGGCTTGGTTGGAGAAAGAAGAATTAGGAGACACGCATAATGATGTGATAATGATGCATAGGGCAAGTGAGGCTTTTAGCTGGTATAAGTCCGACTATATCCTGCTGCCTCCTAGGTGGCGGTGATCCACGTAAAAGTTTCTTTTTTTTTATACACTATGGGCTTACGTTTGACCACTATTTTGCCTGTTGGTAAGCAACAGTGCGGTCCTAAGTACCTATTCACTCAAGTTTTGAAGACCGCCAGATTATATTTTTTCCGGAAACACATATGTCGGCAACGAGTTCCACTCCTTAGCGGTGCGCATGATAAAAGTGTTAGCAGATCGCTTCGTGCGTAACGGTGGGATGTCAAGTTTAACTAACCACCATTCTCCACAGATCGGTTACGCCGGCTCGACGATCGCGGTGCTGACAGTCATCATACTGGTGATCAACTTCTGTGTGCACACGTTCGTCATCGAGCAGAAGCCGTGGAAGGCCACCTACGTCAACAATTTAGTGAAGCATCTCATCATCGGTGTCACCGTGCTGGTGGTGGCGGTGCCGGAGGGGCTGCCGCTCGCTGTTACACTCTCACTCGCATACTCTGTCAAGGTAACATCATTATTACTGTTTACGACCATGTACAGTCAGCAACGAAAGTCGTTGAACACAACGAAAGTTTAAAAACATCACAGTACCAAAACTATTCATTAGATTTTGACTAAGGTAAAACATATAATTGTCCTCTATTATGAGAATTTGTACCGCCTTCAAGGGTCAGTGAATTCTGAATATTATAGATGACTAGCTTCCCGCCAGCGGCTTCGCCCGCGTGGTCTTATAATTTTTTCCCCGTTTTTGCTACATTTTTCATTACTACTCCGCTCCTATTAGTCGTAGCGTGATGATATATAGCCTATGTTACTCGGGGATAATGTAGCTTTCCAAAGGTGAAAGAATTTTTGAAATCGGTCCAGTAGTTTCGGAGCCTATTCATTACAAACAAACAAACAAACAAATCTTTCCTCTTTATAATATTAGTATAGATAAAGCGTTTTGAAGATTTCATAGTGTTCAGCTACTTTCGTTGCTGACTGTACTTGTGTTCAACCTATTTTGACCAATCCCGTGGTTTCGCAAAATCATTTCTTATTGCACACTTACGTCATTTAAGGTACATTTGTGCAATATTTTTTATGCTTCTTGCTCAGTCAGTCAGTCAACCAATTAGTGTTTTACTTTATACGTAAAAAAGATTTTAATCCTTTATTCTGTCGTGTCGTATGGACTGCTCATGTCGTTGAGAAAAAGGTATCGAGTCGGACTATCCAGGGTGCGCCAGAAGAACTCATATTGCGTTACTTATGGAGGCTTTTTACATGCACTTTTGCTGTTTTAAAATACAAGCATACGGGCCGCCCCTATAGACGCCTATAAACGCCTATAAGACGCCTATAGACGTCAGCAACACCAGCTGACACTTGTAACCATAGTATTCTGTGACTAGTAGACCATTTTTAGAAACATAAAAAGCTTCTTATTCTTCCTATTGGGGTAGAGACTATGGATTTCCATTTTTGAGTCCGCATTTTACATTTAAAAGCCATTGTATTCGACGATATATTATATTGACGACGTCTGTGGTCTAGTGGTTCGAGTACCGGATTCCTGGTCACGAGGTCGTGGGTTCGATTCCCACAAGACACTAACATTTTTGTGATGAACTTAGGTGTTTGTGTTTTTCTGGGTATTTCTTATCTTATATATTATAAGTATGTATTTACAAAAAAAAAGTATATAAGTATTATATTCATTGTCTAGTACCCATAGTACAAGCTCTGCTTATTTTGGGACTAGATGGTGATGTGTAAAAATGTCCCAAGATATTTATTTATTTATTTATTAAATAAATAACCGTCAGTCACCCGTGACCATGGACGCTGTAAAGGGTCCGAAACGTCGGGATTAAAATAATATCAATATAAAATCCGTAAAAAGTAGTTTTATTTCAATATTTATTTATTGTTCATTAACAGAAAATGATGAAAGACAACAACTTGGTGCGTCACTTGGACGCGTGCGAGACCATGGGCAACGCCACGGCCATCTGCTCCGACAAGACGGGCACGCTCACCACCAACCGCATGACCGTCGTGCAGTCCTACATCTGTGAGAAGCTCTGCAAGGTCACGCCCAACTACCGCGACATCCCGCAGGACGTCGCCGAGACCATGATCGAGGGGATATCCGTCAACGCTGCCTTTACGTCCAGGATTATGGTGAGCTTTATTACATTTTTATGTTTTTTAATTACTCCCTAACACTAACACTTAAGAAAATCATTTAAACATATCTATCCATTGTCTAGTAACTATAGTACAAGCTCTGCTCAGTTTAGACTAAATGGTGATGTCTAAAATGTCCCAAACATCTTGATATTAAACAAGGTTGCTCGCGCTGTTTGTTCGCTTAGATCTTTTAAACTACGCAACGGATTTTTATCTTCAAAAGGAAGGTTTATAATATGAAGTATACATGCATATTATAAAGAAGAAAATACAAACTCGTGCGAAGCTGGGGCGGGCCGCTAGTTTTTTTTATATAAGATACAGTAATCTGTTAAGCAAATCTACTGACTTATTTGATTTTTGTATCGACTAAGTGTAGTGTTCATGCAACTTTAGTCCTCAAACAAAATAAATTAATTTGCTAAAAAATGTTTTTTTTGTGTACAGCCAAGTCAAGACCCGACCGGTCCCCCGATGCAAGTGGGCAACAAAACCGAGTGCGCCCTCCTCGGGTTCGTGGTGAACCTGGGACAGAGCTACGAGGCCATTCGGGAGCGACACCCCGAGGAGTCCTTCACTCGCGTCTACACCTTCAACTCTGTGCGCAAGAGCATGTCCACCGTCATCCCCTACAAGGGAGGATATAGGCTGTACACTAAGGGAGCTTCCGAGATTGTTTTGAAGAAGTGAGTATTACTTAAATATTTGACTTTCTTATCTAACTGGATTCAACAGAAACTTCTTTCAGTGAATCTGACAGTGAATCAATGAAAAGAATTTCATTCGTTAAAAGAGAGTTAACAATGTTAACATTTTTTTTTTTGTTCTTTTGATCAGTGACAAAGCTAACCTACCTAAAAAAGAGAGAACCGAACACTCATTCACACATTTTTTTTTTAAAATAAAAAAATATAGTTGCGTGCAGAAAAAGCGACTTACCCTTGTTTTATTTTACATTTGAGATCTGATAGACATATAACCTTTAGTCTCTCGAATAGAAAATAAGAGGTGGACCGATTTTTTTGCACGCAAGTGTATAAAATGTTAAATGGTTTTCGGATGTGACATTTGGACATGTTGTGTATCAGATGCGCGTTCATCTACGGGCACGAGGGTCGGCTGGAGAAGTTCACGCGCGACATGCAGGAGCGCCTGGTGCGGCAGGTCATCGAGCCCATGGCCTGCGACGGCCTGCGCACCATCTCCGTCGCCTACCGGGACTTCGTGCCCGGGAAGGCCGACATCAACCAGGTCAGACCTCACACAAACCACACCTCACCTACTCAACAACCACCACTACGGATTCTAGGCCTGGATTCCCCGAAGAGGTGTACTAATGTATACCCACACTTCGCCAGCATTCTTAAGTTTATTTATTTATTTATTTATTTAATTAACTACAACGGATCCACCAATTACAGTAACTAAAAAAAAGCCTAAGTTTATTAAAATCTACAAAACAAAGCAAAGTAAATAAAAGAAGGTAAAAACACTTTCATACCTTCCTCTCACAGTACTTCTGACATACCAATATAATCTTCGTCCACTCATCCGCAAACAGATCGCCTGTTGGATTAGAATCCAAGAGATCGTTTAGCGCGGCCAGGGTGCGAGGAATTGGCGACTTAGCATGTGTAACGGTTTATTTTTATGTTTATTTTTTTATACGATAAATTTGGTAGACAAGCATGCGGCCCCTTTGATGGTAGTGCGGTTACCGCAGCCTATGGATGTTTACAACACCGAAGCGTCACGCGTTGTCGTCCCTGCTAAAACTTCTTAGAGGTTTATGGAGGGTTCACTGCGCTGACAGTTAAAAGGAATTTTCCTCTTGCTACTAGCGCAGCGCATCCTTAGAAAGAGTTCTGGCAACCTTACTCGCTGCAGAAACAGAACATACAATAAAATGTGTTATTTGGTACTAGTTTTCTGTAAGGTGGAGGTACTGCTTCAGATTCGAGCAATAAATTGCTGTGCCCTACCTCTCTTAATTCCATTGTAATAGGGGGCGAGCCTATTTCCATCAAGTAGGCACCATCAAAACTCTGACCATGGCTTTAGTTAGAAAAAATAGAATTAAATTTTACAAATGCTCTTGGACACGTTTTGTCACTGCAAAATACACCTTTTTGCTTTACAATACCACCCCTTATTACTTGCAAGCGTGTTTTGTCTATGTACGAGTATGTACTAAAGTATAACGTTGTTTGTGTCCAGGTGCACATAGACCAGGAGCCCAACTGGGATGACGAGGACAACATCGTGAACAACCTGACCTGCCTGTGCGTTGTCGGCATTGAAGATCCTGTACGACCAGAGGTACGTAACCTTATACTTTATAGTGCCAATGTGCGTAAATGTAAGTGAAAATGGGGATCAAATCACAGGAGATATGAGAGGAGGAAAGGAGGTGTGAAGAAAAAAATCCTATACTTACCAGTTTATAATGAAGAAAATTGATTCATTCATTAAATTAGACCCTCTAAGTCTAGAGGAACAGTTGTTCTACTGGCTGTCAATAGTTTCTTGACCTGCTAATAGTTTTAGAAGCCTCGATTGGTGCAATAGTCGAGTCATCAGCTGCTGTGGTATCAGAACAAATCTGTCAGGAGAAAATTCCAGCATCCAACGTATTTAAAATGTAATATTCACCGCATAACCTCTTTGCTGTGAAACTGAAAAAGGTCTAATGGTTGTGTTATTTGTATCTATAGAAACACTGTATATTGGGACAGAATTTAACACTATTATAATCGTATATACTACCTTCTAGGTACCCGAAGCCATCAGGAAATGCCAGAAAGCGGGCATCACAGTTCGCATGGTGACCGGTGACAACGTGAACACAGCTCGCTCCATAGCCATCAAGTGTGGCATCCTCAAGCCTACCGACGACTTCCTTATTTTGGAGGGCAAGGAATTCAACACCAGGATCCGGGACGCCAACGGGGAGGTAAGATACTTGAAAAGTTTAGCCTGAAAGACGATTTCGATTTTCTAATGATTACTGATTTACACGGAGCAATTTAATAGCTTGTTGAATGCATTTATAAAAGTGTGTGCGTTTGGACGATGCAATTAATTTATAGCTTCAATGTTATTAGGGAAGAAACTGACATCGAGTAACTTAGAAAAAGAAACTAGGCACTAATATTTAATAGAAAAAATCTATTTTCCCAAGGTTTATTTGGCATAAACTAGTAAGACTCAAGTTTAGTAAGTGCCAGTAATTACTGTTGCAAATCTGAGGTTCGTATTCTAAATTGGTTATAACTGAGTTATGTATTAGTGTTTTTTCTAATATTGTAAACCCCAAAAATTGGTTTGTGAAACTGTAATATCAGCGGATTTAGACTGGACACCGACCTCAACATGGTTAAACAATGGTGATGAACACCTTCACGCCTGCATTGCCCAGAGGATTAGGCAGAGCTGTACAAATATACACCCACAGATCCCTCTAGGTTTAAGGTCCAATATGATAGGCCAAATGGTGATAAAAGCCTTTCTAACCCATCATCCCCCCCAACAGGTACAGCAGCACTTACTAGACAAGGTGTGGCCGAAGCTCCGCGTGCTGGCTCGCTCGTCGCCCACAGACAAGTACACGCTGGTCAAGGGCATGATCGAGTCCAAGGCCTTCGACACCCGCGAGGTGGTCGCCGTCACCGGGGACGGCACCAACGACGGACCTGCGCTCAAAAAGGCTGATGTTGGATTTGCTATGGTGAGTGAGATCATTTACATTGTGTCTACTTTATTATTTTGTCTATAACTAGGATTGTTAAGTTATAACTGCGTTCATCAACCGATCTGCAAGGTTAAGCTACACTTGTCGCGGTCAGTTTGTGAATGGGTGACCATTCTTAGCACACCGTGCCTTGGAGCACGTAAAGGCGTCGGCCCCGGTTGTCATACAAACCGTTAATGCTCTAGACAACCAGTGTATCCTTCGAATATTGGTATTGCCCAGAAATTTGGTTGTGAAGGTCTGATGGCAGCCGCTTCGTGTAAAATACTGATAATTAGGCGTATCTGCGGGCCTAGCCAAGTTGCAATCTATAGTTCGGAACGACAAAATGACATAAGCTTTCGACAAATCGGGATGTCACTAATGTCATTTCCATACATTTTCTTTTTATTCGACTGAGTAGGCCCGCTGGTTAGACTGGAAACCGACCCCAACATAGTTGGGGAAAAAGGCGAAGAAGAAGAAGTTCTACCAAACATCTCATCAGGCTTGTATTCCCCGAAGGCCAAACTCCTCTCGTTCTGAGGACCCGTACCCAGTAATGGGCTGATGATAATGTAACCTGTAGTGTCCGCAGGGTTAATAAAACACACTTTTACCGAGTCACGAGGCAAAGCAGTCTATATGTCCAGCGCACGCCCGCACGCGGTCGCAGCTAGCGCACGACTGACTGACGTGTCGACTCAGGCGCATACACTCCATAACCCATATATCATGTTGTAGGGTATCGCCGGAACGGACGTGGCCAAAGAAGCGTCGGACATCATCCTGACGGACGACAACTTCTCGTCGATAGTGAAGGCGGTGATGTGGGGCCGCAACGTGTACGACTCCATCGCCAAGTTCCTGCAGTTCCAGCTCACCGTCAACGTGGTCGCCGTCATCGTGGCCTTCATCGGCGCCTGCGCGATACAGGACAGCCCTCTCAAGGTATTGTTAACATCTAATGTTATAAAAATAGTTTTTCTTATCTTGGCTGTTTTTAAATAAAAATTATAGTAAATTATTACTTTTTTATATTTTTATTTTTTAGTAAAATGTTAAACACATTACTACAATGTTATGAATACCGTAAGTGTTATACATATCAAATGTAGTACTACCACACCTGTGACACTCCATACAAACTTTCCGATACCGCTGCACACTACAATACCTAATGTCAAACTTGTCAAAATTACATTTGTACACGTGCATATGCAAATGTGTGTGTGAGAGTGCGTAGGGTTTGTTGGCAGTACAGTCCGGCAAGAACACCGGCAGGATGCGGGGGACCTGAGGTATCTGACGTTAGGGAGGGGCGGAGAGTGGCCATTCTGTATTATTTATTCTGTAATACTACTACTAATACTAGCTTTTCGCTAGCAGCTCCGCCCGCGTGATCTGCTTATTTCTTATAAATTATATCATAAGTTACTCGGGAGAGATGTGAGCTTTCAAATGGGTCCAGCAGTAGTTTCAGAGCAAAATCAATACAAACAAACAATCAAATATTTCCTAAAAGGCCCTAAAAATATAGTGTAGTCAAAATGGTGTATCTGCGTTCGCAGGCGGTACAAATGTTATGGGTGAACCTGATCATGGACACGCTGGCGTCGCTGGCGCTGGCCACGGAGATGCCCACGCCCGACCTGCTGCAGCGGAAGCCCTACGGCCGGACCAAGCCGCTCATTAGCCGCACCATGATGAAGAACATCCTCGGACAGGCCATCTATCAGCTCTTCGTTATATTCTCGCTCTTGTTTGTCGGTAAGTTGGATAACATCATTTCGTTACAGTTGTTCTACCTGAAAAGTTTCAAGCTATCAATAAAAACGAATTTATCGTACATTATTGGTGGACATAAATTCGTTTTTCTATAGTTGATCATCAAAGTCTTTCTTTCCTAAAATGTATGTATAGGTGAAGGAAAACATCGTGGGGAAAGCTAAAATATGGGTACTTACCTATTTATTAATATAACAGATCAACACGCCTACATTCACCGAAGAATTAGACAGAGATGTACACCCACAGTTCGCCGGTAGGGGGCCGAGCCTATTCATCATCATCATTTATTGTCCCACTGCTGGGCATAGGGCTCCCCTTCACGTCCTTAAACTAAGAGCTGCTACTAAGAATTTCACAGAAAAACACTGGTCGTCCCAGAACCTCAAGCATAGCAGTTACGCTTAGGATCTTTAGGCTAATCCCTTAGAAAAAACATAACGTAAATGTTTCTGAGTCCGGTCTCATCGTACAGGCGACAGGTTGCTGAACATCCCGTCGGGGCGCGGCCAGGCGCTAGGCACTGAACCAACGCAGCACTTCACAATAATATTCAACACGTTCGTCATGATGACGTTGTTCAACGAGATCAACGCGCGCAAGATCCATGGCCAGAGGAACGTGTTCCAGGGACTCTTCACTAACCCTATCTTCTACTCTATATGGATCGGGACGGCGGCTTCACAGGTATGATCCGACATGAATTGTTATATTCTGCCGGGCTAACATGCATGCCGCGAGAACATTTTGTCTACGCTTATGTCGTGCTTTTGTTTCGTTTTCGCACAAGAAAGAGCGAGACAAAAGAGTAGACAAAATTTTGTCGTGGCGCGCATGTTAGCCTGGCAGGAGAAGAAGTTCTTTGTCTACGTGACGTGATAATTTGGCGTGATGAATTGCTAAAGAGTTGCTGGATGTTTTAAGTATAAATTAGTAGCAGAGGAATTGATAATTAAGGCCAAAGAATCCATATTTAACTATTCCTTTTTTTACAATAACTATGTACTCTGACATGTCTGTTCTAGATTTAATCGTGATATTCAGGTTAACAGAAGTCCTTCATTTTATTCTTATAGTGAACGTACTGAGACATCGCGGTTGTACACATAAGTGTGAAACATAAGTGACAATAGGATATTATTACTATAAATATTTTTTAAACATAAGCTTATAAAGCCACCCTCTAAATTTGCTGTTCCCGACAGAGTCCATAATTACGATCTTCATGCAGCCACGCCTAACACCATGCCAATGAGGGGAAAAAAAAACTACTCATATACTAATCATATTACTCCAAAATTGTTGAACCCTGACACGATAAAAGTATATTTTAATTGAAATGTAAAACCGTGTAACACAATAGAATAGGTTGCACCATATGAATTTCGATAAAATATGGTAGTAATGAAAGATTCTTCAGTAAGAATAGGCCCAGCGTCTACTTGCGCAGTGTCTATTAATTACGAATCGATCTTTAAAGTCACCTTGTTAATGAAAGGAATCACCTTTAACGTTTGACGCCACGCATATTTCAGGTGGTAATAATCCAGTTCGGCGGCATGGCGTTCAGCACGGCGGGGCTGTCGATAGACCAGTGGCTGTGGTGCCTGTTCCTGGGCGCCGGCACCCTCGTGTGGGGGCAGCTCGTCACCACCGTGCCCACGCGCAAGATACCCAAGAGGCTCTCGTGAGTATACACCATACACGACTTCTTCCTTTATGAATGCATGTATATGCATGACAAGATGGTATGAGTAGAAGTATGCAGGAATCTTAAAAAATGGTGGTCTGTGGTTTCTGGCTCTCATCGTGATAGTTAAATGCCACGGTAAAGAGGATCATCTTTAAAATTAAAATGTAGGTAAATGTTTGTGTTAAAAATCTTAAATCTCTTGAATTTCATCATGATTTGATACAACGTTACTAAATGTTTTATTCATCATTATCATGTTAGCCAAAAAAGGTCCAACGCTAAACAAAGGCCTCCTCAAAGACTTCCACAAGGACCGGCCACATGCCGCCTGCTTCCAATGGCCCGGTCCCAGCGACCTTTACTGTCTGCCCATCTCGTTAGAGGCCGTCCTATGTTGAAATAAAACTACCTACTTTTTCCGGATTTTATCGCGTTATATTGATATTATTTTAATTTCTAGTAGTTTTATTTCAATGTCTAGTATTCGCGTAAGTGTCAGAAATCTGTCCTATGTTTTTATTACGAGCCACAAATCCTATTCAATCAAAAAAACTTCTGTATCATATTTTTTCCTCAAGCCTCGTAAGTTCAGAATCAAAATAGTTTGTATGCCACCAGCTTTGGACAGTACGCAGACCTAAGCATACCAACCTTCAAAGACACGTTACGTTATTTATGCTGCTGTAAGTGCCTGTAAGTCTTTAACATCATATTGTATTAAAAAAAAGTAAATTATAGAGTTCTGAATTAAAAAAGTAATTTAGGCACTGATATTGATAGATTTATTAAATATTTTTAACGTTCGGCCTAAGAATATTAATCAGCGCGATAGATTTTGTAAATATTTAGATTTTTTATGTAAAAGTCGTGTACATAGTTTACATTTCAGTATACATAAATTATTGTCTTAAGGTATTTAAATAGTTAGCTGTAATTTTCGTAAAAAGAAGTATGTAGGTTAACGTTGAAGGTAATAAAATACTTGGATAATTAATTATGATAACCTAACCTCCTTTTTTATCGACATTACATACAGGAACAGGAAGAAGAAAAGATGATATTTCTGGAGCGTTGAGAAATTGAGCGTGAATCAAATGTTGCAGTCCATTCTCCAAAATCGCAAAATCATTCTTAGTAATCAACCTTTCAGCTTCTACAAGCGTAGCTTGAAAACCAGTTATATTTTTAACAGCAATTTGTCATGCTAGCATACGATCTCCGTTATGGTAAGCGGTAACCCCAGCCTATAGACGTCAGCAGTACCAGCAGTAATAGCGCGTTGACAGTCTAAAAATTCGGTGATAAGTTTCATAATATGAGACGATTACTGGGATATTATGCTCAGTAATGTCGCTGGCTACATTAGCGGTACCTTTAAAAGCGTTTAAAACCGAAAACTAATCTATCTCCATACGTGACGTACCAGATGGGGCCGAGGTCAGCCCGACCCGGAGACGATCCAGCCGGGCCCCGACTACGACGCGGACCTGGATAAGAAGCCGCGCGCCGGCCAGATCCTCTGGATCCGCGGCCTCACGCGCCTGCAGACGCAGGTATGCACCACACTTGCGCACACGCACACACGGGCACAACGGGCTGATGGGGCGGATGACATGTGCTTACAAACTGTGTTACTATAAATTATTGTGATATAACATTTGATCTCTCTGATGATCTTAGTACACTTTAGATAGTAAACTTTAGTTTATATAAAAAAAATTAAAATTAAAATTGGTGTCTACTAATGTCGCGTGATAAATGATAAGGCACGAATTGTTTCCTAACGTTTGGATAGTAAACCGTTCAAACAAATGTATGCAAAATTTTGTGTCTATGTAACAAAGTACATCTCATCCGTCTAATATTTTTATGTCGCTGAATTCAATAGCTGAAAAGTTACTGAATTTTGTCGGGGGCTTTAATAATTTCATATGAACATATTGAAGTTGTTTATATGAAATTATTATAAAATTAGGAACACTACACAAATTGGGGTAAATGTTGGGGCTAACGTACATTATCATTTTGGGGAAATTCAATGGTTGAATAAGGTTTATTCAAACTCAAATAT
Organism: Acronicta psi; assembly: GCA_946251955.1. NCBI lineage: Eukaryota > Metazoa > Arthropoda > Insecta > Lepidoptera > Noctuidae > Acronicta > Acronicta psi. The sequence continues at coordinate 6,298,319 of OX276493.1, read as the reverse complement.
AATATTTGGGATTGAGTAAATTTTAAAACTGCGAAGAATAGTCAAAATATTTAAAATACAATTTAAAAAAAATTTGAGTGATGTGTTTGACTATTATTTGCAGTTATGTTCTTTATTGGCAGCATTCTTGATAATATGAAGATATTTATTTGAAATAATCAAATTTAAGAAAAATAATAATAATAAGAGACTTGTCAAGAAACTGTCAGTAATTCCTCATGGGTTATATCATGAAATTGGCTGTGTTTTGAAGACTGAGACGTAATATTTTAAAAACCTTGATGATATTCCATGATATATTACTATTTGAAAAAAGTTACCACGCATATTTACTAAGAATGTATAAATATTAGTAAAAATGTCACAGTAACAAAATCGAAATTCAGAATAATAAAAAAAAACGAAAAATAAAAAAGATATACTAGGTCTAGCAGATTACATGTTCGAGCTTACGAAAGAGGGATAAGTTTTGAGTTTACAGCTTTAATACAAACAAATATATATACAGCAAAGGTGAACAGGTCAACACTCCGGATACCTTGGGCATCCTAACGCTAAGTCAACGATATTAATGTCCTTATTATATATACTTTTACTATTTTTGCATACAAACGAATATAACCACCCATTTTCAATATTATGCATCCATATATAGAATATAATCGTCATAGAATCTATAGAGATTACGCTGATTTACTTTTATATTACACATATTTTGATTTGTATCGTACAGTAAGCCGGATTTTCACAGTACGAGTCAAAATAAATAATAATAATACATATTTTTATATCAAAATAATAATACACAAATAATTTTTTCCGTAAAAATCGTATTTCAAATAACTGTACGTTAATTTTTATTTTTATTATTTCTCTCTTAGTTTTATTTTCTATATTTATTTTTTATTTATATTTACGTCTAGTATTTTTCGTTTCATTCTCCTATACTTCTGTTCTTTTCGAGACGTTTATTTTTATACCTACACAGAGAAACACTTTACAAAGTAATAAATAGTAGTACGCTATTATTATTTTTGGCCCATTAACGTAGATAATTAACTCGTTGTTCGGTCACTAATTTTGTTTAAAAAAAGCCTTTTATTTTATCTTAAAAATTTTCGAAATTGGCAACCGAGCAATTTACGACTTTAGAACTTTTATTTATCCAAAAAAGAACTATTTTCATTTTACTTCTTTAGTGCCTGGTTTCATGACATGTATGTATTTGTTTACTGGACTTGATTTTATATCTATCTGTATTTCAGTCTTCAGATTCACATCCTGCTGTCTCCTGCTCTCTAAATCCTTATTTGTCATGAGACCGGGGCTGTCCCGTTAGTGTCATTAGATAGACTCGACAGTAACCGCCATGCATGAACCGCAGTATCAAAAATACAGTCTGACGCTTCCCGTTTTAATTTGATTTTTGACTACATTTAATACCTGAGTTGACTATACCGCCCCTCCCCACTACCTATTGGCATGCTCTTTTAGGCTGTTACAATGTTACTTATCCCTCGTATTTACCTTCAAACAGTTACTATGACTACCCCGATAGATATATAAATATAATATTATATACTCAACATAAACCACATCGCGGTATGAATATGACTATCTCTGTCTTACTCTATCTTTTATTTAACTCTAGTCATACTGACTGTTTGATTTTTTTTTACTATTTTTGTTTTATTTATGTCTGTTTTATTTTTTATTTTGAAGAATAGAATTTTTTTGCTTGTGATACGCCAACCCGAAACATCCTCGCTACTGATCCAAAGCAACCCAGCTCTGTATATGATCGCCGTTTTGAAAGAACCTGACATTGACAGGCCCGCACGGCGTACCGACTAACATGCGTTACCGATATCAATATAATAAGCAGTAACATGACTTGTTCACATTAATCATTTATCCACTTTCTATATTATTTTTAATAATTTTTTGTACCAAGTTGTGTTCAGTTACTGCTGTTGAAATGAACGTTAATTTATTTGAGTGTGGAGTGGATTTTTCTTGAGAAAAAAACTTAAAATACACACGTAGCGAGAGCATGCCGAGTGTGCTCGATACTAACACCAAAGTAACCGTATACGGTGGAACCTATCTCTTTCCTTTGCCGTTGTGTTGTTGTCAGTGTTTTATGTTTTGTTTTGTTTTCTGTTTTTTATTTTTATTTTTGTGTTTTGTTTTGTTTCTTTTTTTTGTGAATGTTGTCCCTGTAGCGTGTTATGTCGGGGTGTGTTTGGTCAGGTGGGTACAAGCGTCACACTGGGCAGCGAGGGCCATCATCCGTAGTTTGCATTGCCTTGCAGTTGGAAAGTTGCCTTCTTTGTGTTATTTTGCGTAAGTCTTGTTAGGCTTGATGTAGTGTCCATTATTGTAAATATAGCGATGCTCTAACGCAGCGTCACAGGTAAGTATAGTATGTACGTAGAGACAATATAACCAGTAATTTAAATTTTGTGAAAAAAAAAACATAACCAAAAAAGTGATTTTGTTTAGCTTTCTAACTTTCGACGTTCAATGATTGTGCAAATATCATAAGAAATTTGTTTTTAACAAAACAAAATGTTGTTTTAATATTTAATTTAGATATTTTCACAATAAATATCCGTCAAAATATACTAAAAATCACGTGAATTGTTCGTTCCTCCTTGGCTCCTAAATAGATGTATAACAAAGTTTCACGATAACCTGAGCATGTTAGATGTTATAGTGTAAGTACCTGTTGTCACAAGTATATGCGGACTAGGGAGCCACCACCATAGAACGCATATGGAATTTGATAAACAAACATAAATAGAATCCAGATAAAACGTTTGGTACATTATTTATTTAAATAATAAAGTGAATAAAGCCGTGTGAGGCAAAATAACTAGGTGTTATCCGAGGCTAGGTCTAGTGCACTGTTCCTCCCATCCAAGCATCTTAGGCGACTCTCCCTGCGTTGTGTAGGAGTAGTGTAGACGGCAGTCGATCTTCAGGGTAGCTAAGGCCTCGATTCGAACCCCTATTTCTTTCTCATGTTTTTTTAATTTTGTCTCTTTTATTTTCTCCTCCGTTGGCACTCTTCCGGGTCATATTCGTATCACGCGACACTGGCCAGCCCTGGCCCATACACGCATCACACAAGATACACATTATTCCATTTCGTTTAATTTCCTGTTTTTTTTTTGTTTTAATAAAGGGTCTGTTTTTCCGTGTTGCCTGCTTGCGGCTAGGACAGATATGGAACAGATTTTGATAACTCAACTTTTTGTTTGACCTCATCATCTCATGACCACTTTTTTATTGTTTCTAAAAAGCAGCAATAAGTAATATGTATAGGGTGCTGCACATTTAATTTTCTAATTAATAAGATTTAACTTAACATGTAAATATTAAATAATAAAATGAATAAATTAAACATTATTATGTTAAAAGATTTTCTAGTATAACATTGAACACTTTACACAAACACATCATATTAATTTTCTAAGGAAAATTTTCTTTTACTTCTATTACGATGAACACCGTCAAAACAAAAACCGTTCTTAATAAATTATAAAACTGAGAAAAAAAACATCGATTGCATTGTCACCATCAGTATGCACCCCTTGAAACTGCACGACCAATGTCCACTGATGTGTAATGATACCCACCCAACACTGAGATGATGACGTCACTGTGTACCGAATCACTAACACGGAGAATGACACACCCATAACAGTGTGAATAGAATGTCACGTGGTCATATCTGTCCGTGCCATATCTGTCCGGCGGCAGTTGTAAAGCTAGGGCTGCGCACGTAGGACGGTGTCGAATGGGGCGTGGAGCCGCGCGTCGTAGAGAGATGTTGTTGGCAGCCCCGGCCGGTGCTGGAGACCGAGGTGTAGTGGCGGCCGCGGCGGCTCGCGGCGCGCTGCGTGCGACGGACGCTCACGGTACCGCACCCCTAGCCCCTAGCCGCTAGCCCCTAGCCCCTAGCCCTAGCCCTAGCCGCCTAGCGCCTAGCGCGTAGCATCCCGGACATCTCCCGGACACATCCCGCCAGCGGCGGCGGCGACACTCGACCCTACTACTAAAACATTGCATTCACGTTTGATGCTGAATTTAGCACGGTCCAAACCATTCAGCACGGTTACGACTAAATTTGGCACGTTATGGCACGTTTGTGGCTGAATTCAGCACGGTAATTAATTGGCACAACTATCCCCAAAATAATTGTGCCGAGATTGCGTACAAATCTGGCACGCTTGTGAACGAGTTTAGCACAGATGTGGCAGATTTCGACACAGATGTGACTATTTGATCCACTTGTAGACGAGTTGGCACGGATGTACCAAATAAGGCACAAAAATGATAGAATTCGGCAACAAACGTGAGTAAATTGGACATTCGTGGCAGAAATTTTGCCATGTAATTTTTTCATTGAAATGGCAATTTTGTATGGTTTTAAAAGTTAACAATGTGTGCGATGAAATTAGAGCTCAATTATAATAATGGACATTTAAGGATAATCGACCCTTAAATAAAATGAGAATTTGTCAAAAAATTCGTTATAATCGCAACAAAATAACAAATCGAATAATGTCACAATATGGGGATTTACACCGAATGGATTTATTTGTAATATATTTGTTTATAACCCGAGTAGAGTGTCGTCGTCCAACCGTTAGCATTTCAATAGTTCTGTTTTCTCGACTTTCTTACGCATCCCCCGCGTCTATTCTGGCTGTAGCTCGCCCTGTTCCTGACTAAAGTACACAGACGTACCGTTTGTGTGCTTGACTGTCTCGCTCCTGTACTGGCACCGTCTCGTCCGCCCGACCCTGTCTCAGCACCCTGACTCCGATCGACGAGCTATCGACCACTACATCGTCTACCATCCATTGTCGCCCCGACCGCGTCCTATCTCGTCCCGCTTTGTGATGTCACTCTCTTGTCAACTCCAGTCAACCAGTCATTTAGACCACAGTGTTTGTTTTAGCAGTTATCGCAGCACCTTAGTTGTTTTGTTTTTGTATTACTTAGCTGTGAAGCATGGCGCTCACCGTTCCCCAGCACAGGACTCACTCATCGTGTCATCGTCACTTCGGTAGTACATAGTTAGCAACGAAGTCTCTCGAATAGTTGCATGTGGTAGCCACGACGTAGACGTCCCCCTGTCGTTCCCTCCACAAACGTCCCCGAACTCTGAATACAGACAACCGGTTAGGTCGTAACAAAGAACATCCACACCACACTCTATATAAAGCTATCGGTGGGTCGGTACCGCGCAGTGGCGCAGTGGCGCAGTGGGCAGTGGGGCGGTGGGTCAGCAGCGAGGGTGGCGGGTGGGGCGGCGGCTGGACGTGTGCTCGGTTGCAGCTGCGCGTGGTGCGCGCGTTCAAGTCGACGCTGGAGGACCTGGAGGAGCGGCTGTCGGCGCACTCGGCGGCCGGGCTGCGCTCGCGCCTGCGCGCGCCGCCGCAGGACATCGCGTACATCGACGCGGACGACGTGCCGGCCGCGCCGCGCACCGAGACCACCATATTCTAGAGCCGGCCGCGCCCCGCCCCGCCCGAACCGAACCGACCGACCACAACAACGCACCGACCACGACGTTTTTTTGTTATTGTATGCAAGTTTTTCGTTTGTCCCCGGCGGCCGCCGCCGTTCGTACTTAACGCCGCAATCTCCCGCGTAATCTCAACGCTATCGCCGCGCCCCTATCTCGTTTCAGACTCGAACGTGTTTACGCTTTAAAGTTAAACGAATAATCGACTCTTAATTTTTAGTACGTTAAGAATTTTTATTAAGTGTTGGAATTTCTTTAGTGCTAGGTAGTTGATAGAGCAATAAACTACTAGACGATGTTAGCGGCCCGATGTTAGGCTCCTAGACCGAATCGTGCCTGTAAACGCCGCGACTGCGCGTGCGCATACTGTACATTTTTCAATTCATATTTGTAACCTGTTGATGTTTTCATAATGTTAACGTTTCAATAGAGAAGTTTTTGCATATAATATATTAATAGTTTACGAGTGAGCATAATTTTAGTGTCGGGACCCCTATTTCATATACGTAGGTTATACGACTCTTTCTACCGGTCATTATGAATGAACACTGCAATTTTAGAGATGCGTATTTGTACATAAGTTAGTGATCTTTAAAACGTCTTTTTATGAATATCGGAGCAGTGATATTTTGTATAGGTAGCTGTATGAAACTAAATGATAAAACTCCTATTTAAATTGTAAACTTTTTAATAATCCTTTAACTTCGAAATTTTATGAAAGAATCTAAAATGAATAAAAATAAACTTTTTTAAATTTTCAATTTCGTCACTTACTTAGCTTTTTGTGTAAGTAGTTTGTTACGAGGAAATATTATTATTATCATGAGATATTGAGGGTACTTGGCAGCTTGTGTGTTTTGTTTCATAGTAAATTTTGGGACCACTTTTAACCCCTTCGTGTCTTTGAGATCTATATCTTCATTATATTATATCGGTTACGAGACGGTAATCTGTCTATAAAAAAAACATTATAAATAATTAAAACTTACATAAGATCTTATGTATACGCCTAAAGTTTAGTATGAATGAGACACGTCACGCTTGATGAAGCAAACCAAAACGAGCTCTAACGTAAAGTGTATCTTTGAAACTTGGTTTTTGCGAAATGTTACGAGATTAATTATTTACATTGACAAATAAAACTGTAAGCAAATTCCATAGCATTTTTTTTCGCCTGTTATGTTCTGGTGGGGGTGGCCATTTAGCCAATACGCTCTATTTCAGATGTTGACGGTAAGTTTAGGTCTGACACATAGGGAGCGTACCGTTGTAAGTATTCACGACGGAATATGTAGGTACACGTTGAAACATTAAGTTAATTAGAGCATGGAATCCGTGGTGTCTGCACCTTGGCTGCCCAGCGTCTTCGGTCCCCTTGGCTTCATTGAATCATATCAATTGTACCCAGAAGACTGTTGGCAACAATACGAAATAATATAACAGTATTGTACACAAAAGTAGTAAGCATAATTCTATTTTAATTGTTAATTTTTAAACTTATGAATATCGAAATGTTGTATTAATATTACAACCAGTTTAAATGAGTAATTTAAGACCAGTCAGCTTACAATCACCAACGTGCAAGTCCCAGTTGTAATACCAATTGCATATCATTCAATAAGCCGTTGCGTACACCAATAAAGGTGAGACCGCGAGCGGCCATCTTGTGACGTCACGTCAACAAAATGGCCGCTGCGACTAGATTGTAAGTACTGAGCATTATAATGGAGCAATTGTATATTTTTTGGTACAAAATGTTGTTTCTTTTATTGTTTTTAATTTTTAATTATTTTTGCTTCGCATTTACAGTGTGATCATGCTTATATTACAGTGTTATGCATGTATACTGATGTCTGTGAGTATTGCACAATTTGTATTGTTTTTTTTTTCTTTAATTATTATTGTTAGTAGATGTTGTTTGTTAGAGTCTCTGATAATATACTACTTTTAAAATAACTTTTTTATATTATCAGACTCTCGAAGAAGGTTTTATATCCGAATTTTTCATTTTTTATTAATGTAACAGTTCAGCATAGAATAAAAAAATGGTTTTTATATACAACCACGATAACTTACAAAACTTTTAACACTGTAGTCGATAAGCTGATAAAATATTTACATAAAAAATAAAATGAACGCATAAATTAATATTATCTCCACTATTACACCAAACTAGAAAATTAAGTGTTGTATTTAAAATTAAAAAAACAAAACAAAACGGCTCTTACATTATTCACTTAATTTTTTTTCTTTAACTCGGTTGTGTATGTACTTATGTATTAAGTTGATTTTCGTAATCTTTATTTATTTTTGAGTTTTACTGTAACGATACGTTTAATTGTTAAATAATACATACTTAACCGGCACTATAAACCACTATAGTAAATCAAAACTCATTATAATAAAAGTATTTATTTGACAAAATGTTGATATTTTATTTTGAACCTTAAACACGTTGATAGTTACGCCGAAGCAAAATATATCGCGAAGTAGCTCACATACCGGAGTTTTTTTTCATTTATCTGAGTAGCTGTAGTTCCCACACGGTATTTAAACATATTTTTATATTATTATTTTGTTTATATAATTAGTATTTGCTACTGGATGCCCTCGTCCCCGACCCAGCTAGTGAATGCCCCCTATCCTAGTTACAGTTAGGCACTTAACTAACGAAACTGCTTTCTTAAAATATTTCCATAGTTTTTCTATAGCTACAACTCTTCACTATCAGTAGTTGTGGTGTTCTAAAGCCAAATGACGTATCAGAAAAGTGTTCGTTATTTAATTGAGAATGTCCGTTTGCTTTTGGAATGCCATTGGCGAGTTTTCCACGTAATGTTTAGTTGATTGGCGACAAAGCAGTTTGGTTACTAGCGGCGCGGCTGTCAGTCGACAGTCGTAGTGACAGCGACGCCTGCCGGACGCGTACTCACACGTCCGTCATGTTGTTTTACAGCAAAAGGCGGACATATTGGCCGGTCGCAGGATATTTGTCAATAATTATTTGGCAGAGCACCGAAGGATCAGCGTGCAATCTGGCGGCAGCTCCCTGCCCGCTCTCAGCCCGGTATCGCATCAGAGCGATGATTAAATGCCCCAAAATATTATTATAACGACACTAAAGTGAAACTAAACAATTTAAAACACACACGGACTCAAACTACTGCCATTAAACAAAATAAAAACAAATGAATATTCTAAACTTATGATAATTACAGTTTTTCGCTAAAATTTCTAAAAGTAAAAAAACATTTTTTGAAATCTCTTAAAAATGTAAATGCAGTAGATAGTTAAGAATTGTTTAATAAAAATAAGTAAAACATTAGACGATTCGCAAAATATATTGATTAGATTTATATAATAACTATGGTGCACCAATATTTAGATGGAGTATACTAGATTTTGAGCAAATTATTTTATGACCAGTATATAATGGAACATTAAAGTTTCAAATATATTGATATCGTGTTAATTTTTCTGTAAATATTATAAATCTTTAAACGCATCTTTTCTTGTAACTGATAATTATGTTTTAAATAACTGTTGTGTGTTAAATATAAAAAAGTATATAATACGGATAAAATCATGTGCCATTTTTATAATACTTATATAAAAAATAACAAAATACACAATTTGTGCTACTCAAGTGCTTTTATAAACGTTTTTAATGATAAGATGATATTTAAATTTGCTTGTTATTTTTGTTTGTTTGGTTGTTTTATTGGAAGAATGCGATTTAGATGTGAAATATTAGTATTAGATGATGTGTCTTTTATAGAAGCTCGTTGTGTTTTGCCCTTATGTAGTTGTCGGAGTTGTTTCGTCTGTATGTGGCGGCCACGACTACAAAACACAAACGCCATGCTCATATTTTTATAGACTATACATCGATTTAGCAAGACAGTAGAACTGTATGCATCTCTTTTATATGGCACAGTTATATAGTTTTATACATTTTGCATGAAACTGATAACTAATTTATATAAAAATCTGTCTTTTCATTTCGATTTTATGTGTATTTTGGTAATGATTTGTACGATGATGTTGGTTTTGAACAGTTTTGCAACATCGTTACCACTGTACCGCACTGTCTCTACACTACACCACTATCCACTATCTCTGAACCTTCTGCTCACACTACCTTTTATTTTGTTTCTCTTCACCAAGGTACCTCAAGCAAATTTAATTATCATTCCAATGTTTTTGTGGTAAAGTTGAATATGTTTATATGTTAAGTATATACTAAATATTTAATAAATAACTTTGTGTATTGATTCTTAAAGTTAAATGCACCAAAAGTAGACTAAACATGCCTGCTACATCAATGTTAAGACTTAGAAGAGTATAGTATACAGAAATAACTATTATTATTAAATTTATGGATGATTAATCGTGTCTTGGTGTACACCAAAAGTTAGATGTAAAAAAATTCAATACGTTTTTTCAAAAATTTAATCATTACGCTTTGTAGTAGGTGCGTACACGCCGATAGTGTTAAATCACGTAAAATTTAATTAACAAGAACCATAGCAAAGCATGATTATTTTCTCGCTAAAACCTATCTAACTCGGTATAATAAACTGGTAATGTTAATTCGTTATTTCTAACGCTTCTTGTCTCTTAAACTTTAGTAATAAAGTATCTATACTCCAAAGTAACTTTCATTTCACCTGCCACATTGTGGAGAGCTGCAATAATAAGGTAAACTTGCAGTATTGAGAACATATTGGTGTGTCGATGTTGGTCCAAATGTTTGTTGTTGGCGGCCTGTGGCCAACATGGGCCCGTATGTGTCGTACGGTCTAGTTCGATGTTAGAACCGCTTGGCGCTTACACGCTGATACAAATGTACAGTAGATGTGTAGCTATACCCTACTACTGGCATGGATACTATAGTTGCCGCGTCTTTGCGTATATAATGCACATACAAGACCACGCAATAACTGCAACCCTTTCACACTAAGGTAATATTGAATCTTGTTTGTTACTCGCACATATACTAAGGCTTGCAGTTATATTGATTATGTTTTATATATATGCATTGATAGCTAAAAATACTAGAAATGCGCTTTAAATATAATCGCCACGCTAAACCAAATATATGTAAATAGTTAACACGTAAAATTAATTCACGACCAAAAAGAAACACGAAAAGCAAAAATGGGCCTCATCTAGATGTTAGTTTTACTATTGTGTATATATATGTATGCTTCTGTACTCTCGTAGTATATATAGCTTGTTAGATTGTCCTATTCCGGTATAACTTAGGTAGATATTATCTGGTATGTGAGCGACTACGTCGATCCAACGATACTGTGTGTGCTTCACTAGATATAGATCGCATGATGACAAAAGAACACACAAACACAAGTGCCGTTTGTTGACACACACACGCATACACACACAAAACATAATTTATTTTAAACAAAGTACCACGGAACCGGAAGGAACGCATACGATAAGTGTTCGATGTTTAAATGTTTATTATTATTGTATTTTTTTACATTTAAGTTTTTTTATTTATTTTTTATTAATTGCGTTTAAAAAAGATGGATGTAACGGAGCCCTGGATGGAAAAAGACAAAATTGTAGTTTATAAGTGCACACCCCATGAATGTGCTTCTTAAGGTACCTAATAGGATGTACCCTGCGTCTTATACTTTAGTTCTGTTTACTGTGTATCTATATATATACCTACTTCTTCTTGATATTTGCTCATCGCTTCGCGAGGCACACCGCTTCGTATAGTCCCCCTGATATACTTCTGTACTTTCTGATATTACACTCTATCTATTGAAAAAATATCACTGCTAAAGCTTCGAACGCGATTCTACCAAAAACTATTGCACAGCTTATGTAATCTCCAAGGAGACAACAGTGTTGCCATTAAAAAAAACTGTATTTAATTAGTTTAATATTTTATTCAAAATATGTTGCTTTTTTTCTAAACACCATGGAGGGCTAAAGAGGCTACTTATGAGTAATTATCATTTGATTCGCGAATACGTGAAACCTCGTGCTGTGCATTGCCAGTATAAGCTCAACTCACGGAGCATAAACTTTACGCTCAATGGGAGGTCAGCTGTTACTGAAAATGTATAACATGTTATGGGCGTGTGTTTTCGTGAATCATATTATGATTTAATCAAAAATGGCCTTTCTAGCCCAGTACATATAGTAGAATCGCGTTAGAACCCCAGCACCGCAGTATATATATCTATATATGTATAAAAAACCCTTTCCGCGCGGCCGCCAGCACTGACGGCGGCGCGTGCGCCTCTCTGTGTCGTACTTTTTACTTCATGTTCTCGTTTTTATTTTCTTTTCCATGAATACCCAATTGCACACGGAAGGTGATAGGTGGCGAGTTACAAGAACGATTGATACCCGTCCCCTACAGCAAGACGTCTACTGATCAGGCTGTAAGATTCCAATTTATGAGAGGAGAGCTTGTTTCACTCACTTTTTACTGTTTATTTGACTATTTTTATGTTAACATTTTTCGTTTTTATGTTTATAATGTTTTATTCTGTACTCTGTCTATCTATACTTACAACTTATCCGTTCTGTATATGTATCCCACTTGCTTGTGTGTTGTGGTCGACTGTGCACTTCGACACATATATGTTACACTTTTAAAATCCTTGTATACGCTGCTACGACACCGCACGTAAATCTTATATAAATGCTTACTGCACTAAAGCTTTTTCTTCAACCCTAGTGTACACTACACTCGTATATATATAATTATATATATTATATGTTCGAAGTGCGACGGTCGATGTCATCTGCATGGATACCATAATCACTCTGCATGAATCCTGACGCATGCGCTGTATTATTCATAATATTAATCAATTATCACATTGGGCTACTGAGGGCAATAAAAGCACATTTTTTTCACATAATTTGTGATTGTAATTTTGGTGTAAATGTTTTGTAAATTAATCGACTTCAAATTATGTTCTCTTGTGTGTTTTTGAGAACCTTAATTTACATTTACACTGTAAATATTTAATGTATTTTTACTACAAATATCTTGAAGTCGATTTTCTAATCGTTGAATGCAATGTAAATATCAGTTTGACTGTCTTGTTTTTTTAAATATTGATGTTAATTGATGTGTATTCGTATAACACAAGTTTTGAACTAAATAATAGAAAATAATAGGGTCTGTTAGGAGCGTAATTGGGAAAAATCGAAGCGAAAATCGTGAATCCATAAAGTATTACTAGAAGTCCCTTGTTAGATTGTAAAGCTTTAATGTTATTTTGGCAACCATACATCATAGCAGTTTTTCTTTTATTTTTTGCCTCATATAATGCACTTATAACTGGTCTACACATCGGGAGACTGGATTTCGTCTTTCGTAAAGGAATAAGAAATTACTACCCTCCTATACGATTGATAGAACTCGAAAGTACCCGCGGATGTGTGGCTAAGGCAGCGAAATTCGTTCGTGGGGTCCTACAAAAGTAGAACTGAAAAAGCCAGGGATTCGTCATAATAGCTTACAGTTCATTTCGAAAACTAGAAGCATCCAACGTCATTTTTAATCTATAAAGCTTTTAGAAATATAAAATTTTCTTTATCTCTCTCATAGGCTAGTACAACGCTTTAAATTAACGTATGTATTGGTAAAGGTAATCGAAGGTCGAAGGGTTTTTGTCAGCTTGCTTACAATAATTTCGGATATAGGACGTTGGGTTAAGCGATGTTGCTTCGTATCATGTGCAATGTATTGTGTAACATAGGGCGAGCATTACATAGAGCTTGCGCGCGTAGCTCACATAGCCAGACAGTCACAGAGGGCGTCGAGTGTTGCATGCGACACGGAGTAGCACTGCCCGGCACGAGCCCACCAGGTGTCTGTATTCAGAGGCGTCGAGGAGCCACCTCCTGGAGCCAGCGGTGCCGCCGCCGCCGGCCGCTCACTGCATGCCATGCCTCGCCAACCTACAGTTATTCTGTGACTGGAGTTTTGAATTACCTAACGCTTTCTTGCCTCTTTTTTATATGGTTCGGTGTGCTTATATATGTTGACAACATTCATGATCTGGTCGCCCCTCCAGTTTGTCTTATATACTTTATACAGGTTGATATTTTGGACAGTTGGAAGATTTGAGAAAGTTGATTCTGAAATCTGAACAACTTTACCTGAATCAACGTGGTTTGAAAATTGAAAAATATTTCAATTTTCTGCCTTCAATATATGTTATCATAAAACTGCGTATAGGTTTATGGTTGATTTTCACTTTTTATGCGATGTTTTGATGAGAATTAACTTTGCCAAATTTTACCAGTACAAAAAGTCAAGCTGTATATTATGACAAAGGGATGAAGTGGAGGGTTTCGCCACCGTGGTCTATCGGCATTCGTGTTGCTCTGAACAATATTTATATAACTGTGAATATGTAGTTTCCACTGACAAATAAGGAAAATTTAAATCAATTATTGGCAATTATATCTAAATTGAAATTTGTGAGTGGAAATTTTCGCACTGTTGTTTATGAACTCGACCTTTTAAACTTTATTCACTGTAAATTTTATGCAAATCTAGTGTTAATCTGTTACTTAAACATCACTAGTTGTAGTATGTGGGAGCATGGCAATGTGTTCACACGGAGTAGTGGTGTCGAGTTGATAAGCAGCGTTGCGTCAGGGCGCCACGAATGCCCGTGCGGAGCTGAGAGCGGCGTACTAAGTGAGGTTGCGTGGTGGCAGATCCGCGTGGTGAACGCGTTCCGGCAGGGGCTGGACTCGCGCGGCTCGCTGGCGGACGCGGCGCTGGCGGAGGCGCTGCGCAAGCAGACGGCGCTGTCCAAGCGGTTCTCGCACTCGTCCAGCATCGACTACGCCGACGCCGCGCGCGACACGCTGGCGCCGCACGACATCGACGTGGAGCGGCTGTCCAGCCACAGCCACACCGAGACGGCCGTGTAACTGCCGCCGCCGCCCGCCGCCGCACCGCACTTAGCGATAGGATAGTGTGCCGCGCGCCGCAGCTCATCGATGCAATAATTTAGCGATTAATATCAGTATTATGGACGCCGCCGCCCCGACCGCGACCGTGCCCGCGCACGAAACACGAACCGTTACGCTGCCATCGCTCTAATTATATTATTATACATACACGTAATAATAATGCTAAAACGATTGTGTATAAAATCATATTTTTAAAAGTAACGAGGATGATCAAGTTTGGTATTTGATTTTGAACACGTATGGTTGAGGGCGCCGGGCGAGCCGGGCGCCCGCACTAGTCGCAGCCAGTGTACTTGAGCATAAGTTATATTGTTAACTAGTGTGTTTAATTATTCGATTGTTTTGAAAATATTTTATTATTATACGCGCGCGTCGCGATGCGCGCGTCTGTTGAACAAATAAAAAAAATATTGTCTAATTATTAATTTTAGATTTAAGCGCAAGGATGAGCGAATGGACGTGTGTTTTTTGAAAAAAAAAATAAAGTTTTCGCATACCATCGTGTCATCTCTTACACGGAATGAAATGTTTTATATTGCTTTTGTCAAAGACATGTTGTGGGGGTGTGCGGGGCGGGGGCGGGGGGCGGGAGCGGCCGCCTCGTCTTTTGTATAAAGTTATTTCATTTGTAGCGCAGATCATCGTTTGTACGTACGCCGAGTGATATTACCGGCCGCCGCGCCCGCCCCCGCCCCCGCCCGCGCCCGCGCTCACATATATATATACTTAACTAAATTATTGAAGTATTAGTTAAGGTGTTTGTTATAAATTTCAATAACTTTTTGTTTTTACGACCTTTTCCCCTAAATCTAAGTATACATTTAAGTCATATCTCGAAGCGTAGACGCATAACTGAAAAGTTTCTATACAAGAACCGTAAGCAGCATTCTTGTGTAAAAACCGACGTAGTCCACTTTGAACATCTTCAAAATGTTTAAAATAGAAATAAACATTAAAATTGTATAGCTGAAGGTATTTATTTGTAATGCTAGTATCTTATGAAACAAAATACTAATTATTCAATTATTATAATGTACTTATTGATTATTGATAAATACTTCAAGTTTATTAAACAAGATATAGTCTACGGTGTAACGAATTGATTTCGGAATTTTTTGTGTATGAGCAATAGCGAGGCGCTCCACATAGGCGACGTAGGGTCGCAGCAGTGGCATTTTGAACTTATAAAGTAAGACAATGTACGTTAATCGAGTTAGTGACGAGTTGTACCGAGACAGTCGCACGAGAGCGGCCGACCGCTCGCCCTCGCCGGCCACTTGTTTTAGTATAATATGAGTATAAATAATGAGAAATCAAAACGATCTAGCGAATCGGCAATGTTCAATTTTGTATAGAACGTTTCATAGTAGCGGTATTTGAGAGTTGTTACGTTTTATTTGTGAGGTTCGTTGTAGGCGCCCTCCGTTCTCGCGACACGAGTGACACGCGCGACACGGTGACACGACACGGTGACACGACACGACCGACGACACCGACACGTTACGCGACGGACGAGTGGCGCGACAACTATTAAAACTATTAAACAATCTTGTAAGTAATTAAGTATTAGCTTCGAATCAATAAAGCCTTTTTAAAAAAAATAGTTAAAAAATGAAACAATTGAAACTTCACAATGTTTAAATAAAATAATATTAGTTATGATTTCAGTGAATAGAGAGGTCATGGTATCGTTTTGTGTATTATATAATATTGTTTCGTTGATATTCGTTACCACGAGTTCCCCAATGAAAGACATAAATAATTAGGTCTATACGTAGAGGTGCGTGCTGCCCGCGCCACACTTTACCTAACAATCAATTTGTTTGACACAACAGTCTGCCACTAACCATTTTAGGTGATAAGTCCCATTGTTGTATTTTTCGTCTCACAATAAATGAAAATCTATTTTATTGTTTTTAACTTTGTGTTTCATTTGTCTTTCCTCTTGTACGGTCAGCATTGAAAGTCGTTGAACACGGCGAAAGTTTAAAAACATCACAGTACCAAAACTATTCATCAGATTTTGACTAAGGTAAAACATTATAATTGTCTATTATGATAATTTGTACTGCCTTTAAGGGACAGTGAATTTTGAATATTTAAGATGTCAAAGCGTTTTGATGATTTCATAGTGTTCAGCTGCTTTTGTTGCTGACTGTACCTACATCAAAGTAGGCACCATTATATTTAAATTACTTGTAACGTGGATGAGTCTAACTAACGCGTGTGGGTTCGATTCTCGCAGCTACATTATTACACCTATACTTAGTCATTTTTTTGTGTGGACGTGGAAAATTACAGGAAAATCTCACTATTATAGAAAAAATATTTTTTTCTTACCTATCTGAATAAATTTTAAGCCTTAGTTAACAAGCTTAGAGAAACAGCATACTAAACTGTAAATAGATAAAATATTTCTGCTCGTTAATTAGCGCGACTGCTACACTAACCTGGGTTCGATTCCCAGGCCGAACAGTGGTTAGGTGTTTCTATGAAATTCTCAATAGCAGCTCAGTTTAGATTTGTAGACATTAAATCTAAACCGCGGCGAAATTGTGATGTGTGTGTGTGTGGATATACCTCTGCCTAACCTTACGAGTGTGGCGTGATGGATAAGTTAATAGTTATGATTAGTGTACTAAGAAATAAATACTTAAACACATGACTAAAAACTAAGAAATAAATACATAACTAAAACAGGAAGGGGAACCTACTGCAATCCGCGCAGATGTAGCTGCCGAGTGTTCCTGGGTCAATACCAGAATCATACGGGATCTAGAACAGCTATTGGCAATATAAAACTATGCCACACACACACTTGCCTATGCCTACCTAAGAACTATGAGACCCTTTGGAGGTATAGCATATACCTACTAAACAACACGCAGAAGTTACTCAAATTAAGTTTATTTATGAACAGATTTATACAAATCAATGGCACAAGAGGATGCAACAAAATTCTCATAATTAGTTATGTCACTTGTCACAAGTTAATGATTATTATGACGCTCAAACGTAGATGGGTGGGTAGCGGCCGGGTTTTTCATCCCAAGGGTACCTTGGTCGCGGGTTGAAAGGCGGCAGCGTCGGCAGAGGAAAATCGCTTCCTGGCAGTCTGATCGACCTTGCATTGCGGCGGTTGTATCCCGGATGAGTGGGCCCCGTATCCCGGCTTGAAGTCCGACGGCTACCACCTCCGCGAGACACGCTTGGAGTACCTAGACTCCTGGCAGTTCTTGTGTTAGGGTCCAGTTTAATATCATCGATGACGGATGGCAGATAAGGATGGTCGGCGGTTGACGGTGCTCTATCAATATTATCTCCTTTATACAACCATAGAGGTTCGTCCTGAGTTTCACGGCGAGCCCTCATGATGACTGGGCGTCTCGGCGCGGGAGGAGGCCGGTAAGTGGGCAGAATGATCCGCTGACATGTAGATTCAGCGATCAAAAACACCGACATCACAGCCAGTAGTAACACAAGTTTGCACATTTTGAATTGTCCCTAACGACAGCTTTTCGTCAAATGATACACAAGTTACTCCGAGACGAGTTTTTATACGGTTTCTTGAGGAAACTGAGGTACTTTACCCAGATGAAGTGTTTTATGAGAAATAGGGAAGAACCTGCGATATATTATTGTTTACAGTGAACTTTCCACTTGTGCGTGTGGTGTGTCATCGGTTGATAACAATAACATTACTAATTGCATGTAATAGGTAAGAATTACGTTAAATTACGGAATGACTGATACAAAGGGGTAGGTATAGAAAAGGGGACTTTAGTAAACATTTATCTCAGGTCACGTTTATTTTGATAATAAATTAAATTGAGTTAATGAACGTTGAAGGAAAACATCGACAAAATACAAGGCTTAGGGGATTCCTTCTTAGAATGTGTTACAGGTCACGTCTGCTGAACTTTATTATCATAAATAGGTATGTAAGATGTATGTACCTATAGATTTTTTATGACAGATCACTCATACTGACACCATATTTATTATGTATAAATAGTAGGTAGATTTTAGAAACACTTAGAATGGACTGCGACAAGGAAACGAGTAGGTAAAAAAGAAGAGGGTTAGGTAGAGATCCCATATTCCCCGGTAAATTTTAATGACTGGTCTGGACGACTTGGGAAACGAACCTAGAATCTCGCGCTTAGCAGGCGTGTTTGCGGCCGCTAAGCCTACCCTACAAATAAACAGTCACAAAGACAAGTACTTATATTTAGAATTTTAGATAGTCGACACCAAAAGTGAATGAATACGATGCAAACTTCATTTTGTTTAGTAACCAAAAGTTTCTAAATCGACAGTGTAGTAAGAGTTCTGTGCTTATAGAACTTTTTTGCAGTGCAGTAAAATTAAATCAAAACTGAATCCTGTGATGTTTTTAAAATATGCCTATGTTCACTCAAGCGACTTTTACCGCTGACCGTACCTACCTACTTACATGTTTGTAAATTGCCAAGTAAAATTTTAAATTTTACACAGTTTTCTTGTCGTTGCGAATAGCAGGACATAATTAACAAGTCATGTAAGGCAAGTGAAAAACTTAAAACGTGAAATTCAATTGAAACGAAGAACAAACGAAGCATTGCAATGCAGCAGATTAAGAAAAAAAATTAGAATCAGTCAAGAATTATTTATTTAGAAAGAAATTAATAAGAAAGAACTTCATTTGAAAAAGGAATTGTAAATACTTTTAGGTGTTTTTTTATCGTTTTATTATGGTGTTTATGACTTATCCTGTTCATCGTTCAAAAATCATTGCGCACATAAATAAAACCACAGATTAGTCAATAGAATGCTTATATATTTACAGTGTCTTTATGATAAAATAAACTTATACTAACTTAATAGTAATTATCACTCATAATACTAATTTATTTAGTAGTCTATGGAAAACTAAGCAACCCTGGGGGCGGCTCCGGCGGCAGGAAGTTTGGTAATGAAACACTGGGGTCTGCGGATAAACAAATGTCACAATACAATTATTTATATATTTTTTAAATACTTAGGACTGCAGATTGACATGGCAAAAACATATTGAAGCCAAACGGAATGAGATCAACCTTAAATTAATACAGAGCGTTATACCGGCCACTAGGCAGAAACTCTAAACTGTCTATTGATAACAAGCTATTAATTTATAAAGCTGTCATAAAACCCGTCTGGACCTATGCAGTAGAGTTATGGGGCGCTACATGTAATTCCAACATCAATAAAATAGGCAGAAATGTACTAAGAGCGTCATTGTTATCACTAACCGATTTTCTGTGACATAGAGAATGTTGAGGGCATCATAGATTTGACTCCCTGCAACATTTGAGAGGGCTGTTGCAACATTTGTCCCTGCTGCATCATATTTACTGTTTGTTGCATCATTTGGGGCTGCTGTTGCATCATATTAGCCTGCAACATGTTGGGCCCTTGCTGCATCATGTTTGCAGTCTGTTGCTGTAGAAGATTCGGAGTTGGTTGCTGCATCATGTTAGCAGCTTGTTGCTGCAACATGGGAGGTTGCGCCATCATTTGCTGGCCTTGCATGATCATGTGCGCTTGCTGCATCATGGCGAGGTGTATGTTGGGCGGCGGCGAGCCGGGCGGGGGCGGGGGCGGGGGCAGCGCGTCCCACAGGGGCACGTGGTCCGCGTGCGACGCGGGGCACGGCCACGCGCAGCCCACGCGACGGGACTTCTTCTTCTGGAAAATAAATTATGAACGAGATATTTAACTGATTTTGAAACGAATGTTTGCAACCTATTTACTAGATTAACCTATAATAAATCATTTAAATCACAAGCCGAAATAAGAAACTTACGGTATGTGGCCACTTTAAAAAATTACGAACAGACAACAGATATAAAAGCTGACATAAATAAATGGTATGAGTTTGCTCCTTTTCTATATGAACCTATATACACCTCAGCCTGACCCGTATGGAATACAGGCGTTAGGTTAGGCGATGGTATGTAATTATTCTATGTAAACGAGAGGGAGAGAATGTAGTACCTTCCTGATGGGCGGTTCTTCGACGTCAGAGTCCTGACCAGGCTTGTAGCCGTCGGCAAAGCTCACGCGCTTCGCATTACGGCTCTCAGGCGCCGCCTTACTGCAAATATAAAATCAATTAATAATGACGACATCTGTGGTATAATGGTTCGAGTACCGGAATGCCGCTCACGCGGTCGTGGATTCGATTCCCACAGGACACAAATCTGCCGTCTCCAGCTAAAATGCTGTTATCTGACATCTGGCGATTTTGAATTTTTAATGCCAACACAATCAGAAGTCGTGAGATCTCCTCGTGAGATCTGTTAGTCAGTACTTCTAAGTCTCAAATATGACTTCTAGTTATTAAGTAGCGTACATTTTTTTAAACTGCCCACTTTTTTGTGCATAACTCAAAAAGTAGTTTTGGTACATAACGGCATTTAAGCTTGAGGACGGCAGAAATGTTAATGTGATGAATAAAAGTGCTACGAATAAATCAGTGAGTTTCAATACTTACACAACTAATATTCCTCTCTCCGGGCTATCCTTGTCACCGTCAACCTCATCAGTATCCTTTGTGACGTCACCGAGCACTGAAAAAATTTTTAAAATATTATTATCTTTTTATATCTTTATAAGCATTTTCCATGCTAAGATTACAAATATTTTTTAATGAAGGAAAAAATCGGCTGGCGGGTAGGATTTGAACCTGCGTCTTCTGGTTCGGTAAACCAGACGCTTTGACCACTAAGCCACCGCGAGCCCCGCGAGCCAGTCGAAATCTTCCTTCACATTCTAATTTACGTCTTAAAGGTGACGTAGCGACATCTATTGTGAATGCAAAAAAAAAATACTTAAAATATTATTGTTTTAACACAAGGGTAGGCAGAACTAGAGACGTAAAATTCTTAACAGTCTTTGTATAGTACCTGAAGTCCTCAACGCTTGGTTGATCCTGTCATCCAGCGTGCTGGAGTGCGTCTTCTCTGCACTGTCTTCCTCAGGGGCGGGGTGTTCAATGTCCGTGCTGAAACAGTCGCCGTATTGCAGCCGGTCCGACGCTCCGTACATGTCTTCGTAGGCTTCATCGTAGCTACTGTAATATTATATCAACAATATGTTACAGTTATTAAAAAACACTGCTCCGTTAGGCTAGTGGTCAGGGGGCTAAAGTACTAGGTTAATAGTTGTAAAAAAATATGGTTTTATTGACAGATATTGGTATACGATATTTTCAAAATGTAATCATTTAAAAAAATATGTTCTACCAGTATCTTAAAAAAAGCATCACATCTATAAAATATTCTCATAAAAATTATTGCATTGTCATCGGCCCTTAATAAGTGTGCTAAGTTTCAAAGTAATCCGTCGTTTTGAAAGGACTGAAAATCACGTTCAAAGATTCCATTTCATAGCTACATACCAAGCTAATAAAAATGTTATATAAAGTGTTATTAAGTCTTTCTATGAAATTATTAGAAACAGCTCGGAGTTGAGTGGGGTTGAGGGCTGTAGAGTTATGCCCACATGACATAATATTCATTCGTGTTATGCCAGGATAATGGCAATAGGCTTGCCCACTATAAGATACCAGCAAGTACATTAATGCACCTCTGCCTCGCTTTTTTTTGGGATGGATCCCCACCTAAGGCGGCTTGGCTTCACGGACTCATACCACTAAAATAAAAACCGCATTTGCCATCACATTGAAATAAAATATTTGAATTTGAACATAAGAGTAAGGGGCTTCTGTCGAACGCACCGCTGAGAATATAAAGGTACAACAGACTACCAACCCTGTGGTGTTGTTTTCGCTGCGGTTGGCGATACTCTGTATCTGGTACACCGGCTCTCGCGCCGGATAGCCGGTATCGTCGCCGCCCGTCAGCACTATGTTCACCTCGCCCGGCTTCAAACCTGGCCATACAAGACTTACTTAAAAAACAGAACAAATGTATAGCTAAGTATTGTAACGTGGTGTTTAGCGCAGACTGACTTAGGTAGCCCTACTGCTGTTAGAGAAATGTTATTACTCTTAAAGAATTTATGGAAGATAATTTTTCGTCCTAATAGATAAAGTTTTATGTATCCTGTTTTAAATATTTAAGAATAACTGGGACACAAATGAGACTATAAACAATATCAATTAAAAATAAGTATATGATCGCGAACTCAATATCTAAAAGATTAAGGGCTTGTTTCATAGCCGCTAATTGTCGAATAACTTTAAAAACGTAACAATTTTTTTACTAAATTATCTGCCAGCTAATTTAACAGGAACTGAAAGAAAAGTAGTATAAGTGCATTGCACTTTTTGGCCTAAGAAAATATTATCAATGAAACTAGACTTCGTGGATTCATGATCAGCACCCCACTAAACAGAGACCACTGTCGACTAAATAAAATATCTAAGAACCACAAATAACCGTCAGGTTGTACGTCCTCACCCCATCGGGAAGGCCGCTGGTGTCCGCTGGCGGCGGGCGGCGCGGCGGGCGCCCGCGGCTGGTCGGCGGCGCGCCAGTCGCACTTGATCTCGCCCCGCGCGCGCGTGCGCACCACCGTCTCTATGCGCTGGCACACGAACAACGGATCCGCGCCGCCGCCCGATAACGGAGAAGTCTACATGGACAATTGAATATTGTTTATAATAATGTTAATTAGTGATAATAATGACAAAATAATTGTGTGATCAGGGTTAGACCGAGGTACTAATACCAGCGTTGCCAGACGTCCCGATTTTTAAATCAAAATAAAATGTCCCGCGCGGGACAAGCTCTCGACCGTGCGTGCAGCGTACTGAGAAAGCGCGGGGGGGGCACAGGCAAGTGTGGACTGGCCGCCTGTCTTTCTATAGATATTTTTGCGATCTATTGTCACGTAAACGTAATTTAAACTCAAATAAAAAGATAAATATTCAAAAACTTTTGAGTATATAAATTTTTTTCAGAAAATTTCCTGCTTTTTTCACTAATAAGTTCCTAAATCCCGACTTGGCAAAAAAAAACTGGCAACGCTGACTAATATACACCCATAGTGCGACGGTATGTTGTAAGTAAGTCATATAATAAGGGCCGAGCTTATTACCATTAATCGAGCATAAATCCAAACTCCGAGCGGCTACTGCGGTACTAATGTTATAGCACTAATATTATAAATGAGAAAGTTTGAATTGATGGATGTTTGTTACTCTTTCACGCAAAAACTACTTAACGGATCTGGATGAAATTTAGCACCGAGATAGATTTTAATATGGAATAGCACATAGGCTTTTTATCCCAGTAAAATGTATGGTTCCCGTGGTATAAATTTGTTTTAAGAAGATGAGTATAGACAAATAAAGCATACCCAGACCAGGCGGGCGAATCCGCTGGCGAAAAGCTAGTGTATATTAATGTTATGTATAAAAAGATTAATTATTACTATTATAAAAACTCCCAATACTATTTAATAATAATAATAATAATCAACCCATATACTGTCCCACTGCTGGGCACGGGTCTCCTCTCAGTATGAGAGGGATTAGGCTATAGTCCACCACGCTAGCCTAATGCGGGTTGGCAGACTTCACACGCCGTCGAGAAATCTCTCAGGCATGCAGGTTTCCTCACGATGTTTTCCTTCACCGTTAAAGCGAGTGATAATTACGCACATGATTTCGAAAAGTCAGAGGTGCGTGCCTTGGATTCGAACTCGAGACCTTTGACTTGGCAGTCCAGTGGTCATACCCCTAGGCTATCACAGCTTACTCAATAATATTTATGATATAAAAATGTTAAAATTTTCTTGAAGATCTGATAGTTCTAATAACATTTATTATAGTCATCTTAAACATTAAAAAAAGTTTTACACCAACCTGTTTGGCCACATCACTCTGATAAGCCATGGCTAACTGTTCATACATCTCATAGTTCCCTTGCTCATAAGTCTCGTGGAACTTGTCATCTTCCTCCTTCTGGTAGTTGTGGCTGGCGGTGATGACGTCATTGAAGCTATAGTTGGAGTTCTGTGACGACGGCCGCAAGTGGCTGTCGTCTTTCTCGTAGGGAATGTCTTTGCTGGCTGAAGACTCTTGGGAGGAACACTGAGAGAGATTCGATTCATCGGGCAGAGCTGGTTGGGGTATTGGGATGTTGATTTCTTGTGGTTCCTATAATGTTTTATCATATAAATTAGTTAATAACTATCTGTACTAAGTTTTCATAAAAAAACTTAGCGCAGCGCGTAAGTAAGAAAAACTTTTTTTTTTTCAAAAAAATAAGCCTGTATTCCTGAAAGGGTTAGGCAGAGATGTACACAAGTACACGCATAGTTTGCCATGTTAAGGTCCCATGTAATAGAAGGCGAGCGTATAACCATTAATCAGCCACAAATCCAAACTCCGAGCTGCTACTGAGAACTCATAGAAAACGCCAAAACACTTTGCCCGACTTGGGAATTGAACACAGGACCTCAAGCGTTAGCAAGCGCGCTTAGAAACTATAGGCTAATGAGTTAGAATAGTATTAACTACCAAACAACTTTTTTTAGTTAAGTTTAGCACAAGCGAGTCACCACACTTAAAAGCTTTAAAAGTAGAGTAAAATCGTTGTCAAACCAAAATGTGCTGTGCACTTTTTTTGATATTTCTGTTTCTTACCCAACGATGACCGAAAAAAGCAAAGCCCTACCTCCTTGGTAGGGTAATGAATTAGACAGTGAAATTATCTTGCTATTAACGTATGTTCCACTACAATGCCTAAAGTACTCATCTGATATTTGACCTTTGAGTATACTATCTACCGTATAAAAAACTTCTAAGTACCTTTGAACATTGTACGACGATCTACGACTAGAGATGGTCAATGTGGTCATTTTGGGAATAAATAAACTTATTGATGCCGAAAATGCCCGAATAAATTTCCAATTACAAAGCATAAATAAATAACAGTATAAAACCTAATTATAAAGAAAAAACTACTCTAGTTAACTAACCAATTTATAGAAAACAATTGTAATTAATTACCTGCAAATACTCTAGTTTCAACTGTGTAACCAATGTAGAAATGTAAATAATGTAATGTTGAAAAAAAAGGCTTAATTTAAAAAAAACTACAACACAGCAGATTTTGGTTGACAACGACGCTATATTAAACTAAGTACGTACTTTATCTAGAGAGAGTGACGGTGAAGGGTCTGGTTGTCTAATAGTGTCCCGCTGTTTTAGCTGTATGTTAATCCCGGAGAATTCCTGAAGGGTTAATGTAAGAATGTATTTGTTTGTGTTAGTAGTTGCAAGCAAAGCGAAATTAAAATGTTAATTATTATTTCACAATAGAGTAGTGAGAATAGGGAATTTTATAGAAAAACTCAATAACACCGCTCGACCAAGGAACAGGAATCAAATCCAAGACCTATAGCGTAGCAGTCGCGATTACGGTTTTTATTATATATTTTTTTATACCATTAAGGTGGCAAACAAGCATACGGCCCGCCTGATGGTAAACGGTTACCGTAGCATATGGACGCTTGCAACACCAGGTGTATCACTCGCACGTTGCGGACCCGAAAAACCTCTTAGAGGTTTATTTATGGAGGATTCACTGCGCCGATAGTTTGAGGGAATATTCCTCTTACTGCCAGCGCAGCGCATCCTTAGAAGAAGCTCTGTTATAAAGTTATAAACCAATAGTTTGTTATACACATACATTTTGCGAATTTATATTAACATGCAACAAGAATGGCCTGTTTCAACACCTCTGGATAAGTTGCTAAGCGCTGGATAAATTAAAAAATGGTATAAAATCTACATGAAATTATCTGCCAAGTAATTTAACGGGAACTTACTATAGGAGGTGGTGAAACACGCTCTAAGGATGGTATGCTACTGCCCAAAAGTCTTTGTCCAACATCTTAGTCTAAGGCTAATTATTCAGAGACGACGCTAAGCGGAAACTTACATTTCCGTGTGTCAAATTGTAATACAAATGTGACATACAGAAGCGCTACTTTACACTAAGCGTCTTCTCTGAATAGAAGCCCAAGATTCGATCAGATTTCTTACGACAGTTGCTACAATAGAACTCGTATATTTAAAAGAAGAAAGAAACAAGAAATCATAGACAAGACGCACACCCAATTATAAGTCACAGACAAGTAGGTAAACTATTGTGAAAGTGTGCGTCACATCCACGCAAAAGAATGAATAGTATTTGATGAAGTCATTGGACAAGGAAATTTTACGTAAGACATACCACCCTAAGATGATTATGAACAATAGCGTCAATACATACTTTGTCTATAGATGGGGTTGATGAGTTGTCAGGTAGTTTGTGAGCTGCAGACTGTTCTGTGTCTCTGTGGGTTGGTACTGACTGTGTGGGGAGAGGCAGCGGTATATCCTAGGGGTATATATGAGGATTGAAGACAGTAATGAGGGTAGGCAACGGAAGAACTAATGGCGCCACCATCGACTTGACCAATGCAATTTTATTTGATACGCTCTTTGACATAATAGGGTAGTGAAATGTGGTTTGATTTCTTCTAAATAACAGACTTAATAACTATAAATAGTATTTGAAATCTTTGGTGGAGATGGAGAGAGGATGCTTTGTCCCTTTCCCGCAAAACGAGTGTTAGTATAGAATTTGC
This sequence comes from Acronicta psi, assembly GCA_946251955.1. Taxonomy (NCBI): domain Eukaryota; kingdom Metazoa; phylum Arthropoda; class Insecta; order Lepidoptera; family Noctuidae; genus Acronicta; species Acronicta psi. Next base: position 6,271,162 of record OX276493.1, on the reverse strand, counting down.
ATGGCGTACGCACGATTTGATGTCACTTTGTCAGTATAGTGCGCTCTCTGTCTAGCATAAAATTAAAATGCCTATAGCTTCGTTATTTTTAAACTGATTTTAATTTTAATTTTATTGGTCGGCTCTATTTATGGTCAACGTTTATAATATGAGACCATAAAAAGTTGAGAGTCCACTAGCCTATTACTAATATCAAAATAACACGTTTCGATTGGTTGTCGTAGAAAAAGGCGAAGGTGCCGACATTAGTTTTGCCTTTGTGTTGTTTTCCCATTTGTCACCGAATAACTGTAAACACCTAAAATTAACGAACAAAGTGCCTAGTTAATTTCATTATATTTGGCATTAAGAAATGCTCGAAAAAGGTTCGATCCTGCCTGTGATCGAATTTATCTTCGAGAGAATTCTAGATAGTAAACTTTTCTGCGAAGAAAACATTATTTAACATAGATATGCTGCGTGTTGTCGAAATGTATTGATTTAATTATAATTTGGCATACCTACTTTGAAAGTACTATTTTGGTTTCTTAGCTTTGTTTTCATTTTTAAATATAATGCATATTTCTAAAATCACAAAGAAGTTATTAATTGCTTTGTTGGTGTTCTTATTGTAAATAAAATAAATAAATACGATTGTAAAATGTTAACGATATTTCGACAGTTTACAACTTAACTAATTTTATTATAAACACAGTGCTTACAGTTGTTAGGTGACAGATACTCATTACTATATAGTTTTACCTGGAAACACGCAACATATAAGGTGTTAAAAAATTAACTCTTAGAAATTTACAGAGTTCTTTATAATGATAATGAAAAAGTAACCATAAAGAAAAAAAATATAAAATAATATCCGTTACACAGATATGCAATAATTTTCATTACACCCAAATTATTGAATATCCACACAGTACCGGCACCGTCGCGCTAGGACGCCAGTGCAGCCCCATGTGCAGTGCGCATTAAAATCATTTTACTAGATATTATTTTTAACAAAATGTTGAAATCGCTCGAAAAAAAATTTTTTTTTTGAATATGTTAGTTTTTCGATACTGAGTCACCACATGAAATTCTAAGGGTTCATTTTTTAACACCTTATATACAGGATGGCAATCTAATTACCTGCACTGCTTTAACGTAGTGTAGTATTGGAACCATATAACATTTTACACATAATTTATAGTTTGTATCTATATGTAATCCCGTAATAAAGTGATTAATAGTTATCCTATTTTTTACAAATTGCTATGCATCACGGCCATACATTGACTGCGGACGTGCGCTTTTTATGTACTCGCTATCTTTGGATAGATAAATACCTAGTATAGCTACAATAAGTTCAACGTCCGCGCTGTCTTTGCATACGAGATTAAGGGAATTGTAAAAATTAAGGTATGTTTTTTTATTGATATTGGTAGTATATCGTGGCAATTGTAAAAATTAAGGTATGTATTTTATTGCTTTTAGGTTCTAGAAGGATGCAGGTAATTTATTCACCATCCCTGAATAATGATTAATGTAATGGTAGTGAGGTCAATAGTGTACAACAGTAGAATGTGTTTTGATCCGATGTGAGTACCTTATATTGAGAACATTTAACATTTCTAAGTGCTACAATCATACTTTGAAGTTTTGGTTAAGAGCTTAGTACACATTAAGCGAGCCTGTTTAGAAAACTGAGACGTCTGTTTTTTTTTTAATTGTAGGTAATAAAATGACATTGCATATGGACGGCCAGTAATATTACTGGCTACTTAAATCCAACGCCCAATGAGTACTAGCCCTAATCACGGACACACAAAAACTACACACTGGCAAAAATAACTAAGTGAAACATTGAGGTAAAAGTCCCGCAAGTTGCTAATGGCCTATATAAACTTGTCTAATTAACCTGAAAGTGACGTCATCAGCCGTACCTGTCGGTTAGTAGTGCTAACGCGTACTGAGAGCGGTTACGTAATTTTGACATCACCAAGATGGCCGTCAGGCACATTATCAATTTGCGGGGTGTATAACAACATTGACAACAACATTCAAAACTATATTGATATAAGCTCACCTTGAACGACAGCTCCGTCTTAATTTCATGTACTTCCATCATCTCCGATACATCCTGTACTTCCGGTACATCTTGTGCAGGTATATCCGGCGCTCTCTCTGTAGCAAACTCTTGCTCTTGGTCTTCGAGATGAAAATCAGATTTTATGACATCACTATATTCCACTGCTTCACTCTCTTCCTCCACTTCCTTTTTAATATGTATATTGTTCCCCACAAAGTCATTTTGTAACTCTTTAACATTAATAATCTCTCTAGGTTTCTGTCGTCTTGGTGAAAATTCAACTAGACTTTGATTTTTCTCATCGTCAGTCAATCGTTCCGTTTTGATGTTATTCAGAATGTTGACGTCGAATAGATCTTCGCTTTGCGTTGATTCCGAAGAAGATTGCTTGCGTTTCTTCTTTTTAACATCTCCACTTTTTTTCTTTTTCTTTTTCCTTATTTCCGGTTCTGATTCTGACTCCGTCGTACTCGTGGAGCTCGTGGTGGATGATGTAGAGGAACTGCTTGATGATATCGCTTTCGCTTTTTTCTTCTTTTGAGCCTTCTTTTTCTTTTGCAATTTCTTTTTGCGTAGCTTCTTTTCTTTCTTCCTGTTTTCTGTGAAAACGAAGACATTCATTTAAAATAAACTTGAGTGCAGAGATAGCATAGCCAGGGGAATGACCAACTGCCAAGGGAATCCCAAAAACTACTCAAAAGACGTAGGGAAAACATAAGGCTCGCAACTGGACATTGTGGACTCAACATACACCTGATAGAGATAAATAGAATAGAATAGGCCACGACTATACGGAGTCTACTCTACCTCTTTCCATATCCTCATCTTCGGACACGTGTTTTTTCTTTTTCTTTTGCTTATCTTTCAACTTCTTTAAATACTTTTTACTCAAACGGCGACGCTTCGCTATTTTTGATTTTGTCTTCTTATTTTCCTGTAAATATTAAAATTATTTATTATAAACTAGCTTTCCGCCAGCGTCTTCTCCCGCGTGCTCGAGTAAAATATTCTATGTATAAAATATTCTATGTTGATGACGTAATTGTCTATACTCATCTTTTTAAAACTAATCTGTCCCACGGGTACCATTTTACCGGGATAAAAAGACTATAATCTATTTCTGTGCCAAATTTCATCTAGATCCGGTCAGTAGTTTTTGCGTGAGAGTAACGAACATTCATCCATCAATCAATCCAAACTTTCACATCTATATAAATAAAAATAAATCGCCGAAATGTTTGTACGCGCATAACTTCCGAACAACTGCACCAAATTTGAATAATACGGAAGTAGACTGGTGTTGAATTTGTTAATAATAACGCGCTTATTGAAAAATATCATTAGCATACTTCGTATATTGAAAATAAATATTATATCGATCAAGAAATTTCTGAGATAAATGCGTTAAAAGTTTTTGGTGGGGATTGAGAGGGGATGCTCTGTCCCTTTCCCGCAAAAAGAATGTTAGTATAGAATTAGTATGGCGCGCTCATTTGTAAGTATAGTACTTCGTTATTTGTGAACCAATTTAAATTTAGTTTTTGATAATCGGCTCTATTTATGGTCAACTTTTTCATGGGGCCATAAAAAATAATTAGTCGCATAGCCTATTCTTTTTTTGTTGTGTTCAGTATTGACAGGACAAGGTTTGTGAGTATTTTTTTTAATCCACCGGAATGCGCAGGCGAAGTTGCGCGCAGGTCGCTAGTTTTTAATATTAGTAGGAAAAACTGTAAAAATAAAAATGCAGAATGAGAAATATAAGACAAATCAAATATCTACGCACCTTAGCCTTCTTCTTCATGGCTTTCTTCTTCTTCTTAGCCGATTCTTCGCTGTCAGATACAGAGGATATCGAGTGTTTCCTCTTGCGAACCTTTACTTTTTCCACTTTTATCTTTTTTCTGCCAAGTAAATCAGAATATAACTCGTTATGCTAGTAAAGGGCCAGTTATTTTTTATTGTAAGTTCAAACTAAACATCTCCAACAACGTCCTAGTCCTAGTACCAGACCGAAGGAGGTTTCGAAACCTGCCTGAGGTAGAATTATTGTTCTACCTCATTGTTAAAAGAGGTTCATTGCACATCCCATAGACTTTCACAAGGACCGGTTATATGTTACCTGCAAACGACTCTTAACTTTCTTTACCAAGTCATGCAAGAACACATCGTTTTCTATGTGCATGGTCTCCGCTCGAGAAACGTTTTGCCCCATCAGTCATCAGTTTTACGGGCTATATGCCGAGCCCATGTCACTAAAGCTTGCTAACTTACCTTTTCTCAACTTCCTCCTCAATATCCGACTCCTGGCTCCAACCCTCACTACTAAGCTTAATCTTCTTAGGCTTCTTCTTCTCTTCCGAATCCTTATCTTCAGCTTTCTTCTTCCGAGAATCCTGTCGAACTGGCGTGGTGCTGCGAGGAGTGCCTGCCTTGGACTCTGTAGTTTCTGGCCATACTGCCTGCATGAACCTAAATGGAAATAAATGATTATTGTACTGTTGAATGCGTTTGAACAGTCTCGTCTTCCATAAAGGGGTATTAGGGGCACAGGCCCAGGGTTCTCGAGTTTTAGAGGCCTATTTTTTTGAACACTCACTGTTAAAGTTGAAGGCGAAGCACTCCTCACACGGGCAAAAACTTACTTTAATTGTGGTCTGTGGTTTAATAAACACAGCGCCCAAAATATCTTTAAAAGATATATCATACTAATGATCCACCTTCGCTTTGGTTGGGGTACTATTATTATGTAAAAAGTATTTCTATAGCAGGCAGGGATCTTTCGAACAGCGTAAGAATTTTCAAAATCTGATAAATAGTACCGGAGATTACCCTTTTTAGATATTAACTTTACCTCTTCATAACATTAGTATAGATTAGAAATATTTTGTAGACTATTATAAATTAGTCTTTCCCAACTAAGTCGTCTACACACCTCTGATACTCTCTATCCAAGTATATCTCTTCACTGCGCAGTGGCGTGGTGGACCGTCTCTTGTCCTTCATCAAGGGGGTTTCCGTCTGACTGTCATCCACCTCCCACTCGGACGCTGGCACCAACGACGTGATGGCACTGGACTCGGACAGGCAGTGCGCGAAACGAGGGTACCATGATCGAGTTTTTGGAAACTCAACTTCTGGTATCCTGTCGAATATTATAGCTTGAATAGACGTCCTAGATAAGTCAGATGAAAGTCAAAGGTTTGCTAAGGAGTAAATAATTATATTCCTAGGTTGTATGAAAAGTAATTAATTTTACTATTACTTTTTATATACTAACGACCCGCTGTGTAGATACTAATGCGGGGCAGTGAATTTCTCATCTTTTCTCTACTATGATATGCATATATACAACATATAAAGCTTCCTCTTGAATCACTATCTATTGCTGAACTGCATAATAATCCTATGCGTAGTTTAAAAGATTTAAGCATCTATCTAGCAGTCATTCTATATATTTTTGAAGTGACTATGGAGTTTCTTGCTGGCTCGTCTCCATAAGTCTCACTTTTTTGGAACCGTGCAACTAGTTTCACATTTCAAAAGTGCCTATTTATATGGTGTAATTGAAATATTTTGCATTTAAATTTGAATCTAATACATATGCTATTACTTGGGCGACTGAGCTCTACTCGGGTGACTATTTTCACCCGTCCATGTGATATTGGGTATTTCTGTGAAATTATCAACAGCTCAGAGTATGGATTTGTGCTCGTTTAATGCCAACGATATACTATAAATACGTCAGTTCAACTTACTGATCACAACCATAGACTCGATCGACGAGGCTCATCTTACAAGTCTCCAGCTCCTCGTAGACGACGGCGCGGTCCTTCACACAAGCGCACAACTTTGGGTTCTCAGTGAACCAAATTTTAGGAGTAGTGCGCGTCTCTCTGAAATGAGGACATGATCGTTATTTACTAGTTCTTTCATTTTGTACATTAATAACATATTTGAATTGTAAGTGAATTTAGGAATACAATTTCTCTCGTTTGTATGCTGCATTATTGCAAGGCGTTACTTTTATATTTAAACTAGCTTATGTACATGCATGCATAAGAGAGGTAGGGCACAGCCATTTATGGCTCAAATCTGGAGCAGCCCATCTGGGGAAGTACCTCCACCTTACAGAAAACTGCAGCCAAATAACACACTTTATTGTGTGTTGTGTTCCTGCAGTGAGTAAGGTCGCCTGACGTGACGCACACTGTCACAATACTTTACCTACTTTTCTGTGATTTATAATTGTGTGTGCGTCTTGTCTATGATTTTTTGTTTCTTTCTTCTTTTAAATATACGAGTTCTATTGAAGTACAGGTCTAAGAAACTTGGGCTTATATTTAGAGACGACGCTAAGTGTAAAGTAGCGCTTCCCTATGTCACATTTGTATTACAATTTGACACGGAAGCGTAAATTTACGCTTAGCGTCGTCTCTGAATAGCCTTACACTAAGATGTTGGACAAAGACTTTTGGGCAGTAGCATACCACCCTTAGAGCGTGTTTCAACACCTCCTATAGTAAGTTCCCGTTAAATTACTTGGCAGATAATTTAATGTAGATTTCATACCATTTTTAAATTTATCCACCGCTTAGCAACTTATCCAGAGGTGTTGAAATAGGCCATTGTTGTTGCATGTTAATATAAATTCGAAAAATGTATGTGTATAACAAACTATTGGTTTATAACTTTATAACAGAGCTCCTTCTAAGAATGCGCTGCGTTGGCAGTAAGAGGAATATTCCCTCAAACAGTCGGCGCAGTGAATCCTCCATAAACCTCTAAGAGGTTTTTCAGGTCGGCAACGCGCGAGTGATACCCCTGGTGTTGCAAGCGTCCATAGGCTATGGTAACCGCTTACCATCAGGCGGGCCCTATGCTTTTTTAGTGGTATAAAAAAAATTCATGCGGCTTCGTATGGAACTTTAAAACCGTTTCCCATAGGAACTTTGAAATTTTCAAGATTAAAATGTAGCATATCTCCTAATCCAAGGTACAAGCTGTCACCATTTCAACTTTCAACCAAACCGGTTCAGCCATTTTGCCGTGAAAGAGCAACAAACATCCAAACTTTCGTCTTTATAACATTAGTAAGATTATAAACTCACCTATAGCATTTATTCCTGTCGTGTCTAAACAGCAGCGGCTGGCAGATTTTAAGTACAAAACTCCAAGTCTCCAACGAATCCACTGTGGACTTGTTCAGGTGAGGGTCCACCTCCTTCTCCATGGACAGCCTGTAATTATCCCCTTTACTATCCCCCGATTTATAACTAGCACTGGACTTATACCCACTCTCAGTAGACTTATAACCACTTTCTGTAGACCGATACCCGTCGGAATAGTCGCTCCTGCTAGATTGAAGGTCTCTCATTCTATCGTCTAGTTCCGGAGTGATGGAAAGTCTGGAGTCCAGAGGAGGACTCTGGCTATCTTTAGACGGGGAGTCATATTCCACTAGACCTTTATCCTGACTGCCTTCATCACTCAAATCCTCCTGTTTTATCTCGTTAATAACTGATTCTAGAAATTTATCATCCATTAACGCGTCGTTTGAATCTTTGTTGCTATCCGTATCGAATAGTTTCATGTCGATTGGGGAATCATACTCATCCCTTTTCCGAGTTTTGGTCGCAAATTTCTCAAGTTCAGAGCTTTCGTCAAACATGTCCAATAGTTCGTCGTCATTAGGATCTATTTCAAATTTGAAAGAATCCATTACAGGTTGGAGCTTTTGGATCTTTTGGACGGGCGTGCTCAGCGGGCTGTCGGTCACTTCTTTTTTAATTTCTATCATCGTATCTATCGGCTTATTTTCTTTAGGAATTGGTATTTGTTTTATTTTTTCGTCTACTTTAGGACTAGAGCCGGATTTGTCGTCGTTGTCCAACGACCAACTGTCACATACTAAATAATCACTTAAATTCACATCAGTCTCTTTCGTTTCCTTTTCAGGTCTTTCTGGTTTCTTTTTAGCTACATCTACACTTGTGTGTTCTCTATCTTTCTTATCATCTCGTTCTTTAGACCTATCTTTATGTTGACCTCTATCATCTTTACGTTTATTTTTTTCTTCTTTCCTGTGGCTCGAATAACGTTTTGAGTCTTTTTCATATTTTTCACTCTTCCTTCTATCCTTATCTTTTTCTCTGTCCTTTTCAACCTTTTTGCGGAATTCCCTTTCTTCGGACACTGCTTTCTTTTCGAATTCTTCTTTCTTACGTTGGAAAGGATTGTCGTAGTCTGGTAAAATCTTTTGGTAGTCGAATTTGAAATCTCTACCTTCGGCTTTAGCCTTTTTAGCTTCTCTAATGATTTCGTCTAATTTGGCTGGGTCTGTGAAATAACTCAATATTATTAACGGTAAATAGATCAAATATTTTGAAAGCTTTTTACATATCTACATTATATTAACTCATGCTTTAAAATCTAGTATTACTATGGAAACTAATTTTAACACAAGCAAGCATTAACAAAGTGCTGGATAGTAAAAGCGAGAAATGATTCCACATGTTAGGTCAAATGTCACACTTATCACTTGAGACAAAAACCATTTTTTTAATTTGGCAACATTTAACCCAACATTCGGAAGTTTGAACGCAGCCAGGGTTTAGACCGATTTTAAAATATCCAAGTTAGCCCTTTGTACACTTTCGCAGTTTATGTGTATAATTTCTGTCATATCAAACTAATTCTTCTAATAATTACATGAATATTGTGAAATCGGCGGCTTAACTTAGCAAGTTCTTACAATTTATAAATATTGTTTTTATAATGGCCATCTTCGATAGCAAGAAGTCTTTTCACAAAAATATTAATGAAAGGCTTACAGATGAAAGTATTTTTCTAAATATATCTGTCTAAGCAGCCAGTATAACCTACTGCTGAGTGAAGGCCTTTTCTCTATCCCGCCACTGTTGCCGATCTGTTACAAATCACACCCACTTACTGCCCACTGGCCTCATAAGATTGTATGACTATCGGCTGGTAATCTACTTTGAGATAATTTGAGTTTTCCAAGCAATTATTTTATCTTTTTATTTGTTTGTTTATTGCAAAAACCTGAACGACCCTGGCTGCGCTCCCAAGTGAATGAAAACACAGTATACACACAGTTAGCGATGTAGAATTCACTGTCAAGGATAGCCCGTTCGATTTCCAACCGGCGAGCCGGCGGGAGCGCCGCGAACGCGCGTGCGCGCGCTTCGCACGCTACATGCGCATGCGCATGCACACACAAGCGGGAAGCGTGAGAGTGTTAGTAAAAATTTTAGGCAAAGTATAAAGCGATCAGTGAGGCCTACTGTCCACGTAAACCGCTATCGTCATTTACGCTTGCTTGCGTCTAATAAAAGAAACAAACGATACTGTTCGCGGAGTGGCAACGTCGCATTTACGCCTCTTGTAAGTTGTAGCTCACATGCAATCGTCAAATGACGCCGCTGTGGACAGTAAGCGTAACAAATTAAGAACGGTGCCAAACGCCGCTTATATTAGGCATTAGGTATTAGGTATCAATCTGCAATATCGTCCTGTGCGTGCGAGGCATATGCACACTGGTACGGACACATATAAGCTGTATTTTGTACCATTCCTTAGTGTTTACACTTTAATAGAGGTATCACCAAAGTAAGTTCGCTGTAGATGGATACAAGTAATCTATTGCAAGGGAAGAAAGTATGTTTTGCCGCAGCAAAATATTCCGTTTATGAATTTGCGAAGTGCATTGATAATTTCATACAAAAAGTGCATAATAAAACAAATTTTATGGGTGCACTTTGAATGACTTCTACACACGAATATAAGGTTCCAATTGCCATAGCTATTACACAATTACATGGTTTTGCAAGTGACGGGTTAGGTTTATATAATTTGAAGCTGCCATAGCCCATACGGTAATTATGCGGTCTTATGAGTGTGCGGAATACCAGTAAGCCCACAGTATTCCTGTTTGGTCGTGTTGTCTTGGGATGTCTAGCTATCACGCTTTTACATATATTACAAAACTTAAGAAAAATGTAGCATGCATATAGGTACTTGTACAGTCTTATGGTAAAAGTGCAGTGCAAACTTTAAATTGGTTTTCAGGCAAATGCAGTGGAAACGCAAGCAAAACCAGACCCACAGACAATGCGCCTAGCCATTACTGGCGATAAATAGTTACCCTTATGTACTTTATAATAGGTACAGTTGTTTAAACAAATACATCCCACTACAAGATTGTGCACACTATGAGACATTTTATGTATTCTATCTCGCGATATTGTAAACTGTGGATATATTGTGAATTGCACCATACTACACCGTACAACTACACACCGATCATCATTGTATCGGTTAGGTTAGGTCAGAACGGTGACCAAACAATGCAAGAACCGAGCAAGCGAAGCGAGCTATACCAACGAGAGCGTCCGGCGAGTGACAGAAGCGAAAAATAATGCGTTAAAATCGTCAGCAGTAATTTTCCAGTTCACAATCATTCGACCGTTTACAATGTCGCGAGATATATTATAATCTACCGATTATAATCTCAATGTTTGTTTGTTCTAATCATCTAATTTGTTTGTCCTTCTATTAAAGGGTATTTTAATAAATCTTCAATTATAGAGCGACACATTTAAGTATTGTTTGTAGGTCTGATCTGTACATGTGGTGCTAGATTGTAAGATAAAAACCTAGGCAATGCATTCTCCTATTTTCTCCTTTTTTATATTTACTAATTTCTTTTTCAAGCCTCCAAAGTGATGCAACGTAATAGTCAAGGTCAAATTTGAAGATAAAGTGGTCCAGGGCCACTTAGGTCACATGGTTTTATTAAGTCTCAAAACACTTTAATATTAAAAATTTTAACTCACCTAGGAATGTCTTGATAGGTGGCATAGCCTTAGTGGGCATAGCCTTATCATTAGTCGAACTTGGACAAATGAGGCCAAGTGGTATACCTAATTCGACCAGCTCCATCTTACGCTTCATATCCTCGATTTCTCCAAGGGTACGCTTCTGAAGCTCTGTGTATGAGTCTACGGAACAAAAAGGTTACAATAATAAGTATATTCTGTATTAATCTGATACTTAAAAAAGCCTCATCCTCAGACATACCTTGCATAATTCTCCGAGTAGCTCCGGGCTTAGGGGGCTTCGGCTGTTTCTTCTGCTCCGCATCTTCAGTAGGCTTTGGAGTAGTCTTAACACTGCTGAGCTTCCCAATAAATACTGTGGTGCCTGCAAAGCATAATAGTTATATCATAGTTTGCAAAAACCTAAAAAATGCAAGGATAAATAATAACAAATGTCAAAAGACAAACAAAGATGTAACTGATGGTACTTATGATGTAACTTAAAGAAATATGCCACATCCTGTGATATGCCTGCCTGCCTGTGATTTTTCAAAATAGTTAAAGTACATTAATATATCTCATTGTGAAAAAATTAAGGAGAATTTAAAATAACTCCACCACTTACTTCCACCGCTAGGTCCTTTAGACACAGCAACTGGCGTGATAGGAGTCTTCTTCTGTATGGAGAATGCTCTCAATCTCTTCTTGGCATTCTCCACTCCTTTCGACGATGGTGTTAACTTAAAGCCAACAGGTGTAGCGGGAGCAGGACTGGGGATTGTGGACAGTCTTGGTACTCGGATGAGTGACTGAAAAATTAAAAGCAAAATTAAAAGTAAAAAAAAAGGCATTGCGCAAAATTACTTCAGAACCATACATGGAGGAAGAGATAGGAGTTCTGAGTAGTCTGAATCTATAGCTTAAACACAAGTCACTGTAGTTATAGTTAATATAGTCATATCAAGTTCAAATTATTTTGTATAGAACACAGCGCTGCAGCAGATGTCAAGGGAACGAAAAAATTGCTAGGTATATGTTTTTGAAGTTGAGTATTTGAATAGTTATAGTTAATTATTCAAACAGTTAGTTTGCAAAAACCTTGACAACCTTGACAACAAAAGACTTGTATGAAAAACAAAAGCATGAGTTCATTTTTGTCGGAAAGTAAAGTTAACATATGGTGAAAGTCAAAGGCTAGTTATCATTCACGAATAGTAAATCTACAAGACACATACAATAGCCCAACTATGAGGCTAAATGTGGAAAACGCCCAGCAAAACTAAAACTGGTAAATCTTTTCACTGACTTCTCTATTACTACAGTAATTGATGCTTGAGCTAGCAAGTATTATATTGATATGGTTTTAATTAAATTGAATAATTATGAAGATATGAAGCAAGGTAGATGCTTATAGCTATATCTAACAGCTGGTCAACCAAAAAGCAAACAGTTAAAATGTAACACATCATACAGAGGGTAAGGACAGTGAGGTACTCATAACTTACATAAAATATTGATTTATGTGAAATTGTAGGTGTGGGTTTTCTTATATTTTTTCCATAAAAATGTTAATAATAATTTATCCAAATGTTTACAAATAGAGTAATAAATAGGCTACTTAGATATTAGAAAATATTATTTAAGTTTTAGGCCAGGATTGATCACAAGATATATTATTTTAAAGGTCTTTGCACAAACACTAACACTGATTATAAAATAAATTGTGATTTGAAAAGTATTCCAAGGTTAAAAAAACTGTCACATCACACAAATGTTTTGAAAAAGCCATAAACAGCAGAAATTATCAAGATGCAAGGTGCAGCTACTTTGGCGCCATTACGAATTATCTGTACTTCATATACACTGGAGTCTATTTATAACATCATAATCAATACTGATAGAGACAGTAAGACCTAGTACTATATCAATCAATGTTTGTCTATAATTGCAGTGTAGGTGCTTTAGTTTTTACCTTGTCGAAGTCGGCCTTAGAAATCCCCGGGGGTACCGGTTCATCGGAGTCCTGGGACTCCGATCCCGGCTTCAGTATTCCTTCACTATCCATTCCTGGGACGAATCAGTTATTTGTTCGTAAGCTAAACAAAATTAATTTCCTATGTAGGTAATTAAACCATACCTCATAGGCTTCTCTAGTGAATACTATACACTTGTCATTATTGAGTCTTGTAGTTTTGTAACTGGAAATGACTGATAAATCAATCCAAAATAATTTATTGTAACTTAACCTTAAAAATTCCCATCACATCACAATGACAAACAAGCAAAGCAAACAATCAAATCAAACTTCAAACTTGTGTGAATTTGACAGAATTTGAAGACTTGAACAATTTCGATCTATTGAAAAATGACTGAATGAAGTTGAAGTGATAAAGAAAAGAATATTAGTTTTCTTCGTGAATGAAAGAGATAGCAATATAAATTAAAATGCTGAAGATAAGTGCTGCTTTCTGCTGATCTGCTGTGCACTCTAGATCTCGCGTCGTACGCAGAAATGGTAGAAAATTAGCAACTTTTTTAAATTCATTTACAAAAAAAACACAACCTCTTGTTTTGCCCACAGATTAGTAATTTTAAATTACGTATGACTTGTAAAGTAAGTACGACTGATTTTAATGTAAATGATCGATCAATGCCATTCATTACGAGTATTGCAAAGTTATGAAAATATTTTCATCAACAATCAAGCTCCTCGGTCTTCGCCTGTACATGAATCAAACTACTAGACTCTCGATTTTGCTGGGACTTTCCAATTTTTTTGCCGGATGTACCGATTATTTAGCAGTATGCTGGCGGTGTGTGTGGAAGGAGCTGTGGAAGCGTGGGCAGCACAAGACATTGTGTTTGTTCTATCATCCTCGTTGTGAATTTCATTTGAAACTCAAAGATTAACTAATAATTAAGTAAAAAACAATTTTAACATAATAAATTAATATCCCGCTTTCAATGAAAGCATTCGCTTTTTGTTACTCAAAAGGTCCGCTTGGGGGGCAAAAATCTAGCAACAGTAGCAACACTGGCAATCGGGAAAATCGATATCCCGACTACCCGAGTTCACGACTTCACGGAACAAAACAAAAACATACCTTTGTTTACCTCGTCCCTAAGTTTGCCCAAATCTCTATCACCGCATTTATTTTAATTCATTTTGATCAAAGAGTAAAATATTTATACCTATTTAAATTAGGGTTAGATACAGGGCCGCAATAGCACGGCATCAGACGTAAATACAAAAAAAAATGCCTCATTGTGCCATAGTAAACTGCAAAAACACTTCTAAATCAGTTGGACGTAGTAATGGAGATGTTTCATTTCATCGGTAAGTATTAGTAGATACTTGTTTTATAAACTAGTAAGTAAAGTAGAGAAGTGAACACGCATGGTTCAACGTCCATTGCGGCTTTTACCCAACAACGCATTCGTTGTGCATAATACAGACACGTACCTAACTAAAATTAAGAGCATTTCGCTTGAAAATAAACGTTGTGCTATGTAACGAGGTGTGTATGAATGTACACCTATCATATCATATTCGATAGTTAGGATGCGTGATCGATATTAATCGATATTAGAAAAAAATCGGAGGAATGGATAAATTAAGTTTTTTTTCTATCCATTTCTATATATTTTTATTACGTTACCGAGGCACTGTGTAATAATTTTCCTGATACTCATAAAATTTCAGTTTTCCAAAGGATCCCGATCTTAAAGAAAAATGGATCATGGCGACGGGTCACAAGAATTGGTACCCGACAAAATTTAGTACGATTTGTTCGGCACACTTTGAGGAAAACTACATAGCTGTAACAGAAAAATTTCGGCGTTTGAAAAAAAAAATTGCATTTCCGACTATTAATATCTTAAATACGATAAATCCTCAAGAAGTAAGTTGTTGAATACATACATAGGTATCTACATAGCTTCACGCATATTTGCCATAATGGTAGGCAGAGACTATAGATTTCCACTTGCTACGATCCTGGCACACCACTGTCGCTTCATCTATGCTCATTTTGCTCATCAGCTTCCCCTGCATGGTCATCATTCATAATTTTGAATATATCTACATAGATAAAATTAAATCACTTGTGTGCTAAGCGCAAAACTCGAGAACGGCTGAACCGATATGGCTGATTTCTGAGTAAAAAAGTAAATACACGACAAACACATAACCCTCCTTCGGCAGTCGGGTAAAAACAGGGAAACGCAGGGCATGTGTACCGACCAAACACGGCTTGGCTTGAATAACATATCGTAATGTTTTCATAAAGTCTCCACCTCCTTTCTTTGCATATGAAAAAGCATAGAATAATATTAATGATTGTTTGTTTCACAGGAAACACCATACCCACCACGTACACCAAAAAAAAAGTTAGTATCAAACAAGGCAAAGAAAACAAAATTAGACAAAGTAAGTAATTCGTTACCTAATAAAATAATGCGAATATGTCGTAATATTGATTAAATATATGTCTATACTCTGGTTTGTTACAGGAATCAAGTACATCAAAAGATGACTCCATAAAAACAGAGAACGAAAAAAAATTAGAGCACGAATTAGAACTCGCAAAAAAACAAATTAGACAGCAAGGCATAAAGATGGCGAAACTGAGAGAACTGTGCCGTCGTAGGGCCCAAAGAATATATACTCTGACGGCAATGTTAAACATACCTCCTTAGTCAATGAACAGCAATTTGTAGTTTGAACCCTTGAATTGTCCTTCCTCGTGTCTAAAACTACATTAATTACATTGGGTCAAAGACGTCTTGTGGTTTGACTGACTGGCTACCGCCCTTACGTTGGAGTGTACCGCAAGTTACCCCTCTCTAACACTCTCGGTTGCTTTGCAGTCAATAGGGGTTTATAAGATTCGACAACTCATCAGCAACGCTCCTGGTATTGCAGAAGTCCATGGGTGACGGACTATTTGGTGGCTCATGTGCTCGTTTGCCGTCAAACCATAATAATTGTTTTACGAATATGAATCGATTACAATATATAGCAATCTGGCCAAAAAGGAAATCAGGAACAGAGTAGTCAGTGCCAGTCAGCCAGTGATATTTTTTTCTGGCATTTATTCCCTATACTTTGTCAGATTTAGTCTAATAATATTAACTTCTTTATACACACACATTGCCGCGGCGCGGCACTGCATTTTGCCTTGGCGCTGTGACCGAAACGAACTACTGCATGAAATATATACAGTGATGAAACAGTAGTCCGTTTTTTATCCGTCGTTAGAGCGGTTCCGCACTACGTCCGATGTAAATTCGTGAAAATATACGGTCCGGAGTAGTCGTAGAACTATTTGTATAGAGGAATCGGATCTAGTGTGTAAACTACCATATAGTACGACTACTCCGGATCGTATTTTCACGGATACGGATCGGACGCAGTGCGGAACCGCTCTTAGGTTGCTTCAATTCAAAATTATTCTAACATTTCAAACCCGCAATGACTGATGGAAGCCATTCTTCATGAAGAGCTTACCACTATTAGGGCCTGTTTCACAGCTTACCGATAAGTTCTCGTAAATTAGCTGGCAGATACTTTCTACAAATAAAATAAAATAAATTAATATTACTAAGCAGAGCTTGTACTATGGGTACTAGACAATGTATATAATACTTATATACTTTTATTTTCGTAAATACATACTTATTACAAATGTTCCAATTTTGAATTTATTCGGCAGTTAGCGGCTATCCAGCCCTTGAAACTACTACTCTATGATCTATTTTAGCACAGAATACATTGATTTTAGCTTTGTCGCAACCGGAAGTCCCATGTTGCACAGGAACTACCTACTAGACTAGGTATTAGCTATAGGAGTGAAATAAAACGAGGGAAAATTTGAATTATTGGTAATCGATAGTATATTGTTATTGAGTACATAATCTTTCTAAATTACTAAAATTCATTGTGATTTCACAATTCTACGACCTATATGTACAGATTACAATATAAATTATAATATTTTTTCATTTAATCAAATCGTTTAGAATCCTTTCATTCAAAGAGAGAGAGAGCATGAGATTATGGGAGTAAGAGGCTGCATATACGTAGAGAAAGAACCTAATTCCTGCCATCATAGTCATACAATACCGGGAGACGCTAAGGAGGGGGAAGGGAGGCTTGAAACTCTTTGAGCTGTTAAGATGATGCCTACTTCATTAGTCTTGTGGTCATAATCGTAGCTGCAACGCTAAAGCCCTCTAGCCTGCGTTTGAATTCCGGGCCGAGAAGTGTTGTTGAGTTTTTCTATTAAATTCTCAGCAGCTTGGATTTGTGCGGTTGATGACAATAGGCCCAAGCTTAGGTCCTAAGTATGGGGGATTACTTAGGGCCTAAAAATACCGTACACCCCTGGAAATCTATGAGGAAGGCCTTTTTTCAATAGTGAATAGTAGAGTGGAGGTCCAGGATGATTAATGTAGCACATGACAGTACCATTATTTGCAACTTAATGGCTAACAGTTTCGGGTTAAAATTTTAAAATATTAACATGAAATAAGGATATTTGCAGGTGTATGTTCTACCTGCGCCTCTCAATAGGGATGAGATCAATCATCGCCACCATATCAACAATTTAAATATGTATACACTCACGTTCGATAAATCATAATTTTCCCCTAAATACATTAGTCCACTAACATACTTATACTTAATGTATGCATATTCGGTAATAAATTACCCACTTATAAATTAACTGAATTCCTCTTCACGCCATTTTCAATCCTATCAGAAACTCGGAGAGTTCATCGTTGAGCTTCTTACTGTGTACTATTGGATGCTCTGGATCTGTAAATGAAATTACATACAGTTCGCCAAATTTATTGTCCGGGTTGAAGTTGTATCGAGCTAACTTTAACCCCTCCGTAAAAATCGGAGAAAGAAAAATATTAAATTAAAATGATTTAAAACGATAGTCTACAACTTGAGCTTTCTTATTTTTTTGTTACAACCCAATATTTTTCTTTCTCCGATTATTACGGACGGGTTAAAGTTGGCTCAAGCCAACTTCAACCCGGACAATAAGTTTGGCGCGAACTGTATTTGTATCATAATTCTTCATATTTTATTTAGTACATCCAAAGGTAGGTATAGCGGGCTGTTTTCCACAACTCCACGTCAGTGCGCGTATTTTGCGTGCGGGTGGAAATGTTAACTGTTCATCGATCCAAAGGTTGTCTGTAAGGGTTTGCTTTTGCAATAAGACTTGTCGTTGTACAACTTTAATGACGCAATTATGCCTGTATTCCCCGGAGGATTAGGCAGAGGTGTATTTATGTACATCCACAGTTTGGCGGTATATTTAGGTCCTATGTAATAGGGGAGGAGCTTATTGCCGTTAACCAGGCAGAAATCCAAACTCCCAGCTGCTATTGAGTATTTCATACAAAAAACCAACACTAGATACCAATAACTTAGCAGTTGTAGCAGAGGTCTCACCACTGAATAAATCAGAGAAATACCATGTTTTACTTAATACAAACCTCCTAAAGAAGTAATCGTGCTTGGCATTTCATCCTTCACATCCAACATCTGGTTTCCTTTGATATCATTGACATCAGCAAACGCCACTTCTGGCACAATGTTTTTTATTTCCTCCATGCGGATGCACACATCAGCATTTTCTTCAGTTTTCTTCTTCTTTGGCACCCATTTTTTCTTTTGCAGTTTATGCTTTCTCTTGGCTGTTTCCTGCTCAGGTTTATCATAGAGTTTGATGTTTAAAACTCGCGTAACTTCATCACGGATCTTAGTTTTCTCTTCGTCTGTTAAATCAATACCGCTATCGTAATTTTTAGCGTATTTAGTTATTGGAACATCATCATCACTGCTGCTATCAGCACTAGAATCGTTTTTAGCCTCAACTTTAATTGTCTCTGCTGTGAAAAACTTCCTCCATTTCTTTATCAATTCATCAGCTACTTTCTGGAACAACATAATAAACAGATTTAGTTATTTTTTATTGTATTTTTACATTAATAAATGAGAATCTTGTATACTTCTTTTTCTTCAACCACTTTTATACATCTTGTCAAAAATATACCAAACATTTATTTGTACTTCAGATAAAAATAAACATTGCAGGTCATAAAGTTTTAAGAAATCAGAGAACTAAAGCTTGAGTGTTGTTTCTGGTGAAGGTGATAGAATGAATTTGATTAACTATAGCTACTTACAAAATTGACGGGTTTGGGTATCCTCAGCAAGTAGTGCTGGTCATGTGCCTCTAACATCTCGCACTTAGAGCAAAGGTCGTAGTCTAGGCAAGTGATACATTTGTAGCGGAAGCCATGTATGGATTTGTTGCAACTATTGCATATGATTTCATCATGAGACGATTGCTTCTCAGGCTCATTTTGACCTAAAATATTATAATAAACAAATAATGATATAATAAATGAATACAAAAAATGTGTTCGAAAGAATAAGTTCGTAACTGTAACTAAGTGCAACTGAAGTTGAAATAAGATCATATAGAACGGACCTTCACTCAAATTACTGGGTAGACACAGTGAAGGCACAGCATCAGCACACAGATGTTTGTTTTTGATGCTTGACGGAGAAAAATGACGAGAACACACACGGTGTGTAAGCTTCTTTAGATCCTTCTCCAGTAAATCTTCTCTGCCTATCATTTCAAGCCATTGCACCAACCTGGAGCCATGAAATTGATAATAGTGTCTTTCAAAAACATTTACCAACTTACTATCTGTTGTGACTGTATAAATACTTAGATAACTGCAAAACTTGAAAAGTAATCAATGAATCAACATGATATTTTTATAATAATGTTATATTACATTTCTCTGATCAACAGATCCATAACAAAGTGTTGCCAGGTAAGTATAAGCATAAGCCCGGCCATACTTTGTGAGTGATTCTAGTAATATTTATAATCAATAGTATTTGCCACTTGCATAAAAAGTACTGTATGTATAAATCCAGGGTATAGGCTACCTCTTTTAAAGTTTTTTCGTGAGGAATGGAGGAGGGTAGTGGAGAAGACCTTTGCCCTTTTTGACCCCTTTGCCATAATGATCGTAAATTAAATCGTAATTAATCGTAAATTTCAGCCCAATCCATCCACCTGACATTTAGAATTTATTATATTGTTTTAATTTACTTGACCCGTAAAAGCACACAGCTGCACATATGCCACTGGTTAGTCTTCGTAGCTAGATTAAAAACAATACGTACACAATCATAAATCAATTAAAATAAGAATGTGTAACGTGTATTCTAAACAACAATACCTGTGTCTCTCCTTTGGCATACTGTAGTAATATAGATGTTTACTAGTTTTACTGTTCCGCCCACATCCGTATACGCAGCAGTAGTTAACCATTTTAATGAAATATTTATAATTTCAACAGATATTAGAGAATATAAAGAAAGCAGAAACAAACAAAATTATGAAAAATCTGTTGACATTTATTTTTTGACGTGACGTCAAATGAATTCAGAATTTCTGAAAATTCGGTAATGTCAAACAAAATGTCAAAATTGACAAAGCCGTGGTCAAAGCAAAGACAATAATGATTACTTTTTTTAATACGTAGAATGAATAAAATTAGATTATCTATGAATGAATGATATTATTAACCCTGTTGCTAATACCTGTTGTATGTTCACAAATAAATAACTGGAATAACTGTAATGCATCCATTAATGGTATCGATAATCCAGCAAAATCTGGCAATTGGTGAAGAAAAATTACACACTCACACAATCGTTTATTATATCAATTTTAAATCAGGACAGCAACTACTAGTCGATCCTAGATGGCGCTATCATTGTGCATTTATAGTATCGCCATCTTTTATCTAATAGACACATTACAATGGTAAACGGAATTTGTACAGCAAATTGTGTTGAATTTAATAATGTTCCCAAGCGTGAATGCGACGCTAGAGGTCCTGGGTTCGAATCCCGGGTCTAGCAGTGTTCGGTTTTTCTGTCATCATCAAGAATTCAAAATCTGTAGGTACGTTTATATGTTGTGTACTCCTCGCTGAACTTGTTCGCTTTAATCACAATTCGTTACAATGTAGGTACCTATATGATCAGTGACCTACCTCAACGAAAGCCGGCACGCGCGCCTCGTCGCGCATGTTATTTCTTGTCTGCCTGCTGTGCTCAGAGCAGGCATTAAGTTGGAGTGACCCATGCGGTTGTTGTAGTTTTTATCAGTGTTGCCACAGATACATATTCATCTATAGTAATAATAAAAAAAGGAAAGATTTGATTGTTTCTTTGTTTGTATTGAATAGGCTCCGAAACTACTGGACTGATTGGAAAACTTTGAGTTAGATAGCCCATTTATCGGGGAAGGTTATATATCATCACGCTACGTCTAATAGGAGCGGAGTAGTAATGAAAAATGTTGCAAAAACGGGGAAAAAATTATAAAACCACGCGGCCGAAGCCGCTGGCGGGAAGCTAGTCACATTGAATACGCCAGTTGCCACTTATAAAACATTGTTGACAATGCATAATATGTATTGAATTGTTTTTCGAACAATCATGATGCATTTATTTGGGAAGAACAGACTGGCAGATTTCAATTTGAATTTCAATACCTACTTAGTTACTTATCCCGTCTCGTCTGGGCCAACTGTAAACACATTAAAAAAAATGCAAATAGGTATCCTGTTTTTGTTTTTCAAACTTGTTGGAATCTTCAAGGGGAAGGTGAAGGTTGTGTTATGACGTAGATCTACAAACTATAAGGACACGAACGTGTTTTGACTTTTGTAACATTTGTAACTGTGTAGCACATCATCAAACACCCGTACATGTTCTTGCCAAACTTATTGTCCGGGTTGAAGTTGGCACGAGCGGCCGTAAACATCGGAGAAAGAAAAATATTGGATTAAAATTACTTATAACGGCAGCCTACGACTTGAGCTTTCGTTTTTATTTATTACATTACAATCCAATATTTTTCCAACATCAACCCGGACAATAAGTTTAGCGAGAATTGTACGTACCCGGATCCGCTTTCTTTCAGTATGAAGTATCACTACACTGTCATAGAATATTTATTATATATTTTAAGTATAAATACTTAGTTTTACTTGATGATTTTATTACTATTCATTAAACTATTTTCATATATTTTATACTTATTTTAAAACACTGCCCCATGCAAAGGACCAAAGAATGTCTATCAACTTTCACACACCTGGCGAAACACAGTGAGAGGACTATTACTTTGAGGCACTAATTAATAAGCAATGCTGGATGGATCTGACGTACTGTCGTCCACAGAGAACAGTTTAGCATTCTGCGACGAGTACAACAAATGTTATGCATGCACAAACAAATAAAAATGCATGTTTGTAAGCACCTCTTAATAAAATATGATACAATACCAAAACTATTTAATGGAATACT
This sequence comes from Acronicta psi, assembly GCA_946251955.1. NCBI lineage: Eukaryota > Metazoa > Arthropoda > Insecta > Lepidoptera > Noctuidae > Acronicta > Acronicta psi. The sequence continues at coordinate 6,248,832 of OX276493.1, read as the reverse complement.
AGGTACCTTCCCCGTTCCCGCCAGCGGCTTCGCCCGCGTGCTCTTGATGACTTTGCCCCCGTTTTTGCAACATTTTGAATTGCTACTCCGCTCCTATTAGTCGTAGCGTGATGGAATATAGCTTATAGCCTTCCCCGATAAATGGGCTATCTAACACTGGATTATACAAACAAATAATCAAATCTTTTCTTTTAGACTTGTTGCTAGGCTTGGGCTTGTTTCATCACCTCCTGATAAGTTCCCGTTAAATTACTTGCCAGATAATTCTGTATTATCTAAATCTTGTTCAATTTTTTAATTTATTCGGCGATTAGCGGCTATTGAGTTGATGAAACCTCTTTTTAACCCCCGACGCAAAAACGACGGGGTGTTATAAGTTTGACGTGTCTGTGTGTGTGTGTGTCTGTCTGTGGCATCGTAGCTCTCGAACGGATGGACCGATTTTGATTGTTTTTTTTATTTGAAAGGTGAATTAGTCGGGAGTGTTCTTAGCTATGTTTGGTGAAAATCGGTCCAAGATGGCCGCCGCTACAAAATAGTGGAGTACATATTTTTTCACAACTCCCTCAATATGGGTATCAAATGAAAGGGCTTAACTAGAAGAATACTATACACTATGATAAATTTGAAATTCAAGATGGCCGCCACCACAAAATGGCAAATAACATTTCGTGTCGGGGGTTTTCTAAATTTTTAATTTATTGGGATGCAGATAATCTTAAACGTACCTACCCTATATTGAAGTAGGTAATTAACCTTTTAATAAAACTGTAAAGTACCGGTCTATAATCGGTTAGGATTGTTAGGAATGGATAATTATTTTATGAGGGTCGTAATAAAACTAACCATTCGGCCATCGGCAAGCGAAATTAAAAAAAACGACTACTAGCCCCGTATTTGTTTTTAGTTTATTTGTTCCGTCAAACATAGCCATACATTTAGGTATTTGTTCTAGACACAATCATGTCATGCATGTACGTACACAAATTCGTTATGGTAGAGATTCAAAGCCCGATACGGCTTTTGGTGACTAAGAATGAAACCAAACACAAAATGACACAATGGAACATTCAAGTCTTTGTGTACGTACCTAAATAAAATAGGGTGCTTTACATTGCTCCAAAAGTTCCAGAATTATACCTACAGTTATTTTCCATCCACTGAACTGTTTATCAAGTAAATTATAGTAGAGATAGCTATCCAAAACCTTTGTTAGTCACGAACGAAAGTGCGATGAATACCAGACGCAGGCAGACGTAGCAACCTTCCAGTTCATTGGACGCCGATCGATACAGCCGTCACTAGGGAGTCTGTATCTATATTCTAGCTATATTTTAGGTCTCAAACTCAGTCACCTATGATACCTACATAAAGGGAACTTAGTTGTTTTTAATGGCAATAATTCGTAGATATTCATCCACATTCCATCCAGGGTATCCATCCATATATATAATGATAGATCAACACTTGTGAAGGGCTCGAATCTCGATGGATAGACTTCGTTTTTTTAAAAGTCCACTGCCAGCCGGCAGCAACGTATGCGAAGTTAGACAAGGGTCATTAAGTTATAACTAAAAAAGAAACTACGCAACTAACTCCCCCAGGCAGCAATGCATAGGCCAGAATTAAAATAACCAGCAAAAAGATTTGCAATGATGGAAAATTACATCGGCTAATTTTAGAAGTTTATTTATTTACAAATAGCCGTTTTCCTGCAGTATCATTCCAATGTTTTTAAATAAATTAAATTTCTAAAATAAAAGATCCCAGGCTATTTATTTACTACTAAAATAGCTTAGCTTTCCGCCAGCGGCTTCGCCCGTGTGGCTTGGGTATTTTGTATAAATTATTAAAACAAAATCTATCCCACGGGAATCATACCGGGATAAAAAGTAGCCTATGGGCTATTCTAGACTATAATCTATCTCTGTGCGAATTTTCATCCAGATCCGTTTAGTAGTGTATAAAATTTAATTATTAGTCGTTCCAATTCTCAATTACCTCAATTTTTTATTGCTCCGCTAGCTACATAGTACCTATTAGCTGCTTTGCATAATTTTTGCATGCGTCTCTCATAATTAAAGGAGTACACTGGCTATATAATGTATTTGACTTATTACCAATATGCTTTTGTGTATATCCTTTGTCAGAGATCCTTAAGTAAATAAATAATAAAAATAAAATAAATTCTCAAATAAATAATAAAAATAAAAAAAACTCTTTCACGCAAAAACTACTGTTTTTGCGTGAAAGAGTAAAAACCATCCATCCATACATCCAAACTTTACTATTAGTATTTATGTAGGTATAGATATTCTTTGGGAATGGAAGGATTGCGATTTGGATCGAAGGTACCTGGTGTACTCAGGTGGAAAAGATCGTTTCGAAGGTTAAGGTTAACTACTACCTTTTTAGATTAAAAAAATTAACTTCAAGATCGATGTTCTGAAAATACAATTAAAATAAGATGAAATTAATCATTCTCAGAAATATCTAGTAATCGTATTAATTTCTGTGGCTTATCGTAGCCACTTATTGTGGTTCAAAGAAACTTGATAATTATGACTCAACCGCCTATGAATGAAATTGAATGCTGATGCAATATGAAGGATACACCTATACGTAGGTACATACCGTACATATCTTCTGTCAAGTAACAGCGGTGAGTATTGTGAGCTAAAAATACATTGGAAGGCTGGAGGAGTGGAATACAACTTACTATAGGTAAGTCATTGATTGAAGAATGTATTTGAAGCAAAGGAAAATTTTGGTTGATGCTGTTCATTAGCCCTTTTATAAGTATATTTGGAAAAATCCTTTTGTTCCAATGTACGGTAACCTACAGCTATTCGAAGTTTACAACAACAAAACAACTATCTGAAAGCCATAAAATACAAAAAAATACTACCTATCGACCCCCCGACTATACACGGTTTCATAAATTCTATTCCTTCCTAGATATTGGTCTTTTTAGCTCGTAGTCTCTCATTCATTTTACATATATATACAAAGTCACTGTCGCTGTTTATACGCTTAGATCTTGTAAACTACGCAACGGATTTTAATACAGTTTTCAGCAATAGATAGAGTGATTCAAGAGGAAAGTTTGTATATAGTATTATACAAATCTAAACCTAACAACATTGCTCAACCTGAGTCGAATTCAGGACCTCCAGGTTAACAGACACAGTCGCACTAAGGATCACTAGACCAACGGAGACAGTTTCTGTAACCCTGATTTTTTTTATTCGTGATAGGCGCACGCTTTTGCGTGCTAACCAATGAAATTACTGAATTTTGTCTAGTCGTGGCACGAAGGACCTCCAGACGTCCTCTACAGGATAGCTTTGGCAGTCGCTTCGACCTTCGTGTACTTAGGACACGTTTGTCGCATCGTATAAAATGAAACCAACCTCAGCATGGTTGGAAAAGAGCCAAAATGATGTCACTACTTTCGCTTTCTGCACCGTCCCGTGCCGAAGGGCGCAATGTTTAAATAAGTACCTAAGCTATATACCTAGGTATGTAAGTGTTCAGTCTAGACAGTAGACACTGTCAACACCGTGCACCAAATCGATAGAAGTTTACTGGTGTGTGTGTGACTATAGAGCTAGCCCGCCATGGATGAAATGGTTCGAATAAGCCACGCATTTTTGAATTTTAATTAAGGTGGCACTAGAATCATTGAATGATCCTTTTTCCTCGATCCTTTTTCTATGCAGTGTGTGCGTTTAAAAGCAAAAATTCAACACATACGAACATATATATATACTTGTACAGGCCTACGCCACGACAAATACAAATATTTTTCTAAACGAAAATCGAACGCATGACCATTGGCATTACCCACGGTCAAAAATTGCTATACCGGTGAAGGTAAACATCGTGAGTAAAGCTAAAATATACCTTTTAATTAACATAACATATACCATCACCCCTGTTCCCCGGAGAGTTAGTCAGAAGTGAACTTAATCACAGATATATTTAGGTCTCATGTAATAAGGGCGACTCTATTGCGGGGCACAATTTATCCAAACTCTGAATTGTTATTGAGAATTTCACAGAGAAACCCAATAACTCTATGCTCGACTTGAGAATCGAACCCGGGTCTCTAGCGTAGCAGTCGCGATTAGGCCCACTACACTAGCTTAAATATAGATATTTATTTATTTGAGAACTTATATGTACAAAAATGGTACTTATTTACACATAACACAGTAAGATTTACCGTATGGTATTTTCTACCAGTCAACCTTTAGGTCGAAAAGATAATCATATATCAAACAATGAAACAAGATGTACTACTTAGTTATAATTATAATCTATTTGGTACAGAAAAACCGAGATCTTTCTTTAAAGTTTGCTGTAAGTTAATTCCATTCAACTTTCATTATATTTCATTTCACCATATAAAGTTTTAAGAGTAAACTTGTATAGTGATAACAATTTGTCATCATTGTGTCGTCATTTTTTCTACAATAACAAAGCCCATTGCGTTGCAACGAGGCCGTCTCGATGCGCATCACAACAACATCCATACACATAGCAAGTCAACCACCTTTGCAGTTTTCAAGGTTCCAAACTAGTACGTAGGTATGCACTGGAAACTGTCTGGCTCCCAGACGATCAATATCCACCCTTCCTACTCACACATGGAGAAATCCAACGGCTGCACCGCGTCCAACACACACAAGCGCAAAACTACACAGAGTGTGAACGCTGCCCACGCCAGATGTCGCCTTTGTCGTCCACTATATAAACCCGTCGGCCTGCGAAAAAGCAAGTTATTGCAAATCGAACAACTTTGTGAAAACAAGTACGGTTTATAATTACATAAAAACTTCTAAACTTTAAATTAACATGTCTCTATTACCGTTGGTACTTGGAGCAGGGGGGGTGCCTCCTGTGCACCGCATCGTGGACCAGGATTTCGGCGTGGGTCTGACCCCCGAAGACCTCCTCACCGCTGTAATCGCGCCCATGATGGCCAGGGAGTACTACAGACCCTGGAGACATTTGGCTACGGCAGCACGGGACTACGGATCTACCATCACCTCCACCAAAGATAAATTCCAAGTCAACCTGGATGTGCAGCACTTCTCCCCCGAAGAGATCACCGTGAAGACAGTGGACGGGCATGTGATCATCGAAGGGAAACACGAGGATAAGAAGGACGAGCATGGCTTCATCGCGCGCCAGTTCACCAGGCGGTACCAACTGCCTGAAAACTGTGACCCCGCTACTGTTGAATCCAAGCTGTCTTCTGATGGTGTGTTGATTGTCACCGCTCCAAAAACCCCTCTGGCGTCGAAGAATGAGAGGGCAGTTCCAATCACCAAGACTGGGCCCGTCAGGAAGGAGATTAAGCACGCTGCCCACCCACCAGTCACAGAGGGTGACGCCAACGGTGAAGCCAAGTGATTTAATTCTAGTGATTTTTCTAATCCTGCAGTGTTAGGCCCTACGCCATGCTTTTGCTTCGCATTCCTACAATTTTAATGTGATAAAATCAAAATCAAATGATTTTAAATGTATTTTTTTGTGTAGTCATTCTAATTAGTGTTTGTAATTTTTAATAAATCTTCCTACGGCTGTATGTTGGAATTATTATTCTCTCCAAAATAAATACCTTATTTGTGGTCCAGGTAAATAATTATCTAGGTAGGTACATACATACTTTTAAATGTGATAATTCATGCATTACACACTTCACGCAAACACCCCTTATAACCCCGCATAACTTGCGAGCTATCCTTACTTTATCCTCACTAATATTATAAATGCGAAAGTAACTCTGTCTGTCTGTCTGTCGCGCTTTCACGCAAGTTACTTATGAAATTTGGTACACAGATAGTCTACAGCCTGAGAAAGGAGAAAGGCTACTTTTTAATGCGATAAAAGGGCTGTAAGGGGTTGAAACAGGGGATGAAAGTTATAAGAACTACCCAGACCTCGCGGGCGAAGCCGCTGGTGGAAAGCTAGTAAGTATAAGTATCTTTGCCAGACTCACTTTATTCTTTTAAAAGTTTTCCCGACACTATAACAACCTAACTTCTGTATTATGCCTAAATACATAGGTCAAAAGCGATGCGTCCAAAATTTCGATGCGTGGATGTAACAGAACGCGGTGTACAGATTTCTTTAGTAAATTTAACTATACCATCTCGCTTGTAATCCCTGAAGGGTAATGCAGAGGTGTACTAACACCAACAATTTGCCGGTATATTTAGGTTCCATATATTAGGGAGCGAGTCTAAAGCGAACTACATGGCGACATCTAGCATTAAAAAAATATATAATGACTTGTGTCTTTAAAAGATCTACTTACAGAAATAAATATAATTTCATTTTATGAACTATAAATAATGCTAGGTATTGATATTAGATAAATAATTTTCTCTGTTGTTACATTATGCTCTGGGCGCAATTACTGTAAACAGGTAGGTAAAAATGTAACAGTAAATAATGAAATACCTGATAATCTTAGGCTAAGCTAGAAACGCTGAAATCAATAACCGTAACTGTTTACCTCTCTCTCGTGATCGTCTTTCGTTTCAAGTATCACAATATGAGCTTTAATTAACGACTAATTACAATTCATTGATGAAAGACGACGCCGAGATCCTGTTAGCTGGCTTGTTGTGAAGCTCGTTCAGCGTAGGTAATCGGACACACTACCATGATGCCTTTAAGTACAGTACTCGCCAAACTTATTGTCCGGGTTGAAGTTGGCACTAGCTAACTTTAACCCGGCCGTAAAAATCTGAGAAAGAAAAATATTACGAGGGTACAATGATTTTGTTTATTATCTGACCTGTATTTTATGTTTCTAAAATTAATGTAATTACTACTTTTCCATTCCATTCCACTATTGGTCCATTCATGATAAATAATAAGAATTTTTATGTGGAGAAACTTTTAATAAATTTCAATAAATTGAATTCCAATTCCGAACCAGTAGTAAGGATAAATAAAACAAATAGCTGCAATTATTTTATAATTTATTTATTATTTTATTGAAGTAAACCAAAATCAGTCTTAAAAAAAGTCTTGACTAGTAAAAGCCAAAGTAATGCTTAAATGAGTGAGAAAACTTTAAAAAATTAGACTTTATCACACGACTGATCATTGGCCTGGCATGTTCCGTCAGCTTCCTTTCCAGTGTCCTTAGCCTCTCTGCGAATCGGTCCAGTTTGGGTAATAGGCACCACCCTTTCACCCTTGCCAGGCACCACTTTTCTAGGAGCCGAAACTGTCAGAATACCGTCACTGGACAGCTGTGAAACTACATCCTTGGTTTCCGTACCTTCGGGGAGAGAGTACCTCCTCACAAATTGTCGCGAGACGAAGCCATGTTGATCTTCCTTCTCCTCATGTTTAGCTTCAATCACCACGTAGCCGTCAGCTGTCTTCACGGAGATCTCATCTGGCGCAAAGTGTTGAACATCAAGATTAACTTGGAATTTATCTTTATCGGTCTTGATTGAAGATCCCAAGTCCTTGGACAACCTCGACAGATGTCTCCAAGGTCTGAAGTAGTCGTGGAACGTCCAGGGCGACATCATGGATGTTAGGAAATCGTCCGGTGTTAGCGCCAAACCGAATGCTTGGTCAAAAAGTCTGCTGCCGCGGGCCGGAGGTGCTTGGGAACATTTTTCTTCTGCCAACGCGTATTTTCTTGTTCCGATGCCAAATAAGATGATCACCGTGGTCAGGAAATAAGAGATTCCGTGGAAAGTCTTCATTTTCGCGCTTGTTATACTTGTTACACTTCTGTTCGATGCGTTCAAGATGCTTGTTTGTATTTGAATACACTGTTGGAGCGCGCGCTGCGGCCGTATATATACCCGGGCCCGACATCTAGCGGCGAGTGGAGATTTCTGGAATTCTCTACTGTGTTGATAATTGATATTGACGTGTTTGTATAATAAGCGTCCACGTTTGTTATGCTTGTTATCTTCAAAACATTGACATTGCGCTTTCTGATTGGTCAACGCATACATTTTGTTTGTATTTTGGTCGAGATTGCTTCTATTATCATTTTCACTTTATAATTTCGCAATAATTACAGATAACATTTATCAGCCTGGGCTAGTAAAATATGAACTTGACTGTTTACATAACATACAAAATGATTGTATATGCAACATATTGGTAGGTAACTTTCTTTGCGATAGTTTTCTGCTAATTTATTTGTTAACTTCTATAAAATAAATAATGTCCACTTTGTTAGATGTTTACAGTGACACCTAGCGGGGAGTAGCAGCAACTAAAACTGCATTGAACTTGGTAAGGTCGATGACCCTTCTTGGAACGCAATCGAAGGATTGTTGACTTGCATCAACTGTTCTAGAAATTCAAGATTTCTCCAGAAACTTCAATTTTTCATGAATGCGCTAAAGCGTGTCCTTTTATTTTCTGAATAAATATTGGTAATAGTTACAGCGATAAACATGCATTGTTAAAAAGAAGTAGGTAAATATTTTTTTTGTTGAACAGATCTAATATTGAGATCATTACTTAGCCAAGAAAAACAGTAACAAGTTATTTTAACTAAGGAAAAAATCAACTGGCGGGTTGGTAATTTTTCTTCATTAAAACAACTTGTAATCTTAGCATGGAAAATGCTTAAAAAATACAAAAAGATAAGAAAGTAACACATTTATTTTAGCAAAGACAAAGACGAGTGTCTTTAGATTACTAGCACTCATTGTTACACTGAAAATGGGTGATGGTTCAATCTTAGATTATTAATCTAAGGGTTCAACTTCAAAAAGGTTGGCCGTTCTTGGCGATGACTGTAATAGCTATATTTAAACGTTTTCTCCTTAGATTGTTTTCTGTTGTAAAGTGTAGACTATTATGTGTCTGTTTTCCATACTTTTTCATACACCTAGATATTCAGAAAATAAAAGCCATATTTTTCTAAATATTGGTATATTTTCAAAAATATTGTATTACATGACTTATCTATTTACAAAAATAAAAACAAAATAAAAATTAATATTAATTCAGTTTTACAACCGCCAATGCTTTACTAAAATTAAATAAAAGTCTAAATAATATATCAATAAACCTGATACAAAGGGCTGACGGTATATAACTTATTAGCTAGTTACGTTATATTTACAAAAAAAAACGGAGAATTTTAGCACTCATTCCAAAATAATTTTGATTATTTTTTATTACTATTATTTTTTTGTAATAAGTATAGTGCACATTCCGATTTAGATAGGAAAATAATATTTTTATTTAGTCAACTAAATAAATATGTCATTTAAGTAACATTATACGTATTACAATCAAATTTACATTGATATTATAGAGTTTTATAACAAGAGGCAGCTGTTTATTTAATAAATAAGCATAAGTATTTTGTCATAAGAGTCAGTCAGGTAGTTCATTGTCTTACAATTATTAAGACATTATTTGAGTAAAGTTACATTTATTTTATAAACGCCTCTCCCCCTTAACTTTAATTTCTGACTGTCGCAGAATCGTCGATATCGACAGTTTTACATAGTTAGAAACTGAATTCAACCACTGTTTTTTCAGTACCTTTAATCTCATTCAGTATTTGTTTTTTTAAACACACAAAAAGTTTTTAAATTTCAGCCGTTATATGATTTATTTCGTCATTCACCAATCAGGTTAGGCCGTCCTTACTATCCTATTTTATCTGTGTTATCTGATGCAACTTGCATCAGATTTTCTTTTCACATTTTCTTACGCCAGAAAATATTAAATAATATTTTAATTTATATATAAATTTTATCATGTTCCCACAGAATTCATTTAAGGTATGCTCTTTGGGCAGGTAAGTTTTCAGTTATCGTCCGTAAACAAGTCCATTATTTAGTCAAATATTTCATTTTGTATAGTTAAATAGTCAAATTTGTATAGCACAGTGCCTCTTGTTACCGCGAAAGCCCCGTTTAATATAAAAAGCGCATAATTACACTATGTAAAAGCGGTCTGAGCTGGATTTATGTTCCTATAATAAATTTCGCTCTCCAAAATGGAGTTTGTTCATACCACGATTGATGCAAGAGAGATTTGAACTTCGTAGAACACACATTTATTTTAATCTAATAAGGATTCTGCACTTAAATGGACAAAACGGTTGCCTGTGTCATCGCAGACTTTTTTTCAGTATTGAATCTAGTCTAAGTACCTATATAATTACACTACACTTCGTTATAAGAAGTTCTGTTTGAACTAGAGCAAGAAATATCGTAGATATGGCTGGTCAACCATTCAATGCGAGTAATGCGACTATCCTCAGTCTTAGGTTTATGATTGAACGTTCAGGATTAAAAGTTCTGAGTAATATTTCCATCGAAAACACATAAATGCTATTACTAGAGTGCGTGTTTTAGTCGGTGTGTATAAAAATGTACTATCTCTATATTGTATAAACAACACAATTCTGTACACTGATATTTTGGAATTCCTGGTTTATGTACAAACATTAACATATCACGCTTGCCTCAATCGTTGCATATATGATTATGTCTAGCCTAGCTTAATAACAAATTTTTGTTTAAAAAAATTGTATTAACATTCCTACAGTTTTCTTTATATAAAAAAGCTAAAAAACACACCGATTTCAGTCGCTCCCGGGACTTGCATGTATTCCGTATATATGTAGACTTAAATAATTATAATAGATTGAACACAATATTGAGAGATCGCTACACGGTGAGGTAACGTCCGAATGAAACATGTATGATTCTAAATAGCATTTAAATAATACCTTAATATAAGGATGCTTTTGTACTCATCAAGTTGAATGCGCTTCATAACATGGGGTAACATTTTAACATTTTAATCTTGATTACAAACGGGAAAATATTAATCATTGATAAATCCGATAAATCAATTAGACGAGAAAAATGACACATTTATCGACACAAAATAATATTATGTATTGTTATTTAAGATGGTTTATAAAAGCAATAGATAAAATACTGTTTGATACAAAGTAATACTTATAAATACATGTTTTTACTTAGAAATATTTTCAGTCAAAAATGTTTTCTTGTTGGTCATTCAAACGTCACAATTTTGGGTTCATAGCCTTGGTAGAGTATACTAAAATAAACAATCTGAATACTTGTAATATTAGCTACAGGTTCTTTCCAATTTCAACAAATATTCTTGTTTTTATTTGCAAAGAAAACCAGCATTTTCTTCTGTATAGAAGGGTGCATTAACAAACACAGACTTGGACCCGAAACAACTCCCTGTAGGTCATACAAATATTTGTTTCGTGAACGAATTAACACACGCCTACGCGATCTACAGTACAATACAATAAAAACACAAATCCTTCGGCAGTTTGGTAAAAAGTAAAATCTTATGTTTTTTTCTCACCATAAGGGAAATCGACGTTAATCATACAAGCTGTAGATAATATTACAAGCATTGGAATACACTGCAAGTCCACGTAATACAATACTACTGGCAGAGATAGTTCAATACGTACAAAAGTTGTGTTTACTGATAGAAGGAACAAAACATGAATGGCAGTACCTTATTTATGTTATTATGATTATGACCTATATGTGTTGTATTGTGGTGATGTTCCACGCCCAGTTAGTTAACAGAAACATAAACTATATGAATTAAAAGACATTCAAAACATAAAAAAGCAGGATTTGAACCTGAGTTCCTCCGGTTAAGTACACCGGACGCTTTTTCGTTAAAATTTACATCTTTGAAAATTATTATAGCTTGTATTAATACCAAATACAATAAAAAAATAACTAGCACTTGAGTTTACTTTAACTATTTTGAGCTCGAATCGTGAAAATAGAGACGGTCGGTAAAACAGTGGCGACTGCTTTACCGACAAAAGCTGAGTTTTGAAATTAAAGAAGATATAGGGCACGTCTGTTCGTAAGGAACCATCTCTGCATGTGTCAGTCATCCGAGTAGTGTTCGGCAGCATCCTTCATCTGATACTATTGATATCAGTGGGTGATACATACAACTAGCATGCTCATTTGATTTTACCTACGTAATAGTATAATTAAAAATATAATATCATTATCATCATCCTGTTACTTGAAGTAGGCGTAGTATGTCCTTCTTGCATACAATAGTAACAATATGCAACAAAATCTAAATATAACTTAGGAAATATCGTTTTCATAAGACCAAGTAAATAAAGTACCAAATAATAATATCTTGTTTTTTACATACTTCATCGACTTTATCATAGTACTAATAATTGATTATTCATGTATACCAAATACTATGGTTTTAAAAATAACCATGTTGTGATTGATTTCCATTTTGATTCTAAAAACAGAAATTTTATGAATTTGATAAAGTTTTATATAGCGATAATATTGTAAAAGACTTTGAACGTATTGAGACTGACATATCTAAAGCTGTTAGTACCCTACAAATTACGTGTTTGTAACAAATGAAACATACGACAATCGACAGAAAAAATAATTACAAATAAGAAATAATATAATATAAAAATAAAAACGGTTTTGTGGGGCTTTGTTTAAACATTCAATTTTTTAAAGTTTAATAAAGGTACATTTGATACATACTGCACTCTTTGACAAAATGTCTTACATGATAAACTTTTTTAAAAACACATAAAGGCTATTTGCAAATTTAGGTATGCCATTGATGTTTGATGTCCTTCACTGTCTCAAATCATAACGAGCATGCCAGCCGCATTCACAAATACAACCACATTCAACATCAACATTGTATATTTCGTTTAGCTCATACAAAATCTAAATATACAGTTTAGCCTACGTTACAAATCGACAGTCATACAGCGCAGAACTGCAGCCCTGCTCGCTCACAATATGTGAAATGAAACAAAATATAGTAAATATATCCAAAATGATTCACTGAGGTGCAGTGACGTTTCGTTAGTTGCATTCGTATAAAACGGATTGTTGGAAATAAACTTAGAATATCCTGTATGTTATGTAGCATTTATAATTAATCCTAGCAACTTATTTTAATAATCATTAACTTAGCAAACAAAATATGTACAATATTTCATCATATTAAAGATAATAACTAAAGTAAAGTAACTTTATCAATCTTTGCAAAATAGATAAATTATGTTGCTGTGCCTTACCAGGCTTAATGTTGAACCTTACTATATTTACTTAATAACACATGAATGAAAAGAAATTACATTAAGTCGAATTGAGAACCTCCTCCTTTTTTGAAGTCTGTTAAAAAGAACTTGAAAACATTAACCGATCGTAACGAAATTCATGTCGAGACTGCCGGCGCAGGTTATTTTTCGGTTTTCGGTTCTACGATTAAAATTCAGATTACTAGAGATTTCATACGGACCAAGCATCATAAAGCTTGTTATACAACAGTTCCGAGTTTCATACGAACGCAACATAACGTCTGATGATAATATACACATTGCTTGCTATAAACATACAAAGAGTATTTACATATAGATATTCAAGTCATGGGGTACGCCCGCACCTCATTCTATCGAAAATTTGTGCTAATTTGGGGTATTTCATATATTTTTGGCCTCCGGTTTAAATTCTCGGGCTTTTTCAAAACCCTATTACACCAAAATATAATTTGCATTGATATTATGTAACTAAAAACCGTTAAAATGCAGTAAAATATGGCCTCTTTAATTATCAAAATAAATATGTTACTTATTTTTCATTTATTCCATGATATTTATATTCCTACACACCTTTCTTTGGACACGATTTCAATTTGGTATGATTTATACCAAAAATAATAATATAATTACAATTAATAATTAAAAATAATACGATAATAGGTTATAACGACAGATCTATCACTAGGGGCAGGTGTAAAGTTGTAGAAAGTATAAGTTTTCTGAACTATTTTGAGACACATTTTTTCATCTAACGGACATTTCATTGTCTAACAATATTTTTCATAATGAGCAGTGCTATCAGTAATATATAAACGCAGGTACGCTCGGTAGCAAAATACTAACCATTTTTATAATAAGCATGTCATGTGCGAGCTAAGAGTCCTGTGCCCAGCAGTGGGACGGTGACTAGTATGACATGCGAAGTCCCACAACAAAAAAAAAATGTACAAAAAAGCATTGGCCAAGAATAATTCAGAAAACTTGATATTCTTGAATCAAAATTACTATTTATCAACATATCATTACAAAACCGTAACTGTAGCGGAAATTAGTCCAAGCTTGAAGCGTTTTATATAAACCTATCTACTAAGTATACTAACAAATTATATTGAGATACAAAAGGTAGTGTTCATTCATTTGTACATATCATAATGGTAATAATAAGTAATAACATGATAAGTACAGTAGGGATAATGTAAGTCTGATCTCGCATTGTTCAGGCTTTCCGTACAACGAGAGGTCAGCTTATACTGGAAGTAGGTTTATCTGTAGCCATGCGTACGAGTGGCTGCGCAATAGTATTAAAACCGTAGGGCGCATGCGCGGTATAGTGCTATTTCACTCTAACATTGCATCAAAACATACATAATTATGTCTCGATAATAGTAACAACTTTCGATATTTTTGCACAATAACTCTTTTTTGTGTGAGTGCCTGCGCAGCCGTTTGGAAAGCCTAACTTCAGAATGACAGAGTTACATTATTCGTACTGTAACAAGTATATTAATTTTTTAAACAAAAAACAATTTAGTTTATTAGCATAGAAATTACAAGAGAAGAATAAATTTTAGTAACAGTATAATCGCTCATTTAATTGGAGATATAGAATTTCTTATCAATAAATTGCTCACAGAACTTGAAGGTTGTACTTTGATAATTAATTATCTAACTTCCAACATACCAAAAGAGTATGATCACTGAGATATCACAAACAGTAAAGTTTAAAAATATAAAATTGTGCGTTCCCATTTCCAAATTCGTAACATTTTCATTTATAATGTAACCTCTATGCTAATTAACTATATAAAAATAATATATAAATTCGTTTGCAAGATAAAACTTGTCCAAAATTTATAAAAAAGCACCTACAGTGAGCAGTAGGATAGATTTAAACTATGTCTAATACAAAATGTAGATAGACACAATTATTATCAATTATGATTGACGGCGATTGATCAATCTTCAATACATCAATCAATTAACACATCAATCGGCGACATACACGCTGTAAATTAAAACACCAAATATACAAAATGTATACTTAAAATTAGTCTTAATTATATATTGATCGAGTGATTCCATTTTAATGGCGGGTGTCCCATATTACTATATGGTTATAGGCCTTTTAGTCCATGCCGTTTATAAATACGGAGACACTTCAATACGCAAAGTGCCTGATAACGGATGGGTACACATTATTACGATTGATATATTATCTACAGAAGAGCTCTTTTACATTTTTCGTTTATAAAACCAGCCTACTCCGTGTTTTTCATACATAAAATTGATATCGTGAATGTCAAATATAAAGAACCATACCTTATAGTTAATGTCAACAATATTATGGACTGTAATAACATAAAGATGCTTGGGTTTTAGGTAACTTTCTTTTTGTTCATCAAAAACGTACTGCACTCAAATTACTAATTGGTGTCGCTACCATTTCCGCTACAATTTTGAGCATATTTCAGGAGGGTTTCAGTATCGTTCTCGTCAATGTTTTTTATATAAAAGAGCTCTTAAACAGTGCACAAAAATCACAAGGTCATACATACATTTTTGGGTTCTATTCACAGGACCTTTAAAAGGTGAACTTCCAAGTACTTGTTGGTTCTTGAGAGCATACTAAGGATACTATAGAAAAGGATGGGTGCGCTTAACTGTCCTCCAGTAGATTGTGTAGCTCCGCGTAGTTCAGTATGGCACGGTACAGGAATTCGTATTGCAACTGAAAAAGAAAAACATTATTAAAAAAAAAACGCATTTTTTTCTTATAAATTATACTCTATGTTACCCGGGGATAGTGTAGCTTCCAATGGTGAAAGAATTTTTCAAATCGGTCTAGTAGTTTCGGAGCCTATTCAATACAAACAATCAAATCATTCCTCTTTATAATATTAAGTGTAGAAGTATAGATGACGAAATGCAGAGGAAATGTTTGTATAAGTAGACATTCTTGAAGTAAGAAGTATAAGGTGTGGTACTGACGAATGTATCGATGGTGCGCGCGCGCTGCGAGCGCACGGCGCGTGCGGCGGCGCTCACGTCCACGCGCCGCTCCACGCGCAGCGCCACGATCAGCGTGCACAGCGCCACGAACAGCGGCGAGCGCTCCGTGCCCAGCCTGACAAGTCATTCATAATGATAATAAACTTTAATTATTCCATATATACACAAAAAATGATGTATATAGATTTTTCATTGATTCCATAATAAAAGTTTCTCGTTTAGTTTTAATTGATTAATGTCATTACACCCGTAATATTTACATTTATATCAGGCAACAAGGCTCATATACAAATAATAAATGGCTCACTATCAGAAAACCACTACACAATATTTGTATGTATAGCAATTATTATCGCCGAATAATAAATGATATACAGATTGCACATCCATAAGTAATCAGATTTACATTCGTGGCGTATAAGTCAAGTATATCTTGTAACTTATGCACACACGAAAAAATGGCGGTTCCCTCTTGACGGACGGACCTACTAAATCCGTCATAGTGCAGTGGCAACACTTACTGGCAGTGCACGAGCATGGTGCCGTGGGGCGGCAGCTGCGAGTGCGGCGAGTGCGGCGAGTGCGGCGGCGCGGCGGCGTCGGCCAGCTCGGCCAGGCCGCGCGTGACCTCGGGCACGTGGCCGCGCGCCGTGGGCCAGCCCTGGTACTGCAGCTGCCGCACGCTGCACACCTCGCCGCTCTGATACACAACACTTCCATCATTACTCGAACAAGACAAGACATTATTACAACTCATTTTATGTATTTCTGAATCTGGCAGCCCTTACCAATAATTACCGTGGAAGAAAATGAGAAGAAATGCGTCAAGTATTGCCATAACACTAGGGATGTCACAATATATAATTCTTCTTCTTAGCGTGTCGATGGCAGATGATAATTATGTAGTTCACGCTGAGAGCTTACATTTGTCTGGCCCAAAACTCAGCAACGCGGACTGCGTTTGTAGATGCGACCATCGGGTCTACACGTGTGCAGTTAACGGGACATGTGGGGCAAGATGAAAGATGGGCCATTGTCTGCGGGGAAACGCCGCATGCACACTGAAGGGCAGAAGCGTCTATGAACCCCCATTTGTGGAGGTTGTCTTTACTACGGCCGACCTGGGTTCGAAGCATGTTCACACTTTTCCAAGTCGGCCATGGCAGTGTAACGTATAATTGCGAGCGTGTTACCAACCGAGGCGATTTAAGGTGGAAGCTCCGACGGGCCGTCCATACATTTTTCGATCAGTCTTTTCGCTAAACATAGACACTCTTTGTTCAAACCGAATCATTTTATCCCTTTTCTACAATTAATTGTGTCCGCAAAAAATCTTTTTAGGAAATAACTACATTTATTTACTGAGAAAAACAGTCGTGAAATTCAGGCAAAACTTGCAACTTTCTTACATGTGTGCGTGAGTTTAGACAAGCAAATTAGCGCCAAAAAAGCGTCATCTGTACTATATTGTAGTCTTTGAGCGCCATGATTGCGATAGTTTAGAGATTAAATGCTAGATGGCGTGCTGGCGTTACTATTATTTTGTTAAATCAATATAATACGTATTATAATTGATTTTTATTTGCTTTCCTACTTTTCACAAACAGATTTCAACGAAAAAAACATTATAATAACACATAACATGTAAACATTTTTTTATGAATTTTATTCGTAAATTGTACCTATATGATTTTTGCTACGTTGCCGTTCTTCCCAACCTTGACCTACCGTAGAAGAAAACGTTGCCGTTCTTACTTCTTCGTTCGCTCGATTGAAATGTAACAAAATACAATTTTCAATCTTGCTTGTATGCAATAGTAGTGTCACGCGGATTTTCTCGCGTGTTATTTTGCGATTGAAATTCAATATCTCTAATAGGTATGTATTTGATTCCAATTTAATATAATTTCATATAGTATAGTATAGTAGTATACTACGTATTTTAAATAAATTAATAATAATATACCAACAAGTAGTAATGATTCAAAATCCGTAAAATAAAAGTTAGTAGGTACAGTTCGCGCCAAACTTATTGTCCGGCTTGAAGTTGGCACGAGCTAGCTTTAACCCGGCCGTAAAAATCGAAGAAAGAAAAATATTGGATTAAAATGATTTAAAACGACAGCCTACGACTTGAGCTTCCGTTTTTATTTATTACAATCTAATAATATTCTTTCTCCGATTTTTACGGCTGAGTTAAAGTTAGCTAGTGCCAACTTCAAGCCGGACAATAAGTTTGGCGCGAACTGTATATTATCTTTCAGTGATATTAGTAACAGCAAGGTGGCCCGTGAGTTGGATTTTAGACGCTGAAATTTTGTTTCACAATACTTATTACTTACATACAACTCAAATAGGTACTTATGTAAAAAGTCAGTGTTTACATATCATATTTTAATTTGTTTGTATATTTTTAGTCACCAATACATTATTATAATTCGATGACGGTAACCAACCTGCGAAGTAGTCACAAAATTGAATTTGCAAACATTTTCAAAATTGTACCTACTAAGTAACCTTTTACATATTTTGCAAACAGTTTCAGACAGACAAACATTTTTAGTTTGATAATTTAGCACCTACTCCGTCGCTCGTGTATTTGTGCGTTCAGAAATTGGAATCATTGACTTAGAAACAGACAAATGATGATGTTACGGTTTACAACAAATAAATAGACGTGAATATGTGTTTCATTGTTTGTATAAATAAATAACTCACTCTAATATTTTTTTTATAAATTTCGATCAAATTCTAAGTAAAATTTTACTTTAATTTTTTTGTTCTTTTTCTATAATGACATTATTTCAGAACGTAACCCTGCTATAAAATATTATTATCTGTATATTTATTGTTTGTTGGATATAATATTGGCGATATTTTCATTACATACCTTACCTATTCATCGAAATTCAATAATAATAAATAGATGTACCATTCAATTTTATTCAAATACTGAGTGTAAAAGTAACATATTCTTGTTTTTCTATTTAGTTCAGATTTAGATTACGTCTACAATTAAAATTGTACAAAACAAGCAAGAAGGCGTAGGTGCAAACGACAATACGCGTGAATGTTCAGAAATTAAGTTCAGTGAATTCATTTTCAAGTGTAGTATGTGTAGTAAAGCGTGAAAGGCCTGCTGGTAGCTATTACACTTCAAGCAGCTCACAAACAAGTGTCAATATGTGTCATCGACAAGCTCATCGTTCTGTTGTTTGTGAAACATTATTCAATAAGCAGCGTGTGGTTTGAAGGTTTGATTAAGAAATTAAAACAGCTGGTAAACAAGAAAGACAAATCAATTGCTATTGAAAAAGGTTGTGTCTTTAGACAGTGTTCCATTTGTTACTGTATACGAAAGGTCATTCATAATGGGCATTACTCAGATTCACATTCTGGTATGGTAAATATTTTACTCAGCACAAATTTGGTCCTGTGAGACCTTTTCACTGCAAAATTTACAAGTGTTGCATTTCATTTTCAGGCGTACATTACTGGTAAAGAAACTAAGGAAATATCTATTTCTTGGTGTTCAAAACAAATATTATTAATAATGTCATTATTATGATACAAGAAACATGGATATGAAAGCACATAATTTGAGTTTTATTGGATATGGAGATTCCTCTGTGTTTGCCAACTTGAAAGAGAATGTGTCATATGGGAACTATTGGGAACACAATAAAAAATGAATGCAAGAATCATGTAATAATATACAATAAACCAGTGCACTCTACAAGGTATATAAATAAATCAGATTTGTTTATTCATCTTAAAATCAGTGAAGCATATTCTGAACTAGTGACCCGCATTCCCTTCGCTCTGGGATCTATTATTATATTTTATATAAAATGTAGTATATATGACTCAGGGATGACACATAGTGAAAGATATTTTCAAGATTTTTGAGGTGATCACCTACTTACCACTTTATTTTTATTTGTTTTTTTTTTAGATCTTGACCAACACTAAGCTCCTGGTTTATGGGTGAAATATTTTGAAGCTAAAGTTGATGAAGCCTACACAAGCAACACGGAAAATTATAATGTGTAGCAGTGAGAGTTCTGCTGTGCTATGGCAGCAGATTTGAGAAATGGCCCACATCATGTATTTAGAGTACATGAAAATTGCAATGATTGGTACTGCAATGTCGGTGAAACAGCTGCTAATGGTGAAAAGAACAAAGAAAATCTCATAGAATTTCTATAGATTTGAATGGTATGTATAGGCTATGTATCAAGTTATACATTTCCAGTATAAGCTCATCTATCATTGTACAAAAAATCTATGTAACGAAGCTCAGCTTATACTGGAAATGTATATAGCTTTATAATTTTGTATGTATCTGTGCATACCAGTACATCCTGGTACATCCAGCTACATAATTACAAAAGTCACAAGGCCTTTATTTTTTTTAAATTCAAATCAACTTCAAATCTAGTGAAACATTGTCCTTCAACAACAACATCAATTGTAAATTTGAGCATGTACTAAAGTTGCAGTTTACAGCAGCTTTGGAGATTGATGCTAACTAACATTTTGAAATGAATGGAAAATTAATATTCAAGAAAAAGTAAGAAATATAGTACCTATGTAATGTTATTTTTCTTTTCAGCAGCTGTGAAGTGGTGGCGGTGAACAAGAAGACTCATAGTCATGGCAGATGGTGAAATCAACAAGTCGAATTATTTTTGTTTTTACTAGTTTAGAAAGTACCTTATCATTGTATATTACATTTAATTTGTATACTATACTATAAAATTAAAAGGTGTTTTTTGTAGTGGTTTGTTTAGAATATACATTATCATTCTTCCTTTGAGATCATTGTATATTAATTTTACACATTAGTATTTACTATAAAATCAAAAGGTGAAAATATAATACTTTGTTAGGGAGGTCTAGGTATAACCACCTGATGAACTCGATAAGTTGCCCTTTAGATTTTTATTTTACTAAAAACTTTTGTAATTATTTGCTGGCATTATAAAATATTTTTTCGCCTACTTGGTTATAATCGCATAGCAGATTGATTTTATATTTGTTGATATATCTCTTGTTTATGAATTACAGTTACCTATGTCTATAATTAAATCACATATCAGGCATCATGTGTCACTTCAAATTCTTTTGTTTTGATGATTAATAAATAGTGTAAGGCAATAAAATAAAACTATCTATAAACTGGACAGTCAAGTTTTTATATCATGAACAGACAGCTGTGCTGCTGGGGGAGTTTGTTGCGCCATTTTTTCTTCCCAGCGAAAGCATTGGTGAAGGGTTTTGGGTGACTGATTTTCAGCCTAATTTGAATAAAAGACTTGATTTTATATGAGTATACGTTTTATTTTCCTATCATACATACATATAACTCACGCCTTCTTCCCATTGAGGTAGGCAGTAAGTACAGAACACTACCTGCTTCGATCATTACATATACTCCTCTTTTACGTTCATAGAGATTAGTCAATGATAATACACGCATGCCGGTCGCGAGTACTACGCACAGTATTCACACCACACATGCTTCGCAAGGAACGCATTTCATTTGTTACCTATCCTAATCGTTGTAAATATAATTAATTATCGTAGCCGGCGGCGAATTTTTGAAATACACGCCATCTAGTGGTCAAGTTTGTAAACGTACGAAATTCCTCGTTCTCGTCTGTGTGCGTGTGTAAAGTGTATAAACGACCTATATTCAACGGAATATGCCTTATGTGTCGATTTGGGTGGATTTTGAGGCAATGTTATGAACAAGTTCAATAAAGTGTTATGTTTGAGATCAGCAGAAACGAATTCTACGACTTATTAATGTTCTAATTAGACATACAAAAAATAAACTCTAAAATGTTGACTACAGCGCCATCTAGCGGGAAAATGGCCGGGAGCAGACCGTATGTTCCGCCTTAAGTGCCAGCATAACGAAATCGTAGCGTAGACATTGACGTAGCTCGCTCGTAGCGGACGTAGCAATCTCGTAGTAGTTGCGTAGCAAGTTCGTAGCATACGACACAATATTCTTTTAGGTTTCAAATTTGGTCTCATCTTCCACCATAACAATCCTTACCTTATCATTGGTGACCCTGAACTGTCTCCTCGTGTAATAGGGGCAGGACTCGCTCTCCTCATACTGTACTGTGATGTGCTCGTATTGTATAGACCCGTCGTCCCAATACCGTGGACATTTACCATCGCCCAACTGTAAAATAATTTATGCAGAAATTAAGTTTGAAACTGTTATAACATGTGACTATAAGATAGAAGATGATACAAAACGGCATTTACACATCCTGTCAAATGTCGGTTTATAAGTTTAGTTTTGCTGGGCGTTTTCCGCACTTAGCCTCATAATTGGGCCGTTGTACGTGTCTTTCAAATGTTCCCTATTCTAACCAGCCCAGGTCCATGTTGGTTTAAAAAAAAACATTAAATTTATTAATCCAAAATTTTATTGGTCGTGTAAAATGCCTGTGCGCATACGAAATACTACACACTATGGGGACATTATGTGGTTACACTTAGTTAATTTTAGGTTAGGTAGTGATCCAAATTAACGTATGGTGGTGATATTATATTATTACTTTTTTTCAGACAGTACTTGACAAGTACTGTCAAGTACGACGTACCTCACTGAGCATGACGATTGTGGTAACATTGTGTTCTGAGACCATTCGCCAGAAGTCCATGATTGTGTTCGGTAGAGGGTCCTGTGTTATGATGAAACCTTCTGTATTGTCATATGCTGCAAAAAAAATATGACATTAAAGTACGGTTAACAAGTCAATTTTATAATAACAATGGCAGCATACACTGTTTTATTTTTAACTAGCTCCCCCCAGCGGCTTTGCCCGCGTGGTATGTTATTATACATATAAACCTTCCTTAAGAATCACTCTATCTATTAAAAAACCGCATCAAAATCCGTTGCGTAGTTTTAAAGATCTAAGCATACATAGGGACAGACAGACGCGACGGAGGACTTTGTTTTATAACATGTAGTGATAGATATAATTGTCTTTACACAAAAAATATATAGTTTAATTCGGCATCATCTTCCGAGCTACGATGCAAGAATCTCTGAGAGATAGAGAATAGACCGTTCAAAACAATATTTCGCAATTCTCCTTTAGGTAACAAAAAAAGTTCAAACCATTATGACAATAAAGAATTACAGGTTCAATTGCCTTCTAAATTTTCGTGATTTTTATTTTTATTTTTATTATGTACCTTCGATAAATGATGCATTGATGTACGTAGAGTAGTCCCTGCCGGGTATAGGGGTGAGTATGACGCGATTGCGGTCGTACGGCAGACAGTCTGGGCTTCGATTCCGCGCGCGCAGTTCCTCGCCTGCGCCGGCGCCCATTGACTTTAGAGGCTCTGCTACAGGACTGTTTAACATTTTCTGTAAAAGAAAGTTTTATGAATTTGAAAAAAAATTAAATAAAGGGACATATTACAAATAAGGTCATAATTTACTAAACTTAATGGCAATAGGCTCGCCGGTCTGTTTTGGCATTACATGGGACCTACTAACGTCCGGTTCCAATATCAAATCAGTCGATAAATTAGCTTACTAGAGACAGAATTTCGACAACGTTTGTAGGCACGTGTTAATATCTTATATCTAGTAAGCAAGTCCTGATATTCAGAAAGAAGAAAATTATTTAGCGAAAGAAAATTATTATTTTTGAGATGATGGTGCTGTTTCGGTGTACAGTTCCCGCCAATCTTATTGACCGGCTTGAAATTGGCACTAACTTTCACAGGCACAACGGAGAAAGAAAAATATTGCACTATTTAATAATTAAAAACGAAAGTTCAAGTCGTAGGCTATCGTTTTAAATCATTTTAATCCAATATTTTTCTTTCTCCGATTTTTACGGCTAGGTCGAAGTTAGCTCGTGGCAACTTCAAGCCGGACAATAAGATTGGCGAGAGTACTAACCTCGAACTCGATCTCCATGAGACACTTGTCGGCGTGGTCGGGCGTGTTCCGCAGCTTGTCGACGGCGGGCTTGAGGCGCGCGGCGCTTATCTCCGTGTCGCCGTAGTGCGCAAACTCCACCAGCGCGCGGTACACGAACACGTATTGTTTCTGTTGAACACATTAATTATTTACTTTATTTTGGATCTCCAACAAGGAATACACAATTTATGTTACAAAAACATCGGCCTAAATGATGTACGGAAGGTACAATTATTGAAAAAAATACCCTGTATTACGCTGGTTAAAACTCTCGTCGTACTTTTTTTTATGTTGTCTGGGGGATGAAAGAAAAACTTTTAATTTGAGGAAAATCACGCCATTTTGGCACACTATTTTCTGTTTCTTAATGATTTCATGCTACTGCGGATGTAAGCGTTGCTAACTTAATGTCGAAGGCATCTTGAGCGATTCCAATTTCAATCCATTATCAACGAAATTGTTTTTAAGAGTAGTTTAAAATTAACCTTGGATTTGGATTTGAATTGCTATTGCGATTATTTTTAAGAGTAAGCCAGGTCCTTACCAGTGACTGCACGAGGAAGTTCCTCTGGCGGCGCAGCTCGGCGACGGTGTTGAAGACGGCGACGTGGCCCGTGGCGCGCAGCTGGTCCAGCAGGCAGTCCAGCGCCACCAGCGTGCCCGTGCGCCCCACGCCCGCGCTGCAGTGCACCACCACCGGCCGCCCCACCATGTGGGACCACGCCTCGTTTACCCTCTGGTAAAACAAAATATATTGTTAGTCTTTCTACCCCACGAAGATCTGCGTGATCATCGTTATATCATTGATTCCAGGGGATAGAAATATTTATTAGATGACTACTGGACCGATTTAAACATTCTTTCGGTGTTAAATCACGAGATCACGCTACTATTAACAGGAGCGGAGTAGCAATAAAAATGATGCAATAATGGTGGAAAAAGTTATCAAGAACACGCGGGCGAAGCCGCTAGCGGAAAGTTAGTATATTCTAAGTACATGAAATACACATTATAAGCACTCGTATTATATTATATCTATTGTTTAGTACCCATAATACAAGCTCTCCTTAGTTTGGGAGTAGATGGTGCTGGGTAAAATATCCAATAACATCTATTTATCTATTGACAAAAAGTTCAAATTTCAAAATATTAATGTATACGAAAATATAACTCTATCGTGTTTGCTCTGGCTTATCTTAAAAGCTACTGTACGAATTTTCAGTTATGGTACATAATAAGTTCACCGTAATCGGCTCCTTCCAACTCTTCTATTCGTATTTGCCATAATATATTTGTTTTGTCAATCTCCGTTCATCCTTCTGGCCACTTACTTACTTAAACCATCTTAGCATACCTTTCTCAGTTCTCGTTACTATCATCTTTCATGCCACAACCCTTCCATGTTACCCCACGACTAGTCAACTTTACCTTAATGAACTTGAGTATGGAGTGCGGATGCTCTGGCGCGGCGAAGTCCTTCCACATGAGGAAGTGGTACTGGCGCACCACGCGCGTGTCGGCGCCCTCCTTGGCCTCGCGCGGGGACGTCGGCGCACTCGACTCAGACGCATCCTTCACGTCTGGAAAGTTCATTACATTAAAACCGGAAAAAAAAAGATCCCAAGGTCGGGTTCAATTTCCACATAACGCAAATGCACGCACGCATTTATGTGATGAACAAACTGTTTGTATTTTGTCTGGGTGTTTCTTATGTATTATATGTATTAAAAAAAAAAACATAGTCCTATGCAAAAAAGTTTGGGAATAGATGGAGCTGTGTAAAATTTCCCAAATATAAAAAAACTTGGTATAAAAACAGTGATATGACGTTGCTTTGGGTATTAGAAAAGTAGTAAAAAGTACACAGTAATATGTTAAAAGTTCTGCTTAGTTTGGGACTAGATGGTGCTGTGTAAAATTTCCCAAATATAAAAAAAAAAACAAGATATGACGTTGTTTTCGGGTGCTAAAACTAAGTGGCACTTTAAAATGAGCTATGTAAAATAGAGTTAAGGTAACTTATTGTTTCTACATTAAATGTGAGTATACAAATACATACCTCCGTTCCTCTTAGCAATGCCATTATTCTCAACAATGGGTTGTCCGTCCGAATTCGTCGGCTGTTTCGTTATTTTCAACTCCCGTACTATGTAGTCTGAATATCTATAACAAATAAAAAAAAATTGTCTTCCTTTCCTCCCTTGAAGCAATCTTATCTCAGTAAATCTACAGATTTAGTACGAGCAATATACGTGTGCCTCTGTGAAGTAGCGCGCAAGTGGCTGCGCAGTAGTTAATTTACTATAAATTCGGCGCGCATGTTGCTGTCACGTGATGTCTCATTCACTCTCTTACTTTCTGTCTGTACAGTCAGCAGCAAAAACATGTATACACTAACAAAAGTGCTAAGCAATTTTCTTCTAAAGTACTAATAGAACTTGTGTGAACCAATACTATAGTGACATTGGTACTATCTCAAACTTGCAATAAATAGTGTTTTATACACACTATCAAAAGTGCTATTTTCGTATGGCTGTCATCAAAATTTGAACAATATACACCAACCTCTTCTCCCCGACATGATGCACGGTGATATTGCCGAATGCTCTCGAAGCCCTCTCCTCTGGCCAGTACTTGGAGCACTTAACCTTGGAGTACTCCTCCAGGTTGGTCAACATCACGATCAGCTCCAGCCCATGCTCCCAAATCATGCGCCAGAAGTCATTCACCGTGGTGTCGGTGGGGCCTTGCGCGCATATAAACCTTTTTCGGTCCTTTGAACATAATTTTGTTAGTGAATATTGAGGTATTGAAATGTGGTCCATAATTTAAAATAACCGTAGGTTGTGTTACTATTTTAACATTTAAGATATGTATATATATGATGTTATTGTAGATATACATTGATAACACAGCGCCGACGCATGTCGCGATCATATAGATAGATCTAAATACTTCACTTGTCTATTTTTTAGGGTATAAACACAGTGACTCCAGTACATGAAAGTGCAAATATACTAAGGCAAAGAGTGCATTCTAAGACAAAGGAAACAACACATGAACAGAAAGCTATGAACAAAACAAGTTGATTCCAATACTATGGGTCTTTTGATTTTTTTTTTATGGTTCAGTACCAAGTATATTTTATAAAAGGTTATAAACACGAGCGACGTATGTGACGTATAAGTTATTTTATTTTAGCTTATCATGAGTCGTCGCGACAATTTTATTGCAATGAAGTGTTGATATGACGTGTGGTCGCGAGCGGCACAGGACCGGGACAATTAGCATAGTTCGATCCCTATACCCGTACTAGCAGTGGGATAAGGAAGGGTATAGATGATGATGATGATGATAATGATAATGCTGATGATGATAATGATAATGCTGCTGCTGATGATGATGATGATAATGCTGATGATAATGATAATGCTGATGATGATTATGATGCTGATGCTGATGATGATGATGATAATGCTGATGATAATGATAATGCTGCTGCTGATGATGATGATGATAATGCTGATGATAATGATAATGCTGATGATGATTATGATGCTGATGCTGATGATAATGCTGATGATGATGATGATGATGATAATGCTGATGATAATGATAATACTGATGATAATGATAATGCTGATGATAATGATAATGCTGATGATAATGATAATGCTGATGATAATGATAATGCTGATGATAATGATAATGCTGATGATGATGATGATGATGATAATGCTGATGATAATGATAATGCTGATGATAATGATAATGCTGATGATAATGATAATGCTGATGATAATGATAATGCTGATGATAATGATAATGCTGATGATAATGATAATGCTGATGATAATGATAATGCTGATGATGATGATGATAATGCTGATGATAATGATAATGCTGATGATGATGATGATGATGATAATGCTGATGATAATGATAATGCTGATGATGATGATGATGATGATAATACTGATGATAATGATAATGCTGATGATAATGATAATGCTGATGATAATGCTGATGATGATGATGATGATGATAATGCTGATGATAATGATAATACTGATGATAATGATAATGCTGATGATAATGATGATGATGATGATGATAATGCTGATGATAATACTGATGATGATGATAATAATGACGATGTTGATAATGATAATTATGATGTTGACGACGATGATAATAATTATGATGCTGTTAATGATGTTAACGATGACGATGATGATAATGATGCTGATGTGCCATGAAGTATCTACAAGTCTATACACACACATATCAGGCTGCAGATGTCACAAAAGTGTTGTGCGGCCACCGAGCTTAGAACGCGTTGTTTGTGTGTGTCATATAAACGCCCTTGGACGACCAATGTATGTACAAACTCCAGAAAAAGTAAGTTTATTTCAATAAAATATGGAATCAACTTAATTTGGTTCACGTGTGCGCGGGTACCTGGTTAGGCTCCGAAGGGTCCTTAGAAAGCGGAGGACAGAAGACGAACACAATTTTAAATTTAGAACATAATAATATTCCACGTCACACAGAAGGAAAAACGCGTGAAAACTACATCTAATAGGTACCTACATGAATTCATTTAATTATGTTGATAGGAGTAAGGGAAAAATAATGCATATAAAGTCATAATTGTTGATAAAATTAAAATATGAAATCATTAACACTGTGCTCAAGGTTCAATAACAGTTCACTTTGCAGTAACTATCCTCAAATTACCTAATTAGTAGTGTTACTAAAGGCTATAATTAAAAGTAACCTTAAACTCCTTCGATAAGATATAATAAGACAACTACAATTACAAAATTTACGGCTTAAAACCGCTCAGTTCATCAATTAAAGCCCAACAGAATCAATTGAAGGTCCTAAAAACCTATTTTTTATTTGCCTGTATTGTCCCACTCCTGAGCAACGGCCTCCCCCATTTTTCCACTATTTTAGGTTACCTTTTTTTAAATATAAGCTTGTAATTATCTGTGACTTTGACCTCACCTGATATCATACGACCTAGCGGCTAGGTGCTATTTGAAAATGAAGCTAGAAATCTCCAGTAGCTGTTCGGATTTTGGATTTGTGATCAGTTAATGGCAGTAGGCTTGTCCCCAACTATACAAGGTGGAAGGGACATCGACGCACATTAGAATACCATGAGTTCAGTACATGAATCTGGACCCCCCTGCGTTGAAATTTTCCGTAACATTTTTTTTCAATTTTGAAATTTTTTCTGCTGTTATTTTTAATTAAACGTGTATAAAATCATTATTTCTATCTACCCAAATTAGATTTATAATTCAAAAATCATTATTTCAGTTATTTCGGATCGCACCCGCGATATCATTCCCCGCGGAGCGTTATAATCGCGTTTTAGGAATACACTGCGCACTCAAAAATGTCAATATCTGTAATAACCGATCATTTTCTACATGAATGACCTAGGTCATTTTATTTTTGACCTTGAGTGAAAACTTGTCACGACGTTTGTGCGTCGATGTCCCTTCCACCTTGTATAGGACCGAGAACTGTGGGTGTACATTAGTCAGTAGTTTTGGCGTGATGTAAGTAAAGAATACAGTCAGACAAAAATTCTGGCTTCAGTTTCTCTAATAAAGATGCCCATATTAGTATATCTTTAATATCTATAATGTATAGACATCGGGCTGTTACAACTTCATTATATAATAATACTTATATAGATACAAAAATGAACAAATAATATAAGTTCCGCAAGTTACTAATGGGCTGGAAACTTGTCTAATTAACCTCCACGTGACGTCTTCCACCGTCCTTGTCGGTTAGTGGTGTTAACGGGTACTGAGTGCGGCTACGTCATTCTTACGTCACCAAGATGGCCGCCAGACACATTATCAATTTACGGGTCTATTAACTACGATGCTTAAAATGTCAAGCACACAATGTGACCTTGAATGTGACACTGACTTACCTGATATCCCATAACAAAGTTGGCGTTGATGTAATCAGATCCGGTAATGCTGTCTATTTGCGACAGTTTAACCCTGGTCTGATCGTAGGCCTTGATGTCGGGGTACCGGTTCTTGGGCTGGTTCTCCCTGGCTTCGGAGGCGTGGGTCGTTCGGTCGGGGAAGCATTCGGGAATCATCTGCAACAACTAGGTTTCTTGTGAAGTTAGAATGTCTCATTCTGCATCAGGTGTAGTGGTTGCAAGCCCGGTCCGATTCACATGTCGAGCAAAAACAGGGTTTTAGTCTAGCCTGTATCAAAGGCAGAGAGGTGCGTACTTCTGACTTCATAAAAGCATGTGCGTACTAATAAAGTTAACTATCACACCCCTAAAACGGGAAGGGAAACTTCCCTAAAATATTTTCTCGACAGTTTGTGAAGTCTGCAAGCTGGACTGAGCGAGCTGGACTCTTAACCCTCTTAATCTTAGAGGAGAGGAGACCCTTGCCCAGCAATAGCACACTTTGTATGTTGTGTTCCTGCAGTGAGTAAGGTCGCCAGAGCTCCTTCTAAGGATGCACTGCGTTGGCACCAAGAGAAATATTCCCTCAAACTGACGGGGCAGTGAATCCCCCATAAACCTCTAGGTTTTAGGGTCGGCAACGCGCGAGTGATACCCCTGGTGTTGCAAGCATCCATAGGCTATGGTAACCGCTTACCATCAGGCGGGCCGTATGCTTGTTTGCCACCTTAGTGGTATAAAAAAAAAGTTACTACACATTACAGTTATTGTTGATGATAACAATAACTAATGTGTTGCAACTTTTACAGCCCGCCTCTGGCGACCTTACTCACTGCAGGAACACAACATACAATAAAGTGTATTATTTAATTAATTTACTTCAAATATATTAATAACTTACTTCGAACTCCTTCTGGAAGCCGTAGTCGGAGTCGACTTGTCGCTGCGCGTACGCTTCGGCAAGCTCTTCTTTAGGTATGGGCGGTATATCTGGGGGCACTGCCGTCACAAGAGGCTGCCGGCCGCGAAGACTGTCCCAGTATCTGCTGAGAATATTGTTAATTAGTAAGAATTATAATGTGCCTAATTACCTACCTCGTTTATTTAGTGGTTCTAAGCGCGACTGCCACGCCTATGCCGTTCGTTAGATTCCTAAGTCGAGGAAAGCGTTATTGAGTTTTTTGTGCAATTCTCAGTATGAGCTCGAAGTTTAGATTTATGCCGGGAGAGTGGCAATGGCAATCAGTGCACCTCTGCCGATCCTGCCAAATCAGCAAGTCTATCCAAGTTGCAGTCTTGTTGTCTTGTGTAGTTTGGATCGTCGAACGAATAGAAACACAATGTATGGAAATGACATAAGCTTTCGACAAATCGGGCTCTCTGTCGGCTGTCACTAATTTCTATTTAATTTAAAGTAATTAATTCCCATACATTTTCTTTCTATTCGTTTGTCGATCCGAACTATAGATTGCAACTTGGCTATGGGGGCCAATAACTCTGGACGCTAATTCCCCTAAAAGGTAGTACGTGAGAATAATCATCAATAATAAATAACTATAAACATTGATATAGTGTTGGCGGCGTGGAGTTACCTCATGGCGGCAGTGATAGGGTTGTGCATCTCGAGCTGCGCGTGCGGCGGCATCTTGCGCGTGCGCCGCGTCTGCAGCACGCAGAACACCACCATCAGCAGCAGCACCACCGCCGCCACCGCGCACGTTATCTGTTATCAGTAACTACCTTATTATTTCTGATACATACGGACATAAGCTACTTTTTAATGCGAAAAAAGGGTAAGGGGTTGAAATAGGGGATGAAAGTTATAAGAAATAGCCAGACCACACGGGCGAAGCCGCTGGCGGAAAGCTAGTGAGCTTATAAACGCACCTGTAAAGCGATTTCCAGTGCGCTGGCGGGCACGGGCACTACTGGGCTGGGCGCCGGCATCAGCACGGTCGTGTATTCGCTGAACAACGTGTCATCTGGGTTCGAACCCGCTGTTGACAAAAGTAAACATTTTTGACTATCACTCTGTCAAAGCTTGCTCTTGCTTTAAAAATCTCTAAATGATATGTTTTTATAGATCGTGTGAAGACACTTTTACAAATCAATATTTTAATTGCTCCTCAATTCTCACGAAAAACTTTAAACGTTTGTATCTTCGAACTTTATTAGACAATTCACAGTACGACGTCAGTACCACACAGGACAATTCTAACACCAGTTTACCAGAAAATAGCAAAAAGCAATTGAACATCTGGAAGGTCGCGGTACCCTAAAAACTGATAACTTACTTATTAGTTCCACGAAGAGTGTATAGTTGGCGCTGGAGTCGAGGGGACCATCTTTGACGTGCACGTCGTTGTCATCGTCCTGTTTGTCCAACATCGTTCGGTCCTTACTGTAGTCACTGTAACCACTGTAAGAGAAGAATTCACAATCTGTTCACAGGTTCATTCAGTATATGAAAATCAATCATCCCGATTTTTCTACACTTAGGGATGGAATTTGTCTTTCAAATCGAAACGGGACCTCTTCGGGGGTCGGGTTCGGGTCGGTTCGGTCGGGGTCGGGTCGGGACATCCAAATCGGTCCACAATTGACGGAGAAATCGGCGAACATACATAAAATCATAAACATACGAATTGATAGCCTCCTCCGATTTTCATCGGTTAATAAATCCCAGGTGTGGCGGCTTGACGTGTTTTTCATTTAAAAATTAATTATGGAGTTAAAGTAGAGGTATTTTGTGGTTTTCTCATGGATGCCATTGTCAGAAATGGACCAAATTGAAATGGAACACACAGGAAGCGCACCAGTTACAATTATAAAAGTCGAAAGTTCTGAGGCAGCAAACAAAAGTACAGCCAAATTCTGAACCTCCTCCTTATTTGAAGTCAGTTAAAAAGGATAGTATATATTCTTCTTATATTATATATCTTTTTTTTTATCTTATATAATAATATCATAATCATTTTAGATATTTGATATACCTAAGTAACAAAACAGTCATATTTAGATTGGGTATAGAAATAATATTATATTGGAATGTATAAAAAAATTTATTATAATGTGTTGATTTTCTATCTATTAATTGTTATTTTGTCGAATAAGATTTAAATTTGTTTTATGTTTCTAAAATAAAAAATAAATAATATAATAAAATATAATATAACGTTGTAGCATATTGTGTCAGAGACAAATTAATTTTTTATTATGTAATGTAATTACTATTTCTTATTGTAAATGAACAAAGTTTTTAACCGAAAACAGAATAGAATAGAATAAAATAAATGATAGAATCACCTGTCGGCATTAGACCGCCTCCGTCTGGTCTCGTCTATCGGTTCCTCGGTTCCGGTGTCAGCTTCAATTTCAATATCGAAAGGCAGCTCATCATCGGTGGTAGTGGTAGTGGTGGTGGTGGGGGGAGGGGGTGCAGGCTCATGGTGCACTCTCTTCGGCTTCTTGAGACATTGACGGCATCTGTCTTTGTTGAGAGTCGGGTCGGCTTGTTTGTCAAACACCGTCTTGTCGTCGCCTAAGACAAACTCCATGTCGCGCGGAAACCTGTCACTGAAATATAAAATTATAATACATAACATCACGCCTGTATTCCTTGAAGGGCTAGGCAGAGGTGTCCGGCTGTACACCCACAGCTCGCCGCCATTTTTAGGTCCCCATGTATTATAGTCCACGCGGAACTAGTTGGCCGCGCCTTAGGTAGGGACGGGGGTGAGGCGGCGGGTTACTGTGAACATAAGCAAGCGCCCCCGCCCCTCCGTCCCGCCGCTCACATACCTAAGGCGCGGCCAACTAGTTACACGCGGACTATAAGCCAACGTCAACGTTTTAAAAACGTCTGTGGTTTAGTGGTGTACCGTACAGCTGAAGTCGTGGGTTCGATTCCCACAGGACACAAATATTTACGTGATGAACTAAAGTTTTTTAACTATTTGTGTTTGTCTGGGTGTTTCTTATGTATTTATAAGTTGCGATTGTGTGATTTTTAACAGGTTTGCAGTTAACATCAGGTTCCAATTGATTCCCCAATTTTTTTGGGCCCCTTGCCCTCCAGCACCCACAAGGGGCGTTATCGCCCACTTTGGGGAAGACTGCTCTAGAATATCAATTACTTACTGTGAAAATATATCAGCTATATACGCGCCGGAGCCCGGTTGTGTGCTGTGAGCCTCCTGATAGTCAATCACCTTGATGTCTCTAGGTGACTGCAGAGTCTTCCAGTCCATGTGGGAAGGCAGGCGGACCATGTATATCCTGGAACACATCATAAACAATTAGAAAGTTTTTTTTAAATAAGGAAAAAATCGACTCGCGAGCTTGACTCGAACCTGCGTCTTCTGGTTCAATCAGACGCTATGACCGCTAAGCCACCGCGAGCCCTTCACGTCAATTCGAAATCTTCCTTCACATTCTAAATTTACGTCTCAAGGTGACATTGGCCTACCTGTCTACCTACCTATTGGAAAGCAATTGCTTCCTTCAATAAAAATAACTAGTAATCTTAGAGTGGAAAATGCTTAAAAAATATAAAAGGATAAATAAATAAATAGTCATTACAAACTTGTCGAGTTATTAAATGTTTAAAAGGAAAATATAGCGAGGAAAGGATATCAACGTGCAACCGATTACCATAATTATTCTGTCTGTATATTATGAGGGATAGGTGACTAAGTGGTATATCAACACACAGCTTAAACGAACGAATTAGGCTGAAATTTGGCACACAGGTAGTTACTGACGTAAGCATTCGTTATGAAAGGAATTTGGGAGAAAAAATATGAACTTGAATTCGTAGGGAATTTCGGAACATGATTCTGGACCCCGGCGGTAAAATTGGGGAACACAAGAGCGATGGTATGTTACCTGTAACAGCAGATGGGTCCATTTCGCTCAGATATTCTGGGCAAGTACATCTTGAACAAGTAGGTGCCATTTTCTAAGATCTGAAAGTAATAAAAAAAACGATAAATGTCCATATTTCATGTATTATCTGAATTGCAGTAGGTATTGCTGAAGGTCATACCTTCCTCCAGCGCGGCCGCGGCGCGGCGTCGGGCGGCGCAGTCTTGGTCTCGCAGTACGTCACGTTTTCTTCACCGCGGCGGCGCGTGCGCGTCATAGCGCTCAAACGGACCGTGAAATTCGTGTTTGGAGGTAAATCATTTACCCTGCAAGTTAAATATCATACAATACCACATTTGTACCAATTTACCAGTGCTCGTGAATCGTTTGAAATTAAACCTTATGTTTTAAGTCATAAAAGTCACTCAACGCGCACTTACGAGCTGCAAATTTGAGCGTAGTTGTGACTCGCTAAACTCTTCTCTGCGCAAACGCAGACCTACGCTTCTCAGTTCAGACTAGTTATTATTGGCAGAACAGTTTTTTTAATGCTATCTTCTAGTTTAAAGTTTAGTTTTATTTGCGAAATCTGTAATTTAACGTTATTGGGACGTAGCATCAAGTCGGTTTGTTGGAAGTTTTTACACATAAAGCCTAAATAGATCAATTAAATGTATTTATTACCTTACATAGTATAAAACAAAGTGGCTTTCCCTGTCCCTATATCCCTATGTATGCTTAAATCTTTAAAACTACGCAACGGATTTTGGTGCGGCTTTTTTTAATAGATAGAGTGATTGAAGAGGAAGGTTTATATGTATAATAACATCCATTAAATAGTGGGCTATATATTTTACACTCGTGCGAAGCCGGAGCGGGCCGCTAGTTACCTTATATAAAGAATCTATATACTGAAATGGGACTGATCGCCGAGGGAAGGTGGGAAGTGTTACAATCAGCTAAAATTTCAAAATAAATGAATGACATACCTTGTGCTAGTTGAATCGTTCGTCATGAACTTGGAGAGGGGTCCCCATGTAGCAAGTTTCTGTTCCCCATAGCGGTTCAAATATGTTGAGTTACCAGTTATCTCCATCTAGCAATAAAAGGAGTATTTAAATCACATGGGCCATCATAATTAATCATAGGGTCTTGTGGCTAAGTTTTAACTACCAGCGTAGTTAACCGATCTGCAACGTTAGGGTACGCTTGCCGAGGTCAGTCCGTGGATGTGTGGCCATTCTTAACACATCGAGACCGAGACCGTGCCTCGGACAGCACGTAAAGCCGTTGTTTTCATAAGAACAACTGTGACCATCCTTTGAATATAGGCATTATTATTTATTTATTAGACGTACACACACACACACACACACAGACACGTCAAACTTATAAAACCCCGTCGTTTTTGCGTCGGGGGTTAAAAATAAATCCTCTGGATCTTCCTTTGAGTCAGTTATATAGGTTATTGAGAAAATACTCACGGTGTATCCTTTAATTTCAGCGTTGGGCTTAAGCGGCTGGCTCCACGTGAGGTTCAGGTAGTCGATGCTGCACTTGACCTGCACTTCGCTGGGTTTACCCGGCACCCCGTCCAGTGTGGCGGCTTCCATCTTATCCGACCAATCGCCGCAAGTTTTCGAGTAGTCGGAACATGCTCTCACCTAGGGTGATAGGAAAACACTGAGATTACAACTCAAAGCTTTGTTCAGGACATATTATGGAGTAAAAT
Organism: Acronicta psi; assembly: GCA_946251955.1. Taxonomy (NCBI): domain Eukaryota; kingdom Metazoa; phylum Arthropoda; class Insecta; order Lepidoptera; family Noctuidae; genus Acronicta; species Acronicta psi. Next base: position 6,212,153 of record OX276493.1, on the reverse strand, counting down.
TTCTAACAAGATATATTTTGTATAAGGTATTATTCTTATAGTTTTACTTTTTAGGCCAGTTTGTTGCTTTGGGCGTGAAAATATTTCTTAGAAATTAGACCTAGCTTCCTAGCCAGGTTGTTTGTGTCGAGAAGTTGATTGTTCTCAATCAACGAAATAGAACCGTTTTTGAGAACGCAATTACAAACAAAAAATTTAGTTATATAATATGTATAAGTATTGCTTGTATAATAGAACATATAGAACTTTTACTATGCATAGCAATGACGTGTATAATGTAACTGAATAGCTATTATAATTTTGTTACTGGGAGATACAACCCCAGTGTCCCTTTATACTACTGAGCTTACCTTAAACACATAAGTGCTGTGTGGCTCTAAATTATCGAACATGTAAGGAATATTCCTGCCATCTCGCTGATGGTAGGCAGTCCTCGCCACATTTTTGTCATCATCCTTCTTCCGGGCCTCAAGCAAATAATAATGTATCAGCTCTGCAATTTCCTCAGGCGGGGGCGCCCAGCCAATCGTCACCGAAGTCGCTGAGAAGCCGTTGATAGAGATATTCGGTACGAATATAGGTTCTTTTGATAACGTCGTCACATTGCCGAATACTGCCGGGTGGCTCGAGCCAAATTCCGTTTCTACGAGCATTTTAATTGTGTAAGTCGTGGAATTTTCCAAACCGTCCATAACAAACGAAGTATTCTTAGGATCGATCTTAGGCGTGAGGCTATAGTATGTGAATCCCTTAACCGTCATGTTTTCGTTAAGATACATTAGCGAGTAGGATTTTATCGGCGAATTATAGGCATTTACAGTCCAATTAAGGTACAGTTGTGTTGTATTGATCGGAATGACGTTTTCTATTGTAATTTTGGGTGTAGTCAATACAAGAACATCTATAGCTCCTGAGAGATTTGTAGCGGAGACTGGATCTTCTATCTCACATGAGTATGTGCCATTGTCATCGACCCCATATAAACGAAATACATAGGTACTCTTGATCATTTTCGGGCTTATCGGTTCAGTTTTCGTGCGATTTGATTCTATAGGCTGTATGCCTTCGTCCTTGGTCTTCTTGAACCATTTTACTTTACCAGGATTATACACTGTAAATAGTAAGAAAAATTTAGGAATCAGAAGGCATAAAATTAAGTTTTTTTTAAACAATTGTATACTTATTTTTCTTTTTGGATGGGATTTTTAAACCACAAAACAATACTCACCCTCAAAAGTGCACTCTAGAGTAACATCGGCATGCTTACTGATATTCCGCTTGACTGGGCTATCAGTCATATTCACTAACCGGCCAGAAAAGCTTAAATCTAGACTGCAATTTTTGGTTTCATTCACTTTATTTAGCGTGACAACACAAGTGTAGTTGCCTGCATCGTCAAAAATAGTGTTGGATATTGTCAACAAGGATATGTTGGACTTCCTGGGGTTGCCATCCAGGTCTTGACCTTGCAACTGTCCTTGGCTGATATTCATTTTTATTCTGTTGACAAATAAAGAATGTGATGGTGGGTTCTTCCGACTGCTTTTAATGTTTTATTAATTGTAGTAGATACAGAACATTCCAGCGATAGCCTAAGGATATGACCACTGGACTGCTAAGTCGTAAGTCTCGAGTTCGAATCCAAGGTACGCACCTCTGACTTTTCGTAATCAACGTATTATCTTAATAATTAAGCTTACAACGGTGAAGAAAAACATCGTGAGGAAACCTGCATGACAGAGATTTTCTCAACGGCGTGTGAAGTAGCGCACTAGACCAGCGTGGTGGACTTTTTTAATGCTTTATGCACCGTCACGCCGCCCCGGGGAAGGGCGGCGCGGTGTGTGGGACTCCGCCCTGAAAAGGACGTCTACTCACTAAAACCAGACGGGTGTTCGCCTCATCACCATTCGGCCGGGGTCACGGGTACGTGTGGACATTCTTCCGCGAGCGTGGTAGACTATACCCTAACCTCTTTCATTCTGAGAGGACACCCGTGTCCAGCAGTGGGATTAATGATTATTGGGGATATTATATGAACTTACCGTTCGTTCATTTTAAGCGGTTTTCCTTGGAACAACCACTCGATGTTGGCGGTTTCCGGTGTGGCAGTACAGCTTACATTGGACGTCTCGCCTATATCACCCTTGGCCGATATATCGTGTATGCCTACATCTTGAGCTGTAACGAAACATTATCATCATCATCCTATGTCATAAAGTTATATCCACTGACATAAAACTACTTTTTACGGATTTTATCGCATTATATTATTATAATTTAGATCCCGACGTTTTGGCGCCCTAGTCGTCCATAGTCAGGGCACAGTGTATAAATCTCTAACAGTGAAACGACTCGGCCGTCTAGACAAGTCAACGATGAGGTGGGTTGCGGGGCAGAGCGGCGTCCCCCCAACGCTTTTTCGCAGGCGGCCCGTCCGCCCGACGTACACTGCGCGTCGGTACGGAGTTTCAAGTGCATCGCCATCGCGCTGTCGTTAATATTATTAAATTTATTTCGAATATTGCCGATGCGACCATTTTTCAATAATAATGCGTTCTACTTGTGCAGTTCACGGTTGTTTGCCGACATCGTACAGCAGTAACAAAGGAGAATTGAGATTTAATCGATTTCCAAAGGATGAGAATCGATAAGTGCCTCCAAACCAATTATGTATACCAACCTAAAGTAATATTATCTCTACAGTAAACAGAATAAAGAATCTATCCGCCGCCACCGTGTGTTTAGGTACTTACTAAAAAAATATTTTATATAATATATACTTTCCAATGGGTTTTGGTACGATTTTCACATATAATAATAATAATGACATTTTTACTAGATTTTTTAGATAAGTAAGTAAGTACCTATTGTTGGTATTTTACGAGATAATAAGTAAGATTTGGCGAATCTAAACTTATTTATTACTTTATTATTTATGTACCTACCTATATTCTATGATTTTTACGGCCGGGTTAAAGTTAGCTCGTGCCAACTTCAACCCGGACAATAAGTTTGGCGAGAACTGTACCTATGCCGGAAATAGCGTAATGTCTAGGTATCTAGAAAGGTTGACGTAATATAACCCTATAACCCTTTATACGATGATGATTTTTTTTCTAAAATGAACTTACAAACATAATATCACCTGTAGGAACGTAAGTACTTGCAAAATGTGTTTTTTGAGAACCCTAAGCTATTCATATTTTTCTAGAAATCAGTACTACTACAACTGACACATAGATTAATTTGAACTTAAAATATATCGCCTGTAAGAACGTAAGTACTTGCAAAACGTTTTTTGTGACAACCCTAAGCTCTTTTCAGTGTCTAGACGATTGTCGGCATTTAGCGTCCACACAAAGGAGTTGGATCACTATCCGTTGTTACATTATGGTCAGGGGCAGAATAAGCTGGTAGGCGTCCGTCTCAACTTTATAATTAGCTGCGATAACATAACGCGATAAAATCCGTAAAACAATGTCTATAATCTGCGCGGAACTAGCTGGCCGCTCCTTAGGTATGTGAGTTGCGGGACGGAGGGGCGGGGTCGCCTGTGTGCGGTGGGACGGAGGGGCGGGGGCGCTTGCTTTTGTTCACAGTAACCCGCCGCCTCACCCCCGTCCCTACCTAAGGCGCAGCCAACTAGTTCCGCGTGGACTATAATATTCGCGTAAATGTCAGAAACCAGTAAGTTATATTCATACTATAAATATTTTTAGAACTTTTTGCTCGACAATCTTGGCGTTTGAACACTTTTACCCCTAAGTATTACTAAATACATAAGGTCGACAAATCAACTGCCAAAGTATTTCACTGAGCATCCATTTGACATGCTGTTGAGAAAATCACTCAAGACAAAAAGACTTGGAATTCGAACCCAAGACCAATGATTTAGTAATCCATGATCACTATCATTAAGCTATAACTGTTTTTTTTCATTAAGCCCAATGCGTGATTTATATGAATTAAGCCCCTATAAAATAGCACATACATAGTTTTAAGAAATCAGATTCAGTGGCGCCACCTTTTGGCGCGCGTTGCACAGTAAAGCAGTGCCAAGTAAGGCCTTTCCACTGATTACATAAACGGGTAAAACAGAATTATTAAAAAGATATACATATACATTTATATTGATATTTATGTTCAATCAGTTTTCCTTCCTAAAACGGTGCCAGTGGTTGACGAGACTGACGTTGACCGTATTCTCATAACAATAAAGTTGAAAGTTGTAACAGATTGTCATTTGTACCTACAGAGAACCCTGTTTCATAGCATCATAGTCTGACCAACACTGACTCACAACATCAAACAATAAAGTATTTGAAGCATTTAAACACAAATTACACCCTATTTCCAAATTGATAAGTTTGAAACTAAATTACACAATCTAAAAATAATATTTACCGGGAATTTATACATATTGTTATAAAACCAGTAAATGATTTTGCATTATTATCTTTGTTATTCTATTTATCAATTGTCTAATGTTCCCTACTTGAGACAATTGATAAATTGAACAGATATAGTAAAAATTTTGATAAGCGAATCTAAAAATTGTAAGTAAACAAATGTAGATTTTGTATCTGTTTATAATTTAAATATATAATTATGTTATATTCGTAACCCTAAAGAGCTCCTGATAATAAAACAATTTTGACGTCATGCCTGTTTTTCCTGAAGAGATAGCCTGCACAGTTGTGATGGGAAATTAACACTTTGGCAAGGGGTATTAAGGCTACGTTTTGTGCTAACAGAATGTGATTCAATGCTCATTGTAAACAAGTAGTCATCCAGTTCGATGGCACTCGGCAGAACAATAAAATTATCATTAGTTTTATGCAATATTCTTTCCTTTCTTTGTTTTAATCATCCATATCATACCATCACGCCTGTATTCCCCGAAGAGTCAGGCAGAGGCGTACTAATGTACAACCACAGTACGCCGTATCTTTAGGTCCTATCTCATGTGCTATAGCTATCAAACGGGCACAAATCCAAAATCCGAGCTGTTATTGGGAATTTAACAGAAAAACCCAACAACAATGCTCGATCCGGGAATTGATCCCACACCTCTAGCGTAGCAGTCGCGAGCAGCTAAAATATGACGAACTGTGGGTGTATAACAAATTATCAATATACCTTTGCCTAACCCTTGAAGGAATACGGGCGTGATGGTATGTTCACTTTTATTATAGTCTGCGCGGAACTAGTTGACCGCGCCTTAGGTATGTGAGCGGCGGGACGTGGCGAGGTCGACTGCGCGCGGTGGGATGGAGTGGAGGGGGCGCTTGTTTTTGTTCACAGTAACCCGCCGTCTCACCCCTGTCTCTACCCAAGGCGTGGCCAACTAGTTCCGCGCGGACTATAATTTATCAGTAGGACTTGCAAAATGATGCAACACTTTTGGCTCATCTTGTAACAATGATAATGAAGAGGGTAAGTGTAAACAGCATTGTACTAAGTTGATTTCTATAAGTACACTATAAATAAAAGCTCTCAAGTACCTACTGATAACAGTTATCTTCGACATTTTGTATTATTACAAACATTTATGAATGAAATCGCCAAAATTCTTACTAATATTATAATTGCGAAAGTAACTGTCTGTCTGTCTGTCTATCGCACTTTCACGGCAAAATTACTGAACCGATTTAAATGAAATTTAGTACAGAGATAGTCTAGAGCCTAAGAAAGGACATGGGCTACTTTTTATTGCGAAAAAAGGGTGGTGTAAGGGGTGGAAATATGGGATGAACGTTATAGACCACGCGGGCGAAGCCGCTGGCGGAAAACTAGTTTAAATAAAGTAGATTTTTGTAATCTGACATGTTTTTTTTATAATAATGATGTTCTTGAAAGCATTTGAAGTCTGCCAACCTATAGGCCGGCGTGGTGAACTATAGCCTAATCCCTCTCATACTGAGAGGAGACCCATGCCCAGCAGTGGGACAGTATATGGGTTGATGATGACTAATTGACTTCTTATCACCAAACCAGTAGATTAATAAAGAAATTTGTACTTGCTAGTAACAACTTAGTATACATAAGTTATTTATTGATATATTCAATTATGCAACAAATATTTTTCTCATGAATGAATATTTTCCTTCAATACTTGAAGAATATTATAGGGTACCTACATAATAATATCTTAAACATTATGTATTTAGATATTAAGTTTTATTCTTAAATCCAAGTTAAAGCAATAGGGGTGTGTAGTGGGTAAATTAAAGATGTAAATATAAACATAAAGTTGGGTACTCACTCAGCAGTGTTGCATGTAACGTATGAGATACTGTATCAAACTGCAAGTGGGTACGGCTTGTCCACGGTCCACTGCATATCTAGCTACGAGCTGCCGGAGCCGCCTTTGTGTGACCCGCCGAGTGGCGGTATCACTGCGAGCTTACAGCGCTCCACGCGCGAGCGGCTCGCAGCGGGCTCGTGCCTACGTACTCACTTGATACCGTATCTGATATATTACATGCTACACTGCTAAGTGAGTAGTGAGCTTTAGGTTTTTATGAATAAAGGTTACTTTTATAAAAACCTAATGTTTATATTTACACTAAGGACGGACCAGATATCTCAGTACTTAGTACTTACTAAGTACTGAGTTACGTAGTACTTACTAAGTACTGAGATATCTGTCCATCCTTGACATTACACATGATAATAACAGAAGACAGTCAACAAAAGTATTTTAGCATAACTTTGTTAGTGAGATACCTTCTTATGAGTGATTTATTTGTGAATACATGACACCGTGACCTGAGAAACAGAATATTAAGAGGTATAGATTTTCACAATGGTGGAATTAATTTAATACTACGCCAACCCTTGTCGGAGAAATGTCAGAGGATACTGAAATATTTAAAATTATGCATGAAAGAAAGATTCGAAAGAACATGTCTGTGAGAGCTAGTAGGGTGTAGTTGGGGGCAGGCGGGATTGTAATGCAGCCAGCTTGTCTTCAATCGCACTAAAGTATGAATGAACCCATGAGGCTGGCATAGTCACCAAGTGTGTACTGAAGCCTCAAAAAAAATAGATAAAAAAAAAAAAAAAAAATACATGACTTATTTTACATATTGAATACGGGGATTGTCTCCTGTATTGTAGTGTAGAACCTTTTACAAAAACAAATTTGCACTTGCAGAAACATCCAGAGTCTAATAAACTGAGTCTAGGTCATACAGATGTTTGATCAGTGTGGGAATCGAATCCACGACAAATGGCGGCAAGTCCGCTGTCCATCAACATGCATGAGCACATAAAATGCCAATTCCACCGATTTGCACCATCAGAAAATCAATATTCAGATCCAGTGTGAGTTTACACCACATAAAAGAATAAATCTAAAAACTCAGATGTAAACAGTATCTAAGAATACATTGTTTACAAGATTTAAGATGAACTGAATACACAAAGCCTAATTCTGCAGGTCACGGTGAATACAAACATTATGAGGAGGTGCTATCATAACACTAATCATGTCAAAAATATGATCGCAAACTTGATATTCAAAAATTTTTTAATTGGAAGTAAAAAGTTGGAGTAAAACAGCCACACTCAGAAACATCACTTAACGTTAATAAATCTTTAACAAACAGTGGCTACTATATCTTGGATAATTTTTCCATATTTAAATGCAAATCTCAATGCAAAAAAAATTGAGAAATTCTCATTACCCTTAAAAATGGGGAAGTAACATGTGTTCCACAAAATTTATGTAGGTATTTAGAATGTATTCTGTATACTAGACAGTAATACTACATTATGGTAATACTGTACAGTTCTCACTAAACATATTGTCTGGGTTGAAGTTAGCACGAGGCAAATTTAACACGGTCGTAAAAATCGGAAAAAGAAACATATTGGTCTAAAATGATTTAAAACGGCAGCCTACGACTTGAGCTTTCATTTTTGTTTATTACAATCCTATAATTTTGGTTCTCCAATTTTTACTGGGTTAAATTTAGCTCGTGCCAATTTCAACCCAGACAATAAGTTAGGTGAGAATTGTACAAGTAATATTAAGGCCAGTCATAATTACAGAGTTTTAAACCACAACCAACATAATATCAATACAAATCATAGGCACAGACAAGAATACATAATTTATATGGATACAGTGATTAATTAGGGAAAACCGAAACAAAGATATAATGTAATATATCGTGAATACAAACCCTCACACTGAATTGTGAATGTAATGGAGTTTGCTGGTATGATTAGTTCTCATTTAATATGGAGAGCCTATTGCCACTAACCAGAAGAAGAATTTCATAAAAAACCTTAATAACACTGTTAAATCTGGTAATTATACCACACATTAAGTATGTAATTGAGTTACACTGATCCTCACAAAATGTATTTGATGCGAGTTCCCATTTAAAGCTGTTTTATAAATTTGTCCCAGAAGACAATTCCCAAATTATTGTAAGCAAATATACGATAGACAGCAATAGGTGTTTTGAATAAGTCGGTTTTGAAGATAGTTTGTAATCTAGTCAACTTTGGTAGCCACTAGCATAGGGAATAAGACCTGACGTCTTTTCCATGTTAAGTGTGTGATACACATGCATACAAGTATGCATATTACTGGTAAGAACAAGCACCTTATGTGCCTGTACAAAGAATACCTGGATATTGCAAGCAGTTTACAGCTTTTCGAAAAACAAGTGTGCTAGATACAGGTATGTGTCATTTCAACATAGAATGCCAATAAACGGTATGCCAAGTTACCTGTGCCTTGCATATCACCCTGTGCATGTGTATCACAGCTTTTATTTCTGTCTACTTAGGCTGTAGACAACCAAAATCATGTTTCATAACCATTTTCATACTAGTTCTGGTACTAATAGCTACTCATTTTGTATCAGTACTATGCCAACAATCCATTATTACATACTATCATAACATATTTACTGAATAATATACATTTAGCAGCAATTGAGACCTAGTCTTACAATATAAAGATGTAAACTGTCTGATCAGATACACATTTTATTATAGATAAAGGCAATGATATTATTGTAGACTAAAGCTAAAGGTATAGATGTAATGAATACAGGAAGGGTACATAAAACTCAAACCCATATAACTTATAAGGTCAAATAATTCCCTTCAGAATGATTGTACATAAATATAAATATGCTAGTGCCTGCTGTTTTTACTTATATTTTCCCCAAATCAAATTGAAATACATCCACTGTATGATAATACTTTGCCTAGATATGACGAACAGGAATACGTTCATTGCGGTGCTAAATAGCATCCGCTAACCGCAAGTTTTGAAGAAACACATCAATTGAAAAAATGCGCGTATGTGAACAAAAAATATTGTCTTGTTGCATGTTTCTATGAGCCAAATTGTAGATATACGCGTTTGGTATTGAAATTCTCAAGCTCTTACGTTGAAAACAATCTAAAATTGTTTATTACTCACCTAAAATTGGATACCATAGTCCCATACACAGAAAATATAGAACAAGTGCCGCGGGATACTTCCCGACGGTGCTACCCATTGTCATGGCGGAAGCACCTTGATTTTACATACAATACGCGCAATAACGCTATATCAAAGTCATTGCACGATAATTAAACCATTTTCTATTTACTTTTCTAACGATAGCACTGAATATTTCTATAATTATCACGCAAAACTACAAAGCGGCTGACACCCAAAGCCGAACAAACAATCCCACTGAAGAATGTTACCAGCTGTTAAATTAAAAATATGAAAATAGTACAAGGCAATGGTGTAATAAATAAAATTACGACACTTAGTAAATAATTTAAAATTTCTAGCCAAAGCAGATATAAGAAATTCTATTCGAGATACTAGGAATGTTTCTATAATATATAGAAAAATACTCACTTAATTTTGACAAAATGTAGCATGACTAAACTCTCGTTTTTTTGTTAGCAAACTTGTTGTTTTTGTACCTTTTAGCTTAATTAAAATAATTATTATTACTTTTAATACAAGAAAATGAACTAACTAAAGCTAAAACACTAGTGTAATGGTTTTGAAATAATATTAGTGCCGATTTAAATAAAATTTATTATTTTATTGCGTACAATACAATGAGTTCAGTGTCAAAGGAGGGCATCGAAATGTGATGTACTGAAGGTACACTTATTGGAAAAAAATACCCTGTATTACGCTGTTTAAAATTCTAGTCGTGTTTTTTTAAATGAGAAAAAATACATTTAATTCGAGAAAAAATCACGGCGTTTTGGAACTCTATTATCTGTTTCGTAATGATTTCATAGTAAACTGTCAGTGTCAGTTTCGGAATTTCAAACGCATGCCAATATTTTTATTTATTATAAATTAAGTTTCATAGTGATTAAAAACTATCGATTTCACAGCTGTCATGTACCTCCATTACAAATTTGGGCTGTTGTATGGACTTTTGATGACCCAAAAATACAGGGTATACCTATTTTCAAATAAGTGTACCGTACATCGTGTGTTCAGTACATCATTTGGGCCGATTTCGATAAGCTTCTTTCGTTAGTAAATACCTATGGTAAATACCTAAATCGTAATAGGTTTAGATTTGCTATTTTTTTTGCGAGTTTAATAACATTTACGATCTGCTTGTAACACTAATATTGTCTATGATAAAATTTCATAAATTCCATTTATTTCAATTTTTATAGTTATATAATATACTCATATTCAATTTAATTCAATTCAAATTCTTTACTTGCATATAAATCATAAATTCTATATGTCTTATGATTAAATCTATTTCTAAAATGTACGTTCTTGCCAAACTTATTTTCTGGCAGTCCGGCTTGAAGTTCCCAATGACAATAAGTTTGGCGAGAACTGTGCCTCGACCATGAGTTTTTGTCACTAGACTCGCTAGCGACGCGGTAAAATATTTGTATGGAAAACTCTCGCAGCGCCTCTAGCGGTTACGTAAAGAACTAAAACCTGCTATAGGATTACAGCGTTTCGATGCGTAAAAAACCTATCGAAAGTCATTCGATAGAACTCATGGTTGAGGGGCTGTACTAAGTATGATTTAAATGGAAACTTTGTTTTCACGTCCTTCTTTAAATTTTGACGGTCACACTTATGAACCTCACTCAACAGTAGCGCCAACTGGTAAGACAAAAAAAAACATTATAATTTTGAACTTTTGACAAAAATCACTACTATCGGCACATGAGTGGAGTACCTACCTTATATTGATGTATTTTACACTAGCGGTTTTATTCTTTTATTCGGTCCACACCTAATGACGAACTTTTTCATGGGCGTATTTCATTAGGTGTAGCCTAATGAAATACGCCCATGAAAAAGTTCGTTTACTTCATTACGCTAATATACAGGAAACCAATTTGGCCTGTTTTTTATTTATTAAAATGTTCGTAATATTCTGGATAATACTGGAAAACGCAGGATTCATAAAAAATAATGTTTTATACAATTTTCGTTTGAATTATTTGAACAGGAGCAACTTTTTTGTGAATTTGTGTTGTGTGTTCCTGTCCTTATAAGTATACCTTTGTTGCCAGGATGATACTTTTGATTTCTCCTAAGTTTGTGATAGCAAGTAGTTTTATATAACTATTTACATTCTGACACTGCATAAAATAACAAAATAATCACATGCAGCTGTAGCAAACAATAACATATTCAAAAAGACGTAAAAAGGGTTGGTTGCCTATTGACAACGAATAAGTAGCAGTTTCATTGGTTTCGTAGATGTAATTTTTTATACAATAATACAAAATACAAAGTTTTTTGTTGTATTGAAATTTGGATGTAGTTTAATTTCGTTTGTCATATTGAACGTGCATGATATTCTTTTTATTTAAACGAAAACTGACTAAAGGACCAAACAACTTTGCGGTTTTGTGAGCATTTTGTGACATAAATTAGTAGTCATTGGAAAAGAAAATGGTAACATTAATTGTTTATTGACATGACGAATGACAGACGGCGGGGTCTTGTTCGATGGCAGCTCGATTGAAACAATTTAGACGAATTAAATGACTCGTTAGAGAGATTATTTCCGCTGTTATCCGATAACAAAGTGAAAATGTGTTTTATAAATATTGTTTAAGCTATTTACGCACGCTATAAACGTGCGTATTGTGTTATAAAAATGTATATTCATTACACCGTAGGAGCCATTTTTATTGTATTTATTTTGTGCGTTCATTGTGATAATGTAGCCAACGACAACGAAATCAAGGAGATTTACGGTGAGTTTATCCTTATATTTGTAGTTTTCGTGTGTAAGATAAGTGTTATTGTGCATTTACGTTGTTTGACGGTATCACGCCTATGTGTGGCAGGCCGCCCACGAAGCCCTCGCGGGTAATGCATCGAAGGCTTCTTCGTGAATTGATATTGCTGAACTTGAGTCGTACTCTTATAGTATCGTATCTTTTTATAATCATCTTGTAAACTTCCTGTTCGGATGTAAATTATTAGAGATTTCCCAGTTCTGGGCTGCTCACATGTACATTGTTATCATAGTGTGTTTTATCATTGACGATTCATCGGAATAAACGTATTATATTTATATACGCAGTATATTTAAAACAGTTAATTTTATAAAAAAAATAGTTATTATGAATTGAGAACTATAAAATCTTATTAGAATATGCTGAGACATCAAGTTTTATTTAAAAAAATTAAAGTAAGGATGTGTTTTATGCGTTAAATGGTTTTATTTTATCCAAGCATTTAATAGTGTCTGTCCATCACACCTATATTCCCTGAACGGGCAGAGGTGTACTAATGTACACCCACATTTCACCGGTATCTTTAGGTCCCATGTAATAGGGGGCGAGCCTATTGCCATCAACCGGGCACAAATCCAGACCTGGAGCTGCTACTGGGAAACCCAACAACACTTTGCTCGACCAGGGGATCAAACCCATGGCCTTGCGAAGTAGTTGCACTTGGTACCACGAGACCAACAAGGCAGTCTGTTAGTGATCATAAAAACATGATATAGAACCACAGAAAACTTGTGATTGTTGGCACAAATAACTAATTATTGGAGCCCTCAGTCTAAAATATATCTTTGTACTTAACTGAGGTAATGCAGATTCAAATCTTGCCTGACATTATATTTTTAATGAAGGAAAAATTCGGCGGGCGGGCAGGATTCGAACCTGCGCCTTCTGGTTTGGTACACCAGACGCTCTGACCACTAAGCCACTGCTCGCCCTGTGCTCACCCTGCGTTCGCTTCTTTCTTTCTTTCTTTCACAAAAATGTATGTCTTTAAAGATATTCAGCAGGAAAATGAACTAACAATACATATTTTTAATATACAACTCCCTGGAATTTTTATAAACATAAACAATACAACAAAGGTTCCGAACACATGTCATCATGTTAAACTGAACAGGTTTAATGAGTGCTTACCCAAGTCCAGTTACTTAATAACCTTTTACATGACTCATCTAATTGTTAAATTCCTGCTGCTTTAACTGTGTTTGAGATTTTGATTAAACTCAGCTTTAAAAAAAACTTTTGGAGTATTTCGTTTTCTAATTTTTCTTTTTGAATATGTAGTGCTTTTTGGGTTATAATATAGTAGGTAAGGTATATAAGTTTACTAGCTTTTCTTATAACTTTCATCCCCTATTGCAACCCCTTACAGACCTAAAAAGTATTCTATGTCCTTTCTCAAGCTCTAGACTATCTCTGTACCAAATTTCATTTATATCGGTTCAGTAGTTTTGGCGTGAAAGTGTGACAGACAGATAGTTACTTTCGCATTTATAATATTAGTAAGGATTTGTCCAATTTTAAAAGCCACACAAAACACAAAGCATGTTTGGTATGTCCAAAATTAACATAATTTTAATATATAAACTATCCTAAATAAATCGTTTTTGGAACATATTAAGCATATTCAGACACCTCTTGTTGGGATTATTTCATCCAGTTCCCCATTGTTATGTATTACTAATAACTGGGGCCATGAGAGCCAGAGTAGCCTAACTACAAAAACAAAAACTTGAATATTAAAGAAATAACAGAATCCCTGATTCCCATTGACTTTGTTTAGTAAAGTTACAAATATTTGAAAACAGAGTTTCTGTTATTTCTTTGATACTTGCAATTGTGGCTCTGTCTCAAATATAACCACAAATGTTTAAATAATACCTATCTAAGACAATAATAAATAAGCGTATTTTATCTATAACATAAAACATGTATAAAACTTTAAGGAAAAGGTAATTGAGACTGGTCAAGGAACATTTAGCAAAACTCATTAGAAAAACAATTGTTATGACCCTGAGGAGGGTCAGGGTTCTTCTAAAAAAGGTTTTAATGTCACACAATATTTTTTTTAAACCTTGCGCTTCCACACTAGGAATAATTCAGTATTGTGGGTGTGTTTTTACGAACAATAATTACCTCATCTGCACGCATGCAAAAACATCTAGAACATGAACAATTATCTTTAGGTCATCCAAACATCCGATCCGACTATGCCGCAGCAAGACCGTCGTGAGTTTAATTCCTAGGTTATAGGGCTTTCTATGGAATTCTCAGTAGCAGCTAGGAGCCTCGGAGTTTGGACTTGTGTCCGAAATCTTCCAAGTAACAAATTATAGACACAATGCAAAATCTATACCATCTTCTGGGCGAACTGTGGATTGTGGATGAACTAATGTATATCTTTGTCGTACCATTCGGAGAATACAGGCGTGATGGTATATATAATGTATAGTCCACGTGGAAATAGTTGGCCGCGCCTTAGGAAGGGACGGGGGTGAGGCGGAGGGTTACTGTAAACAAAACAAGCGCCCCCGCCCCTCCGTCCCGCCGCTTACATACCTAAGGCGCGGCCAACTAGTTCCGTGCAGATTAGCTAGCCGTCAAGTTGATAGGAACGCTGACTGTCCAAGTTGCGCCGGACGATCATTATCGTCATTTGGCGAGGGTACATAGATAGGCATAGTTCGTGGGCGTGGTGAATGTGGCAAGGGATGCCAAGTGCGGTTTTTAGTCTGTAGGAGTCCGACATAGCCTGCTGCCGGTCCAGACGGAAAAAAAACTTATCCTGGAAGAGATCGCTGGTTGCGATAAGGTCGCCCTTTGTATATATTTAAAGTTATGTTGTCCTGTCTTTGTTATGTATTGTTCTGGTGTACTACAAATAAAATAAATCCATGAGCAATTTCCGCATAAATATTTGTCATATTACGCGAAGATTCCAAGACTTCCACAGGTGTCCATACCGGCGCTGGATGCATGATAAGTTCCTAGTTCAAAGTAGTATTTGGGCTTCCAAAGTGAGCTTGCAAGTCAGTATTCATAGGAGGGGCAAAATGTCCAATTGCGCCAATTAGGTCGTTAACATGACATGTAACTTTTTTTATCATTCCCGGCGGACGCGAGGGGATAATCTGTTCGCACAATGTGATTGTTGTGATAGAGGGAAGTCGCTACATAATATAGGTACTTTGTAAATACGAATCATTTATTTAAACTTGACCTTTCCGGACCATCGTGCAGTTTCTCATTACCGTCCAGATCGGTATCTCCTGAGAGGCGGGAAAAGATCTGCCTGGCAGGGTCGTTTATGGGTTTGACTTTGACGTCAAAGTCTCGTAATTTCGTAAAGCACATTTGCACGTGAGAGCTAGTCCCCGTAGTTGGTTTGCAGTTGGTGGTTAATTGGCCTCTGGTGTTGCAGATATCTATGTGCGATGACTACTCATCATATCATCAGGTAGCTCGTCTACTATCGACATAAACCATATAAGACTTTTTATTGTAAAACTAGCTTTCCGCCAGCGGCTTTGCCCGCGTGGTCCTGGGTATTTCTTATAAATTTCATCCCCTATTTCATCCCCTATTTCAACCCCTTACAGCCCTTTTCTCGCAATAAGAAGTAACCTATGCTCTCAGACTCTAGACTATCTCTGTACCAAATTCGGTAAGTAGTTAAAATTTTAAATCGGTTTAGTAGTTTTGACGTGGAAGGGCGACAGACAGACAGACAGTTTTTCTTTTTTACTTTCGCATTTATAATATTACTAAGGATTGACTACAGCGCAACCACTTGGACAACTCCAGAGATATTTTTTTTTTAAACATTTATTGATTCGCTATTTATTACATAAAAACTCTCATTTTCTTCGTCTTGTGTCGCGACTTTGGCGTAGGCGTGGTAGCGACGCTATTGGATACGTCGCTCCACTCCAGAGATATTAGTCAGTACTGTAAAGTCTGCGCCCCGCGGATTCAGCTGCGTGGATATTTAACGTTCTTAACTGTGAAGAAATGAAGCAGGATAAGAGGCCTTTGCCTTGTAGTCCCTAGTATCCCGCCATCTTCTTTAACCTCTACATACAGATATAGGTTCGCCATCAGCCTCATGCAGTTTTGAGTTGCCTGTTATGGCGAATATTCTATTACTGAAATATGGATACCGTTCTACCAACCGCAAATCGATGTATCTGTAAATATACCATGGAATCAATGGATCAATAATTTCATTGTATGCAATGCTATTGCCGCAATTTGAATACACAAATAAAAGCAAAACCACAACGTGACATTTATGCAATGTTGTAATGGCATTTACTGCTGCTACGTTTTTCGATAAAAATCGACATAGGGATACCAATTTGGGCGTCATTCATGACAAAATAAACCTTACAATTCGTGGATAACTCACGTTAGTAACAAAAAATCATATTTAATCCCCAAAGTTTAATGAAATACGTTTAGCCGCTTTTGACGTTTTGACAGACAGACAGGCAACAATTCCAAATATGGCATCATATTAATTTAATTAATAGCAATTTTCTGACCACGGCCACAAACTGGACACAACAGTTTCCCTTGTTATTTTTAATGAAGGAAAAAATTGGTTGGCGAGCAGGATTCGAACTTGCGTTTTCTGGTTCCGTACACCAGATCAACTGGCGAGCGGGGCTCGCGATAGCTTAGCGGTTAAAGCGTCTGGTGTACCGAACCAGAAGACGCAGGTTCGAATCCTGCTCGCCAGCCGATTTTTTGCAATCTTAGAATGGAAAATGCTTAAAAAAATACAAAAAGATAGTTTCCCTTGTTGATTTTAATTCAGTAAATTATCTATCAGATAGGTGAGAGGAATTATGTTCTTGTTAAGTACATGATTTTCAGTTGATTTCTTTCGTGGGACTGGTCAGGTTGTAGTTTTTTTAAGTTGTTTTTTTAAGCCTCATCCCATAGCCTGCGCCATTTCCTACGATACTTGCATACTTCTTTTTGCTACCACGTTCATACATAGAAAATTACATAAAAATATAGAAAACTAGCTTTCCGTCAGCGGCTTCGCCCGCGTGGCCTGGGTATTCCTTATATTTTTCATCCCGTATTTCAACCCCTTACAGCCCTTTTTTCGCATTAAAAAGTAGACTATGTCCTTTCTCAGGCTCTATATATCTGTGTACCAAATTCCATTTAAATCGGTTCAGTAGTTTTCGCGTGAAAGTGCGACAGACAGAATTACGTTCGCATTTATAATATTACTAAGGAGTAAGGATTACTGATCATGCTGTATGCAGCTGAATTGGGAGGCATTATGAATCCAATCCTTTCTATTTATAACCTCACTTAGATATTTAGAACTGTACTTTTAAGTTTTCCTGCTACAGGAAATGAGGTTATAATTTTGCAAAGCTATAGTTAAGTAAGTTTTACTCGTAATAATGTACAATAGGTATACTATGGCTCATCGACAGTGCATGATTCCCGTACACCGGTGACTCACCGGCTAATGAATTTGACCTTACTCCGTGGGTCCGAGCTATAAGGGGCCGGTGCGACTGACGGCGACAAGCTATTGACTGACAACAACTTTATTCTACTCTTACTTCCTTAATAATATTATAAATGCGAAATTAACTCTGTCTGTCTGTGTGTTCGCCTCTCGCGCTTCCACGCGAAAAGTACTGAACTGATTTAAATGAAATTAGAAACACAGATAGTCTAGAGCCCCATAAAGGACATAGGCTACTTTTTAACCCGAAAAAAGAGCTGTAAGGGGTTGAAATAGGGGATGAAAGTTATCAGATAATACCCAGACCACGCGGGCGAAGCGGCTGGCGGAAAGCTAGTCTTATATATCAAATTCTCGTGTCACAGTGTTCGTTTCCGTACTCCTCCGAAACGGCTGGACCGATTTGTATGAAATTTGTGTGCATATCGGGTAGGTCTGAGAATCGGCCAACATCTATTTTTCATACCCCTAAATGATAAGGGTGACCCACCCCTGTATGGTAATACAAAGTTTGCCGGGTCAGCTACTTTTAAATAAAAAAAATAACTGCCTCATACCATTGACTTATGCAAGTATCCAAGAATCGTAGCAAGTTGCGGTCTCTAGTTTCTGCTTACCCCTGTGGGAAAAAGGCGTGAGTGTATGTATGTATGCCTCATAACATTGACTTTCTTTGTTTTGCAACTTGATACTGGATCTTAAAGCAAAGGTTGTTACCTTAAATGACTTATGAATCAGTCCATTGCTGGAGTAGGCCACTCTCTGAGTGTACCAAAATACTCGGGTCATCAGCACTGTGCATCCAGTCGAATAGGGTCACCTCTTTAGGTCGTCCATCCATCTGACCATTCCTACAATTAGTGCCCTTAGATGTTGTCAAAAAAGTCGATTATCGTACGAGATAAGACCGAAATAAAAATGACGCAGAGAAAAAGACGAGATGCGATTCGCAATTCGGCTATGTCAGCATTTCTTGCCCCTACATCTTGCGTCTTGAAGCACATCAATGACGTAATTTTTTACCACCACAACAACCACACTAACTTGAGAATTGGTGAAATAAATAAGATCTAAAGCCGTTATCTTTACAGGTTTTGCATTGTCACACTGAATTTGTCCTAAATTATGAAAACGTACACTAATCTTAATTGTCATAATCATCTTTTTGTATTTTTTTTAAGAATTTTCCATGCTCAGATTAGATACGTCACATTAAAGACGTAAGTTTAGAATGTGAAGAAAGATTTCGTCAGGCGTGCGGGGATCGCGATAGCTTAGCGGTTAAAGCGTCTGGTGTACCAAACCAGAAGACGAAGGTCCGATTTTTTCCTTCATTAAAAATAACTTGTCATAATCATGTCAACTATATGTTTGACAAAGCCGTGATTCGCAACATTTGAAACCATGTAACTTGTCACCAAAGTACATAGGTTTGTCAACGTCGGCTTAACATTGGCCGTTGCCATAAGTCGTATTTGGTCCACAGTGGGCCACATTATTATTTGGCTCACGCTTTGCCCTTAAACGTAGAAGCTCCAAGACCTTATATGAAGTACTTAAATATGCAGTGACATTGTTTTGAACTCGTGTTTATTATAATCCAACTACTTTAATTAACGTAACGTGCGTCGTCTCTGAATATTAGCCTTAGACAGCGATTTCTGGCCAACAGGAAACAAACAATAGCTTACGATTTTGTTTGTGTTGTCCCTTCTATAAAAATTGGTAGTAATATTTATATAAATAGCTTTACTGGAAAACTCAATAACACTGCTCGTCCCACTGGAATCGAACCCAAGACCTATTTAGAACATAACAATCGCTTTTAAGACCACTAGAACAATGTTTTTGAAGTAGACATAATGACACTGCGGACTTATCAAATAATAAGACCAATGTTGACCACGAAGCATGCTAATCATGTCCATGCACTCAAAGAGTCAAAATACCTGTCCTTGTCATTTTGATGTTAATAAAGTGAGATGGCATAATAATATCTAAAAAATCTTGCCTTCGTTATTTATAATAATAATATGCTCGGGGCAGTTCCCAAATCGTGTTAAGGCTAAAGCTATGCCAGTTTAATTTTTATGTTTTGTTTGTCTTTTGTTCCGCAATTTCTAGGAACCAAAATTTTACAAACTTTTTTTACCGACTCGGTTCCACGTATTATGTGCTAAAAGAATGTTTTAAATTTAGAATGGACTTGGTCGCTGATAGTCTTTTTTTATTCTTATTTAGGAATGGTTAAGACGCTGGGTTTACTGCTTCTGTCTCTAATGTTACCAAAGTTGGTACAAGTAGATACCATTCTGATAAAATCACGCTTAGAAAACTAATTGACAAACCTATCATATGCTAAACGTACATTTTTACTGTTCATCGAACTGTCTGAAGTGTCTGAACTGAACAGTAGCTCAAGCACTATTTAACGAAGCGTATTTAAAAGCGAAAAATCTTACTATTTGTTAACGATAACCTGCCTTCAAGTTTCACGATACTTTAATTTTACTATCGGTCAGAAACGAACTCAATTGCTATCGTTTTTCTAACTATAACTATTCGAATACAACTTCAATAACTTATGCTAGCAATTTTTTAGTTCCCTTGACATCCGCAGCAGCGCTGATCAGTGTTCCATACAAAATAATTCAAACTGGATACGATTCGTTGACTACTCGATTACTACAGTGACTTGCGCTTGCGCCCCTGAACTTCTTTTGTCTGTCTGGATCATATCTAGCTGGTAACAGATTAAGTAAAACTGACCTAGCTCGAAGCCTCAAACCACTATCATCATGTTCTCAGAAACAACTCGGTTACCTACTTCCGTGGATGTATGCAGAAATCCAGCTTAAACATACAAAACCGGCTTGCTGTTGTAACTTGATGTAGGTATTCAAATCCTCTCTGGCGATGGAAACTGGGAAGTTGATATCTTACTATACGTGTTTATCACTGTAACTTTTGCACTTGAAGACAACTTAAGTAACCTAAAAAAATGCTGGACTACCTATAAGGGCGGTTTCTCTCTATCTATATCTATACTAATATTATAAAGAGGAAAGATTTGTTTGTTTGTTTGTTTGTTTGTTTGTAATGGATAGGCTCCGAAACTACTGGACCGATTTCAAAAATTCTTTCACCGTTGGAAAGCTACATTATCCCCGAGTAACATAGGCTATATATCATCACGCTACGACTAATAGGAGCGGAGTAGTAATGAAAAATGTAGCAAAAACGGGGAAAAAAATATAAGACCACGCGGGCGAAGCCGCTGGCGGGAAGCTAGTATACAAATAATTCTACGACTACACCGGACCGTATTTTCACGGATTCGGATCGGATCCAGATTAGTGCGGATTCGCTCTAAGGATGTAAACAAAAAAAGGACATATTACTACATAGTTCCTGTAACCATAGATATGCGTGTTTTAAAATAGGGCGCAACGCCTCCTTGTTTTAAAATTGGTAAATATTCTTAAACTAACCTTTGCCCGTGACTTCCCGTAGAAGTTGATATTTTCCCCCAGTTTTTGCAACATTTTTAATTATTACTCCGCTCCCATTGTTCGTAGTGTATGTATATATAGCCTATAGCTTTCCTCGACAAACGGGCTATCTAACACAAAATTAATTTTTCAAATCGGACCAGTAGTTCCTTAGGTTAGCGCGTTCAACCAAACAAACAAACTCTTCAACTTTAATATTAGTATAGAAAAATGGAACAATGACTTTTAGAAATCCTGTGTTGCGAATAAACCACAATACTTAAACCCACATGTATGTACTCAAAATTATTTGGTCCAGTATTATGTTTTTTTTCCCAAATCCCCCATTTTTACCCGACTGACGAAGGAGGAGGGTTATGTGTTTGACGCGTATGTATGTATGTATGTCCGTTCCTATGTTCGGTCGTAACTACTCAACGGCTCAACCGATTTAGATAAATGACACCTCATTAGATTCGTCTTGATGGCACGAGTGTCACTGGATACATGAAATTAAAAAAAATGTCAATATGGCGGATTTAATACGCTTTAATGTAAGAATTGATTTTGAAAATGATCTTTAGTTGTATCAATTTACATTTTAAATTATCATTTAGGATCTTTCTAGTGATTCTTGATGATTTATAAACTAAAAAGAAGGAAATAAAATCAATTATTAAATGAAACAAAAAACCCGACTGCGTAAAAAGTCCTAACTAAAAATCTAAAAACAAGCTCTGTGATGTTGGAAAATGTATTGCAGGCGGGACAAGCTGTTCGTTCATAAACAAAATTGTTTCTTTGCTTGTCCCGCCTGCAATACATTTTCCAACATCACGGAGCTTGTTTTTAGATTTTCAGTTAGGACTTTTTACGCAGTCGATTTTTGTTTCATTTAATAATTAAACTTTTAAATTGAAGTACAGTTCTCGCCAAATTTATTGTCCGGGTTGAAGTTTGGCGCGAACTGTAGTTATGGTTTTCCATAAAGTATTATAACTCCTCTTTTTTGTATGACTTAATAGTATGTCTGTGATGTGAATGTTGATCTTCAAATAAATGAAAGCTATATTACAGTGATTATAGTGTGTAAGCTGTTTGTCATTTTGCGTGACTAGTTGGAGTAAGTCAATGGGGACAGTTTGTTTAGCTGGCAATAAATCAGAGAGCTGTCGTTATTGCGATCTGTAAATGTAAAGGCCGGTTTACAATAGTTTTTTTTTTGTAGACTGTCTAAGAAGAGTAGGTACTAAGTAGAATTTCCTTGGTCTGGAGTCTGCAAGTATTGCTACTTAGCGTGAAATCTAGTGTTCGATTCCTATGTATTGGTTTTTTTCTGAGTTTTTTTGGCACACCTTTGCTTTTCTGTAATGGATCTACGCTCTATTATTTCGTTTGTTTACTTTATTACATCACCCGGTTCGGTAAATATTCTATACTTTTATTCCCAATCATAAACAACACTTCATCTCGTCTGTATTACTCGTAAAGTTAGACAGAAGTGTACTAATCCACCCACAGTGCGTCGCCATATGTTTAGGTCCTATGTAATAAGGGGGGAGACTATTGCCATTAATCTCGCACAAGCCAAACTACAAGATTCCATTGAGAATTTCATTGAAAATCCCAAAATAACACTTTGTGGGAATCAAACACAATACCTCGAGCGTAACAGTCGTGTTTATGACCATTAATTAGATTTCTGAAGCAGTTATTTCTAATCGTAACTTACATTTTATTTCCCACCATAAATTATTTTCTTGTTTTTTCTTAAAAAATGTTGTCACTAGCTGTCAGTGCTTCGACCATGAGTTTTTCTCACTAAACTCGCTAGCGACGCCGTAAAATGTTTGTATGGAATACCCTCGCAGCGCCTCTAGCGGTTACGTAAAGAACCGTCTATGAAATTACAGCGTTTCGATGCGTAAAAAACCTATCGAAAGCCATTCGATAGAACTCATGGTTGAGGTACAGATTACTTGTCAAGTTGTCAACGATATTGCGTATCACGTTTCATGCATAGCACGTTATACAATCTACTTTCATTCATATAAAAAAAACTATAAAGATTAAAAGTAGTAACAGTTTAATAACCACATAAAACCGCCATGTTATTGTGTTATACAATGGGACACTGACCTCTATAACTACTATTGTTTAAACGCCAACGTAACACTTCTAACTGTCACAGTTAATCGCTAGTTTTTCATTCATTTTCCACTATATTATCGATGTTATCGAAAAATAGGTTGTATTTACTGAAAGGTAGGTATTAAAATAGAGTGAAGGGAGTGATGGGCCTCGACAATCGTTAACACAGTTACAGTAATGTTGAATGCTGTTTGCTTTTGTAATGAAGGATGGGGTATCTTTGTGAGCGTTTCGAGTTGTTGGCGCGGAGAGAACTGCTTTTGAAATTCGTTTTCGGCAATTTTCTTGATAAAATGACTGATGTTTTGTGATTATTTTCTTGTTGGATACTACTCTGTCTTAAACGTGTCTCGTGCCTCGGAGAGCACGTAAAGCCGTCGGTCCCGGTTGTCATAAGAACACCTATGACAATCGTTAGTGGTAGTCAGAAGTCAGAAAGCCTGACGACCAGTCTATCCTTCGAATATCGGTATTGCCTAGAAATTGGGTTGCGGAGGTCTGATGGCAGTCGCTTCGTGTAAAATACTGATATTCAGCAGCATCTGGTTAGACTGAAAGCCGACTCCAACATGGTTGGGAAAAGGCTAGGAAGATGAGGAAGATGATGTACTACTCTGTCTTAAACATTTTGATATCGGTGCACCACTTTCCACTTCTTACTAATAAACATACTATTACCTGTATTCGCCTAGGGGTTAGGCAGACACGTACTAATGTACAGCCACAATTCTCTGCTACTGCTCTGCTCTGCTCTGCTACTGCTCTGCTACTGAGAATTTAATAGCAAAACCTTACTTTATTTATTTATTTATTTATTTATTAGCTTTATTTTATCCCTTACATGTAGTTCATATATCATTTTGTTTTGTGTGGTGTACTTATTTATTGATTTGTTAGTAATGTTAGTTTTGTACTTAGATTATGTTAGTGTTGTTAGGTGTAAGGGCCGCCTTTGCGGTAAAAGCCTCCTCCAAACCGTTCCAGGTGGCTCTTTCTTTTGCCCATCTGGGCCATAAATTTCCGGCTATTTGAACGATGTCGTCACTCCATCTTTTAAATGGTCTACCCTTCCTCCTTTTTTTATGTATTGGATACCAATTTGTTATTACTTGTGACCATCTTTCATCCGTAGCACTCTGAATATGACCTGACCATTTCCATTTCAGTGTTAGAACCTGTTTGACAGCATCCCTCGCCTTTGTTATTTTTCTTATCAGTGAACTTTTGACTTTATCTTTCAATTTGATGTTCATGTAACTCCGCTCTATTCCTCTTTGACAGCATCTTATTTTTTTAAGAGTGACGGTTTCAGAGACCAGGTCTGGCAAGCGTAGGTTAGGACTGGTGTTAAAACCTTACTTTATGCGTTTTCAATTAAAATGATTAATACATTATTTTTGGCTATAAGTACTCATTATGAAAACCAATGAATGCATACAATTGTGTCATGTACTTATAAACGTTAGTACATAGGCTTTGCCCCTTTATTAGGTTAGTAGGTACCCACTGCTAACGCCATAAAAGGGCCTTTGCCACTACGGAAAATATCTACATCTACATCTACACTAATAAACTCAAAAAGTACTGGACCGATTTGAAAAATTCTTTCCATGTTAGATAGCCCATTTATCGGGGAAGGCTATAGGCTATATATCATCACGCTACGACTAATAGGAGCGGAGTAGTAATGAAAAATGTTGCAAAAACGGGGGAAAAATTATAAGACCACGCGGGCGAAGCCGCTGGCGGGAAGCTAGTCCAAAATAATTTTATTTTGAACCTAATGTTTGTCGACTAATGATATATTTTGTGTTCAATATAATGTTACCTACTTCCTTATAATAATGGAAGATGTCATTAACTCGACCTCGTGTCCTGATTGAGAATGACCATACATTAAAAAGCCCCTCTCTTCTAACAAGTGGTCCCAAGCGTGACTACTACAGTCCTGTAGCCCGTGCACGAACGACTTGCGAAAAAGTATTCGTATCGTTATTTATTTATTTCAATAAGTACAGTGACAGACTACAGACCAAGACAATTCACCACAACTACGACAAGATACAATATATAAATCTGAAGTCAAATTATTACTGTAATTATCGAGAACAATTGGTATGAGGTTTGTACCAGCGCCCCTGGCGTGCGTAAAAAGAACTAATTTTACTAGCACGAAGGATTATGACAGTACTTTCGTATCGCAATCGTATCGTAACGTAAACGTAACTCGACACTAAGCTATAATTGAGAGCACGAACTTTGTTTTGACGTTTGATTCCAAGTTCGAGGAGCGCTTTTGAGTTTTTCTTTGAAATTCTCCGTAGCAGCTAGGAGTTTGGATTTGTTCCCGGTTAATGGCAATTGGCTTTAGCTTCGCTTCCTATTAAACCGGCGAACTGTGGGGTGTACATCACAGCTCTGGCTAACTCTTCGGGGACTATAGGCGTGATGGTATGTTTATTCTGTGGACTTTAACACTACAACATTGTTTGAAACTGTCGTAGTGTATTGGGTGTAAAGATCAACTGATTGACGATCAATTATTAAGACGGAGTCACTGTCTAGCAGGATGCGGGACTCTCATTCTACTAACAAGTGCTAAGGGTCTATGCAGACCGCGTTTTTTAAACGCGTTTTGTTACTAACAAACTGCTATGTGGAATTATGGATTGAAAAACGCTCGTCCGTTGTCAATGCGCGATCTTGAAAGGCGCGTTTAAAAACGTGTGATGTTAAATGCTCTTACCTAACACGCTGCCATAAAGAAATGTTGTTCCTTTATCGAAGTGTACCTAAATTACTGTGTCAGGTATTCTGGTGCGATATAATGCTGTCTGAACTAGGAATAGGTTTATGCCGAGGCATATTGAACAAAAAAGCATGAACATAGAAATTGAACAAAATTGATTGTTTAATAAAATGCATGATAGTGTTAAAACCTGGGTCAAGCAAGAATTACTTTTTTAAGTGGCCTCTTTTGTGCCCCAATGATGGGCAAAGGCCTCCCCAAAGTTAGTTTAGGATTTCTATTCTGGGCTTCTTCAGACCACCTAGGGAAAAAGTGGTCCAAATCATCACGTCTTTAAGCATCACTTTTTTTTTTAAAGTAGTCACACATCTTAGGCCACGTGAGCAAACATTTATGCATTTTATATTAATAGACTGAAAGTTTATTTTCGAGTGTCATAAAAAATGCTCTGCGCTGCACTGCTCTCGGTCTGCGCTGACCCTAAAAACGGTATTGCAATACGCCTAATCCGAATCCGTGAAAATACGGCCCGAAGTAGTCGTAAGACTATTTGTATAGAGAAATTGGATCTAGTGTGTAAACTACCATACAAATAGTGCTACGACTACACAGGACCATAATTTCACAGAATCGGATCGTAGTCGGATCGGATGTAGTGCGAAACGGCTCTTAGTTGTTTGCTCTGTGTTAACGTCCAAAAGTCTTACGTGCCGAGTAGTCTTCCTTTACGGTCTATCATTAATCTCTTAGATTACGCAGTACAAAAAAAACTATCGAAAACGGAATGGTGTTGCCATTACGCGATGCGAATTAACACTCATGCGTTATTAATTTATGATTGAACTGTGAAAAGTGATTAGCTTCAGTATCATTGAGCCATGAATGAGAGATCGTTGCCGATTTCTCTACGCATACATAATTGATACAGTAGCTCGATGGCAGGGCGTTGGCTTAGTAATTCCAGGAAGCATCATTGGGCCATGGTCAATCAGCTTCTGTTGTATTATGAAAGTCTTCATCACTGTGGCTTGATTTATAAATATCTTTATATTCTTATTTATTTCTTATAAATTATTCTATGTTGACGACGTAATTGTGTATACTGATCTTCTTAAAACAGATCTATCCCACGGGAACCCTGCATTTTACCAGGATAAAAAGTAGCCTATGTGCTATTCCAGACTATAATCTGTGCCAAATTTTATCCAGATCTGTTCAGTAGTTTTTGCGTGAAAGAGTAACAAAGATCCATGCATCCATCCAAACTTTCAAATTTATAATAGGCTTTTTATCCCGGTAAAATTTATTTTTCCGGTGGGATAGCGGGCGAAGCCGCTGGTGGAAAGCTGGTATATAAAATTTATCAAAATAAAACAAATCCCTCCCGACGCGGATAAATGCTCACCAAATAACGTCAGTTAATCTATATTTGGGTTCCAGTAGTACAGGATATAGGTACTCATTGTTAGGTAATACGGAATTGATGATCGCCGTTTCGAAAATAATATAAAATGATATCACTATATATTTGTACTTACCTAACTTAACTACATAATATGGCACTTTAAGGGCCTATGGGCGGAACCACGTCACCTCTGGAGACTTTACGAAACTTTAAAAAAACGATGCCTCAGCATCGTTTTTTTTAGAACTGATGGCCGCTGGGACTAGTGTCTATTCTGTGGCTTGGGCAAAAATATTCTCGATAGGAGACCACCCACCGGAAAACGCAACGAAAAACGGTCTCCAAAGAGATAGACGACCTGCCGGGCTAACATGCACGCCGCGACAAAATTTTGTCTACTCTTTTGTCTCGCTCTTTCTTGTGCGAAGACGAAACAAAAGCACGACATAAGCGTCGACAAAATGTTCTCGCGGCGTGCATGTTAGCCCAGCTGGTAAAGGTCGCTGGTAGTCGTTGGATGCAGGCAGCATTTGACCGGTTTTTTTAAGCAGTCGACTTCTTTTGGCTAATATGATCGTACTTTTGCCTAATTTGCATAAACCCATCTCTGGCCGCCAAGTTATTTTAGCTTAGGCTGAATTATTGTGATGTACACTCAGTGTTTAGGGGCCCATTAGTACAGAAATAGTCTGTAGGGACGACCCATAAGCCCGGTTTATCAAATCTAAACTCCGAAGTTACTAGAAAATCTCAGATTTTACGGAATTCTCTAATAGTTCATGACAGCTTATTGTAGCTGGAATGCTTTAGCTAAAAAGCTAAAAGAAAACATAATGGTTGTTCTTTTGGAACATTAAACATTTCCCAGCAGAAGTCATTGACCTTATATGACCTTACTAAAGCCGTTTTTATCTTAAGCCTATTCCGGTAAAATCATCAAGTATGTAATTACTGTTTAACAACACTTTGCTTATCTCTAGTTTATTACTTTAACTCATACTGAAGACTAAAGTGATAAATACTTCCTTAGATTTCTATTTTACTCTTAGGAGGAACTGGGTAATCTTTTTACCGCGGCATAAACTATAAATGTAAATCAAGAAAAGGGAGTATTGGGTTCTGGAAGTCAAATGGCTCAACCAACTTGAAGAAATACTCAATTTTGAAGAAATGCTGTTATTAAAGTACCCTGATAATGTGACTCGTTCTAATAATAACTGTCTCTTACTCACAATCAACATTGTAAAGGTTGAATGTTAGAATTTAACGATAAATTGTGTCACACGGACGCTCCTGACAGTCCTATGTACTTTGTTAAATTGATTGTTTGTGTTCGTTCATAATGATGTGTCAGTATATGCCGCCTCATTGTTTGAATATTTTGAGGGAATTCTTAATGGGTACTGTAATCTAGGGTTGATAACCGCATATTCTTTCACATTGGATTGTTATTGTTGATAATGCTGATAAGCAGTCAATGTAAGGCCTTGATTTTTATAATCTTTGCCACTTGAATAGATAGCCTAACATAATAATATCCGTCTTAAGATATGTGCATATTGATAATAGATTTTTTCTTCTTTCTAGTTCCGTCCGCACCTCAAAACCTAATAGCCAACAACGTAACTACCGAGGAAGTCCACCTATCATGGGCCCCGCCATTAACATTTACACTGCGCACCATTCCCAATACAGACCTTGACTCCAGAAGTCAAACTTTAAGACCAGAACACGATCTACCAGTCACAACCAACAAAAAGACGGAACCGCAAGGTGATGAACCGGCCAATGAAGTCTTAAGCCAAGACTCGGCCTCAGATCCTTTAAGTCTAGAAAGACAAAAAGACTTCGAATACACGTCCTACAACTGGTACAAGAATGACAAACAGAAATTTAATGACGACTACTCCTCTCACGTCCTTATCGACGACTATAGGAATAAAAGAGACGTCCGATCACACAGGCATAGAAAGAGACGGCAGGACAACTCGACAGACTCAAAGCTACACTTCGAGAAGAATCTAGAAGAATTAGAGACCCACCAAGCGATTGAATTGCCGAAGGAAGTGGTGAAGAAGTCATATAGCCAGAGTAAACATAAGGACACCACACAGGTGGCCTATGTGTTATATTACGAGCAGGGGGTCCCAAGGTATGACGTGAATGTAGTGAACGGGACTCAGTCGTCGGCGGATGTGAAGAAAAAGAATGTGTTTCCAAGTGACCTGGGTATGGAGGACTACTCGAGGGCGACGAAGAATTTGACGCTGTTGAACACTTCCGGGAAGGTGACGAAAGTCGTCGGGTTCCGGTTGAGAAACTTAAGTAAGTGGTCTATGGGTTTGGATTGTTTTTTTATGTAAGTTTTGGTGTCGACTGTCGATAATGGGTCTCGAGAAAGCGAGTTTTGTGGCCATTATTTTCTGTGTGAGGTTTTGGGTGACCTCAATAGTGATTTCTGATACCTAGGTGAATATATGAGACATTGAAATGAAACAAATTTAACGGATTTCATCAGGTTCTGGGTTGACAGTCTACCCGTGTTCGTAATAAATGTTTTAAACTGTAAAAAATGCGAATCTAAAACTTCAGAACTTAATCATAATCATAAGTTTTAATTTAAAGGCCACTTTATTTTGCAATTGCAATTATAAATAAATTAACATATCCAAAAATGACGTATTAGATCGTAGGCTCTCAACCTTTTTACCCACCTGGGAATAATTTTTTTCTACAGCCCCCTATTATTTTGTTATTACCATCTGTCGCGAATCTGAAAGAGTATATTCAAACGTGTAATATGTATTTCAACAATTTCCGATTTTCTCGAGGTCTTCCTGCTTCCCTGAAAGTCCCCAACGCCCAGTAGCCAGGTCATCGCCAACGTTGAGAATCTATTAATCAATAGGCTTATATAACAAAGTTCTACGTTACCATCTAATCAGATGGTAACGTAGAACTTTGCCATAATTATTAGGGACTTTAGCAGAATGCAGTCATTAATTTATAAGTCCTAGCGTTTCTTTAATTGTTTAATTCAAGCAGTTTCAGCCTTGACCTTGCATTGGGGCTAAGTGAGCGCTGATCCTTTTATAGCACTAAATTCATTTAACCGGTGTTAATTGACTAGATTATATATGCGTTATCAAGTCTGTTGATAAATTACAAAACTGCGTTACACAAGAGTTGTAATAAGTAAAAGCAGTGTACAAATTTCCGATTCTTATCTATACAAATAAATAAAAAGTGTCTGTTTGTTATGTCAAAATAACAGCTTTTTACCGAAGAGGTTGTATATTATTGAATGTCTTCTTTTCACTAAATGCATTTGAAAATCTGTAGTTTTTGTATCTGTTTCTTCCGGGTAATCTGCGAAACGGTTTGAATGATTTTGACGGGATTTCCATATAGCTGGTGTTAGGAGTAACTTAGGTTACTGTGTTATAAAGCCGGTGTTATAAGGAGTTGGGCGTAGGTGGT
Source organism: Acronicta psi (assembly GCA_946251955.1). Taxonomy (NCBI): domain Eukaryota; kingdom Metazoa; phylum Arthropoda; class Insecta; order Lepidoptera; family Noctuidae; genus Acronicta; species Acronicta psi. The sequence goes on along the minus strand of OX276493.1, from coordinate 6,181,101 downwards.
TTGCCATAATGAATGAATATACTGAATGAACATTTTACCATTACTTTCAGAACCATTTACTCCATACAAGATCTGGGTGCGTGCCTTCTACAACTTCTCGTTGGATGGAGTGAAGTCATCCGATCTGTTGGACCGCCTGGGTCCGAAGTCGGACCCGCTGTACGTGTTGACAGACGTCAGACCACCCTCCGCTCCGATTATACTGAACCTCACTTGCGATCAAACTAAACGTAAGTTTATATTTTTTGTAAAACCTACTTAAAAGACATTAAGGAAATACATTAGAGCTAGAAGTGCCTTGTTGGCCTGGTAGTTGTAACGGCCTCCGCTGCCATTGAGATCCTGGGTTTTGTAACTCGTTTGAATTATATTATATCATAGTTCTATCTTTAAGTACACCTATGTTTTACAAAATAAATTGATTTTTTGATTGAAAATGTCAGATTTTGATAAATCTAAACGATTAAACCCTCTGGTGTGAGCTTGGAATCGCCGAAAGGCGACATCGATTTTAATTGTTTTTCTTTGTCAAATGCATTAACGTCGCGTTCAAAATACATTTTCGTATGCCATTAATTCGCTGTCACTTTCATCAAGTCTTTAACACTTCTCTGCGAATTTTGTTGCAGGTACTCTGTACCTTCAATGGCGTCAACCATTGGAGTACAACAACTCTTTGGACCAGTATGTGGTGACCCTGAGAAAGATCCCTGAACAGCAGCCACGGACCAGACTCACGCTACCCACAAATAAGAACGATATAGAAACTACAATACCAATAGTAAGTATTTTATTTGTATTCAGACTAATCTTGGAAATAGGGTAGTCGATTAGTGTTTGATTACTTCAAAATAACAAACTAAGGGCCTGTTTCACGACCTTTGTACTATAGCTAACTGCCGGATAAAGTAAAAATGGAACAAAAGGAGTTCATCAAAAGCCCATACAACTCAGCCCAAATTTGTACCAGAGGTACATGACAGCTGTCAATAGCTGTTGATAGTTTTTACCATGAAATCATTATGAAACTGATAATATTCTGCCGTAATGGCATGCGTTTGACATTCCGAAACTGACACTGATAGTTTTTACTATGAAATCATTACGAAAAAGATAATAGGGTGCAAAAATGGCGTGATTTTTCTCAATTTTTTTTCTCATCTCCCAGTCAACATTAAAAAAACGTACGACTAGAGTTTTAACCAGCGTTAACCAACCAGGCGTGATGGTATGTTTCATGATTTTATAGGTCAGACAAATTTTCCTGTTCACCCTATATGAAACAAACAACAGTATAAAATATAATTATTCAGTTGTTACCTGTCTTCAGTACGGGTGGTGTACGATAAAGTACAATGTATTTATACAAAAACAAGGTAAATTCAATCACGCATAATTCAAATAATTTATTGGTCCTGAATATTGTATTGTTATGTCATCATTTTCGTGGCCTTGTCTCGATCAAATTATTGTTATTTGGGGTCGGAGCAGTATTGTGTTCTCATTGTTTCACAATTTTCCATCCATCTTTTCTTTGGTCTCCCTCTACAGCTCCATCCCTTTACATTCACATCGCTCTTTAAAGTCACATGCGTTTCATTTCTTCTTATAACGTGCTCATACAACAAACGATTCTTTTTCAACATTTCTCATCGGCGCTACTTTCAGACTTCCTCTCTCTCACTCACTCGTTTTTTATTTTATCGAATCTTGTCACACCGCTGTATGTAGTCTTATTTCATCTCTCTTCGCAGCAATCGTATTGTATTGTTACACGTGTACTTAATAAGAAAAACTTTATAGTATGTCTTATACATCATAATAACACATATACTATAAATGCTGCAGACATCGGCTTGTATACCTAGCTGTTCCCCGCGGTGTTACTTACGTTTATCCAATTCTTCCCAATCCCGAGAGAATTTCCCAAAATCCTTTTTCAGTGTACTGTGTACCTACGTTCACCTTAGGAACATTTAAGAACATTTTGTAATATTATAATATATATGTTAGTCTGTAAGGTATGTATCTATGGGCCAAAGTAGCCTGATAATAAAGAATTATTATTATTATTATTATGGAAAATTTCATACTTCTAGACCCAACGGTTACAGCTGTGTGTTAATCGATTATAGTCATTAGATCTGTCTGCCAGTTATTTCTTTTATAGATATGGATTTAGTTTATATTTATTTCCAGGAAGTGGACCTATGGAATATTACTCGGTATGAAGTGAAAGTGTATGCAGTCACCGAGTCAGTTGCCAGGGAGAAGTCGTTTATCAATGGAGTCGAGTCACCACCAGAGGTCAGTAAAGTTACAATATATTTGAACTATTTGTTTTGTATAGGCTCGGAAATTGCTCAACGGTTTTTAATTAATAGGAACAACATTTTATTTAAAATATGACAAATTCTATTTACCCATTTCATTTAGTACCATTAGCTATTGCAGTAATAGTTTTAGTAACAGAAAAATGATTTCTTAACTGAATTTTTCGTATGTCCCTTTTGTTATCTTCCAGGGAACTTTTTGAGCCACAGCAGCAATGCGTGGTCAGGTAGTTTTGTACTGAAAATTAATATGTAAGCATTTGTTTGACGTTTTTGGTGGGGCAAAAGACAAAGCATGGGAATGCTTTGTCCTTTGACGTTTTTGGTAGTTTTGTCTTTTGACGTTTTTTTGGTGGGGATGGAGAACCCTCTCCATCCCTACCAAAAACGTCAAAGGACAAAGCATTCCCATGCTTTTTCCCGCAAAACGAGTGTCATTATAGAATGGTAGAGAATGAATTTATATCGTGCACGCGCGGTTTGAAGTTACTTTGTCAGTATAGTGCGCTCTCTGTCTATAACTATAACTTTTTAAACTGGTTCGTTACTGTTTTGTAATGAAATTATTTTTCATTGGTAGGAAGTGTCAAGCGAGTGGTGTGCCGCCCACTCGGAGGCCATGTCGCCTCGGGACGTGGTGCAGACTCCCGGCGTCAGCAACGCCGCGCTGCTCGCCGTCTGCCCGCTGCTGTTGTTCGCCGTGGCAGTAGCCGTGCTGTACTGGCGGTGAGTGGCAGAAGTTCACCCATAACTGGTGTTAGTGACGGATACAGGAAGAACTCAGGAGGGGCTTACATATATGGAACAATAATGAAATAGTAATAACCTTGTCATTTGTTTATGCGTCACCTCTGTCTCCCAGAGGGGTAGGCAGAGACAATAGGCGTCCGCATACCACGATTGACGGTCTTGGCGGCACCAATAATGTAACGGCATCTGCCTGGTACCCCCACTTTATAAGCGACCATAGTCTTACAATTTAAAGTTAGGCAATTAATTGGCAGGGTAAACTTATGATACATAACTTCCTACAAAAAAAATATCAATAATTGTTACATATAGAAAATACAAGGGGTTATTGGAAACTGTCTTGTTAGACTAGTGATTGTAAGCACAACTCTTACGTTCGAGGTCCTGGGTTCAATTGCCAAGTTGAGCAAAGTGTTGTTGGGTTTATCTCTGAAATTCCTAAAAACAGCTCGTAGTCTGGATATGTGCCCGGTTGATGGCAATGAGCTCGCCCCCATTAAATGCTACCTAAACATCCCAGTGAACTGTGGGTCTGCATAAGTACACTTCTGCCTAATCCTTCCGGGAATACACGCATTATGGTAAGTAAATAAATAAAGTATTTTTTTGATATATAGATGCAGAGCTCGACTAAGCAAATGCATTAGTGCTGCATACAATTACTTGGAGGAAGGCGGCGAGAGAGCGGCTAGAGCACCACTCAACTCTTACAAAAAGCCCGGTAAGCTTGCTCATTTATTTGCTGTGTACTGTGTTTATGTTAAAACATCCCTCGTATATTTGACATTTAACTATTGTCTTAGTTGTCTAATTAATTTTGACCAGTTTGTACAGTCAACAAAAGTAGATAAGTATACAGGCAAGCTGTGTTTTTAACCCCCAACGCAAAAACGACGGGGTGTTATAAGTTTGACGTGTCTGTGTGTGTGTGTGTGTGTCTGTCTGTGGCATCGTAGCTCCCGAACGGATGAACCGATGTGGATTTTGTTTTTTTTATTTAAAAAGTGAACTAGTCGGGACTGTTCTTAGCTATGTTTGATGAAAATCGTTCCAAGATGGCCACCGCCACAAACTAGCGAATCACATATTTTTTCACAACTCTGTCATTATGGGTATCAAATGAAAGGGCTTAACTAGGCGAATACTATACACTATGATAAATTTTAAATCCAAGACGGCCGCCACCACAAAATGACAAATTACATTTCGTGTCGGGGGTTTTCAATTTTTTTAATTTAGGTTAGGTTGTGGCAAAGATAGTAATACACCTCAATCTTTTTTTTTACTAACAAGCTTAGCTACTAGCAGCTAACAACCCCTGCGTTTTGACATATTTTGCGTAGATTATTACACATTCTTTGTCAAAACACCGCTATGTAATTATTTGCCTGTATATGATTTTTGTTGACTGTACGTGTAGAATATATCTTACGCTAACTGTACATAAAAATGGTGAAGTAACAACATCGCGGAGAAACCTGTATGCCGAATAAATATCATATTTGAATTCGTTTTAAATACCGCATAAAAAGCAGTATCGATACTCGAACTATTAGACCACAGACATAGTCAATCTATCTTTAACTATAGTTTGTTAGTGATTAACGGTCCGTTATGATGTAGTGGTGAATTGTTCACCGCTAGTGTCGTGCGCGAGCGGCGCGGCGGAGGGCGTTGGGGGCGCGGGCGGGGGCGGCGCGGGCGACGGGGGCGGCCCCCGCGCGCGCCCGCCCCGCATGGCCGGCGCCGCGCAGCCCGCGGTGCCCGCCGCCAACTTCCCGGCGCACGTGGCCGCTTTGCACGCTGACGGTGATATTGGCTTCAGGTAAATTAGCATTATCGTAATTTCTAATTCATTCAATAAAGATAAGATACGATAAACTTTCTGTTTGGTTCAGTGTGTACATAAATAAATAAAGATAATAGAAGAAGGAAAGTTTATTCCGACAGTCACAACCTTCGATCGATAATTGATCGAAGGTTGTGAAGGTCACAACACAAAACAAGACGATGACATTATTTTTTATTTATGTAATGTTATACGTCATCTAATACACTATAAGCCCCGTATAATGATAATGTGCCTGGCGGCCATCTTAGTGACGTAAAAATGACGTAACCGCTCTCAGTACGCGTTAGCACCACAAGCTAGCAAGCACGGCGGATGACGTCACTTTGAAGTTAATTAGACAAGGTTCCAGCTCATTAGCAACTTGCGGGTCTTATACATTTCAGTCGTCAGTAAAGATATACTGCTTCTTTACGTGTCAAAATGGGTGATTATGGGAATATTTAGTACATCACTAATTTTGACACGTAATGTCTGCAAGATAACACCTTTTTCCAAAAAAATATTTGATTTGTCATATTTAAAACGTTATATATTTTTATTTATTACAGTAAAGAGTATGAAATCGTGGTTGCTAAATCTGCAGCCTTGGGTCACACAAGTCACCATAGTCATAGGCCGGAAAATAGACTGAAAAACAGATATTTGAACATAACTGCATGTAAGTATTGATCTATCAGAACAATAGTTTCTTTATTGTTTCCATTTTTTCTATACCTCTATTAACCGTCATCTCGTAATTAGACTCCTTTGTGGTCATATCCTTTCTCACACAGTCCATTCACCTTTTCTTTGGTCTCCATCCTCTTCCCTTATCCATCCACATTAATTCCAAAACCTTTTTGGTATCCTTTTGCTCGTTTGCCACCTTAGTGGTATAAAAAGTATGTGACGTGTGTGTTGTGTGTTGTGTGCAGACGACCACTCGCGCGTGTGCGTGTCGGAGGGCGCGCGGTGCGGCGCGGCGGGGTGCGCGGGCGCGGGGCGCGGCGCCGCCTGCGACTACGTCAACGCCAACTTCATCGACGGCATGCTGCCGCAGCTGCAGCCGCACCACGCCGCGCGCATCCGCCGCCGCCTCGAGCGCCGCGCGCGCCCGCACAGGTACCGCTTACAGCGACCGACATCGGTATCACCAATACCGGTATTACCAATACCGGTATCACCGATACCGGTATTTTTTTCAGATTACAGTTATTTTTAATGGTTACCTCAAGTGAACGGAACCAGTATAAATACCGGTAACTGAAATAAACATAACCTCTATCTTACACGTGCCGTCGGAATTAGTCGACGGCTAACACCGACCATACACGGTCCCAGGTTTTTTCCAATGCCAACAAACTTAAGGGCGTTTTTAGGTAACCAGTATTAAAACGGCAACCTGAAAAAAGGTAACATGTTTCTCCTTCTTCGTTACCTAGATAGCAGTAACCTATAGCCGATAAGGTAATCAATCCTCGATACCGGTACCATAATTTTGCTTTAAAAATAGTTGAAAAAAAAAAGTTTGGTAGATTAATTGTGTTTTATTCTTTTTCGATAGACAATCGTCAGTAAAACCGACGAAGCCTCCGCCGAACCTCGCGGAGGGCATAGAGTCCGCATTCCTCAACATAGAGTTTTCGGGAATAGTGGAATCGGACGAACAGAACGACGATTCGGACAGCGATAGGAGCGATTCTGACTCTGAGCTAGACGACGTGTATGTTGATATCGGTGAGTCACATCATCGTCATAATCAAATAATAATAAAAAATAGCAGCAGTGATAGCCTAGGGCAATGACCACTGGACTGCCAAGTCAAAGGTGTCGAGTTCGAATCCAAGGCACGCACCTCTGACTTTTCGAATTCATGTGCGTAAATATCACTCGCTTTAACGGTGAAGGAAAACATCGTGAGGAAACCTGCATGCCTGAGAGATTTTCTCAACGACATGAAGTCGACAGTGAAGTCTGCCAACCCGCATTAGGCTAGCGTGGTGGACTATTATATAGCCTAATCCCTCTCATACTGAGAGGAGACCCGTGCCCAGCAGTGGGAGAGTATTATGGGTTGATTATCGTCATAATAATCTATACTATTATAAAGTGCCGATCAGTTTCCTTAAATGAAATACAAATGTTTAATCCTGCAGACGGGGTTCAAACCCGCGTGAAGCTAGAGTGGCTGCTCTGGCGGCGGCGGTACATAGCCACACAGGGCCCCACGCCGGCCACACTGGACGCATTCTGGCGGATGATCTGGCAACACCGAGTGCACACTATCGTCATGATCACTAACCTCGTGGAGCGGGGACGGGTATGTAGCTTTATAGTGTTTAGAAAGACATCATGTAGCAGCATTTTGTACTTAGACATGGCTACTGTACATTGCCAGTATAAAACTACATCTATTTTACGAATACAGATCTCGCCAATCTTATTGTCCGTCTTGAAGTTCGCACGAGCTAACTTCAATCTGGGCGTAAAAATCGTAGAGAAAAATATTAGATCTAAATCATTTGAAACGACTGCCTACGACTTGAGCTTTCGTTCTTATTTGTTATAGTCAAATATTTTTCTTTCTCCGATTTTTACGACTGAGTTGAAGTTATTTCGTGTCAACTTCACGCCGGACAAAATAAGATTTGCGAGAACTGTACGTGAAGCGCACGACACGGCGCGACATGGGGTAGAGTTAGACGCTGTCCAGTTAATTACCGCGCGCTATAGTCTTCGCGGCCAACTAGTTCTGTTGGGTCCTAGGCCGCGCTTTAGGTAGGGATGGGGGTGAGGTGGCAAGCAAGCGCTCCCACCCCTCCGCGCGCAGGCGACTCCGCCCCTCCGTCCCGCCGCTCACATACCTAAGGCGCGGCCAACTAGTTCCGCGCAGACTAACAGTCGCTGTATGATTTTTAACGTCCTTTTGTTATACTGGCTGGATCACGTGAGCAACCTATTTTGTGCAGCTTATATACAACAATACATAATATAGGTATAAATCCCGGAAGTTGCTAATGCGTTGGAACCTTGTCTAATTAGCCTTCATGTGACGTCATCCGCCGTACTTGCCGGCTAGTGATGCTAACGCGTCCTGTGAGCGGTTACGTCATTCTTACGTCACCGAGATGGCTGCCATTGCCAGGCACATTATCAATTTGCAGGGCTTATACTAGTTAATACTTGATAGGTAGCAAGCGTATTATTGTGATGTTTTGGTAAAGTGTTGTTGTTGTTGTTGTTGCAGCGCAAGTGCGACATGTACTGGCCGGCGGGCGGCGCGGGCAGCGCGGCGGAGTTCGGCGGCGTGCGCGTCACACTGCTGCACGAGGACGTGCGCGCCGCCTACACCGTGCGCCACCTGCGCGTGCGCAACCTGCGCGCAGACCCCGCCGCGCCCGCCACCGGGGTACGATACACTACACTATACGCTACTGATCTACGATATTGCGAGCTACGGTTCTCGACAATCTTATTATCCAGCTTGTTTGGTGGAATATTGGATTAAAATGATTTAAAACAACAACCTACGACTTGAGCTTTCGTTTTTATTTATTTGAATCCAATATTTTTCTTTCTCCCATTTTTACGGCCGGGTTGGAAGTTAGGGGGCCAACTTCAGCCGGACAATAATAATAATAATAATAATAATAAATTCTTTATTGACAAACTTATTGACAATAAGATTGACGTGAACCGTAACTCAATGAAACAAAATTAGTATGACACTATCGGCCATGTAATTTAACGGGAACTTGTGAAACAGACCTTAAGTGCCATTTTCACCAGCTCCTGATAAATTCCCGTTAAATTATTTAGCAGATAATTTCTTAAAAATTTTGTTCCATTTTTTTATTTAACAGGCGGTCAGCAGCTATCCAGATTGGTTGAAACAAGCTCTTACACCCCAACTCAGAGACGTCACTTAACCTTAATGAATCGTTAACAAACAGTGGCTACTATATCTTGACCTATTTTTCCATATTAGAGTTTGTTGTCAGTGTACTAAGATATACTGGGTGTCATTAGCTAATGATTCATTAGGTTAAGTGACGTTTCTGAGTGCGGCCCTTAGACTTTTTACTTTACTCGTTTTAATGGTTACATGTGTTGCGTACAGGACAGCACCCCCAGCAGCAGGGACAGCTCGGGCAGCGGCAGCGCCGGGCGCACCGTGGTGCAGTACCACTACACGGTGTGGCCCGACCACGGCACGCCGCGCCACCCGCTGGCAGTGCTGCCCTTCGTCAAGGCGGCCGGCCGGCACCCCTCCACTGTGCTCGTGCACTGCAGGTAATAGCCAACGCCCCAGAAAACAAGTCCCTCCCTGCTGTGTTGATATTGCTCTGGAATTCAATCGACGGATATAGGAGTCTCCCAAAAAGTGAAGTGAATCATATGATGCAGTTAACGGCCTTTAAGATGACATGATCGACAACCTAATTGTTTTACCAACAACCACGTTAACAGTCACTTTCTAATAGCTCCTAACTCCGTTCTGAGCGTTGTTGTATTTGGAATAGTATTGTCTGTGGTCTTAGACAAAGAAATGCTGATCCTGGAGAGTGGAGATTTTTTTAAATCTATAAATCAAATCCAGTACGCCAACATCCATTCTTCAAATTATTTTATATTTATTTATAATATTCACACAAATAATCTCAATATATTTTGTCCTAACAGCGCCGGGGTAGGCCGTACAGGAACATACATAGTCCTAGACGCTCAACTCAACCAGTTAAAGTTAACCGGCACACTGTCGCCCCTCGGGTTCCTCTGCCGAGCGCGAACACAGCGCAACCACCTCGTCCAAACAGAGGAACAGTACGTCTTCGTTCACGACGCCCTACTAGAACACGTCCGCTCCGGAGACACAGAAGTAGAGTTCTCGAAAGCACGAGAATACTTAGCGAAACTTCTAGAACCAATATCCGACGAAGAGCTCGCGGTTCTCGACCTTAACCCCCCTAAACATAAGAGCACAAATGACTTGTCAAACGGCGTTGAAAACGGTGAAACTTCAAGCATCAAATCCAGTCAGAATGCCAGTGAAAAGGAAGTTTTGGAAAATGGAAGTCAAGTCTCGATAAAGACTGATGATTTGAACAGTGAGCAGAGTAAGTCAGTGAAGGATTCTGAGGGTACGGATGAGCCTAAAGATGGGATGGTGAATGGAGAGGAAAATGAAGGAGTGTATGACTTGGCTCCTCGGTCCACTGACACGTATAGCAAGAAGATGCAGGCGTACAATAATATGACTGATCTCGAGAAGGAGGAGATGAGAAGGTAAGTCTTTAAGTAAACCCGACAAGTAACTAAATATAAACACAATAGAATTAACTGAATTATTGACTTCACTGTGGTAAAGCGGACTGTTTTCCGCAACTCCACGTCAATGCGCGTATTTTGCGTACGGGTGGGGATGTTTAATATTCACTCAAACCACCCCAACTCCTCAAGAAACGCCAGCACACTCCTGATGTTGCTGACGATCTCACGGAGGGTACTTTTGTTTCTGAAGTAGAAGAAGATTGACTTCACTAATTAAAATATTTGAAAAATTGGGACACTTTTACACAAAGTATTCCCAAAATAATCATAGCTGGCAAAACAGTAGTGTTTAATACATATTTAGTTGATAGTGACTAAAATAAGTTTGTTTTGTAGAGCGAATCGTGCCGAGAACTACGCGTTGTTGGAACGAATGAGGTCGTTGGCGAACAGACATCACACTTATCAGGGCCCACCACCCGTCAACTTGCTTGAGAAACAGTTTCTGGTGAGTGATATGTATATAATGTTTAGAATAAGGGCTTGTTTTATAACCTCTGGGGTTTGTTTTATAGCCGTTAGCCGCAAAAAAATAAACAAAAGGTCATCGAAATCTGCCCAAATGATGTACCGCAGGTACACTTATTGGAAAAAATACTCTGTATTACGCTGGTTAAAATTGTAGTCGTACTTTTTTTTAAAGTTTTATCAACTTGACAGATGTCGTGTACTTCCAGTACAAATTTGGGCTGAGTTGTATGGGCTTTTGATGACCTCCTTTGCATAAAATTATCTGTCAGGTAATGTAACTGGCACACCTCAAATGGTCTCGGTAGATAAATTAAGATTATTATTATAAAGATAGCTAAGCTAATATATTACTATTTCGCCAGCTAATAACCCGATCGTGTGTGGAAGCGAGCGTGTGTGCGCGTGCGCCGCACAACGCGGACAAGAACCGGCCTGGTGGCATCCTACCTTCAGACTCTGCAAGAGTCATGCTGGTGCCTAAACCTGGTGTCGAAGGTAAGTGTCTGAAGATTTGCTAGGCCAGGGGGAGGGGAGGCGGGCAATTATACTATCTGGCTAGCCGAATTATACAAGCTATGTGGGCATATGTTATTATTTATAATTACTAATTAATTATAATTATAATTATTTGCCGGGCTGTATAGTCTATCTTCCGGGCTGTATAAATTATTTGCCGGGCTGTATAAATTATTTGCCGGGCTGTATAAATTATTTGCCGGGCTGTATAAATTATTTTTCAGGCTGTATAAACTATCTGTCGTGCTGTATAAATTATTCTCCAAGCTGTATAAATTATTTGCCCGGCTCTATAAACTGTCTGTCGGCTCTAATTGAATAATCTGTATGACGTATGTGATGTACGGTGCAGGTAGCGAGTACGTGAACGCGTCGTGGGTGTGCGGGCGGCGGCGCGTGCGCGAGTACGCGGTGGCGCAGCACCCGGCCGGCGCGGGCGGCGCGGGCGGCGCGGGCGCAGGCGGCGCGGGCGCGGGCGCCGCCGACCTGTGGCGCCTGCTGTGGGACCACACGGCGCAGCTCGTGCTGCTGCTCTCCGACACCGACGAGCCCGTAACTATACACACACTCAATTATATGTGGAATGGAACGTGTGAGTGAGCGAACGAATTAATTTGATGACGTGAATGAATTAAAAACACAACTGAGTGACAGATGACAGATAAATAATGAAAGACGAACAATACAATTCACGATAGTTATTGCCATTAACTCTTCGATGGCAATAATTGACTGCCTTCAGTTGTTTTATTTCAGTCCAAATTAATACATAATCCTACATAGGTACCTATAATCGATAGGTCGTCGACGGACGTAATCGTCATTTTTTTTCCATAGTGCTTAATATTGTTGATAAGATATTCTTTTACAGGAATGCGAAATCTTCTGGCCAACGGAAGAAGAAAAAGAACTTTTCGTTGCCAACTTTAGGGCGAGTTTTGTGTCAAAAGACACGTACGTTGCTCGTCGGAAAGTTGACAGGAAAACCCCGTCGCCGGCACAATCGCCGGTTGAACCAGAGACGAACGGCTATAGGCGGCAGGAGAGCAGCGACTGTGCAGACGACGAACGACTCATACCGGAGAACAGTTCTCCACTCACCGACACTGAGCCCGCATACCGCTTCGACAGAACAGAACTGAGATTAGAACGACTCAGCACCGGCAACAGGGACTTATCAGCACGAAAATCAATAGCAAACGGCGACCTATTCTCGTCCTTATCAGAAAAGAAGAACGGCCCAAAATCGCCGAGATCTCCTTCAAAAATGTCGTTGAAAAACTTCAAACTCAGCTCCCCAACCAAGTTCAAATTCCCTGACTGGGGGAATAGGACGGCAGGGTCGCCTCCAGACACCGCCCCACCTCCCCCGCCCGTCGCCCCAGCGCTAACAGTAGAGGAGGAGACAGAGTTGCGGCGGCCATGTTATTACTTCGAGAAAGTTGACAAAGTTCCCGAAGATGTGCCGTTAGATAGAGTAATAGAAGTAACAAATGTCAGTGTGCATTCATTGCAAGATGATTATCAACTTAGTGTTAAGTTTATCCAGTGCAGACGGTGGTTGGATGGTGATACCACGGACTATGTTCAGGGTAGGCCGGACGATAACGAGTACGTAAGGGCTGTTAGACAAGCGACCAGTGATGCGGAGAGGGGGAGGGCGATAGATAGGCTGGTGGAGCCTTATAAGGACTCGTTCGCGTTGGTGGAGTACGTCGCGGGATGTCAGATGGAGTACAAGAATGGCCCAGTTGTTGTTGTTGATAAGTGAGTACCTATTATGATTTGTAACACACACATTCAGCACATTTATCTCCAAACATTCATTTTCTAATGTTGGCGCTATTTTACTGTCGAATTGCTTAAGATTCCGAGGTTGGAGCCCGCCTTAAAATAAGTTGTTTTGTTTACCATCTTGCAGTTAGTAGGGGTCTTAAGGGTTGGCAACGCACCAATCATGCTTTTGATGTATTAGTGGTAATAGTGTGTCCATGGGGCGCAATTATTACTTACCATCGAGCTTTTCGTACAATAAAGAAGTTAATTTTTGTACTGGAAAGTAGAAATAGTGTGGTATGACTTGCAGGCTTGTGTACATGATAGATATTGTTATTTATTAAAAGTGGTTTTTTAGCCCCCCAATTGGCTCGTTTGCCGAAAATAATCTATAACATTATCAGGTTCTTGATTTTCGGATATTTACGTAACTACGTGAAATTGTTTACATAAGTCTTTTTTGTACATAAGATACGGTGGTTGGAAGGCGATGAACTTCTGCACGATGTCAGCGGCGTGCGGCGGCGCGCGCGCGCCGGCTGCGCGGGCGCAGGCCGCGTGGCCGCCCGCCGCGGAGCGCAGCGCGTCGCTGTACAGCTGGGCGGCGCTGGGGGCGCACGCGCGCACGGCGCCGGGCCACGCGCGCGCGCACCACCCGGCCGCGCTGCTGGCCGCCTACTGCGCACTCGCCGCCTACGGCGACCTGCTCACACACAGGTACTATATTTCTTCACTGAGCAATACAGGGTAGCGATTTCATTAACTGCATCCTTCTGGCAGGTGAATTAGACCACCTTATATTACCTGTATCAATAATAAAACATACCTAATTTTTAATTTTTTACAATCCTTTTAATTTCGTATGCAAATACATAGCGCGGAAGTTGAAATTATTGTAGCTGTACTATTTATCTATCTGGTATTTATCTATCTGGAGATAGAGATATCGAGAACATAAAACGCGCACGTCCGCTACCGTGTAAATCAATATACGGTTGTGATGCATAGATAGCATTTTATGAAAAGGAGGTGATCCAAAGCCCATACATCTCAGCCCAAATTTGTACGAAGTACATGACAACTGTCAAGTTGACAGTTTTTACCATGAAATCACTATGAAACTGATATTAATCATAATACAAGAAAACAAGGTATGCCACTCCGAGACACGGTGATGACGTAGGTGACACAAGCTTACGTCATCACGTCGTACGTCAAAAATAGTGGTAAAACACTAACCCATCTCCACTATGTACATCTATTATATCGCCATCCTGTATGTATGTCACCAATGTGTGCTATATAATTATTAATACTAGAATCGAAAACTAAGAATTTTTTCGGGACAAATTATACACTTGAATAGAGGGTACCTTTTGTTTTATATTTTAGTATCCCACCATTTAAGCAGTGATAGCTTAGGGGTATGACCACTGGACTGTCAAGTCAAAGGTCTCGTGTTCGAATCCAAGGCACGCACCTCTGACTTTTAGAAATCATGTGCGTAATTTTCACTCGCTTTAACAGTGAAGGAAAACATCTTGAGGAAACCTGCATGCCTGAGAGATATTCTCGACGGCATGGGAAGTCTGCCAACCCGCATTAGGCCAGTGTGGTGGACTGTGGCCTAATCCCTCTCATACTGAGAGGAGACCCGTGCCCGTGTTGATGATGATGATCCCACCATTTTTAAAACAAAATTACTCCTGCCACAAAATCTAACCAATTTTTTTTTCTTTCCTAGCTACCCCGACACACCAGAGCAAGAGTCTCGGTAATACAAATTACCACATCACCATGTAAGTAATACTCAGCGCGTTGTGTGTACGTCCGTGCCTACCCCGCCGCGACACGTCGTGAATGTATCGACGAGCTTCTCATGACCTACGTATCGAAATAATATAGATGACCTATATTTCAAACCTGTAATAGTATTACTGCTGATACCTCAGCACAAAGTCGAGGTGGAATATTGGTTTCTTTACTTCTTTAGTATGAATGGAGTTTGACAAGTCCCTAAGTCCTAAATCCTTGGATACTTACGGCTCAATAGAAGAGTTCGAGCCACGAAAAAGTGATAAATTTTGAATTTCAACTATAATGTCATAGTTATAAGTTATAGAATTGTTTGTCACCTAAATATTCCTTGTCGAGCCGTCCCGCCTGTGTGCGGATTATTAATCGCAAATCAAGCCTATTGTTATCTACATAAGTGTCATATTGGCCTGCCTTTTATTACCACAATAAGCAATCCTTCATACTTTCGTATGTTTGAAAATAGACGACCTATTAAGACACGATCTAAATTGATTTCATAATAGGTCACAGCCTATTACGAGTATTGATCAAATTTGATGGCTATAGGGAAGTACTAAAATTGTATTTAGCTATCTAAGAAAATGTTAAGGACCCCACCCAATCACAGGGTGATTGTTGGCTTTGCAAGTGGAAATGACCCTATGTTCAAACGATATTCAACCTTAGGTACAGTTATAAATTGCCCAGCCATTTGGTTGCGCAATACACAATTTAAATCGTAGATTATCTTATTCTTGCGCATCCAAACGGCTAACTTCAGTACGTTCAAATTATACTAATAGTACATTGAAGCTCTCAGCCCTCAAGAACAACGTCTTTACATCACAATTATAGTAGGCTAAGTTTTTCTCTGGCCTAGTTAAGGTCGAAATAGACATTGAAAATGAGTTTTGTAATCATTACGCGGGTATTGTGATTGTCTTTATGTTACTCAGATGTAATTTTAAGTATATTGAATGCACGAAGAGGTAAAATTTACACAAATATCAATTTATACATTTTGATTATAAGCTGAGCTTTCATTGTACGGAAAATTTACACAATGTGAGATCAGTCTATACTGGATGTGGAAATGTATACCTTGATTTGTATAGCTTTGTGTAAAAAAGCTAAAGCTATTAGTTGTCCGATTTCTAACAGCAACGTGTCAGGTGACGGCGGGCTGGCGTATTTTTTATTTAAGTATCAAGACGAATAGAACTCGCTTGAAATTGTGAAATGACTTGAGTGTCAAAATCAGAGTCGAATCGAATCAATATTTGAAGCGGCCTAGAGTCGCGATCCTAGGTTTAAATTTCTCTTCACTTTAATATGAGTTTCTTTGCTGAACAAATAAGTCTTTAACCTAGTTTTTCCCAAGCAATATCGTTAATGTAACTACCAAACTCCCAACCATTACTTGGAGAAGCACTCCAAGAAGGTTGTTGTAAAGGACATAACACTCACATACTAGAAACATAATATAAAATGGCCGTTATATGCCAAGATGTTTCTAGAATTATGGATAGAAGATATAATAATCTACATAGATACTCCTTGTGATTTTCAATGTTATTTAATTTAAGTTTAATAAGCTTATGATGTATATAGAATGTTACGTAAGAGATTTATTGGGTTTTACTAATATTTTCTAAGACCACGTTTTTTTTATTTATCGTTATATAACAGATTATACTACATAATGTTATATATATGTATATATGCCCGCCGTTACTTAGTTATCACCCCTTCCTTACATAGAAATTCAATTCTATACAAATCTCAAAATATACACTATTAAAAATTAGTCAGAAATTAAGAATAAAGTAGATGACATATAATCGTATTTTAATATATTGTACTCGAAATTGGTGCGACAAAATTACTATACTTACAATTAGATATGTTTTGTATAGAATTGAATTAACTGTATCCCATAGTGTTGACATGAAAAGGTTGTTATGCGGATTGTATGCTCAAATGACAACAATGAAGTAGCGAGAGAAGGAAATGTTACGAATAAAATACTTTTTCTTATCAAATAAGATGTGGTTGTGTGTCATTATATATTTATCAAGGATACTACTGTTTTTTAGTCATGCACATGCCTTGGTTTTTTTTAAAAAAAAGCAAAAAACAGTCAAAATCCGTCATCGTATTGAATACTTGGAAACAAATTCTTGGAATTAAATTGTATTCGAGTTTAGATAGGCTCGCCTCATATTATATCGGACGTAACCATACCGGCGAACTGTAGTTATACATTAGTACACTTATGCCCAAGCCTTCGAAGAATACAGGCGTGATGGTATACAGTCTGCGCGGAACTAGTTGGCCGCGCCGTAGGTATGTGAGCGGTCGGACGGAGGGGCGGGGGCGCTTGCTTCCGGTCACTGTAACACACCGCCTCACCCTCGCCCCTACCTAAGTCGCGGCCAACTAGTTCCGCGCGGACTAATACGAGTTTGGTATATTTCAGCCTTGGGCGCTCTACGTTAGTAAAAGTACACTCGTAGTCCTAAATGTGTATCAATATCGGAACAAATTAAATTTTGTAGTTACAGTGACAAAGTTCGGGCCAGAAATTGTCATACTCGTGAATATTATTTTGTAGATCAAAAACAAAAATGCTTAACAAAATGTAGAGTAATATAGATTTTTTTCTAGGAATTTTTCTTTTATTTCCCTAAATGGCATGGTTGATTTCTGATTTTAAACGATTTGCCGTTCCATAACAATTTATTTTAATAGCCCTTATTTTATAAAATTTTGACTCTGTGCAATAGATGTGTTACGCGTTTAAAATAAATATATTTTTTTCTAGCCAAGTATTAATCGTCTAAGGAAGATATTTTGTCAACGTATGTGTTTTATTTTCTAATTAAATTATACATGTGGATGTATTGTGTATAGTTGTATTGGTCGGGACGACGAGTGATGTATGAGACTTATATTTTTTTAGCGATCTGTACTTTGTACGAGTATGTAGTACAATTTGGTATTAAGATTTAAAAAAATGTGTGTTAGCAGCAAATAATAATATAATTTCAGACTTGCTCAAATTTTTGATTGATCTTATGAGGTCTGTCGATTTTTTTTTCCAGAATAACTTTTAAGTGTCGGTAATTCTTAAGTCATCTTAAACCAATCTGATTTTATTCGATCTGTAATCAATCTTATTTTAGTAAAATTAGAGTACATATTCGCAATACTATGCCCGCTCGTCCCTCCGACATATGTAATTCCTATTAAATCAAGTTATGGTCCAGTATTTTTTATTATAATAATTGTAATCTAGTTATTATCGATATAATTGTGAAGACTGCTTATTAGTGGTTCGTCAATTAAGAAGTAACGGGTTCCGTTTGGGTTCTGTGGTGATATTATCTGAAGACCCAAGGACCTTTAGACAAACATGATTGGTTTCCAGCCCTCAAAGTCGAAGTCTTTCCGTCTGATGTCCTAGAGGTCCTTAGTACCCCTATACACGGTCCAACATAAATGTTACGTTGAGTGTTGGATTATTTGGTTTTAATAAGACAGTTGTCTTATTGGAAGTTGTGAAGTGATCGGATAGAATTAAAAATGTACATTTCACTGTAATGTGTTCAACACTTATCCATATAAATAGTTTATTAGTTCTCTCATAGTCATAATCCCAGTCGCTATTGCCATAGCTCAAAAATTTAGAATTTTTTTGTTAAATCTTTCGATCACTCCACAAGGCAGAGAAGAGATATAGAGAAAGGTAAGTATTTAGAATGTGAATATGGCGGGTTTTGTTTGTGCGCTGAGGTCGTCCCGTGCGTGCCATTTTAGGCTTAGATAAATATACGCATAGATAGTTCCAATTATATTGCCCTATAGACTAGGTAGGTATGCTGGATTTTATTAGATACGATGTTTATTCATTATAGCCTTATAGAATGAGTGTGGCATATTTCTTGATTGTATTTTTCTGGTTATATTTTACCAACCCCATGCATTTTGATGCTGTCCATGAACAATATTATTTGCGGTTGATATTTTATTCTTATAAGCAAGTACAGAGTAACGTGTTTGTAAGCGCATTTATTTTGCAAAAACTTAATTCAAAAAATTTTTTTCGCGCAAACATCCCCGCCTATCGGTTTACCAAAGATGCGCGTATGTATAGTGTATTTAATGATGGTAGGTGAACGTAGGCAACTGGGTGTCGCAGCTATTTAGAATAACTAGTTTAAGGTTATCCTACTCTGTAATTAACTGTTATATTTATATTAGTGAGGGTACGCTGTTTTGATCGGGGTATAGTAAAATAATTACTTGGATAAAGTGTCATTGATAATTAAGGTTTATTTCCCGATTGAAAACTAGATATCATCATCGTAAAGGGCGTTTTCGCGCTAAATATTAATCAACTTCAATGTATCAGGAAATGTTACCGTTAGCATTATAATACTTTTTGATTTAGTTTTGTTTCTTACCTTGTTATAACTATTGTTTTACTATATCCTGATAAACAAAACAGCTAAACTTACACTTGACATAATATCGTTTAGAACTAATCTTTGGCTCAATTTTATAATCGTTTCAATGCATCTATTATTTCAAAATTAACAGTTAGTCACATGATGTTATTTTAATCCAACATTACACATTAATAACATAATTACGACAAATTCTTGCAGGGTATTGTCATGCAATCATGCAGTGTCATTTACGATATTTTCTAACGTGCCTGTTACGTGCAAGTTTTGAAAATTAGCTTTTTTTATAGACTAAACAAGCTAGATTTATACGGCCCGACTCATTCTTATATCAACATAAACTATGTTGATGTGGGACCGTGAGTTCGGGGCATAACTTCATTATGACTATGTATGTACTGTGTGAGTCTAGTATGTAAATTTTTGTCATATTGTGTAGACTAAGCCCTATTACACTTTATACAGATATACTCACTATTGTTGACTAAACGACTGTGTTAATTTGAATTGTCATGTTAGAATTTTTTGTTCTATTTTGATGCAGAACGAGCTCATTAGGCGTTTGGTCCACTAATAGTGGGTATATCGCATATTTATGATTCAAAAGAATGCTAGAGTAAAAACTAAATGTTCCATGTTGTATGTACACCCAAGAGAAGTGTTGCGATAGCTCATAAGGTGTAAAAATGTTGCAAGGTTTTTAATGATGATATAAAAAAAAAGTATTAGCCGTAACCGCCTTCTTACGAACTGTATTGTGCCAATTTTTAATATTCCCCCGTGCAATTGACGCATTCCATGATATTTTTATTTGTTTGTCCCCGTGTATTGTCCCCGGTAAATTTATTTTTGCTGTTTGCAACATTAATGTTGAAAGATGCAAATACAAATATGTAATCTGACGAAAGATAAAATAGATTTCAGTGCTGTTTTCAGGATTGTTGTGATAACGACGTATAAGGTGGTTCAAATACAGTTATTCATGACATCGACAAGAATTTTGTTCTTCAAACTGTACTAACACAAATAGTTCTTAATTTTATATTTAGTTTGTAAGTCGGAAGTGATTGTATCGTTTAATTTTGTATGAAAATGCATGTTGACAGATTATTTTGAACAAAATATGAAGCTGTGTTTTGAGGAAAGTTTGTAATAAAGTGTTATTTTTCAATAATGTGTAACTAGATTACTCATGATAGAAGCACCACATCGCGAGAAATAGCACAAAATATTATTGTGAATGTTGAGTACCATTTTTATACGTATATCACAAACGTAGGCGCTGGATCGCTATATTATAGTAGTACAGTCAACAGCAAAAATTAATGGTAAGTCTGACGTCATTAAGTACTGATGATAATCACGCGAGAACTTTATTTACTATAAGCCTATATTTTTTGAGTTGACTGTAGCCAGTTTTAGTTAGTGTTGGGAAAGATGTACAGTTTTTTTTTTCTAAATATCAGAAATTATCTAATTTTGTACACTTTTTGTTTAAGACAGCACTATGTAATGTAAATCTTACGAAGACTTATTTATTTTTTATGTAACCGCCTGTATTATTTCAATTGTAAAAATATATAAGAAATTATCTATATTTGTGTTTCATTTGTGGCCTTCATCTACCTAGTTTTTTTTAATTCGCATTCCTAATTAATCATTGTACACGAATCATATAAAATTCAGCAATAGTGACCATAGCTAAGTGGAGATCTCGAGTTGTAGAGAGGCACGCATTAACTATCACTCGCTTACAAAGGTAAGGAAAACATCGTGAGGAAACCTGCATGCAAGAGAAATTTTCTTAACAGCATGTGAAGTCTGCCAATCCGCACGAGGCTAACGTGGTGGACTATAGCATAACCCTCTCATTCTGAGAGACTCCTGATTTGGCGGCTAATTTTGACTAAATAGCCACTAAATCTGGAAGAAAACAGATCTTCGCTAGGTGCCCTAGTTTCTGAGATATAAATGTGGCCAATCTGGGGAGGCTGACTTAGCACGGCCACCTATAAACCCTTATAACTTTTTAACCGGTGACCGACTAAATCTGATATTTGGCGAATAATTTCGACTAAATAGCGACTAAATTTTTACGTCATCAAAATTAAAATCCCTGATTGTGGCCAAGCCAGGGTCAGCTACAATTAACGGGTTGATATAATCATCAATCAAAATAAATAGAACAATTCCTCTTTCGTCTTTAATGTACAAGTGCTTCACAGAAACTAGAAAGTTGGCTTCGAGTAACTTTTCCAATAACTTAGTTTTAAACCTCTTCGCAATTAGGTAGGTACTACAATAGAGAGGTGCCTGCAGCTTTGCAAGCGAAGTTTGCACGGCTGCACTTAAACTTTGTGAAGCAGTCTCTGAGTATAATTTTAGAACTATTAACTATTATGTTCTGGTTTAAAAGGTAGCCAGTGAAATTAAATAAATAAATCAATATTCCGGGACATTTTTACACAGCACCATCTAGTCCCAAACTAAGCAGAGTTTAGAGAGTGTACTAGACAATGGATATAATACTTATAGGTATGCTTTTTTTTGTAAACACATACTTATAATAGGTAGGTACTCGGTAAATTTGCAGTTTAAAAATAGTAAAGCGCGAGTGATAATAGCGTTATATATGGCATATAGGTGCGGTTACTACTTACCATCAGACGGCCTTTATGTTTGTTGGACAGTTTTTTCCAAAAGTAAAGTCTACAATTTGGTAATAGGTAAGGTTTTAAGTACCTAGATAAATACGTAATACGTGAAGATAAATATTTATTTTATACGGCAATCCAACGGGAAACACGGAAAGCTATTACGAAACTAAAAAGGAAATCATAGACTGTATTTTGTAGTGTATCGCGAGATTCAGATCGATTGTGAGACACTAATTTAGTAACGTAGAAAAGTAAAATTAAGTCTCATTGGTCAAATTCAAATTCAAATTCAAAATATTTTATTTCAATTAGACCATATAAATAGGTACTTTTGAAACGTTAAATTAGTTGCACGGTTCCAAAAAAAGTGGGTCTTATGGAGAAGAGCAGGAAAGAAACTCCATAGATACTTTTTTTTTAAAATATGTGTGGTAACAGTAACAATTGTTGTGAATAGTAATGAGGATGATGCAGCTTGATGTGTAGTATAAATTACCCCTAGGTTCAAAACCCAGGCACTAACCAAAATTATAAGGGACCACGTAAGTAGCTAAGTACATATCAGATAAAATAATATTTCAATTTGGTTGTAAATATGGGGACGACAAGATAACACGCTACATGATATCTTCACCGATGAAAAAAAAGGTGTTAAAGAAAATCTTGACCATGAATTCGTTTAAAAATACAATTACACTTAAGTAGGTAGTAGGTATACTCAAAGCAAGTACTTAGTACTTAAATAGCTACAACCCACCCCAACCCCAAGCTTTTTATCTTCTTTTATTTAAGAATAGCCTCATTCAAGAAGACGACAGGCTACGTTTTGTATAAAATTTTTCAAATCAAATCAAAATCATTTATTTGCGTCAAATGTGGTAGGTACAAGAGATTAGATAAAATTATTGTAGTGCAAAGACACATTTCGCCATTATATATAGCATGCAAATATTTACCTAGTATATATTTAGTCACTGGTCTACTGGTTCTTTGGGATACAAGTGCAATGGATAAGGCATCAAATTAATTAATACTTCCTGAACTGCCTCGTTGGTCTAGCGGTCCCAAGCGTGACTGTTACGCTAGAGGTCCTGGGTTCGAATCCCGGGTCAAGCAAAGTGTTCTGGGTTTTTCCACTCTAAGTTCCAAGTCTGTGCCCGGTTGATGGCAATAGGCTCGCCCCCTATTACATGGGACCTAAACATACCGGTGAAATGTGGGTGTAGGTACATATTTCGCCTCTACCTACCCCTTCGGGAAATACAGTCGTGATGTAAGTTAATAGTTCCCGAACCACCACTGCAATTCTCAACCCATTCGCCAAATATAAGACTCGCGGTACCAACTTGACTCGCATTAAATGTTACAGGCGCTATCTCGGCAATCGATCTAACATTATTAAGGCATCAATCAGCTACAATGGGTCCAATGAACTAATCAAAGTTGGGTGAACAGTGCCAACCGTGCCGCGGACACGAGTTTCAAAAGAAACCATTGAAGTATTAAGTATTACAATACGAGGGTGTTCAAATAAACAAAGTTTGTGTGAAAAAAAAACTTCACAAAAAGTGTAAAGTTATACGTTTCGAATTTTGTTTGATTTTCTAGAACAGTAGGTATCTACTTAATTGGTAAAAGTTGAGTAATGAGATTTCTATGGATTCAGTTGGAAATTGCGATTTTTCGTTGTTGTGAAATTGTCGGTTACTCAACAACTTATGTATTAGAAGTATGTATTTACAGAAAAAAGTATACAAGTATTATATCCATTGTCTAGTAGGTACCCATAGTACAAGCTCTGCTTAGTTTGGGACTAGATGGTGTTGTATAAAAATGAAAAAAAAAAAACAAAAAAGTAACATCTATAATTATGTAGGTTTAGGGCTTCCTCTTGTGTGACGATTGTGAGTTAGACGCCTTAGCCTGATCGTGGAAGTTCGCAGGTGGTCTCTCAATTAAAGTCGATGTACCATAGTAAATGTCCCGTTTATTCACTAATACCCGTGATGACAACCTTTCGTTTAGGCCAGTGCGCAGTAACTGGTCCTTCGTTCATTCGTCTCGCATGCGTACGATTTTGCTTATAGCACTCTGTCTTTCGCGCTTACATTGTGTCCCTACATAGGTATATCTTTTACTTACCTACTATATTCAGTGCATGATGCCTCACAGGGTATCATATAGATCTAAATTTTCTTTATAATACCGATGTATGTACACGTGATGCGTATGGAAGTAACAAATACTTGATTATTGGCTTTATTTTCTCACTGTATGTATTTCTGGCTATTAGTAGGTTATTATTATTGTAATACTGGCAACATGCTCCAGCATCAGGTTTAAAAAAATATCCTCCATAGATGTTTCAAGTCTGAACACATTTAAACTAGAAGATTGAAGATAACAAGCATGGCATCATTAGCGTGTAATTAGAGGATTCCAGTAGGTACGTCAATAGTTCTATCGAATGGCTTTCGATAGGTTTCTTCGCCTCGAAACGCTGTGATCTCATAGCAGATTTTAGTTCCTTACGTAACCGCTAGAAGCGCTGCGAGGGTTTTCCATACAAATATTTTACGGCGTCGCTAGCGAGTCTAGTGAGAAAAACTCATGGTCTAGGCACAGGTTCGGATCCTGGCAGGGTCGCCCTATTCGCTATGTAATGTAGTGAGTTCGAAGAGACAAAACAAACGCACTTAGCGATAAGAATATGATTTATTAAGTACTACCTGATAAGTTTCCGTTAAATTATTTGGTAGATAATTTCATTTTCGATCATTATATGAACCAACCAAACAAATCAAATCAATAAACAATCAAACAGACGCCATCTAGCACAAAATCGCAAAACAAAACATTGACTTGTAAAAGTGTCTGAAAAGATCTATTTGCAGAATAAATATCATTTCATTTCATTTCATTTCATTTCATTTCAAATGTTAGATAGAACATTATTGTTTAGCGGCAAGACTACCCGAAACGAAAACGCACTCTAGCGGCGCGGAGTCCTATAATACCTCAATGTATAGGTAGACCTATAGCATAATAACTCAATATGAAGTGGCGAAAATGAGGGATTGTGTTGCCAAACTTCGACCTAGCCGCTTTGTAATGACGTTATCTGTAGGCAAGTCAATTACTTGTTGAGTTCAGCGTTCGATGTTTGAATGCGATTTTGTTTTCTTGAAACTCTCTTTTCACAAAGTTATATAATGCTTTTATTAACGGCATCTTAGGACGTGATTTTCACCCGTTTAAAAGCGATGGATTGTTTTGAAACTTTACACAGATATCAAGGACCGATTAACAATGCAATAATTTTTATAGTTTGTCATTGTACAAAATAAACTAAAAGTAAAAATAATTGCCAAAGTATTGCAAAAAAGCGTGGTTCTTAATAATCTTCTCCCAGTTTTTGCAAAAATGTTCATTGCTACTCCGCTTCTATTAGTCGTAGCGTGATGGTATATAGTCTATAGCCTTCCCCAATAAATGAATGACACTGAAATAATTTTTCAATTCGGTCTAGTAGTTTCGGAGCCTATTTAATTCAAACAAACAATCAAATCTTTCCTCTTTTTATCTTCTACTATATAAAAATAAGTCGGGTTTTCCTTCCTGACGCTATAACTCCAGAACGCACGAACCGATTTCCACGGTTTTGCATTCGTTGGAAAGGTCTCGGGCTCCGTGAGGTTTATAGCAAAGAAAATTCTGGAAAAATTTCAACAGAAAAGCGGGTTAAAAAGGTTATCTTGAAATCGACCACGCTTTTTTTTACTTTATGGTTTTTTTGTTTTTTTTTTAAATAATAACTGCTTCGTTAGCCTAGTGGTTCTAAGGGCAGCTGCTACGCTAGAGGTACTAGGTTCGATTTCCAGGTCGAGCAAAGTTCTATTAGGGTTTCCAATGAAATTCTCAGTAGCAGCTCGAAGTTTGGATTTATGCCCGGTTATTGATTCGCTAATTAATAAGCTCGCCCCATATTACATGGGATCTAAACACACCGGCAATATATGGGTGTAAGTAGTTAGGTACATTATAGTACCTATACCTCTCTGCCTCTGTCTAACCCTTCGGGAAATACAGGCGTGATGGTATTATATCATCATCATCATCATCATCATCATCGTCACTTCAGCCTACTGATATCCACTGCTGGACATAAGCCTCCTTCATGGCGCGCCATTTTGGTATTATATGTTATGCTAAAATTATTTTGAGGTTTGTAGGGATTGTGTGAATGAAATATAATCAGACATGATGCTCAGGAGTATTTAACTATCTTTATTTTTCAAAAAAACCCACCAATTTATAATATACACTTTAAAACATTAATTTATGAATGGATTAGGTTAAATTGTATATCTACATAACGGACAGACGCGGCCTAATATTATAATATCAACTTTATTGTCAATGCAACGCATATTTTAAGGTCCAAATTACATAATTTATTGTCTTCACAAGACCGCGCTGCGTTCTATTAGATCATTCTATTTTAGATATTGTCATAATTTCGGAAATATCGAATGCATATTTCTATAGATTTCGAAAAATTGACAAGTTAATTGAAGGATAATGAGCGATAATTTTGAATACTTGCGTTGCGTGTATCCAAACGCAAACCGTAATAGTGTTGCAAGAGTAAAATATTTCCCCGATTTAATGGTTATTTGAATGGACAGATGAAAGATGTTTGGCTGTATGCATTCGATAATTCACTACAAGTATTTTTATTTACTGATATGGCTAAGTTCATATGTGATACGTATGTTTGCGATGCAATCGCAAAGATATGTAACTTCGAAGTACTACAAACAGGTATTGTAATGTTTCCATATATTTTCGATTATTTAAACACCTATTTAATTATTAATACGCGTCCAATAAACACTACTTAATGTTTTTATCGACTAACTACCTAACTATTAATGACTTTAAAAGACAATAAAATAATTTGTAAAATTCTACAGAATATTGTTAGAAAATTATATATAAATAAAAATATGTATAGATATCTTGCTAAATCGTAACATGTAGGTTATAGGCTGTCGTAAGACAGGCCACGTTAATAAATACATGATTAATGAATTCATCGACTTAGCCACAATATATGACGTGTAATATAATTTTAAAGCCAAATTTTATAGTCTGTGAGTTTATGTCGACTCATCGTCGATACTTATATGTCGATAGTTGATTAGATATAATAATATATATAGTACACAAATAGGTAACAACTTTCTTAGAATTACAGCCTTCACTTTCAGTGCGATGCCGATTAATTTTATATAGTTTAGCATATCTGCAAATGCCGGGTGAGATCACGTTAATAGCTAACGAAGTAAAGAAGTAACTCTTTATATAAGACAGACATGAGATCCTTTAAATGTGAGTAAAACATTAATAAGCCTGTTGGTGTTACTCCTTAGAATGGTACATTTCCATTTTTCAGAGGCTGCATCATTCCTATATAAGGATCTATTACACAAATATTAAATAAACCGCGAACGGCGCGTTTCTAATTTACAATTAACTATGTATTACAGTATCATGAAACATTTAAATGTAGTTAAAGCATTTTTCTGTCGGGATTCGGTCGCGCTGCGTATCGTAGTCGTATCGTAGCGTTAGAAGAGAGACGTAGTATCGCACAGCCGAAGCCCACCTAGCCGTCTTGAAGGCTTTTGGCATAAATATAATACAGGGTAACGATATACTTAACGACTAATCACAACAATTATTAACTATTAGGAACAAAACTAAATACACAGACAATATTTAGATTCTATTATAATCATACGCTAAAGGTATTTAATATTTGATGTTGTATACAAAAAAATATAAGTAATAAACTTAAACAATAGTAAAAATAATTTTAGTTACCTGCTTAAATCATACCTACTTACAATAAAACGCAATATAAGTACCTAAATGTAAAATTAAGTGAAATTACTTGAACTATTATTAATATTATAATAATACTGATTACAAGTAAATATATCGTTTAAAGTATCTACAGTGTATGAGCAAAGTATAGGGTACTAAAACTATTCCTTTAAAGGGAGAAAGTAGGTTATTTGAGAAGAGTTAAATATTTTTTCGCTTCGATTCCTCTGAGGCCGTCGGGCTCGGACTGTACCTCATAATGTTAGTATCCAAAATACTTTTGAGATTACGATAGAACTACGCACCATTTTTCATAAACATTGCGCACAAAATCTCCGTAAACGAGTTGAATCGAAGCGAAAAGCAGATAATAGCTTCCAGTCGACTAGCCACCGTTTCCATAATCATATACCTACTCCATTATTAAATTCCTAAATATAAATGAATGTTTTTTTTTCACGTTTATAATTCTACTAAACATCAAGTAGTAAACACTCACAGTTTATTGTCAGGTTACAATTTTATAATAATTTTTATTGTCACGATTAACTTATTTGGAATTGACAGCAATAAGATAATTGCTCGAATCGTATATATAATGTATTATTATTGTCGCAGTCGGAAGAACCGTATAACATTAATTATGTCCGGGTATCGAACATTCCAAGAAGAAATCCTCTTAAATCCTTAAACCTATCGAAAAATACAATGCGATTATTCAAAAGGGGGGTATATTAAAATTCAGAGATCGCATATCTACATCGAAAAACCTCGGTTTATAAATATAAAAATATGGAGAGATAATGCAGAGAAAGCTCGCATCTTAAATGACGAGGGTCGTCCAAGCGAAAGCGTTAAGGATATGCTTTCGATATGATATTTTTAATACTGATATTTGGAATTAAAGCCCATAAAGTGGTTTGTACATTAAGGGAGATAATCCCAGCAGTAGAATGTATTAGAACGTGGGTTCGTCCTGTAGGTCCGAGTGCCCGAGGCGGGTTCAGTAGTATGGGACAAATTCGGGGGCTGCTAACTCGAAGTAGGGGTGGTAGATACCACGGCGAGTTGGCGGCAGCATCACGTCGGAGTAGCGCGAAAACTGCGAGATTTGGCGGCTACCAGCTGGTGGTTTCCTGAAGCAAAGCAAACAAAAATAGAACCAACATTTTTCAAGATTCATAACATTATTTAAAGCATTTAGTACAAAATGGGTACATTCTTCATTTCCTTTGATACAAAACACGCTTTTGTGTAACATACACGTGCTCACGAAGTTTAAATGTCAGGCTATTAGTTCTCGTTATGCCCTATTTATATTTCTATAAATATCAAGCTACACAGTTCACAATAATTGAGATTACAGAGAAAAGTGTCTTTTGAATCGTAAAATCAAAGGAACATGATGATGCTTAAAAATGAAAACCTTCCCAAAAGCATTTTTAGATGAAATAATAGTGGATTTCTTCTAGTAATTACATGCATAAGGAAGTTTTTTTTTGTCCTCTTGCGAGATTTAAGCTATTTGCACGTCTATGGCTTTAGAAGTTAACAAAGAAACAATTAAATTTAAATAATAATTGTACTCACTTGCTGTGCCTGGCAGAGGGTTCGTCAGCAGGGTACTCCATCTGCAGTTGCTGCAGTCCTCGGGGCTCCTGTTCTCCATACGTGCCGTATACGTAGTCATCACCACTGCAAAAATAGATGAATATAATAAAATATTATACATCAGTTTTTATGTTCACTTGGAGTCGCTTTTTAATCATTTATGTCGCAATTTCAATGCCTTAATAAAAGAAATAATGTTACTTTTATATGAATATAATATTGAGAGTCATCCAAAAGCATCTTCTTCTTTATTTGTAATTCGAAAAACTTGTTTCAACTCCAACAAACATACAAATTGTAAATCTCTCGCCGTAATAATGATATACCTATCATTCAGAATATACCTATACGGTGCTTTGACAGATTTAATAATCAACGGAACATGAATATATGAAAGAAACGGGAGAAAATCCCAAAAGCGACATTTAAAGAATCTGGATTACATTTCCCTTTGCGAACACTTTTAATTTTGGCAAAAAAATTCGCAGTAATGCTTCGGTAGGTATTTAGATGAACACGACATGACGTTTTCTAAGAAAATTTCTTTTCACTCTCTTAAAACTGCTAAGTTTTGCGAGTTACGTTGTTTTATTATGTAAAAATGACGGGCTTCGCCATGGGTAGCAGGGGAAATTACCGAAATACGTTTTGTGTGGTAATTTTGAAGTTGTTTGGCAACACTGAATTGGCAATCGCCGATTGGATAAGGTTCGGAAGTTGGAGTTTGTTGATTCCTTGAAGTCGATTGTCGATTGATTTGTTAGGGTTAATGTTTTTAAGTACTTACAGCTAAGTATAGCTGAAAAAATTTGAGTCGATGATGTCACTTGTAGAAAGTTAGTTGACTGAGGTAATCAAAGGATACCTAGTATCTAAAGGCAAATTTAGGATTTATTCAGATGCGGCTGAATATCAGTAGGTATTATAGGAAGCGACTGCCAATCTTCCGCAGGTTAGGGGAGGCACAAATGCCGGACAAGTAAAGAGCGCAGGTTGTCACGATTTGTGTTCGACTGCGACAGAAATCGTAACTGAATACAGGTAGATCTTATATCCCAGTACATTTTTTTTAAACCACATGGTGGCAAACAAGTATGCGGCCTGTTTGATGGTGACGGTTACCGCAGCTTATAGACGTTTACAACACCGAAGCGTCACTCACGCGTTGCCGACCTTGCGAAAACCTCTTAGAGGTTTTTGGAGGATTGCCTGCGCCGACAGTTTAAGGGAATACTCCTCTTGCTGCCACCACAGCGCATCCTTAGAAGGAGCACTGGCGACCTTACTCACTGCAGGAACACAACACACAATAAAGTGTGTTATTACCTCCACCCTACAGATTTTTGTAGGGTGGAGGTAATTCCCAGATAGGCTGCTCCAGATTTGAGCCATAAATGGCTGTGCCCAACCTCTCTTGCATACCTCTTGCTGCCACCACATCCTTAGAAGGAGCATTATAAAGATCAATATTCAATTTACCCGCGTCCAGAGGTGAGGTCCTTCAGTTCTTGTTTCTGTTCTGCCTCGTACTTCCTCTGCAGCTCACGGACGTGCTCCTGACGGATCAGCTTCTTCAGTGCCTCAAACCTGATGCAAAACAAAAGTTTCACTTAAGGTCCAAAATTAAATGACCTAGAAAATGATCATTCGTGTAGAAAATGATCGGTTATTACAGATATAGACATTTTTGAGCGCGCAGTGTATTGCTAAAAACGCGATCATAACGCTCCGCGGTGAATGCTATCGCGCGCGCGATCCGAACTAAATGAAGTAATGATTTTTTATTAAAAAATCTAATTTGGGTAGATAGAAATAATGTTCTTTTACACGTTCAAGTAAAAAAATATATTGAAAAACTGATGACAAAAGTTACGAAAAATTTCAACGCAACCCAGAATCATGTACTGAACTCATGGTATTCGGATGTGCGTCGATGTCCCTTCTACCTTGTATTATAAGTAATTATTTTTTATCTTTTAGGATTTCAGCACCGAGAACATTATGTTTTGGCTATTTTATTTATACTTAGGGGTAAGTAGGCAAAGTAAACAGACTACATCTATAAAAACCTTTGCTGATATCATTACGGAGTTTCGGATCTATATCTTTTTAATAATTTTAACACTAAGGGCCTGTTTCCGTAAGTAAGTAGTAAGTAAGTTCCCGTTAAAATAATTGACAGATAATTTTTGTTTCAGTTTTGAATTTATCTGGCGGTTGGCGGCTCTCTAGAGGTACCTACTGAAACAGGCCCAGGCAAAGATACTAATCTTTACGCTGTCATAAATCTCATTGAAAACGGAACATTAAATATGTTTTCAAAAAATTATGATATATCTGTACTATTGGAAATATCCTAATAATATGTTATTAATATATACTAATATGAGCTCCTATTCCACATTTCCTTGTGAATCTTTTGGTCTGGGAAGACCTGTATAATATCATTAAAAGTAAGTAAGTAAAACCTACCTAGAAATTATTTAACTACCTTCCAAATATTTGACGAGATTTTTTGAAGTATCCCTGTGAACTTTATCTAACAAAATTAATTTAATAACAGACACCCGGTGACATTTTCTACCAGAATGAAACGGTAAATTAATTTCCGACCTTTTTGTCTTAATTTTACTAATTCTGACATCATTAAGGGCAGTATTTTAAGAGTAGACATAGTCTAAGAATAGATTCAAAAAATGTTTAAAATATAATTAAAGCAGTGAAAAAATCTTTCATTTGTTACTTGCCATTTGTCTCTTAGTCTTAGCCATCAGAGAGAAGGTGGCTTTACCTTAGCGATGTAATAGACCATGAGTTTATCTCACTCTAGCTTTCCGCCAGCGGCTTCGCTCGCTATCCCACGGGAATCATACATTTTACCGGGATACAAAGTAGCCTGTGTGCTATTACAGACTATAATCTATCTCTGTGCCAAATTTCATCCAGATCCGTTCAGTAGTTTTTGCGTGAAAGAGTAACAAACATCCATCCATCCATCCATCCTCACTAACTTTCACATTTATAATATTAGTAAGATAAGATTAGTAGCATACTCGCTAGCGAAGCCGTAAAATATTTGGATCAAAAACTCCATAAAATTTAAAGTAAAAAGCTAAATTTAGTAGTATGAGATGTCAACGTTTTGTTGCGTAAAAGCCTGTCGAGAATTAGTAAGTAAGTAAGAATCATTGGTAACAAAGTCCTAACCATCCTTGTGACATAGAACATTTACAGCACATTATAACTTTGTAGCAGTATATTTGAAGAATCCTAGAAGAATTCCGCAGCAGTTTTACACCTCAGAAATCTAGGGCCCTAGCCAAGTTGCAATCTTACTTTCGCGTCGACGAACGAATAGAAACAAAATGTATCGGTATGACATAAGCTTTCGACAAATCGGGTGTCCCTAACGTCATTTCAATACATTTTGTTTCTATTCGTTTGTCAACACGAACATTCGATTGAAACTTGGCTAACCCCGGGGGTCTGGGCCCGCCTGGGGCTCTCAGTAGACAAGTACCACAAGTCCCCGATATGTCGGCTATGTGGGTCATGTGGGCCAGTAGGCAGTGTTGGACGCTCACCTGTCTCGTTGCGGGGGCACCATGAAGGTAGGCCCACCTCGGGGTCGCGACGGGCCGGGGTAGCGCAGGATCTTGCCCGATGTGTGGGGCACATTCAGCATGCCGAACATCTGGGACAAATAATAAATAAAATAATATTATGACCTGTCTATATTGGCAGAATTTAGCCTACTGTTTTTTAACAAATTTAAGGGATAGGGAGATCAGTGGTAGTAAGGAGTGCGTAGCACCTGCTTCATTATTCTAATGCTACTTTAGAGGTCCACCTCTCACGCGCTTAGAATGCAACCTATGCGAAAATGTGCAGTATGCAGGTGCATATATGACTATTATTGCCATCCTTTTCGTTTCCCTACAATTTTTGCAAATTAGAGCAGGAAAAATATAGTTTTACGAATTTCTATGATAAAAAATATCGCCAATTTTTTTGCACACATGGTGTGCAAACTACATTTACTGGGCCTCTAGACAAATTGCAATTTGATTCGAAGCGACAAGCGAATAGAAAGAAAATGTATGGAAATGACATTAGTGACAGTCCGATTTGTCGGAAACTTGTGTCATTTCCATACATTTTGTTTAACGAAACATTTTGTTTAACCATACATTTTGCTTAACAAAAGAATAGAAACAAAATGTATGGAAATGACACAAGCTTTCGACAAATCGGGCTGTCACTAATGTCATTTCCATACATTTTGTTTCTATTTGTTTGTCGATTCGAATGTCAAATTGCAACTTGTCTAGGCCCCCTGGGTTCGATTCCCACGTCGAGCAAAGTGGTATTGGGTTTATCTATGAAATTCTAAGCAGCAGCGGAATTTGGACTAATCTAAATTCCGAGCTTCCAAAGCGAGCGCCAATTGCCATTGTAGGTATGTACCTACTTATAACTCGCTACTCGTCACCTGTCCTTGACCAATGTAAATGCGGCTTAAGCGCAACGCCAACGCGTGGTATTGTAACTTTATACCTAAACCTCTTGCTGAAAGTGATAACCTGGCTGTTGCCACTTTAAAAATAAGAATACCTCATTTTAATTAAATTATTCAAAGCGTTGCGTGGGCAGGCTCGGGGCTCCCACGCAGAAAGAGAATCAACATACCTACCGATTTAAATGAGCTCCCTATTTATTAAAGTAGTTGTTACTCAATACTTTAGGTATCTATTCTCTGCCCTGGGTTTTTAATTAATGTGAACGACATTATTCTGAAAACTCATAAATAAAACTTAATTAAAACTACGATTGAGACTTACGTACTTACTATGTATTTTAATTTGAGAAACAATTGAAAGTGACATCAATTAGAAAACAGTTAATGAGATTTTGCTTATTATAATTCTAATGTACCTGAATATCATTTGAGAAAATTGTATAAGAAGTATATTTTTTTAAATTATAACCAGTAAAAGTTGCGCATGAATAGGTAAAGTTACTGTCATTCAACAGACAATATCTAATAATAACACTACTCGCCAACAGATGGCGCTGTTATAAGTAAAGCAAGTGTCGTATAAGGTCAGACACAATTTCACACAATAAAGCATAACAAAATAAACCAGTGTCTAAGATGAATGCCTGTATTTAGCGTGGGCAGCCACTGTGCGTAATGACTGGCCATTTCGCAAAGGTCACAGGGACAATTCGTAATGAGACTATATTTTGTAGAAATAAGGTTACTGTGTACAATGGAGGTTAAATGAGGCTAAGGAGTAACGCATTGTGCCTAGTTTACTTTTTATATAATTTATTTTGTTGAGTTGGTATTATATATTTTATAATTTATTTATTGCCTTCTTGATTTTCAACAATAGATGCTCTTTCACAAGATTCCCAATTTCATATAAGATTTTTATTTCAATTACGCCAAGATTGTAAGAAAATTGAATTAATTATTGTTAATTGACTCTCAGACGGCACCCATTTAATAAAATAATTAAGTACCTTTTTATTAATTACATTGAACGGTTAATAAATTAGATTTCTTGAGACACTTCAATTTGATTTATTATTACATAATATATAAAAATTTACAGAAATATTAAAAAATCGATATCAAACAAAATAAAAATATCAAAAGATGTCATTGCGACCCTGCCAGGATTCGAACCTGGAATCTTCTGATCCGTAGTCAGACGCGTTATCCGTTGCGCCACAGGGCCAGTTACTGTGTATGTTGAAAATAACACTTTGTTCCCCCGCTCCGTATAGCGGTGACGTCATAAGACGGAACTGAGTTTTATACAAGGCTGGCACGTGGTTTCATTTGAATGATTTGCTTGTATTACTATAATAAGATAAGTAGGAAACAGAATATTACCTTCAATACAAAATGTTCTTTAATATTGTAATAGTTATTGAACAACCATTCGACCTATTCGACGTTGCCTGTTGCTATATTTGCACGCACGCCTTTTTCCTATACGGAGTAGGCTGAAACTACGGAAGTTACTAAGACACTTGCCACGATTCTTTTAACATACTTATTTTGCTTTATCCACGTCGGATTCCAAATATGTAGGTACCTATATTGTGCGCTAATTTTATGTACGTAAATGCCCGTGGTTCGATTCGGTTCAGTTTAGTAGGTTCAAGTCTTAGATACACGGCTTCTAAATAAAGTCAGTAGGTACCTTTTTAAGCGATTAGAGATTTTTATTTGAATACCGTAATTACTATGATAAATATTGCCAGTTGCTTTATATAATATTTTTTCTTTATATTAGCTTCACGCTTTGTAAATGGGAGAATAGGGAATATGCACATTTTTTTTTAATATTTTTAAACGATACTTTATATCGTTATGTAGCCGTAAAAAAAAAACCAGCGCCTTAAAACTAAAATTAAGTATCAAATTTTTTTTATTAAATTATGAGATAGATATTGGCATTTTAAACACCCGCGATTTTGGTCGGAACGGGTACCCAAAATCTTCCGGCTTCGGGTACCCGTTGCCGAGAAGACTCATCCGTTTCGTCGCCAGGACGTCACAATCGCACAGGATGTGCTGCATAGTTTCCTTGAATTCAGCACAGGCTCTGCAGTCGTTATTCAAAGCCATACAAACAGACACATAATAACCTTAATTTATAGATTTATTTAGTTATTAGCTGTTCCCCGCGGGGTTATTCGCGTCAATCCCATAAAAAAAGTAGTAGTATGTTGGGCATGCTGGCAGATAATTTCATACAAAATCAATTTAACTTTTGAATTCATGCGGTGATTAGCAACTATCCAGAGGTGGGGAAACAGTAACTCCTTATAACATTCCCGAGAAAGTCCCGTCAAAATCGGTCCAGCCGTTTCCGAGATTTTAGAGAAACAGACAGGACACAAAAATTTTAAAAAATGATTTTTTTTTCCTTTATTGAAAAGCTATTTCAAATTACAGACACTTAAATTTTATTGATTTGTATTGATAGATTAGTTAGAGAGGTACATGTTTCAACTCCCTAATCAACAGACCAATCATAAAATTGATGCAGCCCTAGGGATAGAGTTTCATCTCGTCTGGGTAAGGTCGTATGACCCCCATCCTCCAAGGTTGTATTTCTTGTGTACACTCCTACACATCACATACATACCATCACGCCTGTTATGTCAGGAAGAGGTGTATGTGTATGGATTACATGAGATCTAAACATACCGAAAATAAATAAAAAAACGGGGATGAAAGTTTGTTTGAGTCTGTCATTATTGAAGAAAAAATGGTAATGAAATTATGAGGCACTTGTTGAGAAATATATGTATAAACATATTTTGGTTAAGCGTTTTTGAAATGGTGGTTAAATGGAGGTAAAATAAGGGATGAAAGTCCAAACCAATCTACGTGTTATGTTCATCGGAGAGATCATGACTGTATGGAAAAATAAAATAGTAAATGTAGGTAGAATATGTACGAAGCTATAAGGTTGCCCATTCCTACTCATATAACGTCTGAAATATTTATTAACCCCCGACTAAAAAACGACGGGGTGTTATAAGTTTTAAGTTTGACGTGTCTGTGTGTGTGTGTGTGTGTGTGTGGCATCGTAGCTCCCGAACGGATGGACCGATTTTGATTTTGTTTTTTTTATTTGAAAGGTGTATTAGTCGGGACCGATTTTCATCAAACATAGCTAAGAAGCTATGTCCAAGATGGCCGCCGCTACAAAATAGCGGATTAAATATTTTTTCACAACTCCCTCAATATGGGTATCAAAAGAAAGGGTTTAACTAGGAGAACACTATACACTATGATAAATTTCAAATCCAAGATGGCCGCCACCATAAAATGGCAAATTACATTTCGTGTCGGGGGTTTTCTAAATTTTTAATTTTTTTATTTTATCTTTTGGTGTAAAATAAATAATATTTTAAGTATCTATCTAATATAACAATTCCACGCGGACCAAATCTTGTTTTACTATTTACGCAAAAAGCGTAAACTTGTACGATATTTGATGACGATTATAATCACAATTTATAGTCACAACTTTGTAAAAGCAAAGTAAATATATATTTGAAATATTCGTGCATCCCACGATAAATAAAAAAAACCTCTAGATATTCAAAAATATCTCAGACGAAACCAACAGTTGTAAAAAGAGCTTCAAAGGCGCTAATTGTTGAATAAACTCGATAAAAATAGAAAACGTTATGAATGAGTAAAGGTCTTTGATACAACATCTTATTGTTCTTGCTTTCGCTTCTTTTGTACCTTTGAACAAAATCGTCGCCCGCGGCATAATGTAACAATACACTGTGCCCGCGGCCGCCATTGTGTACAGCGCACCCAATATACTCTGAGATACGGCGACTGATGGAACTAAATTTAAATGTACTGTATTTGACGTAACATTGACACTTGACTTTACAGACAGCGCCGCTGTGAAGTGTCTGGGTAAGCTGGACATTTAGTTATTCTTTTTTTGAATTGTTGCCCGAATTTAATTGTTTTAAATACTAAAATAGAGCCGTCTGAAGATTTGACAGACGCGCCATAAAAGATACACTATCGTCATCTTTGTTAGTATCGCATGGCATTTGTTTTTTAGACCATTTTGTGACGTAATTCGGGGTTATCAATGACAAACGATTTTTCAAATCGGTCCAGTAGTTTCAGAGCCTATTCAATACAAACAAACAATCAAATCTTTCCTCTTTTTAATATTACTATCGATTATAGAATGCAATAAAGTATTGATATCTATACCTACTTTGTCTTCAAACGTTCAACCTAGAAGTTCTATAGTTTCTGCCTACCCTGCCTATGGCAAAAAGGCGTCGTTTGTGTAATAATTAGGTGTATACGTCTTTAGTCTAGCTCAAGACCTGTCAATGTACTATCATTGAATACACCTAAACGATGGACGGACGAACGTTGCGAAATTATCCCAGATAATCTCTTAGGCTTCACCCGAGCGCCTCAAGGAAATATATTACTTAAATAATATCGAGTTGCGTGGGTGTAAAGGTGAATCGATAATGACAAACGTGATCACCACTTAATCGATCCCTTGTCTAATCGCATCCCTATCTCATCCTTATGCCGCCCACGATCGCGGAGTGACGTAATAATTTCGGATAAACTCATTTGTCTAGTATTGGGCCCATCGGGGTATACTTCCGAACGAAATAGCCGCGTGTCTAAAGTTACCCGTTCCATATAAGTACGACCAGAGTTTTAATTAGCATAATACAAAGTATTTTTTCTAATAAGTGTATCTCTACGATTTTGTGCAAAAATATCGAAAGGAGGTCATTGAAACCTATTGGAAAAATACTCTGTATTACGCTAAAAATTCTAGTCGTACTATTTTAATGTTGACTGGGGGATGAGAAAAAAAACTTTTAATTTAAAAAATAACGCCTAATTGGCACACTATTACCAGTTTCGTAATGATTTCATACCTAGTAAAAACTGACAGTGTCAGTTTTGGAATATATCAGTTTCACCATGATTCCATGGTAATAAACTATCAACTTGACAGCTTTCATGTACCTCCGGTACAAATTTGGGCTGAGTTGTATGGGCATTTGATGACTCCTTTGGTGAACTTATCTAGACATAGTGATAGGCTATAAGACAAATCAAATCACGTAAGCGTCATCAAAATCCGACGTGTTAGGTCTCGAGAGCAACACTAAGGAACCTTAATAAACACGTTAACCTCCTTTGCGGTGTGCAGTCGGGTAAAAATTAATATAGATTTAGGAAAAAAGGTGCAGGATCTTCATTATCAACCTATTTGATTAACTGTCCCATTGCTGGGCACGGGTGTGTTCTCAATCAATTATTATTGGATTATACAAAGTAATTTAGGTAGTAAATTATTACGATTAATTAAATGCTTTAAATTAGCTTAATAACCACAAATTAACTTAAAAATTTCGGCTTTGAACTTGCAACATGGTCTTGAAAGCGCTCCGTAAACTATTGTGTCACTGTTACTTAGAAAATAAACAAGTTGCCAAATTGTTAAAACTAAGTTGCTGTGTTAAGGTCACACGGTCACGTGTACATTATTTTGCAATAACAAACTTGCTACATACTTTGCAAATAAACTTCCAACTTATTAGCTGTTGCGAAAGTAAAATTATTTTGTAATGTACCAAACAAACCAATTGTAGGCGAAACACCGAAAATTTGTATAAAAGGAAACATTATAATGCAAATTACAGAAAACTTTTCGGCATGTTTTTCGAACATTCGTTCAAGTTCGAAACTAAATTTCGTAAGCAGACGTAAAGTTATTTGAAATTATTTCTGCTTTCGCAATGCCAGTAACTTGTAACCATCAAAATTTTAGTTGCTAACGAATTTTCAGCCTAATATGTATTTAAAGGGAGTTACCTATCTTAATTAATCTAAGTTCCCTATAATATTATTTACAGGATAGGTCAACATAATACCGAGCTATTATTGTTAAAATAAAGTTGCATATTGGGGACTACCATACATTAAAAAAACATTGATTTGTAAGTTTTTAATTGGAAAAGTGTCTTGAAATGATCTATTTATAGTAATGTAAAATATTTATTACGTGTTTGCTGTCTGTATTTTAATTAATATGATTCTTCGTATGACGAGGTTGTGTTTTGGAAAAGTCAGTTTAAGTAGTATTAAAGGTCTAAGGCTGAGAGTCAGAGAAGAGACTCAGCATGAACTTACGCTTCCGTGTGTCAAATTTGTATGACAATTTGACATACGGGAGCCTAAGTTTGAATCTCAGCCTAAGATACTAAGGCTGATATTCAGAAACGAGACTCAACATGAACTTATGCTTCCGCGTGTCAAATTTGTATGACAATTTGACATACGGGAGCCTAAGTTTATGCTAAGCATCGTCTCTGAATATTAGCCTGAAGCTAATATTCAGAGACGACGCTAAGCGTAAAGTAACGCTTCCTTATGTCAAATTTGTACTCGACGTTCGACATATGGAAGCATTACTTTACGCTTAGCATCGTTTCTGAATATTAGCCTGAGTTATCAAGTGTATTATCGACACAACTTACTACTGCTTAGCAAATTTTACCGAGCCGACAAAGTACAGTCACGTACAAAAGCATTTATACACAAATAAAAGTGCTAAAGCGAATTTTCATGAATTAACGATTGCAACTTTGAGATAACACCAATGTCACTATAGTACTTATTGCTTAGTAAATACTATGTTCGTAATATCACAAAAGTTCTGTTAATACTTTAGGAGAAAATCGATTTAGCATTTGTTAGTATATACATGTTTTTACCCGACTGCCAAAGGATTTATATTGCATGTCCAATGTGAAGTTACATGCCGTTGGCGAGAAAATTATCGAAGTTTCTTTGCTAAAACAGCTGGTTTATGGCGTAGTATCTATGAGATAGCCCATAGCCGCCCATAAACACATGCAACACCGCAGGAGTTGCTGATGCGTTGTCGTTGAATAATCCTTACCTCGTCGTAGTCAGGAGTGCGGACCACGTTGGGCGGTGCCTTGGTCACGACGCGGCCGTACGCCTCGCGCGCCATCCCCGGGTATTGGTATCTGAACCTGTAGCAAAAATACCCGTTATTAATACCTATTTGTAACAAGTACAGTTCTCGCAAAACGTATTGTCCGGGTTGAAGTTGTGTAAAAATTAGAGAATGAAAAACATTAGATTGTAATAAATAAAAACGAAAGCTCAAGTCGTAGGCTGTCGTTTTAAACCATTCTCATCCAATATTTTCTTTCTCCGGTTTTTACGGCCGGGTTAAAGTCAGCTCGTGTCAACTTCAACCCGGACAATAAGTTTGGCGAGAACTGTACCTCTCATATTCTTCCGAAGAGTTCGGCAGAGTAGGCAGGTACAGTTAAGGGCTCTAGTAGTGGCGGGCTTATTGCCATCCGGGCACAATACAAGCTCCAAGCTGCTACTGAG
The DNA here is from genome assembly GCA_946251955.1 of Acronicta psi. NCBI lineage: Eukaryota > Metazoa > Arthropoda > Insecta > Lepidoptera > Noctuidae > Acronicta > Acronicta psi. The sequence goes on along the minus strand of OX276493.1, from coordinate 6,139,690 downwards.
AATTTTATAGAAAAACCCAATACGACTTTTCTCGACCCGGGAATTGAACCCAGAAAATTTAGGGTAGCAGTCACGCTTACGCATTTCTTTTCTTTCTTTCTATTGTACATAAAAAAAGAGATACGAAGGATAAGACATCATTTCAACTTGAATATACAATACTAGTTTCCCGCCAGCGGCTTCGCCCGCATGGTCTTATAATTTTTTCTTCCGTTTTTGCAACATTTTTCATTACTACTCCTATTAGTCGTAGCGTGATGGTATATAACATATAGCCTGCCCCGGTAAATGGGCTATCTAACACTGGAAGAATTTTACAAATCGGTCCAGTAGTTTCGGAGCATATTCAATACAAACAAACAATCCGATCTTCCCTCTTTATAATATTAGTATACGAGTAGATGTTACCTGGGTGCGGCTCTCGGTATCGCGGTGTAGACGGGCCACTCATTGTACATCAGCGGGTCGCGGTAGGTGCTCACTTCGTTCATTATCTCCGGCGCACGCGCTTGCCGCTTCGAGAATCTGTACACAATTATCTCTATATTAATATAATTGTAACTGACTTATCATATAAGGGGTGGGAAATAAAGTCTTCAACGTTGTCTTTTGTTTTAGGTTTAAAAAAATCTAAATTGAGACTAGATTTTAGTTATGTATAGGTATGTAATCGATTCCAATTGTAGATAATAATTTGACTTCTAAAGGAGGTCATCGAAATCGGGCCAAATGATGTACCGAAGGTACACTTATTGGAAAAATACCCTGTATTACGCTGGTTAAAACTCTAGTCGTACTTTTTTTAATGTTGATTGGGGGTTGAGAAAAAAACTTTTAATTTGAGAAAAATCACGCCATTTTGGGACAATATTATCTGTTTCGTAATGATTTCATAGTAAAAACCGTCAGTGTCAGTTTCAGAATGTCAAACGCACGCCATTACGGCAGTTTCATAGTGATTTCACGGTAAAAACTATCAAATTGACAGCTGTCATGTAACTCCGGTACAAATTTGGGCTGAGTTGTATAGGCTTTTGAAGCCCTCCTTTCGAGCCGAGTACGGGCAGGGATTAGCAGACTAGCTTTTAAGTGGGAGTGGCAGCTTTACATTTTGGCTGGCTTAGCAGCTCAACCGGGGTAGGGGTAACTGAAGCTTGAAATCCTATTAATTCACGACGAGTGGACAGCTTTTGGTGCATTAACCCTAATTGGTAATGGGAGCGTCAATATATTTGCAACATGAAAACGTAGTTGCGATTTTGCAAGATAGTTACGTCGATTTACGTCGACCTATTTTACAATAACTATCTTCAATCGTTTTGTGGTGTATCACTTGATAGTCAGACATATTATTACATATCATCACGACTGTATTTCTCTAAGAATTAGGCAGAGGTGTACCTACTGCTGTATACATGGGTAAACCAGTTCGCGGAAAGGGCACAAACCCAGACTCCAAGCTACTATTTGGAATTTCACAGAGAAACAATTTTCGGCTCCAGTAACCAATCACCCATTGCGTTTCATTTCTCCTAAAGGCAGTCTTTGGGTCATCATAAACAGCGCTATCTAGTCCGAACCTACGCAGAGTTTGTACTATGGGTACTAAACAATAGATATGTATACATACTTATAACAAACACCCAGACGAACACAAACACTTACGGATTTTATCGCGTTATATTGATATTATTTTAATCCCGACGTTTCGGACCCTTTACAGCGTCCATGGTCACGGGTGACGACAAACACCTATGTTCATCATATAATAATTAATTGTCTATGTATATTTTCGCCAAATCATTAATTTTAATTCCAAAACTATTTGTCATTGAGAAATTTGTTTGACTGAACCAATTACTTTGATATGGGTTGCAGGCACCTTAATTCTATTCCCATTCCTGTGATTAATATTAGGATGCATTGCGTGTAGGGGCAGAGCAGGGTGAGGCGTAGGAAAAGAGTGAATTTTGGATGTGGATCTGACAGTGGGGGCTTGTATGACAGATTTTGTTGTCAGATGTAATGTTAAGGAAATATCTCTAGCACCCGTAAAAAAAGCATTATTTTATTTTTTAAATATATACTTAGTTGAATATTATTGTGAGCCGCCCAATCAATTGACGACGTCTGTGGTCTAGTGGTTCGAGTACCGGACTACTGATCACGAGGTCGTGGGTTCGATTCCCACAAGACACAAATATTTATGTGATGATGAATATAAGTATTTGTGTTTGTCTGGGCGTTTCCTGTGTATAATAAGTATGTATTTACAAAAAAAAAGTATATAAGTATTATATCCATTGTCTAGTACCCATAGTACCAGCTCTGCTTAATTTGGGACTAGATGGTGCTGCGTTAAAATGTCGCCAAAAATAAAATGCAACAAAATTTGTATGAAATTATCTGCCAATTAGAATTAACGGGAACATACTTAGCAGGAGGCGGTGAAACAGGTCCTATTTTCTCAGTCAAGTGGACTTAAGAGTGAGTATAAGTGAGAGTAGAGCATGTTTAGGTCCCCCGTAATAGGGGGCGAACCTATTGCCCCGGGTGCAGATACAACCTCCTAGCTGCTACTCAGTAATTTCACTTTGCTCAACCTGGGAATCGAAACTAGGACTAAGAGCGTAGCAGTGGTGCTTAAGACCACTAGAACAAGGCAGTTATCTTAGTACAATAAAATATTACTCCTATACAAATCGACATAATACAAAAACTAAGTTAAATAAATTTTATGTCACGGGCAGAATTGCATTCCACCACAATCTACGACCATTTTACCGACAGAATAATGACTTTTTAATGACTTATGTCCTATTTTGTGGCTCGGTCCCAACCTCCATTTATAGAAAAGCGATTTTTCACTGAAAATTCTAAATTTATAAAGAAATGATTGCTGAGAAGCGACTCAAAGAAGCCATAGTTACAAGTAGGTGAACACCATGGTATTCTGAAGCCGGTAAATCTTGACAACCAGTCTACCTTTTTTTTTATGAAGGAAAAAATCGGCGGGCGGGCAGGATTCGAACCTGCGCCTTCTGGTTCGGTACACCAGACGCTCTGACCACTAAGCCACCGCTCGCCCTGCTCGCCAGTCGAAATCTTCCTTCACATTCTAATTTACGTCTTAAAGGTGACGTAGCGACATCTATTGTGAATGCTTCACAACCGACACGACTAACTTTACAGCTAGTTCGATGGCGTATGATACCGCTAAAATAACTTGTAATCTTAGCATGGAAAATGCTTAAAAAATACAAAAAGAAAACCAATTTACCGTTAGAATTAAGGGTGCTAACCTAAAAAAGGGAGGTCTAACAGCATTCATACATACATACATCACGCTTGTATTCCCCGAAGGGTTAGGTAGAGGTATACACTCACAGTTCGACGGTATATTTAGGTCTCATGTAATAGGGGGTGAGCCTATTGCCATCAACCGAGACATATCCAGACTCCGAATTGCTACTGAGTATTTAACTTAATATATAAAATGACTTATAAAAGTGTCTTTAAAGGATCTACTTACAGAAATAAATATCATTTCATCATTTCATATCATTTCATTTCATAACAGAAAAAAATCCAACGGCACATTATTCGAATGAATCCCTGGATTCGAACCCTAGCGTGTCGCGCAGTCGTGTTTGGGACTAGATAACAAGGCTGTCTGATGGCATTCGCTTCTTGTAAAATATGATATCCAGCCGCATCTGGTTAGACTGGAAGCCGACCTCAACATAGTTGCCAGAAGGATATTTATAGTCGGTTACAACTTTTGCTATCCATTTAATGTTTAAGATACCCCCTCACTAACCCGTCTCAATGGCTGACCCGCTATAGATAAAACCATAAAAACGTGAGGGATAACAGTTTTATCAAGCCTAAACCTAAAGAAGAAAACATTTTGAACTTCCTTATAAAATATAACGAGTTTTGAGGGGAGAACTTCCCAAATCTTGTTATACATAATGTTCCAGAGCCACTTTCAAAAGCTTCCAATAATTTGGTAAATTAAATCAAGTTCGCTAACTTTATACCGACACAATTACTATCAAAGAATCAATTTATCAGTTGGATCTGACTAGGGGAGACGCACCCGATATCGGCCATTTGAATTCCGGTATCACCGGGAGAAATGGCAATTATGTAAATGGGGAGCGCAGATGATATTTTATCGGCATACCGGTGGGACTATTGTTGGGACCTTTACCTTATAACTTGCTTATTTAGGTATGTATTGTGTTCAAAGTGTTTGGTTCTTAATGTTAGTTGTTATGAAAGTTTACTTGAATGTCCAGTTAGGGTTACGTTTTTGTGGTATTGTTAGATTGTTTATTCAATTTAGTTACAAGCAAAATATTTAGTTACAAGTTAAACAGTTACAAAGAAGGTGTTACTTTAAATAACTTCGAATTGAATTTTTAATAAATAAATGTAGTATTTCTTCCAAGGTTAAGAATGAGTTACATAGCACAAAATTAAAGAGAAACTGAAAGCCGCGACGACGTATTATACAATACGTAGCTCTCAACTGAGAGCGTTGGAGAAAAGGGTTTTTTTCCGCGAATATATGTATTTTTAGGATCAGACGCCGATTTTATTAAAAAAAAACAATCAGGGGACACAAAATGTAATTCGAACGGATTTAATCAATAATAATCTCAAGAATCGTATTTGACAAACAGCTATTAATTATTCACACACAAAAAATAATAAACCACAATTAGGTAGGTAACCAAAATAAGAGTGACTTACTGCGAATAGCGCCGACACCTCACGACAACCTTCCTGTACGAGAGCAAACCGGCAAATGACCGATTCGGTTTTTTTTTTAGGACGGATGTAGATTCTAGCTCAGGAGCTTTAGAATCTTAACCGGGCTTGGAGGACCGATTCGGCGAGCCTACCCCTCTTATATAGGTATCGTGAGATGACGTCACCAAATGCAGTAACAAATTCTCAATTATCCTAACAGTATATTTAGGTACATTTTTGTGGCACGTCACAATCACCATGGTAAGATGCATTTGCTGCAGATAGTTTATAGATGGGTATCCAATCTTACTTAGCACGTGGAGACGAGCCATGATATTAAAGAAATCTTAGTTCTTGGGCAGGATTCAGCTTCCTCCGGCTTGGTATACTGGACTATTTAACGAAAATTATGCTAATTGGAGAACGATGATCATCACTCAATTAATCGTCCCACTGCTGGGCACGGGTCTCTAGTCTCACAATGAGAGGGGTTAGGTAAAGTGCAGGTTGTCATACTTTACATGCTGTCGAGAAAATCTCTCAGACATACAGGTTGCTTCACAATTTTTTTCTTCACCTATGTAAACGTGTGATAATTTCTTAATACGAAATGTGACTCGAGGTGACACGAGGTGACTCGAAACCTACGAATTGGAAGTCCAGTGGATCACTCCTTATGTAATACAGTTATATACATATATATATATATGTCGACATACCTCCACATAGCCTTCAGTTGGTCGCACGTGGGCTCGTCAGTCTTGGCGAGATCACGGTCGCGCACGCGTGCAGGCCTGGGCGACATCAGCGCGTCCTGGTCGAGGCGCTGTGCTGCCACTGCGTACGCGCATGCCAACACGCTCCACGCACGCCACAGGGACCACATGCTGCGGGAGAAAGGGTACGTTAGTGTGCTGTTGATGCATAAGGATTGGATAATAATTAGGCGTACTGAACTCCTTTATGCGTTTGCGTAATTGGGTTAATTTTTTTGGTAATCGTTAATTTTGTTTATTTTAAACTTTATGCACTGTTGGTACAAAGGTGGTCTTTATGCTAAGACAGACAAGTAGCGTCTGTGGTCTAATGGTTCGAGTACCGGACTGCTGATTACGAGGTCGTGGGTTCGATTCCCACAAGACACAAATATTTATGTGATGATAAATATAAGTATTTGTGTTTGGGTGTTTCCTATGTATAATAAGTATGTATTTACAAAAAAATAATATAAGTATTATATCCATTGTCTAGTACCCATAGGACAGCTCTGCTTAGTTTGGGACTAGATGGTGCTGTGTAAAAATGTCCCCAAAATATTTATTATTTATTAAAAGAGTAGTGGACTTTAGAAAGGTCAAAGTCGAGATGATGAACCTGCCGAGTTTCCTATCTTGGAGGTGTTTCTGAACTTAGATTTAAACGAGAGTCGAGTGTTAACCATCTTGATCTCAGATGGGAGAGCATTCCATAAGAGGATAGACTGGATGAAGAACATAGAGTGGACAAAGTCAGAGCGGTGAGAGGGACATTGAAGCAGACGATTATTTGTGGATCGCAAATATTTAGTATGGTTGGTGCATAGATACTGAAAGTGAGAAGTTAAGTAAGGGGGAGAATTAGGAGTAAAGTCGTAAGATAGGTAAGTAAGAGTAATTCGTAAGGTAGTCGGAATTCCAAAAAGCTTAATATGCAATTTATCTTTGAGATATCGGTGTTGCCCAGGAATTGGGTCGTATACATCTGAATGCATGGCAGTCTCTTCATTAATATACATTCTTAATTTACTTTAAGGCAGACGATAGCTATAGTTGTTTTATTTCATACTTAAAGACTTACGTCACAGGTAATCCTGGTAAGTTATTTTTAACCGACGAAAAACCGAATGAGATTCTTAAGTCAATGATACGTTTTGAGAACATGTTACTGCTTGGTCAACTCTTTCATCTATAAGACAATGAAATAAAACTACTTTTTACGGATTTTATTGCGTTATATTGATATTTCTTTAATCCCGACGATTCGGAGCCTTTACAGCGTCCATGGTCACGGGTGACTAAAGTGGTAGGCGTCTTGACGTTTCAATTACTAACAGCTACCCTACATTTTTGTTAATTGTTGGCAATTCGATTCACGTAGAACGAGCTCACCGTATCCTTCGGTCTTGCTTTTAGATGCTTGCTAGGCTTGGATTTAGATTTAATTGAATCTATAATAGGGTTCCAAGCAGGTGGTAAGATCCAGCCATCTTGTCTATTGAAATTTGCCTGTTTTTTAATTTCAATGGCTTCACGAATCATCCTGGGTAGGAATCGGTTTTCCTTTGCGAGGACTTGTGGTTGATCAAATCTGATGTAATGGCGGTAATATAACGCGATAAAATCCGAATAGTTTTATTTCAATGTCTAGTATTGGCCAAAGTGTCAGAAATCAGTATCTATAAGACAAGTTTAAATTAAGTTACCGGCAAAGTTAAAAACATATTTAATGAAAGTGAAACTAGTTAAGACGCTTCAAAGTTTAAACTTAACTTCGATAAAGTTATATCTATTAGATGTGGGCAGTGCTTATATTAAACGCTTTATATCGATATCGATAATTTATGGACAGTTTCCCGCCTGTCCCATTAGCTTAGTCTATCCTCAACTGTTTGAGGTCCTGGGTTCGATTCTCAGATCGGGCAGTGTTATTGAGTTTTTCTATGAAATTCTCATAGTCAACTCGGAGTTTGGATTTGTGGCCGGTTAGGCAATAGGCTCACTACTACTACTACTACTACTACTACTACTACATGGGATCTAAAACATATAGGTTAACTGTGGGTTTTTTTTAAATAAATATCTTAGGCATTTTTACACAGCACCATTTAGGGCCAAACTAAGCAGAGCTATAGGTACTAGACAATGGATATAATACATATATTATTTTTTTGTAAATACATACATGTTATACATAGGAAACACCAAGACAAACACAAATACTTATATTCATCACATAAATTTTGTGTCCTGTGGGAATCGAACCCACGACCTCGTGATCAGCAGTCCGGTACTCGAAACATTAGACCACAGACGTCGTCAAGAACTTAGGAAGGCTACATTATTTTTATCAATTTGTGAAAATAGAAAAGATTTACCAAATTCTTTTGAAGACAGATAAAACTATCTTGTAACAAAATTAAGGACCTGTTTTAGTACCTCCTAGTAAGTTCCTGTTAAATTACTTGAAATACAATTTAATAAGAAAAAAAATCATTTTTTAATTAGATGGTGCTGTGTAAGATGTCCAAAAGATGTTTATTTATTATTACTTATTATTTTCGTCTTTCGTCGTTCTCTTCTTCTTACTAGGGTTGTTCCAACCATCTTGGGGTCAGTTTCCAGTCTAACCAGATGCGATTGAATATCAATATTTTACACGAAGCGACTGCCATCAAACCCCCGTAACCAAATTTCTGGGCAATACCGACTACCACTAACGATTGTCATAGGTGTTCGTGTTTTCTAAGGTGACGTGCAAAAATGTATTAAGAAAATAAATGAAACACACCTGTTTCAACGATATTAATATTTTATTTAACATGGTTATTATATTGTAGTATAAAGTTTGCTACATATTATTCTGTTATGCCATGTCATGTTATGTCAAATTGATCGGTTATTTATTACTAAAGTAATAACAAATACACACCGCATTACGACGTTGAAACGAAAATCTTTATTTTCAACCGACTTCAAAAAAAGAGGTTCTCAATTCGACTGTATTTTTTTTAAATATTTGTTATACCTCATAACTTTCGACTGGGTGAACCGATTTTGATGATTCTACTTCTACTAAACTACTAATTTAATTTAAATATGACTTTCGTTGATTTCGTCTGTGGCACCGCCTCCAAATTAGTTAGAAATCATAATGTTAATATGTACCTGTAATTTTTTGCTTTTTAGTTCCTAGGTGTTTTTTGGAGGTGGTTTGTTTTTTGTTTAAAAATAATAAGATATCAACCCATTTATTTTCACTGCTGGACAAGGGGCAGTGATAGGGGTATGATCACTAGACTGCCGAGTCAAAGGTCTCGAGTTCGCATCTGAGGCACGCAGCTCCGACTTTTCGAAATCATGTGCGTAATTATCATCACTTTAACGGTGAAGGAAAACATCGTGAGGAAATTAGCATGCCTGAGAGATTTCCTCGACGGCGTGTCAAGTCTACCAACCCGAATTAGGCCAGCGTGGTGGACTATAGCCTAATCGCTTTCATACTGAGAAGAGACCCGTGCCCAGCAGTGGGACAGTATTATGGGTTGATGATGACAAGGGACTTAGGATTATATAAAAGTCAATCTTCATTAAAAGGGCAATTTTGTTTAAATAATTTTATGAACTCGCTACGGAAAGTACCACTACTCTGCTCACCCCAGAGATTTTTTAAAGGGTAGTAGAGTGCATTGGGGACGCTAGACAAAGCGTTTTGTAATCTTTACCAAGTAAATAGCGACTTTGTTATTGATGTCACCTCTATCTTTCGTAATACAGACATGTCTTTGATTTAACCTGTAGTAGGCGTTATGTTACTATGTCACAAAATTCTTTAATTACACACAATATGTTAGCAATATAACATATTGTGTAATTAAAGAATTTATGTACTTACAGACCAATTAACATGCATTATTAGTACTGAGACTGTTCACACTCTTCTTTTATTATGGTTACTGTATGTGAAAACTTGTATTTGGCTGTCTGGTTACTAAAATGATCACTGCTATGTTAAATAAGCTGTAAGTTTTCCATAAATTAAATATATAAATATTGTGAAGATTTTAAGACTAGGTACTCGCGTATAATTGTGTACAATTTTGTCACCGTAAAATTGTAAAGTTATATTATAATCTGTCTCGGGAGATTATATTATGCCGTTGAAAGATTGTGAACTTGTAATATAGTGCTTGTAATGGAAAGCATTAGATATACAAGGTGGAAGGGACATCGACACACATCCGAATACCATGAGTTCAGTACATGATTCTGGAGCCCCCTGCGTTGAAATGTTCCGTAACGTTTTTAATTATTTTCTGAAGTTTTTTTTACTTGATCGTGTAAAAAAACATTATTTCTGTCTACCCAAATTAAATTTATAATAAAAAAATCATTATTTCATTTATTTCGGATCGCACGCGCGATAGCATTCACCGTAGAGCGTTATAATCGCGTTTTTAGCAATACACTGCGCGCTTAAAAATGTCACTATCTGTAATAACCGATCATTTTCTACATGAATGACCTAGGTCATTTTATTTGTGATCTTGAGTGAAACCATGTCACTTCGTTTGTGCGTCGATGTCCCTTCCACCTTGTATACTTTTCGGTTCTAGTTTTTTTGGTCACAGTTCTAACCTAATCGATACTAATTACCGATATACTGATTGGTTGAATGTCACTGTTAAAATTTAGACAACATGCGAATGGATGTATGGTGCAGTTTACAATATAGCAAGATTGGTTATCCTTACTTATATAAAAAAATATATAAATGCGAAAGTTACTCTGTCTGTCTCGCTTTCACGGTAATTCTACTGAACCGATTTAAATGAAATTTGATACAGAAATAGTCTAGAGCCTGAGAAAGGACTTAGGCTACTTTTTAATGCGAAATAAGGGGTTGAAATGGGGATTAAAGTTATAAGAAATATCCAGACCACGCGTGCGAAGCCGCTGGCGGAAAGCTATATATACTAAAAGCTATATATACTAAAAGCTATATATACTAAAAGCTATATATACTAAAAGCTGTATATACTAAAAGCTATATATACTAAAAGCTATATATACTAAAAGCTATATATACTAAAAGCTATATATACTAAAAGCTATATATACTAAAAGCTGTATATACTAAAAGCTATATATACTAAAAGCTATATATACTAAAAGCTATATATACTAAAAGCTATATATACTAAAAGCTATATATACTAAAAACTATATATACTAAAAGCTATATATACTAAAAGCTGTATATACTAAAAGCTGTATATACTAAAAGCTGTATATACTAAAAGCTATATATACGGCAGGCAGGGACGTTATAACGCTTTCTGGCTGAATGCATTCGGTGCCTCGCCACCAAGCCCGGTTAAGATTTTGTCTACGTCAAGTCAAAAACGAAAGTAAACAATTTGCGTACCATGTCTTAAACCGTTCACAAGTTCCCTGTTGGTCCTACCTAGATTGCTACATACCCCTAACATTTACTTAAGTCGTTATTATATAAATTATGTGTTTGATCTAATTAAAATACTGTAGAGTATGTGTTTCAACCAGCATTACCGACGATTTAGGATAAGAAAATTATAGTTGAAATGTCTTTTGATTCGACGGGCCTAGCTTTTCTTACAAACAATATAACAGTAATATTCCATTGCTAAAAATAATATAAAATCTGATTAAAATAATACCCACACACTTCAACATAGCAGCCTAAATTTCCAACTAAATATTTTCTCTCCGCACGAGTGAGGGTTTGATCGAAATCGCCCACGCCCACTCGACGGTTATGTACTCAGGGCTGTCACGCTAAAGTAAACCCGAGTTGCCGACCTAGTTGCTGGGTAGGGTTGCCAACTGTTCTAAATGTTGGGACCTGTCAAATAATACTGCCTTCAAGTTAGTAGTTTGGTACTAATTGAGGTGTTGTCTCAATGAAGGGGACTATCCGATAATCGTGAAGTTAAGACTTTAGGGTTCCTGTCACTTAGTCGTTTTGAGGACGTTTTAATGATTAGTTAGAGGAATCAAGAGTAGGAAGGAATATTTTGTCAGTTATAAATAGTAATTAGAACTCATTTATAGATCTGTAATGAAAAAAGTAGGAGGCTTGTGGCTAAGTAACATATACTGATCGTTCCATATGTAATTGTCGACTGGGACACCATTCCTTAGCACTTCGGGACAAAATACATTATACATTGAAAACCCATGCCCACTCTTTGTAAGTATCTTTAAGAAATAATTAAAGCTAATTTCTGTATTCCATTACAAAAGATGTAATGAAAATCTAGTCGAGAAAGTTGATACCAATACTAGTCGAGAATACTTTATTTTATTTCAATAATCGAGTCAGCAGAAACTGCCATCGCAGTCGATAATACTCGATTTATTAAAATAAACGAAGTAAGCTGCTCTAGTAGATGACGTCATAAATTGACTTTAATAGGTAAGTAAATGTAGGTAGAAAAATACTTCCGACTGGCGACCTTCCCTCGATTTGTTCCGGGTACTATTATTATCTATATTTGATATAGTTCTATAATCTTTAGAGAGAGAGAGAGAGATATTATAAAGCTGAAGAGTTTTGTTTGGTTGAACCCGCTAATTTCAGGAACTACTGGTCCGATTAAAAAAAAATCTTTTATTGTTAGATACCCCGTTTATCGAGGAAGGCTATAGGCTATATATCATCACGCTACGACCAACAGGGCCGGAGTAATCATTAAAAATGTTGCAAAAACGGGGGAAAAATTCAATTTCTACGAGAAGGAAGTCAAAGCAAAGGCTAGTAATATTATATAGAGGTAAAGATTGTGATTTTTGATATTGTAGGGGGTAATTTCTTATGTATTATAAGTATGTATTTACAAAAGAAAAGTAAATAAGTATTATATCCATTGTCTAGTACCCATAGTACAAGCTCTGCTTACTTTGGCACTAGATAGTGCTGTGTAAAATGTCCCAGGATATAAAAAAAATATATTTAAGTAGTCTCTGGATATACTGAACCGATTTTGAAAACTCTTTCACTGAAAAAAAGGGATAATGTACTATCCCTTTTTTATACGACTAAGGTGGCAAACAAGCATACGGCCCGCCTGATGGTAAGCGGTTACCGTAGCCTATGGACGCTTGCAACACCAGGGGTATCACTCGCGTTGCCGACTCTACAAATTTTTGAGGTTTATGGAGGATTCACTGCGCCGACAATTTGAGGGAATATTCCTCTTGCTGCCAGCGCAGCGCATTCTTAGAAGGAGTTCTGAGTGATATAGACTACTTTTTACATAAAATATAATAATGGTACCCGAAGCGCAGCTAGGGCAGATCGCTAGTATTACAAAATATGGACTCAGTATTACTAATAATACATCGATGAAAACTGCATTCAATTCCATGCAGTAGTTTTTGCGTGATGCGAGTACAGAAAGACAGACAGACAAAAATTATAAAAACTATCGTTTTGGCTTCTGTTGCATAGATAAAAACCTCCAACGTTAGTGTTTTTTTAATATCTATTATGTACAGACATCGACCTGTTACAATTTTATTATACATATGTATAGATAATGCTGTATATAAGTAGTTATATACAGGTGTTCAGACTTACAAAGAGTGCCAAAAAACAAAAGCACAGCCCTTTGTTTACGAGCCACTGTGCCGACAACCGGTGCGCTCGCCCTGTTTGCCTAGCGAAATTCACGGTGTAGCGACCAAAACGTTTATATTGAACCCACTGAAGTGTTAAGAGGTGACAGCAGAGGGCGCTGGTGGCATCTCTTTAGGGTTCAGTAGTTGAATGGTTAGAGTAGGGATGCATGCAGGGTTTTTTCAAATCATAGATACAAATAATTTATATATTTTTTTATACCACTAAGGTGGCAAACAAGCATACGGCCCGCCTGATGGTAAGCGGTTACCATAGCCTATGGACGCTTGCAACACCAGGGGTATCACTCGCGCGTCGCCGAATAACCTCTTAGAAATTTATGGAGGATTCACTGCGCCGACAGTTTGAGGAAATATTCCTCTTGCTGCCAACGCAGCGCATCCTTAGAAGGCGACCTTACTCACTGCAGGAGCACAACACAGAATAAAGTTTGTTATTTGGCTGCAGTTTAAATTATATTTATTTAAAACATAAAAGATTTTTAATATTTATATGGCCACTGTGAGATGTTGTTAGGTTAACTAATTATATATAGCTACATACGATATGTATGTAGGGACTGAATAGATTAACCGACTTGGTATTACATGGATCTCACAACCTTTTTACGGTAGAAGAATTAAGTTACGAAGCTTGTTTACCCCCGACGCAAAAACGACGGGGCGTTATAAGTTTGATGTGTCTGTGTGTGTGTGTGTGTGTGTGTGTGTGTGTGTGTGTGTGTGTGTGTCTGTCTGTGGCATCGTAGCTCCCGAACGGATGAACCGATTTTGATTTAGATTTTTTCTATTTGAAAGGTGAATTAGTCGGGAGTGTTTTTAGCTATGTTTGATGAAAATCGGTCCAAGATGGCCGCCGCCACAAAATAGCGAATGATATATTTTTTCACAAATCCCTCAATATGGGTATCAAATTAAAGGGTTTCATTTTTTTTATGGGATTGGGTTTTCTATGAAATACTCAGAAGTGGCTCAGAGTTTTGATTTGTGCCCGGTAAATGACAATAGGCTCACCCCATAATGCATGAGATCCAAACACCGGCAAACCATGAATATAGGTAGGTACATAGATATTATAGCACACTTTCTTTGTTTATTTTTCTTTACATGTCTGCCCGCCCCCTTTCGGGGAATACAGGCGTGGTGGTATGCTATGTTTTATGTTGTTACTAGTTTAATATCAGTCATTAATTGATAGAATATTGTATTAAGAACAGAACTAAGACGCATCTGTTACATAATTAAAAGTTTTGGATCAGTAAATTTAGCGCTGCGCTAACAAAGCGACTTGTTAGAGCAAAATTAATTGGGGGCCTCGTATTGTATAAATTCTAGTTTAATTAGCAGTACAGATACCGTCTGCTTACCCCATTAATTATTCAGAGACATTTAATTGCAACTGGGTAATTTTTAACGAACTTTTTTTTGACCTTGACATGTTTTACAATTTTTTTCCATGCAACATAAAATCATTTTTACGGTCATCTGCGGCTGCTGTGTGAGGTTTCTGGTTCGATTCCCAGGTTGTGTCGTGATATTGGACTTTTTTTAAAATTCTAAGTAGCAGCACGGTTTGTTCCCGTGGTAATAGGATCGTTCTCATCATACGTAGTTATGGGTATTCTTAGGGTACACTAACATTGCGGGATTATAGGTACTATAGTGATGGGATGTTTTTTTTAAGTGTATGCTTTGTATTAAGAACTAATTTTATTTTCTTTGCATATATTAAGAATTAAGAATTAAGCATGCATGGAGAGGTTAATGAACATAGACGAAGAGAAAGTGGTGTGCCAGGATCGTAGCAAGTGGAAATCTATAGTCTCTGCCTACCCCTATGGCAAACAGGCGTGAAGCTATGTATGTATGTATGTATGTATGTATGTATGTAAGAGAATTAATTGTTTGTTTGTTTGCAGTGAATAGACTCCGAAACTACTGGACCGATTTGAATAATTATTTCACCATTAGAAAGCTAATATCTTTACCAAGTAACGTAGGCTATAATTTATAACAAATACCCAGACCACGGGGACGGAGCCACTGGCGGAAAGTTAGTATTTTATATATTTACTAGCTTCCCGCCAGCGGCTTCGCCCGCGTGATCTTATAATTTTTTCCCCCGTTTTTGCAACATTTTTCATTACTACTCCGCTCCTATTAGTTGTAGCGTGATGATATATAGCCCATAGCCTTCCCCGATAAATGGGCTATCTAACATGGAAAGAATTTTTCAAATCGGTCCAGTACTTTGAGTTTATTCGTTACATACAAAAATACAAATCTTTCCTCTTTATAATATTAGTGTAGAAGTGTAGATGTAGATGATGATGTATTTATAATAACCAATTATTCATTCCTTAAAACATATCGTTATTACTAAGATATATTTTAGCTACGAAGCTCTTTTAAAGTTTTAACTTTACACAAACTTTTGGTTTGTTCTATTACATTGTGAATAAATATATAAAGTAAAGTGTTCACAAATGAAGGAATTTTAACCATTTGATTCTGGTATTAAATAATTTTCCCCATCTGATTTCTTAAATAAATGATAATTTGCCATTTTGTGGTGGTGGCCATCTTGGACTTGAAATTTTTCATGGTGTATAGTATTCTGTTAGTTAAGCCCTTTCATTTAATACCCATATTGAGGGAGGTGTGAAAATATAATTATGTAATCCGCTATTTTGTGGCTGCGGCCATCTTGGGCCGATTTCATCAAACATAGTTAAGAACACTCGCGACTAATTTACCTTTCAAATAAAAAAAAAGCAAAATCAAAATCGGTTCATCCGTTGGGGAGCTACGAAACCACAGACAGACACACACACAGACACTTCAAACTTATAACACACCGTCGTGTTTGCCTCGGGGGTTAAATATGAGTAAATACGTAAAAGTATGAGGCAAATATTGTATTTAATTAAAATTAAAAATTAGCTCCATCTGGTGGCAAATTTGCTAATGACAGCTTTCATTATCACATCCAGAAAGTATGTCTGGTACAAAAGGTCTTTTTTCACGCGATTTCAAATGATCCTTTGATACAAGGCTAAGCGTCATTAACCAGGCCCATGTTACAAGGAGCACGCTCCATTGATTTCGACTTTGTTCCCAAAAGGCCCGATAATACCCGCATTGTGTTTATGTCACTTCTGTACTCGAAATGTGAATATATTGTATTAAATTTTTTCTATATACATCTTTGAATTAATGACAATAAAAGGTTGTGCTGTATGTGTGGTAATAACAAGCTTCAAGCACGTGGCTTCACTCGCTTTTAAAAGACTTTTTTATCCTATGTGTTTTCCTGATGTTTATGCTATAATACTGTAAAGGTTTATTAAAATCCGTTCAGTAGTTTTTGCGTAAAAGAGTAACAAACATCTATCCATCCTTACATACTATCACATTTATAATAAGTATTATTAAGATTTATTATTATTTATTTTAGATATATTGTTCTCCATTCAGGAAGTCTTGCAAGATTTATCACAATGATTTTTTATCAATTGATTTTATCGCTCGCGATTAAGTCCCACGACAAAAAAAATTGCTTCGTTAACTCACTAGAAATACCTGCAAAAAATCCTGCCAAAAGCAACCATTTTTTCGTTTGCAGAACCGGAAATAGCCATAAAATCCAATAGCAGAGGCGGCACTGGAGGCGCCTTTCCTGTTTTACTCAATATCCGCCGACGGATTGGTCGCCGACTATATCCGATCTCTCACGATCAGCACCGAACGCTTTTGAATAAAGAACTTCGAGAGTCGATTGGATTTGAAATATTGTTTTTGAAAAGAGAATTTCGATTCCAATGATTGGATCGGTTCTTTTGTTTTATGATAATATTTTGTTTGCAAAGGCAGTATTATGAGTTTTCCTCGGTGATTTATTATTGTCAAGTCATTGAATTTCTAGAATATAATAAACTTTACTCACTTTTAGCTACATATCTGTCCATATAAAAAATAGTAATGTGCCGATTCGATTATTTTGATGATCGATTCTAAATCGATTATTAAATTATGTCCATAAAATCGTTTATCGAGGGTATGTCGATATTATATCGTCTAAAAACGGAACTAGCTCCCTTCCCCTACAGTCACGTCCAAGAGATTTTGAAACATTCAGGGCTTGTTTCCCCACCCCCGGGTAGCCACTAATCGCCAGATAAATTCAAAAATAGAACAACATTTGTATGAAATTATCTGCCAAATAAATTTAACGGGGACTTATCACTTAGTTACCACGACCGTGACAGACTGACTTGGACTACCGGACCCCATCAGATTCTTCATATAACACACAAAACCTATCACCGAATGAAAAAGGACACATGACACCACAATAGCATTACTATAGTTTGTTTGCCAAGTCTCAAAAGTTAAGGCTATGAACAGATTCTACTTTCCTCTATAAACAAAGTTCCATTTACAGTGTACGCAGTCACCGTGTGACCTCGCCTTAGGTTAGTAGGTTTCACATGTTGTACCACTCACACTTGACCAGAAATCTATTTTTGGAAATAACGTTGTCAAAGTCGGTAATAAATTGGCTTCGATAAGAAAGTTGTCGACGGCAGTTGTAAGAGGCATTAGTATTCTTTCGGCGTAGTTTGGGATCTTCAGTTTGGATGCGTAAAAGTAAGCTTACATTAGAAGGCAAGCAAGATTGGATCATTATTGATTTAAACATAATACCATCATGCCTGTATTCCCTGAAGGGTTAGGCATAACTGTACAAATGTACATCCACACGGAGTCCCTACATGGGACTCCGTGTGGATGTACGTCCCTACATGGGACTCCGTGTGGATAGAGGGCGGGCCTATTGGCCTCCAGACTCCGTAAGAATTTCATAGGAAAACCCAATAAAATCTTGCTCTGCTTGGGAATCGAACAAATAACCCAGTCAAACTTAAGTTTGTATTACATTCTTTTGCTAAAGTTACACAAACAACACGGTACAATATAAAGTCCATTGTTTCTAATTACAAGACTTCCCAGCCGACGGCAAAACTAAATAAGATCAATAATAGCTTTGAACAGGCATTAATCATTAATCCGGTCGAGGGCATTGCTCCGATTGTTCGGGCTTGAATGACCGTTGGTATTATAAATAGCCCGTTGTTACGTCAAACTTTTCAATGTGTATTTTGTTGATTTCAAATTATATTTAGCTAGCTTTCCGCCAGCGGCTTCGCTCGCGTGGTCTGGGTACTTCTTATAAATATAAAATATAGCCTATGTCCCTCGGGGATAGTTTAGCTTCCCAATGGTGAAAGAATTTTTCAAATCGGTCTAGTAGTTTTGGAGCCTATTCGCAAACAAACAATCAAATCTTTCGTCTTTATAATATTATTATTACTATTTTAGAGACATAGATTTTTTTTGATTAAGTTTGCGGTGGCCTCATTGATCTTTTCGTTTGAGGTCCTCCTACAAAAAAAAGTATATATGTTTTATATCCATTGTCTAGTAGGTACCCATGGTACAAGCTCTGCTTAGTTTTGAACTAGATGGTGCTGTGTAAAATGTCCTAATAATATAATAAAGTACATTGTTAGTAGTTATTGCCCGCGGCGTTGCCTATGAATAAGTATTTTTGTAGTAATTATTCACATGGATAAAATTATATAGGGTATAAGAAATCTCTGTTCCAAATTTCAGTCAAATCCGGCCAGCCGTTGAAGCTTGAAAGAGCAACCCACATACAAACAAACTTTCGTATTACATATATTAGTAGGATAAACTATAAACCAAGTAGCCTTTAGAGCTAAATATAGAATTTTCGATATAGTATGTTGTTGAACCATTGATCTAATTTTAGAATGAGGTTGTGGAAAACGCCAAACAATGAAGTAAAGTTGAGAGTGACTAGAGAAGGCATTTATGTGACTTCTAGATAACTAACTCAATAATAAAAGAGACTTTATTGAATGGGATTAAACATAATTTCTATAAATGTTATTTATAGAAAATGTTAGAAATTTAGGTCATATTCGAAAGTTTTAGGCATATCTTTTAAATAGTACCATCACACCGTCTTTGCCGAAGGGTTAGGCAGGTCCCGTGAAATAGGGAGCGAGCCTTTTGGGCGGGCACAAATCTAAACTCCGTTGTTTCATAGTGCTCTTAGGACCACTGGGCTAATGGGGCAGTTACATACCTTTAAACGAACCTTCTTTGATTTGGCATAAAAAATAGGAAGTAACGATAATTGCCTAATGGTAAGACTTTTGGGTCACATGGATGGTGGAAAAATAATTTAAAAAAACGTAACAACGTAGCGTAAAAGTCAAAACAAAAAGGCCCCCGGATTCATCCCTGCGGCACTCCCACTGAAATTCTCCTTGTTACTAGGCGAAGTTCTTGTTCCGAAGTTAATACTATGAAGATTTGTTTCTAGTGATATTAATTTTCCAAATGCTGAGGAAGTAAAGTAAGAAATAAAAGTTATCCCCAATAACAGTTGTATGGTAAGACACCATCAAAGGCATTGGATAAATCTAAATATATACCACATAGGAATCGTAACTTTTCTGGATGTTTCGGTTAAGGTACCTCGCTGACAGGCTTTATACACCGCCACCGTCGAAAAATCGTTGCAATTGGGCAACATTTTTCTAAAAGAAGGCTTACTGCTGTTACAATTTATTTTTATCGAAAAGGAAAATCTATTTAGTTTAAAAATGTTTTTGCAATCCATAAAACTGTGGACAAAGTTAAAAATAAAAGTAACCGTTAAAGTGACTTTCGTATAAAAAGAAATAAAAATAGTCTGTTCAAAAACGTCGTTGAGGACGTTTGTACTAGTATAAATGTGATCAAACTTCTTATAAAACACTTACATGGTTTCTTTCTTAATACAACTTTTAAATAGATCGTTCTTTTGAACAGACATTTTATTGGTTTTCTAAGACCTATTGGGAAACATACTGATGTAGAAACATCTTCAAAGGAATCTAAAAGGAATGTCTTTAACAGTATCGTTACTAACGAACGTTTATATTTTTTATTGTTGACTCAAATGCGAGTTCTTCTGTATCATCTTCTTTATCATCTATGTTTTATAAATAAATGATTCTGGCTTTGGGTTTTACGTATTAACGATGGAACAAAGTAAAACTGGCACTCCTCTTATATTTGAGGGTCGAAGTTAGCCACGTAAGTCTGCAAGTAGAACATGTCTTCTACCAATCTGGAATCCAACGCTCTTTAGGTAATTGTAGTTGCAATATAAACTTCAAATAGTAAAACTAAATACTCATTTACAACTTCGTAGTAACTAATGTCAGTTTATACCAAAATTTAAATCGATTGCAGCTGTAACCATTCCATTTTCTTTAACTCTTTGTTAGCAGCAACATCAAGCTTTTGATTTACGACCGTCCACGGTCCGCTAATAATGTTTTGTGACCGCAGTAAAACTGTTGGCACAAGCCGCGGAATTGTGATCGAAGTCTGCACTGCTGACTTTAACGTTGAAGTCTTAAATGTGCTTGGTTTCATATCGTTTATTTCTTAATTTTAAAATTGTATTTTTGGTGGAGTTTTTGGTAGTCTTATGATGAATTATCTGGAATGACGAGTTTACATCAGGATTTAACTGTGTTTGTGAGAGTGGTTAGGCTAAGTTAGAATCAACAATCATAACGCCGGTCTAGTGCGGGTTAGTAGACTTCACAAGCTGTTGAGAAAATCTCTCAGACATACAGGTTTCCTCATGATGATTTCCTTCACCATTTAAGGGAGTGATAATAATTTTTTTAATATGCACATGATTGCGAAAAGGTAGAGATGCAAGCCTTGAATTCGAACATGAGCTGTGATATTACATTACACACCTACATACATATCTTCACGCCTGTTTCCCATTATGGTATGCAGAGACTATAGATTTCCACTTCCTACAATCAGTCACTTCAGCTTTACCTATGCTCACCAACCTCCCATGCATGCACGAATTGGCAGTAGAAACGTTATATTAATAAGGACCACTGCATGAACAAACACATAATTTTCTTGTAACAACTAAAAAATACGCAATTTTTCAACAAAGAAAATATAAAACCCAACTACGTTTTCAAGGATTGTACACAATGTTCGCAGTCCATATATTTTTACGTCCAGCGGCTAGTGGGCAGCGTGGGCGATGCAATACCCTCACATATTTGTCAATGTCCGCACAATACCGCCAGATATATACTAACTCAAGAAACTAATACATTTTCATGGTACACTGACCAACATCTGGAGTATTCTGGAGTTCTCAACTTTCTCAGAAACGTGTAACATGATGTTTTAATACAAGGTGGAAGGGACATCGACGCACAAACTTCGTGACAATGTTTCACTCAAGGTCAAAAATAAAATGACCTAGGTCATTCATGTAGAAAATGATTGGTTATTACAGATATTGACATTTTTGAGCGCGCAGTGTATTGCTAAAAACGCGATTATAACGCTCTGTGGTGAATTTTATCGCGCGTGCGATCCGAAATAAAAGAAATAATGATTTTTTACACGTTCAAGTAAAAAAGACTGCAGAAAAAATTGAAAAAAGTTGCGGAAAATTTCAACGTAGCGGGGTCCAGAATCATGTACTGAACTCATGGTATTCGGATGTGCGTTACTTTCCCTTCCACCTTGTATAGTAGAGAAGGATTTTCGAAAACTTCTTTAACAGGAAAGTACAGGAGGCAAAAATTGCTACTTTCGATGAAACATATATACTGCACATCGCGCTGTACATTGCTGATGTACACTTTTCATTCAATAATAGCTCAGATAAGTATGTACGTAAACATTTCCAGTACAAACTCTGCGTATGTAACGTATTTTAGGGAGCTATCGCTATAGCTCCCTACTAGATATATATAGTCACTACACTGTCAAAAGTAGCAACTACAGCTCCCTAAAACACTTCTTTATTGTTCCTGCTAGTGGCTGTACAACTAGAGCGCGACTATCGAGGCTGAGTGTTTGCTTCCCAGATCGAGGAAATGTATTTTTATATAAAATTAGCTTTTCGCCAGCGGCTTCGCCCGCGTGGTCTTGATAACCTTTTTAACCCGCTTTTCTGTTGAAATTTTTCCTGAATTTTCTTTGCTATAAACCTTACGGAGCCCGAGACCTTTCCAACGAATGCAAAACCGTGGAAATCGGTTCGTGCGTTCTGGAGTTATAGCGTCAGGAAGGAAAACCCGACTTATTTTTATATAGTAGATTCTCTTTGAGCTTTGTGCCCAGTTAATGGCAATAGGTAATCCTAACCCTAACCCAGTCAGTAGCCACACTAGAGTATTGAAAATGAACCTAACATAAGCATATTATAATAATTGTATTCCGCAATATAACACCCAATGATTGATGCTAATAATGCTGAAATCTAAAAGATAAAATACCTGCCATTTTGATATAAAAACCTCATATCCACTAGGATTCGGCTACAATGACTTATCAGAATCGATTTATCACGCGAAACGAATAAAAGCATTGTTTTGAATCGATATCTTTATTCGAGACACGTAGCCAATAGGGTTCCGTGGGGTAGGGTGGTAGAACCCCTTTGTATTATATCTGAGCAACAGAGAGTGTGCGCTTTGGGCGAGAAAAAGATTCTACAAATTTCGGTGCGTATGTATTTTATTTGGGGTTTTAAGTTATAATCCAAGGATCGCAATTCTTTTCGAAATCATGTGGTTTTTAAATTATTTATGAAGGATAACTTTGTGAGGTAACGTGTATGCCTGAGATATTTTGTCGATGGTGTGTGAAGTCTGCCAACCTGCATTAGACCAGCGTTTTGGACTACTGAAGCCTATATATCTACCTCGTTGCTCCAGTAGTCCCAAGCGCGACTGCTACGCTAGTGGTTGGGTTCGATCCCCTTGTCGAGCAAACTGTTGGTGCGTTTTCTGTAGCAGCTCGGAGTTTGGATTTGTGCTCGGTAGATGACAATAGGCTCGCCCCCTATTCCATTGGACCGAAACATATCGGCGAAATATGGGTGTACATGAGTACGCCTCTGCCTACCCCTTTGGGGAATAAGCGTGATTGTATATTATGTAATAAACTAGTCAGAGGTGCCTTGGATTCGATATTGAGACTTTCGATAGTCAGGAAAATAATCTTATCAATTTAGGCTATCACTGCTCACACCTTAATCACTCCAGAGAGTATAAAATGTACATTTTTCTTTCATCCACGGCTTTGCCAGACTAACCCTGACATGGGCCACTTGTTGCGTCATTTACATAATGATTTACTTTACTCTGACCAGCCACAATGACCTCCCGAACCCCCCGATTATCTTTGATTAATCTTGCGATGAAGGGGTGTTGTATCGCCAAGTAAGTATCAAGTAAGACTGGATGCCGTCTTGAAAATTAGCTGAAAGTCTTGAGAGTCATGTCTTAAATTTCACGGTTATGTGTTAATTAATAATGATCGTCTTTTGTGATATGTCGTGTTTTAATTATATTATGATTAAGTATCGGAAAGGTAACAAATTGATTCTATTTCAGTCGAATAATTAACATTTATTTACATACGTTATTTATTCTTAGACTACCAACATTTTATATTCATTACGAGTATATATCAGTTAAGTAATTTAAAAATAATAAAACTTTTAAGTGAAAATTATGGTAATAATTTGTGTTCATTTTGCCAATCAATGCATTCTAAAAACAATCGTCAGTTTCGCTAGACGCTACTCATAATATGCAGAGCACCCTACGCACACGCTACGCCTATGCTGCGAGCTCCTCACGGACGCTACGAGCTCACTACGTAGACGCTACGAGCTCTCTATGAGCTTGCTACGCTCTATGCTACGAGCACCCTACGCACACGCTACGTTTATGCTATGAGCTCCTCACGGACGCTACGAGCTCGCTACGAATGCTACGAGCTCTCAATGAGCACCCTACGCACACGCTACGCTTATGCTACGAGCTCCTCACGGACGCTACGAGCTCGCTACGTATGCTACGAGCCCTTTTTAAATACGAACGTTTTTCGCCAAATACACGTGTCTGGAATCTAAACTTTTATTAAGTACCTATCTACATTTCATGAATGTCAAGTTTCTCACAATTCAAGTTTTATTAAGTAAGCTGCTCCTAAATACAACATGTCTTTAACGACCTTCTAGAAAATTCTAATTCAAGTTTAACGCTGCAATAATTCTGTTTTACGACGTTTGAGAGATCAGCAGGCACTAACTGCTAACAGTAATTTGGGATGCATATCATTTAGCGCATTCCTGAATCTTTAGTAGCTTCAAAGAATTAATTTATTTTGTAAGAGAATCGCAATATTGGCTGCGCAAGTCACTTAATAAGAATTAAGGAGTGTATTTTATGAAAAGTAGCTATTATGGTGTGGAAATTCCTCATGGATTGTCTGCTTCCTCAGGAGATTGCAGGTAATGTCAGAATTATCCCTTAAATCCGCAATCCTATTTTAGCGAAGGTTAACACCTTACACTATAGGCTAAATGTCTCTTAAGCCGGTGGCAAAGCACGACTGCCACGTTTGAGGTCCTGGGTTCGATTCCCTGGCCGAGTAAAGTGTTGTTGGGTTTTTCTGTGAAATTCCCAATTGAAATTTGAAATCATATTATTACTTCTCGTGAAATGATGATTGCAACTTTGAGATACTACTATATCCGCCTATTGCCGTCCACTGCTGAACGTAGGCCTCCCCCAAAGAGCGCCAACCATCCCGGTCTTGGGCAACTCACATCCATCCGCTGCCAGCCACCTTCTTTAAATCGTCCATCGTATCGCAGGGCGTACTACACTAAGCTTGCCTAAACGTGGTTACTTTGAGATAACATCAATATCATTATGGAAAATATTGTGTCTTACACTATAGAATTTAAATCAATACTTTAAGAGAGAATCGCTTTTGGTTTTTAACAAGTGTATACGTGTTTATGTTCGTGATTATATATTAATACACCTCTGCTTAATACTTCAAGGAATACAATCTTGATGGTGACAGTTACCACTTTATAATCAACATGCCAGGTTTGCAGTCTTTTTTTTTGTACTTTCATTATTGTTGAGTTAAATAAACGCTGCCGAAGGGGGAGTGAGGAGGGGGGAGAAGACGTAATCAATACAAGTTAGTCTCAAACGACTCCAACGCAACCGCAGCACAAGCTGCCAACCTTAGCATAATAAATTGTACAATCTGTTACCACACTGTTGCACTGTTATAATTTATTATGAACTAGAGAGTTTCCTTGTTACATTTTCCTTATGTTGGCTACAAGTTTTATCAGCTCTAAGGCAGAGTTTTTGGGCTTTCGGGGCTATGAGACGAAATTAAGTCTTGTGAACATTTCATCACGCTTGTGTTCAGCAGAGGTGTACCGCTGTACACCTAGAGTTTTTAACCCCCGACGAAAAAACGACGGAGTGTTATAAGTTTGACGTGTGTGTGTGTTTGTGTGTGTGTGTGTGTGTGTGTTTGTCTGTGGCATCGTAGCTCCCGAAAGGATGAACCGATTTTGATTTTGTTTTTTTTATTTGAAAGGTGAATTAGACGGGAGTGTTCTTAGCTATGTTTGATGAAAATCGAATCTAAGATGGCCGCCGCGACAAAATAGCGAATTACATATTTTTTCACAACTCCCTCAATGTGGGTATCAAATGAAAGGGCTTAACTAGGAGAATACTATACACTACGATAAATTTCAAATCCAAGATGTCAAATTATAATTTGTGTCGGGAGTTTTCTAAATTTTTAATTTAGGTTAGGTTATTCGTGTTTAGGACCCTTGTAATAAGAGGCGAGCCTCTTCTTATCTTATCTTATTATGGGGCTGGTACAACCAGCAACACTTCGATCCAATGGGATCTTTTGTGTTGTCCCCATCACCGTAAATTCCTTACTCTTCGAAGACGTGGTTCATGAAGGTGGCTAACCCACTGAGAAGGAAGGAAGGAAGGAACCTAAAACTTCCGGTTTGGGGTATCCGTTGCCGAGAAGACTCATCCGTTTCGTCGCCAGTACGTCACAATCGCACAGGATGTGCTGCACAGTTTCCTTGAATTCACCACAGGCTCTGCAGTCGTTGTTCAAAGCTAGTTTCATTTTATGGAGCATGTCATTTGTGGTGTAGTGCCCTGTAAGGGCTCCAATGAAAGCTCGGGGTTTGTCCCTTCTGTTGCTCAAAACGAATGCCGATGAGCCTCTTCACGAGGGCACGAATCTTGAGCTGCTACTGGAAATATCACAGAAAAACTGAAATTACTCGAACCCATGCTCTCTAGCATAGCAGGCAGTCAGGGGTTTTATTATATTGCTGCTAAACCTCACAGATTCATCATCATCATCATATCAGCCAAAAGAGGTCCACTGCTGAACAAAGGACTCCCCGAGATTATGTGGATAAAAATTGAGGAAATTATGTCTCCTTTCTACTATGTGTTACTGTTATACACCCTCCTTTAAAACAAAAGTATTGTAATTTGTATAAAGTAGAGGTGTACTTATATTTTTTATTTTATATATACACTAGCTTTCCACCAGCGGCTTCGCTCGTGTGGTCATGTATTATACATATAAACCTTCCTCTTGAATCACTCTATCTATTAAAAAAAACAGCATCAAAATCCGTTGCGTAGTTTAAAAGATTTAAGCATACATAGGGATATAGGGACAGAGAAAGCGACTTTGTTTTATACTATGTAGTGATAATATACAACATACATCCACGGTTATGTTTTTTAGGTCCAGATAATAATGAGGGGCACGAAAGTGAACCAACCGAAGTAGTATCAACCAATGAATATAGTAAGCCAATAACTCAGTTGAATTTAGGAACATGTTCCGCTAGCAAGCTTGAGACACCATTAAAGCAACCCATTATTTTGAACAAAAAATAAACATAATATTTTGCTTTCTCGCTAAAATGTCTTAACTTAGACAGCAATAGGGTAAGCACCCGTAAAAACGTCAAGGCGTAGCACTCAGAATAACGAAGACGCTAAAAATACACGGCTACGGTACTTTTTATACCGCAGTCGCCGACTGTTGTTTTAGTACCTCAAAGCGAGATTATCTTAGGAGCCATAATGTACATACCAGTATGTAGACATTCTTTGATTGAAAGCTTGGAGTTGTAATGTTTTGACATGTCTAGACATGTCTCTTTAACTTTTTCATCATCATTTTCCTAGCCTTTTCCCAACCATGTTGGGGTTGGCTTCCAGTCTAACCAGATGCGGCTGAATATCAGTATTTTACACGAAGCGACTGCCATCAGACCTCCACAACCCAATTTCTGGGCAATACCGATATTCGAAGAATAGACTGGTCAGGCTTTTTGGGCTTCTGACTAACGAGTGTCATAGGTGTTCGTATGACAACCGGGACCGACGGCTTTACGTGCTCTCCGGCACGGAGGGGTCTCGATGTGTTAAGAATGGTCACCCATCCACAGACTGACCTCGGCAAGTGTAGCTTAACCTTGCAGATCGGTTGATCAGCATTGCTATAACTTAGCCACGAGCCCCTCGACATGTCCCTTTAACTGTTACATTAAATAAATTTGACTCGAAAGGTCACTCGTCGAATCTGACTCGGCTGAGCAGCGTTCGGGAAACTTCGTCACGTCCTTTCGCCAACTATACCACAGCGCCAAGAGTCTTCAACCAGTGTGTGTTACCAGTGATGACATATGGCACAGAGACGTGGTCACTCACTATGGGCCTTATAAAAAAGCTCAAGGTCACTCAGCGAGCTATGGAGCGAGCTACGCTTGGTGTTTCTCTACGCGACCAAATCAGAAATGAGGAGATCCGTAAAACAACCAAAGTGGCCGACATCGCCGAAATGAATAGCAAGCTGAAGTGGCAGTGGACACACATAGCTCGTAGAACTGATATCATGCATCGGAAAGCGCAGCGTGGGACGGCCTCCAACGAGACAGATCGACGATCCTGGAAAGGTCACTGGGAGTCGTTGGATGCAGGCAGCATAGGACCGGTCCCTGTGGACGTCTATGGGGGAGGTCTTTGTTCAGCAGTGGACCTCTTTTGGCTGACATGACGAAACAAGTATACATGGCAAGTACGAATGGACCAACAGATGTTTGTTTAATGACTATAGTATGTTTAAAAATTCACGGCAGTATTCCCCGAGGCGTTAGGTGGGGTGAGGTTAATTTACACCCACGTTTCATCGGCATGTTTAGGTTCTATGTAATAGGGCGAGCCTATTGCCATTAACCGGGCACAAATCAAAACTCCGAGCTGCTACTGAGAATTTTATAGAGAAACCCAATAACGCTTTGCTCGACCTGGGAGTCGAACTCGAGTGTAGCAGTCGAAGTAGCAACCACTAGGCTAACAAAAATATCTTTTGCGTCAAGGACGGAGTGTTGAAGGGATAGGAACAAAATCCGGTAATGGGGTTCCAATCCTCGAATAAAACCAATATTTGCAAAGCTTACACGAAGTTCCGCCTGGGTTAGTTTATCTAAGATTGTGTTTGTAAGTACCCTCAATATACTTGAGAAATAATAAAATTGCCGTTCAAAATTTTTGAAAGATTGACACTCATGGACAAAAAACTTAAAAAAAAAATACTATCACGCCTGTAGTTTCCAAAGGGGTAGGCAGACGTGTACTAATGTATAATTGTACATAAACAGTTCGCCATTATGTTTAGGTTCCACGTAAAAGGGAGCGACCCTATTGCCATTAACAAATCCAAACTTCCGAGCTGCTAATAAGAATTTCAAAAATCCAATAAAACTTGCATGGACTTTAGAATCGAACCTAGGAACTCGAGCATAGCAGTCACGGTTACAACTACTGTGCTAAAGAGGCAGTCAATATATAAACATCGATAATCTCGTCTGTCTGCATTTCTCATACTACCTAACTCCTAAGGGCTAATAACAGACACGGTACTTATGGCGATCGGCGATTTAGTCACTTTTCAGAAGCAAAATGTAGCGATCAACATTCTACACCGCACACCTCAACGCCAAGCACGGCGATCGAATCGCTAAAACGAGCGATTTTGAAACTGCGATCGAACGCAGAGAGTCGCCAAAACGCGAGGCAGCATCGAAAAGTGCGATTTTGATACTGCGATCGAACGCAGGGAGTCTCCAAAACGCGATACAGTACCGAAAAGAGCGATTTTGGTACTGCGATCGAATGCAGAGAGTCTACAAAACGCGAGGCAGCATCGAAAAGTGCGATTTTGATACGGCGATCGAACACAGAGAGTCTCCAAAACGCGGGGCAGCATCGTAAAGTGCGATTTTGATACGGTGATCAAACGCATAGAGCTGCCAAAACGCGAGGCAGAACCGAAAAGTGCGCAAAATCGCCGATCGCTGATGATAAAAGTACGCACGTATGCTATAGCCCTAACACTGCACTTTATCTAAGTATAAAGTCTAATTAAAACAAGAAAACGAGCGATGCTCTAAGCTATTTATCTGATGCGATGTGAGCGAGCAAAGCGAAGCTGTAATCCGGCTGTTCCACTCTCAGGATTAGGGGACAACTGTTGCATGTCTGTTAGCAAGATTGTTAATGCAATATACTGGGTTTTGGGATGCAGTATAAACTAGTAAGATTTCGGTTTCATCGTGTTAATTTTAACTAAGATCTTAAATTGACATACGACTTTAAAGATCAATTATAATATTTAGTCAATTTAAAGTATAAGGTAAGAAAATATATATTACTTATAAGTACATATTTACAATAACATTAAATAAAGTAAGCCTAAATAAATGAAAGAAAATCTCTACAAATAAAATAATGTAATAAGATGAATAGTTCCAAAAAAATTAAACTTACATATCTGTATCGTAATATTCTAGTCATTATCACATAAATATATAAATACATGCTCTATATACTTAATAATTCAAATAAATAATGTAAGACAAAGCTTATCATTAATATAATAACATACCTTTATTTTATAATACCCAATAATTATGATTAGTAACTACCGTAGCTAGTAAAAATAAATCCTTCTCTCTTCTAAAATGTCTGTGCCCTACAGGGTCCATAATGATTCTTGCCTAATTACACCACCTTATTGTACATTATGGTATGCAATAAAGAATATTATGAATATGAATATGAAATATAAAAAATTAGTAAATAATGCGAGGATAATCTGCGCATATGTATTCATACTATGACACTAGTTTTCTCTGATGTGTTAGGCAGTAGGTGTAGTTATGTACACACCCATAGTATGTTTCGGTCCCACGTAATAGGGGTGAACTGAAATCCAAGCTCCGTGGTAGTACTAAGAATTTTCTCAAAAGTGTTAATGGGGATTCACTTTTCGAAAATAAAATAACAATCGACATGAGTATTTTACTATGTAAGTAGAAAAATACTTTAAAAACATGAAACGTCTCGAGTCCTAGATAACACCCATCCACGAACCCACCGCGGCAAGAGAAGCGTAACCTCGCTTATTGCGAGGACAGGACGAAAGGTCAATTAAAATTGAACCTTCAATACCGAGTAATGAATGCGAATATGCAAAATACTTGAGAAATGCAGACAGTATAAATTACTAGAAATTCTAGTTGAACTAAATATAGATTTTCATTTCTATTTTGGAATTCATTTGCGACTAAAATAGCGTTGCCAATAAATCCTGTAATTTGTGCGATGGAATTACAAACAGTAATTTGGACTTGCAATAGAATTTGTTTTCATTCTTTAATTATTTACATAATGTTTTATAAAACGTATAAGGTACTAATATTAACAAAATAATAAATAAAAACCAAAATTTCCGCACCTAGGCGTCAAAGTACTCCTCATCGCTGTCATCTGGTAACGTGCCCAGAAGACTGGCAGCATTGCCACGTTGAATGGCAATGCTGATTCTTTGGCCCAAAAATAATCCAGCCCTCTGGTCACGAGTAGCGTCGATACTTGCAATTGAATTGCTAGCATAGGCTAGCGGTTTCGATTGCAACTGGCGAGGTCGTAATTGGAAGTTCAAACCGCAGTGCCGTATGGAAACGCTTTTTGTGTTTTTAAATGCCTCTCTTGTTTAGTTCACAAAATCCTTTATAAAAATACCAAAATAACTGCTTCATTGGTAGTTTGCTACGATATGGGTATTATGTGTATGGGTTTGATTCTCAAGTAGAGCAAAGTAATGTTGTTGAGATTTTCAATAAAATTCTCAGAAGCAATTTGGTGTTTAGATTTGTGCCCGGTTTATGGCAATAGGTTTGTTCCATATTTCATAAATTCTAAAAGCAAACTGTGGGTTTACATTAGTATACTTCTTCGGTATCCTTCTGGAAATACAAGCGTGATGGTATATTAATATATTGTATTGTTTGGAAATCTCAATATGCAGGCGGCTGTTCAGTCCATTTCTGCCTACCCCTTTTGGGAAGTACTTTTAGTAGGTCTTACTAATTAGTTCAGTAACTGTTATATAACGCTGTGACGCAGTAATTGATCATTGATTGTGCGTAATTCACTCCTAATGAGTGCGGGTTACACATTGTGCTAGTTGACTAATAGTTGCTGTTGACGAGTTGACTCGACATTAATTAAGTAGGCTGTAGACTCTGTAGAGTCTGTATACATAGAGAGAATAATGGCCACAGTGTTTTCAGCCGCCGTTTTTAACGAAAATTCAAGTTCAGTTTTTAATTTTTTAATTTTTTATGGCCTCTGTGGCCAGTAGTTCGCGTACCGGATTGCTGATTACGGATGTCCGGGTTGTTCTGGGTTGGATTCCCACATATTTTTTTATGTGATGAATGTAAGTGTTTGAGTTTGTCTGGGTGTTTCTTGTAGGTATATAACAAGTATGTATTTACAAGAAAAGTATATAAGTCTTATATCCATCGTCTATGCCCATAGTACCTATAAGTTAGCTTAGTTAGGGACTAGATGGTGCTCTGTAAATATTTATTTCAAAGCTTACCCAGTATACATAAGGTTGTTTTGTCCAAAATTCACTGTGCATGTTGTACAAAAATCCATAGAAAGTATTTTCATTATTTCGCAATGACATTATACAACGTGGAAGGGACATCGACGCACAAAAGTCGCGACAAGGTTTCACTTAAGGTCAAAAATATCAAAAATAAAATGACCTAGGTCATTCATGTACAAAATGATCGGTTATTACAGATATTGACATTTTTGAGCGCGCAGTGTATTACTAAAAACGCGGTTATAACGCTCCGCGGTGAATGAAATCGCGCGCGCGATCCGAATTAAATGATATAATATTTTTTTAATTATAAAACTAATTTGGGTCGACTGAAATAATGTTTTTTTACACGTTCAAGAAAAAAAAACTGCAGAAAAAATTGCAAAATTAATGAAAATAGTTACGGAAAATTTCAACGCAGGGGGGACCACCACCTTGTATAGTTAAATACCATGGGTATGACCAGATATATGTATGAATGTTGGTGAAGTAAAAAAAGTATGCATGAATCATGCAAGTACCGTTCTGTAGTGTCTGCCCACCCCTATTGGATAAGCAAGAGTGTATGTATGTATTATTGATATTTCCCAGATTAATTTCAATTGATAAGGTTGGCATTATATGAAGAATTAATTAGTCGGCATTACTGTCTCACAGTTGGGCATGGGCCTACATTTAAATGAAAGGGCCTATTTATTAATTTAGTGCGCTTAATGCGTTCATAGAGTTCACCTTCAATAAAATAATAAGTTTTTTAATACCATTGTCAGATGTAATATACCTTAGCAAAGTTGTTTAATTAAAAACTTAATCCTCATTTGAGAAATATACAAATTGAAATTTTCGAAGCGTAATTTCCAAAAATGTTAATTAATTTCGAAAGTATCGAATAACAGAAATTCAATATGAGTATAAGACGACTTTACATGAGTTCATTCATGTTAAATACAATTATAATAATAATATAATAATAATAATAATATAATAATAATAATATTCAACCCATATACTGTCCCACTGCTGGGCACGGGTCTCCACGGGCCTCTCAGTATGAGAGGGATTAGGCTGTAGTCCACCACGCTAGCCTAATGCGGGTTGGCAGACTTCACATGCCTTCGAGAAAATCGGGACATAAAATCGAATAAAATACAATTATTCAAGTAAAATTAGCACTAGGTACCAAAACTTGTAGAGTATAGGTACCTATAAACACTAATGAAAACAGTGCAACAAAATCCTTAAAACATCGTTACAGTCTCTTAAAAGCAACAAACTGTATATAACAGTGCAAAAAACTCTTTAAAACATTGCAACAATTCCACAAACTACTTAAAACAGTGCAACACGCTCCTAAAAACAGTGCAACACGCTCCTCAAAACAGTGCAACACGCTCCTCAAAAACAGACCACCAAAATAGCATCTCGTAACTTCTATGAAATAGTACAACAGATTTCCTCGCGTACTAAACCCAGTTCCTCTAATACTTATACAGCAATTCCGAAAATCCTTCCTAATTTAAAGTCTAAATAGACTTGAACCAGAATCTAATCCGTACAAACTAAGTAAAGCTGTTGAATGCATTTAAATATGAGTTCCCGGGAAAGTGCTGCGTGGGTATGCTACCTAATGTACCGAGCAATGTGTGACGTATTAAAGCTGGGCTTATATAGATACTACCTCGTTTAGTGTTCCTATGCGTGACTGCAGTGCTTGAGGGCCTGGCTTCGATTTTCGGGTCGAACAACCTGTTGTTGGGTCTTTTTATAAAGACACTAGCTTTCCGCCAGCGGCACAGACAGACAGACAGAGTTACTTTCGCATTTTTAATATTAGTAAGGATTTGCGTTAATAATTAAAACGGTGAAGAAGAACATCGTGAGGGAATTTGCTTACTTTGTGGTGCGCAAAGTCATTATTATAGATCCCTGCCACCCGGGGAAGCGGCAGCGTATGTCGAACTATATCGACTAAAAACCACACTAGCCTTCTTCTTCTTCTTGCTTCTTCTTCTCTCTCTATTTTAGGGCCTCTAGTTAAATTATAGAGTATTAGCGGACCGTCTGGACCGCATGCAAATTTTATTAAAAAAACAACTGCTTTTGGTACATTTTTCATTGATACTTCGCTCCTATTAGTCGTAGCGTGATAGTATATAGCCTATATAGCTTTCCTTGATAAATAGGCTACCTGACACTGAAAGAACTTTTCAAATCAGACCAGTAATTCCTGAGAATAGTGCTTTCAACTTAACAAGGAAACTCTTCAGCTTAGTTTTCTAAAAACATAACTTCATGTTATATGGATATGCACAAACCATTTGTTTTTAGTGTATAATATTAGTATCTTTACATTACAATAGGTTACAACTTTATTTCTATCCTAACCTTTACCGGAGAACTTAGCTTAGCTCTGAGCTATTTCAAAAAGTAAAACTCTCGCTAACAGAAAAACAAAATGTGCTTAAAAACGTTTCAGTTTGAAAAGCTTTTCCTGAATTCGAATTTGCAAACCCAGTCAGGCTCGCTCTTCGAAATGTAACAAATCTTTTTCGAATTCCATTTGCCTATTTGGCTGTCGAATGTCGTTACTCGACACGGAGTATTTGTTAAAATTTTTAGTTTCGCAATATTCGATTTTAGGCTGTTTGGATCTGACTTTTAAAATGTATTTTTTTTATTCCAATGACGTTGTTTTAGTGGATATTTTTCAGTTTGTAGTATTTTCTGCGTCAGGTTGAATTGAGATGTGTTTTTGGACAAGATCTGAACAGTTTCTGAGTTCTGCAGTCTCATACAGTTTAATGCAATGTTATTGCTTGCTGCATCGTACGATAAAAGGTCATCTTTTATTGAAAATGTATTGCAATCAGCCGCGTATACCTACAGGATTCATATAATGATTACTCAAAAGTGTCCATAAAAGGTATGTTTAGGTCCCATTTAATTAGGGGCGAGCCTGTTTTCATTATTAATAAACCATTACTTATTTTATATGGGCTTTGTTACCTGAAATAAATGGAAATAATAAAATAATAATTAACCGGGCACAGAAACAAACTCCGAGCGAGAATTTCATAGAAAAACCAACAACACAACTCGACCCGGGAATTGAACCCAGGACCTTTAGCGTAGCAGTCACGCTTGGGACCACTAGACTGACGAGGCAGTATATCTTTATGATAGGTACTAAATTGAATCTCCACACTTAAGAGGCACACGCGTTCACTTTAATCAAAACTGGCATAAATTGACTTGAATTGTACCTACCAATAATTCAATTCAACTCGAACAACCCTCGTTTAACTCTGTCATCTGTTCCATTTAATCCAACAACGGCTACAATTCTGCCAAGCTCCTAAAACCGTGGGCGTGATAAAGCTATTTAGATTCAACCCACCGTCATGAGCGTCGGCAAACACATTAGGCATGCAAATGGCGGTAAACGTCTGTGTAGATCCCTTTAGACCACTGGCCAGCGTGGCCTCTCTCTAACGTGATGTAGTAAATGTAGTATGGATTTAATTTGCTTGTTTTTTATTTCTTAATTGAAAATTTAATGAGCATATTCCTTTTTTATAAATTTTGGGCACGGGTTTCTTTTAATAATGAGAACGGTTAGGATAAAGTAAATTATGCTTGATATAAGTAGATAATAGTAAAAAATGAAAAAAATACAGTTAAAAGTAACATCAACTCAAATATTTGTAATTTTCGTTTTAAAATAGCTTAACTTTATGCAAGTTTTTTAAGAAAATTTATCAATTTAGAATCACGTCGAGCCGTAATTTAAAGAATATGTGGTATCAAAATATTATCTACGTAATAATGGTATTAAAATAAGTAATCACGAATTTACGAAACATAAAAAATACACGCGGGAATCTAGTGACAACATGTACTAAAATACCTAAAACAGTGGAGCCTTAACCTTTGCCCAGCAGTGGGACAGTGTGGGCTAGAAAAACAAGCGGTGGCGCGCTCTAGAAGTACACTCCTTTTAAGTAGACCTAAGATAGTATTTCTTTTTCTTTTTCGGATGGTTCGCTGAGTTGACGGTCAACCTCCAGTAATGGAGAGGCCATAACTGGAGGTTGGCCGTCAACTCAGCGAATTTCTCCTGAAGTTGTGCCAAGCGAAACAGATCTTCGACGCTAGCAATTCTGGTAATTGCGGATGTTTCTTAACCAAGATTTCTTTATCCACAGATTACTTAATAGTACGTCACTTGATTACGTCGCTTAAGTATTTAAGATAGGACATTTAGTGTAGGCCAAATGAAGAGACAAATTGCAGAAGGCGGCTGCCGAAAATAGAACTCATTAGGAGAGGCTTATGTTCAAATCTTTTTAAGTGCGACATCGATTCAGCATATTCAGTTTTTACCTCACAAAATCTATAAATATATTTTTTTTGTCGTCGACCATTAAAATAACGCAATAGTATTAGCTTTTACAGCATATTCAGTGACGTCACATGTCACCCTGTCAATATCAAGGGGTCGGGTGTCAATAACTTTTAGGGGATTTAAAACCCCCTATGACGTGGGTAGTTTGCTAAGCTTTATAATATTTGTGATGACTGCGTGGTTTTATTGATTTCATTTTTCGTGATATGAGTTTTTTTATGTCATACTACACGCTTGTATTCCCCGACGGATAAGGCAGAGGTGGGTACACTTACAGTTCATCGGTATTGTTTAGAGAGGCGAACCTATTGCCACGAATCGAGGCACAAACCTTCCACTGAGAATTTTATAGAGAAAGATAATAACACTTTGCTCGGCCTGGGATCCAAATCCAGGACCTCGAACGTAGCAGTCGCGGTTACTTCCACTATAGGCTTACGGGATATCACAGGATAATGCCTATGCCAGTCAGTTATTAGACGCACGATATCATATTAACGATGGAACGCTGACGTCAACGCCTAAGAAAAAAAAGAAGTGTGCCAAGTGCCTATATAGCAATTTACGTCATTAGTAGTTTCCCTGTTGACACACACTTGCCTTCTCCGTGACGTCATACGCGTATAACCGGTTTACGCGGGTTATTATTGAACTGGAGATGAGCGGAGATAACTGGATTATACCGGCTCGTACTAGTCTATAAACGCTACGTGTTGACGTAATTTTGTGTTTATAATATTATTGTTGTGTGTGGAGTAATGTAGTAATAGAACATGTTAGCGAAATTGAATTTCTAAATAAGCTGAGAGATTGAAGATAACACAAACGTAGACATCACAGTTCGCCACTATGTTTTAGGTCCCATGTCATATGGGGCCAGCCTATTGCCATTATACGGGCACAAATTCAAATTCCAAACTGCTACTGAGAATTTCATAAAAAATCCCAACAACAGCTTGCTTAACCTGGGAATCGAACGCAGCATCTCAAGCGCCGCAGGTGGCTTACGGCAATGAGGCAGTTAAAGTGAGGCAGGAATAAAATATATATTTTTTACAGTTCCGTGATCAGCAATTTTTAGAAATATTGGTAGTTGCTCTACGAGGAATATTTTAGGTGCTGTGTGTGTGTTATAATTTTTTGCCTAAATTTTCTTCCCGGAATGATAAATCAGTGAGTACCTACAAAAAGCTTTATTTTAAGCTTTATTTTAACCTTTAATTTTAAGCGTATTTATATTTAGTAATTATATTACGTTTAAAATAAATAAAACCTTCGTGAAAGCGAGTTAAAAATAAAGTTAGTTAAGCCATTCAGGCTTATATTGCCTATATGACGGACATGATAAATTACTGCTAGTGTTGACATTTTAATAATGAACTTAGAAGGCCTGCACTCTATTTTTTGAAAGCTTTTCTGTGTTTTGTTGTTTATATAAATAATTGAAGACTATTCGCTGATGTCAGTGCAGTAGGTATATTATCCTTTTTCACCGACTTCAAAAAGGAGGTGGTTATCAATTTGTCCGTGTATTTTTACTAGCCGTTCCCCGCGCTGTTATCTATTTTTCCTAAAATCCTCTCTTAGTAGATGCCTACTCATAATAACTCTATGTGAACTAAATTTCTGGTCAATTCGTGCAGTAGATTGAGCTGTGATTTTCCTTTATTATGTAAAAGAAAGTCGACTAGCTTTCTGCCAGCGGCTTCGCCCGCGTGGTCTGGCTATTCCTTATAAGTTATTGAAACAAATCTATCCCACGGGAATCATACATTTTACTGGGATAAAAAGTAGCCTATGTGCTATTCCAGACCATAATCTATGTCTGTGCCAAATTTCATCCAGATCCGTTCAGCCGTTCTGGCGTGATTGAGTAACAATCACATGCTTACCTACAA
Source organism: Acronicta psi (assembly GCA_946251955.1). Taxonomy (NCBI): domain Eukaryota; kingdom Metazoa; phylum Arthropoda; class Insecta; order Lepidoptera; family Noctuidae; genus Acronicta; species Acronicta psi. Next base: position 6,101,207 of record OX276493.1, on the reverse strand, counting down.
TGCTGACATTATTAACAAGAGACGGAATGATATGGTTTGCACCTCTAACTCAACTTCAAAACATGTATTTATAATTAGATTTTTTCCTTTTCTAGGCCCATTTCTGTAGAGAACTAAGTATTTATAAGTTAAATTATTTTTGCTGCAAAAAGCGAATAAATCAGTACCTACAAAACATTTCTTATGACCAAACAGAAGATTTACTCGTAGTTTGCAAATAAAATAGTTTTTTGCAAAGTATACACATTTACTTTACTTTAATAATATATAAGTTTATATGTAGTTGCTAATTCCTATAGATTTTTGTACTGGCTAGCCTGAAACACAGGTCCAAACTAGTTCAGGCATATACATGAAACTGTGCTCTATTTAAAGTGTAAGATAATTATTGTAAAATGTATGTGAACTTTTTCTAAATAAACATTTTTATTATTTTTATAATCATCCAGCCATCCATCCAAGTTTTCACATTTATAATATTAGTAGGATTTATTAAGCAAAAATAGCCTTTAAATAAAACAAGCTAAAAGTTATGCTTTTAACCAAATAAGTCTTTCAAACTACCCTACAGTTTAGGACCTCAAAAATGTGGTTGTGTGGTCGCAATTTACCACAGGCCGAACTTTTAAACAAACTGGGTTGTGGTCCGTGTGACTGAGTATTATTGCTTGAGCTAAAATATTGGTTTTGAGTATTTACTTCGTTTTTAGAGGGTTGAATTTAACTGCCTCGTTAGCCTTGTGGTCGTAGGCACGATTACTATGCTCGAGGCTCTGGGTTTCATTCCCAGGTTGAGCGTTTGAACAGGCTCGCCCCCAATTACATGGTACCTTAACAGACCGGCGAACTGTGGGTGTACATTAGTACATCTCTGCCCAACCCTTAGAGGAATACAGGCGTGATGGTATGAGTATTTACATCGCTTATATGGGTGTCGAATTTACAGTTACGTTTCGTGTATAAACGAGATCGTAGCTAAGTTATATCTACGTTGATAGCCCGAACTTCAAGGTTAAGCGCGCACCGCGGTCAGTCTCTGGATGGGTGACCTTTCCTAAAACAGCTTTCTGTATTACATAGGATCTAAATATACAGAGGAACTGTGCGTGTAGGTGTATTAAAACCTCTGCCTAACCATTTGCAGAAAACAGGCGTGACGATACTTTATTTTCTTTCTTTCCTTTCTGTTTGCTGACGATACGATAAGAAGAAAGAGTTTTGGGCGTATGTAGTGTATGAAAAAGAACACGTTAGAATAGAATATTCTTAATATATACCACGCCTCATATCACGCTTGTATTCCCCAAAGGGGTAGGCAGAGGCGTACTAATGTACACCCACATTTCGCCGATATGTTTAGGTCCCATGTAATGGGGCGAGCCTATTTCCATCAACCGGGCACAAAGTCAGACTCCGAGCAGCTACTGGGAATTTCACGGAAAACCCTAACAACACTTTGCTCGACCCGGGAATAGAACCCAAGACCTGTAGCGTAGCAGTCGCGCTTGGGACCACTAGACCAACGAGATATTCTTTATTGCACACCAAAAACCAATGTAACACACACACACACATATTGTTATTATAATGTATGCCAATTATTATAAGTGTTATCAGTGTATACTAATATTATTAAGAGGTCAATTTTGTGAGGTTATTTATTATTACAATTTACCAAGTTAAAGTAAATACAAGATCTTGTCTGAATAAAAGTGGAAAAATATACAAATGGAATTCTTTAATTGCATACCCACGTAAGACAACTTTAAGTGAAACGAGAAAGCAAAATAAGTGAATAAACATTATCAAAGAGCTAAAAACAGATCAAACAGCCAATCTGCTAAGCGTTTGTACGAGTACTGAAATGCTTATGTAAAATGCTGGGGTAAATAAACTGTATCATGATTTATATACCTACCTACTATTGAGAATATTACTAGCTTTAATTTATAATGTAAAAGCAGTGTTAGCTTAGTGCCACCACAGTATAAATAATAACAGAATGGCCACTCTCCGCCCCTCCCTAACGTCAGATACCTCAGGTCCCCCGCATTCGGCCGGTGTTCTTGCCGGACTGCCAACAAACCCTACGCACCGTCACGCACACATTTGCACGTGTACAAACGTAATTTTGACAAGTTTGACGGTTGGTATTGTAGTGTGCAGCGTCGGAAAGTTGGTATGGAGTGTCAAAGGTGTGGTGTTACTGTGATTTCGAAACCAAAGTACGTAAGTTTTTTTTTATTTCTTCTCTCTTCATTTTGTTTTTGCTTTTTATTTACTTGATTTTGTATCGTGTGTTTTTTTCGTCTTTCTTTCCTCTTCTTACCTCTGAAGTGAAAAATGCGCCCTATTATTGTGTAAGATATAAGAAGTATTTTCCTTTATCAATCCATCCAAACACCCATTCATTAAAAGCCCAAATTCATCTGATTCTCGATGTCAGTCTTACACAGATACACATAGCCTAGTCTACATTATGTTAGTAAAGAGTCCAATTATGTTTCAAACAAGAATACATTCGTAATGCATATTTCAAAGATCGTAGGAGATCAAACAACGGAGTGTGTATGTCCCCCGATATACCCGGGGAATAATTTGTATCAGATTTACTTTGTGCTATTCCAGTGCAAAGATATATGAATATTTCTTTTTCTTTTATTTGTCGAGTGGCAGATTACAAGGTTATCACTTATGTTTTGACCTGTCAACGAACGAACGATATTCATTTAATACAACTATGTAATATAATAAAATCGCAATATCTACCTACTCCCTGAAATCTCGGACTATAAATAGAATCCTGAAATTTGGTTTGTGGGGGTTGCTTTATAAATTAAATACATAAAGATATCCGATAGAAAGGAATTGTTCAAGTTCATAGGAGATTGACAAAAATGATCAAAGTTCATTGTTAAATCCATACTTAGACTTTCGATGATCTATTTTTGATTAAAAATAATTTATTGACTACGAGACAAACTAAAACTATTGTTGGAGCATAACCGTTTCCCGTCTTCAATGAATAATTTTATTGAACGGGTGAAGAAAACGTATATTTTAATAAAAGGAATAATAATTAAAAATTATGAACGAATATCAAGTACAACGCTAGATGGCGTGAGTGGTAACGTCTTGAACAACTATAGTTATGTACTTAATATACATCTACACATATTTTGTCAATACGTTGTTGGTGTTTGGTGTTCGTTAAAAAGGCAAAATCAAGGCAGTTATTAAAAAATTAAAACTCGGTACTCGGAGTTTGGATTTGTGTCCGGATAAGGGCAATAGGCTCACATATTACAAGGCGCCTGCGAACTGTGCGTGTACACTGTAGATTAATACACTTCTGCCTAATCCTTTGGGAAATACAGGCATGATGATTTGTTTTTACGTTATTTATGTAAAAGAAAACATATTTTGACAGTCGTTCGACACAGAACATGTAACATCTTAACTACTTTTCTATATTTTTCTTTCAGTCAAACCATTCGCAATTCTACGTGGGTATTTTGTAAATTGGAAGCTGTCGAAAGGGATTTAACGCTGTCGTTTAACGTGGGTGCGAGGTAAGGTCTACCCGCCCTTGTCACTACAAAATAGACGAACGTCAACGGTAAATGTCACTGAATCAGTTTGGAATTGAAATGAATATATATATGGATATCCTTTATCCTTTTCCTTTTAAAAGTCAGAGGTAATGCCTTGGATATATTTTATAGACTGGATATATTTGATATATTATATCAAATATATAAAATAATTGGAAATATAATACGTAACAAGACCTCATTCGATGGAAACCCAAAAACACTTTTTGCTCGATCAAGGAATCGAACCCATAACCTCTAGCGTAGTGGTGTTTACGAGCACTAGATCAATAAAGCAGCCTATACCTTTTTTTAACCAATAATCAACATAAACCTAACAGAGTTTACAACCAATGCGATAGTGACATATTATTACACAATTTAAAAATATTAACAAACAATAATACCTACAACTTGAAAGACACACACACAGAAATAATTACAGAATTTGATACATTTAAGATTATAGATAGACTGGATAACTTTGATATTAACAACTTTGATAAAAACACAAAAATAAGCCAATCAGAGGCATACAGTGACAATTTATACAGTCACCTTTACGAATTCCGCCAATAAGTAATTAAAAATATCAACCTTACGCTCAACATTGTTGATTAGCGTATAATTGCGATTTTTTTAATGATCTAATACATTAACTTTAGAAATAAAACGAAAAGTAGAAAGAAAGTATCAAAATGACGACAGTTTAAAGGCTTAAGAAGCCGGCTAAGAGAGGGAATTAAAATGGCCCTGCCCTGTTAACCGGTTTTCTATACTAATATTATAAAGAGGAAAGATTTGTTTGTTTGTTTGTTTGTAATGAATAGGCTCCGAAACTACTGGACCGATTTCTAAAATTCTTTCACCTTTGGAAATCTACATTATCCCCGAGTAACATAGGCTATATATCATCACGCTACGACTAATAGGATCGGAGTAGTAATGAAAAATTATGCAAAAACGGGGGAAAAAATTATAAGACCACGCGGGCGAAGCCGCTGGCGGGAAGCTAGTATAATAATAATCCTGTAATTTTTACAATAATGGTGCTTTTCGAAGATTTTTCAATCTAATCTTTTCAGACTTATACATTATACATAGATATAATTTAATTAAACGGTGTCAAAATCTTAAAGGTCCAGATGAAAAAATCTTCGTAAAATAAATTATATACACACATATAAACGCACCTATATTCTCCGGAGGGACAGAGGTGTAGGAATGTACACCCACAGTTTACGACCCATGTAATAGGCGCAAAAATGAAAAATTTACTTCGAGTTGTTACTGAGAATTTCATAGAAAAACCCTACAACACATTGATCGACTTGGGAATCGAAGCGACTTCTGACCCAAACTTCTGTGCGTGTATATTGATTAGTACATCTCTGCTTAGCCCTACGGGGAGTACAAGCATAATGGCATGTAAAATAACATACAACGGCAATTTAATACGCGCGTGGGAATAAGACGCATATTAAGTATATGACGTACCTCGCAAATATCGTTTTAAATGCGTCTGCCTCCCATTTCAAATTACTATTTCCCAACTAAGCTCGTAATATGTCTATGGCCTTCTCATAATTATAAACTTTTAATAAATACATACTCATGTTTTCACTAAATATTAACTGAGCTCAGTTTACGAAACTTTATATTAAAATAAACCATACCAGAAAATCTCTGGAAATAATTTTCAGTTGCGCTCGTCTGAAATGAAAACGTTCGTTGGCAGGTGATGTTTTTGATGTCGAAATTGTAAATATAGTAACGAATACGTTCTTGGAAATGATCTTTTATCTCCTTACCGGATTATCCGTATATTTTATACACGATAGTATATAAATAGCACACTTTTCCTGGATCGTATATTTCAATTAATTCGTGCCCATGTAGGTAAAAGTTAGTTTATTATATATATCGTAGTAACAAGTTGTTTTATTTTACTTAGAATGAAATCTGAATCAGCGGTTCGCTACTGGCGCCCAATGTGGGACTACCTAATACGTAACTGAACATTACATATACTAATTTTATTGCAAAATAGCTCATTCAGGTAATGTTAGCATTCCAAAGTAAGAGATTCAATCTTGAAACTTTAGTAAGTCAAATAGTGGCACCCAATGTGGGCCCATCTGATTCGAAGCTGTAGATAAAAATACTATTTCGATTCCATGTTTCATTTTGATATAGTTTATTTAGATGATATTTGCATTCAAGGCTAGTCCTAAAACTTTAATGTTTCAAAGTAAGCTATTAGTGGCGCCCACTGTGGGACTACGGACCGCCATCTAATTTATTGTGTTTATTTATTTTGTTCATAAAATTACGCCTAGCTGAGCACGGAGTTGCGTAATGAATAAAGTTTTAACGAGTTTAGTGTACACATTGTGACGTCGCCATTCGTTGAGACGTGTTATAAAATATTGAATGCTACTACTTTCTATGACTTTCAGAAAAGTGTAGATATAATCTACATTGGCTTAGATAAATCTATTACAAGTTTGTTAAGTTTTTGTATGCTCAAAGAATTTGTAAGCAATATAAGAAAAGGGTTTTCTGAAGACGTCGTCTAGCAATTTCGTAAAAGTTTTATTTGATTTTATGAGAACTTTTATATATTCTATGTACGTGATAGTCGCGCGATGTAATCTGTAGATAAACTTAAAAGTAACTAGGATAAAAGTTGGACAAAACCATCATGCCTATACTCCCCTGAGGCTTAGGCAGGGGTGTTCTAACGTAAAATCACAGTTCGCCAGTATATTTTTAGGTAAGTACCACGTTATTAAATTGCTAATCAATACTATGGGAACGAAATATGAATAAATCTTGAGAAATTGCTGAAGGCAGCCGGGGGAACTAAGAGGGCTACATTTAGTATTAGATGCCTCATTATTATAGTGCTCAGAAGAAGTTCGAACTTTGGATATGTGCCTGGTTAATGGAAATAGGCCGGTAAACTCTGAGGGTACAATAGTACACCTCTGTCCAACCCTTCGGGGACACTGGTTTGCTGGTATGTCGCAATACTCTAAAACACTCATCTCAGACCGCACAATTCTTTAGAAAATTTATGTTATGAATTAATCAATCATATTATATTGCTATATGCCTATTCCCCCCCCCCCATGTTTACAGTTCACTTAGTTCTTATTTCGTACTTAGCGTCAATCACTACGCATCACCAGGCTGACACGTTATTTTCTTAGAGAAAAAAAGCAAATTACCCGCAACTTACCGCACCAATAAGCAATAAAAACATCTGAAGAGTGCTCGAGATGGTGGGCGTTGTTAAGGTGTGTTCAGACTGTATTATATTTCACGGTGAATTCCCGCAGTTATGTTAAAGTTGCTGTCAAAAAATTTATACCTACCTGAGGTATCTAGTGACGCTTTGGTAATTTTTTTGGTGACTTTAGAAGTTCAATTAATTTTTGAGAAAAGAGTTTTATACTGGTAGCACTTTGTTGAAGGTGATAACATTCTCTAGAAACTGGTAAGTTGCTGGAGTTCGTCCGGTCTGGTATTCGCATTGCCAAATATTTTGCCGCTAAGCAATATTGTGGTAACATTATTGTGTTCCGGTTTGAAGGGTAATGTAGACATTTCTGGCAAATGAGGTCTTTATAAAAGCAAGGTCGGTGTTGCTGACGTCTATATGCTGCGGTTGCCGCTTCCCATCAAATTATATTAAAAAGTTATTCTTTCGTTTCATACGTAACATATGAAAGCGAAAACAATAATAAAGTAAAGCGGAGATTTTATGACCCATAAGTTTGTAATGTATGTGATAAGAAATAAGTATACGTATTTCACTATTTTGTAACTGTTAGACTATGTGTTTACTACTATACCTATGCTATAAACGGAAAGAAAAAAATGAATACATTATGAACGCGCCCTTAGGGTAACCGGGGAAAGAGAACGCCGCGGGCCCAGTGGAAGGAGGGAACAAGTCGTTTCATGCACCTTTAAAAACGTGGGTGTGTAACGTTTCATTCATGACTAAGACCTCATTACTTATATTTAGAATTTCGAACGAAAGGAAGCTTTAATAACTGTCATTTGGACGCCATTTTCTGGGGAGGGAGAAATGGTTAATTAATCTTTGTCAATTTTATTTTTGTAAGAGTATGAAGTTACGTTAATTGAATCAGTTTTAGAAGAGCTGCCTAGCCCTTTAACACAGTAGATATATATATCTCGAGATATACCTCACATACCTCTAAGAAACTTAGTATAAAAATTATAGGTGAGGTTAACTAAAAATGTATGCCATAATGAAATTAAAAAAAAAATTATTATAATATTTATTAATTTATGGTACCACTGTACACGAACCCTAGTTTGGGTTCTTATTTGAATATTTTATTGTACCAACACTGATTCTATTGGATGTCGAAGTACGGTACATTATTAAGAGTTCGTTTTTACGATGTTAGCTACGGAATATTGGAAATACGGTCTCCTTTCGCATTCGTATATTAAAGAATTTCTGATTACCTTTGTTTTTATTCAGAAAGCAACAGTGTATCACGTAATAATAGAAAGAGTGATTGACATCTTTGCGGTATAAAAGAGGACGATCTTATATTCTATATATATGTCCACTGCTGCAACGCTACAGTATCCGATATTTAGCTTTTATCTTTGAGAAAAATGATGAAGATAAAGTGACACAGATTTAAAAGAATATGCGAAGTTGGTTAACAATGAATGAATAAACAAAAGGCGACTAACAAAAGCGAATAGTTTACAATTATTTAAAATACAGATTTTTTAAATTTGAGTCATTTTTGCTTTAATTCAGAACAATAATTTATTTTGACCATATTGTATCAAAAATTCTTGACTACCCCAAAGGGTGCTTAATCTCATTTTCACACAGAATAGCTCTGTGGTCTTGATTAATAGAGGCAGTGTATTCAAAGAATCTGGGGACGTGTAGGGTAGAATGTGCGGGTGTTACACTACATTCCTCTTTTAATTGTTAGCTGTACGCAGAAGCAAATGAGAATGCCTTTGGTTTGCCTCGCAAAATATATGGCGGCTTTTTATTGGAGTTATTTTCATAATTAGGGTGATGTGAGAGGTCTGTCGACAATACGCCGATCTTATCCGGGAGGCCTTTCAAAAAGGTCAGCGGGCCAAGTTGCAATCTAATGTTCGTATCAACGAACGAATAGAAACAAAATGTATGGGAATGTCATTTTTGTAAACGTTAACATTTTTGTAAACGTTCGTAAGCCTATTCATTCGTCGATTGCAACTTGGCTAGGCCAGCAGCTGTGTACTAAGAGTCTTTACTAAATACCCGTCGAGTAATTAAAAAAATGGAGGACATAACAGAAAAACCAACGTTCTCCATAATTTGCTGAATACTGAATTCAGGCTTTGGTCGTAAATGTCTTGTTTCAATCCATCTGTTACATTAAAACATAAGTATTTCATTTGAAATTAAACTTCAATGCGCAGCACTATCTACCTATTTACATTGGTTTGGCACATATAAGTAAAGTTGTGCCACCGCATTGAAACCGCTAGAGCGTCCTGTATTACGTTCTATGAGAGAGTTCAACTTTGTCTTACATAAGGCTGTGTTTCTCTAACGGATAATTAAAAGCTATGCTAAGACCGAGTATTATCAATGTCATATATTTTATTTCAATTGAGCGTGTTACGAAAAAGGTTTTGAGCATGAATGTGGATGGATATAAGGGAAGAGGAAGACCGAAGAAAAGGTGGATGGACTGTGTGGGAAAGGATATGACCACGAAGGACGAGATGACGGCTAATAGAAGAAAAAGACATACTGCACCGACCTCGAGTGAATAGGGATAAGGGCAGGAGGATGATGATGATGATTTTTTATTTCAATTAGACCATTACTAACGAATAATTTTGAAATATCTAAAACTGGTTCTTCAAAAAGGTTATATTACTTACTGGCGTAGTAGTTACTCGCTTCCGACCGGTGTATAATAAGATGTATGTACAAGGACGAAGCAAAAAAAGTATGCAAGAATTATAGCTTGATGTTGTAGTCAAGCCTGCTTAGGAGAGCACGTAAAGTCGTCGGTCCCGGTTGTCATACGAACACCTATGACAATCGTTAGTGGAAGTCAGAAGCCCAAAAAGTCTGACAACCAGTCAATCCTTCGATATCGGTATTGCCCAGAAATTGGGTTGCGGAGGTCTGATGGCAGTCGCTTCGTGTAAAATACTGATATTCAGCAGCATCTGGTTAGACTGGAAGCCGACCCCAACATGATTGGCAAAAAGGCTAAGAGGATGATGTTGTAGTCGAGCGTACGAACGTCATCTCGCTTATGTACCTGTATCACGCATCGGGATCGAAGCGTTTATATACGTGACTGGGGTGTAAATCTTTGGTCTTTGTAGTAATACAAATACTTATTCCATGCAGAAATCAAATCCATGGCAGACCAATCGGTCAACCACTACACAAAATCTTTGATATTCCGAGAATTACAATGCATTTCGAGCTCAAAACTTCTTCTTCGAACTAATCCCAAGCTTTACTTTTTACCTTCTATACCTTCAGCATTTCTTTGTATACCCACATAATGGAAATTTTCAACTAAATGCGAGGTAACTTGCGGTGACTCATCTATCTAGATGATACACGGTTAAGTTGCGCAGTTGCTCTTAAGTTGAGAACTTGAAATGCAAGCTGTAGTGAAAAGACATTGTAATTACTTTGCCAGTTGTTGAAATGCAATTAGCATTGTAAAGTTTGGTACTTACGTTTGCAGTTTTAGTCTTAAATATAGTTTCTATTTAAGTAGATTTTGAAAATACTATTTCTTCAAAAGGTTATTTTGGATATTTTCTACCATGGTGCCTGGAATTTAAACTCGGTAAAGATCTTTGAGTTTGTTTCGGCGTTCCTTGTCAGAGGAATTTTCGCTTAGGAAATATCGATATCCCATTTTCGGACATTATAAATAATAATTTAATAAAAACCAAGCAAATGCTGCTTAACTTTGCAACTGTCAGAGCTCTCTTGCGCCCTTTTAAAATTAAGACAGTCATAGTACTTTAAATAATAATTTCTATTATTTAAGGATTTGGATATATGTATATCAATTACAAATGTACACAAAGTTTACTGCAGATGATACTGTAAGATGTGTTAATTGTTTTTCTATCACTACCTATCTATATAATAAAAATTATCAAGATAACATTTTAGGTAAAATTAAAGGAGAACATTTTTTCTTTTTAGTGATGAATCTAAGAAAATGTCGTAATCACCATTAATCTATATCCTATAAAAGAAAAAGGCTAACTCCACAAGAAAATATCCCAAAATGACAAAATGCTAACCTCACTGACTGTAATTTTTATGAATGTGTGTAATTTTCGAGGGAAACGGAGCGCACAAAGTAGCAATTTTTCTCTCTGAAGTGGCGCCCCGAGTGGGACTACCCGCCTTATCGTAATGAAGGTATTTTCATAAACTACCCTCGTGTTGCTTCATTAAATTGGTTTTATACCTAAACGATAAACGTCTGTGGTCTAGTGGTTCGAGTACCGAACTGCTGATCACGAGGTCGTGGGTTCGATTCCCAGACACAAACATGTATGTGAGGAACTTAGGTGTTTGTGTTTGTCTGGGTGTTTCTTATATATTATAAGTATGTATTTACAAAAAAAGTATATAAGTATTATATCCATTATCTAGTATAAGCTTTTGCTTAGTTTGGGACTAGATGCTGCTGTGTAGAAATGTCCCAAGATATTTATTTATTTATTTATATAGCCAAGTAGGGTCAACTTAAGGTTATTACGTTGTAATACTAGAAATTCTAAAAAAATATTAAGCTTTTCAAATGGCACCCACAGTGGGACTTAAAAAGTCCCATCGTGGGTGCCATTTGTTTTTTGTAAAGTAAAACACTCAGTGAGTTGGTAATTTCGTTTATCTGTCTTCTTACAAAAATATAAAAGGGGTGCTTCATAACCTTTTACTTGTTATTTTCTTTGAATACTTTAGGTTTTGTAGGTTTTTAACATAACATTATTCTTTTAATTTAAGTTTTTTTTTAGTAATATTAACAGATAAAAACGATTTGGTTATATAACAGGGTTATATTTACAGTTGAAATGATGTAAATAATATATCTCGATTTTTTTAACCATGTATGATCGCTTGATTTGCTTTTGGAAAATTAAAAAAAAAATAACATTAATTATAAATCTTCTTATATATTTTAAATCTCAGGCACTTCATTAAAAACGAAATACCACAAACTTACAGACCAATCACGATATTTTGGAAACTATGAAGCTTTACCAATCTTAAAATTTGGCAGGTACGTTCCTTAGTAAAAGAGAAAAAAAGGAGGGTAGACTACACAATTTCATCACAGCCGAAATACCCTCTTTTTGCCTATAAATATTTTGTAAAACAAAAACGATCAATCATTTAGACGCTTTGTTGATTAAAATTTAATTAGAATCTGCTAGAACTATTTCTGTCTCTTTTTGTCATAGGATATAATAGTTGGCAGAGAGAGACGGGAGATCTGTCTGTTGTTTTCCGTGTGCAGGTGAAACTCATCAGGCCGTGGTTTCTTAAGTGCTTAGAAAGATAAAGCGATTGATAAGCGTTTTATTGTTGGTCGGGTTTACGGATGGATAGCAGAATGTTGATAAAAAAGTTTTGTGAGTGCCACGATAAAGATAAATACTAATTATTTTCAACCTACTTCAAAAAGGAGGAGGTTCTCAATTCTTGTTGAGTTCGATTTGATAGATCATACTTCAGAGGTGGTCCCATAAAAATTTAATCGAAATCAGTCGAGGGGTTTTAAAAAAATCAACAAATATCTAAAATAACCTAACCTAAATTTTAAATTTAGAAAACCCACGACATGAAATGTTTTTATCATTTTGTGGTGGCGGCCATCTTGGATTTGAAATGTAGTATTCTCCTAGTTAAGCCCTTTCATTTGGTACCCATATTGAGGGAGTTGTGAAAAAATATGTAATTCGTTATTTTATGGCGGCGGCCATCTTGGACCAATTTTCATCAAACATAGCTAAGAACGCTCCCGACTAATTCATCTTTCAAATAAAAAAAGTAAAATAAAAATCGGTTTATCCGTTCGGGAGCTACACACACACACGTTAAACTTATAACACCCAGTCGTTTTTGCGTCGGGGGTTTATAAAAAATTATACTTACATGATGTTAATATCGTTTACTCTGAAACATCGCTGTATCATTGGAGCAGTGCGTTTAGTTAGTCTATATAGGTAGGTAGTTACATAGGTAGGCTAAAAATACATCTTGTTTCCACTAAAATTTTTAAATACAAACAAACCACCTTCGAAAAGCACCCAGGAACTAAAAAGCAAAAAAGTCATTGGTATTTAATTTACACTACGATTTCTAACAAAGGCCCCGACTCCAAATTTGTTAAAAATCGTGTGTAAAACACTAATTATATTTTGGTTTTTAGTTCCTGGGTGTTATTTGAAGGCGATTTGTTTTTATTTTATTAATAGTATTTAAAAATGTGGGTTTATACGTTCGACTCGTACCTGACCGGGTTTTTGTATAACATAATAAAAGTACCCAGAGACCACGAGCGGGTCGCTATTATTAAATTTATATACTACATACATGTACCTAGTATATTAAAAGTATTCATGATGGTAGAGCTTCATTAGCAAGCAGGTTAAAAGCACTCACAGCAGCTAAAATGTGGTGCACTCTTGGTTGATGCGGTCAGAGGTATGTAAAAGGTAGTTAGCGTTGTGCATAACGTTTAAAAATGTACAGTAAGAGGTCATAAGTCCATTATCATGTCAAGGATCGTATTTGCCTGCACGTTACTGCGCGTATACATAAACATATACTTAGTTATTTCTAATTTAATACCTCTATCGTAGTACCGCACCCTTGTATTCCTCGAAGGGTGTATAATAATGTACACAGGGGGGCTAGACAAGTTGCAATATGACATTCGCACCGACAAACCAATAGAAACAAAATGTATGGAAATGACACAAGCTTTTGACAAGTCGGGCTGTCACTAATGTCATTTCCATACATTTTGTTTCTATTGGTTTCATTTCGAATATCAAATTGCAACTTGTCTAGCCCCCCTGGTTCGCTGGTATGTTTAGGTTCCATGTATTAGGGGGGAAATGTTACTGTTGGGAATTTCACAGAAAGACCAACACCTTGCTCGACCTGGGAATCGAACCCAGGACCTCTAGCGTAGCAATCCAATAGACTAACGAATAAATAAAAATAAAAAAATTATACAGTATATTACATACATACATACACAGTTTTAGCCAAAGCTTTATTTGAATTACTTTAACTTTTTTTTGTATTTTTTCATTGCCAGTTATTAAAATGAAGGAAAATTCGAGTGGCGGGCAGGACTCGAGCCTGCGTCTTCTGGTTAAATACACCAGACACTCTAAGCCACCGCGATTCCTACTCGCCAAGCCAAAATCTTCCTTTATAAAATAACTTTAACTTTGTTTAACCGCCCTATACAGAATCACTGAAACAAATTAATTGTTTTAATAATACTGTTTAAGCCCTATAAAATAATACGTATCATGTTTATTGCTCAACAAAGTTCCTCTAGCGGCCATTACTCGGGTTTCACCTATGTTAACACTGCGGAGACTAATAATCATACAAATTTACATGGGTCAAATACTGCTTAAATAGTAACAAGATTTTGTATGCAATCATGTACATTTTTTTTTTAATATTTTAAGTTTGTTTAGGACTGCTTCGTTGGTCTATTGGTCCAAAGCGCGACTACTAGGCTAAAGGTCCTGGGTTCGATTCCCGGGTCGAGTAAAGTGTTGTTGGATTTTTCTGGGAAAGTTCCCCGTAGCAGCTCGGAGTCTGGATTCGTGCCTGTTTTATGGCAATAGGCTCGCCACATATTACACGGAACCTAAACATACAGGCGAACTGTGGGTGTACATTAGAACACCTCTGCCTTATCCTTTGGGGAACACAGGCGTGATGGTATGTGTTAAGTTTGTAACAGTTAAATCTCGGGTGACACAAACTTTCAGAAGAGCGGGTTTATAAGCCGAGTTTTATATCAAAACGTGAATTTTCCGCTAGACTACCCCTGCGGGCTACAGCGGAACTCCATCTATTTGCTTCCAATATAACGTAACATAGATAAACCTTGCAGTTTTGAAAGGTTTATACTCGTAATCCATAATAATCCTATTACAAATTTTAATGTGATGGACGTATGTTTGAAACTCTTTTACACAAAAACTTCTCAACGGATTTTGATGGAACCTGTTTATACATCAGAATAACATACTAGGTGGAAGGGACATCGTCGCACATCCGAATACCATGAGTTCAGTACATGATTCTGGACCCCCCTGCTTTTTTCATCAATTTTCAAAATTTTTCTGCAGTTTATTTATTTGAACGTGTAAAAAAACATTATTTACACAAATTAGATTTATAATTAAAAAATCATTATTTCATTTATAGCGGATCGCGCGCGGGATAACATTTACTAATAATACACTGCGCGCTCAAAAATGTCAATATCTGTAATAACCGATCATTTTCTATATGAATGACCTAGGTCATTTTATTTTTGACCTTGAGTGAAACCTTGTTACGAAGTTTGTGCGCCAATGACCTTCCACCTTGTATAGACTATAATTAATAACGATATTTTAGAAAATCGCTCGCATTAATATTATTTATGGAAGTTCATACATCTCCCCCACTCTTCGAAGAAATCAAAAGTTTCAAGTTTCAACATCATAAACACCTGTAATAAAGTACTAGGGCAGCATAAATGCAAGGATTCCGATGACTGACAGTTAATTAAGTTGACATTTGAGCGGGAGTTCACCCCAGGGATGAGCCGTTACGATATTATGAGCCCGTTCTTTATTTGAAAAATGACGACGCGTCTGCGGTACATTGTAATGTACAAAAAATACTTTAAAAAAGGAATCTCTGAGGTATATGAAACACGTATTAGGTATTTTGAGGTTTATTAAATTCTTAAAGTTTCAATGGTTGGTTGCAATCGTGGTTGGAGCGTGTCTTGGGTTCAATACCCTCCTTGACTGCCCAGCTTGTGTCATTTCCATACATTTTTTTTCTATTAGTTTGTCGATTTGAATGTCGAGATGCAACTTGTCTACAGGGCCTGAGACAACTTGCATTTTGAAATTCGAATTGACAAACGAATAGAAACAAAATGTATGGAAATGACACAGGGTTTCGACATATCGGGCTGTCACTAATGTCATTTCCATACATTTTGTTTCTATTCGTTTGTCGATTCGAAAGTCAAATTGTAACTTGTTAAGGCCACCTGGCTCACGAATAGCTTGAATTGCTGGTTCAAACACACAAATCTTTTTCAACAGTAATTTAATAACATGGACTATCACGGCAAGACCCTGAACTTAACCCGACCCACGTGTTTATGTTTCAAACGCAGGAAACAACAGGCGCGCGGAACGGCAGTTACCAAGAAATTTGATAAAGTTGAGCAAAAGTTTCATTTCATCAAGTTAAATTTCTTCGAGTTGAAGAAAGTTTTCAACGCTGTTGGATTAATACATAATTTATTACAAAATGGATTCCGTTTAACGGAATAACTGTAGGCACACCTTTTATATATTTTGTTGAGATGCAAAAGACGAATTGAATATAAATTATAACCATCACGCCTGTTAGGGTAAGGGTAAGCAGAGTTGTAATCCCAGGTAGATTCACCCAAATGTTTAGGTCCCATGTAATAGGGGGAGAGCCTATTGCCATCAACCGGGTGCAAATCCAAACTTCGAACTGCCACTTAGGATTTTATAGACAAAACCAATAAATAACACTTTGCTCGACCCGGGAATATTTTTATTGGTACATCTCTGCCTCAACCTTCGGGGGATACAGGCGTGATGGTATGTTTATTGCAATAATAGCGACAAATTTATTAATTCTGCGGTAACTCTCGATGTTGCAATGTTTGAATTATTAAATGAAACATAAAACCCGACTGCATAAAAAGTACTAACTAAAAATCTAAAAACAGGCTCTATGATGTTGGAAAATGTATTGCAGACGGGACAAGCAAAGAAAAATTTTGTTTATAAACGAACAGCTTGCCTCGCCTGCAATACCTACATTTTCCAACATCACAGAGCATCATGATAAAATCATGTTTTTAGATTTTTAGTTAGTACCATTTCCAACATTTTTTTAAATTTCATATACCCAGTGACACTCGTGCCATCAAGACGAATCTAATGAGGTGTGATTTATCTAAATCGGTTAAGCCGTTGACTAGTTACGACCGGACATAGGAACGGACCTACATACGCGTCAAACACAACCCTCCTTCGGCAGTCGGGTAAGAGATTTTAGCTTAATCATTATTCATATTAAGTAATCATTATCTGTGAGATATACTTTAGGGGTCAGATTATTTCCAAGGTTATACTTTAATACGTCGATTGATAAAAAATTTAGAAGACTTATAATAAGGACATAATATTAAAAACCTACACGGTCTAAATGCGCGTACGTACTTTCATTCTGAATTAGCTCATAAACCCTCAGATCGAAGGTAGCTTTTTAATTTAACCCACACACGCCAAAGGAAATTAGTTTATACCCCCACTGGCTTATAATATCATATTTCTCCACCCTCAAAAAATCTTTATAGAATATTCTCGTAACTTATGTTGACAATAAATTTCGTTCCAATCGACCCGTGTCCAATATGGCTGGCCCTGGGCAGCTTTTCAGGTTTCTTCCATAACAAAATCCTTTTTCGAACATATTTTTATATCGAAACGGGGACGCATAAAAATATAGTGATGTTAACTTTTGTTGGCGGTTTCGTCCGTAAGTTTAGATGACTTTTTAAAATGGAGGGTTAGTTGCTGGATATGTTGAATCGGTGTTTGTGTATTTCTTTACATAGATACAGATACACTCACGTCTTTTTCTTATAGGGGTGGGCAGAAACTACGGAGGGGCTCGTGGCTAAGTTATAACTTAGTTTGGGACTAGATGGTGCTGTGTAAAAATGACAAAAAAAAAAACAAAAAACGCTGATCAACCGATCTGCAAGGTTAAGCTGTGCTTCCAGCTTGCGCTTCTTAACATATCGAGAAAAAATTTGTCATACAAATACCGATGACAATCGTTAGTGATAGTCAGAAGCACAAAAAACCTGACAACCAGTTTATCCTTCGTATATCAGTATAAATTGCGTTTGCGGAGGTCTGATGGCAGTCGCTTTGTGTAAATTAGGTTAGGCAGAGGTGATCTTTTACCCACTGTTCGTCGGAATGTTTAGGTCCCATGTACCTAATAGAGGCGACCCTATTGCCATTAACCGGGCACATATTCAAACTACCAGCTTTTTTATGACAAAAAAAACTCTTGTTCGATCCGGGAATCGAAGTGAAAAGCTACTTCACGGTTAAGACTCGATTTCCACCTATGGATAACTGAAAATTGGCAACCACGACTAAACTTTTGTAGATCGAATGCTCAGCCTAATATTATTTACCTAAGAGACCTTATTTCCTCACAATACCTGCTAAAAATAGCTCGCTCGTATACTTAGTAACAGAATATATTTAAACACATATAGGTGCGGTAGGTACCTTTGATATTCTTCAAATCGAGGCAAAATATTCGCCTCAAAAGCCTAAGCTAAAAATACCTAACAACCTCGATAACAGATTTGTTAAAAAACCGAGGCATTGAGTTTTCTCTTTCATATTTTACCACGCGGTACGCTAAATTTGCCGATAAAGTCATTACCTACTCCCGGTGTACCGCGGCGGTAGCGAAAGTATTCATTTTATTATGCTATTATCATTTATGTGGCTTGCGCTGTATTGAGCTTGTGGTTTTACTTGCGAATCTTGCTAGATACTAGAACATACCTAACACATAAGGGGGCCTAGACAAGTTGCATTTTGACATTAAAATCGACAAACAAAATGTATGGAAATGACACAAGCTTTCGACAAATCGAGCTGTCACTAATGTCATTTCAGTATTTCACATAGGTACATTTTGTTTCTATTCGTTTGTCGATTCGGATGTCAAGTTGCAACTTGTCTAGCCCCCTCGTACGGCCGGTTTTTATTTGTCATTTTTTACATAGTCCCAAACTAAACGAAGCTTGTACTATGGATATAATACTTACAATTACATACTTTTTTTTTGTAAGTATATTTATGATACCTGAGACACACCCAGACAAACACAAATACTTATAGTTATCACATAAATACTACGTTACTAATTTAATATTTCGTGAAACCCCCACTGACTCGTATAATACACGCATAAACACTTATACACAAAACACTCACACACCCACACTCTCACACAAACACACACACACACACCCCGCCGGGTTACACTTCATAGTCAAAAGATGCGCTAATGGGGCTTAAAAAAACATTTTTGTTTTTAATTATTTCTCGCTTAGCTTGCAGAACTATAAACCTCACTATTTTAGATATAGCCTTCTTTATACCAAACTCTTCATTCATTTGCCGCTGACGACGTTTAGCTGGGATTAAATAAAATGTCCGTTAATAAACACATTTCTTAAATGCTTCAACGAAAATTCTTAAGAAGAAAATAACGAAATAATGTTCTATGAAAAAGATTAGTGCTAAAAGAAATCCTTGCTTAAAATTGTAACAAAAACATTAAAATTTTGCACCGTTTTATCGCTTGAATATAAGAAAAAGATTTACTATCACGCCTGTATTCCTGGGAGGGTTAAGCAGAGGTGTATTTATGTACACCCGCTCCTAGATTTCACTTGCTATGATCCTGCCTATTTTCATCTCATCAACCTCCCCATGCATGCTCGTCGTTTTCGGGTGCCCTTAAACCTTAAATTGATGGATGCAGATTCGAATGCAATGAAGAATTGAAGTCAAATCTTGTCCAGAACTAAACTGCCTTGTTGTTATGTTAGCCTAGTAACTTCTGGAGGGAGTTGGGCTGGTTAAAATAAACAGCCCAGTTCCATTTCTGGGACTAAGTGCTGAAACCTTGATAGTGATCCTGATAGCCTAGTAGTTCTAAGCGGATCTGTTATGCTCGAAGGCCTGGGTTAGATTCCTAGGTCAAACAGTGTTATTGGGTAATAAAATTGGGTTATAATTGGGTTATAATAATAAATAAATAGTAAATAATAATACAAAATATATGTTCCTCCTCTCTCCTACATTTGCCGTGCCTGACAAGGCCCACACATGTTTCTTATACCTACTATTGTAACATCTATTTAACTTGTGGGGTGCAATAAATGATTGAGTATTGAGTATTGGGTTTTTCTATGAAATTCTTAGTACGAGTAGCTTCTTTCTTAAGCCTTTGGATTTGTGCCCGGTTAATGGCAATAGGCTCGTCCTCTATTACATTCGACCTAAACATACCGGCGAAATGTGGGTGTACATTTATAGTACACCTCTGCCCAACCCTTCGTTGGTAAGGCGTGATGGTATGTTTTTATTTTAGTCTCCTGATTAGCCCCTCAACCATGAGTTCTATCGAATGACTGGATAGGTTTTTTACGCATCGAAACGCTGTAATCTCATAGCAGATTTTAGTTACTTACGTAACCGCTAGAGGCGCTGCGAGGGTTTTCCATACAAATATTTTACTGCGTCGCTAGCGAGTCTAGTGAGAAAAACTCATGGTCGAGGCACAGTATAGTTATTTACTTAGCCCTCCAAAGTAAAACAAAAGTGTCTTCAATAAAAAAGCTGTAAAGATACTGCTATTTTAGTACAGGCACTAAGACCCGCCCTGGATATCAGTCGGTTCTTATTTACAGCTTATTAAACTTGTTATGCTCTGCCTCCGAGATATCTTGACTTCTCAATAAGAACTGGATTTATTTCTATGCAAGACGACGTGATATTTTATAAGAAAGCTGGAAGATTGGCTGAAAATTAATATAGTTCAGTTTCAAAAAAGAAAAAGAACATAACGTAAAACACTAACATGTCTCTATTCCCCGAAGGATTAGGCAGAGGTATACAAGTACATCATGATCAACCTTTATACTGTCCCACTGCTGGGCACGGGGTATCCTCTCAGTATGAGAGAGATTAGGCTATAGTCCACCACGCTGGCCTAATGCAGGTTGGTAGACTTCACATGGTGTCGAGAAAATCTCTCAGGCATACAGGTTTCCTCATGATGTTTTCCTTCACCGTTACAGGGAGTGATAACTATGCAAATGATGTCGAAAAAGCAGAGGTGCGTGCTTTGAATTCGAACTCGAGGCCTTTCACTTGGCACTTGGCTTTGACAAGTACATTAACAACTAAATATATAAACTCAATCATATTTGTACAGAACAATATAGAAAAAACATATACCGTCCTTCAACTTCGACAGTCCAGTCCAATCCAAAGAAATTAAAAAAGCCGTTCAGCTGAAAATAGGTTTTTAAAAAACAGCACAGTCATTTGTTTACTTTGACAGTAAAAAGCGCTTGATGCGCGCTAAAATAAATCGTTATTATAAAAAAAAACTATTTATATTTACTTAAATAAAACACCTTCTAAGCGTAACTGAGTAAATCACGTAGAATTAAAAGCCAGAGAATCTAAAAATAGAAAGGCTTAGAAATTATTTTGAGACTTCTAAGTGGAGCGAGCGTGGTTATCTGAATCCTCGGTATTTAAAGGATATTGCCGTAGCTGAGTAATAACTTTATTAACTCAGTTTTCCTTGACTTAAGTATCTGTGTCAAAGAATTATTAAATTCATTGGCTGGAAACTTTAATAATATACTAGTACTTGGCCGCGGCTTCGACCAACTAAAATTCAGATTTTGTAGTCATTCTTACCGTGCGAACTCGCGATCGGGATAAAAGGTGTATTCTATGTGTTAATTCAGGGTATAGACTATCTCCTATATCAAAGAAGGTCATCGAAAACGGCCCAAATGATTGGAAAAAATACCCTGTATTACGCTGGTTAAAATTTTAGTCGTACTTACTTTTTTGTAATCTTGACTGGGGGATGAGAAAAAATCTTTTAATTTGAGAAAAATCACGCCATATACACTATTATCTGTTTCGTTTATTAATGATTTCATAGTAAAAACTGTATGTGTTAGTCATGGTAAAAACTATCAATTTGGCAGCTGTCATTGGCATTCCTCCGCTGCAAATTTGGGCTGAGTTGTATGGGCTTTTGGTGACCTCCTTTCAGACAAATATGTCCAAGCGTTGCAGCTTGATGAAGTATTAAATATCCACACATCTTTAATTTATCGGACTATATACCGATACTGACTAAAGCCCCTGTAAATTAAAGAAATAAAAAAATATTTATCTAAGTATATTTATGATTTATCTCTCACTAAATATCGTTATAAAACCTCTCAAGACATGCAGGAAACCTGTATGATGACTGGTGTCTGAGAGATTTTCTCAACGGCATGTGAAGTTTGATAACCCTACTCCCAACTTAGTGGTCTCTTATAGCCACCTCTCTCATTCTGAGAGGAGACCCGTGCCTAGCAATGGGTGTGCATTGCAATTCGTCTTCTTAGTCCTAAAAATCATTTTTTTCTCGATTACTATGTATAGTGACGGACCGAAGACTCGGTTTCGGTTTCGGCCAAAAAATCTGGGTTCAGTCACAGTTTCGGTTTTCGGCTAAAATTTGGACGCGTCAAAACTTAGCGTTCGTGAGTTGTCGTGCGTAGTTTGGCAGATGAGTTCTTGGTTTGTGTGTGCTCACCAGATAAGTTCGTCGGCCGGAGTGTGTTTAGTAAGTTAATGTATATTTTCAATTAGATATATGTATGGCTGGGTGTGCCCGCGACTTTGTTTCCCCGTAATACTACATAATGTAGCTGTTTATTATTCCTTTTTAATAAAAAATAAATCAAATAAAATTATCCAATCACAAAACAAATATTTAATAAAGTGGGTGTAAAGGTCAGAGCGGTTGATTCTGAATTTAAAACCGGTCATGGAAAAGTAAATCCATCAAGGACCACTTAATTTAACTGGAAAGCGCCAAATTAAATAAATTTCGCATATTGGAGTACTCATTTGGGCATGAAAATGTTTCTTTTGGATGTAAAATATTTCAGTGCCATAATATTCAAATAATGGACGGACGATTTTATGAAAATGGTACTTAATGTATGTTTTATTATGAATAAAAAACGATTTAATTGTTTTTCGATTCGATTAAATTTTATTTCCATTTGAGGACATAAATGGAAATGAGATTGGATTGAAAATGTTTATTTAATAAATTTATTTTAAAAGAACAGGATTAATAAGTAGTGATACCTTTTTTTCATGACATATTGTGTCTCGGAGTAAGCCCAATATTTTTTTTCTGTCTTACAAATGATATATAAATGTCAATTTGGTTACTTAGTAAGAAAAGCGATATAATATTGCAAGGCCCACCTTTCCCAGATGTTAAAATTACTAGAAAGAGATAGAGCTGGATGAAATAGAATATGAAAAAAAAATGTATTGACTTTAAGTAAATTTGGAAAAGGACGGGAGAGTGGCCATGACACCGAGAACAATCTGGAAATCTCCAAAGAGTAAAGAACGCTAATATGTTTATAATGTCTCACTTTCAATCAGCAAAACGACGCAATTTTAATTCAAATTAGAGAAAACTCCATTTAATCCAGACAAAGGCAAAAGAAGGACAGATTTAATTTGTCAAGACGCCCATTCACTACGCAAGTACACTAGAACAATAGTATTGTTAATGAATGGCCTTCCTTAGGCCATGCTTGAGACGCTTATGTTTTCTTTTTTTAAAAGATCTGTCGGGCTTAATACCTTTGCCACAAAGTGCCGTGTACGTTTGCTGTGAAGTTTGGAATTCTTTTTTTAAACTTTTTCGTTTATTGTGATTCTTGTTTCGAATTTGTTTTACTTTTTTTATTTTTCACATTGAAAGTAACTTTTAAGATACTAAAAAGTTTATCGTTAATTTAAATTGCCTCGTTAGCCTAGTGGTCATTAGCGCGGCTGCTAGGATATAGGTGCGACGTAGGATTCCCGGGTCGTGCAAGGACGGTCTAGCAACATAGTGTTGGCATAGTATGAAAAATTGTTAGTGGTAAATTCTGACTTATAGCGTAACTACAAACAAATTATAGATGAGACTGGCAAAAGACCGTGCAGATTGGGACCACAAAAGCGAGGCCTATATTCAGCCGTGGGTGAAATTTCAGCCAAATCCGTTCAGTGGCTTTAGCTGTGCGTTGATAGAACAGTCTTGTCACCTTTTTTATCTTCTCTTCTACTTAAGAGCTACCACTCTCTCTTGAGAGCTAACTACTGGACCTCCTTATACGTCACTTGATGATGATGGCCTCCAACGAGATGGACGGATGAAGGTCGCTGAAAGTCGTTGGATGCAGGTGGCATATAACCGGTCCTTGTGGAAGTCTTTGGGGTAGGCCTTTGTTCAGCAGTACACCTCTGTAGGCTGATATGATAATGATGATGATGAGCCATTGACTTACTATATATATCACTGCGTATGGGCGGACCGCATATCATAACGGCACCCCCCAAACTTGATTCCAAAATGGTCTTCTCTAAACTGGGGGATAGACAAGTTGCAATTTGACATTCGAATCGACAAATGAATAGAAACAAAATGTATGGAAATGACATTAGTGACAGCCCGATTTGTCAAAGCTTGTGTCAATTGCATTCATTTTGTTTCTATTCGTTTGTCGATTCGAATGTCAAATTGCAACTTGTCTAGCCCCCAAAGTTAATTAGTCCGCGATCGGCTAAAAAACAAACGCCACGCGATACTAACAAAGATGGCGTTTGTGTTTCTGTGTTTGGCGAAGCGTCTGTCAAATGGTCTGCTATCTTTAGTATTTAAATCAATATCTGTTGCTCAGTCTTGACATACCCCTTCCTCTTCTTCTATAATAATAATAATCAACCCATATACTGTCCCACTGCTGGGCACGGGTCTCCTCTCAGTAAGAGAGGGATTAGGCTATAGTCCACCACGCTAGCCCAATGCGGGTTGGCAGACTTCACATACCGTCGAGAAAATCTCTCAGACATGCAGGTTTCCTCGCGATGTTTTCCTTCACCGTTAAAGCGAGTGATAATTACGCACATGATTTCGAAAAGTCGAAGAGGTGCGTGCCTTGGATTCGAACTCGAGACCTTTGACTTGGCAGTCCAGTGGTCATACCCCTAGGGTATCACTGCTTTCCTCAAAAAAAGCAATGATAGCCTCTTCTTCTGTGATATTTTTATGATTTCGTCGTGATGTATAAATAGTGGCCTATAATTCTACCACTTCTGGACTCTGTTTTCTAGTACGCCTCTGCTGAAACCTTCGGGGAATACAGGCGTGATGGTCCTTTTATTTGTACAGATTTCAATCCGTCTTTACATTTGTAACTAAGGGACATAACCAAATCAAATCAAATGCTATGGCTATTTTCTTTTCTTTTCTATTTTATTAATCCTTACACATCAAACTGCAATAGACTCATATTATTCACAACAAAAAAATGTTACTGTCTCACTACCTTTTTTTAAAAGAGTGACTATGGAGTTTCTTGCCGGCTCTTCTCCATAAGTCCTACTTTTTTGGAACCGAGCAACTAGTTTGACTGTTCAAAAGTGCCTATTTATATGGTCTATTTGAAATAAAATATTTGGTGTAATATATGTTGGTGACTTTTTTAATTTCTTGTGGTAATTTGTTGTATATTCGTATTGCCATGTATTGTGGACTTTCATTTAACATTTTTATTATTACATTACATATTTTTATATTTTTAGATAATGGACTTACATTCCTACCTAAGGCAGATGACTTACTTGCCGATGCGGAATTCTTGCGGTTTTAGTTAAAAGTTTCTACATGGCAACTATGTGTGATTTAGAATTTCAAGAAAAGCCTCGCTCTACATTGTCCGTGTAGTTGCAAATGCTGGCAACTTTGTCCGACATTCGACATAGTTGGATTGAACTTTGTACTCTGTCTCTTTGGTTAGCAGTGTTATATACTACATTATATACCATAGCATCACGCCTGTGTTCCCAAAAGGGTGAGGCTGAGGCGTGCTTGCTTCATGCTGAATGTGAACCTCTTTTGTCGCAAAAATTATGTAGTTATTTTTTTTTTTATTCCTAAGTAGATTTATTTATCATCACTACATAGTATAAAACAAAGTCGCTTTCTCTGTCCCTACATCCCTATGTATGCTTAAATCTTTAAAACTACGCGACGGATTTTGATACGGTTTTTTTAATAGATAGAGTGATTGAAGAGGAATGTTTATATGTATGATAATATACCACGCGGGTGAAGCCGCTGGCGGGAAGCTAGTTGGACATATAAATCTGTTGTCTTTATTTCTTCTGTATACACTCGAAGGTTTGTCAAAGTCAAATGTCCTATTTCAATAAGACCATATCAGTAAATACTTTTCAAAAGTCAAACTAGTTGCACGGTTCCAAAAGTGGATCTTATGAAGAAGAGCCGGCAAGAAACTCCATAGACACTCCTTTAAAAATATTATAATGTTATTATTATTATTTCAGCCGTGATTGTCCCACTGTGGGGCAAAGGCCTCCCTTTCCTTAAAAAAATAATAATATGTTTAGGTCCCATGTAATAGGGGGCGAGCCTTTTGCCAACAATCGGTCACTAATACAAACTCCGAGCTGCTACTGAGAATTTCATAAAAAAACCCAATGACTTTCGGAATCGACCTGTGATTCGGACCCAGGACTTCTAGCGTAGCAGTTGCGCTTAGAACCACTAGGCCAAAGAGTCAGAGGGCCCATAGACAAGTTGCAATTTGACAAACGAATAGAAACAAAATGTATGGAAATGACACAAGCTTTCGTCAAGTCGGGCTGTCACTAATGTCATTTCCATATATTTTCTTTTGTGTTCGTTTGTCGATTCGAGTGTAAAATTACATCGTCTAGCCCCCTAGGTTCCAGGCATAACATTTTTAGAAACAAAAGATCATTTATTGAAAGGTCGTTGTAAATTTAGCCAATAATTAATGTGCCAATACCTACACTGCTGTAAAAGCTATTTAACGACTAATTAATGGTAAATGAGTTTACGAGGGTGTGTTACCATTACTACCCATAAAGTGAAACAGTTAAATTCAGGATTTACTATCAGTCGTTATTTAAATAGGTACATTTATTGTCTGGATGTTGCCAGCAGTTTTACTCTAGGACTTATAATATATTGTATGGTATATAATTTATTGTATGGTTTTCCGAACCATAATAAAGTATATTGGTAAAAAAAACACGTTTTGAAATTCACGTACTGATCTGATTGACAAGTCAATAGCGTGATCATTTGTATGTGTTGACCTGCCCTTTGACTTCTAAGTATTTACAAAATTTGAACTATATGTGTGTGTTGCTAGACCCACTTGTCCAGCTACACACACATATAAAGTAATGTCCCGCAAAGAGCGTTTTTTATAATAATAATAATAATAATTCTTTATTACAGACTCAAGGTCCATACAAAAAAAGTACTTATTAATACTTACGTATACGTATACTTAAAAACACAGTTTGCAACATATAACTAGACTTTATCTATATCGACTAATTTGTACTATATTGTATAAATGATTTTATTAGATTATAAATAGATTATAAATGATTTTTTTTTACCGTAAATCTTTTATTATTGAGAAATTAGCATTATGAACTGTAAAGTATGAGTATTCTGCAGGCTTAGATGTTACTTAAATATAAAGCCCCGCAGTCTGAGCTTGTCATTCTCACTTAAATGTCCTGCTGATGGTGGCGCTGTGTGTCGGGTCGTTTTATTCCCTACAACATGGTTGAGTCAAACGGCGCCGATACACACGTCATGCTCGTGAACGGGTGCTGTCTGTCGGGACTGGTCGGCTCTTACTACTATGGCAGTAATTTCAATTGTAATACTTACCTACTCTTTAATCTCTGCAACTACACATCAAGCTGCATCATCCTCATTACTATTCACAACAATTGTTACTGTTACCACACATATTTTTTAAAAAGAGTATCTATGGAGTTTCTTGCTGGCTCTTCTCCATAAGACCCACATTTTTTGGAACCGTGCAACAAATTTAACGTTTCAATAGTACCTATTTATATGGTCTAATTGAAATAAAATATTTTGAAATACAATTGAAATACAAATTTTACGCAGGTATTTCAAGCCAGCGTTCATAAAGGCGAGAACTACATATTCTATCTGCCAACTCCTTAATTATACTATTTTATGGTAATACCACCAAAGGACTCCAAGAGATAGGCTCGACCTAGTGCGGAGTTCGTAAGTAAAACATAAAAAATGTTTGTGTTGTAAACGTAGTAGGTACCTAGACTAGATATCTATTGAATAGAACCTAAGGAAATATAAAATACTTCTGGCAAATAAACGATTATTACTATGGGTCCAACAGTCATGGCGCCACCTTGAGACATTAATTTAAACAGAAGTACAGACAAACAATTTTTTTAATTTGGCATCAGTAGCCTTTCATCATCATCATCATCATCATCATCATCATATCAGCCAAAAGAGGTCCACTGTCGAACATAGCCCCCCCCCCCGATAGACTTCCACCGGGTCGTATGCCACCTGCATCCAACGACAGTATCGTTTATTTTAATTATATTCAATGTATAGATTTTTCGTCAACAGTAATAAAGGAATATGAACTTCCACGCTTTGCCATTTATGAGTCGGTATTACGGCTTTTTGGGTTTCTGACCAATACTACTAAATATAGTCAAAGGTGGTCGTAGGACATCTAAGACAGACGACTTTATGTCCTCTCCGGACCACGGGGAGGTTTGGATGTGTTAAGAATGGTCACCCAGCCACACACTGACCGCGCCAAGCGCAGTTTACCCTTGCAGATCGGTTGGTCAACTAGTTTAACTTCTCTGCATCGCAATATAATGAAGCTAACAATAAAAATCTTGGACTAAGCAACCTTGTTCCGCGGAATCCACTAAAGGAATCGGCTAAAAAATTAGGCATGATCGAATTTCTCATTGATCGAAAATATCCCCCTTCTTCTTAACGTGTCGATGGCAATAATCATATTCCACATTATGGGCTCACATGGGCTTGTCCGGCCCAAAACTCAGCAACGCGGATTGCGTTTGTCGACGCGACCCTCAAATCTTGGCGTGACCAGTTAACAGGACATGGGGGGGCAAGATGGAAGATGGGCCATTGTCTGCGGAGGGACGCCGTATGCACACTGAAGGGGAGAAGCGTCTGTGAATCCCCATTTGTTGAGGTTGTCTTTACTACAACCGACCTGGGTTCGGAGCCTGTTCAGGGTTTTCCGTGTCGGCCGTGGCAGTGTGAGCCCCAGCGGAGAGCCTCCCGCAGTAAAGGAAACGAAAGTAAAAAATAAATATCCCTAATAATTCTTTATAGCGACTTATTGCGCAGATGAGGCGTTGTCGTTTATTTCGACTAGGGGGCTAACAAACGTACCATACGAATCATTGTTTCAATAAGATTTATGTCGTCGAGAAAACTATGTCGTGACGCACAGATCAATAAGACAACATACAAAATACCCCTAATCCATTATCCAATAAGCATTATCTAATAAAATTGTATTAATCCTCTTATCCAATTTAATTTAATTCAACATTACATTGGAAAATTCATATAACTACTTACATTGAAATATAATCAATTGCAATTGTTAATAATGTAATGGTTCGTGAAAACTAACTTTTTTATGCTTACGAAAAATGCTTAAAGTTTTAACAAGTACAATTTTAATTGCACTATTAAATTGGTGTATACACACATAAGAAAGAAAAGTAACCGATATGTAAAGATTTGTTTTTCTTTGTTTTAAATTCCAGGTGTTAAATTCCGAAAAACGTAACTACATAATTAAATACATCGTTTCTAAATACACATTTTCTAAAAAATATACTTACTTCATTTGAATAAACGCGTTACACAAACAGCTCAAGCCAAAATTATTTTTTTATTTGAAAATATTGACTTGAAATTAAAAACTTAATATTAAAAGTACTCACCTGTTGTCCCGCAGTAAGTCGCCCACCTGATGCCACAAACACTCCCCTTACAGTAAAAAAAATATTCGCGCGGTCAATCAATTACCATAAATCTTACAAATAATCCCAAAAATTCACGATTAGAATAATTAATTGTCTTCGTCTTAATTTTTTAATTAACGTCAAAACTTCATTGCTGACTCGCGTTTAAAAATGGAAGTCGGTGTTCGGATTTCAAAATTATTGTCCGTTTTATGAATTTGTCGCAAGGAGACGTGCGCGGGCCAGGCTGTCCGAGGTAAGACTGAAATGTGGGCTGAAAACAGGGGCTGTAGCTACATGGTCTAAGAGTGGGTGTCTTTAGAGGGAGATGGGGAGATGTGGATGTTGTTGGTATGAAAGAGATGGGTAGAAAGTCGTAGGGGGACAACCGTCACGTACTCGACTCTGGGTGTCAGGAAGAATTTGTAGGCGTTCATAATTGTACCTTTGATTGAGGTTTCCGAATTTAATAAGTTGTCTTCGGTGACGTTTTGTCACTTCGACCGAGTGCTGCGACATGATGAATAGATTTCTCCCGGGACAAATATGAGCTGCTTCCATGATTGAAGTGGCTTTTCCTTTCTTAAAAAATAAAAGTAGGGTAGGGCAAACTATGTGTCGGGCATGTCAGGGCCGTGTAAGAAAAGTGTTCGTGAATACAATGTTTCTGAGAATTCATTTGTTCAGGGTGTGTGGATTTTAGTCAGAAGATATCAGA
The DNA here is from genome assembly GCA_946251955.1 of Acronicta psi. Taxonomy (NCBI): domain Eukaryota; kingdom Metazoa; phylum Arthropoda; class Insecta; order Lepidoptera; family Noctuidae; genus Acronicta; species Acronicta psi. The sequence goes on along the minus strand of OX276493.1, from coordinate 6,070,730 downwards.
GTATTTGTCGTACGGCATTTCTCTTAGCATTTTTCACACCTTTAGGTTTAGTGTTAGATTTAAAGATAACATTTCTTATGCGCTTCTATATCTGACTGTAGAGTGTTTTTTATGTATGTTCACCGATTTCTGTGTCAATTATTTTGCACCGATTTTGAAAATTGTTTTTTTTCAATTCCATTTTATAATAATTCGTCGATTGTTTTTTTGGCGTAAAACTAGTCACTAAAGACCATAAAAGGTTTATTTTAGAATTTTTGGTTTTTCACTTACCTCAGTCGGCAGTCAGTTGATTTTTTTTACCCGACTGGCGAAGGAGGGTTAGGTATTCTTATGGTATGGTATGGTATGGTATAGCGGGCTGTTTTCCGCAACTCCACGTCAATGCGCGTATTTTGCGTACGGGTGGGGATATTTAATGTTTACTCAAACCACCCTAACTCCTCAAGAAACGCCAGCACATTTCTGATGTTGCTGACGATCTCTCGGAGGGTACTTTTGTTTCCGAAGTACTTAGCCCTGTATGTGGCGACCTCAGTGCAGTGCAAAAGCACGTGAGCCGCTGTTTCGTCCTCACCTAGGCAGGCTCTGCATACAGGGCTGTCGGTGACACCTAAAACATGCAGATGTTTATTGAAAAACCCATGACCTGTGAGGGCTGCGGTGATTGTCCTCAGTTGTTGCTTAGACAATCGTAGTAATTGCTTAGTGACATGAGAATTAATTGTAGGAAGTGCCTCCTTAGCCTGCCTGCATTTCTCATGATTTGTCCAGTAGCTGTTCTGTAGATTCCTGGTACGTTGTCTTACCAGAGTGCGTAGTTGACTGAAGGGTAGCGGTACTATGGGTTCTGGGTATTCTTAAAATGTTATTATTTTTAACATATCCTTATAATGTTGGACTGGGCTTCCAGTCTCACTAAATGCGGTTAACTATTGATTTCTACACGAAATGAAGTTCAAAAAGAGTTTGCTGGTGTAACTGTTTTTCCACATTTTTAAAAAAGTTTAAACGGTGGTAGACCTCTTGCAATATTTCATACAAATAATTTAAACAAAACTTTTTAATGTTTAAAATGGAAGTTTGTTTTTTTTTCAATATTCTTAAATCGTTTTTATGGCGATCGTTAAAAGAAATTTATTACTTTTAGAGAAAGTCGTAAATAATATAGATTTTTTTAAAATTAGCAGTAATAATGTCTACAATATGCGTTTAATTGAAGTTTTCTTAGAATAAACTATCAATATATTCATTTATTCTTAGAAAACTCTAGTCCCAACGTTGGGCATGGCCTTTTTTATGGAAAAAAATCTCCGCATAATTAATACACGCAATAAATATTTTTCAGCGGTAAAAATTATTTTAGCGCTGAGTTTTAAGTGACCAAGGTTTTTGTTTAGGTATTCGGTGATTGATACCTAAATAAACGATATCAATTTCTAGAAGTAAATAGATCCTTTAAAGGCACTTTTATCTTTTAATTTTTAGTACCAGATGATGCTGAGCTGCTACTGAGATTTTCATAAAAATCCAATAACACTGCTCGCCCTGGGAATCGAACCTTGAGCGCAGTAGTCTTCGTATAATATTATAAATGTGAAAGTTATAATAATATACGACTAATATTATAATCATATTAATATTATAATCATATTAATATTATAAAATAATATGAAAGTTGGTATGTAACTCTTTCACGCAAAAGCTACTAAACTGATTTCGATAAAACTTTACAGTATTATTGTTTATACATCAGAATACCGAGGCTATAATTTATCACGAGATTTAGGGAAATTCCCACGAGAAAAAATTGTGTGTTACATAAATTTTCCCATGTATTATTTTATTATTAGACACGATTAAAAAAAAAACCCATGTATTAAAAAAGCAGGGAAAGCCTAGGGGTATGACCACTGGACTGCCAAGTCAAAGGTCTCGAGTTCGAATCCAAGGTACGCACCTCTGACTTTTCGAAATCATGTGCGTAATTATCACTCGCTTTAACGGTGAAGGAAAACATCGTGAGGAAACCTGCATGCCTGAGAGAATTTCTCGACGGCATGTGAAGTCTGCCAACCCGGATTAGGCTAGCGTGGTGGACTATAGCCTAATCCCTTTCATACTGAGAGGAGACCCGTGCCCAGCAGTGGGACAGTATATGGGTTGATTATTTATTTTTATTTTATTAGACAAGATAGGAATCAAAAGTTTCCTAGATACAAGGAAGTCTATGAAATGTGACGTCATGTTCGTTGTTGAAATTCACATCCTAACTAGATGAAATAAGTTTTACAACTTCCATGTAATCTAGTTATGTAATTCTGACTATCTCGCAACAGATGAATTTCAGCGAACCGCCTTTGGTTTGAAATTTCTTGGAAAATTGAAATTATGAATTTGTATTTTTTGGAGAGCGAGATTGCTGTAAAATGTATTTTATAAAGTTTATATATTTTTCTTTTTAGATTATTTTAAAAACAGGTCAGATGGTCTTTTTTAAGTGGGAGTGCTTCCTCTCCACGTGCTGATGGTGGCCAAAGGGGGGTTTTGTTTGGGTAAGAATCCCACTCTACCCGGTCTAATCCCCTAAAACTGGCAGCCTTTTGAAGGTATTCCCCCATTAACATGAAGAAGAAGACAACAATGATAAACCGTTACCGAAGACCTGGTAATCAAAATAGGACCTCATGCGTAGCAGTTTAGCTTGCGACCAACGTGACAATAGACATAATATTAAAATCTTCCCTACGGTGACATTTTACCCTTAAGAGGCCAAATCTGATTGGTCAATACAATAACGACGCACCTTATTGAATGAAAGAAAAAAAACGAATTGCACACGCGATACATCTCAAACAAGGCTTAAAAGCTCCGCAACACGCTCCGCAATCCCGAATTTGCAGCGATAAAAAGGAATGAATGAAGGCACAAATGCATTTCATTCATTCGTATCGTAAATGAATGAACGGCAGTATTTAGTTTTGTTCTCTTTTTGAATTGTAATTGGAATAGGAATGTTGAATTGAAATAGGGTTCGTTTAAACAGTTGACTGAAAGTTAAGGCGAGTCGTTTTTAGATCTTATTATAGAGGCGTACCTACCTATTTCCTTTAACTGGACACAAATTGAAACTCCAGGGTGCTATTGATAATTTATTAACAGTTTTTTTTTATAAAACGTTGCTCGGCTTGGAAATGGAACCCATTGGACTTGCTAGGACTTTTAGCTCCGCAGCCTCACGCTATGGCAGATCCCAGATTTCGGTTTGGGAGGAGCTGAATGGGCTGAGAAAGTAGAAGAAAGTAGTTTAATTTGAGGTTTGTCAGAAGTGGACCAGATACTTTTAGGGGGGCTTGAGCCTGTTATCTCGGGGGACTGGACGGCAGGAAGGGATGGGGGCCTTAAATCTGCGACTGGCCAATTCAATTACCAACCCCGAATAAATTAATCCTTTCAAAATACATCTCTTATTTCTAATATCGACGCAAAGATTCACACAAAACCTGTAAGTATACGGATTTATCTCATCCGTAATTATCGACATACGTTCTAACTAACTTGGCACACCCGAAATAGATTCATTTTCACCAAAAAACTTCGCTCAAGCTTCCAGGTTGCCGCTTCAAAGCATTGAGGTATAAAAGCCATGTTGAACAAATTTCGTCCACTTGGAGAAGTACATGTTAGCGTTATACTCTTACTAACTTATTGCATCAGCTGAAGGAAGTTCACTGTGGAATAAAACTTTAAAAAAACCTCCTTCGGCAGTCATATCTTTTTGGATGTTTGTCTAAAACAGTCATTACGTAACGTTGTTTGAAGGTGCATTAAATTAGCCGATGACGTTAATATTAATTCTGGATCTCTGCATCTGGGCTGTCAGTTTAGCTATAGAACTGATGTCTGGCAATTTCCTCAGCATGAACTGGTGCTCTGTTGCTTTTGCAATAGCTTTACGCCAGGAGTTTTTTAACCATCTCAAAACAAATATAGTTAATAAGTCTTCATAATATCGACAGTTGCTTCACGATAATAGTTAAATTACGTAGTTAATCATTATGGCTAGTCAACAGGTTGATAGCAAGACTGGGTGCGGATAGTGTGTTTTCAACCGTCAAAGGTCTGAGAAGTCTATTATTGATGGCTAAATATTGACATATCGACGTCTGTGGTCTAGTGGTTCAAGTGCTGATCTGGCCATCACGAGGTCATGTGTTCGATTTCTACTTATATTACACAAACACTTGTGTGATGCACATAATTCTCTAGTAAACTTAGTACAAGCTTTGCTTAGTTGGGGACTAGAAGGTGCTGTGTAAAATGTCCCAGACTATTTATTTATTTATATTATTAATTTTTCTTGTAAGTTGTTGAGAAAAATCTTTAACTGGCTTGTTCTGTTTCGACAGTCGTACGGAGATCCATTATACCTCAATGGTTCCGAATAATCTGGCTAGCTTACGTGGGCGGTAATCGGAGTTCGCCAGCCTCGAGTGCCTACGTTAATTATTTTTCTCATTGTTAAAACTTTTAGCATAATATTTTTATTGTTTCATTAATTTTTCGCGACGATAATTTCTTAATTAAGCTCCAAAGAGTATAGTTTTAGTTATAAATGCAGGCTGTTGGTGGGCAGATCAGTAATTTTTAATTTTAAGAACAAATATACTATCACGCCTGTATTCTCCAAAGGGTTAGGCAGAAGCGTACTGTCAAATTATTATATCCATAGTAATTCGGTATGTTTAGATTCTCCATGCTAAAGGTCCGGGAGCCTTTGAATGGGATAGGAGCCTATTCCCATTAATCGAGCACAAATCCAAACTCCGGGATCTCTAGGATTTTCCCAGAAAATCCCAAGAACACATTGCTAGAACTCAGGACTTCTAGAGTAGCAGTGGCGTTTACAAACATTAGGGCACTGAATCAGTAGGCCAAAACACATACAAGTTAACAATAGAGAAGGAAACCAATGGAATGGTAGTGGTAAAAATGATCACCCATCCATAGACTGACCGCAGCAAGCACAGCTTAACCTTACAGAGCGATTGCTTAACCACGACAATAACCGGAACGAATGCTATTACAATAATTAACCTCCGAAATGAATGAATTTTCGATCAAAAACATTATCATAATAAATTAATTGGTATCATTATTAATTTAATTTCGCAACAGCAACCCACGTGGACGTCCGGAAGTGCATCTGTGACATTTGTGAAATATTCGATAGTAAACGAATTCTTTGTTTGAAATTCGAATACAATGAATGGGCCTATCAAATTTATTATTGGAATGAATGGGAAGCATTATATTCAGACATTTATTTACAAAACGCGTGGGTATTCAAAAGTAGAGCGTCGTCGGTTTTTTTTTTTAAGTTTTTTAAAGAAGCTACGGTGCAGTGTAGTTCCGTTTTTAAATAATTCTTTTCATTAAGTATCTGGTGGTATTAAACCTTATCTGATTAAGGTTTTTCTAGTCTATGAAGATCAGAGTATTTTAGTACGGTTTTCATATAAGTCCGTAACTGACTATTTGAATATATTATATAACTATAACTATTCTAAAACTCAACTTTCAATACTTATGCTAGCAAATTTTTAATTCCCTTGACATCCGCCGCAGCGCTTATCAGTGTTCCATTCCTTACTAATATTATTATAAATGCGAAAGTAGCTCTGTCTGTCTGTCTCGCTTTTACGCCGAAACTACAGAACCGATTTAAATGATATTTAGTACAGAGATAGTCTAGAGTCTGCGAAAGGACATAGGCTAGGGCTGTAAGGGGTTAACATAGGGGATGAAAGTTATAAGAAGTACCCAGATCACGTAGGCGAAGCCGCTCGCGGAAAGCTAGTACAAAATATTTCGAACTCGATACGATTACGTTGCTTGACGGTTGAGGAGCGTAGTTCTTAAGGCCTCGTCAAACAGAATGCGTATTTATGCGCGTCAGTGCGCTAGAGCGTACCAGACTAGCGCAGCGCTATAGCGCCGCGTTGTGTTGTACTGAGCGTCAACCATGAGTTCTATCGAATTGTTTCGATAGGTTTTTTACGCATCGAAACGCTGTAATCTCATAGCAGATTTTAGTTCCTTGCGTAACCGCTAGAGGCGCTACGAGGGTTTTCCATACAAATATTTTACGGCGTCGCTAGCGAGTCTAGTGAGAAAAACTCATGGTCGAGGCACTGAACATGCTTTGGCTTGTCAAACAGACCGAGCGCGCTAGAATACGCAGCGTTCTAGCGCAGCGTCTTCTAGCGCGCTCTAGGGGCTGCTTGTTATGCTATTATCATTTATGTAGCTTGCGATGTATTGAGCTTGTGGTTTTACTTGCGAAACTTGCTAGACACTAGAACATACCTAACATACAAGGGGGCCTAGACAAGTTGCATTTTGACATTCGAATCGACAAACAAAATGTATGGAAATGACACAAGCTTTCGACAAATCGGGCTGTCACTAATGTCATTTCCATACAATATTTTGTTTGTCGATTCGAATGTCAAAATGCAACTTGTCTAGCCCCCCTGTCTGTTTGACAGGTCACGACATGTTCAGTACAACACAACGCAGCGTCATAGCGCATTGACGCGCGTAAATACGCATTCAGTTTGACGAGGCCTTTAGCTCCTCCCTTCAGCATGTATGTAGCAACCTATAGCAATATAATAAATTCCACCAAGATCCCCGGTTAATTCTTGGCGTACCGCAATGTTACAAGGTATTTTGTTCGAACTACCTACCCTGGAATTTTGCTAAACTGCCATTCACTTCAGTAGAAGCCTTGATGAAATTTGATGATAATTTATTATTACTAAGAAGTTTTGAGACATCAAAGTCAAACAGAAAATGTTTTAATTAGGCCATTATTGTTGTACTTTGAATTGTTAATTAGGTATCTCTTTAGTGTTGTGGTCGCAAGCTAGTTCTGATATTTTGGTGTTAATGATTTCTGGGCATTCTCAACAAGAGTTCAGTTTTAAAATTAACTAACTAATATTACAAAAAAAAACACTGTTCATAGAATTAGACATATTTGCAATGGCAGCTAGTAGGTTTCGTAATAGTGTCATTAAAAACATCAAGAGCTTATAAATATGTTTGAGTTAGCCATTTATTAATATTCGTTTTTGCTTTTTACTCGTCTTGCTCAAAATTGCTTTTTTTTCTCTTTTTATATGCTGTGGAGAACGATGTGAGTTACACGTTTGTATTATGTATTTGGTTTTTAAGTTAGTATAATCTAATGTGTAACTATTTGTTAAATAAACTAGCTTTCCGCCAGTTCGCCCGCGTGGTCTGACTGTTTCTTATAGCTTATCGCCTATGTTACTCCGTAAAAATGTTGTTTTAGTGAAAGATTTTTCTTATTATCGGTCCAACAGAAGGCATTTTACCAGTATCGTGCCAGTGAAAGTCGTTTCGGAGATTAGCTGGAACAAACAGATAGACAGAAAATGTAAAATTAGTATTTTTTTTTGTTTTGTAGACACTTTTTAGGATTCCGTACCCGAAGGGTGCCGGGTTCAACTGGTTCGGTCATTTTTTTAAACATTTAGTAAACAGCTATTATTACATTAGTAACATACTTAAATTTTATATAACGTGTTGGCAACCGTCCTCGTAGCCAATGCGCTGAACCGTTTTTTTAAATCCGTTTTTATTTAACACCAAAACATTTTCATTCGAGTCTGATCAAACTAATTAATCACGCGCACCGATTTCTGATTGCTTTCGTCGGCTGAAAAATTTCAATAAGCCAAATGCCCATCACACTGTACTCTACTGACTATCACAAGTGTGTGTAAAAGTTTAATTTATAATTATTAAATGAAACAAAAAACCCGACTGCGTAAAAAGTACTAACATAAAATCTAAAAACAAGCTCTGAGATGTTAGAAAATGTATTGCAAGCGGGACAAGCAAAGAAACAATTTTGTTTCATTTAATAATTGATTTTATTTCCTACTTTTTAGTTTATAAATACGGTTCAAATTCTTTATTTCTCTAAGATTACAAATCACTTACAAGGAGAAATAAATTATAAATCAAAGTTAAAGTTATTTGGAATGAATGCGCATAAGTTGACGGTACTCTTAAAAGAATATGTATATAACAAATTAATTTTTGCACGAAAGGTATGCAGGTAGACCTAAACACTTTTATGATCTTCATAAGGACCGGTTTACATGCAACAAGTTAAATCATCGTAGAATCACTAGATAGAACCTAAATGATGATTTAAAATTAAAATTGATACAACTAAAGGACGAATCTAATGAGGTGTTATTTATTTAAACCGGTTGAGCCGTTGAGTAGTTACGAGCGGACGTAGAAACGGACATACATACATACATATATACATACGCGTCGAACACATAACCCTCCTTCGGCAGTCGGGTAGTAAAAAGGTAGTGCTTTCCCGCGACTGCGTCTGCGTTGAATTTCTGCGTTGAACTTCGATCCATTATGAACTTAATTTTATCCCTATGTAGGTCGATATTTCAAAAACGCTAACGTATATTTATTGCTTATCAAGTGCTCAATACAATGTTTCATTGTTTTATCTTCAATAATACACACTTTCATACCCTATTTGAACTCCTTTAACCCTAGGCATATTAAAAATAATACCTGTGCCTACTGAAAAAATAATTAATTCGAATTTTAAACTTCTACAATATAAGTATTTGTATTCTACAGAGTATAATTATTATTTCAACAAATAAAATCGGATGTAAGCAAAGGAATCTCGCGCAAACATCCATAAAACATGAAATCTGAATGATTAAAAACGTCCTCCTTTAAGATTTAAAAAAATACATTCTTCAGTGGACGAATCTCTCACACTTGACCTTTTTAATATCTTTAAGGCGGAGTGGGGCGTACAATTTTACCCGTATTCTTTTGACTGCAGGTTCTTTTTTCAACCCAGTATGATTTTAAGATATTGAAAATTCTTTTGTTGGTATCATTTTTCTTCCTTTACATTTTCTGTCAATATTTTAGTCAGTCACAATTTAAAAAAGGAAAATCTCAATATTTTTTAAAATGAACGTTATATAAATGTCATTATTATCTTCTTTACCACAGAATTCTTACTAATATTAGGTATAGATAAAAAGTGGCTGTCTGTGTGCCGGTTTGTTAACTTTTCATACAACAGCTGAACTGATTTCGAAAAAAAAAATGCTAAGAGATATATTCATCACTAACCCACGCTACGCTAGAGGTCCTGGGTTCGATTCCCGGGCCAAGCAAAGCGTTGTTGGGATTTTCTGTGAAATTCCCATCAGTAGTATCTCAGTCTGGATTTGTGCCCGATTGATGGCAAAAGGCTCGTCTCTTATTATATGGGACTTAAACATAACGGCGAAATGTGGTTGTACATTTAGTACAACTCTGCCTAGCCCTTCGGGAATACAGGCGTGATGGTGTATTGCAATGATACTTATAAAATATACCTATATATTTGTTACTAAGTTAGTCTTTGTCCCCTTTTTTCTCCGTTCCCGTAGAAGTACAATTTTTCCCCCGTTTTTGCAACATTTTTAATTGATACTCTGCTCCTATTGGTTTTGGCGTGATGATATAACAATATAGCCTATAGCCTTCCTCTATAAACGGGCTATAACACTTTTTTTTTAAATCGGATCGGGGGGGCTAGACAAGTTGTGTTTTGACATTCGAATCGACAAACGAATACAAAGAAAATGTATGGAAATGACACAAGCTTTCGACAAATCGGGCTGTCACTAATGTCATCTCCATACATTTTCTTTCTATTCGTTTGTCAATTTGAATGTCTAATTGAAACTGGTCTAGCCCCCCAGTAGTTGTTGAGATTAGCGCTTTCAACCAAACAAACTCTTCAGCTTTGTAATATTAAGTATATATTGTATCAAATACAATAATCAATATCATTATAATGGTAATGTTAATTAATATAGCATGGAAAATGCTTAAAAAAATACAAAAAGATAATCAATATACTTATGTAACCTACCACCTGTCACCCGTGACCATGGACGCTGTAAAGGTTCCGAAACGTCGGGATTAAAATAATATCAATATAACGCGCTAAAATCCGTAACAGGAGGATCCGTAGGACTGGTTAACTCAAAACTGTTTTAGATTTTGCCCTACATTGTTTAACTTGCATATCCGATATTTACTACGTTTGTCTGGACTTTAAAAGAGACCATGATTCTCTGAGTTTGTTTCGGCGTTTCTTCTCAGAGGTCGTCAGTTAGGAAATGCCGGCGACATCTAGAATAAAAAAAAAATGACTTGTAAAAGTGTCTTTAAAGGATCTACTTACAGAAATAAATATCATTTCATCATCATTTCATTAACAAGTACTTAGTTTTATTTCAATCAATATCATTGTCAAGAACTTATAAGAGTAGCCATGGAATTTTTTGTCGTTTCTTCTCCATAAGAAACGACTAATTCGACATTTCATAAGTGCCTGTATAAAGTTTTTATGAAAATAAAACTAAGCAAGTTGATTTTATTTTGATAACCTTCTTTTTTGTGGTTGGTAGAGTAAGAATATGACGTCAATGGAAGCGAGTGCAGCTATCGGCGACCAAGTGGAACCAATAAGTTTTTTAAGTTCCCGCTATACTATGAGCGAAGATATTTTTTAAGTTATTCTACTCGATAAGCATGTTATTACTAGGTATTTTAACATAAAAAACGGACACGCCAATTTACCATCAAGCGGCGTATGTGTTTCTTCTCAGTTTGATTCCAGGGTTGCGTACTATCGGGGTTTTTCGTTAAGACATCCTCGGTAGCAGCCTCACCCTCTCTTAAGTGGAAACTTCAAAATATCAGCGGACTTTAAGTATATGTAAACTAAGGTTTACTTATGTAAGTCGATGTAACAGTAATGAACGACGACCCTATTGCCATTAACCGGACTAATCCGAATTCCGGACTCAACCCTAAACACTAAACGATTTACTTTAATTCAACATTTAAAGAAGGGTAAATTACCATACCAAGCAAGCCACCCTCTTATTCAATTTCAACTTTATTCTAAGCGTAATAACGCCTCTTTTATTGTACTGAGAGAGGGTACGTCGCGTTGCAAATTACTAGGACATACATTTACTGAAATTCCTCCTATTCCTCCCTTCCTGTGTTGTGAGGGTTGTAACTCTCTTCAATTACCTTTGACGTAGCTCGCTCTTTTCAAGTCCAATTTGCGTCGCTTGCGAGGGAAGTATATATGGAGATCTTGTAGACGTATTCAAGTAAATATATCCGTCTTACAGATATATATCTTTTCAAAGATATATAACGAAATAATTTTATAATAATACATGTATTAATAACGATAAAATACAATCAAATCGATACTTAGATTTTAAAACGGAAAGATTTGATTGTTTCAATTGAATTGATTCCGAAACTATTTCTACTATTACTAATCTATCTTTATTACTAATCGATTTGAAAAATTCTTTCACCGTTGAAACGCTACACTATCCCCGGGTGCCTTACGCTATAATTTATAAGAAACTAGCTGATTCCCGCAACTTCGCTCGCGTTTGAACCCCATTACACCATTTTTTTTAGTTATTCGGGGCGAAGACAAATTCAACAAATCAAAAACCATGAAAATCGGTCCAGCTGTTCTCGAGTTATAAGTGTTGTAACAAACCCGACTTTGTTTTATATATTAGATACTCAATATTTTTATTGCACTCCATAAATAATTATGTTCGATGTTAAATTATCATAATAGGTACATTAACCCTGCAGGACACGGCAACTTAGAAGAGAAACATTATAAAATCAAGACGATCGATTTTTTTATAGCTCATCTCTCAGTGTAGCGCATCGCTTAAATTGCACTCAGACATGATATTTATTACTGGATACAATGGTGAATTATTTGCTCAATATCGACATCCAGTCTACAGCCCTATGAGTGAGTACACACCCACGACTCACGGTATTGCACAGAACTAGATCGGTTCATTGAATTTCTTAGTAAATGGCTTTCGCCTATGTGTGTATGTGTACCACGTACAAACTTTATTACTCACAAAATATATCCAGTATTGGATACAGTTGATTGGATATTTTATTATTTGACTTTTCTTTTTTTACATTTGTAAAGGTGTATTCCATTTGTAGACTGTCTCATCGTCCTAGTGGTCGCAAGGGTGACTGCTACACGTCATGGGTTCGATTTCCAAGTCGAGAAGTGTTATTGGTATTTTAAATGAAATTATCATTAGCAGCTTGGGATCTTGCCCCATATTACATGGGTCTTTAATCATACCTACTGACGAACTTGGAGTGTTTATTTAAAGCTTATATATGACTTAACAGGAAGGGTCTTAGATCCTGGAGGGATACAACATCACGCGTCCTGAGTCCCATGGCCTGCGCTGGGTTGGAGCGGAAGCGCGTGCGCCAGCCCTTGCCCCAGATGGCGCGGAGCTTTGGTATTCTTGCCTCGCGGGCCGCTCGCGATAGGCGTGCGCTTCTTGGCGCGGTACACGTACACGCAGCGCTTGCCCACGTAGAAGTCAGCATCGTCACGACTCCGTGCAGCTCCATCTTCAAGAGGGCTGTGTGTGTGTGACAACAAGACAAACGTGATGGTATTCTAGTTTTTGTAGTAACTCTTCCCTAGGGAACCCATCATTGTGATAAACAGTATCATTAGTACATTCAGGTTATAAGTTTTAAGCTTATGCTACTGCTTAAGCTTAAGCTTATGCTTATGCTAAAGCTCTGGCTACATTTAACTATCAAATCCATTCAGCCGTTGCAGCGTGAATGAGTAACAAATAACCACACATCCAAAAAAACAATAAATAAAATCATTATCAAACAAAAATATAAAACTTTAACATATGATTATCTATTACTAGCTTCCCACCAGCGGCTTCGCCCGCGTGGTCTTATAATTTTTTCCCCCGTTTTTGCAACATTTTTCATTACTACTCCGCTCCTATTAGTCGTAGCGTGATGATATATAGCCTATAGCCTTCCCCGATAAACGGGCTATCTAACATGGAAAGAATTTTTCAAATCGGTCCAGTACTTTTTGAGTTTATTCGTTACATACAAAAATACAAATCTTTCCTCTTTATAATATTAGTGTAGATATACTTAGTCTATCTACTAATATTACTCAAAAACTACTGAACAGTTTTCAAAAATTCTTTCAGCATTAAAAAGCGACATCTTTCGTAAGCTATAATTTATAATACCAGGCGGGCGAAGCCGCGGAAAGCCAGTACAATATAATGGGCCAGTTTCCTTTCTGTGATCTCTGACTGGGCAGTCTCTAACCACCAGATAAAAAGAAATGGGACACATTTTTTTTTAATCTAATTATCTCCCGAGTAATTTAACTGGAACCTACTAAGAAATAGTAAAACAGGCTCTAATAGGATTACACATTAACTAGAAATTTAATTTTAATGATTCCAGCACACCGTTTACACGAGGGTGAATAAGCTTTAAAATGGAGTTGCTGCTGTCTATATATAAACACTTAGACTTAGGTATGCACGTCACATTTATTTATAGAAATATCTATAAGAAATCTACAATTATTAAATTGAAATCATGTCGCATTGTGTCGTCAGAAATAACGTTAGTGGTAGGTGTATTATTCCTATATATATCTCTCGAAGGTTAGGTAGAGGTTTAGTAAAGTAATAAAATATAAAATAATTCAAAAAGCGTGAAAAGCGGTGAATATATTAAATGTGCCAAGTGTAAATATAAAGCATGAACGTCCTGCTCCTATATCTTAGAAAAACATAAGCCTACCTGAACTAGGTTAATCCTGTGTTTCAGGCGATCGCTTTACGAGTTTTTTTTATTATATGACAATCATAATATATACATTGTTAATGGGAACTGAAATAATTGTATAACTGCATATACAATTTTATTGTTGATTGCAAAACTACGAGCCCGATTTGAAAAATTATTTCAATATACAATTTATCGGGGAAGGCTTTATACTATATCACGCTACGACTAAAAGGAGTGGAGTAGCAATGAAAAATTTTGCAAAAACGGGGACAAAAAGTTATCAAGAGCATGCGGGCAAAGCCGCTGGCGGAAAGCTAGTTATAATATATTATTGTAGTCTTTGCACCGCAATGTCAAATAAAATGCCGTTAACCAATAATATGTTAAACATTAGGTACTCAGAGACCGATGTCAGGTCGATCACATAGTCTTGCAAATAGCAAGTGTGATTTTTAGTCGGAGTCTAACATAACCCGCTGCCTCCCCAGGTAGCAAACGACCCACAAGAATTTCCCGCGCTCGAAAAAAAGGGACAACTGATATCGACAGCTTTTTTCTTTTTCAGTGTGTGGGTTTCGCAGGGCTGTCGCGAATTTGCAGATAGCGCAAAGTTTTAATCTTTTCGCGAAGTTTTTAGTGTGGGCGACTGGATTTAAGTGAATTTTTATATGAAAATGTTTTCGGCCTGAGTATTTTTAATGCTTGATGTTACGTAATGAGTCTTTAGTCTGTAGGACGCTTTCGCGGTTGCAAAGCGTGAGTGCTAAGTTCAAGGTACGATTGTGGGTTACGGGCTCCTGACCTGGGGAGTCCACCGTCGACCAGGTAATTCACGCGCCTTAGGTTAGTTCGTAGGAGGCGACGAAGGACCTCGGCCTGGTAGGAACCTGTTATGTATCATATGAATGCATCATTATCTGTGACGCACCTGAACAGCGGCACCTTGTCAGCTGTCAGAGTAATGTCAACTGTCAAAAGGGTCTGTCAAATAAAAAGAGCGCCAGGCTAGACAAGTTGCATTTTGATATTCGAATCGACAAACAAAATGTATGGAAATGACATTAGTGACAGCCCGATTTGCCGAAAGCTTGTGTCATTTCCATACATTTTGTTTGTCGATTCGAATATCAAAATGCAACTTGTCTAGCTCCCCAGTCCGGCTTATCTAGCGATCCCGATATTTCCGATTGTTTTATTTAATTATCCAACAGAACTACAGACCACAGCCCGTCGAGGTCAATGTTCTTGATTCCACAGCCATGATGCTAACGGCGTGATGGTGAGTGCGGTTCTTAGTCTTGAGGGATCCTTGAGGATTTTCCACATCTCAAATAAATTAAAAATTTAGAAAACCCCCGACACGAAATGTAATTTTCCATTTTATGGTGGGGGCCATCTTGGAATTGAAATTTATTATAGTGTATAGTATTCTCCTAAGCCCTTTCATTTGATACCCATATTGAGGGAGTTATGAAAAAATATGTAATCCGCTATTTTGTAGCGGCGGCCATCTTGGGCCTATTTTCATCAAACATAGCTAAGAACACTCCCGACTAATTCACCTTTAAAATAAAAAAAGACACACACACACACACAGACACGTCAAATTTATAACACCCCGTCGTTTTTTCGTCGGGGGTTAAATAAAAAAATAATTTGGCCAATTGTCATCGTAACGTAAAGAGAATGAACTCTCATAATATTATTATTGGAGAATTGTGACTGTAGTGTAATAGAATAAAAATTAAAAAAATGACGTTCCAAAACTAAAAAAAAACATTGTCAACATTATTAATATCGCGTTTACTTGACATTTTAATTACACACAATCTCTTTGATGTTTGTGTTACTAGAACACAGTGACATTTTAGGAATATGGAAAGTATTTATGTTATATTTTTTACATACACACACATACATTCACGCCTTTTTTCTATAGGGGTAGGCAGTAACTAGAGACTGCCACTTGCTACGATTCTTGCATACTTCTTTAGCTTCCTCCACTATCATACATCTTGTCATACACACGCGCCACACACATTATATATCTTACCGGAATAAAAAAAAATCATGATTATTTCAAAACTAAATCCCATCTTTCCTCTCTCCTCTTTCATCAGGGTTAACATTAGTAAACTAAACACGATCCTCCATCAGTCCACAAGGCCGTGCAGTTCGCTAATGAATTTACATAACAACATTTTTCCAGTACAATGCCATTTTTCATTTGCAGTCCAAGATGTGGCCTGACTTCGGACTAAACAACTGGCCTCATTAATCACTGGCCTTAAAAGGACTGTTGACATTTTGCGTGTTAATTAAAAAATCGGGATCTAAAAAAATCGTTCTGCCGTCAGATTGCAGGAGGGTTCGTACTTAAGTAGAGTGGCCATGGAGTTTCTTGCCGGATTCTTCTCCATAGGATCAACTTTTTGGAACCGTGCTACTAGAATCATTTAACGTTTCATAAGTGCTTATAAAAGCTTATTTGAAATAAAAACATTTGAACTTGAACTTGAATAATAATTACACTTTTAAATCGATTGCTGCGTTTGCTGCGGACAGTCTACGGATGGGTGACCATTCTTGGCATATTTTGGCAGTTTTACTGCCACACTGGCGCGGTGTTGTCACGTGAGGCGTGGTGTGTTCATGTGAGGTGTGGTCACGTGATGTGAGGTCAGGAGTGGTCACGTGAGTTAAGGTATGCTCACGTGAGGTGTGGACACATGAGGTGAGGTATAGTCACGTGCCGTGAGGTGTGATCACGTGAGGTGAGGAGTGGTCACGTGAGTTTAGGTATGATCACGTGAGGTGTGGACACATGAGGTGAGGTGTGGTCGTGGGAGGTGAGGTCACGTGAGGTGAGGAGTGGTCACGTGAGTATAGGTATGATCACGTGAGGTGAGGTGTGGTCACGTGGGATGTCGACACGTGAGGCGCGGTGTGGCCACGTGGTTCGTGGTGTGGTCATGTGAGGTGAGGTAACCTGAGGGAAGGCCACGTGTGATGTGATCACGTGAGGTGTGCTCACGTGGGTTGTAGTCAGGTAAGGTGAAGTCACGTGGAGTGTGGTCACTAGAGGTGAGATGTGGTCACGTGAAATGTGGACACTAGAGACGAGGTGAGGTCACGTGAGATGTGGAGACTAGAGACGATGTGTGGTCACGTGAGGGGCGGTCGCGTTAAGTGTGGTCACGTGAGATATGGTAACGTGGGGTGTGGTCACGTGGGGTTAGGTGTGTTCATGTGAGGCGCGGTGTGATCCGTGAGGTGAGGTGTGGTCACGTGGGGTGACCATGACATGACATGACAATGACAATATATTTGACACAAAATTTCCATTGAACTGTGCGTAACTTTACCCAACCCTTCAAGGAATACAGGTATAGGTATATATAAGTTATTTGTACAGAAAATGTAATGCCAAAATCTTATTAATGTCTTTTACGTTGTAATTGTTAACCAAAATGTTGTTATAAATGACTATTTTATGACCATCGTATAATATAGTTATTATTAAAACGTTTCACGGACGTTACAATACAAAATCAAAATGAAATAATTTTGATATCATATTCTTAGTGGGCGAGGTTTTTATTCGGTCCAGAAGAGGAAAATATCCTATTGACCAAAGGTCAACGTCTATGGATGCGAACCACCCCGTCTATTTCACACAACACTGCGCCCATGTAATACCAAACTGCCGCTATTCATATATTCTTTGATAGTATACTTACATTAAGGTTTGTTTTAGATTTTATGTTATACTAGCCGACCAGGGTGGCTAGACAAGCTGCATTTTGACATTCGAATCGAAAAACAAAATGTTCCATACATTTTGTTTTTCGATTCGAATGTCAAAATGAAACAACCTTTCGACAAATCGGGCTGTCACTAATGTCATCTACATACATTTTGTTTGTCGATTCGAATGTCAAAATGCAACTTGTCTGGCCCCCCAGATAGATAGTCTTGTCAAAATTTTAATAAATCACAGAAAGAAATTATAGTGAAAACTACTTATACTTTTCCAGAATTTTAATTTTTTCCAGTTGCAGCATCTTTTCCATTTTGGCCTTACATAAGAACCTCATTCAGACGATTAGTAAATACGGTTTTTCGGAAATCTCGGAATTTTTTTTTGGAATTCGGTCCGGCTGTTTGTGTTCTCAGCATATAATTCTATATGCTATTTTATAAATAAGTTTTTAATATAGTCAAGTTTTCTTGTGCCTATTTGAATTTTTACTGTATTGGTGCATTTCGAAACATAAATCTCACTTGCAAAGAATCAGAACCGATATTGGGGTTCAGACAGCTCATTACATAAACATACATACCATCACGCCTGTATACCCCGAAGGGTTAGGCAGAGATGTAGTAATGTATGCCCGCTTACCGGTTTTTTGCCTATTGCCATCAACAGGGCACAACTTCAAACTCTGAGCTGCTATTTCCAATTTGACAGAAAAACAACAACATTGCTCCACACGGGAATCGAACTCAGTTAATGTACTAACGAACGAAAAGTAGATAAATTCCTGACCAATAATCCAGATTGATGATCTCCAAAATTAACCACGAAAATCATATCTCAAAACTTTTCTAATTCAAAAATCGGTTAACGAAAATCATTGGGAGGGTATCAATCACGAGAATTCGGGTCTAATCGGGGGCCGATCGCAAAACCAATTTAGTATTTGGAGCGCCCCCCACGCCTACGTCGTAGCATCGCTACGTAGCTACGTAGTATAGGATTCATTCTGAAGTCACTAGTTGCTCTATGAATGGGTCCATTCAATACTGTGGCGGGAGGGGCGCATGCGTCGCATCGATCGGTCGCGGCCGCGCGGGAGGAAGCGCCGCGCGTTCTCCAATGTAGCTCATGTGTCGATGGTCGACACGGGACGTACTAGATTTTTGTATTATGAAGATATACATTTTTGCGAAACAAAAATACTAGCTACAGTTACTAAGCTACCTACTTTTGTTGTATGATTTTCATGTAGCAAAAGATCATTCTTTATCTAGTAAATTATTCAAATATCTGTGCGTATTTTGTAATATCTATTATCTTAAAACACTTTACATAACCTCTTTTTTTGAGAGCGTAAAATCCTCGTGGATCCCTGCCATTGGCATTGGAGAGACGGCACGTCAGCTCAATTTTCACATAAGTTTTCTGGATTCCATTTGTGAAAATTTCATTGGATATAAATACAATAAAAACGTCGTAAAGACGGTTAGACTAAGAATTTTTTTTAAAGACATCAACAGGATAAACTGCTTTCACTTATAAAGCAAATTAACTTGTCGTAATCACGTTGCCAATATACTATTACAACAACTTACAGTTCTCGCCAAACTAATTATCCGGGTTGAAGTTAGCACGAGCTAACTTTAAACCAGCCGTAAAAATCGGAGAGAGGAAAATATTTTATTAAAATTATATAAAACGACAGCCTACAACCTGCGCTTTCGTTTTTATTTATTACAATATAATATTTTCTTTCTACGATTTTTACAGCTTGTTTAAAGTTAGCTCGTGCCAACTTCAACCCGGATAATTAGTTTGGCGAGAACTGTACAAGTTTTAATTTTGTGGTATTTGTTGTATTGTATAAAATAATACAAGTTATTCTTAATATTTTATTATCTTTAGTTATAAAAACTGGACTAGTGGCCGTAAGCCTACTAGACTACGCTAGGGCACCTGGGATTGACATGGGTTTTTCTGTGAAATTCGCAATAGCAATTCGGAATTTCGATTTGTGCCCTGTCAATGGGAGTACACTTCTGCCTAAGCCTTTAGAGAGTATTCTTATTCTTTATTCTTAAAATAAATATAATATTTTCCGACACGTCCACCAAGTGGAAAACTGCAACCATCCGGAATGTTACGTTTTTGGCAAATAGTGGTATATCCTTGTATGTAGATAAGTATAGGTTAACATACAGACACACAGACACACAGTAAGTATGTATACCGCGTCCAAGATTGAGTCTATTTATAGTAAGCTTCTAATTTATAATACATATATCAATAGATATTAGAATAAAGGTAATACCTACCCACAAGATTTAAATTTAGAGCAGTTTCAGATACGGAAAAAAAGACTATAAAGAAATTAAGACATGCCCACCATTGCATGTGGGAGTTTCGTAATTAGGTCGATATATTAATAATGCTCGATCATTAAGGAGTTTTTTTCAATAAGTAAATCGCATTGATGTTTCTGAGACGTGGGTATGATTTAGCTTCAAATCTTTGAAGTAGGTATTAGACTTAATGTCGACAGTTTTTTGTTGCTTTTTAATCCCACTAGTAACTACCAAGGGCGTAACGAAGCAAACAAGGCAAAGGGGCACCTGCCCCGAGATGGTTAAAATGAACTAAAAGTTAAGCGTCAGCTTTTTGACCCCAAAGACCTCGGAAATAAATCCCGGATGCGTTGCTTAACACGGAAACTAAAAAATACATATGTTTCACAATGTCCGGATAACCACTATTCGCAAGATGATAATTATCTTACTGTCATAATTTTATTATATTTATTAGGATTAATTTAATCAATTAATTTAAATTAAACATAGGACAATATTTACACAAGAGGTAAAAAATATCATAAGCTCAGATTGTAATTATCAAGTGTACCTAGAGTATATATTTTTTTATCACAAACAATCAAATTTGTCTTAAAAAAAATTGGCGATTTAAAAAAAATGGAAATTCGTAAAACTATATTTTTCCTGCTCTAATTTGCAAAAATTGTAGGGAAACGACAAGGATGGCAATAATAGTCATATTACACATACTGCACATTTTCGCATAGGTTGCACCCATTATCGTGCGAATAGTCCAGCCAAGCGGGACAACCAAAGAAGCAATTTTGTTTATAATTCAGTATTGTTTATAATTTAGACTGAACGAAATACTTGTCCCGCCTGCAATACATTTTCCAACATCACAGAACTTGTTTATCTACATATGTATTTAGTAACCTAGTAAATATTGATTTCTGACACTTACGCGAATACTAGACATTGAAATAAAACTACTTTTTACGGATTTTATCGCGTTATATTGATATTATTTTAATCCCGACGTTTCGGACCCTTTACAGCGTCCATGGTCACGGGTGACTAAGGTGGTAGGCGTCTTGAAGTTTTAATTACTAACAGCTACCCTACATTTCTGTTAATTATTGGCAATCCGATTCACGCAGAACGAGTTCACCGTATCCTTCGGTCTTGCAGTTTTAGGCTTGGATTTAGATTTAATTGAATCTATAATAGGGTTCCAAGCAGGTGGTAAGACCCAGCCATCTTCTCTATTGAAATTTGGATGTTTTTGAATTTCAATGGCCTCACGAATCATCCTGGGTAGGAATCGGTTTTCTTTTGCGGGGACTTGTGGTTGATCAAATCTGATGTAATGGCGGGCCTTGTCAAGGGTGTGTTCACAAATTGCAGACTTTCCGGAACGGCGGTGTTTGACATCAGCGATGTGTTCTTTTACGCGGGTCCCTATGCTTCGTTTAGTTTGGCCTATGTAAGAGAGACCACAGTCACAATCAAGCTTGTATACTCCGGCTCCGGCTTGTATACTTGTATACTTGTATACAAGATGCGAGACAAAAACATCCAAATTTCAATAGAGAAGATGGCTGGGTCTTACCACCTGCTTGGAACCCTATTATAGATTCAATTAAATCTAAATCCAAGCCTAAAACTGCAAGACCGAAGGATACGGTGAGCTCGTTCTGCGTGAATCGGATTGCCAATAATTAACAGAAATGTAGGGTAGCTGTTAGTAATTAAAACTTCAAGACGCCTACCACCTTTCACCCGTGACCATGGACGCTGTAAAGGGTCCGAAACGTCGGGATTAAAATAATATCAATATAACGCGATAAAATCCGTAAAAAGTAGTTTTATTCAAACCTAGTAAATATCTACATATTTAGTAACTTAGTACTTTAAAGCAGTCGAATTTTTTGTTTAATTGAATCATTTATTTTAATTTGATACCCATATTGAGGGAGTTGTGAAAAAATATGTAATCCGCTGTTTTGTGGTGGCCGAATTTCATCAAACATAGCTAAGAACACTCCCGACTAATTCACCTTTCAAATAAAAAAAACAAAATCAAATTCGCTTCATCCGTTCGGGAGCTACGATGCCACAGACAGACACACACACACACAGACACAGACACGTCAAACTTATAACACCCCGCCGTTCTTGCGTCGGGGGTTCAAAATGGTCCATAAGCGATTTACACCGTGAAACACCGTGGAATCGTGGACCGACACGAGGGCCCAGAGCAAACGTCAAAAGCAAAGCTATTTAATATACTTAGAAAAAGCGAAGAAACACGTAAGATTCAAACATTTTAGGCATATTCTTCTATGAGTTTCATTATTCAATAACTTTCAAGTTTGGACAAGATATTACAGCATACTTTCGTTTTTCTTCAGAGTTTAATGAAAAAAGTTAAAATGTCTATTCTTTACGCAGAGATTGGATCCTTTTCAGGAATCGCAATGGTGTTATAAATACCATCACGCCTGTATTGGTGAAAGGTGAAAGGTAAATTGTCAAGTACAATTGTTATTTTTGTTTATTTATTGTTTTTAACCCCCGACGCAAAAACGACGGGGTGTTATAAGTTTGACGTATCTGTGTGTGTGTGTGTGTGTGTGTGTGTGTGTGTGTGTGTGTGTGTGTGTGTGTGTGTGTCTTTCTGTGGCATCGTAGCTCCCGAACGGATGAACCGATTTTGATTTAGATTTTTTTATTTGAAAGGTGAATTAGTCGGGTGTATTCTTAGCTATGTTTGATGAAAATCGGCCCAAGATGGCCGCCGCCACAAAATAGTGAATTACATATTGCGCTGGAAAGAGCACCTTTTTAAACCTGGAGAGAGCCCAACGTGCAATAATTAAGGTGGCGCTAAAAAGCTGTTTAGGTTTCCCACAGACTTAATTTACCAGGGATTCCTTGTACTAAGGGTACGACAGCTTTTGCGGTGCTGAATACACATGCCACACTCAGGAAACGGCCAGACTATACAGAGATCACAAATAAACGCATTTTTAGAATACCTGTACCTAGCGCTACATCTGAACTGGCAAGACGCTGCACTACTGTCTCATCCCAACACGTATTAACAAAGTTATCAAAATCTGTAATCTTAGAGACTACTCACTCACAACAGCCAAAAAATAATTAAATTCTTTTCTCCTAAATCTATCTTATGACAAATATGTCTAAATCGACAGGTGAAATCTTGACATATTTGTCATTTAAAGACGCGTTTAATAAAACCGAAATTTGTCAAGAAACCACAGTCGAATTACTTCTGACAATTGTTGGATTGTCGCAACAATTGGACATATTTGTGGAACTATCCACTATGACTGTAAGTTTTATTAAACAGGAATATTGTCGAATTGTCACTTCTTTACATTGTCGGACTTGTTGAATTGTCAGCTATATTAAACAGGGCCCCGGGTAAGCGAGTACGAAATAAAATGACAGCTTATAAGGATATTCTTGTTTAATTCCTAGTACTCATGAGGTAAACAATACTAAACTATATCATACCAATTCAAACAAACTGATCGTATCTGGACACTACTTGTGTAAAAATATTCATTTAACAAAAATTTTTGTACCACACACATTTTTTTTAAAAGGCTTTTGAACACTCCATTCCGTAACACTTGCAGACAAATACTGTATTCGTAGGGAGAAATCAATTAATTTAAATTAACGAATACTAAAATTAAAGCTACGTATTCTAAAATACATAAATATGCGATTAAATTAATATGTTTTATATAAAAATGTTGTGAAAGAAAAACTTAAAGAAAGTGAAATAGAAAACAGAGAACATAAAATTAGGTAACAATTAACAAAAAATAGTGAGTTTAATGCCGATTCGTACATAAATGAGCCAATTATTTCTTAAACCCTCGTTAGTAAACCTATGGATAAATTTATACCAAGTTTAGTGGTATTACTATTATTGATATTCTTGGTATAAATTTATTCAGAGTACTTGATTAAGAGGTTGTAGTTGCCTTACTTAAACTTATAGCTGTTAGGACCAAAACGTTTTAAGATATTTCTTAATTCAATGTGACTAATTCTTTATGGCACTGCCTATTCTGATTATAATAAAAATAAGATTACATGAGTCATGAGATTTACAAAGGGGTCTATACAAAATCATTTGTTGTAAAGTTGACCAAAAAATCGCAAGCAAAAATAGACCTTATTGTAGGCCATTTAATTCCTAGGATGATAAAAATGAGTTGTCCACTTCAATTTGTATTGTTTTAAAAAAGTTTACCAGTTTAATAAAATAGAAGACATGTAATACACATCGTACGACAACAAAAGTTACACAAAGTTACTTAAATAATAAGATTTAAAAAAAATATTTGAAAAATTAAAAAGCTTTTTCTGTGTATTATAATTACTATATTAAATTCACTTTTGACTTCAGATACACTTGCAATCATTAAGATTTTGAACTATTGAAGATAAAAGAAAAATATTAATTAAAAATTAAGTTATGCCCAGAGAAAATGACGTAATAGGAACAACTGAATAGAGCTTATGCTACAAATACTGATACATGCTAGGAATAGGGTATGAACAGTTTTGGTCACAAAAACGGGCGGTAGTCGACAACCGACCATTTTCTAAAACTAAATGGCTCAAACGGACGCCAGGAATCAAATATCAGGAATGCAAAAGGTGTATTTTAGAAGGACAAAAATATATAATCTAATACTGAAACAAAAATGTGTCACAGTCATCACAGTGAAGCTTGAGCTTCGTGTATGTGTGAGTGTTGGATGACGTCACGGCGTGCGGATGCACTCACACAAACGCGAAATGCAGCTTTCCTTGTGACAATTACAACAATTAAATTTATTACTTATATGAAAGTTTTATGGCATTTTATGGCTACCTCATGAATCACAAACATTAGCACTCGTTTTTTTTCTGTACACTAATGTCCTAATGTTTTTTTATACATTAATAATTTTTTTACCAATATTTCTGTAACAATTACATTTTATTAACATTATGTTTTAATATATAATCTAATCTTATTTACAAGTTGTATTTTGTTATAGAATTGACCATTTTTTTTATTAAATATGTTTTTTTTTTCATTAAATATATTTTTTCAATTGTAAAACTAGTGTCTTGCGATAATTTCTGATAGTGAGGTGGTGTTTGGCCATTGCATGAGTTGGTTTTAAAAAAATGAGTATTTTTTCTATCAGAACTTATCACAAAATATGATATTGTCATGACTTTTACCCTCCAGGCACAAAGTGGTGTTCTTAACCCAAATTTTATTGCCTTATATATTTTTTTTTAATTTCACGAAGTTCTACATTTAATAATACTATTCGTAAAAATGTCTTTTTCATGGGGAAGTAATAAATATAAATATTTTATATAAACTAACAACTAAGATTGGTCAGGATTTAGGAAATACACACTTTTTAAATATAATTATACCTGTGTTTTAGCAACAGCCTTTGGAAATACTTGGCCATGTGTCCTGTCATAGACTGCCATTGATAAAAATCAGCTGCCATTTTGTATATTCCAAAGATTGTTATTAAAACCAGGTAAACATGCATGCAGTTGCATCTAAAAGGTTATTCACATTACTTTGTTCATACATTTGTAGGAAAATACTCTAAACATACCCCTCACACTATCCATAAATAGCTCAATAAAATTCAACAATAGTTTTTAACTAATCATCTTTTGGCACAAAAATATTTGCCACTACGTTTCGTTCCGGTTTTGTGACTAAGGCACAAGATTTCGAGGGAATCTAAACTATTAATTTAGAAGGGTTAGGTAGGAAGCCAACAAGCCGGAGTATAGGTAGTCACAATATGAAGACATCATTTTTTAACTGTCTCATTGACAATGACACCTATTTGATCGCCAGCACAAGCCTTGTCTACCAAAGTTCAAGCCGGAAATTTGAAGTCGGGTATACCCTTTATTTATCTACGAAACTAGGCACTTGAATATTATCTAGCCTTATTCAACTTCAGACAAAAACAGGTCACACAATTTTTCATTATTCACATTCGTCAAATCCATGTAGTGCTATACATCTCATCTCATCTCAAAGTCACTTTTATGTAAAAATTTATAAGTTTCAGTTCAGTTGGTACCGCTAGTCGAGGGTCCAAGGTTCGCTTCCTGGTGTTTGTACTTGTGTGACGTCATCTGGGACAAGCCGAGGACTGCGAAGCCGCATTGTAAGCAGTGGTAGTGGGTCTGCTTCTTGCTGTGGATGCATTGGGGCTCATAACCACAACCTGGAAAAAAGCAAAAGATTTATTCAAACTATTTAAAGTTATTCATAAGGAAGAAAACCTCAAAACCATATAAGATATAGGTTCCTTATCAACTAATTTAAATGGTATTTTCTCTGTAATATTAATTTAATAAAAGCGAACAGTGTGAGTAAATGTAACTTTGTATAACTTTTTTAGAAAAAGCATTAACGTATGTATCATTTGTTTTCTCAAATGCTATAAAAAAATTACATACTGTGTCCTTTTGTTATGTGAAGGATAGAATAATGTGCAAGACAATATGGAAGAGTAATTTGACATGACGAGTAGAAAACTTGACTTGGCTACCTGGTTGGCCTTTGGTGGGCATTTGGTGAACCAAAGTGGGAGCTTTCGACTGCCAGAAAATTTACTACTTACACAAAAATGGACCATGCTTAGTGATCTTACCTTTACTAGGCGGGAACTTCTCGAAGCCTGCCGCCTGTATGGAGTCTAGTTTCTGGTGCTGACGACGGTGGGCCACCACTTTGTTGGTGTCCGTGCACACGAAGTCACATTTCAGACAGTGGAAGTGCGACGCTTTGTTCTGGCCTGTTCCTTGTAGGGAAAGTAACGTAAAGATTAGTAAGATTCAGATTGTGGTCCTTGAATCAGGACCAAAAGATAAAACAATAACATGATATAAGATGAGGACCATAGATTTAAAGTTAAAAAAGTATAGTTCTGAAGGAGATTTTTAAAGCTACAATTATTCGTTCACGAAATAAGAAATCTGTAAATTGGGACCAAAAATAGACAATGAGAAGACCAAGTCCAAGAAAGAATAGAAATTAACTATTTGAATACGGAACTTTTTACTAGGAGATGCAATTTTTGTTTATGGTTTTACACCTATATCTGATGTGGGGGGTAAATTTTAGGAGGAATTTTGTAAGTGATAGGTATAGTGATGTACGTACGAACTGAATAATTACCGAATGTGGAAGCGTGCGGGCATTCGGGTCGCTTACAGTATACGTTGGCGCGGTATTGTTGGAAGTCGCCGCCCATTAACGTGTCCAATCTGAAAAAATAGTACTTAATGTTATACTGGAATCTAGAAAATGAATAAGCGAAGAAAATAAATATAGAAAGGCAAAAAATACTGTTCTTGTTTTTAGTACTTAAGCTACAGATACAGCTGAAAGATTTTTGGACAATTTAAAATGTTTTTCTGAGTTCCGAAGTACGATTATATAAACATTATTTTGTTCTATTTAAATTTTATGTGCTTCATAATTTGATAAAAAAAGTTTTTTTTATTTACCTTTCGTGTCTGGCTGTGTGCTGGACGAATCTTGTTTTATCACAGAAGGAATAGCCGCAATCCTTTCTAGTGCAGTGGAAGTGGGTTTGATGCTCCCTGTTAACAAAGATAAATTATAAGTTATTTAGCAAACAACGTAGATAAAAAAAACTGATTGAAATTCTGGTAAATGTAACAACCCTTCATTTAACTCAAATCTGGCAAGGTTTTTTGGTCATACGAAGCAATAGGAGAGGGTACAGTCATTTTTAAGCAAAAGTACCTTATGCAAATATATTAAGAAACTTGAAATAAAATGATGTTAAAAACAAAAACAGATAAAATTCCATCATACCTGTATCCACAGTGCTGATACGCGCAGTCCTCATTGAACCGGAAGCGGAGATACCCCTCAGGAATGGGCTCGTCCTTCATCACGCGCATGTGAGGCCCACGTGCAGTGTGCGTTCGCCTGCTGACAAGCACACACAATTTTAGTATGAAGTTGAATGAATTAACAGCTCGGAAATTCTGTTTGTCGACTTTGGATGCGCTTACAACCAGATCGGAATGGACAGAACATATTTCTATTTGGACACTACTGAAAAAGGCGGTGATTGCATTATAAAGAGTAATTATTCTAATATTCATACGTAGTACGCACGTACATAACGAAAATAGCAAAATGGTTATAGTATGTATTGTACAGGTTTACTACTGTTTTAGATGATATCATAATATCTTCTTTATCTGTTACCAACACATGAAATTGTATGTAAAAAATAAAGTAAACATATTTCTACTCACGTTTTGGCTATCATTTCAGCCTCCTTGTCTAGACCTGGTGGAAGACCGTGTCCCTGGAGAAGACTTTGCTCTAGCAGCAGCTCCGGTGGGTACAACATCGTCGGGTAAAGAGGAAATGGGGAGCCACTGGAAATAAATAATCGGTAATTAGGTAATTGTGACGAATTTCTGATGGGAGCAAAAGATAAAACCTTCAAGCAGTGAAGTTTCTGAAGAGTTGAAAAAGTTGCAAAAACAAATTAAACTTACCCCTGCGAGAATAAAGCAACTTGTGCAAGTCCTGGTAGACCAGCTAGGGACGCAGTGTATTGTTGCTGCATCTTCAGCTGTTCTTGCAGACTGCCTTTTCTGCCGCCTGCTAAGTACTGCTGCAGCAGGAGACTTTGTACTGCTTGGACCTTAAACAAAAGTGCATAATACAATTAAGAACTGTATACTTTGTATAAAGCTACAGATGAAAGAAAAATTAATAATGTGGATGGCTGGATGTAAGTAAGAGAACATCAGATTGATTGATCGTGTAAATGATATTTGTTTGAGGTAAAAACTAGATAACGGGTGCTACAGACAAATATAAGAACAACTTTTAAATATAAAAGATACAAAATTTGTTACATAATTATATACAGTGTGTAGAAATTACCTGATCAGCAGGATTTGGCGGTCTCTGGGAGTGACTGGGTGACGGCGCCTGACTATGTGATGATGATGATGCAGTTGACGGTAATATCGAAATCTCAGGATATTCCCTCTCCAATGTCTCCTGTGCAAAAACAAAATCTTAGTTGAATGGTAAACTAAATGCAACCATTAAGAAAGGCAAAGTTTAAAAGACTTTTTTTGTAAGAATTTTCAGGTTATTAAAATTTTGCAAAGTATTAAATAGCATCTTATTTATACATGAACTTATTTTTATACATGAACTTATTTTAACTTCGCTCACCTTAGTAGCAGCCAATCCCACAGGGCCTGGCTCCATGGTATTGCTGTGCTTCTTCACCATATGGCTGAACAGCAACTTCAAGTCCACATAGGCCTGACTGCAATGTGGACAGTGGTAGTGCAGGTTCATTCCGGTCGCATTCTTGTTCAAAGGACACGTCTGGTCATGGCACGAAGGTGGGATGGTGGGGCCAGTAACCTTAGGAGGTTCATAAACCTTCTTCTGATCGAACTCCATGCGAGGTTTAACCTCTTTCGATGGTGAGGCGTCGTAGATGCTTCTGGGAGATGGGGATGACGTGTTACTGCGAAGGTGGGATGATGGGTAAAAGGTTCCCGTCGCTTTTACTACTGAAATAAAAAGTGTTTCAAGATCAGTTGAAGGTAATAGCAATGTTGTTACCTAAAGCTAATTAAGATATATTAAGATCCTTACATCGGCTGTTTTTACACGGATTATTTTATACAGTAAATGGTTGCAAAGAAGGACACTCACCAGACACGTTGTCTTGTTCTCTTTCAAACTCACTCTTGATAGAGAAGTTGGTTGGCGTAAAAGACTCATTAGGCTCCTTCATAGAGCTAACACTATCAACTGACGCCCTTTCCTTCAATGAATAGTCTTTGGCTTCCTCAAATTGCTTCTCTGGTTCAATCTCACTTTTAATTATAGGAGTTCCTCGACCATGCTTGTGAGTAGCTAACGCTGAGTATTGAGTCAAAATCGCTGGGCAATTGTTCCCCTGAGCGCAGTGAAAGTGCGATCTGAGTTGGTTTTTGAAGCAGCTCTTTCCACCACATTGGTCGAATGACGCAAAGTAATCGAAACCTTCTAGAAGAGGACTGACGCCATGGACTTCTCTCATGTGTGTCTCCATGATGATGTGAGTTTCACCAGCAAAGCTGCAGTTGAAGCAGTGAAGATGCAGCCGTGTTAAACGTAGCTGGCAGTTAGAGTACGAAGATGAACAGGTATCTAGACTGGTAAACACTTCGAAGTGTTGGAATTTAATACGCTGTGAACAGAAAAAATCATTTAAGTAATGGATCTCCTTGCAGGTTATACACGTAAAGAATAAAGAGATACACTTACAGGGAATTCCTCGATGGTTGGTATAACCGGTGAAGGTATAACCGGTGAAGATATTACCGGTGGCAACTGGTTACTCTTAGGTAATTTGAACGAAGTAAATATGGCTTGTGGAGTTATATTATCAGTCCAAACTTCGACAACTCTGTTTTTCGGTGGTCTTCCCCTTTTCCTGCTGAACATTTCATCCAAAGAGCTCGATGGATTGACCTGTTGCGGCACCACTCCAGGGCTCGGTCCCAGATTCAGCTGGGCTTGTAAATTCGGTGTCAACTGCGAAGACAAGCTTGGTGCCATTTGGGCTAGCTGCGCCAAATTCGGCGGCAGATTCGGCAGGTTTGGCACTTGGCCAAGTTGGGCTGCCATGTTAGGGTGCAACTGAGCTGATAATTGCGGCGTAAAGTTTGGAGCAAAACGCGACGCTAAGTTCGGAGACATAGGACTTAGAATCGCGTGCTGACGATGATGTTCTAGACGTCTGAATGGATGCTCTTCGGATGAAAGGATGACTGCTCCACAGTTCTCCCAGGTGCAGTGGTAATGGGTGATGTCCCTGATGTGTTGGCAGGCTGAGTTACTGCAAGGGTTATTGCGTGTATACGTCACGAAGTAGGCTTCGGTCACCTGATTCTGCTGCTCATGTTCCATTACGTGTTTCACCATTGTAGTGTGGCAACTGTGGAAAGGAAAATATATTTAAAAATATATATTATAAAGAACTAGTTGCTTTTATTTATGAAAATTATATTTAACTAATATTTAATTTTGGTTACTTATAGACAAATAAAGACAAAGCTCAATGCGACTTACCTATGAGCCATCTTGCAGCCATCGGCTAAGCAGTGATAGTGCTTGTTAAAGGCGCTGCATTTGTTGCATTTGTCCTCAGCCTCTTTACCACCGTTAAAGGTTTCTATGTATTTCCTCGAAACCTCCTCTACTAACGCTGGGTTCTGAAAATCACAGAAATCATTTCGTAATTTGAGGTCCCCTGAGCATTGTGAATTTGTGACTGACATAATTAAAAGAATTTAATATCCTTAATAGGTTTAGGTAAAAGTAAGTGAATGGACCTAGATACTAATGGTAATGTTACAACATTAAGAATAAGAGGAAATAGCATAACATCAACAAAGATAATAAAAAAGCACGCTTGTATATGCGAAGGTTACTGATTCACAGGTCTCATGCAGGCACTATGAAATAGAAGGCGATCCTATTGCCATTAATTGTGAACCAATCCCAACTCCGACCAGCTGAAGACTGTTTTAAAGAAAAACCTAACAACGACGACTACTTTGGACTCATTTTGAGCTTATTGAATAGGTAGGTACTCAGTGGTTTTGTGTTCTCATAGCTCAATTTCTTACTACACATCATAATAAAACTCTATTAACTCAACACAAGTGGCATAAAATCTTTCAATTACATTCCCGCCACGTCATCTCATATTATAATCACTTCATTATTATGACTAAGTGTAAAATTGCTACTCACGAATGGATGCGGGTAGTCCGAATCCATCATTGGGTTGGACATATCATCATCAACGTGTAGGTTTCCCCCAGGAGAATACATGCTCAAATCTGCTCCTTGTTGCATCAGAGCACTTTGAATCACCGATGTTGGGAGTCTGTTGACAAAAATGTTTAATTTACTAATGTTATTCTTAAAACGTATGTCAATTGAGGATTGTGACTCAGATTTAGTGACGGCAATGTCATTCATGATGGCGTATATGTGTCCTGAATATATATGTGAGGTGTACTTATTGAATGATTGGTATAAATACATGATTATAGTCAAGTAACTCAAGGCTTAGCTGCTAAAATTCTGTTTTCTAAACTTATTTCACGATTTTAAACCATAACATTTATATTGATTAAAATTAACGCATTCTTTTTTAAAAAAAATGTTTTAAATTGATTCAATAAATATCTGATGATTTTGAAGAATTTGACGAAACGAGTACTTACCCAAAGCTCATTTCTTGTTCCTTCCTCTCGTGCTTCCTCTTATGTGTAAAGATCTGGCTGCTTGAGTGCAGCACATAGTTGCAGTGGGGTCTGATGCAGTGGATGTGGTTGCAGGTCTTGCTGAACCGGCAGTCACGGTATGGACACGCTTCATTCTTCATGTACTTCTTGAAGCCATCTTTGGATAAAGCTTCATCTTTTATGTGGTAGGTCTTATGTTTTTCTGTGAAGTGGTTATTATTGGTCAGAATTTTTGCGATCATCAAAATATTTCATTATTTGAATAACTAATTTGACATATTACGACTTGATTTAAAATAAAAGGGTGTCACAATTATTTCTTTTTAAATTATTGTTTTATTTTTCATGATTTCTTGATCTTACTAGAACAACCGTATCTCTATAAAGAAACTGTCTTATATCTAGTAATCAACTCTCATCAGATTTACCATACTCACCCATGTCAGCCTTATTCTTGAATGTATAGGTGCACCCAGGTCTTCTGCAGTGGAAGTGTGTGGTCCTCTGACCAGCGAAGACACAGTGAGGAGCGGCACAGCTCTCGGTGGCTCTGAACCTCTGGAATCCTTCCTGTAGAATAGCGGAGTCCTTCCTGTGGTAATTGGCATGCATCTGCACGTCTGATGTTGATATGTATACCTGGCGAAAGAAGACAAGTCTATAAATTTAAAATGCCAACCGTACTAGACCAGCGGCTTAGAATATGAGTTTACTCCTATTAATCCGAAAGGAAATCAATAGTAGAACTTAAAGTTGGATAACTATTTTATTATTCAGTATGTATGAATCCAGAATTAAATATTCAATATATTCGGGTCATATTAACGGAGATATTCTTGTTAATATCTACAAACTTCCAAGTCCGTTCAACATCCGTACATATATGTTATTTAATTTACATAATACTAAACGTACTTAGAACACAGAATGCGATGAGAATTGTAAATTAGCTAATAATAAGTGTCTAATTGATTGAGTTCACAAGAAACTAAAAGAACTACATAAAGTAAATGGTATAACTATCAGTAACGGTTGAGTAGTTGGTTTAAGTGCTAATTATAACTTTTATACAAAAGCGAGTTGCTATCCAAGTAATTCATAAGGTAGCCAATGGGCAATACTCATTGCTCCTGATGAAACATAATTAATAATTTATTGGATTACTTAGTAAACGTTTGTTTCCTGTATTTAATTCCTTTTTACTGGGAAATATTGACCGGTAACTTCAATACTTTTGAGAAATACAGAATAAAAAAAAATTCACAGTAAATGAGTTAAATGTAAAGAAGAATCTGTATTATGTTTAGAAAGGGAATTCTGGTTCTTAAAATATGATCAAATGAATATGATTCCGGTTCAGTTGTGTGTGTTATTGTGTTATAAATGTCATCAATGTCACCCTTGGGTTAATTTTCGATCTCAATTAAATCTAATTGGTTTTCGTTCGACGTTGTTTTTTAGTTTAGTAGAATGCCATTTGACATTTAAACAACTGAGACTAGATTGTATGAATTATGTTTTTTATCATTTTTTAAAACCACACTCTCTCTATACTATGTTTGCTCATCTGTTTTGTCCATCGTATGCATTTCATTAGTAAAGTACTCAATAAAGTCTTGCAGGCTACAATATAGATCAGTACGTCACTTCCCGTGCGTATAGTCAGCGATTATATCGGGAGGAAGGGCAGCATCCTGGCTTTGTGCTAATATCATCATATTACGATCACCAATATGTCTTCCATGGGCTACAGTTACCGTAGGATACAGTTAAATCTATGTAGCATTCGTAATCTCTCTGAAGAGCTGTAGTTAATTTAGATGATCTATAAATGTATAGACAGTAATAAATTGAATAACTTATTTGCAATGAACGAAATGTTGATAATGATCAACATTTTAAAGATGACGATAATGATGATGATCATAATGATGTTAAAAAAGCTTACCTTATCACAGCCATCCTGTATGCAATGGTAGTGTGTCTGGCTGCGGTTGTGAGGACAGTCGGTGAATCTTTCGGAACAGTCATCCAAGGGAGAGTATCTCATGAATCCATGAGCTAAAGACTCGTCACGTTTCTTGTGCCACTGGGGAAAATAATTTTTATTGGTGAGATTCTTGAGAAAAGGATAATCTCATGAGGGATTGATATGTCTTAAAAAAACCAGTGCTACTGGCCCACGTTTGGTAGATAATTTCTCAATTACTGTTTTGCAATTATAGCAGCAATTAATTGACTAGGAGATCTTATGATGGTACAAGATATTACTATAATTATTAATATATTGCGGTAAATATTCATGATTTTAAGTGTTGAAATTGTTGCTAAAGAAATGGCAAAATTTACCTTGAAGTGTCTGATCATTTCTTCTTTCTTGCAGAATACCCTAGCGGTGCAGTCCATGCAGTGGAAGTGTTCCCGGTAGCCCAAGTCTTTGCAGTATGAGGAGCCGCATTCCAGAGTTGAGCTATACCTATTTAAAGATAGATAAAAATATACATTATGAATAGTTTATTGATATCTGATAAATGTCATATGTCTCTTCGTATCGGTTCGATACAATACATTTCAAACTCGATCACACATGAGCAGTATGTAAAATCATTACACAAATTAATATTATACAAGTATATTGCAGCAAAAAATCTACACATCACGTCATCATGACTTCTGATAACAATTTAATAATTTAAAAACGATCACGAGAAAAATTCACGCTACACTGTACATATAAAAAGTGACAGCTAAATTATATAAAGAAATAATTTCAGTAGCTATACCTCTTAACATATCTAGAGTAGTCGACCGTAGTTTGCAAAGAATTCTTCCGTGCCTGGTCCAAATGATTCAACGCCGAGAGCAGACCTAAACAAAAAAGAAAAATACGTTGATACAAACAAAAAACTATATTATGCTAATACATATCGAAACAATCATAACTAACGATACATTCATCCATTCCTTTTCCGTCAAACTTATTCTTTTGTTTGGAACAGCCAAATCACCTCCATGCATCATATTCAAACGAACAATGTAGTGTTTTCATCATATTTAAAAACTAGCGAGTCTTTTGGTTTGGTATCGTGCGCGTTTGCGTTACACGCTTGATAGTTGGAAGTTTTTAGTTCAAAAACAACTTAAACGTCGGGCGGGTTG
Source organism: Acronicta psi (assembly GCA_946251955.1). Classification (NCBI taxonomy): domain Eukaryota; kingdom Metazoa; phylum Arthropoda; class Insecta; order Lepidoptera; family Noctuidae; genus Acronicta; species Acronicta psi. The sequence continues at coordinate 6,035,285 of OX276493.1, read as the reverse complement.
TGTAAGCGGCCCCTCCCCGTATCAAGTTTTGGAGTATCAAATAAATTATTATGGTAATTAATCAATGTTTTCTCCTAGTCACTGCGGAGCGGCCCATTGTGAGTGATCGTTGACTCTCCGTCTATGTACACTGCTGCACGAAACTGTTTTTGTGTATCGATTCGTTTTTTTACAAGACGTAAGATCTTATCTTTTAAATAGAAACGAATGTGTGGATCGAGAATCGAATGTTTAACACGTTGAAATTTTTATTTGGGAAATCAAACCGTTTCTTATTGATGTTACGGTTAAGATTAAGTTTAAATGCGCTTGATAAATGAGTTCGCGATTTTGATAATAAAATAAATTTTTGATTAGTCCGTCGATATGGATATTTCTTATTAATACTATAAACCTCGATATTTCTGATCTATTTTAAGTTTAGTTTGAAAAAGTTACGTCCGTGTCTTTGTGACATGAAATTAGACATGGTTGACTCGAGTTTGAATTTGGTAGCCAAAATATATTACTTTATTTGTTCTATACAAACACTTTTGCACTCATCATTACAAGACATACACGTATGTATTGTATTGAAAACTCGCGTGTAAAGTTTTAAAAGAGAATTAAACTTGAGACGTTACGATGTCGAAATACCGTCGCTTTTTTTACAAAATCGTTTTTGAAAGACGAATTAATACCTATACTTATGTAGATTAGAGCTCACAACACAATGGATGTTAACATGTAGCTAGATAATTTGTGTGTTACATAAGTCATGCATGAATCGTGATTGTAATAACGGACAGGGTTTTAGTGAGGGCAGGTTATTATTAATGAATGAGGGAACACTTGCTCTCTGCGTTTAGGGTTGGCGAAATTGAAATAAGATTATTAATTAAAGATGAAGACATCATTCAAGACAGAATAGAGATTAACGATAAAGTAAAGCTAGGCGATAGAAGAAAACTCTTTGATGATATTCCAATTGATTGAATGAATTCGGAACTTTTTGAACTTTATGAGAAAAAAAATTGAGTTGATACCAAGTATAGCAGCCCTAATAGATCGGATGTAACTAAAGTTAATAGCTCACGACTCGTTGGCGATAGTGCGAATACAGAAAAACAATTGTATGTCGATAGTACATCGTGTTTATTGCCTCTAATTTATAGAGATTAAAGATGAGATTAGAGCCAAATAAGATAGTTATGAAAATAGTGAATTATAACACGGATATCAAAGAAAATAGGTGTTAAAACACGAATAAGCAATAAAAAATTAGAGCAAGATGTCTTAAATACAGATATGAGTATTGAACTTAATGTAGCAAATATTTCAATTGCAATACACAAATAAAAAATCTTAAAAAACTAGTATAACGTAGTTACAACTGAAGCTAAATTGGATTAAATATGAATTGGAGTCGATAAAAAGTGGTATCCCGTTAAGTTGATTTTTTGCGAATTAATCTGCTTCATTTTTTATACAAACATTACGTCTCAACTTACAAGCGTTAGAATTGGAATAGCGAAATTAGGAAAAGCTGTTACTGTTATTTACCTAGTACCTATTCGAGTTACATTCTTATTCTTTAAACCACCAATTTTAGGGTTCATCAAACTCGATACTAATTAAAATGCCCATATAAATTTCATATCGCTGGAATATAACGTGGCGCCTCAAAATTTCGAATGCCGGTGCAACCAAAAAGACAATGGGTGTTCGAATCTGATAAGTACCGACATAATAAACAGACATAATACGGTGGTAGGTTTTTTAGGAAATTTCGTAAGATATTGTGCCGGTTCATTCAGCCGAAACAATGGCTCCTCATAATGTCCTACATAATGGGTTTTTGAACTCGCTCAACGGAACCACGAGTGATCGAAAGTTCTTAGTATTGGGATTTATGATTCCAAGGAAATTGGGTGGGGACTTCCTTTTGAATTTGATTGCAGTTGACAACTGAATGCTGTAGAGGTCATTGTAGTAAAAGATGGGAGTCACCTTTGATTGAAAGATAGTGTCAGGAAGTGTGCACCAAGTATGTCAGGATGATCAAAAAATATGTTTGATTAAAAATTATTAAATTAAATCTACTATATCATTATGTGTAATCTTATCTAAAAATCCAAATAGCCGTAGTTTTATTTTTGAACGGTAACAGTGAAACTGAATAAATCCATAAAATTGATTTGCTACGCTCTATCTTTCCATTTTTTACATATCAGGATGTAAAATAAACAGACAAAATGAATACAAATGTAGTTAATGACTGTACGGATCAACGCGCAACTCCAGAAATAATCATGACTGTACGAATAAATAAAAAACAACAAAAACCAAGATCTCAATGTTGGTAAAAAATAAACAACGAAATCGATATAATTCACACGTTTCTAGAGATCCGACGGATGGACGAAACACATTGCTTGTATTATCTCTTGAAACTATTATAGTAATTTGCATTACTCATTTCGAAGCTGCTAAAGTATTCTGCAGTAGCCTTTTAAAGAAATCTTTCTAGATAAGTTTGTCTACATCACGAACTCGCCATGTCTTGATTAATAGTTTTTGACGCCCCCACTTAAATTATATTACTCGTTTTAGCGGTGATGATGAGAATATAATCAAAAACTTTGTTCGAATTTTCGATACACAACATTTCGTGATCCAGCATTAAGCAAAAATAATACGGAACTGAAACTACGTGAGTGTACTCAATAATTTTTAAATTTCCTGAGACAGCTGTGACCCGACCATGCCTGGGAATCCACGTAATCCTTCTCTGGCATTTAGTTAAGTGGAAAACGAATAAATGTCAGTGTGTACTGTATATTTTTGGTCACCATTTACAGTTCTATGACTAATTGAAATTAAAATGTCACTTAAGATTTAGATAAACGGATTTGTGCGACTGATTTTAGAGTGTTATTCGTAGGAAAAGATTTAAGATCAATCTTATATGGAATTTAAAAATATTTCCTAGAATCACTTAACATAATATTATTTTTAATATAGTTTTTGTTTTTTAAGTTTCTTTACGAATGAATGATCTGTCAATTATATTTTAATATGTTTTTTGCTACACTACCGATAGCTACTCGTTTCAAAATCCGGCAATCTATAATCATAACTTTTGAATACTGTAATCAATCTGCCCGCAAAACAACTTTTCCCTCATTATCGATCACCAATCATGTTACAAATTAAAAACGGATACTTTCAAAGAGCATTTGATATCTCTCATTAATTATTCCATTGTCTTCACATCGACAATCAGATCATCGTGCAAGAGTTCAATAACTGCATCAATTTCTTGCATCAGTACCCGTCTTCCATCTAAATTGACATTTACTCTCTGCAAGTATGTCTAAAATGTAAATGCGGTTACTACACACACCAATTCACGTATGTTTGCAACTATTTGCTGGTATACTGTAATTGCCGCAATATTTTCAGCTTTATTACCACTGTGTAAGGAAAAACTTGATTTGTCCAACTACAAATTCAAAACATCTTTGGGAATACGCGTCCAGTTTAACCTGATATGTAATGTTGATTACTTTATTAATGTTTTTATTGAAACGAGGGACCAAGTTGAGTTGGGCTTCGCGGTCAATGTGATAGTACATTAAAGTGAGGCTGTATCGTATAGGAGGTAATGAGGCGGGGCGATGGGTGTACGTACGGACAAAGATCTGACTATTGACATACACGAGATCATCTATGTATAAGTATCTACTTAGAATTCTTAAGCTTATTAACAAGTTATGATGTCGAAGACTTGTTTTGTGACTTAAAATATTAACGGCTACAAAAACACTAGATGAGATACTTTTGTATGTTCTGCAGTAGAGAATGTTATTGAATACAGTACACATATGGAATTGCCGTGTATCTAATTGAATAAAAATATGAATCTCACATCCCAATTTGTACAGAAACGAGATGAATCATATCATTCCTTGGAGCGTTACGTCAATTGATGACCAATTTAAGTGTACTGTTGAAAACATCTTTCGTAGCAAACTTCGACCTTTATGTCCAGGAATTATGATTGTAAATTGGGTGTTAAGTGATTCACAAGAATGTACGGTACGTTTGTCATATTCTAAGTACTTTTTATTACAATATTTCGTATGGAGATGTACCGATTAGGGGCTAACGTGTCTAGTTTTATTTTTCCAAGGATCAGTTCTCATTGTTGGTATAACATTCAACGTTTTATAGTTTTCCTGTTCCGATACAATATTTTTTTACTTTAGAACTTATTGTATTCTTATTGTACTCAGTATCTTCGAATCTTTTTTGTTAAGTATGTTATTGTTAGACAATTTTAGCGTAACGCTTATCTAAAGTACCATTTTCCTCAAGATTTGTTACTTCGATTTCAGAAAAATCCCACGGAGTTTCCCAGGGACCCATTTTCGGTCCATATTTTTTAATCTTCACAAAAGTCAACTTGTCAATCACAATGATAACGGTAAAATCTGTAACTCGATCTTAGAATCGTCTTATTAAGATCATCAGTTAAGTTATAATTGCCTTGTATTGTGTACAGTGTAGTTAATTGTCCATATTAAAGTTAGTAATGATCATTAATTACTTGCCAATATGATTTCAGACGTTTACACGGGGCAGGCGGTCGTAAACTTTAGTCGGCGGATGAAAGAGCCGAGATAATTATGAACGTACGCATGCGTAGATCAAATCGGGATCCATCGATCGATAAGGGATCTAGATATGTTGCACCGGCGATCACTTGTACGTATTACGTTTGCTGATGGCAATTTTATGTGCAATGTAACGCCAGATGACGTATGCGTTTTGTTACACATTGATTTGTTTATGGATAGATATGGAGATGGTATTAGTTATCTTTCAATAAATCTTGCTTGAATTGTGTCTGAGATTTGCATTCATGTAAAGTGTCATGGCGTTCCTTCCGCATATGAATAAAAATTGTTATTACTAAACTATTCTTTCATTTATTCTTCTATTTAATACATCATCTTTATCACTTCTATTTTAGAATACTACCAATGTTTCTTTGTTAAACAACATCTAACAATTTCTATGTCGATAGAAACAGATTCACCATGAGCCTACCATACATCTGGGCTGTACATCTTCGTCTTTGTTCGGCCATCTCCGTCGTCCGCCGCACGCGCTGATTGGAGTAAATGATTCCGCATGATCTTGTTTGGTTTTGTTCTGTTTACTCTGTCTCACTTGATGTTATACGGTTTTGTTTTTAGTTTTGTACGAGCAGTCAATTAGAGCAGACGTTTTTGTTTTTAAGAAAGCTTTGACATAGATTTTTGGTTCGTATTGATGTTGGGTTTGAAATGCATTCTAAATGAATGTAAAAACACGTATTTTGAGTTTTAAATGAGGCAAATAAGAAAACTGCTTAGGTTTTTGCTGAAAACTAAATTAATACAGGACTTTGAAAAATGCAGTTAATTAAAGAACATAACTTGCCACAGAACTTTAAAAAAAGACCAGAAGCCATATTATCATTATTAAAGAAGGAAACGAACAACATAAAACGTAGTCGCACGCGCATAATGCCAAGTGCACGTTCAGTTTTCTCAATACCTGACTGGTCTAAACTCAGGGGCGTGGTTTACAATACAAAATAGGTAATTGGCTTGCGAATCGAATATTTTTGTACTTCTAAATGTCACGAGCGATGCGGTCACACGATATATAAAGATAAACTTGTCATTGATGGGATTATGGCGTTGAAGGTGTTCTTATGGTAATTCCCTTCAGACAGTTGCAATTCTTTTTGAATCAGGATGCTTTTCAACGGCTTTATTTCTGTGTTTTCGTTTCATTTAGAATTCAAGACTGAAAGATTTAAATCACATATTCCGATTTCCAAAATATTGCAGAATCTTATTAGTTAAGATTTAGTTAGATTAGTTAGATTTGACACTCAATCCTGATATTTGTAAGATTTTCTGATTGTGAAAACAAAACTATGATTATGGTGTAAGAGACACTAAAGAACATATTATCTACTATGGATATTCTAGTAATACATAACATTAAAGACATCTAAGATCCAATAAAAACTGAGAGTATAAGAAATTTGAAACTCCCACCCCTTAATTGTCTCATGCTACCGCCATTGTAAATAACTACACTTAAATGTCCACAAGGTGGGCTACCTCACTACATGAAACGACCACTAATTGAAAGAAAAAGGAATTAAAACTAAGAATAAAAGGGGGCAACATCTTGATGGATAGACGAGAGCCGAGCTTCGACGTCGCGGATCGATTATGTGGATTAATGCGGCGATAATCGATATTTTTTGTTCGTATTTCGTATCGATTCTTTTTGTATCCGAGCAGGTGATATCGACTGTGGATACTCGTATGTATTATCTTTAGTTTATTGATCTCATTATCGATTTAAAATATCAAGATTGTAATAAATCTTATGAAATTTGGTTGCATTTCGTACTTGTGTTATAGCAATATCCAATTTTGTGTTTATTAACTAATATTCCATAAGAGTTGGTTTTAACAATGTAGTAATTATTATTTTATACACTTCTTGAGCTTTAAAAGACATTAAAAATTGCGTTGTTATCTATCTATACAACTTTTAGTAAGTCTGATATGCTACCTACGAAAACTATAAGATTATCATAATGTCACAACAACTCCAACTAATAATATTAATTTAAATTAATGGCTTAAGGACAATTAGTTAAGAAAACCAAATGAACATACGACATGTAACAACTTCTACGCTATAAATTATAAACTGAAATACGAAAATCCTTCAGCGTTGCAATTAAATGTGGCACTAGATCTCAACAGAGATTCGTATAAATGGTTGAAAGTTAATTCAAAATAAATCATAATATGGATACTCGACACGTTTGGACCGTAAAATCGAAATAGTCTGTTTATCTGCGACTTAGTATGAAGTTCTCCGTAGATATTACACGGAATTCCATTTCATCAACGATTGTACAGTTCTCGCCAAACGTACCTGAGGTAATTTCTTTATTTATGCGTTTCGCTAATGTGATTATGCCCTCATCTCTGACTCAAGTTGTCTTTAAATTATTTGTCATGCCATTACTAGCTCAATTTGCGGTATCTAACAGGACTTCAGGGTACTGGAATTCTTGATTCATCCATCTGTATTTGAACCTAACTCTATCGCTCTCATTCTAAAACAAGCCACGATTGTAATAAACTGAATTTTATCAACGTTACAAGAACCTCCACAAATATTTTTATGGCAGGTATTTTATTTTATCCATCAACTTTACATGCATATTTCATTTGTATTTGAGCGATACGTGGAATGAAATCACCCAATACGCTTTATGCATGTTCATTTCACAAATATGACAAGTGACTATTTCAATGCAACAACGCGATCTGTCAATTTTGTAACGTTTTGAAGTCCTGTCAAAATATTGTGTTGTTAAAAGAACCGAAACAATGATTTGTATTGTGTTTATTTGATCAAGTAAAGAAAAAAAACGTCTCAAAATGCTAGTGAAAGACTACAATAAATATGAATAAATACCACTTGATTGTGCACAGAAATGGCTGGATAAAATAAATAGACAACGAAGCAAAGCTTGTACCGTAAAGGTACCTTTTACCTTTTATAACATAAAAACGACCACTATGGCGCGTCCGGGTCATATAATGCATTATAATTTTATACAAAGATACAAACTGCAAGACTCAAATGAATATGCAAAAGCGTTCGTATGTAGTGCGATTGAGTTATTGTGATCGCTTGCTAGTGTGCGTGGAGATGAACGTCGCGATTGTGTAAGGGATGCGCGTGAACGTGTGCGTCTGCAACAGTGTGCGTGATGCGCACACGCATCCGAAGAAATGCATATTTTATGACGTCTACTCACATTCTGTGCGGTGCCACAAAGAAATTATACGCGCATTAAATCCGTGGAGGTGTGATTTTTTTTTATTCATACTTTTTTTCGCTGTGACCTTTACGAGCGTTTTAGATAGGTTTTATTTAAAGGATGAAGCGAATAATAATATGCGACTGATACGCTTTGTATTCGAGTTTGGCCAGAAATTCTAATTTACGTTTTATAAGCCGTTTCTTTCGGAGAAGTAAAAAAAATAAGTAGGTAGGTATGTATCTATTCTGTCAAATAAAATTAATTCATAGATTAAAAAAACAATTGAGAGGGAGAAATTGTATTGTAGAAAATAAGGCTAAAAAGCCATAACGATTAAAACCCATAGGACACGGACTAAAATACATCACCGATAAAACTATAAAATATGAAATACTAATATTAAAAAAACACTTAATCTGAAATAAGTTACTGGAATTAAATCTACGAGCTCAGTGGCCGAGTTATCAGTTTCTGTGTTTTGGATTGCAGGTTTGATACTCGACTGAACAATAATATAAGAAAACAACTTCTGCTTTTAGACGAACTTAAATTAGAAAATAAAATAAAAATATTTTTAGTTGAATCGTCTCCACTGCTCCTTTTTCTCGGGAGGATACGCGAGGCAGCGTCAATGTTAATTACCAAAGACTGGTGATGTGCACATGTGCCGCTCAATGGATGTACTGTCCTGTGTTCTGCAGCAGATAGCGGAAGGATTAGCTTCCTCATGCTTACCGGGGAGATTAATAATATGGTACTGAGTATTTACTACCTCCCAGTAACAAGTTGCCGTTAAATTACTTGACAGATAATTTAAAAAAAAAAAAATGTTGCATTTTTTTTATTTGTCCGATGGATATCGACTAACCAGACATCGTGAAATAAGTCCATGGAGAACGAAAATTAAAATGTAAACTATGTATGATAAAGATGCTCAAGGCGAAATAAATATTAAGTAAATGGTAAGGTTAAGTAGCAATTGTTTTTGGATGGATAATTACAAGGATGTCGCAGTTGGCACTTAAGTAGGGCTTTGTCCAAAAACTGCTGCAAAGAGGTTCTAATAAACCCTTCTTTTTGAGTATCACAATCATTTGGTATATAAAATTAAGCAGAGATTATCGCTGTCAATATTTGGATGGATAACCTTCTATGGATGACATAGCAGGTTGATAAATGTATAAGGTTAGGACGTAAGTATTCGTAAGTACACTGCCGTCGATGCCTGGATGGGTTGGATTTTGTAATTTATTTTCTACTATATAGAAAATAAATTGGCTTCACGCTTGTTTCTCATAGGATAAGGCAGAAATTTCTACAGATTTCTACTCGCTGCGATCCTGGCACACCACTTTCGCTTCATCTATTTTCATCAGTTTCGTAAATAACAATTTAGTATTTTTTGGATTACGAAATCTTGATTACACTATCTCAGATTCCTTAGATAATTAAATCATAGTGTATAAATTGGCAGTTACTGGAATACTTAAGCAATTAATACATCTGAATCAAGTCTAACAAAATATGGAGTTCATTATATTTTAACTGTAAGCTGTTATTATCTTATAACTTTCCAAATTGGAGTTATAAATTAATAAACTACACAACATAACACAGGAAATAATCTAAAATTGACGTAGATATATAATATTACAGAAACTGGAAGCACAGTTGATCGTAATTATTATTAAGACAAGCAATTTAATTTTGAACCGATTTCCGCGAAATTTTGAAATCGATTAAAAAAATCGGTATAATTTCAAAAGCAAATGCTTCCGGCTACCCAACGCTGACTGCCTACCTAATACAAAAACGCCAATAATTAACAACTATATAACTAGTTTGTCAAATTAAACTATTTTTACGATCACTATAATCCATAGATATATGAATTGTGTTGTAAATGTAAAGAAATCGTTACAATCGAAATCTAATTTAGAGTACAACAACCTAATCGATTAATTAATCGATTAGAATCGTTTCGGCTCGATCTCGACCAAATTAGAACATACGTAGTAATCACGTACATTTTTATTTGGACCGGTTAAGCGTGAGCCGCGTCGCAAAGAAGTGGTTCCGTATATTTTAACCGGTACTGATAAATGTTTAATGGCTTCATTACAGTAAAAACATGATTGTGTCCTGGTGCGTTTGTTAATTGTAAGTGTGTTTCTTTTAACAATCTCCTTACCCATAAGGAACATGTGTGACAAGTTATATATATCTGCAGGTGATAAAATATCAATAAGGTACAAGTTTTTAATCAGCATTTATCTTCTAAAATGACTTAAATAGTCCATAGAGTTTCAACCGTTAAAAGAATAAAAATATTAAATTAAATTAAATAATACGACTTTATTAAAGCCAAATTGAACCCAAATTATTATGAACGATCGACAAATAATTCTAAAAAAAAACGATCGATAAATATCCACGAACTTCATAATAAACAAGAGAAACACGAACGTTTTAATTATTGTAATTAACAAATTTTTGGATAAATTATAACTCTATCGCCTCAGGAACATTTCGGCTAACACAATTTGTTTAGACAAAGACGGAAGATACAGCTTGCTCGTGCCAGAAAGAGACGGACGATATCAAAAATGAAATAATCGACGATTATTATCGGACAATCGGGTGTCACTTTTCGATAATTTATTTTACGAGTTCAGATTATAAATAAGAGTAATTCATGCGAAAGTGGTTTTTATTGTTCTTTGAAAGTCGATAAACTTTGTTGCGGATCTTGAAAATTTATTTTTAAATTGTTATTCTATTTTTGTATGGCAACAAAAGAAAATTAAGGGTCTTTCATCAGCTCTGGATAGGCGCTAACCGCTGGATAAATTAAAAAATGGAACAAAATTTGTATGAAATTATCTGTCAGGTAATTTAACAGGAACTTACTAAGGGGGGGGGGGGGGGGGGTTAAATCCTTAGGTAAGGTCCCTAATGTTGGATTCTAGTTTTTTCATGCTTTGAAAATAGTTTATTAAGTACTTTAGTAGTATTTTAGTTATTACCTATTATATTAAATGAATATTATACTAATTTTATTAGAAAAAATGTTTATGAATTTTGAATATAAGAAATCCTTTCGCTCCACCCGGGAATCGAACACAGGACCTTCATTGACCAGCATTTGAGTTAAATGAGCTATTAATTTTATATTATGTTAATATATATATTATGATTACAAACGGTCACAGATGTGCGACGGCATTAATTTGTATGAATTGTCATTGAATTTATTCGCGAGCCAAGCCGAAGGGCAGCCATGTTAATGCGCGGCCTTAATGACTGCATTGTAACCTAATCATATACATGAGTACCTATATTGCAATGAAAAAGGAGGCAGATAAAAAACTACGCTGTCCATTTTTCTTCTTAGCGTGTCGATGGCAGATAATAATAGTTTATATTGTGGGCTCACACTAATTGTCTGGCCCGAAACTCAGCAACGTGGACTGCGTTTGTCGACGCGACCATCAGGTCTTCACGTGTGCAGATAACGGGACATGTGGGGCAAGATAGTTAGGTTCGGAGCCCGTTCAGGCTTTTCCAAGTCGGCCTTGGCAGGTATGCCCAGGTGGGAGCTTCTCCGTTGGCCTTAACGAAACGCAGTAAAGGAAACGGGCAGCATCAGCGTCTCTCGCCACATGTCACGTCTGACCATTGGATCTACAAGATTTAGTTGCATTTTCGCTTTGAGTATTTAGATGGGTGAGCATTTTTCGCATCTAGACACCTCCGTATCTCGGAGACCATGTAAATCTTTCAGTCCAGCTTTTCATATGACAATCCTAAGTGATAATCAAAAGCCCTAAAAGGCACTGGAAGACACCTTGCATCAATCAAAAATACAGTAAATAAGGGTGTAATTATCAGTAATATCAATCAATAATCAGTAGGTACTTACTGAATCCTCATGATTTATCTATGTACCCTAATTAATAAAAAAGTAAGTTTATTTATTTACTAGCTTCTACTCGCGTGGAGTAAGGAACTTTGAACCCATTTCCCGTAGGAACTTTGAATTTTTCGGGATTAAAATGTAGCGTATGTCCTAATCCAAGGTATAATCCATCACCATTTCAACTTTCAGCCAAATCGGTTCAGCCGTTTAGCCATGAAAGAACAATAAACACCCAAACATACAAACTTTCGCATTTATAATATTAACTAGCTGACCCAGCGAATTTCGTACCGCCAATAAAAGTTTTCTTACCGTTTAAACCTTCCCTGGACTTCCACGAATATTTCAAGACTAAAATTAGTCAAATCGGTTCAGCCGTTCTCGAGTTTTAGCGAGATTAACAGAATTGCAATTCATTTTTATTTATATAAATAAGATATAAAAAGCTTGTCAGCCTTAAAAAAGTTTAATCGGTGCATTCCCAAATCAAATCTCAATATAAAGTTAACAGCACACTTCCTGGTACTAGTGATGTGACCTGTTTGCGACCCGATTATGTCGCAAGCGACCGCGACAGTCGCACGACAATCAGTGCAACACACCGGACGGACTGAAACTAAACTATTATACGTAAATGGGAAACGGTGTTTGCCTATTAATGCGGTCCCCTTGCGCGTAGAGGATAATCGGCACAATTGGACATGTTTATGGACATTTATTAGTACACACAAACACGGCTGGAACAAGGTGTGTCCTCCATCCATAGAGGAGGATGGAGGAGAGGAGAATGGAGGATCCTCCGATCAGGCGGGAGTTTTGCCTGGTGGGCCACTGCACTGGGTGGTTGTATACAAGGTGGAAGGGACATCGACGCACACAACGTCGTGACAAGGTTTCACTCAAGGTCAAAAATATAATGACATAGGTCATTCATGTAGAAAATGATCGGTTATTACAGATATTGACGTTTTTGAGCGCGCAGTGTATTGCTAAAAACGCGATTATAACGCTCCGCGGTGAATGTTATCGCGCGCACGATCCGAAATAAATGTAATAATGATTTTTTATTTATAAATCTCATTTTGGTAGATAGAAATAATGTTGTATTACACGTTCAAGTAAAAAAAAACTGCAGAAAAAATTGAAAAATTGATGAAAATGTTACGGAAAATTTCAACACAATTTCAGTTCAGTACATGATTCTGGACCTCCCCAGAATCATGTACTGAACTCATGGTATTCGGATACCATGGTATACTTGCACGATTCTGACTTCTGACCGGATTCATTTGACTGGATATTGCCATTCATCATCAATCCTTAAACTGTTCCACTGCTGGGCACGGGTCTCCTCTCAGAATGAGAGGGGTTAGGCTTATACTCCACCACGCTGGCTTAATGCAGGTTGTAATGGAGATTTCAGGCATGTAGGTTTCTTCACGATGTTTTTCTTTACCGTTTTGAGTTAAAGCAGTCAGAGCTGCGTGCCATTGATTTGAACTGGAATACTACGACTAACCATGGAGTCAGCTTCCATTTCTAGCTATTGCCATAAAAACCAAACTCTTAAGTGCTGCTGAGAAGAAAAGCCGAATAGAACTCTGCTTGACCTCTACAGTAGCAGTGGCACTTATGGCTGAGGCAGTTCCTTCTCTCTTCTAATAAGTCTTTAAGGAAAGATTTAAAAAAAAGAAGAAGTAAACTTCTTCTTTCCAATCTTTAACTACAAAATACAAGCCACATACATCTTAAAACATATCATTCGTTTTAAACTACCTTTTTCCCGCAGATTCACTCGCGTCAAATGAACTATTTATTATGTTATTCGGGGCAGAGACAAATCCAACAAATCAAAAACCATGAAAATCGGTCCAGCAGTTCTCGAGTTATAAGTGTTGGAACAAACCCGACTTTGTTTTATAAATATTCGCATTTTGGGGACAAAAACACACGTGTTTTCCTTAACCGATTCCTCTCCCATCAACTCTGCCTACATACTAAAAATAGTCGTAAACACTCGTACGAGAGCCCGTCTATTAACGTCACCCCGAGCTCCCTGCGCCCGCGCCGCCAATTGAGAGAATTCGCCTCTATTGAGCAGATTACTGCGCCGAGGTTTTTACAATTACTGGGGATATGAGGCATGTAGGGAACAGTGATTGTTACCTAAAAAAACAACGGGGTTACTGCGTTATAATTGTAAAAGTTAAAATGGGTTACATAACTTTTATATTGCAGTTCTAAACGACGATTTTGTGTAACAAAACGACACAAAAATGAAATTATTTCATTTGCTTCTTGTTGGTATGTTATTCGGAAATAATAATATTTAGGAAATATTTTAATCAGTAAATACTTGTATATGTAATTTTTTCTTCGGTTACCCGCATTTTCACTCCCAAAAGACTTTTTGTTACAAAAGGTAGCCTATATCCCTCTTCAGGATGCAATCTATCTTCTTCCCGAATGTTATCAAAATTATCAAAATCAGTTAAGCGGTTTACGCGTAAAAACGTAACAGACAGACAGATAGACAGGTTTACTTTCTTATTTTTATTATTAGTATGGATTTTCTACATCTCATCATAACCCATAACTGTCCAACTGGTGGGCACATGTCTCTTCTAAGTCTATAATCCGTTTTGCAGACTTTCCACGTCTCTTGACTGTGTATAGTCTGCGCGCAACTAGTTGGCCGCGCCTTAGGTATGTGAGCGGCGCGGCGGGACGGAGGGGCGGGGTCGCCTGCGCGCCATGGGACGGCGGGGACACAGTAACCCGCCGCCACACTCCCTACCTAAGGCGCGGCCAACTAGTTCCGCGTGGACTATAGTACGCGTGATTATTTGACATAATCAACGTTAATTTAATGATTACTACAGCTTGAGCGCCTACAAGTCACATTATATCATTAGACTTACTCACAGCACCATTTTACTCAATCATCTTTGGGCTAGCCACCTGTCAGGCGCGAACTTTTGACTTCACACGCAATTGTTCCTAACACGCATTATAAATACTACCTACACTCTATCGGGGAAAATAGGAGGAGAGTAATGACTAATGTAATAATGACTTATGTACCTATCGGTAGTTTTTCTAATTACGGATAGAACATTGATCCTTGGAATTAAAAAAGTAGGCCAGATTTGACATTTTTTGCCTACGGCAACTGTTTAAAACTTTAAAAAACTGCCTGATAATTGATTTTAAGTTAAAATAAACGAAGTTATGTCAACATAACATTTCTCTTCAAAATACCGCTCAGGCGATCGTGTATACAATTTTAAATAAACCCCAAAACTATAGTTATTTTCTCGTACAAATATTGTAAACGGCGTCAAAGTTCGTTGTACTTATATCCAAATATTTGTGTAGAATTGTTAATTAAGCTAGAAAATGTACCAAATGAGTGATCATTGAATAAATTAGAGTTAGTGTCATATTTCACGGTGCGGTGCAAGAATGCCTCATTTTGTGGATACCGACAGTGTGTTTTCAATGTGTTTGACAAACGCATATCATTATTAAGACTGTTAGCGCTGTTGTACGCATTTGTAATGAGACGCTTTTGAACAGAAATGTGTTGTTGGTGTCGGCCAAATAGTGTTGTTATGTTTATGACAAACAAAACACAACAGACATTTTTAAATAACGAAGTGATCTGTCGTTTCGAACTCGAAAATTTTTGGACTTCTTGTTTAAAAATTACGAAGTCAATTCGCATAATGATTTTCTTTGGCGATAAAGCAATTCTATTTTATAGTTCACTTTATGTTTAACCCGTGTTAATTCCCACAAGTAACCTAGTTTACTATTTAGTTCTAGTCTAATGCTAATATTCTGAAACCTACGTGTTAAGTGCCGCTGATACTCCTAACTATGGTTCAGTGACATTTAGCGATCCTAACTAAATGTACTAAACGACCTGCTTCATGAATTACGCAAACAATTTCACTTGTTTCGTTTTCAGTCAGTTTTCGTGGCCGTTCGGGAGGGTGGTTGTAACAAATTAATCAAATGATTTGCGAGGTAAAGCTGCCGCCTGCTGCCGCGGTGTGACGGATTATCAAACTTTACTAACACCTACATAATGATCTAAATATCCATACATACATATACTCACGCTTTTTACCCACAGGCCTAGGCACTAACTAGATACCGCCACTTGTTATGATTCTCGCATTCTTCTTTTGCGTTTATACATCTTGCCATACACGCGCGTCGGTTGCGAAATATGCATACTTCCATAAGTATATACGGTGTATAGTTTAGGTAAAAGCACCAATTATCTTCTCAAGTCTCAAAAAATAGAATTAGTATTTATAAATAAATAATAAACGTTAAAATTTTTTTTACTGTGCCATAAATCATATTGGCGTAATCGGTGTCTAATAACATTAATAAAATTCTTACGGTTCGTTTCGATATAATTTCGCGAATGCTACAGTGAAGTAATTAAACAGTCGTAATTATATTTTTTTGTTACTCACCGCTTGCCTGAAGTTTTCTCTCTTGTGAATCATCTGCATCCATTGAAGATTGCTTTTGGAAGAAACCCTAAAAAAATTAAAAAGATTTATTTATTGTTGCGTGGAAGCGACAGGAAAACAACTTTTTGCTTTGAGATATGTCGAGTTTTACCTGCAGTTACAAACAGATTCAGGTTTCAATAATTAGTAATTACGAATGTAAGTAACAAAATCAAATTCTTATCACACAAATGTAAATGATGTAGACTTGTATTAAGTTAATTATAAGCTATACTTATTTCGTTAATAATACCAAATTCGCATCAGTTTTTTCTCTCATAATAATTCACATAATCTTGTTCCTATTCATACCAGATCTAACAATTTTATTGTACAAATAGACCAATTATATAACAATACACACCTGCATTTGTAAGTTTGCTAGGTCCTCCAAATTTTTCCTCATCAGAAGGTTTTGTTGCTCAAACTCCGAAACACTGTTGGCGGCACTCGAGGTCGCCGATTGTTCCTTATTAACAAAAAACAGACACTTATCATTCGTTAAATCTAACTTTGCGTTCTATTATAATCGCATACCATTCATACATGTGCAAATTTTCGGATTATTGTCAATTCTAAAGAATTGTACGGATTTAAACATTGAACTGCCACGAACTCTAGAAGGACAAATAGTAATTGAATTTTTCCATCCTGTTCATTCTAGTTTATTAAAATTTCTGACTATAAAACTTAAAGATTTGAGGCAGCAGAAAATGATCCGATTTATTTACATAGTGGTATACCCAAGCTATTTATCAAAGTTATTACCTGTCCATCGGTATCTCTTGAAACACTTAAATCTAGAGTCTGTTCTCCATCATCAGAACCACTTCCATCTTCCTCTTGACCTTGAGATCTGTTGAACAGTCTCATAGACTGTTGGTTTATAATTTGTAATGCTCTTTGTCTGAAAAAAGATTCGTATTAGTTTTTCACTCTGAATGTTTAAAATAACAAACCTATACGTGGTTTTATACCTTTGAGCTTCAATATCATTATCAGGTGTTTTCGGTGGTGTGATATTGGTTGAACCCTCATCTTCAGTAGCTGATGAGGATCTCCTCATACTCCGATCAGTACCATCCTCCATGCCAGAGTCATGCCGTCTTTTTAAACCTAAAGGCAGCTGCGTAAACTGTTTACCTAGAAAACAAATATTAGTTTAGACTTCATCAAAATTATAGATATCGCTATAAATTATTCAGTTGTTAAATTATTCAGTTGTTAAATTATTTGGTTGTAAAACTAAGAAGATTTTTGTAATACATTTTATGGCAGTGTGAATTTGTTTATTTCTCAACTTACCTTGCAACGCTTCTAAAGCTCTAATCTGTCCACTGATAGCGTCAGCAACTTCATTGGAAGATAAACCATAAATTCCCAGTAATTCTTTCATGGTATTCATGGCATAATCTCTAAGAATTCTATTTGTAGCATTTGATGCATCTCCATTTTGTTGCGGTTCATTCGTCTCCATCTGTTCTTGGTTCTCCTCTAATCTTTCATTTGCATTTATATCCTGACCTTTGTCTTCATCAGAATCCGAGTCCCTTCTTCTCGGAGGCGAGTTAGTCTTTATTAGTTGCGATATAGCAAAAGGATTTTTGGCACAAAACGTCTTATTTTGTAAATTACTAAAGTTTAGGACAGTCCGATCTCTTTCGGCGCCCTGGTTAATTTGTAAACTATGTATGTACGAATGTTGAAACGAGTCTACTTTCTTATCCTCCGGTAACCTATTTTGGTAATTTGAGTCTATGTTTTCATTGGAGTCAGTGCTTAATCTTCTACTGAGGTCGACAGCGCCGCCTTTTAGGAGACTGAAGTTTTTCACACCAATTTTAGCATAATTTCCATCTTCGTTATCATCTACACCAACACGGTCAGGGCTTGTTCTATCGTTTCCATTCATGGGACTGCCTGTGTCATCACAATTTGCTCCATTGGAGTCGTCAGAAAAGGCGGTAGCATTAGGAGCACATCTAGGTTTGAAATTTTTTCTCTTATTTCTTTTTGGCATGTTGTAGTATGGGGACATGTCGGTGCTGTGCTCTTCCTGGTGGTCGGAAGACTCCGGCCATGACGACGGTTCATGATGAAGGTACAGGGGTTCCTCGGGCGTAGGCTGTAGTCTCTCGTGGATAGATTCTTGGTGAGCAGCCATCGCAGTAGTCATTGCAGTATTTGGACTCTTTCGAGGATCACAACCTGAAACGAGTCCGTCCTGTGAAGACAAAACGAATACGTTCAGTTTTATATAAACAATCAAATTTAAACTCAATACATTTTAGCGTCCAATCATAACAGTGATTCATTTTCGTTCAATTTAAATTGAAACAATGTGTTGAGAAGAAACAATAGTCTTTTGTTGACAATAAGATTAGCTGAATACTGTGGAATGTTTTGAATTTAAATTTTCTCTTCATTGTTTGGAAATAATAAAATTGATTATTAGCAAATTTTGTTACCTGGGGAGAAACTTCATGGATCTATCATTTCCTAATTGGCTTATTAAATATTTTAATCAGTCTTCAAGATCAGCCAATAACTGTGCATCATCTGAAACAAAAAATAAACGCGTGTAAGTAAACATGGCGGTGAGCTTAATGGCCAAACAAGTTCGTACCGAAATTGAGTAAAATTATATATTACGAATATAAAATATACGCTAGATAATGTAGTCTAGTCATTAATATCATATTATTACTATAAAATTACTTTTATAATGAAATAGAAGTTAAAATCTGCGCTGACACGAAACATATTAGAACAAAAAATTCTTTAAACAGCAAATTTCGCGTAAACCAATTTGTTGTTGAAAAAACGTTCCGTTTTCTGGCCGTATTGACGTAATACACTGTAATTTAAAAATAATTATAAGAAAAAAACCACGTCAAGTAACACGCATCGATCAAGTGAGTTGGTATGAAATTAATTATATTCAACATATTAGATCTATTTTCGAGAAAACGAGATTGCTTGAAGCGAGGCGAGAAAAAAAAACATGTATTCATGTCGAAATTGGTAACGTGGTTTGGGTGTACAATTACTTATTAAAAACTAACACAAAGATACGGCCTTCGCTTTCGGGTCACAATAACTATCGATCTCTAGTTATCGTAAGTGGAACGTCTCAAAATCGGTGTGTTTACCCTACTTTTTGAATTTCGGACATTGACTTCAAAATGCCTCTCAGTTACATGTTTCCGATATAATAAGTAACTGAGATATATAATTGGACGAGTTAATTTAACTATTGCCGTTAGGTTTAAGATCTTTTTAAAGTGGTTACATTTTTGTAAAGCTAGCTAGACGCTAGATAAATTGTAGATCCAAATTTTCGTATTGAATTATCCTTTGCACTTGCTGTGGTCGTAAATTTTTAATCAGTGTTGAGAAACAACAAAAAACAATGTTTCTAAATTTTCGAAATATGTTTTACGCTTTGACGAGTTAAATAGATGTGACACAAAAGTATTGGAGCTTCCATCCGGCTGTGTCTCCGGTTTTGACATTATAATAAGTGAATGATCTAATAACATAGCACATGCTTTGGAAGCATTGAAACAAAAAACTTCGTCAACGTCTGTTTAAATCATTAGCTTTAATGAACGTGTACTTTGGTAAATGTTAGTTATATTTAAAAAGACTGTATTTTTTGTATAACGGCTTTTTCTATATAATTTATAACCTAATTCATTTGTTTTCACACTCCTTTCATAATTTGCTTTTGCTTATTACACTGCATCTTATTTTATTGTAAGTGAAAGTTTAAGGAAAATGAAGAAACATTTTTATATGTTTAGCACGCTCTTTGTAAGTGTTTGTTGTGTTTCAAATAGTGTTTGATTTTTAATTTGCTTACAACTTAACTAAATTAAATAAAACATTGGTAAATATAACGGCCTTTTTGATACTTAAATGATATTTTTTTAATTTATTCTTCTCTTCACAAATGCTTCAATACAATAAATACTCTATTAATAATTCGTAAATACATACCTAGTTATTATTATCAAGTTTTTTAATAAACCCTTTTATGCTATGACAGGTATGACAGGACCCGAAATTTACGTCACACTTCCATTAGTATTACCAATATAAAGGAAAACAGATTAAAATACCCGAGATTAGGTTTCGTCGAAATTATTATAATACTCATGCACTTTTAAAAATAAAACCTAAGGTTTAAACATTTATTTTATTTAATTTATTTATCTTTTTTTCTCTCTAATCTCTTGGACGGCAATCGGTGCGTCCCCCCTTCACTAGGCATGTGACACTGTTGACAGTTGTAAATTGTTGATGTCGTATGTCGATGCATATGACGCGTACAGACGTAATATTATCGATATGTCCATCTGTTTCAAACTCGATGTGCGTGATACGTTTGTCGCAACACTACTTAAAATATGTTTGGTTTCGTAACTTATTTAGACATTGAGTTCATGTTATTACATTGTACTATAACTTTAACATTGTTAATCGTATATTTGTGTAAACATATTATTGGTTTATTACACGTTTTAAATGTTAAAACCTAAATATTAGGTGCATACAAAAATATTCACAGTTAAATAAGTACAAAATTCGTATAACGTGAGTTAATAATATTTTGTATGGAAAACCTGTGGAACTAGATTATCTCTAAACAGTCTGACAAATACACTAGCGCCTATTTATTACTAAACTCTTTCTTCAGCTAGGCAAGAAATAATACATAGTGACAAATTCAGTTTAATACTTAGTCAGAAAGCCATTCAACTGTTTTTCCCAAAACTGCAATCAAGCTTTATTTTATTACTTAATTCAAATGGAGTGATCAAAAGTAATATACGGTTTTCTTACTCATATCATTGCACCATAATATTATAAAGATCAGCACACATAAAGGGCGACATTGTCCTTAAGACGACAAGTATACCCATTGTCGATGTTAACAGCTACTTTAAAGGCAGAACCGCACCATTTTGGACACAGCCTTGGCAGGAACAATATCCAATAATAACAATAAAACGATCGCAGTTATGCGCGCGCGCATTATTAATATTGATCGGGATTCAACATGGCGGCCAAGATGGCGTCGTGAATAGCGGAAACGGATTAAATTGAAATCTAGATTGGGTGCGATCTAGTTAGGTTTATTTGTTTTAATGATTTAATTTAGAAATGTTTACAGAGAAAAATATTTTATTTCTTTTTTAATAATGTCAATTTTGCCTTTCATTACTGGTTCATATCTTGTCATAACTACTTCGTATAACGTGATAAATCACCATAGCAGACAAAATCTTTGACATAAAATGCTTTACTTATAAACGATGACTAACAGTTGATAAGCTCATTAAGGTTTTCCGTGGATTTAACTGTGACAGACAAACTCTGATAAATTATAATAATATATTCCTGCCAATACATCCTACAAAGACAGTTTTACAAGTCAATGTATTGCATTTCTTAAACTAGATGGCGCCGGCATTTCTTAACTGTAACTCTAAGAAGAAACGCCGATACAAACTCAGAGAATCATGGTCTCTTTTAAACTCCAGACATAGTTACTTTATCTATGTATGTGTCACAATGCAGGGTTATATTGTTGTTTATTGTTATGTACTCGAAAATAATGACGACATACACAGCGCAGAAGAAATAATGATGACTCAAACCACATTGGATAAGTATTCAATGTTAAAGAACAAATTTCCGACGTTTTGTTTCAAAAATATCCAACCAAAGTAAATGTAAGTAATAAAATAAACACTCAAATTATTTGTTTTTGTTTACAACAAAGATGAACGTATTGTGCAAAATCACCAACTTTTGTCACAAAAATATTTTAATGAATTTTGTCACAAAAGCAAACAATTGTGAAGTTTGCAGTTTGTAAATTCTTATTACAGAACTTAAGATAATAGAGTAATATTAGTTATTTCACAATTCTTAGTTATTTTTTCATTACGAACCGATCGTTTGATAAGGCAACTCTATATCTTTTTATCTTATCTTTTATAATCATAATTACGTATATAAAAGGTTATACAACTCTAAAGTTTTAATTCTTTTTAAGCTAATTACATTTTTTGACCTTTGCCATTGGTTTTGTGTAAGTATTTGTGTTTAGTTCAATTAAATGGTTTGTAATAGACAATAGATACAGATTGCGGTGTAATGTTGGATGTTGTAACAACACAAAATAGATTGCAGTAACGTAATACAACTGTTTGACAAAATGGAAAGTGTTTATTATTATTTGTACTTGGAATGAGGAGAATGAGAAGAATTTTTTACGTGTCTTGTGTAGTAGAAACAGCGTCGTTAACCTAGGGGTCCTACGGGTTCTAGGTCCTGGATTCGATGCCCAGGTCGAGCAAAGTGTTATCAGATTTTTCTATAAAATTCTCAGTAGCAGCTCGGAGTCTGGATTTGTGCCCGATTGATGGCAAAGGACCTGCCCTACCGGCAAACTGTGTACTATATTAGTACGCCTCTGCCTAACCCTTTGGAGAATACAGGCGTGATGGTATGCTATGTCGTAAAAACCACTACCAGGGACTTAGGGTTTGCGCAGACTGGAAACACCACGACCAGACCCAATAGTGGGCGTGCTACCTTTGAAACATACCATCCACATGCCATCAGTAACATAGGGGCGAATCCCATCAACCGGGCACAGATTCAGTCTCAGTGCTGCTACTGGGAATTTCACAGAAAAACCCCAACAAAACTGTTCGACCCGGGTATTGAACCAAGGACTTCGAGCGTGACGCTTACTTAACCAATGATTCAGTTATTACGACCAAGCTATAACAAAATTGGTTACACACAAACAAGTTAACAATAGGTATGATTGAACAACATTCTTTGGTTATTAGAGATATAACCAAGGCTTATACTGAACGCATGTGTTTTTGTTGCAATGCTTGTACCGACAGCAAAAAAGACTTATACTAAGCAATAATAAATATTATTGTTTACAAAGTGTTCCCCACGGTGTTCGTAATTTTTTTCCCAATCAAGAGGGAATTTCCCAAAATCATAATAACTAATATGTCTGCCAAATTTCAGCACAATCCGTTCAGTGATTTGAGCTGTTGATAGATAGGTTAGACAGTCACTTTTTTCTTATACAACATGTTAAGAAAACCCTGTCCGACCCGTGTAGGTATTATTAGTTATCGATATTAGATTACATTTATGTAGTTTACAAGTAAAAAAATATTTCGAATAAATATTTAGGATAAAAATTTCGAATTAAACTTATTTTTTTTATAAAACAAGGAAATTTAGGTTCATAGCTACAGGATCAATCTTTGCAGGTGCCAAATATATCAGAGCAGGTGATAGTGTTGTAACATTCAAGAAAAGTGCTAGATTTTGGGTAATATTGGTATTTTTTTTACAAAAATCGTGAATTTAAAACTTCATTAACAGTCTTATTTTTATGAATATTTTATTTGGTACTGTGATTGGGATACCTATATATATACCCCTTGCGGATCGGACAGGGTTTTATTAACACATTGTATATATCTATCTACAGATTATGGGTTTAACAATATACGTTTTGTAAGCAATATAATTCGCTTAAATTCAAATTAGAGGTACCGTTAAATTTCAAAAGGCAATTTCAATAAAGCAGTAACTACCTAAATTAATATCCGCCATTAACCGCGTTGTGAGTATGACAGATTGAATATTTGAAAAAGGAACGAAACATTAATACAAATAAAAAAACAACATTTAGAAAAATACACTGTGACAAGACACGACGACCTCACAATAAGCTTGCGTAAATAAAAACGCATTTACAAAAGTAAATGACCAGTACGGATAGAAAAAAACTCGAGTGCCATTAATCATTTTTCATTAAAAACGTACTACAATCTAATATTTGTCTTGCCGACTGTACAAAGTTTGGTGTAGCAAAAAGCGAATCGTACGCTTTGTCGTAATTTGAATACCATAGATTTTTGAACGTTTCTGTTCTTATTTCGAATCTAGATAAGTGGAATATTTCTAATAATAACCTAACATAAATTAAAAATTTAGAAAACCCCCGACACGAAATGTTATTTGCTATTTTGTGATGGCGGCCATCTTGGATTTCAAATTTATCATAGTGTATAGTATTCTACTAGTCAAGCCCTTTCATTTGATACCCATATTGACGGAGTTGTGAAAAAAATTGTAATCCGCTGTCTTGTAGCAGCGGCCATCTTGGACCGATTTTCATCAAACATAGCTAAGAACACTCCCGACTAATTCACCTTCCAAATAAAAAAAACAAAATCAAAATCGGTCCATCCATTGGGGAGCTACGATGCCACAGACAGACACACACACACACACACACACACACACACACAGACACGTCAAACTTATAACACCCCGTCGTTTTTGCGTCGGGGGTTAAAAATATAGCCTGCCCTAGAAATATGAGTGGTTTTTCACAATACACTACGAATAAAGAAGAATAAGATAACAAATTTATTTAAAATCACAATTAAATCCATGTCGGATTTTCGGTGGTGTTCGTATTTGATTCACTTTTTGCCAGTCACTTAAATATTGAGCTATTGCCGCTTAATAAATTAAACATACCATCACGCCTGTATTCCCCGAAATGTTAGGCAGAGGTGTACACCAACAGTTCACCGAAGTTTAGGTCCGATTGGGCCGAGCCCATTGCCATTAACCACGCTCAAATCCGAAGGCCGAACTGCTAAACCTGACTTTAGTCGATCTGAGAATCGAACCAAGGCTCTCGAGTGTAGCAGACAAGCTTAGGACGACTAGGCTAGCAAGAAAGTTTAACGGACTTAAAAATTAATCTTATTTTTGTTGCTGACCGTACGTAATAGGATATAAAAATACCTAACAGAGACATTAGAATGTTAATTCAACAACATGTTAATCTGACAGCCAGCCGTTATGATACGCTCGTAATTATATATTTAATTTACAAATTAATGTAACTGCATTGATTAACATTTATTTAGAACTTGTTGGAAAAATACAATAAAATTAACTCCGGTAAATAAGATTAAGGGCTTGTTTCATCAGTTTTGGATGGCCGCTAACTGCCAGATAAAAATGGAACAACATTTGTATGAAATTATCTATCAAATAATTTAACGGGAACATATCAGGTGATGAAACAGGTTCTAACAATAAAAATTATTATAATCAAGCAACTGAAACTTAAATGTTATCCTACCAATTTCTTGCTTTTGTGTTCTATGTCCAATGTAATTGGGGGCGAGCCTATTGCTATTAACCGGACGAATCCAAACTGATCTGCTGCTGAGAATTTCATTGAAAAATTGTAATCGAACGTTGATATCATGCCCAGAAGCCGTGTCTGCGATAAGATCAATGAGACCAATCAATCGATCAATTATTTAAATTCCCGACAAATCCAATTTCATCAATCTCAAATATATATTTATTTATAACGATTTTCACACGGTTTGTATAAAGTCTAGTCTTAATTTAAATCTTATAATATAATCTAAAATCTGAAGCTCGAAGCGTGTGATTTTTAATCAATAAAAACAATATTTATACCGCGGCTGCCCACGGTTTTATATAAAACACTTAATTATATAGACTATATATAAAAACTTTGCCCCAGGCCACGCATAAATTTGTTTTAAAAAAGTTAGCGATTTGTGTGCGTAATAAAATTTTATATTTTGTGTATGTATGTCAGTCTATTGTAATTATATATTAACTAGTTGTTCCCTGTGGTTTTAATTGCATTTATCAAATTTTTCCCAATCCCCTTGGGAATTTCCTATAATCCTTTCTTAGTGCACACTTACGTCATTTAAGAAACAATTTTTTGTGCAAAATTACATATTGAGTCTAACCCACTGTCAATGGGTTGTTTAATTTAATTTATGTGTATTTTATTTCAATTAATTGAAAAAAAAGATCAAATTATTATAGGGAATAGAAAAGGAAACCCTTTGTTTTTTTGTAGTATTTTTCTATAATAAAATACCGGACTATCTAACAATAATAACAGCCCAATAATTAAAACATATTTCTTAAAATTAATGATGTTAAAACTCGTTTAAAAACGGGCGGAGTCGCGTGCGTAGCTTATAGAGTCATGTATGGAAAACAGATAAGATATACTAGTTGCGCCCACGCCGCTAACTCGATCTAATTAAATTATAATATCGATACAAAACAGATTCGACTCGATTGCTTTTCTGATAAAATGATGTTACGATGATTTTTTAATAAATACATAGGTAAGATTTTAATTTAGAAAGATTTAACAGTAGTTAAGTAAGCATAACATGTAATTTGGTTTATCTTTAACGCAAATCGTTACAACTTTTATTGGAGCTTTAAAATTAAAATAAGTGTATGTATAATTTCAATTAATAAATTGAATTTTGCTATGAAATACCTGTTAGTACAAGCTTGTATCTAAACACCTACACACCTATTCAGTTTTATTATTATTTTTTAATTCTATCGCATCTTAAAACTTAATGTCAAAATAAAAAAACACAAACTTCAAACGTCGTCTCCACTCGGCCAAGTTCGGGAGCGAAGCGATAATTCAAAGGCGCGTATTCCAAGTGATCGTTATAGGCCGTAAAGTCACCAATAAAAACGATTAGCGGCATTTGAATATTCAAATGTCGAACGCCGCTTCCAAAATGTGAATGAATTTTGTTGCGGGCCGGTTAGAACGCAGGTTGAATAGAGAAGACGATTGAATATAATATGAAGTGATTATTATAAATAATTAAGAAACGCCACTGTCAAAATATAATATTACGAAGGTTTCCTAGTCATTCTAAAAACAAGTTTGTAAAGCTTTTGGTGATTAAAGTTCTGTTTAGACATAGAATATTTTACTGCATAATATTTAACTGTAACGATTACAAAACTCACTTGTTATTTTAATTATAACTTGACAAAATAAAACTGTTAAATATAAATGTTAGGTTAGTCTTGTAGGTCTAGAGTTCTACGCTTCGTAGCGTCTACGAGATTCGTAGCTCTACGCGCCAGAAGCGGAACTGCGCGCACGCAAGCTTTCTCGCTTATTTGTCGAACATAACTGATTGAAACTATTTTAAATAGACTTTTATGTTATAATTGAACTATTGATATTCTTTTTAAGCACTTAAACTGCTGTTTCGATTAGATTTTATTAAAAAAACAACTGTTCGAATTTTGAAATGCTGGTATTCTCTTTGAAGATTAGTGAAGCTTATAATTAATTACTGAGAGATAATATTTTACCTTTTAAAGAAATCAAGTTTCCATATTAAACGGATGTTTTTGTATATTTTTGGAAAGATTTAAGAGTTGAGCATTAATCTACGCTGATATATGGGACTGCGCAGCAATTAACCATTAAAGGTTTTTTAATCGTTAACTGTACCGAAAAGAGTGTTAGTAGCTGTCGACATTCAAATTTGCGTGTTTTAATCCCGAATAGTGAATTCAATTTTGTGAAATTTGCAGATGCCGGATGTTATAATAATAAAGATATTTATTTTTCTCATTCACAGAGGCAAGTAGACATTATGTAACGGAATACAGTAAAGGCAAATCAGTGTTATTAGGTAAAGATTTAATAAGAAAAATTGAAGCTAAATTAGCTTGAT
Source organism: Acronicta psi (assembly GCA_946251955.1). Taxonomy (NCBI): domain Eukaryota; kingdom Metazoa; phylum Arthropoda; class Insecta; order Lepidoptera; family Noctuidae; genus Acronicta; species Acronicta psi. Next base: position 6,007,295 of record OX276493.1, on the reverse strand, counting down.
TGAACTTAAAACTTTTTACCGTTAAAAGTAGTTTGTAGAAGTTTATAGCTTTTATACAGATAACAATAATGTAATGTCGTTAAATAAGCTATTACATTATTATAATAATACAAGACCACAACTAATTTTAATAGATAAATTTACTATCAAAGTCAAGTCATGCGGAACTCGAGAAGTTTTTCCTCAAGTTATAAAACTAATAGAGAAGAAAAACACTACCTATAAAGACATTCTTGTCACTTATAATTTACTGTACTATGACGTCACAATTTAAAAGCTACTGGCCGAAAAACTAGCCACTCTTACGCTAGAACATGAGGCTTATAAGTAAAAAGTAAAAAAGTCAACGTTCTAAATTTATAAAAAAGCGTTCGAATTATGATTTAAAACGTGTTCCGGTGAAACTGGCCGTCGGACATATCTAGCGGCATTAAAAGCGCGGTAATGAATGTGCGCGCGAGTTGTAAGGACATTAGAGTTAAGTAGGTTATTCTTTTAATATGATTACAATGTAAAAAATCCTTCGTAAATCGATAAAGTTAAGTTGAGAGAACAAAAAAATTAATAAAATTAGAACATAAAAGTTATTGATTTAAAACAAATACCAGAGTCCAGAACACACGAGAAAAAATTATGTGGTTGTAAATTTTCTTTCAATCGAATCCAGAACGTAAACAGATAAAAATATACATTAGCTACGAAATATGAAAGCACTTTCATATCCATGATACAGTTCAAAGATAAAAGCTTCATCAATATAAAAAATTCCGATGTCCGGTCCGCTCTCGTGTCTAACGAAGATAGTGTACTTTATAATAATATAATGTTTCAAATATTTCAAGGCTAACCGTTCTCAGCTGTCAATCATAATAAGCTATCTGACTCTTTCTAACATACATATGTCATGTTATCTCTCTCCTACTCTACCGTATGCGCTCGATCGACCGCCGCGAGTTCTTTATTTGAAAATTTGATTTTAAATGTGGAATGAATAAGCATTATCTTAAGGAATACGTTCTTTTATTTGAATTTTTAATTTCTTTTTTCGGTTCGACTACTGGCTTTGTGATTATTTTTCTTTATTCATTTCGACCAAGATTTTTGTGCTTTGAGATTTATTAGGAGATGTAAATGTGTTCGGCGTGTGTTCGTTTTTTATTCGTTTCCAATTGACGTCGGGCCTTTATTGTTTGGGAAAATTTCGTGTTCTCATAATTATGGTTATTTTTATTTCCATTTTTGTTCTATCGTTATTCGAGATCTATACCGAAGATTCGCGGTTACAGTGATATTTCTTTTAGCGTTGGTTTGTTTATGTAATGAGATATACTGGTAATGGCAAAGGAATTTGTGTTGGAATGTGTTGTGTGTTATTGTAAAGCAAGTCGTCATTTAATAGAGCATTAGTGCTATCTCAGCGTCTGGACAGCCCACGTGTTGTGGAGGTGTCTAATTACTTTAGGTTTAATCGTTAAAGTTAAAGCGTTTGCTTTTTGCTATAAAAGGTTAATGACTGACGGGTACTGATGGCATCAAACTTTTGCAAATAAGTCATTTTTAGACTTCTTAAAAGTTTCGTCAAATATCTATTTATAAGAGCTTTATTAGCTATGATTTTTAAAAATGTAAATAGCTACAAATTTAACTTTTTTTTAATTATTACATATAAGTATTTCTAGGCTATTTTATTAAAATATAGAAAGGAAGTTTCTGATGTTTTACAAATATTTATTTCCCGTTATCAAAGATGCCTATTAGTATTAATTCAAGAAGTACTAAAGTTTTACAATTGGAAATAAAATTAGTACCGCGTACCAACCTATTATAATTTAACTAGACACCGAACCAGAGATAAGGACCACCTAAAGTTAAGACCTACCGCATTAGTACCTATATAACAAGACCTACGCACAAATCTGCGAATCGACCAAAGTAATTTAACACTTCAAATATAAACACGACAAAAACTGTTATTGTTAACATAACACTATATACAGACCTTAAGTTTCTTCTCAGAATCACTCCCGTATCAAAACATCGCTCACCAACTTACTAATACATTCAAAAGAACCACTTTTATTCAATTATACTGTTTATTCCAAAGCTACAAAGTCTATATCCTTAATTTACCAACGTAAAAATAAGTTTGTAATAATTTGTAGTAATTTAAGTTTAATTTTGAAATTGGAACTGTTGGACAAAGTTATGGGCGCTGTTCGAGGATTCTGTTTTTAAAGTGGTAAGGTTCGAAATTCAAACGCACGGCGGTTGTCAACGGCATAGTTCGTGAGGTGCGATAGTGTCTAATAGGCTGTTCTTTATAGGTACGTCGAACAGAGGTCGTTTATTAAAAGGGTGTTGATTACAGCATTATTCAAAATTCGAAATAACAATATTGAACGTTGTTTTAAGAATATCCGGTATTGCCGAATTTATTTGAGTTTAAAAATTGCAATGAATAGAACTAGGGATGTTCTCATTAATCCGTTTAGGTATTCCAAAAATATTTATTATTTACTAGCTTTTGCCCGCGGCTTCGCTCTCCGTGGATGAAGAAACAAAATTGAAAGAAATCGATCCCGAATAAATAAAAAAACGTCGTCAAACTTTACAACTATTGTTTAATTGAAGTCTATACCACTTTAAACGTTTATAACTAATCAACAATCACGATTTCTGCGCATATGACAACGTAATTAAAGAACCAACAATAATGATCCCTTATATCAATAGGAATGCATACTACAGAGAGGTCAAGCTCTATCTCAGCATCTACGCAACCAAGTGGATTGAGATATACCTCATTTTTTTATTTGAACGATGGACTTTTAAATAGAAAATAAAAAACAAAAAACCAACAATGATGATCTCTTCTTTCTATGGGCTTGCATACAACAGAGAGGTCAAGCTGTATCCAAGGATCTATACAAATAATTGAAAAAAGCTTTACATCAGTTTTTAAGTTGGAAATTATGCTTTACAACAGTTAACACAAAATTCAAATCTATTCAGTAGGTTTAGCGCCAACCCCTAACAAACAGACAAACAGACAAGAATTCTAAAAATCACATTTTTGGGTTCGCGATCGTTTATATACTCTAACTTAATTGTTTTTTTTTAAATATCTTCAATGTACAGAAACGACTTTTTTACAATTTTATAATAGTATAGATTCGAAAAACCGACCACAATTTTATACGATTTATTCGATTTATTTTCTAACATAGGCATTTATCATTGCATACATTGCACGTATATTTTGCTCCATCCGCTAACAAACATACATCTTTTCATAGTAAGCACACCTATTTAGTACTCTGTAATACAAAGAAACATAAAGTACTTACGCTCAGAGCCTAATTAAAAACCACGGTGACAATTTGCTGTCTGCCAGCGAAGTCAATAATTTAATATTAATTGTAAGCGGAAAGTTACCTATTTATTATGTAGTTTAAGCGTCGATTAGCCCGAAGTGGATACGTAGAGGCACACAAGACATGTTTTTAATATTAAAACATTAGTTTTCCACTTCATCGAATGCCATTTTCCTGTCATTGAAGGACAAAGTGACAGACAGGACACTTCGAAATGCGTTTGGCTCGCAAACTGTGCATAGAATTATTAATGTAACTTTATAATGGCTATATTATCAGTTGGTAGGCGCTTTGTGTCCATATTGTGCCTACTTACCTAAATAAAAATGTGGAATACAATGAATGGACGTGCATTATGCAGGTTTGTGTGTGAAGGTAATGTAGTTCAATATATTCGTGGAGGTATTTTTATGAGCAGAAGTCTGGCTTTTGTGAAACTCCGTAGATAGGTAAGTATATGTATACCTCTGTTTCTTCTTACCCACCTACCGGAAGAAGGGTAATGTTTTTCTTGTAAAGTTTAGGGGCTTTTATCTAAAAGGTATGTCAGCCCCGTCATGCCTTTAACTTTCATATTTACATCTTATTTCGTAATTAATTTGATGCAGGCGACATAATTAAGACCTTGTGGAAGTCTATAGGCCTTTGTTTAGCAGGGAACCTCCTTTAGCTGGTATGATGATGAGTAGGAATAAGTCTTTAACAATATACAAACCAAAATGAAATGGACGCTCAAATTAGAAATGCGTTCATCTAAAGTTTCTTTATTCGCCACTTTATAACATCTTCACGACTAAACTGCTGAACCAGTTTTAGTTAAACTTGGCAGCGATAGACGATTAATGATAAATAGGGTACATTATTAAGAGAAAACTGCTAGCGACATTATTTCGGTTGTTATTAGTATTTTAGTTTGAATAATTTTCGGTGATATAGCAAAAGTTTAGTTTAATAACGTCATTGTTTATTTAAAGCACAGTCGCCGCACTTCAATAGTTTTATTGTATATAAATATTTACTTTATTTCAATGATTTTATTTATACTATTCTCAGAATCGGCACTTGGTACAAATTCAGGTTTCGGCAATCTTAAGTACCTATATAGTTTTATTAGTTTTATCATACATAGGATAGGCACAATCGTACTCAATAACCACAGTCACATCTTGCTTATAAAGCTAATAAAACAAAATAATACACCACAAATGAAATAGCAGTTTAGATAAATAAAAGAAAAAATATGTTTAAGGACAAAGCTATCTTTAAGATCCCTTAATAATTTAACTAAAAACATAGGTACATCACAAGAAAAACAGAAAGATAATGACTAAGGACTCTGAAACTTTTAGCGATTGCCAAACAAAAATTTACAAAAAAGAAAATTACACCCCAACTCTATTTTATCAAAAAGAAATCCATAAAAATAAATAACACTGAAGTGTCTGTTTGTAATTTCAAAGTATCGGCTTTTCACTGATTGCTTATGAAAGTATATACGGTACTAACATCTAAAAATCTTTTTTTTTGTCTGTCTGTCGGTTTGTTCCGGCTAATCTTTATAGCTTATGTTAAGTATAAAGAGTACCTACTTAGGAAATTGTATTTATTAAAAACTAGCTTTCCGCCAGCATAACTTTCATCCCCTATTTCAACCCCTTACAGACCTTTTTGCGCATCAAAAAGTAACTTATGTTCTTTCTCAGGCTCTAAACTATCTGTGTACTACATATATACATAGCTTCATGCCTGTTTCCCATAGGGGTAGGCAGAGACTATAGATTTCCCCTTGCTACGATCCTGGCACACCACTTTAGTTTCGTCTATGTTCATTAAACCTCTCCATGCATGCTCGTCGGTTTAGGGTGTTCTTAACCTTTCTTTTTTTGAGAACGTCCGTAATCTGGTTGTGGTACGTTCGCCGAGGTCAACCCCTTCCAACTCTTCCATTCGTACTTAGTCTGTGTACTAAATTTTATTTAAATCGGTAGTTTTGGCGTGAAAGCGAGACAGACAGACTGAGTTACTTTGGCATTTATAATATTCGTAAGGATTGGATGTACTCGAGTATCAACGCGGGCAACAGCTAGTCTTATCTTTAATATAACGTAATATATCGTAAGTTCGTAACAGATCACTTCTAATCACAACAAACATCTGTGACAATACCTTAATCCACGAACCACGCGCCGCCCGCCGTCAACCGGCTAGTTGCGCAACCAACCTCTGCCAACCACACACGATGGATATAATCAGCTTATTTTTGTAATTGAGTAATCAATCTACAGTTTTAATTGATAACGGTGACGATTCTTCGTTGAGACAGCCATTTTTAAGCCGTGGATTGTTGAAAATGTTGAGACCTGTCTTCTTAACCGGCTATATAGTTCATCTGAGACAGTTTACAGTCTAAGGCTCAGTGCACACCGAGAGCAAAGCGGAGTATTTTTTATGGCACTTGAAAATCAACTTTAGTGGTATTACTATTAAATGCATAAATGTTTGACAAAAAATTCTCGAACGGTCTCGAGGCCACGTGGGCAAACAGTTATGCACTTTTTAACAATAGAGTTAAAGTTTATTTTTGAGTGTTATAAAAATGCTTTCCGCTGCGTTGCTTTCGGTCTGTGCTGACCCTAATCTGCCTCTTTGGCGTAGTGGTCGTAAGAGCGAGTGCCACTGCTACTACTTTTCGATTCCCGGGCCGAGCAGTGTTGAGTTTTTCTGTGAAAGTGATTCGTGCCCGGTTACTGGCAATCGACTCGCCCCCTATTACATGGAACCCATTCGGCAAACTATGGGTAATTTAGTACTTAGTATGCCTCTGCCTATCCCTTGGAAGAATACAGGATTTATGATTTCGAATTGTTTTTTAGTCTGAGTCTTGTGGCTGTCTTCCGATAAGCTAAAAGATACAATAAGATCATTCCACAGTTAAAAAAATAACTAAGTAAGCAAAACCTTTTTCTTTCTAATTCTTTCCACAATCTTAAAAACCATACATGAACTTCGATATACGTCCCTGAACTAATTTGTTTAGAAATATAATAAAGACTGGTAATTATTAATTAGAAAAAGAAAAAATATGCATAACAAATTAAATCGCTTTGTCTTAATACTAGGTCAGCGCTAACGGTGATAGTATTCATGTAAAGTCTAATTGTGTTCTATTTTGTAGGTCTAAAACATTAATTTAAAGTTTTAATAGCTTTCATAATGTTTTGGGCCTACATTGCATTAGAAATCGTACTGCCTACCTAATTGTAAACGTGCTGAGAATGTTCGATTTTGCAATTTGAATTTCGAACTGTTCGAAAACAATTTGGAATCATGTGATTTCATGGAATTTTTATTATTCGATATTGAATGTTTATTCGACTAAAGTTTTTATTCGATTTTAAAAAAAATGTTTAGATCTCGATATCTAGGAATCTGAGTTTCTAATTTTGAAATGTTATTTCCTAAAAAAGAAGTAGGTAGGTACCCTTAGGAAGTTATTATACTCAGAACTCAGTATAATATTGAATAACTTTTTATCAAAGCTTAAAATTGACCTCAATATGCGATACAGACAGATCAAACGCCAAACTGACAAATACCCATCAGGGCATTACGTCTCGCCACAATTTAAACAACGGATGAAGAAATTCCAAGCAAGTTTTAAGATTACAATTTCGAGTGGCTAGATAATTCACTATTTAGCATACAAAGGAGAATTACCGTCGAGTTGTGCGTCCGTATGTCACACAGTTTATATATAAGAGGCCACGCCTTGTAGCTGTCATATGTAGCCTAATTAGGCATGAGTTGCGTTGGGCAACTATTAGATTTTATTATGAAATTACGTGCAGTATCACTTTACAAAAGTGTTTGGCATAACGGTACTTGTTTCCTGTGGTTATCTGGATTCCCTGTACTTGCTATGAATAGTGTATTAACTGGATAACGGTTTTATGACGTTTTAGTTTGTATGTAGAAGACACTACGCTGATACAACTACTTTATCAAATAAAGGGAATTTCTTTAAAAACTAGAAAGCTTGAACGGCAATAAAATTAATTAAAGCTATCTTTATAGCCTTTTTTTAAATTTTATGGTCGAAGAATCAATCACGATTTCTAAGTACACATCATTCCCATTTTACTGACGAAAACACTGAAATCATTTTAACCAAGCATTAAACCCATAAAAGTAAAGGGAACGTGACACAATTAAAATTTCAAAAAAGAAATCTGTCAAACTGTCAACGTGTCCACAGACAATAAAATGGATACAGTACATAAATATATACTTAATAAGCGATCACCAGGAAGGCGCAATACTCCGAACTAGTGTCATTAAATTCCTCACACTTTCTTATTTAAATTCATAAATATCCGGTGTAAGTGTATTGTTATTGCTACACACGTCACGTCCGACCGATTGCGCACAAACACACACACATACCCACAGACACACATTTTATATATACGCACTTAATAAGTGAGGAGCAGTTATTACAGACATAAAGCTTCATAGCACTTTCGTCCAGTCATTCTATAACCGCCGATTTCCAATTTAGAACATACATAAATATTGCTAGAAGGTTTCCGGTAAAAGGTATTTTTTTAAAAGTTAAAAAGCTTTGAATTTGAATGTTTTCAATGAAATCAAGTGCTCTTTAAACAGGTATTTAATATAAGCATTTATTGACGCTAAAAGTAGGTCATTTGTACTAAAATTCGCTATTACACCGCATAGCGAAACTCATTTATCCAAATAAATATGATTTACGAGTAATTGACAATTTTATTACATGTAAACAACTTGTTTTAAAGAATCGCAACTAGGTCGTTGTGTAACCTCTAACTATCTACATGCAACATTTTGTAATTCTGTTCTAATAAAAAAAATATCAGCAAAGATCTATTCAATATTTTGCAAAATGGTTACAACCATACAGTTAACCAGTTTAATTGCAGCTCTATATCCAAGAAATTAAGTATAACAAGGGCTCAAATAATACTGGCTAGTACGCAATGTATAGTACAATGAATTCCATTTGCTACACAATAGAGCACACACGATTCCAAATTCAAATTTTAACTTTATAAAAAAAGAACAGTTCGCTAGTGTTGCAGTAGCAAAAGAGTATTATTCGAATAGATTAGGCTCGAATAAATGGATAAGTTTTTATAAAGTAGGTATGAAGGTTGGAAACTCACCCTACCACGCAATGTTGTTGAAGTTTATGAGGTTTTATGCGTTAGAAAACACAGTATTGATCTATGAATACCCAATAACATTAATTAAATAATAGCTTCCTCTTTTTACATTCGCAAAAAAAGCATGAATCTATTTCTCTAGATAAATATTCGTTACACTCGAATAGACATGGAACAGCAGGGTTTATTCGATTCAAGTTTTAAAATCACGTCACTAGTGAAGTAAGTTCGGACGCGCGAAATTAAAGCATGGTTATAGTATTATTCAAATTTCGAATTCTTAATTCGAATTCAATTATTATTTTCAATTACCGCAGGCCCGCAGCCCGAGAGCTGTGTGCTTATTGTCCTACATATTTTTTCAATCGCTTGGGCGTTGGTTGAATAGTGAAATTTTTACGTAGGTTTTGAACATTACGCTCATTAAGTTTGTATAATAATTTCAAGTACAGATGAAGGTTTACATAAGTTAAGAATTAAGATATAGAGGAGCAGCTGTTTGTGATTAAATTAATATAACTTTGAAAACAATGTGGCCAATTATTGTGATTGATTATTGAAATGACATTGTCTGCCGACTTTAAAAATAAATTTGATTAATTCTATCATAACAACCATTCCACGTCTACATTAGTCCAACTATATCTGGTTGATAAAAAAAACAATATCTATTATTTTTATTCTAATCTAGTTAATTATCACCTGGAGGCTTTCGTGACGTCACCGTTCCAGTTTCGACAAGAGTGTACATTTTTCAAACAAACAGACAGTTTCGGATCAACTCAAGATTAATGATCTCACTAACAGACCGAGTCAGATTTCGCAACACAAAAATTACCGGTACAAACCGCTTTAGCAATAAACAATCCGACCACTCGATTAGGAAAAAAAGTCGATTATCGGGTTCAAAAATACGATTACATCACTATTCTGTTGAATTACTGCACGATATCGGGTAATCGATTTGTGAAAAATAATTTACTCGGTTCAGGAAACTGTCAATCATTGCATTGTTGTTTCTTCATACATCGACCGTGTTAGATTGTTTCGAAATCCTTGTGGTATGTATAAAACATTCACTTGAAGCGAATTACCACAAATTACCGTCAAACTTATAAGAAAACCATTTCGATCACTCATACGCTGATTCTAAGAAATATTAAAGCATACAGTTTGAAGAAATTCAAAAAAGGAATAACAGACGCAGTCGGTAAACAGAGCTGTTATTATAACAGAAGGGGGAAAAAATCTACCGAGTTCGACGACTCCTATGTTCCCAGCCACTCGAACATTTTATAGTGAAAACACTTCAAAACTTATATTACTATTTCCATACTTTAATTACGTACTTATACGCCCACATGGACGCCATCTCACACACATACGCACACCGAGTAATTATAAGATAAACATATGGCCTTCTTAACGCACCAACTCAAATACTTGTTGGAATATTAGGTTACTTTCCTGTGCGTAAAAAGCTCGGCTGTAAAAAAGTCGTTGAAAAAAGTTTTTATTAGAACTTATTTATGGGAAGTTATTTATTTCAAATTAATAACTAATCGTTTGCATGTATCGAATGTGGTCTAATTAGAAGAATGTTGTTTGTAATGCGGTATTAAGTTTAACGTGTTTATGTCAATTTACAAGTTTAGTGTAGCAGGTATTAAAAAATTTTATATTTTGACTCTATGGTTGAGTGTGCAGCTTACGCAAACAAATGAGTACAGACGCCGTATATTACACTTTTATCGTTATTTGTACTGACAATAAAACAATAAAATATTAGAAAAAATCGTTATAAAAGTAATTGCTCATTGTTGTAACCTATGGAATTGTCACTGGCACGTGTCACGTCGCAACAGGAAAAAGAACCCGTTCCACATTCAAATTGGAATAGAATTTGAATAGGTACGCGATTGTCATTGGTTGACAATCAATCATTATGGTTTTTGAAATTCGAATTCCTCGACATACGTGAGGTTCGATTCGATCAGTGGATAGTTGCCGCTGGGCGCTGCGCGTACGGCCAGTCTTCTATCAGATATAATACATTGTTAGTTTTTGTAACAAATCCTGTTCACGACGATTTCTATTGGAGTTCGTAATGTTTATTGTGATTAGATGTCTGATTATGGCGGAATTACGCAAACGGTACTAGGGAATTGTATTTTGATTATCAACATAAAAGTTTTAATAATAAAATATATGTTAAGATATATAAAAAAATCTTAAATGAACAAGGAAGTAGTAAACATTATAAATATGTATTTTAAAGTAAAGTAGGTATATTTTATTGTATGTGTGGGTCTAAAATAATGTTACATGAATAATGAATTTAAGAAAACTACTCGTAAACTATGCCTTATAAATATAATTTGGTATCAATCATAGTACGGGGCAAACGGAAGTCGACGGTCAAATATATCGAGTGATTAGACTTTTTTGGTTAATGAAGTATCAGAAAACGGGTTAGGTTCTCTTAACACAACTCTAATTAAACACGGCAGGTAACTCGGTCGAAACTATCGTATATCATCGCAAAAACGAGATAAACGGAAGCTGTGCTGTATAGTCTATGGTCTAAAAGAATCCAATTCACTCATAAAAAAGCGGCATCACTATTCAAAAAAAGAACTCTAAGTATATTTAATTTCTATTCATTCAAATTTAGAACCGCAACGAGTAGCGTCACTATTGCGGATCTGGCGGAGAAATGCGCTTAGTATAATTTGAAAGGTAAATTCGATATTTAATTTACTACCTGCCGCAATTTATAATATTTATATTCATGACAGTTGCCTTAAGTGAAAAAGGTACGTCACTGGTTCCTAATATCAAATAATTTAAATTCAAATAAAACCACAGTGTGCACGTCACTATCGCGCGTAATGCATTGTTTCGACTTTACTCAGGTAGAATATTTGCGGAACTTACTTGCATGCAAATAATAAGTGACATCACTAGTGTTGTCTATATATCTGTTCATATTTTCTATTTCAAGTGCTTTACATACGAAAGGCGCGCTTTATTGTACAGACAATTTCTTGCATATGCAAGAACAATGCAGTTTCGCTGTTATATTTGCATTTTAACTCGCATATCTCACGGAAAGTGAAATCTTATCTAGAATATACAGCATACAGACAAAAACAGTTCTTTACATTAATATTATGATACTATACAATTTTTCCAGAAGGGGTTAGAAAATAGTTGTATCTACTGGTTGTAAAAACATAAATAGCTACTTATATATCTATGTTTTTAAGTTCCATGTATTATATGCAGTGATAGCCATTGGACCATTGGACTGACAAGTCAAAGGTCTTGAGTTCGAATCCAGGCTTAACGGTGAAAGAAAACATCGTAAGGAAAGCTGCATGTCTGAGAGAGAGATTTTCTCGACGGCATGCGAATTCTGCTAACCCGCATTAGACCAGCGTGGTGGACTATGGCCTATAACCCTTCATATACTACGAGGAGACCCGTGACCAGCAGTGGGACAGTATATGGGTTGATGATATGTATCATGTGTGAAGGACTAGCAGAGCCCATAATCCTCCGGTCTGGAACCAAAGAAGTTCGATAAAAAAAAATCAATAAAACATTCTAATCTGGAATTCGAACATAACACATAACACTCTTCAGCTACTGCACCGCGCAACTACGAATAATAAGGCTAAGTTCTCCAATGTAACAAACACTGTAAAAAAAACTGATAAGTACCTATTTCGAGTACTCTTAACAGTAGCTCCATCAAAGTACCTAAATTTATTTCCGTTCTCCAGTTTTAAGAACGTCAAACACTTTTAAGATGGCGTCGGAAATTTACGACTACCCGCGTATTGACACAAAGATTTTGTCATTTAAATGTTCTTGAGGACGTAAGAGCGGCACTTGTGGCACAAGAAAGTGTCTGTATTGTTTTTCATTTCATTGGTGCATGAGAAAGATATTTTTATTGCGTTTATTTACTGTTTTGTATGACTATGTGACTTCTGTATTTGTCAAATGGATGGAGATATAGATTGAGGGACCTACAATTGACCAGTTATAGCAATAATTCAATTTAATTTAGTTCAAAATTTTATTATTTCAAATAAGTTTTTAAATTATTCTATGTGGCCAAAATGTTGGTTCTTTGGAGAAGAATCCGGCAAGAAGCTCCATGGATACTCTTTTAAAATAAAATTCTTACATTTTTGAGGAAAATTATCCTTTTAAACGTCGTAACAATAGGGAAACAATAGTGACAAATAAACTTTATTTCATTTCATTTCATTTCAAACTATTGTTAGTACAGATAAAGGCATAAACAAGAGTTTATATAGCGATAGGTACTGGCATCTCTGTTAAATTATTGTAGGCTATTTTAGTTCCTCTAGTGACCGCTAGAGGGACCCATCCATAAAATCATCCTGGATTAGCATAGGATCATGAGAAACACAATCTACACTTCCTATTCGCGATTTCCTCAACTGCACTTTTAAGACTTGATAGCTACAGGAAAACACATTATATACACCAAACTATTCAAGCAAAGAATTACGCCAAACCGCCATTTTGTTACAAACCTACTATTAAAAACTTAAAAATAAAATTATTCAAAACAAGTCCACATCTTTTTGCGTCTAACGCTAAGCTGTAAATAATTACGCGACTAAAAAAACTATGGAGATAACTATTGGGTGTTAATAACTGTTTTCCATCAAAGTTTGTTTCTAATCAAATTCTGACAGTGAATATTTGGAGCGGTGTACCGTTATAGCCTCGGGAGATACAACAAATTGTATGTATGACCTGTAGAGATATTTACGCGATTATTTAATGCAAGACATGTAAGATTTTCTTGCTTTATTTTCTTCTAGCTTGTCTATCCGGGACCTAAGTTTCCAATTGGAATGGTGATTATAATATATAATATTACAAAATAACGCGAAAGCAGACAACATACCATCACGCCTGTATTCCCCAAAGGGCTAGGCTGAGGTATACTAATACTAATAAACAACCCCGTTCGCCGATATGTTTAGGTCCCACGTAATAGGGGGCGAGCTTTTTCCATCAACCAGTCACAAATCCAAACTCCGAGTTGCTACTGAGAATATCATAGAAAAACCCAAGCTCTACCTGGGAATCGAACCCAGGACCTCGAGCGTAGCACTCGCGCCAAGTACTACTAGGCTAACGACGACGCAGTTGTCGTACCATTATTTTATCGTTTGGAAAGCCTCAAATATACTTGAAAACCTAAAAAAGACCATTTTTACCAATTAAACCTCAATTTTCTTTTTTTTAAACTACCCTCATTGGTCAAGCGGTTGAAAGAGCATTTGCTGAACGTGAGATCCGGTTCGATTCTTAGCAGTTTCCTAGAGTTTCCTATGTACAATATATTTTTCATATATATTTATTTATTTTATTTATCGCACTATGTAGTTTACGGGAAATACAGAGTTAAATTAATACATAGACCCTGTAAGGGTGTTGCAAAGCATTCCAAAATAGATTTGAAATTATAATAATAATTTTCGTCATCATCGTCGTCGACAGCCCATTTGAGACCGCTGGGCTCTTTCAAACCCTACAATTTGCCTAAAACTTCTTCCAAAAAGTTCTTCAAGTCTATCCGGACAATCTAGATCACAAAATTAAGAAAAATAAACACTATTCTAACATTCAAACTTCGTAAATAAGGTCATACTCTGTTAAATGTTATCGCTTCTGTGTGTAATTAAAATTATTTATTTATTCAAACTAGTTAGACCACAGTTGCAAAGTTTTAAGTTATAAAAATTACTATAATTTGCATAAAATTGTTCAAAGCTAAAAATTCGTGAAGCAGGAACAGTTTTTTGTGTTGGTTACTTTTAATTTATTACAAGATCCGTTTCATTAGTGATCGAGTTTATAATGACGTAAATGTTGCGCCTGCGATCCAACTATGGGCAGATACGGAGACCCACACGTCTACACCACCATAGTCTCAATAAAATATGCATAATCTCTACTAATATTATAAAACTGAGGAGTTTGTTTGGTTAAACGCGGTAATCTCAGGAACTACTGGTCCGATTTGAAAAACTCTTTCAGTATTAGATAGCCTGTTTAACGAGGAAGGCTATAGGCTATTTATCATACGCTACGACCAATAGGAGCTGAGTATAGATTAAAAATGTTGCAAAAACGGGGGGACACAAATCCAGGCTCCGAGCTGCTACTGGAAATTTCACAGAAAAACCCAACGACACTTTGATCGACCCGGGGATCGAACCAAGGACCTCTAGCGTAGCAGTCGTACTTGGAACTACTAGCCCAATGAGGCAGTCAATATTATAAAACAGTACCAAACAATAAAGCAATAGTATCTAAGGCCAAAGTGTCACAATGCAAATATGTCTATGTTATATCGGCTAAAAGATATTTAGTTCAAGATAAAGCTAATTATTGCCCAGTTAGGTAGCGTTTGGGCAAAAATCTGTCTGTGTTGTGCGAGATTGTGAAATGATTATGTTGGTAGGAACAGAATACAGTATTGTGTTTAATTGCCCCATATTGGTACAATTCTCGCCAAACTTATTGACCGACTTGTGGTACTTCCAAATTTTTCTCTCCGATTTTTACGGCCGGGTTAAAGTTACGTGCCAACTTTAAGCCGGACAATAAGTTTGGTAAGAACCGTACGTAGGTAAGTATATTTTAGGTAAGATTGAATTTATCGAAAACTTTATAAAATACTCTCTAATTGCTCTCTTTTTTCCTATTATTATAGGAATTTCCTTAATTGCTGTTTAGCAGATGTTGTAAATGATAAAACAATTAAAATGTAGGTAAAATTAAGGTGTTCGTATCATCAGTTATTATCGTTATTCGTTTTATTAATTAAACGAATCTTAACATACAATATTATCCCATAACGCCGGTAGGGTAAACAGAGGTTTAAAAAGTACTCATACAGTGTACATAATATAGAATAAACCCACAATATACTTAATAGAGAAGATAAAGTATCTTCTACACTTTTATACTATGTAGAGCCAAAAGTGAAAGAAAGAATGAAATAAATATTTTTTTTATTTCAACAAAAGTAACACTACCTATTTCTATTAATATTTTTACTAGGCTTCGACATATTAAGGTCACAATATTGATTGACTGAAAAACAAAATAGACTTGAAGGTTTCTTATCTATGACCCGTATATTTTAATGAAACTTTTGACTATTTACCCTGATTACTTAACCGTACAACACACGATTAAACCATTACTTTTTCTTATCATGTTCTTCAATCCTTACGTCATATAGGTACGTGTCACATCAGCGTATAAAAATCTTTTGATTTATGACCGCTAACTAAACGCGTGTGATTGGCCGAGACACCGCACGAAATTAATTAACTGATGCAATAATGTAGACGAGGAAATGCAGTAGCTCAAAATAGTTGCAGACCGCCGACTATTTGTCGCAGACGATATGGGAATTTGTCGTTTGAAAGTATTGCATGCATTTATAATAAATAATAATATCGTGAATGCGGTTTCTGATCATCTATTACTTTTTTAAACAGCGGACTACATTTTAATAAAATTTGGCATGGAGATAGATTATATCCTGGGGAAAGATTCGAAGAAAAAATCCTTTGAGACGTGTGGAACTGCAAGCAACAGCTAATTTGTAATATTTTAGTATTTTGGTATTTAATTAAACTGGAATGTTAATTGATTTCAGCTCGATAGTTAATTAATCTACTTGTTATGGTCTAGTTTATGTTGATTAACCTAAAAACAAGACAATCGTTAGTATCGCTAACCAAAAATGTACCATTCATCAATAACGATTTCTAAAGCTCTATCCGATCTGTACCACTTCTAAGTTCATCAGACCTGCGATTTGTCGCGTGGGTGTAGTCGTCATACTGTTAATTTTACTCTGTGGTGTGTGTAGTAGACTAGTAGCAACCAGAACCGGCGTTATCATAGTCGTGCATCGAACTTAGTATTATTTTGAAAAGTAATTATTAATGTAATGGCCATTGGCCACCGAATTTCAGGCCAATGCAGACCAACAATGGCTAATGAATAATAGAAAAGTGGACTGTCCAAGTAGCTGATATCGGAGTAAGATAAATGATGAATGCGTTTTTGGTAGAGAGTATTTTTTTAAGTAATTATCTGTAGAATTTGTTTTGCTTTCTTTGCTTAGTTGCCGTTTGTAGTTAAGTAGCGGGCTCTGAGATTACTTGATTGACTTTTTTGTTGGGTAAAAGTTACAGATTGGGTAAAGTTTGGCGTCTCTAGCTCTTCAAATGACCACTACCTAGTAGGTAGCAGGCACGTATATACCAGAAAGAAGGGAAATTCTGTTGTTTAAAACATCGAATTATATTTTTGGTTCAGTTTCAGTGTCGTAGACGTTATAAATGTCACTTTTGAGTCAACATTCGATTTCTATTCCATCTACAATAGTCGATATCATATCTGTCAAATATTTCATATGAAAAACGTAATTATTCAGATGACCGTCAAATGTGCTATTCCAGCTTTCAAGCTTGTATACATCCATTTGACAAGTAAACTAACTATTATCACTAACCGGGGGCCTAGACAAGTTGCAAAGGAATAAAAACAAAATGTATGGAAATGACACAAGCTTTCAGCTTTTGCGTCACTAATGTCATTTCCATACATTTTCTTTTTATTCGTTTGACTTTTCGAATGTCGAATTGTAATTAGTCTAAGCCCCGCGAACTTTGGTTACGTTAAACGGCTTACATCGACAGTCAACATGACCATTATAAAAAGTGAGATATATGATATGATATTTTTTTGTCGACATAGCCCTTTTTGTCTACAGGTGACAATGACCACGCTACACACACAAAACATTTTTTCACCATTTTAATCACCAAAATATCAGCAATCGCCAATGCACCGTGAGAATATAACCGGCGCAAAACGGGCGAAAACATTCGATGTACGTAATAACCATTGGTAAAAACTGCAGTTGGATGATTTCGCTAAAGAATCTGCGGCTCGACTCTTGTATACGAACCTCCGACGTAAATTTGACAAAAGAATTTTATGAACGTATAAATTCGCAATGTCGGGGAACGTCATTCGATCGGTGCGGGTTAAGACGATTGCATATCGACGAATTTCGGCGATTCGATTTCGGAATCAGCACGACCCGCGGTGCTTCGTGAAAATTAAATCTGAAGTGCTTTTCTCGATGATTTGCAAGAAAATTCCTTCAGGATTAGTTCTTAGTTCTGTCTTCTATTAAAACTTGTATAAAAAAGTAACAAGACTTCAAAACTTATGAAGTAAACCTATAAAACACTGTGAAGCTTTATGAAAACTAATCTTTTTCTTATTCAGTTTTCAGTAAATTAGGCAAACCTGTACAACCGTCTTCGAGTTTTGTGCGACTAACAAACATCAATTAGTTTTTATATATGTATATAGATTTAAATGAACTATAGTGATTTAAAACAGCGATGATAGATTTCAGACCACAGTAATTTCGATTTGAGATTTCCGAATTACGTACGAAAAAGAAAAGTCACTGTCAAACTTGTCGATTTGTGAAGAGCAGTCTGCAACCGCCCTAACTTCAATTTCGGCGAAACATCGTCTTTTTGCAGGCAGATCTCAAGTCGTTCAATTACGTCCAAAATTAATGATTGAACACATTTTTAACGTATATGTATTCATATAAACCCACACATAGTTATGAGCCTCACAATAGGATTACAACGCCATAAATGGGCAAGCACAACCAGTTATGATCGCTTATATTTGCTGCTTAACATTTTTGTTGCCCTTTTGTTTCGGATAGGACTGTGTTCGTGCATTTTAATTCAGTTTTAGTGATATATGAATCATATTATTGTGCCTTTATAGCTTGGTAGTGGCTTGGCTTGGAATATTGCGTTTATAGTGATGGGAAAGACGATTTTTTCGTACCGTAAAAAAGGACCAAAAACCAAAGGACCGGGTTTTATAGAGCTTTAGTTAAGAAGGATTTTTTTTCTAATTATAGTGAGTTGGTAATAATTATATATGCGATATGAATGTTTTACGAGTATGGTATCATAAATACATGTAGATACACGTCTCTATTTTCTTTATTTCTTGTCTAGTTCTTCTCAATTTTCCCCATTTTTCCGATGGCCTTGATACATGAAAAGATTTTCTTAATTCTGATGAAACTTTTAATGGTTGGGAGTTCTACTAAATAACTGTAATCCTGTTTTATGTTACACATAGCTCATTTTTTTAAATCTTTCAGATTTTCAGCTGCGATATCGTGACGCTACAAGATGATTTTCTCGACACAAATGTCCTGTCGAAACTGTGGCTAAAGACGAGATAATGTGACATAGACATGTCGTCAAGTTTCCTCATAGTTACAGGTGTTATTTTGTATACCAGTTCCAGCGGTACATTTCAAGTTACCTTATTATTGAAGTATTCATTAAAAGCCGACTAATCAATTAATGTATTAAAGTTCACATTTCATTTTGTAATTAACTTTTTTGAAGATATTTTTCAATGGCATTTTATATAAGTAAAATTTCTTGTTACAACTGTTACTGTGTTATTAAACTGTATATTAAGCGTGTAGGATATACAACAATACATAGGTACCAGGTGTAGAACGGTTTTAAATAGCCAAACAATTATCAGTAATCGGAATCAAGTTACAAATAGACAAAAAACTCAAGATAAAAATATGAATTTGTAATCATAAAAAATAACATAATGATACAACAATCCATATCCGTAATGTTGCCAAGACAAAAAATGATTTTATTTATAAAGTCGTTTACGCAAAAGAGACCTTTACAGACATTAGTTATGATTAACTTGTGTTTTAAAATTAAAAAAAAAAATTAGTAAACTTCTAACATAGTCCGACCCATTAAAATATTAAACGGAAGCTCATGGAATCGTTTCTATTAAATATTTTTTTAATAAAAAAACGAGTACATTATAAAAATTCGTTGTCCGGACCAATATTTCAAATTAAGAACAATTCAAATCAAATCTTCGAATTCTCGTTAGAGCAGGACGCCCGTAGGGTTGATGACCCGTTGAAATGTCAGCACATGCCTATCCCTCTCGCACGACTTAGTAACACATATCTTTGTCCCTCTCACACGAAGAGATGTTGATCTTGATACGTCACATTTTTAATAAACGAACTCCGTATGACATGGCGCACGGAAATTCGTTCCAATGATTAATATGGCCGCCTCATTCGTATAAGAAACTAATATAACTTTGTTTTTAAACGTTATTAGAAATATTGATAGTTCCATGTCATTGCTCGTGTTTGTGATCACCCGATAAACGTTTTGTAGATAGAAAGTATGACAGAACTAAATTGAATGCACGAGAGAATGAGCGCGTAGGCAGCAAACGCAAAAAAACGTACGGAACCGATCGTCTGTTTTACAAATCTTTGTTGTATGTGCGGGTAGTGTAGGTTTTTATTGTTTTTTAAGTAACGAATCGTAGCTAAGTGTGTCTTCGTATGTCTACGAGCGCACGTACCTAAATTTCGCATGGTTAGCTATTAATTAGAACGGTTCTGTAGACGAGTCAGCCTCAATAACGTAATAATCTTGTCGCCGATGGCGTTTCTGGCTTTTGCTTGAATTCTTATTTTAATTTTGACATTAATAAGTGCGGCGGTACGTGTAACAAAACAAATGAAAAACGACCGCGGCAATCCAACACAAAAAACCGTAGAGATGTGAGTACTAGACATCACACCGCGCGCGCGTTTCATTACATCTCAAATAAAAAGTTCATATTTGACGTTTAACAAATTGTTCCTTTTTCAAATCGACCAATGAGACCATTGTGTTCACTCCTAATGGCGTGTTCTATTTTCAAATCTCATTCTCTTTTCAAATCTCGCTCGCCTTTCAGATTCATTCGAATTTGGAATGCGTCGGTTGGATACATCCGTACGTTTTCCCACACGACTTTTTAAGTTAAATGAGTTGATTAATTGGACGTTAGTTTGTGCGCTGATTGTTGCGTCTGTCTTGTCTTCGTGTCGCAAGGTTTGCTCACGTCGTCGCTAGAAACGTATAACATACGTACATACGTCAACAAATAATTGCTATGACCATCGGAGACATGACAGAGTGGGCCCGCTAACAAAAGTGAAACATCGATATGATATATTACCATCATATAAATTGGCAACGTGTCTGCGCGGGTGGGCAAAGAGTATTCAATTTTAATCTAAAATATGCATCAGTGAAATCCCCGAAACGGCCAAATGTCGCGTATCTAGCCGAGCGGGAGATATTGCCGAAATGCATAAACATCAAAGGGGTTTTTGTTAAAAAAAGATTTAAAATTGAAGGGCGCGTCCCCATATAGGCAAAATGGCGTCCGAGATTATAATAACGATTTTAAAAGTCCCCTCCGTTTTTTATTTTTAGTTTTTTTGGGAAGGGTTGCGTAAGTGGACGGTCGGGGACGACGGAAAATTTGACACTACAGTGTTTCAAAAATAGGGTGAAAGTTTTGCATGTTTGTCCGGTGTATTTGAGCATAGTGCATCGAATCGGGGGATAATATTGATCGATATTGCGAAGTGCGATTAAATCCTTCACTTTTATAATTTTTCGGGAGCGCAGCTTTTGTCAGGGAGGTTCTATTCATTTTTAAATCGTTACTTTTTTGGTCTATTGTTGAGAATTTGTGAATAAAATATTTTACAAACTTAGGTACGTGAGGTACGCTTTAGGGTACGTAAGGTAAAAATACAAAATACTTACTGGAATCTAATTAAAATCCCTTAACTTGCTGATAAGTATGCCATCACATACCATCACGACTGTATTCCCCGAAGGAGTAGGCAGAGGCGTACTAATGTACACCCACATTTCGCCGGTATTTTTAAGCCCCATGTAATAGGGCGCGAGCCTATTGCCATCAACCGGGCACAAATTCAGACTCCGAGTTGCTGCTGGGAATTTCACTGAAAAAACCAACAACACTTTGCTCGACCCGGAGATCGGACCCAGGACCTCTAGCGTAGCAGTCGTGCTTGGGACCACTAGACCAACGACTGTTCAGTCTGACTGATAAGTATAGCATAAGAAAAATCTTGTAAGATTTTTTCTGTCACAGATTTCCTGAAAAGCTCAGCATGTAACTTGCAAGAGAACTAAACTTATACAGCTGTTATTAAATTTCTAAGAAGACCCGTTAGAAATCAAGAAAAAATATAATATATAAAACAACCAGTCTGGATTCTTTAACTCTTGACCCTTCCAGACAATACAAAACGTATCAAAAGTCCCATTCCGATCCCGTCTTAACCCTACAATGCGAACGGCTCAATACAACATGGTAACTAAGACCGAGGCCGCTGTGATTCGACCAATTTAAGGCCAAATCCGTACCAATTGTCGTCAGAGATGCTTTTATCAATAAAAATAAAAATCCTTCGAGGAAGTCACCAATTTGTTCGGGCGTTTCACGATGACCATGATTTACGATCAAGTTTCAACTCTATTTGTTACGTTTTAAGGTTTAAACTTGCTCTAAAAGGGAATTTTATAGATTGTGAAATCAATTAAATTAGTACTTTATTGATGGGCTCTGTTTATTGGAGCTACTCGTTGAGTTATCATCTGGTTATTTGATATGTAGCAAGAGTATTCAGTATTGATTTAATCAACAACTGAATATTCTTCAGAAAACCTTCAAACAATATGAACTGAAATCAATTTATGTTTGTAAACAGCAATGTCAATCAAATCGTAGCATTTAAAATACAGCAACACTTAACTAATGTTGTGTAAATAACAGCCGTTTATATGGCAACAATTATGTATTCGATTTCATTGATTACCCACTTAATTACAAAATAGGACGTACAATAGATACAAACATATCTAATTAATATTTCAAATGCGATCTATAATCCTTTTAATTTGATTGCCCATTCCGTATTCACATCCCGTTAGCTGACGCAATGAACATACTCTGCCATAACAAGACAGTACTAAATACAACCTACAAAATTATATTTTCCGTCTATAATGGCCGTTTGATACACCGAAAATGGCGTAGAAAGTAGAAATAATAATATATTTGACGTATCACGAACGAATATTTTCACTGAGACGTGAGCGGGAATCGAACCCGGGACCTGCATACTGATTGCTAAGTTATTGCGACTTTTCCGAACACATACGTTTCCTCGACACGTTTTCTGTGGAATCGCGCGATTTTAAGTCGGGACGGCCGCGACTTGCGTAGCAGCGCCTCGCGTTTTAAATGCAAACATGCATGCGGAGGGTTAAGTGACGTCGATTTGTTGTATAATTGATTCCATTTAGATTTTATTACGCTTACGAATGATAGATTTAAATTGTCGTCTCCTATTTATTAACATTGTAAACGTAGATCAGTAAGATATTCTTAAGATCGTTAAATCCAATAAATCAGTATTTTTTACAGAAATATCTACCAGAAAATATTGAATCAAATCAGATTTCCATGTTACGGTACTCAGACAGATTTTTAGCACGTACGCTGTTGCTACCTGCATAAAAATCAATTGTTCAACCATACGATACCTCCCTACAATAAATTACATTTGTAATATTACATTTAAATAACCATACTACCTACATAAATATCAATAAAAAAATAGAAACCGATTGTCGACTTCATCCATTGTGAAACTGTTGAGCGCATGCGTAACCCGCATATTAAGGACCGTCGCTAACTATGAGCGAAAACGGGAAACAATCGCCGTTCCATATTTGAAATCGGCCGTTTGTATATGGAACTATTTAAAATTTCGAATCCGTTTGCGTTATCGCCGCGACGTGTTGGCGTTTTCCGATTGTTCTTTTTATGAATTTTATTTTAGTGTTGTAACTTATATCCGTCTAATGAAAGTTTTAGTGAGTAACGGTTAATAGTTCTATATTAAAAAAATAGAGAGGCATATCCTGGCGGTAAGTATAAAGCACTCGCGAATGAAAGAACATGTCACTTATGTTCAAATGGCCCTCTATTAAGTTATGTATGAGTCGAAATGGATACAATATATGACTAACCATTAGGTAGGTCTACAATTTAAAATTAAACTAGTATTAACTCGTATTTGTCTTTGCATAGAAACCAAATGAAAAGGCATTTTTTTATATTCGTTCATTAGTATCTATGATTAATTTCTGTAATGAGTTCATAGACAAATCTAATTTTTGTTAATCAGTAAAATAACATCGAAAAAAGTATAATGTCAAGTGACGCATCGATCAGAAAAAAGTAACAAAGTATTAAAGTTTTTTATTATTAAACATTATCCGAATATGTTCCACAAAGGTGGAACAATCGCATTGTTTTAAAATCCCACGGTGCAATCATCGGAGGGATTTTTATGCGATTCTATTATAAGTCTGTTACTTTGTAACTACAATATTGCATTTATTATATCCCGCGAGCTTTTTTGTAGAGCGAACGAGTAGGTACTGTTCGAAATTTGAATACTTTTCGTTGATTCGTTGTACTGAAGTTTTAATTTTTATAATTCGAACATCGATGGACTGGCTGGTTGGACGAGTTACTTTATGAAAATAAAAACTTAATTTATGTTTAGATTTTAACGAACAGTTTTATCGGAGACCGAATTCCGCAAAAAAATAAAAAATGTTATATCGAATTTATCTGAAATATTAAAGATTGATTACATCTTCATAAAAATACCGCGTAAGTATAATAGGATGCATGTGCTTATTTTTTTTCCAAGAGAATCCGCAAGAAAACGAGCGAGCAGCTTTCGACAATAACATTTCGAGGCGCGTAGTGTCCGCCACTCGGCCGGAACATAAATAATGTTAATGCTGTATAAAAGGCGTTTTTCGATGAATTTATTCCCAAAAACGTCCGCTTTTGTGGCGAAACCAGGCCCGGGAAGTATAAAGTTGTCCATAAATTATTCATGACATACACTTTTGGGACTTAGTCACTGTAAGTTGCACTCCTGATAAAATGACATTCCGACTTCCACCGAACTGTCACGTTATTCAGCTTATTCTTTTTTTTAAATTTTTCACCCAATACCGTATACGGCGGTCATTAGTTGACCAGTCCGTTCATCTGTTACCCAATCAGTATTTTTCAAATTAAAATTCTCACAAAACGTCATTGTTGTATTCACAATCGATATCTAATCTCGACCAACGATTATTAACGACAATTATGTTCGGAAAGTAAGTACAGAAAAAAAAATTAAATACTTCGTTTTGTGAATACAGATGGACAGACAAAGAGCTGACTAAACGCAAGTCACTTCATACGAATTACCGCCGCTTTGTTTCAACGTTCGACAGACAAAAACATGATTTTTAATATCAATACGCCCGGTTTCGATTCGATTCTCGAATGTAATTATACACATT
Source organism: Acronicta psi (assembly GCA_946251955.1). Lineage (NCBI taxonomy): Eukaryota > Metazoa > Arthropoda > Insecta > Lepidoptera > Noctuidae > Acronicta > Acronicta psi. The sequence goes on along the minus strand of OX276493.1, from coordinate 5,982,272 downwards.
CGATTATAATTATTGAACGAATAAAGCTACGTTCTAATTAAAGTGTCGATGCTCCAAAAAACCGCTGTGAAAAAAGTTCAACGCTCCAGAAATTCCGTTTTTGAAAATTAAAGAATAAATGCGTTTTTGGCACCTTTTATCGAACTGTAAAACCTTTTTGGGCCATTGATCATTTAGCAATTCGTCGGCCCAGTACACTTTTTAAAAGTCGAATTCGGAATTATTATTTGAATTATTTCATGTCATTATTATGTCTAGGAATGTCAATAACGCGTGTTAGGCAATAAATGGGCACGGGACCTTGTTTGTATTTGTCATATCATTATTTTTATCACCTTCATCGAAAGCTTTCAAGCGTACCTAATACGCCCATTGACTGACTCAATCGGTTAAATGAGCAATTCACAGTATTAGCGTAAACCAAAATATTCGAGGGTGCCTGCTACCTAGGTATCAACCCTCGTTAATGCTTGTAGAGCTCTAGGTTCCATTTGGGTGATTTATCAGCCCTGGGGCAGGAAAGCCATAGATATAACTACTGAATACACTTTTTGGCTTTGTCTGGTGATCGTATATGAACGGACAATGAGATTACGAAGGGGTCCGGTCACATCAATTATTTTTGTGAGCGCTTAGCTTTCCATTTTTAAAATAAACTCATCGTTCGCTAGGAGGGGACTTTAATAAAATTACAGTTGGTTAAGGGGTAAAAATTCTAATAAGACCTTATTTTTGTGCGTAGTTGCGTAGCAGGATGAAATGAAAAATTGCAAAATTTAAAAACAAATTAAAGACTGTCACAATTTTCGGAAGCGATGTATTTGAATTCAATTACAAAATCAAAGAATTGTGAAAGATCTGATAAATTACCTTACTTACCATTACATTGCAACGGCCGAAACACTAAAGAATTTCGAGATATAATCAAATCGGTGGCTTTTGGTTATTTATCGGGTAAAAATATTCTTAAAACGCTCCAATCGTTCAAAATCGAAGGAGCTGCAATTGAAGATGGATAGTTCAAACTTCGAACACTTATTATTTTATTATAAATTCATTAATTCTTCTACAATTATTTCCACATTTGAATTTCGAATATCCGAATGTCAGGCTCCTTAATAACCCTTTCAAATCACCTGTCTTCTGGAGTTTCTTGTCGGCTCATCTCTATCGGCAACGATAAATAGGAACTATACACAATAAGTGGCTGGTGAATATTGTTTTTGTCTTGTGAAAGAAACGAAACTCAACGATAATTATTAACCTTTTAAATTTTACTTTTGCTATTGATAATTTTGTTGTTGTATCTGCAACAGTCGAGTTAGAGTTTACCGCAATTGCATTATTAGTTTAGAGGTGAGCTCCTTTATTTCGTCTGAGTTTACTTATTTAGCCATAACGATTTTGTTTTGTTAATGTGATGTATGACCTAGTTTTAGGATTTTTTTTATTCAAATATGTTTTTTTTTTATTGTATCTAGTTACGACTTACTGTTTCCGAGTAAGGTTCGTGTCAAGTAGTCGTGTTTGTGCTGATGATATCGCGCGCCAATTTCAACACACGGTGTTCGGTAAATACCTGGAAACAAAATTAAAAACATTAGGTCTGAAAGTAAATAAGATGACATTTCTGAAAAAATATACAAATGTCACAGGTTTTATAAATCTGCGAAGTTTTCCAAGTTTAAAAATTTACACAACAAATTAAAATACAAAGAGTTAGAAACATGATTTTATGTCATGCATTATGCAGTTTAAGCATCAATTAATTAGAATTTAATTTACCCTGCCCATCAAGTTGAACTTAGTCCCAATCCTATTTCTCAAGCAGACACTTGGGCTTAAACTTATCTCAGACCGTTCGTTTAGTCCGTTGGCAATACGCGAATCAATTTCAATTAATTTAATTAACACCAACCACAATTAAGTTCCAAATTCAAACGTTCAAACCAATAAGAGATCGATCGCCTTCCAAATTTAAAATCAGATAGCCGAACGCCGACACAATGGAATGAAACGAGCATGACGATTCAAATATTTTCGAAAATGGAATATTAAGTGAACACCATTATGTGAACGAATGATTACTAGATGGTAACATGTTATTAAAAAAAAGTATCGATAGTATACTTATTCATACAGTACATTCATGTTGCGGTTCGAGGATGAAATATAGAATTTGAAGTATAATCCAGTAGGTAGCATTTTACCCAGTTAATGATTACACCATATTTCATAAATATCTATATGTGTGGTCCTTTTAACAAAAAATATTAATAATCTCAATAGTATTACAACATAATATTCCTGGAACATGCTAGTTTCCTCTTCGGGTACATCTCATACATACAAAAGGCTGTCACGGCTATTATCCACACGCCTCGACTCCGGCATTCGATATTATATCGATTATAATATCATAATAAGAAGTCCCCATTTGCGTATTGGGGTCAACGACTTGCGTATGCTGGCCGCGTGTGATGCTATGCGTCAAGTGACCCCTTAATGCGACTTATTGGTTACTCATTTAAAGTGCACGCGCACAGACTAAAATAACACTAACAACGAGAATATTTCACACTGTTTATTTAGTTCCCGACATCGAAACATTTTCGTACTCTGTGGCTTATTGAGTTTATGGATTGTTAAGGGCTGGGTATAAATTCTGTCATAAACATGAATTGCTCGTTAAGCATCAGCGATAAAATTTTATCATCGAAACCCCAAAAAAATATTATGAATGCATATTATGACGATAAAATTATGTTGTGTACGCGGATGATCGATAATGCAACTATCCACGATGTCGTAACATGAATGTCACTGGGTCCGACTATAGAAATACGCCTACGCAAGTCGAAACAAAAACAGATCGCAGAGTTCCACAAAACATCATTAAATTCAATATTTCGTTTAAAAAGCACTCCACATATCTGGACCATTAATCACTAAAACTACCGACCTTCAAGGAGATACATCGGAATAAAATCGCCAATCGAAATAAAGCACTTAAAGCGAAACGTCATTATCGCACAACATAAATAAAAAACGCAGAAATCGAACGCAAAAATTGAATATCGAACTCGATTTAAAACAGAATACGAATTTTAAAAATACGAGCGCGGCCGAGCGGCATTAATTAAAAATTCTCGGTAGAATATTCAAAAATAGAATTCGCATTCGAACGCTCCTTGTACGGATCCCAAGTTTGAATTTGGAAGGAACAAAAGGAGAAGAGCGCGGGAGCAACCCTTTTAGCGCTGATAATCTGTTGGTCGGCCGTGTTGCGGGACGTTTTTTATTTGTTGTCACTTTTTTGTCCGAACCGAGATTGTACACAACATTCTTTACTTCGAAACGGAGCTTTTTAAAACTCACCTCAAGATTTATTTCTTTTTTATACGCCTTTAATAACGAGTCCCCGCGCCCGATTTAATTGACGAATGGTCACGAGCGAAATGTTCAAACAATTTTTGGAGGTCAGTTGGACTCGACATTTAGTAATAAGTATAACGTTATTAATAATTACTTTTACTTTATTAGAGCTTATGAAACGAGACCAGGTTAGAAATTAGAGAGCGTACTGTGATCAAAATCCGTGTAAGGATATAAAACGGCCGGTACCCGATTTAAATTGCTTCGAAATATAAAAATTTAAAAATAGAACGCAATCCTTCCGCCCTCGGTCGGGCGGTTAGTGCTTTACATGAAATATTATTTTATGGAATCAACATCTGCGTCTGTGTAGATGTGTGTGTATGTGTAGTGGGAGCGGGCCGAGAGGGTTTATGTACACAAGTGAAATTACTTAAAAGTAACACGCCTCATTCAAGTGGATGGGAACGTTTTCAGAACTCATTTCTTTTCAGGTTAATTTTAGAATCACATGTTTGGTTCTCGAATTTATTATCAAGTTTATTAAGAGTTATGTCATAAATTTCGGATTTACGAGATGGATTTAACGAGTAACTGATATATAGCTATGTTGACTGTATAAACATAAGGAGATTAGATGATACTCAAAAATGTATAACTGAAAAATAAAATAAAAGTGATAAAATAGCTAGTTCCCTCTCGCATCATAAAATAAGTTTTACAATCCCGTCCGAATCGTCAAATCACTCGTCGCGGGTTCATTTTTTAAAATTGGAACGAAAAGTGAAACCCTTCCATTTTTAAATTGCTTTCGTCATGCGCTCCCTTTGCCACTGTTGTTAAGCTTAATAACAATGCCGAATGCGTAGTTTTTTTTTTACTTTTAATGTCATTTGTCAAAAATATTTGAATGGAGAATTATGTAAAATATATTATTTTTATGTGTCCACTGTCCAAGGGTTGGATTTGATAGAACTTACTTGATTATTACTAGACGAAAGAATATAATTATTCCATTTTTAAAGGAACTGCACGTATCAGCTTTTTTTTACTCGCTTAAAGCTACATAATATAAACAAACCCTGACTAATGAAAGGAACAAATTAAACGCATAATTTTAATAATAGTAAATATTGTAACCATAGTGTTTATCAAGAATAAACAAAGTTTTACAAAGCGTCAGTAATCCCAGACAGAACGTTAAAAGTAAAAGCATTTAATTTTACAAACGCACAGCGAATCCATTTCTTACAAAACCAATAAATCAAGAAGACATCAAAAAAGCAACTTTTTACTTCTATTAGTCGATTTAAAGCTTCATCCTCCGAAAAACTAGTTATTGTGAGATCGTCAGCTGTGTTGGTGTTGGGATTACGAGTTTTTTGTCTACCCTCCATTTTAAATTTAACTCTTTTGACTATTTTAATATTTTCTCGAACAATTTTAGCTTGGGGCGAGGGTAATGTTTTTTGATATAAAGGGGTACGGTATTTTTAGTTGTTCAGTTTACATTATGCGGGCGGGCATTAGATTTAATATTTCTGATTGAATAGCGGACAATCTTTATTGAAAGGGTTCATGGATTTTATAAATTCTTTTAACTTATTTTTATGGCTGTGTAGTAAATTGTAGTGTACTGGTATTAGAAACACTATGGTGGCAACAATTTAGTATATTCGTCATACATACAACCGTCAATAATCAGCGATATGAAAATTCCTCTACTTTTCTACTTATTTTCCGACGTTTCAGAATTGAAATTATATGAATTAAAAAAACATTATATTGTAACGCAAATGCTATTCATTAAAATTCTAATAATTAGTAATTATTTATCATGAATAGCTTAAAATTGATGAAATATAAAATGATCTACGATTCGATTTACAAAACAATTAATCCTTTGGCTTGTCAACATTATTTAAAAAAGGAAACCCTTACACAATTAAAATCGAATAAAAACGATTCGAAAAAAGAATGAGATCGGATTCGTAAAAAAAGTAGGGTGAATGTCCTTGTGAAGGGAAACCCGCTACATGTGACTACATCGGTTTGTTCAGAATACATCGAAAGCTTTGGATCGTGGGTGGTTTAAGAGTACTGTACTAAACGAGTATTGGATAATAAAAACTGAGGGAAGTTTGTGGTGTGTTAGAGGAAGTTCGGTCGAACACACGTTCGGTTTCGGTTTCATAATACATTAGTCGTCTTTGTTAAATTTCAGAAAAAAGTACGGTACAGATGTGTTTGAGTCTTATGAGTATTCCTTATACGGCGGAGGTGGGAAGAAAAGATGAATATTAATTCTTTGTATTGAAATTCCTGAGTATTTTTAAAGGGTTCTGGTTTTAGAAATAGTGATTATAGGGAAATTTTAAACTGATTTTCACTTTTCACACTTCTTACCAGCATTTGAATGTCTGTGGATGGTTCACGTTTTTTAATACACAAGTCTTGATGGTCTATGACAGGAAATTTGGTTGCGGAGGTTTGATGGTTGTCGATAACCAGCTGCAGCTAGTTTAGACTGGAAGCCTACGTCAACGCAGTTTTAATATGGAAGACGAGAAGGGTGATGAGAATTATTGGACACTTCAACGCGCTTTTTTTATTCGGCCAAGTACCCACACTTATGAGCGAACTCTTTATCTATACCTTCAACCTATACATAAAGAGGATGGATTTGCATTACCCAAGTTTCAGAAGAAAAGTTACTGACAATCGATGACGGACAGACAGCGATGAGTCCCTTTCAAGTCAACAAATAACAAAATAATACATACTCATGTTAACACAACTCACTAACTTGAAGACAATCCTCATAGTTTACGAGATAAGTGTTAATAAAACAGTTGTAAACTCTCTTTATTATCGCTCCAACAATAAACACTACAATTTCCACTTTGTTACGTCTCTACAACTCGTGATTTGCTGAATTGTTAGTAAAGTTTTAACGAGCGAAAATAAGCCTTCAGCTTTCAATGTTAAAGGTGATTCTCACTTGAGAAGATCTATTGAAGACGTTGCCTTAACAGTGTGTGGTTAAAGTAATGAGTAAATTATTTTGTTAACGACAATAAGAATTCATTTTGTATTTTCTTTTGGAAAAACTCTACTTAACATTTTAAAATTCAAAAAGGTACCTTTTGCTTTTTATAATTTATAATCAAGTTCTTATTTTCAATATCCGCATATATTAGCTTAGGGAATTGCATTCGAGTTTCGACCAAAGTTTCAATACAATCACAACGAATAAAATTAAAACTTTTTGCCGCATTCCTTTTTCAAATAAAGAACTTTTGAGATATTACCAGTCTTACAATTCTAGTTTTAAACGTGTAGTTCTTAATTCAAATGTTTCAGTTTTATTTTGTTAAAATAGTACAAATAGGTTTTCGAATCTCGTTTGCAGTCTTGGTCTATCACCCGAAGTAGATTGTGTTCTGCAATCGAAGTCGGAGCAGACGGTCGGCTATTTGCGGAGATACGTTTTGTTATTCCAAATGTAACAATTCGCTGTTACGTACTCCAAGCTAATGATGTTTTGTATCAATATTTTACTGTGTTGACCAAACAAATTGTGGTTTGCGACCGATTTTCAATTTTGAAATAAGTAGGTGTACCTACAGTTTCTGTGTTCGATATTTAAATTCGACTCGAACTCAACGTTTTTTTGATAGAACGCCAACTCTAATTAAAGGTTGTTACAGTTCAGTCTCAATGTTGTAAATGATAGAATTGACAACTTTTAATCAAAAGTACTTGATTCTCATATCCATAACTGTTTAGTTTAGTAAATAACATTGGATATTTACGACAGTGATACTAGAATAATACAATAGAATGACTAGGTACTGAAATTTAGCTTTCAGATGTCTTTTAATAAGAAAAATACTCCTTAATTTACAGAACAATTCCAAAACTAACCCAGTTGTTAAATTTACTACTTTCTTAAACATTTCCTGAATTTTTGTAAGTAGTATTTATACTTATTTTCAAGAAGGTCCGAAAGAATTAACCGGCCTTCTTCGGTAAAGTACTCGTGGCGCCGTTCGTTACCGCCAAGTTTTTAATCATCGCCTTTTAAAATGCCAATACGCAACATAAATAAATCAGACACATCCCCTAATCCGCCACAAATCCAGACACATAAATTACAACAATATTTCGTCGACCAACCTGAAATAGTGTATAATATTAATTAACCTGCGTACGTCGCGTATTTCATTTTAATCGGCGTTTCTCGTTTTCGCACAACGCACGGGAATGCGCCCGCGCACCTGTCCCGCACTCTGTTATGTTCGCGCACTTTGTATGCGCACCGCGGGCTTAGAAGTTATTGCATTGTTTTTTTTAAAGGAACATCAAAATTTATGACGATAACGGAATGTTAACTATCCATATTTGCTAAAGGGTTAATTGTGATTTTCAAAGAAATAATTTAATGATGGCGCTGAGGTAAACTATTATTTCTCATCGTTATCAGCATTTGAAAGGACAGGCCAGGTTTATGGCTATAATGACAGCCCCGTGTAGATATAAAATACATCAAAAACAATAAAAATGAAGTCGACCACTGTACACGATAATAGACTACGCGGAAAGCGAAACGATAAATCTGAGTGCATTTTTCGCAAACGCATAAAATCCGAACGCACCTATTATTGAATCGGAGCGGAACTGATGAACCTGTTGCTATCTCTTTCTGTCTCGGTACGTGGGTCTCCCTTGCTCGGTGCACGCGCCGCTATTGTGTCTGGCGCTACTCGGCGAGGAGCGCCTGACTCGCTCTAGCGCTATACCTCCGTCACTTTCTAACGCATGTCAATGCATTTTATTGTCGACGTTAATGGCTCTGATTACAAATGTAAATTTTCAGCGCGCGACGGCGTTGGTTGGACTTTTTTCTGTTCGATTTCTCTCTATGGTATTAAATTGTAGCAGAAATTAATAGCGCACATTTATGGGCATGCTCGACTTTTTTAATAATATTAAATGTTCTATTGTTGTATTGAATAAATGGGTTTTAATCGATTAAGACTAACTCTGATTCCTCAGTTTATTTTGCGTGGTCGATTCGGAATTTCTGTCGAAGCGACTGACAAATGTGAGACAGAATGCAGTAAATTTAAAGGTTTATTGCAAATGTCCTACAATTAATTAATAACAAATGATTAGTTAATCCGACGAACAAAGAGGAGCCAATGCAACTTAGACCAAAATAAAATTACAGTGAGTACTACGCACGTCGAACGCACTGACGGACAGACTTACCTATTATTCGCATATCAGGGCACTTTATTTATAAAACCCGCCCAGTTTTAGCTGACATATCCCCTTTGAGTTGTTTTCTAACAAAAGTGCGCGTGTGGGGAGGGCATCGCGGGTCTGGTTGGGCTGGACGCGGCTACAACGGTTTCCCAACCGAATACCGTTCGCAAAAGATCTCACACGGCTGCCAATTTTCAGAAAGACAGAGCTAAAATAATTGCTGCAAACGCGCCCTATTTCGAGCGGCGCACTACAGTTTAGATACGATTTAATTCTATAACATTATTATCCCACTGTTCATTGCAACCAGTGTTAGGTGCGAAATGCGAACGAACGATTTGAATTTCAAAAATTGAACTTCCTTTTCTAAAAACTAATAATAATTTTGTGACATTGTCTGCTCTGCATTCCACGTTTGAAATTTAACGAGTATTCAGTTTTACGATCAAAAAAGTTAAAATGTAAAGACGTTATTGAAACGTTAAGACATCTGTTTCCATAACAATGAGTAAAATTTAAACACAATAAAAGCTTTGATCTGATTACGGAGAATGAATACTCATTACAGTGTTACTGAGAACTGTATGTTTATTTTCATGCAGATAATTTTAATGGACATTCGTCTGTTTCACGGCTCGACGTGACACCTTAGATAATATAACAGCATCAACTGAAACTAACGACTTCCATTATAACCTGACTGGTGGCATCAGAATCATTAAACACAAACAAAATAATTGTCACATTCGCATCAAACATAAATAGGCTATAAATCCGAAGAGACGACGCAAATTTTGGCAGTATGTTACATTGGCAACGTTACAATACAATATACGAAATGCAATTTCTGTTTACTTGCATTTCTATGTTACTTTAATGCGTCAATAGAGCATGACATTTTTCATTTAGTCATCCCTTCCCTAAAATAGTATATAAGTACACAAAACATGTGACGTAGTTTATTTACTACTATTGAAGGTTAAAATATTCAAATTTGGAAAAATAATAAATAGCTTGCAGGCGCTGCACTCACCTTCTCGAGTCGCATTCGTTCGATGTAATCTTTATGGACAGTGGATGCGAGACAAGCGCGCGAGACGTAACTATCCATCGACGCTCATACTTACAGCAATAACCAGACGCAGCAACAATTACATTTGCACACAATAACGCTCAACGTCAAGAAAGAAAGCAAAATAATCGGCTTTTCTAAATTCGAATACAAAGAGACGTTCAAAATACGAAAACGTATCGGCCGATAGCGCTAGAGCGTATGCCAACAATTAGGAATGCGTTCTATTCCACATTCAAACGCGGGTGTCGTTTGAATTTGGAATAAATTATAATTGTATCGATCAGACGCGTGTGCGGACACAGTCGCGTCGCGTTACATTCGGCATTTAAAATCCTTCGAATTAAGCACGGTGTGCGTATTAATTAAATTTATGTAAGTATATGACCGACAGTGACAGAATTTATTCAGCGGCGTTATTTATAAATTCGTCTAAATGTCACGGGAACAATGGAGTGTCCGTGTCTATTTAAGATTGATGAGTAACGAATAATCCCTCTTGTTGTCGGAAGGCGGAAAGTCACTTGCGTAACGCTCCGGGCTCTCGTATGAGAATGTCAGATTACGGGCCGGTATTATTTTCGGTAAACGATACGTATCTCTGTCTGTTCGGATTCGACGTTGCGTTTAATAGTTTAAGCATAGTAAGTATTCGGTCGGCCGCGGACTAATCTTGACTGGCAACCGCGATTTCACCCGGAGATCATCGGATCTAACATTTTTTAACGACTCCGCGGCGTTGCAGAATTTTAATAAAAATCGTGATTGCTTTTCTTAAGACCGAATTATTATCGTGGACTCTTAATCGCCCCTAAAAGTCGTCAGACGCATTCATCAAAAATAAGAAAATAATTAATACTCGGTTCGGAACGAGAAACGAAACATTTAGAACGGACATAACAATAAAACAATACGCCGCTCGCAAACCGAAACAAAACACAGAAAAATATGAATTCCGATCGGAACGGGCCATGGAAACAAAAGATGGCGGATTTAATGAAATGAAATAAAATATAAATTCCTTTTGCAAGCGAGAATTCTTACATTTTTAATTTGGTACCGTGGAATGGGGCTAAAAACGGTCAAATTCCAGATTCATAAGCGGCCGGCGGATGGTGATTGAGTGTGGAGCGGGTGTCGCCGCCCCAAACCGAATATTCATTTTATTGAAAACCAATTCTCCTGTGCGTCGGTATTGGACTTTTATATAAATTACAAATTACTTTCCGATTTTAAATGAATTATTGACTTTATCATCACCTGTGGGGAGCATACGGCGCGCCTAGCCGATGTAATTTAATTAGTTTGGTGTCAGAAAGATTAAAAAGCTACTGAGCAGATTCGTGATCTATACGAACAAGTTACTGGCATAAATTAGTTTCATGTCCACAAAAAAGGCAACTTGGTTCTCTTTATGAATTTTAAATGTAGTTTGCATTCTTGCAAGCATTTATTCTTTTTCGAATCATGTAGGATATTTGAATTTGGAATTGCAATTTATAAGTTCTTATTCGAATTCTGTGATTGGAAACTAATGATTCGTGACTTTGGAAATGGAAAACTTCGCAATTTTTTATAATTTATGTGTGTGAAAAAACGTTTTTTTTTCTTTCTTTATTTACTTAAATCTTTACAAATAAAATTATATGGAATGAGATTTATAAAAACCTCCATGGTACGTTCCGGAGCGGAACATATAATAAGTGTGGCAGATGCGCGTACAATATTGAGACGAAACAGACCGCCTTCCAATACGATGACTAATTCCAGCCGAATTGTTTATTTGTTTCAGCTTTTATGAGTAAACGTTGTCAGTTCACGGGAATCTTTACGATTATATCGATAATATTGGTTTATTGTGGTATTTTAGTAATATTAGGCTTGTAGAGTTCATGGCTCCATATATAGGTAGGCTTTTGACTACTAATGTTTGTTTATCAGAAAATCTTGAATATTTTCTATTGGCATTTGAAGTCTGCAATTCAAATAATTGGTGACCGTTTTTAGGTTTATCCTAGAACTACAAGAACACATTCAAAATAAGAATAAACACCTCCTGAAAAAAAAACCTTTGAGGCTTTAATAACAGCTTTTATTGTTTAAAAGGTTTCAGTTTCCGACTCTATCTGCTATTAACAAAAACATTAAGGGCCTGTTACACCATCGGGATAGCCGCTAATCGCCGGATAAATTAAAAAATTTAACATAATTTTTATGAAATTATTTGCCAAGAAACGCTTATTAGGAGGTGGTGCAACAGGCCCGTAATCTGACAAACTTGCTATCACCTGAGGTATTTCATGTAAAAATCAAATAAGTAAATTATTATGCACATCCCTAATTCACCTATCAGGTCCTAATTCACGAATAAATTCCGCGATGACAATCAACCAACATTTATTTAAAAAATTCAAACGTCGAATTCCACGAAACAAAAAACGTTACGAACAAGTACCAACATAATATTTTAAAACGTCGATACTGCTCGGAGTAATAAAATCAATCATATAACAAGATACGAACAATTTTTACATTTGCCCTCGGTTCGATTTTAGCTTAAAAATAGATATTTTGAGTGGTTTCCAGCCAGATAAGTTATATTGATGTGTTTCAAGCAGACGGATGGATGGTTCATATTTTAGGGTTCCCGTCGTAATTGTGGTATAATCCTCTTCTTTAATGTTTCGAGTTTATTTATGGGGTTTTTTAAGTGTTCCGTGTAAAGTAAGTTTGTTTGGATGATTAGTTTTAGTAACTTATCTCGTTAGTTACTTGAGTTTAACCGTTTTGTTAACTAAACTAACAATTAGTTAAGCAGAGATTACAATTATCGGGACTTTTTTCTTAAGTTATTTATAATACAAAAAACAACGCCGGGAGTTCCCAGAATAAAAAGTGCTACTGTTGACAAAGAGACCAAAGTACAAACACTAGGTATATTATTAAGAACTAAAACAATCCAAAGATTTGTATATAAAACCGTGTTGATTACTATGCTAGTACTGTAAACATTTTTCTCAACACCATAAGAGCTCAATGAGGCATCAGCGACTTCGAAGTTCAAAGTCTTGAAGCCCGTGTTTAAGCGACAATGGCGGGCGTGGTCGCGAGCTAGCGGCGAATAATTACACCTCCCCTCCTCCCTCCCCTGAGGTCTAGCACCTCCCCCTCCTCGTTCATTGAGCATTGTCTTAAAATGTGACCTCTTGAGGTATCAACTTGTGTATGGAAATTGACGCCAATTTGTCTAAGGAAGACGGGTCGATGGCGTCCTTAGGATTTCAGTTAACATTGCATGCATATTTTTTCATGAAAAATTACTCATAATAATTAGAATAATTAACTCAGTTTCTCAGCCCAATAAATATGAGCAATTAAATTGAACATAATTCAGACATAATATCGTTATGAACTTATCTCACTTATTTTATTCTCAAAGCTGACTAGGTTACATTGGCATACCATCAAATCATGCGTTATTTTTCATCTATGAATTGCGCGTTCGTAAAAGAATGCGCCGGCCACCCCGCGTGCCTTATAGCAGTACGTGAAGTTGGCGCGTGCTGACATCTAGCCAGCATACACAATACGCTAACTTACGTAACACGCAACGCGGACAGAATTACAGAGTCGCGATTTCTCTATCACACCTTTCATACCATACAAAACCATGACAATACCACCTCTAGACAATTTATTGTCCACTAAAAAACGTCTAGACGCAAATAGTTAAATTCATGCGTGTTCAATGTTAACATTTCGACGTCGAAACGGCATTCTTATCTTGATACCGACGTTCTAAATTCAAAATATAAGTGAAGCAATTGAAAAATGAACCGAACTAAGTTCATATTACGAGCGGCTGTTCCAAATTCGAACGTATTCAAATATCGAACGCGTGGAGATGGATGACGCGGACGCTGGATCTTGTCTCACACAAATCATATTTTTTTCTAGTTATTTTTCTTTTTTTGCGTTACTGTAACTTCTTGCTGTATTCCACACGAGTATTTGAATTGCATATACATTTAATATTATTAATCATTGGCTATTTAGTCAATCTTTTCTATTTCTAAACTCGTAAAACCGCAGCGTTCCGAACCGAAACATTCAATCAACCGAAAATTTAAATAAAATATTACTCAAACTTATAAAATCATAATGTAAGACGTGGCTGGCTGGTTTCGGCGGCGATATGATCCCATTGATTGATGGGTGACCACGCTGCGTGTGGAGCGGACTAGTCCACCCTAAACGTGCGCGCGCTTTCTAAGATAAACTAGGCACAGAGGGGTCAATTTATGATGGTATTCATTTTTTTCCAAGTGTGTTGACCCCGACTAGAGCCGTGGACTAGTATCTACAATGTTTTGAACTTAATTAAAAATGTATAAAGAATTTATTGCGTGTCAAGACCGCCCCCGTGTTTGTCGAGCAGATTTTTTTTAATTACCACCAATTGATCGTGATGTTGGACAATTTCGCTGTCACTGCGCATTAAAAAGGCCTGAATTGTGAATGTTTTCTTGGTATTTGTCTAATTTCCTGTTGGTATCGGATGACTGGCCTAGTCATACTGAGTCAGATCTTTAGAGATGGGGGAACTATGTTCACTAATAATACTTAGTTAATAACTCGTTGTACAAGAAGAAAATCTATATTATAATGTATTCTTAAAATCATTCGATATGTTATTGAATTAAGTAGGAAATCGTGTAGATAAAACTAAAAATATCGATCAATCATAAAGTTACGTAACCTACACAAATATGTATTGGCACCTAATATTATATTTTATTGCTGCCTAGAGCACTTGTTTACTTATATACTTCCTACACGCGACGCTTGTAATTTTACAAGAGGTTGTATTCTAATAAACCAATAACTATCGACTCAACAACGTGAGACAAATTGTTACAACAAAGCTTATAAAGCTAATGAATAGCCGATTATTATAGAAGTCCAATCAATTATCTACTTTAGAAAGTTATTAGTATACTATATATTTTGAATAAGTTACCTCGACCAAGTCATAATACTCGTAACTCCGTCATAGATTAAAACTAACGCACATGGTCGATTATTCCTTAACTAAAAAATCAATCATCCCTACTTACGTACGCATCATAAAGAATCATTCCCGTTCTATTTTCAAAACATGAATTTGAATATGAACCGAAAGCTACATTCGTTCGAAACGCTCCCAGTGTTTGTAATTCGTCCGTTTGAAAATGGAACTTGTTGTTCTTATTATGAATGCGTTAAGGATGCGCAAGAGCATGCGTCTGACGGTTTAGTAACTGATGCATTAATGCTTCGAATGATCTCTTAGGTTTTTTTGTTCGACGCCCGGAGATTGGTCATTACACATCTGAATATGTGTTCTCCACAAAAAGTTGGATCACGATTCGGTAAAAAGTCGAAACGAGTCTTGTGATGTAAGTAGATAGCAAACGTGCTCTTTATGTTATTAGAATTTGAAGTTTCCGGATTGATTTGAAAGTTTTTAACGGGCCGAACCTATTTGGTGGAGAGCAAATTGTTTTTATTGTTTCTTATCATGTTTGGTCTCTCTTCAAATCTGAGATTTCAATCTTATTAGATTTACAAATTTAGAGCTTTTTTTCTGAAACAATCACTAATACAGGTATCAAAAGCTTTAGGAAATGCTAAATAAAAATTATTGTAAACTTAAAATCTCGTATATCATAAGTCTCTTTAAATATTTATCGCCTAAAACTGTCATAACAAGAATAGTGTCAGTATCTGAATCGATCGTAAAGTATTTAAAGTATGTTGCGCCATATCGCTTGGTGCCGTCCTCAAGTCCTCATAATTAAAGTCCACATATTCCTTAAACACGAGAATTAACCCCAATTGAGGGACCGCTCTATTTAAATTACTCGCTACACTATTCAGCTTTCTGGAAGCATGGGACACGTCACTAATCTATATCGCAGCTGCCAGATGTATACTGGACGATTTTCGTGTTAACATTTAATTTTTTTATTGTGCCGTTTTTGAATAATGACAATATATTATTTTTAAGTATATTGCAATGAAATTTTATGGTTTTATTTCGATTTTTGAGTCAAAAATGTTGAAACTCTTAATAGATTCTGCAGAATTGGGAATTAATAGGCGCATGAAGTAAAACTACATAAGTATTTTTTTGATAAAATAGCTGCAATAAAAATGAAGTATCTCAAAACCGTAATAAAAATTCCGATATCGTAAAAAATATTCCAGTAGCTCGTGTAGCGCGAGTTAGCGAAAAATAATCATGTTATTTTATAAATAACACACTTTAATTTGAGTTAGAGCGGAGAAAGAAGTTTAACACCGCGTTTCCTGTTTTTGATAGACACTTTATAGCTTTTTGTTAGCAACCGGAATAACAAGATTGATTTCCGTTTTCGTAATTCACAACTACAATAATAATTTCGCATAAAAATAAAGTTGCTATTGTGCCTTTGTGGGCTATAAAATTATCATAAGCGAAACACACAAGTAATAATCTCATATTTGAGCCCGTCCCGTCCGCCATCTTTAAAAACAATGAACGTTATTGTCTCTTCTTAATTCCATTTTTGAAAAAATAATCCATTTCGCATTTCATCGCGAGTGCCTCATTGATTACTTTTCCACGAGACAAAACGAAGCTTATGAGCTTACAAATACAGTCCTTGTCTGCTAGTAGTACCAAAGCGCAGCTGTGTTCTTAAGATTATTTGCTTGAAGAAAACTGGATCTTATCTGAAGGGGTAAAGGATGAAAACAGTTCGCTAATTGGTTTACGGGAACCGCATATATGAAGAGCGGAAAGGCGATACTGTAAGAAAGGGATATGGAGAATGCACGATTTTGCAATGTGTCTGTTTATTATGATAATTATGCGACGACAAAATTGAATTATTTCGATACAAAGACTAATAATTATAATATCTTGTCTAATTATTTGTTACTGTTGATTTAATTTGACACCATGTTTTTAAAAGTTTGAATTACCTTCAATTTTTATCTGTAATGGAGTAGATAAAGCAAATTAATGTAGGTTTATGTGTCGGTTTTTATTTATAGGTTGGCATTTGCATGTTTATGGCTGTTATATAAATTCCGGTGTTCGTAAAATTTGACACAAAACTTGTTAAATCAATATTAGCATTATAATTTGTGGTGAATGTAATTCGCGAATGATGTAAGCAATAATTGATTTTTATCCAATTACTAAAGCGCTCTAGGCTTAAGCTTAATATAAAGAATATATTGGCCTCTCAATTTAGAATAAAATAAGCACCACATCAAATTTAAGTTCCCCAGATAACACCAGAATTCAGATAAGTACACTAAATCGAACTCAGGGCCAACTCAATCGCTTAATAACATCTCAGTCATCAACTAAATTATTATCACAACACTTTAAAAATAGTTATTCTCATTCTGTCAACAGACTTATAAGTTTGTTAAACACAACCTCGTAGGTACCAACCACTACTAATTTTAAACAAACAAGTCATTCAATTCAAATGTAACAGCCGCATCGAACCTTAAAACCTTTGCAGAAATCCAGTAAAACATATAAAAAGCCATATAATTTCCATTTCAGTATCAAATTAGAAGTGATCAATAAATAAATTGCCTATTTGCAACCATACGCGGCTAATATAGCCCTTAAATGGACGTAACTTGACGTGACAGACAGACAGACACTCGGTAAACTACTCGCGGACGGAAAACTTAAGTACTTTATATAAATATGGTGGCTACAGAAATATTATTAAGTATGTAGTTTTATTTATAAGTCAATAAGATCATGACATTATTTTTGCTTATCGACAAAATAGGTAGCTTTAATTGGAAAAATGAGTTTCTTATAAGTTTCTTACAAAAGAACTAAGTTTATAAGATAGAATCATTGATTCCTTGCAGTCTTATTGTGTTATGAACTTATGAAACCACGTATTGTTACCACTTTTCATCGCAGAATTGAAAATGTACTTTTTCTTTGTTTTTCATCCTCTTTAGCAAAGTTTTGACATAAGGCCAAGAAAATCCTTTACGAAATGCGGCGTAGATAGCTAGACACACTTCGGTAAACAGTGGAAATATCACTTAGCTTTTAAATAATGTAGAATCGGTTAAAAAAGAGAGATCTCTATATTAGTTTTTGTATTGCGACAGTATTAGAAATTATTAAAATACTAACCCTTGTAACTTCAATACAGATTCATTTACTATTGTATCATTATTTAGTTACTTGAACGAAAATATTTAACATTAAGACATTAAGTAACTAATGTTAACCAAGACTGAAATACATACTTAATATATCAGTTAATCCTTATCTAAAACTCATTGATTACAATAAAAGCTCCAGTTATTTGTTAATTAATATCCTACTAAAATGTTAAATGTCAAAATTTCTATGTATGGATGGATGGATGTTTGTTACTCTTTGACGCAGAAACTGCTGAACGGATCTGGATGAAATTTGGTACAGAGATAGAACATGGTCTGGAATAGCTCATAGGCTTTTTATCCCGGTAAAATGTATGGTTCCCGTGGGATAGCGGGCAAAGTCGCTGGTGATAAGCTTGTCATAGATAAAAAAAACAATAAATTAATGAAAAGCGATTAGCATTTAAATGATAGGTATAACTTTATGAAATGCCGTTTTCCGCGGTGTTTGTGGCATTCCTCCATTTTTCTCAATCCCGTGGGAATTCTCCAAAATCTTTCTTAGCGGGTTTCGCCATAATAGCTATCTGTGTGCAAATTTTCAGATCCGTTCAGTAGTTTCAGCTATGCGTTGACCGACCAGTCATTGAATCAAACAGCCAGTCAGTTTTAAGTTCACCTCGTTTAGATCTAAGATCAAGAATAGGCCACTGTTTGATGACGATGCCCCGCGTTTAAGTGTCACTATTGTAGAATATGAACACTTAACGCCTGTCAGTAAAATTGTTTTACAACTAGGAACGGTATTTGGCATTACAAAGCACATAAAATTAATACGATAAGTAAACTTACGGTTACCACGTGTGCAAACATTCAATATTGATAATTTCTTCGCTGCCTACCTTCCTATAATGATGCGGTGAATTTATTACCCTAATTATAGATAGGTAAGAAAAGTTTGTAAAGAATTAGTCGCATTTCATACTTATGCCGTTTTTCTTAGATATTTCTCCATGAATGAAGCTTTGAATTCCGAATTCGCTCAAATAAAACGCTAATTTAAAAATCAAACCCAACGGCAAATCACTCACAAAACAATCGCATATTTCAAAATTCGCATTCCAATATTCGAACGGTCGCGTCGGAACTTTTTGAAAATCGAAAACTGTTTTATCGATATCGTTTAAGCGTTCGATATTTGAATGAATCACGTGACATGAGTCAGGTCCATTGTTCCTACACAATACTTACGTCGACTCCGAGTAAATTAGGAAATGTGTTTTTTATTGGAAAGCCACTCGGAATTACAATGGAGGGTAATATATGATACACGGACAAGTTTCCAGTAAGCGCCGTGATAGTATTTGAACGTTATCGAAGTACGCTGTCGCCATGGCGGTGCATATGAAGTTTTGCTTTATGAGTGTTGCCCACTAAAAATAATTAATTAACTATTTTAGTTGCGCGTGACTTACATACAAAATAATTTAACGGTGTTTAACTGAAATTTCAGAATACAATTTTAGATGTTAAAGTGTTTGTTGACTTAAATTAACATAATTATAACTTCCTCTTACATTTGCAAGTTGTTTATCTTGCGTAAACTCAAACATTTCCCGTTTCGCATTGTTTTACTCAGAAGTTAAAGAAAAAAATATCTTTTATTTATATAACAATCACGTTCGGCTCACATTGATTGTGCTCGAGGTTCGTGACGTCACCTCCGCCTCCTGATAAGGGCCACTTCCGGTCGAAATCCTGACCGATGCTTGAATGAATGGCTGACCGAATGAACGGAACGAACGACCTTATCCGACAATTTGAGGACGAATTTTTCTCTGAGCTCATTTTGGGGGCTGAACATATTTGTAATGCACTCGGTGTTTGGTGATGTGTTGCATAAAATAATAATTAAATTCATAATTTATGATTTGTCAACCATATATCACGCGGCACTGGATAATAAATTCATTTGGATCATTGAGGTACTATGGAAACGAGACGCCGCGCGTCGCGAAATGAGTTATTACTTAACGTACGCTATAAACAAAGCAACATGTGCATTCTATATGTATATATAAATAAATACAAGAAAGAAAAATAAAAGTAAAACTATCAGAATAACTCTAAAAATATAAATAAATAGTAAGGGTGTAATTTTTCTGTTTAAAAATGTTTTTATAAAATAATTTTCTAAATGTCTAGTATGAGTGTAAGTAATAACTCAATGATATAGACATATAGGGTTAAAATAATTATGACTAACACAAGCAACAACTTGTGATACTTATTTCATCAATATTATTCTGTATACATTTTAATTGCTGACAAAATCGAATAATATATGACTACAATTTTTGTACAAACGGGTAATTAATTAAATTTAAACCAAGTTTGTTTTACTGTATTTTTTAACTAATATAGTTTCTTTCAGATATTCCATTATGATGACAGAATCACAAGCATGCGTGGGGAGGTCGATGAGCATAGGTGAAGGGAAAGTGGTGTGCCAGGATCGTAGCAAGTGGAAAACTATAGTCTCTGCCTACCCCAATAGAAAACAAGCGAGAAACTATGTATGTATGTCTACAATATCAAAATACATACATGTTTTATTTAGCATTAGTTGTTGCTCGCGGTTACATTCGCAAACCAAAGGATTTTTTGGGACCAAAGGTAATTATGGCGTTCTTCAGAATTATATCGAAATCTGCTCAGCGGATGACGCGTTAAAAAATAACAGGCAGACAGAGTTACTTACTTTTATTTTATAATATTAGTATTAGAAGGCAACCGATTAATTATTCCAGCATTGGGACGGATTTGGGGATTTTTGTGTTTGTGATGTAAAAAACTTATTCACGATAAGTGTCTAATTCACACTTTTCAATAAGTAGGTAAACATAACCGCGAGATTATTATAAAAACTAACAAAACAAATACATTTTTGGATTTCCCACATTCAAAAATGGCGTTTTTTCGCAGAATTGTCACAAAAACAGTGGAATTTCAACAAAAACTGGTACTAGGTATTAGTTAGACTTGTTTACAATACTTACAAGGAAGTTAAAAGTATAAAATGATTACATTAATATAATCTAGCTAAAGTATCTATACTAATATTATAATGAAGTTGAAGATATAGTTTGTTTTTTAACGTACCTACCTAATTACTAAAAATACAAATCTGGTTTAAAAATGTTTGCAATTGATAGCCCAATTCTTGATAGGGATTATTAGGCTTTTCGCCAGCGGCTTTGCCCGCTATCGCACGGGAACCATACATACTACCGGGATAAAAAGTAGCGTATGTGTTATTCCAGACTATGTTCTATCTCTGTGCCAAATTTCATCCAGATCCGTTCAGTAGTTTTTGCGTGAAAGAATAACAAACATCCATCCATATACAAACTTTCACATTTATAATATTAGGATTTAACAACTGAATATCTGCATTTCACTGGAATGACTGCTATTCAATTTCTGGGCATAATCTGGCAGTCAGGTTTCGTCCTTCTGAGCACCACTAACTATTATCAGAGGTGTTCGTACCCGGGCCTGACTGCTAAACGTGCTCTCCGTGGCATGAATGTCTCAATTCTGCTACCCATCTATAGACTGACGGCGGCAACCACAGCTTAACCTTCAGATCGGTTGTTCGGTATCGACTTAGCCACGAGACCCTCAAGCACCCATTCCATTCATCAATCAGTGTTATTTAGATTTTGTCAAAAAACAGTTCTGAAATAGGCCAATAAGAGAAACAATATCTACAGACAATAAGAATTAATCCAATAGACTATATCTAAAAGTTTAAAGATTATTTTGGCAAGATTCAATGATTGTACTTGGCATGGGCTAGTATTGTTGAAAGAAATATTGTAACTCATTGCACTTGGACTTATGCGATGATAAATATCTAAATAAGATATTCTTGTTTACGCACTTATTATTTATGTTTTTCGATTAGATATGGCTGCATTATAATATTTTTAATTTGCCTTAGGTCAGTTAGTATTATATTTTAGACATGCCATTATAGTATGCGTAGTCGCATACGGCTACGAAGCGTCTACACGGCGTCCACGAAGCGTCTACGCAGTGTCTACTCGGTGGCTACGAGGGGCCTACGTGGAGCCTACGAGGGGCCTACGCGTTAGCTACGAAGCGTCTACGCAGTGTCTACGCGGTGCCTACGAAGCGTCTACGCTACGCAGGGCACTGTCTACGCGGTAGCTACGCAGCGCATAAGTTCGATGCATACGCTAGACAAAGGCATTAAATACAACGAATTATATTTAAGTACAGATGAATTATTTACTCATATAAAAAGACTGATCTACCGATAGAAACTAAGTAAATATGTCTTTCCGTAACAACCAATAATTACGTATTAGTTATGTCATTTATAAAGATAAAACTCAGTTAAAGTTAAACTTTTACGTTTTCGGTAACAGTCAAAGCTCAACCTTGACTTATTATAACTAATTAGTTGAACCATTTAGTATGATTTATAGACAATCAATTATATCTAAAATAATTAATTTGATATACGATTACAAACACAATTATTTTGATTTGTTGAAATCTTTAAATCGAAGTTTAAAAGGTAAGTTCCCGATTAAATTACTACGCAGATAATTTCATATAAGTTTTGTTATACAGACTAAGCAGACTGCCGACAGCCTTATTAGTTTCACATGATAACAGGAAATTCCTTATTTTCTAGCATTCAAACTGTTAAATTCAGTAATTAAATAAAAATTACCGGTATGTTTTCAGTTCCCAATAGGCATTTTCATTAACCCAGCATAAAGGTTCTACCTCATTTGGAGCACTCGCGTGTAATGTAGCGTTTCAGATTCGAATTTGAAGATTACATTACAGTATTGCATCTGTGACATGACGAACATTCGCCTGTAGTGTAACATTATTCTGAGTGTGATGTTATAAGTTGTATCAACATACTCAGTTATCCCCCTCACCAGCCTAATGCTCGAATCTGTAAGATTACAGTTGGCGGACTGTAATGCTCAGTTCTCCTTCGTCACTGATGTAATGCTCGACTCTGTAACGTTATATTAGGTACAGGAGAAAGGTCCAAGTACCTTAAAACTAACAATAATTTGCTTGACGTCCGAATCAAACGGAGCATCTAACGATAGGAGCCTCATGTACGGGCACGGCTTACTTACAATAGATATACCTACATACAAATATATATATTTAAAATTAATCAAATACCTACAGCTATAACCTAGTTATTTTACCCGTCTTATTGTTAGTCAAGTGTTTTCAATGTTTTACTCTGAATTATAGGGATTTATTATAAATTAACAAGAATCTCTATTTAAAACTATGTACCAAATAAAATTAGCTAATTCTCGGCCAACCTTCTCTTTTTAATGGAACTGTAGTTTCTTATAAATTAACGACCTCATTACTAAAATATACAATACTTTGTAAGTAGCCTTGTAAAATATCTATCAAATAATATCTTGTTGGTACTAATTAGTATCAAGAGTGTATCATTTAACTTTATCAAATAAGTTACCAACTTTGAAATTAAAACTTATTAAACTTTTAATAAGTTTTTCTACAGCAATCGTTAGCAGTAGTCAGAAGCCCAAAGACACTGATAAATCAGCTAATCTTAAGAATATCGATATTGCCCAGCAATTGGGTTGCTTAAGTCTGATGGCAGTCGCTTCTTATAAAATACTGATATTCAGCCGAATCTGGTTAGACTGGAAGCTCACCTCAAGATAGTTGCGAAAAGGCTTCGATGATATTAAATCACTAATTAAACATAAAACCGTCGTGATGTTGGTTATAGGATTAGAAATGAGTGAAAATAAAAAAATGAGTTAAGTATTTGGCCATATTCTTTAAAAAAATCGTTTATATTTTTATTCATTTCAAGTCTTAGTTGGATGCTTACATGGTAAACTTTATACTGTGTAAGCATCCGAAAAGTTAAATAGCAAAAATCTAAGTGTGGCAACCAACGCAAAGCCAGTAGCACCAGTAGTATCACTCGCGCGTTGTATGAGACTTCAGTCTCATTTGCCCAGTAATTTCACTGGCTACATTACCATTCCAACCGGAACACAATAATCATAGACACATTATTGCTTAGCGGCAGAATATTCGGCAATAAATATCCCACCCCTAAGGAATTCAGCAGCAGAGTTGTTACCATACGAGGATCTATCTAAACTTATCTTATAAAGCGGAAAGATTAGATTTTTTGTTCGTTACAATTTAACTCAAACACTGATTTTAATTTTACTCGACCGATTTTAAATATTCTTTCATCATTAGAAAGCTAGGTACATCTTTACCGAGTAAAGGGTATCACTACATATTATAAAACAAAGTCCTCCGCCGCGTCTGTCTGTCCCTATATATGCTTAGATCTTTAAAGCTACGCAACGGATTTTGATGCGGTTTTTTTTAATAGATAGAGTGATTAATGAGGAAGGTTTATATGTATAATAACATACCACGCGGGCGAAGCCGCTGGCGGGAAGCTAGTAATTTATAAGAAACACCCAGACCACGCGGGTAGAGCCACTGACGGAAAGCTAGTCTATATTATATTGGTTTATCAATATCAATTGTCATGAAAATTTTATAAGATTTCTTCGTAGGTACAGTTTTTTATCAATTTAAGAAAAAGTTTATGTAACTTTTATTCGGAGCACAAACTTTTTTCTTAAAACAAAACATTATTGTAAGTGTTACGTAAAAGTTAAAGATACTTGAACTTTTCGTGAATCCTGTGTAATTGTAACATTTCGAAGTTAAAAAGCTTTGTAAACTTTTTGGCAGTTAACTTTTATACAAATTTAACTGCCTCATTAGTCCAGTGGCCGTAAAGAGATCCTGGGTTTGGTTTCCAAGTCGAGCAGTGTTATTGTATTATGTAAGGAAAATTTCATTAATCTTATGAGTTTCAGATTAATAGAAATAGTCTCACCTATTACATGCCCAATCCTTCTGAATACAGTGAGTTTACCTATACTGATGTGTTTCTCTTTTATTTAATAAATATAGTTATAGTTGTAACTAGTTACTATTTTTATACATCATACTACCTCTTTTTACCGTGTAACCTTATCGTGTTAAAATTTAAATAGGTATCCATAAAGTTTCAAATAAGATTAAACTTGAAAATGAACTCTAACATTTATACGTTTCATACTGTCAGTTCATACAGTAATAAATTACATAAGACTATTTATATAATGATCTTAAGAAATACAATCAGTATTTAATAATTACAATTACATAAATACAAAATATCTCTCTACCGATACTAAATTCAATTGTCAGAATATAATAAAAACAAAGTATACAATATAATATATGTCTTTGAACGGGAATCGTACTCGCTACAGCGTCGGTTCAACTTGATCTCCTAACCACGCGACCTATGACCTTTGGTACTAGATGTTTGTTGCTATCTGATCTAGATTGGGGAGATAAGGGAAAAAATGCACGTTCCAGCATCTTGAGATAAATATCTTTTATGTTCACGGCGAAAGGAGTTAGCAGAAAACTTAGTTGGTAAAAACTTTCAAGTTTTGATTGAAATAAATGGAAATCTAATCTGGAATTGTTTTATATTATATTTTTGTTACAGTGTAAGGCGAATATCTATTTTACAACTTATATATTAATAAACAGAAAAGTTTAATTAAGTTAATGTGTTTGAATTTTAAGAAGTTATTTCATTCATCAATATACTTGTAATTGATAATTACCTAATTATTAAAAGATGAAACTGTATAATTGATTAATACACAATAATTGTTCTTTTTAAAACGTTTGATGCAGATTAATTTAGTTAAAGGTATTAGATAAGTATTTTGGAACTTGACGGCCACACATTATCCGTGTTGAATTGATGATTAGGATTACCTAATCATCATTAGATAATTAATTAAGAACCTTATGAACTTTGAATCTATCTAAAAGCTACTATTAATGAATGTACTAATTAATTTAACCAAATTTTTGTTAATTATCAAGTTGATAGGTGTTGTGAAAAAAAAAATTAATTTAAAAGCACGGGAAAATTCTGCTACAAAATAATGTATCTTTATTTGTTTAAAACAAACTAAAAAGAAAAAAATATGCAAACAAAACTTTTAACGAACAATTTATTTTAAGCTTTCAATAAAATAAAATTTAACTTAGTTGAAACGACTTAACCCTCAAATGTCGATGCAATTATTTATTACGCTGTATTATTTTGTAGCACTTTTTTATAAACAATTTGTGTTATTTTAATATTGTTAATAAAAAAAAATCTTACCTTAATCTAAGACATCCAAACTTGAAAATAACTCGATGTAACAATGCGGTGGTCATGCACAATGTCACTAGTGTTCATCACCATAAATCCATAGTGTCACACACACACCGACCACACAGTTTTACAACACAGTTTATATAACAAATCTATGTCTTTTGTACTAACTTTTATTTACGGTCACCTGAAATAAAAAAGTTTCAATTCTAACTCCGCGAGAAGTCGAAACTAAAAAAATAATCGTCCGAAACACGGAAAATGTAACAGCCGCGCGCGAATTACTCACGCGACTGAAAAAATTGCCACATCTGCGTAAGACTCGGAAACTAAATCAAAATACTGGCTAGGAGAGGGACGAGTCAACTGAGGCCCCACCCTTCCCCCACCATCGACCGATACGCAAAAACATTCATAAAAACCACGCTCGACTCCTCCGCGAAATTATCAATTGTTTATATCACGACAAAAATGTAAACCCAAACGGATTCATCTCGACAAAGCCCTAGATTAAGCAAAACATTAAACAATTAAGAGTCACACAATAGAATTCCGACAATGTCGAAATATTTAAAACAATACACGGTTTAATTTGTACGAATCATAATAATAAACACGGCCGCGTTACTGTGTTATCGAAAATAATCGATTCTTCGAATGCGTTTCGGTGTATTATTTTTAAAGATGGAAACCTTAGTGCGGGTTGTTGGCGCGAGTTTTCCCGCGCTCCTGGAAACGTCAGTGACGTACTAGAGTTGCGACCGTGCGCTGCAGCCGCCCGGCCACGAATAAGTCGCGGCGCGCCCGCCGTCTCCGCTCGGCGTTTTTTTCTGCCAAAAAACTAAGAAAGGGTCTGTAGTTTAGGGTTAACTGTAAGCTCGACAATGCGGATGATTTTTTGTAAAGTCTTTTGAAACTGGAGCGTGTTTGAAATACGCGCGTTGACCTTCGACATTTCGCCGTGTCGCACAGCGCAAGACATTGAGCTATTGTTTTACATTGCATTTTTTGTTTTCGCTGCGATAACATCTGTTCTCTGGTGTTAAGTTCGTAACGCAATGGACAGTACAAAGCTATAAGTTTCGTAATTGTGTCCATAGCTTAAATTTACCAGTCGGTAGCGTTTAGTTTCAAATGTAAAACTTTTTGTTATATTTTTTGTTGAAGTCATAAGAGGATATAAGTTCTTTAATGTTATCCTAACGGTGCATGGAACCACGAGAGCCTCTGTTTCATTCGGATTTTAATTGAAGAGTTATTTTTTTGTTAAATAAACTTTGTACCTCTCAACTTAAGCTCTCGCCCCCTGAACTTTTAAACTACCTGACTTTCAGTACTTTTAAGCAATGTGTAGTTTAATGTCAAATAAACATTTATTTAAATTAAAGTTTTTTCTAGTCATTCTTCATCTTCCATCGTTTCTGGATTAAAATAACACAATTTTTTTAAACCTACCTTATTAGTCCGGTGGTCATAAGCGCGACTGCTGAGAAGAGGTACTGGGTTCGATTCCTGGGTCGAGCAGAGATTTTTCTATGTAAGTTCTCAGAAGCAGCTCAGAGTTACGATTTGTACCCGATTACCCGACTCTCTTCCTATTACATGGGACCTAAACATAGCAGTGAACTGTAAGTGTACTTGTAAACCTGAGTGTTATTTTTAGATTAGGTTTATTAAGTACCTTATTTGGGTGTCATTCTTGATGATTTCAATGACAATGACTCATTGATTGGACATAACAGCGCAAGCGTCACGACATTGTTATGAGAAATAAACAAATATACAAACAAGAAAGACTAATAAAGATGCTGGAGTTGAAAATTGACCTATTATCGTTGAAAAACATTAACTAGGTATACATATATCAGTCATTAATACCAACATTATAGAATATCTTTAGGTTACGGAGGTCTGATAGCAGTCGCTTCGTGTATCTACTGATATTCAGCCACATCTGGTTAGACTGGAAGCCGGCCTCAACATTGTTGTCAAAAAGCTAGGAACACGATGTACCTATATAGGGAGAAAATCACTGTCGGACTGACAAACGCAATCCAACCTGGTGTCTAGGAGCCTGAAATTTCCAGCAGCTTCCATATACTATGTAGGCATCCGCTACGATGATGATAAAGACTAGATCAACACGTGAAACATCGCGGGTCATTGTTAGTTAAGTATAGAAATACTTGACATCTCTACCTGTTGCTGAAATTTGATTATCAGTTTTTGTATACCGCGTAGGCATCCGCTACGATGGTGGTGGGGTTAATTCAGTAAATTCCATGTTTAACCAAAACGTAGTTGTACGTTACCATTTTTAAAGAGGACCTACCTTGATATACCTTGACCTACCTAATTAAATAATCATTATTTCATTTATTTCGAATCGCGCGCGCGATAACATTCACCGCGGAGTGTTATAATCGCGTTTTTAGCAATACACTACTCGCTCAAAAATGACAATATCTGTAATAACCGATCATTTTCTACCTGAATGACCTAGGTCATTTTATTTTTGACCTTGAGTGAAACCTTGTCTCGACGTTTGTGCGTCGATATCCCTTCCACCTTGTATATACACGCGAGCCTGTTGCCATCAACCAGGAAGAAATCCAGACTCCGAGCTGCTACAATATGCTCGACCCGGTAAACGAACCCAGGCCCAGTCACACCTGGGACTACAAGACCAACGAGGCAGTCAACAGTTTTAGTGTCTATGCTCTAGCTTCCTCTATAGTTTATTATTCTTTTTGTCCTCATTAATCCGGGTTTTGGCTGTGATCCATCTTTGTAATCAATCTTCTCTTCATTGCTGAAGAATATTCCTAGTTGACAATCTTACAGACTAGGATTGATGTCTATTAGCTTTGGTTAATCCTAGGCTCTTCATAACGATCTTCACCTAATTTTATTGCCGTGTAACATTAATTTTTTTCTCGAAAAACAACACGATAACTGGTTAGCTCTAAAACTGTTGTTTTTTGTAGAAGTTTATAGACAATTCTTATTGTATTGTCATGTATTAAATAACATACACATTAACAATTTTCCGATTTTTCCATAAGTTATGCATGAGATTTTGCTTCTTGCCAAATTTCATAACTCTAGTTCAACGGGAAGTACCCTTTTAGTTTTGATTTACTTGTTTTACAATTTACGCCATAAACGGCAATTTATTGCGTTACTTAGAAGCTACGCTACGTAGCCTATTTGGTATTAATTTCAATTTGATATATTCACGCAATCCTGTAGAAAAATACGGTGACAGAAAGACAGACTAACAACGAAGCGATTTTATAAGGGTTCCTTGTTTCCTTTTGAACTCTAAAAAGAACCTGAGTTGCCAGCAGGGGTGCCTAACATTAGTAGGCAGATGGTACTTTTGACAATAAATAAAATATACAAATTACTTATCTTTAAAATAATAAACTTGTTATGTGAACTCGTGTATCTATGTCGAATAAGCTAGATAAAAGAGGCGGGAAGGATTTGGAATTATTACTTCATTTTTTGGCCAAAATAAAGGCTCTTGCGAAACCGGGAATAACAATGTTCGCATTTCTAGTAAAATTATTGCAAAATAAGAGGAATGGTTTATAATTTGGTGGATAAAGTAAATTACGTATACGATTAAAAGCGGTACCACAGATTAGAATAGATAAAAGTTGCTATTGTAAACCATAATAATATTATGATGAAAGTTTCATAATTATGGTGATTAAAGGTCTCCAGTAGAGGGGTAAAAGGGTTGGGTTCTTTCTTATAAAGGTATTTCACTTCCGAGTTTCCTCTGATAGTTCACATGTTTAAATGCTACGAAAATATTTCTGCGACGATCGTTTCAGATGACAGGATTTTACATTTTGTCTTGACCTTCTGCACAAGTATACATATTAGTCCTGATATATTTAATCTAACCTCCTTTGTTATTATAGGATGCCGTCTCTATAATTAAGTTTAGAGGTCAGTAGGTAAAATTTTCTGTAACACGTGCGTTTTAAGTAGAAACCTCTTTAGAAAAAGTTATTTCGTGCCAGAACTAAATAAAACCATGCAATGTTCTTACAAGGCTGTTGCCAGGTACGAGAGTATTAATATTTTCTAATCTTAACTGAAACACAATCCAGTTAATTTATATAAGCTAATCAACAGAACAAAAACATTATAACTATAGCAAGTAATTGCGTCGCATATCTCACAAGTAAATAGTTCGATTCCCAACGCGCGAAAATGTCACCGGTTATTTTCGCGCGCATGCGTCCGTCTGCGCGTCTGTCAGCGCGCGCGCCGCGCATCTATTGTGATTGGATGGCCGCTGAAAAACGGATGATCGTTGGAGATTTTTAGATTTTTCAGCGGCGAATTAGAAGCTTTTGGGCGTTGGGTTAAAATATTTATTGTTACGGTTATTTCTCAACAGAAGTTATTATTGAAAGTTTTATTTTTGATTACAAGGTCAGTATAATAACACTGTTCAATATTGTGAATCTTAGTTAGATAGGTATTGTGACCTACTTACAAATATTAATAGGTACATACTTACTTTTTTTTAATCATCTCATTGACCTACTGATTGCAAGCGGCTACTGAGTGTGAGGTACTAGCTTCGATACCCGGATCGAGCAGGTCTTTTTTTCGCGTATGCATCAGCTTGGTGTCTGAATTAGTTTCTGGTTAATGAAAAGCAAAAAAAATCTTTATTTTTTTTGTTATCATATTGCAAGAGTTCATTTGGCAGCACCTCACCCGATGGCGACGATGGTGCCGAGGATGTAGCACGCGAACTCAAATAATATCTATTTACTCTCGCCTTGAAGGTTTCTAAATTACTGGCTAATAAGCTAAAAACATTGGTGAACTGTCGGTTTGTGTAAATAGCACGTCGCGCCTCGGCCCTTTTTTGCAGGAACTTGGCCTGACGTACTCTTTACACCTGGATGTAATTAAAACTGGAATTATTATAATCATTTACATACTTGATAAATATTAATGAAACCATTGATGTATATGTACTAGCGTAATAGAAAAATTACATAAAAATTTAAATAAACATACCTATGAAGTATGATTGAAAAGATTTTTTCGTTAAGTGTGACTTTCCATCTCTGTAAATCTTTTCCATCTTTGTCTTTTTTGAGGTCGTGAAGTACTTGCACTTTAAGGCTAATATTCAGAGATAACGCTAAGCGTAATAACGCTTCGTATGACAATATGTATGACGTATGACAATTTGACATACGGAAGTGTAAGTGTACGCTTAGTTTTGTCTCTGAATATAACCGTAAGTCACTAAGTGCGTGCACTTTATTGCTGACGAGCTACGAGCTACAAATTAAGGAGTACAATTATTTGCTTTTCTTCGTTGTAGTCTTGGTACTATTCTTCTACCTCAATGAATACTACTTGTTTTTTATTTTGATTACATTTTACAATTTAATTGATGACAATTTTACTTTTAAATTTCGTTTACTTACATTTTTATCTTGACATTCTTTTACAGAATATGTTTTGTCTTCCGACAAAAGCGACAGGCGTACCCAGACATATGTAGACAAGGAGTTACTTATGTCGTCTCTTCAATCGACATTATTATTTTTTATGTATTAGAAAATATGCTGAATTTGTATTAATTCTTCTGAATTTTTGTCGATATAAGCCCTTGCTTATATCGACAAAAATTCAGAACAATCACCGTAGCCAAGGGGCAGCGGTGATTCTTCAGTTTTTTAGTAGCATTGTTCATTTTTTATTTTAGGAAAGCAATAGGTCCGATCAATGGCATATGATTTTTATAAAAAGCGCGATAATTTTCTTCCAATAGTAGTAGTAGTATGTAAGTACGTAGGTACGTATAATGTTTATGATTATAAGAATTGGAACTTGTAAAATTTTAAATTTAGAAGTTCCAATTTTTAGATTTTTTGCAATCCTAGAAAATGTCAGCTTGGTCTCTGTGATTAAAAACCAATTTTGGACAGCAAAGGGAAAAAAATGCGCAATCTTTACTATGAAAGATCAGGGGGTTAGACAAGTTCCATTTTGACATTCGAATCGACAAACAAAATGTATGGAAATGACACAAGCTTTCGACAAACCGGGCTGTCAGTAATGTCATTTCCATACATTTTGTTTGTCGATTCGAATGTCAAAATGGAACTTGTCTAGCCCCCCAGACTCTCAAAAAATGAAAGGTAAGGTTAAGAGTACCCTAAACCGATTACCTTGCATGGAAGGAAGAGCATAAATGAAGCGAAAGTGGTGTGCTGGAATCATAGCAATTGGAAATCAATAGTCTCTGCCTACCCCTATGGGAAACAGGCATATAGCTATGTTAAACATACTGACGAACCGTGTGTAGATTAGTACACATCTGCCTAGCCCTTCGGGGAATACAAGCGTGATTGTATGTATAAAGTACTGTACGGTGGTCATTCGTGAAGTTGACAGGTTATGTATCTTAAACTAACTGTATCCATTGACCTCTGACAACTTCCTATGACACTGGCAATGTCTCACAATGTATACAGTACATGTATAGTGTACATCACTGCCGTACCGCGTATGTTTACTGGTAATATAGTATCCTTCACCGTTACTACCATATCTGCATCTATAAAATTACTAAATTATTGGCTTTGGTTTTTATAATTATTATTAATTATTATTATAATTTTTAATTATTATCGTTTCGCTGACGTACGAGCCTAATATCTCCCTCCCCTATCTTCAATCTCATCTTCCTCAATCCTCCCAAATACGACAGTGGTACTTGTTGCAGAGCGTATACCTTTTCCTTCATAGTCCCACTGTAATTACACTGGGTAATTTTTTGCTGCATGCGTTCTTCAGACTGCTCTGTCTTGTGCCAGGTGTATGGCCTTGTAAGGCCGTTCCGACAGCCTCCTTCACTGTGTCAATCCATCGCAAAGGTGAGGGTCCTCTGCTCCTGGTGCCCTCCACACGGCCGGTAATCAGCGTATATCTAAGTAAGCTACCTACTAGTGATGCGACTCAAGTCGGAATTTGTCATTTGAGTGACTGAAGTCTTTTTAAAATTTCATTCGATTATCACTACAGTGGGCGAGGAGTCACTCAAATGGTTTCGTGAGAAAACGAATCACTTGGATGATTTTCTATGAAAAGGTTGCTCAAACTCATCACATCATTCACCAATACTTGAATATGAATGAATGAGAAAGTCTGGGCACTGTAATTTAACTTTTAACTTTAACTGGACTCAAATGCGAGTCACTCAAGTAAAAATTCGAAACACATCACTGTACTTACCTATTATTACAAAAACGAGAAAACAGAAGACTATAAAAAAATATCTTCACCCAAAGTTATCACATTATATCTACATCTCTACATCAATGTTCTTCAACCGCAAGTCCGCAACCACAATTCAAAAATTGAAAACTAATACCAAAAACATTCTTCTCCAAAATCACTCGCGTTCGTAAAAAGCGGTACTAATAAAACATTCAGTTTGGGGAAGACTAAAAACATTTAATTGTTCGAGCGATTGTCGAAATTAAAAGGTTGATGAACAAGTAATAACGCCGTATACACATAAATGGCACATTTTTCGACGCATCACGTACTGGCCGGGATGCAGGGCTGCCCGGAAAAAGGGAAATATTACGAGAAATAAATAATAATAAAATAAAAATGCGTTTATTTCATCTCCACAAATTACAATATTAGGGATACAAAATTGAGAAGTTTTACAATTGGTGGTAGGTCTAGGTAGTAGGTACTTATTTTGAACATTAAGAAAACATGACAAGTTTGATCTGTAATTTGTGGGAGATCTAAATATACGTCGATAATGTGTAATGAACTTACGCAATTAGGAGACTAATGGCCTGTTTCAGCATGTCTAGATAGCCGGTAACTATCGGATAAATTAAGAAATGTAACAAAATTTGTATGAAATTATCTGTTGTTATTTAATAGGAACTTGGTGACACAGGCAAATAATAGCAATTATATTGAAATGAAATGAATAAATTGCCTCTTAGGACTAGAGGGCGTAAGTGCGACTGCTACGCTCGAGGTCCTGGGTTCGGATCCGACCTGGGATCCGAACCGATCCGAAAAGGGTAATTGGGTTTTTCTATGAAATTCGATAACGACTACACTCACACACACTCACTATAAACTAAAACGGGTAACCATAAATACAACAGTATTTTCATTAGTTCTGATTTTATGCTTCTAACTTAGGGCTTAAGTTAGACTTAGGTATAAGTTTAAAAACATAACTAGAATAAAATCTAAATAAAATAATTTCTTTCACTTAGGTACATCAAGGTTCTTATAATAATGAAGGCAATGCCATTGTTATAAAAGGCTTCATTTACAAATTTTACTCGTATCTAGAAATGCTTATGCTAAACGCGAATTAACTTTAATTAAAGCTGAATTACTAAGTTTAAAGCTATTGTAAGCATACAAATATGAGCATTATCTAGCACCTGAGTGGCGCCTCAGGCTTAGGGTCGTGACTATTTCCCGGGATCGGTAGCTTTTAACGGGACACTAGCGATGTGACGTAGTTATCAGATAGCTATACAAGGTGGAAGGGACATCATCCTGACAAGGTTTTACAGTCTAAAATAAAATGACCTAGGGCATTCATGTAGAAAATGATCGGTTATTATTAAAGATATTGAAATTTTTGAGCGCGCAGTGTATTGCTAAAAATGCGATCATAACGCTCCGATCGCGCGCGGAAT
Source organism: Acronicta psi (assembly GCA_946251955.1). Lineage (NCBI taxonomy): Eukaryota > Metazoa > Arthropoda > Insecta > Lepidoptera > Noctuidae > Acronicta > Acronicta psi. The sequence continues at coordinate 5,947,318 of OX276493.1, read as the reverse complement.
CCGAAATAAATGAAATAATGTTTTTTTAATTATAAATCTAATTTGGTTAGATAGAAATAATGTTTTTTTACACGTTCAAGTAAAAAAAACTGCAGAAAAAAATTAAAAATTGATGAAAAAGTATTTGGGATTTTCTTTTATTATGATAAAAAAAAGCCATATAGTTTACAGGTTGGTGGCAATTTTTGCTGCTAATGGTGGGAACGAATCTAGAGGACTTTTTGAGACAAATAGTAGCCTACCTAATGGTACCTAGGATAAAATCCACTATAGGCTATCTGCTTACCAAACTTAAACGAAATCCATTCAGCACCGGCGGCAACAAACAAACAAACAAACGAGCAGTTACTATCGTATTTAGTTAGTATCTTTAACCTAGTCTTTTTAGCTCATTTGATATGTTTGCATAATAATTTAATGTTAATCAGAGCAGCAGCCCTAGTCTGGTCGGCGCGGCTGGCCTGTGTGTGTACGTCAGTGATACTCCGCACACAACTTGTTGTCCGTGTTGACAATAAATCATACCAATGTATTTGTGATGGCGGCTCGCTAGGGATGGGACTGGACGCGAATCGAACGTCGATGTTTTGTAAGATTTGAAGCAATTAGATGGTTCATATGAACTTTATTTTTGAATGATTTTTATTTAATGGGTTATCGGCAACATCAGATATATATCATCAGAATATGTTGTCGATCCTTAAAAGCTCTTACCTATTGCAAAGCAAACGAGAGCGGGGAATTGCTCTCATTGTACTTAATGATCATCATCATCATCTTCCTAGCCTTATTCCCAAGTATGTCGAGGTCGGCTTCCTGTATAACCAGTTGGGGCTGAATGTCAGGAGTATACGCAAAGCGACTGCCATCGGAACTAATGATTAATTAACGTGTACTTAAACTTATTCTGGAAAAGATTTGTGTGATTAATAATGTTTTTTTTTTATTCTCCTAGTTTGGGACAACGTGAGCGCCGCTGGTTTGGAACACGATCTAAAACAATGTTAAATAAAAAACCGGATTGAATAAAAAATGTGAACTAAACTTAATTACCGTATCGATCCCAAAAAAATCTTTATCTGAAATTGAAATAAATGATAAATTCCGCGAGTGGTGGCCGCGACCGCCCCGCCCTACGCATGCATGTGTGCCCGCGTACACACACAACATACGCATGTGTGCGTATCGTGTTGCATTTCTTTCTCGTATTGTAATTTATTGGTGTGTAACGAAGTTAATTATTACGATTTTTGTATTAAACGTTGAAAATTATTTTTAGTCTTGCAGATGCAAGACTTGTATGGTACTTTTTTACAATGAAACAGCATCGTCGACTCGTTTTTGCTTCGATATTGTATTATTAATGATAGAATGTCGTTTTGTTTGTTATTCTTTACTATAATGACGTCTATTTTAATATTAATTCGACGTAGCATTTAACGAGAATTGTTCATGTTTAATTTTTTGAAATTATCAACTATTTTAAGATCGTTTTGAGGCTCCATTTAAAGTTATACTAATTATCGAATTGACGAATTTGCAAGGCGTTCCTTCGTATTCTGCGTTAGTCAAGCGTATTTATGTCATAATATGGTAAAACAAATAGGCCATAATATTGAATTTGTTGAATGTTACATTTTAACTTAAGTTGCGCATTTTTATACTGTATCTATACCTATATACTCATGATTTTAAAATCAAATATCCTAGCTCATTTTGTGTAGCGTCTTCGCTGAAGTTAACGAGTTAAACGGCAATAGTCGTGTCGTAAGCGTTGCGTGTCCTGCCTCACTGGTCTAGTAGTTGCAAGCGCGGTTGCCGAGCATGTGAGCTAGGGTTCGATTCGGTCGAATAGTGTTTTATGGTTTGAAAATTAGAACATCCTCAGTACCAACTCGAATGTGATTATGACCGTTTAATAAGTTCGCTATTTAATGAAATACCTGGGACTTTAAATCATACTAGCGAACCGTTGGTGTATTTTAAGTAGTTAAAATTAATTTAATAAAGGTAAAATGATTACATAATCCCTATTTATTTATTTAGTTAAACTGTTAAACTGGGTGAGATTGGTCTTTATGTCTGTATTGCTTGGTTCGTTTGGCTTTAGGATGTCTCTCAACTCAATGTGCCTTTTGGCAAAGGCCTCCTCCATTAGTTTCCATTGCTTCCTGTTTTGAGCAACTCTCCTCCATTTGGGTCCCGCAGTAAGTTTCAACTCGTCTTCCCAGCGCATTTGTTGAAAGCAATACTTTCTTGAAATAAAAAATACAATAAATAAAATAAGTCTTCGTCATCTTCTCACAAGAAATTCTTAGTTTACCTGCTTAAATACTACCATCAATAATAAAAAATACAAAGAAATAAAAAAAATAAAAAAGTAACCGGATCGAATTTCACAAATACATCGGGTTAACCCTAGTTCGCAGTGTCGAGACCTCATCACGAAATGGGGTCAATTTTTTTTTACAAAAAATTGCAAAAATGTTAAAAAATAATGATAGCAATTCTAAAGTGATCTACTTTGATGCTCACTCTGCGTAAAGAGATAACCCTAAAATTGGGGTGAATCGGGTCGAAACGTGGGAATTTTAAAGCGAAGGGTGCAAAGGTCGCGAATATAATGAAGTTCCAAGGTTAATCTGCATTCAGTTAGATTTTTTTAAAGATTTATCATCAAGTTTAAACGTCTTCTGTGTAAAAGTTTTTAATTTATGCGCATTAGGTTATAAAAGTAATGATTTGCTGCTAATGTTAGTGTAGTGTAGTGTAGTGTAGCTAATGTTACTTACCTGTAAATATTTTTGAATAAAATTATTTCTTTTCTTTTTTAAAAGGGTTAATTATGGCAATATTCTTTTTAAATACTGTCAGTACTTATTTAAGGCATTATTGTTATTGGTAAAAATAACTTATGGGACTAAAAACAATAGGTACTATATTACAAGGACAGTTGCGAAAGTCAAAATTACTTATATCCTAGAATGAACTGAATGTTATTTCAATATCGAGTAATTGGGTTTTTCTATGAAATTCTCAGTAGCAACTCGGGACTTTTGTGATCGTTCAGACTCGCTCTCTATATATATGGGACTCAAACATACAGGCGAGGTGTAGGTGTTCATTACTACACCTCTGCCTAACCGTCCGGGGAACACAGGCGTGATGGTATGTACGGAAATATGGAACTGTTATCTCCTTGATAACTACTACCATGTCGTATGTTTATATTATGAACTAGCTTCCCGCCAGCGGCTTCGCCCGCGTGGTCTTATAATTTTTTCCCCCGTTTTCGCAACATTTTTCATTACTACTCCGCTCCTATTAGTCGCAGCGTGATGATATATAGCCTATAGCCTTTCCTGATAAATGGGCTATCTAACACGGAAAGAATTTTTCAAATCGGTCGAGTACTTTTTGAGTTTATTCGTTACATACAAAAATAGAAATCTTTCCTCTTTATAATATTAGTATAGATAGTATGACACTGTATCGAACTAAGTAATAGGTACTCAAATTAATGTAATTATGTAATTAATTACCAACATAGTACTATAAGTGATTTCAACATAGCAAGCATTCATACGGTAGTTACTTAACACGTTAAAAACAGGTTCAGTAGTAAAAAGATTATCTTAATTATATTCCACAGTAGCTATACATATCCAAAGAATTCGAAATCATTCAATCCAAGAAATTCCATAGTCAACTTAATTTTTCATTCAACTAAGAACAGGAAAAATATCTTAAGATTTTAAGACGGTAAGTATTGTTACAAAATTGATTTATTCACAAACCCTTAAATCGATATAATACTTTTTTACGGGTCCGATTGACCCGAGGTCGCACACGTATCAAATTACTAGCAAAAGAAACAAATTCCCGGAATTACCAATTCAACCCATAAAAATTCGCAAGCATATCGAATTCTTATAACTGACCTCTTTTTGGTAAAATAGGGGCAAACAATGACCTTAAGAGGCTCAATACGTGTGACTTATGACCCCAACGACCTTTTTTTTATTTTTTTGTCACTGGTCAAAAGGGGCATCTTGGCCACGATTGTGATATGTGGACAATAGCTTCTGATTGGTGAAGCAAAAACGCAATCACTAAAGAGGTTATAGAAAAAACACAAATGTACGTTTTTTGGAACATTGATTTCGAGAATATCTTAGTTTTTTAGTTCGCACGTGATATCTAGACTGAACGGAGTAATCAAAGTACCAAATGGCTAAAAATCTAAAATGCATTATTATCGTAAAAAATAATTTATTATCTTGAAGCATAAAGCAAGTCGAAGTCGAATACTAATATTATTAATAGGTACCTACGTTAAATTGTTCCGTAAAGAATTCTAATGATATTACACTTTTTCACCAAAAACCGTTATAAAACCAACACAAAAAACTCCTACAACAGCACAATATCTATAAAACTCTCAAATTACTGCAAACAGTTATAAATCAAAGTACGAAAAATTAAAAAAAAACTATCTCACGCGTCTTGTGATCATCTGTTGCTAAAGGGGTTGAACTTCGCGATTTTTTAAAAATCCTCACAATAGCGGAACCCTAGCTAAACAGTTAGAAATAAAAAAAAACGCGGAAGATATCGTCTTTCTGCTAAAAAAGGGAGATTAAAGACCGTATCTAACTCTTTCCCATGGGTCTTAACCTTGGTGAACTTTTTTTTGTTAAAAATTGAGACACCTTTGCCATCTTTCCGTTTTTTTGTAATGTCAGTTCCTGGTTATTTTCGCGCGTTGGATGAGCCGGGGCGAGGGGTCGGGCCCTCGCGTATTGTACGCCGCGAATCTAGCAGGTGGGTCACATCGTACCCCGGTCGCATTTTAGGGTTTCGATAAGATTATTTTCTTTATTTATTTTTTTAATTTTTATTTTCAATTTTTGAGTGGTTCCAGTAATGTGAAAACTTAATCTAATACTCATTTGAGAGTTAATTAAATTTGTTAAAAATAGATCAATATCAGAGAGAGACATTTCTTCTGTACGGTGATTGACCCCGTACATTCATTTACAATCAAACATTTTTTTTTAATTTAAACGGGCAAACTTTTTAAATTGAACAAAACTTACGTTCTATTTAATTTCAATGTTTTCGATTGCCGCTCCGTATTTCACATAGTTTTAAGTAGTATTATCATCCCTATTCAATGGAAGCTACTTCTGGCCCCATGGATTTAAACTTTTTAAGCTTTTGTTGCCATCTGCGAGTTGCAGAGCAAGATTAATATGTTTCGTCCACAATTTGGACAATGTGGGCACTCCCACGCTACTAAAGGGCATTTTTAATTTAACCTATTAAGAACATTCTTGTACCATAATAAAAATGTTCTCTACAAATGCTTTGAAGTAAATTTTAGTACAAAAAAAAATTGCCTCTAGCATATTGGTCCTAGTCACCACTGCTACTCGAGGATCTGGGTTCGAACCCGGGTCAAGCAGTGATATTAGGATTATCAATGAAATTCTCAGTAGCTGCTCGTATATGAATTTGTGCCCGGTTAGTGGCAATAGGCTCGTCTCGTATTACATCGGATTTAAACATACCGGCAGGCATTCTGCCTGGTCCTTCGGGGAATACAGTCGTGATGGTATGTAACAGACAGCACAAAAAAAACAAGCACGGACACAAATATTCCTAACTTGAATTATTTGTAAATTGAATTTCAAATTGCAAATTCGAAATTCAAAAATATATGCATTCGCAGAATTTTGAGTTCAGAACAGCCGCTTATATTTTGCTGGAGCGAAAATTATTTCGATTACTGATTGCGGAGTCGGTCGAAAAAGTCGTCAATCGAAATAGGCATAATTACGGTTTCGGCTAAGCGGGCGGCGCGCGCGCACGAATTTTCCGAAAATTACACTCCAGCGCAAAAACGGAACGTTTTCGGAAATTCGCCGCGTCCGGCCTCACTCGATGTGAAATGTGCGTTTTTCAAACTGTGAGAACATGACAGCTGCATTTTTGTTTACATTCGTGGATTAAAGTATATCATACTCACTGCTTTATAACTTTTTTATAAGATAAATAGCCACCCGCTCCCCGGCTTCATACGGGTGCATTCTTTACTATATGCGTGTACACTACCTTCCTCTTGAATCACTCTAAGTATCTATTGGTGAAAACTGCATTAAAATCCGTTGCGTAGTTTACAAGATCTAAGCTAACAAACAGCGGAAGCGACTTTGTTTTATATTATCTTACTAATATTATAAAGCTAAAGAGATTGTTTGGTAGAACGCGCCAATCTTAAGAACTACTGGTCCGATTTGAAAAATTTAGTGTTTGATAGCCCGTTTATCGAGGAAGGCTATATATCATCACGCTACGACCAATAGGAGCGGGGTATCAATTAAAAATGTTGCAAAAATGGGGGAAATATCAACTTCTACGGGAATGAAGTCGCCTGCAGAAGTTAGTTTAAAGATAAAGATAATAATGGTAACACTAATAAAACTATAAAAATATTTAGGTAAGTACCACAAATTTATAAACAAATTAATTTGACGACGTCTGTGATCTAGTGGTTCGAGTACCAGACTGCTGATCACGAGGTCGTGGGTTCGATTCCCACAGGACACATATATTTATGTGATGAATATAAGTATTTGTGTTTGTCTGGGTGTTTCTTATGTATTATAAGTATGTATTTACAAAAAAAATATATATAAGTATTATATCCATTGTCTAGTACCTATAGTACAAGCTCTGCTTAGTTTGGGACTAGATGGTGCTGTGTAAAAATGACCCAAGATATTTATTTATTTAATACTTAACATATTTTTCTCTTTAGCCTAAAGGTCCTCAACGTGACTGCAGTGCTTGACTTCACAGGTTTCATTCCTAGGTCGAGAAAAATATTATTGCGATTAATCAGTAGCAGCTCGGAGTCTTGAGTTGTGCCCGGTTGATGGCAATAGGCTCGCCCCCTATTACATGGGACCTAAACATATCGAACTGTGGGTGTACCGTTAATACACCTCTGTATTTAACCCTTCGGGGAATATAGGCGTTATAGTAAAATATACGTTTATCAAATAGATCACATTTTCTTAGCTAGATCGATTTTTCGCCCCAACACCCACTTTGGAAATTTCATCGAAATTGTCAAGCCGTTTTTGAGAACGTGATTACAAATAAATATTGCTTATTTAATAGAATAAACGAGCGGAAAACCGATCGAAGCTTCATATTGTAATCTCAAGTCGGCTCGAACCGCGGCACCTTATCATCGACTCAGCCAATTGCGTTACGAGTACAGCTTCCTGCCCCCAGGGCAGCCTCCACGGTCTCGCAGAGAAGTAGGTAGGTGGCTGATTAGATTCTATTTGGTCCATTTATCATCATCCCCAAGAAATAGAATTAAATGGCGACTGTTGTCCTGAGAGAATGAAATTATTCTTGACGGTTTCTTTCACGTTTTGTGGTTCGACTTCGAGTCAGTGAATTTTTAGATTGTAGGCAGTTCTGTTTAATGTTTCATTGATATATGTATATTTAAGATTCTCTTACATATTATATTTGTTCATCTGGCAGATTCCAGAAGTATTTTAACTAATCATCTGTTTCGCGATCAATTTTACAGCAATTGCATAATCTTATTAAGTAAAGTTAAAAATTAAAAAAGACTATGGCTAAAGATTTTTTCTAAAGGAGGTCACAAAGAGTTCAATATAAAGTCAACCCTCAAAAGTTAATACAATGCAAACATATTGTTACTTATAGACAACCACATCATCAACATAAATACATAAATTTTACTTTCACTGCTGCTATCTCCGTCCTGCTCACTTAAAAGAACTTACTCATGCTGTCTCACTCGCACTGCTCACTTTTAAAAATGTACAGCAAAAATTTGGGCGCGCAAAACGCTCAGCATAGTTGTCAAACTGAGATATGTCAGTATTGTTTAAATTTTGTTAAAATTAATAACGAACCGTCTCGCCCGGCATTTTTGTTCGTCCACAACGCAGCTTTAATTAGAAATATTTCGAGATTCAGCATTTTTGTAATGTTTTTTTTCGTTGCCATATTTTTGTTTTATTGGTGAAGGTTACATTGCTTTGTCAAAAACGTGTCGAATTGTTGTCGAATCGAGTGTGTTTGTTTGTGCGAGCTCGAATTATTTGGAGAAGAGTTTTCCTAAATCATTTCGAAAACAAAATCCTGTAAAGCTTTTACGTGTGTTTTGTAACTTGATCATTCTTATTTTATTTTATCAAAAAATAAAATCAGTTGAAATGAAAAATTACATTCAAAGACAAAGAAACGAAGATCTTGTGCGTAGTATAATGCGCGCCAAAAATATTCGTTTCTCATATTTATTTTATAAAGTCAGCACAAAATTCAATCATAAATATTCTCAAAACACAATACCTACATTTCCATTGTAACAGAATCTGGTTCCGCAAGAAATCTGTCTTTTTACCCTTTTATCACTTTTTTTTACCCCGCACCCGGCCGTAACGTGACTCTACAGTTTTGTCAAAATATTACACTGTATAAACCTTTTTTTACCCAAAAATTACCCCTTTTCCGTGGCGTTTCTTTTCATCAGAAGGGTTGTGTGACGACATCTGATATTTTTTTTACGATCTTAGATAACCGTTGTAATGATAACTTTTGTGAGAAGTTACTTTTTTAAAGCATTTCTCATTTCGCTACGTAATGAATGTAAAGAAAGGGCAGGAAGTAAGTTTAACTGTATATTTTTAACATGTTATTATACCAAGATTCTGTGATAAAGTTACTAAAGAAACCAAAAAGACGACTGTTGAGTCGAATTGGATCTTATTATACATAAATAGCTCTGAGATAATTATAAGCTATGTGTGAAGAGTTTTTTTTATTCAATCTTTAAGGCTTTTCAGGCTTCTGTAAACTTTTAGGGCGGGAATATATTTATTTAATCATCTAAAAATATGGCTATGGACCATGACGAAATTTAAACCTATTTAGTGGTCTTTGGGCGCACTTCAATATGGAATTCAACATAAAGTAATTTGCGCAAATCAGCTGTGCGTAGAATGTGATACTTCCAATAGAAGTAAATTTTACGCAAATTCCGGAGAACTTTGGATGTTCATACGAAACGTTTGACCGATTGCCAAATTTAGGCCCTGCTTTACAACCTCCTAATAAATTCCCCTTAAATTTACTTGTCAAATAATTTCATACAAGATTTGTTTCATTTTTCAGAGGTTATCAGTTATACAGAGGTGATCAAAAAGGCCCTTAATCCAAATTCAATACTTTCGTCGGGTCTAATACACAAGGCAAAAGAAAGTAAACACAAATGAATCAAATTTTAAAAAAGTTTCTTAGTTGTTATACTTAGGTGCATACCTACTTCTGTCTCATCATCTTCCTAGCCTTTTCCCAACCATGTTGGGGTCGGCTTCCACTCTAACCAGATGCGGCTGAATATCAGTATTTTACACGAAGCGACTGCCATCAGACCTCCGCAACCCCAATTTCTGGGCAATACCGATATTCGAAGGATAGACTGGTTGTCAGGCTATTTGGGCTTCTGACTACCACTAACGATTGTCATAGGTGTTCGTATGACAACCGGGACCGACGTCTTTACGTGCTCTCCGAGGCACGGAGGGGTCTTGATGTGTTAAGAATGGCCAACCATCCACAGACTGACCTCGGCAAGCGTAGCTTATCCTTGAAGATCGATTGATCAGCGTTGCTATATCTTAGCCACGAGCCCCTCCTATTATACCTACTTCTGTCTATTTACTAATAAATTTAGTTTAATTACATGTTCAGGGCTCTTATACGAGTTGTACCTACGTCTCGAAGTGTTTTGGTAGTACTTGAATCAACTGCAAAGTACTTAGAAAGTTCAAAGATGATACAGAACAGATCACTAACTTCAAATAAATCCAAGGCCATAACGTACTTACTACTTATACCACGGAACACAACTTATACAATGGTTTTTGTGTAAATATATTAAACATAAAATCTTAAAAGTCACAATACAGAATGAGACAGAACCTCATAACAAATTATTAAACATCCAAATATGGCAACCTTTTTTCCAAACTTTCCGAAGTCCGTTATTCTAATCCATATTTCGAACGTCTTCCATATTCGAACTGTTTCTAAATTCAAAAGAGCTAAATCCCTGTTCGGTGCGCGTCGCGTTCTAAATATAAAAAAGTTCTTTTTGTCAAATATGGAAGGGTTAAGTTAAAAACGTTCTATTTTCGAATTGTTAAAAAGTCTACATTGTATGGAATACGTCAAAACTTCATACACCGTGACTGTAGTATATGCCAAAGATTCAGATGAAACATATTTTTAATCCAATGTGGATTTGTAATCTGTATCACTGATGGCCTGTTCACTAGTAAGTTTCCCTTAAATTCCTTGGCAAATAATTAGGTAGGATAAAAATGTTATTTAATTTATCCCGCGGCTGTCCAAAGTTGGGTGAGTGAAACCTAAGCCCTAAATGTTGCGTCGTGAGTTTTATGTAAGCTTAAAGCTCTGCTAATAATTTATTCATTGTTAGCTGTAGTTTTTTTGTTTAAAATTGTATGCGATGAATGAATGAATGATGATGAATATTGTATGCAGAATATTGTATGTAGAAAAAGAAAAGAATTAGGAAATTCTTTTCCTATTCAAATTCTTATCGACGCGCACGTTATTTTAATATTTTTTGCTGTTTTTTTATTTTTTACAGGATCTTGAAATTACTACAGTTAGGTAGATCATAAAATATGATCAATGTAACCATTAAAATAATGATTGGGTCTAAACTCTTATCTTATAAATCTATCTAAAACTACTAGTTAATACCGTTCCTTATAAATCATAGTAACAAATTAAATAAATTGATCTGACATCGATACGTATACTGTGCCAGCGATATTCCTTTTTCAAATGATACGAAAGACACAGGAAGCATGAGTTTTTTGTCACTTCCACATCTCGTCTGAACCGATTCTTTGGTTCCGTCCCTTTCCAACTTAACTGTTTATAGAAAAAAAGACAAGGATGGGCATAGCCGCGTCGTTCTCAGGTGTGTTGACAATAACAGATGTACAGATGGCGGGGCGAGCATATTACACAATTACAATTCTATTTAATTATTTTTTTTCTCGCGCCGTTTGTTAGGATTTGGACGTGGGCGGCACGTTAGTCAGCCTAGTCGTAGAACAATCGGTGGTTTTTCGAAATGTCATGGCGTATGTTCCGTTAGTTGCCGAAATTGTATTTGAATTGTTAATTTTCATTTGTAGGTGGTTTTTAATTTATTAAGATTACGTTTTAGTAACAGTCTTGCATGTGTGTGTCACTGCACTTTAACTAGGCATTGCAGCGGCGTGGCAATGACTCGGTGACGAAATAGTGATGTCTTAGGAATTACTAATATACGTACCTACTTACCTAGATACATAATACACACTGTACTAGTAAAGTAACCGAGTGACATTAACTTCTCATTTACTGCTTGAAACTTACTGATGAATATTAACTTTAGAACGTGAATCTCTTTTTAAAAAATGACATTCATATTTTTTTGAGGGGCTCTTGGCCAAGTTGTACCAACGCTGATCAACCGATCTGCAAGGTTAAGCTACACTTGCCGCGGTCAGTCTGTGGATGGGTGACCATTCTTAACATATCGAGACCCCTCCGTGCCTCGGAGAGCACGTAAAGCCGTCGGTCCCGGTTGTCATACGAACACCTATGACAATCGTTAGTGGTAGTCAGAAACCTAAAAAGCATGACAACCAGTCTTTCCATCGAATATCGGTATTGCCCAGAAATTGGGTTTCGGAGATCTGATGGCGGTCGCTCCGTGTAAAATACTGATATTCAGCCGCATCCTGGTTAGACTGGAAGCCGACCCCAACATGGTTGGCAAAAGGCTAGGAAGAAGAAAATTTATATTTTCTTTGCATGTCACCGTGTCCTATCTTGGCGTAAAGAACGAGGCTTTTGGTAGCCCAAATTTGAAGGTGCACTGGGTGCATTTGAAGGGTCTTTTTACTGTTAAACACTTAGCTTAAGCCATATTTTAACGATGTTATGTTGTGCAAATATTGGTGAAATAAACGATTATTATTATTTTATATCTTTGTTTCTCCCTCTTTCTTCTTCTCTTCTGTGTGAGAGATTTTTATATTTATTATAGGTACCAAATATTCCTTTTTACCATAAAAATATTTAATATACGTAATGTTAATACCTGTCTCAATAGCCTAGTGGTCCTTAGCGCTGCTGCTACGCTTGAAGTCCTGGGTTCGATTCCCAGTTTGAGCAGTGTTATTGGGTTTTTTGTGAAATTGTCAGTACCAGCTCGGAGTCTGGATTTGTGCCCGGTTGATAGCAATAGGCTCGCTGGTACTACTCGCCGGAGTAGGTAGGTACATTAGTACCTTCTCCTCTGCCCAACCGTTTGGGTAATACAGGTATGATGGTATTATGGTCTAATTTATAGAGTTTATAAGCTCTGTTTGAATTTCCCAGCTGTTAAACCCCTCTCTATTCTCACTACCCGTCATATTGTTTAACCCAAAAATATTCCAAAATAAAACCACAGCTTGCCACCATGAACCATAAAATACCGAAATCATTTCAAACCTTGCTCCGAATTTAAAAACTTTAACAAAGACCCCGAAACACAATATCTCATTATATCGAAAAAAATATAATCAATGAGAAAATACGAGATTTGACCCAAAAAAACGCACCCTCCATCAAAGGGTTAGTGAGCGGGACGGCGAACATTTGTATGGGGATAGAAAGAGACAACGATATACTTTAACCCTTTCGCCGCACCTGGACCGCTTTTTATATTTTGATGTTTTTGTGTTGAAATTTTAAAAAGTGCAAAATTTCCTTTTGTACGGGGGTCAATATTGATTTTTGGGGTTCAAATGAACGCCACACAATAATAGTTCGTTATCTGGCACAGTTTAAATGAGGCCATTAGTTTGTCGTCTGTATTGATGAGAGATGACATCGATGTAGGAAGTCATAAAAACAATATTTTATATGACTTCAATACAAGTAATGTTTTTGTAACTTTCATAGAAATAATAAAGTTTTTTTTCCAATCTATCTTGAGGGGCTCGTGGCTAAGTTATAGCAATGCTGATCAACCGATCTGCAAGGTTAAGCTACGCTTGCTGAGGTCAGTCTGTGAATGGGTGACCATTCTTAACACATCGAGACCCCTCCGTGCCTCGGAGAGCACGTAAAGCCGTCGGTCTTGGTTGTCACACGAACACCTATGACAATCGTTAGTCAGAAGCTCAAAAAGCCTGACAACCAGTCTATCCTTCGAATATCGGTATTGCCCAGAAATTGTGTTGCGGAGGTCTGATGGCAGTCGCTTCGTGTAAAATACTGATATTCAGCCGCATCTGGTTAGACTGGAAGCCGACCCCAACATGGTTGGGAAAAGGCTAGGAGAATGATATCTTGAGGGTGCCTCATAGGTCCACTAGTTGCAAGCACGACTGTATTGTGTAGTCTATGATCCGATTACCAAGTTGAGCAGCTCAGCATTTGGATTTGTGCCCGGATATAAGCTCGCCCCTATTGTATCAAGCCTCGGCTATCTTTGGGCTTAGTAGCTACATGACATTACATAGAACGTAAATATTTCATCCACAGAATTAATTGACAGATAATTAATTAACTCCACGTCCAGAGGCTCAGCGGACTGCTACGCTAGAGGTCCTGGGTTCGGTTCCCAGTTCGAGCAAAGTGTTCCTACAACATTTTCAATTAAATAGCTACTCAGAGTTTGTATGTGCTCGGTTAATTGGCAATAAACATACCAGAGAATTGTGGTGTATAGTACGGCTCTGCCCACCCCTCGGGTAATACAGGCTTGATGGTGTGTTATGGTGCTATACATTGTAAATATCTAGGTACAACTCTGGCTCACAACTCCAGTACCTCCAGCAATAATTTAATTTGCACTGGTATTTTTCTCTTACAATTCATTGGATCGCATCTCAGTCGCGATAAAATCGCATAAAACGCACCAAATAGATGAGCCGCTACAAATTCATTACCAATGTAACATTATAAAGTAACAAAGCGTGTGCGGCGCATACGCAGCGGGTCCCACACCAGCCAACGATAAAAATATAAATTAAAACGTCTCAATGCAATACGATTCGAGACGAACGAGCAGATAGTCAGCTTAAAGCAAAAACACAGCCGTTTAAGGAGGCAAACTTATAAAAAAGTCAAAAAAGCAACACAATCAAATGAGGGATGCACGAAAACGGGAATAAAACGAGAGACAAAAAGGAATATGGCGGATTGTTTTTAATTATCGAGTATCGGCATAAATCGATGCACGTCGCCGCGGGCCCGCCGCCGCGCGGCGCGCGCGCATCCCAAGAGTAGACCACTCGTGTCAAAGTTTTACATTGTATTGTGTTGATTCTAATGGTATTAGATATCACTCGTTTTAATTAGAACATTTTAATAATTTCCTTTAGGTCCAAAATTGTCTGCATTTTCACCTGGCTTGAAACAAAATTATATTCAAGGTAAAGGTCCTTAAAATATCTATAATTCTGTAGGTTTTGATTCTTGGTAGGTCATTTATTCTACTAGAAGTTCCCCGTGGCGTTCATCAGTCTAGTTTTTCCCAACCCCGTGGAAAGGAGGTCACCAAAAGCCCATACAACTCCGCCCAAATTGTAGCGGCGGTACAGTTTTTACCATGAAATCACTATGAAACTGATAATAATCTGCCGTAATGGTGTGCGTTTGACATTCCGAAACTGACACTGACAGTTTTTACTATGAAATCATTACGAAACAGACAATAATGTGCCAAAACGGCGTGAATTTCTCAAATTAAAAGTTTTTATTCTCATCCCCCAGGGCAACATTAAAAAAAAGTACAACTAGAGTTTTAACCAGCGTAATACAGGGTATTTTTTCCAATAAGTGAACCTTCGGTACATTATGTCTATGGATATATATATATATTGTCATATACGTCACTATATAGATATAATTATATTGTCTATGGAGTTTCTTGCCGGCTCTTCTCCATAAGATCCACTTTTTGGAACCGTGCAACTAGTTTGACTTTTCGAAAGTACCTATTGATATAGTCTAATTGAAATAAAACATTTGATTTTGACTTTGACTTTGATTATTTGGGTCGATTTCGATGACCTCCTTTCCCTGAGATCCGATAGAAAGAAAATCTGTGACACTAAATCCATCTCCACAGTTTTCCTGCGCACGATTCATAAAATTCATATGTATGGGTGAAGGCAGTGCGATCGCGCGGACGTACATACATTTTACTTATAAATAAGAGTACATTGTTGTGTTTCTGCGTCTGTACATCGGCTTTGTCATTCCTCCGCTTATTTATCGATCGCCTGTCTTCATTCTAAATCTGATCGCTTTAAAAATACACGTTTAATTAGCGAAATGAGTACGTAGAGCTAATAGATTACTTTTGAAACTCGTTTCGGAACACTAACATAACATTTGAGCGAAATAATAAATAAATAAATATCCTGGGACATTTTACACAGCACCATCTAGTCCCAAACTAAGCAGAGATTGTACTATGGGTACTAGACAATGGATATAATACTTATATACTTTTTTTTTGTAAATACATACTTATAATACATAAGACACCTAGACAAACACAAACACTTAAGTTCATCACATAAATATTTGTGTTCTGTGGGAATCGAACCCATGACCTCGTGATCAGCAATCCGATACTTGAACCACTAGACGACAGACGTCGTCTAAATGATTGGATTAGTCGGGCAAGATTCGAACCTGCGTTCTTTCAGCTCTAACTAAGCTGCTGAGACGAAGCAACTTGTCTAGTAATGTTAAGCGCTACTGCTACGATAGATGTCCTGGGTTTGATTCCCAGGTCAAGCAGTGATATTAGGTTTTTTTGTAAAATTGTCAGTAGCAGCTCGGGGTTTGGATATGTGTGTGTTTGGATAAAAAAAAACATATTATAGTCCGCGCGGAACTAGTTGGCCGCGCCTTAGGTAGGGACGGGGGTGAGGCGGCGGGTTACTGTGATCTGTGATTTCTGGGCATTGGGTACCTATATTCGAAAGATAAACTGATTGATAAGCTTGTTGGGCTTCTGACTACCACTAACGATAGTCATAGGTGTTCGTATGACAAGCGGAACCAAACGCTTTACGTATTCTCGGAAACTCTGGGTCTGGATGTGTCGAATGATCACCTATCCAAAGACTGACCGCAGCAAGTGTAGCTTAACCTTGCAAAATAGTTGACTAGCGTTGTTATGAGTTAGCCACGAGCCCCTCAAACCTTATTACTGTGTGGTATAGATAAAAGATAACAAACTGTCATACTCTCCGACTTAAGGACGATATCTTGCTTACATTAGCAAAATAACAATGAAATTGAGGGGTTTTGTAAAACAAGTCTTAACATACCATCACGCCTGTATCCCCAAAAGGCTTAGGCAGTGTACAGTTTTCAAGTTTTTTTAGGTCTCATGAAACTGGTAGCGAGCCTGGGCCTGTCCCTGTACACAAGTTGCAAATTAATAGACAAACGAATAGAAACAAAATATTGACACAAGGTTTCGACAAATCGGGCTGTCACTGATGTCTTATCCATACATTTTGTTTTTATTCGTTTGTCGATTCGAATGTCAATTTACAACTTGTCGGGCACAAATCCAAATTTCAATTGCAAGCTCTCCAACAAATAACCGATTAATACTTCGCTTGATCTACCTGGGAATCGTACCCAAGACCTCTATCATACTTATATTATTTAAAATTATCATATCTCTGCAGATAGATAATTCTCATCACTTTCTTTTATGTATGTAGAATTAGTGGTCACTTGTAAATTAGGAGTTCCTCAAAAACCAAAAACCTTATCTTAACCCTCCGAGTGCAGGCCCACGTTTCCTCTATAACCGGCCGCTTTCTCAAAAAAGTAAAAACACTACCACAAGTCCTTATTTTGTACCCTTTTCAAACGAAACTCAATTTGGGACAGGAATTTGTGGGTTTTTTGAAAAATGATCAATGACAGCCTTACAATGACGGAATATTGGTCTTTTTTTTTAATTCTGGACCTTTTTTTAAACGCCCCTTTGTGGGAGAGACAATAGGGCGCGAGGTCATCGGCCGCAGATTATAAAAAATTTGAAGAAAGACCCCCGAGGTATCGGTGACTTATTGTGCGCTTGCGCATTGCCCCGGCGCCGCTTGCTTTTAATTGTATAATGTACGCTTTTTAGTTAAGATTAAGATAATTATAGGTTTCCATTCTTGAGAGAGGGGAAGATTTTTATCACTTGTGATATAATTTGTTTTTAAAGTAATAATTAAGATATTTTAAATTAATGAAATCCATAATTTTCTGGTATTTCATTGTTTCTCACAAAAATAGTTAAATTATGGAATGTATTTAGCACCGAAGAGTGGATCACTTTATATACCACTACCTACCAACACAAATGTTTTTGTTGTGTTCGTAACTGTCAGGACAAGACTAGACTTTTTCAAAAAAAATAAAAATTATATATTCTCACCTTTTTCCCATAGGGTTATGCAGAAACAACAGAACATTACTTGCCACCTGTCCCACTGCTGGGTATGGTTCTCCACTCCGAATTAGAGGGATTAGGCTAAGTATATATAATCCACCATACCGACCTAGTGCAGGTTCGCAGACTTGCCTGAGAGTATTTTCTATACCGTTGTAAGTCATGCACATTATAAATATCTATAACTAGCTTCCCGCCAGCGGCTTCGCCCGCGTGGTCTTATAATTTTTTCCCCCGTTTTTGCTACATTTTTCATTACTACTCCGCTCCTATTAGTCGTAGCGTGATGATATATAGCCTATGTTACTCGGGGATAATGTAGCTTTCCAAAGGTGAAAGAATTTTTGAAATCGGTCCAGTAGTTTCGGAGCCTATTCATTACAAACAAACAAACAAACAAATCTTTCCTCTTTATAATATTAGTATAGATAATACATATTTGAAATTGAACACAAATTCAAGAAAAATAGAGATAGTTAATAGGTAAGGTGGCATCATACGGCATCGAACTAGCTGTAAAGTTAGTCGTGACGGTTGTGAAGCATTCACAATAGATGTCGCTACGTCACCTTTAAGACGTAAATTAGAATGTGAAGGAAGATTTTGACTGGCGAGCGGGGCTCGCGGTAACATAGCGGTCAAAGCGTCTGGTGTACCGAACCAGAAGACGCAGGTTCGAATCCTGCCCGCCAGCCGATTTTTTCCTTCATTAAAAATAACTTGTAATCTTAGCATGGAAAATGCTTAAAAAAATACAAAAAGATAACAAATTCACAAACAAACACAAACTAATACAAAATTATTTGATGTAATTAATCGGTACGTTTGCCACGGGATCGGTTATTAGCGATTTATGATAATAGTCGTGGTGATACTTCGTTTAAAGCAGTTCTGGAAATCGCAACGCTTTGATACGAATGCAAGCGTTCATCTTCATGCAGACGAAGAACCCCCGGAAGGTCTGTATAATTAGACTCATGGACATATGTAGAGGTTAAGATTTAAGAGCAGTGATAGTCTTGTGATGTGACCACTGGACTGTCAAGTCAAAGATTTTTCTAAATCATGTGCGTAATTATCACTCGCTTTACGGTGAAGGAAAACATCGTGAGGAAACCTGCATGTCTGAGAGACTTTTTCGACGGCATGCGAAGTCTGCCAACAAGCATTAGGCCAGCGTGGTGGACTATGGCCTAACCCCTTTCATACTGAGAGGAGACCCGTCCCCAGCAGTGGGACAGTTCATGGGTTGATAATGAAAAACAATGAAATTATTGATATTTTATACCATAATTTTCCTTACATACCATAACATACGACTTGAGCTTTTGTTTTTATTTATTACAATCCTATAATTTTATTCTCCGATTTTTACGGCCGGGTTAAAGTTAGCTCGTGCCAACTTCAACCCGGACAATAAGTTTGGCGAGAACTGTATGTGTAAGTAGTTAGATCAATAAAATAGGACTCACACCGAATCATTAGGTGCACAGAGCAAACCATGCGATTTTGTCTGCGAATAAGTTCGATTCATTGCGCTCGCGACTCGTTTGTTTCGGTTAATTTGCGCACGAGTCGTTTTTTATCCGGCGGGCGTGAGCGAAATGATATAGGATTCGGATAACACCTAAGGCTAACCGCACAGGAACGATTAAACGGTCGACATTTTACGATTGGTATTAATTTAAATTGTATTGTTTTCGAGTATATCTTGCCGGTAGACAATTTAATCGTTTCGATATATTTGTAATCACTCTCTTGTAATTGCGTATATAAAATATTATAATGTTATGAGTTTTCATAAATTTGCATAATTTATCATTTTGATTATGAAGCTCATAATTATGTACCTATAGTTTTCAAATGAAAAGATTATGATACTATTCAAAGTAATTTATACATACCATACCATCACGCCAGTATTCCCCGAAGGGGCAGGCAGAGGCGTACTAATGTACACCCACATTTCGCCGGTATTATGTTTAGGTCCGATGTATTAGGGGGCAAGCCTATTGCCATCAACCGGGCACAAATCCAGACTTCGAGCTGCTACTGGGAATTTCACAGAAAAACCCAACAACAGTTTGCTCGACCCATGTAGGTACTAAAATGATGATAATACAATGCACTAGTAAACAATTCTGTGCTCAATAATAAGTCGCTGAAGACTCGAACCCGGACCCTTCAAGCTAAACTTGGCTACAATTAGGCTGAGATTCAGAGAAGAGATTCAGCATGAACTTACGCTTCCGTATGTCAAATTTGACACACGGAAGCCTTACTTTACGCTGAGCATCGTCTCTGAGGCGGATATTCAGAAACGAGACTCAACATGAACTTATGCTTCCGTATGTCACATTTGTATGACAATTTGACATACGGAAGCCTAAGTTTATGCTTAGCATCGTCTCTGAATATTAGCCTAAATGTTAGCCTTAGAAGACTACCGGATTTAAGGCTACTATTCAGAGACGATGCTAAGCATAAACTTACGCTTTCGTATGTCAAATTGCAATACAAATTTGACATACGAAAGCGTTACTTTACGCTTAGCACCGTCACTGAATATATGCTTTAAATCCGGCAGTCTTCACGCTACACTAGTTACAGTTTGTTCTGCAATTATTTTTAGTTATAGACTAAAAACAGACACACAAGTCTAATTCTAGATTCCCAGAAATGATTTACAGCAATTTAAATTCCAAATATATCAATAACTTTTATCTACTGATGTTGCTATAAAACCAACTTACTAAATGCGTTTGAAAAACTAATATCTCCTTTAATTTGTTTGAATATTGAGTGAAATCAGCCGCAACATTAAATTTGTCAGAGTTAAATTGTTGCAATGAGTACAAATTTTTGCGTCAGTTTTCTTCATTGAATATTGGAACTTATTTGGTTATTGATACGGTTCTTTACAGAGGTAAATGATAAAGTGGTAAGTGGTAGATGCTAGCAGTGAATAAGAATCTTGAAACGAATTCGATTGTAAGTGTATTGTGTATCGATTGCGATCGGTTGCCTTGCTACCGGTTGCTCGAGTTAGTTCAAGAAGCTATACGACCGAAATTTTTATCATAATAACAATTCATAAAAAAATACAATATTACTATACTAACAAACAATATTATCAAACAATAAATAATACACTAATAAATTATAAATATAATTACAGTTTTTGATTTCTAGCACTTACGCAACATTGAAATAAAACTACTTCCCAAATTAGGTAAAATAATTTATCTCCATATAATCCGTAAAAAGTAGTTTTAGGTATTTTAATTACAGTTTTTGTCATTAAAACCGAGCATAAATCGTTAAGCGCACATAAATTAATCGAAAACTCAACTTTGCTCGACTTGGGAATCAAATCCAGGTCCTCTAGCGTAGCAGTCGCGCTCACGACAACTAGGCACAATTTAATTTAATTCAAATTAGCCTAAAGAGTTTCAAGAAGAAGTAGTAGTAGAATATTTCAAGTAGTCGTAGAAAATAAAGTAAAATGAGTTTTACAGTAAGATTAGAATAAAATGATATTCTAATTATAATTCAGTTATTCAGTCTCATTATCACAAGGTTTATCGTTCTGGTAGCGTGTTTTACACAATAATAATCCAAATCAATGCCAAACTTTAAAATCAACAACTACCGTGTAACCATCGCGCGACCGTCGCCGCCAGCAGATGCACAATCACGACCGGGGAATCGAACCGAAGACACATGCGTTTTAAATCAGTACGAGCCGATCGCGCAAATAAACGACGCGCCGACGACGTAATAAACTATTGTAAGTGCAACCACACAGAAAACTATGGAGACGACTTACGTGTAAAGATTTTTAAATATAATTTTAATTAGTTATTTTTTTATTGTAAGTACATAACATACCATCACGCCTGTATTCCCCGAAGTGTTAGGCAGAGCTGTACTATTACTAATGTACACTCGCAGATCACCGGTATGTTTAGGTCCCATGTAGGGGTCGAGCCTATTGCTACTCCGAACTGCTACTGGGAATTTCACCGAAAAACCCAACAACACTTTGCTCGATCGGGAATCGAACCTTACCTTACCTCTATCTAGTGTAGCAGTCGCGCTTGGGGAGCAAAAGCTAAAGAAAAATACGATCTCAGGATTTGAACCTGCGTCCCGGACGCTTGTCAACTAAGCTACCAAGATCAATGCATTTTTTACGGAAACCTCTCTCACATTCTTTACATCGTCAGCGACATCTATCGACGACATACCTATATTAAGATTTTAATAATAGATACCAAGTCATGACCTATTATCAGAACACCAGGTTTTATTTATGAAATTCTCAAAAGCAAAGTTTCTGATTTCGATGGCAACAGCCTTACGTCCCCCTATATTACATGGGACCTACACATATTTATAGTACCGGCCACTTCTGCCGAACCCTTCAATGAATACAGGCGTGATAATATCTCAAGAAATCTTTATTATCGTGTATACAAATATAAATTAAACAAATGTATCAACTCACCTCCACAGCTTTTTTGTGCGCAGTCCGAGAATCAAATAAGATATGGAAAACCGCGAGCGTGCGCGCGCCGCGGCCGGCGCACGGGTTCCGTACTAAATTGATTTTTATAACCATTAAGGGCTATTAGTGTCACACTATTTTGTTGTTGAATAAAATAGCTGTTTTAGACTATATGCTACTGATCATAGAGACCATAATGAGTATACCAAAAGAGAGAGTGAATACATATGTAGAGAAATATATTGATGTTTATTGTTGATCAAAAGCGTACCCGTGTTTTGAACTCGTGTGACAAATAATATGCTACTTACAATTATGGCAATGGCCCTTGAAAGTTTACTTGAAGAACTATCTTCTTCACGGGGAAGAAGCAAAGTCTGTCTTGATAGCAAAGTAAGATTTGTTCTTTATTCCTTATATCATTAAATTAGCAACATTAATATATATGCAATCACGTTCATGAAAACGGCTCTAACGATTTCTATGTTCCAATTTTTTATTTACGGGGATGAAAAATCGATCTAGCGCTAATATAGAGCTAGAATGGGAAAATTCGTTTTCTCCGTTTTATGGGCCCCGGGCCATACACGCTTTGCCCAATTGAACTAATGTTTAATTCTTATTTTCGCATCAATGGTAACTAAATTAAATTAATATTTATTCCCTTGTTGTCCTGGTCAGATCGGCGATTTTAATAAAATCTGCAACTATGGACTGATACTTATCTATATTTCTTTTTATTTTAAAATTGGCTACTATTACTGTATTTTTATTCAATCTACACTAATATTATAACGAAGAAAGATTTGATTGTTTAATTGAAAAAGCTCCGAAACTACTGGACCGATTTGAAAAATTATTTCACCATTTTTTATTATTATTATTTCTTTAATTTATTTATTTATTGGTTTATCAGTAGTTATTACACCAAAATAATTATTCTTTACAAGACAGGAAGATGCTGAAACTAAGTGTATAACTTATGTAGGTAAACACCACATGCATATAATCTATCTAATATATTGTAAGAAACAATTTTGTTTGAATTAAATAATAAAACATTACAATTACGATTGACAAAAACCACGAAGGTTTGTCCATAAGAAAGCTACATCTTTACCGAATAATATAGGCTATAGTTTATAATACCCAGATTACGCGGGAGAAGCCGCTGGCGGAAAGCTAGTTCTATAATAAAAAAATAATATATATATTACAATCTCCAAGGATCCCTAAAACCAAGAAATGATTTGAACTTACAAAAATGAGTTAAAACTCACAAAGAGGATACCACGGCGGCTCGCCGGGACTTTTTGTTGCGTTGCAACGGGTTCGATTACCGGACGAAGTAAGTAATAAAATATGTCTTGGCGATTATATTAATTACCTGTATACTGTGTTCATAAATATTTTTTGTCAAGAAAGTTTCTTTCGTGAATGATATAGTGTTTTATAATTGGATTGGTATTTCAGATTCTATGGAAGTAAATTATGATTGCCTAAATAAGAGAGATCAGACTTTATATACTTTTATGGCCTAGCCTAGTTCGGGTTGGTAGAGGTTGCAACTGGGATTTGAACTTGGACCGGGCATAGCAAGCAGGAGCACTAACTACTGGGCTATTAGTGGTGAATATACAAAAGACAGTCAGACACCTTGTAAGCATTCTTTGCAACCTATTCCATGCTATCTCGCTAACTAGAAATCTTAGTCATATCTAATTCAGTTAGTCATATTCATTACTAAAAGTGGTGACAATTGAAATTCCTAATTATCAAACATCTGGCCATGTTATCGCCACACATGATTTCACAGAAGTAACGATCAAACATAAATTATTCCAATTTCGAATAGTTCGCGTTCCAATTTTAAATCAACCCACAATGGTTTCGAACAAGCACGTAAGATATTCACAAACGTACAGATTTCAAAATGCGCCTCGTCGGTCATTTATAATAACAGTCGAAGAGCCAAGTAAAAAAAAAAAACCTACAAAAGGCATTCCCTTTTTGAATTTTGTTCGAAAACGAACGATCCAGTGATAAATATTGAAATATGGTATAGAGATATTGTTTTTTTTTGTTCGGTATGTTCGGCCAGTATGTATTTTTTGTTTCTTATTTAATTCACGTTTCCTAATGGTGTTGAACACGGGTTAATGGCAGCATCCTGCAGTGAACGCTACCGTTTTATAGACTATTAATTTTAGTAGCTCTGTCCCATTATAGTTTTTGGTTTGGGCCAATGTGGTCCATTCTAGTTGAGCTAAGCGGTATCGTAACCAATCTTTAATTGCTGTGTTAACTTTTTAAATGTTTATAGTGTTGGATGTTTATTGCTACCATTTAAATATGGAATCGGTTTAAATCTTTGCGAATTAAGTTGTTTTTATATATGTTGGTACGGACCGGTACAAATAAAACTATATACCAGTACTAGCTTCCCGCCAGCGGCTTCGCCCGCGTGGTATGTTATTATACATATAAACCTTCCTTAAGAATCACTATTAAAAAAAACCGCATCAAAATCCGTTGCGTAGTTTTAAAGATCTAAGCATACATAGGGACAGACAGACGCGACGGAGGACTTTGTTTTATAATATGTATACCCAGACCTCTTATTGTAAGGAAAGTGTATTCAACGTGGGGTCAGCTGTGTGTACATTGTTATTTTCTGTAATGGTGTTATTAAATTCTATAATACCCACCTATTTCGATAACATTGCATCTGAATTCTTCGAGGTACAGGCGGGTAGGCTACTTCGACATTAGTAATTATAAATTCGGGAATAAAATTCGAATAACACTCCACAAGTTCCCAGTAAGTTCCCGTTAAATTACTTGGCAGATAATAATAATATCATTTGTCTTATGTAAATATTTTTTTAAATTTTGATTATATTAGGCGCCCTCGACCCCGCTGTTGTTGCGCCGTCTCGCCCTGAGTGACGTGGTCACTCACTATGGGCCTCATAAGAAAGCTCAAAGTCACTCAGCGAGCTATGGAGCGAGCTATGCTTGGTGTTTCTCTACGCGATCAAATCAGAAATGAGGAGATCCGTAGAAGAACCAACATGAACGACATAGCCGAAAGGATTAGCAAGCTGAAGTGGCAGTGGGCGGGGCACATAGCTCGTAGAACTGATGGCCGCTGGGGCAAAAAGGTTCTAGAGTGGAGACCAGGCACCGGAAAGCGCAGCGTGGGACGGCCTCCAACGAGATGGACCGATGACCTGGTAAAGGTCGCTGGAAGTCGTTGGATGCAGGTAGCATGCGTCCGGTCCCTGTGGAAGTCAATGGGGGAGGCCTTTGTTCAGCAATCATCATGTCAG
This sequence comes from Acronicta psi, assembly GCA_946251955.1. NCBI lineage: Eukaryota > Metazoa > Arthropoda > Insecta > Lepidoptera > Noctuidae > Acronicta > Acronicta psi. Next base: position 5,921,862 of record OX276493.1, on the reverse strand, counting down.
CCAAAAGAGGTCCACCCTCTTTTGGCTGACATGATGATGCGCCCTCAACAAAAGTAGATGTTCCCACTCCTAAAGTACTCGTATATAAAACCATTTTTGAAATTAAAGGAGTCTTTGTTGTTTTTTAGGGTAAAAAGACACGTGATTTCTTAGCACTTACCTCACAACAGTTTCGTCAGATTAATCCATAACACTTACTTACTTACTAACTATTTCAGCCCGTAGAATCGAAGTAGTTCTGAGAATATTGAGTGACACAGAGGCACAATAAATTGTGAAACACTTAACACCAATTAGAACGTATTAATTACTGTAATAAATTAATTGACAGTTATTTAAGAATAGTCACTTACTGGCGATATAAACTACATTTTTAATAGGTTACACAATTCATTTTGACGCACTTTAGTAAGTAGGTAATAGCATTTTGTTCCTTCTTCATCGATATGAAGAAAGAATGATTTAATTAGACACAACACAGGATACACCACAGAACATACTGAAAGTTATTAATAGTGTGGGTACTTCCGATATTTCTGATTCGAGCTGTGTAGAATGTCAAAAACTACCCTACAAAATTATATGTAAAGTAGCCTAGTGGTCGTTTGTGCGAATGCAACGCCTCCCAATCCTGGGTTCGATTCCCAGTGTCATTGAGTTATTCTATGCAGATCGCATCGTATTTACAAACACAAATTTCCCTAGACCTTTAAGTAGGTAATACAACATTTTTTTTCCAAGTGGGATCGACCTCTAGCACGTAGCGCAGAAGCCGTTCACTCAGTCGCTACGCCAAACATTTCGTATAATCAAGAAAATATCGAAAGATGATAATCAACTCCTGAATCAGGTCATACAAAAACAATGCAAGACATTAAAGTTTCACATAAAGCATAATGCATCGTCACTCCTCCGATCTGATTCAAACAAAAATAAAAACGGACATAACTCGTTCTCGAGGATTTCATATTTTAAAACAAGATTGTTTTGAATATACCTACGTTAACTTTGTGCTAAGTCACGTTTGGATGCGGTGCTGGGATTACTATTTTTAATGTCTGTTATAAAGTGTTGGGGTTCCGATGTGTAGGTAGGCTTACATTATTTAACTAAGAGTAGGATGTTACTTTCTTGCACGGTCAAATCATTCTCCAAAAACTGCTTTTTACTTGTGGTTCTAAGATTGATCCCCAGTCAGGTTTTAATAATGAAAATCTCAGCTCTATTTGGATTTGTACAGAATGGCTAGTGGCTCTATCTAAAACTTAAACTCCACGATAAACAGTCATAATATAGAGCCTCAGAAGTGATTATATGCGAGTCCGTTGAAATTATTCAACAAATAATACAAAACTATATTTTGTTTTGCATTAAGCGTCCATTTACAAAGATTAACAAAAAACTAACGTAAGTGCATGATTTCGAAAAGCCTTCGACTCGTGATCTATGACTGGGGGGCTAGACAAGTTGCATTATGACATTCGAATCGACAAACAAAATGTATGGAAATGACACAAGCTTTCGAGAAATCGGGCTGTCACTAATGTCATTTACATACATTTTGTTTGTCGATTCGAATGTCAAAATGCAACTTGTCTACCCCTCCTGGGCAGTCACAGACAGTCGTAGTTCGTTATTACCAGCTGTTGCTCGCAGATTAGCTAGCGCCAATTTGAACCCTATCTTGTATTGAGTTTAGTCTTCATACGAACCTTCCTCGGGCTTCTAATTGATAAAGAAATTAGCCGGATTGGTCTAGCCGTTCTCGACTTTCATTCATTTCTTAAACTTTTACAGATTGAAAGCTTTTGTCATGATGTTAAGCAGATAACCTCAGCAATAGATTCCAATAGACTGAACTAGTTTTATATTTTCATTATGTTAGTGGCAAATATTTTACACAAAAAAATATATAAAAATAAAATACTACTTTTATTTTTAAGTATACATATTTATTCATAAATTACGCGGTCATATGATATAAATTAAATTATGTACAATTAAATAATACAGTTAAATTTATATAAAAATAATTATACAGATTTTGGTCAGCGAGAGTCAGGAGTCGCGCCGTGGTGGCGTCGGCACGGCCCAAGACCCTAGCCTACAATCTATGCCAACATATATTAAACTCAAGCTTTTTTAAATAAGCTGCATATCTGTTAGGTCAGGACGATAAATAAACAAAAAATAACAACGGATAATAGTTGACAAATAAATAAATAACATTTAAAAGTTAACAGTGACTAGAGAGCGTACGAGGATTCGATCGTCCAGGCGTCTTCTCATAGGCATTCGATAGGGTGTAACACTTAACGTAACTTGTTTAATTAATAAATAATTTATTTATCATAATATAAAAAACTGCTTTACACACTTAGACTCCGAATTGTATAAAAAATCGTTACTCATACTCAATATATCGTTTAGCATCCAGTTAGTGTAGATTTTATGTGGGATACCGCAGGGGTCTATTTTAGGTCCCTTTCAATTCCCACAGTCAGTCCATAATTTAGTGGTCAATCACGTTCAGGTAGAATGCCGCCAGGGCATCTCCCTTGGAGCCGACGGCGCGGGCTTGGTACTGTCCTGCGTCGTCAGGGCTGCACTTGACAATCTCTAGCCGGTACCGGGAGGTTCCCTCCATCATGAACTTGTACCTGGCGGAGGTCTCGTCAATCGGTTTGCCGTCCTTCAACCACTGAAGCTGGAGTGGTGGCTGTGGGATAAATAGATGATTAGATTGATTTCCTTTGTTGAAGTAAGGGTACGTCAAATAGCCTGTTTTAACCCCCGATGCAACGACAGGGTGTTATAAGTTTGACGTGTCTGTATGATGGCCGGCGCTATAAAATGGCGGATTACATATTTTTTCACAACTTACTTAACATGGGTGTCAAATAAAAGGGCTTGACTAATAGAAATCCAAGATGGCCGCCATCACAAAATGGCGAATTATTATTTTTACATTTTGTGTCAGGCTTTTTTAAATGTTTAATTTAGTTCTACAAAAATATAACATCAGATCTGACAACTGCAAACAGTTACCTTATCCAGTTCAGTGCTGAATATGGCGGGCTCTGCATTGTTGACGGTGGCGGATCCGGGGAAGGCGGTGTACTGCGGGGCGGTGGCGGCCTCGCCGGGCACGCGCACCACCAGGCTGCACGACGAGAACGACTCGCCGGCGTCGTTGAACGCCTCGCAAGTGTATACGCCTGGCAAGAAAACATTATGGTTATGTTAGAATAGTAAACAATCAGATGAGTACTTTACGGGCTATAGTTGAACGTACGTAAATAGGAAGATACATAGACTGCCTAATATAAAACCCTTCCTTCGGCTTTTTCCCGTGTCGTCGGATAAAAATACCATTAAGCCTGTATTTTCCGAAGGAATATTTCAGCGATCCTATTTCCAGTAACCGGGTACCAATAATAACTGTGAACTTGCTCTAATTGAGCTTTAATTGTTACTTTTAATTAAAATTAGTATTAATATAATAATAATTTTGTCCAGCCGGGAAACGAACACCGGACCTCGCACAACACCTGCGCTTGCGATCTCTAATGATGTACAGTCTTATTTTGTATAATACCCACTAGGTGAAATTATGTGTTCATCCTGACTGTGACGAACACTTGGCATGGTCAATAAAAATATATTTTGTTCAGTACAGTCCTGCTTACCCTATATTTTATAAGCCCTGAATATTAAAATTTTCTCCCTCATCCTTTTTATTTTCTTTCAGAATACTAACAAAAACTAAACTTTTTGATGAACAACGCCATCTAAACTGCAAACTTGGTACCAATGAAACATATTACGCCCTCTATCTGAAACACTTTGACACTAAGTAGCTTTCTGTTGTCGACTTCACTACTTCTTTTGTTCAAACATTTGGGTCGCGATGGCATTTAAAAGCTTTACACGTAAGATTATAGATGGCACTGTATATAATATCCTACTAATGATGATGTTTGTTGTTATTTCACGAGAAACGGCTGAAAGTTGAAATGGTGATGGCTTATACTTTGGATTAGGACATAGCTGCACTAGCATATACTGCCAAAAGCTAGTATTTTTATAATAGAAGAAAAATAGAGTACCTTTAGTTTCTTAGGATGTGACATAAAGCTGGCTTTACACGGAGATGTTCCAGGGTGACGTGAAGGAAACAGTACCTTCCTCCATGTGCCCATCAGATGATTTTAGTGGGTAAGAATCTCATACTCGCCGGTCTAATCTCCGAAGAACAGCATTTTAAGGTTGCCCCTAGATAACCAAATAAAAGGCACTAACCGGCATCCTCAGGGAATATCTCAGCGATGTGTAGCTTATGAATGTTGGCCTCGCTGGAGTACTGGAAGTCCTTGGAAGGCTTGATCTCCTTGTTATTGTGCAGCCACACCACGTCGAAACGCTCCGCGCCCGTGATTCTGTTCACAACAACCATGTTTATAAGAAAAACTATTCATTTTATGGCAGAATAGTGCATTAAAAACGTCAAAGTATTTTTATAGTATGAGGTATACGATATATACTTTTAATTATATTTAAGTATTTTGATAATAAAAATGGTCTGAATGTTAAATCAAATAGGTGAAGTGAAAGGCCATAATCAACTTGTATTGTTTAGCAAAGCGCGTAAGGACCTCGGGGCACAATAGATTAAACAATAGACTTGCATTATGTGTAATTTGTGATTTTTTTACAAAAAAAGAAAGCTATATTTAATCCTTCCATATTCTGTCTGTTCTAATTGATACCATAATACAGATAAATCTTAACATTGTAATGGTTACTAAAATGGCCATAAAAACTGTCCTAGTAAGTTCCCGTTGAATTATTTAGCAGATAATTTTTCATACAAATATTTTTCATTTTTTTTTATTTATCCGGCGGGTAGCGAATTTCCGGACATGGTGAAACAAGTACTTAATAAATTATTCGACCAATACATTTTTATAAGAAAAAAAACTAATAAGTATTTTCTTAACTAATAGTTACTAATGAATAGTTATTCATACCTGCAGGCCAGCGTGACCGCGTCTCCGTCGTTAACAGTCTGTGACTGGGCGTGGTCTACTATTCTGGGGGGCTTGTCTCCTAGTTTGACAGCGGCTGCGGTTGCGCTGCTTTCCATTGCTACAACAAAATAATTCATTTATTGCGAAATCGGTATATATACAAGGAAAAGGTGTCTGATTGACTGACTGATTTATCAACGCAATCAAACTACTGAACGGATTAAGCTGAAATTTGCCCCACATCTATAATAAAGAGGAAAGATTTTGATTGTTTGTTTGTTAGTATTGAATAGCCTCCGAAACTACTAAAAACTCGCAATGAAAAATGTTGCAAAAACGGGCGAAAAAAGTTATCATGACCACGCGGGCGAAGCCGCTGGCGGGAAGCTAGTAGTTTATATAATATAATAATAATCATTTATTCGCTATTCACAAAAAAGGTTCCATATTTCTAAGTGCATAGGGACTTTTTGGCTAAAAAAGCAGTCCAAACCTGTTTTTGACAGCCTGGTGCCCGAAATGGGTTTGTTCAAACCTTTAGTACAGGTCACCAGTATTATTATGAATTAATCATCTGTTAAGAAAGGATTTTTGAAAATTCACACAGGATTGGCAATTTGTAAATGGACGGGAGTAACAACTAAGGGAACTGCTAGTGCAATCATAAAGATATCATCAAAAATAATTGTGAATATAATTTTTTTATCATTGACGGTGGTGAATATCATTTGCGCTTGACCACAATCTCAACTGATAGTATTAATCCATTTTGCATTAATTCACTGAACTAGCTTTTTTATATTTGTCGTTGCGATATCTATTGTCGATGCATTGAACCTTGTCTCGGTGTAAATAAGGTTCTAATTTAAAGCCTGGTTTTCACTGCAAGCGGAACAGACTCCGTACGTAGTCCTTTCCACTTGCAACAGTAAATGTCATAGATTCTAACTCTTTCTTGGTGGAAACACTGCTATGACATTTATTGATATGAATAGAACGGATCACATACGGAGTCTGTTTCGGGAAATAAAACGACGTGGTGGATGATGCTTCACAAAGTATAATAATGAAAATGCCATATAAAATACAATATAATGACATCTAGTGGGTTATGGTTGTACTAAGAACTATATTTACTTTGTTTAGTCAAGGCGCCTATAGATGGCGTTATGGGTATTAAAATAATCGAACAGAGTCCTTTCCACTTGCAGTGGAAACCGACCTTTCAATTTAGTGTACTTACGTTTGACAGTGACTTTGCACTTGGTTTCAGTCTCGCCCTGGCTGTTGATGGCCTTCAGGGAGTACACTCCCTCATCTTCAGGGAACACCTCGTTGATGGCCAGCGACGCTACGCCGTTCTTGTACTTGAGATCTACAACCTGTAGGGAATAAATCGTTATTTATTTTTCTTTCTAGTTAGCTAGTTTAGCTAAAACAAATCTTTTTAGGAAGTTAAAAAGAAATAACTCTTTCATAAAAAAAATTCAACCCCTTCGAGACTTATTTTGCGACCAAGGGGTCTTGTCTTTTTCCAAGATTTAATCTATATCTATACCAGATTTCATCAAGATCGTATAAGAAGTTTAGACGTGAAAGCGTAAGAGATTAGAGGCAGAAATTACAAGTAAAAAAATATAAACAAAATAGAAAAAATGTGATATTAGTTTTTGTCTTATAAAAGAAGAATTATAAAAGAAGACAAATGAAATTTCGTATATTTTTTTTAAATATTATTTTTTATCGTATTTAGTTATTTGACAGAACTGCGTCAGTCCGAAGACGGTCCTGATGTGCATTCTTAAGCGGCAACAAGTATGTGAGGGTACCTCGGAGGAGTGCAGCGGCTTGCCGTCCTTGTGCCACTGCACGCGGGGGTCGGGGTCGCCGCGCACGGCAGCCGACAGCAGCAGCGGCGCGCCGTCCCGCGCCGCCAGCGAGTCCGGCAGCGAGCGCGCGAACGACGGCGCGCACATCGACGAGTCTGATGCCGGTACTGTAGTGCCAACAGATAAAACGTATACAATAAATTTCGTCCTGTTTGAGTCGTATTCTTTAATGCTGAAAGTCGCGACCTTCTAGAGGAATCAGATGTTACTAGCGTTCACGTTCAAAATTGTTTGTGATTGGAGATTTTAATATCCCTATCAAAAGTTTAAAGGAGGACATCAAAAGCCCATACAACTCAGCCCAAATTTGTACAGGAGGTACATGACAGCTGCCAAATTGATAGTTTTTACCATTAAATCTTGCACCTCTTTTTCTTAGCTCCGATTTTAAATCATTAACATTCGTTGACCCGTAACTCATATTTGCCATAATTAATCTGAGTTATTGCCAAATATTCGCAACATTATTTTAATTAGAAATAAACCCGCGTAGTCAACCCACAAGCAATGACATTTGGCGTTTCGGAGACCTTACGCTACACAAGCGCCTCTAGCGGCGGATTCATACGCGATAACCCTCATTGTAAGCCTACAGATCGGCGGTAAGTCCTCATTGTTAGTCCCATAGGAGGATCCTACGACACTGCCACACTATTTCTTTTTGTAGCTATGCAAGTAGAATAGCCGGTCAACGTTGCTGAGTAAATATGGTCTTTGCGGATCGTATACACGATGGGTCGAGAGAACTGTTGGTCTTGATAATAGTTCAGTTAAAATCGAGTAAACGGTTCTAGGGACCTAACAGTTGTTTGGGTTTACATAACGTTCATAAGGATAACAAACTGGTTTGTCCACTTTGGACAACAACAAGTCGATTTGCTCATTTTCATTCTTTCTATATCAATCTCTCTCACTCATAGATTCAACCTTTTCCTCCATTCTCCCGATTCCCATACTACCTTTGAACTATTATAACAATAACACTAGTACTTACATATAAGTTCCTTGGTAGCGCTTCTAGACCTGGACGACGTATCCGAGTCCAGCCGCGAGAGTCCTCCGTATTTCTTCTTGCTAGCTTCTACGGAGCTCTGTGGAGAATACTTTGGTCTGGGTGCCGACTTCGCTGGCGGGTCGATCGTCACCTGCAACATCAAAATATTTTTAGTACAAACTTGTAGGTCTTTATTTTTAATGAAGGAAAAAATCGGCGGGCGGGCAGGATCCGAACCTGCGCCTTCTGGTTCGGTACACCAGACGCTCTGACCACTAAGCCACCGCTCGCCCTGCTCGCCAGTCGAAATCTTCCTTCACATTCTAATTTACTTAGGTCTTTTTTTGTTAGAGGACAATCATACTTCGTTCCTTGAGACTATGGTCCTCTTGAGTTCTAAGGACACTTACGACTAATGGACCAAAAGAAATGTCTTACGGCGGATATAGGAACAGGCTGTTAGTCTATCGAAATATTTTATCTGTATCAAATCTTTCGGATATATACCAAAAGAAATGTGAACCGACCGTAAGAAAGAATCGTAAGGTTTCTTTCATAACAAGAAAAAAGTTGCCAATATTCCATTAATATTAGGAAATCCTATGTATGATTTGTGCAATGTGTCTAAGATAAGTTTAGTGGCATTTTTTATGGATGAATTCGGCAGACGAGCCACCTGCATCATCACAGGCGTTGTTGATGCATACCGACTGCAAAGCAACCAAGAGGAGGAACTGGCTTTTACGCGTAAGTGCTTTTCGACAGACTCCAACGTCCTTATCATGTCAGCCAAAAGAGGTCCGCTGTTGAACAAACTTCCACAGGGACCGGACGCATGCTACCTGCATCCAACGACTTCCAGCGACTTTTACCAGGTCATCGGTCTATCTCGTTGGAGGCCGTCCCACGATGCGCTTTCCGGTGCGTCTACCATCTACCATCTATAAATTTTGTGTTTTTCATCACCAACTAGGGGGAACCTAGTGCTCATAATATTGCTTACCTTAGTCTTGGTAATGATTGGTGGTGGCGCTGGTTTGAGGGGTTTCTCAATGTAGCGACGGTCTCCCGAGTGGAGGAAGTTGTGGATCATCTGAGCCTGCTCCGGTGATGTCACCTCACCTGAACACATTGTAACAGTTAAGCTACGTTATAATTTATATACGGATTTGGAATATCGTTATATCGGTTCTATAATAAGGTAGTTGACTGATAATTTGATTAAACTAGCTGTTGTGCACAGGTTTCCTCGCACTCCAAAGGATATTTAAAGTCAAAAGGTAGCTAAGTCTTTCTTTAGGATACAATATAATTTTCCAATGAGCAATTTATTGTATATATTTATAATCACATAATCAAAAACGGCCCTAACGATATCGATAAGTTGCAATATGGGGGTTTACGGGGCGAAAAAATTATCTAGCTAGGTCTCATATCTTGGAAAATTAGTTTTCTCTGTTTTTTATTCCGCTCATTAACTCACTATCTATTTGTGATCAAGTTTTTATGGGCCATATTACCTACAATCTCAAAAGTTCTCCAGTTTTCTTGATATATGTACTCACCTTCAACGATGACGACACAGGAGGTCTCGTCGGTGCCGTGCACGTTGGTGGCGACGCAGGTGTACTTGCCGCTGTCCTCCGGCCGGCAGTCGATGATTTCCATCGTCACCACGCCGTCGGAATGCGTCATCGCGTAATCATACTTAGATAGCTCTCTCTTGTCCTTGTACCTGTGAATGGAAATACAATTATAGTATCAAAAAGTTCGATCATAGAGGGGATTTTGTTACAAAAGATAGGTTAGGTCTTTTCTGAGGGTGAGAGATGAAGAGAGTTCTAGTTCCTTACAAAATTTTATCGAATTTGTGAAAACGAAGCAAATAGACAGTTACTTTACATTTAAAATATAAGTGAAGCGTGGGCGATCCAATTTATTAGTACCCCAGAAAAAGCACGCCTGAACATTGGATAGTGGTCTACTTATATCAAATTCAAAATCGTAGCTGCTACTAAGAAGAACTTTTTTCGAACTGGGAATTGAACCCAGGATTCTCAGGCTGACTAGCCGTGCTTTGGACTACTGGACCAAAACTAAAGTGGATTCCCGACTTCCCAGTGGAAGCAAGATCCTGTCGGATGATTGTTGGCAGTTACTGCAGGTATTCCTAGGGTATATATGTACTGACCACTTGACGGTGGGCGTGGGCTTGCCGCTGAGGCAGCAGAGCAGCTTGCAGGTGTCGCGCGCCTGCATGACGCGCGGCCGCAGCTGGAACGTGAACACGGGCGCCGTCTCGGAGGACTCCTGCCAGAACGTGTACGGGAGGGCTTCGCGCCGCCGCGGCGCCTCGGGCACGTGTTGCCGCTGGACCTTCGGGACCGCTACAACACGGAAATAAACTTATAGTTACCGTGTGAGCTGCTGAGTCACTACGGAGAACGAGGAAAAAATGAGAAGAAATGGCGAGACGACCTGATCCTGGATGTCTTCCTTGAGAACTAGACAGAAGTAACTCAACAAGAAGACAAGTAGAAGAAATGGAGGGAAGATTTTGCCCAGGACAATACAATAAATAAATACCAAACTGTCTACATTGTAATTGTGTATTGTAAAAAGTAGCAATTTTTAAGCTCATTGACAGTTTTTTAACCCGAGTATGCTAAATACCACACGCCACATAACCTCTTACTCAGAAATAGTATAGTTAACAGTAAAGTAAGAGCAATTATTCCAGAGATTAACCTCTTCAAACATACATAATACGTCGCATTGACGCACACGGAATAAAAAAAATCACCGAAATATTTGTCTGTTATCATATTTTTACTTTACGCTGACTTCAACTGAGTTTTAGGGTCGTGAACCGATATTATGCTATTCTAAATGACATAATTTTTCCTTAAAAGGAAATAAACCTTTGAATATAAAACACTTACTCGCCTAAAACACTCACTATCAAACTCTAGAACGTTAAACTACCGTTAAAGTATAAAAAACTGCACAGTTTAAACACTTATTTAAATATTTAATTATACAAGCAATTATTTTCGATCTATCATCAGATAGTACGCGACTGCGAAGTGAACTCTATCTAAATTGGTCCTAACAGCCGGACGGGAGGTGTAGCTGTAATAATAGATTGGAATGTACCACTGACACTATTTTCTGACAAACTAATTAAACAATCTCCTTGGTATTTGATTTAATTGGTGCGTATTAATAAATGTTAAATGTCAATGTGGATTGGAACGCAAATAATACATCGGTTGCTATTCAAATATTGTGGGTTATTAATATTATAATAGCGACGCGCTCCGGCTTCACACGGATTTGAAATTCTCGGCTTTTATCTACTACAATATACATTTATACTACAGATAAAGTTTCCTCTTGAATCACTATCTATTGCTGAAAAATCCGTTGCGTAGCTTGAAAGATCTAAGCGTAGGACCAGCAAGAGCGACTTTGTTTTATTCTATGCAAAGATTTAGCATTATCAGCCTGTATTAGTCCACTGCTGAGGGTGGGCCTCTCCTATCGAATGCCTTAGAGGCCGAACTTCGGCTTTTATTATCCAGTCACCGCCAACTGTCTTTCGCAAGTCATCCAGTCCACTTGGCCGGTAGGCATCCTACACTAACCTTGTCTAGATATCTATATAATAATATTGGTTATGAAAGACCTGTAAGGTTTCTATTTCTACAAGCCCTAACTTGACAAACTCTACAACCTTAATCTAGATATGTGTCTTGGCAGTTTCGATACTACAAGAACTATTATAATCAGAAAAGTTATAAACAGTGATTAAATTTTTCTCCTTATGACGGTGGCTAGATCAGAAAAAAAAAAATACAAAATTCTTTCGCAACATAAGTAACAAGTAACTTAGGGTTGATATACAAGTCAATATAAAAGACTTACGTTGCACATTCAGGAAGACGACCTCCTCCCTGAAGCCGTAGTGGTTCTCAGCCCTGATGATGTACTCTCCGCGGTCCTCCAACTTCGCGCGGTTGATTATAAAGTAGTAGTCGTCGCCCGCATACCTGGACATACAATAACAGTTATCATCATCGTCCTAAGGCCTAACTGAAGCAGTAATAATATGCTAATAGACCAAGTCATAGATATCGAGACTGATTTTTCGCAATCATGTGCCTATTAACAAAAAATAACTGGAGGAAAATAAAGTGAGATTTTTGCCATAACTGGAATTCAAACTCCGCACTCCGAAATGTTTTAATGTACACCCACAGTTTGCAGGTATCTTTGGGTCCCAATGTATAGGGCGAGACTATATAAGGTCGACCTGAAAACTAAACCTATAGGACCACAAAGGAGGTCATCGAAATCGCCCAAATGGTGTACCGAAAGTACACTTATTGGAAAAAATACCCTGTATTACGCTGTTTAAAACTCTAGTCGTACTTTCTTGAGAAGAATCACGCCATTTTGGCACACTATTAGCTGTTTCGTAATGATTTCATAGTAAAAACTGTCTGTGGCAGTTTCGGAACGTCAAAGGCCATTACGGCAGAATAATATCAGTTTCATAGTGATTTCATGGTAAAAACTATCAATTTGACAGCTGTCATGTAGTTTCGGTACAAATTTGGGCTAAGTTGTGTGGGCTTTTGATGACATCTTTTAAGCTACCGAGGCGATTGCCTCGTGATGCACATCATCTAAGAATAAAGTCTTACCTCTTCATAAACTTGACAGACTGTCTTAGTTCGTGGTTGTTCCTGGACCAGGTGACGGTGGGCGTTGCGCACGCGATGATGCGGCAGTACAGCTTCACCGACTGGCCCTCGTAGCAGAACGCCGACTGCGGCTTGATCACGAACCGCGGCGCCGCCTGGCGACGGTCTGGTGAACGAACGATTTCGATTAAATTTACAATAAGGCGCTTTACGATGGCGAAAAATCTAAGTAACGGCGTCTCATTTCTAGGAATATTCGTTTTCTCCTTATGTTCACGAGTCGAGCAGTAAGTTGGACTTGCCCACGCACAAAATATATGGAGATAGATGATTTATATCTGTTTTGAGCAAATCTCGGTCGTCCAGAGCAATTAATCAGAAATTAACACAAATTTTCGATGAAAAATATACGAACTACAGACAAAGAAAGAAAGAAATTGCTAAAGTAACGTTAACGCAGGTGGAGACGTAGCGTAAAGAGTAACTGAAAAACAAAACAAGTTCCAATGACGTAGTACTTCCATTTGTCTCTGGTAATTTAATCTCAGTAATGGTTAAGTATATCAAAATACTATATATTTATAGAGCTTACCGAACTGTCCGTCGTATATCTTCCACTTCTCGATGAGAAGTTTGCGCAGTGAGCTGTACTCGCTCAGCCTGCCGATCGGCAGCCTGAATGATGACCAGTTCTGTGTAGGAAACAGGTAGTTTGAAGTTATAAGCATCAAATTTACATAAAAGTAAAAAAAATTACAAGTTTTTTTGATAGAATACATGCATTAACAAGTGTTAAAGTACTTTTTAACTTTTTTACATTAGCTGGTGCAATTTATAGTTAACGACATTTATTGATAAGAAACGCCGAAACAAACTCAAGAGTATCATAGTATCTTTTAAAGCCCGTTGTTACTTTGCTTGAATCGTTAGTAGTATAAGCCTTGCAAATTGATAATGTGCCTGACGGCCATTTTGGTGACGTAAAAATGACGTAACCACTCTCAGTACGCGTTAGCAGCACTAGCCGGCAAGCACGGCGGATGACGTCACTTAGAGGTGAATTAGACAAGGTTCCAGGCCATTATCAAGTTGCAGGACATATATAATGACAGGGCAGACAGACCTCGTACTGCCTGCGCAGGCGGTCGCGCATGGCCTCGTAGCGGCGCGCGTCGATGTGCGCGGTGCGCGCGGCCGCCGCGTCGCCCGCCAGCCACTTGTGCACCAGGCACTCGTGCGCCGTCATGCGCTTCCTGACGGGGGAAACCATACATCTTAATAATCCTTTTAAACACACCATCAAGCTTGTATCCCCCGAAGGATAAGGCAGGGGTATACTAATTAATGTACCGGTATGTTTGTGTACCATTTACGGGTGAGACTATTGCCATTAACCGAACACAAATCCAAACAACAGCTACTGAAAAACCCAATAATACTACTCAATCTGATGTTCAAAAGTGCATTTTTTTAAAGGAGTGTCTATGGAATATCTTGCCGGCACTTCTCCATAAGATCCACTTTTTCTTTTTGGAACCATGCAACTAGTTTAACTTTTACTCTATTGTAATAAAACATTTGACTTTGACTTTGAAGCCACTAGGTCATCGTGACAGTTTAGTCCACCTCACAGAAAGTCTCCTACTCTTACTTCTAGTAACTGAGTGTACTTACTCCTTGTTCTTGACGAGCAGTCTCCTGATGAAGTCCTTGGCATCATCCGACACGTGTTGGAAGGCCTCCTCGTCGAACTCCCAATCGCAAGCCTTCACGTTCTTCAGCGTTTCAATGTCGTTGTTACCGGCGAATGGCGATAGGCCAGATAGGCTGTTCAAAAGAAAAAGTTAAAAATATATATATATAACTGTATATTAAGACCTAATAGAGTTAATAGACCGAATGTGTTGCTCGGAAGTTTCTGCACGGTTTCTTTTTTGCAGCAGAAACACTAGAAGGACGGTGAAGATGATTTTGACTTTTAATAAAAGTTTTGTTTTAATAACAAATAAGGGTTAAAATTAGTTTATGATCAACAATTTATTACCGGAGCTTACGCCAAAATATACATACGTTACGTATATACAGAAAAAAAAGAACTACCTTTTTTATAACGATTGGGATTCTAGTCGAGTGAGTCGATTTTAATTTGAAATAGATAGGTTACCTAGTTTCTTTGTTATCATAGAAGCTAAAGTTAAAGAGTAATGGATAACAAGAACGTAGCGGGTCGACAGTTAAAATTGGATGGAAGGTCGGTATAATTTAAAAGAGAGATAAAATAATAAGGGACATGCTGCACCAACCCTTAATAAATTGAGACCAGGGCTAGGATACTAATAATATTTTTAGGAGAGCTGTTAAACATAGCTATATACTCACAGCACATAAGACAGCACGCCGACAGCCCACATGTCTGTGTAGAAGCCGACGGGCTCGCGCTCCACTATCTCAGGCGCCGCGAACTCGGCCGTGCCAGTCGAGATCTTGACCACTTCATTCGGATCCAGTTTCGTTGCTAGACCGAAGTCAATGATCTAAGAGAAAAAAAGGTTATCATTAAAAAAGGATAATAGTTCCAGTGTAGCGAACAAAGTTCAAAATCTATAGGGGCCTGTTTTACCATATCTGAATAGCTGGATGAATTAAAAAATGAAACATAATTTGTATGATATTTTCTGCCAAGTAATTTAACTGGAACTTACTAGGGTAGGTGGTGAAATAGGTCCTAAGGATAGTACAGTTCTCACCAAACCTATACGCCGTAAAAATCGGAGAGAGAAAAATATTGGATTAAAATGATTTAAAACGACAGTTTACGACTTGAGCTTTCGTTTTTAATTAGTGTTTTAGATAAATAAATATTTTTGGGGACATTTTTACACAGCACCATTTAGTCCCAAACTAAGCGGAGCTTGTTGTAGTCCCATATTTTTCCCTTTTTACGTTTCTCCGATTTTTACGGCCTGGTTGAAGTTAACTCGTTCCAACTTCAAGCCGGACAATAAGTTTGGCGAGAACTGTATACTGATTCAAGCTTATAATGAAGACCTCACCTTAACATCAGTGCCGGTTCTAGTCTGGCACATGACGTTCTCAGGCTTGAGGTCGAGGTGGATGATGTTCTGCTCGTGCATGTGGCGCACGCCCTCGCAGATCTGCCGCATGTAGTGCGCGGCTTCAGCCTCTGACATGTTGTAGCCTGGCTCCGTAATGCGCTCGAACAGCTCGCCTCCGGATAAGCTTGAGAGAAAGATGGATTTATTGATAAGATTGATGACACTTGAGGAGCAGATTGATGCTGTTTTGTGTAGTTATAACGAGAACATAATTATAACTTTCTAGGAAAAGATAACCAACTTCAATATTTTGGTTGTCTTTGTCACTTGCCCCCAGATGGTCTAAATGAATTAAAAAGCTAAGGTCTTGTCTGTTTTTGACAATATACTCCGTACTTTTTTAGTCCTTGTACCCAAGAAATAAATCATGGATCAGTACTTGCAAAGCCTTGCAATTTACTTCCGGGTAGGCAGAAACAGACTGCTACTTGCTTATTAAATAACGTTGAATATTCGGCCTTAAAGCCAAGTATTAGTTCCGCGGAATTGGAGTATTATATTATGATTATTATAAAAATAAATCGATACTCACAACTCGAAGATAAGCACCATCTCATCATCATCTTCGAAGGCATCGTGCAGGTTGATCAATTTGCGGTGATGCAACTGGTTCATGATGTCAATCTCCTTCTTAATGAGCTCCTTCTCCATGGCGCCAGCGACTGGTATGAACTTGGCAGCGAAGTAGTTGCCAGTTGCCCTTTCGCGGCATCGGTGGACAACACCGAACGCGCCTGTGCCTACAACAGTACATGCCACCTCATGCCTCTGTTGTTTGTGTTCAAGAGAGTCGTGTTAAGCTTATAACTGTTACTTGGACGTTATTGTATAATAGGATAGATGACTGCAAAATATAATTTGTTACTAAAATAAATATTATCGGCTAATAAAGTTTTTTTAGTTTTTGATAGAAAGAGGATGCACTGTTTGTTTCCTGAAAAACAAATCATGTATAGAAGAATTTGTATGGCGCACCTAAGACTTAACGTCATCAATTCTTATTGTACGCTCTCTGTCTAGCATAAAATTAAAATGCTTCCAAATTACTGAACCAATTTTGCTTTTGTTTTTTATTGATTGTCTCTATTTATAGTCAACTTTTTATGAGCCTAGAAAAACAATCAGTCATTTAGCCTATTATAGCTAATTCCATGAGTGACGTATTTGTGTGAATTCCATATTTAACTGCCGTACTCAAAAACATAGATAAGATGTTAATAATGTATTAGTTAACAGTATAACTACGGTATATTTCGGTTATGTATACTAGTACAGTACTAGTATATATTGATCTATTTTGCCATTTGAGTTTGTCGTCATTACGTTAATTGATGTATCTAAGTAAGGCAGTTAGGATTGGTTCTATAGGGACACTTAACACAACTCAATTTGGTTGGAAATATTATTGGATTTGCATGTGTATCTAATTTTTTATTGTGTTTCATTAAAGGAATGCGAAGTTATTTAAAGTTAAACTTAGCTTACATCGATTGTAGAAAAAAAAAACTAAAAAACTTATTTTTATTATTGTATTTATTTTTGTCTCTAATATGTTGCTTAACGGTTTAATAAATTTAAAAGCACTTTACATAACCAGAATGGAAACACAATAAAACTTTACTCAAATGTGTAATTTCTACATTAACTACTATTTTATGCCAATTGTTATACGCCAATTTCTACTCGAAAGTAATTTCGCAATAACATAATTTGTTTTGTGTACAATAATAATAAATAATATTAAGATAACTTATGAAGCGAAAACCGTGCATTCAATCTACCAAATATAGATTAAAGTATAAATTATAATAAATAAATAATTTTATATATAAGATATTTTATTGTAAATTAGGGTTACTGGAAATATTACAGCCTAGAATATAATTGAAATAATTTCTATTTATTTCATTTTCCAATTACCCTACTAAATTGTCATGCGACTTTTCCTAAGGAAAAAATAAAATTGTTTTATAATAAAATAAGTATGCGTGTGAGACAGAGAGATGCAGAGAAAGAGATGCACTACATCGATCCATTCACACACAGACCTCCGGCGCGCGTCCTTCGAGACGGGGCGCTCACGAAGTCACCTGTGAATCATCACCACTTTTAACTGGGGAACATCACCACTGAATATTAGGGATTAAAGTTTACAGATGCTTTAATTTCGAACAGCATTCTAGTTCATCGCCACTTTATACTGGTGATCAAGCTAAGATTAAATCACCACTTCATACTGGCGATTAAAGGATACAAGGGAATATTAAGACTATTCATAGGAAATAAGGTTGGGTTTCTAATGGTTAGTATCTCTATGTTAATAGAAAACTCTATAAAAATCCCATGTGATTCCACAAGCAACTTCGTGAGTGTGTTTAGTCTTTAATTGTTTACTATTCATGCTTTTTCGTATCTTTTATTTTTTATTGAAACTCGATTTAAACAAAAAATCATTGTTTTATAATGTTGTTAAGGCAATATCAGTCTTGTAAATTGAGTAAAACATGTCATATAGATATTATAATCAAAGGCCGTCTAAGGTCTGACATAAGGTATAAATCTAAGGTTTGAATTCTAGGTATTTTATAATTTTATTTTTTGTAACCTTCCTAAAATAAGCCTAAGCTACAGTTCTCGCCAAACTTATTGTCCGGGTTGAAGTTGGCACGAGCTAACTGTAACCTGGCCGTAAAAATCGGAGAACGATAGTAAATATTGGATTAAAATTATTCAAAAAGATAGCCTTCGATTTGAGCTTTAGTTTTTAGTATTACAATCCTATAGTTTTGTTTCTCCGATTTTTACGGCCGGGTTAAAGTTAGATCGTGCCAACTTCAACCCGGACAATAAGTTTGGCGAAAACTGCAAGTATTAAAAGGACTGGCAGAAAAAACGACAGTAATCACAGTCCAGAATAATATTTTTGATTTTGAAAACAGATTTAATCAATTTTGAGTATTTTACTCATCGGCCTTTGAGTATATTTTGAAAATATTAAAAAATAATTGTGTGAAAGTGTGTAAAAGAATGTATTTATAAAGGCGGAGATTTTCGTATTTTATTTATTTTTAATAATAACTTAATAATGGTCATAATTCAACATTTAATTCATGATTTATTAAAGTAAACGATAAAAGCTCTTATTACTCTGTATCTGTAATACGTATCATGGTTTTATTGAAAAACATTATCAAAATTAAAAAGTCCTTTGTATATGTTAAAGTATGACCATTAAAATTATTATTCTGCTACTCTACGGTAGCTATTAAGAACTACTTTCTTAAATATCATGCATCTTATCGAAAATATACTCTATTAGAAAATAATTCACTACATCATCAGCTCGACGCTGTCCACTGCTGGAGCAAGACGTTCTACATGCATCATCTATTCGTTTCTGCTCTGGACTACTCGTCGCGCTAATAATTCGCTAACAAGCTAAATATTTTGTATCTAAGATTTTGTCATTATAAAACTATTGCCTACTACTTCAAACATTTTAGATAACTATGACGCTATATCATGCAATGTATCAATAAAGTTTCTGATAAAAATCGCCAGAAGGCTATCGCTGTTTCATATCATGCGATTTCAAGATTGGTCCCATAGTAAGAAAATGACCCCAATTTTTTTGGAGTATATAAATAATAAGGTTACATATAAATTCTAATCATGCCTCAACAAGTACACCACTACACCATCCGTACAACAAAACACTCACACTTACCAATCTCCTCGAGTATGTCGTACTTGTCGTACACGGAGCAGGTGTTGATATCTACCGGCTGCGGTACGTATTTGCTGTAGATGTCGAACACATAACTGTCATAGTCCTTGATGGGACCGTGGTCAGCGTTCGTGCGTATGCGCTTGCCAGTTTCGTCCACTGGAAAGAAATTTTACTAGTCAAATAACATACAACCAAGCCTGTATTCCCCGAAGGGTGGAGATAGAGAAGTGTTCAAATGTACACCCACAATTCAATGGTATATTAAGGGCCCTGAGGGGGCGAGCCTATTGCCATTAACTGGCCCCAAACCCAATCACCGATCAGGGGTCTACTCTCTAAACACGAAGTACGTAGTTTCGGCCTACGTTATGGGCGTTTCCTACCCCGTATCTTCTACGGACGGATTTGAACAAACAACACAACAGTTGTACCTAATCCTGATGTGTTTTAGAACCTGACACTTGTTTTACCGAATCGTTATGTCTGGACTAATTTCGGACGGGCCCGTTGCTTCGTTGACGGACATAGGGAGTAGGCCTCCGAAACGATCTGGGACGTTCCTAAGAAACTCGGATTCTGATGCTTTCTACAACTATGTAAGCAGTTTCCAGGCAACAAATGCTATAATAAAGTGTGGGGAGGTATCGAACAAAGGGAGAGGCGAAGTGTCTGCAGCTTATTCGAAGTCTTACCAGGGTATTCCTTCTTCTGGAACTCCTTCTTGATGATAGCCTTGGTCTGTACCAGCGTGGTGGGCTCGCTGGGCTCCGACCTGCCGTAGATGTTCTCTGCGTACACGCGGAACTCGTACTGCTTGCCCGGTACCAGGCCTGTGATCGCCATTGTTGTGAACCTGCGGAGAACGGGGGTAAGTGAGTGATACGGTGCGTATGGATTTTTATTTTTCTAGATTTTGAGAGTCAATAATTTGAAATCGAACTCCGATAATATTTATAATTACTAATATAATGATGATGAAACAATGCTCCACCTTAAAAAATTTTGATTTTGATTTGATAGCATAGGTTGTATGTGTATGTATGTTTTATGTGATAAACATAAGGGTTTGTGTTGATCTTGGTGTTTCCCAATACATATACAAAAGTATATATTTAAAAATAAAAGTATATAGGTAAGTATATTTTTATTGTAAAGCATAATCTGCTTAGTTTTGCATTAGATGGCTCTTTGTAAAATATCCAAATAAATATTTATTTCTCTAGGAAAGTTACTACTGAAATAGGAAAACACGATATTTGCCAATTGGAAGCAAACATGTTGTTATAATAAGTCTGCAACAAATTCCGGTCAAGTCCTAGCATTGATAACTTTTCCAGAAAAATGGCGATAAATACCTTGTGTCAGAAAAATGGCGATAAATACCTTGTGTTTCCAACTCTGATCCAGCTGGACATGGGGTGTTCCCTCTTCTCCACCAGGTAGTTGGTGATGTCGGAGCCACCGTCCCAGACTGGAGCCTTCCAGCTGAGAGCCAGCGAATCCACGCCGATGTTGTCCACGGCCGGGAATCGCGGCGGGTCCGGACGATCTGTATAATGTAAAGATACATGATATATATGATTTAAGTAAGGCATAGAAAGTGAAATAATTACATATCACGTTTGCAATTATTCAAATAATGAGGAAAGCCTCGCATGACTCTATAAATTCAATTAACACATAACTGGAATATTGTCTCAGGACGTTAATATTCAACGTTATATGTTTTTAAAACTAAGTTCTCTGTGTAACATGTAACTGTATTTTGATCCCAAATAAATAAATAAAAAATACTAACCGCTGATTTCAATGTTGATGGTGGCGGAGTCCTGTCCAAGCTCGTTCTCAGCTGTGATCCTGTACGGGCCGGAGTCAAGCTTGCTGGCGTCGCGGATCGTCAGGATCGCATGGCGCTCTGGAAGATACCAGAAAAATAATTGCATGTTTTACAAGAATCCATCAATTAAACTAGTAAGCTGCTCGGTGGCAGAGACATGTTCAACAATGAATACATCTAACCCTTCCTCATAAATCACTTCGTCCATTGGTGAAAATCGTATGAAGATCTGTTAGATAGGTTTTGAGTTTATCGCGTTCAGATAGACAAGGCTTCTATGTTTTGTAAGTTTGTATAGTATTTTACATATTTTTGTATAATATTTTATTTTACACTTTTATACAGAAATGCGACGTTGTGTAAAAAAATCAAGTTATACTTCTTTTCGGTTTTTTCGAGCTGAATGTTTGAGGTTCTAAGCATAGCGGCAGTTCCGCAAAACTTTCTCCTTCTCTCTGCATTATGACGAATAAAGCCACATTTACACTAGAAGTGTTTCTCGAACGCGAGTGGCTAAAATCGTATGCGATAACTCTCCATGCGATTCTCTCCTATGGTTGTTTACATTATGACAAAAACTCGTAGCACTTATGCGATACTCGAGTGTCAAAGGCGAGAGACTAGCTCCTCCTGCATTGTTTACATTACAGGCAAGTTTGTACGGTGATACACGAATACGAATCTCGACTAGTGTAAGCACGGCTTAATACTAAAACTATCTCTTACCCTTTCTCTCCACGTGGTAGTGCAGGCCAGACTCGATGGTCTCTCCCTCCCTCACCCACGTGATCTTGGGCACCGGGTGTCCGGTGAACGGAATCTTGATGACCACGTTCTCGCCCTTGTCGAAGTACGCGGTCACACGGAAGCGAGGCGGCACGTTCAGTTTTGGTGCAGCTGGCGG
Organism: Acronicta psi; assembly: GCA_946251955.1. Taxonomy (NCBI): domain Eukaryota; kingdom Metazoa; phylum Arthropoda; class Insecta; order Lepidoptera; family Noctuidae; genus Acronicta; species Acronicta psi. Next base: position 5,899,653 of record OX276493.1, on the reverse strand, counting down.
AAGGATAGTGTTACGTTTATATAAATAAAATTTAATCTTTAGATGAGTAAAATAGGGTTTCATTTCGAAAATTCTTGAAGTTTAATAAAATAGAAAAAAAAAATGTGTTTCTGAATTTTTTATACCCAGAATGTTAGACAAGTCGAGTCGTCAAGAGATAAAACGAAAGGCAGATCGATAACATTGGCAATTTTTCCAGCGACAAGAGCTGTGCTCTTAAATTTAAGAAGAAAAATGTTATAGACAATGAGAAAAATCAAAGTCATTTTAGTTTGAGACAAAATGACGTGTAGCGGCATCTATCAAGCTACGTAAGAACTTGTACGAAGCGAAAAATCCTGAATCGCGCAAGTGAAATTTTCTCCCTTTGGTGCGAGGAACAATGCACCGATCTATTCTTCTTAAATTTAAGAGCTCAGCTCTTGTCGGTGGAGCAATCGCCACTGTTCTCGATCTTCTGCCTTTTGTTTTACCTCTTGATACGAATCGCTCCTCACTTTTTCCTTCACTTGCTCTATAAAACTTCGATCTATTACTAGACCGTAAATAAAAAAAGTAAAAAAGCTTTGCCTATGCATATAAATTGTTTGAAAAAATGCGCTTAAATAAAATGCTCGTCTAAATTTCAGATAGTCACATTGAGTCTATTTCTTTATCAGATAATCCATCTATACTAAGGGCCTATTTTACCACCCCCCAGGAAGACCCCATGAAATTACATGGCAGATAATGTCACACACATTTTGTTCCACTGTTTAATTTATCCGGGGGTTAGCGACTATCTAAAGGTGGTGAAACAGGCCCCAAGAGACTTGTTGGCTCTGTCATTTGGATCACTTACTCATGATGAGCAGTTCAGCCCTGGTGCTCTTGACACCGGCGCGGTTGACAGCGCGGCACACGTACTCGTCAGCGTCTTCCCCGAACACGTCCATGACGGTCAGGAAGTGGTTGTCGCCCTCGCTCCAGATACGGTGGCGGGGTCCGTTCGTTATCTCGCGGGCACCTAGAAATAAATGATTTGAAATGTAGGTAATATTGGTAATATCGCCACGTTTGAAGTGGTAAGTTAAAGCGTATAGATATATCTGCATAATTTTTAGGGAATAAAACTTATAAACACACCATCACGCCTGTATTCCGCAAAGGGTGAAGCAATGGACACCCACATGTCACCGATATGTAATAGGGGGCGAGCCTATTGCCATTAATCGGGCACAAATCCAAAGTCCAAACTGAAAACTTTAATGAAATTCTCATATTTTATCCAATTCTCTAATTATTTTACGCCCGAACTGTCCCAAAATTGAGCAAAGGCCTCCCGCCTCTTTTTCCATGCCAGTCGGTAACCAGCGAATGTGGACCAGAACTTCTCATATTATATGAAAATCTTGTGAGGTCCTGAGTAAGATTCACAGATCGACCACTAAGTACTTAAATGACGTTAACTACTTACCTTTGTACCACGTGATGGTAGGCTTTGGCTGTCCAGTGATGGTGCACTGGAACTTGGCGTTGTGGTACTGAATGCAGTTGGCATTCTTCAGCGGCTTCACGATCTCTGGCGGTGTGGCGGCTAAAGAGATATAAAACTTATTAGTATTTTGACCTTGAATTAAAAAAGTAGCGAGAGAATGGTAGCATCTAAATCTGAAGACTGAATAAAACATTTCCTTTTTTGCCCATTTAAAAATGAAAAAAATGAAGGATAACAAAAGCTGGCCCCTACGAGACCAGGACCCTGCTAGGTCCTCTTCATATTACTTTTCTTTATGGTCCTCTTGTGCCTATATAGAACTCAATGAGAGAGAGAGAGGGCCTATAGAGTTCGACATACACCAATAACTTACCCATATCGCTTCTATGCATTAGTCATAGTCAGTTACTATTTCTATCATCCAATATTCTATAAAATCTAATATTGGCTTTAGTACCAACCTTTAGGATCGACGACCTTGACTTCCTGGCTGGCTGTGCTGGGTGGCGATAAACCGGCCTCGTTCTGTGCTGTCACACGGAACTCGTACTGGCGGCCCTCGATCAAGTTGGAGCAGTTCCACTGGTTTGGTAAGCACAGCGTCGGGTTCACCCGCTGCCAGGTCGAAGTGCCGACCTCGCGTTTGTCGATCCAGTAACCTGATGGAATACGTTTGGTTAATGCTGTGTAGGTGTTTTGACTGTTGACTTGAGTGTTTTTGACCCTGACCTAGCTTGATGGAAAGCAGAATATGGCTTCAAGGTGGAGAAGCCAATTCAGATATACAGATTTAAGTATAATCCTTTTGGACGTTGTAGAGTTAACAATTACCTTGTATTCTAGAGCCCCCATCGCTCTCTGGCTTTTCCCATTCCAAGTGGACGAAGTCTCCTCCGACCTCCAGGATCTTGGGGATGCCAGGAGCTGATGGTGGGTCGAATGGTGCTTTAGCCTGGGAAACAATATTTAATTTAGTATTAAATTATATTTGATATCTATATTATGAGTTGCAACTCAATGCCCGTAAAGAAAGAAGCTTCTTCAGATAAATAAAAGGATAAATTATGAAATATAGGTATGTAAATTAAGTATAATAGCATTACATCGTACATTTTTTTCCTATTGTGCTAAATGCACCCGCATTTACAAACACACATCAAACATACAAACTCGAAATAACTTTCTGTTAGCTTTTTAAATGTTTGCTCTGAGCAGGCGCAGCCGCAAATTGTTCTGACAGCACTTATCGAGTCCTTCGATAGTTTATGTTACTAATTATAAGCAATAACTTGACAAGACAAAAATCCTCACCTTAATCGGACTGACGCCTTCAAGCGCCGGCCCGATACCGTTCTCATTAGCCGCATGTATCCTGAAGTTATACTCTTGTCCTTCCGTCAAGCCCTGGACCGTGAACTTGGTGTCCCTGACTGAAGATGCGATGGTAATCCAGGCGGTTCCGGACGTATCGTTACGTTCGATGACGTAGTGGGTGACTGGCAGGCCTCCGTCGTATGTAGGCGGCTTCCAGGCCAAGGTGCAGGAGTGGCGGGAGATGTCCGAGGTCTCGAGAGGACCTTGAGGAGGTCCAGGCAGACCGGTGACGGTCACTGAGAATGTATCTGAAGTCTCGCCCGATTTGTTTGAGATTGAGATCTTGTAAATGCCTGTAGGATAAACAATATGATTTAGTTGTCACGTATAATCACAGCGACTGTACAAGTTCAGTTGTCATTGCTGTATGTTAATATTGAGTTATAATTAAACCGTTTCCCTTGTTTACGTATCTATAAGCGTCTTGTGGGAATATTTGTAATATTGAATTAGAAAATTGACGATATTAATAAATACTTTTTTATTGCCAATGCTTTTACTACTACTACTTACTACGATGAGCACATAGTCTATGTTTAAAAAGTATTTTATCGAGCAATACCCTATTATGACATAAAAAACGTAGAGTTTTATATTAGAAAAATCGCACAGAATTTTAGATATTTTAGATACATACGGTCGTCAATCTTTTTGCCAGTATCCGAACCAAGGCAAAAAAAAACTAAATAAACTGAATATTATAGTATTACTTTACTGTCGAATTCAGATACATCACTTAGCGCAATGAATCATTAGCTAATAGTGACCCAGTATATCTTAGTACACTTAGGCTGAGATTCAGAGAAGAGACTCAGCATGAACTTACGCTTCCGTATGTCAAATTGTAATGCAAATTTGACATACGGTCAAGTTTTACTTTACGCTGAGCATCGTCTCTGAATGTTAGCCTTACAACAAACTCAAACATGGTAAAAATAGGCCAAGATATAGTAGCCACGGTTTGTTAATGATTCATTAAAGTTAATTGACGTTTCTGAGTGCGGCCCTTTGCCTCTTAACTCACCCATATCATCCTTAGAGATATCCTTAATAAATATAAGCACGTAGTCGTCGAACACGGTGTACTTGAATTGCGGCGACTCGGTGAGCTTGTGGCCGTCCCTGGTGAGCGTGACGTCGGCGGGCTGGTCGCCGCTGTACAGGATCTTGATCTTGGTGTTGTCGTGCTCCGGCAGGTGCAGGTCGCCCGGCATGCGCGTGATGCGCGGCGGGTCTACACAACATATTGTGGTTAGTTTGAGGTACTATCGTTCTTCCTACTTTATCGACAGCTCAAGAAGGCCCCCTTATACCAGCATGATGTCTTAGGACAACAACAACAACCGTATTTTTTATAGTACGCAGTATAGGGCTCGTTAGCTATGAGCCTCTTTACTAGTCATATCTATGCTGATTGCGCTTTCAACGGTCAATCTATAGATTATATAATTCTTTGCGGTTGCGGTTACGCTTCGCGTTAAATACCCACATATATTAAGGCGCATTTTAATTTAATATTATGTATTAAATAGCTCCATACATTTTTAGTTGTTCGGTGTGAAATAAATAATATCACCATTATATTCTAAAGTCAAAATGTATTCTTTGTTTTTTCTTTCATTTTTGTTACATTGAAAGCCGACAATAACATAGTTGGTAAAAGAACACGTATTGAAAGAAAAGTTTTATAAACCCTATCAGAAGTTGAGTCATCAAAATGTTTAATTCCAATTAGACCTTTTAAATAAGTACTTTTATAAAGTAAAAATCGATACCCAAAAATGGATCTTATGGATGAGGGCTGGCAATGTAGCCGGTGTAAAATGCCCACTTACTTCCGATCTTAAGATGTCCAGTGCAGTAGATGAATCCAATGTTGTTGACTGCCTCGCACGTGTAGTCACCCTCGTCGGCCTCGGTGGCGGCCGTGATGTTCAGCTTCAGCGTGCCCTCGCGGGACTCCGATATGAACCTGGTACACACCGAAATAAGCCTTAGTCATCGAAAAGGCTAGATCATGCTTTTAGGTCGAAATAAATTAGCGGGGATATAAAGATGGGAAAAATATAAAATACAAGGTGGAAGGGACATCGACGCACAAACGTCGTGACAAGGTTTCACTCAAGGTCAAAAATAAAATGACCTAGTTCATTCATGTAGAAAATGATCGGTTATTACAGATATTGACATTTTTGAGCGCGCAGTGTATTGCTAAAAACTCGATTATAACGCTCCGCGGTGAATGTTATCACGCGCGCGATCCGAAATAAATGAAATAATGTCTATTTGATTATAAATCTAATTTGGGTAGATAGAAAAAATGTTTTTTTACACGTTCAAGTAAAAAAACACATCAGAAAAAATTAAAAATCTGATGGAAAAAAGTTACGGATTTCAACGCAGGAGGGTCCAGAATCATGTAGTGAACTCATGGTATTCGGATGTTCGTCGATGTCCCTTCCACCTTGTATGTACAATTCTCGCCGAACTTATTGTCCGGTTTGAAGTTGGCACGAGCTAACTTCAACCTGGCCTTAAAATTCGGAGATATAAATATTGGATCCAAATGCTTTAAAAGGACAGCCTACGACTTAAGCTTTCGTTTTTACAATCAATTTTTATTTCTACGATTCTTACAACCGGATTGAAGTCAGCTCTTGCCAACTTCAAGCCGGACAATAAGTTTGGCGAGAACTGCAGTCATAAATGTCCTAATGTAGTTCTTCGATCCAAGGGCGGAAATACCAATAACAGTTCGCTCGACCTGAGTATCGAAACAGAATAACAAGGTATTTTTATGTACGTGCGTAAATGAAAAAATAAAAATATGTACCTGGTGCCAAGTACGACCTCTCTGCCATTCTTGAGCCACCTGCCAGTGGGCACTGGGTTGCCAGTGGCCACGCACTCCAGCGTGAATGGTCTGCCCAGTGGGGCGCACAGAGTGGCGGGCAGCTGTTTCACCCATTCGGGCTTCGTGCCTCCCAACTCCTCGCCGGTGCGGACGGGAGTGGTGCAGCTTGAAGGCTCTGACTTGCCTGCGAAGTAAATATATATAATAAGTATTGGAACATAAGTGAAGTAGATTTTTTTGTATACTACAAGGGTGTCAAACAAGCATGCGGCCCGTTTGATGGTAGATGGTTACCGCAGACTATAGACATTTATAACATTTATAATAATTGTCAACCCTACAAAAACCTCTTAGAGGTTTATGGAGGATTCACTGCGCCGACAGTTTAAGGAAATAAGCTCTCTTGCTGCCAGCGCAACGCATCCTTAGAAGCAGCTTATTAAGCAGAAGAAAATTCTTATTGATAAAATTTGTGTTTTTTATAAGGTATCGATATTTTCACCCTTCTGTCTAAGAATTTTGCTTATTTGAACATACCTATGTTCATGCTGAATTCAGTTCTAGCTATATCTGCAGTTAGAGACGTATTTATAAGTATTTCTTTTTATTTTATACTAACTATTCCCCGTGGTTTTACTCGCGAGCATCTAGTTTTTCCTAATTCCGTGGGAAATTTCTTCTTAGATGCCTTGTAACGTCTAACGGATACCTATGTCTTAATGGCTGTGTGCAAATTTTGCGACCAATCTCTTCAGTGGATTTGTGCTGAGTTGATAGATCAGTTAGTCAGTCAGTTTCGTTTTATATAATTATACAGATTTCCTGTGGGGGACTCACCGGCAGAGTTGACGGCGACAATACGGAACTCGTAGTCGGCCTTCTCGTTGAGGTTCATTGCGGTGAATGTGGTGTCCTGGACGTTGTAGTCGTTGCACTTTATCCATACAGAGCTGCCAACGTCGCGACGCTCGATTATGTAGCCAGTCACGCGAGCACCTAGGGTAAAAACAGGGAGATTACATTATAGTATAAATATAGCTAAGGAAGTCACTATCAGAGAGAATCTTCTTTATGCATACGTCTGCCACCTGAGGAGACGAAAGGACTGAAATAGCACTTGCCTCCTCTCGCCCTTATGTCGTGGCTATGGGATTCGTGACAATTATCACAAAGAAGCACTGCTTCCGAAACTAGGTTAATTTAGTTTTATATAAGGTAAAAGTAACTTCTCTAATTATATGATGATTGAGAATAAAAATTCTGCCGTTTTTTTGGTTTAAAGGTTTGCAATACATTTGCAATATTGTCCATTTTATGAAACCTTTAAAGCAAAAAAACCTTTTTTTGTTTTTATATTCAGGGATTCTTTGGTAAAATTAGTTTCTTTCACCTCCATCATGTGCAGGCGGGTCCCAGGACAGGTCGACGTAGTTGCGTCCCACGCGCAGTACCCTTGGGGCGCGGGGCGGCGCGGGCGGGTTGGCGCGCCCGCGCACCTTGAAGCGCTGCGAGCTGCCCGAGTACTTGCTCCAGCCGGCCGCGTTCTTGGCGCGCACGCGGAACTCGTACTCGTGTCCTGGCTCCAGGTTGTATGCCTGGGAGCATTCAGTCATGTAAGTAAGCTGATCAAAATAGGGCTGTATGAAATTGAAGCTTAAAACGATATAGCTGCATTTGTGCTGTGCTTATTGTATAAAATTACAAGGTCAAAAATAGGCGCCATCATGTAATCATTTCTTGTAGTAAATTCAAGATGGATGGATGTTCATGAATGTCATGAAAACTTTGCATACCATGCAGAAAATATATAGTAGAGTATAGTAATTGATCTGTCACATTTTTCAGCTCTCACCGATTCATCGGAAAAATATAACTTTCCTTCTTGTAATTAAATATGCTCGGACTCATAAAAGATGGTATAACTACTAAAACTGTGTCTGGAGTTTTATCTTCTCTGGACGTCAATATCTGATAACTAAACTCACCTGGTAGGTGCAGTCCTTTACGAGATAATCTGCGCCGTTCCAGACTCCGTCCTGGACGTCCCTGTATTCGATCTTGTAGCCCTGAATGCGAGCGCCGCCGTCCGACCGCGGCCGGTCCCAGATGAGGGTGGCGGTCGAGCCGTCCCACTCCGTCACGCGAGGCACTCCCGGCGGGTCCGGAATTGTGAATGGGAACTGGACGAACAGTTTTTTGTTGTTACTGTGTTATTGATGTGCATTAAAGCGTAGGCAATCAGGCAATAATAGCAGGCGAAACCTCCCCTATATCGTAACAAGATATAACGATTGAAAAAAATATTCTGACATGAATTATGACGTTGAAATATACAAAAGATGGAAATATATCCAAGTTTTAAAATGGCCCAGATTCCTTTTTTGGCATTACATGTCAGAGACAGCGAATGATATATTTTAAAACTTGGATTAGCTTAGTATTATGTATGGATATACAATTATACTAAATATTTAACCACCTTGTATCAACAACATACCTCAAGCACTAATGCACCTTTTATTTGGTTCAAATTTTAGGACCAATAAAAAATATAATTATCAATAAGAGCTCGTTTATTACTATTTTATTGTATCAAAATAATGATTAGCTTTACATACCTTAGCAGTAATAGGATCTTCCATAGCCAATGGCTCGGAAACACCGTACTGGTTCTCAGCGCGAACGCGGAACCAGTACTTGCGGTTCGGTTCCAGGCCCATGACATTGTAGTGGCAGTTGCGCACGAATGATGAGATCTTTGACCATACCTGTATATAAAAAAAACCTTTGAAATATCAGATATTTAAGCCTTAGGCTGCTTATTCTTAGTCCGAGGGAAACTCCTTTAGTTCAAATTGCCAACGCGCGAATGCATGGTGTTTTAGTATGCGGTCCTTCTTTGTAAGATAGACAGATTCAGATAGATAGATTCACTTCTTCCATCGAAAAGAGAGAGGCCTTTAAGTCCAAATCTTCTTTTTAAAGGTAGTGGACGAAGATAACAATATAAGATTAAGGACTGTAAAATAATGCGTACTCCGCTGTTGTCCATCTTCTCCACCACGTAGTTGGTGATGGGGGAGCCACCGTCGTCTAGCGGTGATTTCCATGACAGCGTGCAGGTGTCCGGAGTGATGTCGTAAGCATCTAGAGGTCCTTGAGGCGGTGATGGCCTGTCTACGACCAGCACCTGGAGAAATGGATTTATGGATTTGTAGAAAACATTATGGATGGATTGATGGATGGATATATGGATGGATGGATATATCTATACTATTATAAAATTGTAAAAAAGTCGTGTCTGTACATTGAAGATATTTAAAAAAAACAATTGGGTTAGAGTATATAAACGATCGCGAACCCCAAAATGTGATTTTTAGAATTCTCGTCTGTTTGTCTGTTTGTTAAGGGTTGACGCTAAACCTACTGAATAGATTTGAATTTTGTGTTAACTGTTGTAAAGCATAATTAACAATAATTTGAATTTTTCTGTACACAGGTGCTAATAAATTGAAGACTGAAAGTGAAATAATTCAGCAACACCAAAGAATGAGTCTATTAACTTTTTTACATGTAGTTTCTGTCATAGGAAGGCTCTTTTTATTAATGTTCTAAGAGGTAACATAAAATACCAGACATTAGTTTGTGTCTTACTCCCACTATGCCAATTAAATAATGGATCGTTTCTTACCCTGCATGTAGCACTGTCGGATCCTTCGCTGTTCACCAGCTGAATGGTGTAGGATCCTGTGTCAGACCTCTTCGCGGGAGAGTTGTGGAATACAGTGTCCACATCGGATGTGACGAAACGGATGCGGTTGTCGGGGAACACTTCCTCGTTGTTTATTATCCATGATACCTGGACAAGTAAGAATGAAAATTGTTTGTTGAACAACAAAACCAGAGAGTGGTTTAAATATAATTAATATCGTATAAAAATAGGTAGCAAAAAAAATAAAACTGTAAATAAGCTCACCTTTGGCCTTGGGTTGCCAGTAAACGGCACTGTAATCTTGATCTCCTCTCCAGCAATAACTGTGATGTCCCTAAGGCTGAGGTCACTGGTGATCCTCGGCGAGTTGGGCGGCGCGCAAGCTCTGATGGCATCAGAGCTGGCGGACCATGGTCCCTGACCAGCAGCATTCACCGCAGATACACGGAACTCATATTCATGGTTCTCAATCAGTCCAGTAACCTTGTAGGTAGTGTCAGGAATGTGTGCGTGTGACGCCTTTGTCCATTTGTCTTCGGTGATGAGGCGCTTTTCGACGATATAGCCTGTGATTGGCGATCCACCGTCGTGACGTGGCTTGGTCCAGGTGATGGTGATGGAGGACTCTGTCGTCTCCACAGAGCGAGGCGCTCCAGGCGCTCCAGGTGGGTCGAATGGATGTCTGGCCTTAATTGGCTCAATGGTCTGAGCTGGGTCAGATTGACCGTACTGGTTCTCAGCCATGACCCTGAATTCGTAGTCCCTTCCTACTGTCAAGTTCTTCACGCGTAGGAACGGAGTGGTAACATACCCTGATACCTTGGTCCAGTTGGCAGTTCTGCCTTCGCGTTTTTCAACGACATAGTTCGTGATCTCACCGCCACCGTTGTCTTTCGGCGGGTTCCAGTATAACGTAAGGGCTTCGCCTTCGAACTCGTCAGCCCGCAGATTCTCTGGTTTGCCAGGCCTGTCCAAAACGCGAACGTTGATGGTCGCTGTGTCGTAACCAGATGGGTTACGGAGTTGCAGACGGTATTGACCACCATCTGACCTCTTCGCGTTCTTAACAACAAGAGACGCGGACTCCGGTGTGATCTTCTGGAATATTCTGGAGTCGCCTTCAACGTCGAGCAGGTTGTCATCAGCAAACCATGAGGCGGTTGGCTGCGGGAAGCCAGTGTATGGTACATGAATGGAGAAGTCTTCTCCAGCACGCACAGTAATGTCTCTGACTCCTCCAAGGTCCATGCAAGGTTTGTTTGGCTGTTCAGCAATGGTGATGTCGCTTGTCGGCTTGCTTGGGTCTGATCGGCCAACGTCGTTGACGGCGATAACCCTGAACTGGTATTCGGCTCCTTCCTTAAGCTTGGGCACGGTGTGTACCAGGCTTGGGATAGGAACATCGTTAACATCCTTCCAGTCCTTATCGTCCTTGCCCTTCTGTTGGATGATGTAGCCCTTGATCTTAGCTCCACCATCGCTCTTAGGTGGCCTCCAGGATAGTGTAACCGAGTCCTTGGTGACCCTGTCAGGTTTAGGTGCTTCAGGCGGGCTTGGTTTAAGACGCTGCGTCTGCGCCGTAATAGGTTCAGTAGGCTTGCTAGGCTTTCCAGGTCCGGCCTCGTTGACGGCGATGACGCGGAATTCATAGCGGTTACCTTCGCGAAGGTCGGAGACAGTGTAACAAGTGTTTGGTGTTGGGTAGTTGTTAACTTTAACCCAGTCTCCTCCACGTTCCCTCTTTTCGACATAGTATCCAGTGATGGGTTTGCCACCGCAGTCCTTTGGTGGGTCCCATTCGAGGGAACAGCTGTTGGAGCTGTATCCAGTAATCCTTGGAGTGTCAGGTGCATCTGGCGGGTCGAAGGGTGACTTAGCTACGATGGGCTTGCTCTCCAATGGGTCAGAAACACCGTACAAGTTCTCCGCACGTACTCTGAACACGTATTTCTTGCCTTCTGTCAAGTTCTTTACAGTGAACGAGCACTTGGGGCAGAAGCCGGCGACTGTGCGCCAGTCGTTGACTCCAAACTCAGCAACTTCGACCACATATCCGGTGATTTCACTGCCGCCATCGTCAGTAGGTGGTTGCCATGATAGGCTGACAGCATCATGAGTAACGGGCTGGCAAAGGAGAGGTCCTTTAGGCACTCCTGGTTTATCAACAACGATGACTTCAATGTCAGCGGAGTCTTTGCCATGGGCATTGGATGCTGTGATGGTATATTTGCCAGCATCTTCACGAACTGATTTCTCAATGCTAAGCTTGGTTTCATCAGCCTTGGTCTCAGCGGATAACCTGTGCGAAGGTACAAGAGGAACTGATCCCTTTGTCCAGGAGATGGTCGGTGTGGGCGCACCGCTGATTGGAATGTTGATATTGATAGGTTCGCCTGCCCTGACCTTGATCTTCCTGCCGATCAGGTGGTCTAACCTGAGTTTCGGGCTCTCCTTCATAGGTTTAGCGATGAACACATTAGATTCATCGGAAGGCTGTCCAGGGCCGGCAGCGTTGACTGCAGACACCCTGTATTCGTACTGGTGACCTTCCTGTACCCTTTCGTCCCTATATTCGTTGAGCCTGACAGGTTCCTTATTCATTTTGATCCAGCGGCCAGTAGCCTTGTCTCTCCTCTCAACATCGTAACCAATAATGTTGGATCCTCCGTTGGAGATAGGAGAAGACCATCTGATGTTGATGTGGTCTTTGTCTGCGGATACCAGCTCTGGTTTGCCAGGCTTGCCAGGTACAGTGTACTGGTTTTTGGCGACAATTGGTTTGTCTGTCACAAGCGGTTCGGAGCGTCCCTGAAGGTTTTCAGCGAATACCCTGAACTCGTACTGCGTGCCTTCTGACAATCGAGGTACGGTTGCGTGGTTGAACTTGGGGTTGATGTAGGTGACAGCTGGTACCCATCCACCACCGTGTGTAAGATCACGCTTCTCAATGACGTAAGCAGTAAGCTCACTGCCGCCATTATCTTTAGGCGGTTTCCATGACAACGTGACAGACTGTGCTGTAATCTCTTCGTAGACGAACGGAGGCTGTGGTGCTCCGGGCACATCCAAGACTATAACTTCGAAGCTGCCTTCATCAGTTCCAGAATCATTCTTCAGCTTCAGCGTGTACTTACCAGCGTCTGAACGCTTGCAGTTTACAGTGTGAATGATAGTATGGTGACCAACAATCGTGACAGTAGTCCTCTCATTGGCCACAACGGGCTTTCCGTCACAAGTCCATGTGACTTCAGGAGTTGGCTCTCCGATGAAGTCGACATCCATGTGGAAGATGAGTCCAGCCTTGATGCGGATCTCCTTGAGTGGTGTAAGGATCTTAGGCGCCACAAATCTGTCCTTAGCGGTGACGATGTCAGAAGGCTCACTTGGCTCCGACTGTCCGGCCTGGTTGACGGCGATGACGCGGAATTCATAGTCCTGGCCTTCAGTAAGATCAGGTACGGTAGCCTTGGTCTTGCTAGGAGGAACGTGGACAGCATTTACCCAGTAGGGGCTGCCCTTCTCCTTCTTTTGGATGATGTAACCAGTAATAGGCGAACCACCGTCAGACTTGGGTTTCTCCCATTCAAGATCAACATGGCTCTTGCTCCAGTCAGTAGCTTTAGGCTTGCCAGGAGCGGTGGGCTCATCAAACTCATTCTTGGCTACGATAGCACGGTCTAACTCCAAAGGTTCAGATTGACCTATCGCGTTAACAGCGCTAACTCTGAACAGGTATTCCTTCATGTGGATCAATCTTGTCACTTGGTGTGACAGGAACGTGCTCATACCAGCATCAGACCAGGTACCACGAGTCAGATCCATCTTCTCAATAACGTAGTGGAGGATCGGTGATCCACCATCATCCAAAGGTACCTTCCATGATAACGAGCATGAGTCCTTCGTGACGTCAGAAACAACCAAAGGTTTCTCAGGTCTCGAAGGTTTGTCGAGGACGGTAACTTGGGCTGCAGCAGAGCAGACTCCAAGGTCGTTCTTCAAGGTCAGCTTGTAAACGCCTCCATCAGCGCGGACGGAGAATGGAATGTCTAGAATGACCCTGTTGTGTAAAATCTGGATGTCGATCCTGTCTGATGGATGGACTACCTTGCCGTTGATCTGCCATTCGACTGTTGGTTTAGGTGATGCCTCCATCGGGATCTCGTATTGGATCCTCTGGCCAGCCTTGACAGTCTTGTCTGCCAACAGCATCTTGTCAAAGTGTGGTGCGCAGAACCTGGCCTTAGCCACTTGTGGTGTCGATGCGTCACTTGGTTCTCCATTTCCGGCCTTGTTGACGGCAATAACTCTGAACTCGTACTCCTCACCTTCTTGAAGGTTGGGAACGGTCGCAGTGGTTTGGTTTCCTGGTACCGTCGCAGCGACTTCCCAAGGTCCGTACTTCTTCTTAGCCTCGATGACGTAGCCAGTGATGGGTGAGCCGCCATCTTTCTTCGGCGGTACCCATTCGAGGTCCATATGGTCTTTGTCCCAGTCCTTGACGACCGGTGTTCCAGGTTTGTCTGGAGTGCCGTAAGGGTCTTTAGCGGTGATTGGCTCTTGACCAACAAGAGGTTGCGATTCTCCGAGTTTGTTGACAGCGCGTACGCGGAAGTTATAATCATGACCTTCGATGAGGTGGTCAATCCTAATGCTGCAGGACTGGACCTCTCCGGCTGGGATCCAGCGCATGTTCTCTTGGTCCATCTTCTCGACGACGTAGTGCGAGATTTCTGCACCACCGTCATCCTTGGGCGGTCTCCAGCGCAGTGTGCAGCCGGATTTGGTGATATCATCAGCGCGAAGTGGACCTTCAGGCGGTGTTGGCACATCCATGACTAGAATCTTGACAGTCGCTGAGTCTGTACCATTGATGTTTCTAGCTTTAAGAGTGTAAGTTCCAGTGTCGGCCCTCTTGGCGTCAATGACGCGGATTTTAGTGCTGTGAGAGTCGCTAACAATCTTGATCCTATCAGTGTTCATGATGAGATTATCACCGTTGAACCATTCCTTGGTAGGAGTGGGTTCACCAGCAACCGGCACGTCCAGGTCGAAGTTTTGTCCGACCTTAATCTTGATGTCGAACATGAAGTTTCTGTCAATCTTAGGTGGTAGGTTCTTCGGTCTAGCAAGATGTGGTGCGGTGCCATCACTGGGTTCACCTTTACCAGCTTTGTTGACGGCACGGACGCGGAACTCGTATGTATTTCCTTCGATAAGGTCCGGAACCTTTCCGGTAGTGACGTCACCCTCGATCTGTGCGCATTCTTCCCAGTCGGGGGCGAAGCGATCCTTCTTTTCAATGACGTAGCCAGTGATAGGTGCTCCACCATCGGTCTGTGGCCTGGTCCATTCAAGCTCCACGAAGTCTCTGTCGAAGTCCTTGATCTTCGGGGTTCCAGGCTTGCCGGCGACGTCGAACGGATTCTTGGCTTCGGTAGCGTGTGGTGTGGTAAGAGGCTCGGATTTGCCTTGCCTGTTGAAATAATTAATAATTATAATTATTGCGTTCTTTTTTAGAATATCGACGGATACATAAATGTAGTCTCTTATTGGGTAAAAGTTGTTACAAGTTGTAATAGAGATCAATTTAGTCAGCTCATTGCTATCTAAAAATTATTCAATTACATCACATAGAAATACATTTTGGTAAATGTACCATTTTAGTTTTATACTGCCTTTTACACATTACTAAAAACTATATCATTCAAAAATAGTCTTCATTTTAAGAACTCTGCAATTGTTGGAGCAATCGCTACTATTCTCTGCCTTCTGTTTTACATCTAGATACGACCCACAAAAATAATCTACTGTCGAATGAATACACACCTGTTAACAGCCCGTACTCGGAACTTGTACTTGTGTCCGGGCGTGAGGCCGTCGACGGCCAGGCTGGTCTGCGGCCCGTCGGTCTCCCCGGCGGTGACCCAGCGGCCGGTGGCCTCGTCCATGCGCTCCACCACGTACTTCTCGATGGGCTGCCCGCCGTCGTCTGAGGGCGGGTTCCACGACAGTTTTGCGCCGTTGGCATGGACATCGGACACCTGAGGATAAAAGAGGTTTTAATACAAGAATAACTTAAATTAAACAATAAGGACCTGTTTCACAGCTTACTGATAAGTTCCCGTTAAATTACTTGGCAGATAATTCCATACAAATTGTGTTCCATTTATGATTTTATCCTACGGTTAGCGGCTATTCCAGAGGTGGTACAAGCAGCTCTTAATCTAATAATCTGAGCGTATTTAAGCTGCTAGATCTTCCGGTCGCAGACCAGGCATTTCTATGCTGTTTTCTTTACTTATTTTTTTTTATTATCAACTTTGTTTATGTGTCTGATATGTAGTCTTCAGAGTAAATTATCGCTTTTATCAGCACCAATAATATTTACAAACCTTGAGTGGTCCTCCAGGCGGGCTGGGCACATCGAGTACGATGACCTCGACCTCTGCCACATCCTTGCCGTTGCTGTTCTCCGCCGTGATGGTGTAGCGGCCACTGTCTCCGCGTTTGGCCGCCTTGCAGTTAATCTTGGTGTTGTAGTCTGAGTGCTGTACTTTGACGTCACCGCCAGATTTGACCTCCTTCTTGGCCAAGAACCATTTGGTTTCAGGCATTGGCTCTCCAGATACCTATAGAGCAGTAAGTTAGCAGCAAGTAAGTTATAAGTAGGGTTGTACAGCAACTTTATAGGTATGTAAGTAAAGAAGCCTTACCAAAGAGTTTTCTCCAGAGCAAGCATAAAAATTATAATTGTTTAAACTCATTGAATAAAAAAACAATACATATTTAAAAAAAGACCCGAAGACGGTTTCTTTAAAAATGAACTTTCAATTTTAGGGATGATTTTTTAAAAGTCCAATAACTTTAATCATAATGGCTAGCCATATCTGACTAATAAAATATCCAGCCTTCTAGTATCATTGAATTCCCCCACTCTGCGTAGAGCAATTTGACAAAATGTTTTTTTTTATGGGACACTTCCATAAGACAACGTATTTTCTCCTAGAAAGAACAAATAATAATAATATTTGTACTGACCTTGACATCGAAGCCGAACTTCTGTCCGACCTTGATCTTGATGTCGATAAGGTTGGTCCTGTCGATCTTGGGCGCCAGGTTCCTGGGCTTGGCCACGATCGGGTGTGTGCTGTCGCTGGGCTCTCCTGGGCCAGCCTTGTTCACGGCACGGACCCTATGAGGATATTGGGTTTAATATCATGTGGCCAGTAAAAAGTACATATCTCAATGTCACCAAGGTAGTGACTATATATGGAAGAAAACAGATTAAAACGGTTTATCTATCTGTCCCTCTTCTGGTTTCCTCCAGTCTACCATGCAGGACTATTAGTCTGTCCTGAATTAGTACACATAGGGCTCTTTTTCATGGCTGTGTATTCTGTTTTTATTGGGTCATAGATTTGAAGACCATGTAAGAATATAGCCTCTTGACCAAAAGGCTTAAATCTGCTATTTAATTATTTGCAATACTGATAACTTAACGCTTTTTGACAGTTATTTGTTTATGTAGAAAAACTCAAAGGTGCTCATATCTGTCATTGACATTTTAGCTTTGCGTTGTCTTCCCAATTATTTTAAAATGTTGAACATGAAATTGATCACGCACCAACTGATTTTGTAGGCAAACCGATTTTGATACAATAAAATTTGAGCTCGACTTCTTTTCTGATTGCTATAACTATCCTTCTTTCTCTAATATTTAATCTAGATGACCAACCTGAACTCATAAGTCTGTCCCTCAATAAGGTCGGGCACGGTGCAGGTGGTCTTATCCGCGGGCACCTCGAGCGCCTTCTCCCAGTTGCCGAACTTGTCCTTCTTCTCCACGATGTAGCCCTCGATGGGGGCGCCACCGTCTTCGCGCGGCGGGGTCCACTTGAGGTCCACGTGGTCCTTGTCCCAGTCTGTGACTGATGGTGTGCCTGGTGCGCCTGTGGTATAGATAAAATAGGCTTTAGTGTTAGCAATAACTTGAGCAGTTAAAATGTTATTTTTACAGCGTATACTTATGCAGGATAACTGCCTCGTTAGCCCAGTGGTCTTAAACGCAACTGCTACGCTCGAGATCATGAGTTCGATTCCAGTGTTGCTCCAGTGTTCCAGCAGTGTTAAGGGTTTTCTCTATAAAATTTTCAGTACAAGTTCGGAGTTTGGACAGGGGGCACCTACGTAATAGGGGGCGACGCTATTGATGCCATTAACTGGGCCCAATTTTAAACTCCGAGCTGTTACTGAGAATTGCATAGAAAAACCTAAACCTACTTATCGCTTAGGATGTTCCGGGAATCGAACCCAGGTCCTGTATTCAGTACCTAGTTGAAGTTGGACCACTAAAGTAATAAGGTTTATTTATTATTTTTTAAGGTTTATAAATATTATTATTTCGGCAATAACAATGACGAAGACATCTACTCACCAGGTTCGTCGAAGGGATTCTTGGCGACGATGGATTCTTCGGAGACCAGAGGCTCCGACTCGCCCTCCGAGTTAACGGCAGATACGCGGAACTTGTACTCCTTGCCAGGAGTCAGACCAGTCACGTCGCATTCTGTGGAAGAAAACATTTATTTAGTTAATTGCATAAAAATAGATAGCGACTTTGTGGTATACTATGTACAGTCAACAAAAAAGATAAGTTTACAGGCAATCTGTGTTTCGGATAGTGATAGCTATATACCTAAATATTTTTACTTCCAAAGATAGACAGATACCTAAATATTTTTACTTCCAAAGGGTTTGGTACGTAGGCAGTTAACAAAACCTGCGTTTGGATACATTATGCGTAATACATTAATCTTTGTCAAAACACAGGCGTTATTATCTCCCTGTATACTTTTTTGTTGACTGTACCAAACAGGGAGATTCTATACTCACTAGGCTCATCGGATCGTGCACAAGGCACCCAGCATCCGGTCTCGGTGTCCAGTTTGTCGATCTGGTAGTACTCGATAGGAGCACCGCCATCGTCCTTCGGTCTCTTCCATTTGAGAGTAGCACCCTCTTTGTGGACGTCCGAAATCTAGAAAAGATTTAAAAAACATCACAATCAACTCTTTTACTATCCCACTGCTGGGCAGGATTCTCCAAACAGAACGAGAGGAGTTATAGACTGAGGAAGAATGTTGCAACCCACATGTATAAGCCAACATGGTGGACCATCCATCCATCTCTCATAAACTAAAAGGAGGACCCATGAAATAGTAACATGCTACATTATTACATTTGAGTGGTAGAACTTTGCTGATGCATGATGCACGAGTCTGGGTACTACCGTTGTATGTAATCAACGGTGGTACCTAGTACCTACCCCAGACTAGATCTAGACTAATGCATCAGAAAAGTGAGCTAATAATGTGTTACCATTATTGTGCTCCGATTTGAAGGTAATTATTGAAGCTATTGAAATTAACGGGCAAATGAGACTTATCAAGACGAGCTAATGGCGCCATTTGCGACTTGGTCAATGCAAACCTATTGGCTGAACGCTTTTTGACATAATTGCTAATGTCAAAATATATAGATTGCTTGTCGTAGGAAAAGTAGGAGGTTATTCGTATCTAGTTCAGCTTTTCGTTCCGATTATTGCTATAATCCGCGTGGAACTAATTGGCCACGCCTTAGGTATGTGAGCAGTTGGACGAAGGCGCGGGGGCACTTGTTTTCATTCACAGTAACTCGCCGCCTCACCCCCGTCTCTACCTAAGGCGAGGCCAACTAGTTCCGCGCGGACTATAGCGTCTATGTTACCGCATACCATCAAGCTGCCCATAATAATATGGTTGTTTATCATGTCATCACAATAAAAATTATAGTGTCGGGTGTATTAAACCAGAAGACGCAGGTTCGAGTCCTGCCCGCGAGTCGAATTTTTCCTTCATTAAAATAACTAGTAATTTTAGCATGGAAAATGCTGAAAAAAATACAAAAAGATGATAAAGATTGGATTGCAATGTTTCCCTACCTGTAACGGTCCCTCGGGTTTCAGCGGCTTATCAGTGACCACCACGTTGATGGTGACCTGGTCCTTGCCGCTGGAGTTGACAGCAGTTACGGTGTACTCTCCAGAGTCATCGCGTCGCACTGGACGGATGACCAGCTTGGTGAAGTACTCCGGACTGTCGATCATCACCGCCTTCGATGGGCGGAGAGGCATGTTCTGGTATCTGCAGGGAAATTAGCTTAATTAGAATCTGTTAACGAACTCAGAAAGGTTTCATTGGACTTTAAAGTAAAATGTAAACATTGTTGAAGATATTGAAACTTAACCGAAGAGACGCAGATTCGAACCCGCCGTTAGATCGTATATTTATTTCACAAAAATTTGTATGTTTAAAATTTTAATATTCAAGGAATTTCTCGGATTAAATACCACGAAAACTTTCTCGGATAAGAAAAGCCTGTACAGGTACAATAATTTTAACAAGGACTTACAAATGTGATATTTTCCTTACCTCCATTCAACAGCTGGTGCCGGTTCTCCAGTGATAGCGGCCTCCAGCTTGAGCGTGGATCCAGCGGAGATGGTGACGTCTCTCAGGTGGCGCCTGTCGATCTTAGGCGCCAAGAACCGCGGCTTGGCCAGGAAGTTCTTGCTGGCCTCTGAAGGCTTGCTCTGACCAGCCTTGTTGATGGCGATCACACGGAACTGGTATTCATTGCCCTCGATCAAGCTGTTCGAAGAAAAAGAGAATTTAGAATAGTTTAAACCTGACTGTTCGAGATGCGGCGATTATTCCACCAACAAGAGCTTATAAGCTCTTATATTGGAAAAATGAAGAAGAAAGTGAAAATACGGGAATTCTGTCACATTTTGCATAATTCTCAAAGTCTCTGAAGTTTTGTAAGAAATTAACAGCGATAAAAGAATCTTACCCATTGACAGTAGCAGTAGGTGTGGGCGTGTGCGTCTCCACGGCCTTCTCCCAGAGCGGGCTGTACTTGTCCTTCTTCTCGATGATGTACCCGATGACGGGCGAGCCGCCGTCCGACAGCGGCGGCTCCCACTTGAGGTCCACGTGGCTGGCCGACCAGTCGTCCGGCACCGGCGCGCCGGGGGCGTCCGGGGTCGCTGCGGGGAAAACGGTTCGTTACGATGGATAGATGAAGGTCGCTGAGAGCCATTGGATGCTTGGATGTGTCATTAACCCATTAACTGTCCCTGGGCACGGATCTCCTTTCAATATGTTAGGGATTAGGCCATAGTCCACCACACTACCACCACAGGTTGACCTAATGCGGGTTAGTAGACTTTACATGCCGTCAAGAAAATCTCTCAGGCATGCAAATTTCTTCACGACATTTTCGTTCACCGTAAAGCGAGTGATTATTCCGCACATGATTTCGAAAAGTCAAGATACTCAAGACCTTTGACTTGGCAGTCCAGTGGTCATACCCCTAGGCTATCACTGCTCAAGGCTTAGATGCGGGCGACATATATCTGTTCTTTATATCAAGCTATTAAAATAGAGTACATTTTAACAGGTGGACTTCCTAGGATGCCCCTAAACCATCTTTTTATGTAAAGCAAATTCACAAATGCGGCGGTGTCAGCGCCGGAGATCATTATAAAAATTTTAATAGGTAGAAATGGTACCTACGTTTATGTAAATGTTTGGGTGTTGACCAAATAAGTTAGTTTTTGCTTTCTTTACATGGATAAAATCAATTAGGAACAACTCACTGAATGGATCCTTGGCGACGATGGAGCCGAATGTCTCCAGTGGCTCCGACTCGCCTTCCTTGTTCAGCGCCTTCACGCGGAACTTGTACTCGTGACCAGGGATAAGGCCATCGACCTGATGACAAACAGCAAAGAGTTTAAATTACAGCATAATAATTATTAACTTGATTTACATGGCGAAGAATAGTTTCTGGTGGTAAAACTAGTGACAGGAATTATCATTATAAAACGCGCGACTGCTACGCTCGTGGGCAAAGTGTTATTGGGATTTTCCATGAAATTTGCAGTAGCAGCTAGGAGTTGGGATTTGTGCCCGGTTAGTGGCAATACGCTCGCCGCTCACATGGGATCTAAACACATCGCGAACTGTGGGTGTACATTTTGTACACCTCTACCTAATGATTCGAAGAATACAGGCCTGGGGCTGTATTGTGAAGCATTAGAGCCGTCTCCGTTGCAGTGCGAGAGAGAGATGCTGCTATACAAATTGGGTAGCAGATACATAACAATGGTGGCCTTAGCACTTTATAATATGGCCCGTAATGTATGTTTAAGGAATATCCAGATATAAAGCCTACCTCCATCTCTGGCACGTTGCCGTGGGTCTTGCCGACGGGCAGCCAGGTGCCGGTCTCGGTGTCGTACTTCTCCACGAGGTACGCCTCGATGGGCTCGCCGCCGTCGTCCTTGGGCCGCTTCCACTTCAGCGTGCAGCCATCCTTGTGGATGTCTGACACTTCCAGAGGACCCTCGGGCTTGTCGGGTTTGGCTGGAGGAAGAATATTATAAGGTAAATATTTATACAGATGGACTGAACCTCAACACAAATAAAAATGAAGTTTGTATAATTCCAAATTAAAACTTGTTTCACGGTTTCATTTTCAAAACACATCTATGCTAAATAGGAATTATGTCGTACAAAATATTCGAATGATCAGCAATCTCTCCCAATAGTATTTGCGTAGAAGCTTCGGTTACATTATTATTATATAATTTACCTTACATTGTTTAACTGTGCATCGTAGTATGATGGAATTGATGTTTCGAAACGATGGTTCATCATAAAAACCACAAAAAATATATCGTGAAAAAGTCCAGAAAATAATACATATTACGTATGGTAGCGGTCATATTAGTCCATTACCATTTTTACAAGTCTATCGCATGAAACAAGTTTCACTTACGATCATTTTCTATAACAAACATTTTGCATACATAGAATATCTCGTATATCGTACTCTTTCATAATTATCTAGTCGGAAAGAGAGTGATGTAATGATCATTCAGTGCTGTGATGTTGCGACGGCGTATTATGACAGTGGTATTAAATTTCAAATCACTAAGTATATTTATGTAAACGCGCAGTAACGTGCAGCCAAATAAGAACCTTGATATGATAATGGACTTATAAATATAAACCTTAGACATCTTTCACAGCACCATCCAGTCCCAAACTAAGCAGAGCTTGTAATATGGGTACTAGACAATGGATATAATACTTATACACTTTTTTTTGTAAATACATACTTATAATATGCAAGAAACACCCGGACAAACAACAAACCTAAGTTCATCACATAAATGTTTGTGTCTTGTGGGAATCGAACCCACGACCTAGTGTCCAATCAAAACCAGTTTCAATTAAAACTATACACATCATTCACACGATAATTTAAACTTTTTTGAGCTAAGGAAAGCCAATGGGAAACATAATTTTTTAAAAGAAAAAAAAAACCTAATCAGTCCTCATTGATTCGATCAATTATCTTTAAAAGGGCGTGTTTAAACACATTATAATTATCGTCGCAGATACCTGTTTCAGAGCAAATAGAATTGTATTGTCTACACATTCGTGAAATTGGGTTGTTGTATGAAACATTATTATTACTATGGGTTAAAGTAAATAGTTGTGGCGTGCGCACGGATCGTGATGGAACTGTGGTGGGACGAGGTGTGTGTTGTCCCTCGCACCAAAGGGAGGATCCTCCGACCAGGCGGTGTTATGCCTGGCGGGCCACTGCCCGACGGTTGATGTCGGGCGGTTATATATATGCAAGTTGCACGGTAAACTTCACTTGCGCGATTCAGGATTTTAGCTTCGTAGAAGTTCTTATGTAGCGCGTTAGATGTCGCTACATCACTCCAGTAAACTTCACTTGCGCGATTCAGGATTTTAGCTTCGTAGAAGTTCTTATGTAGCGCGTTAGATGTCGCTACAGAACCTTAAAGTTTAGCATTTCAACAAGCTGGCTATCCATTGAACTGGTCACAATTATGACCTCTTACTGTACGTAATACTTACATGTGACAATAATCTCGAGTTCGGCGGTGTCCTGTCCGTATTTGTTGACTGCCTGTATCTTGTACGTGCCCGAATCCTTGCGGCGCGGGGACGAGTGCTGGTACTTGCTCAAGTATGGTACGTTCACCACTGCAATACAAACGTTCCACTTTGAAATAAGATATTATTAAGGATTTTTTGCATGCTTTATTTAAACAGATTCAATGGCAATGTGATGTAATGTGCCTGAAAACAACACCTATATGATTTTAGCACTGGTAATTTTTTTTCAGATTCAAATCGATTTTTTAGATTTCAAAATAGTTTTCAGAGGGTTTTTTTTTTATTTTTATTTTACATAATGATAACACCTTTTCAATCGGTTGTACTGCAGTTATCTATACTAATATTATAAAGAGGAAAGATTTGTTTGTTTGTTTGTTTGTTTGTAATGAATAGGCTCCGAAACTACTGGACCGATTTCAAAAATTCTTTCACCTTTGGAAAGCTACATTATCCCCGAGTAACATAGGCTATATATCATCACGCTACGACTAATAGGAGCGGAGTAGTAATGAAAAATGATGCAAAAACGGGGGAAAAAATTATAAGACCACGCGGGCGAAGCCGCTGGCGGGAAGCTAGTTCATTATAATGCTTTCGTATTATAGTTGATATGCGTTTCTTCATGATACATAATCTTCATAAATTGCAGCTCATCAAACTTGAATATATTCAACTGTGTGGGAGATACCAGACTTTCCTAAAGCCGCGTACGCATGAGTGAACACGAACATAGCGGACACAAATATCAAACTGGACCATTTGGTTCGTAAGTATGGACATGGAGTGTTCAACGGTCGTTAGTGGTACGCACGTGCGAACAAAGTTGTTGCGTATGCGACAAGTTTGAACGTGCGTACGCAGCCTGTTTCACAGCTTACAGATAAGTAATACAAATTTTGTTCCTTTTTATAATTTATTCGGTGTAATCCAGAGGTTGTGAAACAGGCCCTTAATATTGCAATGTCTGGCAGAACTTACACTTGAGCCCGTTGCCGCTGGAGACGGACTTGCCGTTGAGGGTCCAGGTGACGTCGGGCGCGGGCTCTCCCGACACCTTGACGTCGAGCGCGATGGGCTCGCCCTCGTGCACCTTGATCGTGCGCAGGTTGCGGCGGTCGATCTTAGGCGCCACTGGAACAAACAGCACATTTTCAATATGAAATCCAGAATGATTTTGAACGGAGTCTCTCATAAATTAAGTCCCCTTTTTTATAAATACCTTAAATGTTTTTACAAAAATGGGTGACAAGATTTAGTCTTTATTTTCCTCACAGTTCGTCAAGATAAAACTTGTGAAAATAATGTATAAGATTTTATTGAATAAATAAAAATAATATTTATATTAATGTCTCATTGACTTTCACAAATATTTAGTGAAGGAACCATGACTTCTAAACTTACGTCTCCTAGGTTTGCAGACGACAGATTTGCTGGCATCCGAAGGTTCTCCAGGTCCAGCCTCGTTGATGGCCTTCACGCGGAACTCGTACTCTGTACCCTCGTCCAGGTTCGGCACTGTAGCCTTCTCGTTGTCATTAGGACCGACCTGCACAAAACAATATAAACCCTTGTTTTACAATTGAATAGAAACATATTTTGATTACTTAATTTCAATCGATTTGAATCATAATCAATTAAAGAACACCTAAAATAATGCACATTGCACATCCCTTTTTGTTAACTTCGTAAGCTTCGTGCTTTTTCGGCAACACTTGGGTACGAGGTATTATATCTCAGTCACACTTTTGGTGTTCGTGTCGCCATCCCTGTCTCGACCACAGTCGGTGACAAAAGTTTTCGTCGTTTTATTTCGTTATGTTTTTTGTTTGTTGTTATCTTTCTTCGTTGCTAAGTATAATTGTTGTCTTATTTGTTGTTGTGTGTGTTTTTGTTAAGTGTTTTTGAGTTTATTTTGTTATTTGCGTCAGTCCTTATTATGTCTATACTAATCTATACTAATATTATAAAGAGGAAAGATTTGTTTGTTTGTTTGTTTGTTTGTTTGTTTGTAATGAATAGGCTCCGAAACTACTGGACCGATTTCAAAAATTCTTTCACCTTTGGAAAGCTACATTATCCCCGAGTAACATAGGCTATATATCATCACGCTACGACTAATAGGAGCGGAGTAGTAATTAAAAGTGTTGCATAAACGGGGGAAAAAATTATAAGACCACGCGGGCGAAGCCGCTGGCGGGAAGCTAGTATTAGATATTTTCTCTTCGAATGTTTGTTTATCTGATAATAACCGTGTTCTTCACGAGTGTACTTGCGCGGAAGTTCGCAGAGCCTGTGTTCAGACTCGCCAAGTTATATCGGACGTACTGTACACTCATTTTTTAACTATGATATGATGGTGACTTATGTCCTGGACTCACCTCGCAGGCCTTCACCCACTTGGGCGATCCGACCTCCCTCTTCTCGATGATGTATCCAGTGATGGGCGCTCCGCCGTCCTTGAGAGGCTTCTCCCATTTGAGGTCCACATGGTCTTTGTCCCAGTCCACCACTTCTGGTGTTCCGGGCTTTCCAGGCTCGTCTGCAGAATACAGAGTAGCATTATTTAATGTTAATAGAGGTACCTACAGCATAATGGACTGACAAACATATATACAGCTTAACTTTGAAAACCATTTAAAACCATTAAAGGTAATTTTAAAACTAAAAGATGTCAGATAACTAATCCGTCCTTTAACATGTCAGATAATTATCTAATCCGTTGCTTATAATATCAGAACTAGCGACATCTTGAAGCAATATTATGTAAACTTTACAACATAACACTACACTTTAAAATCACTAGAACGTTCATTATAGGGATAATATTTTTCACAATCGACTTTAATTTAAAAAAGCAAAACGACATCACTCATTAACTCACCGAACGGATTCTTCGCAATAATCGAATGGTCGGCTTCCAAAGGCTCAGAAACTCCCTCATTGTTGACTGCAGATACCCTGAACTTGTATTCGTGTCCAGGGACCAGGTTCTCGATCTCAGCCTTGGGGTCTTTGGTCTTGAGGGCCGGCATCCAGCGGCCGGTCTCCGTGTCCAGCTTCTCGACCAGGTAGTGGTCGATGGGGGCGCCACCGTCGTCTAGTGGCGGGTTCCATTTGAGAGTGCAGCCTTCCTTGTGAACGTCTGAGATCTGAGACATAATAGAATTTAATTTAATCATAGTTATTAGAAGTAGCCCTGAAAATGATTAAAATTTATTTTTAGATGAACTAAATACCTAAGTTAATTTTAATTTAAACCACGTTACCGCAAGATCGTGCAGTACGTATTTATACTGATTGACACGTCAATTTATCAAGTACGAGTCGGACCCGCACATAAATGATTCCATGCCATTTTTAATTAGTATCAATCAAAAATTAGAAAGAAAATCTCTGAAAATTTCAACTCTACCTATTAAGGTAAGGTTCATAAGATACAGCCCGCTGACAGACGAACGGACAGCTGAGGCTTAGTAAACGTGGCCCGGGGGCACTCTTCCAATAAAGAACCCTAAAAATTAACAACTGAGGCCTCAAAATGACAACGCACTTGTAATACTACTGGTGTCATCTATAGGTTACGGTTGTCACTTACCATAAGGCTGTCCATAATCTTGCTTGTTGTCTCATTGTGATAAAAAAAAAACTCACCTTAAGAGGTCCTTCAGGTTTAGCGGGCACATCCAACACATTGATCTGGATGGTGGCCTCATCCTTGCCGCTGCTATTCTCAGCCTTCAGCACGTAAGTGCCGCTGTGTTTGCGCGTCGCTATGACAACGGACAGCTTGGTCCTATAGTCTTCAACGTCCACGGATAAATCGTCGCGACTGGACAGGCGTTCCTTGTTGTGGAACCTAGGAAAGAAGAATTTATAATACGCTTAAGTACGCAGTATGTTTAGGTCCCATGTAATAAGAGGTATTTTCAGCTTTATGCTATAAATATATTAATTATCGACAGTATTTTTTTTCATCTCAAGACGGGTGTGGGAAGGATCACCCAACCGCCAGTTTACTGATATATTTATCCTCTTTACTGTTTTATAGGGAATGAGGAGTTCCATATCCAAAATATTACCAAATTAAAGCACCCCAATAAATTGTTATTATTACAGAAAACGACGAAAAATTGCTTCATCACTACACAGTAAATATGAAGTTAATCAGACCTCGATAGACGTTTCTAAATATGAAGGGCTAAAGAAATATCCTTACCATGTCTTGGTTGGTGGCGGTTCACCGCTGACCTTGACGTCCAGCCTGATGTTCTGTCCAGCTTTGAGCGTGATGTCGCGCATGTTAGTGCGGTCGATCTTAGGTGGAGCTGTACGACAAAAAAAGGTTTTATTATCATCATAATCTATACTAATATTATAAAGGAATAAAGATTAGATTGTTTGCATTGAATAGGCTCCGAAGCTTCTGGACCGATTTGAAAATCTTTCACTATTAGAAAGCTACATCTTTAACGAGTAACATAGGCTGTAATTTATAAGATATATTCAGACCACGCGGGTGAAGCCACTGGCGGAAAGCTACCTAGTTATTAATATAGCCTGCCGGGACAATATACCAACCGCCATAAAAAAAAAAATATCGTGCATAAGTCTCACATTCGCACGAGAAAGCGCGAGATAAAACAGTGGATAAACTTCCGTCGTGGCAGGCCTAGAAACCGAACTTGATTTTCAATATGTATACATAGCATGATGCCTATATCCCCATTTATTATCTGTATACACCCATCTATATCTTGTGATCACTTTTAGTAATAAGGGCTATTTTGTGTAATTTTTTTTTCTACCCATATCATCCAGTCCGTACGTTCTTAGGTCAAATGTATGTACAATCAGTTGTAATAGGGAGCAGGCCTCGTCTCTCATCAATCACGCTTGCAATCAATCAGACGGTAAAACTCTTCAAGTATTTTTTTTACAATAAAGTTTACTTACCGAATCTGTCTTTAGCAAGCAGGTTCTCGGAAGGCGCTGACGCCTTGCCTGGTCCAGCCTTGTTGACCGCCTTCACGCGGAACTGGTATGTCTTGCCTTCGATCAAATCAGGCACGCGGGCCTCTGTCTTGTTTCCGGGCACCTGGGGGTAAGATGAATGTATCAAGTTATGTTACAGCACGAGGAGGGAGGACCTTGAAAGCCTTGGAGCTAATGACGAATTAAAAAATATAGATCCCATTGCTATTTTGATGGTAAAATACTATTAAATCGATGGTAAACCCAAAGCTCGAAATACTATGGCTGGACCTAAAAGACCATGATTTGGACTGTTACACCATTTAGCACAAAAAATCTAACATTGACTTATAAAAGTGCTGCTATCTTACTGCTGGGTATAGGCCTTCCTAAAACACTGTCATTTTCCTCGGTTATGCGCTACTCGCATCTATGCTAACCGCCAGATAATTTCAGTTTGTATTAAGTTATCTGCTAGGTAATTTAACGGGAACTTACTGGGAGGTTGTGAAACAAGCCATTATTCACATAAATAACCATTGATCAATACGTACCTCAGCAGCCTTCACCCACTTGCCGGTGTCGCGGTCTTTCTTCTCCACGATGTAGGCAGTGATGGGCGCTCCGCCGTCGTTCTTGGGCGCCTCCCACTTGAGGTCGGCGTGGTCCTTGCTCCAGTCCTTGAACTCTGGCTTGCCAGGTGCGTCGGGCTCGCCTGGGTAAGTGATATGAGGTAATTTATATAATTGGCCGATGTTGAGTCAACATAGTTATAATCGTCAGCATTATGGCAAGCTCAACATTACTTTTGAGAACTTACTTTAAGGCCAATAGACGATAATAAACGATATCACAATTCTGACGTCAACAATATCTATGACGTCATGTAATTACTTCACTATCCAACAGATATTATATTGTTATGATATTATTGAGACCCGCAAATTAGGTAATATTGCGCTTGGCCGCCATTTTGGTGATGTCAAAATAACGTAACCGCACTCAGTACCGTTAGCACCACTAGCCGGCGAGTACGGCGGATGACGTCACGTGGATCTTTATAAGACAAGGTTCCAGCGCATTAGCAATTTGCGGGACTTAGGTATATATCATGCAAAATAATCAAAAGTGGTTCCTAACTCTCAACATGCGGTTATTCATATTTATTTCTGATATTGCCTATTAGCCTCCCATTTCATTTGAAGACATTGTTACCCCGCACACTTTACTATTCACGTCATATAAGTAAAACCCATCCTGTTGTTCAGACCACAAAACTCACCATAAGGATTCTTAGCAGTAGTAGCAGTGTCGGTGACCAGAGCTTCACTTTCACCCTCAGGGTTGACTGCCTTCACCCTGAACAGGTAGTCCTTGCCCTCGTTGAGCCCCGTGACGTCAGCCTCAGGGGTTTTGGTGGTGCAGACGGGCACCCATCTTCCGGACTCCGTGTCCATACGCTCCACCACGTAGTTCTCAATAGGCTCACCACCGTCGTCTTCTGGTGGTTCCCATTTGAGCTTGCAGCCGTCAGCCTTGACGTCTGATACCTGAGGGTAGATATAATAATACTGTACTAGCTGTTTTGGTGTTACTCGCGTTCATATTTTTATCCCAGTCCCGTGGGAACTACCTAAAACCCTTTACCGGATGCCTAAGTCATAATAACAATATGTATGCCCAATTTCAGACTAATCAGTTCACGAGTTTGAGCTTAGATTGGCAGTATGCAGAAACTGGTTCTACCAGTAGAAATGACAGGCTTTGGAATATGTGCCTTTATATGCCTATGCCTCAGAGTTCAACATACATTGCAATTAAAATACTTTTAAGATCTTTTCAATGTATCTTGCCAAGCTGAAATCGATTTCGTTTTCATTCTAATGTGATGTTTGTGCGTGTTATCATAAAGACATAATTCTAAAGAAACTTTTAAATGTCAGTGTTTAGAAATGAAAGACATTTTGTACTAACCTTGAGAGGTCCCTTCGGCTTCGAAGGCTTGCTGACGACCTCAACATCAATCTCCACTGTATCAGTACCAGAGTCGTTCTTCGCTGTCACGACATACTTGCCAGCGTCGGCTCTGGTCATCTTCTGCATAGCAAAGGAGGTGTGGTAGTCCTTGTTCTCGATCTTCAGCCTCTCTTGGGCCTTGAGGACTTCGCCCTTGAAAGTCCAGGTGATGGTGGGTTCCGGCTCACCCTTGACGTCGGCCTCCATCTTGAGAGGAGAGCCGACCTTGATCTTCTTCTTTTGTAAGTCCTTGCGGTCGATCTTTGGTGCCACTGTTGACAACAAATGGGTTTTGTAAGCATTTTACTTAAAGACAATGTCTTGTGCACTAAAAGTGGCATCCCACATAGTATGTAACATGTGTACTGTCACATCTGGGGCATTTCACGCGAAGTGGGCAGCGAAAAAAGTGTCAGGTTCTGGATTTTGTTTATATTTGGGGTAATTGAACTATAGGTGGAATAAAAAAATGTACCATATTTTTTTTTTTTTTTACTAGCCTAGTTACCATTTTATGTGACTTGAAAGAATTGAAAAAAATTGAGGAACGGATTTTTCGAAAGCTATTAATGCAGTTAATAAAATGGATTTAATAATTACTAAATAGTGTTTATGTGAGAACATTAATTGTGTTTCTTGTAAAGTGATTAAAATTTGAATCTTTTTCTTTTTTTCACATAGTAAACCGGAAGTTAATAATAAAAATCTGTTTTTTTCTAACTTCGCATTTTTTAATATTTTTTATTTTTACCTTAAAATATAGATTGTAGTATAGAAATGTTATGTTAGAAAACTTTGAATGGTATCTCGATTAGTTTAGAAGCTAGGTGAACTGAAGTACCAAGGTGCCGCACGGCGCGCTGTTTCGGGCGGTTTCTTAGTATGGCAATCTTACTCGCTACTTATTATAACTAATCAAATATGGTTAAATAGCCATAATTAAGTACAACATTTAATTATTTTGATTACATGTTATATGTAATTATTATTTTTCATAAATTAATTAATCAAATAAAGATTTTTTTCTTTTGATCTTAGGTTGGGCATGTTAAATGCAACAATGAAGTGATGTAAACTACTTAGATAAAATTTATTGTGTATTTTTAACTACTTTAGAGTTCGTGGTGTCCCTAGACGATGGTAAAAAGGCGTGGATTTTTTTTTGTTCCTCGAATGGTGACAGCGTTTTCAAGTCGCGGTTGCAAAAAAAGTCTGTTGATGTATCTCTTCTTTGGAACAATAATAACTGCAGTTTCCGTAAAGCCAATTTTCGCCCAATTATTACCGGCAATTGAATTTTATAAATATGTTTGAATACTTTAGAATTTAGCACTGAACCCGAAATTAATTTCCACGAAACCTCACACAGAAAGTGGCCCTGTCATGGTCTCAGCGGAAACCTAAAAAAACTGGCAACCCGTGCAAGCCTTTAATTGCCGGCAAACAGAGTGATAACTATCCCTGTCCGAAAACAGAATTGGGCGAAAACGCAGACTTACATCAACAGAATTTTTTAGCAACCGCGACTTGAAAACGCTGTCACCATTCGAGGAACAAAAAAAAAACCAAGCCTTTTTACGATCATCTAGGAACACCACGAACTGTAAAGTAGTTAAAAATACACAATAAATTGTATCTAAGTAGTTTACATCACTTCATTGTTGCATTTAACATGCCCAACCTAAGATCAAAAGAAAAAAATATTTATTTGATTGATTAATTTATGAAAAATAATAATTACATATAACATGTAATCAAAATAATTAAATTTTGTACTTAATTATGGCTATTTAACCATATTTGATTAGTTATAATAAGTAGCGAGTAAGATTGCCATACTAAGAAACCGCCCAAAACAGCGCGCCGAGCGGCACCTTGGTACTTCAGTTCACCTAGCTTCTAAACTAATCGAGATACCATTCAAAGTTTTCTAACATAACATTTCTATACTACAATCTATATTTTAAGGTAAAAATAAAAAATATTAAAAAATGCGAAGTTAGAAAAAAACAGCTTTTTATTATTAACTTCCGGTTTACTATGAGAAAAAAAGAAAAAGATTCAAATTTTAATCACTGTACAAGAAACACAATTAATGTTCTCACATAAACACTATTCAGTAATTATTAAATCCATTTTATTAACTGCATTAATAGCTTTCGAAAAATCCGTTCCTCAATTTTTTTCAATTCTTTCAAGTCACATAAAATGGTAACTAGGCTAGTAAAAAAAAAAAAAATATGGTACATTTTTTTATTCCACCTATAGTTCAATTACCCCAAATATAAACAAAATCCAGAACCTGACACTTTTTTCGCTGCCCGCTTCGCGTGAAATGCCCCATCTGTATTATCCAAAGGGTTAGGTAGAGGTGGTACTAACTACACCCCAAAGTTCCTCGGCCTGTTGCCATTAAACGGGCATAAGTCCGAAGTGCTTCTAAGACTTTTACAGAAAAAGAAATAACACTTTGCTTGACCCGGGAATCGAACCCAGGCCCTCGAGCGTGTCGCTTTTAGGACCACTAGACTAACGATGCAGTTTGCCAACTTTGTTTGTATTATTATTAATTTATTATCCACGTATGACCAGATGCATTAATGTGGACAAAGCAAAGTATGCGAGATTCGTAGCAAGTGGTATCCTGCATTTTTTGCCTACCCTTTGGGAAAAGGAGTTTGTATGCAATTATTTATATATTTAAACTTCTATGCACAAAAATGGTACATGAGGTAGACTTTTACATTTATTACACTAATTATCTACTCATTTATAGTTCACAGCACGTATCATCATCATCATATCAGCCAAAAGAGGTCCACTGCTTAACAAAGGCCTCCCCCATTGACTTCCACAGTTACCCCGGACGTATGCTGCCTGCATCAAACGACTTCCAGCACGGAACTTATGTTAACCCAAAACCGCTAACAGAGCGGGGGAAAGTTTGCGCAGTGCATTTGCGTTCAAAATGTACTAGAAATCGAGTACTGCGCATCCGCCATTTTGGTTCAAGTTATTTGCCGGCAACTTACAGAATCGTGGCTTAGCGATGACACTCTTGCTAGGATCAGAAGGTTCTCCGGGCCCAGCCTTATTGACAGCGATCACTCGGAACTCATACTCATGTCCCTCTTCTACATCGGTCACGCGGCCGGTGGGGCGGTCGCCTGTTGTCTTGAGGCAGTCAGACCATGACCTGGACAAAGAACATTAAAAGGTTTTTAGAAAAGAGGTCCCATATCAACTATTTCACACTTCGCCAAGAAATACTCGAGGAGCAATTATTTACTTTTGAAACGTCGTGATGTCGATAATATATACTGTAACGTTTATTTAGCGTTTATCATCAACCCATTAATCGACATGAGTGCAATACATTTATGATTTATGTTTTACGATCTATTTCTTCTTCGTGTCGATGGTACAACTTTATTAAATTTGGTGTGTCCAAAACATCGCCACTGCCACAGCATCGTCAGTGGCAGCGCAGAGGTCGCATTAATTGAAGGTTGTGGGGCAGAAACGGCACAGTTCCACAACCACTGCTGGCCACGGGTCTCCTCACAGTATGAGAAGAGTTAGCGTAAGGTTCAAGGTAAAAAAATTGTTGGAATAGAGAAATAGAAATGTCACAGAAATAGAGAAGTCAAGAATAACTCCATGTTCCATTCTTTGCTCCATATTCTAACGCTTTTCCTACTCAAATCCACCAACTAAACAGCATAACAATTCACCTTCCGCCCTTCTCTCTCTTCTGCACGATGTATCCAGTGATGGGTGCTCCGCCATCGCTCTTGGGCGCCGTCCATTCCAGCTCCACGAAGTCCTTGTCCCAGTTGCGGGGCTCTGGACGACCGGGTTTGCCGGGCTCGTCTGAAATTATCATTAGGTTAGATAGATGTAGGGAACTTATTTTACATGTTACTTATAAAAGCATGTCGGTTATTTTTTGCGTTTAAAGTAGATTTGTTTAGTATGCAATGGTTACATTTTGTTTCTTTTCAAGATAAAGACAAAACTCTTTTGACGGTAAAAGTATTATTACTTTTCTAAAACTCATTGCTTAGAATCTTTTGCAGTTTTGGATTACCTTTTCTAGTGGGCTATCAAGCTAATATATAAGCGCTTTCAAAGCTTTGTAATGGACATTAAATGATGAAGAATATATATTTTTTAATTGTCCCGCCTTCATTGCATAAAATAATTAATGTTCTCGGTGGCCCCCCACTTTTTGAAAATGCAATATATAAATGTATCAATCTTATTTCAATAATCGATGTGTTAAATGTCTTACCAAATGGATTCTTAGCGATGATCGGTTTTTCGGTCTCGAGTTCTTCGGACTCGCCCTCCTTGTTGACGGCCTTAACGCGGAACTTGTAGGGCTTGCCCTCCGACAAGCCGGTGACGTTCGCCTTGCAGTCCTTGGCCGTACCGCACGGGATCCATTGTCCTGGGAAATGGGAAACAAATTGTCAGTCAATTTACTTTCAAGTTTGTTTATAATGGGAAATTTATAACTGTTAGTCTGATTTATATAATTATGTAAATTTGCTGCCGAGTTCGCCTAGGTGGGCGAGATATTCTGCCTCCAAGCAGTAATGTGCAAAATTGTGTAAAATGTATCTAGAAGGGTAATGTAGCCAATTATAATAGCCAAAAAAAAATTACTGGGCATGTTAAGTCTCATCTTAACAACTGACGTCTCGAGATTACGACATGCGAGTTAAGCCCCTGGTGCTGGTGCTGATGTTGTCAGATGCTGGTTGTCTCGCTATCGCTTACTTACAAGCCGTATGATTTTCATCTTAGTAGTAGCAAAAAAAAAACTATATGTAGCTAGCCAAGTGGATCATTAGTTCCGATCACAAAACAAAATTAAGAGAATGTCCTTACCAGTAAGCGGATCAAGTTTTTCAATCTCGTAGTATTCGATGGGTGTTCCACCGTCGTCTTCTGGTTTCTTCCAGGAGAGTGTACAGCCATTCTTTGTGACGTCAGCCACCTCCAGAGGTCCTTGAGGCTTGGATGGTTTGCCTGGAAGCAGATATACAAGCTTAGACTACACACAAATATTTGTAATAGTTTTTGTTTGGCCTATGGCCAGGTCAAAAGATCTTTTTGATGTTAAAACTACAACGCGGGGATGGTCGCCAGCCTATTAGACCCCAAGGTCTTAAGACAGAACAAGTCAGACAATTCTTTCACCTCTTACAATTAGATCTGAAAGACACTGAGGAATTGTACAAAACCTGTTCCCAGTGGGAAAAAAATAAGTGAACAATGGGGAAATTGGTAGGTATACTCACCAAGAATAGTTATCTCAACCTCGGCCTCATCCTCTCCGACCTCGTTCTTGGCCTTGATCACATATTTGCCAGTCTGAGCCCGCTTGCTCTTTGTCATGAGGAACTTGGTGTTATAGTCCACGTTGATGATCTCCAAGTTTTCGCGGTTCTGCAGCTCCTCGCCCTTGAAGTGCCATGTGACCTTCGCAGGCGGTTCTCCGAAGACCTTCACGTCCAGAGAGACTGGGAGTCCAGCCTTCACTATGAGCGGGTTGAGGTTTGTGCGGTCGATTCTTGGTTTCACTGTTGGAAAATGGTTTAATATTATCAGAAACAATAGGGCTTCGCTAAAGGTATACGGAAATTATAGGGAAACTGGAAAACCTTGATATTTTGCAATGCATATAGGATTTCTGCCTGTATGATAGTCCAATCTGAGATTTTCAGATGTGAGGAAAAATGTTAAATTCTATTAAGAAGACACTACTCACAGAATCTTGGCTTAGCAGTGTGCCAGTTGGTGTTTTCCGAAGGTTCAGACTGTCCGGCCTTGTTAACGGCACGGATGCGGAACTGGTACTGGTTGCCTTCCTCCAGCCTGGGCACTGTGCCCTGGCAGATGTTACCTTGGACTTCAGCAGCCTGAGGGTAGGAATGAAAATATGTCAATTAGTCGGCCTGCCGCTTTGGTCCCATGGTCTGGATATTTCTTATAAATTATTAAAACAAATCTATCTCACGGGAACCATAAATTTTACTGGGATAAAAACAACAATTATTGTTACTGTTACCACACATATTTTTTTAAAAAAAGAGTATTTCCGGCTCTTCTCCATAAGACCCACTTTTTTTGGAACCGTGCAACTAGTACCTATTTATATGGCCAATAGAAATATTTAGAATTGAATTGAATTTGAATAGCCTGTGTGCTATTCCAGGCTAAAATCTATCTCTGTGCCAAAATTCATCCAGATCTGTTCAGCCGTTCTGGCGTGATTGAACAACAAACAATCCATCCATCCAAAAATTTTAATTTTTTCTAGTGGGACTCAATTTTGTTAGGCAATGATCTCGTTAATGTTGGCTAAAGCATACGGTGTACTTAACTGGATGGTCAGAACCTTGCCTGAGAAATTCTTTCGCTAATATTTACATATTTAATCCTCACCTTAACAAATTCTCCTCTATCTCTGTCCATGACTTCAATAATGTAACCGGTAATAGGAGCTCCATTGTCCCTGATGGGTGGCTCCCACTTGAGCTTGGCGGACTTCTCGTCCCAGTCGACAATGTCCGGCAGTCCAGGTGGTGCCGGCACGTCGTACGGGTTCTTGGCCAGGATGCCGTGGTCAGTGTCCAGGGGCTCTGACTCTCCTTCCTCATTGAGGGCCTTCACGCGGAACTGGTATGTGTGACCTGCTTCTAGGCCTGTTGTGAGGTTAAAAGTTTAATCGATTTTATTATTATTGGTTGGTAGAATGATGGAAGGCGTCAAAACGGGTGCTTTTCCAAAATCGGTGTAAAATCTAAATCGAGTTGAATCAAGGAAATAATTTATTAATTGTCCCATTTCTCGCCTTCCATAATTGATTGCGGTTATTCTCTATCATCACCAATTTATAGGATAAGTTAACTAGTCATTTAAAAATAGTTTGTAGGAGCTGTATGAAAGTAATAAACTCAGTCCATAGTCAGGCTAGTGTGCCAACAGTTATGAAATATATAATTTTTGAAGTTCAAAAATTAACTGTTTCAAATAATTATTTAAAGTACCATGTCGTCACTATCAGCCGATATTAACAATCTGTTTCGACTATTTCCATACTAGAAATTTATAATGTGACATTACTTCTATGGAACTTATTGTCAAATTTCAGTCTCTTGATTAAATAATACTGACCAGTAACAGTAGCCTCAGTGGTGTCCGGCTCCACAGTACCAGCGGGCACCCACTTTCCAGTGAGGGTGTCCATCTTCTCCACCACGTAGGCGCTGAGCGGCAAGCCTCCGGTGTGCTTGGGCTTGTTCCACTTCAGCTTCACGTGGTCTGCGTGGACATCTGACACTTCCAGAGGACCTTCGGGCTTGCCTGGTTTGTCTGCGGAAGATTTAAATAGAATTTAGGATAGTGCACAATGTAGGCGTAAGATTTGAAATAGGATTTAAAAAGGCGTAAGATTTGAAATGGGATTTAAAAGGGACAGTTAGGGCTCAAAGTAGATTAAATATAAAACCATTAAAAGTTTTTGGTGGGGATTGAGAGGGGATGCTCTGTCCTTTTGCCGAAAATTGTTTTAGTATGGAATTTGTATGGCGTACTTAATGGTTATGTCACAACTGAGTATAGAACGCTCTCTTTATAATAGAAAATTAAATTGAATTAAAATTTAACATTTATATTGGAAGCGTGTTGTAGGGAAGTACTAAAAGTTCCAGATAACATGGAAATGCTGATTTAGGTGGTATAAAGGTAAATATTGTTTTAAGAATAGGTATAAATACATACCCAGCACAGTGATTTCAACTGTAGCCTCATCTACACCAGACTCATTCTCAGCCTTCAGAGTGTAGATGCCAGTGTTCTGCCAAGTCGATTCGAAGATCTGCAACTTGGTGTTGTAGTCCTCGTTCTCGATCTTGATGCCCGCAGTCGTTTCCAGGACCTAATAAAGAATTTACAGTTAAAAGCTTGCTTGATAATGACATTTTAGATATAAGCCCCGCAAATTGACACTGTGCCTGGCGATCATATTCATGCCATACCGTCACGCCTGTATTCCCCGAAGGGGTAGGCAGAGGCGTACTAAATTCACCCACACCCACATTTCGCCGGTATGTTTAGGTCCCATGTAATAGGGGGCGCGCCTATTGCCATACACCGGGCACAAATTCAGACTCCGAGCTGCTACTGGGAATTTCACAGAAAACCCAACAACACTTTCCTTGACCCGGTGATCGAATCCAGGACCTCTAGCGTAGCAGCCGCGCTTGGGCTCGTCCCACTAGATCAATAAGGCGGCCATATTGGTGACGTAAAAATGATGTAATCACACTCGGTATACGTTAGCACCACTAGTCGGCCAGTACGGCGGATGACGTCACGAGTAGGTTAATTAGACAAAGTTCCAGCCCATTAGCAAGTCGCAGAACTTATATAAGTTGTTTATGTTTCAATAATTACGTTTTAATAACTTATAGTATACTATTGTAAATATTGGTTACTAGATAGCTTTCAGTGTCTGCTTAGGAAACAGACACTGAATCTGAATAGTATCTGATAAGGAAGTTTCTGAGAAAACTCTAAAAGGTTCCACAAATCAATTATTAAAAGAAACAAAAAACCCGACTGTGTAAAAAGTACTAACTAAAAATCTAAAAACACAGCAAGCAAAGAAACAATTTTGTTTATGAACGAACAGCTTGTCCCGCCTGCAATACATTTTCCAACATCACAGAGCTTGTTTTTAGATTTTTTGTTAGTAGTTTTTACGCAGTCGGGTTTTTTGTTTCTTTTAATAATTGATTTTATTTCCTTCTTTTTAGTTTATAAATCATCATAGAATCACTAGATAGATCCTAAATGATGATTTAAAATATAAATTGATACAACTAAAGATCATTTTCAAAATCAGTTCGCACATTAAAGCGTATAATATCCGCCATATTGATTTTTTTTTAATTTCATGTACCCAGTGACAGTCGTCCCATCAAGACGAATCTTTTTTTTTTTTTTTTTTTTTTTCTAGAATACAATATTATGATATTGAATCCTAATATTATTACAATCTAGCCAACTTAGGCTTATTAGTAATTTTAGTTTGACTTAGCTTTATAAAATAATATTACTAAGAATGTGTCCAATGGCACTTTTCTTATAGTCTCTAATTAAGGGGAAGACACTTTGTTTTTGTGTTCTATATTGGTAGCACTAACACTTCACTACATTACACTATTTTTCAACACTATATTAACTCAAAAGGCTTAGTTCTTTTGAGCCGTCTCACTATGTCCGTATTGTCGAGGAGCTGGATTGCCTCAACGTTCACATGTTGGAGAAGTCTATGTTCGTGAGCTTCTGCATACTTTTTAATAACTTCATCGACAAACTCTACATTAAGGTCCCGGTGGAGATCATCGTTTCTTACGTACCAGGGAGCATTAACTATTCCCCTGAGAACTTTGTTTTGAAATCGTTGGATGATAAGAACGTTACTCTTTTTGGTACAGCCCCAAAGCTGTATACCATAGGTCCAGACTGGCATAAGGACTTGTTTATATAGTAATATTTTGTTGTGTATGGCCAGAGAAGAATGTCTTCCAAGTAGCCAATACATCCTTTTGTACCGAAATTCTAACTCATCTTTTTTCTTCTTGACGTGAGCTTTCCAGCGAAGCTTCGCATCAAGCGTCATGCCTAAATACTTTGCCGTATTCTCATATGGTATGATCTTGTTGTTAATAAATACCGGATGGTAGTCTTCTTTTTTGTTGGTGAAGTTTATATGAATCGATTTTGATTCATTTAACTTTATTCTCCATTCTAATGTCCAGTCATGGATATTATTAATGGCTGTTTGGATCTTTCTTGCGGCTTCTTCATGAGAGTTACCAACTGCCATTATGGCGGTGTCGTCAGCAAACGTTGCAATGGTGTTATTTTCTGGTTTAGGGATGTCACTGGTATACAAAAGGTACAGGACCGGACCCAGTACGCTTCCTTGTGGCACCCCTGCTGTGATCGTCTTGATTTCCGAGTAGGCATCCTCATGCCTTATCCTAAAAACTCTATCTGTTATATATGATTCTAGTACATCTGCATATGATCTGGGTAACATTTTTCTTAGTTTTGAAGTAAGGCCTTTGTGCCACACCTTGTCAAATGCTTGTGCTACGTCTAGAAAGACAGTAGAGCAAACCTGTTTTTTTTCGAGGGTTTTCTCAATTATATTTGTAATTCTGTGAACTTGGTCTATGGTAGATAGACTTATATGCTTTTCTCTAAAGCCAAACTGATGATTTGGGATAAGATCCTTGGTTTCTAGTATAGGTTTTAATCTTTTTAATAATAGTTTCTCAAATAGTTTTGACATGATAGGTAATAGGGAAATTGGTCTGTATGATGTTACTTCACTAGGTGGTTTTCCTGGTTTAGCTATCATTATAACCTCAGCTACTTTCCATAAATCTGGCACATATTTTAACCTTAGTGCAGCGTTGATGAGGTTTGTTAGCTTAACTAGAGCCTTTTTTGGAAGATTATGTAGAATTTCACCTGAAATAAGATCAAATCCAGGTGATTTCTTTGGGTTTATATTATGAGTAATTTCTTTCAGAACTTCTCTCGGTGAAACAAGCTTTATGTTGACATGTTCGTCTAGATATTCGTCTACCGTGGGTTCATGATTTATTTGTCCTTCATGTGGTTTGAATATGTTTTCAAGGTGTTCAGCAAACCTTTTAGCTTTTTCTTCATTGCTAACAGCCCATTTTTCAGGCCCAATTTTTATTGGTGGTATTTGAGTAAACGGCTTATTCAGATACTTAGTTGCTTTCCAGAGCGAGTAGTCTGTGCTACGGCTACTGGTTAACTGTTTTAGATAGGTGTTAGTTGATGTATCAATGTGGTTTTGGATTTGCCTTTTTAATTGTTTTGTGAGGTTATTCAACGTTTTCTTGTCTTGTGGAGACCTAGACTGGTGCCATAGTTTTCTTTGCTTTCTTTTTTTGGATATAAGTTGAACTATTTCTCTGGGATAATTATTGTTTCTCGTGGCCCTTTTTTTAATTTCTGGTGTGTTTTTCCAAACAGTCTGCTGTATTAACGTAACAAATTTTTCTAAATCCGAGTTCAGTTGTTCCGGAGTTTTGAGTGGTACTTTGAGGTCTACATTGCAGTTTAATTCTATTTTAAAACTTTCCCAGTCTGTATATTTGTTAGCTAGAATTAAATTAGGTTCCTTATATATAAAACTGTCAGTTATTTCTAGATATATCGCAGAGTGATCTGAATTTAAATCGTAACTCTGTTCTGTGCGAATATAGTTAGATGATAAATTTTTGTAAACAAAAAAATCTATCAGGTCCGGGATTTTTGATGGGTCTGTTGGCCAGTAGGTGGGCGATCTTGTTGATGCCACTTCGCATTTCGTTTCTTTTATAGCACTCAGAAGTTCTCTTCCTTTTGTGTTGGTTAGTCTGGAGCCCCAATATACATTCTTGGCATTGAAGTCGCCTCCTATAATGAATCTCTCTCCAAGTTCCTCAAAGAGGCCCATATAGGTGTCTTTTCGAATTGTATAACGCGGTGGACAATATATAGCTGCTACTGTAAGAGGATACCGCTTTGTATTGATACATATTGCGACGGACTGAATGTCTGGATCTTCTACTTTGTTTACCTCGTAATGTTTTATATTCTCTTTTACTATCACAGCGCTACCGCCTTTTCCTTTATTAGCCGGGTGTAGAGCCTGATAAACTTTATATCCTTGAAAGCTCATGTGTGATTGATTTGTA
Source organism: Acronicta psi (assembly GCA_946251955.1). NCBI lineage: Eukaryota > Metazoa > Arthropoda > Insecta > Lepidoptera > Noctuidae > Acronicta > Acronicta psi. The sequence goes on along the minus strand of OX276493.1, from coordinate 5,857,400 downwards.
AAATGTGTTTCTGATATGAGGCATACGTCTACATTTTCTATATCTAGGACTACTTGCAATTCGTTTTGATGATTCTGCAGCCCATTACAGTTCCAAGCCATAATTTTAAACTTGTGGATCATTTTTGAAGCTTAGTCATCGCCGTTTTGGTGCAATTTTCTATCTTTTTAAGACGTTCATCAAATGATGTCATAAGCATTAGAATTTCATCCAATTTATTGTCTTTTGATTTGGTGTGCTCATTGCGTTGAGCGGTTGTAGAATTTTTAGCAGCTACTTGAGCATAGGAAACATTTTTATTTGTTGCTGCGAAAGCTCTGGTATTAGTATTTTGCTGTTTGGCATCAAGTGGCTTGGAAACTTGTTGTTGCCTTGTCACTGAGGGTTTCTTAACAGCCTTATTTCTTAATTTCTGCATTTCTTTAGCTATCATGCAGCCTCTGTAGTTTGCGGGGTGAGCTTCTCCACAGTGCACACATTTTGGCTTTTGTTCTGCTGATTTCATGCAGTCTTTAGTCAGGTGTTTTCCAGTGCACTTGACACACCTTGGTTCTTTGGCACAGTACTTCTGTGTGTGTCCGTAAACCTGGCATCTCTTACACTGCGGTATGAGTTTTGTAGTCCTTAGGGGCTGTATATCAACCATGCACCCTAGTATTGATTTTATTTCGTATACTTTGCTTATGTCTTCTTTGTTGCTGAACGTAAGCATGAACATATTAAGTGGCTCCTTGCTTTTCCAGCTTAATTTGTTAACTGCATCCTGGATTTGGTAACCCTTCTCTCTAAGGTCTTCGATAATTCTTTCTGGCTTGCAGGTATAAGGCAGTTTTTTAGCCATCACTCTTATGGGCCTCTCTTGTTTGTTTTCGAAAGAGTGCCAAAGGCAGTTTTTGTCAGTTAATGACTTTGTTATTGCCCTGTATGCTTCATCATTAGAAGCATTTATTTTTACGCTGTCACCATTCAAGATTTTTATCTTAAAGGTGTCAGCAGCTTGGTTTGATGTTAAAAGGTCATAAAAATTCTGGTAATTTTTTACTCCATCCATAATAATGGGAGGTGGTGGAGGAACTTTCTTGATTTTTTCTTGTGTGGTTTCTTTCTTTTCTTGTGGTGAGAGTGTGGGTGAAGTGTTTAATTTTCTTTTCTTCCTTGCCTTTGTTCTAATCCACTCTGTCTCTTTCGCGAGTTCTTCCTCATCGGTGTTATATTCAGCACGCATAGAGGAATTTTCCACATTAGATGTAGTTGGAACTGCAGTATTGGCCTCAGCAACGCATTTCAGCTGCTGTTTGAGGATTTCTATTTGACTTTGCAAGTCATCTACCAGGCTTTGCAGCTTTTCTCGCTCTTGCCTTTCTTCCTTGTAGAGTGTATGTACGTTTTTATAACGTTCATACAACATATGCTCTGTTTCTGTATTGAGCGTTATTTTGGTTTCCTTAGATGGTGTATCCATTATTAAGGCAGGTGATAACGTCGCCTTAACAATATAATTTGTCGTCGGTAAGCATGCCTTACACAATGAGTATCTAGGTCATTGCGCTTCGGCCGTCGCGACGGCTTTATTGTGATGCGTAAGCACTTTGAACTATCGGTACGCGGTCTCGTGTAACACAACTGTTCTCAGCGAAAATCAAACGATCACTGAGGACGTATCGAAGACGAATCTAATGAGGTGTCATTTATCTAAATCGGTTGAGCCGTTGAGTAGTTACGACCGGACATAGGAACGGACATACATACATACATACATACGCGTCAAACACATAACCCTCCTCCTTCGGCAGTCGGGTAAAAAGCGTCATATTCTCATAGATGAGAAATGTGCTGCACATTACTTCTATCCTTTCTTTTCTAGAATTAGAAATTCTCTAGCCTCAGAAAGTTACGGCTATTGGAACAATGGTTGTTACCTTCTTGGCGAAGGTCCATGTCTTGGTTGGTGGCGGTTCACCCTTGATGTCGACGTCCAACTTGATCGTAGTGCCGGCGCGGACGCGGATTGCGTGCATCTTGTCGCGGTTGATGTGTGGTTTCACTGTTGAAATAAGGTATTTTGTTAGCAACTACAACATATAAAAGTGTAATATCATTGTAATACAAAACTACAGTTTAAAAAGGATTACTTTTGCTTGGAAATGTTTAATACCAAAATATGTATAAATTAAAAGCACATCTTTTAAAAAATAAACAATTTGGTGCAGTTGTTCAGAAGTTATCCGCGTACACACATTGCAGATAGATAGTTTTTTTTTCCTAAAAGTTATTAAGTTTTGGTAATAACATCCAACATGATTATGTAGCTAAAAATCAAGATGTAATACTTACAGAACCGGGCCTTGGCCGTATGCGGTTGTGTAGCATCTCCGGGCTCTCCCGGGCCGGCCTTGTTGACGGCCTTCACGCGGAACTGGTACACGTTGCCTTCCTTCAGGTCCGGCACGCGCGCCTTGCATTCTGGCGTCTGGATAACACAAGATAAATAATATCTTCTTCTTCCTAGCCTTTTCCCAACCATGTTGGGGTTGGCTTCCAGTCTAACCAGGATGCGGCTGAATATCAGTATTTTACACGGAACGACCGCTATCAGACCTCCGCAACCCAATTTCTGGGCAATACCGATATTCGATGGAAATACTGGTTGTCATGCTTTTAGGTTTCTGACTACCACTAACGATTGTCATAGGTATTCGTATGACAATGGGGCCCGACGGCTTTACGTGCTCGGAGGGGTCTCGATGTGTTAAGAATGGTCACCCATCCACAGACTGACCGCGGCAAGTGTAGCTTAACCTTGCAGATCGGTTGATCAGCGCTGCTACAACTTGGCCACGAGCCCACAAGATAAATAATATATCGAGTTAAATTTAATTATGTAGTTTTAAGTATTATGGTACGATTAATATTATTAACGCGAAGACCTGATGGTCGCGTCGACAAACGCAGTTCACGTTGCTGAGTTTTGGGCCAGACAAGTGTGAGCCTATTATTATCTGCCATCGACACGCTAAGAAGAAGAAGTATTGTGGTCAGGCGCGTTAAGTACTCGCAATGGGCGCGTGTATATGACAAGATTTATGAACGTGGAAACTGACCCCTGTGGAAAAAAGGAGTGAGTCTATGTATGATGTAGGAATGAGGTAGTAGGAAAGAGTTCATTTGTTTTAAGTATTAGAGAAAGGCCAAATATGGCCGATTCTTTACTCGAGATGCAATCTATCTTTTTCCCAATATTTTTTTGAATATTTTCAGCAGTCTAAGCGTAAAAACAGGCAGAAACTAATTTATAGATCTTGTCATACACATACGCCAGTTCCAAGTAGTACAAACCTGACCTTTTTTGACCTCTAGGATCCTATCAATAAGATGATCGTCACTAAGGAAGTGTGTTGATCAGAAGTATCTTTGTTCCCCGAGACTTATAATTTGGGTGTCTTTACGATGAGAGTGAATCGGTTTCTTCTAGGCAAGCGCGCTCCATCGTAGACCACATCGTTGCTTAACATTAGGAGAGTTGTGGTCAAGTGCAAGCCTAAGATAAAAAAAAGTATCTTACCGTGGTGACGAGCGCCTCGGTCCAGGAGCCGTACTTCTCCTTCTTCTCGATGATGTAGCCGGTAATGGGGGCGCCACCGTTGTTCTTGGGTGCCTCCCACTTGAGGTCCACGCGGTCCACATCCCAGTCCTCGATGGTTGGCACTGATGGCTTGCCGGGGATGTCTATGGATAAATTTATAATAAGTTTTAAAGTTTAGTGTGTATCTTAATGGGGTTCTTTGCAGCCTCTATGAAATTAACTTTTTTTTTATACCACTAAGGTGGCAAACACGCATACGGCCCGCCTGATAGTAAGCGGTTACCATAGCCTATGGACGCTTGCAACACCAGGGGTACCACTCGCGCGTTGCCGACCCGAAAAACCTCTTAGAGGTTTATGGAGGATTCACTGCGCCGACCGTTTGAGGGAATATTCCTCTTATTGCCAGCGCAGCGCATCCTTAGAAGGAGCTGAGATATTTTTTGTTTTTTAACGTTAAATAATTAGGATGATGGTAGTTATAATCCAGATTTTTTCTGAAATCCTGTTAGGGTTTTACGTTCCATAGTAAATGTAAAATGCAATTTACCGTCTAACGCCTATTTCTGATACATTTAAAGATTTACAGATTCACAGTTGAAGTGTAAAGTTTCACAGCAAAATTGTTCTTATTTTATTTTATTTTTAGATTTAGAAAACTTACAGCTTATTAAACAATAATAAAGCCGAATATAATTAAGTGATGGCCAATAAAAAGTTTTCACTTTTAACAATTTTGTGTAAACTTGCTTCATAATATGCTATGCTTCTTACTCATAATCGATCTATTTCTAATCAAATTCTCTCACAAACAACTAGTCCCTGTCTCTAACCAAAGCCTATCAAAGAGCTAATAGAAAAAATCAATTTACTGTCACATCTTAAAACCCAAATCTATTTAAGCTTTAAAGCTGCTCTCATAATAGGCAAAAATAAAAACAGTATCTAGAAACAATATCCATAAAGATAAATAAACTCACCGTAAGGATTCTTGGCAACGATGGAGTGGTCCGTCTTCAACGGCTCCGACTCTCCCTCGTCGTTGACTGCCTTGACCCTGAACTCGTACTCTTCTCCCTCCTGCAAGCCCTTGATCTCCATCTCGGTGTCATCTGTCTTGCCGACTGGTACCCAGCGTCCAGTGGCCTTGTTGAGCTTCTCGACTACATAGCCGGTTACTGGCTTGCCTGGAGAGATGGTATGATGATTCAAAATGTATATTTAATGGATAGTTTTTACCATCATTAAACTCACTGTTGCTATCAACAGGCGAAGTAACCCACAAGAGAATAGTTTTATCAGATTAAAAGACTCTGCGTCAAGTACTGAGAATACAAGTAAGCGGATTCGTCATGTGAATCAAGTGATTATGTTTACTTCATAATATTCTACAAGATTTAGGGCCTGTTTCACCACCTCTAGATAACCGTTAACCACGGGATAAATGAAAAAAATGGAACAAAAATTGTATGCAATTATCTGCAAAGTAATTTAACGGGCACTTATCAGAGGGTTAAGGTTAACAGGACCATAAATAAGGAGAGCATAGTGTATAATAACATTAACTTAAAAAAGTGTCTTGAAGAGTATCTATAAATATCTCTTGAAACGTATTTCTTTGCCATTCAAAGCATATTAAAGATTGAGCTCTTCAATTTACTTTGTAAAACAATTCTTTTCTATTTAATTTAAGTATCCAAAGTCTACTGTCGTGTTATAAGGTGAGCAGCAAACTCCTTATTACAAATAAGTACTGTTTACAAAATTCATAAGACCCTGTACTCACCACCATCATCTTCAGGCTTCTTCCAGGCCAGCTTGCAGCCGTTCTTGGTGACATCAGCGACCTTGAGCGGTCCGCCGGGCTTGCTGGGCGCCGACAGCACGGTGATCTCAACTTCGGCCTCGTCCGAGCCGTGCTCGTTGGTGGCCAGGATGCGGTACGTGCCCGTCATGGCACGCACCGACTCCTTGATGTCTAACTTTGTGTTGTAGTCTACGTTGATCACGTTAGTTGTCACCTAAAGAGATGTGATTTGGTTTATACATTTTCTTTTAAAAAAGAAAACAGTCTTTAAGCATTTTGTGGTGCGTATGTACACAGCCGATAGTCAGAGACCAACCCAATTTATATGGGACCAAACTAGAAAGTATATTCAATCAGACAAAAATAATACAGTCGAATAGAAAATTCCTTTGTTGAACTAGGTGAAACCAAAAAAAAAGCTTGCGTTAGCTATTACGTCCCAAAAAGACGATTTACTATTTTTCCTCAAAATGGAATTATCTTTTTCTCTTAAATAATATTGGCAAATATTAACGAAATCTACTCCACTTTTAGGCGTGAAAAAGGTGACAGAGAAACAGTCTAAGTTACTTCCGCAAAATGAGTATGGATATAAGATAGGAATAGAGAAGTAACTGACCTCCTTCTCTTCATTCTTCCACTTCTGGAACCACTGCACCTTAGGCGCGGGCTCACCCTTGACGTTCACGTCGAAGAAGATCGGCTTGCCAGCGCGCACCGCCAACGCCTTTAAGTTAGTGCGGTCGATACGTGGCTTCACTGTACAGGAATAAACAGATTACTTAACATTAGATACCATTATGGTCTATTGTTTTAGGCCCCCGTGATACAATAAAAAAAAAATATATATATATATATATATATATATATATATATATTTTATATCTATATATATATATATATATATCTTATATATATATATATATATATATATATATATATATATATATATAAGATACAAGGCGGCCATTCATCATCATCATCATCATCATGTAGCCAAAAGAGGTCTACTGCTGAACAAAGGCCTCCCCCATTGACTTCCACAGGGAACATGCTACCTGCATCCAGCGACCACGTCTCTGTGCCATAAGGCGGCCATTAACCGGGTAGAAATCCAAACTCCAAACTAGCGGCTACTAAGAATTTAATGTAATAATATTTTGCTTAATCTAAGATTTAAAAACAAGGACCTGATGCTTTGCGACAATTAAACCACTGAGACAGATTCTCAACAATTTTGAGTCAAAATGTGTCACCTATTTTTTGACGCATCCCAAACCACAGCGTAACCAAAAATACGGGGCACTTACGGGCTTTGTGTCTGATGGTGGTCATCTTGGTTGGGTCCGATGGCTCGGACGGTCCAGCCTTGTTGACAGCGACCACGCGGAACTGGAACTCGCTACCTTCCGGTAGACCATCCACCTTGGCCGAGGTCTGGGATCCAGGTACCTGAAAATTAAATCGCAGTTATAAGAAGCCTTCTTGTCATTGTTAATGATATGTTTGACCCTAATCTTGCCTGATGGAAAACACTAAACGATGGAACAGCAATTTAAAGTTAGGCATCGAAGAAAATTGGGTAGATCATGGTCGTTTGTGTAATTAATTGACGTCATATTGTTAACAATTTGAAGTTTTACATTCTAATAAACTTCTTAATCTACGTAACATACTATACCATCATACCTATATTCTCCTATGAGGTTAGACAGAATGATCTGTATGTTTTAGGTTCCATGCAATAGCGTGCGAGCCTATTACCATTATTGCAACTAATTTTCTCACCATAACCCGAATGGTAAGAAAATTAATTGCTAGTTCTATTTTTATTCTAGTCGGGCACAAATCCTAACTCCAAGCTGCTGGGCTCCTATTGAGAATTTCATACAGAAACCTAAAAACACTGCTTTTTGAGATAAAATCAAAACCTCAAACTCAGTAGTCACACTTGCTGACTTATACCGCAGCTTAGCCTAAATTTTAAAAGGAACATAAATTATTTTCCTTTACCTCAGCAGCATTCTCCCAGTCGCCACCCTTGGGCTTCTTCTGTATGATGTACTTAAGCACGGGGGCGCCACCGTCGTTCTTGGGCGGCTCCCACTTGATCTCCGCGCTCTGGTTGTCATGGTCTGCCACTTCCACGTTGCCGGGTTTGTCCGACACGTCTGCAAGAAGGGAAGAGATAATAAATCACGTTTTTTTGGTTAGAAAATGCCAGTGCCTGTTTTATACTGCTACGGAAGCAATATTATGCGACCGATTAAAAAAAAATACTTCTTGTATTGTTACTTTTAGAAAGATAAATATGAATGGACAAAGAACTAAACTGAGGCCAACGGGACCTCAAGACAATAATGTAGGCCATTTATGGGCGAGAATCAAAACCTTGGCCGTTAATGCAGTGGATAATGCAGGCCATAAGATGTACGCTATAGGAAAGAGCACTTGGGCAGAAGTTAAATTTAAAAGATGAAAAATTGATGAACAGACCGTTGTCAAGTATGTGAGCTACTTCTAAAGTCCATATTATTAGTAATGATAGAAGATAATTATATTATTATTGAAAGATCTCAAAATTATAGTAGTTGCGATGGAAATTGAACTATACGTAATAGAGTTAAAGTCCATTATTATAAAGCTTTTTGAACTGTATAAAATTTACTTACCGAAGGGATTCTTGGCGAGGATAGCACGCTCAGCCTCCAGCGGCTCCGAGTCACCCTCGTCGTTAACGGCCGTCACCCTGAACTTGTATTGGTGGCCAGGCTCTAGGCCGGTCACCTCCATCTCTAGAGGTTTCTTGTCACCAGCCACTCTATATTGAGATATCAGTAGGTTAGGGAATTGGGGAATTGCTGTTCAGAATATGAAAGGTACTTACTGCTTAATAAGTTATAATTTGCTGATTGCTGTTCGTTTGTCCCGCAAAAACTTTTGAACGGCTGGGCCGATTTAGCTGATTTTGGTTTTGAAATGTTTGTCGTAGTCCAGCAGGGCTAACATGCGCACCACGACAAAAAATGTGTACTCTTTAGTCTCGCTCTTTCTGGTGCGAAAACGAGACAAAAGCACGATATAAGCGTCGACAAAATTTTCTCGCGGGGTGCATGTTAGCCCGGTAGGGAAGGTTTAAACGGTGAGAAACCTTTTATTGGGGGTACGAAATTCGCTGGGTCAGTTATAAAGAACGATTACACCTTAATGTAAGCCATATAGTATGTAGTGTGTGTCAATATAGAGAACAAGGCAAGTAGCATAAACTTAAGTATCGTCACGTCAGTTTGCAGGTCGCGGATAATCTGCTGCCATCTCTTGATTGGCACAATGCTGGAAAATCGCCACGGTATAAGTATTTGTATGACCTGCAGGTATGTTGGTGTATAACGTAAGAATAGACACGAAAAAGGACTAACCCTTAGGGAGGGCGAAATTTTTCATTAGGAACTATGCAAGAATGAAAACGGTACGAGATTGTGAGTTATAACATAGATCCATTGTTTATTAACACAAATACTAAAAATACAGTAAAATACTGACCTGCCGACCCTGACCCACTTGCCAGTGGCGACGTCCATCTTCTCGAGCTCGTACTCCTTGACTGGAGAACCGCCATCGTCTTCTGGTTTCTCCCATTTCACCTTGCAGCCTTCTGCGTGTATGTCTGTTACTTCCAATGGACCTAGAAAAATAATAAATAACAATATTATTATACATAATTATATCGACACGGTAAACTCTTACTGAGGAATTCAGAGAAACACACAACTCCTTGGTAGACCTGGAAATCAAATCCAGGACCGCCCTGGAAGCTTTTATTGAGAAGGCTATAGAACACTTTTTGCTAGGTTTTGAAATGGAACTCTACCCGACGACACGGCAAAAAGCCGAAGGAAGGGTTTTATATTAGGCAGTCTATGTATCTTCCTATTTACTTATGTTCCACTACAGCGTTCCGTCAATCGATTCGTTACTTAGTAGCTGCGCTTGCGACTGACACAGATATCGACGTTCTAGTAGGAATATTGCCCTAAATCCCTCCAAATAGTATCAACAACTCACCCTTAGGTGAGCTAGGCTTGCTCAGCACGGTGAGCTCAACGGTCTCCTCATCGAAGCCGTTGCAGTTCTCAGCGCGCAACTTGTATTGGCCAGTGTCGCGACGAACAGCGTTCACGATCGTGAAGTCGGTGTGATACTCTTTGTTCTCGATCTTGATGCGTTCCGTGTTGACGAGCTTGATGTTGTCGCGCCATGACCTTGAAGAAAGGGGGTTTTTCTCAGCAAGATTACATGAAAAATAAATTACTATTGAATCGACCAAATAGAGTGATGAATATGAATGAAGAAGGACGGATTACTTCCTAGAGAACGAAATACGAAATTATATGTTTTTTATTCGCAATGAATGGGTTATACTAATGATTTACTTTCAATAATGATGTGATGTATAATTAAAACGTTTCAACATTCTTTGCTGCAAAAAATAGGCATGGTATTGAAATATTTCGCATCGCGCTTATTGCTAATCTAATTGACATTCGGGTTAGACTTCAGGAGAGGGCCCTTACGCGTTATACGAATACAAGTGTGTTATTGTATGTATGTTTTAGTTGTGTAAGACTTAGAAGCAATATGTTTCGAAAAAGTGAAAATAGAATGGCAATATTATTTTGAATTTAGCCTGAACCCTTCTTTTTTTATATACCACAAGGGTGGCAAACAAGTGTGCGTCCCTTTGATGGTAGACGGTTACCGCAGCCTATGAACGTTTACAACACCGAGGCGTCACTCACGCGTTGCCGCCCCGCTAAAGCCTCTGAGAGGCTTAAAGGAGGATTCTCAGGCGTCCTCTGCTTTTAACAAGCCAGTCTTTTGCACACGAATGTAGACTAGGACCCTAAGGGCCTATTTCACCACCTACTAGTAAGTTGGCAGTTTTACTTGGCTATGCGACTAATTATTTTTTATGGCCTCATGAAAAAGTTGACCATAAATAGAGCCGATTATCAAAAACAAAATTTAAATTGGTTCTAAAATAACGAAGTTAAAAGCATTTTAATTTTTTGCTAGATAGAGAGCGCACTATACTTACAAATGACGTCAAAAGTAGCGTGCGCCATACTAATTCTATACTAACACTCGTTTTGCGGGAAAGGGAGCATCCCCTCTCAATCCTCACCAAAAACTTTTAACGCATTTATCTCGGAAATTTCTTGGTCGATTTAATATTTATTTTCAATAAACAAAGTATGCTTAATGATATTTTTCAATGAGCGGGTGATTATTAACAAATTCAACACCAGTCTTCTCTCCTATTGCATACAAAATTTGTTCCCTCTTTTAATTTATGGATAGCGGCTATCCAGAGGTGGTGAAATAGGCCCTTAGGGCCGCACTCAGAGCCGTCACTTAACCTAATGAATCATTAGTTAATGACACCCAGTATATCTTAGTACACTGACAACAAACTCAAATATGGAAAGTAGGCCACGATATAGTAGCCACTGTTTGATAACGATTCATTAAAGTTAAATGATGTCTCTGAGTTGGGGCCTTAGTCTCCTATTTTACTGTAAAAGTCGAAATTAATGGCTTCCGTATTGTTGACTTTGGCAGGTTTTCTTTACCAAATCTCTCAGTCCCTGTGTCAAGTACCATTCGGATACTATTCATATTTTATAGCAGACTTTGGGCCCAGTCTGGATAGAACTCATTCAAATCATCCAGTTTCATAACTTACCAAGTCATTTCCGGTGGAGGTTCACCGATGACATCCACAGACCACTTGTGTGTGCGGCCAGCCTTGATGATGACAGACTTGAAGGTGCTGCGCTCAATGCGTGGCTTCACTATAGATTAAAAACAAACAAAATGTCAATAGTTTCATAGATACTGTGATAAATATTTACATAACATATTTTTGACCACAGATGTTGGCTGATCTTATAAGGTTAAGCTGAGGTTTGCTACTGTAAACCCACAGTTTGCCAGTATATGTAAGTCCTGTGTAATAGGGATGAGCCAATTTCCATTAACCGCAAGATGCAACTGAGAATTTCCTAGTAAAACCCAATAACACTCTGTCGCTTGGAAATCATACACACAACCACTCAGTAGCTTAGGACCACTGGGATAGCGAAGCAACTTTAATATTAATTATCTATACTTTAATATTATCAAGCTGAAGAGTTTGTTTGGTTTAACGCGCTAATCTCAGAAACTGCTGACCGGTTTTGAAAAAATTGTTCAATGTTAGATAGTCCGTTTATAGAGGAAGGCTTTAGGCTATATATCATCACGCTACGACCAATAGGAGCGGAGTATCAAATGTTCCAAAAATGGGGAAAATATTTATCTTCTACGGGAATGAAGTGGTGGGCAAAGGCTAGTCATAAATAATTTTCAATTTTTTAACCGACTTCAAAAAAGGAGGTTCTCATTAATAACTAGATTTATTAAACACTTACAGTTCCTATGCTTGCAGAGATGGTTGTCAGTGGGCTGTGATGCTTCACCGACTCCAGCCTTGTTGTAAGCCCTTACACGGAACTGGTACACCATCTTCTCTTTAAGACCCTCAACCTTGTACTCTGTCTTAGTGTCATTTGTCTTTACAACCTATGGATAAAGAAAATATATTTTTAATGTTGCATAAAGTACACAAAGTAGAATAATAAATAGTTCAAATTCAAGTTCAAAGGTGTTTATTATAAATAAGCTTTTACAAGCATTTATGACAAACATAAATATGTTCTAGTTGCTCCATTCCAAAAAGTTGATCCTATGGAGATGAATGCCGCAGGAAACTCAATGGATTATGTGAAGTAAACCAATCACCATGGTGTTTCTTGCAGATTTTTTTCTTTAATTTGTTTCAAACGAAACCATACTTTTTAGTTTCCTTTATGATAGCATGGACTTTGAATAATTTTTACAAAGAAACACAGCAGTTATTCTTTATGGTTCAATTCCTGCCGCTAAGGTCTGTGGCCAAATGAGGTCCCAGTTATCATAAAATGTAGAATTAGATACCTACACCATTGACAGTCAAATCAGAAAATTCTGACAACATGAATAACCAAAAGATAACAATTTCGCTTGCCATTGAATTTAAATCAGAACAAAAACGAGTCAAGGAAAAAGACTGTTACTGGCCAGCTTTTCTCTTAAAAATTAATAGAAAGCTTCTGCTGGTGGCTGTTGTATGGAAAAATAATTGTTCCTTTTATCTCACCTCGATCCAGTCTGGAGAGAACTTATCCTTCATCTCCACAACGTATCCAAGGACTGGTCTTCCACCATTGTCTGTTGGTGGCTCCCATTGTAATGTCACCGACATGTTGTCGTAGTCGATGATAGTAGGCTTGCCTGGTGCCTTCGGCGGGTCTGCAAAACCATATCAAGTCAGAATTGCACATCCTTGATGACTGACCGATACTCTCCAACACTAATGTGCTAACAAAAACTGTCTGAGAACGTTATATGAATAAAAAGTGCTTAGAATAAACTCAAACAAGATTTCAATATTATTTTAAAACTGATAAATTAATGTTTTTATCTTTCGGTGGCGATAGTAAGCACGTTGTTTGTTTGTAAAGTAAACACGAAACCAATGTTCTTGTTTGTAAACAAAAACAAACAAATGTCAAAATTTAAAAATGGCGGTACTCAAATGACGTTTATTTACGTTTTGTTTCACGCTGTAAAAGTTAAGTACAGTTCGCGCCAAACTTATTGTCCGGGTATTTTTAAGTTGGCACTAGCTAACTTTAATTCAGCCGTAAAAATCGGAGAAAGTATATTATTAGATTGTAATAAATAAATATGGAAGCTCAAGTCGTAGGCTGTCGTTTTAAATGATTTTAATCCAATGTTTTTCTTTCTCCGATTTTTACGGCCGGGTTAAAGCTAGCTCGTGCCAACTTAAACCCGGACAATAAGTTTGGCGCGAACTGTATGTTATTTTTATGAATAAAAAATTTCTCAATATTACAAACAAAATAAAGTAGGTAATGATTTATGGTTCTAAGACTTTAATAACTCACCATAAGGATTCTTGGCGACAATAAATCCGTCAGTCTCCAATGGCTCGGATTCGCCCTCCTTGTTGACGGCGCGTACCCTGAACTTGTACTTGTGGTTCGGGGTCAGACCCTTCACAGTGAATTCCGTAGGGTCTGCTCCAGTCTCGCCACACGGTACCCAGTTTCCAGTGTCCTAGAAATATAAATAATATTATAAAGACTGGGCCTATATGGTCACAGTGACTCCATTACTCCAGGTAATCAATAATATACCTAAGGTTTAAAATTACTGTCACAGAAAGCACTAAATACCTATTTCGTATCGACCATAGAAAGAAGCAAGCTTACCATGTCCATTTTCTCGAGAGTGTAGCCGGTGATGTCGGATCCCTTCCAGTCGTCTGGTTTCTGCCATTTGACGGTCGCCTTTTCGGCGCGGATGTCTGTAACCTCGATCGGGCCGTTCGGACGGTTTGGTTTGTCTGAAGTAAAATATTTTTATGTAGACTGGGTTCCGCATATTACCCGACCGACACCGATGATTAGAACACAAAATGTATGACTTTTCCTACTACAGTACTTTTTTTAATTTAAGAATAAACCCTGCTATCTTTACACAAACGATTAATTTATAAATATGAAATTGCAGAATTCATAAATAAGTAAGTATTGTGTCAGGACGCAATGCAATAAATGACTACTCACCCAAAACCACAACATCGCCAATACTCTCGCAGGTACCCGATGAGTTGGTGAGTACAAGCTTGTACTTTCCACTGTCAGGCCTGGTGGTCCTTCTGACCGTCAGCACCGTGTTCCTCTCGTATTTGTCAATGGTGATGCGATCACCGTCATCAGTGACCTCCTGTGATGGTACAGTGGCATGAGTTTTGTAGCAAAGAAAGGATCGCGTCTGAACATTTTGATGTGTTTGATGGTGTTAGTGTGATGGTGCTTAAAAAAAGTTGTTGAGGTAAAATTGTTACAGTTCTGTTTGTAAATAAAGACATACCATTGCTCTCAAATCAAAATCAAATTGTATGAAGGATAGAATCATCGTAGAAATTAGTAGAAGTGATCTTTTTTAATCTACTAAGTACTATCCCCTCATAGATAATGGTATAAACCAAATATCACTTACTCGCATACAGTTATGAAAGATTATGAAAAGATCGCAAATTGAAAATTTAGTCTGCTTTGTGCTGATTTAGGAAATGTTGTCAACGGCCTCGGCAACCTACTTTTAAATTATTAGTTGTGTTATGTTTGAGAATTTTGGTTCTCCGAGGCAGGCGAGGCAATTAATGGGGTATCTGGGGTAAGTTAGGATAAATACTTAATAAATATAAAATAATAATAAATATTTTTGGGGACATTTTCATACAGCACCATCTAGTCCCAAACTAAGCAGAGCTTGTACTATAGATACTAGACAATGGATAAAATACTTGAAAACTTTTTTTGTAAATACGATAGGATCATATTATGATTATAATTGAATAATATCTAAGTAATTAAATAATAAACCTCCTTATTTATTTAAATAGGACGTATCTTACAGACAAAGATTGCGTTTTTTTTTTAAATTAAAAGTTGAAAACTTCTAAATATTCTACAGCCTTGCTGCAAGGCTTGTAACCATACGTACTTATGTAACACTTTTTATATTATGACGTAAGTAGCTATAGTCTGCGCAGAACTAGTTGGCCGCGCCTTAGGTATGTGAGCGGCGGGACGAAGGGGCGGGGTCGCCTGCGCGCGGTGTGACGGCTGCCCCTCCGTCCCACCGCGCGGGCGCTGGCTTATGTTCACAGTAACCCGCCTCACCCCCGTCCCTACCTAAGGCGCAGCCAACTAGTTCCGCGTGAACTATAGTCGTGGTGTTCTGATTTGTCAGTTTAAAAAAAAATGGTGATGGTGTATTAATATGGTGATCATGGTGATATCAGACGCAATTCCTTAAAAAAAACCATACAACATGTGAGTAATAGGTGCGATTCAGTCATGGTGTTAGAATGTTATG
This sequence comes from Acronicta psi, assembly GCA_946251955.1. Taxonomy (NCBI): domain Eukaryota; kingdom Metazoa; phylum Arthropoda; class Insecta; order Lepidoptera; family Noctuidae; genus Acronicta; species Acronicta psi. The sequence goes on along the minus strand of OX276493.1, from coordinate 5,841,957 downwards.
TGTTGACAGTATTCGATCAAATCGTACCGTCGAGTGTTACCACAGTAAAATTATGAGAAAAAGTGTTGGTGAGTAAAAACTTGTAATCAAAGAAAATTTTGTTCGTCCTGTAGGTATTTTGCATTTTAATTTGGCACTAAAATAAATTTAGTGGCATTATCACACTAGGAACTTGGATGTGTCGCGTGAACTCGCGTGTTTTCTGTGAAGAGATGGCACACGTTGTCACGTTGTCGCGTGTGCGCACGAAATCTCTGCGAGAGCGAAATGTGCGAATTTGTAGGCACTTACATTATTTATGTGAACTCTGTGTACTTGCGAATTCACACACTCGTCTCGCCGAAAAGAGTAGGCATTGAGAATCACTAGTGTGACAAGGCTCTTACAACAAGACGTGACCAATTATAATTAAAAAAATACTGCATTCAGGGAAGCAAAAACTGAGTCTGTTGGTACTGCAGGTTTTCATATCGCCCATTAATTGACGCATAAAGTTCTGAATACAATAGCACTAAGCGCCATTTTAAAATATGAATCCTTATATTATAAATGCGAAAGTAACTCTGTCTGTCTGTCTTTCGCGCTTTCACGCCAAAACGACTGAAACGATTTGAATCAAATTTGGTATACAGATAGCCTAGAGCCTGAGAAATGACATAGGTATACTTTTTAATGCGATAAAAGGGCTGTAAGGTGTTGAAATAGAGGATGCAAGCTATAAGAAGTACTCAGACCACGCGCGCGAATAAATAAAGGAAATGATCCCTACAACATCCAGATACTTTTCAATTTTCTTTTAATTTTACAGTTATTTAAAATGTATACAATGTAAAATTCCAAATATTCGAAGTTTGTGTTTTGCTATCCTGAATGAAATAAGTTAATTTCGTAGTAACATTTAGGTAATTACAACATCTAAAGCATAATTTTGCAAAGCAAATTACATTGTGTGTTTATTGTCCAAGTACAATGTAACATGTTGCTTTTGTATGAGCATACATAGTGTTATATTGAATGAAATAGAAATAAACAATGATTACATTTTAATAACCGATATTCTTCATTTTAGGTTCCATAAGAATGCCCATTATTAGATAATATAACTCGGGCATATATCTGCTAGTTAGGCCTTATTAGAAGTAATCAAAACCCAATTTTTATTTGCCTCTGAGAAGAAGGACCTTAAGCTAAGCGGTGCGCTTGCGACGGTCATTGATTTCTTGTTCATTCAACATAATACCCAACATATAATTTGTTTTAAGTATCTTGTATAGTTGTGTTAGCACATATTGTTGAATAAATACTAGAAAAAAAGTGTATGAGTTTATAAATGTGTTTAGAACATATAAATGCGATACAACATTGAGATCCAACCATCTAACCTTCTCCGTGTACGGCTTGCCGCGTTTCTTTTTTGGGAGAAAAAATAAAATTACGATTAAAATGTGTCCTCTATGTAAGGTTGATGAAATGGTGTCTTAAAATCCAGTATCCCAACCAGACATGAATTTTGTAAGCGGTAGCTAGCGTATCTGTCAAATATTTTGTATAGAAATCAAGTTCCCACACTTCCCACAGGTTTTCCATAAGCCGCTAATACCGCTACAGGCAAAGGTAGAAGGTAAGCCCAATTATCCACGTTTCCTACCGCTTTTAGCAATTTCCTGAGGGCGTACTTTTGTCTCTATACAAAAATTTGACGAATTTGTTGGCGGGTATCGCTCAACTCTTTGTTGACACTGGTAGGTAACTAGTTTTAAATCTTCATGAACCATCAAGATCACCATGCGCTTCCAATGCCTCTTCAACGGCATCAAAATAATTATGGCCAACTCCATCCAATTAATTATAAGAGAAATTATATAAGTAGAGAGTGACTATTACTTCATTAGCAATAGTAGAGCTCTTACCATGATAATAATAAGTAGATGATGTTCATTGTTTTACAAATAAAATTCTGACTGATTCTTTTTTTGTATTGAATTATGAAGATAAACAACCATACGGCCGCCTGATGGTAAGCAGCAACCGCGGCCTATCACACCACTTACACCAGTGGGTATCACTGGTGCATTGTTATTTTAATACCTTAGAATTTTGCCTCATTTGCCCAGTAATAGCACCATAACTGCGTATATTTTTGCTTTGTATAACAATGAAATTAATGAAGTTTAAGAAAAAAGTATTTACCTCTTCACCCTTCATCCATTTGACCTCGGGTTCAGGCTCACCACCGTACTTGATGTCGAAGGAGATGACCTGTCCCTTCTTGATGATCATGCTCTGCAGACCCTCACCAACGATGTATGGTTTGACTGTAAGAGAATTTTCAGGGGTAATTAGCATTATATTAACATTTTGTTTCGATACACCAGCTTTGAGGGTAATGATGTCAGAGCATTCAACGAATATCGTCACCGCTACGATGCTACATCATCAATGTAACTCAATCTACATTTTATAGTTATATGGTGAAACCCTTAATTCTCTTCCATTATTGGGTACCAAAATTTCTGTCCCAAGACACTTACGTTAAAATATTTTGTTCAATTTACTCACCAAATCTGCACTTAGCGACAATAGGCTTAGTAGCATCGCTAGGTTCACCAGGCCCGGCCTTGTTGATGGCGCGCACTCTGAACTCATAAGTGCAGCCCTCCTTGAGGCCTTCCTGAGTAGCGGCCAGGCAGTCTCCAGGCACTTCCTTGCCCTTCACCCAGTCCTTGCCGAATTTCTCCTGTAAAAGGATCATAAGTTATAGAATCATACAGAATTTAACTCAGCATTGTAGATTCATTTCAAAAGATTCCTTGTAGACAAAATTCGACTAAGTTGGCATGAGTAATGCGGGATCCTCCGTCCTTTTACTAGCCAGGCGGACACTTTAACACTGGGCTTTTAGATAAAATAACAACATTCTATGGTATATTTAACAAATCCGATCAATTGAAACATGGTGTAACAAGAAAAGTGAAATTAGGACAGAGACTTTAAAAGTAGTCTGTATATTAGCTTCAAAGCGTTCGCTTACCTTGTATTCGATGACGTAGCCAGTGATAGGTGCACCGCCATCGTTGTCAGGCTTCTGCCATTTGAGGTCTGCACGATCTTTGTTCCAGTCGGTAAGCTCCACAGACTTGGGCTTTGATGGTTCATCTAGAACACGTTATAATAAACATGTTAAGTCGGTTAATCATGCGTATAGATCTAAAACGGTATGCAAACAATAATTGTGATCAGCCTAGTATGTACTACCGTACTTAATTTGTGTCAAGGTCATTATGCTTCTTCTACGGCAAAACCAAAGGAGTGTAAATTAAGTGATTGGATTTTTTATTTATAGAAAAAAAAAAATACGGCACATTTTAAATCTTCTAGCATCACTAGTATGCATGTCCTTAAAATAATATATGGCTATATTTAATTTCTTACCCCATGGGTCCTTAGCCAGCACAGGCTTGGCAAAGAGACCAGGTTCACTGGAGCCGATCTTGTTGACGGCACGAATCCTGAACTTGTAAGTTTTCTTCGGGATCAGATCTTCGACCTTGTATTTCAGTGGCTGGCCTTGGGCCACTTCAGCCACACTGTCCCATCCTGCTTTAAGAGACATATCCTGGAAGAGGAATTAAACAATTAATTTAATATACTTAGACAAACAATTATTTAAATTATCTTTTTGTTTGAAAATCCTTCTTACTTGTCTCTCAATAACATATTTGACGATTGGTGAACCACCATCGTCTGGCGGGATCTTCCAGCCAACAACGCATGAAGTCTGGAAGACTTCCGAAACTTGCACTTCCTGAGGCGCAGCTGGAACGCTCTGCATAATAATACTGACATCCTTAGAGTCTTCTCCCTGGGCGTTGGATAGTTTGATCTGGTATTTACCAGATCCTTCTCTGCTTGGCTTTTTGAATTTAAAGAGGACCTTTTCTTGCTCAACCACTGCTTCCACCTCCTTGGCGGGCAGGGCTTTACCGTCCTTCCATAATTTAGCTTCGATTGGTGTCTGTCGGGTGCCGGTAACTAAAAGACCAGAAAATTATAGCACATCCTACGTTTATATGTACTGAAATATAAATTTTAACTGTCTCTTAAAACTTACTTTTATAAGGCACTTCAATGACGAATGGTCGATCAGCTGGTCCGTTGAATTCATCCGGACATTCGATAGCGGGTTTAGACTCGCCCTTTTTGACGGTCAGCTTACAAGATGAGCTGAGCTTGCCAGACTCGCAGAGAATCTCGCCGTCATCTTCCATCTCCAACTTGTTGAAGATAAGCTGGTGTTTACCACCGCCCAGGTTCTTAATTTCAATTCTGATGATTATAACATTTTATAAGTATGGTTAATAAATTGTCAAACTAGGTAAAAGTTGCACACTCTATTGTCATACATGAAATATATACACAGATTTCACCACACGCACATAAACAGTTTTATTAATTAGTGCTATCAAAATCTTGAATTTTAACAAAATTATAATTTTCTACACAATTCAACCGTAAGCCCGGCTTCTTTAAAATTAAAGGAGTTTTAAAACCTCACCTGTCATTAGGCACAATAGGCTGTCCATTGAAAGACCAGACAGCTTCAGCCGTCTGATCCTGCAATTCTACTTCTAGAACAACCTTGTCCCTCTCAATTGCTTCTGTATCCTTCAACTTCTTGTTGAAGCGATTCGAGTCTGGAAGACAAAATTGAAAAAATCCTATATTCATGTTCGTCTACATCGCGATTTAGGAAACAACTGCTGCAACTGAGAACTATTTAGGCTAGTTTTCACATTGTAAAGGCAAAGTTTAGGTCTAGTAATCCCAAACAATAGTCTATTAGAAACAAGCCCATAAGATATAAGTGCTCCATTCAAATAATTAATAGTTTGACGACGCCTTGAGCACACGTCGTTGTAGATAACGAAATTATTCTTTAGGTATAATCTAACATTACTCAAGTTTTCTCCGCATCTAATAAACAGTACCAAAGAATTTAAAAATAGTTTTAAAAATCTTCGATGCTATTTTTTTAAGGAATGTAAGGACAAACGATACTTACAATTGACAATCAATTCGCAAGCTGTTTCATCAGCGTTACTGACGCACTTAAAGTTGCCAGCGTCAGTGACTTTAGCGTCTTTGATCACTACCTTGCGCTTGCGACCCTCCTTCACGATGGTGATGCGCTTGTCTACCTTCAGCGGTTCGTTGTTCTTGAACCTAGTTAACAATTGGTAGAGAAATATTAGAACTTCTTTGTAAGCTTTTAAATCTTCGATATATATTTTGTATAGGGCGAATATAATACATTGTTGAAATAAGTCCACTTTTCAATGTATCTATGCTTATAGTCCTTACCATTTGACATCTCCAGAAGCATCATCCAGCTCGCAGAGCAGTGTAATGGTATCTTTCTCAATCGCCTGTTGCGATTTAAGCACCTTTGTGAACTTGTATGGGTATTCTGAAATTATTAAACTCCGGTAACTACTAAATACAGTGTCAATAACATTGGGTTAATCAATGTGTGGCAATGGCAAATATTACACCAAAAAGCAAATCTGTAGCCTACTTACCAACAACCTTAACTTCAGTTTCAGTCTTGTCAGGTTGCTTCTCAATCTTACACGTGTATTTGCCAGCATCTTCAAACTTGCAACTCTTGATAACTAGCCTACATACGCCAGACAAGTCCTTGGAGATCTGGTATATCTCACCATCTTCTACTTTCTCTTCTCCCTTCCACCAGGAGACGATGGCTAGACTGTTTGACACAGTACATTCCAATACGCATTCGTGTTTCGTGTATCCGCTTGTATTCTTCTTTAGTGGTTTTGTGAAACTGTATGTTGGGTCTGGTTCATCAACTTGCAAGAAGGCAGTGCTAGTAATGCCACCGATTTCAATTGTAATTTTACCGGTATCTTCGACCTTCGGAGCCATGATGATCAGTTTGTAGGAATCTTGTTCGTTTGTCATCTTATACTTAGATCCGGGGAATAGTTCCTGTAAACAAGAAAATAAATATTAGAATACACGTTTATTTAAATTTTTTAGAACAATTTTATTGAACGAATGATAATTTGACTTACATCTTTGCGGAAGAACCATTTCGGCTTCGAATTAGGTTTAGTAAAGACGGCTTCGAATACAACCTTCTTATCTTTTCCTTCTTTCGCGAATTGATCTATGAGGGGCTTCAAGAATGACTCTTGTTTCTGAAAGCAACGTCCGTTACACATAAATACACCTATTCCAACATGAGACAAGAAGGTGCATAACAAAAAATGTGCTCTTCATACAAAAGCGTTGTGTGCTGACCAACATGAAATCTGCCTCACTCCTCACCGCTGTCAACGTCACGAGCGAACAGTAACTCAAGTGCAAAAATCAACGAAAACAATAGAACTCATTATGTAGTATCCGAGGCGTTAGAATCATCAGCCATTCTTTGATCACCGTCACCCACACAATGACGTGAACTCCATGCTATTGTACAGAAATTGGAATTTCTATAAAGTCTCATTAATAATTGTGCAAAAGTGAACTGGATTTTATTTTCCATTTGTCATAATATACATTTGACCAAACAAAAATGACGAATTCCCATGAAAATATAAGATATTTTTTTTATAAATATAGATCGAAACGAATCGGAATTCATAATTTTTGATAGGAGTTTTGTGTCTGGAACATTGAAGTCACTGTGCATAGAATAATGAACCTGTGCGCTGTGCAGCTAGTAAAAATATCGACGAAGATGTGCACAGAAGAATTGCTTGAGAAGAGAATAGAAGAATAGAGTACCAAAGATGTGCTGGACTGACAAGTCGGTGACCACGTTGCTGTTGATCAAATAATCTGAAAAAATCATTGAAACATTCCTGCACGAATATCTGCTAAGTTTAATCTTATTGCCAAAATGTTGGTGTGGAATAAAATCGGTTATTATTATTGTGTAACAAGAATTTAAGAAGTAGAAAGAATGACTATTTACTTAATGAAGAAGAATAATGAGTAACTTGAAAGGAGACTCAGAACGTCTGGTTGCTATTGTTTTATTTGGTGACTTTGAGAAAAAGACGCGTAGGGGCAGTTCGCTTACAACAAACTGCAATAGCAAGTGATTTAATTATTGTATTTTATCATTAATTAAATCACTTGAGGTCATTAGGTGCTCCCTTCAGCTGCAGATATAAAGATGATTATTTTAATATAGTAACGGTACATGCTGGTTTTTACTATGCATATAGTTATAGCAGACATTAATGCAAGATTTTCTGTAATAATTCGACCAGATTATACGATCATACAGATATTCGTGGGACACATTGTAGTGCGACAAATAATTTGCATTTTGTGATATTACACTTCAAGATGCATTGTGTCTATTGACGTTGCTGTCAAACCTCGTCTCTTTTGAACGAGTGTAGCACCGGCCAATCCGGGATCAGTTCAGCCAGTGATGGTCTTCTATTATGGGATCTCTACAAAATATCCATTCATTCTTAACGATTTTCATTTTTAATTGCTATTTCGCGATTAGGGGAAAGGATAACTTAAAATTTTGTTGAGGACTTAATTTGACATTTGACATTCTTCATCATCAAATGTAGGTAGTTATAAATTTATGAAATGGTAATGCTGATTATAATATTGTCCAAAGCCTCAATCTTTATAATCAACATAATTCATTAAAAAATTCCAACATCTGCGTAACACTGGATGCATCAGCTGAAATTAATGAAGTAAATAATGAAGAATACAATTATTTTGATAATGACGTGACAAAAGCTCTTCAACCCGACGTCAGTATAAACCTGCAATTCGACACAGTGGACACCAATTCAAATGTAACAATAGTCATCAAATTCATTCCACTTACATTGCCTGAAAGTCATGTTCAAGTTATAGAAACATGAAGTGGTGATACAAAAACCCTTTGTTAATTAAAAAATTCAATTTATGCGTTTGTTTATTTATAACGCTCTGTAACTACAGATCCCAACATAAAATAATAAAAAAAATATTGTTTTCTAGTTTTACAACTAAAATCTCTTTTGTCATTAAGTTTGGTTTCTCTACTTATTTTGTTATTGGAGCCAGTAATTACAGAGGTGTAATTTTTAGTTCAGTTATTTTATCATTCGTGGTTTTAAATTCATTCATTATTTAGAAGGCCATTATACTGTTCATTTGAAACAACTTTTTTATTAATATTCATACAAATAAATTAATTTAACGTTCTATTTATTTTGTATTCTTAAACATTTCAAATGAACAGAAAATGCCTTTTAGGTTTATCTGTTTTCTTTTTAATTTTTCCTTTTATCGAACCTTTATTTTGACAGCCTCCATCAATTCGGGCCAATCAGGTATTATTTCAGGCAGAGACATTCGTCTCCTTATTTCATAGATTCCCTAGAATTTTAATAGTTATGTTACCAACAGAGTAGCAGGATCGAGAAGTAACTTGAAATTGATGCCAAGCTAAAGTATTAGGAAGCGAAATGATAAATGATCGGAAACAATGCTATTACATAGTTTAAAGAGGATTAGAATGTACTGCGTGTTAAAAGATACATAGGTGACAGTTTAGTATTATAAGTTATAATACTTGCTTACATAACTTGATCCGGTACTAAACCAAGGAAATATTTTGTTAAAGTACCATCCAGCCATTTTTTCGACAAATTCAATCACTATAATCAGCTAGCACATATTATGTAAACAATCCATATTGTAACATTGACATAATTTTGACATTTTTATTTGTTTTTAATATGAAATATTATTGCTATTAGAACCTTTTTAGGATTGATTTGTAAATTATTTTTCAATATTATTACGAACTTATTTAGAGCTGTACCGTTCACTGGGTATTTTTATGCTCACAGTATTAAATACGAAATACCAAAATAAAATCAATCAATTAGAATTTGTTTACAGAAGTGAGTTGATTGATCTTTATTATTATATTTCTATAAAAGTAACACAAAAAGAGAAACTGGAAATGTAAGATGGAATGAACGATGATGCTATATTTGAAAATACTGATGACCTTGACCCAAGACCAGTTTTGAGATTGCCTCCTTTCAGCTGGGAATCTACCCATCTCGATACCTTCAGAAACGACCACAATGAAGCCGTCCTCTTCAAAATATCCAGTTTCTAAGCCCTAAGAATCAAATGTCATGATGCATAGTGAAAATTAATCAAAAGTATTAGAACAATAACATACTAAACAATTCTGCTCAGTTAAAGTGATTAAATAACTCAAAACAGAGTTATAGTAACAGTAATCTCATATGCCTTGGTCAGAATTCATAATGCGATTGTCGAAAAATATTATCTGGTTAATTTATTCTGCACCGAGATAGAAATACAGTCGTAAAAACAATACATTCTATCATTGTATCATTATCTACGATCATAGATGTAAGATAAATACAATAAATTATGAATAAGGTCGGTACAAATATAAATTATAAAATTTAATCTACGAAGTACGCTTGTAAATTCGTACAATTGCATTAGGATAATTCTGTACCAACAGAAGCTAACTAAACTCCATGGTCATAGTGCATGCACCTGATATTTTGTACCAAAAGAAAGCGTTGATTTTTATAGCGTACAATATACAGTACCTATATTTTTACATTCTTTAAGATTATGAAACACCCTGATGAAACAGAAATCCAAAACATTTGGCAGTTCCTTGAACTTCATATTTGGAGTTATAATTAGCCCGATGGAGCTGTCTAGTCATTTATAAATTGATTTAAATAGACTGCAAGACAATGTAGAAAGCATTAAAGCTTATTTTAATCTTCATCCAAGCAGTCTTAAATATCTTTGGCATTTTTATTTTTAGACAGTCTAAAGATCTAATGCTTGTCTAATTTGTCTCACGTTATATATTATGTTTATGTTCAGTTTTATTATAATCAGTTTTTATAGCATTTATATCACCACCTTCTGTAGAACCATCATTATGGATTGATATGACGTATTTATCATCAAGTTTTGATGAGATTTTGATATCAGAAACACCTTACCTTTTCCACTTTCTTAAGGGGCGGTATCGGCTTCTCAGTCTCCTTAAGGTCTCCCCAGTCGGGATCCTCTTTCTTTTCACCCCATTTGGCGTACTTCCTCTTCTTAAGCATGGCACGGAAGTCCATGCCACTGGCGTCTGTGTAAACATTTCCGTTATTATGAATTGTTTAATATTAAAATTATTATTATAAATTGTTATAATACTGTATTCCACAAAATCCTATGAAAGTAGCTTCAAATAATATGCTACAATAAGTAACTAAGTAATATGTACGTTTTTAGACTTACCGGATACGTAAAGCTGCATTTCAGCGGAATCCTCGCCATGGATGTTGCTGACAACAACCTTGTATTTGCCTTCATCGTTAGGTTTGACCTTCCTCATGCAGAGGGTGATGAGACCAGTTTCACCATCAGTGATGAACTTGAAGCGGCCTCCCTCGATAATTTCACCAACACCCTTGTAAAACTTGAACGTTGGCGCTGGGTTACCCTCCACTTGCACCGTGAGGTAGCCAGTTTGATCTAGTAATGCAATAAGATATGATATTAAATGTTAATTTGATACAGTAATAAACAGTCACACTAAACATTTATGATAAATTTAATCCAGAATAGAATAAAGTTCCAAATTAAAGTTATAACTCAAAAATCTAACCTTCAACAGCTGAATAACTTTCTTCTACATAAACGATGGCCGGTGGACCCCCACTTCCAATGGGTTTGAGGGGCACCGATGGTTTGTTGATAAGGTCTTCAAGATCCTGCACCGACGGCCTTCTCGCATCGCCGGATTTTCGTCGCTAAATCATCAAAACCAAGTGAGTCAATTTTGTCTTATAAATTGTTAGCAGGTTAATCACTTTGAAATCAATAAATAAATTGTAAAGAAAAGGGATCATTCCTTTTTAACGCAGGTATTAATCAAATTTAAAAAGTAGATTAAGTTATGGTCAACATATTGAGTTAAGGAATGGTCCATTTACAATACACATTGAAAATTTAAATACAAATAGGGAGCAATTATTATAGACATTGATAAGGTAAAACTTTTTGATATTCAACAAGTTTTAAAACCTTTAAATTCGTCACCTGCTTCACCATAAATCGATTCGATTCATGCAATTCATTAGCTTACAACAGATATTAATCAAAATAATCTTTAATCCTGATGGTGAAACATTTGATAAATCGCTGTTTCTTCGTCAAAGGTCATTAAAACGTATCCAAACTGATTCCGTAGCTCAATATAGATTGAAAAATTACTTGGTTGGTAACTAAATGGATGATACATTAGAATGTTATGACAGTTGTACTGTATTATGAGCGTTAGCCAAATGGCCTGACAATGCGCTGGACTTCCTGATATATGTGGCGCAAGTGTACTCTTACATATTTGCACCCTTCTCTTCATGAACAGTAAAACTAGAACGCATTTTGTTTCGAACTGAATATGACCGAGCTGAAGCTTTTTGATTTATGTTGAATTTATTATTAATATTAAGTACCTATCGTGCATGGTTTTTCGGATAGAAATTCAGACACATCATTAACACTCTTTAGTTTTATCAATAAATTTCAAGCCTTTCAAACAATGACAAAGGTAAGCAATTTATTTTAAAAAATCCTGGGCGAAATAAGAACAGAATATTATTAAGTATAATGTTTGGAAATCTGAGAAACACTAAGGGTAAAATACCAATATGACACCATTTATTAAAATATAATTGAAACTTAAATACACTGTATAAAAAGAACGTTATGTGAACATTGTCATCAATCTCATCCATGATAAATAATGCTTGCCTACCGAGACTATCATACAAATGTTTATTTCTAAAGAAAAGATAATATTTTCTCATATATAATTTTAACTGATTGTGTAATTAGTTTTCTCGCTGAAAGGTATATTGCTTTCGTAATGCTTCGCATTTACTAAGCTGAAAAGGACGCAGGTAGGCGTTAAATTATGATTTTCAGAGAGTCTGAGAATACATCTGATTTTACTGAAATAATAATTAACAGATATATCGTAATGATGCTGATTTATGGCCGCATTACCGGTGCTTCATAATTTACAAATACGCTCAAATAATCCCTGGAGGATTTTCCAAGGAAGTATTTACGAGGTTCCTAAAAAAAACACAGCAAAAAAAGAATCAACTGACATCTCAATGAGACTTTTTTAAAACAAATATATTTTTATAGACGATGTTAATGAAGAATTACAACCCCAATATTAAACGCCAGCTGGAAGAATTAAATTCTTTTGAGTAATAGAACCCAAGAGTTATCATTTTATGACCTTTGACTTTGGCAAGACATAAAAGTACATTGAAGAAAAGCATTTGATACTTACCGGATCACCCGTAGGTTTAGGTTTTGGTAAGGCAGCAACCGGTTTTTTAGCAACCGCTGCCATTGTTACAGTTAATCACATATAATCACTATGATGCCACAAAACAATCGAATCGCTCGTAAAATAATATAAAAGTAAATGTTTTATTACTGCATCACACTATATCACAGTCTTAATCTTAAATCTAAACATAATTATTTTTTAGCTTATAACTACTTTTAAAAGAATTAACAGTTTAAAAAGTTCTCTTCTCTCCTGAGTATTATCTGTATCCATGTTTATGATAAAAAGCTTACAGTTAAATGCTATAAAATTATTATAATTATTTGCTAAGTGTTACACCTTGATTTAAAAAATTTGTTACTTTTATTTTGGAGTCGTTTAGTGAAATTTCGATTTGGGGCAGTTCGTTAGTCGTTCCATGTAAAAATGGGCGCGAATGTCAAAAGACTGAAGAAGGGGTCGTGTAGACATGGTCGCCTGGCAATGGTGGGGCGCGGGGGCGGCGGGCTGCTATTTGTGCACAGCACAAATCAGCAGACCAATACAATTAATTATCAGATTAAGGTGAGCCATCCGTGCAGCATGTTCTTGACCATTCCTGTTAATATATACGTGAAGTTGTCGCCGAAGATGCTCCGTGTTAACATCGATATTTGGCTTAGAACTTAGGAAGCTCTCGGTTTCGGTTCAATGATTAATCATCCGCATTATTTTTATATTGACACTAGCAATTAAGATCAATGAGTTTACGTTGACCTAGTGCGGATGACTTGAACCCTTGCCTTGGCTTCAATAGATGTAGAGACCGACGTATATGACGTGGTTCGACAGTTCGGTGGGGCAGCCAAAGAGCGGTTGTCCTCAGGAGACAAAGTGTGTGCGCGTGTTTGTCTAGATTAATAAATAATACTAGATTGAGGGGTTGCGCAAGAAGATCGAAAGATTGATTGGCACCCTGGTATTATTGCATTCTATTCGGATGATTGTCATCGTTGGCACATAGGTCCGTGTCGAGAGCGCCTGCATTGCTCTCGAGCCGACAAATTTTAACCGTTTGAATGTTACCTGTTGATTTGTTTTTGTTATTTTGTGTTGTTTTTATTTTATAAGTAGGTATTTTACTTATTTCTTTATTGCAGAAATAGCTGACTATTATCAGAACATTTGTCAAGAAATTAGAATCCAAATTTTCTGTTTCTACTATAATTTCAAATATTGTATCAGTAGTAAAAAAATTGTGTACCTGATTGGAAATAACTATTAGAGACACGTTTATATTTGTCTATACCATAATAGATTTTGGGAACTAACTGCCAAATACATCAGTATCATCCCCCTTGCCAAATTTTTCTGAGGGATGGTTGTGTCCCGGCCCACCACTGAAACGCCCGCGGGCTGCCCACGCGCATTTTCGGTATTTCCTATTCGACCATTATGTCAATCAAAGATCTGTTTATTTTCTATTTGCGGACTGTCCTTGTTTTTATTTATATCGATCTTAATTGTGTTTGATATCGTATGTTGTTATCGCTCTACCTATCAATTTAACTGATAGCATTTTACTTTCTTTTATATATTATCATTCATCATTTATTTAACTGTGTGACATTTCATTTGACTTCTGTTATTTAGTTGAAGTATTTAATACTTTCTCGGTATTCTCTTTTTAAACATTTCTAAGTTTTAAACTATACAATAACGACATTGTTATATTATAAATTTAATTAAAAAAAGATATTAACTCACGACCTCTACTTACTAGCTCATTGGTTTCAATGATCACTGTTTAAAACTTTAAATGTACGAGTATATTACTATCTGTGTTGCTACATTGCCATCAATATAATTTATCGTTTAATTAAAACAATAAATCTTTAATTCTATTTTAGGTGTCAACATTAGTCCAACCGATCAATACATCGAGACATCGAGACGTATATCTTTTTAACAATATGCGACGGATATAACTCAGCCGTGCTGGCAACTTTAAGCCGTTAAGGGTGAGAACATTTCAAGAGCAGTGGGTTCTTGGCCTGATTACTGTAGTCATATGAATACAAGTAATGATCAATCATAAAGGCGACAAGCGTGCTACTGACGCACGACGCATTGTGCTCACTTTGCTTCATTAAACGCGTCCGCTCCGTCTGTCTCTATGTTATCACCAGTAACAGGTGCGTTTTCTTTATTAACTATTACACTTTCTGTTGGTTCCGAAGAATCATTTGCTTGCGCTACTCCTGTATTTGTATTTGGCAGATTACTTATTACTTTCCGAAAAGATTTATGAACGTTCTCAAATTGAAAAATGTAACATAGAAATTTTAGGTAGTAAAAGTGTCATGAGTTAATAATTTTATTATCTCATTATGAGTCAGTAGTTGACTAAATTATTGCCTTATTTACGTCATAGATACAGAAATGTTGGCTCCAAACTAAATTCATTGGTAATTATAGAATCTTTGTTTAGCTTCCGTTATACATTATATTTCATACGCATGATTTGTAATAATTATGGTTCGTATATTTAGACATAGTGTTTTGCAATGCAAATATCGAATTTAAGACATTTTGTGGCATTTTTATAATGATTACAAGCAACATCTATGATTACATTTATTAGTTTGACTCCGTAGAATATTTAATTTTGTTTAATTCAAGAGTCAGTTTCAACGTCATCATAGATATTACTCTATACTATGTGATAATTTGCAATTATTATTACTTAGGTGCTAAAGCTACGAATTGTTTATTGCATGCAAGCATTTTCACAGTAATGCAAGAATTTATCCTTGCTTCACGCTATTATTGCAGGCATTTATTATTACGTTAAATTGAATAAAGTTATTATTTTATGTGTTATTTACTTGTGCGTGCGGTGTCATAGTCTCATATTTTATTAGGATTAGGACTTAATAAACACAGTTTTATCTCGAGCGATAAATAAAGTTATCCTTAATTGTAACATATGCGTTAACAATTATTTATCCAGTAAGTTTAAAACCGTGCTTACGATTTAAAGTTCGATTTTAATAGGAACCATGCATAGATTTTTAATGTCATCATATTAATTATATTTAATACTAATTAATGTTTAATTTAATGTTAGAATGAAAAGGTATTAGTAGCACTGGTTCTAATTTATTTACAAACATATAATACGATATCCGAATCGAAATAATTATAACATATAATGATATTTTTTCTATGCAATGGAATCTTTACGCATAGGGAAATTTTATTTACGAGGAATGAAATTATTCACTTTCAAAATTAATCACTTTGAAAAGATCTATGTTAGCCACGAGTCTATTTTTTCTATAACATGTATATAATCTAAACAGATAGTTTTCCACACATTATATACCTCTTCGGAGAGTTCACCGGGCCTGGCGCGTTTCTTTTTTGGAAAAAAAGTATCAGTTTTAGTAAAACATTCTCTGTTAAAATTGTGCTCATAAAATATATAAAATTCTGTACAGATAAATACTGAGTGCTTAAAAGTTAAATTGTGTAATTTGTATGTGTGTAAGATGCAGTATCAGATGTCAAATATTAGGGTGTAGTGTAAATAATGTTTGTGCACAATTAATAAATATTATAATTATTGTTTCATATAATTAGCTTTTCCCACTAAACTGAGAAAACATTTTTAAGCATTTACATATAGTACGTACATTCGTTAATTTAATGCAAGTAAGTTCAGTCTTGTTTAAATTTGTAGCTCGTAAAAGTGATTGTAAAATGTATAGTGCATAAGAAAATGATTAGTGGAAAACTAAAAAGTATGTTAAGTTGGAAACTGAAGCCATTCTAATAGTAAAACTAAAAAGCTTTGTTGATGAAGGAAACGAACTGATATATGTCGGCTAATTTATCAGTCAACAGTGAGGTATGATTGAAGATCCTACTCATGATATTGCAGTTATTCTCGAAGTCGTTTGTAGTAAGATTTGTTCGTTTCTCTCATAAACATAAAAGGTCAAACCCAGCGATGTTTTGTCACATCGTACACCCGCTGGTCGGCAAAGCGGTCTCTAAATCTAATTCTATATAGAACATCTAAAAGAAAAAGAATTGAAAAAGAGTTCGGACATTGTATAGAATGCGGCTAAAGGGTCTAAAATTAGCTCTTTTGGTAGCTATTGAAGACGCAGCTTACTTTGAAAGGGAATGTAGTGACAGTAATGAGTGGAAGATTGTGTATTTGTTTCATTTTTATATGTCAAAAACCAATGAATCGCTTGTTATTATATTGTCAAGCGTACATCTGTGGGGAATGGGGAAAATGACTTGATATTATCATTTGTGGTAAAAAACTAATTATTACAATATCTTCCCTGTAAAGATAAACTTACTTCTATGTTTATAATCTTAAAGTAAAAAGTAGTCCGTGAGTCATGTGTGCAACAATAGAAGAAAAATAATATTAAAGACAAAATGCTTTGCAAAAGCGAGCAGCGTCCACCTAAAACTGACCAGATCCAATTGGTCTCACCTTTTTCTCGTCTAAAACTTCGCCGGGACGTAATTTGTTGACCTGTTGTTAAAAAACATTGATAATCCCATATGTAACATTTACCCTAGGTACCTAAATCTCCGCTGCCGAACCTGGGCTACCTGCCTAACCTAACTTTAGTTCATTATTTGGTGCAATGTCCTAGCGAGCGTGTGCAAAGTTATTACGTTACATATTGCGTCACCTTCATGTTAATCGTTTATGTTAGTGCCCGTTTCATTATCGTGGTTTGTAAGAAAAGCCTCTTTAGGCACACCATTCCTGTAAAAGATTTCGCCTCGACACGAACAATCTCGTACCATTATTTCGTGTGCGTAACGTGCTGACAAGCTGTGCAATTTAGCTTTGTGCTCTCGACGACAAAACGTTTCTTAGACAGATATAAGTAATCTGGATAATAACATTTACCAATAGTATCAAAATTTGCAACAAAACACATTTTTGGTGGTTCATGTGATTATCCAGTATTACGTGTGAAACAGTGTTTTAAACCGCGTCAGATGCAAATGCATTATTAAAATACCGTATACAGATATAGTTAAGAATTTGTCACGGCAATAATAACATTCATTTAGAATTCTTAGCGTTTTATCTTTTACCTTCTTCTCTTCGATCACCTCACCGGGTCTTAGTTTTCTATTCTCCTGTGGATTACGTTTTGCACGGTCTTAATATCTCTACATACACGATTCAATATCAGTGTTTTCAAAAGTATCTGCTGTGACATTGCTAAACTCTGTTTAATCTAAAAGCAAGGAATTAAGGGTCTAAGCTCAACTCGAATGTAAACCAACTCATTCTCTAAATCCTCTGCTAAAGCGTTCGTGGTAATACAAAGCATCATCTTTAAGACGTTTATGAAGATGTTTCTTTCAAGGGTCTATGCATTCGTGTTATGGGTTCGGCTTGAGAGAATAGGGTCTATACTACTAGGGGACTAAAATTACTTTGTGATAAGTCGCCAACATCCGTGTAAATCACTCGTTGATTGCTGATAATATCACGCGTTTGGTTAGAATTATCATGCTTTAAAATTGCAAATGTTGGTACAAATGCGGCAAAAATGTGAGAAAACTTCATGACACATAAAAAAATTTGGCAATCTGGTTTATTGTTCTTACTTTGAATAATATCATGAACTTAAACCACTACTCTAAAAATAATAATAGAGATAGATATACATTTTGAACCAGACTACCATTAATGTTTAAGTGCATATGCTATTTCTGTATCTCAAACGCAGAAGTGCTTTTAGCTGTAAAGCTTGCTTTTTCAAAGAGTGATTCTGATGCCAGCGCTTTTAAGGTATATTGTAACATGTCTAAGACTAAAACGGCACAATTGTACATAAAAGTCTACAAAACTAATCATACCTTCACTGTAAATGAAGACAATTGGTATTCAAGTACAAAAATCATTACAAAGTAAATCTATAAAAAACTTATAACTAGTAAAAAATAAAGAGCTACATACCTCATCGCTGATAATAAGGGAAGGACGTCTTCCCATTTCCTCCGGAGGAGGAATAAGGGAACCACGTCTTCCAACAGGGGCTCCGGGTACTAGAGAAGGTTTCCTTGGCATTTCTGGCTTTGGAGACTTCTCGCGAATGACTTCGATCTTGGGAGCAGCAGGCTTCTCTTCGGGCGCCTTAATTTCGGGTACTTTTGGTATCGGCTGTTTGCAATTACATGTGTTAATTAATTCCTTAATCAATAATGATGTTTAAACACTAACATCATCGTCATCATCACGTCTTTAGATTTTTATTTTATTGTTACCTTTTCTGGTTTGTCCTTAGTTGATGGCGTAAATTCCATCTTTTCGAATTTCTCAAGTTCAGGCCTTTCGTAATCAGCAATCTCTGGCAGATCCTCAGCCTTCTTCTTGACTGAAGTGACCTTGGCCTTCTTGGCTTCTTCTTCAACTTTTTCTTCCTTAACTGCCACTTTCTGTAAGTCAAATGATGGCTTAACATCCACGTCTAAATTGTTTATCTGTTCTTTATTCAAATCATAGAATTGATATTTTTGACATTAAACGAGAAAGATTACTGAAAGTTAATGCGTATTAAATTTTGTGGGATAGGTATTTAACTGATTACTATTGATATTTTTTAATTACTGAATTTTGAAAATATACTTAAATACCTAATAATTACATTTTATGTAAATGAATAGCCTTTTTATACTTACTGTCATACTTTACCATTCCACTGAAATACTTAAAGTACACATCTTAAACATATTTTGTAAATAATTGTGATCGAAGGGATTAATAAGCAAAAGCGGAAGCAGGAAATGTGAAAAAACAATTACACACATACATTGAGAAGAGTAATATTCATGAATTAATACTCGCAAACATTGCTTTACATAATGTTACACTAAATACTAGAACAAAAATGTGCAAAACTATTGACATATCTACAAACAAACCTTATATAAAGTAAATTACATATAGGTAGATATTTATAGAACTGTGCTTGTTTTATCGTCTACAAAGGAAATTCTATGATACGGTGCATCTACATCTACTTCTAATAGATTCTAGAAGATAGTAATGTGCAAGTTTCTAAGTCTCAGGTGCTTGTGCAGAAGTGCCGGTGTCTATAAGAAAATTATAGTATCATTGTGCATAGTGCAAATATTATTCTGTGCAACACAGTGGGTGCCAATGTATACCTCTTCAGGCGTTTGAGGTCTGCTGCTAAAAGCGGGCTGTGGTATTTCTAATGTGGCTGGTTTACTTTCATCTTTGCCTTCAGTCGTTTCAGCCTACAGAGTAAATTTTATTAATGGCGACCGTACGAAGTGTACAAATTTTGCAAGCATTTTGAAAACGTATTTCATAACAACCATAATTATTATAGAAAATAATAAGATTGTTACTAAAATCCGTTGCATTCGCGGTTTAATGCGGTTTAATGAATGTGTGTGCGTGTGTGTATAAGCAATGAATGTATGTTGATGGCTCATGTGTGTCTACCTGCGGGGACTTCGCCCTTCGCCAAGCTGGTTCTGATGTATCAAGTAATGTGGGTGTGTATTTGTCTTCCAACTCTGGCGTTTGCTCGGCCTGATCATTAAAATATTTGGTTACTACCTATTCTTGTATTTCTTATGTTTTATTATTGATTTACTAAAATGCTGTCTACCTGTGGTATTACAGGAATTACATTCCAAGAGAATGGAACCACCGGTGGCTCGTCTTTCTTTACCGGTTCTGGAGTGGCGAGTGTTGGTACCTGATGATCGTCGATCATGTTTATTAATTTACGAGGTACAATGTAAGTTTTGGATATAATATTATTTTTTAATGTTTTTATTATGTGTGAGTCTTGTGCAGTTTTCATTGTTGAGTGTGTAAGTATGTGTGAGTGATTATGTGTGTTGGGTTACCTCTAAGTGTGGTTTTCTCCATGGATAAAGTGTTTGTGTAGGTTGTTCTAATGGTTTTTCTACTTTAGTTTCATCAGGTATTTCCTACCAACATAATTATCACGTGTTAATCGAAAATACTTTTCTATCAGATAAAAATCATATTTGTATAATGTTTATGGTAGTACGTATTTAAATATTTTTATATACCTTTACTTTTGGAGAAACTTCTTCTGTTAGTTCTTTTTTGGTTTCTATAGGTTTTTTAGGGACTTCGATGTCCTAAGAAACAGTTACATCATAAATATCAATAATTTTAAACAAATTAAATTAGAAACTATTTTTGTGTCAATTCAAAATAAAGCACTACCTTTGGTTTTGGAATAACTTCATTCGTCTTCTCCACTGAAGGTTCCAAAATTTTATTTATAGGTACCTCAGGTGCCTATAGTAACATTTAAAATAATTATCGGTATTTGTTTTTATAATACAAATATATTGTAGAATACGGAACCAGAAACTATTATTTAATTAATTATTATTTTAATTAATTACACTTCTTATTTTATTATTCTTAGGTAATGTAAAAATAAAACGAGTAATAGCAACAAGTACCTTCAGTTTATCCTTAACTGTTTCAAGTGTAGGTTCAGAAGGTTTCCTATTTGGCATTTCAGGAACCTTATAAATAAATTTATATTAATCATTTTAATCTCATAGAAATAGCTCATAAATATGTTTTAATTTTTTTTAATATTTATACCTTGGCTTCTGTAGAATTCTCCTTTGTCGGTTCTACCACAGACTCTACATTGCGTTTCTTTAAGAATGGAGGAGGTTCCTACGAAAGAATATAAAATAATGTAGGTCCATTCGAAATTTTATTATGATTCGAGTAAGTATCTGTTATTGTGTGTTTTGTATATCGTAATGTACTAAAGTGTATTTGTAGGAATGTAGTGTAGTGAATACCTACCTCTGTGTTCGACTTCTTTCTCATGAAAAATGGTGTTTGTGTAGGTTTCAATTTATTGTCTGTTTGTGTTTTTTGTGTGTCGTCAGTTTCCTAACAATCAAGAAAATTAAAGTTATTTTGTATTCTTTACTCTGCTGTAATTGTAATAATAAATTGATATAATACCTTAGACTTTAGAGCCTCTTTAGGTTCAGGTTCAGGTATTTTACTGGCGGGTTCCTAATGAAAGGTAATTATGGTTATTATTATTTAAATTCAATTAACAAAAGGTATGATTTATAAAGATGGTATGATTTAGACATAGTTCTAAAAATATACCTCAGTCTTGCTGGGCCTACGCCAAGGATACTCAGGTTCTTTTTGTTTATCGTTTAATAAAGTATCTTTGGGCTTTTGTGGTTCCTCAACACCATTCTTATCCTGTTCAGAAAATTAAAGAATTTGTAAAAAATAGAAACACGAAATCAACTCAATGTTCCAAAATATTTTAAAAATATACCTCCTCAACATTACTTGACCTACGCCATGGGTAAGGAGATTCTTTAGTTTGGTCTACTGATACCTTTTCCTTTTCTTCAGGTTTTTCAGGTACGACAGTGACCTGTTTAAGATAGTTATTTAATTTTTTTATACACAAAGAGTTTTTAGCAAAAATTTGACTATATTATTATTAAATGTATATACCTCCGCATCTTTACTAGGCTTTCGCCATGGATAAGTAGGCTCTATTGGTTTATCAATTGAGACCTTGCGTTTAGGAAAATCAGGCTCATCAACTTCCATCGCTTCTGGCTTATCCTGTTTATAACGTAACAATATCAGTTCCTAGCACAAGTCTTAAACCTATCTAGCACATAAATAACATTTTAAATTCTAACTACCTCGTCAGTCTTGCTTGGACGACGGTTAGGGTAAGTCGTTTCAGTAGGTCTATCGATAGAAACCTTTCTTTTAACTTCAGTTTTTTGTACTTCTACTTTATCCTGCTCAAAAAGATTATTATTAACCTTTCTAATACGAAAGTTTATCTAAATATTTACACAACATTACATTACAAGAACAACTGAATACCTCATCTACTTGACTCGGTCTACGACGTGGGAATGTGGGTTCTGCGGGCTGGTCTATTGAAACCTTACGCTTAGTTTGTGTTTCTGTTTTTTCGGTTTCAATATTTTTCTTATCCTGTTTAGAATGTTTAGAATATCATGTGTTAAATAAACATTAGATAGCTTTAATGGGGAGTTTACCGACTCATGATAAAGAAGTAATTTATTTCATTTCTTTAGAGAAACAATATCTACCTCATTAGTTTTACTCGGTCGTCGTCGAGTGGGTTCCGTAGGCTTATCAATGGACGTTTTTCTTTTTATGTCAGTGATTTCTACAGTTTCAGTTTTTCGATTTTCTTTATCCTGGCAAATAATATTGTAATATTGTAAAAATCTGGCATAAGAATGGCAGGATAAGGCAAGACATTAGAATTAAGTTCTTTTAAATATTTTAATTTAATCTGTAATTTCTCTAGAAGTAGCATTTTTGGTAAAAATAATTATGCCGTAATTCCAAAATTATGATAGTAAATTAAATCTACCTCATCGGGTTTACTGGGTCGACGTCTAGGTTGAGGTTCTTTAGGCTTATCGATAGAAAGTTTACGTTTTATCTCAGTCTTTTCCTCAATTTCCTCGACATCTTCAGTTTCCTACGAAACAATCTTGTTATTAGTATTCATTGTCCTTAAAATTTGGCTTTAAATTTTAACTAGGTAATAATTATGACTTTAAAATATACCTTAGTTTTGCTTTCACGACGTTTTGGAACTGGAGTGTCGTTAGGCCGTTCTAGACTGTCTTTACGTTTTGGTTCCACTTTTTCAGTAGGTTCCTAGTACACGTAATTAGATCAGTACCTTTGATTTTAACAGTATGTAATGTGGTGTATATGAGTGTGAGTGTATATGTATATACCTGTGTATCTGTTTTCGTAGGTCGCCATGGATATGTTTTATCTGAAGGCTTATCTGTCGTTACCGTATCTTCTACCTTCACTTTCTCATCCTATTTACAAAAATAAATTGTTCAATATCTCGCACGTGGACATTAACGTCGACGTCCCTTCGTAATATAAATACAACATACATTTTTACACTTATGTTAAGATCACATAGTTATTTACTGACACACAATATTCAAACAACCGTCTGTTGATTGTTTGAACTTAATAAAGAGAACTGTATATACAAAAGAAAAGACAGTGACATTTATATTTTCCATAGTTTTTTTTACTAAATATTTATTTTCCTATGGACATGCATGGTTTGCGACAGGAAACTTACCTTGAGTTTCACTTTTTCTACTTCAGCTGCTTCCGCGGCCTTTATTGATGTCTAAAATAACAAGTTAATAGGGATATGAATAAGCGTGAATTGGGGATGCTATTACTATATGTATTGGGATAATTGATCCAAAGCCAAACCTTAGCTGCCTTGATGATTTTGGATTCAACGGATAACTTGTTGAATTTTAAATGAAATATTTGTCAATTCCAGTTTTTATAGGAAAAGACAAAATAATGTCTGCAGTAAAAAATCAATTCCATTCGTATCATCTAACTACTGAAAGCTTTGGGCTTTTGCTTGTCTAATATCTTTGTATGTCTTCTAAAAGCCTCGGAGTATCAGCCTTAAAATGTTTAATTCTAAGACACTCGGGGTCTATGATGTCTACTTCAAACTTTAAAATAAAAATAAGTATGTCTACTTTGGAAATTGCACTGCTGCGAGGGTATCACCTAACTACGAAATATTATGGATTCTAAAAAGATCATCATATTTATTTAAAATAACATTCTCTACTGCTGCAGAGTCAAGTCTGATTTTGGCATTTGAATGTCAATTTTATGTGATGATCTAATTAAATCCATTGTCAATACTTAATACTTTAGTGGCGGCACTTACCTTTTGGGCAGTCTTTTTCAAAGCAGTAACTTCTTGTTGTTCAGCAACTGACGAAATTGAGGATTTTCTGCTTTCAGCAGATTCCTTTGTAAGCTATTGAATGGAAAATATATTATTTAGTTAATGGCAGGCAAC
The DNA here is from genome assembly GCA_946251955.1 of Acronicta psi. NCBI lineage: Eukaryota > Metazoa > Arthropoda > Insecta > Lepidoptera > Noctuidae > Acronicta > Acronicta psi. The sequence continues at coordinate 5,817,564 of OX276493.1, read as the reverse complement.
ATTTAATACTTGATAATATTATACAATCATCATCTTCGTGTTCTAATAATGTAACTAGCTTGGGGTGAAACTTCCACTTAGTACCATCTTTAATAAGTCTAACAGCCGCCATAAATTCACTTTGTTCTTTTTTAATTATATAAATAATTATTTAGTTGGCTAAACCTATTATCAAAATTGGAAACTTAAGAATGCACTTTTTCTGTATTTAAACAAACGAAAAAAAAGTATGTATCTTGAAGTCCTAATATTGTCTTACCTTTGTAACAGCCTTGTTTTCAATGATAGAGCTCCTTCGGCTCTCAGATTTCATTTCCTCTTTGACCTAGGGCAAATAAGTCTCATTTAAACATAGGGCTTTAATATAAATACTATGAGCAATACAAGATCTGTGATCACTGTCCCTAACAAATCAACTATATAAGCTTTATATTATAACGATGTAACAAAATACAAACCTCACTCTGGAATGAAGTTCTTCGGCTTTCGGTCTAGAGGAAACAAAAATGCATTTCGTATTAGCACAGAGATAAATTTTGTAAAGCTATTCACAGAGTTTACGAAAATAATATAGTATGTACAGATGATTTAAAAACAGGGATCAATGTATTTACAAAGGACAGTATTAATAGATCATGGTCACAAAACTTTATTCAATATCAGGGTCACAATTTAATGGATATCAAAGTCGAACATATTTGTTTCGTAAAATATGCGACAAATGGTTTATTACATTTGATAAAGTGTAGTTAAGAACTTGTTTAATTGTTGCTTAATAATCTGGATGTTAAGAAACAGCTTCTACTACAAATGTGGATGGAAATAATAAGACACTGCCAAAGGATAATTAAACGCATTTTTTTAAAGAAAGCTATGAAACTGTCCACCCCAATAATTAGGTATACAAAGTTGTTCCTAATAATTCAGTTGTTTTATTTGTATGTGTGTAGAGTTTGAGTGTAGTGTAACATATTGATTGACAATGATAGGGTCCACATCCACACTCAACACATTTTCTTTTATACCTTTACTTCAAGATGCTGGGATTGTTGGGCGATCATCGTCATCTGTTTGATTTAAATTATTCTTTTTAATAAGAGCAACCGTTTTTAATATGTTTTATCTTTTTATTTATGACTTGCTTATATTTATTTTAGTTATGTAGTTTGCAGTATATTTAAAATAATATTCTTACCTTAGTTGCTTCCTTTTCTTTCTTCTCCCGAATAGTGGGAGTTGGTGAGATCTTTTCGTATTTCTCAAGCACTGGTCTTTCGTAATCATCGACAAAGTCGAGTTCAATCTGTAATCATTTAAAACACGAATTAGTTTTTTTTTTTTTTTTATGTCCCCTTTGAACTATTTTATCATGAAAGTTATAATTATTATATTGTTGTGAAGATGTTTTATGTAAATTAATCAAATAAAATTACTCAATGGTCCCATTTATTATAAAAACTTTATATGTAACAAATAAAAAAGAAAGCTTAATACGTTCGCTGCAAACCACTACAGTCGACTAGTATATTAAATTAATGTGTTATAAAACTTCATTACTCTTACAACGCAAAAAGTATTGCCATGTCCCAAGAAGTTTTACACAGCAAACGTATTGATAAGGTAAACCTGTGGAAACAAATAGGTATAAAGCACATATCAAGCAGCATGCGACTTGCAACCAAACCTGTATACAACGACGCAGAACCCATAAAATTCTTCGGAATCCAAAAAGGGTGTAGTGAGGTATGTGCAAACAAGTCTGTGGAGTCGTGATTAGTCGTGGACTATTCGTAACAAAGGTTTGTGCTTGAAACTGGACAAAACATGAAGTGTAATAGATTGCAGATAGAAAGATAGATAAGAGAAAGAAAGTGGACGTCACTAAGAACAACGTTTGAAACATTTTTTACCCCATCAACATCATAGTTCTTTTTGCCATAAACAGTAGCATTTTGAGGTTTTTCTGATGTCTTCTTAACAGTTTTCTTCAGCTCGGGTTTTTCAAATTTACCACCTTTTACTACAATTGGGTCCTAGAGAATTAATAAGGGTTAAACGGATGTTTTACTTTAAAAGCGCAAAAAGTTTCAGGTGCGGTACTATTGCTGTGCTGTGAATTAGTGTGATTGTAGAACACTGTGGAATAACTTGCATGCTACAGTGGACTTTCTCTTAATCTAGCATACTTCGATAGGTGATTGTGTAGTAACAAATTGTGTAGTTTAACTTTATGATATAATAATTTTAATTTGTAGACTAGGAAGAATAGATTTTAAAGAAATTGAAATGATAAATGAAACACTACATTTACTGTCTCATAGAAAGTGTAGTGTATCGTGGATAGATGCAGAGAATATCCACTGTATTAATATATCTACAAAACATTAGTTTTTATCTTTCTAACTATCTCAGCGTTTGAGTATACATCTAACTACAACTGTGACCATAAAAACAGTTTCAGTAGTACATCTACATTCCAGCACTTAAGCAGTTTTCTCTCTACCTGGTCTTCGTCTTCTTTATCCTTTTTAACGACAGCGGGCTTTTTGACTTTCAACTGTGCTGCCTCAGAACCCTCCTATGAATTTTATAGGATCATTTTAAAATTTGGAGGTGTTTCGCCAATATTAGGAAACAATACTTAAGTATCAGTTTGAATTCACACACTGGTACTTATCATAATGAAATTGTGATACAAGTTTCCAATAATCAAAATTAACATAATATTTCATAAGTTAAAATGACTTAGAATACTGAGATAATTAAAAAAAAAGTATATGTGTGACTGTACCGTTAGCTTTTTCTTAGCAGGTGTCTTTTGTGTGAGTTTTGCTTCTTCTGGAGCAGTTGTGCTTGTCTTAGTGCGAGGCTTGGTAAGGCTGACAGAATCTTCAGTGTCCTCTCCCTAGCCCCCAAACACATATGTATTATACACCACATAGTCAAGTTAGAGAAAACTAGAAGTGTGTTTAATGATGCTGATGTCATCACTAGTGAAAACTGAGTATTGAGAAATCATCTGATAATGACAGTTATGAAATCAGCTCATTAAAAATCTAAAATACCTATATTTTTTTCAATTATTAGCCCATACAAAAAGTGTTCTGTGAATTTGTGTCGTGTGCAACATATTTATTTACATTGAAATTAATGTGATTTTAATAAAGAAAGTGCTCTGGTTTTCTACATCTATAATGCTTATTTCTTGGTACCTTATCAAGAATTAAAATTCGCTTTAAAACTGTAGGTGCTGATAATGGTGGAATATTAGTGTTGATTGGCTTCAATCCATTCTGTGAATTATTTGGAATAGAAAAAATTTAATCAGCCCTTTAAAATTTCACGCACTAGATTTTTAACAACGAAATTATGCTCTGCTTTCCATAATAACTGATCCATTGAAACCACCCCATCTTATTAATTTTAAAATCCTTTTATCCGTACCTTCTTTTCTTGATCTTTAGGAGAAGGCCTCTTAACAGTCCTTTCCTCGACGATTTCAGGTTTTTTAACATTGAGTTTGGCTTCAGCCTCGTCCTCCTAAATAACGTTGATAGTTATTAGCATTTTATTAGTAAGCACTATTTCTCATGGCATATTTAATTTTAATGCATAACTATTAAATTTTACGAACCGTTGGTTTAATTTCAGCTGGCGTTTTGTGTGTAAGAGAAACGTCTTCAGGTTCCTGGCCAGGTTTAACCGGAGCCTTCGGTTTGGACAAGTTGACGCTCTCATCAACGTCCATAGGCTAAACAAATATTTTTAGTTTAGTTTATATTTTTCAATATTATGATAATAACTACAAGATTTTATTTACTACCTCTGGTTTATCTTTGTCTTTAACAGATCGTCGTCTAGCAGTTGCCGTAGCTGAGGGTACTTCGTCCTCAGGCTTTTTCTCTTCCTAAAAATTTTTTTATCAGTTAAACTACCGTCATTTCGAAAGCAAGTACGTGTAAGCGAGTAATATGAATGTAAGTGTGTACCTTTTTCTTTTTCTCAAGTGGTGTAGGCGTAATTTTCTCGTATTTCTCGAGAACTGGCCTCTCGTAATCGTCGATAAACTCTTCTTCAGCGACCTTCAAATGGTTGAATAAATGTATAAGTGTTGTGTACAAGAAATGATTAACTCCTTATTAGTGATATAGATCAGCGTATAGAATAGAATAAAAAATTGAATGCCAATTTAAATTTTGTGTTCAGTTTGGTATGTAATTTTATGTGTAATTCCCAATTTGTCTAACAAATAAACAAATTAAATACCGATTGATCTTCTTGCCAGGAGCGCTGTAAATATCTTGAAAATAAAAATACACATAGAACATAGAAAGCGAAGCTTTTACAGTTTTTGCCATGCATGCCATCAAAGCCACTTACTTTCGATTAAAATCTGAAATTGCTGACATGTTTTTGCCGCGATAGAGGATTATAGCGTGATGTTTTATAAAAGAACTGCAATTTTTGAAATTTAGTGTAATGTTATGTAAAAAGATAGTGTGCGATTCTCAAATTCGTTATTTCGAGCTACAAAACTGTTAAGTTTGAAGTGGTTGTGTTATAAAGTGTGGGTGTGTACCTCTTTCTCTTTGAGAGAAGGACGCTTTTTAGCTTCAGGTTCATCTTTTTTCTTTGGTTTAGCCTTTGGTTTTTCCTCTGGCTTTTTCTCCTCCTCCTATATGAAAATACGTTATTATTTTAGTATTCTAACCCTTGTAAACATTTTATGTGTCGAATTCGTAATTGAAATAAACTTTTACCTTGTCTTTAGAGACAGGACGTTTACGGAGTGTAGGCATTTCAGGTTCAGCTTCTTTTTCTTTAGGTTTTATTTTGCCCTTCATCATGTCTACATCATCCTATTAAAAATTTTAAACGATTTATATACCACCTATCTTTTGCTATTTATTACATTTGATCATATCGGTATTAAGAAAATATGTTTTTACCTCAGTATCGCTAGGACGACGTTTGTCTTTAGGTGTGGGTGTAATCTTTTCGTATTTCTCAAGTTCTGGTTTTTGATAATCATCGACAAATTCAGGTTCGGCCTAAAAGAATTGTTATTTTAAGTACCTATTCTACACCTCCAACCATTTAAACATAGTCATACTAACACATTAATCAATTAGATAATAAACATTATGTTTTTTACCTCATCAACCCCGTTTTGCTTTTTAGTCCTATCGGTGGGAGTTGGTGTAATTTTGTCGTACTTTTCAAGATCAGGCCTTTCGTAATCATCCACGAATTCGGCTTGTTCACCCGGCTTCAGAAAAAATATTATTGGTATGTTATTTATTTGTATGAAATATTTAAGAGTTGTGATTGCTAATGTATTTTAAAATTACCTTCTTAACAGACTTTTTGGTCGTAGCGACCTGTGGTTCTTCAAGTTTGGTTTCCTCTTGTTTAATAGGAGTCTTTCCGAGTTTGACTTTAGACAACTCGTCAACAGGCTCCTCTGGTTTAGGTACACCCTTTTTGATACTAGGCCGTCTAGGTTCAGTCTTTTCTTCGTCAACCTAAGTTATAATATTTTATATAGGTATTTCTAATTTATTCAGTATACAAGAAATTTAAGTACTCGGAATCTTGGATTTTAGAATTTGTAAGTAATAAAAAAATATACCTTTTTAGGTTCAACCTTAGACTTTTGCTCCGGTGTAGGCGCAGCAACTGAGGGTTCTTCCTCACTGTCTTGTTCACTTTTAACACTATCAGCTATTGATGCGCGTTTAGCCTAAATAGATTTTGGTTTTATTATTTTTTAATCCATTACGAGTTTTGATTACGTATATTTTAAACCATCTTAATATGTTTACATGTAATGTGTGACAGTGTCATGTGTTTACCTTAGGTGTGTGATCCTCTTTAGGTTTTTTATCGAGCGGCGTCGGTGTTATCTTTTCATATTTCTCCAAAACAGGTCTCTCGTAATCATCGACGAACTCGATTACATCCTATATCCAAATAAAGTTTAGCACATCTAGTTATCACAACACACACGACAGAGAAAAATGAGTTACCACAATCTACGTTGGTACCTGTATTAAATAGAATAACAAATGATTTATCTATATTTCAAATACGTTTGTGATAATGACGAAAATTCTATATCCAAATTGCCTAACTAAGTGGAAGCTTAGATCAGAATCCTTATTGGAATTATTCTTATAGAAATCAAATTGTGCATTAAGGGTGTTATTGCCTTAAAATAGATCTATAAATCACTTTTAATTAATTATTACAATGGACGTGCTTAAAAATAAAAACGATGAACTCTTGACAATTTAGAAATACGATTTCAAATTTTCTAAATTACTTCCACATAGTTGAAACTCTAAGAATAAAATGAATTTTAGAAGTCGTAACATCTAATACGAAGTTTTCTTTAGCGCAGAAACGAATACATCCTAATATCTAATATTTTAGTTTCCAACTTGGACAAGAGTAGTTATTTACATCTTTACTAGTCCTACTATAAGCTTTTTACATTGCCTGGGTAAAATAAGGTCATTACTTACCTCATCTTTTTTAGCAACGACCTTCTTCCTGACCACCTTTTTCTTTTCTTCTGTTTTCTTTTTAGTGTCTTCTTTCTTTTCCTCAACAGGTTCTTCCTTAGGCTTGACCGACCTAAGTTTTGGAATGCCTTCAATTTTCTTTTCCGGTTCAGGTTCAGGTTTCTTCTTCTCAAGTTTTTCCAGAAGTGATTTCTTTTCTTCTTCGGATTTAGAAAGTCTCTTCTCGAAAATCTTTTTGGTTTCTTCAGCTTCGAGTTCTGCCTTTTTAGTCTCCTGAATCTTAGATTCGACCTTTTTGGCTTCGACTTTAGATTCAGTTTTCTTTGACTCAATCTTGACCTCCTCGTTCTTTTCTTCCACTTTAACTTCTTCTTTCTTTGACATTTTTCTTACTGATTTCTTTTCTTCCTCCTTTTAACAAACGAATTATTAAGATAGGTTGATTCTTATTTTGACGGATTAAAATTGAAGCAGAGTTTATACTGTCCTACATAACGTGTTGAAGATTTATACATTAAGTCATTTGAAAATACAACAAAACCTATTTTTCAGGCCCATTTGGAGCCTGCGTGTCAATTTTTTGCCGACAGATGAGTGAGCAAATTGTAACAGTAAAGGTTTGCTTTCGGAAGTCGAATCTTAAAAACGACGATTGTGCGTATGTTATGTGTGTGTGTATGTGTAGTATACCTTCTTTTTCTCTTCGACGTGGTTTTCTTCGATCACAGACTTTTCTTCCACGATCGACATTTCTTCCTCAGACTCCTCAATAACCGTGGTCTCTTCTTCCTCCTCTTCCTTTTTCTTTTTCTGTAATTGTTTGAAGATAATAATTATTGTTTGTAAAAATACAATCAAAATACTTCTTGATTCAGATGCATTCTTTTATAATCATTAGCACATTAACTATCACTATTATGTTTGGTACTAGCAAATCGCGATGTATATTTTATATGATACTTTGCATACTGTACCGTAAAGAGCTACTCATGTAGGAGACATAACAAGGAATCTAAAAATTCTAAAGTTATCAGGGCAGAATTTCCGGCGTAACGTTATAATACCCAAAGGCAAATGTTCTATATACTCTTAGTTATCTAAGTACTAAAGGGCTAAACTAATTTACTTTTTTGACACTGATGCACACTAAGAATGTCGTACCTTTTCTTCGACGATAGTCAAGTCAGCACTCGACTCGTCTTCGCCAAATTCGTTCTTTATCACCACCCTATAGTTGGCTACGTATTTCGATGAGACCTTCCTGATGATGAGTCTGGCATTGGTGCCGTCGAAAGACGTGTTGACCTCTGAGGATTCCCTAATGACCGTTGAGTTCTTGTACCATGTGCACCTGCATGACTGGTCTGAGGTCTTAAGAACTGCTACAAATTCAGCTTCCTCGTTCTCTTTTCGGGCCTGTGAAAATTAAAACAAGTGTTTTTGTTGGATCTGATAAATGGGCATCTGGAATTGCGCTCGTGGTACTTTTCAAAGAACATATAAATGATACTTACCACGCTTCTAAGATGCTTGATGATCTGAGGTTTATCACCCTTCTCTTCAGGTATGTCTGTAATTTCAACCAGCTGTGACGTCGCCTCTCCCTTCTCGTTCTTGGCGACCAGCTTGTATGAACCTTTGTCCACTTGTGATACGTTTGAGATTTCCAATTTGACAGTGAATTCGCCCTGAAGTTACAGATAATAATGAAAATTGTAATAAAATTAGATTAATTTTATAATAAAATTATTACATTAAACATAATTAAAATAAAATTGTTAAGCTGGATAAAAACAATCTTGACATAAGTGTATGATTGAAATCCGTTTAAAAATATAGTGTTCATTAAAAATAATAAGTACTTGTACCGATACTTACTTCTCTACTAGGCTCAATAAGCACAGTATGCCTAGAGCCTTCTTTGACGGCGTTACTTTCTTTGAACCATGTGCATGCAGGTGCAAATTTACTTAATACTTTACATTCAACAATAACAGTCTTCTTCTTAACTATCTTAATGATCTTTGGTTTCTCTTTGATAACTGGAATGACTGTTGAGAAAGAAAAAAAAAGATTACTATTTATTAGAATTATTTAGTAATGAAAAATTATATTACTTGCCATTGATAAATAATATTGACAAAACCCGATCATAACTTACTTTCAATATTGAGCGTAAGATTCGCATTGAGCTCTCCAAGTTCATTTTTAATGTTGCATTTATACAATCCGGAGTCTTCAATACCAGGATCGATGAGTTCTAATATGATTGTGTAGATATCCTCTTTCACTTCAACCCTGGTCTTAATTTTTGACGAGTCCCTGATTTCTTTACCTTCGTGGTACCACACGATCGTCGGTCTAGGGCTAGCTTTGACCTTGCATCCCATTATAACTAATTTGCCATTATCCTTGGACTGAATCGTTGGCTTTTCAACAAATGTTGGGCCTTCACCTTCCGGTTCCGGTTCAGCCTCAATGTTCAAGTTGAGATTAGCATTGCTTTCGCCATATTCATTTTTGACATGACAGCGGTAAGAGCCACCATCCGCTGCTGTCGGGTTTGTCAAAAGCAACAATAACTCATAAACGTCCTCACCCATTTCGGATGATCTGATTTCGATTTTACTACTAGCCTTGATGACGGTCGTGCCTCGGTACCACGTGACTTCGGCCGCCGGCTTTGCTTTGCAGACACAACGCATTGTAATGAGTGTGCCGTCCTCGTTGGGAATGATTCGGGGTTTCTCCACGAATGATGGTGCGAAACCATTTTCGTCATCCCCACCTGAGAATGTGAATGTTTTATTATAACACAGAGAACGGATCACGATTTCATGCTGCTCGAAAGCTTAAAGCTTTACATGCTAATGCTACTGTATGCGTACATTATAAAATATAAAATTCTAAATCATGTTATCCTGTTTTACCTTGGAAATTGAGAGCAATATTTGCATTGCTCTCGCCAAACAAGTTGAAGGCGTTACACCTATAATTGCCCCCATCTTCCCGCGTGGGGCCTAAAATTTCTAACGTCAAATTAAATGTATCTTTTCCGGTGGCTTTTCTGGACATCTTCATTTTTGCACCATCCCTAATTTCTTTATCTCCGTGGAACCACGTGATGTCAGGAACTGGATATGCTTCTAATATACATTCCATAATAAGTACATCGCCTTCCTGTCTTATAGTAGGCTTTTTAGGGAATCTCGGTGCTTTACCGTCGGGTATTCTGTTTAAAAGATAAAGTATTTAAATAGTAGCCCTAACTTGTGTTTATTATAATAACGAATTAATTAATTTTGTGAGTCCTTACTTAGGTTTGTCTCCACCTTCAAAATTTAAGTTTATTTTAGCTACGCCTTCACCATGTTTGTTTTTCGCTACAGCCCTGTATTCTCCTCTGTCCGAATTCTCAACACCTAAGATTTCTAGTCGCGCCATATGATATAATGTTTGGTCCTCTTCTAACGTAATTTTATATCTACTACTTTCTTTTATCATCTTTTTTCCATGGTACCTGTATCATTGATGCTAATGTTAATAGCGTTTCTTATGTTTAAATCACATGAAATTTGTGTTGCAGTGTAACATCTTACCATGTGACGGTTGGTTTCGGTTTGCCAACACATCGACATTCGAATGAGATTTTGGTACCATCATCCGATTGCCTGATGACCGGTCTCTCCGTGAAAGTCGGTTTGATAAAGTCTTCAGGTACGGGCGCTTCGTCGCCTATTTTATCAATGCACACATTATTAGAATTTTCACCAATTTGTGTTTTACGAAGATTTGCAGCTGGCTCTATACTTTTGTTATCAGATTTAAGATGTTTTCTTTTCTAGTGTATTAAGATACGCAACGCAGGCTCATTCAGAGTTAATCGAGGAATGTATAAGAAAATAGATAAATGATACAATCGAATAGAATACATAGATAAAAATTTGGATTAAACGGTGTATAATAATTTCCATTCTAATCTCATTCTGACAAACAGTACGCATGACAGTTGCTCGAGTTATTGTGTTAATTGTGCATTTGCTAAAGCGAAGAGTTTGCAACATTATTACTAACTACAAAATATTGCGTGGGTATATTAATGTTAATTCAAGCACAGTTGCAAAAGAAGTGATATAACAGATGAATATGATAAAGATAAAGAAATAAGAAAATAATGTAATTAAACATATAATTTTATTATAGGTGCGATAGTAAGTGTTGTAGAGTGTTATAACAATACATAAGATGTTAATGAGTGTGCAGTGTGTAATGTAATGAAGAAAAATTTTGGTCCAATTAGATAATTAAGAAAACATCTTAATCTGTAATACATAAGAAACCAATTTTATCAATATTTTCTAGTGTATTATGTAGAGTAACTGAAATTCTGAAGGAATTAGTTGATGATTATACAAGCATTGCTGCAATATCTACGTTTATAATCAGACAATTACAACTAATACAGTAACAGGATTAGATACACACAATAAAATAGCTTTGGTTAAACAATATTAAGCACAACTTTCAGTATACATTGCTGCAAAGTTGATTTCTTTTTTTTAATCAATTTTGATTGTTGTGAATGTAAAATCTTCCTGTAAAATTATACTGGCTTATACTAACAAATGTTTTTGATTGAAGGTACTTACTATCGAAGTTCAAGCTGATCGTGGCATTGCTCTCGCCGAGTTCGTTCTTGGCCGTAACCTTGTACTTGCCAGCGTCCTCCACAGTTACGTTGTTGATTTCCAGTGATGCATAATAGGATTTTGCCTCCTTGCTTACTGTAAGCTGTTGAAATAAAGATGATAGGTATTAGCGATGGGCGATTATTACTAAAAACTATCAAATTATTCAATAGGGCAAGTTATTCGAATGTATTTTAGTAATTACTAAATTCATTCGATTGTTCGATAGTCATACGAGTGACTAGTCCTAAACGTTATTACTAAGGTTATTCGATTGTTCGATGGTCATATGATAGAATAGTTCTAACGTAGTTACTAAGTTCATTCGATTGTTCGATAGTCATACGATTGGGTAGCTCTAAACGTTATTACTAAATTCATTCGTTTGTGCGATAGTCATTCAAGTGACTAATTTTTAAGGTAATTACTAAATTTATTCGATTCTACAATAGTTATTCGATTGTTTTATCCGGGTAATGAAATCGATATTAGAATACATGCAATTACAATTGTTGGTTCATTCTTTATTTTTTTTAGTAACAATCGCCTATCGCTAATAGGTATACATTATTGATGTATTAGATGTATCTAGGATACAGGTACTCTAGGAAATATCTAGCAAGTCTCTTCTTCTTCCCTGACTACCAGAAGTACCTAGAATCCGTATGTGGGTTAGTATGTATTTTTGTTATGTATGAAAATTGTTAAACATGTAACAAAATATTGATAATTAGGTATCATTTAAAAAAACTGCCTCGTTAGCCTAGTGGTCCTAAGGACCTCGAGGTTCAGGGTTCGATTCCCAGGTCGAGCAAAGTGTTAATTGGGGTTTCTATAAAAGTTTCTTAAGCAGCTCCGAGTTTGGACTTGTGCCCGGTTAATGGCAATAGCCAATGCTAAATGACCGTCAGTTTGATATTTTCAATAATGTTTTAATTTTATTGCTAGCTGTGATTTTCCCAATATGATAAAAATAAAATAAATAGGCTCGTTCCCTATTAAATGGGACTAAACATGCCAATGAACTATGGGTATACAAATACATTAAGTACTTACATCTCTGCCTAACACTTCAGGGAATACAGGCGTGATGGTATGTTAAGTACATGTTTATATCTATACTAATATTATAAAGAGGAAAGATTTATATTTTTGTATGTAACGAATAAACTCAAAAAGTACTGGACCGATTTGAATTTCACGCTACGACTAATAGGAGCGGAGTAGTAATGAAAAATGTTGCAAAAACGGGGGAAAAAATTATAAGACCACGCGGGCGAAGCCGCTGGCGGGAAGCTAGTTATTAATATACGTTTAGGATGAAAGGTCATCGTGCGCGACAGTCGACACCTGGTATCGTCACCAGCCAACTAGAACGGGGTCAAGGCCATTTCTGAGTACTACTAAAACTAGGACATGTGTAGTCACTTTTATTTTTACTTTCCCTTCAATATCATCTGTAGAGCCCAGATTATTTTTTACGTATTCTTAAATTTGGATAGTGCTTATTATAGGTACTCTTATTAAATTACCTACTTAAGTTGCTCTTTTGCAGAACATTTTCAGTTTCGGAATTCGCGCTAACTTCAAAATGTTCTTTTTTTTAAACAGAACGGTTAGACCGTTAGACAGGTGTATCACCTAAAGTCCTCCTGTATTTTTAAGTGTAAACGGAGACAGTGTATTGCCACAAATCCAGATTTATGATGTTTCTCTCTCTGAATCTCTTCTTAGAAAGTCAAGAGAATTTCACAGAAACATTCCGAAACACTTTTTCGAACCCAACGAATTACACTATAGTTTTAGTATAGTTAGTTATTTGTGAACTAAAATTATAGCGTAACTCGTTGGTTTTTTTAGTTACAGTTTTAGAAGTGTTCTATAAATAAAGGTATAACTGGTATTTTCGTTGTCAAAAATACTGTTGTGTATACTTCAGCTGAATATAGAACAAGATGGATTAGTAAATATGATGAAAAGTCCAATTTGTTTTGCCCATATGCCAATACGTTATTTCTTTGTTTATATTTCTGCCTTCATAACGGAAAATACATTTAGTTCAAATAGAGTTATCGTGCTAGGTTAGGTTTCTCCTTTAATCTACTCATTACTTTGTGTGTGATAATGTTGATACTCTAATAGCAGCTGGGACCAGCCGAAAATCAGTGTTGTGCCCTCTGCACAGCAATTACTGAGCAGGTTTCCTTATGCTACACATATTTTTATTCTGTAAGGGTTTTTTTTATTCGTGTAATGAGTAGATACGGAACTTTTACCCTATTGGATTGGGAAACAAGATGGCGAAACTACTTATTGTGTCCTTCGGCCTCATTCGGGGTCATATAAACATAATTTGAGTCTAGCATCTTCTGTTTCCGTCTTAGTGTCACATCTTTATAGGTAAACTAGCTGTCCCGGCAAACGTTGTTTTGCCATATAGGGGTGGGTCATTTTAGGGGGATGAAAAATAGATGTTGGCCGATTCTCATAGATACCGGATATGCACACAAAATTTCATACAAATCGGTCCAGCCGTTTCGGAGGAGTATGGCAACTAAAACTGTGACACGAGAATTTTATATATTAGATACAGCTTTTGACAACACGATGATGACGTATTTCCATCTTAGTCAGTCGCGTTAAGCTATAGCTATCTTGTGGGCAGACTTCACACGCCATCAAGAAAATCTGTCAGGCATGCAGGTTTCCTAATTACTTCACCGTTTTATCGAGTGATAAATTTACGCACGTGATTGCTAAAAGTCAAAGGTACGGTAGATTTTATCACTAGGCTGATGTAACCCAACAATAGGCTTAAAAATAGCTTTCTTTTCACGGCTTGCCAATCTGCTAGCCAGGCTTGGTAAAGACAACAGTGCCCAATAAAACATTATCTAGTAAGAACTCACCTTATGCCTGGAGCCAGGTTTGACTTCCACGCCACTGTGGAACCAGGAGACCTGGGGGAGGGGTTCGGCCTCAATGCGGCATTCAAATATGAGGCGCTTGCCATCGTCTTCTTGCCGGATGGCCGGCTTGCGCGCGAACGTGGGCGCTTTACCGTCCACTTGTCTGTTGATAACGATAACGTTCGTCAGAATAGTAGTCAAGAATTAAAAAATACTATGAATATACCGGGTACGGATACTGAAATAGATGGCAAACTGGAATTCTCATTAATTAAATAAATAGGTTCTTGTATAAGTACGATAACATCTACCTTCTACAATAACCAAATGACACCATATTTTTCATTGTACATCTACTGATAATTTGCTACTTTGGGAAAGTTTAATTTAAACTTGATTTTGGTTTTATCATGCTGATAAGATTATATACTTTTTTTATATCTTTTTTTATATTTATTTTATTAAGATATAAAAAAAGTATATAAGTATTATATCCATTGTCTAGTACCCATAGTACAAGCTCTTGTAAATCTCTTCAAATGTCCCAAAATTGTTTTTGTAAATACATACTTATAATATATAAGAAACACCCAGACAAACACAAACACCTAAGTTCATCACATAAATGTTTGTGTCTTGTGGGAATCGAACCCACGATCCGGTACTCGAACCGCTAGACCACAGACGTCGTCGTGTTTCATCACTTCCTGATATTATGTTCCCGTTAAATTACTTGGCTTATCATTTCATAGAAATTTCGTTCCATTTTCATTTAATATATTTATCAGAGATGGTGAAATGGGCCCTAAAAAAATGACGATTTTATAACAAATGGCACAAAAACAGTACAAAATATTTGAACTTACTTCTGTTTTTCTTCGTCAGCGGCTGAAAAGTAAAACATTCATGATTATTTTATGCTATTTAATATTTCTGGGCACGATGCTTTTAAAACACACTGTTGCATTTGAAACTTCAGATATCTAACTATATAAAAATCTAAGCGCACAACTCGACAACGACAACGGGACTAATTCGGCCAATAGTTTTTCTTCAAGAAGGTTCTTATGAAATGAAAAATATCAATTTAGACAGACATAGAGGGGGAGTGGGATAGTTGGCGCGCGAGAAGCTGCGGATAAAAGCTAATATGAAATCAAAATAATAAGGACCTGTTTCACAGCTTACTGATAAGTTCCCTGTAAATTATTTGACAGATAATTTCACACCAATGTTGTTCCATTATTGAATTTAACGGGCGGGTAGTGGATATGGTAGAACAGGACTTAAGTGTAACAGCATTTTATTGGTTGCAATTTAGATGATACCCGAGCAAATGTTTACGATTTCCAAAAAAACTTCCAGACATAAACATCCATATGTATTGTCATAATAAAATTCGCCAACGTTTGACTGTAATACATCGTCTATTTATCCAGAAGAAACAAGACGCATTGTTTTATTATAAATTTCTTAGTAAAATCGTTGTTACTGATATCTTCTCTATTTTTATAGACATGATCGGTTAGATGTTTTTAGTTATAAAGATAAATATTTTCAAGTTTTTTGCTATAAAACTGCATGTTGACTATGTATTTGCTTCAATAAATCATTTGTCATCATCATAACTGCAAAACATCTTTGTTAGAACTGAATTTGCACAATTACTTAATTTACTGGAACTAATATCTGAAATTTTGGGTTTTATTTTATGTGTTTACAATTTATGTTCAAAAGCAGTATAAATGTCTTAGGCATTTTCTACCTTCTTATTTTCTTTGAGAAAATTCACGCCATTTTGGCACACTTTTATCGGCTTCGTAATTATTTCATAGTAAAAACTGTCAGTGTCAGTTTCGGAATGTCAAACGCACACCATTACGGCCAACTATGGTAGATTATTATCAGTTTCATAGCGATTTCATGGTAAAAATCAACTTGACAGCTATCATGTACCTCCGCTACAAATTTGGACTGAGTTGAGGCTTTTGATGACCTCCTTTCGTGACACAGAGATCCCTGAATAACTAACACAAATTGTGTTTTCAGCTGTACCTACCCAACATTTCAGAGGTGCGTAAATTCATTCCAGCATCTACATTATTCTACATGTTTACAATACGATCTTTCAGTCAATTGTCGTCAGCAGTTTCATCGCTTTCTGACAGTCGTCTTGCCAACGCAAGCGCACGTTTGGCTCAATACCCGGGAGCGTGGGTTAGCGTTCAACAGTAAGTTTTTCTCGTAGACATTTATTTCTGACTATGACTAATGCTGTTATTTGCGAAGGTATTTTTATTGGAACAGTATTGAGTTACGGACATATATTGTGACAAATGTTTGTGTCATATTTGACAATACGTTTGAATTGCCAACATGTTTGGTCCAAATGTGTTTTGAAACGCTATCGTAAACAGTAATCGCATTTTCCTATTCACAAAATCTAACTGTTGTGACATTATAACAATAAAGTAATACGTATTGTTAGAACAAAAGTTTCCAACTGATCAAAAAGGTAATACACAAATTAAAAATGGTCATCACATAAATTTGACCGTCATTCATTCATGGTTACACCTAGCAGTCAATAGTCACTAGGCCCTATGATTCATTGTAAAAATATTATATAAACTCACGGCTGAAGTTAAGGTTGATGGAAGCGGCCACCTCGCCCATCTTATTTTTAGCCTTAACTTTGTACAGCCCCGCATCGGTCTCGATCACGTCATCTAGTTCAAGCACCACCAGGAACTTGTTGTTGGCGATGCTTTGGATCCTGAAACAATACAATCAAGTATTTTAGTGATAGATTTAGAGGTCCTGGATTCGATTCACATGTCGAGACAAGTGGTATTGGGTTTTTCTAGCAAATTCTCAATAACATCATCATCATCGGAGAGTGAATTGGTGCTCGATAATCTACTAGCGGAGTACCTATAGGAGTTAGTGCCCTCAAATCAGGAGTGCATATATTACCTATTGTGTTTAATCTCAATCACTCGAGCTTATAAGAAAGGTTGTAGAAATTTATCTGGGTTGTTATCATCGTACTGGAAAAAATACTGCAACTAAGCAATAATGTGCTAACATTATCGTGTGATTAAAAGAGTGATGACATTGAATAATGAAGGACGGAAGGGTAGAGGAGGGTTAAAGAAAAGATGGATGGATTGTGTCAAGGTCGATATGATGGAAAAGGAATTGCATGATGAGGAGAGGGCTAACATGGATGGATGAATGAAAAAAGGATAGGCTGCGCTGACCCTGAATAAATAAGGACAAAAGCAAGACAACGATGATGCAGTCAGTGAAAATATTGGGTAAATAAAACTTAATTACTGTTAAATAATTAAGTATTGTTGTTATCGTTGTCAAACCATCATCTGCTGTGTCATACATACTCGTACAGTGTTCACAGGCACATAGAAGTGTTTTTTTTTAAGGTCAAAAAAATAAATCGTAAAAAAAAGAGTGCCCATAGCAGATTTTGGTTTGACAACGACGTTAGGTACAGTTCTCACCAAACTTATTGTCCGGGTTGAAGTTGGCACGAGCTAACTTTAGCCCGGCCGTAAAAATCGGAGAAAATAAATATTGGATTAAAATTATTTAAAACAACAGCCTACGACTTGAGCTTTCGTTTTCATAATTATATTACAATCCAATATTTTTCTTTCTCCGATTTTTACGGTCGGGTTAAAGTAAGCTCGTGCCAACTTCAACCCGGACAATAAGTTTGGCGGGAACTGTACCGTATGAATGTGTTAGGTAGTTTTTATCCTATCTTGCGAGATTGTAAGCTGTCGATAAATTTAGAACTGCACCATACTTACACGATACCATCAAATGCATTTTGTCTGAGTTTAGGCACACGACGTTCAACCTGAATAGGTTGTGGTGGGTATAAGATGGATTAGGTTTAATTAGAACTATGAACCGAATTCTGTTCAGTTTCAGTGCAAATTCTACATGTGCAAAGAAAAATAAACTGATCACAGTTTGGTCCTGTTTTTTAGAAAAAAATAAATGTAAGCAGTACTACAATACGTTACAGTTCGAAATCTTTCGACAGTTACCAGTATTTACAATTTTAAGATGACATATACAAGGTGGAAGGGACATCGACGCACACACGTCATGAAAAGGTTTCACTCAAGGTCAAAAATAAAATGACCTAGGTCATTCATGTAGAAAATGATCGGTTATTACAGATATTGACATTTTTGAGCGCGCAGTGTATTGCTAAAAACGCGATTATAACGCTCCGCGGTGAATGTTATCACGCGCGCGATCCGAAATAAATGAAATAATGATTTTTTTATTATAAATCTAATTTGGGTAGATAGAAATATTGTATTTTTACACGTTCAGTAAAAAATACTGCAGAAAAAATTTAAAAAAGATGAAAAACGTTACGGAAAATTTCAACGCAGGGGGTCCAGAATCATATATTGAACTCATGGTATTCGGATGTGCGTCGACGTCCCTTCCACCTTTCTATCAATAAATTTTCTTATAGTTTCATTTACCTCAATATAATTAAATGATGGTTTTTATTTTACATTGTGGGACTAAAATTTCACAAAATAACAGGCGAAAATGCAAGAAACAGATTTTGCATTAATAATGTAGTTGCAAGCTTTTGACTGGATTAAAATAGCCCACGATGTATGACTCCCAGATTGGACTGGATTACAGAAGTGGGTCGACACTGGTATTTGTAAACTCGCTTGACTTATTGCACTGCTTCCTTTGCCCTACTACGGAAACGAATTTATGAATGCTGCGAGTAATATTTATTGCTCAAATGAGAAGAGTAATCATGGAGATTCTTGCCGGTTCTTCTTCATAGGAAACGAATTATTTGGAACCGTGCACCTAGTTTCGACATTTCATAAGTGCCTGCATAAGGTTTATGTGAAAAAAAAGGTTACTGTTACCCGCGGATTCACTTGCGTCCCAGAAGACCAAAAAAAAGGTAGCCTTTATGCTTCCTTAGGATGTACTCTGTCTATCTTCTAGCGAAATTTGATCGATATCAGTTCAGCGGATTATGCCACAGACAAAAGTACTTTTACATTTACAATATTAGTATAGATAAATACCTACGAAAGGAGAAAAATAATATTTTATGTGTACTACTGATGTTGCTTCTTCTTTGGTTACTCAACTCTTGGAGGAAGGGGGTAAGTTCACGCTTAAAGTCATGTGCTTCAAAATTCAAACTTAAAGTCATGTGCTTCAAAATTGTCATGTGGAAAATGAGGCGTGAGAGAGGCAGCAAAAGTATTATAAAAATAGTAAAATTCTTTATTCAAGTTCCTAGACCTTAATAATTTCGGAGCTAAAAATAAATAATCATTATTATCAGGTCATTGGCACCTTCCTGAACATAAATCAACTGTAGTTAATGTATTGGTTAACATGAAACAAGTGTGCAAATTCGCAATCCTACGTACATAATTAGTTACGTATCTTTATGGAAAATAAACAAGAAATTATCCTTACTAATATTATGAACGTGAAAGTAACTCTATCTGTTAGTCTGCCTGTCGGGCTTTCACGCCAAAACTACTAAAGCGATTTACAAAAGCGAAAAAAAAGCGAAATTTGGTACAGAGATACTCTAGAGCCTGAGAAAGGACATAGGCTACTTTTTAATGCGAAAAAAGGGCTGTAAGGGGTTGAAACAGGGGATGAAAGTTATAAGAAATACCCAGCCGCTGGTGTTCATATAAGAGCAGCCAGTGGAGAGCGGGCGGTGGCTACGAGATTTGTATTAGTAAAATTAATCATAATACAAAAGAAATTCGAGTGAAGGTAAGGTATTATATAAGTCCAAAATATTTAATGCATCGTACTTCTTTTTGTTTGCTACCTAAGACAATCATGATGTAAACAATATGAGTCCTAACTTGAATTATATAGTAAAGATATAAGAAAGTAATATTTTGTAAAAGACAAATACGCAATTATTTAACACCAGATTTTAAGCATTTGATAACAACAGATATAATAAAAGATAAGAAGGAAATCGTGAGGTAACTTGCATGCCTGAGAGATTTTCTCGACGGCATGTGAAGTCTGCCATCCCGCATTAGGCCAGCGTGGTTAACTATAGCCTAATCCTCTCATACTGAGGAGACTCGTGCCCAACAGTGGGACAGTTTGAAGTCGATGAAGATAAAGAAATATTTTAGAAGATCCAAAAACAAAATGCAAACCAATCATTTTGCAGTAGGTTCTATCTATATTGTATAACGCCAGATTTCTCATAACACGAAGATTGAAAGAAATTGCTTGCATATAACCGACAAAGTACAACAAAGCTTTTAAACGAAATTATAAACCTTGAGGAATGTTTCAAAACAATTTTCATACACTTGGAAAGATCTCAAGAAACACCACATTAACCGATTAAAAGCAAAGATAATAATATTTTCATAGCAATAAAGAATAGAAACATATGATGAACATTTTCATGTGGCCACCTTTGAAGTGGTTTAAAAATGTGATGTTGTAGTAAATGTTTCTATTACGAACACAGAAATAGATGCTTTTTATATGCAACGGAAATGAAACAGGATTTCACTTGAATATGAAATCATCATATCATCTTAATTATTTCGTTAGCCTAGTGGTGTAAGCTCGAGTCCCTGGGTTTAATTGCTATGGAGAATTTGAGCTTTGTGGAGATGGAGAAAATCTCCGTGATCAGGTGGCAAGTTAATCAAATGAAGTTATTAAAGAAATTGTAAAATCAGATAAGGAGTATGGCATCAGCGAACACTACAATGGAATAATCAAGGTGCTAGTTGAAATAGGACCGTGGAGATTGGAACCACAAAAGAGAGGCCTATACCCAGCCGTGGGTGCAACATGTGCAGAAGTGTAATAATGTACCCCCAAAATTAGCTCATATGTTTAGGTTCCATGGAATATCTCAAGTTCCCAAGGGTGACTGTTAGTCACCTATTGGAACACCACACAAGCAGCCATGCCTTCATATAGATATCCCTATATAAGGGCAGTTTAGACTCAGGAGTCAAAAAAGCTCTTTATAATCAAATATAAAAAAAAATGTAATATTCATGTTACCCCTAGGCTAAACAAATTAGGTCACTTCATTTTTTTCTCATCGTGTCAATGGGCTATCTAAATGGCGTTAGACATTAATATATTATAGTCTTATATATATAGTCTGTGATAAATTAGTAAGTCAATGATCTGATCAATACCACCAACTAAGTATTACCTAACTATAACTTTTTTTTAACCTAACGTAATTATTATTACAGTCATGGAATGGGCTCAAATATATTTTTTTCCAGATTTTTTCCAATTCACTTATCAACGTCTAGGCGTAGTCAGTGTTTCATGTTTAACTCTACTGACATTCTTTCAAACAAAACCTCGAAAATCTGGTTATATTATTTCAGTGTTATTATCAGATTAAATTTAACTTCTAAGTCTCAACTAGTTTCAGGAAAATTCCAATTTACTGGAATCAAATGTGACGTAAGTTTATTTTGGTAAAATTTTATCGTCTTCCGTTAATCCGTCGAAACGATCTACGAAATCAGAGACATAAACCTTTATAACTAAGGTTTAAAATATCGGTAGCTATGGATGAAAATAACTGTAGCAATTAAACCTATAAATCTGTTAATTATTCAGTATTGTGAAATTTCTGAGCGAATTGACTTGGTTTACTTTCACAAGCAAATCAATTCGCTTAGAAATTAGACAATACTCAATCATCTTATATACATAATTCAAGTTGTAAGATGTATATACCTAATATCATACTGATTTCATCATCATCATCAAAATGTCATTCATTTATTTAAATGTTTGTATAGTTATTCTTCAGCCTTCATTTTACAGATATCAAAAATATAAATAAATATAAGCAAAAGATAACACACAATATAAAAAATTACACTGTCTCTACTATACTCACAAAATACTAATACAATGATAAACTAAGAAATTGCTATTTCTCATCAAAATATTAATAGACCGGGCAGCCGATGTGTGCCAAGTGTGTCGACTTGCCATCGTCTCGATCACATCAAAGGGATGCTTTGGACAAACAAATCGTAAAGCTAACGACACCGAACGTTGACCTAATAGATTTTGGATATGTTGCACTTCGATTATGGAGTTGTGGCGTCTAACAATATAAGCAAAAGACCTAAGTGTAGATCTAATTCGAGAACGCAATGAAGACCACGCGCTGGAAAGAACAGCGTGGGACGACCTCCAACGAGGTGGACCACTTAGTGGTAGGCTATTGAATCTAACTATCTAAACTATCAATCTAATCTAACAGATGTAGAAGATGTAACCGGTCCGTATGGAAGTCTATGAGAATGTCTTTGTTCATTTATTTAGTTATTGAATTTTTTGGTTTTCTAATCACTATTAAATCTCCTAATAGTTTTAGAAAATGTGAGTACACACTGCCATTCAAAACTGGCTGAGATAGAATCTCATACTCGTACGCAATACAGTTATTAATAATTGTACTTAAGTAAATCTTATTGTTTACTTTTGGAGTTATAGAACGGCTACTTCCATGGCAATTTAGATAGCCTCACACTTTTTTATAAACATCCCACATAAAAGCTACTGACGCGATGAAACATTTAAATGGTACTCACTTGAATTTGGTCCTAGTATCTTCTTGGAGCAGTTCATCGCTCCTGTACCAGCTGATCTCTGGTTTGGGCGATGCTTCCAGCTGGCATTCGAAGACGAGTTTGTTGCCATCGTCCTCCTGTCGCAGCTGGGGCTTCTGCTTGAAGCTAGGGGCTAAATCGTCGGTCACCCCCATTGTTAGCTTGGGGACATTACGCTCGCGGCTGGACCAACACTGCCGCTCTGATGATAGGCTTCAACCTGGAAGGAAAGAAACAGAATATGAGAATCAGCACTTTTAAATATCATTCGGGGTAATATTTTATGGAAAGTGTTTAGATGGTCTACGTGCTACAAGAAACTAAAATGAAATGATACTTTGATCTTGTCTGATGATGTCTGACTTACTGTTATCTTGAACAGTTCGCTTTTATTGACAAAGTTTGTATTTTGTAATAACATCTTTAGACTTGGATAGTTTAAATTACAGTAAATAAATGATTTTATGATTATTTTATTAAAGACCATATTCAAATGATGACTTTAAACATAAAATTTGGACTATTATCTCCAAATAAATATTATGACTTTTGTCAAACCTTAAAAAAATCTAAAGCAAAAAGCAAGCAAGCAATTTCACTAGATTATAGACAAAGTTTTGCTAATTGCTAATGTTAAAAGCTAATTACGACAATGACATTGGAGAACTGACTGACGTATATTTATGTTATTTCTTTGAAGATCAGCTGTTGGTAGTTGTTAATGCAGTTAGTGCTCAAGTCAAGCTAAATCATAATTTTATTGATTCATAAGTAAATTCATACTAATTTTACTTATACATCATTTTTCTTCTTACGGTTATTTGATTTAGTTAACAGTTTTTATATTTTAATGAAATATTTGCAATGGTTCGGACCAGTTTAGATTGTTATGTTAGAGCAGTATTGACATAGCTTCAATAATTTTTACAACTATAACATTTTGACTGTTATTGTAATTGTCGTTCATGTTCTTTTTATCTCTGTCAGCTGTTACCATAATTTTAGCATACTTATTATTTCCATCACTCCGTCTCTCACACACATGACATGTTGCCATAGTTATAGTTGATTAAAAATCTTTTTTGGTATGTTTAATGTTCCGACAGTTGTTTAGACAACACTAATTAGTTGCTAATAATTAGTATCATACCACACACATTTAAGTTTAACTCCGTATTTATGTTATTTGTACTTTTTTTATTTGGTTGTGTGTACCTATTTGAATAATATAAATCAATGTCTAATAACGATGTTTTCAACACATCGCAATTTAGTGTCACGAATTTAAGAAAACTATTGACACCGTTAACATATCTTCTGACGTTTAAACACCAGTGTTTTATTAACCCGTGCTTACAATTCCAATTTAACATCTTTCTCTTTCTGTATTAGAGAGACAGAAAAACTCTTATCATATAATTTAATGACTGGCTCAATAGTAAGATCAATTCTTTTTCCTAATCGACGAGACACCTGTCCTAATCATTAAAATGAAGGGGCTGAAAACCATTCATCAATTGTCATCAGCTTAACTGAAGCAATATTGGCCACTTCAGAGCAGGCGAATTCACCGAGTGACTCACACGCCGAGCGGTCAGCGCCATCAACACTGGCAAGGTGAAGTGTAACCGAGTGGGTGTCCAGTGTTCAAATTTTCACGAGTGTGAACGAAACGAAAGAGTGTCTCGGTCTATTTCTGTAACCGCTGAAGGCCTCCGAAGCTCGACTCGCGGCGAACGCTCCCCGAAGAAATTTTATAACTTGCAACTGTAACTTCCTCTGATTACCTAACACTCGTTGAAATTTTATTTCGAAATTTAATGATGCATTCATATTGAAGGGCCTCGGGTACTCGAAATATACTTCTGTCGTTAGCAACTTTATTGCTGTATTAAATTCTGTAGATATTTCGATAGGTTACGGAATGCCACAAGGGCCTATACTGGAACCAATACAAAATACTTTAAGTTCTACATCAAAGTTGAACTTTGTAGTTATAGATTTAATGTTTTACCTTCATAGTATTTTCAGATAATTCTTAGGAAAATTTAAGTAAAAGGTAACGTACCAAAGTAATAGAAACAGCCAATAATCCAAAGGTGTCACGAAACACTTAGTCAAAACACATTCACATGAAAGTACAATATTCGCTAATCAAGACGTTCGAGAATTTGACGAAGGTTATAAGAAACTGGATTCGTCAGAGAATTCGGGCGGTTTTGTCGCCGGCGGCGGGACGCGTCGGGTCGTTTTCGAAATCGTAACTAAACTATGAAAATTTTGGCGGCTGGCCGAGGCGGGCGGGCGGAATTTGCGTGGGCGGATGCAAGCACCGCCATGGGTTGGATAACGGACTCGTCATACGTGACGTTGTCGGTGCAGAGGTGTTTTCCGCTGAAGATAGATGCTGATCTAATGGCAAGGTATTGTTGCAAATATTGGGATAGGGTTTGGACCAATGCTAATGTATTTGATGGGTGTGTGGGTGTTGCAATTTTAAGTATCATTAGTACTAATGTATGAGATACTTTTTTTATTCTGTTTTCTAACTTAACACATGTTTTGTGAAGATAGTATTTTTCATCAATCATGAATGAATTTTAGTCAAAACAGTACAAATTATGTCCTGAATAAATACTATTAAGATTTCTGAATGTTAAATGATTGGTTATTGTGTAAGTAACAGGTTACACAGTTACAGTTCTGTTGCTAAAATAACATAACATAACTTTCATATTATAATTTTGAAACAATACGAAAAATAAATTATCTAATTTTATTACAGCTGTTTCAGACTGAAAATTAGGTAAACCTAAATCTATATTTATTCTAAAACATAAACTTGGACACGTTTTATTAAACATCATATAAAATAATGTAATAACATGTTTGTTTCGCAGTCCGTGAAACTGACAAACAAGTGGCTCCAATTTTATTATAGTTCATAAATCACATGGTGTCGTAAATTTTTCTTCAACGTTCGTGGATGTTCTCCCCTTGGCAACTGGAGAAGTCAGGTGACCTATAAATCAGCAGGTGAATAGTGTCAACACGTAATGCTTTAAGCTTCGTGATTGATGAACTAAATGCGATTTAAGACAATGATGAAGTGCGATTTTATTACGAAGGTTATTCTTAATGGAGATGAAGATGTCAGCAAGGTTCGGAGTAACCTTAATATTCAAAATCTCATCTCGCCAGTTAATGATCATCTTACATTTATTTCAGTGGACAATTTTAACTTATTTTATTTTAACTTTACAATTTTAACAATTGTAATTTTAACTGTTAAAATGTTGAGTACATATTCAATACTTTTATACTACCCAATTAGTAAGTAGGTATTTGAGTTTCTAACAGAATTATTATAAAATGCAAAAGATTTCTTTGGCAAGTAAGTCTTGACATTCAATTGCAATGGGGTTTTTACAACCAATTTGTCAGATTACAATGTGAAACTCACTTTGAGTTCTGCAGCCAAAATTATGAGTTCAGTAACTTCTGCAGTCGTATTAATTTTTGGATTGGAATCAAGGATAAGTAGCCAGTATTAATTACACGTCATGAAGAAAATAAATAATCTAGATGCGTTTTTTGATAAACGTATCTAATTTTTCATAGCTTCATACTTGGCTGTATGCTATCACGCCTGTCTCCTATTAGGATAATACAGACTGTACATCACCAGCTGCGATCCTGGCGTACTTCTTTCACTTCATCTACGTTCATAAACCCCTTTATTTTATGATTTATGGTTAGGGGTGCTCCTAACTGTTTTATTTGAGACAATCTACGATTTTATTTGCGGTTGTTTCTCCGGGGTCGGCTCCTTCCAAGTCTTGGCTCCCCACTGGCCTCATATATATCTACTTGTTAATTAATCCTCTCTACTTATTTCAAAGGTAAACGAGAGTATATTCACCTCGGAAGTTACAGGAATTTTAAACGAAGCGATTAAAGTAAAATGTATAGAAATAACATTGATAAACGCTCGTTATGTCGAAAGCTTGTGTGAATTCCATACATTTTGTTTCAGGTCGTTCGTCGATTCGAACATTGGATGACCATTTATCTCGGCCCCCAATTAATTTTATTGTGAGTTCAAAACAATCTATTCATTATCGCGCTTATCTTGCTGCCCTTGTCCCAATTTACTTGGGTTGTTGCAGCATATCTTTTCTTCCATTCATCCCTTGAGTACGTGTTACCCATCAATCACCTTCTCATTCACTCCCTTTTCCATCATATCAGCCTTGACACAATTCATTTGACACAATTCATCCATCTTTTCTTTAGCCTTCCTCTATCCCCTAAAAATAGTCCTTAGCTGATTACATCACAAAGAAGATGTTTAACCAATCCAACATTTTTCATGTGTTGTGTAAAATACAACAGAATTTTTCTAAAAGATCAAAGTTGAAATGACTTATTATTGTACCATTAATTGCTCTATTATCATTGCCTCAAGGCATGAATGGATTGTTAGATCACAGGAAATCTATTTCAAACATAGTCTGCGAATGAGCACACAAATAATCTATCCTACCCACATTATTTGATATTTTGGATTGTTGGACATAACATCCTGTTGAAGTTGGGATACTTTTGTACCATGACGACATCTTTAGTGGGCGAGTATGCTGCCCAGTATGCCGAAATGTAGGTGGCAGAGATATGCCAAAGTATTTGTATGGATTGAATTTAAAGAATGAAATTGCGAAACAGGAAGGAGACTCATTCTTTCAAGCTCTGCTGGTCTGCTAAATTTAATTTCTTTAACACAATACATAATGTTTTGCATTCATCTATCTATACTAATATTATAAAGAGGAAAGATTTGTTTGTTTGTTTCTTTGTTTGTAATGAATAGGCTCCGAAACTACTGGACCGATTTCAAAAATTCTTTCACCCTTGGAAAGCTACATTATCCCCGAGTAACATAGGCTATATATCATCACGCTACGACTAATAGGAGCGGAGTAGTAATGAAAAATGTAGCAAAAACGGGGAAAAAATTATAAGACCACGCGGGCGAAGCCGCTGGCCGGAAGCTAGTTGGGTATATTTTTTATTTTACTCTTTTCACAAACATAAAGATGGTGATTTTTTAACTCATCTGGTTCGTTAAAATATATTACGATACGCAGAGAGTGCTTTGGGTGGTGTTTAGCACCACCTTTCTCTAACCGATAATTTTAGGGTGCACAATATTGCATAACTATATTACTTGCTTAACTATCTTTAGCAGGGAAATTAAACATAATTTGATTAAGCTACTCTCTGTTTTCCGTGTCTCCAACAAGTAAACCCACACATCATGAGAATTTATCTCATCATTTTAGAACTGTTCTTAGAATATTTTGGACGCAAGTTTGGGATTTGCCCCGTTAATGGCAATAGGCTCGCCTTCATTACATGGGACTATTCATGAGTATACCTCTTTGTAACTTCGAACTCTTTGTAACTTCGAAGGATGCAGGCATGATGGTATTTTAATGTTATATGCTCGTAAAGACGAGTCATTTCATTTTCACATCTATAGGCGGTAACTAGATATTTCTCTAAACGTGCCCAAGTGTACGACTAAGGGCCAATTTCACCGTTCGCATTCAGAACTGAGTTCAATAAAACTAAGTTCTGCTTAATCGAGTTCATATGTTGGTTCTGATCTCGGTTCACGTCTTGCAGATTCCACCGGGTAATTTTTGATCGTGTTTACGAGAACTAAGTTTACTTTGACATAGAATGTAAATATTGTCAGTTCGTGACAATCATAGACAAATTACGATGCGCTTTGCAGTTAAAAATGGTAAGTTATAATTTTTAAGTGAGATTTGAGATGACTTTAAGGATAGTGAAGTTCGAGTAAATTCAGAGAGTATTAAAATAAAAAAATACAGCTTGTAGGCAATATAATTACGTTGAATAAATATAAATTTCTATGATAGCTCATAGATGTCTTTGTAAACATTTTGTTGGATAGTATCTTCGTAAACGTACGTGTTTCGTTTCCGTTTTATGACACTGGTGGCGCTGTTTCTCTTCTCCATTAAATAATGTCATTTCGCTTCTGCATAATTATTAATTATCGTGTTTTAAGAATTCTAACGAGTTTTATTGAAATACTGCCGAAACCCAATAATATAGACTACTCATATAATTAGAATATCTCTAATAAATTAATTAAATTTTGAATTAGGTTATCTTTTATGGCTTTGACAGGTCTTGATCGCGATCAGATACGTTAAACGTCCAAAATCGGGCGTTCAGAATTTAAACTAAGATCAGCCTTAACTGAGTTCAGTTTATGTTGGTGAAATGCAAACCTGCGTCCTGAACTCAGTTAACCGCGAGAACTGAGATTAACTTGAATTGATCGCGTTTAATTTAAATGGTGAAATCGGCTCTAAACCTAAATATTTGTTCGACACACCGATACACTGTATCTCCAAATGTTGGTACAAATACTGATACGTAAACAAATGATCAATTACTCAGTTCGCGTGATTTGGCAAACAAGGTGCGCGCGCGCAGCCCAGCGTGATGCCGACGTTAGTAAGCGGATCGATGACTCATACACTTTAGCTTTAATAAAATGGTAAGAGTGAATTCGTTGAACGATGTAGTAATGGCGATATTTTCATCAAGACTTTATACTCGACCATAATTATTATGTACCTATTTAATGTTAATATATTCAAAGGAATTAAGTACATACTTCATACACTCACGTCTTTTTCTCACACGGCAGTAACTACAGACCGCTAGGCTAAGATACTTGCATACTTTTTTTTGCATTTTCCACGTTCATGCATCTTTTCATACACACGCGCCGGTTGTGAAGATTACACGCCTTTTTGGAAGAAGAACTCACCAGTAAGATCGGTGTTCTTTCTAAGGAGTAAAATTTTTATTTACCCCTAGCACCTTGAGAAGACTCGTGATGAGCGGTGGGAGAGTAAAATAGGTTGATGATTTTTTTAGAGAACCATTTTAAAGACGTATTTTGAAAATGTACAAGGTGGAAGGGACAACTGAAATGCACATCCGAATATTACGATTCCGATTCCGTGACTTTTTTTAGCAATTTTTTCTGCAGTTCTTTTGCTTGAACGTGTCAAAAACATTATTTATGTCTAAAATGTCAATATCTGTAATAACCAAATATTTTCTACATGAATGACCTAGGTCATTTTATTTTGACCTTGAGTGAAACCTTGTCACGACGTTTGTGCGTCGATGTCCCTTCCACCTAGTAAGTATACTACTACTACTACTGAACACATTTTGATAACTTTACAGTATTATTGCTTATACCTACATCACAATAACATATATGGTATAGGATACCCGTATAAAACAAATCTTTTGGGATGCGAGTAAAGCCGTGCTTGTCAAATATACCTATATCTTCTTCGTGTCGATGGTACGATTTTTTTTTTAAATTAGATTTGTTGTGAACTTATGTGTATAAGTATACATAAAGTAAAACAGTTTATAGCCTTACATACTTGACTTGCTATTTTAAACGCCCTCAATTACTATCATTCGATATAGATTACAACAGTTGTTAAACATAAATACTGACCAGCCATTTGTCACGGGACTTGATTAGTCATAACATTAGACTTGATTAATAAATCATATAAATATTTAATGAATATACATATATCTATATAATGAGTAGTGACGTTATTAGGTCAGTTGTGACAAGAAAATAATAAATACTATTGTTTGATACTTCTAAAGATTTTCACTTTGATTGAAGTATGATTGATAGTGATAATTAATTGTTTGTTAATTTTCTAAGTAATAGTGACAACTACTTTAATAATAACAACTAGTTTAAGAGTAACTTGTTTGTTAGTTAGCATAAGATATGTTAATATATAATTGATTTGAATGCTATTTTAATAGTTGATAATTCTACGTTTCCTGAGCCAAATTTTCAAATATCTAAATCACAAAAAGTCAACCACACAATGTAAAGCAATTTTTTAATATTTAAAAAACTATTCCTAGAATAAATACTGATTGTAAAGATATTTAGTGTACTATTACTAATGATACAGCCTGTCATCCAATTAGCTAAATAGTGAGTGACGAATATAATTAGCCACAAGTACACATGTAGGCGGGCCGTTGTCCGAATGTTTCGTTAATATCGTCAGCTGTTTGCTAAACAATATGTGGTAAATAAATGTGGAGCCAGAAAAATATGAGGTAAAGATAATGATTTAAGAACAAGTAGGTATTTATGGGGATCCTCTTCTAATGTTGCTAAGAAAATTTTATGTTGCTTGAACAAAATAAGCAATGTGATCAATGACCTCGGTTTACATTTTTCTCCAATTGTACTCAATTTACTTTTAAAATTTACGCAATAATTAAAGCAGGCAAGTAGGTAACAGTTATTAGCATAACTCAAATATTTGAAGAAGGTGAAGCTTCAAAATTTTGGATGTAAAAATATATCTGACAATAACCTAATTCAATAGACGTACCAAAGACAAACCATAATATTTTACTAGCAGTCGTTACTGAAACATTTAGAAACAAACTACCTGCAATCAAATCTAAAAGAGTAACAGCAGACGCATCAATAATAGTATTAATAGAACAGCAACAGTGGGTGTCAGAAATAGACAATAATGTACAGCACAATGCGTTTCACCCACATGATATAGACGAATCTGAAGGGCAACAATTTTCACACATCCCACTACCTGAATGAAATTGCTTGACTAATCATAATATAGGTCTTTAGGATATCAAGATTATGTTGCGATTAGTCGACATAGTTTTACTATATGATCCTATAGTATTAGCAACAGTTTCGATAGACTCTATCTCTCTATTGATAGATTTCTAGACCAAAAACTCGGAGAGACAGCTCTCCGAGTTTTTGGTCTAGAAATCTCCATTAAATCAATAGCCTAATCTGCAGTTGAGAGTCAGTATTTTTTATGTATGGAATACCCTCTAGCCTTTAGGGAACTGCTTGCTTGAGTCTAGTGGTTCCCTGAGGACCTAAATCACCAGAAAAAAAAGGTTTTCACAGACCACTCTACTCGTATTATATAATCTACTCAAGAATTTACCAACACAAATCAAAAGTTCTTGAAGACCCATGAGAGAGCATTGTGGAAAGGTTGTAAAATACAATAATTTAGAATCCAGAGGTCACTGCCCAAAGTTATCAACAATCAATTATCATTAAATACGATAAACATTATTTGTATTCCCTAAAATACTAAAATGAAGACACTAATCTTGTACATCTGTTGCAATTTAAAATCCTAAATATTTGTCATGTCTTCATGAATGAATTAATTAAAATATTTAATTATAAAAACAAACAAATAGCTATCTTGAGTCAGACAGACACTGATCAATTAATTAACCTATAAAATATTTTGAACGCGGTCTCCAATTAAAACATCACCTATGCGTCGAGGTTGACGCTAATTTCTCCAATGGCTTATCCGTTGCACTTGTGCCAAAATGTTTAGAATTTTAAAATAAACTGTGACATTGTAAGTAATTTAGCAATGCCACGGCAAGACACCGGTGATCTTGAGCGTTTTACGACTGACAGGAGTCTTTGTTTTGCATCGTAGGCTTGTGTTGATGTTGAAGTGGCAATAAGAGACCTAGGTGACGAAGATTCTGAAACGACGACGAATTTAATCGAACGATAAATCGGAAGGTGTAATACGATTTGCAAGTATTATTAAACGTGAGTTTCATTGTTAGAGTTGGAAGTCGATATCTTTCATACTAATGGCATTTGCATTTTTTCATAAACGATATCTTACAATCTAATCTTTTTGACAATATTGGGCTACTAAAAGAAATGTGAGTGTATGTATGTATTGGGCCATTAAATACTTAATAAAATATTGTATTATTTATCACTATACCATGTTTACGATTTATATCCACGTATCATAAAGGCAATAAAAACTCAATTTACTTCAATAAACCACATTACTTGTATAATTTCCAAAATTGTAAGAAATGTAATATTAAGATACTACTGAAAAATAGCATCATATTTAAAAATCTCCGAATTCATACAAACCCGAATAACGTAACGTCGAAAATAAACTTGACGAATCACGGATATTTGCAGGCGATACATCACTATTGGAAATGTGCACAGCTGCAAGTGTTCTACACTTTGATTATAAATCTCATGGTCATGCTCCAAAAGATTAACAAAATATGAAATACTAGCTTACCGCCAGCGGCTTCGCCCGCGTGGTTTTATAATTTTTTCCCCCGTTTTTGCAACATTTTTCATTACTACTCCGCTATTAGTCGTAGCGTGATGATATATAGCCTATTATAGCCTTCTCCGATAAATGGGCTATCTAACATGAAAATAATTTTTCAAATCGGTCCAGTACTTTTTGAGTTTTTTCGTTACATACAAAAATACAAATCTTTCCTCTTTATAATATTAGTGTTATATATATATTAGTGTAGATGTAGATGAAGATGAAACTAAAAGAGGCGTTAGATAAGAGCTTAAATTAATACCACCACATCTGTGTTCCCCTAAGGTTAGGCATAGTTTACCGGTAGGTATGTTTAAGTCCCATGTAATAGGCGTGAACCTAGTTGCTACTGAGATTCTTATAGATACAATACTTTTCTAGACGTAGGAATCGAAATCAGGATCTCGGGCGTTGCAGTCGCACTTAGAACCACGAGACCAACGAGACAGAGAGCAGTAAAACAATAACGATATTACCTAACATGATTGCCAAATCGATTATTAAAAGGACGATGCCATTGTGTTTAGGTCACATTCAATGAGCTTAAAGTCTCTTGAAGAGCGGAGATTTATTGCTCAATACTAATGTGAAAAAAGAAAATATTGGTTGACACTAAAAAATAGCAGTGCTTAATGCAACCATTTTCTTTCTTTTTTATTTCCTTCTTTGCTGCAGTTAATCTTAAAAGTATATGACCTAGAAATATAAATAATCCAACAAATTCACGCCAATGAGAATCCAGACCAATTATTTTAGTATTGAATTTCTCTGAATGAATGTAAAAGCCAGTATGAATATAACCAATATTCGGGTTCTGAAGAATAGGAATTTGAACGAATAAGAGTTTGAAGAAAACTGTAAATGTTAGAAATGTGAAGGCAAACGATGTCAGGGACTGTATACAATAGTCAATAGAAGGAAGTTTAATGACGATAGACGAAACGATAAATTAGTCGACAAAAAGGTTCCTCTAATAAATCGGTTGCGATAAAGTAGCAGAAAGCTATTCCAACTTGTGCGAGACGAAAAACAACTAATATCGCCACGTTACTCATTCATTCGCCAATCCGGTAATAGATACGAGTTGTCAATACATGTACTTGTATGTATGTTCACAAATTTGCATTAGAATCAGCAACATTTTCGTTTTCATCTAACAATGACCCCAACAGCACAGTCATATTGGCGACTGCAACATATATTTATAACATTTTTCATAATTAGATTTCATATTTCGTAACTACTTTGACGGGGTGTTGGCTTGTGGCCATCGCGAGGGAGACAGTAGATATATTTCCGCTTGAGTGCGAAAAGGACAGGTGATAATCTTGTGTGAAAAATATTTATGCTAAGGCCTTCTGTTGCTATGAATTCGTCTATGAATAGTTTGGTCGGTTCACCCGCACGATATTTTTGTCTCACTGGCCGAAGGTTAGGACTGCTTTTACTGGTAACAGTTTTGTTGAGAATTTTCTTGTTATACTAACGATCGCGTTGATTTGATTCGGTTAAAAAATTCTGGAATAAAAATTCAGGGAAATGTGACAAATAAATAAAAAAAAAATCACGTTGATATCTTTTAACATAGTAATACGTTTTCTACTAATGAATAAAAATAATTAACTCCTAACAGCGATAATATTAATGAAATATCATCATTATCATATCAGCCAAAATGTGCCCAAAGAGGTTTATTTGATGCAAAAACTTGTTGCGAAGAACTTGGAGTACAAAAGGTCAATGAGCTCTATGATATATAAAGCCACCGTAAGCCCGCAATACATCTTCCAATTGGTTGCCTAGATCATGGTACATACAGGTCGGAAGTTTGGAGTTACGGACAAAACAGATTGAATATATGACTGACTCCCTCGTTGATCTAGTGGTCCTAAGCGTAACTGGTATCTAGAGGTCATGGATTCAATTCCTGGATCGAGCAGTGTTGTTAGGTTTTTCTGTGAATTCATTTCCAATTGATAAGTTTGACTTGTATGTTTTTGTTATTTATAGCGCTTTTTTATAAATTCAATCCAGATCCCTAACTCATTTAGGGCCTCTTTAAGCGCCTCCTAGTAAGATCCGGTTAAAAAACTTGGCAGATATTTAATAAAAAATTTGTTCCAATTTTGAATTTATACGGTGCATAACGCAGAAAAGAACAGTAATGGTAACTGGCAGAAAATGCCTAAGGCATTAAGACCGCCTTTGTACATTCTGTACATTAAGCATAAATAAATAAATAAATAACGACTATCCAGACACTGTGAAGCATGCCTTTATAGATGTTTCTTATATATTATAAGTATGTACTTACAAAAAAAAAAGTATATAAGTATTATATCCATTGTCTAGTAACTATAGTACAAGCTCTGCTTAGTTTGGGACTAGATGGTGCTGTGTAAAAATGTCCTAAGATATTTATTTATTTATTTATATATGCCCTTACATATACAATATCCTAAGTGATTATCATTATCATTGTTAACCACACAATGAGAGGGGTTGAGACTGAAACGGTTTTAGAAAATTCTCACGATGAGGAAAAACTATATCAAACCGTATTACACTGCGTGACATAGCTAGATATCATATAAAATCGATGACAGACTACAATAATAGTTATTTGTTATACAAGAGTGCAAAGTTGCTTTTTAACCGCGTGCTCAATTTTGATGACCGAGCAAGCGAAGGATTCTAAAATTGAATCACGAGCGGAGCGAGTGATTCAAAAATTAGAATCCTGAGCGTCAGCGAGGGAATTAAAAGAGCACAAGGTGAAAAATCTTTGCACTCGAGTGCAACACGTAACTTTTCATTCCACCTCAGCGAGGAAATGACTAAAAAAACATTTACAACCACAAGATACTTTTATTTCAATTTAGGTATTAAATATAGGTAGGATAGGTAAGTTTTACAGAATACCTATTCTTTAAATTATAACAAATAATACTAGGTATAATTAAGAGAAATTGAAAGTAACGTTGCTACAATTACTTGAGTGTAATATTTTTGTTAGGTATTGTAATGTTGGTGTTAGTGACTTAAAAAAGTACACCAAGAAGTTCCGGTAGGCTTGTTAAAAATATCGATATCATTTTTTTAATGTATCGATATTTTTGAGCGATATTTAATAATTCGATATATCGATGCATCGATATAAAATTCAAAGTATCGAAAAGGTATAAAAATCTATATTTTTTACAGACCAATAAACATTTATAAGTTTTAAGATTATAAAATCCCAAAAAGGAATACTTTTTTATACTACCATCTTTTTAACTAATTATATTTAAATTATTTTTTGTTTTTGGTCGACTTGATTTGTTGTTTTATAATTTGGTTTTTAAGATATATCGCCCATATATCGATATTTTGAAATAAAAATATCAGTTTCGATACTGATATTTTCAAAAAATATCGATTCGACATATATCGATACTTTGTTGCGTTTAGACTCGGAACCTAGTGAAGGTTCCAAGTCTGAGTTTTTAACAAATTAAAAAAAAGTTGTATGATAAATTCGGCGCCAGGGGGGTAAAAGCACGATGTTCTAAATTCAATTTACTTTGTCTCTCTAGAGGATAAAAACGACTTTTGCACTCAGATATCGAAGAGTAAAAATACTCTTTCCGAGATGGTGGGATGAAAAATATATTTTACACTTCTGATGACATTAATTCTATTTGTCTGATAAAATGTTTTACGAGTTGCAGACCACTTGGAACTGTGTCAGCCACGATCTGATACATAAACACAAACATTTTCAAAATTATTACCGAGAACTCCAGTTTCAACGATTTGGGTTAAGTTATTTGGTGCAAGGTTGTCTCCAGGCTCTTTTGGAAGACGAATAAATGTATTGGAAGAATATATGAAGGTTCATATAGATATAATTTATATCCTCTCTATAGTCTCTATAGAGAGGATAGAAATATATATCTCTCCATAGTACTTGACAAAATCTATTGCATTATCGAGGCATATTAAAGTCGATGTCTTCTAAAACAAAAACCCCACTATGGAGCTTTGGAATGGAATAGATTACTGTTTTGTGTTTTTCTCTGAAGCTATACTTACAACCTACAGATTTCTTAGCTACTGTAAACCACTAAACATTGACATAGAAATTTGTATGACGACTGGGACCAATGAAATAGGCATAATGTTTTAAAAATGTAAACATAGTCATTATAAAAACATTTATTTATCCTCTTACAGGCTTGAGAAGCAAAATAAACATTAGTTTTACTTAAGACTAGCTTCCCGCCAGCGGCTTCGCCCGCGTGGTCTTATGAATTTTTCCCCCGTTTTGCAAATTTTTCATTGCTACTCCGCTCCTATTAGTCGTAGCGTAATGGTATATAGCCTATAACCTTTCCCGATAAATGAGCTATCTAACACTGAAAGAATTTTTGAGAATATCCAGTAGTTTCGGAGCCTATTCAATACAAACAAACAATCAATCAAATCTTTCCTCTTTATAATATTAGTATAGATAAATAATTTATATTGAATGATTTATTTCTTTGGTGGACTGTCAATTGGCAAACAGTTTCGCGAAACTATGCAGGTAGAAGTGCAGTGGTGTTGTCAATCAAAGCCAACGCAATTTGTAGCCAACAAAGAGACATTAATTGTGTACCGGTAAACGATTGGGCTGAACAAATTATTATCATTGGGTGACAACGGCGATTAATGTCTACTATACACAGCCGACCATGCAATAGAATGATACATGTTTAATTGTTAAATCGAATGCGTGTATTGTTGCAATTTACTAATACAAGTTATGTAACTTTAAAGAACAGTAGGTACTCATCACGACGAATTCATAAAAACATCATAGAAGGAAAGATAGAGGGAAGGAGAGGAAGAGGTAGGCCAAGAGCTACATAACACAGATAAAAGAGAAACTGAAAGTCGCGACGTATAAGTAGGTCCAGGAGTTGGCTCTCAAAAGAGAGCAGTGGAAGACGCACCGACAAGAGCGTAGCTCTTAAATAGAAGAAGAAGAGGTATTCATCAGAAGCAATTGTGCGAGCGGCCTTAATAGGCTTCATTGAAGAATTAGTATTGAGAAACCGTAGCAAAAAAGGTTAAAGGAATTTTGAATTCACCGTAGAAAATTACTATGGGTTTTAAATATGATTTAAAGGAATTCCTGAACGTGGCTATTTTATAATACCCATTGCTCGCTTTAATATACTATACAACTGCAGTGTGCGAAGTTTTTCTAAGTTTGCGAATACGAAATGATAAACAACTCTTTTCTAAAGTAGGTATAACAAGAAGAGTGCAATGTAACGTGATGACATTACTAATATCACCACTATCCGCGTTAACTCCGTGACTTCGAAGTAAATCGGTCTTTATGCTCTCAAAATACCACTATAAAATAGATATTTACGATCGTGTCTGCCACCGTCAAGATCAATTTGTTTTGCTATCGTGCATACAGAAGACATAATGCTCAGAACTACTATATAATTTTGTCCGTTACGAATAATATTTCTCCCGGTTCCGCTACTTACATTTTGTCATAAATATATAAAAACATCTTCAATCTGAATAATACATCCTTTGTACAAATATAAATATTATTATAAGAAATTCAAATGATAGTGTTAAATTTAGATATGACTCTTGATCATAAGTCTATTTACAGAACATGTTATGTTGACTTACTCTGATGGAGATTAGACTCACCAAAATTAACGGGGCAGTAAGTACCAATTCTGCTGGTTATTTTGCCTTAGCAGCTAAAAGTATAACATATGCAAAGAGCTTGACTGCGCAGGAATTGTAATAGACAAATAAACACACGGCTGTCTTCGAGGTCAACGAAAATTTATGTATACCTGCAACTGTATTAATTAAACGATTCATTTAACACTTGGCAAATGTAGCCTATTACAAAGTAAAAAGTTCCTTCTATCTGATGGTTGTTATCAGATTGGCAAAGAACCAGCTGCGGTGCAACGTGGATGAAATCAAAGATTAGTCACACGAATAAAAGTAAAACCTTGTGACATACTGCTTCAGTTGATGGGATACTGAGAATTGGAGATTGTGTTTTGTTTATGGGATTAACTGAAATGTAAAAAGAAATTAGTAAGATTAATATCTTACACACAAAGGTGAAAGTTTGAAAGTTTGGATCTTCAGATGTTTGTTCCTCTTTCACGGTAAAACGGCTGAACCGATATGGCTGAAAGTTGAAATGGTAATACCTTATACATTGGATTAGGACATAAATGCTATATTCTAATCCTGACCATTTCAAAGTTGCGACGAGAAATGGGTTCAAAGTTCCTAACTCCACGCGAGCAAAAGCTAATAAATTATAAGATTGCTAAAGTTACACCATGTGCACGTTCGAACGTTCCACCCGTTCATAGAAATGGGCCCGATAGTAATGATGATGAAATTGTGGTAAAAGAAAAATTTGACTGAGACCTCCATCAGACAATATTTGAATTATAGCCCGGTGCAGTTGACTATTTTCTTTTTGTTGATTGTGTTTCAAAGTCAGCCTAGGAAGATTTTCTAGAAAGGAGGTATCATTATCTTAATCGTAATCATTATCGTGTCTTTAGGTATATTTAGAGAAGCTTTGATACTTTTTGAGAAACTTTTAACACGTTTGGACAATGACATAATAGGAGAAGACTTTGGGTGGTACCTATTTAGACTAGCCGATTTTATACTAAGGGCTTGTTTCACCACCTCCTGATAAATTCCCCTTAAATTAATTGGCAGATAATTTTATACAAAGGAGGTCATCGAAATCGGCCCAAATGAGGTACTGAAGGTACACTTATTGGAAATATACTCTGTGTATCTATTACGCTGGTTAAAACTCTAGTCGTACTTTTTTTTATGTTGACTGGGGGATAAGAAAAAAAACTTTTAATTTAAGAAAAATCACGCCTTTTTGGCACACTATTACCTGATTCTGTTTTGTAATGATTTCCTAGTAAAAACTGTCAGTGTCAGTTTCGGAATGTCAAACGCACGCCATTACGGCAGATTATTATCTGTTTCATATTTATTTTATAGTAAAAACCAGTACACTAAAACTGTCAACTTCAAAGCTGACATGTACCTCCGGTACTTGGGCTGAGTTGTATGGGCTTGCGATGATCTCCTTTATTCCATTTTTTTATTTTCGCATTCATCCAGAAGTGGTGAAACAAGGCCTACATATAAATAAACATTGGAATATTTAAAGTACTTTTTTTTTTGTTTCTTTAAAGTTTATATAGGTATATTTACATAATGTACAAATTCAATAAAAAATAAAAACCAAAATTTTTGCACCTAGGAGTCAAAGTACTCCTCATCGCTGTCATCTGGTAACCTGCCCAGAAGACTGGCAGCATTGCCACGTTGAATAGCAATGCTGATTCTTTGGCCCAAAAATAATCCAGCCCTCTGGTCACGAGTCTAGAAGTCTTTAAAGTACTTAATTAAGGATAGCAACATTACACAACTTCTCAGAACTTCGTCCCACTTTGTACTAGGGAAGTAGACAGTCAAAGAGTGGCGGTCATCGGCATTTAACGCATCTAATTCGCGCCGGAAGTTGATCCAACAGGTGGCGCCTGTTACTGGGGCAGGCCAACGATCCGCTTGATCCGATTAGTGCACTGCACTTTCGGGGACGTGGTCTCAACGTGTCACGGTACGGATATTGTCGATGACAAATCAATTGGTGTTATAGCTTTAGAGGAGTGCCTTAATTTTTTTTGCTGCTTGGGTTCCTATTAAGCATATAACCCAACTATGGCCTCTAGCAATACCAGGTTTTTTTGAATAACATAGGTACATAATACAGTAAGTTTAGTCAATATTGTACAAAAGAGTCAATTTTAAAAGGTGAACGATTGTGTTCACTAAGCCCTAAGCGTGTGTTCAGGAGCCATGTTCTCCTAAATAAACCAAATTACGTTGGTTTAAAGCGATTTTAATGCGATCATTAATGATATCTACTATAGTATAAAATGAGTTGGGAAGGTGAAGAGAACGATTTCTCTAAAGAAATTAAATATTTTGCGGTATCGTTATTTTTCACAAAAATATATTCCTTGCCAACGTTGGAAAGATATTGATTTCATATTTTTATGATTTGACGTCGATCGAAGTGCAATAAGACAACTGCGGGACTTTGAGAACGTTCTTAGTAACATTGAGAATTTGAGTCATGTAAATATGGCTTGAAGTATTTTTCTGACAAAATATCGACGACGACGTCTGTGGTCTAGTGGTTCGAGTACCGGACTGATGATCACGAGGTCATGGGTTCGATTCCCACAGGACACACATATTTATGTGATAAATAATAAGTATTTGTGTTTGTCTGTGTGTTTCTTATGTATTATTTTATAAGTATTATATCCATGGTCTAGTACCCATAGTACAAGCTCTGCTTAGTTTGGGACTAGATGGTGCTGTGTAAAAATGTCCCAAGATATTTATATTTATATTATATTGTGGCCGCTATGTCCATAGCATTAACATGGAAGATTAAAGGACTGAGAACAGAATATTATGGTATTGTCTTGAAGTTTCAAAAAAGCCTCAGTATCTTGAGTAACTTATGTTATGGCAGACAAAGGCTTAAAACCATACTCCACAGTTCATAGAAATAACAGATGACAATGGCAAAATATCATTTTAAATTATTAGAGCGTCAAAAGACACTCAAAAATGGATAATTAGGAGGCAGGTGGGAAAACGGTTTTTCTTATTCAGTCAGGCAGAGAGGTGTACTAATGCACACCCACAGTTGGGGTATGTTTAGGTCCCATGTAATAGGAGGCAAGCCGATTTCTATAAACCGGGCCCAGAGTCGCAGGACCCAGGACCTCTAGCGTAGCAGTCACACTTGAGACCACCGTGGCAAGGTGTCATCATTAAAAATGTGAACTGTCTGTGTGTCTGTCGCGCTTTCACGCCAAAACTACTGAACCGATTTGCAGGAAATTGGGTACACAGATAGTCTGAAGTCTGATAAAGTACATAGGCTACTTTTTAATGCGAAAAAGGGCTGTAAGAGGTTGAAATAGGGCATGAAAGTTATAAGCAACACCCAGACCACGCAGGCAAAGCTGCTGGTATTACATAAATTAGGTACTTGATTAAGGAAATGTAAAAGCAAGTTTATTATACCAGCTTTAAATGATTACCTATTACTATTTGTAATATAACTAACTTTGTCCAACCTCGGGAACATCTGCCACCTGGACGCGACCTGCAGTGGCCTATATGGAAAGCACTCAATCGACTGCGCACCCAAGTAGGCCGCTGTAAACACAATTTGGCAAAATGGGGGATTATTGATCCGTCGATCATCCAGTGCGAGTGTGGGGCTCCAGACCAGCCAGGCTAACATGCGCGCCACGACAAAATTTTGTGTACTCTTTTGTCTCGCTCTTTCTTGTGCGAAAACGAAACAAAAGCACGACATGAGCGTAGATAAAATGTTCTCGCGGCGTGCTTGTTAGCCCGGCAGGACATGGCTCATTTACTCGAGTGCCCGAAGTGTCCATGCACCTGCACATTCGAGGACTTGATAAACGCAACGGATGCCGCAATTAAGGTGGCTTCCTACTGGGCTCGAACTCTATAAATAATCTTATTTATTGACGAAATTGACTCGACACATTGATTTACCATTGACACGAAAAGAAGAAGAAGACCTATTACTATTATCCTAACAAATGCAGCTGAATTTAGTCCAGCTTTACTGCTTTATTCAGCAATGCATCAGTATGTTTGCTGTCTAAAGTTTCACATTCTATAACGTGTTAGTTATACGATCGCGACAGCGCAAGTATTGACAGATCGCTGGCCCACCGCCTAGTAGCACCAATGTGTTTCACTGACCATTTGTTCCAGATGAATCATTCTACCTAACTAGAATAAAATAGAACAGAATATAATTTAATTTCTTTGACTTTGTACTTTTTTATTTTGTATTTCGACGCCTTCGAGACGAGGTCTATTTAAGGGTTTCCTTTTTTTCTGGTTTAAGACATTTATTTCTCATAAGAATATAACATACATTCATTTAACTGAGAAACACAAGATTGGCTTAAATTAAGTACTTAAATTAAGTAAGTGATTGGAGCGGCAATATTACTAATTATTACTGTAGGTATATTGAAAACATTTACAGTAGCAATCATAATGTGGGTAAGTTTAAAATAATCGCATCAAAACATTCACAACATTGCAGAAGCTAATGCGTTGATAGCGACGGTTGTATTACATGTCGAAACTCGAAACACTAATTGCCATCGCAAAGATTCCATTTTTTTCCCTTTTTTTATTATTCTGTACAGTGTTTAAATATTTTATAGAATAGTTTTAGTATTATTACCCGCCATGTTTTTATTTATGTTCTTACCACAAATAACTGATTATAATTTTATTGATTGATTATAAAAATATTTAGTCTTAGAAATTCTCAGTAGCAGGAATTTGGGCCCGGTTAATGGCAACGCGAGGCGACGTTTAGAGGTTGCTTTAGAGCTTTAGATTAACTAAAACCTATTAAGTAGATTGGAAAGAAATATATGAACAAGACTACCTCGGTACACAGAGGTCAAGAGGTATTTTGTGGACCAGCCCGCATTTATTGCCGGTTCCACTGGCATTTCAAAGAACTTTTAAAGACAAAAAGTAGCAAAATCAATCTAACAAAATTAACTAACTATTTAATTAACTTAATCCTTCCACGGGAAACAATATACTTATCTCCTTGCCAAATTGTATCGATATCTGTTCGGATATTTAAGCGCAAACCAAAACAAAACTCATAGATAGAGTTACCTACTTGAAAGTAAATAAGAATGTCTACTGATAATTTCATAGAAAAAAAGTACCACTGCTCGACCTGGGGAAACGAACAAAAGACCTTTTAAGTCACACTTAC
Source organism: Acronicta psi (assembly GCA_946251955.1). NCBI lineage: Eukaryota > Metazoa > Arthropoda > Insecta > Lepidoptera > Noctuidae > Acronicta > Acronicta psi. The sequence continues at coordinate 5,773,534 of OX276493.1, read as the reverse complement.
GAAAACTAGGCTAATCATAAATATTCTTTCAAGCCTTTTCCCAACCATGTTGGGGTCGGCTTCCATTATTACCAGAAAAATAAATGTTCAGTATGTGTTTGCACCTACAGTGCTAGTAAATAATAGTAAGAATATATTATAAAAATAAATAAATAAATATCTTGGGACATTTTTATACAGCACCATGTAGTCCCAAACTAAGCAGAGCTTGTACTATGGGTACTAGACAGTGAATATAATACTTATATACTTTTTTTTTGTAAATATATACTTATAATATATAAGAAACACCCAGAGAAACACAAACACCTAAGTTCATCTCATAAATGTTTGTGTCTTGTGGGAATCGAACCCACGACCTAGTGATCAGCAGTCTGGTACTCGAACCACTAGACCACAGACGTCGTCATTATACTGATTATACCTATATAAACACTATACTATAAATACATATACATATTCACGAGGCGACGAGACGACAATATGTCGGCCTAAATTCGAGCTCAAAGGTTCCGTACACCGCTGTCCGTCTGTCTGTCTGTCAATCTGTCAGTCCTTTGCTTCTATGTTTTGTTTGTATAGCGTCCCCAAAATAATATATGGGCTTATAATAGCTTAAGATTTCATAACGTGAAAGCTTTGGGTTTAATTTTGTTGGTCGATTTAACTTTACATGGTGGCTGTTATAAGTTTTTTATCGCATTGATCTATGTTTTCCAATCCAGTAAGAGTTACTATAAATCCATTTTAGCGTATGCATATATCCTAATACTAATCGTTGCTCACGACTTTACTCGCCTCCTAAAAGAATTTTTAAAATTCAAAATTCAACAATTCTAAATATTTTTATTTCAATTAGACCATATAAATAGGTACTTTTGAAACGTTAAATTAGTGGCATTGTCTTGATGTGTTATTCTGATGTGTATAAAACTAGAATAGTGTTAAGTTTGATCAAAATCCTTTCAGTCGTTATATCTTAGTGCACACTTACGTCATTTAGGGAACAAACCTCTAAGAGGTTTTTCGGGTCGGCAACGCGCGAGTGATACCCCTGGTGTTGCAAGCGTCCATAGGCTATGGTAACCGCTTACCATCAGGCGGGTCGTATGCTTGTTACCCACCTTAGCGGTAAAAAAAACATTTCTGCAAAATTTCATTCTTCTATAACCAGTCTCATGAAAATCCCCAAAAATATCGTTATCTATACTAATATTATAAAGAGGAAAGATTTGTTTGTTTGTTTGTTTGTTTGTAATGAATAGGCTCCGAAACTACTGGACCGATTTCAAAAATTCTTTCACCTTTGGAAAGCTACATTATCCCCGAGTAACATAGGCTATATATCATCACGCTACGACTAATAGGAGCGGAGTAGTAATGAAAAATGTAGCAAAAACGGGGAAAAATTATAAGACCACGCGGGCGAAGCCGCTGGCGGGAAGCTAGTAAATTATAATTTGAAAATTTTTGAAATAAAACTATTTTTTACGGATTTTATCGCGTTATATTGATATTATTTTAATCCAATAATAATAATATCAATATAACGCGATAAAATCCGTTAAAAGTAGTTTTATTTTTAATGTCTAGTATTCGCGTAAGTGTCAGAAATCAGTACTGCAAAATTTTGTCAAAATCCGTTCAGTGGTTTTTGCTTGAAAGCGTAACAAACATCCAGCCATCCTCAAAAACTTTCACATTCATAATATTATTAGGATTAGTAGGAACTAGAATAAGAAGTAGGATTTGCTATATACCTAACCCAGCTGCTATAATAGATTTTATAGATAATAAATAATAATAATAAATAAATATCTTGGGGACATTTTTTACACAGCACCATCTAGTCCCAAACTAAGCAGAGCTCGTACTATGGGTACTAGACAATGGATATAATACTTATATACTTTTTTTTTGTAAATACAATCTTATAATACATAAGAAACACCCAGACAAACACAAACACTTAAGTTCATCACAATAAATGTTTGTGTCCTGTGGGAATCGAACCCACGACCTCGTGATCAGCAGTCCGGTACTCGAACCACTAGACCATAGATGTCGTCAATATTGAATAGGCTCCGAAACTACTGGACCGATTTGAAAAAATCTTTCAGTGATAGATAGCCCATTTGTCGGGGATATATACCATCACGCTACGACTAATATGAGCGGAGTAGCAATGAAAAATGTTTCCAAAAACGGATAGAAAAGTTATTAAAATTGTTTAGTTTAATTTGTATGAGTATATCGACGGCCCGTCTACGAAAGTGCTACGAAGTTTCGTAGCAACGATTCGTAGCACGACTATTAGCCTGCTACGAGTCTACACTTTTTTTTTGAGTGTTTGTTATTCAAAATGGTGCAAACTGCGTCATTGGCATAGTGGCTGTTAACGACGCTAGAGGCCCCGGTTTCGATTCCTAGGGGGGCTAGACAAGTTGCATTGTGACATTCAAATCGACAAACAAAATGTATGGAAATGACACAATGATTCGAAAAATCGGACTGTCACTAATGTCATTTACATACATTTTGTTTGTTGATTCGAATGTCAAAATGCAACTTGTCTAGACCCCCTGGTCTAACAGAGTTATGGAGTTTAAAAAAAAATACATTTCGGATTTATGGCCAATAGACATGAGCCTATTAATTTATGTTTAGGTCCTATGAAGAAGAAGGTGACTTCTTCTACGGGGGACCTAAACATCAGCGGACTATGGGTAGACTTCAATATATCTCTACCTCACCCTTTGGTGAGAATGCGTGATGGTATTTTATGTTATGTTGTATATTTCTTATTAGAAAAATACATTTTAATGAAATTCATACGCCAACCCAAGGTGTGTGCCTAGAACGAATGTCGCCGCATCAGAAAACATCAGTGACGTCGACAATTTGAAACTGAGACGTGACCTTATGATGTGTGTGACCTCGGCATCATTATTATAACGACATTCGAGTTATTTCACAATCGTGGTGCAATATACACTTGTAAATTTTTTTATCATTATTTTTGTTACGATCATTTTTACGTTTTATAATAAAATCTTACATGAAATGCATTTTTAAACAAGTGTGGTTTATGTTAATCGTTTTTACAAACCTAGCAACATGACGTCATATCCTGTCCATCATTAATCTTTTCGCAAATACGTAACAGTACTGTCACAAACGTATTTATAACTTTTATTTTTAGATTTATTTTGACATCTGTCTAAATATAACTTAGCTCACATTGATTGATCAAAGCTACATGCAAAGCTGACGTCTACTCCTGCAAAGCATACAGTCTCACATAAATTGAAAAGAAATTCGCGCTCGTGAGGAGGCGGGCGTCTGCGTGCGCGCACCGCTCGCAGTAGCCGAAATATCCCGCCCGACGCCGGTCAAAAATAGTAGCAAGTGGCGCGCGCGCCGGCCCGCTGCATACAAAAGTGGCGAGCCGCCTCACCAACACCTCGCCTTATCAAATTTCCCAGCCCACACTCGCCCACTCGACACCCCTACAAACACCCCTGCATGCGTTAGTTTGTTAGCACAGCCCTGCGATGTTAGACGAGTTATGAACTTCACTTAATCCTGCTGCTGGTACACAGAAGCACTGAGCGACACCCGAAGCATTAATTAGTTACATCACTCATCACTTACACAGTTGTTGTCACTAAAGCACTGCTCACTAGTGTATATGATCGTTCGCGAGCCGAGAGTACGAAGCGCACGCGACCGGCGCCTGCCACCACAGAACTGGTGCGAACGGACCCTCCTTGCGCGCCGACGTTCCAAAAATACCCAGCATTGTGTACACAACACTTATAACACCTAGGCTTTAGTATAAATCTCTGCAAACTTTATAAATAGTGCGTTTCGATACGGCGAAGGTATAAAGATGTGAATGCAATAGAAGCTATTAACCTAAATTATTTGGCCTGGATTCATATCAGGTGTGTCGATCTTTTCCCTTCGATCTTAGAAAACTATACAAAATGGCTGCCTTAATTGCCAGATATCCAGTCTATGCTGGAGTCTAGTCTCCTATTGAGTTTGTATTAGCTTTCGCTCGTGTTATGGGCATTTTTTACAAACTATAGCCTGTGTTACTCGGTAAAGATGTAGCTTTTTAATAGTGAAAGAATTCTTCAAATGGGTCCAGTAGTTTCGGAGCCTAATCAAACAAACAATCAAATCTTTCGTCTTTATAATATTAGGATAGATGATCAAAGGTAGACAATCAAAAAAGGCTCACCCGCTATTACATGAGACCTACACATCAAAACGTGGATGTCTCTGTCTAATCCTTAAAAAAAAATCAGATGGGATGATACATTTTATTATGTGATCAAAGATTTACAAATGAAACCACATATTGGATCTGGAAAAACAATGGATTTTTATATTGTGTCTACTAATTTAGTCACTTCATTCATTAAACTAAAAGGCTTTCGACATAACCTATGGTGATCTTTTAAAGAGAAAGTTAAATGCAAAGTTAACGCTTTATTAATACTTCAAATGTCTTCGTCATAGTGTAGTTATCATAACCCTTAAGAGCCTTTTCTTTGGTGTGGTAAATCCTCATTAATCCCCGACACCTGGGAAGGCGGCAAGGTATGTCGGACTCATAAAAACCGCACTTGCCATCACTCGGCCATGGCTATGGGATCAGGAACATTTACCACGACCATGAAGGGAAGGGAAGGGATAATGCCAATCTGAATGGCGGTGAGGAATTATATTAACGGACGGGTTAACCCTTAAGGTTCGTAAGCGTGTCCAAGTTTCGATTCCCAGGTGGAGAAGTTTCATTGGGTTTTTCTGTTATCTCGGAGTTTATGGATTTGTGGACAGTTAATGTCAATAGATTCGTTTTTAAAGACCTTAAGGATACCTACCAGGGAACATTGGGTGCAATGTCCACCTTTGTACGCTTACCTCTACCTAGCCCTTCTGGAAATAGAGGCGTGATGGTGTGTTATATACAATTATGTTTGAGAGTGTAAAGCTTGCAACCTTTGGCAAATCACCCACGGACAAATAATAGTAACTCTTCATATAAATAATTAACACCAGTGTTCACACATTGCTCATCTATTGTCCATTTATTATATCATTCGATGACTAGTTACATGTGTAAATACCTTGGGATGCGTTTCAGGATTTTTACATTGTAGTATAAATCATATTTGGGTAATTTTGTAAAATACTGTCTGTTTACTGAAGAGTTACGGAGTTACACTAAGTGACCCGCAGTTTGTAGGTAAACCTACTAGTAAGACTTTTCTAAAAGAAAAACCTAATAGGTAAGACTGTGTAACCTGGGAATCGAATTCCCGATCTCACGTTCAGTAGCTACCTGCGTTGGCGACAACTAATACAAAAAAATATACTACAACTTGCGAAAATTATTCAATAAACTGACCTAAAAAATCTTAATTATGTTTTTAGCTGTCCTAACTGTGTGCTACGCTACGGTCCTGGGTTCATCCCCCAGGTCGTTAAAAGTTTTATTTGGTTTTTGTATGGAATTCTCAGTGGCAGCTTCGATTTTGGATTAGTAGGTAGGTAGGTAGGCTCGCTCCCTACTCGTACATGGGACCTAATCATAACGGCAAAATGTAGGTGCGTATTAATATGCCTCTATATTACCTTTCTGTACCTCAACCATGAGTTCTATCGAATGGCTTTCGATAGGTTTTTTACGCATCGAAACGCTGTAAACTCATAGCAGATTTTAGTACCTTACGTAACCGCTAGAGCCGCTGCGAGGGTTTTTCATACAAATATTTTACGGCGTCGCTAGCGAGTCTAGTGAGAAAAACTCATGGTCGAGGCACTGGGAAGATAAGCCCGATAGTAGGTACGTATGATTGTGAGTAAAGTTTTAATAGCCTAACGGAGTTTGAGGGCTTTGTTCAAATTGAATTCTAATCTAGATACAATACTTTAGAAGTACAGTATAAAATAGGTATACGTTGCATATCTATTACATCCATTCATAATAGATATGAAGGTAGATAGACAACCCAACAAACTCCCTTAACTCTATAAATAAAAAGTTATAACATAAAACGAACCAGCAATAATATCGCGACTAAAAGATTTTATAAAAGCGACGATTGGCAAGAAGTTTAGGTACCTACACAATTTATTAGCAGCCACAATGAAATGTCATCGCTCTGTTGGTTGGTTACGCAGAATTAGACAAGACACGAGTTTGCTGAAAGTTGTGCAATACACCCTGTTTCACAGCTTACTAATAAGTTCCCGTTAAATTAACTGGCAGATACAGTTCTCGCCAAACTAATTGTTCGGGTTGAAGTTGGCACGAGCTAACTTTAAACAAGCCGTAAAAATCGTAAAATGAAAAATATTAGATAGTAATAAATAAAAACGAAAGCTCAAGTCGTAGGCTATCGTTTTATATAATTTTAATTAAATATTTTCCTCTCTCTGATTTTTACGGCTGGTTTAAGGTTAGCTCGTGCCAACTTCAACCCGGACAATTAGTTTGGCGAGAACTGTACAACAGTTAGCCACAATCCAGGGTGGTGGACCTGACCTTAAGTATAATATTAAATCACGCATCGATGAAAGGTTCAACTGGCATAGCTTTTAGGGTCTAGAACCTGGAAAGTTTCGGAATGTGTGCGGCTAAATTAGAGACACTTTTGATGGGAAGAAATATTGATTATGGTCTTATTGAAATAAAAGTAGGCGGTGGCTCAGCTCTGCCCCTGGTGTTGCTGATGTCCATGGTCGGTGGTTACCACTTACCATCAGGTAGGTCACCTGCTCGTCTGCCACTGTAGGCAATAATTTTTTTTTTTTTTTAAATATTTGACTTGAACTACATTACTCTTCAAACCGGAACTCAATATCGTTAGCATTCTGACTTAGCGGCAGAATTTTTGGCAATGCGGTGGTAGGTACCAGGTTTTTAAATCTGACATACGAAAAATAATGTTGATTTATGAATGGCGAAATGAAGCAAACTAAAAACATAGCAACAAATTATGTTACCGAGACAAGCGGATATTTTTGTAACCGGCGATACCTAAATATTTTAATTTTTCACTTTGAATTATTGAGAAGAGACTTTGCATTGACTGCCTCGTCTACTGGTCTACTAGTCTAGTGGTCGGGACTACTACGCTAGAGAACCTGGGTTCGATTCCCGAATACAACAAACAAATAACCCTCCTTCGGTAGTCGGGTAAAAAGACACACACGCCTTTTTGAATCTAGAGCCTGTCATAGTCTTCGTGAATGCTTCTGCTCCCATGGCCATGGCGCATAGGGCAGGTGAGGGCAAGTGCGGTTTTTAGTCGGTACGTCTCCAACATACCCTGCCGCCTCCCCAGGTGGAGGAGAACATGAGGATAATCCGCACCGAAAAAGAAGAGGTAGAATCTCTATCTATCTATCTATCTATCTACTCAGCCTGTAACACCCACTGCTGAGTGCAGTGAGCTGCAGCAGCTGCAGCAGTGCTGAGGCCTCTTCTCTATTACGCCACTGTTGCCGATCTTGTGCAATTCGCACCCACAGATTCCCTTCTGCCCTCACAATCGTCCGACCACCGGCTGGTGGTCTGCCCTGCGATCGTTTTGCATCTCTTGACCACTATTCGGTAACTGTTTTGGTCCACCTGGGATCAAAACAGTAGAATCTAAAAACCGCCAATTCTTGAGTTTCTTTCATACTTCTGTTTTTTTTTTATTTTTTTTATTTAAACAGTACTTACAACTATTATTACAGGTACAACCCAATGCAATAGTGAAGCAAACTTGAATAACTTAATTTCTAAAACTAATTACATATAATGCTATCCTTGTGAATACACTCAGTGTACAAATAAATATATCTATCTCCTCTGCTAAAAGGTTAAAAGTGCTAATCGCTCGCGTCAGGGGCGCCTCATTCAAGAGATTAGTGCGACCACGAGGTGCAGCCAGCAGTTGTGGCCGTCGCCGCCGCCACACATATCTATCCGGCACAGTTAAACACATTAACTCTAAAATGTTGGCGTTATGTATCTTGCCTCTAATTACTTTAAATAAATAAGAGACAAGTGCGAACTCACGCCTTACTTTCATTCTTGTTGCTTGTTGCTTCTCCCACATTCATACACCTTGTTATACATACTTATAAATAACTAGCTTTCCGCCAGCGGATTCACCCGCGTAGACTGGGTATTTCTTATAAATTATAGTATGTTGCTCGGTGAAGATTTAGCTTTTTAATGGGGAAAGATTTTTTCAAATTGGTCCAGTAGTTTCGGAGCCTATTCAATACGAACAAACAATCAAATCTTTCCTCTTTATAATATAAATAAATAGATAACACTAAGCTATCTATTAAACCAATCTCATAAGTTATTCCGACATTCCTGAGGCATAATCAATGGTCTGTCGGCGCAGTGAATCCTCCATAAACCTCTAAGAGGTTTTTCGGGTCGGTAACGCGCGAGTGATACCCCTGGTGTTGCAAGCGTCCATAGGCGACGGTAGCCGCTTACCATCAGGCGGGCCGTATGCTTGTTTGCCACCTTAGTAATATAAAAAAAATCGGAAATTCCAGTTTCCTGCACAAGTAAAATGTCGTCGCCCGAAATTCTGTATCGATGACTTACTCAATGTCGCGTTCTTGCTCTCAATACTAAGTAGGTCACATTCGCACGTTATTATTACAAGAAATGAGACCGACACAGGTATACTTACACTAGCTTTACGCCAGCGGCTTCGCCCGGGTAGTATGGTTTCCCATAAATTAGTCTATGTTGACGACATAATTTTCTATACTCAACTTCTTAAAACAAATCTGTCCTACGAGAACCATATACATTTTACCGGGATAAAAAGTAGCCTATATGCTATTCCAGACTATAATCTATCTCTGTGCCAAATTTCATCTTTTACATATATAATATTAGTAGGATTTTCTTAAGATAAAATACAAAACGTTGTGTTCAGGGACTTTATGGAGTCGTATTTTGTAGGTTTAATATCGAAACAGTTGTTGCCAGGACTAGAAAAGATAATGATGCTAAGATGAGCTCAGAATAAAATACATGCTAATAATAGAGTAGTGATCTCTATGCTCAAGGTTATTTAGAGAAGGGACTATAATAATATCATGTTAGGATAGGACTAAAGGATATACCGCCGGGGTCGCGGAAGAATGTCAACACGTTCCCGCACCCTGGCTGAATGGTGATGAGGCGAACACCCGTCTGGTTTTAGTGGGTATACGTCCTTTTCAGGATGGAGTCCCACACACCGCGCCGCTTTCCCCAGGGCGACGTGACGGTGCATAAAGCATTTCCAGACGCAAAAAAAGGACTAAAGGATATTCCGTACATACATACACTCACGCCTTTTTCCTATAGGGGCGGGACAAGCTGTTCTTCATAAACAAAATTGTTTCTTTGCTTGTCCCGACTGCAATACATTTTCTAATATCACAGAGCTTGTTTTTAGATTTTGAGTTAATACTTTTTACGCAGTCGTTGTTTAGCTCAGCCTAACACTGGCGAACAGGTTGATAGGGAGAGCGTATTAAGTTATCATATTAATTTATGATAAGAATCATAGCGAGGATCTGATTTCGCATCAGCAGACGCAGGCCGCGTTGCTGAGTTTTTGGCCAGACAAGTGTGAGGCCACAATGTTTTTTAAATTTTATTTGCCATCGACACGTAAGAAGTTGTCATAGAGTAAATCAATAACCCTCCTTTTGAAAATTATACATTTTATAGAGGATTAAATCCTACGATGTCTGGCCGTGACAATCCCAAACTGACAGAAAACAACAAAATCTGCTGTCAAATCACTGTTCATAAATATCGCGTCTAAATTTGATGGATAAACTTTGATAAAAATTATGTAAAAAACCAAAAAAAAATGCCCTTATATCAAAAAATGAGGAACTAAGGAGTGGTATCTAATATGATAAGTGTCAGAGGATTGTTATTGGTGATGTTGAGAAGCGCTTTCATTGTCGCTTTCCTCAGCATTCCAAACCCTGTTATCGCTTTTACTGGCCTGAAGAACTGGTCCAGGAAAGCGATATACCATAAGATCGACCTCTGCACTCAAGCGTGCTACAGCCAGATCATCCCTGGCCTCTATCTCAGTAATGCAAGGGCTGCCGCGGACAAAAATGTGCTCCGACGTCTTAATATCACCCATGTGCTCACCATTGAGGCGCATCGGCTTCCGAAATCCACTTTTGCTGATACCAACATTAGCACGCTCTTCATTAGGGCCTACGACACTCCTCAAACCCATCTCTTGCCCTACTTCCCTATGGCCAACGCATTCATCGACGAAGGGCTCCAAAAAGGGAACGTTTTGGTCCACTGCCATTTCGGAGTATCCCGGTCCGCCACTCTGGTCATCGCGTACATTATGGAAAAGTATAAGCTGACATTTGAGCAAGCATTCGTGTATGTGAGGCAGAGAAGGCGGTTCATAAACCCCAACCCGGGCTTTGTCAACCAGCTGCGGGAATATCAGAGACTGAACTACGACGTGAATGGATTCTATAGGTTCGAAGCTTACATGAATGTGAATGCTCGGAAGCATAAGTACAAAATAGCCTCGCTCGCTGCCGTTGTGGTGGGAATACTTGTACCTCTTGCTGTCTTAGTGGGTTGATTCACGTGGTAAGTCAAGAGTTTCAAGTGCAAGTTTTTTGTAGAAACTGAATAAAGTTTTATAATAGTATCCAGACGTGATGTTTTTTTTTTATTTGATGGCTTAACACCTCCAAGAGTGCCTATACGTTAAATTAACGGAGTGCTATGAAGAACCATAGTTCTAACTTTGAACGGAATGGGTACTTTTATTAGCTAATAGAAAACAGATTAACTTAAACTTCCTACAGTCATTACTATTAATTGAAGAAACGAAGGGACCAAGCATCAAACATCATGACTGGGACCTTTGGAATTAAAAATGGCTGAAGAAAAGTTATTTGAAATACACTCATTGATCATAATTGTGTCCAATATTAGCCGCAGAAGCATTTTTAAGTTATGTAAAATGGATCATTCTTTCAGCGTCGCGTACAAGACTGGAGATATTTTCGGTTTCATCTGTTACTAAACATGATAACCATAAATTAGAGAAATCACGCGGCCGCCGTCAACTCACGCGCACGCAGAGGAAGTGCATTATTAATTGTAAGATGTGCAATGAAACGTAATGAATGAATAAACACCATATTGTAACAAATAAATGTATCTCCAATCGCCTTGTAATTAGTGGATCTTTTTTTATTTTTTTATTTCCGTTCGCATTCAATATTATTGCGCAAGAGTTTATGAATTTGAGATTTTACGTAAGCGCAGTTTTGTAAAGTTTGCAAAGTGAGTACGATAATTCTTTGTAGTTAATACCTGTGCCAAGGAAAAAGTGAGTGTTGTATTATTTAGTGTTTCTTATGAGTATATTTGTCGTTCATTAGAAATCATTATCACTCAGCTCTTAGTGTTAATGCGTAGAACTAACAGCTTTTAATTTTTTTTACAGCGCACGTCATACATTTTCCGTTTCTCATCGATTGTATAATCTCAATATTTATTGAAGTGCCCGATCACAATGTTAGTAATTTTGTCAGGAAACGGAAAAGCTTTTAAATCGGCAAGAACTCATTATTATACTATCACGCTTCTATTTGTAGCAGGGTGAGGTAGGGGTGTACTGATGTACACCCATAGTTAGCCGGTATATTAGTCCCTTAAAATAGGGAGCGAGTGTATGGCCATTAACCGGGCACAAATTCAAGCTGGGAGTTGATACCGAAAATTTCTTAGAAATACCCAATAACACTGCTTGACCTGGGAATCAAACCCAAGACCAGTTCAATTTTTTTTTTTCTATTAGACCATATAAATAGGTACTTTTAAAAGGTCACACTTGTTGCACGGTTCCAAAAAAGTAGGACCTATGGAGAAGAGCCGGCAAGAAACTCCATAGTTAGCGTAATGGTCGCGCTTACCACCAATACATTCATGATAGCACACAAATTTTCACACATACATAATATGTTACACATAATTATTATACTACAATAATTTAATACGCAATAATATATATCAACAAAATAAATGGAATATATATAAAAAAAAAAAGGTAATGATAGGTTCTTTAACACGTTTCTTAAAAATTGATACAGTTCTATTTACTTGTGTAAAAAAGTACTGGAATATTAAAATTTAAATATCCTGGGACACTTTACACAGCACCATCTAGTCCCAAACTAAGCAGAGCTTGTATTATGATATAATACTTATATACTTTTTTTTGTTGTAAATATATACTTATAATACTAGCTGACCCAGCAAACGTTGTTTTGCCATATAGGGGTGGGTCACCCTTATCATTTAGGGGTATGAAAAATAGATGTTGGCCGATTCTCATAGATACCGGATAAGCACACAAAATTTCATACAAATCAGTCCAGCCGTTTCGGAGGAGTATGGCAACTAAAACTGTGACACGAGAATTTTATATATTAGATAATATAATATATAAGAAACACCCAGACAAACACAAACACTTAAGTTCATCACAATAAATTTGTGTCCTGTGGGAATCGAACCCACGACCTCGTGATCAGCAGTACTCGAACCACTAGACCACAGACGTCGTTAATATATTTTTTCTATGGTCACATTTTAACCACCAGACGAACACTAGTACTAATAAATTATATCTAAACGAGGTGATCTAGTTGTCGGCCAATGATTCTATTTAAAATTAGCAATGATAGATGTTTACCAGCGTTTGAAATGAATGTGCTTTTTGCTCGATTTCAACACGAATTTAAAAAAAAAACGTAACATACCATCACGATTGTATTCCCCGAAGAGTTAGGGAAAGGAGTACTACTGTTCTCCTCTGCCGGTATGGTTAGGTCCTATGTTATAAGGGGCTAGCTTATTAATAAATAATAATAAATATCTTGGGACATTTTTACACAGCACCATCTAGTCCCAAACTAAGCAGAGCTTGTACTATGGGTACTAGACAATGGATATAATACTACTACTTTGTTTTTTGTAACAACATAGGTACTTATAATATATAAGAAACACCCAGACAAACACAAACACCTAAGTTCATCACATAAATGTTTGTATTTCGTGGGAATCGAACCCACGACCTCGTGATCAGCAGTCCGGTACTCGAACCACTAGACCACTGACGTCGTCAAATTATTACCATTGATTGGGCCCAATAAATCACAATAATTCTCAGAGTGAGAATGCTCCAATGTTATGTCTGGCCTGTACGGTAGTGAAGCATGGACTCTGAAGGCCAACACTCAGAAATTTCTCGAAGCCTTCGAGATGTGGTGCTACCGTAGAATGCTACGCATAAGTTGGATGCAGAAGGTCTCCAATTCAAGAGCACTCCAGCGCGTCGGTAAGAACCGCCAATTATTACAGGTCGTTAAGAAAAGAAAGGTGGCATATCTTGGCCATGTACTACGCCATGAGAGATACGGCCCTCTCCAATTAATAATGTTGGGTAAAATCGAAGGCAAGCGACATGCTGGACGGAGAAAGAAATCCTGGCTAAGAAACATCCGAGAGTGGACCAGAATTGCCAGCGTCGAAGATCTGGTTCGCTTGGCACAAGATCGGGAAAAGTTCGCTGAGCTGACAGCCAACCTCCAATAATGGAGAGGGACCAAAAGAAGAAGAAGGGCACAAATCCAGACTCCGAGTTGCTACTGTGAATTTTATAGAACACGCCCGCGTGGTCTTGTGAATTTTTTCCCCGTTTTTACAACATTTTTTATTGCTACTCCGCTTCTATAAGTCGTAGATTGATATTATATAGCCTATAGCCTTCCCCGATAAATGGACTATCTAACACTGATTTTTCAAATCGGTCCAGTAGTTTCGGAGCCTATTCAATACAAACAAACAATAAAATCTTTCCTCTTTATAATATAAGTATAGATTATATCCCATGTTACTCGGTCAATATGTAGCTTTCTAAAAGTTAAAGATTTTTCCAATCTGTCTATTATTTTGAGTCTAATAGTTTCAGAGCCTATTCAATGCAAACAAACAGTCAATCAAAAGATACATAAACACATAGAACCTCTCTCGGTTTTTCGTCGGTTAAAAACTCAATAACACTGCTCAACCTGGACATCGAATCCAGAATCTCGAGCTTAGCAGTCGTGCTTAGAATAACTAGACTAACGTGGCTGTTCTCTGACAGTGAGTATATTAAGGTGAGTAGATGCCATTCCCACCTATGAATGACGTTATAATGGAGACTGATTCTGATGCCAACTTGGTGATGATGCATACTCCGAGAATTGTCCCTCATTATTTATCTCTCTTTATTACTGTCCTTCCAATTTCTCAAAGGCTATTCAGGTACTATGACAAATATCTTTTAAAACCGACTTCGATTCTAGGGTAGAGACCTTTAACTATTAGATATTGGAACGATAAAAAGCAGTGATAGCCTAGGAGTATGATCACTGGACTACCAAGTCATAGATCTCGAGTTCAAATCCAAGTTGCTCGCTTTAACGGTGAAGGAAAACATCGTGAAGAAATTTGCATGCCTGAGGAATTTTCTCGACGGCATGTGAAGTCTGCCAACATGCATTAATCGCTCTCATACTCGGGGAGACCCGCGCCCAGCAGTGGGACAGTATATGGATCGATGATGATAAAAATATTCGAATATAAAAAAAAATACAGTAACATTTTTCTCGGTCTGGGCAGAAGAATGACCTATTAAACCTTTTTACATCCAAGGGTAATGAGTAAGAATATCGGAATTGTTCCTACAACTCTTCTATCGCGATACTTTTCTCCCAACTAAATCTTCAAGACATTAAATTTTCCCGCTATAAAATTCATTATTTTACCCAACATTTCTGTCATCGTAATCATCATCAACAAGCCTATGCTGAACCAAGGCCTCTTCATGCATCTTCTATCATTTCTGCTCTGAGCTACTCTTAACCATTTCTTCCCCGCCAACTTTACAATATGATCGCAGCATATCAACTAACCCGATATTTCAACGCCCGATCCTCGGTTGCTACTCGAGAATATACGACTCCAAAATTTCTCTAAACCCCAATAAAAACAATGGACATTCGAACGAACACGACCGTCATTCTGAAAGTCTAGAATAGAGAGGCTATTTTTGCCACGAACTAGTTTACATTCCATGCCGTTACGTCATCGGCCGCGAATTAAAATAGACTGTATTATTTTGGAATATGTTGCCAGTAGACGTATCAATAAAATGGGTCTGTGGAAAATGTATTTGGTTAAGTCAGATTGAGCTTGGATCAATAGTACCTATCATCATCATCCGCAGCTTGATTTCACTCACCGCTGGATATAAGAGAAGCTCTCTTTTTTCAATTCAGAATGTTATTATTTCAAATTTAATAAGCTTTTTTACAAACATTTATGAAACATTAAATTATTCTAGTTGTACGGTTCCAAAGAGTTGGTCCTATGGAGAAAATGGCAAGAAACTCCATGGATTTTTCAGTTATTTTGAGGTTCCAATATCCACGCTCTTATGCTAGTCTCATCCACGTTCGCCCTGTGATAGTAACAATATCGTCCACCTATCTCATTACCGAACAACCATTCCTTCTTCCATTCCTTGGCCGCCACTCTGTCACAACCTTACTCCATCTGCTATCATCACGCCTAGCTCCCGCACACTCCATTTGAGTTTAGCTCCAAATAAGTACTTTTAAGTCAAACAATGCAAGGTTCTTCAAAAGTGAGACTTATGGAGAAGACCCGACAAGAAACTCCATTGTCATTCTTTAAAAAATTTTTAATAAAGACTTGTGTGTTGTCTGCACATTAGAACCTTTTGGTAATATAATGTGGAGCTTGGCTCCTATTGAAAGGACTGATCCTCGAATAGAAATGTGTGAGAAAGGAAAGGGAGGCCTATAGTGGGTAAATTAAGACAGGATAGGCCGATAATATGGACCATTTAAAATAATTAACATTATTAAAAAGCTATAGGTGGTTTGAGTTTTTTATTATGTTGAGTTTTTCTGTGAAATTCTTAAGTCCGACACTCAAACCACTAGACCACAGACGTCTGTGCGCAAGAGATCACAATGTATCTCTTCGTGACGGATAACGTGCGCAATGACACGTAGGCCAATCCCTAATTTTATTGTATTCATCTATAAAAAATGTGGGTAGAAATAAAGTTATAGGTATTAACTACGTATGTTGTGCGGCAGAAGGCAAGAGTTCTCTGATGTGACTTTCATTTATGTGCTAAATACATTTTATTATTCCTTTCTTCATTAACATTTATATAAAAACCGTACATTCAAAATAAAAGCCTACCTACAATCCTACTGTATACCTGGTTTTAAATCTGGAACCGGGATCCAATCTTCGATTATCACTGTATTATTCACTACTTAAATAATTCCCCAGTCTAGCAAAATTTTGCAGTTGTCAAATTATTAGCTCATTTTCGCAACGTTTTTTTAAGCAAAGTAAGGATATAGTGTCATATATTTTTATTGCGATAGAATAATAATATGTTATATTGGATAGGCCAGTCGGTCGTAGCGGTTGGACGTGGATTCTATGTCAAATTCAAATTTGTACCTCTCGCTCTAAATTTTGCTCTCTCTCTAACCTTGCTAGCGTACTATCGAGCATTGAAACTTGCTCTACTTCATTATTTTTATGTCAATTTATTAGAAATTATTTCCGACGCGCGTTTCCCGATCAGACGCGTTTTTATTCCACAAGCAGTTTAATCGATCGTTGGTTTTAAAAAATGCGGTGTGTTTAGGCATTTATGGGACACCTAAACGCTTGGATGTCCGTCTAACTTTATGGTCCCGATTCTTCTGTCCCTAGTTAACACCTGGGTACAGAAACAACTCGACGCCATTTTTTACATTAATAACAGTCATAGACTGTTTTTTTAGCAGTAAAGTGCGATAGTAACAAGTCTGTTATTATGGTTCATTAACTTGTTACCACTAGGTAACAAGTTTGTTACTATGTTCCGTTAACTTGTTATCACTAGAAAACAAGTTCGTTACTATGGTCCGTTAACTTGTTACCACTAGGTAACAAGTTTGTCCGACACCCTAAAATTAACCTATGACCCTCCCCGGTTTGAATCACACAAATTGAATAGTTACTATCCTAAAATAATTAAATTATCAGCCCAAAAAAGTCCACTGTGCATGTGGAACAAAGGCCTCTCCCATAGACTTCCACAAGGACTGGTTATATTATATGCCGCCTGCATCCAACGACTCCCAGCGATCTTCATCATCATTGAGAACCCACTCCTGTGTTCTCAATGATGATGAAGTCCTGTGTGTTCGGTTTCCGTACTTAGTCCTGCAGTGGACCATTGTCCCAGCTACCTTTATCAGGTCATTAGACCATAGTTAGAAAGTGAGTGTGAAAAGTACTGAAAAGTTGTGCAGTGACCGCTTATCTACGATATATGGACATATTATGATGCGTAGAAGTAGAGAGCCTAGTTAGAAAACAGGTTTTGAGCATAAATGTGGATGGATATAGTAGAAGAGAAAGACCAAAGAAAAGATGAATAGACAGTGTGAGAATAACGACGATATAATATGTATGAAAATTACACTGCGCCGTCCCTTAGTGAAGGTGAGGTGGTACATACACGAGCTAGATGGACATAAGATATACTGGCTGGATGTAAACGATTGCAGGGCAGGTAACCCCCCGATTGTCGGTTGATATGGCAGTGGCGTAATAGAGAAGAGGCCCTGACTCAGCAGTGGATTTTACCGGCTGAATAGATAAATAGATAGATGAGTATATGTATAGATAACCGTTGCACGCGGTTTTTCATGTACTTCATGTGCCCAGAAGAAAAGTCTTTTGATCGATTTGTTGGTGTCAAACATTTCTAATCCCAACTAGGACATGAGCTGTAGCTTTTGAACGGCTGAATAGATTTACATGAAATATGGCTAACAAATATCCCATTTAATTTTGAAGAAATTTGTAACAGAATTACAAGACTAATCTGTGGAGGGATTTACAAATACAACAAGAGCTGGATTGAGCCGTGGGCTAGTCATTTTGTTGCTGAGCTATATGCTCAACTCAAACCCGTGTGATCTGATTCATCTAGCTCATTGAAAGCTGAGTTTACACACCTCTGATGATAGCCAGACGGCTATAGCAGTCGTGGAAGTATATTCTATGACAAATTCTTACTTCTCGCCCTGAATTTTGCTCTTCCTCTAACCAGTTTTCATTTATTTCCTATGTGTTCTTTTTCATGTCTGTTAAAATGAAATTAAAACCCCGACTAACAATGTCTACTGTTCCATAAATCATAAAGTACTTATATTATTTCAAACGACAGATATTTTTTTCAGATTTTCAGGGTATAATCCCACAGGCCACAGTAGTGTTGTTAATTATAATTAAAAAGAAATATTTTATTTTGTAAAGTAGAGCAACTTTCATTTCGTGGCACTGCTCTACACTTTGTAATTTACGTATTACAGGATGATACAGAGGGTGCTTCGCGGGGATCGTGCCCGCGAACTGTCAATATACTGAATTCGTTTGTTATGCACAGCTAGACTGGGGCCTTAATAACCACTAAACACAGAAACAAAACACTATCCGCTTTCTTCCGTAATGGTTTTGTTTTTTATTTTATCGTAGGTACTCGAGCAATTTTTTTTTTTGTGTAGCATGTATGGCACAATTTCTTATACTAATAAGATTACTTTTACTATAATCCATGGCAGTTTACGAGAAAATATTTATATTTTATTAATTAAAATTACTAGTAAACCATGAGCTCGTCCTGTGTCAATCGGATCGCTAATAACTATTACAAAATGGAAGGTAGCTGTAAGTTATTTTGACAATTAGGTATAGGTACCCCCTCAATGAACAAAATTGAAATTATTTACAAATAAATTAAATTAATTTGATATATTATAATTAGATTTTTGATACCTCCTTTTCCATAACATATTTATCCGACTGCCGAAGGAGGGTTTTTTTAATGTTCTACAAGGTATAGGAAGCCATAGAGGATCAGCAAACAAACGAAAATTAATTTTAATTATGAATATTATGATACAATAAACAATATCTCTCTACAATTATTTAACTAAATAATAATATTAATTATTTAGGGTAATGTTTTAGTAAAAAATTACCCGCCGACGAAGGCGAATGAGTTGCCCGCCAAATTTAAATATGGAATATTTCGAAAATTGTTGATAGGTAATTATTATATTTTTGATTACGTGTTTATAAAATAAGTGGTCATGGAATTTATTTATGACTTACATAGCTTTAATAAATCAGAAATTGAAAACGAGGTCGATAAAATTAAATTACATTTTTCTTTCATAATAAGAAAATTTTATTTAATAGTTTCATTAAAATATCGTCACAGATGTCCAGTTTGTTCATTAACAAACATTAAAAAACAAATAATTTATTAGACATACACAGTTTATCCGACAATCATCTTGTGCGTTGATTGTTATTAAATAAAAATTAACAAATACTTATTAACTAGTAATCTCATAGAATAAAGTAAGAGATTCGATGTTATCAAAACAAAGATTCGTATTGCTTTAAGTAAATATTATAAAACTAATTACAATATAATTAAAATGTTACCTACATTTAAAATTCAACAACTCTGTAAAAATTCTAAAAAAGGCGTCTATTTTGTACAATATTTTTTTAAATCTATCTAATAATCTCAAAGATCACTTATTGTACAGAGATCTTTTAAGGCCTGGCCTGGAGTATGAAAAAAAAATTGGAGTAAAAATTTTGGAGGAAAAATTTTCAAATACATAATTGTCTTTTTACGCTTCTGTCAGAATTTTAGCTATATCTATTTTTTAAGAAACACAAAATTATCATTTTCTTTATGTATAGGTCAAAAGCCCTTTCGAGGCCCTGCAACAGACTTTTGTAATCCAGGGTCTACAACATTAATCGGCGTGTCCCAGAGGACTGATACGTTTAACTGTCTTATAACCCGCAACAAAATGAATTATTCAAGAAAATTGTAGGAGAAAATAATAATTATAAACACTATGAACAGTTAATCTTAAAGCCTTACAATTATATTACTATATTTATTAATAGTGTGTTCTGTAATCACCATACGCCAAGCCATGCGTCCTATTCACTAAGATCTCAAGCTATAAGATTTCATAGATTAAAGTTTAACAATTTTCGGAATTTATCCTAAATAAGGCACTGATCCTTGTAAATGTATGTACAATGTAACTTATGTACATTTTGAAGGCACTTACGCTAAACCTATACATAAACAATTATATGTAAATGCTTTAAAATAAACATTAGCACTTAAACTATTTGGAAGACGTTATCTAACAGATATTTACAACCTTGGATACAAAACTTGTCTTTTAAAAATCTATTTTAGAACTACTGTACTTTAATGTCAACATATTTGCATAATTTTTTTGTCTACCACAGTACAAATTTAAAAAATATACATAATTATCAATCATTATTTTAAATAACACTCCAGAAAATTTACTTCAAAATATTACTTAGGTCCTGAATTTAAATTAAATCATTGCATTTATCAAACTTTATTGTATATTTTGCCAAAAGCGAAACAGACCTTACAATTTATAATAAAATTAATCAGTCTCCGTATGAGAAAAGTTCTTTTACAACCTTAGTTTCATGTGCACCATATAACAGATCTTATATTTACTTATTTTAATTACAATAATTGCTCAAATTATTACAAAAACCTAATTATCAATGTTCATGATTCGCTTATCGACTTTATATTGACTAAATTTAAAACCACTACTAAATTCTTCTGTGGGGCATTAAAAACATCAGAATAGGACTATTGTATCATCTGGAGGTATTGGTTCTCTTCATAAAACGAAGATAGGGAGGTCTGAAGGTCGTTCACAACCATGTTGTCACCACCTTGCAACGGATGTGTACTACTTGAAACCATTTCTGAACTCTTCCAATTTTCGCAGCTTTCTACATACTCCAACGTCCTTTGATAAGTTTCTTGTCTCATAGTATTAGCGTTTTGATTCTTCTTCCTTCCATTTGTTGCTTCTATTTGCGACTGAGAAATATCCCAGACTTGGACTTCGCTGGTTGGATTGTTTTGACTTCGCAAACTATTCATGCTACAATCAGTTTGATGCTCACCCTTCATTTGATTCTGATTCATCGATATCCTCGTCCCGTTTATCGGCTTTTGACTCCCTGTTGACATATTCACTGAATTCTGGACTGACTTCTGCATGTTGTGCTTGTTGAACTGGTTTCCTGGGTAGTCCCACTGATTGTATGGCCTCTGGTGATTATAGTACTGGTTATTATTTAACATCGTCTGGTTGTACTGGTGGTTGTTCTTCGGAGGAGGTGGACCCATTACATTAGCAGCATTTACAACCGAATTATATGGCGGTGGCTGAGGATACTGGATGTTTTGACTGAACTGAGGATTCTGTATCGGAGGACACTGGTTTTGCTGCTCACAGAAGTTGTTCATCGTCCCCCGGCTCATATTACCGCTGTTGTCCACACTCATCATTGATGATCTCGACATTTGTAGCTGTTGCATTTGTTGGTTACTTTGGTTCGGGTAGTTCACAGGTTGATAGTTCATCTGGTTATACACTATATTTTGATTACCCATCGGATGCATCGGCATTTGGTTCTGGTTATATTGCTGCATCATCTGGTACTGTTGCATATTTTGACTCCTCATCACGTTCTGATTTTGCATAGGATAAGGTGGAACTTGGTTGTAATTCTGATTATGATATTGGTTCATGTTATTCCTATTCGGCACTTTTGCATTATTATTTCTGTTATTCATGTAATTTGGATTGCCTGTCATTTGCGGGCCCTGGTTCATATTCATGTTCATCATTTGATTTTGATTTTGGACCTGCACATTCATTGACATATTCTGCATGTTTTGTACCATAGGATTTGACATACCTTGTCCCATTGGACTTTGAAGTCCTGGATGCATCGGACTGGGCATCCCATGGCTATGCGGACTAGATATATTTTGACCCATTGGGCTCGCCATATTCACCATGGGACTAGCCATATTCTGAGACATGGGACTTCCAATATTGTTGTGCCTTGGACTCATCATCATTTGATTTGGCATCTGTGGGCTCATTAAACTTTGCATGCTTTGTGGACTCATAGCGTTGTGTTGAGGAGACATGACGCTCATCACACTTTGTGGGCTCATGACATTGTACACACTAGGAGGACTCATCACGCTATGAGGTATATTATGAGGACTCATTACACTTTGGGGACTCATAGCGCTGTGAGGAAGACTCTGTGGGCTAAGCATACTATGCGCTAAGTTCTGAGGACTTAAAACATTTTGACTTATGACTACAGTTTTAGGACTCATCGCGTTTTGTTTTTGAGGTAATGGATTTGATCGCATTCTGTTCGTCTGCTCAGTTTGGTTTGCCGTCATTGTTTGCAACGACTGCAAAGGATTTGTAGAAACATTGCTCGTTGGTGGTTTCGTGTACTCCTTTTCACACTTTTCCGAAACAACTTCTGGTATAACTTGCTCTTGTAAAGGAGTAGTCTTATCATCGGGTGACTTAGAGTTGAGTAAAGAGCCACTATTGCCCGACATACTAACGTCTAAAGATCTTAAATCGACTGGAATATCACTTATGTTGAGATCACTTCCTATGGCACCTAAGTTTTTAAGTAGAGAATCGTCACTGGTGGCTACGTCACTAATTTTGTCACTGGAATTGTTCGTGTTGGGGACATCACTGGACGTATTGTCTTTGGTTGCACTTTCCTTGTCTTTATTTGGGGTTTCCGGCTCAGGTTGGTTGGTGGAGTCAGTTTTAGCTGGTTTTACCGATTCCGTTGCCAATATTGATTGGTTAAGATATTGCATCATTTCATCTGGTATAACCAGCTTGTTCTCCACCATTTCTCCTTCGGCAACCTGTAAATTAACATAAGATTATATTAATTATTTTAGTAAAATACATACATTATTAGGTACAAAAAATACTGAGTAATACTTTATTTATAATATATTTATTAATTTTATTTCGTGTAAATATGAATTTATATCTGATAACCACATTCTTTTTATTTATAATTCGGAATAAAAGGATCAAAAATCAAAAGGTTTCAAAAAAAAAATCAAAAATAAATGTTTACCTGTTCCAGGTTGACCTCTTGGTTGGGGTGGTGGACCTGCGCCGTGGTGATGACCACGGTGTTGGTAGAGTTGGAACGGGATTCTTTATAGGTCACCGTGTCTTGGTCATCTTCTGTCTTGAAAGGGAATGGAGCATCGCCCTGGAATAATAGAAAATGTTAGTATCAAGTACTTTAGACTGTAAAGATGACTATGACTATACCACATAGTCCCATTGGAATTCTGTTTCTTGGCAGAACTTTCCGTGGAACTATGAGACTCAAGTGTAAATTAGTAGGTAAATCGATCTTCTTAGATCAACTAAGACTACAGGAAATTATGAGATTATAAATATGATATGTCAAACAGAAGATAAACCTTACCACATCATCAGTTCCACAAGGGTACTGTTGGTACTGAGCCTGGTCACTCAGGTTGGATTGTTCTGACAGTCTCCGGGCTTCTTCCTTCACTTGCACGTTGGGATCAAGCTCCAGCGCCAACTCCTCAGCTCTGACTTCTGAACAGGTCACTCCTCGGAGAAGTACGGCCTGAAACGGCAATAAAATAGATATTTTTAGATGATAATTATTGTAAGGGTTGCCTAATTGTAATTTGCCCTTACAACAATCAGTAATTAGTTTTGCATAAAGCGCTATCCTTTTCGATTACCTCTGTAATGGACATCGAATTGTATCGGTATTACCAGTCAAGTGACAATTAATGTATATCTGATAGTTACCTGATTGCCTTGCGATGTTCTGACGGCTTGCACAGCCGCCAGTGCTGAAGATGGCGCCGGCGCATAACCCACACACGAAACTTGACTAGATCTGAAACACAAAAAAAAATATTTATCAGCTAAGTCAAGTATGAATGTCAGTATGTATGTTTTTTTTATACACTATGGGCTTACGTTTGACCACTACTTTGCCTGTTGGTAAGCAACAGTGCGGTCGACGATGGTGCACGCTTACCCAGTAAGTACCTATGTTTGCTTCTTCTTAACACAAAATATTATATTATGATATTTATTTAAATTCTTGATAACGATAAAGGTGCTATATGAAAGGAGAAGTTGAATTATTCTTAAATTATATCATATTCTTACCTTCTACTACTGTCAGGTGAGAGCTGGTCATACACTGTAGTATGCTGCGACACTAGTCTCTGCGGCCCGGCGACACCCGTGGTGGTTGCTACCGCGCCCGATACCACTGATGCTTGACTGCTCTTGCGAGAAATATCGGATGATCTGAAAACAATATCATATAACAGAATTAGATGGATCTAGATATATTAATTTATGAATATAGAAATAAAAATAATTATAGTCTTAAGTGATGAACAGTCTAAAAACAACGAAAACCGCAAGTCAACACAAATTATAAAACCAAGAAGGGAAGTTACAGAACTAATCAGAGGAAAAAATTTATAACTTCGTAAACGTCAAACTTTTAACAGTTAAAAATATTTACCTTGCACTGTACAGACTGCTGCCAGACGAGATTCCAGAATCTCGCCTTGTATTAGGAACTCCTGTCTTCAGCTCAACTCCTACGTTAGTATTGCCCAGCTCCGTCCGACCTGGTACTCCACCTGGTGACATTAATAAAGATTTATTTATTTATTATTATTGTACTCCAACGTCTTATTCACTAATACATAATAAGCACATAGCATTAAAAAACAGTGAACACAGGTGAATTTGTCAATTAAAGGAGTACACAGCAATTACATTAAGTTTTACAAGTTAATTATGAACATGCAATGAAACTTATACAATCCAATTAAAAAAATCTAATATACTAAATTAATTTAAGGCTACTGCAGTAAGAAGATATCAAATCAAAAATCAAAAACGCTTGTAGAGATAGGACCCTGAGGAACTAATGGCGCCATCTTCGACTTGGCTGATGTCATGCTATTAACTGAACGTTCTGTCATAATTGCCAATGTCAATATAATACGTTTCGATTGGTTCTTGCAGGAAAAATCGAAGGTGCTGGCAGATTTTTTGGCGATAAATATCCCTTCCCAAAGTGATCCAAAAGTATGAATATCCAAGACATGATGAATGTAGCTACTAACCAGTAGGTCCAATATCCGGATGTGGAGGAGGCATGAGCCTTGCGACAGCCATCTTGTTTCCGAACCGCGGCGCATGGTGGTGCGCCCGCGGCTCTCCAATAGCTACCATAGCTCGGAGCATTAGAGGTAGCTGGCCCACTTCGCCTACTACTTCTTGTTCCACCTGGAAAAAGGAAGATTAAAGTATAAAATGAAGGAAAAAAATATTTAGAAGGTACAGTAACAGCTTCCATAAAGTAAATTGTAATAAGGGGAAGATGATGTTGAATTTAATGACGAAGGTGATGTCATTATCCTAACTCTTAAGGGGCAACTTCACTAAAAAAATTATGCTTGTAAAATGTAAACTAGCAAAGACAGAATTTGCTATTAAAGACGAGCTCAAGTCATTTTGTACCTAGAGCATGGATATTCATCTGCTTCTAAGAATATTATTCTACCTTGTAAGTTTGTTCTAATCTACTATTGACTTACCTCTCCTTCTAATCTGAAGTAAGGTGCACCGTTCTCATCACCAAATCCACCGAGACCAGAGCCACCGAAGTCTAGCTCCCCGCCACACTGGGCTGACAGCTGATGGAGGAAACAAGATAACTATTTTAATAATAATCAAATCCTTTTCAGGAGTTACTTTGTGCAATAGCAAGCAGCTCAACCCAGAAACGATGTGGTCTTTGCTCAGTTGTCTTCTTTTTATTGGCATGGGGTATTCCATATCCCAGTGAGAGTCAACAGATTAATAACTATGCTGACTACCCAGGGACACCGAACAATGATTTATATATAATAATAATTATTATACATGTTAACATGTACACATGGGGACTCTTTTTATGCCCAGAGTAACTGTAGTAAAATTATACGATCTTTTGGGCGACTTTTTAAGGTATTTTTATCTTAAATGTCTCTTTTGAGATTTAAAGACGTGACTCTTAAACCTAATACAATTTTTCAAGTACCTGATGAGCAGGAGTATGTAATCCATGTGGTATAGGCGATGCGGGACTCTCACTCTTGACAGATGCGGATGACGTATGTCCTCTCACCCCGATTGGCACTCCACCCTCCTCTGAGCGAGGTGAGGAGCCTGCCCCGCCACCTCCAGATTCTGCTGAATCGTCGCCGCGACTGCAACCTGAAGATGGAATAGATGGTGTTTGAGTAATTTTTTTCACAAAATCTTTTGAACTAATTATCCCCAGTTACCTGAAAAAAGCCTGTTTTCATCTGAGAATATGATAGAATGCATAACTTTTTCTTTGAAATTATCTGGAAGAGGAAACTTTGTGGGTCTTCTGTCTGTCTGTCTTTAAACCTAAAAGTTTATGATCTTTTCTCAGAGTGTCAGTCTTAACATCATCAGATAATTACCTTTGTGCTTCTTGCTGGCATAGAACTCTGCTCCATGTACTGTCTTCACGTGTTTTCGTAATGATGAGGGGTCTGTATATCTCTTTGTGCATCCTGGCGCTTTACAAACATAAGGTTTCTGCGAAGAGAGAACGTCGTCAATATGGTATTAATAAGTCATCCAAAAATATTCCATCACAGGACCAACAAATGACAAAAATTCTGCTTAATTGGTAGATTGATACGTGTGGTTGTTACGTAGCGTTCTTAAAAGTATACAAATAATTCATACCTCGTTACTATGCGTCCTGTTCTGATGTTTGGCTCTATCACTAGCGTTTGAGAAGGCTTTGGCACATCCAGGGTACTCGCAGGTATACGGCTTTTCACCCGTATGACTTCGAAGGTGGGTCTTTAGGTTTTCTAGGCGGGAGTATGCTTTGCAGCAGCCTTCGAACTGTAGAAGAATAATGTTTTAGATGAAAATTGAGAATGTCACTGTAGGGAACAGTCATCGAGCTTCGACATTTCTTAAATTGTTACAATATTTTGTAACAATTTAAGAAATTCTAGCCTTTTCCCAACCATATTGGGGTCGGCTTCCAGTCCAACCAGATGCGGCTGAATATCAGTATTTTACACGAAGCGACTGCCATCAGATCTGCGCAACCCAATTTCTGCGCAATAATGATATTCGAAGGAGACTGGTTGTCAGACTTTTTAGGTTTCTGACTACCACTAACGATTGTCATAGATGTTCGTATGACAATCGGGGCCGACGGCTTTACGTGCTCTCCGAGGCACGGAGGGGTCTCGATATTTTAAGAATGGTCACCCATCCACAGAAAGCAAAGCAAGGTTAAGCTATACTTGCCGTGGTCAACCACGGCAAGTGTAGCTTAACCTTTCAGATCAGTTGATCAGTGCAGTTACAACTTAGCCATGAACCCATACTGTTAACGTTCTTTAAAGATGGCGGGTTGCTTTTCCTTCCTATCTGTATGTCATACATGCTGGGAAACCTCATTGACACTGGGCTAAAAAAGATAATACAAAGAAAATCTACTTACAGTACACTTATGAGGCTTTTCCCCCGTATGTCTTCTCATATGCACCACAAGCATGTATTGCGCCTTGAAAGGTTTCTCATCCCTAGAACACCCCACCCAGCGGCAGACAAAAGCCTTTTTACTGGCATGGATGTGATCTGTGTTGATATGCTTCACCAGGTCATCTTGTGTCGGGAACTCGAGCTTGCAGTCCACCTAGAGATGGAAATGGAAAAGGTTAAATGTAAAGTTTTGGGTGGAGAAGACTAATCTGTTCCAAAATGTTAATAATTAAAGCAAACCAGAAAAAATAATTGATTTAAAAATGGTCCTAGTGTCCATGCACTTATGTTTATTAATATTTTTGAGGAAGTTATTACCTAGTTCTATCATAACTAGACGCAAAAGGATCATAAAGATCTAATAAGACCAATAATCGAAGGAACAAAATAGATGCGTACCCAATGACAATTGGTCTCGATAAAGTCTCCAGGTTCGTCCTTGGAGTCAAGACCATCGTGCACCGTGCTTTCTGCTGCTGCCGATAGCGGCTTGTTGCTGTGATGGTTGTCCCGATGGCCCATCAGGCTCTGAGGAGACTTTCGCTGGGTCATCCCTGATGCACTGCAAAAACCAATGGAATATTATAACAATAGAAATATGACATGGATCCCTTTAGAATTGATTATTGTGTAGTTTTCAAAATTCATTAACTGAAAAGATTTTTGTGATTTCCATTTTTACCTGTCAGCTTCCATGACGCTGGTAATCTCTGGTTGCTGTGGTGGTTGCTGCAGGTGTTGTGGTGGGGTGCCGTCTAGTGTCAACCCTGGTCTTACATCCACTGGAGCACCCATCAGGATTTGCGTTGGAGATGAAATGTGGGATCTAGGGTTGATTTAAAAAAGTAGTTAAACATATTGTTACAATTTAGACTACTAATACATAAGTATAATAAGTTAGTCCAAGTTGCACAGTAGGAAAATAGTAGATAGAACATTAATTTGTCTTCTAAATAGCAGCAAGTTGCCTTAGTGTTTAAATTAGGAGTTGGTCATGTATAATGATTAGGTACCATATTTTGTCTAACCTTAATAACAGCAAAGGAGCTGTAATTAGTCATTATGACTAAGTTAGTAACTGACTACATGAACTATGTCAGTGCCGGTAAAGTTCGATCATTAATCAACCAAATCGAGGTCCGATAAATTCCAATACATTGACATCATAGCGTAATTTTCAACCTTAGTCATAATATCTGAGAATACTATGAACAAAAAAATGGATTTGGGTGCAAGGACCAATTATTTATTGGTTTGTGAAACTTGAACTTGAATTTAATTCTGTAAAAATTCCAGTAGCAGAATTCTTTTGACCTATAATATTCCTATGAATTAGTTTAGCGAGCAGAATATATTTTGTTAACCTTTCTTTATCTCGCTCATACCTACACTGGCTCAAACCTTTCACTATTGGAACATTCACGTTATAGTATAAGAAATTTTAATATTTCCCTCACCTATGAATCCCCGCCACAAGATGCGCGTGCGCCGCATGGTGCGCTGCGGCTGCCGCGGCCTGCTGGTGGGCAGGGTCCATAAGTACCCCTCCCGCCAGCACTCCGCTGCCGCCCACCACGCTGCTCCGCGCCAGCAGTTGTTGCGCCAACGAAGCGTGCGAGAGGGACAGCGCTGGTGATATTGCTCCTAAAAAATAAAATAAGATAAATTCCTCTTTTTTCCCTTTCTCACTTAACTCCTACCTTTTTAATATTTCTAATAGATAAATCCAAAAAATTGTGGTTATTGAATAAGTTTTTTTACTTATAAAATAAAAGTTTGCCTTTTTTTGCTACTTTTTTGAAGCGAAACTACAGCTTTAAATTATTTTTAACTTGCCAAGGATATACCTTAAAGCCCGGACGTTGATAAACTTCGTAACACTACGCTCAAGTTAATTTATACCAAAGTAAATGGCAATGAGATAAAGCTACGAATAACTAAGTATTATTATCAATAAAAATAGCAAAACTTGCAAAATAAGTACCAAGACAGTGCCAATGATCTTCCAACTCACCGGCACTAAGGTGTCCATAGCTGCCCGTGGAAGCAGCAGAAGGTGCTCGGACGGCCAGGCTGGCAGGAGACGCCCTGATCACAGCCGCCAGGTCCAGAGACTCGGCGGAGTATGGACTCCAGGAAACTGCTCTTTTACGGTTGGCAGATGCACCAATAGCTCCTCCTGATAGCCTTAGCCGTGTTGGAGAGGCTATTCTTGAACCTGAAGATAGGAGTGAATTTAATAATCAAAAGAGAAAGTGGATATCAGGTCATTTAAAGTTTAGATAGCGATACTGGAATAGGATAAGAACAAAGTCACCATAAAAGTCGAGTTTTTAATATTAAAGACGACAGAAATTAAATATATGTATTCTATACCTTCTAAACTAAGTTGGAAGTCCTGACTGGCGAGCGTACTGCCAGCATGCAACTCGGGATGTAAACTCCTTGCTGCACTTAAGTACTCCAAACCTGAAACAATAAAATTAGTAAGTTAGGCATGGGTAGTAAAAATGTCAATAAAGTAAAAAAACACTAAAGATTAGAATAACGACAACAGACAGCTTACAGCACTATATATTTTTTTATTCCAATGACGTTAATCTGTTTAACCGTATCCGTATCAAAAGACCAAATATTCTAAATTTTAAAGTTAAAAACTAAATGATAGCAGCTTAACTTATCTACTTAATAACAATAAATATAAAACATAATGTCTTCATAGTCCATTTTAAAGGCCACAAATTAGCCTGGCCTTAGTCAACTCGTCCGTAATAAGGCAAGATTGAGTTGTCACCGCGTTGGACCACCATTTTGAATATAAAGTGGCCGCTTAACACCGTATGTGATTAATGTAGTACCGGATGTCTTTTACGAGCTATTTCGCGGGAACTGATTTCATGCCGACTAAATTGGGAATGTCCTAATATGTCGCTGTTAATTGGGCACCCTACGTAATGTGGTATAGGTTTCTGGACTTGGGAAGGCTGTAACAGGGCATTTGCATGGACGATTCAATGTAAAACGTGATGGTAAGCAACTTTTTCTTAGTAAATTCTGTGTCAAAGATTACCGAGAATTTTATAGGTTGTGATAAAATTGAACACGGTAAATCGTTTAGTATTTTTGTATAAAGTTAATAAGTATAATAAATACGCTTACTTTACAATCCAAATATATTATTAAAACAACAGGGTGACATCACTGTTGCACCTCAGCTTGTTAAAATGAATTTAAGCTCGGCATAAATCGATTAAGCCGCAACATTTACAAAAATATTAGTCATCCTAATTAAAGTCTATCCTTCATCGAAGAGGCGTCGTTTAAGTAACAAATTTCCATAATAATCACATCTCCGACGTACGAAAACAAACACGCGGTGGGTTCGCACAGAAAAATAAAAGACCAAACCATTTGATTTGTTGATCACGCTTAGCCGGCTCCAAGGCGGGCGATTTTACCCAAAAATAATAGGTTGATGCAAAAGGCGTCAGCGACCAACAATTTTGCGGACGTACAAACGACCCAACAAGAAAATAATACCCAAAATCCCACGAATATAACGTATGTGGTCGCCTTTTGACGTGCCGCTCGACTTCCAAAATTTTTATGTCTTCATCGTTATGAGAACCGGCGGAAAACGACATTCGTGTCCTTTAAAAACCAAAGAAAAAAAATATCATCGATTGAATTTGAGGCCAATCGACTCGGCCACGAATTCCATTACCCCGCTATGGTCACCCTAACGACATTGTGGCAACGGCTCGCAAAAACCTCATTCGAAAACTGTCTCTAAGTTCTTTTTTCGTATAGCCGAATATCGTATGATCGGTGCGTCCGAGCGAACTCGTTTTTGTATCAAAATCGATAGGTCTCGATCCGAGTCCATTTGATATTGATGTATTAATTTTTATCCGAGTCGATTGAGCGTAAAATTAGTATTTCGATGTTCGATATCTAGTGGTTTCGTGGTCACGTTTAGCGTTAATATATGAATGTCAATGGCTTTGTTGGGCGGCGTCTTTGGACGTGCGCGTAGTGACTTTGTAACAGCGTATACTAATGAGACTCGCTGTAAATTATGAGTTTGGTTGTTATTCGAATGTGCGGCGAGATGAAGGCGTTACGACGTGAATTTGTAATGGCGGCGTAGGTATTTTTTACGGCCCCAACAGTTTGAATATTCACGGCTCAATAAAAAATAAAGGAAATAATATTTCTGTGTTTAATTATGGGTTTCGGATCGGATTTTAGTGATAGTGGGAATAGAAATATTGGGATTTTTCATTAGCCAGAATAGACAATCTTAAAAATAATTCAAATAAACTAAACTTTTTTAAATTACCTACTTAGAATCAATAGATGGCAAATGCATTTTAGCACCCAATTTCCTATTTATCTAGACAAAAGCAGAACCGCCCAGTGTTGCGCGTTAAAATTCACAGGAAAAAACTGCTCTCATTAAACCATCAATGTCATAAAACGATTAGTACGATCATTAGTTAGGACACTGCAAAAAACAAACGGCGTTTACTAACGATGTTTTTATGCTGTGATCTGAGGTGCTGTAGGAGTGTGATCTCAGGTAGTCGGTGCAAGGATTGATGCCAGTTCACGGAATAAAAAAAAACATGATAAAGATACCCGTCATTTAATTCTTGATGGACTTTGGGTTGATTGAAAGATCTGAAATTGTTAAAAAAAATGAATGCATTAAGTGGATATAAAAAGAATAGGTTTAATCTATATGATTAGAAGAATATATTTGATAAGCACCGAGACTGTGTTTGCATTAGACCTTTGGATAATGAGGTTTTTATAATAACACAGGAAATTAAACCGGGAGACGCACTCATCTATAAACGACTTGTATTATATGTGTACTTTTATTTTATTATTACTTACTATAAATAATAATTATGAATTATTAGAGCATTATATTTTTACGGTGCATTAAAAGAACTTTTGCGAGTGGACGATAATTTAATTATTAAAAATATAATCGCTTGGTACACTCCAAGGTCGCTATCGCCACTATTAACACAATCACTGGGTTTTTTACACTTTACACCCGAGAAGAAGAGAAATAATATCGTTTTATGTCTCTCAAACAACGTCCTACTACAATTATGATTTATTTTTAATATTTTCGCCAAATAAATGTTTTAACGTAAGGTGCCATTTCAATGTCACACACAACATTGGTTCACAATGTAAACCAAGAAGGAGTTTATAGTGGAATCCCTGTTTAATAAAATACGTTTCTAAAATGGTAAGTTTATACTTTGGTCAATCAATTATTTTCCTATAAAGATTTTCCACACGTCACAAAGTTCTAAACACAGTGCAAACGACTATGAAAACGTCTTAATAAACCTAAAACAAAATAAAAGTCTATAATGTGACGCATACATCGCTTTAACAACATGAAATTATATTCTTAACAGCATAATTACAGCTTTAAGGATCTAGTAACACCGGTCTCTCTTACTCTTATACATATTTTGTATAGCTATCTCTTTCTAATGGTCGTTTTTGATGGTTTCGCGAGATGATCGCTGATGATTTATTCATAAACGTTTCTTGTTTATTTTCTCATTTTTATTATAATTTTCTTGGAAGTGGTTTAAAACTGTGATTTGAAGCACTACTGGGTTTGAGTTAATTTGAAACAAGTTATGTAGTTGGTTAAGCTTGAAAAAGGTTTTAAATTTAAATACCGTTTAAAATACCTTTTTTAACAGCTATTTTTACCTAGAGGCTCGGGTCAGACTCTGTAGCGTTTACTAAGAGTGCCTACGATCACTAATCAGCAGTGATACAGTGATAACTAACTTAAGCTGATGATAGGTAATGATCATAGGGATTTTGAATACTAAATTATAGTACGTGCTGCTTTTTATTCACCTTAATTTTGGATTATAAATTGGTCCTTAGGTACGAATTTTAACTTGCACTCAACTATTCCACATGTAAATTTTCTTTTTGAGTATGACATTCATTAATTATAATCACCCTGTCTGATATACGTAGCATGGATAGCATGTGATGATTTAAAATGGAACTTAAAAAAAACATTCCGATAATTAAACTTCAACTTAACAACCTCACTAATTAAGTTCAAAACCATAATTGGGCGTCACAATATTGACACAAAATTATTGTAGATTCGAAACCAGCTTAATTTGAACCTATTCATTTTTCCACGTGTTGGAAATGAGGGGTTAAATTATGGTGGTTGTTTGGATTGGTGAGAAAGAGACGGATGGAAACTTAAAACCGTCAAGCTGTGCACATATGCTCACATTTCCGGTTTTGTTTCACTTAATTACTTCTTAGGGTTGTACTTTAATTACTGTTTAACAAGAATAGAATGGAGTAATTATATATTTATAGATTCTAATTGTTCCCTTTAATGGGTACTGATATTTTACACGACTTTTCTAGAAACAATATTGCGAGTTACTTTATAATGATGTCCTTTTCTGGGCATAAAGCAATCTCTGTACCAAGTTCAATCAACATTTGTATTTTAAAGGATGGACAAACTGACTTTCTGAAAATTGGTAATAAAAGTAGAAAAAAAAATTAACCACTAGGTACTTAGTAAACGAGTATTGGGATATATATACAGCATTATTTATTGAATGAGAAACCAAATCAAAATAAAGCAATCAATATAAAAATTCAATAACGCTGAAATTTAAAATTGAGACACGAATAAGAATGTTTCAATGAAAGCAATAACTATATTATATATATAGGCCCCTTAGGTGTATGAATGAATAACATTTTGGGTACCGATTGGGGTTCATAAATAACTTCACAAAATGTCACTGACGATTTATTCACTGCTCGCTAATGAGAGAAAAGGATATGCGTTTGAATCCCGATTCGTTAAGATATTGGTCCTTTTTTACGAGACATTTAAGTGCTTATGTTTGTGTCTAAGTAATATCATAAGTATAACAACATATTGACTTGATAACCTGTTAGCCCGTACTTTAAAATAACTATGTTAACTATATGTATCTTTCACAATTCCTAAATAATAATTAGAAACTAAAACCGAATCAAAACAGAAACTTGACGAAACTTCAAACCACATGTTAAAACAATACAGACACAATCTCACATTTCACCGACACCATGTGGTGAAAAATTCGCATTTGTGGACAAAAACACGTGTTAACTTGTTAATTAACTTTCTTGGAACTGAACAGAACGGATTTTGAAACACTGCAGTGTATGATTTATGTTTCCTAATTCCTACACTCGCGTTGACATGGTTGTAGAAGATTTAGGCAATCAATTATAATTTTAGACAGTTTTATAGGATAATTAATCAATAAGTTGACATTATGGCTGGTATAGATTATTTTGTATTGTAGTTTATTATTAAAATAGATTACTTCTGGATTTATAGAAAATTATGTATAATATTGATGGTGAAATATTCCAAATCACACCCCACGCAATAAATACTTATTACGTATTGGTATTAATAATTAGAATAATTAAATATATTTGTATTTTACAAGTCCCACCAAAAACATATAAATACGGGACCAAATTATAGGTAGGCGCCGATAATAAATTTGATCATGTTGACCATTTCGACACGAAAAGGTTGGATGATTGATTGATTCTGGTGTTGTCTTAAGTAATCAAGTCTCAGACGACTGCAGGCATACTGTGGCAATGGGTTTTCTATTGTCTCTCTGATTAGCTGTTGCACAAGATTATTTTAATTAAAAGTTTCAAAATTGCCATACTTCTGAGAAACTGTAATTTCTACTATAGATTCTTCTTAACCCAAAAAGTATTTTTACTAATTAAACAATTGGTCAATCAATCCATCAAAAATAGTTTTATTTTCACATAGACCTTATGCAGGCACTTATGAAATGTCGAAACTAGGTGCACGGTTCCAAATTAGTCGTTTCCTATGGAGAAGAACCGGCAAGAAACTCCATGGTTAATCTTTTAAATTTTTTGCTTTTTTGTTTTTTTAAATTTTATACGACTATACCTAGTTACTTGTGAATCACAAGCCACTCTGACGTCATTCCAATATTTTTTACTTAAGTTTGTTCTCTCTCTCACTCTCTGGGGTCGGTCCCTCATGTCTGAGGATCGTGGTCAGCATCATGGTTGCATCAGGAGCTCTAAAGTTTGTTAACCTATATAATATGGTATTCACATATATTGCTTTATAACAAACTATTTAGCTGAATTAAAGAATCACAAAGCTGTTAAATAAACATTAAAATTAAATTTACGACTTGTTGTATCTATATCTATACTAATATTATAAAGAGGAAAGATTTGTTTGTTTGTTTGTTTGTAATGAATAGGCTCCGAAACTACTGGACCGATTTCAAAAATTCTTTCACCTTTGGAAAGCTACATTATCCCCGAGTAACATAGGCTATATATCATCACGCTACGACTAATAGGAGCGGAGTAGTAATGAAAAATGTAGCAAAAACGGGGAAAAAATTATAAGACCACGCGGGCGAAGCCGCTGGCGGGAAGCTAGTACTCTTAATATAAATAAATTTTAAATTAATATGTTTTACATTAATATACTTTATCTGTAATTAGTAAATTGGGATCATGATAATATAGTAAAAACAATGATAAAAAATAAAGAATTAGCCTAACTAAATCTAAATTTCTGTGCATCATCTTTTACGTTCCACTGCCATTCCATAGTAAATCCTTAATTAGAGGAGATACTATCTAGAAGTAAGTGACTAAACACTTCAATATGTAAGACTGAGTAGAAAGATCACACCTTCTTGGAACAATTCAAAACGTGGTAACAATTAAATACAAAAGGACCAAACACTAGTAAAATATTCAAACCAAATCTGAAATACTAGTAGGACCATTTTCTAAGCATTAAATCATTCTCTAATTGTCGATAGCTAGATCTTAATGAAAACATTTTAGCAATCAGCAACGCCAATTACTTGGACATGAGGCATTAGACTAAAGCGCCGAGCAATTTATTCTTATCGAAACATGATTAAAAACTCCGTTGAGTATTTTGGTAACAATAATATGGTTGGTGTAGGTGGGGCGTGTGGTTTAAATAATAAGAAACGTAGAAGCAGAAGCTGTTATCTGAATTTTGTCTGAAGTCTTTATTCTAAAGTCTGTTTCGCCACTTCCCAGTAAATTCCCGTTAATAGATAGATAATTCCATACACAATTTGATCCATTTGTAAATTTATCCAGTGGATAGTAAGTATCCAGAGGTGGTGCAACAGGCTCTTAGTCTCTGTACTCCGAGTCTTCATCACAGAATCACATTAATTACCAAAACGCAATCTAGTTATATATCACATGCTCCAAATCTAATACCTATTTAACCTGACTACTAATAAAAGTTTAAATTCTTTATAATTTAGAAAATGTACATGCAGCACTTTAAAATTAAGTAATTTACGATGACCCGATAATCTCTTATCACTTAGGGTGGCGCCTGCGCAGGCGGGCGGAACTCGTTCCGAGATGTCTCAATCTCGATAGAGACCGGATCAATCGAAACCGACCCACGGCTTTTTTTCATCGATCATCGATTGAACTGGTTCCCAATCGGAAAAAATTATAGAGGACTATCGATCGATACACCTTCGGCGGGTCGGGATAGTTTCGATGAAATTGATAGATGGAACTGATGCTTTGTCTAATAATGGTGATTTGGAAGAGAGAAAATATGCCGTTAGAATGAGAGGGCCGATAAAGAATGAGTCGATAAAACGAAAAGAAATTCTTTAGCTTGTAATACGTACGACCGAAGAAGTAAACATATATTTAGAGTATGTACAATGAGTCATATTTCCATTACTACTAATTAATTTACAATAAAAATCATAACAAGTAGCGACCTACCGCAACTCCTTCTACTCAATAAAGCAATTATCGGAAAACGCCTTAATCGAGAAATTTCGAATGTTTAAAACACGTAATAAAGACATTATGACCATAAAATTAATAAATATGAGGTCAACACGTTTAACCAAATTAATTCGTGAGCATTTATCCAATCTTTTAAAGTTAAAATAACTGACAATACATGGACATAAATCGTTTCGTTTATATCGAGGGCTTGTAGTGAAGAAATTATCGCTATTAGCGTAGTCAAAGGGTTATTTATTAAAATGTTGGCGATATTTCTACACTCAGCGGGTTATATCGTGGTAGATGTGGGCTCGTCAATCATTTGGTTGAGTACAAGGTACGAGCATGCGGTGGGCTTGAATTGGATAAAAAGCTTGAGAGAGCCAGAATAGTGGGTTCTGTAGTTCTAAGAATTCACAAATTCAAAGAATTGATAATAATTTTGATAAAGAACAGCAGTTCTATAGCAAATATGCTATGACTGCTGATACAGTTGGCCAATTTTCTAAACATTATTTGCAAATTATCTAACGAATAGGATTTTATTCCGTACCGCTTTCAAATTCGTAAACATTTTAAAGCGGTAAGGAATAAAATCCTATTCGTTATTGATTAAATCACCGATAAGTTAATGCTTTGCAAGTGATGCTATTCATTTTATTTCATAGCGGCAATCAGGTCCATGTCATTTAATGATTAATTAACGAAAACTGAGTCAAACAAAGATTAAGTCAAACTTTAAGATCAGCTTTGCATTTAACCTTTTAAGAACTTGAGGCGTTTTACTATTCATTATACTGAACCCTAAAAATCGAGTGATAAATATATTATATATTGTAATTTATATTTGAGTTCTCATCGCTTCGTATCTATATCAATTACTTTGTCACTGTGAGAATCCTTGTCGGCTAAAAGAATCTTTGATAATTCTAAGTATTGGGTACATGCCAATAATAATAAATAAAAATAATATTTATACATCTACTTATACTATATAATACTGTTCTTCTCGATTGACCAGAACCAGATATGTACAACATTATTTATTATCCTAAAAAGTTAAAAATATCACTCCGTAAATATTAAAAATGACGATGACGAAGTAGTGGTTGAAAAAGTGATTTATACAAATTGACTCTAAAACATCACGAACAAACTCTTTCAAACAAAACTTGTAGTTATATACATTGGCATAAAGGTATATCTTACTTCCAAATCCCGGGAGTATTTTTTTGACTCGTCAAGCCTTAAAAGCTTAGTCAATGTGGCGATATTAGCCAAGCCGATAAGGAAACCACTCTTTAGTGTACATGGAAGGGCTTGAATCATACATAAGTAATTCGAAAGTGACTCCAAAAAATCCTCTAAGTAAAAAAAAACACATTCAATTAAGGGATCCGAGATCAAAATTAAGCCTTCTTCGTTTAAAATGCATTAATCCGGTCACTTGTCATGCGCGGGCGCAGTCGTTCCATCCTACTCTAAAACCCGTTCCGGTTCGCCCATCGCCTTCTCGTTGACAAAGATTAAGGTTCGGGACACTGTGTTTGACAAAGGCAATTAAAAAAACAAGATTGAATGTGTCAACTTTGTTCGTGACATTTTGTAAATTGGAATCTGCCGCAAAAATTTATTAACGAATAAAAAAGCAATCAATCTTCTTCTAGATTGATTAAAGCCCATCAAAGTTCATCGACAACGATATTATGTTATTAATCTGATTTAAATTACTTCCTCACCGAGGACATGCTTGTGGTATCCACAAATACTAGTTCCCAATGTTTTAGTTCTTTGACATCAACCGCTAGTTCTGTCTCTCTTACACAATCGAAGCTTTGGACTCTTTTTCGTTTTACATTTTCGGAGTAACATGAACTCTCAATCTCTCGCTCACAGTTTTTACGCTCAGTTAAACCAGAGTCGGGCCTTAATTTACGATAATCGAACGATGAAGACATACTCGTATGATTTTAACCACTACAGTTATAGTTTCAATATAATTTTCGATAGCGACATTTACGATTGCATCGCTGTTATTAAATTCCAAATCAGGATAAGTTTTTACGATATAAAAATATTTCCGTAGCAAACTTCCAGGAACAAGAATACACTTACGTTTTATCATTGCCATTAATTTTTACATTTATATTTCTTATAAGATTCTTGGAGTGTAATATCAGCTTGATGGTGATTGGCAGCTGTACCATTAGCAACTTTATTAAAATGTTTTATAAAATTCCTTACGACAAAAACACGGTACAAGTAAATGCGGTGATTAACATTTTGGTCAGAAAAAACTGCTGAATAATGAAGGGTATCGGTGCGAACAACTTTATTAAAAAGGCAAACACGAGAAGCCAATCGCTCGTCTGTCTCGTTACCCTTGAGTGATCCCTATACAGATTTTATTACAGCACAATAACACCAAATCTTTTCCGTTGCAATTTTAAATATTTCATAAACACCGCACTGGTCAACATTATCTGTGCAACAAGAATGAAAAGGGTACAAATTGAGTGAAAAAGTGTCCCAATGATCTTTTAAATTGTTTTCTATATATGTCTCGAGAACACGATCTTCGTTTACATCATCATTCGTCGACTTATCTGATGGTTATACACTGTTCGACTCTGATTCTTGTGTATTTACAATCAGAATATATTTTAGCTTGTTTACATAAGGCGCATACTTTCTTATGCCATCATTGTATTCAAGTCAAAGTAGTGTAGCAAAACTACTTATTCCTGAAACTACAACTCTGTTACTGCAACTGTAAAGCTTTTTGTCGCGTGTATCTTGATAGTTGATATTTGTTGCATCATCTTGAATCTTAGCAGTTTGTGTTAAAGTTGATATTTGTGTAATTTTTCTCGGTTGAATGAGTGGTTATTTGTTTTAAGGGGGCTTTATCGCGGCACGTAGGCTCGATTTGAATAAAAATACAATTTATATGTGTCGGAGAGTTCGGTAAGGCGGTGTAGGGTTACGGAGCCGGTCCGACGACTGGGCTCCCAATTTGCTGGTGCATTTCTGAGTAAGTTATTAAGTTTCGGCTTGTCACTTCGGTTGCGAAATTTTGCAGTCCACTGATGACGGTACGTTGATATTTTGTTTTAATAAACCCAATCTGGTGAATCTAGGTCTTTTTAGTGGTTTTTGTGGTGCTATGATTGATGATGTTGTTGTTATTAATAATATAATTTACCTAGACATTAATAGCTTATTTCGAAACTGATTATTCTGTATGAGTGTGTAGACGCTGTGAGGTCGGACATATTTGCATAAACACTTTCATATTAATAAACAACGCTACTGATTATATCTTTGTCTGTTTATGTTTAAATTAGTTCTTATCGTACTATCGAGACAGTTTTAGTAATAATTAGACTCCATAATTTCGTCTAATTTTTTTAACCATCTCATTTGTATTCTGTTTTATTCCAATTTAGGATAATTTATGAGTTAGTATGGTTTCACTACGATATAAAATGTTAGAGATAGGTGGTAGAATTTTGCATATTAATGCCTATTTCCTCATTTATGCTTTTGATCTTGCAAGTAATGTCATAATATAAGTAGATATGATCGATAATTATTCTCAGTCACGACGACTAACATATATTCTTCACTTTAATCTAATCATTAACTATATTATAATAGTCATAAAGAAACTTTAAAAAAATATAATATGTTTTTCTAATAAAGTACCCAAGGACCAATGTTAGAGCAAAAGGACCATAAATTAATTTTATAATTAAAGTGTAACTGTGTGTCCTGTTTTTCAATTGTCAATTTTGATAATCAACCTGCGAACTGGCTCATCTTTTTAACATGGCTTGTAATTGAAATAAAACTACTTTTTACGGATTTTATGTTATATTGATATTATTTTAATCCCGACGTTTCGGACCCGAGAAACGTCAATATAATATCAATATAACGCGATAATATCCGTAAAAAGTAGTTTTATTACAATGTCTAGTATTCGCGTAAGTGTCAGAAATCAGTATGGCTTGTAATTTTTGTGTATCTCATAAGTACCAAAACGATCGAAAAAAGATTTTGTTGTCAACTCAAATTTTCGTTTTGTCGTGTCTTCTTGATCGACAACGATCTAAATCTCTTCCTCTACAACAATTATTTAGTTCAAGTTTCCACAGAGTCCGCAAAACCGATATCT
This sequence comes from Acronicta psi, assembly GCA_946251955.1. Classification (NCBI taxonomy): domain Eukaryota; kingdom Metazoa; phylum Arthropoda; class Insecta; order Lepidoptera; family Noctuidae; genus Acronicta; species Acronicta psi. The sequence continues at coordinate 5,731,641 of OX276493.1, read as the reverse complement.
TCACGCCGCAATCATTGTAATGGCTACCTATTAAAACGGTACTAGACGTGAACACTGAAGGTCGTGTGTCCAATGGGTCTGTGGAACTGGGTCCGTCCGGTGCAGTAGACGAAACCTGAGCCGTTTGATACGCCGCAGTTCCAGTTAACCTGTGGGGATGGTGTTATGTGCGATGTGTCATGTTATGGATTTATTGTATTTTTTACCTATATCAACAAACAATAGAACTCTCCATTTTTTAATTAATTAAACTAATTTCCTTAACATTTTTTTTGTAATATGAATTTTCATTATTAGTTTTTGCGTGTTTAGGAAAAAGTATCAGCCCAAACAGAAGTTATTTAATTAATAATACTGCTCTTTACTAATAAACATTCGCAGAAAAAAATACAAAAAAGAGAATGTCAATTAATTTCGATAATTATTATATTTCTCTAAATATGGAAACACTTGGGATACCATTTACAGCTTTGCTCACCTTTATTCGAAAATGACCCAACACCTCATTAAGTTTTTATAATTTTGAAAGGTCTATCACCATACAAGTATGCAGCGCTAATTGGGGATAACAGACTAGTGTTAATTAATTAACAATTAATGGTGTTGGAAATATTTCATGAAAGTATTGAAAAAAAAATCAATTATTAAAAATTTCATGTTGATACTCTGTTGAGACTGTAGATTCATACATTCATGACTTCAAGGTAAAAAAAACTGCAGAAAAAAATATGGTTATGAGAACCATGTGTGAATTAAATAGGTTAACCATATTAACGTCTATTATTAGTTCTTGTATAATTAAAGGACTTTGAGACAATTCGAAATGGTTTCGAAATAAAAAATACAGGTTTAACAATAAAGTTATTAGCACCGAACTATTCGATTCTCGCATAAAATTAAGGATCGAAGACACATTCTTGCATTTATTTACTGGATCATCAGTACTATGTCCATATTGACGTTCCAGACGCGGCGCATTTTTAACCGCCTGTGGTTATACAATTAAAAAATTAAGTAAATTAAAACCTTTTTCGGTAGGTGATGAATTAAATTACCTAGTTGTCTTCTATTTTCTTTTTTTGATAATTTTGAGTTAAGAAATAAGGGTTAAAACAACTCGACCTAAATGAAAATTACAAAATTTTTCACTCATTTTTTCATCTTTATTGTCTATTTAGAGCCATGAAATAAAGATAAACTTTAGAGAAGTTTTATAGCAGCTGTCTAAATGCAAAAAAAAAACTCCTGTTTGTTGCTAGATTGCTGCAAATAATAATGTCAAACTTGTTGATCTGCCCACTTACGTTTTTTTATATTACAATAATATTTAAATATTTTTCTAATATCATCAAATTATTATAACTAATAAAATATTATCATAGACGGTGAGTTATTAAATAGAACCATTAAATTCTAAATAATGAATACACTATTTTATGCATCAATAAAATTGCACTTACCTACTCCGAACCTCGCACATAAAACTATCCAAAAAGAAGTTATGATAAAAAATGGCAGTTAATTGAGCGTTATCTAAAGATGCGTTTACTTCGTGTAAACCGATCCGAGCTGCTTAAGTAAACAGACACCACTCGCGATTTTTTTGTATAAACAGTTTCAGTTCAGAATGGGGTCTAAAATGACGCCGCCCGCCGTAACGGGTTGAGTTTCATACGTGTTGCAATCACGGGCCAAAAGGACCCACCGGTGATAAAATAGTTCGATTTATTTGGGACGTTTATTTAAAAAAATATGCATGTATACGAAATTTTCATTTAAGTAGAAGAAGAATTGTATTACTTGGTTAAAAATAAATGTCGCGTTAAACGTGGTATGTCGAAGTTGAATTTACTAGACACAACATTACTTACTAATTAACTATATCCAGAATACCGTGGTTGACTTAAGCTGAAACGGATTGGGCTGAAAGGGGGTCATCGAAATCGGCACCCAAATGTACATCATTTACCGAAGGTACACAATACCCAATAAATAATATAATTTTTTAATGTTGACTGGGGGATGAGAAAAATAACTTTTAATTTGAGAAAAATCACGCCATTTTGGCACAATATTATCTGATTTCATAGTAAAAATTGAGAACTTGACAACTGTCTGCTGTCAGTACCAGTTTCGGAATGTCAAACAAACGCCATTAAGGCACAATATTATCAGTTTAATAGTGATTTCATGGTAAAAAGAGTTGTATCATGGGCTTTTGATGACCTCCTTTAGCATACAGATAGTTATTATTGACCTAGGCATCCTAAGCTAAGAAAGTACTTTGGGAGATTTCCAGGGGATTGGGAAAAATTTGATGAAAGCGAATACCACCGCAGGGAACAGCTATGTAGCAGCTGTATTCAAAATGCGAGTCAGTTATTATTTTAGGTCAAGATCGACTTTCAGTTACAAAAAACAATTTAGAGCTGCTTGATAAAAAGACCAAATGAACTGATTAAATAAATGGTCCGTAAGGTTGGGAAAAACGAGATGATAAGAACGTGGAATTGAACACGTTGGTTATATCTAATATTATAATTTATTTATTCAAGCCCACAACTGGGCACGGAACTCCTTTTTAAGACACATTTTACAATGCGAATGATGACAAATACAAAAATCGCACAATACTTATTTCGAAAATTCAGAGAAAAATCAAACACGGTCAAATCGCTAGGTTATCAAGTTATCACTGCTCCTGCTTTGCTAATATAAGTACAGCAAGTTACCGATTTCCGATTCCACTAACCCCATAAAATAAACAGCCATAACGATACACAAGAATATTCCGGCAGAAACTTTCAAAATAAAACGTACGTAGGAGGAATCTAAATATGTCCACATCGAATCGCTAATGCGCAGTGTAGGGTTTAGGGGCATACTGGAGGGTTTAAAGCGTTTTGTTTTTGACCCAAGAGGGAAAGGAAACGCGTTTAAATATGAGGATGAATGAACTTGTAATTATAGCCACTTAAATAATATAATTCAATTACGTTATCAAGCATTTCTCTTTTAAGATATCTAGGACTGGCAGTTTAATATCCTAGAAAGATGCATAAGTATCAGTTTTTCTGCACTGTTGAACACGGGACAATAAGTTTTATCGTGTTTTGGAGATTATTTTAACTTACGATATCTCGTGCTAATGTCTAGTATTCCGTGACGTCATAATTACCTACATAGATCCAGAAAAAATCTACCATTTAGATTCCGGTATACCGGTCGATTATTTTTGCACCTTCAATCAAAGATTTCCAGAAAGACCAATTCACTTATCACTTGACCCCTAACCTTTTCGTCGATATACAACTTCAATCCATCTGTTACGGTCTTGAGGTGAGCATTAGTGAAGCCAGATAAAGAAGAGTAATAGAGGTACCTATAAGGCCTATTTGTTCTTTAAATTCTATCACAAAAGGGCTGTTACATCGATTCCGTACGCTCATAAAACATGAATGCAGGGAAACTACCCGTGACATTGAATAACCGATAATTATGTTATTCTAAATTCGAATCGAGCTGTTGAAAATGGCGTGGATAATCGTAATGACATTATTTTATCATACCGATCAATTAGGCGTGTTCGGTTTTTAAACAAGTTTTTTTTTGATACAATAATGTATCTTCAATAGATAAATAAAATAAAATAAATAAAATTGTATTTTTCTTCTACAAAAAAGCGCAATATCTTTTCAAAGTTCTTTTTTATAAATTCAAGTTTGAAATTTCAAAGAAAATCCTATGTAATTATTTGTTGACATAATTCTTTATAATCTTTTAAGCACTAGTAATAATAGTAAAAAAAAAAACTTTACTACAATTACTTGAGCCCATTGGTCTTAAACTTCAAATCAATTCTAAATTTAAATATCCTCATCATTCCTAAACTACCTATCAGACAATCTTTTCACCGCCTAATGCTCCGTATATAGTCACTCACGTAATCTGAAACGTCTTAATTGCGAGGTCGGAAAACCAACCCTTCGTTACACAAATGCATGCCAATTTTAACCCGTGACTTACCACGGTATGTCCTTTAATAGCCACTTTTACGTATCTGTCATCTATGCATTGCCAAACCATTTTGGACTTTAGAAAGTATAAAATAAAATGGTGTTTTGTTTGTTTTTAGTTAGGATACGAATGGTAACAGTCGTGAGTTCAAAGTCTAATTAACACCTCTGTGGGGAGATAAATTGTGGAGATAGTGTTGTGCTGTGGCGTTGCGCATTGGTCTCTGTGAGATATGCAATGTACACCAAGCTTATTGAGATTCGAAAGTAGGGAAATTGTATTCAGTGAACTTGTATTTATTGCAGTTTTAAGCGATATCTAACAACCACAGTAGTTATAGAAAACTTTTAATGGAGATTCGGACACTCCCAAATCCGAATTCAAAACTGAAACCGCATTTATGACTGAAGCTGCACTATAATTAATGATACAATGTTATTATTGATATGCAGTTTTCGTAGTACCAAATATACGGTTGCAAAAATAAATAAATATGGCCCTAAGGACCAATAACTTGGTTACATGTTTGCTTCTGTACCTAATTATTGAGCAATAGTTTCATAACGTGTTATTCTCAAAGGTATTTAGACAGAGTAGCAGAAAGATTAAAAGCAGAAACTAATAGTAAAAGTATGAAAATGCCTTGGTACCACCAGTGGACAGAATCGGACTGACGATGAAGATACTAAACGCACACGATTCAAAATTTTGTAAAGAATCAACCAAGCATGTACAGTCACGACCAAAAGAAAATCATGTAGGTATACACTAACAAAAGTGCTAAAGCGATTTTCTCCTAAAGTACTAATAGAAATTTTCTGATATTACGAACACAGTATTTACTAACCAATACTATAGTGATATTGGTGTTATCTCAAATTTTCAATTGTTCATTCATGAAAATATCGGTTTAGGACTTTTGTTAGCGTATACACATGTTTTTTGCTCGTGACTGTACTGACTACGCTACCTTGCATGGTTTGACTGTCCGCACCATATATGCAGCTTAGGCTTAACCCCCTCGATAATTATTCCGTCAATATATTAGAAATTGTGCGCTGTGTAACGGATGCATGTGCAGGGTTACACAGACGCTGCCAATGTCTGGGCATGCATATAATTCGCAATAACAGACTTGTGTTGCAGATTTATCATTACGTCTGCGGTGTAGCGTTACCTCGTTCACACGTCATAGGGCTGTCGCCTGTGCTAATTTCGGCAAATTCTAAAATTTTGCAGGTGTCGATTTCATTGACGCAAAAATATGTTACCCCTGTATAAAACTTTTAAGATGGCTATGTTTAAAGAGTATATTGCCTATCGTTTCAGTTGGGAACGTTTCCAATGCTAACTCATAACTTATCACAAGAACTAGTTAGTCAATTATAAAAATTTTATTCTCGTTAAAAAAGTTAGTAAAACAAATTATACCGTAATAAGATATAGTTAAAGTTTCTGAAGAAAATAATTATGTACTTACACTATTTCCTAGTGGTTATTATATCTGCCCAGTGTCCATTTGCTCAACGGACGGATAAATGGTAAAAATAATATTTATTATCCCGGCATGATTCCGACTGTAGCAACCCTACCCTGCGCACTGCAGTTGATATCGTGTCTCAGGTTTAATTGCGACTTATCGGATTGTTTTTCATTGTCCTGCTTATGGCGGTTTATAGGTTCGGTGCCGGTGCGGGTATTTTTATTGCTACGGTTTAGCACTGAAGGTTACGCCATATTTTTCTTCTGAACACACGTTGAGAATTATTGGTTGAAATTATTTTTCATGGAATTTAGAGAGTACGAAAGAAGAAGCCTGTCAGAAAACAATTCCCTAGATTTATTTTTCGACATTTTATTAGAAAATATTTAAAAAAAGAAATTGTAGTAGTTACTTTGCAAATTCACACTTTTTTGCAAATGTCCAGTAAAAAGTTTTTCATCAATAGAGTTAAGAAAAGTATTAACATAAACTAATACCTACGTGAACTCAATGTCAATTGTGAGTGTTGATCAGAATGAGTTTACTGAAATTTAAGTCAACAGCCATATATAAGATCTTCCAACATAAATCCAAAATCCTAGTCATCAAAATATACTACTTAGCTACATCACCATACAAATTATTATACGTAGCTTTAAGATTTTATGTACTTTCATATAATTTCGACCTACAGTGCAAAATCATTACGTTTTGTGTGCAAGTTTACTAATTGAATCTGATTTCCCAATATAATTACTAAAGTAAAAGTAATTGTGTTATATTGTCTGTTTCTAAGAGCAGACTAAGAATCAAATAAACTTATTTACTTTTACTTTACTTTTTCTAGCTCTTCATGCTTTTAAATTGTAAGGATTTGAAGAACTTACCTCTTAAAGTATTAGCTCCGTACAGTGGGTGGTCATAGGGTACTGGGCGGTATGCTGGGTGAAGAGCAGCAAGGTAGCTTAGCTCACTAGTCGCTCCAGCCGCCGCCGCTGCTGCTGCTGCGAGCCTGAAGAAAAGAAAAATACTTTTAATAACAGGGTATTAAGCGTGCACCATCATCGATCGCTCTGTTGCTTACCAATATACAGAGTAGCTGTCAAACGCAAGCTCAATGATAATTAAAAAAAATTACATGTTTTACGGACATACATTCACTCACGCCTATTTCCCATAGGGGTAGGCAGGAACTACAGAACACCACTTGCTTCTTGCATACTTTTTTTGCCTCGCAAAACGCAAAACTAACACACGCATAGTTATATTTTTCGCAAGATTCGAATCTGCGTCCTCCAGTTTGATGAACTGCATTTTAACCCACAAAACTACAGAAATTTCCCTGTAATATCAAATTTCTCTTCGACGTTATCCAAAAGAAAAATTTGGAGCGTTGCTGGAGTCCAATGTATTTATGAAAAAAACAATAACAAATATGAATGTGGTTCATAAGAGTCACAATGGTATACACCACTCCATAAAGGTCCTTGCACTTTTTACGGCGTCGAATTGCAGAGGCATCTTTTTATTATTCCATGTAAAATTTCGATTTTGGTCTTCCCAAAGTACACGGAGTCATAATTATGAAAATTTTCCCATCAGTTCAAACTATTAACATATCAACCCGGTTCAAATGCCTGTCCCAAAACTGACTTGTGACAAGTTTTTACATTCAAATTGCATTCCCAAATAAGGCGAGGTGCATAATTATGAAAAGATTATTTTCTTCGTCACAGGGTGTCTTTTAATTGCAGAACCTCGTTTGCCAATGACAATATTTGAATGCTTTGCCAAAAAGGTTGAACACAATGACACATTTGAAACTTTTTTCACGATCCCAATTCAAGTATTCGGAGTATCGGCGGGGACATCTCGGTGCGAACCCAAGGCCTGACAGTGGGGTTCCGTAGGCAATAAAAAGAGGACCAGCGGCATCCACCGGCATGCGGCATCCGTGACGTAATATGTCTGGATGTTTTTGAGCAAAAAACGATTTACAAACAGCTGGATACTGGAGCGGGTCGTATGTGCTAATTCTTCAAGTCGTATACGCAGGTCAGGCGTTAAGTATTGTTTTCCATTCTGTCTAATTCACATTCACAAAACAGAAAACCATAACTTAAAAGTACGTAGTAAATAGCAGCAATATAATTTTGAATTACTAATGCACTAATGGCAATTCATGTTCAGCAATAACTTATCCAACTTGAAACATTTCTCGAAAAATTTGTCGACCGCTTAATAAAATAGACATTTGCTATAAACAGCAAAACAATGGATAAATCAGATAAACAATGAGAAAACAATCCATTCCCACGTTTACAGCGAAAAACAAAAGTAAAGCGACCACTAAAAGCGCAAAGCTAAACAAAAATAAGAACACAATAGCTCGCGCGCATGCGCAATGCGCCCAGTAATAAAATTATTAAACAAATCAACCTCATAATAATGCGGCCCCAGAAAATTGTCGGGTGGGCTGAGTAGGATAAAGAAATTATCCAACTTACCGGCCACGGACGATTGCGCGCCCCGACCGAACCCGAACAAAGACGTAGCTCGAGAAAACGAAGAAGAAAAAAGCTGGCGGCTAACAAAATAAATAAAACAAGTGCAAGAACACTCGCGCGCCTTCGCCCCGCGTGACGTCTTCATGTACTCTGTCCTTTTCGCCCACGCGATCTGTCTGTTCCCATGTGTACGTGTAACAAAGACGGAGATATGCACAGATTGTCCTCTGAATAGGAAGAAAGTTTTGAAACTGTTGCTGGATGTGAAACAAGTTTTACAGATTTCGCGCAGACGGGCTTTTTGATTTGACGTTTTATTTACATTTTTTTTAAAGACAGTTTTCGTTGGCTGTACTTTGATGATTTGAATCATAACATAGGCCATGAAGTAAAGGAAGCTATGAAATAAAAATATCACATCATGATGACTGCAATGTATTTGCAAGCGAAGAAAGGGTAAAACATCCAGAATTCTGGACACTTTACAATGATTATTATCCATCTTTATGGTAAAATTATACTAAAGAACTATCGTTATTGCTATTCGAAAAAACCTTAATAGACTTTGGTAGTAAGTTTTAATGACAGAATGAATAATTTTACGTAATAATTAACCGTTGTCGGGTTGTATTTAACTTTATTTTTTGCTCATTTCTGAGTAATCAGCGCAGCTGAAGTCTGTCAGTTGAGCATTTTAAAAGTGTAATTGCCCCCTCAATGTAAGCGACTCAATCATGACATCATGAATGTTTCATGAAAACCAGTTGGCAATTACACTCGTTTCTTACGGCGATGTAGTTTTTTTACGGTTTATTTAGTTTTTTCGCCGAATGACCAATTAGTGTTTACTGCCTGCTACACAACCTTCGCGTATCTATGGTAAGTTCTGTCCGTTACTTGTAATTCACGTGTTTTATGGTATTTCCTGAGGTATTTGGTATGCGATTAATTAAGGGAAGTATGCATTAACGTAATGCCTTAACAAAAAGGCGGAACTTTAAGTTATGTTGTCAGAATAATTTAGTTTTTTTAAGCAATTAGTTTTAAAGTAAAAGCATTCTAATTAACAAGTCATAGCTAAGTTCAAGTTAGGTACATACATCTTTTTGAATGAATGAATTGAATGAAACCAATAGCTTATTATTTTAGCATTTAGTTTCACATTAATAATAAATAATTTCAAAAATATTTAAATATATAAATATAACTATTCGAAATTTCATTTTCAATTACAGAAAAAATATGAGCAAATAAAGCCAGAACTCGTTGTTAAACTGTAATCAATTATCGTCGATGGCGTGATAATGTTGTCATGTGTACGCGTCTTTATCTTCGAGCTTGAATGCGCACGCGCATTGTATTGGTTGACGGACGCGTTGTGACAGTGAAAAATTGGCTATACACGGTGAATTTTTCATGTTATGATAATGTTTTTTAACTTGTCATCAGTATGTCGTTTCGTACAAATATACCTACACTCACAGTTCACTTATTAACTTCATTCATAGAAAACCCCAATAATACTGCTCGATCTAGGAATCGAACACCGGACCTCAAACGTTGCTCTTACGCCACTAGGCTGATGAGGCAGTTAGAGAATATTTTATTTTGTAATATTCATCACCATAAGCTCAATTGCTGTTCTAATGCGGTCTCATTGTGGTCTACTACTCATAATGTTCAATATGGCCACCCGTACGTTACAAAACTGCTATTTAAAAAAAACTAAACAAATATGATATTAAGTACGTACATAACAATTTGACCCCAAAAATATTCTTTTACAATACGCCACAAAAAGGATTTTTTAAACATAAAATTTTAATATTGGAATAACGATCTGTTTCTTTATACCACCTTTCGTCAAATAATATATCAATTTATCACGAATTTCATGAGCAAATAATTTGAAAAGCAAAATTCTTGAATGCTTAAGCGTCCAAATGACAGATTTATTAAGGTCCGGTGTAAGAATTGGGTCAAAAAAAGGCCCTAAGCTCATTTCGGTGAGACTTTTAGAATTAAACCGACGAAATTTTGAATACAGTTTTTATGTACGGAATGATTTGTGCGGTAAATAAATCGAGATTTCGTTGACTTTGATATTTTTTTAAATATACAATATGACTGACCGTTTTCATCGTGGGCTGATTTAATAAATCCACACAAATGTAAATGAGACTATATCAAAAGACAAGGACAAAACACTGTACCTTAAGAATTAAAACTAAACTGTCTAATTTATGAGTTAGGTTATTTTCTTTGATTATTTCTTGGCCCGAAAAACAAGAAACTTTTTAAATTGCAATAGATACCAAGAGAACTACCTGAACACCACATTATTCAAATAATTCACCGCTAAGTAACACTATAGACACCTTTTGTATTTAATTTTAAACAACTAAAGCTTTAAATGAGTCACTTCTGTATGGTGTGAAGGCCTGTCCTTCTGAGAAGGTTTAAAGTGGTCACCGCGGGGGCTCCGCGGTAGGAGTTTTGTTTAAGTCGTATTTTATTGTCACACTAGTCCCACCATCGGCTTTTTTGTTAAACCTGGCTATTTAAATACGCTGAATGAAGATATTTATCAAAATAAATATTAACAATTTATATGTAAGGAGATATCTGCAGGATTTATTTATTTATTTAATCCTGTGTTGATAAGAAATAAAAGCTAGTCATGAATATAAAACTATTACAAAAAACGCACAAGTGTGAGCCTGATTCGTGCCCGAGGTTTCCGTACGAACTCATAATTAGAAGTTCGTCTATCAAGACAGTCGAGTCTAAAACATGTGAATAGATTTTCAAAAAAGTATTCATTTCTAAAATATAATCTGTGCTCAATGTACTTTAACCATACTTTTCACATCATATTTCATAAAATGCGTTACTCTAGATAAAAGCTCTTTCTCCTAACTACAACGCGTTTACTTGGTTGTCGCGAAGTCGGCGCAAGCGCTTCAATCGGCTCGATCTCTACACCGCTCACGGTGACATGTCAATCGCTGCCCCTGAATAATGCAGAAGGCACTATGTCGCAACACGCTGTTTATCGGACACGTTTAATTGTGTACGCGAGGCCTTATTGCAACTGTTTTGTTGAGTTTGCCACGTATTAAATAAGTTGAATAAAGAAAAAAAATATATAGATAAAATTTCCTGAAGCTGTGTGAAGGCAAGACACCGATGCGATTCTGTGCCAATTTTTTCTGTGGAAAACAGAAAAAAATGTTTAAAATGATTATTTTTTGTTTCGTAAAAGAAATACTTTATACATATACATATCTGGTAAATTGTATTTTTTTTGTAATCAATTGTGTAATCAATATATTCTTTTGGAAGAAATTGAAAAAGAATCTAAACAAGAATAACAATATTTTATCCATCCCAAAACTGTGAAAGTGTGGGGCCCCTAGTGTCAATCGGCACAGCTACAAGTAACAATGTCGCACACTTGTTATGACCTGTTCTGCCTACCTCTTAATAGACAGGGTCGCTATATTGTGACGTCACACGCGGCTAGGAACATTGTTATTTCTTCGACAATTGTTCTCCCTTTGCTAACAATTGATAGAATTGAAGATTGCCTTTGTTGGACTAACTTTGAATGAATGTGTATTTTGTATGCCTTTTGACTTGACGTTATCGATAGTTTATACAGGGTATAACTTTCAATAATAGTATTTTAAGACGAATTATTACTTTTAAAGGTTTTTAAATCATTTTACATGTAAAATAACGTTGTAGGCATGTAACGAATAATATTTTGGTTGGTTTTAAGCACAATAAGATAAAATACCTACTATCACGCCTGTATATCCCGAAGGGTAAGACAGATGTGGACTATTGTTCACCAACACGTCGACGGCTTGTTTTGTTCGCATGTAATAGGGGGCTAGGATATTGCCATTACATGGGCTCACTGTGCTGAGAATTTCATGATTTCAAAAATCAATAACACTGCTTGACCTGGGAATCTTATCCAGGACCTCAAGCGTAGTAGTCGCGATTACCGCTACTTAGGCTAATGTAGCATTATTTATATCGTAACAAATAAAAATTCTACAACACGTTTCACGGAAAAGAAGGTTCTATCTATAGATCTCATATCAGTGATAATAATATCTTCATCAATCAAGGAACACGCGTTGCATTTCCAATTCATAGCATTAAAGTATGATGCGCCCGCGTCTCACGGTGCGTTCCCGCTCTTTGAAATCAAACATGGCCGACGCGCACGCGCAGAATTGTAACACGCTCGGAGTTCCATACGATAATAATAATTCACAGGATATGGTGCCTAATGCGTGCCGGAATTGCAGTATGCTTTTGTGGGATATGACGTATTCTTACAACGGTGAAGGAAGACCTAAGTCTTAAACGTATTCTCCACGGCCAACTTGACGAGGTATCGCCCCAAATATCTTGGGGGTCAGGCTATAGTCTATTCTCTTCTTCCCAGATATTTTGAGAAGAGAAATGCACCCTGTACAATAAATGGGCTGATGATTATGATAAAACTGTCAATGTTGAAGCCATTCCTGAACGATGCGGTGAACGTCACTAACGACACCGCTAAATGTCATCTGTCATCGTTGACTGACAGATGAAGCGCGTTCGCGCTAACTTCATAGACGATCAACGAACACGGAACGAACAAGATTGCAACCATGGCCGTGCCGGCGTTAGGTATAGTTTTTCTATAAGCTTCAATTCGCCAATTTAAAGTACCTAGTACAATACAAGTACCAAGAATACAACTAATCTAGCCTACTGGGAGCGCAATCAGTCAACGTTGTGGCTCACCGAAACAAAAGAATTAAAAAGAATTTTGTAACTGAAATCTCTTCATATTGACTTAAAAAAAATAACTTCATCAACCCATTATATCGTCGGTTAAATAGAAAAATGTCATTTCTCAAAATTTTCGGAAAATGAGATTATTTCATAAAACGAGTCTAATATCAACATTATTTTATATGAACAAATGACACTTTAATAAAGTATACGTTAAGTTCATTGGATGTCGCAAGTGTCATTTCGATATTTTGTCGTCATCCGCCTTCTTGATTGTAGAAAAATGTCCCTCTGTCTTTTGCAACCCGGCCACGATACTGAGTGCTAGTGCGTTTTTAAAGAAAAGTGCCATATCCCAAAATAGTGTTTGGATATGACTGTAAAAGGTAAGAAAATGATATAGAAAAACGTATTTTCATAAGAAATTACTTTTGTCCTTTAAAATTTTGCTGTAAGTATGAGTGAACCATATATAGAAAAACGACATTACAAAAAATGTGACTACGTTTTTTGAAATTGAAGTTAATAAGACATGACATATTTGTACAAATGTCATTTTTCTTTAGAGTTTTTATACATTTAGTAGCATGAAGTTCATCAGAAAATGTGACAATTACTAAAATAAACGCATCTTAACGTTCAAAGTACAAAATTATCGGACTAAGGGCCTGTTTCACCACCTCTGGGTAGCTGCTAACCGCCAGATATTTTTAAAATTGGGGATAAACTATGAAATTATCAACCAAGTAATTTAACGAGAATCTTATCAGGATGTGATAAAACAGGCCCTAAGGGTAGTCAAATAGGGAATGATTGATTTTTGAATTTTAAAATTTTCACTTGTGAACCGATTATGGGGAAACTTGGCACACTTATGTAGTTCTGATGATCCTAGAACACAATGGACACCTAGAGTTGACCTGATGATGCAGACGAAAGACAGTAGAAGTAAACCCTCAATGGTTTACAGCCGCTACCTCGTGCTTGAGCTTATTTAACTTCATGCTACAACATAATGGACACCTAACGTTGACCTGATGATAGAGACGGAAGACTGTAAAAGGAAACCCTCAACGGTTTACAGCAGCTCCTTCATGTTTGGGCTTATTTCATTTAACTTCATGAGAACATTAGACCTAACTTAATTACCTAAAGTAAGGTAACTAAGGAACTACTTAGATATTAGACACAAAAAATATTAAATAATTACTTTTTTTAACAAAAAAATCAACCGACGAAAAAGTCACTGAACTTGAAACTGAAAAAAAAATTTTGTTAAAATGTAATATCATATAGAAATAAGTAAGTACTATTTTTAACGTCTACTAAGTTTAAAGCTTTATTATTTTTAGTAATAATATTGTTATTTCTAGAAAAATGCCTATCTGTTTTTCAGAAAACTCTCAATAAGAAGAGACTAGTAATATTTTAATTCTTTAATGATTGGTAATAATATTTTCATGTTTTAGAAGAGGTTTTATTTGATTTTTAGATACATTTTTAGATATTAGAATTGTAATTAAGAAAAGACTAAGATTTTGTTCCATATTAATTGGTAGAAACGATACATACGAGAATGCCTTTTAAAATTCTTAATAATATAAGAGTTAATTTTAAGATAGAGGTTTGATAATGATTGTTATTTCAGAATAATTATAACTGGGTGTGCCATTCTTTAAATACTTCAAGTTATAATTAAAACCTACTTAATAAAACCATTCCTTTTCCATTATTGAGTTTATTTTTTTAGATGATCCATGCTTGTCATATTTATTTATTTATGTAGAAAACAGACCCTTCTTGCTAGAATTGCCACCATTTAAAAAAAAATACATTTAACACACCACCACATTAATCCGCACGTAAATACCTTTAAAATGATATAAGACACTTATATGTAAATATAATAATTAGAAAGAAAAATTAATTTCAATGAAATTAAAAACTTCAAATGCTTGTCCTGTAAAATTTGGTCTTTTTGAATAACGTCATTTTTCTATTTAACCGACGATATGTCCCACTGCTAACCACGGGGCTCCTCGCATGACGAGAGGGGTGAGGCTATAGTCCACCATGCTGTCTTAGCGTGGGTTCGCAGACTACACACGCCTTCAAGAACATCTCTTAAGCATGCAGGCTTCCTCAAGCTGTGTTCCTTCACCAATAAAGTCAGAGATGCGGGCCTTTGATTCGAACTCGAGACTTACGACTTGGCAGACCAGTGGTAGTAGCCTCAGGTTATCACTGCTTCATCACCATTATCAGTATCATAATCATATCAACGCAAAGAAAACCACAGCAGAAAAAAGGCCTTCCTCAGACTTCCACAGGGACCGGTCATATGCTGCCGGCATCCAAGGAATCCCAGGACCAGACCATACCTTTACCATGTCGTCGGTCCATTTTGTTGGAGCTCTCATTGCTCTTATCACTGCTTACTGCTTAACAAATGTTTTATGTACACAACCAATTCATAACACTTAAAGCGTGTTACATTACAAATTGGTGACCCTAAACACTCAATTAGCAATGGCCTTCAAGTATGTGTACCCACATAATTGGTATGTGTCTAATTGGTGTTAATAATCATTGTGGTCGTTCATATTGGAGATCAACTCGTTTAGGCCGCCATGAATAGATCCATTTAAAGCTTAGACATGTGGTATGCTAAGAATAGCAGAGTACTTACACATCTTATTAAGTACATTATA
This sequence comes from Acronicta psi, assembly GCA_946251955.1. Classification (NCBI taxonomy): domain Eukaryota; kingdom Metazoa; phylum Arthropoda; class Insecta; order Lepidoptera; family Noctuidae; genus Acronicta; species Acronicta psi. Next base: position 5,716,123 of record OX276493.1, on the reverse strand, counting down.
TTGATACTGTAACTGGATTACTATTTATGCATTGCCATTCAGATTGGCTTCTCGTCCATCATCAGCCCGTATTCGTCCACTGCTGGTCTTAGTCCCTTTTTAGTGAACGCCACAGAGCTCGATCTTCAGCTCTTTTCATCCAGCTACTCTCTGTCGTCACTCCACCTGGCCGGCGGGTGTCCTACACTACGCCTGCCTTGACGAGGTCTCCACTCAAGAACTCGTTGACTCCAACGATTGTCGGTTCTCCGAAAGACGTGACATGGCATCTCGTAGTGCGACAAAAGATCTGACTTGCTCCGTGGTTGGGTCTCTTTGGGTCTGCAACCCTTAAGTCGGCGTTTGTCGTATTGCAACTTTGTGTTTCGATTTCTACGCGTGAGAGTCAATCCCGGTTGCCTTAAAGTCAATAGAGGCTTTTAAGGGCTGGTAACGCATTTATAGCGCCTGTGATTTTTCAGGTGTCCATGGATAGTGATGACCATCAGGGGGCTTCTTTGCTCGTTAGCCGGCTAAAACTATTTATAAAAGAAACAAAGGAGGTCATCGAAATCGGCCCAAATGATGTGCCGAAGGTACACTTATTGGAAAAATACCCTGTATTAAGCTGGTAAAATCTCTAGTCGTACTTTTTTAATGTTGACCGGGGGATGAGAAAAAAACTTTTAATTTGAGAAAAATCACGCTATTTTAGGACACTATTATCTGTTTCGTAATGATTTCATAGTAAAAACTTCAGTATCAGTTTCGGAATGTCAAACGCACGCCATTACGGCAGATTAATATCAGTTTCATAATGATTTCATGGTAAAAACATGTAAAAACTATCACTTGACAGCTGTCATGTACCTTCAGTACAAAACTGGGCTGAGTTGTATGGACTTTTGATGACTTCGTTTAAATTGGCGACACAACGTCACCTTGAGACGTAAATTTAGAATGTGAAGGATAATTTCGACGTTGCGGTTAGGACTCGCGGTGGCTGAAATCGTAGCGTATAGTACCAGCATTTAGCGATTAACCAGAAGACGCAAGATCAAATCCTGCAATCAATTAAAAATAACTGGTACGACTCAGTTATTGGATTTATCTGGAATAGCATGTTAAATATTGCATTGCCAAATTTTGTGCCGCTTAGCAATTATGTGCTAGGAATATTGTGTACTAGTGAAACAAATGATTCGCGACAGAGCGACGTGTTTGAACGAGAGGCGTTCAAAACTATTATTTTGGATATAAAATTAAAATCTTATATCTCTCTCTAGAGAAGCTCAAAGATAAGTACTAAATAATTGTAATGTAATCAAATACATAATATTCAAATTAGAGAACAACGTTAGACATTTATTATCTATGAAATAAGGTTACGACGTGTTACATTAATGTTCTGATTGCGTAATGAACATTAATATGAACGAATCATTTCCTAATATATATCAGTTATCTCGCCCCATATATTTGAAAGCGATCTAAGTTCAAAATGTCAATTGAATTTATAGCGTCATAAATTATCGACAAATATTTCCATTATAACAATATTGTGGTGATAACTACAATGTTTCTTGGAACAATTAATTATAATATGCAGTTTTTTTTAATTATAATTATGATGTAGAACATCATATAATTAAAAAAACTTAGTTTTCCGCAATTTCGTTCCCGTAGAAGTTGAGATCAAAATACATGAGCTTATTCCAATAGTCCCGAAACGTAGCAAATTTTTCGGTTGTGAGAAAAGGATAGCGCTCTTTAATGTGTAAAGCGGCATTCCTTTCTCCCTGCAAAACTATCGCAATATCACCAGTCATGGAGATATTTTCTCGCGATCTGTAGCACAACTGGCAGAATTATGCGTCGTCGCACACATTTCTCCGTAAAACTTTTAATAACAGAGCTAACATATAGAGGACTTCCAATTAAAACTTGTAATTAACAAACAAGGGTCCCAAAACAATAAACCTTTGACCCGTAATAACCTTTCACACTATAAAGCAACCACGCCAAATCGTAAACGACAATAATAGTCATTGAGGCAATAGTCTCGAATGACATCTCAATTTGGTCCCATAAAACTTTTTACTGCGCTTATCATAGACATTACTGACACCTAGAGAAGTATAGCAATGGATAGTGGTGTTGAAATGGAGAGGTAGTAAAAAAATCACATTAATATGACATGGAAATGAAAGCAATGGAACATGTTTACTAGAGTCTCGTGTTTTGTAGGTGTCAATAGCACTGTAATGTTAGGTTATTGTAGATATTGCTAATAAACCAAGACAGTATTATATCAATCAAGATACTGGTTGGTAAGTTAGGCTTAAATATTTTATTGTGTTAGAATGGTGAATTCCTTTTCTCATATTATCATTTTATATTGCAAAGACTTACTTTTGGCTTAGATTAAATCAGTTAGTAAAAGTAACTTAGGTAAGCGTTATTTTAAGCGTCGTTTCTGAAAATTAAACCTTCTCTCCGTAGGGGTCCCCGACATCCATGATAAGTGCCATCTGAGGATATGGCACTTGAAGAAGAAGAATGTTTGTCTGTTACCTTATCATGCCTAAACCGCTGAACAGATTTCAATAAAATTTTGCTACGATATTTTATTGTATTTTAGGTGCGAGTGAAACCTGTGAATATGAGGAGGTGACGGCAAGGGAAAAGATATGCTCCGCAGACCCTTAATAATTAGGACAAGGGCAGGAAGATGATGATGATCATTAGTATCGATTTGATATCAAGCCTCTGAATTTTTGTTACCGTTTTATTAGACTGCATGAAGCGGAACATCAGTGTACCCATCAAAACATTCCACATTTAGGTATGTCCACGTTGCATCCATAGTTCATGCCTATCACACCAGGTGGCGGAACCTAGCGCCGTTCTTAGAACGTGACACATGTGCAGAATACTCATTAGTCTCCTATCTTTTTTCCCGCAGCTTTGTCTGTGAGAAAACTTTAGTGTTCTGTAAAAAATCGTTGACAGCGTTTCATAAAATAGAAGATAAAATAAAGCGAGCCTATTGCCATTAACCGGGCATAACGCAAATCCAAACTCGGAGCTACTGAGAATTTTATAGAAAAATCTAATAACATTGCTCGACCAGGGCCTTGAACCCGGGACTTCCAACATAGTATTCGCGTATTCGTTTCATCGATGATCAATTTCAATTCAACAAATATTAGCACATCAATTTGAAAAGTTGTAGAACCTCGATATGGGCTTTAGCAACTTATCAAAGCTAGTACAGTCACGAGCAAAGATATATAAACACTTATAAAAGTGCTAAAGCGATTTTTTCATGAATAAGCGATTGCAACTTTGAGATAACACCATTGTCACTATAGTGTTGGATCGTAAATACTGTGTTCGTAATACCAAAAAAAAACTATCAGTACTTTGCGAGAAAATTGCTTTTGAATTTTGCTAACTGTATACTTCTTTTTGCTTATGACTGTACAAGTAATCCAATAATGTGTTTAATCTGCAACTAACCTTTACACAAGTAAAAATGAACCACACTAAATCAAAGACTAATTAAAAATGACTCAACATATAAAAATACGTGTTTGACAGTTAATTTACAATGCATTATAAAAATAAGCAGAAACAATAAAGAGTCTGATTGTAAACCCTCTTTTAATACAGCCATAAATTATAACAAGCCAGGATTTCGACACATGTCCAAATTGGAACAGTAAAACTATTATTTTTAGTGTTGGCCGACCCGCCATAATTTTTATTGACATTTCAATCTGTTGACCTGTTTATATCATAAAATATGGTCATAATAATGTGCAAGGTACCCTAAAAATGAACTGTAAAAGTTCCTAGTTAGGTTGGATTTACTGTCTTCTACGACACCTTAACAAGACTACTTTTCTATCGTGGTCTGTGTTCAAGTCCAGGTTATGGACTTGTGGTGCAGTGATTCTGCTGACCACTATTTCTCGGAATCATAATGCATTTGAGAAGTAAATGCAGTTTGTAGACGATACTTATCCGACATGCTATTGGACTTGACAAAGGGAGCATGAGAAACTTTTTAAATTACTTATCATTCAAATGAGATCTTGGTAATCACTTCATCATCAACGCATATACTGTCCCAGGGATTCGGGAGTCCAGCACGCTGGACTAATGCGGGTTGGCAGACTTCACATTCCGTCGAGAAAATCTCTCAGGCATGCAGGTTTCCTCACAATTTTTTTCTTAACCGTTAAAGCGAGTGATAATTACGCATATGATTTCGAAAAGTTAGAGGTGCGTGCCTTGAATTCGAACTCGAGACCTTTGACTTGAGAGTCCAGTAGTCATACCCCTGGGCTATCACTACGTAATCCCCTAGGTAATCACAAAAGCTTTAATTTCAGGCAGTTCAAAAGACTCTTGAGCTCTTGAGTCAATCCAAAGGTCTGCAAGAGATCGCTGTTAGCGATAAGACCGTCCTTTGTACCATTTCATGATTTACACAATTCTACTTTGCATTCCTTTTAAGTATTCATTTTGCCACAAAAACAACTTACAAAATTATATTAATGTAGCAAGGAAACCAGCTCAGTTATTGCTGTTTAGAGGGCACAGCACTGATTTTCGGCTGATCCATGCTTTGAGTAATTACAATCTATACTAATATTATAAGCTGAAGAGTTTGTTTCTTTGGTTGAACACGCTAATGTCAGAAACAGGTCCGGTTTAAAAATTCTTTCACTGTTAGATAGCCTGTTTAATGAGGAATTATAGGCTATATATCATCACGCTGCGACCAATAGGAGCGGAGTATCAATTAAAAATGTTGCAAAAACGAGGAAAAATTCCACTTCTATGGGAACGAAGTTGCGGGCAGAAGCTAGTTACATACAAGGTGGAAGGGACATCGACGCACAAACGTCGTGACAAGGTTTCACTCACGGTTAAAAATAAAATGACCTAGGTCATTCATGTAGAAAATGATCGGTTATTACAGATATTGACATTTTTGAGCGCGCAATGTATTGCTAAAAACGCGATTATATGTATGTTATCGTGCGCGCATGCCGCAGGGGGGTCCAGAATCATGTACTGAACTCATGGTATTCGGATGTGCGTCGATGTCCCTTCCACCATGTATAATTTTGTTGAAAATATATTTCCACCGTTTCTTCATTACCTATATGTTTTTTTTCCTTGCCTATAAAATCCGCCCTGAAACATGCATATACTCTCTTAGGTACATAAACAGTATCGTATTAGTCGACAATATGTAAATAAAAAAGGTGATAAACGGCCGGAATGGAGTTTTGGAAGCTTTTTAATCCATATGTAGCTAAAATAAACAAGATCAGCTATTGTAAACAATTGCTTGTGCGCGGGCGCACGGTATAGGGGCAGGCCATTGTGGAACGTTATTTTATGATGTATTTTTTTAAATTAATTTTGCCTTTAGTAAACTTTGAGTTACTAATTGCTGTTCGAAGGTCTATTATACTTTAAAAAAAACTAAGTTTTCTAGATTTCGGTAACGACGTATAAGATAACGCTTTTTAAGTATCTAAAGATAAGACTGGTAATTGTTAAGAGTTTACCTATCATTGCAACTGATATCAAATAATTATCATCTCAACGACTAGAAAAGATACGAAAGTTAAATTTAACACAACTATTTGCAACCAGTAAATAGAAATAATGCCCTGAATATGCCTTCAACATACCCAAAGTCAGAAATCATTATTCGACCACAAAACAATTATTTAAAATCCAAAACACCGTCCACGTATGCACAATATTACGATCGCGCGTTGACGCGCACGCATCGTGCGTGTTTACAAATAAATCATCATTATTTTATTGCCTTGCGCCAGCGCCGCCGCGCGGTGTACGCTTCCGCCCGGCCGGGTCATCGGACTATGTACACGTGAGTTATGAACTAGGGTAGCCTCGCATCTTGTGGTCCTTATGTACTTTTTAGGACAATAGGACCAAGTATTGTTCCTTGTGGCATCCCTGGCTTCTTTGTGGAATTTTCCAGTTGTGTTCATTCGTACAACCTTTGGTGAACTTATGATAAAAGACTAAATTCATAAAAAAAATTAGATAACACTTACTAAAATGCTGCTAAAATGACCGTTATTTCTACAACTTTCAATATTTTCTTTTTAGAATCATTATCAATTATAATATCAAGTAGTGTGTTTGACAATTGCTAGGCACTAATATTTTGAGTATTAATATACAAAAGTTTTACTGGCAACCCTAACACATCGAAACATGTCCTTTATGTACCACGGGAAGTCTCCCGGTCACTACTTGAACGGTGTTTAGATTTGGACTTCAAAAATATTTGGTACTTCCTTCCTGATTGTAAATATTAGCTCGAAAGTTCGGATACAGAAAAATAAAATGAATATAATATTTAAACCAGAAATATTAATTCAGAAACCTATTACATTATTCTAAAACAATAAATACTCTTTAAAACTATTAATGCCTTGTCACGTAGAGAAATAAATGTTTTATATTTATAGCTTTTACAAGTTAAAGCGCTATTTCTAAAGCTATTTCTTCTAGTAATGCCAAACCAAATGGTTCTAATTTGCATACAAGTTTCAGATCAAACACCACAGCATTATTTATTTCATACAAATTGCTATGTAAATATTCAGTGGGAACATGCACCTTCTCCGTGCCTAACGAGTCTAGGATATTGTCATAATTAGCACACTTGGCAAGCGGAGAAGTAACCGCATGTTAGAAATTCACTGCAAATATAATCCTCGATGTCTATTTCAGGACTTCAAGTTAAGTTACAGGATCATACGCCATTTCAGATTATAAATTGTTGTTTAAATAATCAGCTATGATAAAATCATCAAAAAACTATGAAATATTGTTATTCAAATTGATATTTATTTTATGATTCTCTGTTACCTAAAAGTAATTTTAACAAACTGCAGCCATTTCCCAATTTCTGTTCTATTTGGCTTCCAATCTTACCTGATGTGGCTAAATATCAGTATTTTACACGAAGCGATTGTCATCAGACCTTGGCAAATTAATTTCTGGTAAGCAACACCAATATTCTTTTGATTACTACTGACTGTCAAAGATGTTTGAATGTCAATAGATTGATAGCTTAACGTGTTCTCCGAGACATGGAGAGGTCACCCATCCATAAACTGACGGCGGAAGGTGCAGCAAAATTTTGCTAATTGTTGGATTTGTGCTGGTAGGTATCACTTCTTCTTATCATCGTGTCAATGACTAATAATTTTCGAGTAACATAAGGCCACCTCAATGTGTTAGGCAAGTGTTCGGTATAATGGACAGACCAGCAAGTGTGACATAGATTGCTTTGGATCACCACAGTCACATTTAACAAGGACCACTTAATCCCCTTTTGCATATATTGGTTTCGCATCACACAGAATTGGTATTTTTCCGGACAAAAATGTTGGCCAGTCTCCATGAGATGCGCACCAGATGTGCGCCTAACGCAGATAACAAGCAAGTAAATTTCGACGTTTGTTGCAATAATAATTTCGCCCATAAAACTTATCAGAGCAATTACATGAGAACACAGTGTGCTTCTGTTAATTATTTATTTAGTAATCAATATGAAGAGGGGTATCGTACCTTAACCTCGCGATAACTGCACGCCATTTTGTTAACTTGAGCAGTTGAAGTTGTATTTTTGTTCATTCTGTTCCGTGTCTATTATCTCATCATGGATTTGATAATGATTGGCAACTGCTAATCATGTTATTTGTGGAAATAGGCGAACTGGACAAGCGATGTGGAGTATGGGTGTGACTTTTGGCTCTGGATGTAGGAATTTTTGCACATGGAACAAATTATTTCTTGTTTTCTTGCAAAAACAAGAAATAATTTCTAACTTCGCTAACAACATCATCATCAATTTACTGTCCCACTGCTGGGCACTGGTCTTCTCTCAGAATGAGAAGAGTTCGCCTATAGCCCAACACGGTGGCCTAAAAATTGCTTTACCATTGACAAAACATTTTATATGAATATGAGATTGTTTTTGTTTGACGTTATAAATATGTACCACAATAACAAATGAACCGTTAAAATATCTGGCACCTGTCGATTTTTGTTTTTGATCCAACGTCCATTATGATCAAAAATGCATTCTATGGCCAGGTTTATACTTCATCAATAATGAGCAAAATAAAATTAATATCTTTAATCATTGCTAAATTCCACCTATCTTCAACTACTAAAACTTTTGCATTTCAATTGAACTATCTCAATTGCAATATTGATCAGACGCTCTCCATTGCTGCCCTTGTCCTGTCAATGTTTCTATTGACCCCTGTCGACAAAGAAGCTCTCTGTACGGTAAATTTAGATTTCAAGTAGTGCAGCTACTTTCTAGATAGTGACGTCAACTTGCAGTAATGCGAATTCTGAGTTTATTGCTGTGGAACACTTAGCGATGTTGAGTGGTTCAGTTTGAAGTGTATGTTTATAAGATGTTGTTGCACGATGTTTTTTGACTTTTAATGACTTCATTCTGACTGTCTTGTCTTTTTTTTGTAGTGTGGACATAACAAATTTGAACATTTCATCGCGTATTTATTCAACGAGAGGTTTGGCTGTGGCACTAACTAACACAATAGGGTCGCCGGAATTTTTATAAAATTGACAGTTTTGTAGAAAAACAACACTGCTTAGCTTGAGAATCGACTCCAGCCTCAGCAGCCCAGCTTACGTCAGTTAGACCAATATGACGAAATAGACAGAAAGTGGAAATGACAACAAATATTGGCATTCGGCTTTAAACTGTTTTAGGGCCTGTTTCACGACCTCTGAATAAGCCGCTAACCGTCGGATATATTACAAAATTTGTATGAAATTATCTGCCAAGTACTTAAATGTTAAAGTTAAGCCTTTAGTGATCTAATTTATCGAATTTTTCTTACCCTTTATCTTTGAGGGACCATAATACAAGAAAATCGAAACATATTAATTAAGGCACAATAAATGAGCAATACGATGAATTTCTCTAAATATACATACTTACCACAAATATCGCAAACGTCTTCACATAATTATTGACATATACAAACCCACACATATACACGTTATAAAACTGGGAACAACTCGTAAAACTCGCCGCACTGGGGTACATTTTTATTGAGATGCCCAGTTTACGAGCATCTGACACGCCTAAGGGTTTTGACCTTTGGAGGCAACAAACACAGGGTGTATAGACCTTCGGAATGAACTAGAATGGGCCCTTGTCGCGCTTTATTGCGCCTGCGCGCTGATTAGAATGCTATGCTCCGAACGTGCAGTAAAATACTGTCTATATTAAGAGATGAAGTCAGATACCGGGTACTGGTATTACTGAATGTGATATGTGCAGTGCAAGTTTAATGACATGCTGAGATGAAGTTTTAGGAAATAACCTAAATAAAAAATTTAAAAACCCCCGACTCGAAATGTAATTTGCCATTTTGTGATGGCGGCCATCTTGGATTTGAATTTTATATATATAGTATAGTGTATAGTATTTTCCTAGTTAAGCCCTTTCATTTGATACACATATTGAGGGAGTTGTGAAAAAATATGTAATCCGCTATTTTGTAGCGGCGGCCATCTTGAGCCGATTTTCATCAAACATAGCTAAGAACACTCCCGACTAATTCACCTTTCAAATAAAAAAATAAAATCAAAATCGGTTCATCCGTTCGGGAGCTACGATGCCACAGACAGACACACACACACACACAGACACGTCAAACTTATAACACTCCGTCGTTTTTCCGTCGGGGGTTAAAAATATCACTCGCTATAACATAAAGGACAACACAATGATTCGCCTGAGAAATTTTCACGAAGGCGTGAAGTCTCTCAACCAGTCTAATCTCTCTCATTCTTGAGAGACTCGTACATACAACAACAAACATATCCTCACGCCTGTATTCCCCGAAGGGGTAGGCAGAGGCATACTAATGTACACCCACATTTCGCCGATATGTTTAGGTCCCATGTAATAGGGGTCGAGTCTATTGCCATCAACCGGGCACAAATCTAGACTCCGAGCTGCTACAGGGAATTTCACAGAAAACCCAACAACACTGCTCGACCCGGGTATCGAACCCAGGACCTCGGGACCACCATCAAGCTTGTATTCCCCGAAGTGCCAAGACGAAATGTACCAACTTATTTTTGTTATGTTCCAAAGATTAAGAGGAGACACGTACCATTTACCGTACACAAATAAAATCTCCAAGGTTGATGACAAGTCACCCATCAAAAAACTGACGGTTGCATGCAAAGCTTCACGTCATAGACCGTTACAACCCACGAGCCCTTAGCTCCTTAAATTGTAGTCTTAGAGCAACATCGTATTATTTTTATTCTCGCCTTCAATTGATATGTAAAATCGCAGAGAAGGCTATATCAGCCATCCAATGTATTTGAGTCCAAAGCCCACGCCTATTTGACGGTAATATTATCAAATATATGTATTATTTGCTGCCAATGCACTTTGATGCTGTAATGAAATTGTAAAACGAAATTTTACGATAGCGTTTTATCGAAATTCACTCCCAATTCACGAATAAGCGGTCAGTGTCGGAAATAAGATTGGTGTATAGTCTAAGTATTTAAAATTTGCGATTTGAAAAGGTGTTTCATTCTTTCTAAACGTTATATAACTGTAGTAAGATTTCTGTCAACAATACTGCCACTGAAGCCGTTAAAAAGTCCCGATTTTCAACCTATAATAACAGTTAGTAGTAATTAAATATTCGCGAGTGGACCGGCATCAACAGTGCCGCTGAACTGTTCCGTCTCGCGAAGGACAGACTGGAGTTTTCGAAAATGACAGCCAACCTCCAGTAATTGGAGAGGCACTTCGAAGAAGAAGAAGTAATTAAAACCCGAAAAATCTGACAACCCTAGTATTTATATCAAAACGATGTCAGTATTGCCCAGAAATTGAGTTAGCGAGGTCTAATGGCAGTCGCTTCATGATTTCATAAATTTCAATATTGATATTCAGCAATTTGTAAGACTGGAAGCCGACCCTAACATTGTTAGAAAAAAAGAGATGAGGCAATATCTCAGATTTGCGAATTACTCGCTTACCGCTTAGAACTTAGAATTAAAAAAGAAGGCATACAATTTTTATGATGACAAACATTTTACTGTAAGTATTTTATTTTCGCGATAAAAAATATAGACATGATCGTCACCGAGGTAAATTGCCATCGTAATCAACGCGTTTTATTTTGACAATAACTTTTTGACATTTGTAGCTTCCAATTTAAAAAATATATACGCAAATAAATAATAACATTTTGAGCTTCTATGTATGGGCAAAACCAAAATATTTTTACTGTCGAACCTTATTGAAGTTGTTAACTTATTTTACTTTTATAAAAATATCAATGACGTTTTGTATAAAACTTATTCCGGGTTCTTTTGTAGGATGTAGATACTTTTTCTACATAGTTTTAATGCTACTTAGTTTAAATAGTCCATTCACACACAGTACTTTTTGTGCAGAACCCTATCCTGTGACGTTTTATTATAGAAAATCCTCGCTTACAAATTGATGTCATTCTATATTAAATGTGTTTATTTTTAAGCGGCGCAAGGCATGAGATTACAGCGATTTTAAAACGATTACGATTCTTTAACGACCTTAAGGTATAAGTAATTATAATTTTCTACAAAATATTTTAGTTATAATCTATCATATATACACATAGTTTAATAGGTATAAAGTATTAGTTAGATACATAAAAATTGAGTCATTTAATGCAAAATTTGTATTTGCAGCCAATCAGATAATCATTAAATACTACATCAAAATGAAATAGGTACAGTTTTTTTTTCTATAACAAAATTTGGGTATACCTAATATGCTAATACGCTCGTTAAAAATAAGATACACTAGCTTTACTAATATTTTCTTTTTCATGTTGATGGAAAAATAAAATAATATAAAAATATAAAATAAATTACAAATTAAACGAAGTAGCATAATTTATATAAAGACATTCCGCTAACGCTTCAGTCTATGCCTCAGGCCACTTCTGTCCACAGTGCATTGTTATTTCAGTAAACACAATCACAGGTGCCACGTTTTCGAACGAACGCGCTTTGATATCGTATTGTGTTTCACTCCACTACGCATTTTGTATAACGGTTTTAGAATATTTCTCTTAGATAAACAAATACAAAATTATCTCTACATATAAATACTAGCCTACCGCCAGCGGCTTCGCCCGCGTGGTCTGGGTATTCCTTATAACTTTCATCCTCTATTCCAACCCCTTACAGCCCTTATTCGCATTAAAATAGCCTATGTCCTTTCTCAGGCTCTAGACTATCTGTATATCAAATTTCATTAAAATCAGTTAAGTACTTTTGGTGTGAAAGCGAGACAGACTGAGTTACTTTCGCATTTATAATATTATTAGTTAGGATATCACCCGGGGATAGTGTGGCTTCCCAACGGTGAAAGAATTTTTCAAATCGGTCCCGTAGTTCCGAGGTCAATTCAATTCAAACAAACAAACAATCAAATCTTTCCTCTTTTAGTAGGTATAGATAGGGAAATGTTATTTAAATCAGAATTTTCTGACGGTGAGTTTTTTATACTATGTCCACCTTCCTTTTTCTGACCCAATTAACATAATGTCGGCCACTAATGAGCAGTAATGAGCCAGTTTACCATAGACACATCTTGAGATTAAAAATAAGAACCTTATTAATAGACATGACTTTTTCTACCACATTGAGGAGAAAGCTCTTAATCTCAAAATGTGATGAAAATTTATAGAGCTTAATAGATTTGAAATAGAGTAGGTTAGCTTGGAATAAGTAGCTTTTGCCTTCAGTTTTAGGATATCATGAAAAATAATGAAGTAAATCAAACTAAAGCTTACTGGGAAGTTTCAATTGTTTCTTCTAGAAATCGTTTTGTAAGCACAAGACTTACAAATAGGCTGGCGAATCGTTTGAAGGTAAGTAATTTAATATTTACTCAATATCTCAAAACTTATGAACAAATAAAAAAATATCTCAAAATGACTTTCGGAATCGTAACGTTTATTTAAAAAATGTTCAGTAAGGTTAACATTGGAATAAATAAAACTTCGAAAAATTCAAGGATGGATTAAATTATTTGCCTGTAAATCATTCACAATGTTTTTTGTTTGTAAACAAAACGTGATCATTAATCTAGTACCTGAATTTGCTGCCTTTTTAATTCATAGGTAGGTACTATCTTTTTGTATTTTTTAAGCATTTTCCATGCTAAGATTATAATTTTTAGTTATTTTTAATGAAGGAAAAAAATATACGTCACCTTTAAGACGTAAATTAGAATGGGAAGGAAGATTTCGACTGACTCGCATGGCTCGCGGTGGCTTAGTGGTCAAAGCGTCTGGTGTACCGAACCAGAAGACACAGGTTCGAATCCTGCATTAAAAATAACTCATAGGTAGGTACTTATGTAAAGTAGTAAAATTCTGCTGTACCCGGCGTTATGGGCTCGTTGAAACCGAGAAGGCTTGAGGGCCACCGGGCTGGAACCAAATTGGTACCAGACTATTTAAACCCCTCTCACACCCCTCTCAAGGACCTACAGGGTACCATTACGACAGTAATCGACGCGCGACAATAAACCGCGCGACCGATTTACGCACGATTGTGTTGACTCAGTCGCCGTGACGCATTAAAAATCGCAACATAATGAAATAACAAAACGACGTATTAAACGCAAAATGAACGTTTATTGGTGCGTTTGTACATCTATAGTTATGTGTCGTGTGATTTATGAGATGTTTTTTATTTAGAACTAGTTTACATATATGTTTTATAACGATAAAACTGGCAAATTTTCTTTTTTTTTTTAGATATTTATAATTTATTTGCTAACTAATAAGCCTGGCTTAGAATAACTAAAATAATAATAAAGTTGTAAAGGCTTTAAATCTACCCATCATCATCAATGAAAGTCATCTCCACCGTATACTTACATTTCCATATCTGCCCCAATACACGTCTGCGCGCGCACCTCAAGATTTTAATGAGCAGAGCTGCGTCTGCGCACGATTGTGTTCGGCTACTGTACACACGCGACGTTGCATGACCCTACTCCTTTTTTCTCCTTCGTTATTAACGTTTTTATGGGCCAGATGGCGATTATTGAGAATTAAAAAATGAGTTTCCATTGACGCCCAATTTCGCTAAGCTTGGCCTGTTTTCTTATAAACTTTGGAGTGTTAGAATACGAGCAAGATATTTGGTCATCCTATTTTTCAAAGTAGGTTCAAAGGGAAACGTTTGTGCAATATATTATGATATTAATGAATGGATAGCTACAGTCTACAACTCATCCTTCCCAAGTCCCCACCCACGGATCTTGCTTACATAATTAATTATTTAACCATTTTTAAACAGGATAACGCAGTCTATTAAAGAGGTAATGAAATATTCATACAGTGGCACGCATTACTAAGTGTGACAGACAAAATTTGCCTACAATAAGTGTAGATAGTTATTAGCAGTGGGTATTTTTAGACCAAAGTGGGAGGTCACATGGATGTGGCTAGTGATGAGTTAGAAGTGATTAACCCGAATTTGTTTGGCATTCGAATAGAGCGAAGTCTGTTTAGGATTACTAAATTGTAGGAGTGAATAGTATTCCAGAAATAGATATTACATAAAACCCTTTTTCATTATCATATAGAGAAAAAGTAAAAAGAAGTTTTCAAGAATACTACTAAAGGATAAAAGCTGTGTTGTAGTCATGTTAAACAGTCATGAAGAATTCAATAATAATAGTTCCTAAAATGTTAGGCAATCATTTAAGAATGACGGAAACACTGCTAATGCTGGAACTAAATCAAGAATCACAATCACAGAAAAATAAAGAAAGCTTGTAAAAACTAAGAGAGCATTTAGATAATGGATCGAACATGCTCTCACACACATACGCATCCACACCAATACGCATATACACTTACTCTCACTCACATACACATCACACTTAGCCACTTACCTACACTTATTTCATAGAAAGCATTGGTTGATGTAACAATAACACTGTCTCACTCGTTGTAACTGTTGTATTTATTAATTATTGTACTAACTTTAAGGCGGAACCCTATCTCTTAAGATACAGGCAAGTCCTAGTTTAAGGGATAGAGTCTATATAGTTGTGCTAATTATGATAAATTAACATTAATGGTGTCCAATGTTAACAGTGCAATGTGCTCATGTTTTTATGAAATAAATGTTTATTATTATTATTATTATTATTAATGCTTCCAGACAGTTTAATGCATACTCTTCTGATACGGAATTAAGAATAAGTCTTGGAAATGTTCAGTATATTAAATAAACTGGTCACATGGTATACGCTATTAAATCTTCCGGAACAGACCTATTCCCAGGACTATTCCGTGGCCGGACTATTTATACTCGGGCGTGGTCAGGACAATAACGACAGTCAAACGGGATGTGGAGGGACAATTTATGACCGGAACTGTTCTAGAGATTGACCGATTGGAGAACATTCTTGGTCAATTTGGGGACACGAAAACGTTTGACAAAAAATGGTTCGGGTTACTAAAGATGGGATGATGTAATTTAGAGCTGTAAGTGCTGATTTTTTCCACTTCCGTCGGGAAGGAAATGGTCAAGATAATATTAGTTTGGCATAATAGCTTTTTTGAAGTTTAAAGTCAGTTAAAAGGCAGTTTTATTTGATAGTGACATAAGTATAGCAGTAACGTACTGAGTTTAAAGATCACAAACATCTCAAATGATTCTTTAAAATTACTTTACTGTCAGTGTTGTAAACAACAAAGGAGGCAATTCTTTTTAATTCCAAGCTCGACTCCACCGACGTCGCGATAAATCTCTTCCCAGATTTTTTCGAAAAATCAATCATTAGTTTCATAACTTTTATATTTTATTCTCACTCTTGTGCAATAAACATTTGTAGTTGAACACAAATAAATCATTCAATATGAAAACTTATATTGACTTTTGACGGTTTTTACATTTCTTTAAACAATCGTTTCTTTGACTTGAGAGAAAAATGAATGGATGGTGCAGTATTGATATTGCTCTCAGTTTCAAGTTTGCAAGAGTAAGTAAGATATTTGAACGGAGATGAAATGTTTAAACGCGAAGTCACATACTTCATTGTCAGTATGTTTATTGATTTAAGTGAGTATTTAATTTTGATGTTGTTGTTAAAAAATAACGCTATATGTAATAGGAATCTGATAAAAATACTACAAGTATTCCCAAAATTCATAATATTGCCCTGAGTGCTACTAAAACTCACAATAAATGTTCTACTATCGTCTGCATACAAAACTTGAGCCAGAAAGATAAACTTTACACGTTGAACATTAAATTATCTAAGCTCATCTTAAACATTCTCAGTCCCTCTCACATATCATAAATAAGACAAGAAACAGTTGACGACTTTTAAGTACCCAAACATATCAGATTGATTCCGAACACCAATGTCTGTGTTTACATCTCAGAAAAAAGCTATCGATGACACAAAATCTCGGAACGTTTAAATAAGTATCGTATGTCATGATAAAACTTACACTTTTTATAAGCGTTGTTGATATAAATGATAGAGTTATTGCATCTAATTGGCGGAGGATTTCGTGTTACACTCTGAAACAATAGTGAACCACACACGACGCCCAATCACGACTCGATAACGCCTTTGTCTCTACGTCAATAATAATGGTTTTTTCTTTGATGATTTGTGAAGCCAGGACGTTCACAATGAGGTCGGAGTGGGATGCGGGCGGCTGAATGGCGCTTTTATTGTGGCCGTGAGCTTTTGTGGCGACACATGTGTGACCCAAGTTTCCAATACAATTTCGACGTAAGTAGACGCTAACGGAATCTAGCCATTCAGCAGAGAGGTTATTCTTCTCATAGTGATCAATAAATTCACAGACGAGATAGTATAAGACAAGTTAGATAACTCAGCGATAAACGATGTCTCCGACGTATAATTAGATACGAACTCTGAAGCAGTGAATGGCCACAAGATAAATGTAGCAACAAAAAGAGTAGCAGATAAGAATGGTGGCAACAACGCCAATGATGCAAAACGACAAACTAATGCGACACGCACCGCGCACTAAGCCGGAGCTAAAAAGGTTGAAACAGAATTAATAGGCGAAGTGGTGCGCTACCTATACATCAGTTCAAAGGGTTCCAGTTAATGAATCAAACGACAGGCGACTCGCAACACCTCTTTTGTGGCTGGACAAAATTGACTTTGACGGAGCGAACGAAGCCAAAATAACCGATCGTGTCCAACCCATTGTGCGTGCTATAATTAGAACGCTTGGAAATAAACACGTGGTGGCAATTATCGCAGCAACGGGTTAAATGAGGCACCGAGAAACGGTCGTTAATGGGTACACCCATCCGGCGACGAAATCCTTCGCCACGGACCATGGATAAAGGATTACTGGACTTCCGAGAAAGCGAACGTCTTTATACAACCAATTTCATACCCGATTTTACATTCACCAGAACGAGTTACACAACCGATATAAATAAGACTTAAGATATAACGAGTTTATTGCACGAGCGTCAAGCCTGTGTACTTCGGGACTTGCTCCATGTTAGCATGTTCCCGTGTGAAGATTCAACGAACATCCTCGCTAACCGCCTATATTGGGTTTGGTTTCAAACAATGAAATTTTATTGATTGCTGGGCTCCAAATCAAAAGAGTATAAAATATTGCCACTGAGGTAAAAGCAAATTGAAGTCCTATACATCAGAAAAATTCCAAATGCTTAGTTTAGTAAATTAACATTTTAAAATTTTCGTTGCGCGGTGTGAGGGTAAAGTCGAGGCGTGCCTTGAGGCTTGGTACTAAGGCATTAATCATTTCAGTCGGCCGGCTTGGCTGGGCCGCCACCATACATCACGCACCCTTTGAGCACAGCAAGTAACTCATTTGTTGAAACGCACCGTCCTGGTTTTATTAACGTCCGTCCTAACATTGTAAATGTCTCAATTTCTTTGACGACTTCCTGTTCGTCATTCGACGCCACATCATTTCAGGTGCCGATCGAACCTTTTTTGTTGTTTACGACGGCATTTTTATATCACCCAGTTACAGAAGATTAATGTTGTCGTCAAATCTGACCGGCTCACGGTGTCCGATGTTTTGCAATAAATTATCATTAAGTAACACGTTGTCTCACCTGGACGGGGTTTTATGGTCGACCGGCCGTAAAACACAGTTAATACGCCGGCTCTAATCTAATCTAAAAGTTTTCTACCTGCTCCCGATATAAATTCCCATAAGATGTAAAAAAGTTAGTGAAGTCGGAAAGGTAATACTCCTAATGGAACCGAACGGCATGTGCATAAACGTGCATAAGAAGCAAATATGAATTTTATTACTGATAATACAGAAACAGTTTTAATTGAAAATGAATACAACAAAGTCGATGTTTTGAAGTACAGTTAAGTTAAAAAGGTAACACGCAATTATGTAATAAAAAGGTTTCGCAGCATGTAAAATGTTTAATGAACCACTCTATTTTATAGAGTTGGCCAATAAACCTGGTTGACGTTTAGGAGCGAGCAGGTAACGTGGAGCGATCGTAATATTAAAGGACACTTGCCTCGCAAGCGAATCATAATAAAATTACATATGTAGATGGATTCGTCTGATACCACAGCGCTTTGCCATTCAGAGGCTATATTATGATAAGCGAGGTACTAAACGTTGATAGAACTAAGTGTGTTGTGCAAATTACGGTACTTAACCCTTACTGAATATTTGCCAAGCTAATAAAGACGAATTGGCTAGTGCTCTAGATTCAATTGGGCAAGATAAACACCACGTCGCATGTATAAAAGATTGCGATGTCTATCAGTTCATCAATAATATATTTATTACTTTAGTGAACGCAACGCAATTATAATTTATTCTTCTTTACAAAGTATTTGTTGTTATTGGAATGCCTCTTCATTATTTTAATATTGGAGATAATATCAACAACAAGTCTTGTTATTTATAGTATTACTTACTGGGCATGATGATGATAATGTGAAGCGTGATGCATAGCTGTGGCAGGAGTGCCGGGTGGGGTCGAAGCATGGAACGCCGCAAACGCCGAGGGGAACTGTAGTGGTAAGAAACCACTGCCTGCACTCCCAGGACCTCCCACCGACTCCCGATCAGGCATTATTTACAGTCCTAGCACTGCGACATCATAGTCCTTCACCATAACAGTCAACACTTCATCACTCTTACGAAGTTCGATCACAACCACTGGTTTTTGTTTATCACCGTTTACAGAATCATCTGTCAGGTCAACTCCAACCTTATCCCGTCCATCTTTAACACTAACGTCATTATGTACTTAAGAATAATTGTTTTGTGCATCGTTGTTTACGAAATGTCGTGTTTTGTCCAAATCCAGTCCCATGCTTCCGTTTTCTGTTTCTGAAACAAAGAGATAATTACTGTTAATTATATTTCCGCCTTTTAATTCGGTAGCTGCATTGGAATTGCTAAATTAGAATGTTGTGTACGGTTAAACAAAAAGTGTAAATGGGATCGTGTTAAGATTGCGTGTCTGTGTGTTGTTACTTCAATTGCCTCTATTATGTCTTCATTTCACGAGCGAGCGAGACGAATTACCGAGTTTGTATTAAGTTGTTGGTAACTAATGTACGTGTTTAGACTATTTTATAACAATAATGTATTATTGTTGGCGGTAATTTGGCACTCATTAGTAAACTTGGGTTTGTTATTGCCAAGATTTAGTGAGCAATATTTTAGCGTTTGTTTGTTGTTCTACAGTTAATTCATCTACATTCTAGGTAATCTGTTACAGTTCTACTATCATTTATGTTGGTGCTTTTAAGTTGTAGACTATAAATCTAAACAGCTGGAACAATATTCTATTCGAAGTTGGTATACAAAATACAAAACGATAACCGTAAGTTGTGAAGTCAAATGTTAGTAAAACGTAACTCAATGGTTGTCTTTAGATAGTTTAGCTACCGGTAACTGTTAAATGACTACTTTACCACAAACCTGACTCATTACTGAGCTTACATAGTTTCATGTTAGCTGTTTAAAATTTGCATGGGAAATAGCAAGATTGACACGTAAACATACATTAATTCCAATAACCCAACGTTATGTTCCGTTTCATTACCAAGAGATGGAGAAACTAAACATCTTTGATAGAATTATTTAATACTAGCTAGCTGGCAAAAATTAAAAAGGAGTTATTAAAACGAGAAATATCTATAATTGGTCATTTATATGGAGTTAAAATACACGAGTAATTTTTATACATTACATGAGATCGTTCTTAGAAGGACTTTATTTCGATAAATCGTCTGATTCAAAGAAACTGCTGTTTATAAATTTGTTATTACTATCACTAGACTAAATTGCAGTTTTTGTTATATTAATTAAAAATACTTAATCCTTCGCATCTCTTGCTTTACACTGAGATCTAAAAAAAGAGGCCGTATTGCAACGTGTTGTGATAGGTTTTAAAGCGCTGTTCCAACCTAGCGTATACTTAATTCTCAGTTCGAACATATTGGGTTTTACTTAGAAATCCTCAGTAGCAGTTGGCAATAGGCTTGCCCCTATTACTTGGAACCTGAACGTACCTGCGAACTGTGCTGGTACATAAGTACAGCTCTATTTATTACTAGTTTTGTCTAATCTACTGATACAGATGTAGAGATTATTTGTTTTACTATTGTGTGCGCATACTGCCTAAACAAATGAAATTACTTAGCCACAGAACTGTAAACAAAACAATTAACACTGTATCTGTCTTGAAAACAATATCCTTAAACATCATGTGTTCTTTATAAATCACTAGCTTCCCGCCAGCGGCTTCGCCCGCGTGGTCTTATAATTTTTTCCCCGTTTTTGCTACATTTTTCATTACTACTCCGCTCCTATTAGTCGTAGCGTGATGATATATAGCCTATGTTACTCGGGGATAATGTAGCTTTCCAAAGGTGAAAGAATTTTTGAAATCGGTCCAGTAGTTTCGGAGCCTATTCATTACAAACAAACAAACAAACAAATCTTTCCTCTTTATAATATTAGTATAGAAGTATAGATTAACTTTAACAATACATTGGAGTCCATAGTTACAGAAACTAGTTCCATTCCAGTTTTGTAACGAACTCAATATTGAGAGTCCTCCTTTCAACAAAGTTATTTGTATCCTCATTCAGATCATTATCGGCTATCAACTGTATCTTCAGAAATAAATCGTAGATACATCTGACATAGGCTGACAAGTTCCGATGTATCTCGACGATACTTCATGCATCGTTATCTCAACCTACATAGTTTTTGCATTATATTGATGTCTTGTTTGACACCGCTAAGTTATAGTAGTGAAACAGTAAACTGATTTGTCTGTGTATTCATATTCCTATCATAAGTGTCGAAATTTTGTAGTGATGTTGACGTAATTTTGAATAATCGACTCGAAAAAAATTTCGATTAAGTAAATTTCTTAAAAATATTATTGATATTTCAACACCGATATTTTTTCGAAAACGAAATAAGTAGGTAAGCTTATATTTTTTAAATAAAATTCCATCCTTTGTGTTTGTTTGAAATAAGCCTATATCTCTATTTTGACAAGTTTTTAGATATTATAGAGAAAGTTAAGTTAAAACGTTTAAATTTATTTTGGAATCTTCCGGAAACGTTCAAAGATACTATCATCTTTTTTTACTAACTACAAATTGACTGGTTTAACCATAGTTAATTAAAATAAAAGATTGCCGTTGACAAACTACTTGACAGAAAATGTCGTTTTAGCCAAATCTGTCAGTGTCATCGTTTGCCTCCAAATTAACAAAACAGGTACTAACTACTTTTTAATATAATAATTATCAAGTAAAGAAATCTTTATTGCCTGGTTCTTCATTTGTATGCCTTTAAAAAGATGTAATTATCCTAAAAATTACATAGACATGGGAAACGGTCTTAATTGCGACTGAATCTCGACAAAGTTGAGGCGATAAAAAATCGCGCGACAAATTGAGAGAGCCTTACGACTTGCGAGTCGTCATTATCACTTACAGGGAAAATGGGTATGGTGCCAGTAATAGCGGAAAGTAATAAAATGATTTGAAAAATTATAATTTTGTGTGAATAATCTCTAAATAGCAAAAGTTTAACTAGAAAACGTGTTCAAATTTTATGTGAAATTACCTTGAAAAATAACTTCTCTATTCAAAGAATTCAATGTTATTCAATGAAATTCAATGTTATTCAAAGAATTCAATGTTATTCTTGGGCACAATGTTAGAATTTTTTTTTATGTAGAAATATCTGAAGAATTACTTTTTCAATGAAAATCTTTAAATAATGAGACGATCAGAACTTAGAATGTTAGCCGCTTATGCTCATCACTCGCTCACGATCACATAGGTAACCATCGGAAAAATTCCTTCCGTAATTAATGAAGATGTGATTGTTAGGGACGTGACTTGAGCATTGTCCTCAATAAGGCCACGACTTATACTCGAGTAATGAATCGATCGTAAAACCCGATATCGATATATCGATACTCATTTTCATTCAATGAGATTTACGATGTTTATGCATGCAAAATTGGCGGGCGTTTCGAGTGTCGACTTTTATCGGCCATTCAAAAATCGAATCGTGAATTTTGAATTTTGAATGCAGTGGATTAATGGGGGATTTTGTTTTTTTATGCATTGTAAAGTGTCAAGTGATTTCGAGATTTTATATCAATCATAACTTTCGCGATAAACTAAAAATGCAAGAGAAAGTATTAGGTGTATCACCTGGTTATTGTCGATATGAAGTCCTTGTGTTACTTACTTTCTAAAAAGTATGTATAATGCAATGTCCTGGTATTAAAATGTCATAATTAATTATACTTATTTACTATAATATTATGATATTTATCGATAGCTATGATATGAATTTTCAAAGGTATAATCAAAATTTATATTGACACTTTGTAGGTGAAATTTTAGTTTAGTATTTAAAACTACACTTTATCTTAAGTCATGATCGATATATCGATAATATCATCGATACTTTCTCGTCCCTATCCCTAAAATGAGTGCGGCAATGCGCGGACGCATGCCGCGTCTCTTAATACGGCCCTTAATTACGATTTAATTGTTTTTAGCGGTGGAATTGTTCCGAGCCCTTCTGAGAAACGAAACCGGACTGGATCGATGGTGTTTTTAGTCGCATTTCGATCATTCTAGACGCTTAATCAGGCGAATATTTTTGACAAATTAACTTTACATTTGTTTTTCTTTTAATGCCGATTGAGGCCTTGATATCTTCTGACTTCTGACACCAATATACATAGATAAGTTTTATTTCGCATAGTTGACATAGAGATAAACAAGGTCATGTTATTACTATTTGATCTTGTCGCTTCTAGATTGCACGTCGAGATTATTAACCATAAATTTCATATTAAACGCTTAATTAGCTGTAATTATATCGTTACCACCTATTAAGAACCTAAACAATAATAAAGTTTGAACTTGATAAATTAGTGCTAGAAAACAAGTTTATCGATATCGATAAACAAAACCTAGGAATAATAATTGTCAACTGTATCGGTCATGGCTGGGATCGCAGAACAACTTGTTCAACAAAAATGGCGGTCTAAACTTTTTATTTCGTATTTATAATACACATTAATGTGAATTGTTGACAATGGTTAATTATGATTTTAATTAATTTGATGACTCAGTTTTTGTTCATGTTTACGTGAAATTAAGTCACTGTAATTATACAGTTAGTGCAGTAATTAATGTACGATTGATTGTATCTTACCGTCCCGTAATTGTAATAATGCGAGGAGTTATTAAATTAAAAGTAAAATGTTTTCTGATATAATATTTATTTATGATATGTAAACTTTTGTAATACATGTTGCGTTTTGGTCGCATGAGTTTTGTGGCGTTACCTTACAGATTTTTATCAATATCTGCTATAATCATAATCATTTGTTTGCTAAAAGTGTTGGTACAATGATGGTCTTAATACAGTAATTTAGTATCCTAGCACTTAGTCACAGATTAGATATGCAAATACAGTCATACATATTATTATATTAATTACAAAATGTCCATCACTAATTATCAAATATCATTAATGTCATTTAAATAGTCATTTTCAGCAACCATTCCCTGAGTCCTTTATACAATGAGCTATTACGTAACGCTTTAATTTCTTTTGGTATTTTGTTATAAATAAGTCCACACATGTAATAACAGTTTTTCTGAAACAGGGAAGTTCTTGGAATTCTATTCAAGACTATTCTCTCTGGATCACGTGTGTTACGAGGATACACATTTCAGCAGTTAAGGCTTGAAAAGGTCGAGTTACTTTTTATAATTTATTTAATGGTTACTTATGTATTAACAATATATCATCACGCCAAGGATTTTTAACGGTACCCCAGGAACCCTGTACCTATAGCAGAATGGTATTAATAGAAACACTAATTTAGGTTAGGTACTTAAAATTTGCTCAGTTTATTTTTAATCCAAGTCAAGTTAAACGAAGTACTTAATCACAAGTGCGTATCACATTTGGAAGCCAAAACTGTCATACGTGTGTACTCCTGCTTTAATCAAAGCTTTTAACTTGATTGACAGACTTAATTGTCAGTTAAAGTCATGTTTAAGAGCCTTTATCAGAAATAGCTTTCAGTTTGTTTGTATTTATTTAAAAGTATGTAGGTTATTTTTTTAAATGGTAATCTTTTTCAATTTATCAGTAACTTTTAAAATCGATTTATACATATTACTAGTTTCTGCCTTTGGTTTCACTCACACCTCAAAGGTTTGAGGCAAAAAGTAGCTTAAGTTTGTCCTTCCTCGGTATGCAATCTATATCTATGTCAAATTTGATCGAAATCACTTCTCTCAAGGTCAAAAATAAAATGACCTAGGTCATGTAGAAAATGATCGGTTATTACAGATATTGTGATTTATGAGCGCGCAGTGCTATTATTGCTAAAAACCCGAGTATAACGCTCCGCGGTGAATGTTAAATAATAAAAAAAATAATGAAATATTATTTCGCTATCGCGCACGCGATTCGAAATAAATGAAATAATATTTTTTAAATTAAAAATCTACCCAAATTAGATTTATAACTAAAAAAATCAAGATAGAAATAATTATTTTTTATACGTTCAAGTAAAAAAAACTGCAGATAAGATTGAAACATTGATGAAAAAAGTTACGATTTAATTAAAGTTAAAATTTCAACGCAGGGGTGTCCAAAATCATGTACTGAACTCATGGTATTCGGATGTGTGTCGGTGTCCCTTCCACCTTGTATACTTAATGATATTTTCCACATAAATACTTTATAATATTGATATACAAGTATAGATTTAACTGTGTACTAAAAGCTTAAAAATACTGCGCCATCTAACAAAATTTAAAAAAAGAACTGAATTATAAAGTATTCCCGTTTGGGCACAGATTTTAAAGCACCCGTTTTTTTTTATTACCATTGAGAATATAAATAAGTGTTCAATGCATTGAGTGCACTAAAGACAGGTGCTCATACGGAAATACTCCTGAATTTCGTAGGCTAAGCATCAGAATTAACTCAAATTGAATCAAAATCTCTATACACAGACTACAATAGAAGCTTATCATATTTTCTACACTATGTTCATCGATGACATCATAGTATCGTAAGCGGTTTTATATTAGCATGATGATGACCATGTGCAATAAAGTACGGAGCATGTTATACATCAATGGTAATGAGACGTTGTATGCAGATATTAGTGGCTACATTTAACACATACATTGTTGCCATTTTATGGTGTTTGTGTTTGTCTAAATTTGCATCATCCTTCTGCCCTTATCTCTATTCACTTGGGGTCGGCGCAGTATATCTTTTTCTTCCATATATCTCTATTAGCCGTCATCTCAACATTCAACTCCTTTGTGGTCATATCCTTTCTTACACAGTCCATCCATCTTTTCTTTGATCTTCCACTTCACTTATGTTTGTCTAAATTTGCGACTTTTGAAACTGCAAGCCTGCTCCTCAACCATGAGTTCTATCCAATGAATTTCGATAGGTTTTTTACGCATCGAAACGCTGTAATCTCATAGCAGGTTTTACTTCCTTACGTAACCGCTAGAGGCGCTGCGAGGGTTTTCCATACAAATATTTTACGGCGTCGCTAGCGAGTCTAGTGAGAAAAACTCATGGTTAAGGCACTGTTAATATTGTCCTGCTATCTTGAAATATAGGTAGCTTTGACCCTGAATGAATACAGAAGATATTTTTTATCCCGATCGATGGCAAAAACTGAATGTTTCGCGGGCGGAGACGCGGGTAACAACATAATTAAAAATATAGTGCATCTATTTTTTTTTTTAAGATTGTCCAAAAAATGCCTAACAGCATTATACTATACAGTGCATAAAGCCTTAGATACAAAAAAATGGAGTTGTTTATGAAATTAGCTTTGGAATTTGAACAGAAAATGATGTGCCCATCATGTCTGTAAAAAAGGAATTAGCTAAAGAACTGATCTGTGGTTATATTAAGCTAATAACAATAACTCAAATAGTAACGGTAACGTAGAGAGACACATAATCCGCAATACATAAACAAACAAACACGCACAACGTAACCTTAAACAGACCTTGATTTTCACTAAACACAAACTAATAAAACAATTAATTAATATTCAGCAACAAATATGCGTACCCAATTATGCGGAGCAAACCACTCCAAACTTTGTTATAAGAGGCTATTAGGCTCTCCACTCACGAACTCATTGCGGCGACATTGCCTATAAGTCAGTGCACAATAGGAACACTCATCATTTGATATGGCCTCAGCTTGCTCGAGTGTGTTTTGAACGCGAATTGTCTTATTAGAGAGCGTTTAAGCCGTCTGCATAGTCGCGATTTGTAGTGTCGTAAAAAATGGTGAAGGACTGATGGACTGTCCGATAATTTGGTCGCAACAATGTCTCATTAACATTATGTAGGTACATGAAATAGTACCTTATTCATTTGACAGGAATAAACTGACACTATTGACAAGTATACATGCTTTACTTCAAGTGAAAAATTTAACATAACGGCATTATAATCGTTATTGCATTTATAACAACTACAAGCTTTCCGCTAGCGGCTTCGCCCGCGTGATCTGGGTATTTCTTATAACTTTCATCCCCTATTTCAACCCCTTGCAGCCCTTTTTTCACATTAAATAGTACCATATGTCCTTTCTCAGGCTCTAAACTAACTGTGTACCCATTTCATTTAAATCGGTTCAGTAGTTTAGACAGTGACAGAATTACTTTCGCATTTATAATTTTAGTATTGTAATAATTATACATATTATAATTTGACATTGACATTTGATTTAGATTAATAATTACTTTCCTAATAATCTTTTTCACTTGTCTTTCATAGCATGTGATAGAAAATATAAGCAAGATCCAAGTTTGCAAAGAAACAAATGATTTGATTTGACGTCAATAAACTGTAATGGTATTTATCTAAAACCAAATAAATTCAGTTTATTAATAATTTAATATCTTTTCAATATAAAATTAATTATTACAGCGATCACAATCTTTATACAGAGCAATTAAATTGCGATCGCCATCGAACAGTCATCATAAATCGAAGCGAAATTATTTAACACCAGTTTTAATAGATATCTTAATTCATTTCTCGTGTACCACACTTTATAGCTTAGATTCTAGATCATCTTGTAGATTTTATGGGCGACTCACAGATTTTCTATTAAAGGGTCTACGCGCACTGTTAAGATCGGATCATTTATTATAGCTATAAACTCTTTGACATCTAACTACTGGATTATAGTAAATTAAACTGAATTATTTATTTACATCTGGCTAGTGTGAATTTCTCTTGAGATTGCTTATGTTGAGGACAGATAATAAAATTGTGTCTATCAACGCACATTTCAATAACTGAACCGATTGGGCTGAAATTTTGCAGAGAAGTAGTTATTATGACGTAAGCATCCGCTAAGAAAGGATATAGGGAAATTCCCACTAAAAAGGGAAAAAACACATGAATGCGAGTTACAGCGTTTTGATAGATTATTCAAAATATCAACAAGGATTCATATTTTGGTCTAGGCTATTTAGAAGGGGATCAGTGATCGTAAAATGCTACTAAGATCAGACAGTCACAAGCCGAAGGTCCAAATCTATCCTGGCAAAATTAAATTAGACGTGAAATCTAGAATGAAACGAGGATGGCTAAACAGTGAAAACTGAAACTGGAGAAAATTCAGATTCGACCCTATAAACATGTTCTGTTAGACCCTCATTAAAAGCATCCGCAACCGTCAATACACCAATAGTCAAAACAAGAGCCTTGCTAAAACTGTGCCATTTATTCGGACCAGCTTTTTTGGAGTACGACAGAAAAGAAAACTTAATAATCAAATCACACGCTGACCCAAACATGATGATTCAAATGAATCATGTCCTCATTTTTGATATTTCTGGTTACGCCCATCCGCTAGAAGCCGAAGTTGATCCAAGTACTTAAAACCACGCGGCTAATCCTTTCATCGCTGGAGTTAACATTCGCAGTATAGTGCGCAGGGACAACCATAAATTGTAATGAGTTTCAACGCCACGCCGCTCGTATAAGGCCCTTTGGAGCGGTGTCAGCTACGTGCTCGTCCGGCATTGTTAGGGCTGTTTTGTACACATGGATATGCTCTATATCATTGGTAGGTATTCGTTACATACAAAAATACAAATCTTTCCTCTTTATAATATTAGTGTAGAAGTGTAGATGTACTCCTCTGTTTTTGAGACTTTGTTTGAGACTAATGGAATGAGTTCCATGAAAGTCTCTCAAGGGGGCGTTATCGCCTACTTTGAGCTCTTTAACAACATCTACAGGCTTCAATGGTTATCTTTGCCTCATATTTGCTCTACTTCAATTGATATGCTCTCGATTAAGCAAATGATTACTTATCGATTGATTTTTCCCAGAAAAATGCTATTCATTTCTCGTAGTTAAAATAATTTAGTAATGGAATGTAACTAATGAAAATCACACCGTAAAGTCTAAAACAAGACATTATTAAAGTCAAAATTACAACTATCGCAACCCAAAGAAGAAACGCAAGCGCATGATGTGATTAAATGTTTTTCAGAGTAAGATTCAATTTATTGTAAGAAAAAAACAATCCCACTTCAATTTCAGGAATATCTTGCAAAATATTACATCTTACAGTGGAATACAAACTCTTCACTTCGCTACTGAATAAACTCGTATAGATCAATAGATCTATGTTTATAATTTATTATATTCATAAGTACGTCCTTATCGTATTGTAAATGTAATATTTTACAAAGATTACTACTTGAATTTAGAAAATTGGTCGTCATTTTCATGTATTTCATAAAAGTAGTTGGTAGGTGAAATATAAAAAATACACTAAAGCTACTCGAAAGAATTCAATTTTTTAATTTTTTGGTAACAAAATGCCAAAACTGATATTCTATATTATTATAAGTATACAAAATTGAGCTTCAGTCCTGTGTGCAATTCATTTTAATCGAGCATGACTGTCGTGACAGACAGACAAACTAACAAAAAAGGATCATGCTATGAACACTCAGAATTCTATTTTTTATTTACGGAATAAACTGAGTCATCTAACGGTTATTCGGGTAACAATCTTATTGAAATATTGCAACGCTAATCTAAAATAATATACTTTTTTTATAGGTACCTATACCATAGTGCAACTCGTGCAACAAAGACGGCGAAGAAATAAAAGATAGAAGAAAGAAATCAGAATTAGTTTGAGAAATTTTACATTTGGAAAACCTTGGGTTCTGTAGAGAAGCTACGTGAGCAGCAGTAGTGTTCACTGCTAGATGGATGGATGAAACACGAGATTAACAGGTGCAACATTTCTGTAATTCTACGTATATTACACATTACATATTATCCTTACATAATTATAAAACAAAGTCCTCCGTGGCGTCTGTCTGTCCCTATATATGCTTAGATCTTTAAAACTACGTAACGGATTTTGATGCGGTTTTTTTTAATAGATAGAGTGATTCAAGAGGAAGGTTTATATGTATAATACATGACCACGCGGGCGAAGCCGCTGGCGGAAAGCTAGTTTAAAATAAAAGGTTGATGAGCATAGATGAGGTGAAAATTGTGTGGCAAAATCGTAGCAAGTGTAAATTTATAGTCTCGAACTAACACAAAGGGAAACTATGTAATATTAACCGCCGAAATACTTCAAACATTTCCTAAGGTATTCTATATCCGAATTTTATCTGCATCTAGATCTTCTAGGTACCTATAATGGTTTGACTTAGCAATGTTGCAAAAGTATTTTTTATATTATGCACCTGCATAACTTTTACGACTAATAAAATGGCTACATATTATTATTTTTCTTTACTATCCTCATTTTGCAGATGTCCTAAGCCACAAAATATATTCTGTGGCGTTTACTAAAGTAAGTACTTTTGGCACATGTCACTTAACCGTTGGTCGTGTCACTTTTGCATCGACAATCGCTACATTTGCACACAGCATTCCAATAAGCACAACCAGACAACCTAACCAAACTATATATATTATTTCAGACGCGTATTTTGGTACTATGTTCATTCACAGTAAAACTTTATTTATGTTTTCTAATTTTTATTGCTCTTCTCCGTCGACTACTTAATGACTTGACGCCTCTGTCTACAAATTTAATCTGTGCGGTCCCGAAAATAGTTGCAGAGTTGGATTTGGGGAATAATAAAGTTCGAATTAAGTATGGAGCGGTCGTAAATGCATGTTTGGTAATGTTTGGTTAGCGTATTCACACCACGATGGAGGAAGCGAAGAATAAAACCGGCAGCTCGGAATATAAAGCCGGACAATAAAAATTGTAGGTGAAACCTATTTATTTACATTATAAATTTATTTTTACACATTGATTGGTAGTCATTTTCGGGATTTATAGGC
This sequence comes from Acronicta psi, assembly GCA_946251955.1. Lineage (NCBI taxonomy): Eukaryota > Metazoa > Arthropoda > Insecta > Lepidoptera > Noctuidae > Acronicta > Acronicta psi. Next base: position 5,685,054 of record OX276493.1, on the reverse strand, counting down.
GGTGGAACTAGCCGCTTTATTGCTTTCTTTACGGTCTGTTTTTTAGAAACTATAAATTTTAGTTCCTTTTTTTTTCTAAACGGGAAACGAATTTTAATCCATTTAAAGCAAACTTTGGTTATGGCTTCGACATGTGTAGCAGGATTTGATATGACACGTAATTTTCATGACATTTATATGACCGATAAAAGTTTTTGACAGTTTTGATGGTTGTTTTATACTTTATTCTTAGAAAATAGTATCATTTGGAGTTATTTGTTTTTGATCGCTCATTTTTACACGTAACAACGAATTAGCTATTACTAACATTCGATGTTGAAGCCAAGTTATAAAACTAGAATACCTATTGATTGCTTATAACGACATGGAATAGGAACTGCTTTTCAAGTTTCTTTTACAATATAAATAAAATATAGTGTCTTTAGATAAAATAACTTTCTAAGAGTGAAGAGTGCAGTTGTTGGACGCAATAGTGGCAAAAAGAGAGAGAGAGAGGTGCTCTTTTTGGAAATATATGGGGGAGGCTTTTGGTCATCAGTGAATGAGTGGACCTATAGTTGCTATAGGTAATGGTGACGATAACGATGAACGAGTAGTTCAGAGCATTCGTTACAAAGAGTACTTAAGTCACTTTCTGTATATCAATTTTCATATCAACATCAGTACCTTGAATTGAAAAGCATCAGCATAATATTTTGCTTCCCACTTTGTCCTTCAAAGTGAAGACAAAATTATTACAAGAGAACGGAAAGCGTCGTATTTTGAGAACAAATAAATAACTGATATAAATGTTTTATCGCGGCTATATAGACGCGAATCAATAAAAATCACGCACTTGGCCGTGATCCATCATCGTATAGTGGAATAAGATTATGAAGTACCTACTATTAACAATTAAGGTGAAGACCAATATAGAACTTAAATGAAATTTCATGTGTTTAAGGGTTTTTCATAAATTCTTAGTCACGAACCACGTGCCATAGCGTAAAAGCCAATATCTTAGTCACTACGTCATTTGTGATAGGATAACTGCTGTTGAAAGAAAAGTAGAATAAAATAAGAAATAAAATTGTGAAAAGCTATGGATTTATTAAAAAAAAACTGTGACAAATTGGATTTGTGTTCGGTTGACGGCTTGGGACCGTGACTTATTATAAGGGACCTAAACATACCAGCGAAATCTCACCTCTGCGCATACCTTTGGGGAAATTATAATTGGATTTGCATGCTCTAGAACCGAAGTCTATCTACATATACTATAGTGACTATTAAAGAAATTTTGAACAACACTAAGAATGTACTTGCTAGACCAGTTAAAACAAAAACAATGCTTCTACTCAAAACTTATAACAATATTGACAAACGTAACAAATGTAATATTTCAAAATATTTAACTGACAATACAGTAAAATATGTTGTATGAGTTGTGACTGTAATTCTAATTACTGGAAACAATGCTGGCTTGAATGGACAGCATGTCAAATCAAACAACCAGAGAGGTGACCGAACGGGGTGTCAAAGACAAACTCTTAAGAATAATACTGGAAAATTTACTTTCGTAATATTAGCAGCAAAATGAATACTTTGGGACCTCTACCTCTCCTCTCTCTCTCCGCTTTGGACATCTATAAAAAAGTAGGTAAAGATACTGTGTGTTTGCTTGTCTTTTACTTCTAAGCCGATGAACAGCTTTCGATATTATTTGGCTAGGAGATAGATTGTATCCTCATAAATTTGTTAAGGTTTTGAGCATGAGTGTGGATGGATAAAAGGGAAGAGGAAGACCACAAAAGAGTTGAATGACGAGATGACGGCTAATAGAGATGTATGGAAGAAAATGACATATTGAGCCGACCAAGTAAATTTAGAAAAGGTCAAGAGGATGAGGATGGTGATGATGAGATAGATTGTGTCCTGAGAAAAGACATGGCTATACCTTCTGTCTCAAAAAGTTTTTGGGGTACTACGGGCAACAGTTCATTTTTAAGTATAATTCTAATACTTCATCAACACCATATCAGCTAAAATGTAACCATTGCTGAAGAAAGGCCTCCCACATAGACTTCTATATGAACCGGTCGTATACCACCTGCATCTACCAATGTGAATTTACAGCTGAAACAAACAAGTGCTTCGAAAACTTCTCCATATTGCTATCAGATGGAGTATTCCTCAGAAACTGACTGCATGGGAACGTTTGGATGGAAATGTCGATTCCCATTTAAGTAAAAGTCAGCTGGTCAAGCGCCATACAGGCGCCGCTTTTGTGCCAGTTTCATTCGAATCTAGGCTAAACAAGTCCTAGATTTTCACCACGAAGTTCCACGCAAGCAAATAAATCAGTGATTCAATGAGTGAAGTTGGTAGGAGAAAATTTACGACTTAACGGAAAACTGATTACATGCAAGCAATGTCTGAAGGTGTCACAATGAATAACTCGTTACTCCTTAAACATACCGATGTTAGTTGAAGGACTAGATTTATAGCCTTTGGAATAATTACATATAAAATACACTGGAGAGCTTGAAACTCCAAAGTTAATTATTATAAAAAGACACTTAAAACTCAACTTCCAAAGGAAACACTGCTACAAGGTTCTAATGTTCTCCGAAAACCCTAGGAATAGGTTACTTCAAGGCAAGTGTGCTACATCGTCGACCGCAGAGGGTAGTAGTCAAACGAAAGCCTATTAAACAAATAAAAATACCGGCAGGTGCTGAGAAATTGTCTACTTCTTATGGGTTCTTTAACCCAAATAATAATGGGTATTTTCTTTAATAGCAGAATAAATACAAAGAAGAAATATCCACCAGTATCACACTGGCACCAACGCTCAAGCCCGGCCATACTGCAGACCTGCTACCGGCAGGGACATACTGCACACCAGCGTCGCTCCCGGAAGCGGTCAAGTTAACTTGATATAACATAGTGAAATTATGATATGATAAGTTAGTTGATACAATAATAAAGGATGTATGTAAATGTATACGCAAACCAAATAAGTAGCTTTCATTGACGGAAAAATAAGCACGTAACACAAATTAACCCCACTACAACCCGCACATTACAATTATTACGACACACGTATAGCATCAACAATGAATCAACTCGATTTGTAAACCGAAAAAGATCGATGTTTTGAATCGAAAATCTGTTCGCATACCGAGACGACAGGCGACACAGTGGCGATAAATTCATTTTTTCATTGTGTTAGCGTGTGTCGGAATTGCATGCAATGTGTGTTACGTAGATAATTCAAGCCGGAATAATGCATACGGCTTTATTTTTGCAGCTAGTACGGTTACGGTTGCGGTCAAAGTATGGACGTATATTTTACAAATATTTTTTGGTTCAAAAATCATCATATAATATATCGTCACTCAAGATGTTTTTTTTTTTAATTTCTTCTGTCGTCACAATTACGAATACAACAAAAAAAATAACAGCCAAATCGGCCGAGCCGTTGTCAAGTGATGATCTTTCATATACTTATGCAGCAATTACTTTTTTTTTAAAGACTAGCTTTCCGCCAGCGGCTTTCCCCGCGTGGTCTGGGTACCTCTTACAAATTATAAGCCTATGTCACCCGGGGATAGTGTAGCTTCCCAACGGTCAAAGAATTTTTCAAATCGGTCCAGTAGTTTCGGAGCCTATTCAATTCAAACAAACAATCAAATCTTTCCTCTTTATAATATTACTTAGTATAGATATACTGCGCCGTGAAAAAAGATATTTGTTAGTAGCTGATATTCTAATTAACCCCGGTAATAGCTCATAGTGTAGTTCAACGGGTCAGGATTTGAACTTCTGACTAGTTAGAGATAATTTGACGACGTCTGTGGTCTAATGTTTCGAGTGTCGGACTGTTTATCACGAGGTCGTAGGTTCGATTCCCACATGACAAGTGATGAACACAATGATCTGAATGTTTCTTAATAATACTTAACTAACTATTATATTGTTGTGTACAATGTCGCTATTTGTAATGTGAAAGTTCTTGAAACGTAACATACTATTTTCCGACTTGTAGGGACTTGTAGGGCTCGCGGTGGCTTAGCGGTCATAGCGTCTGGTGTATTGAACGCAGATTCGAGTCCACCGAATCTGCGTCTCATGGTTCAATACACCAGTCCACCAGACCGAGTAGATTTTTTCCTTCATTCAAAATATGAAATATGTTACTTAGCATGGAAAATGCTTAAGAATACTTAAAGATTCTATTACGCTTGTATCCTCGGGTTAGGCAGACACATGGATATCTACTGTTCGCTAGTTTTTTGTGATAACATGTATTGTTATAGAGGGCGAGTCTATTGTCATGAAAGGTTACAAATACATTCTCCTACTCAACCATTACTGTGCCAAAAACCTTTATGCCAAAACCAACCTTATTTCAATATTGTTTGGTTTAATAACTACAAGTAGTAGGTATATAACTGCCCACATCCTAAGACGACGGTGGCCTGCGGCATAGGCATAGAAAAAACAATATATATATAAAAAATATCAACACCATTTTATTCACGTTCACACAAATCGATACATATTTGATCTCCATTACTCGCTCAGAACACTTGCGCCTAACAGAAAACCGCACAACACAAATTACGATGCGCGTGCGCATGCTTAGGTTTGTGGTTACACTTAACTTTTTTATTTCACGTTCTAACTGAGTGTGAAAAGTTTCAACCGCAAAGTGTAGCGATGACAATAGAGAAAGAATATAATGTATTTTTTTTAACTCTGTTTCTTCTTTGTGAGGAGTTCTGAGGGGCTCGTGGCAAGTTAGAATCGCTTGTCGCGGTCAGTTTATTGATAGGTGACCATTCTTAACACATCAAGATCCCTCCATGCCCCGTAGAGTGAGCTATCATCAACACAGTAATCATGAATTGCCAACCTTTAAAGTATGCTTTTACAATCTGGGCTTCTTTTACATTATTACATATACCTAACCTAGGGCCTGTTTTGCTACCTCTAGATAGCCGCAAAACTAATATTTTTTCTCATCCCCTAGTAAGCATAAAAAAGTACGACTAGAGTTTTAACCAGCGTAATACAGGGTATTTTTCCAATAAGTGTACCTTCGGTACATCATTTGGGCAGATTTTGATGACCTTGATGACCTCCTTTGTATTAATTTATCTGCCAGCTAATTTAACGGGAACTTATCAGTAAGCTGCGAAACAGGCCCTACGTAGGAAGAAAATTGAATGACGAACTCAATAATAAAGTATTTATTTAATTATTTAATGTTACAATAAGTAATGTTTGTCCTCCAACCAAGATACGCTAAGATATATGACTGTAAACTCCAACAGTAATTGAATAAAATAATAAATTAACTTGTATAAAAATAAAAATATAAGGCCGCAGCGATAAGGATAAACAGTCAACAGTAGTCTCGAAGCGCATGCGGCCTCCATGTCAAAGGTCCCAGGTTCATATCTTGATCAAGTCACGCACCATTAACTACTGAGTAGTCTAAGTAACTACCGACACCGTTTATCACAACGATAATTACGTTGATAACGTGGTAATGTTATTTTATTATACTTTATCAACTCGTAAGTAGTAACTCTTGTAAAGCTACGCTCAAGGTACTAAGTCCGATGCCCAGTAGTTCAAGCACTAGTACGTCAACCATGAGTTCTATCGAATGGCTTTCGATAGGTTTTTTACGCATCGAAACGCTGTAAACTCATAGCAGATTTTAGTTCCTTACGTAACCGCTAGAGACGCTGCGAGGGTTTTCCATACAAATATTTTACCGCGTCGCTAGCGAGTCTAAAGAGAAAAACTCATGGTCGAGGCACAGTTACTGTAATAATAGAATAGTCTACGTAATCGTATCGAAATCAAATTATTTTTTATGGAATACTAATAAGCGCTGCGGCGGATGCCAAGAGAACTAAAAAAATGCTAGCATAGGTTTTTGAAGTTGAGTATTCGAATAGTTATAGTTAAGTATTCAAGTAGTTAGCTACGGATTTGTATGAAAAACTATAGCATGAGTTCGTTTCTGACGAATAGTATAGTTAAAGTATCGTGAAACTCGAATGCTGTACGTCAACCATGAGTTCTATCGAATGGCTTTCGAACGGTTTTTTACGCATCGAAACGCTATAATCTCATAGCAGATTTTAGTTCCTTACGTAACCTCTAGAGCTGCGAGGGTTTTTCATACAAATATTTTACGGCGTCGCTAGCGAGTCTAGTGAGAAAAACTCATGGTCGAGGCACTGGTTATCGTTAACGAATAGTAAGATTTTTCGTTAACTACTTTATTACTATAGTGAGTCATGCTTGAGCTACTTGTCTCTGGTGGTTCTCTGTAGCAGTTTTTAGTTTGTACCGCTCACTCTCTTTGCCGTATCACTCGTAAAATGTGTATCTAACTTGTTTCCAACTGTGTTTCTGACACTATAAGAGCTTTGTGTATTTAGTGACAAATCCCCGTGTACATACATATTCAATATACAAACACATGTGACATTCGAGTTCAGAGATTAAATACATAAAAAAGAGACACGTGTAACGAGACTTAAGCTGTGTACAGACGACGCGCGGCAAACCGTTGGATATCGCGTCAAGTGTACACGCTCGAGGCAGTTTGAACGCCACCATAGTCGAATTGCTGCGATGCAATTAAAATTATCAGTCTCAGGGACAAAAGCAAAGAAATGATCGTTGATTTGCCGCTATTCATTACACTGCATAATATTTTTAACTAATGGGTTGACTGACTTTGCAAGGCAGTCGGTTACCCAAGGGCTTCTTTTTTAAACGTTGCTCCACGGTTCCATTTTCTCGTGTCTTAACAAATAATAAATAAGTAACAAACACAATTTTTTCACATAAACTATACATCCAGGGGGGGTAGACAAGTTGCATTTTGACATTCGAATCGACAAACAAAATGTATGTAAATGACATTAGTGACAGCCCAATTTGTCGAAAGCTTGTGTCATTTCCATACATTTTGTTTGTCGATTCGAATGTCAAAATGCAACTTGTCTAGCCCCCCTGGCCCGGGACAGGTACAATTATAAACATATTCATTCTATGCATAGAGCCGATCTCTTAGCCACTACGCCAAAAGTGCCGTCTTTATTTAAATGATTCTCATTTGTGAGACTAATCTGCCGCGAATAAATATGTGACGCGCGGCAACCGCGCATAGTGGAGACGTAGCTTTACAATATCATCCGACAGCGACAAATGCCTACACAATGTAACATTCATGGAACATTGCTGAGCTAACGTCAAATTTTATAAAATAATCCAATAAAATATAAGCTATAAGTTATTTTACAAATGAGTCGACGTTTACACGGTAAAATGTAATACAAAAAGTATGTAAATAGTTAAAAAGCACAATAAATTGAGTGTCACCGGCGGTTTTTATCTCGTTTCTAAGAAATGGTTCTAGCGGTTGCGCGCGCGCATACCGAGCTCGCTCCTACCTGATTAAGGGGTGGTGTGCACCGAATACAGAGGTTTCGTTAACACCGATGATCATGGAACTGTTGACTGTTCCTATGCCCTTTATTAAAGTTTGAATAAGATATTGAAACTGCAAGCTTCTACAAAAATGTTGTATGTGAAATTTAGAAAGAAGGTTTTATTATAATTATGTTTATGGTAACCTAGGTATTCGCAGATCGCCTCGTTCGTCTAGTAGTCAAACTCGACTGTTATGCTAAATATCTGGTTCGATTCCCGGTTAAGCAAAGATTTGTCTTTCTGTGAAATTCCCAGTAGCAGCTTGTGGTCTGGACGTGTGCCAAGTAAAGTTGATAACAATAAGCTCGCCCCAATTACCAAAACCTCGGTGTTTTTTCTGAAGAACATCACTGATTGCCTGCAATTTTGGCCCATAATTGTTACTGCTATAACCAACTTAGAGTTTCATTTATGAACGTCTAATTTTCAGCTATTTCTTCATGAAGCTTCGCCTTAACTGCACATGCGTGTATCTTTATAAGAAAGCATGGCTCAAACCATTTGTTACTGGATTATAATAACACTGCCCAGTACAGTACACATGCTAGACGATTGAATTTTGTTCACATTTTACTTTTCAACTTTGAACACTAGCGATTTAAGCATGTATGTACGATTATGACGAAGTTTTGAAAATTGGTTTGATTGGTAAGTCGATATCAAGGCACTGTTATAAGTCATTGTAAGACAATCGCCATTATGCTTTATAACTTAACTAGCTTTCCGCCAGCGGCTTCGCCCGCGTGGTCTTGATAACCTTTTTAACCCGCTTTTCTGTTGAAATTTTTCCTGAATTTTCTTTGCTATAAATCTCACGGAGCCCGAGACCTTTCCAACGAATGCAAAACCGTGGAAATCGGTTCGTGCGTTCTGGAGTTCGATTTTCCTTCCTGACGCTATCGTCAGGAAGGAAAACCCGACTTATTTTTATATAGTAGACTAAGGTTAATTTTGAATCAATGGAAAAATTGGTCAACTTCATTTATTACGAATTTATTACGAAATGTTTCTTTTTTATTATTTATTAACGAAATATTTTATTCGGTCGCAATAAATTATTCCTTCATTAAAAATAACTTGTAATCTTAGCATGGAAAATGCTTAAAAATACAAAAGGTTAAATTTTATTAATTTTTAAACGTAACATGATTTCTCCGAAGAAAACTTGGAACAGAAAAATAATTTGCTTCGGGCCAAGATAGTAATTATCATATTTTATACCTTCAGTACCTACAATAGTTTTTCTCTCATACAATAATTCTCAGCATGCTATTCAATAGTAAAAAAACGTTGCGTACCACGGTAGTACAGATCGATTATACTCCAAAGGAAATGACTTAGACAAAAACTGGCATTACTGGCAACAAACGTAAACAAAATGTGCTGCATCCGTTTCATGGCAATGACCGCCAAATGCCATGTCTATGGCACCTTGGCGCCAACGTTGGACAGTTGATAATTTGTTTGTAGATAGCTGCATTGCAGTGCAGTGGCCGAATGATTAACTTATTATCTGGAGGCCGCATGTTTGATGGTCATATAAATAAAATATCCTGGGACATTTTTACACAGCATCATCTAGTCCCAAACTAAGCAGAGCTTTTACTATGGGTACTAGACAATTGATATAATACTTATATACTTTTTTTTTTGTAAACACATACTTATAATACATAGAAAACACCCAGACAAACACAAACACTTAAGTAATAAAACAAATATTTTTTGTTGTGGATAGGTACGGAATCAGTTATATCATCATTAGTGAGTTACATACTCTCGCGCTTTTATTCCTCGTAGGGTTAGGCAGACATTTAGATACTGCTACAAATCACCAGTATGTTTTAATTTAAGTGCCGTGTGCCTATTGCAGTTAACCGGGCGCAAATCCAAACTCCGAGAATGTTACTGCTACTGAGAATTTACACAGTAAAACTCAATAAAACTGCCCGACTTGGGTATAGAACCCAGGACGCTTACGACCACCAGCCTGTTAAGGTAGTTAATAATTATAGATGTAGCCTTTATCTACAAACAGTACATAAACTGTAATGTTTCCAATAATCGTATTAAATGAACTCATTCTAAATATAGCGCAGACATGTATATTACAATGTTTGGACAAGTCTGCGCAAGCGCACAGACGTGTAAATAAACACTGTGACTTATTCGATCAACATGTCGGCCTCCATTATCTATCTTCTTGCTTTCATTTGTTTCAATGAATTAAGATGTCTTTCTCTTCTTTATTCCAGAAGAAAACAACACCACTCTTTTTTGGGATGCGGAAAGTCGGGGTGGCGAGAATTGTACGAACTACAAACCTTGCCTTTTCTTATCATATTATAGTCTCAGGCTTTAAGGGTTTCCCTATGTGTGACGATTGTGAGTTAGACGGCTTGGTCTGGTCGTGGAAGGTCGCAGGGGTCTCAATTAAAGACGATGTAGCGTAATAAATGTCCCGTTTATTCACTAATACCCCGTGATGACAACCTTCCGTTTAGGCCAGTGCGCAGTAACTGGTCCTCCGTTCATTCGTCTAGCATGCGTACGATTTTGCTTATCTAGCACTCTGTCTTTCGCGCTTACATTGTGTCCCTACAGGCTTATAGTTGAATGATGAGTTGACAGCTAATAGAGATGTATGGAAGAAAAAGACATACTGCGCCGACCCCAAGTGAATAGGGATAAGGACAAGATGATGATGATGATTATTATAGTCACGGGTTTCATGACATGACGGGCTACATTCTTCCTCCCAGCGTTTCCCCAACCGGAGTCAGCTTCCAGTTCAACCATAAACAAATACTTACCATAGAAAAGTAATTGTCCGATTTTTCGCATAATTAAGTTGCAGAAATTAGCGAGCTTAAAATATTCTTATGGAAGCCCGTAGTAGATCCTCACCAATTTTATTATGTGAATCATGATCTTATCAAAGTCATCATCAAAAGTAGCCTTTTTATCATAGCGGAAGACAGTCGATTTTTATAAAATACTTATTACTTACAGATTATGTTGTTTCTGTTATGTGTTCGTTCGTGGCTTGCAAAAAAACCTAATAAAACTTTAGCTTAACCGAGTATAAACACCTTAAATGGAAATCTAAACTGCATAATAGTTTCAATTTCCTGGGCTATCAATGTATTGTAAACTACAACACCCACAGGCCGTGTATTGCCCCTGAGTACATTCAACCCTAAATAATACACAGAAACAGTAGTGCTGCCCTTTATTCGCTCATTGTTTTCGCAAAACCAACTAAGTGTAATGAATTTCTCTAAAGCCCGTACCAATACGTATTTTTGCTTACACAACTGCTTACCTTACAATGTATGATGGCGTGTAAGTCACGCGCAAGATGCTTTATCGCCGTGTTTACTAAATTAAAGTCTGCTTTTAATACTTTTTGTGGACTTAAACAGGTCGGCCTCAACTTTCTTTTATAGTTGGAGAATGTAAACAAAGATTTATAATAACATGGAAACAAGTATGGGCGCTATTTTTGCTTTAGAATATGGAGAATTGAGTATTGGTTTCAATGTTGTGTTTTGTAAATATGCTGAATAATAGGTACAGGATTTAAAAACTATAAAAATTGAGGATTTGCTATGTTTAAATAAATAAATAGGCACTAACTTTTTGGCTGCCAAGTTGGATGTACGAGACAAAAAAAACCTAAACTCAAATTTTATAATAAAAAAAAATAAAAAAGTATGTTTTAACGTTTGTAAATGACACAAAAAATTATTTCCGCGAAAGTTATGATCTCTTTATTATAACTTGATTGATTTATTCTTATCTGTCCGTTCTCTTTATACGGTGTTAACTGTCCCTTAAACTTTTGGTAGCTTAAAGTAAAGATGTAATCCCGTTTTTATACTTTGGGTAAAACAAATTAAGTTATGTTAGTGAATGTTACTACCGCATACTTTGTTGAAACCTGCGGTTTACACAATTTTGTTTTAAATAAAAATGTTTAGGGAAACAAAATGGTCGCATAGGTAAATCTAGTGGTCACAAGCGCAGCTGCTAACTGTGATGTGTTGGGCTCGATTTCCAGGTCGAGCAGTGCTATTAGGATTCTTACTGTAATAACGAAATCATTCCCCACGAAACCATAATGTAACAATTTATACACTGTGACGAAACCAACAAATATTCTAAATAACTAATAACTTATTTAGCATTGATTTTTAACCCCCGACGCAAAACCGACGGGGTGTTATTATTTGAGCAGAAATAGATATTTTAATTTCTTATGTCCAAATCCGGTACCACACCAAAAATACATAAAAAATACGACAAATAAGTATGCATATTACGATGACTACAAGGCTCAGAGCAGGTGACTTCATACTATGCAAATACCTACGGAGGGCATTTGTAACCTCAATGGTATCGAATTAATAAAATTATCAGGTCTACAAAGTAGTTTATAATTGATACGGACTCCAGGGGCTCTTGTTTATGTCATTTTGTTTTGCTGTGAGTGAAGTTAAGTACACGTTAGCTCTTAGGTCAAACTTAGCTGGACCTGGGAATTCAAGACCTCACGCTTCGAGCCCCGCTTGAGGTCACTAGACTAATAGTAATAAGGCAGTTTTAAATTATTAATAAGTAATTAAGTTACTATCACAGTGATAATAAAATGTTATATTATAACTTTTATCGTAATCGATGATCGCTTTAAACGACTATTTTATTGCAAAAGATAGGAATTCTTTGTATAGTTTTACTCTAGATCCATTAAAATGCAAGATTTTTTTGCCCTGAGGTATAAAACTGATAGTTTTAAAAAGCACTTGTGGTATTGATAAAACGACACTATTAAACAAAGATGCCAGATACGGACGTTCAAAACAACATTAAATTAAAAAAATATTTGTAAAAAAATTATTATCTCGTAAAGTGTAAAAACTGTGCAGGTGCCTTGGCCCTAATTGTAATAGCGTTATAATAAACGGTTTCGTTGCTAACAGGGCCAGCGATAAATTAAAAAGGGTTTAAAACAACCTGATAGGCTCGTGCTAAAATAATAGGTCATTTTATTCACGAACACTTAGGTTACGTAAAATTATTTTACGTGACTTACTAAATAAAAAGAAAATTAATTGGCTAAAGTTAAGGTCACTTATGTTAAATGTTAATAAAAATAATAAATTAGTATTCATGCTAACTAGCCCTATGATGTATTTATTGCTTATATTGCATGTTTTTAGACCATCAGTGCTAAAATAATAAGACTTATGAAATATTAAGTTATTTATTTATTAGTTTACTAAACGAAAAGCATTTTGTCATAATTTTATAATTTTTTTTTATTAAATAATGTCGGAAACTGTGTTTTTTTTGTGACAAAATGATATTTATAAATAAATGAGTGCTTATTTATAACAAAATTTACAAAAAAAAAACCGAGAAGTTCGAAAAAATTACTACAAAAAACAGCACTAATTTAATTTCAATTAAAAGCACCGAAAATGGATTTTATAATTGTTAATTTCCATTTGTACAATCATATTAAGTTCACGTTTAACCGACTAGTGTTAATTGTACCAACTAAGGACACGTCCACTAAGATGTAATTAAAACACCATTACGCACAAAAAAAAGAAAAACTCAACTCACCACTTGAAATTACTCGTAGCTAGTTGAACATCTGCAAACAAAAGTAATGAATTTATAATCGTTCGTCCCATTTGCACAATAATAAAAACATACATAGCCCTTTTTTCTACAATCATTACAAAAATGGTAAGAATGTTAAGGCCTTGGCATACGGTCATGTATGTAACACCACAGCATGCACGAAAATATCAGAAAATGTACTAAAGCTACGTACAGGATAAAAATGTAATTTAATAAATACTATATTTTTTAAAGATTTCACAAAAGTTTACCACGCGAACATTGAGAAGACAAGTGTGATAGCTTGTGTGAATTGCTCTACCATCATCACATGTAAATTTGGCACACTGTTATTGTGTTTTTTTCGTAATTACATAATGAGAGAGCCAGAGCTGGAACGTTTATTAACCCTAAATAATTTGTTTGTACAAAACATAAATAATTGTACAGGCAACCTTTGGGTAGACTTAAGAGAAAAAGAAAGACTACCTCTCATGACTAAGGATTTCTTCCTTGGCATCAGGCAAAACTAGCTTGCATGTTGAATGTCAGACCTTTCACGTGTGCATGAAATATTAATACACCATGCGTTGAAAAACCGTCTCCCTGGGCCTTAAGCGTATAAAAGTAGTATCACCCCAAACATAGTGATTTTTAATAAATTTGAGTCATTTTTGATTATTCGTACGTGTGGTTAAAATACTTTTTTGGTAAGTAATTTATTGTTTTTACACTGAACACTAATTACTGTATTTATCACTATATTGCATCGGATTGTTCGGGAAATTGTAGCTTTTGATATTAATATCATTATTTACCGACGCATTTAATTATGAAAATAATATACGAAAAAGTACAAAGGTGAATTTTATTCCTATCGACTTTGATTATGTAACAAGTAGGCATCCAAAGCTTATGTAGAACACCTAGGTGGATACTTTGTTTCATATGTAATTTTTATTAAAGAATATTCATGTAGAAAATTTACTTGATGCTTGTACGTAGTACTAAGAAAAACACACATTACAGTAACGCTTATAAAAATATACCTAACAAGTGATTAAAAAGTGACACTATTTCTTAAAAAAATGAACGGCGATCACAAACGTCATCCGCGTTAAAAATTAACGAGCGTACAACGGTCACAATTAAGGGATATTTTTTTACGCTCAATAATAATTATTTGTGAGTTTTTTACTCACAGGGTGTGCACCGGTGAGACAAAAAAGCTCTCACGCGCTCTCATCAACTTGGACCTTTCGATTATTCATGCGCTACGCTGTGGCTGTAGGCCGATATGCTCATAGAGCTGTTGAAACAAACGGTAAAAAGTACAGCCGAAATAATGTAATAAATTTGAAAGATGTGAATGTATGAAAAAAAGAAAAAATATTTATATTAAAACAGTAAGCTTTAACTACTTATACAACTATTTACTAAAAACTTTTAATACAATCAATTTAGTATAGAGTACTGTAATCTCTTATAATATGATGAAATTTTCTGAGATACTTAGTTTTTTTTTAGTTTACCTTTGTTATATTATAATAAAAATAAAAATATTTTGATACTTTTTTAGTAAAAATAAAATAGTAGTACATATTATAGAAAGTAACAGCAAAACTAAATAAAATATCTTTGAAATAAAAATAACGAATAAACCAAAAATATTCCAGGCCAGGTGAATTTAACAACTCTATACACATCCGCGTAATCGAGTGACGGCTGATAGAGTCGGCTGAGATAATGACATCTCCGGTAAAAACACGGACGCTCGGTTATTTATCATCCACTGGCCTCTTTAATTATCCGCTGGGGTCCGTGTGCGCCAGCCTTAACGCGCGGTGTACCACCGGCCTATAAAGCCATCTCACCTTATGAGGGGGTGATTTTTTGACAGTTCCAATTTGTTTTTTTTTAGTTAATAATTTTCTCGTGTTGATAATGATCGCATGGAACGAATGATTATTGTACTTTTTGAATGGTTTTCGGATGTGATGTGGATTTTTGTCGCTGATACTTTTGTAGTGGTGTAATTATGTAGGTATAAGAAATATGCAAGCTTGTTTTATTATTTTCTAAATGTGATGTCTCAATCTGAGGAAGAATTACAATAATTGAAGTCGGCTGGCACAAAAAAACATTATTCGCTTTCTTTTTGTAACTTAAGAGTTAGCACATCTCATAAATACTGAAATAATTATGTTTTTTCAAATGACAACTGTGAAATAAGTTACTCAGTGGGTAGCTTTTATTTAAAACATCTTTTTTTGCTTAGCCTATTTTTCTTGTCTTTAACTCATAATTAGTTTTTTTACAAAATATGTACCTAATCATGTAATTATTTATACCTAAAACTTGGGTCTAACTTACTTAACTTACATTTAAGTTTATGACTGTATCATACAATCATACCATAGTAAAATAAATATAATTTAAAACTATACGTCCTGTCCATAAGTTTCGCCAAACGAATAACAAATTTTCATTTGTATTACTGTCACATTCAGTTACGTTATAAAAACATAATATTCTAATACTATTTATACTAGGCATCATGATAATGATCAAAACTAGACATTATACTAACAGAAAACGGTCTACATTTGCATAAACGGAAAATAAACACATAGTATGCATCAATCATCGCTACTGGAAACACAGTCGACGAAAAAATTTATTTTGCATTTTATTAAACACACTAGCAACATCGCCTATACAATTATATCAATCAAAACGAAATAATTGTAACTCGATACATTTTAAATCGATACACTTAGTTTCTTCGATTAACCTGTTCAATTAAAACGATTTTTTAAATCATTCTATATATCAATTAACCCCGATATGAAATCGATTTTGAGAAACCGGTGTGGGTCATTCAGGGTACTATATCACAGTGACATGGTCGCGAGTGAGTGCGATAAATCTTGCGAGGTTAATTAACTGCCAACACAATGGTTTATAAGTGTTTAAGGATGCATGTACGGGGCGAAGCGCGCGGCTGGAGGGTCGAGTTAGAGCGGGGACATTTTGGAATAGAATATTGAAAACTAATGGTTATGAAATAAGTATCGAATAATTATTTTTTTGAATGTTGACGATGTTGAAGTCTTTTATTTTTCCATAAAATTTCATTTATTTTGATTTTGATAAACAATAAAACCTAAAACCAAATAAAAATAGTCGTTTTTTTGGTACAAAATATATTTTACACGATGGGAAGTATTTCTGGACGTGTATTTCAATATAAAACACATGAAAAAATACGTTAAAGTAGGTAAAGATTGAAACTGAAGCCTTTAGGCTGCGATTCTGAGCCACATTCTGAATTATTTAAGTCTTACTTTAATCATATGCTTAAAATTCGATCAATTCCTTTGAAAATCTTTTAATTTCCGCCCAGGTACACTCGGATAATGAATTAATACAGAATGCAGAAATCCTATCTCAATAATACTCCTAACTTCGTCGTTTCTAACTTGCACCAGACCCCAACTGCCGCGCTAATACATCTGCAGATTAAGATCTTAACAGGAACTTGATACTACCCGCGTTATCCGGCATCATCTAGCGGTAACATCGCGCCTAGACGACAAGGGACCGGCTGGGGGATAAAAAATGCAAATAGTTTAGCTCGGCAAGGCTTGATAAAGATGTGAGTATAATTACGCGGCAGTTGATAGCTCTAACAGCACTATGGTGTGTGTGCCGTGCAAATTAAACACGTGGACATTATGACAAAGTTCATTAAAACTTGAACCTAAGTGACTTTGAATTTAAAAAATATTTTTATTTGTCGCTTTTCAATATTATCGTCCTTGTCTTTTTCGTGTAATACAATGAAAAAAAGAAGAATAATCGTAATAAGTTTGAGTTTTAGAGAATTATTGGAATAAGTTCATTACCACCCATACAATTTTGCTCAATCAAACTGCGACAGCATGATAAATTGCACTAATTGACCGGGATAATTTATCTAAATTAATCTGACAATATTAAGCTAAACACCAATCGCATAGCAAATTACTCAATCATGCCCCTTTATCTAACAAACGCTATCATAACATTAATGCACTAACTTCGCCATATAATTAATCGTATAATTAAAATCCACTACATCACTACTTGTACTTCAATTACAAAACACTAAATCAAGTTCCACCACTAATAAAACCGCAATATGCGCTCAATACACGTACCCACTTTATATTATAAATCTTAACGTTGGACAAGGCAAATATGGCGGGAACCAACTAGCTCTGGCGTTGTCAGCGAACGTATTCGCGCGAGATATCGATGCATACGATCTGACGACCACACGTGACGTTATTCGATAATCGAATGAATTCAATGAATCAATTGCATTCGGAGTGACACTAGCGCGGAATTCTAAATTTTATATTGACATTCTGGGCTCGTTTTTTGTTTTTATGACTAAGGACACTAAATAAACGGCCTAGTTGTCACTGGTCCCTTTGTTCTAATTTTGAATAACGTATGTTTTGTTTTTCCAGGTATGTCTGTTTTGAATGATAACATCGGAAAATAAGTGGATTGAAGTAGGCCAGTAACATGGTAGGTAAATGAATTTGATACTCATGTTAATATTCTAGACCTTACTCTAGAGCCTTAACAGCGAGTTTAATTTTATTTCAACTTTATGTACAATGTACATAGGTAATTTTAAAAACGTTTGTATGCCCAAATGTAACTAACTTCAATGAGTAATATTCCATTTGATTCTTTATCACGCTGTATCATTGTGAAGATTTTTTATCTGAATATGTTCCATAATGGGGTCGGGTTAACAAGTTCTTTTTATAATAGCAACATGATTAAAAGAAAGGCTAACAATCATGCCTAATCAACCTATTGGGTTTCTAAAACCACATCTCATAGCCGTCAAACGGAATAGTGATGGGAATAATATGGATATTCAAACGTCGATGGTATTTCTCATTTCTCAACAAAAGTGGTATCGGTATTGGTAAAAGTGATGGGAAAAATTCTCATGTATCGATAAAATCGTAGGGTATAGCGAAGCGGCCACACGGAGTGCGGTCGTGTACTGGCGTTGCATGCCAGCGATTATTAAGTAGTGTACATTTCAATTGCTCGACGTGTGCTTACTATATTTATTGCACCTTTTCAATGGGTGAATAGAGATAAACACCACGTTGTGCGCAGATTAATGTTGTTTTTGTTCGCCAAGAATAAAAGACTGTGAACAGTCGTTAGTTACAGAGTAATCTGCAATAAAAATCTGTCTTTAGCGGTTCGAGAGTACGCCTTTTTGTTTTGTTTGCACTTAAACTTGAAACATTAATAGTTGCATAAGAATTATTATGCGTAAATGAATGGTTGTAACTTAAGTCATGGTTTTGAGAAATGGATTGCCTTATAAGATTTTATTAAATACCAGTTATCGCTCGCAGTTTCACAGTTTTTTCCGGAGGTTAGCCAGGACAGACAGACGAAAATTTTAATTAATGTTTTTTGTTATATCTACTCGTAAGTACCGTAGACACTTTCTTAAGCATTTAGTAAAGACTGTGTTATTTATTTGTAAGTCATCAAGCCCGTTTGGAGCCATTGATTTTATAAATATAATCGCCTTTAAACTTCATGATTAATAATACTGCAAGATAAAACAGTGTCTGGAACGGATTACCCATATAAAATGCACTCATCAAACAACCTAAGTGACCCTTATTGGCATCGCACGACGAGCGGGACCCATCTCAGAACTTCACTTTAGTGATAACGAATTATCGATTCAGCGAAACTACTTACTTCGCGCGCAGATCCCCATCCCTAATTACAAGGCGCAAAAATAAAAACGTAAGCACCAAACCAGATTCTAAAATGAGAAATTCGATGGCAACCCTTCAAACAATTTACGGGGCCTGTCATTACTTAAAGTCCAATTGGACCCCCGCGATGGAAACTAGTGTGGGGACATTTTCATCGATAGTTTTTTTTAGTTTTATTTCCTTTATTGAAATTTAAAAGGACTCTCCGCTCAACTTCAAAAAATAATATCGAAAAATAAACGTAGAATGTTTTATGAATTTCGGATTGCAGAATTTTTATTTGTTTGAGAAAGAGTAGCATAATATGAACGTAATTTACCTACCACCTGTGATTGGTGTTAGTGCAATTCATGTGCCGTCTCATAACCCTCAAAACCCAAATCATTCGGTACTGAAAACCTATATCAATCAAATTTTATGTTGCCAGTTAAAAAGCCACCGAATTTCAGATTCGTGTTACGATCACAAAATCATCCCATCCAACGAAATTGCAACACAAGAGCTGTTTAAAAATACACGAAACTGAGCACGTAATTGCGTAATAACTCAGAAACGATCACCGGAGAGATTTCGATTGGAAGGTATCATTATATTGCTACTAAACTTGCCAAGTGTTCACTAAAAGCCAAGAATCTTTGAGTATAAGACGAAAAAACTAGAAGAATAAGGACATTGTGATTGAGAACTAAATAGACAGGACCTTCAACACTTATATCTTAATAAAAAAGTTTATAAATAATTTCAAAGCGCAAGCTGTTCTACTTTTCCACTAACATGGACGCCTGGTTCTAGCTTATTCATGTCAGGTTTTTGCTCTTGGCCCCCAAGTTTCTTTCCTGAGATTCCAAGTGGTATAATGAAGCCATTACCCGCAAGAACAAGCTTGGGCAAACGCAACTCGTATGGTAGGAAAAAAAAAATACCCAAATCGCCCCGAGCAGCACTCGTGCGCCGACATGCTGTCTTGCCAGTATAGAAAAGAATCAAAAAAGTATTATTTAGGACTCGTTTCGCGGTCCTGCTTTCTGATTTTGGGTTTATTTTAGACCACTTAACATATTGACTAGTGTGGGTAACGGTTTTACTACAATTATATACTACAAATCAGATATTAGGAGCGTTATACAGGTAGGTGGGAGGACCAATTTGTGAAAGTGACAGAAATCATTATGTATGGTTATTTTATACCTGTAGTTAGTTACTGCACCGTTAATCGGTCCTAGAGCATGTTGCGTCTGGAAGCCACATGTAGCGTGACAAGACTGGTTTAAAGATAGGAATAGCCGAGTTTACGAGCTACCAATTTCCCTAGCCAGACTTTTACGACCCCAGTTGAAAGGTAAACAACCGGTATACAATATCATCCTTCATTTTCAAATGACTCTTGTAAAATAGTGAGGAGAAAGGTCTCGAGTGAGACGTCAAAAGATTGGAATTTTAATGACGTATTCACCATTCAATTGATAAAGTAAAAATATTAATTAATTACTTCCCAATAAAGAAAAGGCAACTCACTTCGTCATTAGTGTTGGCTTCTATATTAACAAACATAACATGACAGAGCATGTCTGGGTTATATATAATAAGTTATTTCTTAATCATCCAACATCCGTTACAAGGAATGCATAGGCACCCGGGAGAGAGCCATTGTTATTTTAAATATGAATTCTAAGTTATTATAAATATAGTTGCATTTTACTTGATAGGAGGTTGATGGTATTAATAAGTTTGTGATTACATCTATAACAATATGAATATAGTTTATATCATCAAAATTCAAAACTAATTTGTGATTAAATTATTATGCTGCACCTTAAATAAGAGATTAAATGTATTTTCTACAGGTTTATGAACCATATCCCGTTTTAAAAATTCTTACATTTAGCAGTTTTACTCTCCTTGACTTATTTGGTCCTAGGATTTAACTTTATTTTGTCATTGACACTTGATTGTTCTAGCAAGTAGATTGTGAAATAAATATTCTTCAGAAAAAACCATCACAAAGCACTATTCTTTATAATACTTAATAATTCCCATCAACATTGATGCAACAAAAATTACAACCAAACAACTGCATCATAAAAACCTGATTGCATACCAAACCACAATTCAAATTTCAGCTACGTCATCACCAACCCATCACATCATCACAACATGTTAATCCGTGATCATTAACCATGATAAAAGACACGCAGTGATTACCCTACAATGCTTTACAAAAAATGCCTTAATCAATTCATGGGGAACATAAGAAAGCGACAAAATTACGCCCACAGCCCGGCTCGAAGGACCAAAGGGAATAATAAGGCGATTTGTATTAAAAAAAGCCTGGCATGACACTTAATTAAGTCGATTGTCTTTGGGTATGCTTATGTGGTTTCTGGTGATTTTATCTGATGAGAAACGTTAAGAAGGATTTTTGACCTCCCGACCATAGTATTTATTAGTCACAATCAGCTGTATTTAAACTGATTTCGGCGATGCAAATGTATTATAAAGAATGCGTAACTAAGTTTAGCTGAAAAGTATGCAAGTAAGTTTTATTATTCATCTAAATTATTATTTTTCTAATCCAAATCTATGCAAATTCCCTAGTAAAAGGTTTTCATACCATATTAAATAATTTAAAAGAAATAATGATGCAACATAGTTTCCCATTGCAGTTTACTCTTGTCAGGTCTTTGAACTTAATGTATAATAACTGGCAAATGACAAAATGATCGAAACCACTAAGACTTATTCAGTTAAATCAAAGCTCAATAAACAAAAGCTCTTTCAAAGACTCAACTTACGCAACACACACTATGTTAGAGACATAAAACAGAAAAAAAATCGTTTAACATATTTAACATAGCTATTCTTATTCTACCCACGCTCAAGTCTCATTATAACACACTTGAATCCGTTAATTTCGTCACAGAAAGCATAAAAAGATATCTTAATTGAGTTCAAATCTAACGCGATACTCAAATTTCCGTCTGACCGTATCAAAATCACATTAAGACGTCGAAAAAGCCGGGCACATTAAACCAGCACTGGTTTCTGGTATCTCAAGACAGCACTACTAATAACTCAATCCTTACTAAATTATACACGGCCGGGAGAGGCACATCACTATCATTACTGCGCGCGCGTTACGACACGATGCGTCGTTTTAGTCACGATATTTGAATGTTTTTCTGACAATTCTTCTTTTAAAATTGAAATACAGGCTTAAATCTGTAAGTTTTGTTATTTAATGTGATGAAAGTCAGGTATTAATGGGATTCAATGATTACCTCATGGGTAATTTATGTGACAAGTCTATGCATAAATTTCAGTATTTAAATATATAGTACAGTTTCAAGACAACGTAATTTTATGCTAAAAAGTACAAGCTTAGTTAGTTGAGTATTAAATCATGAAATGCGTTTCCAACAGTCTATTAAATGCGTTTAACTATTACTTAAGGTAAGGATGGAAAACTTCGTTAAAATCAAATAACTTGCTTAATGTAAATTACGTGAATTTCTCATACATTTAATTTATATTTCCCATGGCCTGTTTGTAAATCTGTTGTTTGGTCACATATTCTAAAATAATTCTACGAAGAATTGGTATCTTTTAAATTGCGGAAGTCAAACGGTTGATGTATCTTCGAAAGATGTTTTGCGTATGCTAATGATCGTACGGTCCGTTTTAATCTAAATAATGTCCGGATACAATTCGCAGTAAAATAATAGAAATGTAGTGCGTCTGCTTTATTGCCATAAAATAGTAACGAACTAGTTTGAGTAAATGAAAATAATATATCAGTACTTATAATTGTACCCAAAACCAAATTATAGGCTAACA
Organism: Acronicta psi; assembly: GCA_946251955.1. Classification (NCBI taxonomy): domain Eukaryota; kingdom Metazoa; phylum Arthropoda; class Insecta; order Lepidoptera; family Noctuidae; genus Acronicta; species Acronicta psi. Next base: position 5,662,267 of record OX276493.1, on the reverse strand, counting down.
AGATCACGCCTGAATTCCGCGAATACTTAGTAGAGGGTGTACTAATTACACCCATAGTTCACCGGTGTGTTTAGGTCCCTCGTAATAGGGGGCGACCCTATTGCCATCAACCGGGCCCAAATCCAAACTCCGAGCTGCTACTGGGAATTTCCTACAACACTTGGGTCATACCAAACAGCAGTCCCGCTTGGGACTACTAGGCCGTCGAAGCAGTGGGATAACATAAATAAATTAATAATAAATGAGCCTTTATTGCTGTTCATAACTTATTTTTACATTTTTTTAAGAGGTAAGTAAACTAACTTAGGTAAACTATATAATATTCTCGGCATTCGGTTGGTCCCCCCTCTTAACAGCTTGTCTTTCGACAAAGGCCTCCTCTAAGGCTTTCCATTTGTTTCGGTCCTTTGGTATACGTAATCATTCTGGGCCTGTTACTTTTGTTAAATCGTCTTCGATCGGGATAACATACACGTGTATTAAATGAAGGGTTAAGGAGAGGTGTACCGCTGTTACACCCACAGTTTGCCGGTACGCTTAGGTCCCACATAATAGAGGACGAGCTTATTGCCATCCCGCCTACTGTTCGATAAAAAAATCAACTTATCGTTAATGAGTACCGCACTATTGCACATCGCGTGTCTTTCAGGTACTCCTCACGTAATAAAAACAATATTATGCATTGTTTTGTTGCGGCCGATGTACCACGCCCCGGCCATTACTTTGAAAACGCCTGGCCATTCTAGTTTATCGATAAATGTTAGGTGCTGCACTATTTCTTGAGACCGAAAAGGAAATCTTCGTTTAAATTCTTTTTTGGTAAGTCTTATAGACTTTTAGCTTTCTCTCTTTAAGTTTTACTGTCTTTGTGGATTCAGCTTATGATGGTTTCTTAGGTAAGTAAATGATGATTTAGTTGGCATCTAACAGGCTTTTGAGATACATTTTTCAGGGTACAGTCTGTTTAAAATACACTAAGTCCTAATATCCACCACAACTCTTTCATTCCCACAAAAAAAAACATTCAAATCAGAAAGTACATAAATACACCCAAACCTTCACAAAAGTATTCCCATAAAAACCCATAAAAGTATCATAGGAGCATGATCGCGATGCGGACGGGACGCAAATGTTGACACACGCATGCGCGTGACGCGTCGTCGCGGCTTACTGCCATCGTCAATATTTACCCTGCTGCATGCGCGCGCGCTCACAGGGCTGGGTAAAAATATGGAATAGGGTGGAATTGCTTTTCCATAGAAATCAAAATTTTACGGGAAATTATTGCTGCTTGAAATAGTCGCTAAATAAAATTATGTAGGTAAGCGAACTACATTTTAAAACATGTTTATGAAATGTTAATGCTGATCAGAAATATTTTTTTAATAATATAATTCTTATTATGAATCTACAGGAAATACTAACATGTATTCTATACTTGAAATTTTGTTGAAGAGCGTTAGCATCATAAATACACACTAAAAAGTAAAAAAAAAGTAAGTAAAACGTGCCAACCCTACACGAAACCAACTGGAAGCTTTTGTAGAGCAAACTTTATGGTGATGGGAATATCATAAATTCACATTACATTGCTACCTTGGAATCCAAATAATTTCCCTGTTATTTGTATATCATCCAATGGATTAATACATAGCGATATGATACGGTGTGTTTGAGAAAATGTAGTTTTTATGCTAGCATTAATTTTGTGGGAGCCCTATTTGTATAGGTGCGCATGAGTTTAACTTGAAACAACATTTGCTTTAGCTTGTCATCTCTGCTGATCATCTTTTACGAATAGATACATAAAGGGACATGTTTAAATAGATGTGAAATTATTAATTCCGGAGTATATGTGGTAAACTAAGATAACCAAACAGTGAAATTTGATGGTTCTACTTGAATTCTTCTATAATTATTATTATTCTATGTTCGCGTATAACTCAAACAGATCTCAGACTCTATCAGATACATTTTCTATAAATTCGATTGATCTTTCTGAAGATGTGACACAAAACGCGTAAAATAGGTTTTCTTAAAAAAAAAGTCAATTATGATATTCAAACTTTTTCATCAAAATTATAAATTAACATCGAAGTTAAAATAAATGGCATTTTTTACACATTATCTTGTCCTATCAAAATTACTATACCCGTCAAACAGTTAATGATGATACATTTGATACAACAAATTATATTTGACATTTGAAACAGCAATTTTAACCACGTTTTTAAAGTACTGACTGTCATTAAACAAGCCTTTGAAGAATTCTCCTATTCCGACAACAGCCGTGATCAATAATGGAACACGATGGCATCCCAGAAAGGTCACCCATTCAATTACTAACCTCAATTACCATTGCTTAACCTCAGCCTATCGTAAGGACGTTCAACTTTGGGTACATGTGAAATTTCAAATCCTTCTTAAAATTCTGTCAGCCCTATGCGGTCTAAAACTGGTTAGAACCAATATTTACCACAACCAGAATCCAAAATACCAATAAGCTACTGTACGCTCCCCGGCCTTACTCAGTCAATATTGGATATACTTAAAACATTTTCCAAGAATCAGTTTTAGTGTTACAGTGAGATATTGTAAGTAAACTCCTCTATTTAGATTTAGCTGGTCATAAACCAACATATTCTGAACTCTATCCCTATGTAACAGAGGTTCTAGATAAGGTTCTGGGTACAGTAGATGCATTATCCGGTACACTAATTGATATACAGTTCAAAACTGATGCCTATTTGAGTACTACTATTTACGTGCAGGAAGTTAAAAGGACTACGAATCGGTTTGTGACTGATTGATTTTGTGGTAGTATTATTTCAAAGGGAAATAATGTTGACGCCTTTATGTAATAGTGCCATTCACTGGAAATAACTACGCTGTGTAATCCATCCGTTGCTGTATAAAATTTGTTAGGACTAAAGGATCAAAGTTTGCATGGTCCTGTCGCGCTTGAAATCTGAAATGGAGCTATTCCGAGCTTTATTGAAAATGTTCCAAGATAAAATATTGTTGACATCTTCATAGACATGGATCCTAAAAATCATTACTGTTTGCGAAACTGGGAAGAGAAAGAGCTAACATTGAACAAATCCCTAGTACTTATTTACCAATATCGACACTATCCAGAACTAAGACAAACTTGTAACCCAGTATGTTTGTTATCTTACTAATAAACCTGACAACCTAACATTTCACCTCTCCACCCACTAGAAGTAGATAAAAAGATAGAAGATTAAGAACAAACTTGACACAAATATTTCCTACCATAATTTTCCATCTCAAAGAAAACTCATACATACAAGTCGCTGTAGGAGTGAGAGGCTTGAAAGACAAGGAAGCCAAGTATTCAGTGAAGTAATAAAAACGATTTTACTCATATACCCACACAAAGGTATTAAGGTTTTGGCTTACTTTATTAAATCAGCACATAAGTTACACAGATTTATGATCGAGCAAAATCAAGTACACAGCACTTGCCTAAAACTAATATTAGTTCTAAAATAACGTAGACTTAAAGTAACAAGTAACCAATACGACCACAGTATACTGAAAAATACAGGATCCAAAAAACCAAACGCCGCGTGAAGCAAAAAAATAATAATAAAGGAATCCCTCGTCAATTTCTAAGTACCTTTCTATTCAAATATTTAATACTTATAATTTTCACAAATCCTCGTTTCCCATTGTTGTCCTCTCCATTTAACCTGTCATACACCTTTCATAGGGTTTTATGGGACAATGGGAAGTATTCACCATACCCCAGTGATGAGTAGCGACCACTTGTTCAAACAATTCCTCTATTTGGGATTAAATTTGTTTAATCTGTTGTACTTGTTGAAATGCTCTGTATTACTGCAAATAGTTAGCATGACACTCTAGAGTAGTTGAAAGTAAATTTGAGTTTAGGATTAAGGTCCTCAAAACTCCTTTGCTTAATAAACAGGTAAGAACAACACATTTATGCACAACCATTACTAAGATTGTATTGAAGCTAGACCTGAACTAGGAATTAATAAGGAGGAGAAATTATGAAGAGAGCAAAACTGATCCAGGTATCTTTTCTAATAATGGTCCCTATATTAAAGACGAAGAAAAGGTATGGTCCTTATAACTCTATAAGGACCATACCCTTTCGCTAAACACTAGAACTATTGAACTGAACACGATCCTTGTAAATTACGAGCGAATAAAAATAGGTTTGGATAGTTTTATGTGGTCCACCTGGGCCAAACGAGGCTCGCCAGTTTCTCGCCTCGTTACCGCAGAGCCGAGGGCAGCAGCATTAATTATAGCTTTTGTGTTTATAGCTTATATATTTAATCGTAAAATACAACCCACAGACACCATATTTATGTTAGTTTTTGATTGCGAAGGCTTAATTGCTGATAGGATTCGATTTAGTTTCGGAGTCTAGATTGTCTTTGATTTAGGGATAGTGGATCAGGCTTGAAGTTTATTGCTTGAATTGCTTGATTGGGTAATTCTGTTTTGGACTTAGAAGTAACTTGAATTGGGACTGTTGTAATTTACTTTTTTCTTCTTTTGTTACATCTTGTTCCATAAATTGGCTGCCTTATAGAGATTGTCATTATCAGAATAATATCGCTGTTGTTGTGCAGCTGTTAATATAAACATAATAACTATATTACTAAAGCCCCCAACAACAAGGCTTGTTTTAAGTAAAGAAATCTGTTAGGCTTATACTATAATGTAACTGCTTTATATCTCGTAGAAGTCTTACAATAAATTGTTAATCCATGCAAACCCCATCGAACTGGTCTCTTGTACCATAAACAACTGCAATCTAGCGCCGATCCACTTTACCGTAAACAAACCAATCTATGGCGTTACGTCACAATAGTGTCCGGCCAGGGAATCGAACCGAACGCCCACTCGCATTCCTATCGAAACTGGTTCTGTGAGTTAACTGCTTATTAGTACTTTGTGTTTTACGGGTGTATCCTAGACGTTATATTGTGTTATTAAGATATAATGTGTTTATTGTACGCCGATTTATATTGGTTATAAAATTTGTTTTCTTATATGGTGAATATCGGACTGTGATACCCATATTAGGTTGTATTTCATATCTAGAAAAGGTCTTCTATTGTCTATTTATGATTTATGAAGCTGATATCAATCCGTCAAAAGTTTTGTTTATACTGAAACATGTTATTGATTTCTTGTTTTTTCCAGGATCGCATTGAGGAATCAAGCTTTTTCCCAAGCCATCAACTTTTTATTGTTATTTCGTGACTAATCATTTTAAATGCTCATTTCAAAACTTTTCTTTTTGAACGTTATATTGTTTGCCTATATTCATTTCTGTCATTTAATTAACTTTAAGTTTCTACAGAAATTTCTAGATAAATATAAACGAAATAAAAACATGTTTTATATTTTACTTATCTACAAACAATCACATGTATAATTATTAGTTTTACAATGTAAACAGTTTAAATTAAACAAGGCACTAACTACCCAACTACTTGATAAAGTAAAGCCAAGAATTCCAACATCAAATACATTATCATATTGCTTAACAAAACTTGTCTTAAAAAACTAGTAACGTAATCCAAAACTCACGCGCCTAAACCAACTGAAGATAATAATGTCCAAACATAGTGAAACAATATTGGGGCGAGGGATGCGCCCGCGCAGTAGCTCACACCGCCATGTTAAATGGCGGCGCAAACTGTCATTATCACCTACAACTCGGCAGTAATGCGTTTGCTGTAAACTACTGGAATTTTATTTTGTAGGAAACCGATTTGGGAGTTTTAGTTGCATTAATGAAAAAAAAAATGTGTCAAATAATTATTATTTTTTCCGTTACAAAAAATGAATCCATTGTGTCAAATTAGCTCTCTTAATTCTTTTGGTCCTAAGAGTCGGGTTCAGTTGTATCTTCATTAGTTATGTAGAAATCAGTACAATTTACCACTAATTGTTTTCTTCCTTATTTTAGGTATTTGTCTTAATTAAATAATCATCATCATATTAATTGTATAAGAAAAGGACCAACTATTACCTAAACAACCATATAAATTATTTTCTAGATCAATAAACTCAAGTAAAATGAAGTAATTAAAAATAACTGGATCATATTATATACAAGTTAACTACTTATTTCACGCATGGTTCATCAAAATAAGATATTACATACAACTTACTGTGGGTCGTTCCGTTATATATAAGATGCTATCTTTAAATCCGCGCAGACAATCTGCGATTATGGGATTAATGTATGATAATTATAGTCATTGCTTACTATTATAACATTAAGCTGTGACTAAGAGACCGATAAAACGCTAGATAAAATTTATTCTAGTCTAGACTGCGTTGATATACGTATTACTAACACTAAGTTGTTTCATTAATTTTAGACACGTTCCGAACCAGAATACGGTTCTGAACTTAGTGTAGTATTAGTAGATAATGTAGATAGGTTTATCTATCGCGCTAAGTCTATAGCCTTACCAAGTTATAGTAGAAATGTTTTTTGAAAAGTAGAATTAGTAGATAATGGTAGAAGCGTAGTAGAATGGGAGGTAGTAAGTTGGTGCTCAAAAGTACATTTTGGATTAGAATAAAAATGAATGTTCAAGAAATTGGATGAAGCTACTTTAAGTTTTAAAGCTGAAAAATATAGTGTATGAGAAACATCTGTCGAATTTATCTTTATTTCAAGCATTAATGCATAAAATGCTTTGATAAAAACTATGAATTTTATTCTTACACATCGAAATCTGAGAATTTTAATTTCTTCGTCCCAGCAAAAGTACCAAATCTATTTTTTGGTCTAGTAACTTGTACTTCATTTCTTTTTTCACTATTTAGATCAATCACACCAATTTTCAATCCAAATCCTTCCTCTTTCCATATGCTAAATAGTTTCTTGTCCTCCTATCCCTGGTAACTACACCAATTGCCAACCCATATCAAATTCCCTCATAACATTAAGCAATCAAGTTCATTTGTTCTTTAACAAGTGTTTGCTCCGGGATTCGTCTGTCAGTCAGAGGGAGCTAACGCGAGCATCCTGTCTGCCTGTCCGTCCTGATAAGGTAATACTTATACACACAGAATTGCTTGATTGTTTAATACGTGAGTTATATGATTTCCTGTGGTTGAAACTTCGAGATAATATTAAGTCTCGGCTTTATAGTTGAGCAAAGACAGTTGATGGTGCTTGTTTTAAAAGTGGGCTTCAAAATCTCGAGTGTAAATCATTCGATATTGATTGTGAAGTCTTTAAAGATCACAACGGAATAGTATGGAAATTAATTTTTTTTTTCTTCTGAATTCAGTAAACGAACTCAGAAAAAATCTAAGCACAAGCACCTCTTATTTAAACACGCAAAGCACATAAAATTATAATAACGAGTCACCCAGAAATCTAGTTAATGTCACCAAACGCGTTACATTACGCTTAAAAGTATCGTTTTCATTGAAACCATCACGTTTTGCGTCAAAATCGTAAATAACACCTCATTTGACAGATGGAAACCCACCTTTTGCTTTTTTCTAACAAATAGACCACGTGGTTTCGCAGAATTTCGACGTTACGAGCTCTCAAATGTGCCGAAAATCATTAAATGTACCTCAACAATGAATGTTTTGTGTTTCGGGAACTAGTTTCACAGATATAGACGAACAAAAAAGTGTATTTTGATGTCTAAATAGACACATCACCGGCCAGGTAGTAGGAGCAAGGTAACCGACAGTGTTCTCGACCATAGTGAAAGAAATGTCATTAATTTTAACGGTCGACCGTCCGGCGACATGGACCTGATATTTTTTTCATAACATCGATAGCTGATTATTCGGCATCCGATCAAGATGTGAATTTGATGTGTGTTCTTTTATTTTAACTTTTTTATTCTTGTTCAACTTTTATCCAATAGCTGTTATAGTGGTAACGATATCCAATTTCAAAGATCGTTTAACTTTAAGATTTTGACGTTCAGAAATCGTGCGGAAATAAAAAAAAATAGAAGTACAGTCGGCCATATAAACATAGAGGAAAAAAATATAGCTTCACCGAATTTTATTACTCCTAAAAATCTCCAAACATTACAATCCTAATGGTAGTCAACAAAGGGAATTTATTTTACCTGACCGTCTCTGGTCCCATTGTTCCCCAACAAATCTGGTGCGCATTCGGAGCTCTCGACTTTTTTTCCCAAAAAATCCCTTGTTAGCAAGTCCTCGGATAGATCTCTTTTGTGAGGACAATGGGGGTTACATATTTATAAGTGGGTAGGTAGGCGGGGAATACAGGTGTTTCATCTAACTGCACCGCTCCGTATATCTAACACGAAATAGTTATAACTTTATTTCTTGATCGACACACGCCACAGATCAGTGATCAGACAGTTGTCAAGTTTTTATTGTTATTCACTATCATAACTCTTGAACAAACATTACAAAAGTTGAATGTAATATCTGTAACTTTTCCTTCATCATTTTTATCTATGATCGCTTTTTTATTTTTTACAAACCAATCAAAAATAACTACATCAAAAATATTTGTTCGATCCGTATATCAAAAGAATCTACAGGTCAGCCAGTACCGTAGTTTTTTGCCCGACAACAGCCTCACGTTGTCGGTTCGGACATCAAAATAGTGTTACGAGTATAACAAATAACTTTTTTAAAGTATAAACCAACGAACGCCAATTAGTTCTACCCCGGAGAGATGGCTCTTTCGACGCTTATTTTACAGGTATTTTTTGTGGGTCCGTTCGAAAAATTTTATTTAGTGAACGCGACGATTCGTTCCGCTTCTGTGTGTTTATTACTACGCTGACTGTTCAAATATTTTGTGGTCGTATTTTCTGGTCGTGTCACGCTCTTGCGCAGCCGATCGATTGTAAATAACAGAGATGTGCACACAAATGTAGTGATTATTCGCCATTTTTGTGATTAGATACTTTGTTTGGAGTCATTGTGTAAAATTATCCATATTGAAGAGCTTTGCCAAGATTGTTGAGTTAATAATGGTTTGAATGATTCATCGATTTGATGATAGCTTTCTACCGATCGATATTGTTAAAAATCTGTAGAGCCTACTTAAAAAAAAACTTATTTGTAGAAACGCTTTAAATGATTGTGGTTTCTACCATTTTTTTAAACACTTGAAAATCTTGTTATAAGTAATTACATTCCAGTGTAGACTCGACTCAACTGATAAAAAAAAAGTTAGAACACAATTGTACGAAAAATTACCAATGTAAATATTGAACGCTTACACAATCACGAGTCATCTAATCTCATTAATAAATAAAACACACAGAAATTTGCCACCTACTTCCTAATTTTTATCAACCAATTACTATATTTGCCTAACAACATCTATTCAAAACTTTCTTTATCTATAAAAATCCAGTGTTTGTTTGCTAACAATAAAATCGTTAGACATGTTTCATAAAAACGTTTCTCTCAGAAGCGCTAATTAAATAATAAAATTAGTAGTTGACTGTACATTGATTTATGATAATACATTGTACTTTGTTGTCATGTCAGTCATGTCAAAAAAGACAATTACATAACAATGGTATAGCAAGATATCTGACGGATTTTATCTTTGTTATCTATGGTCTAAAGATACAGTCAGCTCCAACCAATAGAAAAAAAATCAGGAAATCATCTAAATCTAGAAACCCCCTGCAATATTCCTAAAAGACAAGGTGGTGAGATTCAATTAATTGCTATACATTACTGTCGAGCTAACAAAGATACAAGTACGACATTTTGTCCCGACGAATACTAATCAGTTACAGTAGTACATAAACTACGAGAGAGAACAGGAAATACTAAAGTTGACATTACTTAGGAAAATAATACCAGCAAGTAAAACCAGAACTATCGGAAAACTAAATCAAAATAAGCCACTCCACGACACTGCTGTGTTGGAACCCGAATGTCTTCATCTAAGGCCGTGACCGCACTTGACCCGGGTTGCCCCAACCAGTTCCCGAGATAGCCCGGACCAAATAACTAAACGACTTAAGGATATCAGCGAAATTACACCACGAGGGGATCAATTTTTTATTTTATTTCATCTTGCAGCGTGGTATGGGTTTATTGCACTTCGATTTAAGAGCTCAAGTATGTTAAGTTAAATTGCTCTATTAGATGCAGAACTCAGTCTGTGGCATTGGACCAAAGTGCGTCATTTCTTTGTTAATTCATTCTTCTAAATATTATTGGAATAAATGCAATACATACTTTACAAGAATTTTGTCCAATATTGTGAAACCAACCCCGAAGTAACCAGGTAAAAACAAAAATGACAAAAATAATCAGACCAGTAATGAATTAAAAGGCTGCTTTACTAAATCGTATGGTAAGACAGTCTGGGCAGTCATATAAGAAAGCATTAAATGCCAACAAAGAAATTTATAATACCAAAGTTAAGCGAGAAATATGAAAACGTATAAAGTTTTAAGATAAGTTCAATCGCAACAAAAACATTGACATGGGCGAGGTAACTCCGGGAGTGCTAGTATTTATTCTTCTTTATTGTCTTTGGATGAAATAAATTCGTACGTTGGCAGTTAAAGATGATCTCTATAAGATAAGGCTATAAAGATAGCGAATGAAAAAGCAAAATGGTCCAGCGATAAACGAGTGAACACTGGACGCTAAAAATCGCTTACAATTCTGGAAATATTTCCAACTTCTTTAGATTAAAACAATATCTAGAAAATATTTAGTAGCGTGATCTGTTGTAGTTTGAAATGGTTATAACTATATTATTAACTACAAAGCTTTTTCACGAAAGAGTTAAAATGAAATTGATCTGTCACTAATCAACACCTACAGCATCAGTCAGGATTTTATTTCGATGAGTACACGATTTAGTTAAAATAAGCTTAGATATATTTATTTTTAATTTTAGCTTAGTTAATTCTTTCTAGTTTTTAAGCCATCTTTGGTTATGTAATTAGGCAATAATGGTATATTGTGAAATTCAAATCCTTAACGCATCCTACAGCAGAATTTATATTATCATCATCAAAATTCAATTCTCAATATATCATTATCAAAAATAGCTTTACAGTACGACAGGTAATCATTAGAACGAGAGAACTCATTGAATTCAGCGCTGATCGTAATGAATAATGTAAAATCAATCAGTATTACGACCATACCAATTTACGTAAACACCAATCATAAAACAAGGAATCATCCATTACAAAAAATAATAACTACACAAAATGATAGAAGATTCGAATAACGGATATGATTTATAACAGAAAAAAAACCGCAACCGGCGCTGGAGGGCATTTCTAGATGAGGAAACGTGTAGTTTTGGTAATAGCTTAATCAACGAGATCCGAGATCGATAGAGAGATCGGGCATGTCGACGACCGATGCGCGTGAGTCGATGGATTGACCAATAATTGTTACAGACGCGCACCACGATGGAATTCATAATGGCTTGTAATGTTTCAGCTTATTGGATAACTATTATAGAAATATTCATAATTATTTAAATAGACTTGTTAGTTATTTATAATGTTATAATAGTAATAGTTTCTTCATTAGGAATTTCATGTCACTTTATCTATTTAAAAAAGTAATTTAAAAAACTTTTTTTTATTATTAACCAATTTCTGTCTAGCTAAAGAGATAGGTTTTTAAATAGTTACACATTATACTCAAGCCATAGAATGCGATGGAGTCGGCACTCGACATCTTGATTCTTGAACATGGAATAAAACAGAGGCTTCAATGTCAGTTTAACAGCTCGGAAAATTATTTGCACGATTTGTTTAGAATCATAAATGTTTCAAGTTTTCAAGACATTTGTCATAATGATAATGGCAACGTACTGACTTCAAGAATTCATATTTCTCTTTGACACTACCTCAGTTGTATGGACTAGTTCTACAATCTGAATTGTAACATTGTTAAGCTTTTGACCAATACGTAGAATCTAGGATTAAAAATTGAGATTTCTTGTCGACTTTTTCCATTGTCTTCAAATCTAAATACAACAATAGTCACATCTGTGGCATTAATTCGATATGCTTACGATTCCGCAGCAATTACATCATTTACTATCTTACATTTCTCGATAGCTCATCTATAGAATCGATTGTAAGCAAACAAATCATTACTCTATCTTGCATAGTCGTGATCGGGACGCAGTTCTTCGGGGCCGTTCGGGGCGGATCGGAGCCGTTCGTGCACCTTCGCCGGTGCTCGTGAAATGTGAGCATTATGAAGTTATTAATGGTGAAATCTTACTGTTTTACATTTTAATAATGTGTCCGACAGTATTTTGCGATGCAGTTAAGATAATTGCGTTTTAGATAACAATAGAAGTGTTTTGACTATGAATAAATTTATGAATTAATGAGTTTAGAAATTACCCCTTGAAAATTTCGTTTAGAATTTATGTTATGTTTATGTTAATTTTCGCTATCTTATATTAACATGATAATTATGATATGAACCTAATTTTATAATGTAATATAACCTATATAATAATTTTATAATATAATATAACCTATTTTTTTATAAACCAACCCCGATCAATCGTTTGCTTTTAGTTTGCTTTTAGTCCAAAACTTTTCTTACCATGACGGCTTATTGCACATGTATTTTTTGAACATTTCTCTTTTTTTTCACAGTTTCGAAAAATCGACAAATTTATAAATATACGTAAAACCCGTTTTATTTCATGAAAACAGATAGTTTATTTCATAAATATTTAGTTTTTTGATAAGGACCCATTATTTATAAAGATTTTTGTAAAAAAAATACTAAAAACTAAACAGGGGTAGGTTTTAAGTTTCTAGTTTGTTACTTTTATTTTTCAAAATATTGAAGTCACGGCTTCTTTATCCAGAATGGTAAATTTCTTAAACTTTATGATCAATTTATATTATTACTCTTATAAATATATTTTAACTAAACCAGCACTATCCTTGTTGATAAGTGTTACGAAATCTTACTCAAATTAAACGTTATCTGGATTAGCAATACCTAGGTACCTATATTTTTCTTAAGTTACATTTTGTTACTTCTACTTCTTCGTCTCTCCTGTTATTTTGTATGCCTAGGTCTACAGGAAATAGGAATTACATTTCAGTATAAGCAACTGTATTATAATTATTTTATTTCAATTTCTATTTAATAAAATATCAAAGATTTTATTACACTCGCTAGCGTCTTCACTTGATTCAATTTTAATGTGTTTGATCATGTAAAATTTTTAGTATGAAAGTGCTTCTATAAGTGACGAATTCACTAATGATATGTTTAAATATGTTATTCCCTTCATTTTGTAATGTTATAGTGGATAAGTCGTTGAAGTACCTTACAAATAAATAAATAAATTGCTAAGTAAGTACTAACGTGCAAAGTATTGCTGGGTTTTTCTGTTAAATTCCCAGTAGCAATTTGCTGTCTTGATTTGTGCCCGGTTGATGGCAATAGGCTCGCTCCCTATGTTATAACATTGGTCTGAAACATACCAGCGAACTATGGATGTACAATATAGTCGCCAAATATACGCCAAGTACACCCCTGCCTAACTCTTCAAGGAATACAGGCGTGATGGTATGTAAGTACCAGTTTCATTCTTAGTCTTTTATCTATTGAAGTTTCACGTGGCTTCAATTCAAAAAGTTCCACTACTAGTACCAAAATTACAATTTCATATTTGACAATAAACTTTATCTTTTAGTAAAATAAAATAAACTCAACATAAAAGAAAATCTTAATTAAAGTTAAATCGTCAGACTATTAAGAAAAGTTGCAATAAAAAAATGCGTAACTAAACGGATTTTTATGGAAAACAGAACTCTTAAATGTTGGCTGAAAGTAATTAGTCTTGTTTAATGTGAAGAACATTAATTAATTTGTATGGACTTATAAGTTTTATAATACTGTAGCAAATCTTTGTAAAGTTTATTACAATTAATTGTGTGATTTTTTATTACACCTCCGCTTTATTGAATCGAATAAATATTTTAATTATAAAGAATAAAACTGTTGTAAAATTGTTACTATTAATTAATCATTAACGGTTATAACGTAGTTTGTATAAATTTAATTCCACATTAATTAAAATTCCAGTAATTTTATTTTGTAGTTTATACAGCTACCCTCTTTTCTATTTATTCTAACTGGTTTTATAAATAGCTTGATTGAGATTCTTATTCTATTAATATTATTTACTGTATGACAAGGTGTATGGACGTTGAAGAAGCAAAAATCGAAGCAAGTGGAAGTCCAGTTTCTGCCTACCCCTATGGGAAGGAGACGTGAGTGTATGTATGTAGGTATGTAGGTATATTACAAGACCGAATAGGTATTCGGTCTTGTAATATTGTGGATGTAGTAAAATAAAACAAGTAAATATAACAACATATTTATGATTTTAGTTCAACTTAGTCAGGAATATGGTAATCCACACATCCTATGCTATTCTCAGAAAATGGCTGTACTTGGAATACAAAATTTCTCATATTAATAAAAAATGCAAGGGGCACTTGGCGACCGTCGCCGGGTGATAAATAAAAATCCAGCAATTCCCGGGAAAAACTAAAAACGTGACTGCACTGCAACACCGGACGACTCCCCGCCGACCCGGCCACTTCTTTGTTTTTAAACATACAAAAAGTCAGCCCCTTCATTCTCAAAGTCAGGTACAAAATACTCTTCTGGCCACATGTTCTAAACTTACGCCAAAACCGACAACAAGCAATGTTAAAATTAGGAAGGAATTGGAGGAATTGTTTATGAAAAATGTCACCGTAAAAATGTTAATTACGGCCATATGAAAAACTTCCAACAACTCTTTACATTTTGATATTTTTTGTGATTAATGTGACGTGTTTACTTACAATTGATATCTTAATTCTTCAGGTCATCTTGTGTCAAACTATATCGCCGGTAGCAAAAGCAATCCATTCGCATAATAATAAATACGGACACAACACATGCTCACTTGTCAATCGTATGTTAAATAAACTATTTTTGGGCACAATGGACAAAAAATAAATCAATCACTTGCACACAAATCCTCGCACAAAATGTCAATGTTTTTAATTTAGAAAAATAATAACGACAGTCAAAGAAATCCCGAAATAAAAATAACACGGGTAACGTCCGTCGCGGCTGCAGTACAGGCCGATATAGCATATTAATAGCGGGTGGACATGGACGAAACGCGCCGACGGCGATTTCATCTCAATCTTGCCCGTCGAAACGAGACAGTAACATGACAATAAACGATTGTAAAACGTCTAGAGTGAAAGAGACAACACTTTTCTCATTATGCGCCCGTCGAACCTGACATTTCAATCGCGCCGTCCCTCTCACACCGAAAGTTATTTCTGTACAAATTATATGCGGGCGTATTTGTGCTCTGTCCTGCTCTGCCGCGGATAGTGCTAACCAGATAATGTCTTAATCGCATTTTCTTAGCGCTATGCTGACTGATGCACTAACATAAACAATGATAATTCATGGATTTGCATGAACGATAAACGATTTTTTATTGAGTTAATGTCGATGGGTGAGTAAATACGGTAAGTGGGAGGTCCACACGTAATTATGTAATTATGACCTTTCAGTGCGGAAGGGGGTTTTAGCTTCACCGCTCTTTGATTGGGTACAGTTTCACATGTGATTCGAAAAATATCTTCTTTTCTATACTCAAAAATGTTTACTGCGTAAAAAGTAAATTTTGATACCAAATGGGAAACAACTACCTATCTATCACCCATACCGATAATACATATTTAAAATGGAAGTACCGAATACTTTTTTATTAAACCTGTAATGCATACTAAAGGAAGGTAACATTAAAAAATATGAATTATTATTGAGGAGGAACTAATATTGGGTTTACAATAATAGAGGACCACTAATAAGGGATAAGTACTGACGGGTTTTCGAAACAGGTACGCAAAGCAAACAAGTACAATTTTATATTATGACGAAGCTTTTATAGATGACAATAACAAAATGCACTAGAAGTACGCGATCCATGAATTCATATTTATTAAAAGAATATCGTACAACTGGAGTAAAACCGATTGTAGAATGTGATAAACCACCTCCTCACAACACAACAATCATTTTGATTAATGAACCAATAAATGCCAGAAAGTCAAATAAAGCACAGGAAATTGTAAAGGCTGAAGTAAAAATAGTGGCATCAGAATAGATAGTGTTTTGGAGCTAAAAATATTATCAAATTAATATTATGTATTGTGTTATGTGTTATATTTCATAAGACCGGACTGTTACAGGAATTCCAGTACTAAAAATTGATGAAGAAAAACTAGAAAGAATTTGAAATAGAAATGGGACAAAACATTGAATATGTTATGAGTAAAGAGTCGAAAAACGGTTTTAAATTGTGATGGCTGTTTGGCTTTAGTTGAACTCCGTTGCATTACAGCAAAAAAGTTAATTTTACATTAATCCAAAAAAATTTCTAAAACTGCCAAGGCGTTACATGAAAAACGAAATTCAAAATTGTGAAATGCATGAAACGCAATATCTAACATGGAAACGGACTAAATAATTATCTATTTGTGGAGTGGTTGGTAAATACTTGAGGGCAGTGTGTTTACCATGGTGACTACTGCTCAAATGTTTGCCCAGAGATGACAAGCTGCTGACGACTCAACCAATTCACTGGTTCTGAGAACGAAGATGGAAATATTCCTTAATCACACACGCACTGGACTACTTCTCGTAGTTGGAACACAAATATGATTTAAGGATCCAAGTCTCTAATGGAGTTTGGGAATGAGTAAAAGGTCAAATTAGGTGTGACGTGGAATTTGAGCGATGAGAACAGAGCCTAATGTGTTTGGGTGGGGAAATTGTCATCAGTGTAGATCACTAACTTTGGGTAATAATAGATGATGTGGTGATTACTTTGATGAAGTAAATGAACAGATTGAAGGAATAAGTAAGTTTATATTTGGATATTAGAGAGGAATGAGACAAGACAGTTACGATTTTATATTACGTGGAAGTAATTAAGAAACGAAATAGGTATTCTGTTGATAATAATGATCGATGGTACAGAAACTGATAGTCATGAGATGTACCAGGATCAAGGACATGTTACTAACAGAGTTTTTGGCATAAATATTTATAGATATACGGAAAGACTTAGACTAAAGGATACATGGAAATGTGTATGTTGTAATTATAAAAGATGATTGTAGTACGACCGTCTCTTAATCGAGCCGGGCCGTACCAATCCAATACCTGTAAATCGTCCCTAAAATAATTTAAATCCAGATCCAGATCTGTCCGTAGCTCAGTAGCTGCCATGCAAACGCCATAAGTCGAGGTCCGGGTCCCGTTAGGAGATTTCTTTTGCTTAGTTAAATAAGTTTAATAAGTATGGTCCAAGTCGGGTTGAGTTTTTAAGGTTCCCTGAGCCAAAAAAAAACCTACTAAACGTGACAGACAATTGTAAAAAGGACGTACGGCATACCCTTCGGATAATTTGGGATAAAGGACTCTATTCCTCCTGATTAAAGTCTTTGATTGATAAATTTAGCCATGTTCCAGCTATCTAAAGCATAGCAGATTTATTTCATTATTAATGTTCTGTGAAAATGAAATCAAGTTCGATGTATGGTCGTCGATTTCTTCCAGCAATTCAATAAAAGAAGAGCGCTAAGGGTACTAAACATCACATACTATCACTTACAAAAGAATGTTTCTGTCAAGTGCGTGCGTGAAATCGCGTCACTCTCAATAGGTTCCGTATGAATCATGCATTAGTTACCCGAACTGGTCTCCGGTAACCAAACTGAGTGCAATGCATGTCTTAATGCACTCACAATAAAAACACCACATATCACATCGTAGAATGTGACAGTAACATCTTCACGAGAACGTATTAAACTTTACATTGCAACCAATGTACAAGCAAGAACTCCTCTTAAATCAATCACTGCAAAGTCGATTTTTAGATAAAAATAGTATCTTTAAGGATTTCAGAATCAAACCCGTTTGGTTACGAATGAAATGGCCAGAGAAAAGGGACAGGAATACAAAAAGCAATCGCGGTAAAGCAACTAAACTCGAAAGCTCAAAGGACTGTGCTGTATTTTGTTTTGTCTGAGCGAGATAACTTGATCATCGTCGTGAACTAACAAAAGTAGGAAAAGAAAATATTCAACATAAAAATCGGTTTTATACAAATAGTAATAAAGATTAAATTCGTAATAATTCATCTTGTATAAGACCTTTCGTCCCGGACATAAAGTAAAAAGAACAATTTACAAGTTCGTCTGGCACAGAGGGAGATACCGCATAAAACTGCGTACTTGTGAAAGAGACGGGAGACAACCGGAGTTGGAGGCTGTGTATTTTTTCTGAGTTATTATGCCGGTTCCGATCATTTAATTAAGACATTTTGTGCATTTATAATGAAATAACAATATGAGTCAATGTTACCACCACCTTTTAAGATGACGTCTTGAAGTTAGACCTGATGTTGAATTATTTAAATGGTCAGTTTTATTTTTTATAAGTAAAGAGCATTTCTGTTGAAATGAGGATGAAAAAAAGAGGTTGAGACTCGCGCGGGTTGATAAGTAGTATCATCCTGCGTAAGTAGTAAAGATTCGTATGAGGACCGTTCAAAGTGGTCAACAGTAAAAACAAACGGGTTCTTGATTGGATGTTTTGCTTATTTAGGTACTACCTTTTTACTAAATAAGATGAAAGGGTTAGGCAGAGGCATTCGCGTGTAGGTATTGAATCATGCAAGTATCCACCATTGTGTATAATATGTGATAGGGGGGAGAAGCCTTTTGTCATTAACCGTTAATCCAACTACGAGTTGCTTCCGAGAATTTTAAAGTAGGTACTCGATCTGAGAATCGCAGGACTCGGCATTTCTGAAGCCGCGCTTGCGACCACAAAACCTACGAGGTCGTCTTGCGTATATAATATTTTACATACCATCACGCCTACTATACCGCAAGGGTTAGGGAGAGGTGTACTGATGTTTGTGACAGAATGTTTACATCCCATGTAATAGGGGGCGAGCCTATTGCCATCAATCGGGCACGATTCCAGACTCCGAGCTGCTACTCGGAATTTCACCGAAAAACCCAACAACAATGCTCGACCCGGGAATCGAAGCCAGGACCTCTAGCGAAGCAGTCGCGCTTGGGACCACTAGACCAAAGAGGCAGTACCTATATAATATCTAACATACATTATATATAATACATATTAAATTTTTAGTCTATCAATGTAGACCCGGAGATTATATGCGTCCCTGTAGAAAAATATTACTGACTAACATAATAATGAGCAACAAAGTTTAAATGAAAAAAGATATGTAATCCGCTATTTTGTAGCGGCAGCCATCTTGGGTCGATTTTCATCAAACATAGCTAAGAACACTCCCGACTAATACACCTTACAAATAAAAAAATCAAAATCAAAATCGGTTCATCCGTTCGGGAGCTACGATGCCACAGACAGACACACACACACACACACAGACACGTCAAACTTATAACACCCGTCGTTTTTTCGTCGGGGGTTAAAAAGGTCAAAAAAATGTCATAAGGTGCGTAAAAAAGTAATTTTTACCATCAACACTTCTAACATCAATAATACGTAGGTATATATATTACGTTTTTTTAGACTAGACGTATTACTTTCAATCTATGGTACTATTTTCAAAGCCAATATTATTATCAGTCTTGTATGTATTTATTACTTTTATATAAATATGTCTCGTCATGGCAATAATTAGGTTTTACGTCGTATATTTTTGGCTGTAAAAAATCCATTACCTACTTGCGAAGATTTTTTAAAGATCTTTAGTACACACAACAACATTTCAAGCTATACAGTAAAGTTATACTACAAAAATAACCGCTATTGCGATGGAATACGAGTGGTGTAATGGGCAAACTGTATATTGATGTGTTGCTGTGTGCACTCTCACAAAAATAGAGTTGCCAGGTGTTTCAATTTGTGCGGGACGTTCCGATATTTAAGGTCTAGAAAGCCAAAATCGCTACTTGTATCATATTAAAATATCCGTGTGTAGGATTTTGGTACAGAAAGAGATTAGTTTGTACTAGAAATGTATGGCCGCGCGTGTAGTCACGTACAGTTCGCGCCAAACTTATTGTCCGGGTTGAAGTTGGCGCTAGCTAAATTTAACCCGGAGAAATCGGAGAAAGAAAAATATTGGATTAGAATAATTTATAACGACAGATTACGACTTAAGCTTTCCTTTCTATTTATTACAATCTAATATTTTTCTTTCTCCAATTTTTACAGCCGGGTTAAAGTTAGCTAACGCCAACTTCAACCCGGACAATAAGTTTGGCGCGAACTGTATACGCCTTATAAGACCATGTTGTGATCTGATACGTCTCGATTTGCCATCGATTGGGACCCTGAATCTCCCGATTTTTTGGTTTTAGATTTTGTAGTAGACTTAAATTTAGGTATACTAATATAATAAAACTTATTAAGTATGCTTATGTAACTTGTGAGTACTTAAGGTAGCTTAGTTAAGCAATGAGTAACCATGTATTCTGTGCTGTGCCTGAACAGGCTTTCATGTTGATCCAAACTTTTTATAACACAGGTATGTATACATGAAAGCAATAAATACTTTGACATTGACTCGACTTGAAAAAAGCTGATGAGTTTGTTTGAACGTGCTTATCTCTGGAACTTCCAATGTAATTTGAAAACTTATTTTTGCATTTGATAGCCCATTTCTTAAGGAAGATGACAGGCTATTTAATATCACGCTACGACTTTTAGGAGCCGAGCAAAAAGATAAAAGGACGTGAGTGGAACCGCGGGCATCAGGTAGGAGTAGAATAAAGTACAGACCTCTATATAGTACTTTCTGTCTGCTTGTTGTTGATAAGAAAAACTTACAAAATAATAATTATATTGTTGCTTTCACAAAAACCTGTTCTTTTTGTTGCCATTGTAACTGACCCCACCCTATATAAAAAACAAATTCCCCATTATTTTAATCTTTCGTACCGATATTTGACGAACTGTACCTGGCAAGTTTGGCAACACTACACTCGAACGTTACTGGGCGCGAATCGTTCCTGCGGTTATTATATTTTATGATATATTGTTATTGCTCTGTCATAACGTTAAATTCTAAAAATAAAAGTGCCTGTATGAATCCTTGTGCCAAGTGTAAAATTTTTTAAGTCGATTTGTTTTTACTTCTTTTCATGCTACGATCTGCTTATTTGATCATTTTTTCTTATCACTCAGCTGATCACTATATTATTGTGCTTTCTTCTCTTGTATTTATTATTCATGTTCCTCTCTCTGATTTCTTATCTGTGCTCCTTCTTCTTGTGTAGACTGTAACCTGTGATCTGTTATAATAAACTCTTCCTTATTCTTTTAATCTCTTCACTTTATCACTACCACACCAGAACCACTAAACCACAGACGACGTCTGTGGTCTAGTGGTTCGAGTACCGGACTGCTGATCACGAGGTCGTGGGTTCGATTCCCACAAGACACAGATGAATATAAATGTTTGTGTTTGTCTGGGTGTTCCCTATGTATTATAAGTATGTATTTACAACAAAAAAAAAGTATATAAGTATTATATCCATTGTCTAGTACCCATAGTACAAGCTCTGCTTAGTTTGGGACTAGATGGTGCTGTGTAAAATGTCCCAAGAAATGTCCCAGGATATTTATACTACGCATAATAACACACACCATCACAATCTTCGATTTAGTAGTATGGTTAATGTGAGCATCACCGACCGACACCAGCAAGACCCGAATGGTTATTATTATTGTTCGAAGTTGCTATACGTTGCCAAACCCTCAGCACCGCCTACCACCTAACCACCGTTGATATAACTGAAAATCCATAACTTGAGACCCAATGGAATTTATGTTCCTAATAGGTAATAATAATTTAACTAAAAATAAAATCCATCATTAGGTATAAATTATTGGTGTCCATGATTTTCTGAAAGTTCATCCGGATTCCGGTTCATCGGTCTTGCAGTGAATCGAGAAGCTAATGTATAAATAATGGGGTAATATTAAAAGAATTAACATCACAAATAAGAAACTTGTGTAATACACAGTTCGCACCTGCATTTCTGCTGACGCCGCGCTAGAGAGTATCGTGGGACTGTTTACAGATATCGCTCAAACGTTGCTAAATGTCTCAACTTACAAATTAAACACTAAAGTTATGCTACATGTAGTATGTAATGAATAAGACTACTTACCTACCTAATAAGCGATCCCTTATCAATTTAAACAACAAAAATATCGTCAGCACACTCAGCACAGACCCATCTAAAT
The DNA here is from genome assembly GCA_946251955.1 of Acronicta psi. Classification (NCBI taxonomy): domain Eukaryota; kingdom Metazoa; phylum Arthropoda; class Insecta; order Lepidoptera; family Noctuidae; genus Acronicta; species Acronicta psi. The sequence goes on along the minus strand of OX276493.1, from coordinate 5,639,905 downwards.
CCCACTTCGGTACATGGGTGAGAATTCTTAAAATAAGAGGGATTAGGCTATAGTCGACCAGATTGTACCTAGTGCGGATTGGCAGATTTGACATGACGTCAAGAAAATGTATTTTTAGAAAGAAAGCATGTTTTTCTTCTCCTGTTTTTTAAAACGCAGGTTCTTCTCCTCAGGATACAATATTTATTTTAGGTAGATAGATCTTTTAAATATATTTTCACACTTTTTTTAACCAATCATCCGCTTTTCCTAACTGATGACCTCTGAGATAAAACGCCAAATTAAATTCGAGAAACTCATGGCCTCTTTTAAAGTCCAGACATAATCTAGTAGTAGCAATGTGTGTTTGTGTGTGTTACAATAAATACTTTTTTCCTACGAAAAGCCAATTAAAACATGAATTTGGCGGGTAAAACGAATGTCTTCGCCTTAACAGGGTTCGCTGGAAAATTGTAATGGTAACGTCAATTAAAATGAATACGTAAGTATAACTGAGTGGTTTGGCTTGGCAACTAGTCACTTTATTTTCTTTTTCTTTGATAGTCTGTTGAATTAATTGCCTACATAGTTAACTAATGGTATTTACATACGTATTCATTAGAAAAGAAGCTTGATTCAGTGCCAAATGTTAGTTAACTTGTCATCGCCACGAAAACAAAAAGAAAAATAGGAATTTTTCATTTTATTTTGTTCTGTTAAAATATCAGTAAACCTAGGTACACTCAGCATCAAAAGTCGCTAAATACGTGTGTTACATATTGTTATACGTTAATGTCTTTACTATCCAAAAGTTACTGACTCGAAATAGTTGTACAAGTTCTGCTTGCTAATAGGACAATAAAATTAGCCTACCTTCATCAAAATCGAATGAAAAGTTTTAGTGCTAGGATATTTCCAAAATTTGGCTGTGTTCAGCTACTTTTGTTGCTGAACGAACCTATATTCGCCTAAAAGTATGTTGGAGGTACTTATAGGTGCAGTTTTATAATATTTATCCACGGTAGGGGTGTACTAATGTGTTCTCAAAATTCACCGGTATGTATAGGTCCACAAGTAAAAGGGGCGAGCCTGTTGCCAAACTCCAAACTCCGTGTTCCTGCTGAGAAAAGCCAAACAACGCTTTGCTCGATCTGGTAATCGGATCCAGGACCTCTAGGGTAGGTCGCAGTTGCTCGAAAAATATTGAGTTAATAAACTCTAGCCCCGATAAAAACTATCAAGATAGCACCAATACTCATAAACAAACTTAAATAGTCACCCGTAATTCTACCAAAACCTTTTCGAATAAAACGAGACAGATTCTATGTAAGAATGGACATTTTATATTTTTAGGGTATTGCCACGGGTACTGTCCTAGAGAAATGACAAATAACTTCTTAACCCGATAATGCTGTGACTAATCGATGAGGTACCAGATATAATTAATAAAACATACTATATTGATATGCCGGTGTCGGATGCCTCCGTAGGGTTCCCAATAAAGACTATTTGAATTTATTGGTGAGGCCTAAAAGTACTGGCGACGATGGAAGTGTTAACACTCTTTATTTGTTGTTTCTATAATATTTCGATATGTTAGAACTATATTAGTAACATATTAAATCATTAAATAAAAATATGCTGCAACTGCAACAATAAAACCTACTTACCTGAATCAAAGTGTTTTTATAATTGACCAAATTTTTTATAACACACAAATATCTATATACCATGGGTAGTTCACGGAACCTTGATAACTCTTGATTCTACTTTTTTATTGTTGACCGTATTCAGTCTGGTTGGTTGTACCTATTTACATTAATAGAGTATACCAAAATAAAATATCATCAAAAAGTCTTCAACAAGTTCTCTGACAGTAAAGCTCAGATGTAAAACCTGAATCCAAATTATTCCGTTTCATTATAATAAATTAATCACGTACTCCTCTTTCTTTTCGTGAATAAAATTGTCTAATAATACAAACATGACATGTTGCATGGACGGGGGCCGTCCGCCAATGCCAATGACTTTCATAAAAATACGTTTCTTCCAAGAAATGCACTTGTGGTCGCGACTGTATTTACTCGTAAACGTCTCACAGAACTTCGTTTTTGGAGAAAAAAGCATCGGGTAAGAATCCAGCTGCGCGATATTTATGACTTTATATGTTTCCGACTCTTTCTCACACTAAATGGAGGTATATTTTTATCTCTCTCTGTCAATCCGCCCGCTGTTATCTACGATTGCGTCTCAAGCTTGGTGCCTGAGTATTGGTAATGGATATTTCAAATTTCGAGATGATTCAATAAAGATTTCTGGATGTGTACTTTCCAAAGCGTTGATTGTCATAATATTTTGGTAGCAATAATGAAGAGTTCACATGAAGGTACAACTTCATAGCTGGAGTTTGTCTGGGGTAGCACACTACCAGGTTTACTGTACTCTACTCTACCACTAGACTGCCAACATATTTTACCGCTAATCAATATTGTGTTAACATAACCCCTTTGAAGGGAAATGTAGCCAGTGACATTACCTACTGGGCAAATGAGACTTACAACCGAGGTCTCACGTTGATAACACGGTAATTAGTAAAATAAGTGGTGGTCAGCCCAGAGGAAAATCATATTTTACTTATGACTTGAACGCTTAGCCATGGTCTTACCTGATGGCAAGCACACATGGGGTCTTAGTTGGAATACGCAATTCATATAAATACTTTTTCAGGCTCTGGCTCTCACGTACAGAAGACCAAACACAGCAAAACTTTTTGGTTGCATTTTTTTTATGGTAGGATGTTACGCGATATCTTCGCCGATTTACTATCGAATATATTTTCGATTATGATCGTATATATATGCCTGAACATAATAATGTCTCGTTCTGAAAATACATCACATATGAACTGAGTGACCAGCTTCTGCGCTACTATACGCTAGTTCGATGCCTGCACGGAGCAAATACATTTATTAGTAACTGTAACCTCGCATTTGTTTTAAAAAAAAGTGTGTAAAGTTTTCTTGCTACTTGTAACCCCAAATGAGTTATAAATGAGTTTGTGTTCATATCGCTGCGCTCTTGTACTTCGTTACGCGTTTGGACAGTAGGAGTTACTTACTGTGCTCATAATAACTAATAGCCAGCTGTGGTGTAGATTTAAGAAAGAAAAGACAATAGACAACAATAAATAAATGTAGAAGTCAAGCTTTTTTTTGGCAATGAAGTCGTCAGATTTAAAATCGCACCCAAGAATCAAAGGCATCAATCACACCAAATAAAAATTGCTGGACCTGAGGATCAAACCCAGTATACCTACTAACAAACCTTAAAAAAGGGTTAACATACGTCCTAATTGGTCCGGATTTCCGGCATTCAGCTTGCCCGACTTTTATTTGTCCGGATTTTACAGAATTATGAGAAATAAATGGTTGATGATGCCGAAAACATTGATGCATCAAGATATTGAAAAATTCATAAAATAAAATTCTTAAAGTTTTAATTCATTAAATTATTAAAATAATAAAAGTTAAAAAAGTAAGTCAAATCAAATTACCATGGTTATTTAAAAAAATATTCTCTGTATTCATTTTTACTTTATGATAACATGGTAACCCTAAGGCACAGGTGTTCTATACCAAACCGTAGTTAACAAATAATTACTACGGCATTAAAAATGTTGCTGTTTATTAGTAGTTTGTCGTATAGTTTATGAACTAGTTTTAACTTAACTGCCAACATGGGTTCTTGTAAAAAATAAATAAACAAGTAACTAATTGTTACAAGCATATTATGTAGGAATGGGAATACGGAGCTCAGTGTACTAGGGTTGCATAAAACATGAAAAATAGCATTGCACGCTGGTTCCAGGGGGGCTAGACAAGTTGCATTTTAAAATTCGAATCGACAAACAAAATGTATGGAAATGACACAAGCTTTCGACAAATCGGGCTGTCACTAATGTCATTTCCATACCTACATTTTGTTTGTCGATTCGAATGTCAAAGTGCAACTTGTCTAGCTCCCCCAGTAATGTCTACCCGTGTGAAGCCGGGACGGGCCGCTATCCTTACTTCTTTACTAGTCCTTACTATTATAAAGGCGAATGTAACTCTGTCTGTCTGTCTGTCGCGCTTTCACGCCAAAACCGCCTGAACAGATTTAAATGAAATTTGGTAATAATTTTATGAACCGAAACCTCGGGGACAACCTAAGTAGTACCTTAACTTGAAAAAAGTGGCTCGTGGTTAAATGAAAATGAGTATTGACTATTGGCGGAGACTTGTACCGACTAAATTCCATCCTTTCCGGGAATTCCGGGGCATGGAATTTGTAATAAATTTCACCAATAGATTACTGGATAACCTGGCCGTGTCCAAATTGCCACTCTTATCAACAGGCCATGAACTTCCCCCAATATAAAAGAGTATAAAACCAACAGCTTTCTATAAATACTATTAGAAAAACGTGTTTGTCCGTGACGATGTATCGGCGCTGGCTATATCTACTAATTATCACGTCCAAGGCGGCCGATAGAGACATTTTTGTTTTTTTACTGCTTATCCATTTAATAACATTCTTCACGCTGCGGAATATAAAGCTGTGGAGTCGTCTTCCGAAATGAAGAATTTTTCCGTTGCTTACGAAAAAAAAAATCAAATCAAGAATGTTTTTTGGATTGTGAAAACGACAAAAATAAATGTTGAAGTGATACTAAATACCTTTAACATAATCATTACATTTAAGCGATTAATTATTTACCTATCCAAAATCATCATCATCATCTTCCTGCCCTTGTCCCAATTTATTTGGGTTTGGCGCAGCCTATCCTTTTCTTCCCTTCATCCGTCTGCCTGTTAGCCGTCCTCCTCACATAGAGCTATCCCCTAATCTATAAAAATACCGGCTTCTTTGGCACGTGCACGCGGTGCAGTCTTCGTCTTGATTTGCTTGTTTTACGCCTTTTATTCACTACCTTTTTGCGGATCCCGGACGAGCCCCCAAATTTGTGGGATCGTAGTGAATAAAATAACAGTAGGACACTTTAGCAATTTTATTTCTTCTTTTTAACACACGTCTTTGTACAATCGTTAGCTCTAATCTTCAACCGCCATCTTCAATCCCTTTTCAATCCTCTTCCATTCGTTCCGCTCTTCGTTCCTTCGTTCTCTCCTTGTCTCTCTTTCTTACCTATCATTCTGTCTCACTCTCAGTGTTGTCTACTTCATAAACCATACATTCCCACATAAATCTAAAATAATGTTGCTCAAAAAAAAAACATAAGATTCTTAAGTATTCTGTCGATTAGGTATTCTTTGATTTTTGATTACTTTTACATCCATAATAATTGTAAATAATTATAATATAATATATTACTTGGTATGCAAATTTGTTATTTAGATTTAAAATAATTCAAATACCTACGTGCAAGTGCAATAGAAGGCACTATGTTGTCAATGTCCTTAAACAATTTTCATGTGCGTCTCCTCGGATTTCTCTGTCCGCACCCTAATGCCCTCGTCGCCAGCGGTCATCGGGCGGAAGTGTACCAAAACCGTTCATTTCGAGCTCCAAACCAACTCCCAGGTTTTTTTTCCACTCACCTCTTCCCAGAAAGTTTATGGCTTTTATAAAAGCAACACAAAAAGTCTCATCTTCGTGCCTCCTATCTATGTGAATGCTTCCCTTTAGATGTAGAAATGTGGATTTATTTGGTTTACTTCAAAAATGTGATAAAATATTATATTTGTAGGTACAAGAATTTTACGTTTTTAATTATCTTTTCATGGAGGGTTATTTATTTATTTAGGTAACTTAGGGTCTTATTACTAGGAGGTGGTGACGGGAACCCTAACTTTGCATCGCTTGGCAGATAACAAATTTGATCCAATTTTTAATTTATCCGGCGTTTAGCGGCCAGAGGTCGTGTAACCGACATTTTAACTTAGGTACCTAAATTTTTTATTTATTTTCTGAAATCTTCTTTTAATTAATTCTGTGTCTGGATGTTCACAGAAACGTTGGAAACTATCATATTGACTTTACGTGAACGAAACCTCTTTTTAACCTCTTTTGTGTAAAGTCATTGGTCTGCGATCTAGTTCATCCCCAACAATGAACACGATTATTTTTTATTACTTATCAAAGATCTACATCTGATATGAATCCAAACAACCACAAACCGCCCCCTCAAACTTACATACACCATTTTATATACGAGCGCCATCTACTATATGCACAGAGGACAAAATATATTGCTGAAGCAGCAACAGCTTTCTAGCTATTGACGTTATGCGATAGATGGCAGCTCTAGCAGCTTCACTATTAGTCACTAGATGGCGCAACGCGTGGGAACTGATAGGTTTTAAAATTTTAAACGTTTTCTTTTAAACTGATAGATGGCGCTAATACAACTCGACCATATTGAAAGAATACCAATCCTGCGCGTTTATACGGGCGTCAATGTCATTTTTAATTTTGCTGGGTAATAGTAAAAGTAATGGAGTCAATAACAGACGAAGCTCGTGTCTATGGTCTATGGGCCAAACGAGAACGAACCCGTCTGGCAGTCAGTTGCCGCGTTTCGAAAGGTGGATGTGTCAGTTGTCGAATTGTATTCATCGTGAAAATGCTGTGAAAGTGTTTTTATACATAAATTTGTGACTGAAAATTACACGGAATATTAAGTTTGAGAGCTGAGAAACATAGTGAAGTGTTTATTGGTGATTTTTAGTGAACTTTTATGTGTTAAATTGTGCCGTAAAGCGGTAGATTGGTGCGATTACTCCAAGTTCGCCGGCTTATCTTGTTGAGGTGAGTGTATGATCGATATTTACCCCCTTTTATTCTTCGTTTTGGTCCCTTTTTGTTATAAAATCTCTATGTCGTACGTTTATAGTAACATGTGATTCATGTTGATCAAGTTAGTTTATGTTACCCGGTTTAGTTTCGTAAGTTTTATACGAAATTCTTACTGAAATCAAATTCGTTTTGATTGAATTCGTAAAAGATCTTTGTTTTGTTTATGTAGTTGCACAAAGGCTCTGTTAATGAGATGCTTACTGGAAAGAAATCCATTTATTTGCCTTTGTACTATGGTTTTGATTGTTTACATTTTAGTAAGTACTAAGTAGTTAGGTATCGATTTGCAGCTGTTGTACAAATTTTATAATAAAAAACTTCAGTCATGAGTGCATGTGTGTGTGCGTTTTTGTTATTTGAAAAAGTTTGCAAAATTCATCGTAAGTACAGATTTATTTCTCACCACTTTAATAAGTTTGTCTTGGATAAAAGCTAGGTAAGCAGGTAAATATCTCTAGCTTAAACAATTAAGTATTTAATTAATAGGTTATTTAAAGAATGGCATGTAAATTAACTACTTATATACCTAAATACATCCTAGTGTAAGTAAGTAAGTACTTTTTTTGTTATGACTGTCAACAGAATAGATGTGGTTTGTTTTTCTTAACACCCCTGTTTGTCTTAGGGCATGATTTACACTTGAGGATAAAATTAGAAGTGTAATTAATCTTGTAAGTGGAAAAACAATAGGTATAACCCTCTGTACAGCAATATTAGGTAACAGTAGAAAGAGTAGAAACCGTCCAGAGGGTTGAGCAAATGTTTTTCAATTATGTCTGCTACCAAATTTTCCTTGACAGGTTTTTTAGGGCAAGTTTATGTTAAAAGTATCTATCTAACTACCTAATATTACTATTTTAAAATGTTTGTAAACTAGCTCTTAGACAAAATAAAAAAATGCTTATTAAATTTTTTAACTCATGTTTAAATGAAAATGAAAGGAAGGGCATTTATTTTTTATGAATTAATTAAGGATGGTTTTGAAATATTTTTATTAAAATGGCATGTAATTATAGAGTTAGGTACCTACTTATGTAAAAAATACTAGCCTATCAAAACATCATTCTTCGTTACATAGGTACTCCAACATAAATTTAAAATTAGAGTAGATACCATACCTACTTGCCATGCTATCTAAATGAATGAAATCTAAAATAAAAATAGTGCATTAAGGACCTACTTCAGTGTTTAAAAAATGTTTGTCCTTTTGTTTTATAATTATTGAGAACAGGCTGGAGCAGGGAAGGAACTTACTCAATCTTGACAATACTATTAAATCTGATAATATTTATTTTAGACATAAATAATTACAATATTAAAATAGGTGTCTAGTTGATATTCATTCGTAATCAAGTTTCCTTGCCCTCATTAAAAGTAAGAATGTAATAATTAATGTAATAAGGGAACTTGTAATAATTTATCTATTCACTTAAATATGAGCATTAGGTATAATATCTACAGCTTCAGTAGAGATTTATCAGTCAAAAAAATATGATCAACTAACCTGAAAAACAACTACTGACTTTCATGGTCATGAAACCGTGAAAGTCAGTAGTTAAGAAGAGGCATGAGCCTCTTCTTAGACTTGACTTTTTACTTTATACCTACTGTACCTTATGTCAGAATTAGAAGTCAGAATTTACTGTGTGAGTTGACGCTTTTTAGATACAGTTAAATGTTGACAAAAAGTAACAAAATGTCCAATCAGAAACATTTTCAAACATCACCGTCTGTGACACCTGGAAGTTGGTAACTTGTGGTGGAAATCTTGGCGATTGATCACTTTTCACCCTTATTACCAGGAATGTAAGGTCCAAAAGCAGTCTACCCCCTAAACGACAAAAGAGCTTAGGTCATTCTGAGCTTGCTTAGATCACCAATAGGATTTAACAAAATGTAGTATAGTATTTTACACCTTGCTGCTTAATTTTTGTCTATGGCGAGCTAGTAAGTAGGTAGGTATCGTGTTAACGCGCGAATTACTCATTGAAAAAGTAATAAATACTGTTTATGGCCGTCAGCCGTCATATTTATTATGTTACTTATATTATGAAGTAGGTAGGTATGTACTTCGGTAAGTACCTATGACTCATATGGTTACAATTTTGCGTTAAAAGTTTTTCTTCTTATCATGAAAACGCCGGTTGTTGTAGTTGTAGACCACAATATGATACGTAAGTAAAATACGGTATATATTGATAGGAATCTGCCTGCCCCAGAAATGAGAGACAGGCGTCATGCAATGTTGGTATCGCGTAATGTACTAATACCTACATAAGTGTTGCCTCTAGTATACGTAGGTACTAGAGGTGTGCGCCGATTTAATTTTCATCGGCGGCGGCGTGATGGCAAAATTTTGCCGGCGGCGGCGGCGTAACCGGCGTGAAATCGGCGTCAGTACTTTTGAGTTAGATTTCAAAGAGAAGAAAGACAATTCAGGTTTAATTACCTTCTAGTTTTAGAAAAAACAACATCATCATCATCATATCAGCCAAAAGAGGTCCACTGCTGAACAAAGACGGGAGGTTTCACAGGGACTGGTCACGGGGACGGGAGGTTTCACTTTCACAGGGACCGGTCGTATTTTGTCTGCATCCAACGACTCCCAGCGACCTTTACCAGGTCTCCGGTCTATCTTGTTGGAGGCCGTCCCATGTTGCACTTTTCGGCGCGTGGTCTCCATCCCAGAACCATTCTGCCCCAGCAGCCATTAGTTCTACGAGCTATGTGCCCCGCCCACTGCCACTTCAACTTGCTAATCCTTTCGGCTATATCGGTCTTCTACGGATCTCCTCATTTCTGATTTGGTAGCGTATAGATATACCAAGCATAGCTCGCTGAGTGACCTTGAGCTTTGGCCCATAGTGAGTGACCACGTCTCTGTGCCATATGTCATCACTGGTAACAGACACTGGTTAAAGACTTTTGTCTTTAGACATTGTGGTATACTTGACGAAAAGACGTTGCGAAGTTTCACGAACGCTGCCCAGCCGAGTCGGATTCGAAGACTGACCTCTTTCTCGAAATTGGACCTGCCTAGCTGGACGGTTTGTCCTAGATAGACATACTCGTCAACAACTTCGAGAGCAGAGCTCCCAACGGATATTGGGATGGGCACGACATGAGCGTTTGACATAACTTTTGTCTTGCCCATGTTCTTTTAAGACCCACCTGGTAGGAAACTTTTGAGGTCATTCATTGAGCATTATGCTGGTTTTGCGATATCGATATCGTCGGTAAATTGAAGATGAGTGATATACTCGCCATTGATGTTGACGCCAAATCCTTTCCACTTCAGTAACTTGAAGGCATCTTCCATTGCGGTGGTGAATAGTTTCGGGGATATGACATCTTCCTGGCTAACACCCTTTTGCAATGGAATTGCCCCCGTACACTGTTTGTGTACTTGGACCGACATAATGGCGTTTTTGTATAAGCACTCAACGCTTCAAACTGTGTTTAGAGATATCTTCCCCGCCTACTTATTACCTACCACCAAGCGAGCACCTCTCCCCAGGATGTAACCTTCCTTGACACATTTGGAAGTCACTAAACCGACTCCGAACCCAAGTGGGGAGGTGTAATTCAAATCTGGTGAAGTGGGAGGACGTGACGATGACGTCTTTTCGTCAACTATACCACAAAGCCTCAAGACAAAAGTCTTTAACCAGTGTGTATTACCAGTGATGGCATATGGCACAGAGACGTGGACGCTTACTATGGGCCTCATAAGAAAGCTCAAGGTCACTCAGCAAGCTATAGAAAGAGCTATACTTGGTATTTCTCTACGCGATCGAATCAGAAATCAGGAGATCCGTAGAAAAACCAAAGTTGCCGACATAGCTCAAAGGATAAGCAAACTGAAGTGGCAGTGGGCATCGCACATAGGTTGTAGAACTGATGGCCGCTGGGGCAGAAAGGTTCTCGAGTGGAGACCACGCACCGGAAAGCGCAGCGTAGGACGGCCTCCAATGAGATGGATGGATGACCTGATAAAGGTCGCTGGAAGTCGTTGGATGCAGGTGGCATATAACCGGTCCTTGTAGCAAAGTTTTGGGCACACCAAATTTTATTTTAAAACGTCGTACCTTCGACACGAAGAAGAACGCTTCGATATACCGATAGTCAATGTGACACCGCTGCAGAGATTGCAGCATCGCCCAAGTTTCAATCGAAGGCTTTCTCATAGTACACAAACGCTGAGCAAAGTGGCTGTTTGCACTCCTCGGTCTTCTGTAAATATGCCGAAGACTGAGGACCGAGAAGCGTATGGAAGTGGTCTATAGTACTAAAACCTTTTCGGAAACCGGCTCGTTTCGAAGGCTAGAAGTCATCAAACCTGCGCTCGAGACGATTCGTGATGACCCTTCTGACTCAGAAGCGAGATAGGTTCGTCAATAAGGTTTTATCGCCTTTTTTGAAGAAAAGCACCACCACGCGTCTGTTCTATGCCTCCGGCGTTGTGCTCTCGAGTATGACAGAGTTAAATAGCTTCTGAAGGACTTGATTAGGCGTTTATTTGTCAATGAAATAAACTTAAAAAGACACGCCGATTTCACGCCGGTCTCACGACCGGCGGCGGCGGCGTGCTTCAGCTCTGCCGGCGGCGGCGGCGTGGCGGCGCGGCGCACACCTCTAGTAGGTACTTACAAATTGGAATGTGTATTAAGCATTATATTACCTACCTACCATTTTTTTTATTGGTGCGGTAATTTATGATTTGCAGCTTGGTGAGCAAGCCAGCGGTTCCTATGAGAAATTGCGGATAAAGACTCAACCTCGGTTTTTATTAGTTAGTCTCATAACGCGACCTTTGATTTTTGGCATCTGGATGACCTTCCATTGAACTGATTACGAATTAGGTATGTTCGTCTATTCTGTACCTGATTTAATTGCAGATCAGCCCCTCAACCATGAGTTCTATCGAATGACTTTCGATAGGTTTTTTACGCATCGAAACGCTGTAATCTCATAGCAGATTTTAGTTCCTTACGTAACCGCTAGAGGCGCTACGAGGGTCTCCCATACAAATAATTTACGGCGTCGCTAGCGAGCCTAGTGAGAAAATCTCATGGTCGAGGCACTGGTTGTCGCACTTATTATATTTGTACACACTCAGGATCTTGTCATATCTATAACTACTACTAACCTACTTATCTTTCACCGCTTCCCTACTCCGTAACACTTTATCGACACCCATTCTTCAAATCTGTTCCATAATAAACAAAACTCCAAACAAAAAGTACGGTAAACCACATCAAAAGATCACAATCTCGATACATTTACTATTCCTAACATGTGCAGGGCAACGCCCTACCCCGTTCACCATTTTTTCCCCGAGATCTTTATGATTCTTTAGGACATGATCACACATGCGGCGACCACGTCATAAATACGCACCCAAACAATGCTATCGACACATCTGGAGCGTCTGAACTTAGTGACGTAACAACACTATAAAACATGGGTATCTTACGTTGGTACTTTTTGAGGAAACTGACGGACGGGTCTCGGGAATGATGACGTAACAATTTTATGGTGTGGCAGTTGGTAGATATGAGGGTTTTCTGCAATAAGTATGTCAGCTACTTATTAAAAATATATATATGTACCTGTCTGAAATTTTCGTTGTTATTTTCTTAGGATTTTCAGCGGGTTACTTGGTTTCAGTGTATTTTTTTAATATATTGACACTGTTGAACACGTTTATTTGAAACTGAATTCTCACCTACAGCCTACATCGCTGATAAAACGGCAAAGCATCTAAGTGCAAAAGGGATCATCTTGACACAGTTGTTATGACTATTTAAATCTTAATGACTCAAAGTGAATCAGAGCGGACGTTGTTTTGGAAGTACAATGTGATGACAAATCGCAAATACAAATAAGACGATGCCATTCGATAGAACTAGGTCATTTCAGGTTTATTGCGTTGACACTCTTAAGAAAGACACTATGCTTGCGTAAAATTCTAGACGGATAACTTTCCAGATGATTAAAGAAAGAAACGAAACCAATTTGTAATCATCGTATTGCTTACGATTTGTTTCGTAAAGAACTAAGCGATGTTTAGTTTGTGAGGGTTGGTAATACAACCTATAGAGCAACATCCCTTTCTACTAACCTAAAACTTTCGATTTCGTTCCGCCTCTTCCGAATTATTGATGCAGTTAAACACATTCAAACCGCAGCACGTTTCGAAACGATGATCTCAAAGGAGAAAAGGATTGAAATCTCGGTCATTGTCATTCAGAACGGGTCATGGTGCTGCTTTTACCGTCGTCATCACACCGTAACTAACCATACATGGGGTGACAGTTTTAGTGAAGTTTGTTTGGACAAAGTATTACGTTCTTGTTCTTCCATTTCGGTAATATGACTTCACTGGAGGCGATAATTAAAAAAATTGGTAGGCATTGTCTAAAGCGAAAGGGCGAAGCACCTTATACGGAGATCGATGTGGAACCATTACCATAAACCTTCTGCTTCTCGAGGAATAATTCAAGATATCGAGAACTGTTTCTAGCGTTCAGAACCATCTATCTACAAATAGGGAATATGCGTCTGACTTAAAAAAAGGTCAAATATTTTTTTAAGAACTTTATCGTTTTAGAATTATGTCTATGTAGATATTTTTTTATATTATTTCTTTTTTGATGAGAAAATAATTATTAAAAAGTCCAAAAAAACTGTTGGAAATTCAAATCACTTGAATCGCAACACTATCGGTCAAATGGAATATGACGTCAAAGTCTACTAAAACAGTGTCTGTTGTACGTGGTTGTTTGGTTGAGAGAACGTAGACTTTGACGTCACGGCAAGCGCGCCAAAATCGCGGGTGTTTAAAATGCCCATATCTGTCTCATAATTTAATATTTTTTTTTGTTACTTAATTTTAGTTTTAAGGCGCTGGAATTAATAATTATATATATATAATAAGAATTAATAATATTTTTTTACGGCTACATAACGATATAAAGTATCGTTTAAAAATATAAAAAAAATGTACATATTCCCTATTGTATAAGTAATCGATTATCCAAGTTGATTGTCGTTTTACTTACCCACAACTAAGTACAACTGTCTTTGCTGTTTGATCTTGTTCAGTGGTTTAATCGTACTGAATAATGTAAGACGCTATCGGGCTACCCAGAGACAGAGAATAGCTGATCAACTGGCTTCGAGTTCGTAGTATTTTTGCTTTTGTTAAATGTATTCTATACAACGCGGCGCAGTACGCTACGTAGAGTAGGAGGTGATGTATTTCATCGCGTGATCGAAAACCTCATTTAAAGGGAAAACTTCTTCTTTCAAAAAGCACGCACGTTAAACTGTAAAGAAACATGTACATAGAACATAGACCATCACACCTTTATTCCCCGTGTTATGCCTAGGTCCAATTTAATAGTGGGCGAGTCTATAGCGGCCCTATAGCCTATCTATAGTATAGCCTATAAAGCGCAGCAAGGGACGGCCTCCAACGAGATGGACCGACGACGACGGAAAGGTTGTTGGATACAGGCAGCAGACGACCGATCCCTTTGGAAGTCTATGGGGGAGGCCAGTGGACCTCTTTAGGCTGATATGATGAGCTTATTGCCATCAACGGGGCAGAAATCCAAACTTGTTGCTGGGATAAATTCATGGGAAATCCAATAACATTGTTTACACCTAAAGAGTCATCTAAAGGACCCATTGTGTCTAGATACATGGACCAGCCGGACTTTGTTTACTAGATCTTTTGCGTCATGTTTTGCGCAAGTCGCTCTCGTATTTTACTCAGCCATATTCATAGGTCGACACGACAAATAAACCATTCATGTGGAAATTAAACGGTAAACGAGTCACTGAACTCGAAAAAAATGGGGAATGCAAATAAACTGTTCAAATAGAACTTATTTTATATTCTACTTTTCTATATACTAATACTAATATTATAAAGAGAAAAGATTTGATTGTTTGTTTGTTTGTATTGAATAGGCTCCGAAACTACTGGACTGATGTCAAAAATTCTTTCAATGTTAGATAGCCCATTCATCGGGGAAGGCTATATGCTATATACCATCACGCTACGACTAATAGGAGCGGAGTAGCAAAATGTTGTAAAAACTGGGGGGAAATGGGGGGCCCACGCGGTCGAAGCCGCTGGTAGAGAGCTAGTAATAAATAAATGTAGTGAAAGACTTACATTGTGTCAAACTGCCCTGATAAAATCAACGAAAACGAGGAAAACAGCATAAGCAACAGTTATCTCAACGGATTTTGATAATAAAAATTTACAAAGATAACATCTAAACCGAAGTAATTTCCCAAATGTTTTCCCATAAAAAATAAACGGCAAAAACTAATGTGAATCCGTCGTCAACAAAACAATAGAATAGAATCGGCACAATCTTGATAATGTAACCTCTGTTTTCTGTTTCTGCGAAACAGGCCAAGTGCGACAATAAACGGTGCACATCGGCCAGCGTAACAAGATCCCCGGGAGACATTGAATTCGTTCGAATAACAGAAAAACACGTGGGAGGCATCGCAGGTCAAGCATTACTGGGGCAGGTGCTTAATATGACCACTGTTTCAAGAACCGTTGCGCTTGATCAATTTATTCCTCATTGTTTTAATGAGCAGGGATCTGATTATGATGGTGGTCGTTGACAATAACAATGCTGCAGCGGCAGTAATGATAATGACTGTTACATCACGGGTCATTCAATTGTTAGCGATTGTTGTGTTAACTTAGTTGGGCTTACAAATTGGTGAATTACCATGTAATTGTAGTTGTGGAAAACAATAAGTACGAGGAAACCGTTTTATGTTATTGTTAGCTTTCTTCTGTGAAATCTCGGGGTAAGCACTGTTTCGCCGAATATTCAAGCTTTGTCATATCTGCAAATTGGTCACCTAGGTATCGCTGGACATAACATACCATCACACCTACACCCCGGTAGGTTAAATAGAAATATAACACCCACAAAATATCTAATATGATTTAGAATGACCTGTGAATCGAGCCCGTAACCTGAAACTGCAGGCGCGATTGCGACCACTAGGCCAATGAGACGGTTATCGCTGCACATTTTGCGAATTGGAAATTCCGTGCCTAATAACATTCATTAAGTAACTAGACATTATAAGCAACTGACAAAGTTGTTTTTTATTCGACGCATCTAATCCAGGTCATTGCAAAACATGGATTTTCTGATCAACTGATAGAGTAACCAGTTTATACGATAATGCTGCATGCCATTAGGGTATAGGTCCTCAACGTAATGCACTTTTGCGTTTGAGACTTTCACGGATTCGGTAGACGACTCCGACAAAATAAGGGGGCATTGATTCGCGACAGTAGTGGTATGATGCCTCTACAAAAAATCTCAAAATCGGGCAAAATTAGGTTGAGAAACCTATGCATTAGGGTGAAATTCTCGCGTTTGAGGTTCAGGGAGTCGGTAGAAGACACCGAGAAAATAAGGGGTCTTGATACGCGACAGTGGTATGATGGCTCTACAAAAAATAACTAAAAACGGGGCAAATAAGGTTGAGAAACCTATGCATTAGGGTGAGATTTTCAAAATGGGAACAGTGACCTCCAAATCGCGGCGCGATTATATTCCTTCCATAACATTCCTTAAATCCTCAAGTAAATTGTAAAGTCACACCGCTTTCGAACCCCGAACACAAATTAAGGTCACCATAAGTTTCCAGTGTTTACTGGGGAACCGCTTATCCTTGGTAAAATGAAGTGACGTTGGGTTATGTAATAGCGGCATGCCAATGTGGTCAGGTCCTGGCTATCACGCTCCGATGACCATTTAGATCTACTTTGATGATGTCCTCAATTTGTGGACGCTTATCTGATCAGCAATCTCTAGAATTAGGAACATGTACCTCACGAAGTACATGTTAAATCAAAAATATAAGCAGCTGACCATTTCTCAATCTCAACCCTTTATAATCTACAGGATTATATTTGTTAGTGATGAACCGCTGACGTATTTCACCACATAATTTATGAAATAGTAAATAGGTACACTAACCTTCCCGTTTCTAGTGTTTAAAATATATATATATAACATGAATATAGTACCAATCTGAAATATTTTTTTATTATTTAGATTAGGTATTTCGTTTTTATACTCGAATATATTTAAAAACTAACAATTATGTTTAAAATAGTACTTAATCGTTAACATCCATGATAAAACGGAGTGTTTACTACAGCTAATATTCTAATATGCAACATTCATAATTCCTTATTCGTGTATTTCGTGTTGCATTGTCAACATGAAGAGGTGTGAATTTAAATCTATCTTAATTACTGGCTTAATTGATTACAACGGTATTTATAACTGCATTTAATGAACATCATTATGGAATGCCTATGACAGTGGATTTCCAATTCAGGCACGATATATTCAGATAATAACTTCGCATTGGATCAACATTGTTACGCGTAATGCTTAGTAATTCTTAGTTTTTCTTAATATTTTACGTTAAGTGCGTAGATTTCTCGTTTTAATTGCTTTCTTGGCTTTTATATTTTAATTTATAGGTTCTATTATACAGTTTTTAAGTACAGTATCCGTTTCTATGAGTGAATCTACAATAATGATTAATTAAAGCATAATTGCAATATACTTTTTGAATACAAAAAAATATACTTTCTTTTTTTAGTACCTACCAAGTACTTTGTTAAAGGCGTAAAGATTTGCAACTCAACACAGCAACAATAAGCGCCTTTACCTTAATCTGACAAGTAATCAGAATGGAAAAACAGCTAGGAAAAAAAATTAGACCGAAAAAACCTAAGCTGCGCAGATTACAGAGACAGAAAGCGCCTAAGTATAAAATTTTACGTCCCGCATCTATTAAAACCTAAGCGACAAACCCGCCAAGTAATACGTATGTGCGACTATACTAAGTAAACATACTGTATATAAAGTTCATAGGGGTGGATTACCATGTGAGTCATGCCCATAAAAAGCCTTGCTACAGAATATTCAATGCCCATGCATACAATATTCTTTAGCCTGGCTTTTTTTAGGATCTAGAGAATAAAATTTAAGTGACCGTCTTAAATGAATTTCAACATATTTTTCCAGGCGGTTGGTATAGTATCAATTTATATAAATGTCATAAGAGATCACCTGATGCAGATGATGGAAAGAAAAAAATATATGCTTACTGCACCTATCTTACACTTGTCATCTCAAACTATGAGATGATAAGTGTAAAATCATTGATCGGCAAGCCACCTCACAGCGTTTGAGACACACCAAATTTTCTTATAGTGTTTTTCTTAAGCGTATATAAAAAGTGTTTAACTTTAGTTTTTAAATGTACTTGTTTAATTTGAAATCTGTTATTTGTTACTAGACCTCCTTTATTTGGCTCTCAAGGGAACGACTAAGTGCCAAATAAATTCAGTAATTTTTAACATAATGTAAAGTTTTATGACGCGCCATCCCTGCACTGCAACACGACAGAACTAAAACATGTAGACCAAATGAGGAAGGATATAAAGCACCTACCTATATCTTCGTTAATGTGCACTTCAGTTTTTCCGGCAAACTCCAAGGCTAAGTACTCAAGAAACTATTTCTTGAAACTTTCCTAAGCAATGACTGCAACATTGAAACTAATGTTGCAAGTTTCATTTGTTGTAAGTCATGAGTGGGCTATTTGTTGAGATTTTCTGGTACCCTAAATGCAGTATTTACTGTCCTACTTCCAGCACCCGGGCTTTTCCACAGCTGCCCAATTAATATAAATTTAGATTTTGTTTAACGCTTCGGGTACAGGTATGTTATGTTTCGTAGCATGCAAATCGTTTTAATGACTCCGCAATTTAAGGTAAATAACATTTTCTCTTTTATCCTACTTGATCGCCTTACTGTCCTCCCCAGATTACAGACCAAAGTAATTTATTCATCACGTCAAGTCATAAATTTTAACGCTGAAGTTCATTAATTAGGCACTGAAACGTCCACGCGGAGACGATGACATTAATTATAATTATCTTAGATTTAATAAAATATCTTAGATTCAAATATTCCTCGTGTAAGATTAGGAGCACCTGCGTTTGAAACACATAGCTTTTAATTTTTGGAAGTTGATATAATACGGTATCAGGTAACGTATCAATCAAAATTTCGTTATCACTTAGTCTGACCAACTGGTTGTCAGCATTTTCATTCTTCTCGTCTCGTCTAAAAGTTTTGTAGTTGGAAAAAAAATATTAAAATTTGAACAGCCGACTACAGAGCTTGTCAATTCCCACTTTTAACTTTTCAAGTTGTTTCTAGCTAATCAAAGAAAGTTTATCCTCAACCCTTTATCATTTTATAAAAAAAATTAAAGTAACTAAACTAGGTAGGTACCTACTTTAGATATTATTCATCTGTGGTGGTCCTCTTAATGTGTAAAATGTATCTTTCTTTGTAAATGTATCTTTCTTTCTTAACTACCTACCCTATGTTTTTCAATTCCCGCACTAGGCTAAGTGGTCTATCTATAGCCTAACCCCTCTCATTCTGACAAGAGACGCGTGTCCAGCTGTGGGACAGTTAATCCGTCAATGATGATGAGATATTAATTAAATTAAAGTTATTATATTATTAGTTATATTAATTAAATTAAAGACAATTCGTCAGTTTCTTGTCCAAACGCGGCACCAACATACTTACCACACAGCATCATCACTACCTCAACCGGCCTAAAATGCCAAGCTGCCGACACAGAATTGAATCAATTGGCGCTGTAAAAGAAACAATATTAGAATTTAATATGTTTTTAAGCTTATTAAGTAGTGGACCGTAGTGACCGGCCGACCGGCAAGTCACCGAAATCAGATTATTTCTCTGACGAATTTAACGAGCCAAGAGTGATTTTGTAAAATCGTGACACAGGCGTTTTATTTGATTTCAGAGGCGATGTGGCAAAGTGTGAATTGATTGGTATTTAAATTTGTTCTTGAAGTCAGTTGACTGTAAAGCTTTTCTTTCAGTGTTGTTTTTGTCAAAATAACATTTTGGGTTTCTTTTTTCAAATTCTTTATTTTCTGAAATCGCTTGTCCTTATTGGTGCTCACTAGTTGCAATCAACTTTTGTGATAATCTTTGGAAAATCTGCGATTTTATCGACAAGCGCAAGCACCTATCTGATATTACATTTTAGTTATAAACTTTCTCTAAAAGACTACAAGGAATTCCAAAACCTTGACCTACTACCTACCTACTCCTATCTACAACCTCATGGAAAATGTATGTTTTAAAATTGGACGTCAAAGTAAAAGTCATTGTGATGTTAGTGTATCACTTTTGTCCGCAACGTTTGTACGTTCATTACGTCAGGTGCCGAGTTTCTATGCAAATATGCAAGCAAAAACTAGTGTTGTAGCTCTAACGGTTGATACAGACGCTGACAAAGCATTATGCAGATGTTTCAATTACCATTATGACATTTCATACTGCTGGCAATATACTTTAACACTCCAGCGATGTATTCGGAGATATCAATCTTAAGCAGTCATTTTCTTTATAAATTCGGAGTAGAGAAACATTATTTATACGATTGCTATGTAACGAGTAGCCTGCTGTGTTCCAGTGATGGACTCATGACCCCATCTACCCAGTGCCAATTGTACCCACTCTGGATTAAAACTATCACCACAGTCCCGCCAGTTTCCTTTTAATCTGCCCGGTTGCCTTTT
This sequence comes from Acronicta psi, assembly GCA_946251955.1. Classification (NCBI taxonomy): domain Eukaryota; kingdom Metazoa; phylum Arthropoda; class Insecta; order Lepidoptera; family Noctuidae; genus Acronicta; species Acronicta psi. Next base: position 5,619,357 of record OX276493.1, on the reverse strand, counting down.
GGTTTTAGAGCTCCACTTAGTAGTAATTTTTGCCATCGGACAGCGTCTCGAGACCTCATGTACAATAAACTAAAATTGAGTCAATTTTAATTTCCTAAAACAACACCGTTAGCAGCATTTCCATACACGCACACATATCTAAAGAGGCCGTTCTAAAGAGCCACGCGTTTAGGATGTGAGACAGGGATAGTCCTATATGATGTGTAGATCGACATCCCGGTCTAACCTGAAAACGAACGCGTTTGCACGTTTTGGTATGGGTTAAGGGATCTGAAATCAGAATCCGATATCCTAGTAACTGTACCGATTGCTGTACTGTATCTTGTTTATTCAAGTTGCAACGTTGATTGGATTCGTGTGCTCTGATGCGCTCGCAAAGCTAAACTTTGCCTTATAGGCTTAATCACCCTCTGAATCCCCTGTGGCCCTTTTGCATCACTTGCCAATTAAACACTTTACGAGCCACGAATCAAAATAAGTCAAGAAACAATTTACAAGTGGAAAATAACGATAACCTTACTCTGACCTATTTTTCTGAAAGTGTTTTTATAGACAGTTTTCCTTAAAAATGGTATGTACATCTGTCTTTGTCATTTTGGCATAAATTAAGTAAGATGGCGTTAGAGATAATCCTTTACTTAAGATACTTTAGCTAAGAAACGTCTTAAGAGCATTTTGGATGAAGAAAGTTAGTACACATACTTTTACTATACATACCATCACACCTGTATTCCCCTTGGGCAGAATTTGGACATTGACTAGGTGTAAACCCTAACCACACCGCTTGACTAAGATAACGATCCCCACTAGACCGAAGAGGCAGTCTCAGAAGCGTTCAGTTTAGCTAAAATCATATACCTTAAATAAAACAACTGGACCAAAGGGAGGGTTCCTGTTCGCCAGTATTGGTTCGTGGCAATCTGCTAACTTCACACACAAGCATCAGTATTTAACCCGCCATGTTTATGCCAAACATGTTAAGTAGTGATTTAACACTAATTGCACTAACTTATACAGGCTTCATGAACGTAATTTCATGCATGTGTGTTAAGGACGAAAACGAAATAAATAAAAATCTGGCGTTCTGTTATGAGCGTTCTGAAGTACAATATTTCTGGTCTCTGCAAAGCTGTGTTCTAACTTTTGGGGTGTATTATGGAGAATAGTCGTTCTTTCTAAGACTGATTTACTGTATCGTTGGCCCAGTGGTGCTCTTCCTTACCCTCCGGTAACGAGGATAATGGTATGATGTGTTACGGCTCTTGTCGACCTGATTAATCGGTAATACCGGTATCCTGAAGTAAGATTGGTTGCTCCAACTTATCAGCACTGTTTAATGTGTTATCCCTAGCAAGTCTTACAATGGTTAAGCTGATCCATGGACAGACGCAAGCGAAGCTCAATTAAAATCATACAAATTGATTGATTTTGATGGTTGACGTTGAACCAGTAATTGCTAGAGTAATTGGTACTAAAACTATGATATCATATATTTATATTAATCATCATTGTGATTTAATGCTAGTTGTATAAGTAAGTATCGTGCAGTTCATCATGGTTAGAATTATGATCAATCAGGTGCATAATAATTATGTACTCAGCTTACAGTATTAAATTGCACTCGAAATTGACCTTCGCGACGAAGTCTAATACAATAGTTCTTTTCAAAAGACAATGAATTTGCATTTTAAAATCTTTGCTGTTTATACCTTCCACATTTACTCGTGTAACTGTTGAAAGTATCACATTTTATGCAATCTCATTTTAATTCGCAATAACTTAGTAATTATTTTGCAAAACGTACTTTTGTTTGCTAGATTAAATTCTTTGTAACTTGTGCTGAAAACAAGATTGTCAATTGTGATAATTCGAGACGGCATTAGAAAGAATTGGTGGAATTGTACTATGATAAATCCTGAAACCCTTAACAAATCCTAAGCGTACCCTTGTCCAACTTAAATCAGGCGTTACGACAGTTAAAGACCTTTTTGGTTCTTCAATCCTGCTTCCATTCGGTTCCATTTAGCCGATATTAGGTACATACTTATTCCATGTTGCAAAGTTAGACCTGTTTCCTTCATCGTGGAACTTTTTTCTATTTATTTACGTGGGGATACCTTCAAAAGATGATCGGCCTTCGGGGATTTTCTTGAAGCGAGTGTGTTACCCACTGGAGCCACCCCGGTGCCCACCATCTGATAATAGAAAGGGGCATTGTGTTCTCATAAAACCACACAAGAACTATCCCTGTGTAACGCTTGTTAGGGCACATTCAATTCTGGACCTACCAAATACCTACCACAGTGAAAATTTGCTCTCTTTTTTATTTCAGAAAATTTCCTCATTTATAACAAAGTCACGCAAACCTTTTAAGTACCAATCAATCCCTGCTGCCAAGTTCACTTGCGCCAAATTAAATTAAGAAAATGTAACTTAAAAACAATGAAGTTATTGTTCAATGTTCTCGGTCGGCCTCGACTCAGTTCCGATAAATTTGTAATAATTAACTGACAATGGAACTTATTATTACTACAATAAAAATTAAATAGCTGTAAGCTCTGACCTCAGAATGAAATAGTTTTTAAATCCTTTCATTCTCGTCGGCATTTTTGTCAGTTGTAAAGCAGCAGTTACTTTCGCTCTAGACTTGCAAAAAACCGTTGCTTTCCAAGATTAAAACATTTTGCAAACAGATTTGAAAGTTGCAAAATTTTGCGCATGACTCAATGACCGATCCGAATCTCCGAATTGAATTATATGTGCTGTATCTCCCAAATGACCACTACTAATCATTAAACCATCAAGGACATCTTCGTTCTTGCTATATAACATACTAGCTTCCCGCCAGCGGCTTCGCCCGCGTGGTCTTATAATTTTTTCCCCCGTTTTTGCAACTTTTCATTACTACTCCGCTCCTATTAGTGGTAGCGTAATGATATATAGCCTTCCCCGATAAATGGGCTATCTAACATGGAAAGAATTTTTCAAATCGGTCCAGTACTTTTTGAGTTTATTCGTTACATACAAAAATACAAAAATACAAATCTTTCCTCTTTATAATATTAGTGTAGATAGTGTAGATTATTTCCATTTAAGAAGCGTGTATTCTTAAATTAGTATCACAAAATGACGTATGATCATTCGCATCTTCGTCATAATCTTGCGAAAAGGTCAAATCTGTTCGTCGCGTTGGTATATCCATAATTAGATGGTTCGCTCCCACTGATACGTAGCGTAGCGGTAACTTGTCTAAAATACATTTCTTATTTTTGACAGAAATGGAAACTGCGTGTTAACCATAAATATCGAGGCAAACTACTGTTGTAACATTTAAACAGACAGACAAACAGACAATATGGATGGCTGGTTTGTAGAACGGTTTTCTTTGTTTGAAAAAACGATCTTTCATAAAGGCAAATTATTCAACTTGAATTCGTACTGTACATATTTATATTTAGGTAGGTTGTAGGTACTTGTTTTATATCATTTCCGATATGTACGAAATACTTCTAAGTTTCTAAGTAACACACCCAACAAACGGTAAGTACATTCTCTTTCGAGAATTTAATTCTAAAAACGTACCAAATCCTATCTCCCATTTGAATTCGTTACCAAATACCATAAACACGGTTCCCAGAAAAACGAAAAGTGTAAAACTAAGCCGCATAACGTATGCGATCGCGGTCTAATTCGGTGGCACTGCGGCGCAAGCGCATGCACTTGATAGATGAGTCACGGTCACACACGGCCACTGCACTCCGACTGAGGTTTTGTTGTGATTGGGTATACTGTTATACGCTCGTGTTGCTATGTATGTTGCTCGTAATACGCATCGTCAAGGAAGGTTTATTGGTAGGTTATAGTTCCTTTGTATACTTCCGCATTTGTATATTTTATGTAGCCTATGATATATTACATTTTCACATGAATAAACAGGAAGTTGATATAAATATACGTACCAGGGTATAATATTAATTATAAACTAGCATTGATAGTCTAATACAAGATACCTACCAAGACATATTCCAGTACCAAAGCACGAAGTGATTACACTTAACTAACTACGGGGAAGGACAAAAACGTAAGGACACCTAAATGACTGATTTTCTTGATGGTGTGTAAAATCTACCAATCCGCGTGAGGCCAGTTTGGTAGACTATAGTCGTCTCTAATTGCGAGAACAGACAGACAGTAAATGAGTTGATGATGATTCAAGTTTCAGTATTTTACTGTAATGTACGGCGTCATACCTAAATCTCTACTCACATTCATCTCATATAGTGAAAGCGTTTATTGCGTAACACTAACATTAAATGTTCATCTAACGGCTGTTTATCTTCCTAACAAAACAATATAAAACAAAACTTCGCTTTTTAGTTTACAAGTTTTGGGGTCGCTATTAATATTCCTATCGATGTTGAGCTTATAATCTACTTCGAAGCTCTTATTATTCCTCATTGTGTCTTCATTACGCATTCAAACTCATGCCCCGAATGCTTGTCTACTTAAAAATCTTTCACAGTAATAAATTCTCTAAGAATCCAATTTCACACTCTCTTACAAAGATCCAAAATTGTACTGATTGGGATTCGTCTCGCTTGATAAATAGTAAAAGGCTCACTATAAATCAGTGGTTGTTAGAGGCGGAAGTATCTGGATTCAAACCGACACTTGATAAAACACATGAGGGTCGGATGATGGCCGAGTTATAATAGAACTACGCCTAAAGGATTAAAATGATTCAGAGGATATTCTTCATTGACTATCAAACAAGATGTGAAGAAAATGGATTTATTGGACGTATTGCTATCAAAAGCCTATAAAAGTTTGAAAGCTCTGTAAGGGACATTAACGAGTGTTCCGGCTTGTCTTGAATAAGGAAGTGTGCTGACATGAGCATTCTCTGCAATGAAAATAGTTTTGTAGAAATCGTATTTTTTGTGATCTTGTGACATCAGAATCCGTTCCAAAAAGGCGTATTTTTTCGGTTTCCAAGAATGTGTCGACTTATTGCTTTTTTGGTTAGGTTAGCATGAGCTTTATCGATGTTTTTATTGAACTGAATAAAATATGATTTCGTCAAAAATGTATTCTTCAGACAGCTTGCGTGGGTTCTTAAGACGATAAGTAGCACCAGTTTAAGTTTGTCCATCGCATTTAGATCAGCGTGAAACTTATTGTATTCAGATTTATGCACGAGACGTCTGGGTTCCAATTCAACGAAGCTCCTTTGGAATGCATCCAGAAAACTCCAAGGTCTTCTTTTCGTTCTCAAGAATTTACTGAACAACATAAATGACATATTGCTTTTAGTCTAAATGAGACCGTTCCTCTCCATTACCCAAACTGACAGGACCTCTGGCAAATATTAATTAATAGTTAGTTCCCAAGCGGCGAACTATCCCAAATGTCAGCTGGTTTGCTACACGTGTCCCGAGATCATAATTATTATTATTGTTGAACAAACTACAAATATCGTTAGTAAAATCATATTCATTTGTGAGCCAACATTATTCAGAAGCTTTTCGGTATAGGTATGTATTATAATGTATGTTCAATATTGATGATGTAATAAAATACTTATCTTACAGAGCAAATGTAGAATATTATTTCTTTTGTTGCCAATTTTGCTGTCTCATTATTTTGAGTCTTGTTATGGCTATGATTGAAATATTATACAAAGAAAAATTAAATAAAAGTAAATAAAGTTTGAATCTAAAGTAAAAAAAAAACTGGAAAATAATCATTGTTTTCGATGGAATGTTTTCTTTTTTCTTAGAGAAATTTTCTGACCTCATAGCGAAATTCACCCTTTACTAAACCACTAGTGTTTCCAGCAGCACTGGAAATGGAGTCAAATCTTTATTACGTTTTCGTTAGAAATTCGCAGAAAAGGTCACATTAATAATGGTTCCTGAAAATTTTATTTCACATTAAAAAGCAGTCTTGGTCTACGTTTTTTGCGAATCAAAAGACTAAACTGTCGCCGGACCTGTCTAGCGCATTGGACGGTGAATTTGCATACATTTTAAATTTCGCACAAAATTTCAACTTAGCCAGTAACAGTTTGTTACGTGTCATCTGGTTGCGTTAGTATACTTTAGAATACCTAGTACACTATTGCGTAACTTCATTAAAATATTACCATAGCATGGTAAAGTTAAAATAAATGATGACTGTATTGAGCCTTTTCTGATTTAGTACAGAAGTTTTCTCGAGTAATAAAATATTTACCTTGTTATATTTTCTACCTAACATATTTAATGCCTATATTCTACCATCTATTATGGTAGAATTATGAGGGGGACTCGTGGCTAATGATAACTATGCTTATCAACCGATCTGCAATCAGTCAGTCAGTCTGTGGATGTGGTGACCATTCTTAACACACCGAGACCCCTGACAACCAGTCTATTTTTGAATATCAGTATTGCTGAGGAATTGGGTGGCGGAGGTCTGATGGCAGTCGCTCCGTGTAAAATACTGACATTCAGCCGCATTTGGTTAGACTGGAAGCCGACCTCAACATGGTTGGGAAAAGGCTAGGAAGAAGATGATACTACCATTTATTATGTTCAGCGGGTCCATTGATCCGTACACAAAATTCCGTAAAGTCCCCACATTTTTGTTTAGCACCCATAAGGGAAATGTTTTCGTCTCGAAACTGGAGTTTTCGTCAAAATGCCGCATTTAGAACGGGAGAATAAACACACCTAAACAAAAGAGTAAGTAAAGTACAGAAGTTTTCTCGAGTAATAAAATATTTACCTTGTTATATTTTCTACCTAACATATTTAATGCCTATATTCTACCATCTATTATGGTAGAATTATGAGGGGGACTCGTGGCTAATGATAACTATGCTTATCAACCGATCTGCAATCAGTCAGTCAGTCTGTGGATGTGGTGACCATTCTTAACACACCGAGACCCCTGACAACCAGTCTATTTTTGAATATCAGTATTGCTGAGGAATTGGGTGGCGGAGGTCTGATGGCAGTCGCTCCGTGTAAAATACTGACATTCAGCCGCATTTGGTTAGACTGGAAGCCGACCTCAACATGGTTGGGAAAAGGCTAGGAAGAAGATGATACTACCATTTATTATGTTCAGCGGGTCCATTGATCCGTACACAAAATTCCGTAAAGTCCCCACATTTTTGTTTAGCACCCATAAGGGAAATGTTTTCGTCTCGAAACTGGAGTTTTCGTCAAAATGCCGCATTTAGAACGGGAGAATAAACACACCTAAACAAAAGACCCTCATGAGCTTCAAATTAGCCGTGACACTTGTCTGTCCACTTTCCCCCTCAAACATTTAGCCTTTTTATTTGTAAAACCAAACAATGAAATGAAAAGCTTTGAACAGACTTGATTACCAACACAATTGCCGCCAAATTAACTTAGAAAACCAATTTGGATCCTGTGTCTAACATTCTAAAGATTGAACTGTTATGTTGTAACGAAGTTGTGTATTTAAATGTCTTTGAAAACGTTTTATGAGGGCATTTACAGCACTCAGCAGTATTTATTGACGTTTGTTTTATCGCTTCAAACACTGAAACTAAACGGCAGACATCTATTCATGCTAAGGTTGAGTGTCAAAAAAAAGTTTGCTTTGGTCGTTGCCCTCGGCTGAAAATCGATAGAAGTTCATTGAGGGGAAGGCCAACCATTGTGTTACGTTATGGAATTGTTTTGCGGAATGCCCAGCCTTTTGTTTGTCGTGTATTCGTTTTATTAGATACTCGTACAGTGAGGGCGTACAGTTATAGACTCATCGGCTTTGATACGTCAGTAATATAGTTACGATACAAGACCAAATTACGTTTTGTCACTAGATTTACGCTAGATTTCGAAGCATTTTTCTCTAAGCAACACCTTAATTCGGATCACTTAAGACAATTTCTGTTTTATATCTTTGCTTGTTTTGGTAGGTTTCAATACGTACCCCGTCGAGGCCTATACTAGCCAACTGTGAGTGTACATCAGTAGTCACTTCTCTGCTTACACACCTTTCAGAGACACAATGAGACAAGATTGATGGTGTGTGGTACACCCACAATCTCCGGTATGTACCTATGTTATATATTTGTATTTAATATAAGGAAAACATCCTTTACTTTATCTCAATCCACTTACCCCAGGGCCCAGTTTTGTCTAAATCCAGATTATAATTAACAGTAGTTGCCACATACATGTTACAGCTTGTGGGGCATGCAATTATCCTAATGTCTACTCACTGTTACTAAGAGCTCATACGTACAACCTTCAGTTTAATTTATCGTTTTGTTTTCTATATAAATGAAGACTACAACGCGATGTAATTTGCTTACCTTGTAATTCTTGCTGAAAATAATAAACTGTTAAACATACATTTCACACCTGTTTCCAGGTAGGCAGAGATAGATATTTCCACTTGCTACGATCCTGGCACACCATTTTCGCTTCAGCTATGTTTAACAACTTCCCCGTGCTGCATAGTCGGTTTATGGTGCTCTTAACCTTACTTGTTCTTTTTTTAAGGACGTTCGCAATTTGACTGTGTAATACAGTTACAAATAACTTAAAAATGTATTCTTAACAATATTGGATTCTGTTTATCAGTTGCAATGGATAGCCTTTGATAGTATCATCATTTTTAACGGTTCCAAGAGCAGTTGTCTTGGAAATAATATCTAGTCATACTTTTACATTTCATGTTTTCGGACCGCATATGACATTGTAAACTTTAAGGTCGTATGATAGAAAAGAGATTGAATGAGCAGTTGACTGCTAGCAGGAATGAATGGAAGCAAAACAGGCTGCGCCGACCCTAAAAAGATTGGGCCAGGGAAGGAAGATGAGGATGATGATATAATGACACTTAAAACAGTTGGACCACAATCGCCGCATCTAGATCATATTTGAGAGACAGGCAAGAAGGATGTATCCAATTCTGCTGAAGAAGAATATGACACAAAAAAACACGAAAACTTAGCTCACACTTGACGTCGATCATCTATTGATTGACATGGTGATGGCAGCTTCTAATGTCGTTAACCTTACATCTGTTTCGGGGCAATGCAAGCAATGCCGGTTGTACCTGTCAGTCATCTTGATAAACGCTTGGCATTCAATTGATCCATAATGCGCCAGCTATGTTTGATTCTCAGTTCTCAACTATGTATTTTTAGTGCGTTTGACACTGTAGATAATCGCAGTATTCATAATTTACATTTGAAATGATTGGTCCGATATATTTATGATCAAGAATAAAGGAAAAGTTTCTTAAAATACTTAATCCACTAAAGAAACTGTAACCTAGAGGGTCGAAAGAATTGTTTTTTTTACGGTATCTACTAATAGGATCCTTGATATGAATTAAGTATATTGTCATATTTTTCTAATAATGAACTGAAGGCGTTAAGTTAAGAAGGCGTAAGAAGTTAAGGAGAGGACGCCTTAAAAGACTTAGTGCTTATACACCAACCATATAGGTGGGGGACTTTAAAAAGATAAGGTGCTTAGTACTCGTGTCAACCAGGGGGGCCAGGATTCGAATCGTCAAACAAAATGTATGTAAATGACATTAGTGAGAGCGCGATTTGTCGAAAGCTTGTGTCATTTCCATACATTTTGTTTGTCGATTCGATTGTCAAAATAGAACTTGTCTAGCCACCCTGGACGAAGCAAAAGTCGAAGTCGTATGCAAGAATCGTAGCAAGTGGGGTTCTGTAGTTTCCACCTACCCCTACTGGTAAAGGGCGTGAGTGTATGTCTGTATTTTTTTAAAGATAGCTGCTCCCCACTTGACCACACGTCCCGTGGCACGAATGGGTCCCTTTGTGTTAAGTAATGGTGTGTAACTCAGCTCTGAGTCAGCTCAATGAATTAGATCGCACGGGTCTAAACCGTTGAGCTACAGCTCAGTACCGAAATGACTAGCTCGCGCGGCTCAATTCAGCTCCCTTGAATCCTTGAATCCCTCCACAGACAGATGAGTCAATTGATTCAATTGAGTTGATCTGTGATTCTGATCTACTTGAGACTTGTTCAGTGACAGTCAATGAGTCCAGAAAGTAAGTTTTTGAACGAGTCATTCGTTCTGAAACGTTTTATTGATTTGTAACTCAAAAAGCTTTGGATTTATTTTTTTCTATTAAATTAAAGTATTAAAATCTCTATTTATTATCATAAATAAATATATCGTATCATAAATATCATCAGTAGTGTTAAATTTTAATTTCATTTTTATTATAATTATTAATCAGACCAAGTTTTTTTTTTAATAGATCCGATAAAAAATAAAACATTAAAGATTCGATGTTTCTATAACTAAATACATCGATATATTGTCAAATAAATATTTGTCAAAACATCGAATTGAATCAGCTCACTCACCTGAGTCATGAGCTGATCTGCAGCTCGCGTATTTTTGATGAGTTACCCACCTCTAGTGTTAAGAATGGTGACCCATGTATGGACCGACCGCGACTAGCGCGGCTTAACCTTCCAGAGCGATTGTTGAGCGTAGATATTACTTAGACACGATTTACATTATAACCAACACCTACTGATACACAATACTACGAATAAAACTAATAAGGAAGCTATTTGTTTAGGAAAACAAAGTTTATGACGTATCTATTAATGTGACCTTGAGTATATTTTCCTTACATCAATTTGATCTATTTACGCTATCTCTTGTCTTGTCTCTTGACGTAATGAAATATCATCAAATAAGTATCATGTGTAACATAATATTGTCCTGCCAAAGTACATTAAGGATAAATAACCACTTCAGTCTTATTAGGCGCATGTTAACACAAAATTGTCTACAATAACATACCTCTACCCTCACGTCTGTATTCCCTAAAAAGTTCGGCAGAGGTGTAGGAGCTTATGCAGACGGGCCGGTGTGTTTTAGGTCTCATGTAATAGGGGCCAAACCCTGCAATATTTCGTTGGGCACTTACATGTCGGCAGCATGTCAACCTCTGGTGTTGCACTTGTCCAGGGGCAGCAATAACTATTTTTCTGCTGTCTGCTCGTAATAATTGAGCGAGAATCCAAATTCCGAGCCGCATATGAGAAGTTTAAATAAAAGCACTATAACTTGGGAAATTAATTTCAGTCTTACAGACCTTGCGACCCCAATACCAATTAGTCAGTCCAAATATCGATCGCAAAAGACAAAAATGTCTAGAACAATCGATATCTCCATACATTTGCTAAGCCAAGGGGAACCGAATATTTCGCAGCACTATCGATCCACTGCACCCAGCACTTGCATTGCTTGCAGTAATTTATAGTGAAGGGGCGTTCCGTGCTTCTTATGCCAACCTTATTTTAATAACGTTAAGGTCGATTATTGAATGTTGAAGGGGGGCTAAGTAAGGGGTTGACCCACGTGTTACATCCATTATTGCGTGAGTCTGTTTTTTGTGGATAATCGAATGTTGTAGGAGGCGCCCGGCGCCCGCACACTCAATTGAATTTCAACTTGTTCTAAAACATGTGTATTGTATTAAAAACAAATGCTCCATTATAACTGACTCCATAGGTCTAGCCGCGACTGGTGATCGTGAGGTTCTTAGTTCGATTTTCATCTCTCAAGCTAGCTAGTTTTCCATTTTTGATTAAGAATTGTCAATAGTAGCTCGAAGTTCAGGTTTGCGCACGATTATAGGCGATAAGCTGACTGACTCCTTATTACGTGGACCCTAAAACTACCCGCCAACTTTTATAGATCCAGCACCTACACTACTCAGACATGACAGTAAGTAAAATTAGTAATAGTAAGTTTTCTTATTACAATACTTGTTTCTTGCATGTTTTGTTTTGCTTCCTGCTTCTCTTCCTGTTTCCTCAGCGAAGACTATTCTAATATCCGTTAAACATAAATTTTGTATCTGTGTATAAAATCTACAATTTTGTCGAAAGCTTTGTTCTACTTATTTCAATCAGAAAGCATCTAGAAGTTGTTGATTAAATTAGTTTTTGTTATGAAATTGATAGAAAAGAGCCTTTAGAAAGATTAGACAAATTATTGTTTCAAATAATGTGATTAATCTTCTAACTAAAGGGTCTTTTCTTAATAATTTACGGCCAATACTTATTTATATTTCCCATGAAAATCTTTTCTAAACTGAACAATACTTTAAAAGTTTAAAACACACGTTGTTGTAAACAAAAATCGGAAGCATTAACTAACAGTCCTAAAATGCAAACCAAATGCATTAAAATCATTTGGCTTTGTATCTCGGTGGCGGCTTTGCTTTGTATGTCCAAGAAAAAGTTGATAAAATATAACCAAGTACAGTTATCAAAATATAACTCGACTGAAGTTGGCCGTTTGAATGCGCAATGCGATTGTTTAGGTTATAAATTGTATATTGCGCAACCAAATGACCAACTTCAGTCCGGCACACTCGTATCACGCGAACGTACGTACAGTTGTTGGAAAATAGTTCCTAATTATTGTTTTTGATGCTAAGGATGGTGTTAAAGATCTCTACACAAGTACACATGTAAGATTTCCAAATATTTGTTACCAAGTTAGATTACGAACAAATTCCGTCAGTCACCGGATAGTGAAAAAAAAAACTTCTATATTTTAGAATACAAAAGAATCAAATCTACGCAAAATTACTTGTGAAATTATTGAGGTAGACGTAAGTGATCATATCAGGGTTCCGTTTGTTGTTGCTGAAATTCTCATTATCTTCCCCTTTCAAGTATTTTGAGGTTAGTAACGTTTAACCAGGTATACACGCCTATATTATATCAATCTAAATCATGCTACTATTATTCCGTTATAAGCTAACCTCTCATGTCAGGCAGGCTTTCTACGCAATGAGAGATCAGCTTAATATACTGAATAACAGCTGGATGTAGCCGTGTGCAGCCATATAGAAATACCTTACCACGCGCCTTTTGTTCACAGGCGTAGGCAGAAAATGGATACAGATTCTTGAATTCTTCTCTGGTTTTTTTTTTCACGTCCATCTATACACCTTGCCGGATGATTGGCGTTCTTTGGAGGAGACTTACGTTCAGCAGTTGACGGCACGGCTGATATGACATGTTGAGAAACACTAATATTTCAAAAAGATGCACAATATTTCGTATAACGTATCACATAAATGAAATCATTAAAATGTTATTTGGTTCGTTATAGGTTAGCTACTCGAATCACATTCGTGTTCTGCACGAGGTACGACCCCAAGGCACTTGTTCTGCCTATTATACAAATATTGCCGAGAGCGGCATACGTTCGGCTTGTTATTAATTTAATATCATCTATCTGGATTTATTAACTTTACTTTGTACGTAACTTTTTGAATAAATTACATTCTCTAATTGCCTTTGCTTTGTTACAGGAAATGCTGTTCGATTCCGTTCGGTAAGTTCGATCTTCAAGTTTAGACAGATTATCCTGTCTCTTAAAATAGCCTTATAATTACTAACAAAAATCTCAACAGGTGTCGTAATTACGTCACTTGATTAACAGAAGGAAGCATCTATTAATTAAATTCAAGCAACTAGCCTCTAATCTCCTTAATGGTTATCCCAAGAAGGCTTCCTAAATTCCCTTTGAAAATGTATACAAACCTTATAAGAATTTAGCGCAAACAGATCTCGAACTTTTGGAAACTCAGCATCAACTTTGAGGCTCTCAAGATAAATGATTTCGTTTTCTTTTGTATAATTTTTAACCCTTTTGATTTCAAGAGACTGGGCAACAATTATAACTGTTCTATCTTCCATATCCATTTGAAATTCTAATTGATTCTCAAAGTACACAAATACATAAAGCTAATATTAATTTTGAATAACTATCGGAACAGTTTCATGTTAAATAAACTCAGGACTGGGAGGAGTGTTGCCATTTTCAGTTTATTTATCCTTGCCTTCGTCTCATTATCATAATCATGGTATTCATAAAATTCTGTATTGTCTGCTTGTCTATGTTGTCTTTTATCATACATATCGTTGAGCGCCTTCGGCAGCTTATTTAATGTGGTGACCTATTCAGTTATTCTATTTCGACGAATAAATATTATTATTATGTTTGTTTAAACTCAATTGGTTTCGCCTTTTCTGTGGCTACGCCTTCTATTTATTATATTTTCCTACCATTGGTTTTGAACAAAAGGAGGTTCTCTATTCGGCTGAATTTTTATGTATACTCGTAACGTATGACTAGATAAAACATATTTTATCAATTGAGCAGATTCCAACATAGTCTCATATCCTTGATGTTTTAAAATCGATCCACAAAAGGATACGCCCCAAAATGCTTAAGTTAGTCTCCGTTTTTTTCTAAGAAAGCTCTTTATACAATTATACATGATGTATATCTGACCGTAGAACATTTTATGTCCCTTTATTTAAATAACGTCTTACTAAGATAGAAATTAAGGAAGCTAAGGATTCAATTAGCATTAATTTTCATTGTCATAATAAACTCTTCTGTCGTATTATCGTACGAATCTCTTGATCTTGCCTACGTTCCAGGTTACTCTCCAAGTACTGTTATTTTCTAGTCCACTGGACCTCAACGATGCTTGGCTTCCGACTTCGAAGTGGGAGTAATAAAAAAACTCTCACCAGTTCGCCATGAATGACTAATTGATAAAGGGGGAGCAGTACTTGATCAGAAGCCGGTGATTTCGAGTAGAACACACACACAAGGTTTATAAAGACAAATAGAGTTTAAATTGGGTAATAAGCGTGTTGGAAAGTTTGTTAATACATATTATGGGGGCACTGATGTCATATGTGTTAAATAGTCACATAACGTCTGCCATTGATATTCTGGCCGTTAATATTGGTGAATCGGAAACCTGGAGAGAAATTTAAAATTTAGTTTGCTCATTCGTTACTAAATCCATCTAAAATAAAAATAAAAACAAAGTATTAAAATGCAATTCGCAATCCGATTTGCGTTTCCAAATCCTTCCCGCAAACATTTTGCCGGCTTTAGAAAGCAACAAACACACAGTTTACTTAACATCTGCGACCGTGCGTTGTGTTACAAATTTTATATGTGAAATTTATTCAAATAGTAGTCTGTGAGAATGTGTCCAAACACTGGCTTCAATGAATGAATCGTTGTTTTTTGTTACCGTTGGTGGTCCCGTAACGAGCATGTTACCATATGAGAGGTACTCCGTTTAAGATTGCCTTTCTGATTACTAGCCTTTGATACTTTTGAGGCAAAGTTTTCTGGCTTTGCACCAAAATGTATTTGGGCATGTCCTCCGCGTCCACTTTAGCTTTGTTACTTAATGTCAGATATCCGATTAGTTCCTGAAATTTTCCCGTGTAAAATTTTATGTTCGTATTTCTTTGGGAATTTGAGATGGAATTTATTTGTGTTTTCCCGTATTCGAGTAGTAGTGGGCTGGGGAGTGCTTTCATTTCGCTTTTAGAAACATTTTGCACCATTTAACGTTAGATGGGACTGCCTTTGGACAGTATTTTCTTTCATTTTGGCGCTGTAAACTCGTTACTCTACGTTCTGTAAATAACAAATTACTTTTAATAGAAAAGTATGCAACATCAGTAAGTACTAAATGGGGCTCAGTAAGGTTAATCAGTAGTGGATTAAACTCAAGGCAATTAACATTTAACAAACGGATTATGCTAACAAAGAAAACTATCTTCCTGGCATTATGGAGTTATACATTGAAATTATTTTTTAGTATCTTCAAGTTGTTATATATAACCTCATGGATATGATCCAAAATAGACTTAATTTTGTTAGTAAATAAAACTTACACTAAACCAGCGTAGTGGACTAAATCCTAATCCCTCATATTCTTAGAGGCAATTATAGCAATAAATGAGTCGATGATGATAAAATCATACCTATTCATTAACTTTACGTTAGCTATGACTTGCATTGTCCTTCCCCGTCTGTCCATTTGACTTGACTTCTGTCTGGAACTGAAGTCACAATTTATTTTACGCAATCACTTGTCAACTGCATTTAACAAAGTAAACAAAAGCCTCTTATCAACAAGGAAGCGAACTAAGCGGTTTTCTCATTGCGAAACAGTGAAACACATCATATAGCACATTGTTGCTGATATAACATGGCGTCTCGTTCAAAACAATGGCTTTTTAGTCACGCCTTGAAAACTTTTCAAAGCGCTATACAATGTTTATGTTGCGGCAAGAGTTGGAGTTCACGTGCGACTTTTAATCGATGGTGTAACGTTGGAGGTTTTATAATCTCTGCTAGCTGGCTTACATCGTTAAATGATTACTAATATGGCTTTGGATTCATCGCCGTATTGTTAATTATAGATTAATCAATTTTCTAGAAACATTAAGCAATGATCACACGTCGGAATTCTATAAAACAGCTTATTTTATTATTATATTTATTACTATTTTTATAGCTTTCATTATTGTCAATTAATCACAAGATTCAATCACAATGATTAAAACCACGGTCCGCCATTTTTGATCGTATATCTAAGAAGCAGTAATCGTTCCCGTGCGTTATCTGTAACATTATAGGCCCACGGTAGTTTTCGATACATTAGACGGAAAGGTTAAAAATGAAGGCCAAAGAACTTTGGCCGAGTATACACCTCCTAGTAAAGGTAAGAGGAATTTATTGGTCCATATTCCTGTGAAATGGATGCTAAAAATAGATCAACGTATATAACGTGACGTGTTACTTACTGGTTTTAAAGTCGAAAGGACTGCATAATGCTATGATATATTATGACGATGTGTTGCGCTATACCTACAGAACTGTCTGGTCTCGCTAGAAATAGAATAGATTATTATAGGTTAACTTGACTGCCAACCTTCGCTAATTGGAGAGGCACTATGAGAGAGAGACAGGTAGGTACCTATGAACAACTTTTACTATGAGAGCAATCCTAAAATGAGCTAATCCATACATTTTGTCTAGTTCGGTTTACATAAATGGAACAGCATTTTTTTTCATGATTTCAATCTTCTAATGCTATAAAACGATTAAATGTCATGTTGTATAAAACTTTGGACATGTTTTACAGGTGTTAAAGCTACCATATGGACCGTAACTATAACAGATCGTAAATGTCCACTGGAGCTCCCCGGGCCGCTACAATGAATGTTCCCGAAGGGGTGCTTCATTGCAACAGTCTTTATGCATTATGTTTTAATTATCTGAATGTTTGAAGGTAGGTACAATATACATTTACTGAATGTCGAAATAAATAGGACAAGCAGGAATTATGTTCTAGTCGTTTATGGTAATTGGAAACACCAATGGAATCCCCATAGTCCTGGTATTTAGGCCTTTTACATAGTCATTAATATTGTTTTAATAGTTTCACGGTCCTGTGCTATTTTGTAAGTACTTCGGTTTGAACTATGTCATCTATTGTATAAGAAATATCATAATGTTGGTAATATTGAAGTTGCTTTCAATGTGTTGTATAAATATCGCACCTAAACAACTTGAAAACTCACGCAACTACTTACTCCTAAAAATAAAATTATGAAAAATAAAAATTATATTGCGACCGCCGTTAAAGGCGTTGATCTGATTTTGATAGCAGAGTCCAACAAAACACTATAACATAAAACCGAAGAACGGGCTGTTGATGATTCTCAACATTTTAATAGTCCGCGCAGTGGTTCGATATAAAACGACGATAAATTCTATAAATATCGCCTCTGTTAGCTCCATCGGCCACCCTCCGCGTGGTTGGTGACTCATACATAGGGGTAGATCCAGATATATATTAATAAAGGAGCCGTGTCTGATATTTAATATTACAGAGATGGTCTTTTTATGGTCTAACTAAGGTGGTCTTTGAACTATGTAATCGATTTACAGATTCTTCGGTAGAGATTACATACTCCGTTTAAAACCAGTACGTTGTCATTATTGCGTGAAATATCTCTATTGAAATTCTATAATCGGGTTGAAAGTATGTTCTATTAGAACTATCGATAATTCTAAGGATACTAAGTTCATACACCTCGTCTTTTTATTACATAAACCAAGAATGGAGCTCTCCAATATTCGTAATTTAATAAATTCGCCCAAAATGCAAGCTTACGTGTCATGTTCTCATAAACAGCCGACCTCCATTTTCTGAATAGCTACTGCACCTGTACTATTGCCAATATCGTGGGCTACGTCATCATTTCGATTATTCAAATGCTTTTTATACGAGGGGACGTAAGGGTAGGTCCGGGCGCTTGACAAATTACCCCTAAACCCAGACAGGGGGTAGTAGATGTGAGCGTGTTAGATATGTTGGACTGGGGGTGCTATAGCCTTAGGGAGTGGATTTTTCTGTAAATTTATTGGTTTTAATAGTATACCTACTGTGGGTAAAGCACTTTTTGGTGTGAGTTGATTTTTGTAATAGATTTTGACATTTACGAACACAGATACGAATGCACGGTACGTTTTTATGGAACCGGGAAAATGTAAAGAAAAATCTTTTTCAAGGAAATTAGGAGATTCTATAAACTTTTAGCATTTAGCAACACACGAAGTCGTAAATCTTTCAACTTTCAAAGCATAATTAGGTTTGCATTAAGTGCCCGGCCAAATAACAATAAATTAAGGAGAGACCAACTTTTATTTATTACTCATTCCGTTACTTACCTCAACTTCTGGTCTCGCCAATAACTTCTTATCCAACTCTTGGTTCAATTTGGTTTACGAGGTTTGTTCGTGCTATCAAAACAAAAGCCTTTAGTTCTTCACTTTAGACTGTCGCGCCGGCTTCAACCTTCGCAGTGTTGCGTTCCCGTTTTTCATGGCCCCACTCACTCCCTCGCTTGTTAGACATAGGCCGTTTCCACTTTCAACAGGCAATATAGGATCTTTCTAGTTTTTGTACAGAGTTCATTTTACTTCGATGTCCACAAGTAATCACGGACAAAGAAACAGAAACAAAGGAGGTTGATCTTTAATGTAATGATGTTTAGGATTTACGTCTCGCTCTTACAGTAATAGAAGTACGTAATGGAAAATTGCTTTAGGTGCGCCTGGCGGGCCCACGTTGGGCGCCAGTTATGTGTCGAGGGACAATAATTTGCGATTACTGAACTTTTGTTCGCACTTGCTTGGCAACAACATGGTTTAGTTTATAACGGAAATGATTAAAAACTACTTTATTGTTAATTATGAATAATTACTTTATTCTTTTAAATGAACTACATGTACCTACATCATTCAGTGTTTTTGTTTACTCTCAAAAAATAAAGTATTTTCTAATCAATGTTCAAATGTCGGGTTTTATTGAATTTGGAACTTGAAACTTTTTAGAGGTAAACGAATGAGGCCATTTGTAACAGTTTTACTTTCCTCTGTATTTTCTAGTTTATTAGCTACCTACTTGTTACTTTTATAGTTCTCAGAAGTCGGATTTAGTAAGTATTATTATTATTATATGCAATAAAGTATTGAGTATTGAGTATTCATGTAGCGTCGAATTTAATATGCCCTAAAACTGCATACAAAAATAAATTCTTTATTTTAAAATCACACAGAAGATAATATACGTTTCTGAAACAAGAATAATTTGTAATGGGTAGCAAATCTAACTCTTACTGCAGGTACTCCCGTCGACAATTTTAAACCTGCGCAGAATTGTAAGCAGTTGATACACATTATTATTCTCTTTTCCATTCTAGAACTAAGAAATATGCTGGAAAATGCAACTTCATTTTATTTAAATACGACACATTTTATGTTGAGAGATTGTATTACAAAAAGAGGTGCATTTCAAGTTGTAAACGCAGATGAGGATAATCCTCATCTTTATCCCTAATCCCCACGGATTAAAAGATAACGATAATAAAAGAAAATAAAATAAAGATAATAAAAGATACTATTTTTCTAATAAAGTGCCACCACTTTATTAGAAAAATAGTATCTTTTATTTTAATCATATGACTAGTTTCGGATTCATGACAGCTGATTAAGTGACTAGGTCTGTGACCTACACTCACTGATGTCATGAGAGAATTTGGTCATCGTATGTCGCACCTAGCAAAAGGAAAATACTATTTAAACGGAATGTATAGGATAGGGAACTGTGACGATTTGTGTACCGATAAGAGCCGAGCTCCTAAATTAAAGAAAACAAGATGTCGCGACACTGGTTGACGTGACATGAATAATACTTGTAAAAACACGTTACAGTCAAAAGTTGGAATTGTATCGATGTGATAAAACGCGTGATCTAAATCCAATTTACTATTGGAGAATTTCGTATTACATACATTACATCTATGCCTTATCTTCCTATGTACCCAAACGTATCAGCGGCGTATTTTATCTACATGTCAATTGATATTGCTACTACAAAGCCACGAAACGGTAAGGGATAAGCCAGTCTGTCAAATGAGATACACTTCAACGATTTCATTGCATGAGTTAAATCGAGTGTATAAATAGCTAAAACGCACTTACAGGAATTTATTTTACTTCAATCTGCATCTACACATCAAGCTGCATCACCCTCATTACTATTCACAACAATTGTTACTGTTACCACAAAGATTTTTTTAAAAAGAGTATCTATGGAGTTTCTTGCCGACTCTTCTCCATAAGACCCACATTTTTGGGAACCGTGCAACTAGTTTATCTTTTCAAAAGTACCTATTTATATGGTGTAATTATAATAACACACTAAATATTGATCTACATTGAAACTTCAGTTTGTCTATTACCGATACAACTGTGGCTCCTTTTAATAGACGTCAATGAGAATCGTTCTTATGTATTTCTGTTATTAAATAAATTCTCAGTTGCAGTACCGAGATAGAATTGTTTCCATTAAAAAACAATACGTTTGTTACGCAACACATGGGACTTATTGATCCATTGCATTGGACAAATTATCAATAATTGTTGGTGGTCACCCAAGAGTCTTTACAATGATGCTATAATTTGTAATGCTACAACAATTAGTGTTGATGTACTATTTGATCGTAAGCTTGATATATTTTAATAATACGTGATATAAGCTTTTTGCATTACGCTTTATTAGTTTCGCAATAAGGTAAGCTTACTCTCATCTTTTAGATTTTTTGTGGAATTGTAAGCAAACATTTGTGCTTCTCAATATTCTAAAAACTAAAATTGTTTAAATTCTTCTATTTTAAAAATACAGTCTGCCCCTCAACCATAAGTTCTATCGAATGACTTTCGATAGGTTTTTTACGCATCGAAACGCTGTAATCTCATAGCAGGTTTTAGTTCTTTACGTAACCGCTAGAGGCGCTGCGAGAGTTTTCCATACAAATATTTTACGGCGTCGCTAGCGAGTCTAGTGACAAAAACTCATGGTCGAGGCACTGGAAGTTAATTCTGCGCAGTTATTGTAAATGTTGATAGTATACAGCTGGTTGAAATACATATTTGAATACTTTCACTGTTACTTTGAGTACTATCTACTGAGTGAGTTTACCTTGAGTTACTTTAATAAGTTTTGTCCTCCTCTGATTTATAAATCTGTTTTCAGCAGCCCACAATCTAAAAACAGCTTAGAGGGTCGCATATTTCATAGAACTTAATTTATTATTTCTGTGACCAGCATCGAGCATCCGATTATTACAAGATTATGAAATGAGTCTAGTGGAAAATTATAGCTTAAGATTGCATAAATATTTTACACAATATCAGTCAATACCTCAATAAAGATAACTCTTTCATGATCATGATAAAATAAGATGTGACGTACTGTTTATTATTTTCGTAGAAGATAAGGTAAGTCTGAGTAACTTGAGCTATCTTTACCTACGATGCAAATTTTTAAAGAGATCTTTGGAATACTCATTTTGGGAAAACTGCATTGCGCAAAATATTTTTCATCCAACAAATGTAGGAAGTTATAAAATTTTCCATATTCCATATTCTGGTAATTAACACGGCCGCAATAAAATATAACACAGAGTTTAAAACCGCTAATAAGTGAACATTACCGTGTTTATTGGTTATTTCCTGTTTCACTCGGGATGTAGGTGAGCTGAATTATTTATTAAAACTGCTATATTTTTGCAACCGCTAACGAGAATTATTTATTAACTAAGAACCGTCTAGCCCACAGGGGTTAACATCAAGATTGGCCATAGTCAATATTGAACCCTTCCTGGCTGATACGGTTTACTGTTGGATTTTTATATAGGGCAAGGGACTCTATCATGATATCAATCATCATTATCTTTACTTGGAGCAGTGTACTTATTTCTTTTCTTCAAACTGTCGATGTCTGCTTTCAAAATCTCACCACTTATTTCATTCTTAAACTGTTGCCATGGAATAATATTAATGAAATTCGTGATAAGAAGAATCCGTACATAGTAAATTATCTATCACATTGTTGGCATCTACCACAATTTCTTTTACCAAAGCAGATACTCTTGGAAAAATACCAAACTAAAATTCTATGAAATCAGCTGAAACAAGCAAGTTGTGATCTATATAGCTGAATTGTAGGAAAGGAAAAATTATAGCCCCATCTGCACAATTTTTCATCGTCACATCTGGTCGTTAAATCTTATTCGATGTCAATCAAATTAAATTCATTCAAGCCTGTCTTATTGCATTACAATTTCAGTGTTCCGGTCTTAATTTTATCTCTTTCTGAACTTTTAAACTCGCCCGCTGTTTCCCTCTTGCCTCTCGAATTGACCAAACCATATTTTTCTAGTGAAACTTTAATGGCCTGTGGAATCTATAAACCTACCACTACCACTAATAATCATTCTTATAGAAATAGTTATGAAAAATTATAAGAATTTAGCAAATCTAGCTGATGGCTCCGTGGCTTCTAGTAGATTAAACATTAAAGTCATATCATTACATAGCATTACATTCTAGAATTCCGTCTTAATTTTCTATCATTACGTCTAATACATTCGTAACATGTACTTTATATTCATACAGCGTAAATTTAGTCTCTACTCGCTAATAATTTAGTCAGACATTACGAGTGTTCCATTTCTCTTATGATAATTTGAAATACTTATGTCATCCGCATAACACGAAAGTAGAAAGTAGTTTAATGTAATTGCTTATTTTCAAACATTTGCAAAGCCCCGTCAAGCGAACCTGGGCATGAAAAAGAGCATATTAAAAACGTAGTTTCCCAAGGCGAAGCGGTGAGTACCTACGAAGTTGAAAAGTGTACGGTTAGTATAAAAGAGTTTGTCCATTAAAAATTTCAAATCATTATTTGAATTTTATTTCTTTTGCGATTTGTGAAGTGTGAATTGAGCTATTTTCTCCTTTTTGTTGGCGTTTTTATTGGCTCAGATTTGTATCTCAAATTAATCAAGATGTCAATCATGCTTTGTAAAGTTAAATGATGGATTTTTAGCATGTATTGCTGATGTTTTTCCACCGAAGTATTTCTATTTTATATACAGATATGTGAGACGACGTCGATAATCAAAAGTAAATTACATCAGTGATATTATAAGCGGTGTTATAATTGTAAAGCCATAGTTCGGTCGAAAATTTGTCTAAAGCGGATTAATAGAACATTATGGTGTGAACCGCCAAGTTTTGTGAAATTTTGATCTGTCTTGAAACTTATATTGGCAAAGTGTCTCTTGTAGTTGTTCAAAACTTCCGATACCGTGACGTCCCACTAAAACCAATTGCTGAAGTTTCAATCTTAATTCGTGGAAGTTTCCACAGAAATGTCCAAGTTACATTTCCAATAATTATTTCCGCCAATATTTAAAAAGGCTAAACTGAGTTTGTGGGTTTTTCTACTTTCATAAGCCGACTTTTCAACGGATTCTTACGTAAACATCAATTTGTAAATAAAGTTGAAATCGTTATAAAAAGTAAAAATAGAATAGATTTTCAAGTTCAAGAATTGTTTTAAGGTGTAGAAAGATAGATAAACAATTTAATTTGTTGCATCAGGCCAAGCTTTTATCCTTTTTGAATTATAAAACAACGTCTATTTCCACTTACAAATTGTATGCAAAACATATCAACTTATTTAAATAACAACCATTATTATCCAACTAAACACAAAAACAGTTCACGACAGTGGAGCAGATCAGTGTTTCATTTTTACAAAATGTTACAAAACTAACATAAAAGATCAATCGACCAATAAAGAATATAGATGTTCATGTAAGTTGAAAGTGATAAAATATAACCCATAAATATGCCTAAATATATTTCTGTTCACACCGGTTTTTCTGCTGACTGCCGCGCAATGACCCATATAAACTGGAGACAGAGACGGCTCATATTGATTTTCCTTGGCCACGTGTAATATACTTTTTAATGAACGCATTTAGAACTACCCTCATGGGTAATATCGACATTCAAACGGAGGTTAAGCTGGTAGCTGACCCGATTATAATACAAGAGGCCCACGTTGATGATCCCAATATTTTAATCCCTTTACCGGATCTTGTGGGAACGAATCTTAGTGTCTTTGATCAAATCTTATCTTTGTTAGCCGATTAGTGTCTGATAAATACCCATAGGCTCACTCCCATCAGAAGATACTGGAACCTTAATTGGCCGGTGACAATAAACGACGACGAAATATCTCTAAATTCTGGAATAATTGTGACACAAATGATATCTTTTGGGATTCATTGAATTTCTGAAGATTGTTACACTTCCTAAAGGGTTAGATAACAGTGTACTTTAACGCAAAGTGTGGGTTTTGTTTTATGCTGTTTCACTATGAATCAATTAACAGAAATAAATTAGATTTGTTATTTTTTCTTCTCAAATTATGTCATGATGTATAATGTTGACGCAAAAGGCCAAGTAATGGACATTAACCTGATGTAATTATGTCAAATGCGTGAGAGAGAGAGAAATGTTTAGTCGCATCTAGTTGTAATACTGCAACCCGACCTCGACATAGGAAGCAAGAAGGAATGATGAGGTAAGCTTAATAAAAGAGATGAAAGCGACACTTTTCTAAAATAGACCAAAAAAGTTTTCGTTTTTAACAAATTTACGAGGTTTGATGTTTTCAAGGTTGCAATAAATAACGTAGTTATTTTCCATGATCAAAGTGAAAGGCAATCTTGTGTTTTTTTCGCTTACACCAGCCAAAGAAGGGTTGAGCTGGGTTCAAAGAGTTTGTTCGTCTGTTAACGATGCTATTATAATTCCACTTATGAATTATAATGGCTAGAGTACTGTTGAAGACAAATCATTAAGTATTTATTTTAGCAGCCAGGTGAATAATATTTCTTCTCCCACTTATTTTCTAAAACCATCATAACATACACACACATACTTCAAGATATACTACAGAGCAAGTGACCTGTTTACTCTCAAAACTGCCATTTTACCTGGTACTGAAACGTTCACCGAACTGAAAGGAGCATGAATGATAAACTAAAAAGCCTATTCATTTCTACTCAGATGTTTAGTGAAGTGCTTAATGATGGATTTAGTTTTCAAAATGGTGTTTTATATTGAAGTGCTTAAGATGTAGGTATAGCTGTGGATTTATATATATATAAGGAGTATGTTTAATATCCCTCTGTAAAGTTTCTACAACAGAAAATTGTTCTAAAATATTTCCGCACTATTTTTTTTCTATTGCCGTTGCCATTGTGATGTATCGTCGTCTTACCAGTTCTATTTCACCCTTAATATATATGTGCAAATAGGCCTTGAAAGTCAAGTTCTGCATACGGCCTCCACGGCCGGGTAGCCGGTCGATGAAGGCCGCAATCATAGTCAATAGCGCTTTAACGTGGCGGCTGGTAAGCTAAATAGTTAGCTTGGTACTAGCACCACTTTCTGTATAATACTTATTCGTATTTGTTTCACCCATTTCAATGTTATTGAACTCAATTAAGACACTGAAGGATCTGCTAGCCTCTGCTAGCTGACTTTATCTTTACTGAATAGGTTCTCTTTATCCTACATATATTTTGCCATTGCTCTTTTCATAGAAATCATACCTACCGTCTTAATTTCATATTTTATTCAAAGTATCCATTCAGGTCTTCAAACATTGGCTTTGAATTCTATAAAACTCTTAGACGTGGCTTTTTACAACGATGTGAACTTTTATGAGAAGCCTACAGTAGAGTCTAGCACTGGATGATGATAACGAGTACTACTATCTTAATACTGAAACTATATAATTATACAAACCAGATTTCTTTGTAATATATTTTAAGCTAACAGCAGCAAGGAATTATGTAATATTTCGTAGAAGACAAGTTCCGAAATTCAAACAAAAGAGAAAGATGAGAAACGAAAACCCGAGATAGCAGCTTAAAAAGTATTATAATGCACCTTGGAAGATACCCTGCTGCTTTTATAACGTCACGAATAATTCGTGTCTGAAATTTTAGAAAACTATTCGACTTTACTTAAATTATATAATCTTACTCTTATACGTTTTTACAAAAGTCTTCGGAAATTGTTTTGTCTTCTCACTTTCCTGTTATATAATGCTCTTCCCGTGTTGTAAAATAATGTAATTCCAAATGCTGTATCTTTCCTTTTTCCGTAAGACTTGACCGATTCTTGGATATTATTAACGTTTCATCCACTTTAACACATTTTGTGTGCACACGCCAGCTACAAGTATTCCGCTGAGTCCTGAATTTTGTGATGGTCCTCACCAACAAAGTTCGTCTTTGCGGTTTCCATTGGCATTTCCTGCATAAATTCTTTAATTCTAAAATTTCTTGGAAATCTATGTTAGTATGTGGCGCACACGTAGTTGGCAAAATTCAGATTTTATTTCAAGAATTCAGACTGGTGGTCACATTCAAGGCGCGAATCGGGTGCATTTGTACACAAAATTTACATACGCACATATTCAACTTCGAAGCAAAATATCTATGGCCCATGCAAATATTTGTTCCGTTACGGAAATCGAATGGGAACCCAAGCACACAAGTCTGTATTGTTGGGGTAACCATTCCATTTCCGGTGCCACTCTCCCGTGCGAATCATCAACTTGTGCAAAGTAACTTTGATTAATTTTGTTACTGACATTGTCATTTTCATCGTACCTTAAATTAATTAAAAACAGTTATTATTTTAATAAATAACCTTTCAATTTTAAGCATATACTTACATTCTATCTGTCTAAGCATGATAACCACTGCCAACTCATTAACCAATCTCAGAAACTATAAAACTATACTTGAATTTGGCACTTCAGGCTTAGGTGGCAGTTAAGAAAAGGTTTTTGAAATTTCCACAGGATTGGGAAAATCGAGAACTGTGCGGCTAACAGCGGAACACAAAGTAAAGGATAAGTAAGGTATACCCTTGAACGAATTATAAATTAGAGCCAAACGGTAGCAGTAAAACAATAACACAGTAATCACTCAATCACAACCTACGACGCAAATTGCCCTGTCGGAACCGTAGTGCGTCCACCGGCGCGCGCGCCGCCCGTGAAGCAATTGAAAGATTGCCACCGGGGTCGCACTTCAACATTGAGACGCGCAGAAGTTCCATTTGAAGAAAGAAAGTTTATTCTGACAGCTACAACACAAGACAAAATACTAAACAACAACACAAAAAGTAGATAAGGTACATTCTTTACCTAAGTACGTTATATTGTGCGATGTCAGAACGAAGATCGTGATAATTCAAAGCGTTATTGAAACTTCTTTGCGTAAAGGCTATCTACTTCTACTACTACTACTTATCTAATTCGTACAAGTAGGAAATTTTGCCAATGATGGTGTACAATTTGACTGCTACAAGAAATTGCAGTAGACTGTATGGTTTTGGAAACTTAGTAAGTGGATCTTCTGTCTTTCAAATTTTGGTATCAGCACTTCTAATTGGAAGTTTACTAGTTTAAACGGTGACATGATATTGTTTCAAGTGCTCTCAATTAAATAATGTGGGATTGAGGATTTAGGCTCCCCTATTAAAGGATAAAGAAGTTAGTTGGATTTGTAAAAAGGGAGAATTAGAATGGCATTGACTCTTTGTAATAGTAATATGATTTTAAAAGTGAATTAAGCATTGATTTATAATATTATAGTAACTTACGTAGATGAATGGAAAGAAATCGTGGCACTTACTTAGGATTAAGGTGACGTAATAATTAACAATTATTAGATTACTATTTTTCACAAACGAATGTTAATAAGATAGAAACATTTTCTTGCTTATATCACAATCACCTACTAAATTTTGTACACCAAATGTACTTTCATAATTCTTCATCGTTCATAAAGTGCTCAGTTACTTACATAACTTTAAGCGCATCGTGAACTTAATATTGAAACTGCGCCGTTTTCATGATGTATCTTATGGCGTGTTTTACACGTAAGCAGAACAGAATATTGCATAAGTTCCTCCTTAGATTTAACATGAAAAGGTTTTTAAAAGATGGAAATATGGACTGTACTGTGTAATTTTGCCGAGGTATTTGCAGGTCAAGACGAATTTGGGTTCAAATAATGGCAATGGATGGCCTAACCTTTCCCATTTTGAGAGGAAACTTTTCAATCTAAAATGGGTTGTTAATGAATGGCAATAAGGCTTGCCCATTAATTGGTACATGGGACCTAATACATACCAAGGTATCACCCATGCTCCCTTTCTAGGTAATACTGTTATTTGGTGTAAATATAGACAAAAACTTGAAATATTAGTAAGATTTGTTGTTTCAGTTCCATATCCGAAATTGAGCATGATAAGTTTGTTCTACGATAAGCTCCCGATAAATTTTCCCTACGCTGTCATACCGTTCGTTTTTCTTAATGATATAATGCATCTGTCGCTGACAGAGATTTTCTCCTACAAAATTACTAGCTATTGAACCAACCAATTCATTGAGTAATCCGTTTAACTTTTATTTTATCTAGTATTTTAGAATATCATTGACAGTTTTAGAAGTACCAGTATTGTTCTTATTTCTAACTAGATTTGTCCCGTGATGTTATTCGCCTTTATCTACATAGTTTTACCCAACCACACAATTTTTGTCAGTCCTATCTTGTAAACCCTTAACAAGTTATCGGAAAAGAATAAATTTAAATTCCTAAATATTGACTTTGAAATCCTTGACCCGCTTCGAAGGCTATTCGAAGTCTTCGTATGATGTGAACGAGATTTTTACAAAAGAAGTGCTTATTTTAATATAATAGTATTTTAAAACCTGAAATTATGTTGTAAAATTCAAACATTTAAAATAATATTTTATTTGATCCAGCTTCATAAATATTCCTATCAAATCCAGTTACATTTATACAAGCTCATTGAATTTTATAAAAAATACAATAAATCATTTTTCATTTACCAGCTTTTGGATAAAATTTAGTAAATTGGCTCGCTGTCACGCTTGAAAATGGAAGGGCCCTAGCAATAGGTATAATATCAATAATGTATTCACTCAATTCCCCGATATTCAAAGCAGTTTTGTTCAAGCAATCTACAATAAAACCGCTCGATTGCCCTTTATTCTACAAGAAAAAATACGAAGATCGGGTTCTGTGGCGTTCATGAGAAGCCTATGTCCAGCAGTGGACGAATGCTGATGATGATGAAGATACAAGAATAAAATTATTCGAGACAGAATTAATTCCAAACAGAGTAAAAATGGAGGGACTAGTTTAACTCCTACCGTAAAGACTAATCCTCAGTAAACAAAATTTGTGTGGAAAAGGGAGAGAGCTGAGAGAGGCCTTAGTCCTGTAGTGGAACAATACAGGCTAGTAGATTGTCCAGTACATGAATTTTTTTAAACATCTCACTAGTATTGCCTCTGCTACATCATCTTCACTGTCAGATTCGCTTGTATTGCGTTGCGTCATTAATTTATGGATTTCCTATTCTTCTAATTATCTGTTCTATTTTTTCGTGTCCTTTCTATAATAAAGAAAGGCTTTAGATATATGGCCATTATCATCAACACATAATTTGATTTATACCCTGTAAGTTGGAAAGGTTCAAGTTGTCATAATAGCGAGACCAAATTTTACGTTTGGATTTGATATGTCTTCACTTGTGATTATTAAAGCATGTGTCTGAAACTCTTAAAAACCGCATGTAATCCGTTTACCATCCTACTTACCCCTAACTTCCCAACATTAAACTGTCCTTCTTTTCACTAGTCAATCTTACAAAAAGCCATTCAACGATTGCGTTATCGCAGATAAAATGGTAGCTTATCTACAACGTCCCATAGTGACGTAATGTGGGTTGCGTCTATCGTGGGCGGGGTTCGGTTCTCGACCTTATTGCTCTGTTTTGTCAGACAGCTGTAAAAAATACTCATAGTGCCGTTAGGCGTAATGGTACGGTTAGTAGCTGAGTTTGGGCTATTGACTGATTGAAAGCGAGAGTGAATGATTGTAGAGGCGTAACAGATATTCGCTGTCTCAGTATTGTATAGTTTCTGCTAATTATGTAGTCGTAGGTGGTACTTAATGACTTTATTATGCAATTAAGTACAATGATCCCATTCAGATATTCTTCTTCTTCTTCTTTTCGTGCCAATGGCAAATCAATGTGTCGAGTTAATTTCGTGTCAATCATCCATTCATATATTTAAGTAACTACAAATAGGAAATACAAAAGCTTTCGGTTAAAGTATTAAAAAAGTTTCGTCGTGGGCAAGTTATTTAACGGGAACTTGCTGGGAGGTGGTGAAACAGGTCCTTTATCATAAAATTCCGATATAATCAGAGCTTGTCATTAGCTCCTGTTCCCATAGTAACAGAAAACCAATGTCAACAATGTCTTCTTACTTACAACGAAATACCTGCGCACGGAAATGCACTGTTACTTGATTATCGTATCCGGCGAAACAACCGACCAGTTAAAGTAACAACACATTAAACATTTAGCATTCAAAGGTTTAGAAGAAATAGCTTTACATGTCATCATGGTCTTCGAAGAATTTGGGGATCTCTGCACATGTGTTAAAATCTGATCAAGTGCTCCTCTCCAAAACGTCATTTGACATACGTATGACGTATTTATTTGACACAACAATAATATATTCAGAAACTACTTTCTTATTTAGAAGATAATCTCAACTAAAACCAGTTCTTAGAATACATCGTACAACTCTGTATGTAAACAGACTTTTTTACATCTAGTCCATCAGTCTTGTCATCGGCTGTCAATATTGCGCGCGCCGACACGCCTCGACGTGCGTTCGCGCACCGTTCCGTAGGATGTGACGTAGCTACCGCAATAATAGCGGTCCGCCACTGCTCATTATGTGCTCGACTTGGGTTGCGAATGGACGTGTTTGGAGAACATTTACTCTGGTAATTGGTGATGGATACTACGTCGTCGAAGTACCTAGTGTAATAATGGTGCACAACGTTAATTAAGTCACGGTACATTATCATGACTGTGATTAGTATCTGTTTCAATAAAACTAGGTACTTTACTATACTGATTTCTGACACTTACGCGAATACTAGACATTGAAATAAAACTACTTTTTCATAAATTTGTTCATGTTGTGTTCAAATGTTCATGTTATACAAACAGTAAAGTACCTATTGAAATAAAACTACTTTTTACGGATTTTATCGCGTTTTCATCTTCTTCCTCTTTTCTTCTTTTACAGCGTATCTTTTACAGCGTCCATGGTCACGGGTGACCCTGGACGCTGTAAAGGGTCCGAAACGTCGGGATTAAAATAATATCAATATAACGCGATAAAATCCGTAAAAAGTAGTACTTCAATAGGTACTTTACTGTTTGTATAACATGAACATTTGAACACAACATGAACAAATTTATGAAAAAGTTATTGGTACCATAATATAAATTTATGAAAAAGTTATTGGTACCATAATATTCGTGATATCACGCCTGTACTCCATAGCAATAAACTGGCATAGCAAATAAATTTTAAGAAAAATACTCATGGATCATATCGTAACCACATATACCCACATACATATAACAACCACGCGCGCCGCCTACCAGTGTAGGGCCATTGTATGGTCGGCGGACCCCCCAAGTCAGCCGCCCCGCAGGTCTCGTCCCATATGGAGACCGAAGATTTGTTTAGGGATTTACTATAATATGAGTACGTAGGTACATACATATTTAATATGTTCTTTGCGTATCTACAGTTTGTCAGTGATAATTCTACTATAGTAAGTAAAATATATAATTCTGCTTTAGTCGCGCCTAATTGCTAAAGCCGAAAAGAAGAAGACTGCCCCAGTCGCTAGTCATGCCACCAAACTTATAAATTTCTGTTAATAATAATAGCTAGGTATGTCAAAATAAAAATAATTAATGAAAAAAAATACTTATAGTGACTTACAAAAGAGTTAAATAATGTCAATGATGAATGATTCAATCAATTTCACACTTAACAAATGAAGTAATCGACAACATTAACATACTTTACTCAGTTATTGCATTATCGCCCACACGTGAAATGAGTTATAAGTCTGGTCAGATATGTTATGAGGTCAAGATCTACCTACTTACAATTGGAAACTTTAAAATGACCATTAAGTTAGTACTACAAGATAGACTTTCATACTTTAAATACATATCCTATATACCGAAAGAAAAACAATTTGATTGCCTATGATCCTTGTAAACGTAATAACTGCCAAAGTTTGGAATTCCAACCAATAACATGTTTTGAACTGCGTCGAGAAACACGAAAACGTCGTCTTGGGAGCGATGGAAATCGTCTGTAGGTAAGGTGGATGGGGGCCCCCTACCTCCCCCCCCCCCCCTTTTATCTTATACAACCTTTGTCTCGTACGTTTCCGCGTTTCGTATCCTGGTACGCATCCTGTGCGATCGTTACAGAAAATCCTGCATGGTGGAAAATTTAGAATTTTACGCTTAGATGTACGAGTATTTTAATATGTCGTAATGTAAGAAAAAAAATGGCTGTAATATATTTTGCAGTTCCTGTTTCTGACGTTAAAATTAATCTTTAAACTGCAGTAACTGAACTTAAGGCTAAGGCTGGAGGCACCTACAGTGCACATGTTATCTCGCCGCCAACTTGCCACTGTTTACTTTCTTTTAATTACTGTTCCCTAGTGATGAATTAAGCGTACTTTGCATTATCTACCTAGTGCTCCAGACTAGAATCTATTCATAAAAAGTACTGAAAGTAAACTTAAACAACCCTATTTTGTCAGGTCAACTTTTTTTTCTTGTGGGTACAAGAGAAAGCGTTTCGTCTGATTCTGGTTGTGCTCTATGATGCTCTTTTGTCTTTAATGTTTGTATCTGTCCTATTATAAGGTAACTGTCTGACTTCCGAAACAAACCATTAATAAGATCGTAATGATCGCAATCTTCAAAACTAAACAAGTTCATCTTCAAAGCTGTAAGATCGTGTCGTCGAAATAGGTGACGAATAGTAATATAATTGTACTGATTAAAACGACTCTAAAAATTCAGATCTATTGGGAACATTGTCCTTTTTGTCGCAGTTATCCATATCATATCCCCAAGGGTCCAGGACAATAGACCTTCCTCCTTTAATCCCCGTAATCGTCGCCTTATGACACCCATGGGAATACGCCCCCTACTTTATTGCTGGCTGATATTGCCACCTGATCCAATCAATTGGTGTCATATTTCATTTGAAGAATATCTAATAAAAAATATGAATAATTTATCATCCGTATTTCCGGAGCCTCTACCTACTACCATTGCGAAAATATCAATATTATTTTTCCCAAATGGGATAATTTGAATGCTTCATAATGAGTATAAATAATTAATCAAGTATTTTATTAATGCTAGCATTGTGAATAATCGGTTGAAGTGTGTGTTACTGAC
This sequence comes from Acronicta psi, assembly GCA_946251955.1. NCBI lineage: Eukaryota > Metazoa > Arthropoda > Insecta > Lepidoptera > Noctuidae > Acronicta > Acronicta psi. Next base: position 5,585,619 of record OX276493.1, on the reverse strand, counting down.
GTGACCTGCTCATGTTTTACTTAGTTTAGTTAGAATATCAACTTAACTACATTTGAAAGTGCAAAAAGTCACTGAACTTCAAGAAAGACGTTAGATAAAGAAAAGTTTTACTGCAGAAAACAGACCACTGCTTTCGGGAGAAGAAGACATTCATTATTAAGTACCACAAGAGTTCCTCTTTTAATGGCGACATTTCTTTTTCACCAGCGGAAGCAGAGATTTAGAAGATATACTTCGTATCTGCAGTCCTCTTTACCGACTGAGTGGATTCTGATACGAATCTTATCGGATTATACAAAGTAGATAGGCAAAACCTATATCCGCTGCGACTTAAACACGGCTATATAATAGCAAATTGACTGAACGACGATACATAAATTTATTTATAGAGCGGTAGTCTGGACAGTTAGTCTCACTATGAACCGACTGCCCAATCTTTTTATCGCAACCGCCTATTGTGTAGCTCATGGTGGCCAAAAGAAGAAGAAATATGGTGATAGGAATAAGCCATGGCCACGGGACATCCCGTATCTATGATAATTATGATCATAAAAAATATTAGGTATTGGATACGGGTCCCTACAGTTAGTGGAGATAGTGGTAATATCGTTCCTATATCGTTCTCTTCTCACTACAATAACTTTACTATCTTAGTCGAAACTTAATTGAGCATTCGGCTCACTTCGTTCTCAATACAATGTTGTTACAAAAACTCGTTCCGAAGCTACAATGAGACTTTAACAAAGCACTAAAGTGGAAATTGTAACTTACTGTACCATTAAAGAACAAATAAACTTCTAAAACAGGGATAGCGAAGCAATGGTACGCGAGAAAAAAGTAAAACAGTTTGCGGTCTCTTAAAGAAATAATTTCAAATGTGTCAGACGTAAAAAAACTGCTGTCGTTATAAATCGTTTCAGCAACATTTGCAGCCGACTTGTATGATTTTAATGTAGTTGCTGTCGACGAAGCATTTAGAACGCTTCTTTCTGATCATTGGCACATTTCAGCTACAACAACATTTTTTTTATCGCGTAGGCTTTGTATAATGTTTGCCATCTCTGTTCCAGAAGATTACAACACGACCCACCTGCACTTAGCTTTAAGTGACTATAGCCACTTCAGGTCTAAGAAGAAATTACGGAAATTGTGGCAGCATCTCAGAGCACGTCTAGAATTTTCTAAGAGAATTAAGCCAAGCTGGTCATTCAGTGCTTTTACATTAAGTCTAGCTCTAAATTCTGAATAGTAACTCGCATTTATCTTAATATATCCTGGCTTAAATAACTTTGTGACCGTTCCGAAATTGCCACTAGAATTTTATTATGGCAACCGTCAAAAATAAACAACCAAAGACAGTTCTGTGTGTCTGTTAAAATAGTAGGAAATTAGTCATTACTGATATACAGTGCATTGGTAGTATTGAAAATGGCTTTAAACTACGAACAGGTTCTAGATTCCTAGGACTTGGATGTGTCTGATATAAGAACGTATGTAACAAATTTATTATCACTGCAGTAATGATGAAGTCTCAGCATGGTTGGCACTTACATAGCCTCTGCCAAAATAAGAGAAAAAAAGACATTGATTTATTGCAATAATCTTGATTTCCAATATGTTGTAACAGGAAACGTCGACAGTACATCACGAGTTTTGGCAATAAAAACGATAAATAGCACTTTGTTTCGTAACTACGAAAGATATGAGCCATATGTCATAAATATGGCTCTTCTGCACAATGCCGCAAAGTAGGTCCAATGACATTTTGTCTGTAAAATCGCTGCAGTAACCTTCTTTGCTAAATTATGTAAAAGCAAATTACGGTTGTGTTTGACGGATGTTATTTGTTGTCTTTTTCTTAGAAGGGTTTCTGTTTTTCCCTTATATTTTTGTAGTAACCTTGGAAGATTTTGTGGTACGTCGACAAGAGTTGTAATGTTCTTATAAGTATTAAATTTAAGTCAACCTGTTTTCCTTTTGCTGTTGCACAAACTGACAAAACCTCGTTATTTATAAATATGTAGTTTAAAATAAAAACAAAACCGACTTCGTGCGATTAGTAGTCTTCGGAGTTCATTGCCAGATATAAACATAATATTAGGGGACAATACTTATTTATTTAAACTTTTCGTTTATAAAATGGTACACAAAGAGTACTTTTTGATAGCTTTTATTTTCAAAAAAATACTAGCTGAAAATATATAAAAAATACTTGTACACATCAATTGACTGATAACGAGTAAATAATTCCTCGAAACACATCTTAAACGTTTCATAAATCAAACGCTATCGTTTTTGCTAATAGCTGGCCCGATACTGACCAAAATCAAGTTCCAAAGATGAGGTCTAACCAGTTATTAGTAATGTAATGTCAAAATATCACTTACAATTCATAAACAACCCCTATAAACCCGTGGACATGTTTCATCCTTTTATTTTTATCTGCACAAAACATGTGAGGTCAACCCCATCTCGTCACTTCAACCGGACTGAGTTTAATGGGTAACGAACTGTAAAATTTGTTTTCGCGAAGTATTATGTTATTTTTGTCATGTCCGTTTAATGTTTTATCTGGTTCTGGCTGTTTGTCATTTTACTACTCGTATGTCTAGACTTTAAAATGAAAGGACAATCATTCTCTGAGTTTGAAGATGTAAACTTTAGCGAAAGGAAAAATACGTCCTAAGCTTCTGAGAAGTGAGACCCACGTGGCCAGTGAAGTCGAATTTCTCTTTCACTTTCTTCGTCTTGAGGTGTTGTGTCTTAAGTTGGTTTTCCCTTTCTTTTCAGAGATATCCGGCGCCATATAAGTCTAAATCTCAAACCGAAGTAATACGATTTATTTACAGAAACAACTATCATTAATCATTTACATCCCATTCAAACTCAATACAATTAAATCTGCTTCAAACTTGCCATATTTATAACCCAATCTTTGTTCAGGAAGGGTTTTGACACCAATCTTAACTCGGCTTATCTAATAATAATCCTCGGGTATCAGCCGCAGCCTCATATGTAAATAACTTCTCGTCTTTCACGCAAATTCAACCCCATATTCATTTTACATAATCCTAATTTAATATCGAACTCCATCAAAACGTGGGATAGAGTATTATCTGAATAATAATTAACACTTTGACCCTACAAAGGCCTCTCTATATAACCGTACTCACTTTTGCAGATTTTCTGTATCCACTATACATACTAATTAAGGCTCTGTCGCAAAATGACCACTTCTCAAAATGACTACAGGTAGCAAAATGTCCCTTTCTCAGAATGTCCCTTTCGCAAAATGTCCCTTTCTCAGAATGTCCCTTTCGCAAAATGTCCCTTTCTCAGAATGTCCTTTTCGCAAAATATCCCTTTCTCAGAATGTCCTTTTCGCAAAATGTCCCTTTCTCAGAATGTCCCTTTCGTAAAATGTCCCTTTAGCAAAATGTCCCCTTCCTCAAACAGGCATTAAATTACTTTCATCAGTAAAAAAACTGGTCAAGAGCCTGTGTACAACACAAAGGGGTACTGTATTAATGTTCAATCATTAAAATATGGGTAGGTAGGTGCATGCACATAAACTAAAATAAAATAATAGAAATCGAATTTTGTCAGATTTACTGTCAATCAAAAGATCAATTTACACAAATAAACAATCAACTTATTAAACTTAACTCAAATACAAAAAAAATAAGAAAAAAATAAATGTTTTACAATCATTGTAATATTTATTTTGATAATAATCGTCAACATCAATTCTAAGTTGTGCTGCCCAGCGTCATCGTACCACAAACGCATTAGAAGGCTGGCATCGTCGTATTAATACAGGAAGATTACCAAAAAAATCAGGTTTATACATGTTTGTAAGTAAATTAAATAAAGAAAGCAAATTTTGGGACAAGAAAATAAGAGATAATTTATTTAACAATGTGAAAAAGAACAGACGTAAGGAGGATATTTATTTCGACAAGAAATATAAAGTATTATTAGCTAAATTAGAAAATAATGAGTTAACACTTAAACAATTAAAAAAAAAATATTACCATTATTATCAAAATAAATATTACTTCTTTTCTCTGATCTTATTTTTTTTGTATTTGAGTTAAGTTTAATAAGTTGATTGTTTATTTGTGTAAATTGATCTTTTGATTGACAGTAAATCTGACAAAATTCGATTTCTATTATTTTATTTTAGTTTATGTGCATGCACCTACCTACCCATATTTTAATGATTGAACATTAATACAGTACCCCTTTGTGTTGTACACTGGCTCTTGACCAGTTTTTTTACTGATGAAAGTAATTTAATGCCTGTTTGAGGAAGGGGACATTTTGCTAAAGGGACATTTTACGAAAGGGACATTCTGAGAAAGGGACATTTTGCGAAAGGGACATTCTGAGAAAGGGACATTTTGCGAAAGGGACATTCTGAGAAAGGGACATTTTGCGAAAGGGACATTCTGAGAAAGGGACATTTTGCTACCTGTAGTCATTTTGAGAAGTGGTCATTTTGCGACAGAGCCCTAATTAAGTCTGGAGTACACACATAGTAAAAAGAAAGAAGTTTGCAAGTTACAAGAATCATAGCTAGTTGCGTTCTGTAGTTTCTACCCACCGCTATGGGAAAAGGGTTATGAAAGAATGTACCCACCGGAATATAAATTGTCTCCATGATTTGTATTAATAATAAATATCATACATATTCACATATTAATGTCCCCATTCCCAATATTCACATTATTACATTTAAGCTCACCATCAGAATTATTCGCTTTCAAACCATGGTACGACGCTTTGGCAAATCAAATAACAAGCAACTCTAGCGCCAAGATATGCCATCTAGCGGGCACAGTAGAAACTATTTAGTAAAACGGGGGTTGCATTTTGGTGCACCCTCTATCTGTAAATGTACTAGGAAGTGTAATTTCAGTGTATTTCATGGTGTGCTGTTTGTGTTTGAAATTCCGCTATTTGGTCCTAGATGCTGCTGGCATAATTTATTTTTACGAAAAGCCTTATTAATATACTTTAGGAAACCGCTTAATTACCTACTTGCTTCATATTTTCATAGTCTTCATCAGTTTTGTTGATTCTCTCAAATTTTCCTTATTTTCTAAGTTTAATTTTACTTTACTTACCTACTGCTTGCCCAGTGCCCACTAACATTAACTACATAAAGCCAAGCTAAGTTCTCTCTGAGTAAGGTTTTGACTCTAAAAGTAATTCGGCTTACCACTTTATGCAGCATAACATGACATAAGCTTAACTTACGCTTTAATAACTAAGCATACAAACATTTATGGCTTCTTGCTATGCACATTAACATAAAATGCGCTTATTTGCGTTTATCTTACTCAGAATAAACATAAACTTGATAGAACCTCAAGATTTGCCTATTGCATATGCAAGATGTGCGGCAATAGTAAAAAAATGGATATGAACAGGGTATTTTAAGCTAAATAACGTAGCAAAAGCCATATCATTTAGATAGTATCGGCTAGACATTACTTGAGACAGAGATAAGTAATATCATAATTCTCAATTTTAAACTTAAGTGTCACAAAGGGCCAGACAAGACTGATGTTTAATTAACACCTACAAAAAGTTTGATTATTTACTATACAAAAATTTGCTGAACCAGGGCTAGACGCAAAAGTTTAATTTAAGAACTTTCGTGTAATTGAATTATAAATCCTTCAAAATTTTAAATTTGATTCAGATTCATGATAAAGTTATAGGTAAGTTGCCTAATAGAGCCTGGAATAAAAATGTTTTACGCTTTTTCTGTTTATCTTATACTCCAATATTTTTTTTAATATTGAATTAAACTGATATCTAGATACATATCACAATTTCATCAATGTAGACAAAATATTAAAAAAAAAAATTTAGTAATCTGGATCCTTAAGCAGTTTGTTCCTGGCACCTGCTATCTCGGATATCATTTACAAGTGACATCTGGAAAGATGCCATGCATTAACCATAATGATTTGTGTTTGAGCTTTATATTTATTTTCTACACCGAGCATAACTTGGTGAAAACCGTTCAAAAAATCTTTGTTATTGTTTAAATATTTTTTTAAAGTTCGCGACGACGTTTCACATAAGATGACACATGAATAATGATATGTAAACGCTTAAAGATCCTTGTAAAAATTTATAATTCCATAAAATTATAATGCTATTCATGTCATCGATGCTTACCAAACCTTAGTCAAAAAATTGCGTTACCTGGAGGAAACTTTTCAATGAGCAGAAGAAAATACTGATTCAAATATAAAGTAAGAAAACGTCATACACAGCAACATACTGAAATATATAATAGAATAAACAATAAATGTACGTAACATAAACTAGAAGATAGAAAACAGGAAAATTGAGAGCAGTAGGTATATTTAATTATTGTTGTGTCACAGGCAGCAATATGAAAATTCAGGTCACGTTGTATGATAGACACAGCCGCATTGCCAATAAATGCATTGGACAGGTAATTTGTTCAGAGTCCAGTCCAGAATTATTCTACAACCGCAACTTGGAGACCTTTATATTGTTGCCATGTTGCGGCCAAATTGCGAAATTGGATCGTTAGTGTCTAGCCTAGGAAAAATTGTTTGGTTTGTCGATAAAATGCACGAACGTGGTAGAATATCTAATAGCTTTTCTTAGTGGGTGTTTTAAATTGTGCCCAGAATTGGATGCATAAATATTTTAAAAATATGGTGGTGACCTTTAAATATTACGATAATATATTTTCTACCGAACTAAAATTAACAGATAATATGTAGATATTATACCGATGCGCCGTTTAAAGACAATTTACGTTTTCTATTAATTTTAATGGTTTATTTGCACAAATCGTTCGCAGTTTGTGCTACTGCAGCTTAATTAATTAAACATTGAAAAGCGAGAGAACTGCCTATTCATTTTATAGTTGACTTGACCTAACTTGCACTCCCAATTTTATTGATTAGTGAATTCAACTCGGTCCCAACAAAATTATAAAGAAAACAATGATAAACTGCACATTTTCATATGATCCCAAACGACTTCCTAAGGGTCATGAACTCTAACCCTGATCAATAGTAAGCCATTAAGGCTAATGTTATTAGCTTTGAGATGCATTTGTGTGTCTTGTTGGTTGCAGAGCTGTCTAGTTGAACCGATTTGCTCGCCATCGTTGATTTAGTTCAAGATTTTGTCAAGGTCTAGTCATAGTGTCTAAATTGGGTATCTAATTCGCTAGATTATTATCTTTTGAAGCAAATGGCTAACCATTTGCACAACTTGTTTCATGGTTTGTGTCTATTAATTTCTCATTTAGTTGTCATCAATGGGTTTTATATAAAATAACTTAATTATTGTGAAATAGCCGAAGAGGCCTACATATCTTTATTTTGAGATAGTTAATTAGTTAACTTCTTTTTTGTTCTCATGACATTTCGACTCTCTTGTTTCTTTACTTAACGTGAATTCTACTCCTCTAATCTAATTATGAAAGTCTGAATAATTAATGAGGATGTTCCTTTAGCGAGTTAGGCATTAATTATACAACTGTGCCTACCTTCATTTTCTCTTGTTAATTGTTCTTTGTCTTAACGGCGCTAATGTTTTTTGCTGTAATCTGTAGATGGAGATATCACATTCTGGATGTATAACTTTACTGTAAAATTGATACCAGAAAGGTCTTTTAGTAGGAATTGTCAACGCATTGCCAAATATTCTGCCACTAAGCAATTATGTGCTAACAGAAAGTATACTGCGAATTGTGGATGCACATCAGTACTTCTCTGCAGAACCATTCGCTGGTTGTTTGTTGTCTAGTAGGTATAAAGAAGAGCTATCAACTTATAATCCTTGGATACCTGTCATCATCATCATCATCCTCCTGCCCTTATCCCTATTCACGTGGGGTCGGCGCAGTATGTCTTTTTCTTCCATACATCTCTATTAGCTGTAATCTCATCATTCAACTCCTTGTGGTCATATCCATTCTCACACAGTTCATCCATCTTTTCTCTGGTCTTCCTTTTCCCTTATATCTATCCACATTCATGCTCAAATCCTTACTCTTCTCTTCCTTGGATACCTGTTTTACAATATTGTTTTGATTCGCATATAATATCGGCATCGCAATACAATATTGCAGTCCGTATGTTGTTTTCAATAACATAATATGATTTAATATAATATGTTTTTCTGTTTCTTTTCAGGTATGTACGATAATCAAGCATGAAATAAGCAATAAACTTGAGCACGTAAGTTTAATGGCTTAGTCGACTGTAATCTATTAGCACGAAGCGAGGAATTGCGACGTAATGAGCCATTATATTGTACTGCTACATAAAAATATAATATTAAAAAAAAGAAAAACTACTGAGTGACGGAATTACTCAACTTGCTGTTTTTGAACATTGAGTCTAGGTAATTGAAATTGTCATTCCGCAATCACAAACCCACGATGCAGTCAACCTTATATTTGCACTTAAACTTAGCGCGAAGCCGCACTAGGCCAGTGATGGACTAAGCCTAACCCCTCTCATTCTGAGAGGCGACCCAATCCCAGTAGTACAGACATGACCCCACGAGTATCAATGTTTCTATTCGATAAAATGAGACTGTGTTTGCAATACTTACCAGTGATATATTATAACAACCACGTAAGCCGGTATCGACCAACATATTGTGTGCCTCGGTCGAGTCTATTACGGATTTGCGACCATGGTAGCCTCGTGCCGTTCTGATATCCGGACATTTGATAATAGAGGCTTATATCCGAAGCTTGTCATGTCATTGTTATTATGCGAGCCTAAGCATACATTGCGACTTCGGAGAGGCTTATGGGTAACTAGCTTTCCGCCACCGGCTTCGAACGCGTGGACTAGGTATTTCTTATAACTTTCATCCCCGATTTCAACCCCTTACAGCCTTTTCTTCGCATTAAAAAGTAGCCTATCTCCTTTCCTAGACTCAAGACTATCTCTGTACGAAATTTCATTTAAATTGATTCGGTAGTGTTGTCGTCAAAGCGAGACAGACTGACAGATAGAGTTACTTTCGCATTTATAATATTAGTAAGAATTATTGAAAGGATTTTGACTTAAATATATCGTTACTGCATTCCGGAGGATAAAATTGAGGTATTTAAGATGGTAGGAGTTTGTCTCTGGTGGTAGAAACCACCGCATTGCCAAATAATCCACCGCTAAGCAATAATGTCTCGATATTGTATTCCGATTCAAAAGGGCAACAATGGAGCCTGTGACATTACTGGGGAAATTAGACTTAAAAAACTCCCAAACTAAAAAGAGCTGGTACTGAGGGTACTAGAAAATTAATGGATAAACAACTGAGGTCTCAAAATGATAACGCGCTAGTGATACTGTAAAGGTGTTGCTGGCATCTACCGGGTGCGTTTACCTTACCATTTTTTAAATCATTAGGCCGTAAGTAAAATAAAAGGGACTATACACACCCTCATTGTTTCAGATAGTTATAGATCTCTCCCATGACCCATGTAAAAGAGGGCGATTCTGATGCCATTGACTGACCACAAATCCAAACTCCGGCCTACTATTAACATAACATACCATCGCGCCTTTATTCACCAAAAGGTTGAGCAAAGGCGTACCCAGTCTCACATATACCCACTATATTGCCATTACGCAACGCTAATAAAAAAAAATCTCTGCTGAACCAAGGACCCAGGAACACGATTAGCAGCTACGTCCACGATTACCATAGAATAATCCGTTATAAGGAAAGCAAGAAAGTACAACTGAGTAATCCACACGTGGCTGAAAGTTTAGACTTGTGGTTTTATTATCATGGTGACGTTTTAATGAAACATAGGGACGTGTAGCAACAGTATCCGTTTCCACTCAGTATTCCCCATTACCCATCGGACTAATGTTCCTTGATGCGCGCATAATTAACTCGCATTATTTTTGGACGTGCACAAAAATAAAGCCGTTGACGCGACAACGCTTTCACGCGGAGATGGGTTGGCGGACAATTTTGCGGCCAGCTGTACATCAAAGGCCCGAGTACGGCCCTGGCTGCCTCAATTTAGTGTGTCCTCAAAGATGGCTTTCCCTGGTTGTTAATTACTATTCAAATATTCAGTGGGTTTACTCGTGATTTTTTTTAGTCATATGTTAATTTTATTTTTGCGGAAATTTAATTACTGTCGAAAATCTGTCCCCATCAGAATTTTAGTACCTAGGTACCTACTTAGACTAGATTTTACATCAACCTTCAACCATCAACCAAACTAGGGTTGTAATTTGTAATCTTGTAATTCTGGTTCTACATATTTACATAAATAAATCACGCCTTTTTCCGACAGGGGTGTGCAGAAACTCTAATAACTTAAAACCACGGAAATGTCTCTGAACATTATAATTTAGTAGTTAACACTTCTTTGAGTATTTGCAATAGGGATTTAGGTACAACATATACTTAGTCCAAATTATAACGGTGGCCTCGCCTTGGAGTCGAGGATTGGATACAAAAGAAACCTATAGGACTATCATGGAAGTATACCAAATAAAAATCTTTAGTATAAGGAAAACCCGTGCGAAAACAAACACAAAGATGAATTCCCAACATACCGCTTTTTTAAAGTAATTTGACATATACTCCAAGTCTTAAGGCTAAGCAATTTAATTGCCTGCTGAATGCAATAAGATGAAGCAACAATAAAAATTGTACCGTCCGTATTGTATCAAAATTAAGTAAGCACTGAACAGTGAAAATTGAAGCAACAAATAAATTGGAACAGGCAAGAAACTTGTATCGTTTAAATGGGCTTTTAAAGTGCAACATTAGGCCAAGAACTTAGGTATTAATGTATGCTTGTCTATCACATTCCAGAGTTTCAGCTAGTGCCCAATTCCCGTCATTAGTACCGTGGAGATAAGATCCTCCTCACGATGCGCCGTCTCAAGGGGTACTACTGCTTGCTAATACCTTAAACTCTTGAGCTTTGTAAGACTCTTGATAAGTTTATCAATGCTTTTGACATTCAGGACCTTTGGTACAATGATTGAAACGTTTGACATGTAATTTTTTTTGATAAGATGGCCAAAAAGGAAAATTAAAACATAAAAATTTCTAAATGCTTCGCATAGTATGATATTTTTTAATGCGACAATGACAATATCTTTTTTTTTTTTCAAAAGGATTGTGGTCAGTAATTTTGCATGAAACAGACGCACACACGTGTAAATTCATTTTGGACAATCATTTGATAATAATAAATTATTTATTTATTTTGACTATTTAGAATGTTCCTAACCTTTAGAATCTACATAAATCTAAGGATACATTTTATGAATTTGATTCACACTAAAAATCCCACACTTTCGGGCACAGATTAAAAAATAAAAAACTTACATGTAACTACTGTATATTAACAATACCCCATGCAGATACTGAAATCCAGTTGCTATGGAATCAAAAATCAATATATATACCTCGTCCTACATATAATGTTGCATCCCTCTCTATCATTGGGAAAAGGGATGAGTCGAAAATTCTAGGAAACCCTTTGATTGAGTGCAACCCTGTACTATGGTGATGTGAAGCAACTAGTGTCGAAGCGACTCTCGTAGTCCCAAGGGAATCGAAAGGCTCGCAACTCTATTGATATTGCAAGCGGAAAACGAACTGTATTTTCATACAAGTAAAGTTTATTTAGTGTTTACAGTGAAACTCCGAGACCCGGGCAACTAGAGCCTGCAGCTCGCCCGTGCAATTATTAAGATTCATACACATTATGCGAACATGATTTATAGCATTGTTCGGAGCTTAAATTTTTCGGGACTTGAGACTATTTATTCGTATTTGAGTTTTTCATCGGTCCCTGCAGACTGCTAGTGATGCTCTGGCAACCTTACTCACTGCAGGAACACAACACACAATTAATTGTGTTATTTGGCTGCAGTTTTCTGTAAGGTGGAGTTACTGCCCCAGATGGGCTGCTCCAGATTTGAGCCATAGATGGTTGTGCTCTCACATCTTGAAGATTGGCTGCAAGTCACAAGTTTTATGTAACTTTAAACTTTTTATTTTTATTTTTAATTTTGAATTATTCTCTCTCTCATTTTAGGGCTTTTTAGAGCTTATTGCATTAGTAATGCAATAAGCTCTAAATCTAAATCTAAAATGAGCTCCAATTTTATAGGTTTTGTGTCACCACATGGATTTTTATGAAAGTATCTTATCTTGAATACATAAACACTTGTTGCTTTAAGTGTTACAAACTTCATGTGTATTTTTTTAGTATATTGTCTCTACTACATTACTTACGCATTCTGAGTGACACGTGTACTACTGTTTTTCGTTTGATGACTTACTTCACGATTATAATGTTGGTGTTGAAGTTTCAGGCACTTTCACCTTCTTTTTGTCTTTTGTAGTTGAACTGTTACAAAGTTTACTGTGGGACCCTTTGAGTTTTCAAAGTTTCTATCATAAAAAGTATTGTAATGATAGATGTTTTTATATGGTTCCCTGTGGCCGCATTACTTAATGCTTTATTTAACTGTGTAATTCTAAAAGTTTCAATAAAGATACATACATACATGGTTTTGTAGAAATCAGTCGTTTCTTCGGGTCTTATTTTTTTATTTAACATATAGCGTCAAGACTTGAGTCTTGCTCAAGACGTTCCCGTTTTCGTCGATTGTTACGATTGACAAGATATCTAAAATAATTTTCCTTGTCGATCTCCCAAATATATCGAAAAATGTATCATTCGTTTCCTCTTCTATTCCTGAACTGATACCAGATGTTTGTACTATGTGTACGTACCTTTATTACAGTGTACTGTGATTTTCGCACTGATATTATGGTACACGGTGCGTTAGGGGCTGCATCGAACGTCCCAGGCACAGCTTGGACCAAGAGCCCTGAAATTAATAGCTCGCTAACAGTCGAACCTGTCTGACGTGTGCAGTGCTCAGAAATTATTCAGTGATATACTACCTTAGTGTACCCCCAAGACAAAGACTGATATTTTAGTGATCATTTTCCAATAAATTCAGGAAGCAAAAAAAAAGCGCGCAAAATTTCTGAAACTTTTCGTGACGCGATTAACTTTGTTACGTAACGGGCGCCATATAAAAACCCGTGAACCGATTTTAAGTTTTTTTTTGTGTGATTTAACTTGAGTTGGACTAGTGACAAACACTTTAAAAATATCGCGATTTTAAATAGGTCTCAACAGACTGTAGGGAGGGACTCAGCCTACACGACCAGCTTAGACGAAATTTATACTTCATTGTTCTATTTAGTATCAATTTGCGGTTATAATTTGTTCGTAGCACAATTTTGCGCGGAACCCATGTAACATAGTCAACAATTTTATTCACTACACCGGGTATTGTGTAAAAAAAATATGATGCTCTAATAGTAAAGCTTTTCTAAAATTATTAATCTCTATTTGTATTTTAAAATGTTCAAAAATAATTTGTTAATGCAAAATATGTTTAATGTTCATTACGTAGTGATTTGAAACTAATGTATTCTAAAAAACTTTTGTAATATATATGCATTTTTCAAGCCTTAGCCATCCTCGTTGTTCTAGGAATTAAGTATGTAACAATGGAAGCTTCTGCGCATTTCAGTGAGTTGCGCAGTAAGCTAGTACTTGAGCCCGGATGAAATCTAGGTCACATATATGACATACCATGAACAAAGGGCAGGTAGTACTTAAGTTGCGCAGTGCTAATAGATGGTCCCCAGTGTGCAGGCCCTGTCAGTTAGCTACGATCACTGCGCGACTTATAAATTGAATAAATTTAAACTAAATTATAGATAGTCATATTTTTATGTCAATAGTTATACTTGATCTGTCATTAAATAGGGACGTTTTTGTAAAAGTCAAACTTAACAGTGTTTTAAACATCGGTACTACGTTATGTTTGTGCATTAGTGAATAACGAAAAAAAACTTAAATCAGTAATTTAAAATAAAACTATTGCAATTTTGAAGGCGTGGTCGCCATCTTTGATCATCTTTGCGCAAAAATTGCAGGAATAGGGACTGCGCGTTTCAGTAAGCTGCGCAGTGACGCATTGCGGAAGTACTGAGTTAAATCTAGGTCACCTAAATTGAATGCGCTAGCCAATGGGCAGATAGTGCCCCTAACCTATGAGTTGCGCAGTATTCGTTGTTCATGGTTCTTCAGGCCCGGGCCGTCTAGCTTCAGTTAGCTTCCAGTTATTACTGCGCGATTGATAATTATAATATAATTAGATTAGCAAAGCGTAATGACTTTATCAATTAATACAAAAATCAATGAAATATTGTGTGCTTTAATAGTGAAATAATGATGTCGGCAAGTTTAACCTTAGTACTACATTACGTATGTGCAATCTTTTTTTTTTATAAAAAAAAGAAATGATAAATACCTAAATAAATAATCAGAATGAAATTAATGCAAATGTAATGCATTTTTACAGCCCTGGTGGCCCCTATCTTTATTCTGACCATTACGTAAAAAAGGCTAGAATAGCGTCTGCGCGTTTCAAGTTCATAAGTCATAAGTTGCGCAGTGCGTTAGGCTCAAGACCACATCTAGGTCACAGAAGATGACCGATCGGTAGATATCGCTCGAGTTGCGCATTATTCTTTGTTCCTAGTGCTGTAGGCCCGGGCCGTAGGTATAGATCAGACGGTTCCCAGATATCACTGCGCGGTTGATAATTAAATAATTTGATTAGACCTGGTCGTGACTATTGATTTTTAATAAACTATAGTTTTTTACTAAAACATAGTTTGTGTAATAATGAAATTAAATATAGGTACTAATGATAATGTAGCATCATAAGTATCGCGGTGTACTTTAGTGTTTCCCAGTTACTACTGATAGTGTTTTGGACTCCGTAGCTTTCTCAAACGAATACTGAAATTGCACTAATTTGAGTCGTCTGTCACACTCTCACTATCACATTATGTCACATATGCATTATCGTGGTGTGTTGCGCGTTGCACAAGATTTTTATACACAATTTTGCACAGTTCATGATCGGTGCACAGGACAGGAACACGGAAATACATTTAGTATTTCTGTTTATTTTTTAAATAATTAAATGTACAAATTTCTATTACGAGTAAGATACAATACATAGAAAAAACTCCGTGCTTTGTTAAATAAGATTTCAAACAAACTTTGGTTGAAGTTTTAACTTTCTTTCCGAAATCCGAGTCGAAGTTGATACTTTTGACGGACTTGTGATTTTTGTGACGTGTTCCTGAATATTTAGTGTTGTTTTTTAAAAAGGGTTATTTTTGCTATAACAAAACAAATGTTTTTATACTTACAGAAAATACCACAGTAATTATGTAGGCTCATGAGTCATGGGAAAATGTAGCATCGATCTTACGACAGTATAAGCTAATGATAACATTTGATAAACGCTATTGTAACGACACACCTGGCGTAAACAGTGTTGTCTTTTAATATTATCTTTAGATATTCAGTTCAATCGCAGTAATTCAAGTTAGAATTAAAAAAAATGTAATAATAATGATACGGCTAGATAAGGTTCTGTGAATCTAAAATCGAAATCCAGACTGGTTCAGTAATATCCCCAAAATTTATGTTTATTTTTATGATTCACTTAGCTTTCCGCCAGCGGCTTCGCCCAACAACACGCCCAACACACTTCGCGCAACAGTTTTCATTGATACTCCGCTCCTATTAGTCGTAGCGTGATGGTATATAGCCTAGAGCCTTCCCCGATAAATGCGCTATCTAACACTGAAAGAGAACTGAATTTTTCAAATCGGTTCAGTAGTTTCGGAGCCTCGAAACAAACAAACAAACAATCAAATCTTTCCACTTTATAATATTAGTAAGTATAAATTTTCTACATTCTGTGCAATGGGACAGTCAAGAAGCAAGATGCGATGCAGGACTTCAACATTTTTAGTTACTTTCTATCTATCTACTCAGCCTGTAACACCCACTGCTGAGTAAAGGCCTCTTCTCTATTACGCCACTGTTGCCGATCTTGTGCAAGTCGCACCCACAGATTCCCTTCTGCCCTCACAATATCGTCCGACCATCGGGCTGGTGGTCTGCCCTGCGATTGTTTTGCATCTCTTGGCCACCATTCGGTAACTGTTTTGGTCCACCTAAGATCGTCTCGTCTTGCCAAGTGCTCTGCCCATCTCCACTTAAGTCTCGCGATGCGAATACCTACCTTTAGTTTCTTTAATTTATATTTTTACATCGAATTCTGATTATAAAAAATATGTATTTATGTAATAAACACAGTGTTACATTGAACTTTATCTACGAATGGAGGCAAAGCGTGGAGACTGGCTGTTTTACTTAATTATCATCTCAGTAGCATCATTTGGTGCGCCATTGTCTGTAACTTAGATTTAATCTCTTGTTCACACACGTACCGTACTACCGATTGCTGGGTCCCACATATATTTTGTGCTTTGTATGTTAAACCACCATTCATATTTATTTCATTGTAATGGCATATGTATACTGTTTGTTCATATCTGACTGTACTGTGTAATGGGTTATGTAATATTATTTTTATTGGCCGTATCTATTCTGACGAAGACGTATAGTACTTTTTATTGTAGGTATAATATTCTATGATAAGGGCCCTTATTCCATGACGCTTGTAAACCTCATAATGACGCTTTAAAATACAGAACTGTTTATTTTTTTTATGTCAATAAATTGAGACAAGATATTACAGAATTTGGCCGTCTCTTAGCTAATAAGTGCTGCGGAATAAGGATTAAAATGGCTGGCAGATTATGCGTCCTAACTCAATTATGTGTTAATATCTTTATTATCTGCAAGACCTATGTTGTTCTTAGATGTTACTATTTTCTGAAATTAAGCAATACGACTCATTTAAAAAAATACTCATGTAAGTAATTTTTTGTTTTAATTATGTTTGGTACGGCGAAACCTAATCTTGTTTCTCGTTTTTTATCAAACTCAGTATTTGTAATCATTGGTTTCTCGATTCTTGTCATTTCCAAACAATGTAAGCAAACAAAATGCGTGATGTCGTCACATTTACAGACCACAGTATAAGTTCAGCTGTTTTAAAATTAGCTATAAGTCAAACCCTTCAGCAACTGTTAACACATGTGCCATAAGTCAACAAAGATTCGATATCGGTATTTATTACGACATCTGATATTTACATTTGCAATACAGGTTAATTGCCCGTTTTCAGATATTTATTTTTTTATCAACGCAACACAATCTTCAAGTAAACAAACTAAAAAAATGTTTATTCTCCATTGGCGTGAAATCGGTCAAAGCGATCGCTAACTCATTATACTATTTCTGGAGACGCATGCGCGTCGTCTTCGCCAGGTGCGCTGGCGCATCTGCCTGTTCGCCGAGATGTCCGCACGTGTGCGTCCGCCATTGTGCTGGAAATTTTATGTTAGACCGTGATCACATCGGATTATATTATTGTATTGCGCTGTTTTAAAAAGGAGACTCGCTTATTCAAGTTTATAATGTAACAAAATAAGGACTTGAAAAAAATATTCGATGTATTAAATTATGAATTAATATTTTGAATTTTGATATTTTTGGATAGAGATGCGGCTAAGTGGACCTAACCTAAGATGGAAGAAAGGCCATTGTCCGTGGAGAGTACACCGAAGAACTAAAACTTACAATGCCTACATCTATCTTATTAATGTTTATAGCAGTTTAATGCTTTATTGACAAAGTAAAAAAAGTACAGCTTTGGCGACAGATAAAAATATTCGGTTCGAATAAATAAAACCATTTACAATGTAGAGCCCGATAAACCATGTGAGACGTACGTATTCGTTGATGTTTTACTTAGAAATTGTGTTGCTTTATAATTATCTTGGTTCGCACAATCTATTTTTCCTGTTATTAAATTATCTGTGTATACTAAAATCACACGAACTTAATATAGTAGCGTTAATTTTATGAAAACGTTCTGTCTCGTTCTATGAATTATGAGTTTCATTGAAATGTATTTAACATTTGCTATATGTATAGTGTATACATTGAAATGTAGGTATATAACGCACAATATAATTCATAGAAATGTGGGATAGGTTATTTTATCGTCCCATTAGTAATTACATCGCAATTTATAAATGTATCTTTATCGAATTAAAACACATCGCGCGGAATTGCTGACAAAAAGAAAGCAATGCGCAATAAACATTAAATTCTTCACACACAGCCCTCTGCTGGCGTTTCAATTAAAAATCAATAGGTATTTACCTCCTATAGATTTTCCAGTCTAGTGAGTCGGGCACCATAACAAACGGATATTAGGGTCGTTGTACTCGCGCGTGCCATAATTAAATGCGTATATTGTTGTTTTAACACTTTTGTTGTCTTAGACGCTTTCTAGTATTACAATCAATTTTAGTAATATATATTTATAATGATTATGCTTGTCCATTTATTTATTACGCGTAATAATTATCAAAGAAATCTTGCAGTTAACAAAACTTATCGCTATACGTTTTACAAACTCTTACGACATACCTATTAGACATGAGCGCCGATAGCCAATTTCACGGCGGCGGCGTGGCCAAAAAATTTCCACGGCGGCGGCGGCGTCACGGCGGCGCGGCGTGGCCGGCCGTGGGCCATAGTGTTTTTTAGTCAGGGAGAGATTTCTTAAAAATACCATAACGAAAATCATACTATTGTCACTAAAAAAGCTTTTTATACGAACATAATTATTTTATAATTAAAATTTTGCAGTATTCTAAATAATAAGTTGGGATCAGAAAATATTATACCTACCTATAAGAAAATATTTCAAAATATTATGTATAAAATATTATGTAAAATCAGACATACAAAAAAACGCCGTTTATTCGTTTATGGAGACTTTGCAAAATACATAACTGAAATAAAACTACTTTTTACGGATTTTATCGCGTTATATTGATATTATTTTAATCCCGACGTTTCGGACCCTTTACAGCGTCACGGGTGACTAAGGTGGTATGCGTCTTGACGTTTTATGTTAATTACTAGCAGCTACCCTACACTTTTGTTATTTATTGGCAATCCGATTCACGCTGAACAAGCTCACCGTATCCTTCGGTCTTGCAGTTTTAGACTTGGTGTTAGATTTAATTGAATCTATAATGAACATAGATACAACAAAGGTTATGTTTAACGACCTTATTACCCCGAGAGCAGTCGTCCGAAGTGGTTCCGGAATACGTGTACCTAGGGGAAAAATCCAAGTAGGTAGAAACAACTTCGAGAGGAAAACCGAAAGGAGGATTCAGCTGGGATGGACTGGCTGCATTTGGTAAACTTCGACAAGTCTTCACGCTATCCATTCCACATTGCCTTAAGACGAAACTCTTCGATGCGCGCGTCCCACCAGTCATGACCTACGCAGCTGAGACGTGGACGCTCACGGCGAGACCGGTCCATAAGTTCAAAGTCGCATAGCTTGCTATGGAGAGAGCTATGCTCGGAGTCTCTCTGCTGGATAAAATTAGTAACGAGGTTATACGTCAGAGAACCAAAATAACCGACATAGCTAAAGGATTAGCACGCTGAAGTGGCAATGGGCCGGTCACGTCTCTCGGAGAACCGACAATCGTTGGAGTAAACGAGTTCTTAGGTGGAGACCGTGTCCAGGCAGGCGTAGTGTAGGACGCCCGCCAGGTGAAGAGACGACC
This sequence comes from Acronicta psi, assembly GCA_946251955.1. NCBI lineage: Eukaryota > Metazoa > Arthropoda > Insecta > Lepidoptera > Noctuidae > Acronicta > Acronicta psi. The sequence continues at coordinate 5,565,930 of OX276493.1, read as the reverse complement.
GGCAGAAGGTAGCTGGCAGCAACTGGATGAAAAGAGCTAAAGATCGATCTCTGTGGCGTTTACTAAAGGAGGCCTACGTCCAGCAGTGAACGAATATGGGCTGATGATGAATTTATAATAGGGTTCCAAGCAGGTGGTAGGACCCAGCCATCTTCTCTATTGAAATTTGGGTGTTTTTTAATATCAATAGCCTCATGAATCATCCTGGGTAGGAATCGGTTAACTTTTGTGAGGACTTGTGGTTTATCTTGTCAAGGGTTCATAAATTGCAGACTTTCCGGAATTTGACATTAGCTATGTGTTCTTTTACGCGGGTCCCTACGCTTCGTTTAGTTTGGCCTATGTAAGAGAGACTACAGTCACAATCAAGCTTGTATACTTCTGCATCATGTAGACGATGTGACACTTCACAGGTGGTAAAAACTGACTGATCTCCTTCAGCGGCTTGAAAAAAGTTTTAATTGAAGGACGCTTCAAGATGTGGCCTATCTTGTCAGTGACTCCGCTTACCTATGATAATACTGCAGGTAAGCGCTCGACTGTGGTACGATTCACGGTTTCTGTGACCAGTACGTCAACCATGAGTTCTATCGAATGGCTTTCGATAGGTTTTTTACGCATCGAAACGCTGTAATCTCATAGCAGATTTTAGTTCCTTACGTAACCGCTAGAGGCGCGGCGAGGGATTTCCATACACATATTTTACGGCGTCGCTAGCGAGTCTAGTGAGAAAAACTCATGGTCGAGGCACTGCAGTACTACCATGTATGAGTCACTGGCGCGGCTAGGGTTGCCAGGACGCCAAACCGGAAAATAATAATAGCCGGTGGTTTGGCCGGACATTTGGGTAAAAAAGCCGCACACCCCTGGGCGAGTGGGACTGCGGGAGGGACCGAAAGTCGACTCGCCTTCGCTCGGCTATGCTCGTACTCGCTCGTTTGCGATATTACTATGTCCGGCTTTATCCGGACGCCTGGCAACGCTAGGCGCGGCGAAGCGACGTGGTCGCCGCGGTCGGGCCGGTCGTGCGCGCGAGAAAGCAAGTTGCGGCGGCGCGCCGCGTGCTACACTCGGCGGCGGCGCGCCGACATGAACTCACGGCGACGGCGGCGCGCCGGCGCGGCGCTCATATCTAATACCTATGTCTTTTGTAGGTATACATAAAACATTAACGTTAACTTTTGTTTGAATCTCCATGTCTATTGCATGTATTACAACTCTAGATTCGGTAGTATAATTTGCTGTAGCTTACTCAGTATCCCTTTGTATTTAAAAGTTGAAAATCTTCTAAATGCATGTTGCACACAACATAACATCCATATATGTCTGTGTCTTACAATACCTTTACAAGATTACTGTCGCGATGGATACAAATTATCCACTTTTCCATGGCAATGTAATAACAAACTTAATTTAACCATGACCTTTTAACGTGCTTTTTTAACCCTGACATTCCTGTACCGTCTGGTTATTACAATTTGGTGGATTGCTACTGATTCCATGGGTTTTCCTAAAAAAAAAGTAACTGGGCCTTAATTTCAAAATATGTGCGAAAATATATTCCGTTTTATTTAACATAATCATGAGAAGCTTGGTCAGGCATGTCAGGCTTCAAATTCAGCTGATGACGTATATAGCAGTGATATTGCGAACATGTTTGGTTATTCGCTCACAACCAAACCCATTCGCAGAACCACTGTACATGTATATTAACTTTTTCAATAAACAACAACTATGTGTTTGTAAATTATAATATACATAATGTTTAAAGTGTCACAGCAGATTATGTATACCTTATGGCTATCTTTTATTTGTTGTTGTTGCGACCGCCTTTAGGAGGTTAGGAACGAGGAACGGTTAGGTTAGGCCAAGTTTTAGGAAATAATTATTGTCTGTGGTAGATTTTTACAAAAATGTAGAGTTTATTGATCCCTATCAATTAACTGGTGATTATATGATAGAGGTGATGTAGCATGATTTAAGTAGAAGCAATATTTGACAATAGCGATTGAGATTTCACTCGTGATGGTTGCCACAATATTTTCCCGGTATAGCATTAAAACGTATACCTTGGAAAAGTTGTGGCTAAACCACAGTGAGTGTATTTCTTTGGAACTCACTTCGACTTACGGCCATCAACTGCTGGTCTTCTTATTGAGGTCCACATTGTGATGCTTCAATGGCTATGTGAAGATGCAGTCTTATAAGCAAACTACACCAACATTACTGGGCTCATTTTTAACAATGCTCCTTTACGTTAGGCTAGGATATATCTTTATCGGCTCATGGTGATCATCCACCATGACGCATTGACGTAGTTCGAAGTCTCGTCATCACGTCATTGGGGTAAATTCAACATGACGCACAACCATCTCTGCGAAACTGTCAGCACTTTCTTGTCTTTTATAAGTTGCTAGGCTATTTTTTGTGTTGTGATTAAGATTTCACTCGTGATGGTTGCTACAATATTTATACGGCGTAGAACTAAAGCTAATTCTGTGTAGAGGTTGTAGCTAAATCACAGTGAGTTTAATTCTTCGTGACTCTCCTCGACTTACACCATTAACTACTGGTCTTCTTATTGTGGTCCACTTTGTGGTGCTACAATGGCTGTGCGAAGATGTAGCGTTATCAGCATCACACAGCCTTCGCAGCAAATCAACGTGGACTCTATTCTACACCAACATTACTGAGCTCATTTTTAACAATGCTCCTTTAGGTTAGGCTAGGATATATCTTTATCGGCTCATGGTGATCATCCACCATGACGCATTGACGTAGTTCGAAGTCTCGTCATCACGTCATTGGGGGTAAATTCAACATGACGCACAACCATCTCTGCAAGACTGTCAACAGTTTCTTGTCTTTCATGAGTCAGACTCTTTTTTGTGTAGATTATCGTTGTCATTACAGTGTTAAGTGCAGTAAGATTATCATTGCCTTGCACTCTAATAACAATTGCCATCTAAACACGTGCCATCGTTTGTTTGCAAGTTTGTTGTAACGTTGCCTTGGTTCGATAGATTTAGATTTTGAGACCAATTATATTTCTGTATCTTCTTTACTATCTTCTCTTATATGCTTGTTGTTGTTTTAATATAGACTCATACCCTCAGTAGCTCCAATAGTGTTATCTTCACCTCAAGTCATCGTAGCTTTTCAGTAATAAGCTTTCTTCAACATAAGTTGCTATGTCCTGCCTGCTCTTATTTTCATTTGAATACTGCTTATTATCTTGCCGTTTGTTTTAATGAATGTCGCAATGACAATTTGGAATTTGGCCAGGTCTTCGATGAACCTAGACTCCGTACTGGTTTTGTAGTTGACTTTGTGTTTGTTTTTTGTTTTATTTGTGCTCATTTTTTATTGACTTCACTTATTCTGTGCAGCTCAGCTAAATTACGAAGAATATTCGGTTTTTGCAGTTCAAAGAAGTATATTGCACCCTCACGCTCATTATTTAACATCGTGCGTTTGGTAGAAGTATAAGTAACGTTTTATACTATACCTTGCGAACGGTGTTCCATAAGAGCTTATTCTGCCTCCAGTTGTGTCATACGTCCATATTTTAAAATGGCGCTTGAACAATGATCGTGACATGACGCGTTAGTGACGCTCTTGATTGTAATGGTATTGTCAAAAATTATGTCTTTATAGTGTAGACTACTTAAGCCTCATTTTGATAAACATACCTGTATAGTCTACACTTTCACGCCTATATTCCCAGAAAGGTTAGGCAGAGATGAACTAATAAACTATAAGAAGGCAATAATTAAAGAATGAGCTTAGTTGCCATGTATATCTGTGTTGTGGTGGTTGTTATGAAATATAAATAATTAGATTCCTGTATCTCGGAAGCAATAGCCGTAGGTTACTAAGAAGTATAAGTAATTGTTTTCTAATACAGTTTTCTTAGTATAATTAACGTGGCAAATTTGTCTAAAGGAGGTTTTAGACATATCTTTTGATAAGGAAACCTAAATAGGTAAACCATTCTATATAAGTAATGCATTTACTATTAAAGTATATCATATATTATTGTATCAATCCATAACAGTATTTTGTTATTACGTGGAGGTAAAGTTAGCAAGGTCTGTCCTTTGTTGATGTTCCTTAAGGTTGAGTGACCTCTGGCGGTTGGCGCCGCTACCCACTCCCCGTGATACCTATCTAGAGAGGATAAAACCCAATCGGCATCAATAATTTCACCTTATTTACATAAAAATGCCGTTTAATTATTATAGTTTCAACAATAACTTTCATATAAACGAATTGATTTTGTCTGATCATGTTATTGTAACTATTAATAGAAAATATTATAGTGTTAGTAACTGTTTTTGTAGAATCTACCCATTAATCTTAGGGCCTGTTTTACGGTTCACCTTTGAGTAGCTTTTAACCACCGGATAAATTTAAAAATGGAATAACATTTGTATGACATTATCTGCCAAATAATTTAACGGGAGCTTATCAGGAGGTGGTAAAACAGACCCGTGGTCCTTAAATTTAATTTGTGCGTGTTTTATATTTAATAAAAAAAAAATGAAGTTACCAAAGCAAAAAGGTTGTCACGGTGCATTTTTGTTACACACTGGTAAGCTATTTGCTTTTCTCGAAAACAAATATAAAAACATTCAAATAAAGATTAGTAAGTACAAAAAGTTGTATTACATATTTTTTGTAGTGCCAATACTTCGCATGTTGGCACTACCTACAACTCTGCTTACTTCCACCAAAGCGAGTTTACAACATAGTTTATTTTACTATGTGATGTCACATCACGTAGTATTAAAAGCTAAGTATTTTAAGTCTCATTCTCTTAAAAAAAAAATTGAAAGTAGGACCCCGCTGAGTTTCTTGCCGGTTCTTCTCAGTCGCGGGTAGGCTTACGAACCGGTGGTAAATTCTCTAAACAATAAATAAAAAGTTAAAAAATAAATGAATTCAATTATAAAAGTGCTTGTTTCCTTTCATATCATTGTAGATATCCCCAGTTATTTAATTTAAGATATACACACACCTTAAATATGTTAAAATCTTGAATTTACATGGTAATCCTAAGTACCTAGTATAGAAACGATACGGCGAGAGATCTTATAAAATGGACGTAAGCCTTGGTTTATAAAAAATATCGTCCAATCTTCGGTTTGTAGTCTTAGGCTGATATTCAGAGACGAGACTTAGCATGAACTTACGCTTCAAAACTTCCGTTTGTCATACAGATAAGGAAGCGTTACTTTACGCTTAGCTTCATCTCTGAATATTAATGACTTTATTTACAGTGGAAGTAAAAAAATAAATAAACATAAAAACAATTGTCGTAGTGTCAATTGTTTTTATGTTTATTTATTTTTTTACTTCCACTGTAAATTATTGAAAATGTAAATTATTACTGTCTGCTCGCTCACATTACATTGTTTTTAAGATCCATCTGGGAAAAGTTTCAACTTTACTCAAATCGATGGGGAGGGATCAAAAGATGGATATATGTAACGACAAACAACAAGGCAATAAGGAAACACGAGCCCCAATAGTCACCAGAGGATTGTTCACGTCCCAAACACACCCATAACAATATGTACGATGTCAGAATACGCAAATTGTTGTAAGTATCAATTTATCTTAGCAACACAGTTTCAATATTGTGTGATCCGTCAAGATGTTCATTTTTATATCTGCGTTTTTTTTATCTAGGTCTGTATTGTCCCAAACCCGAGCAAAGGCCTCCCCAAACTTCCACTTATCTCTTTGTTGGGCTATTTGTGTCCAATTGTCCAGAAAGGCATCCAGGTCGACTCTTCAGCTCCGTGGTCTACCGCGTTTCCGGTTAATTGTCTCCGGGATCCAATTCTGTGCAATTTATGTTATTAAATTAATTAAGCATAAGCACCTATGGTTTGTAAAGTAATAAGATCTAGAATATTCTTCGATGCACATCAAAACAAGTAGAAATACTTAATAGCAGATCCGTGTGAAAAGGACGATGGTTAAAAAAATCACCAAAATCATCAAAACCTTCCAATTCTGCCATATAACGACTTCTTGCCAAGATAAAATACTATCTAGGGTCTTTTTCACCACATCTGGATAGCTACAGATAGCTGTCAAATAAAATTTTTAATAGGGACTCCAAGAAATTTGATGAGATCTTATTAGGAGAAATCGGCCCTAAATATAGGTCTTCAAGAGCTGAAGGCAAAGAAATATAAGCCGAGCGAAGAACTGCGTCGGCATTGTTAGAGTCAGGTATAACGGTATCCTAATAAAATGAAATCTACACTATCAAAAGCTACTTTTAAGTAGAAACAAAGATCAATATAAATACAGACTTAACCACAGGTGTCCGTCTGTATATCCCAGAGTTAACGTGATCAAAGATGACGGATTATAATTATGGTAAAGGATATTTTAAATGTACTGTTTATTCACTGCGAGGGGCAGGTTTAGTTAGATGACAGTGATGCGCAGAGGAAGAAACATGTTGCTCTTCACTGGAAAGTTATTAATATCATTAGAATTAAAAAAGGTACCAATAAATAGTAAGCAGTGAGACAATGGTTTTCTGACAGTTTTCTAAGCTTCAATGCGTCTATAAAATGTAATAATGTATCAATCATTTCTTCATCTGCCTATTTGCTTGATATAAATATCGTAAGTCAATCTATTAAAGCATCTACTGGCTATCATGGTGAATTGGTGAATATTGGTATGTTTGACACCGCCTTTGGCACACCTAGCGTCTAACAAAGAAATCTAAATACTTATAATAATCCCTGTAAGGTACCTTTTGACTTTCATCGCTAACGTTAATACTTAGTTGCGTTCAAAAAACCCGATCTAACAAGCACTTTAAACAACAAACATAAAGACACTGGTTGCTTTTTAAGGTACTTACTAATTATAGTTGTTTTACCTTAAAAGGCAAGTATTCTTGTGAACTAAAACAGCGGCGAGTACATAAAAATAACAGTACAAACATTGGAGAAGCTTTTAAACTTAACTTATGTCTAGCTTTTCTAATAACTAAATAAACATTGGAGAAGCTTTTAAACTAACTTATGTCTAGCATTTCTAATAACTAAATAAATAATAGTTTTAAAAAAAACCACGCATTTATAGAAAATCAGAATAAGAAGTAAAAAATAATTATTTTAAAAAGCGTGGGGAGCTTGATCTCAATTGTAATAAATATTTTTTCACGCTTTTTTCGATAATTATTTTAACTTTTTAGTTTGATTTTCTATAAAAGCGGGTTTTTAATTAAGGTATTATTTATTTTCTACTTTTTATAGTTTGGTTATTTACAAAAATCTATATAAACTGTCATCGGTTCTTGATAAGTGTGCAAAGTTTCTAATCAATCCGTCGTTTTGAAAGGAGTGAAAATCACGTTCTCGGAATCTTTCCGATACATTGATGCATACCAAGCTAATCAAAGCGTTATAAATAGCCTTCGTGACTGATATCTAAATTGCCTCTGGCGCACCCGGGGCAGTTAGGCTTACTATCAGCCTGCTGACTGCTGGGTCATGGGGACACGCTAGAGAGACGAGTGGGTGGTTCCTAACCTTTTCAATATTTTTACCTATCAAACTTTACCCAGTCTTTAAATGTTATCAAATCAAATAATAGGTATAAGCAAAAACAAATGTCGTTATTAATCACAGATTGCACAACAGCAGTGTCACAATTTTAACGTATTGTATATTCTTAGTTACATATAATAATGTGCGTTGATCTGTTATTGTCATCTTATTTATTTTTACTTTAGCTCCATTCTGTTAGATAAATACCTTAATAACCTCTGAAAAAAAAAAATACCTGCAGGTTGAGGATCGAAGAAGTAAATCTGTCTGTTGTCAAATCTCATGTCAGTAATTTTGAGCAGACTTTTCACAACAATTATCGTGATTAATTAATCAGGGATTTGAATAAGCTAGGTTAAACAAGTTGTTAATTTGAACCCAAAGCTTTCAGAGAAAAAGGGTGGTATACAATATTGTGTGATGGTTCCTGAAATGTTTTACTATATTTCCCATGGGTGTGAAAAACGACTCAAGAAGAATATTAGGATGTAGATATATTATCATTGAATGCCAGCTACACAGAAGATGTCTACACAGATGATGTGTAAATTATCCGTAGGTTTCACGGTATTCTTGGATATTATAGAACATAAAAACTCGTGTATTGAATTCAACATAATTTTTATATATAAGTAGTAGAGTTAGGTTATTTAAGAATTAAATAGGTACTTAACTTTGGGATATTAAAATCACAGGATACATTAAATTATCCATGACAATAATACCTTTTTATTTCTGTAAGAAATACCATGTTATGTGATCGGAAACTGTTCAAAAGGAGCGAAGCTTTTAATATTCACAATAAGTTCGATGCAAAATTAAGTCCTAATTAGGTATTATAATTGCATCGGATGCCAACATCCTTTATACATTGTTATGCAAATTGATCAATAGTCATACGAATTATAGAGGAGCCAAATGCATTTATTTCATATCTAATTTAAAGAAACAAAACACGTAATAGGTACGTTCAATGAAATATTAGATTGTATTGTTGTTCTCACTTAGATTTACAAAATTAGTTATAAAGATAACTTTAACATACCATTACGCCTGTATTCCCCGAAGGTGTAGGCAGAGGCGTACTAATGTACACCCAAATTTCGCCGGTATGTTTAGGTCCCATGTAATAGGGGGCGAGACTATTGCCATCAACCGGGCACAAATCCAGACTCCGAGCTGCTACTGGGAATTTCGCAGAAAAACTCAACAACACTGCTCGACCTGGGATTCGAACCCAGGACCACTAGCATAGCAGTCGCGCTTGGGACCACTAGACCAACGAGGCAGTCATATGGCAAGATAACTTTATTTATGTTCAGTCTAGAAACTAACGCTACTAGTTTTGCGCTGTTCATTATTGTAGGTAATTGTTTTAATCAATCGATCTAATTAACTGGGCCAGGCAATCTCAGTAGTGGGCAATATCTCTTTCTGTACCTACTTCTAGAATAGTACATATAGTTAAACAGACTTGTGGACCAGAAACAATGAACAATCAATATGTTCTAGCTATAGATATGTAAAGGCTCGTTTAACCACCTCTAGATAGCTGCTAAACGCCTGATAAATATAAAAAGGAACATTTGTATGAAACTATTTGCCAGGTAATTTAAGGGTAACTTACTGGGAGGTGGTGAAACAGAGGCCATAAGTGTTGCCCAACAAGGTCCATAATTTAATTCGGCTTCCGTGTGAATGTTACCTTTCATAATATTAGTGAAAGGAACTTTAGCTAAATACCCCACAATCTAATGTCCTATTACAAACTGCGTCTTTAGTTATTTGCATAATATACCACTTATTTGATGTCCAAGATCTACGCTAAAAGATTCAGTTAAGCTGCGTATAAAATCAAGAAATAATTTTGGAATTAGCTCTAATACCTCAGATTCTGGAGTCTCAGAGAAACGTAACTAAGTAGAGAAGATACTGTTTTATGGTGAAGAAGCCCTAGAATTAATAATCGAAGAATATGTAGGCAAGGTTACATTTATAGGTATGGTAATTTGTAAGTTTTACATTATGGTGGAAATGTATATGTGGGATGGGGCCACATGGCGTCGACGGTCTCATTTTGAAAAAGGTCCGTGGCCAATTTTAGGACAATGATGTTAATAGGATCTATTATTAAGTACCTACCAATTTTTACATTTACAATAATAACCAAATCATTTTATTCTTTACAGGTATCCTTTCGGAGTCAGAAGCGGCAAAACATGTATCTATTCCACTGAAGGCAAGTATTAATACACAACTTTAAAAGCTAGAACAATCAAATCAGATTCCGTTAAAGCTCATAAATGAACCATTACACTAACCACAGGACTCTTCCCAGAATTACCGCTAAGTACCAACAGACAGTTAAATCCACGTTGTTTTTATAGCTTCGTTTACCGTGGCAGTAATAAAGGTAAACGACGATTTATTAAACAACAGGTGGGTCACATTTACATGGAAAAAATAAACCTTTGATTTTGATCAAAGTCAAAGTCAAATGTTTTATTTCAATTAGATCACTTTTGTTAATTAAAAAACTAGTTCCACGGATACAAAGAGTGTCTTATGGAGAAGAACCGGCAAAAAACTTCAAGGACTCTGTTTTCTTACAATATTTCGATACCCTTTTGAATAGTTTTCCAGGTAACCCATTCACTGTACCACTGCTAGTAGATAGAACGTGTCCCACGTTCAATCTGTGGCACTCTCTATTAAAATTATGAATACGTCACCTTAAAAATGGCCCGGATACAAATCAACAGCATTGTATGGTAAAGTAAAATATTTTGAAGAGTCAGACATAACCTTATTTTTTTATGGCAAACGAGCATACGGATCGCCTGATGGTAAGCGACTAGAGACAACGAGTATTATATTTGACTAGAAGGTTCCATATATATCGACAATCTATCAACATCTTTACAAGATCATTACGATATACCAATTAAACTGCTAAAATTGCCACGGCTTCTGGAGGATCTTAAGCAGCGGTATAATTGAAATTCTGATGACAGACATAAAATTTCGACATATTTCCACTGATCTTTGTTCCAGCGAAAAGACGGAAATAAATTATGGTAATGACATTGAAGAATCATGTAATCATTCGCTCTTACTGAGTAATTCAGGACGTTACGCAGTTCATTGACTTTAAATTCTATCACATTGGGATGCAGTCACGGAAGTAAGAAAAAACATACAAGTATTCGTTATCCTTAACGTCCTAGAGTATTTCTAGAAGAGAAATCATTGTTTTTAAGTTTGGATCTAGGATCTGATAGCACCTTTCCAATCTGCGATGAACCATATTGGCGAAAAAATGGATAATAGAATCATAAAAAACCTTTCGATTATAAAATCCAAAAGACCAGTATAAGCGGTTTGTTTAAAAAATCTACTGTGTAAAATGTATATTTTTTTACTAATTCGAGAGATGATGTCATAATATAAAACGTAAGTAATCGGATAATAGTAATACAGGTTGTAACAAGACGCCATCTACTGGTACGAGTGTATACCACTGCGTCATCCACTTAGATTGCAACCCAAACAAGATTCATCAAAACATCAATGCACGTAACAGTATAGACTACTAGCGCCATCTATTATACGTCGTGTGTAACGTCAGCGATAACATCGAAGATAACCACTACATACGAAAAGTATACATGAAGCACACATAGTCATCGGGCCACCTTTATAAACGGTGACCCTCCGAAGAAACATCACTCGCTAGCCAGACGGCACAGAGGACGATAGCCCCGCAGTCTCCTTTGTTGCCTAAAGCTTTAACTGAGCGGTAGCCCCGCAGCCCTCAGGAAAAGACAAGCTAGGAGGTTAAGGGATACGATAGCCCCGCAGTCTATCCCAAGAACCACTAATAGGTTGAACTAGACCAGTCTCAGTGCATTAAAAGTTTGTTAAGTGTATTGTATTGTAATAAACAAATTCCTATCTGTCATATCGTTGGTTTCATTCACCAGCCACTATCATATTGGCGCCCAACGAAAAATTAACGACGTACCCGCATATATTTACGGAGTACCTTCATATTGGCGCCCAACGAAAAATTAACGACGTACCCGCATATATTTACGGAGTACCTTCATATTGGCGGATAACACAAATCTACCCTCAAGATATTCATATTGATTTGACATGTCTGAGAAAAAACAAGAAATGATGGTGATGACACAGGAACAATTCACTGCACTAATCAACAAATTGACAGAAGCGAACGAATCTGGAAATAAATACAGTAAAAGTTTTGCTCGGTGTACGAAGAGATACGACGGTGAAAGAAATTACAATAAAGTAGAAGAATTTGTCACAAGTGTGTCGGTGTATAAAAAAATAGAAAAAATAAGCGACGAAGACGCTTTGGAAGGCTTAACCTTATTATTATCTGGTGATGCTGCTACATGGTGGAGTGGTATAAAAAGTGATATAAAAAAGTGGAATCAAGCCTTAGACGCCATCAAAACTGCTTTTGCACCGAAAATGCAACCACACGAGATATATTTAGAGTTATATGCAAAAAAACAAACGAACGAAAAAATTGATTCATTTGTTTGTGAGAAACGTGCCTTACTTTCTCAGTTACCAGCAAAAAGGAACAGAGAAGAGGAACACTTGGATTTCGTGTATGGGCTACTCAATATTTCGTACAAAAAAGAGATAGCTCGCTCCGAGATTAAGTCATTTGCGGAACTCCTCGAACGTGGCCGACATTTAGAAAATTTGGCAAAGGAAGCTGGTGAGGTAACAGCAGCAACAACTTCTGATCGGAAAGCTATAAAAAGATGTTCTTTCTGTGGCAAGAAGGGTCATCTCTCTGACGTATGTCGTAGAAGGTTGGCTGAACAAAAAGACTCGACAGCTAAATCCGAAAAACCGACCATAACCTGTTATGGATGCGGAGCAATAGGGGTATTTAGAAGTAACTGTAGTACCTGTAAGAATAAAGAAACACCGCCAAAGCCTGTTGCATTCTATTCCCTACAAAAGACACTGCAGACTCAAGCAAAAATACCCACTATAAAAATAATGATTAAAGGTGAAGAAGGGTATGCATACATAGATACTGCCGCCCGCTGCAGTATTGCCAGTGCGCAATTATATAAGATATTGTTACGGAAAGGGACAAAGTTCGACCAGCAAAAAACTGATATCACATTGGCAGATGGTACTATTAAAACGTCAAACCTGTTGACTACTACTGTTGACATACTGATTGGAGATCGCATACTACCAATAACACTGTCAGTTATTCCAGAAGCTGTCGATAATCGTACTCTGCTAGGTATCGATTTCCTAGAAAAATCCGGAATAATAATAAATCCACCACAACGTAGTTGGCACTTCATTGATGAGCCCAAGACAACACACAACTTCATACAACTCAGCAACGATTCCATTCCGTTAAAGGCAGTGAAGCATCTGACATTTGGAGAAAAGGAACCTGAAGAAATAAAGGCAGTGTCAAAATTTATTAATTGGGCGAATGAACTTAATATGCTGTCACCGTTGCCGGACACACCCTCACCACTGAGAGAAGTAAATGACGGTCCACCTGCAAACAAAAAACCCAGATGGACATTACATAAACTGGATACGCCACCACGTCCTACACGTCCGCGAGAACCCGCTGACGACATATCTTGTGTAGACCCGCGAGTAAATTATGTACGAATAAATCCTACTTCTTTGTATTCTGTTGATATTTATTTACATCCCGATGAAGGAACGTCACTTTCAAATAATGAACGAATAACATTCAATGAATTGTTATTTGATCACAGCGACATCTTTGAGAAAAACACAGAACCAACTCCGTTCACACAACATAGAATAGACACAGGCAATCACCCACCTATTAGTGTTAAGCCCTATAGACTATCACCTACAAGGCAAAAACAACTAAGAGAGAAGCTGGATGATATGATTAGTAATGACATTATCGAGGAATGTGATTCCCCATGGTCAGCACCTGTAATTCTAGTTCCAAAAGGAGAAAATGATGTCCGAGTATGCGTAGATTATCGTCGACTCAACGAAATCACTAAACCTGACAGATACCCTTTGCCACGTATTGATGATTTGTTACATCAGGCAAAAGCCATGCCCTACATGTCAACAATTGATTTACAGGCTAGTTACTGGCAGATTTTAGTACATCCAGATGATAACGATAAAACAAGTTTCGTTTCACCATTTGGAACGTTCCGTTTCAAGAGAATGCCATTCGGTTTACGAAACGCGCCAGCGACGTTTCAAAGATTAATGGACAAATTCATACAAGGATTACACGCAAGATGCGTACTAAGTTATTTAGATGATTTGATCATAAGATCTAGTTCTTTCTGTCAGCATATAAAGGATCTAAAAGAAGTATTTATTAAACTAAAAGAATACAAGTTACGAGTTAATAGAAATAAATGTAAGTTTATGTGCTCTGCAATTAAATATCTGGGACACCTAATAGTTCCCGACGGGATCAAACCAGACCCAGAGAAAATATCTGCTATTGCAGATCGCCAGGCGCCTAAAAACTTAAAACAATTGATATCATTTTTGCAAACTGCATCGTGGTATCGGAGATTTATAAATAATTTTGCGGAAATTGCTAGACCACTCACCAATCTAACGAAGAATAAAATAAGTTGGAAATGGGAACGAGAGCAACAGGAAGCATTTATAAAATTAAAGGAAGCATTAACTACTGCACCAGTATTAAAACAAGCAAGTAACGATATACCTTTTGCTATCAAGACTGATGCCAGCCATTACGCAATAGGAGCAGCTTTGGTGCAGGGGGAGGGAGAAAATGAGCACCCTGTTGAATACGCAAGTAGACTTTTAACCCAAGCCGAACGTAATTACAGTGTCACAGAAAAGGAAGCATTGGCTATAGTATGGGCCATATCAAAATTTCGTGGCTATATAGAAGGAACAAAGTTTATAACTATTACAGATCATCAACCGTTGAAATGGCTAATGAATCTTAAAACACCTTCTGGTCGTCTTGCACGATGGGCTCTACAGCTACAGCCTTACGAGTTCAATATTCAATATACCCCAGGGCGAACTAATGTTCTAGCTGATACACTGTCCCGGCCTCCATGTGAGACGCATGACGAAAATTGCACCATATGCAGTACAGATTTAGATCTGCCTAGATTCAATGAAGAACACTTAAGAGAGGAACAAATGAAAGATGAAACTCTTAAGAATATCATAAAAAGTCTAGAAGAAGAAAACGAATCAGCAAGATATGTAGAATATATAAAGAAAGGATACCTACTTCATAAAGGTGTCTTGTACCTTTACATACCAGAGCAAGAAAATGAAAATGCAAAGTTAGTTGTCCCTCGTCATGAAATATCTAATATTTTAAACGCTTACCATGATTCACCGACTGCCGGTCATATGGGAGTAGAGCGAACAGTACAACGTATAACAAACCATTTTTATTGGACAGGACTACGAAAAGATGTTATAAAATACGTAAAAACATGTGTTGAATGCCAAAAATATAAGCCTTCAAACAAGAAACCAGCAGGCCTATATCAGTCTACTCCAAATTCTCAAAGATTTGAAATACTGTCTGTTGATCTCTTTGGGCCATTACCAAAAGGACCATTAGGAGAAAAGTGGATCCTAATCATTGAAGATACTGCTTCAAGATGGATTGAAATATTTCCACTTAATGAAGCAACTGCTGAAAACTGTGCTTTGATTTTACTCAATGAAATATTTCTTAGGTACGGATTGCCAAGGAAAATTATTAGCGATAATGGAGTACAATTTATTTCCGCGATCATGCAAAAGCTTGCATATTGTTTAGAAATTCAACAAATCTTCACCCCAGTATACCACCCTGAACCAAATGTGGTAGAAAGGAAAAATAGGGACATGAAGTCACAAATTGCAATTATGGTGAAAGATAAACATCATAATTGGCCATTGGCCTTACCTGCAATAAGATTTGCAATGAATACAGCTCAGTGTCAAACTACAGGCTTCTCACCATCTTACCTTACATTTGGTAGAGAATTACGTACACCGTATGAATTGACACACGATCTAAGTTCGGTTGTAGAATCCGAAAATTTCGTGGCAGAAATCACGCCAAAATTAAAACAATTAGCTCAAGACTTGGAGCTGGCGAAAGAAAATATAGAATTCAACAAAGATGCGTCACGCCAAAGAGCAAATAGTAAGAGAAGGCCAGACCCAAACTACAAAGTTGGAGACTTAGTCTTGATACAATCACATCCGGTTAGCAACATTGATAAACAGTTTACTGCAAAATTTGCACCACGAAGAGATGGTCCATATATTATATTAAAGAAATGTGGAGAATCTACATATGAAGTTGCACACCCAGATACGCCAGACAAGTCTATTGGGAAGTATCATACTTCAGCAATTACGAAGTTTGAGAAGAGAGGCAACATGATATCCAAACCCACATATCCCATACGTCGCAGAGGAAGGCCTCGTCAACAAGCTGGTGCTGGTACTCAATCGGGACGACTTTAGAGTACCAGAGGGGGAGAATGTAACAAGACGCCATCTACTGGTACGAGTGTATACCACTGCGTCATCCACTTAGATTGCAACCCAAACAAGATTCATCAAAACATCAATGCACGTAACAGTATAGACTACTAGCGCCATCTATTATACGTCGTGTGTAACGTCAGCGATAACATCGAAGATAACCACTACATACGAAAAGTATACATGAAGCACACATAGTCATCGGGCCACCTTTATAAACGGTGACCCTCCGAAGAAACATCACTCGCTAGCCAGACGGCACAGAGGACGATAGCCCCGCAGTCTCCTTTGTTGCCTAAAGCTTTAACTGAGCGGTAGCCCCGCAGCCCTCAGGAAAAGACAAGCTAGGAGGTTAAGGGATACGATAGCCCCGCAGTCTATCCCAAGAACCACTAATAGGTTGAACTAGACCAGTCTCAGTGCATTAAAAGTTTGTTAAGTGTATTGTATTGTAATAAACAAATTCCTATCTGTCATATCGTTGGTTTCATTCACCAGCCACTATCATAAGGTTTATTTTGCCGTTTTGCTAGCTAAGAATAGGCCAAACCCACCAGAATGGTTAGCACTGTGAAATTACTAGTATTTCCAGAATAAGAAACTTAACTCCAGCATTACAATAGGTGTTCCAAAATGTCAGTCGAATGAACCTAGTTATAGACACGACACGACCTTAAATCATAATCTTTCGGCATAAAGTTATATCTTTAATATACCAAAATCAAAATCTCAACTTAAACCAAACCCAGGAGATAATGAAATAAAAACCTCCGATACAGAAAAGTATAAGTTTTAGTATATTCCAAGCCAAAGTCAAGGCTAAAACAAACTTAACAATTTGACAACAAAATCACGATTCGTACACTAAGAAAACAGCGACGAAATAGAAGGCATGTCGTTTGGTTTATCTTTCATATCAGTCTTTATAGACTCTGGAACGAGGAAAACCTTCCTGAAATTGTATAATGAAAACGGAAGTGCTAAAAACGCTACAATTTTATGAACCGACAAGAGTACCTTTCGGCACGTAACCTTTTTGAATTATCTATTTTCCAGGTAGTGGAGCAACTTTCAAGGCTCTGTCGTGTTTATTGTTCATTACAAGTATTTTTGACGCTTTCAGGATTATTTTGTGGTTCTGATTTCAGTTGATGTTTGGACGAGTTTTGTCTTTTTGAATTTGTAAAATAGAATGTCATTGTTGTTTTCTGTATTAGTATAAGTACCTACTGAAAATTTCGCAAAAGACAGTTTTGCACTTAGGAAGATAAATTAAGTATGTCTGTCAAACGATTATGTGGCCTATATAAAACCTGATGTTTGCGTTAAAACTCCTAAGGATGCAGCTTACGTAATAGAGATTTGTTTGTTCGAGATTGACATATTCAGAATTTCGAACTGCGTTCTTTGACAGAACTTATGCGTTGTATTACGTATGTTCTGAATAGAGATGGGCGATGGGTAAATACCCGTTGCGAAAATACCCAGGTAAATTCCCATTTGGGTAAATATCGGGTATTTACCCGGGTATATACCCAAAAGGTGGGTATTTATTTTTCTAAGAACGAAGTATTTAAATATGTTCATAATTACTTCTTAGAATGTTTTGGGTTGCAAAACTAGCAGTTTTCACTGCACTAGGATGAAGTTAGTTATGTAGTAGTTCTTTTAATTCCTGATATGCTACTCTATGACGGCTAAGCTAGAAGAGATCCTGTTTCTTTCCGAAGTCGAGTAGTCTTTTTGGTTTTTATATGAAATTCTCAGTAGCAGCTCGGAGTTTGAATTTTGCTCGGGCTTGCCCTCTTTTACGTTGAATTAACCCTATGCCTAACCCTTCAGGAAATAGTCTTGATAGTTTTTTTTATATCACAAGGGTGGCAAACGCTTATTTGCTGCCCTTGGGTATAAAACAATGGTATAAGCAATTACCACAGTCTAAGGAAATTTCCAACACCGAAGCATCAAGCTGAAAAAACCTCTTAACTTCCTTCTTGTAGAATCTCATGCAATCTCCAAAGAAAACCTCTGCAGGGATTCATTGTACAACCTAAGCATAATCGTCATCATCATCAGCCCGTACTCACCCACTGCTGGAAATAGGCCTCTTTTAGTGAACACCACAGAGCCAAAATCATCAATCATCTCTTTCCATCCAGTCACTGCCAGCTGCCTTTCGCAATTCGTCAGTCCACCTAGCCAGCGGGCGTCCCACACTACGTTTGCCTAGACGCGGTTTTCACCCAACTACTCGTTTGCCCCAACGGTTATCGATTCTCTGAAAGACTTGAGCAGGCCAATTGCGTGCTTAATCCTTTTTGAGGTACTGGTTTTCGTCACGGGGGGCGCTGTGTATGACGTTGATGTTTTGAGAGACTTCGGAATACTAGGGTTGCATAAAACATGAAACGTGGCGTTGTGTGCTGATTCCGGTAGTATCTACCCGTGTGAAACCGGGCCGGTTGGTTAGGTAAATATAAAGTGCAACGTCAATAGTATATTTACTACATTTAAACTTAACTAGATTCTGTGAAACCAAGAACCTATATCCCAAATGACTGCCTGATTTGTGAATTGATACAATTTACAAACAATACGTTATCCCAGTGCAGTTTAGTAATAACTAGCATTTTGAAAACTGCTAACTTTGCAACAATTTTTGCACCAATAACATTCTAAGAAGTAATTACGAATATATTTATATACTTCGTTCTTAGAAAAATAAATACCCACCTTTTGGGTATTTACCCGGGTAAATACCCGCTTTTTACCCAAAATAATATTTACCCGGGAAAATACCGGGTAGAATCCCATCTCTAGTTCTGAATGAATTATGTTACACGTGCTAGTAGGAAGTGAGAAATTTTTACTCCTTCCATGTGTCAAGGGTCGTGATCTTCACCCGTCGTTTATCACTGTCTTCACGTTGGGATTCATCCTCATACGCCGTTGATCCGACAACATCCACTTAAACTGTAAAATCGGGAGTTCGCTAGATGCTATCTGAAAGATAAGCATCGTAGGAAGTCGGTAACGAGGTTCCTCCGATTTGTGTGAAGATTGAAAGAAATTGAGGAACTGAGATTTGAGACAGATTCAAATTCACTTTAGATTTGTGAAAGATAAGTCGTCTTGGGGGCGCAGTATGATGTATAAATGATTGAGAATTGTTTATTACAGAGAAAATAAACTGTGTAAGTCTCCATAATTAAAAAATATAGAAACTGAATCGTTTAAACAGAAGCAGGAACTATTTAAGATATCTTGAGCTGGAACAGTTTTCAGCATTCTTTAGAAAACCGATTCTTCTTGCAAAGGTCAAAAATATGAATTTTGTTAATAATATTCATTTACACTAACCCCCTTAATTTTTCGAAAGTAAAATAATACGCAAATGGACAATACTACTTAGTAATCTTATCGCAACACCTGTCAAACGTTTGAAGCATACCGAAGAGTATAATGACAATAAAAAACCATTGTTGCGGGCCCATAGAGTCCCCTGTGTCACCATACTGGTCGTGTGGTTACAATTCATTGATGACACACACATGAATATATTGTGATGATTGACTATTGTTGACATAATGGCTTAGCTGACAGCTTAGTCAAGCACACGTGGCTCTGAATCACTTGAGTTTATTGCCGCACTAATTGCTTTAGTATACCTACATTACCTACCGACGTTTAATGCTCAAATGGCGAAACTGACCTGACGGTTTTACCTGCCCTTCCTATCTAGGTTTTGATTTTTAATACCTACTCAAGAGCTGATATAATTTGGTCTTGTTTCTAAAAGAAAAATACTATCCCATAGTGCAACAAACGTTGCTTCTGTCACACGTGTTCGCATTGTTGATTAAAGACATACAACATTTGCTGTTGATGAAAGGTGCACATGTTTATCTGCAATAAATTAAACTCCTGGTTTAGCATCAATCACACAACGTGACCTTCAAGCAGCAACTACTACAGAGCTATCAATGCACTCCATTTGAAACTGATTATATTCGATTAGGATTAAAATTTAAATGGAAAACACCCGCCTCCAAAATCACAACAATACAAATTGGTCCATCCAATTTAAATCCAATGAAAACAGCTAATAAAATATCCGTCCTTACAAATGCTGCTTTCTGCCGGTAGTAAATCACAGCCATCTTGGTATGCCAGTCGCGGCGAGTGAAAACTGCGCCCGCGCCGACGCTGTATTAGGAATGCGAGTAAAAGTGTCCCGGCGCGACTGTAGGGGCGCCATGGAAATTAATAGTTATAAGACTGTCTTAGAACTAATTACTAGATGTTATTTTATTTAAAAAACAGTATTTTAATTGAACCATTGTTGTGGTGCTGGTAATGGACACGTAATTTCTATACGTAAGCCCGCGTTTTTATGTGTAGTTTCTGGCTCAGGGAGAAACTACATCCTAGTTATAAATTATTTATTTGCCATCGAAACGCTAAGAAAAATAATTATAAACTGATAGTTGAGAAAGTGCAGGATTTAGTCTCATCTCTCTTGTGCTGTGTAAGTGAGAATTGTAGCCAAAAACACCTTCAAACATTAAAATACCTCCGGTATCGCTATTTTATCAAACTTGTTCTTCATTTCCCTAGTCCCTAATTCCTGTATTTCTCCCTTACACTCGCTGTAAGTCTGACAAGTATCTTCTCTGAATCAATTCAAAGTATACCTAATTAAATTAACAGCCCCCAATTTTCAAGTCCCCAAAACAATATAAGAATGATTCGTTACGGTCGGTTAATCTTATTGTTTCATTAAATAAGGGCATGTCAATTGATACGTAACCTTGAACCGAGCAATTCAATTGTGCACGACTTGCACGAGTACTACTTGACACAGAGCTTCCCTGCCTCCCGCATTGGACAAACGAAAGAGGTTGAAACATAAGCGGGAGTGAGACTCGGAGCTTAGACGTTTGATAGCGTCGCGTGCGCAACTGATATCAATTAAATCCGTGTTAAACTGACGTAAGCACATCAATTTGATTATGACATGCTGTGCTATATTTGTGCGGATCATTTGCGAAGAATGTAGCGAGATGAGTAGAAGAGGTATTTTTATTACCGGATACAAATGTAGTTGATGTGTGACAAATGTAGTGAAAACTTTTCTCTTAAGGGGTATTCCTTGGCATAGTACGATGGTAAAATGGTCATACACAATCTTAAAAAAAGAGCACTGACTTGACAGTGTGGCAATATTATAAATCGCCAACAGATAAGCCCAAGGTTTTCAAAACCAATAGTAATTTTCATCGTAATTTAAAATGTGTATCACTAACTGATATTCCAATATAGACAATAGAATAAAACTTCCAAGTAATTTTGAAGTTAGAAGATAAAAAGAACCATTTTGGTCAAGAAAAGTGATTAAAGAATAGAAACTATCACTTCTAGCTATCACTATCACACTAGTTCGTCTACTAGTTTAAAATTCACTATATGAATATTGTACACCCAATCACGTGGTTTTCGCGTTATTTATTAATTGGGTCGAACGTACACCGGAGTTTTGTGTATAAGTGCAGTTCTCGTGGTTAAAAAACCCGTTACTAAAATTTAATTTACATTTGTAATGAGATCTTTAAAACGATGGGAGTTCAACAAGTTATTTCGTTTAAAAGGAAGCTTTTCTTAAATCAGAATTAGTATTACGTTAAAGTACATACAATTTACAATGCTCTATGCATACTATACTTAAAACAGTTACTTTTATACAAAATGTTATAATGGATATAATAAAAGAATCCGGCTGGCTGGCGTCGCTTGGCCTTTCAACTTTCTGACTGGCTAATCTTTTTGCCACGTCATAATCTACGATTGTGAAGCTTATACCAACACGTCCAACATGCTAGAAGATGAACTTACAACTTTAAACATGATATAGGCTTAGGTACTAAAACTACGAATATCGAACAGCTTGATTGGCTCCTACCTCTTACGATCAATCTGATCGATCATTAATTAAAACTTGAAATCACTTAAACCTACAAGTCTTGGAGTAACTGCTTTAGTACCCTGTATATCTGGACAAAGAGCTTCAGTTCCTACAATGTATGAAAAGGATTTCCATCTCGGAAAACTAAGTACTGTTCCAAATAATTGTTTTGCCCCAGAACCCGTCTCGTAGTCGCAAAGTTTCAAGCCTAGCCAGTTTAATGGGACTATTCAACAGCACATAAAACTAACAGCTCACTCCTTTAAACATTGCAAGCGTTCCTCTTAACAATAAATATTTTCTGTATAGGTACTGCTTCTATCATTATTTTGTTTCAAAAGTTGTGATTAGTTCTCGTAAACTACTGCGAATTGTTTACGTTGGTTAATTGTTATTTACTTCAACAGATGTTAAAATCCGTGCCTTAGGTATCGTCTCGATTGTCATGGATGACAACCATTTGAGGTATGTAGGATACAGGGTATTGCCGAGAAAATAGGTTGCGGAGGCTTGTGTTTACTGATATTCGCCCGTATTTGGTAAGACAGGAAGCCGACTTCAACATCGTAGGGAAAAGGCTAGAATGACGGTGACGAGATTGAAATCTTGTCATTCAAAATTATCTAATCTTATGTCGGGTGCACATTGCACTGTACTGCTTGGAATAACAATAAAATCAGATTATTTCAAAGGTATAATGTCATTATTATCACGAAACAGTTTGACGATAACAATATTTCACGCTATGGTTTTGGTTTCAGATTGATTGTTTGTTTAAAATCAATCTATTTTAAACAAACAATCTATCTAATCAAACAAATTAATTTATTGTCACCCTGCTTTTCATTATTGCGAGTGTTTTCTAATCAAACGACAACAAAAGAAACTTTTTCTATAATGTAGGTACCCAAGCTAAATCAAAATCCTCCTTCCAATTAAACTAATAACGGATACATTTCACTGGAACTATAAAAGAGCGTGTTCCTACATTCGCTCCAGAATTCCACATAGTTGAATAATGTTTACTTTACGGACCGGGAAGTGGGTGGGAGTGGGGGGGGCTACCCAATATCACTTTTGTACCTGGTAGATGGAACTTTTTAATTGGTTCTCGATCGAGAAGGTCGTGCCAGCCATTTTGATATTTGTGGCGGTAGTGTAGCTACACCATTTTTTGTATGCCTAGCCTAGATTAGATTTGGTCGCGAATCGGTTATTTTTGCGCCTGCGCAAGTATCTTTTGGTGGAATTCGATTTCGCGGAACCAAAAACTGGGTGGATGGTCAGATCGTTACGTATGTATCGTTTGTGGATTATTAAAACTGGATTTGCTTCGGTTCCGATGGTTTGGCATGTATCTGGAATCGACTAGAACTTTTTGTTAACTCATCTAATCAGATATTACGTATCTACGTAAATAAAAAAAGAAACAGAGAAGCATCGGTAGGGTTTAGAATAAAAACATAACATATCATACTAATACTTACAGAAAGAGCTTTGTTTGTGATGGAAACTCGTAAAACCGGCTTACGATTGTAGGGTTCATTCGGTCATGAGAAACAAATCCCGAAGGGTCACTTGTTCCTTGTCCAGTTTATCTTGGCACCCGGCTGAATACGGAA
This sequence comes from Acronicta psi, assembly GCA_946251955.1. NCBI lineage: Eukaryota > Metazoa > Arthropoda > Insecta > Lepidoptera > Noctuidae > Acronicta > Acronicta psi. Next base: position 5,542,195 of record OX276493.1, on the reverse strand, counting down.
ATAAAGCTAAATGTACCTAATGCGACGTATTATTGGCATTTGCCTTTACAAGTAGTGCTCCCAGTAAATGTCTGGTTACACGGGCCTCTCTTATGTCGTAAAGTTGCCGCTAAAACGGAAGTTCTGATGTTTAGTTCAATTTATCAATATCGTGTTAACCTTGTAGTCTGTAGGCTATTTGTATATTACTATAGAATGTACGTTTTAATTAAAAGTTTTATGCAGTTAAGTGAAATATGTGATTGCCACAGCATAATACGTCATTTATAAATAATCACCAGTTTTGACTATTTACAATAAGAAATTACGGTCACTACGTACTTTTAGTTCTAATAGTTACATTTCAAAGAGCTTTATATTTATATTAGGTCAGTCTATGTATCTTCCTATTTACATATGTTACAATACAGCGCTTAAAGTACTCATCTGATTTTGATGAATGAGATGTCAATCAATTCGTTATTATAATGACTACGAATTATTGAAAATGTTTGTAACAAGTAGTTTTACCAACTAAGTTTTTTTAATTGCGGAAGTGGTGTTAGTACGTATCAACGGATGGAATATGACGTAAGCCAACCGGGGGAGGGGTCCCAATGTCAAGTTCTCTGCTTCCAAAAATATATAAACAACTCGGCAAAAATATTGTACAGCAAGTAAATTAATAAAATATACGTAATGTATACTCCTGCGCATCTTTAACTGTCGTATCTCATTATAATAGCACCGTTTTACAGCTTTACAACACTTCCCACGGGCTATAAATCTCGGCTTCATTCACATAAACTCGTGTAACATTACCGCTAGCGACATCTGTAGGCGTAACGTTCACTTTCACTGCACGGAACAGCTGATTGGCGCGCGAGTAACGAGTTGCTGTAGATCATTCATAGATGGCGTTAGTAGTTCAAATAATGTTATGATTTGCTTTATTGTGTTTAGCGACTGTCGGGTTAAATTATTTTTTATAGGGATCTTTTATTTTTTAATAAACTCGTAGTCTACTTCAGACTTTGTTCGTAATACTTGTAAAGGTCGATTGTACTAATTTTATTGTTGTTAATTATTTTGGAAATGTCTTCATCTGGGTATGGTTATAAATAATAAAGATTACCGAATTTCTATCTATAATTCTATATATAATTATACATTTTTATTTATTAGATATATTTAATATTTTTTGGAAAGTGGATGCTTTTTTAGGTTTTTAGGTTTCAAAAAAATGGAAGCATTCCTAAACAGAACAATAATACTGCAATGCACCATTTCTAAATAAGTATCCCTTATGTTTCGCTCCCGTCTTCCCAAATATAATTACAGTTGCAACGTGTAGGATAATTTCATTAGCAAGGCGTGTAACTTGCTAACGTGAATTAGACCCTGTGTTTAATAAGCTTAACACCCTATTTCGTCTGTGGCTTGTCTGATTCAGATTTATCATTTGCAATGAGGTTTGGTGCCGGAATAGTATCTCTTTGTGTTATGACTTATGACTGGCTTAATTTTTTTTGTATGGACTTATAGCCCACACATCCAACGACTCGTTTACTGTCCCAATGCTGGGCATACTGGGCTGGGGAACATCGACATTTTGCCGGTATGTTTAGGTCCCTAATGGGGAGCGAGCCAATTAGGTAGCATTAACCGGGGACAAATCCTAACTCCGAGAAAACTTTATAACACTGCTCGACCTGGGAATCGAACCCAGGACCTCGAGCGTAGCAGTCACTTTTAGGACCACTAGACTAAAGAGGCAACTACCTGTGTACAACATAAACAATCTTAATTTTGTTGTTCCTGCTTATCGTCCTCGTGGTAATAAGCGCAGTGTAAATGACGCCTTACAAAGACGTACGGCGACTTCATTGGTCCTTCAAACGTCAGGTGTGTTAAAGTATCAGCAACGGGAGCGTGTGTATGACGTCATGATCTATGAAGTGGCCGAAGCATACCAAGGGTCTGCCTGCCTGGAGGTTTTAGGTGCCTCGCCACCAAGTCGGTTAAGTTTTAATCGAGCCAAACACTAAAAAACAAGCGTCCGTCAAAAATACAAGCGCCCAGACAAGTCGCAATAGGTTTAATATTTGAATGGACTAAAGAAATAGCCCCTGATTTGTCGAATACTTATGTCATTTCCAAGTTTCCAACTGCAACTTGCCTATAGTCCAAGTATTCAAGTCATCGAGTTGGAGGAGTCCATCAATGGAGTTTCTTGCCGGATTCTTCTCCATAGGACCAACTTTTTGGAACCGTGCAACTAGAATTATGTAACGCTTCATAAATGCTTGTACAAGCTTATTTGAAAACAAAAAAAAAAATGAATATTTGAATTTTAAAATCGCACGTGGCGTTTCTTTTCTGTCTACATCAACAGTGAAAAAGCGTGAGTATATGTAAGATAGAAGTGCACACGCACAGTAACCAAAACTAACTTAGCGAGTTGGTGTCGTCTCGGATTTAATTAAATCACGTTTTGTCTGCTTTCGTTCGTCGATCTAACAGGAAAGAGTAAAATCCAAATGTATATTTTTTTATTTCCTCGTTAATTGGAAGTTAGACTATGTTGATCTCTCACAAACGGACTGTAAGTTTTCAGGGTTGGCAAACATGGCAATCGTGTGACATTATAAGTACGGAAATATTATTTTTTACGCTAAAGGGATAGTTTGACCAAGTAGTTAAACTTAAAAAAGTATATAAACCTATTTCCGAACCTGTACCTAGTTCATTTAGCGACTAATCCGCAATAAAAATAACATAAGAGAAATGATTTTAATAGTAGAAACTTAATTTTAACCTTGATTGTGTAAAACTATAAAAGCTTACTAAAAATCGTAGGGCTATCACGAATAAAAAAAAGTTTTAATTTATTTGGGAAAATGTACAAAAGTGAACTCGATAGGTTTCAGCGTGACTGACGATCGTTAGATATAAAACCGTTTACAATTAAGTGATTGTAACAATATTGACTTTTTCAGTGTCCAAGAGGCCCAGCCTACTTCGGGATCAACGTATTTATTTGGGAAATAAACTTACTTATTACGTAGTGAGGCGATGATGACGTCGCAAATCTGTCATTTTTCTGTTAGGTATAAAATTGTTTTATTTATTTATTTTTACACCATATTTATATTAATGAGTATTTTATGAATTATTTATTTATTTATTACATAATTTTACATGCCTGATTTTCATCCGTGACACCTCGCAATGGCTCAGTTGAATATCAGCGTCAAGCACTAGTGGCCTGACATAATGCTGAACTGGGCCTATTTGGCGAAGCCGCGAGGCACACATTAATATGCCATTGAGTAGATATAATTTGTATATTATATTATTTTTCTTTTCTTTTGTTTTAGTTGTTTCTGTTGTTTTGGTTGCTTTTATTACTTAAAATGTGTGTCTTGTGCTGTGTTAAATAAATTTCTTCTTTCTTTTTATTAATTTTTTTAACATAAATCGGCTGAATTATTCAGTATGAGAATTTAATGTAATTGTGGTAATTTTAGCAGTTTCTTACGCTTACGTACTACGCAGCAGTAAATTAAGGTTTTTGACCTCAGGTTCTTGACTTACTGAATTATCTGTGTATCCACATCCACACTTCTTTCAATTGTGCTCCACGAATCAAAAGAATATATTCCCACGGAAAATGAAGTTCTAAAAACTTTTCATTAATTGACACTTATTAAATGGCCTTCAAGTTGGGACGGAAATGAACTATCATGCTTCATTGAAGCCTAAAAAGTCCGTTTTTAATTCGTATTATTATATAAAAACTACCATTGTATCTGTGGTTTCTGTGTCGTACCACTAATTTCATCAAATTCACGTTGATGAGCACGCTTGTCTGGAGTAATCATTTTATTACTAATTTCAAGACTCCCAGATTCTACCTAATCGGTAACGAATATAACCTACAATTAATTGTGACAAACTATGATCCACGTAAGTAATATTGGCCCACTAAGAACATGTATAAATTATAGGTACTAAAATTGTAAATTAACAACTTTTTAAACACGTCAAAACTACACATAATATGTGACGTTTTATCTCTTCTAAAAATAGTTTTTAAACCTTTTCGTTAAAAGTCAAATAAAAATGCTCTATAACTTCAAATGTGTTTACGTGTCTGATAGCATTATAAGTATCAAATAACCTACTATTTAGTACCTATAATTTATGTAAGTGCCTATACTTATAAAGCAGGAAAACACGAATGCAGTATCAATGTACTATTTATCCTAATTGATAGTGAAACTTTCCAATTGGACACGAGACACGACGAATCTTCACGCGCGTCGAGTTCGGAGCAGCTCGAGCGACGGCGCGGTGTTAATTGTAAAATTAAGTAATTTCTCAGTGTGGTAGCTGTCGAGACGTCGACTCATTCATCTGAGTCTGGCCAAGGCGAACGACACCCGGAATCGAAGTGATTTTGTGGTACAAGTTGTGTTGCTGGAGCGTTTTATTTAGTCGACTACTATAAACTAAATAACCCTGAAGGAAATTCCGCAGATTTGTTGAGCGTTTGTATCAAAAATCTACTGAAATTCAACCCACTAGATTCGTTCCTAGCCTAAGAATAGACGTATTTTGTAGAACACACGGTTATTATTATTATTATTTTTATGTTCCCTGTTCCTTAATGACGGTTGCCTTACCGCTTTCTAATACACCACTATGGTGTGTTACGAAAACTTCGTAGACCACATTGCAAATCTAATGAGTGTTGGATAAACAGCTCTAACATTCAGGAAAAAAGGGACATAAAATTAGATACTATTCGATCATAATCCAATAAAAAGAAAGACGTGTTTTAAGGGTGTATAAAACTACTAAGTACACTAATTTAACCGACAAACGAACAATATTATCTCAAATTTAATATTAAGATTTCTATCCGTTTTTAAGATTATTCTAGAATGTTCATGAGCCATCTTTGCCTTTCCGCTGCTTGGCGATAACTTGCGCCACACCACAGAAGCATTCATCACGTATTCTTCCGGCCGGCAATGTAACTGATGCGTTGCTAACCGAGTTAAGAGTAAATTAATTACAAAATACAAAGACGTCTTCATTGTGTGACTAATTAATAACTGTCTTCACCATTTACTTAAAAGATATGAAACAAATTCGTCTTGAGTAAATGTAGTGTTATGAACTTATGAGAGGATATTTTATGGCAAAGATAGCGTTAAGATTTCGCTTACAAACATATCATCACACCTGTTTACCCTGAGGGTTTGGCGGAAGAGCACTTATGTAACACCAATTACAGCACGTAAAAACAATAAAAACAGGTACATAATATACTATAGTTAGGTATAATAAAATCTATAGTGGGCGACAAGAGACCCTTCTCTTGTCAGGAAAAATGATAGATTCCAGAATTTCCGGGAGCCGTCGTTAACCCTTTTCAGCCTTTATAAATGTATGGACCAAAATGTTTTGGTCTATTGCCACAATGTTATTACCTTCATGATTAAGGTATGGCTACCTTCCACTACCCTTTATATTGAAACTGACGACACGACAATGTTAATATTGCCTTGTTTTTTTTGCGAACCTGTCTCAAACACAGCTTTCCCTATCTAACATTATATTTATGCTGTCTGACTACATAAGCCAAAACAACAACATTCCCCTCCAAATATAGAAGTCAACAATGACGTAAATATATAAGGACTTATGGAGAGAGAAATGTGTCTACCTTTTTGGGTCAAGAAGGCAGAATTATTACAAACATGCCTTTAACATTCGCCGGGACGTAATAAAAGGAAGATATGTAAAGAAAAAAAACTATATTTGCCGAGAACAACCAATAAGGGGAACAATTTCAGTTATTCATAGCGCTGTATTATCATGCTGGCGTAGTTGTAACTTCATACGCCTTCCATTGTATTCTGCGCAGTTTATGAACTGAATATTTCGGGTTCCATACCAACTGAGCAATTTTCTTTTTCGCTTCGGCCCTAACGGAATGATTTATTGTTTCAGATGCCAACGATGTAGACTGAGCGAATTGGAACGGTGAAAAACTTTGACGTATTTCAGCCCAAGTGAACAGTTTCGAAATTCCCCATCCTTGTTTGTGTTGTGACGTGTGCGTGTCGACGAGTTGAGTGAAGTTCCAAATTTAAAATGCGTGACAGTGATTGGCTTATGCGCCGAGCGTTGTTGTGATTAGTGATGTGCTGTGTCGATAGTGGTTATCGTTAGTCGTCGAGATGGCGACGATGGATCTCACCAACGAGGTGGTCCGCTTGCGGGCTGAGCTGGAGAAAGTGTCAACAGAGCGAGATATGCTCCTCTGTGAAGTCTCCAACTTGCGGCGGGAGCTGGAGCTGAGCGAGTTGAAACACTTGCAAGATGATGTCAGGTTAGTAACTAGACAAAATAGTTTGATAAAACGGTCCCAAAATAAATAACAGTACATAGCGTTCCACATACAATCTTCGTACATAACAACCGTTTCCGAGCAAACAAAGGGTGCCTACGTCTTGTAGGTCCTTTCAAAAGCTCGACAGTTCGTCGGGGTCCTCTCATACCACAGACAATGATTTGGTCCAAGGAAACTTAAGAACTTTTGGTGAAATAAACACAACTGGACCCATTTGAAGTTAATACACGATACGAATAACAAGCAGTTTTAAATTCCTAGTGAATATTCCAGTGCTCTACTTTTCGGCATTATTATCTAACCTTTAACCTGCAAAATAGTAAATATTATTAACTGTAAGTATATTTATCATATCAATTTAAAAACGTGTTTATATTATTCCACTCACTGCTCAGTCTAAAGTGGCGCACTTTGGACTTTAGGCTCCGAAACCAGACATGTCTCCTGCGCTATTTTCGCTTACCGAGAAATCACAACAATGTGTTTACGCGATGATCCTTTAGTTGTGTGAGAGAGATGGCGTTATTTAATCTGTAGAGCGACATCCTTAACATAACACACGCCTGTATTCCAAGACAGAATAGAATAGAATATCATTGCACTAATGTACACCCACATTTTGCCGGTATGTTTAGGTCACATGTAATAGGAGGCGAGCCTATTATTGTCATCAACCGGGCACAAATCTAGACTCCGAACTGCTACTGCAAATTTCACAAAGAAACCCAACAAAACTGCTCGACCCGGGATTCTAACCAACGAGGCAGTCACATCCTTGAGTAACAAAATGTTTGCGTACTTACTAGGCTAAGAGGCACTTACTAGTGCCTCTGGTAGAAGTATGAAATCCAAATCGCTACCTTTTACACCTTAGCCCCACCTACACACGCGTGCCTATTACTCCCATTGTTCGCGGGAGGTTTCCGACGACAGTGACGTCAGACGGTCCTCAGCACTCTTTTCAAAAGACCCTTTTACACGAGTCGACGTCGAGCAGCAAATAAAGGAGATGTTGACGTGACCGTGTATCTGACTCGTGAATACAAAAACGACATGATTTATAACTCTGATCGACAATTTTCAAGAATTGTATGGCTTCTTGAGATATTAGCTGTAGTTATGATTGAATTACGATAGATTATGATTTTTTATTAGGATTTTACGAAAGAACTTTCTGAAAGAGACGTTTTATAAAAATATATCCTTTTCACAGGCGTGAATAACCATCTTCCGAAGATCCGTTCATGCCAAAACTTTGATTAAAGACTGTTTCAAGGTGAAAGGTATAGTGTTAAACTGTACATTAAGTTAATATTCTCTTGCAAATGTCTAGGCTATACTTACTGATATCCTATGGATAAACTAGCTTCTGCTTAACGATCCTGTTCTTATTACAACCAGGACCAAGGCCGTGCTCTGCTACGGGTCTTGATGAATTTAGAATTGTCACCCATCCATATACTGACCGCGGTAAACGCAGCGTAACTTTTCTTATGAAATTATCGCCTTTATACTATTATTATAGCAAAGGTTTATTGTGTATTAAATAATGATAGGTTTCATAGTAGTTATTTTCCTCAGTTGAGTCATTCTTGCATGGGAAGATACTACATTGTATTCTTTGGTTTCATCTTAAAATAGCTTCAGTAGGTATTATTAAACGCTTAATGGTATAAAATTAAGTGTGAATAGGGTTTAAGTCTCTGACGTGTCAGGTAATGACACAATCAGGCTAATGGTATCCGCCCACTACACCGAATTACACTTACTGGTGTTGCAAAAAATGAGACTTATTTCTACCAAAAAAAAAAAACAAATGCCTTGTAGGCAAGCGTGCTCCAAGGACAGCCATAGTCAGGCCTATTTATTTGGCCTGTATTATCCCACAAGACTGCAAAAGGACTAGGGAGGCCTTCTCTGGTCCTTTTCTGGTCTATACGAATGAGAGCCATTGCTTTCGGTGAGATCCACACTCGTCTCATATTTGCTTTGACCACGTTGCCGCCGGGCATTTAACGGGGCGCAGTTCCTGATAGTTTTAGCCCACAATATACTTTTAAGAAAACTCTGGCGCCCGACGTGGGGCTTGTAACCTGTGGCAGACTTACAGGCGTACGCAAGATTTTGAATTTGAACAAAGAATAATTAATTTCCAAACCAGTCTTTCCTTAACACTGTCGTATAATTTTATTCCAACAATTTCTCTATGTCAGATACTAATTCATTACGATTGATCGCACGCAAAAATTCGAGCTATGCCGCTTATATTACGTGACGTCTTAGTACAAACAAAATGTTCGCGTTCAAACACGTTTAATCCGAGAATTAAAGTTAATCTGAATGCAGCACCCGCTTATGTGTATGTCGCGTCGCTTAACCTAAACCCAGGTTAAATATTTCGTTCGTTTCATTGTTGTTAATAAAAGTAAAACTAAGGTATTCCATGGTAAGACTCGATCGTCAACTCTAGAACTGATCTCAAAGCTCAATCTCAAGATCGTCCTGCAAAAGTTATTTTCACACATTATAATATTTTCAGCAATGATGTTTGCCTAACCCCTATCAATCTGAGGAGAGACCCGTGCCTAGCAGTGAAGCAGTTAATGGGTTGATGTTAATTCTTAACTTATGAATTTGTTCCGTCTATGTATGAAAAAAGTGTAATTATACAGATAACACAGATTTATCTGCACCTACTTTTTCTAGACACATGGTAATCATGACGCTTGCGACAGCACTGAAAAATCTGCAGCTCTATTATATTAATTAATACGTCATCGTTAATTTATCACTTTCTTCTTCTTCTATTTAAGAGCTACACTCTTGTCGGTGCAGCGTCTTCCACTGCTCTCTGTTGAGAGCCAACTCCTGGACCTCCTTATACGTCGCGACTTTCAGTTTCTCTTTTATCTGTATTATGTAGCTCATTCTTGGCCTACCCCTTCCTCTCCTTCCCTCTATCTTTCCTTCTATGATATTTATCACTAAAGAACAAAAAATAGTGGTAGACTAGATAATGTGTCCCTAAAAGATCTATTGACAGAAAAAATATAGTCTATAAATTTACCTAGCTTAGTTAATTTGCTGACATAATCATCATCATCATTATTTATTCGTCAAAGTTTTTCTGTTACAAGCGGCTAAGTAGAATTACAGAAAAAAAAATTATCCTCTAAACAATTTCATAAATTAATATGAAAGTAATATTATGAATGTTTGTTTAAATAAATTGAAACTAACGTAAACTTTCTAGTCCCTACGATGTGCGCAGTGACTGATTTGCATAGCCACCATGTGAAAGTGAAACTCTATGGTGGCTACTAGGTATAATTATTATAGCGTAATATGTCACTGTGTAGAAATGCCCATATAATCCATCAAAAACAAAATAAAATGAACATAGCCAAGTCTCGCGGTAAATAAGAAAGAAAGCAAGAAAAACAATTTATTTCTAAAAGATGAGACTAAACCGCATACTTACAAGAAGAGTTTTTTAAAGACACAGTAACTAGTGTTACTGTGTCTTTAAAAAACTCTAACTCTAACTCTATAGGTACCACATAAGTGTGTTAGTTAGTTTTTAGTTAGTACTAAAAACTAACTAACACACTTATGTGGTACCTATTTAGTTACTCAAAGGAAAATGAGCACAAAGCTAACTAAAATAAATCGATAACAATGCGAGGTTTTTATTTCAAATTTAAAGTTGTTCTTATGATGATAATTTATCGTAATTTAAAAAATACTAAACGTTTATACGGGAAAGTTAAATTACCAATACCTAATACCAAAGGTGCTCTGAGTCACGAGAAAAGAAGACTCACTTGTTGTTCTTGGCGGGGGCACTGCCACGTTCCCATAATAAGAGCAGCTACTTCACGGGTAGCTGTCGTCACGGTATTTATCCACGGAAAGTGTTACGAGTGTAGTTAAGTATAATAAGAAATGTTGGAGCGACGTGTTGCACCAGACATATTTGAGACAACTATGTCTTTGCAACACTGGAAATGTTGTAAAGCCGCTAACCATCGGATAAATTCATAAATGAAACAACATTTTTATATTATCTGCCAAGTAGGTAATGTGATGGGATTTTTTTTTATATACCACTAAGGCAGCTAAGCGTACGGCCCGCCTGATGGTAAGCGCTTTCCATACCCTATGGACGCTTGCAACATCAGGGTATTACTCGCGCGTTGCCAACCCTAAAAACCATTTAGAGGTTTATGGAGGATTCACTGCGCCGAAAGTTTGAGGGAATATTCCTCTTGCTGCCAGCGCAACGCATCCTTAGAAAGATCTCTGGCGACCTTACTCACTGCAGGAACATAACACACAAATAAAGTGTTATTTGGCTGCAGTTTTCTGTAAGGTACTTCCCCAGGTGGTCTGCTCCAGATTTGAGCCATAAATGGCTGTGCCCTACCTCTTTTATCTTACTTAAGAGGTGCTGATGAAAGATGCCCTTAGAATTTTGTATGTCACGTAAAATAATCTGTCGACGTCTTTCGATATAAGATAGGTATACTACATTATTTAATATAGTAGTAGAAAGATAACCGACGAAACAGCCTGCCCACTTTGTGGAAACTACTACTTATGTTAAGCGGCATGTATGTACTTTTAAATTTAAGTTGAATCGTGCTCGGCTATCCATAAAACCCTTTCCGTGGGTGTGAACAAGCAATAACATTAATTCGACTACCCACATGTAAAGCAACAGAACAGTACATATTGTGGAAACGAGACGAAATATAGTAGGTACAGAAGGCGTAAAGCACACTAAATATTATGATCCAAGCGACATCACGATTAAGTACTAGTATATACCTAATTTCATTTCATTTCAAATAATAATTATGGCTAGAGAGTTAAGTAAAATTAAAACATTGGTAGCATTTCCACACATTTACCTTTCCACAGTACATTTCCGCTATATTTTTGTAATAAAAATATGATATTCCTCATTTCTGACGTGCGATGCGTCCATTAACATTGAATAGTATTTTGCATTATGTACCTGTACATTATTTATTTCGCGTGAGTACACATCGTGGCATCGAGAGACCGTCCGCCTCCGAGTATGACGTCACAAGGCTTGTAAAACGTGGGCAGGTTACTTTGTTACGTCATAATGTTACGACCTTGATGTTTTGGTCAGTAAGATTGGTTTCTGATGAACATTTGAATCGGCGAGCTAAGTTTGTTAGTTTTTTTTTTATCAGATGTTTAGGTTTTAGACTTTTTTGGTTTCTGACAAAGTAGAACCTTACGATACATTCGTGGATCACGTAGTTGTAATTTTTACAGATTTTAGATAAAATTGTGAATTACTTATTCATCAATATAACAAAGAACTTTTTTAATAATCAAAAAGATAATACAGAAGAGATATATTCTAAACCAACATGTGATGTAAAAATAACAAGCATACATGTTTCGTGATATACCAATACACAATAAGAGTCGACTAATTGATGTCATGTTTCCATTCCTAATAGGCAGTAGCTTGCCTAATAGGCGTATCTACCAGAGATTTGCAAATACCCGCCACCCACATACAAATGGCCTTGTGAGACCAGGTACACTTCAAAATATATGCACAATGTGAGAATAAACAAAATTAAGGAAAAGGAAATATGCGGGTTCATGTTTTCTAACTATGTTTCAGTTAAATTGGAGGAACTGCAGAAGTTCCGATGATGAGAAGCAGTTTAAAAGTAACGCCAGCGATTGAAAATTATATGGAAATGTGATTGATGTACCCGGTTGGAAGAACTTTGATAGCAATGGCTTTAGAATGTGGATAGATATAAGGGAAGGTAGAGACTAAAGAAGTTAATTTAAAGTTAGTGATGAGATGACGGCTTAGACACACATAATGATTAACATGACATAAGTATCTTTTCTATTATTATTTTATACTAATATTTAACATCTAGTCTTTAAGGAAATATGAAAACGTATTAATTCTTTATTTCTAATATTATTTTTACGCCTTTTTTCGCAAAACTTAGCTAACAACATCTCGAAAGTCTGCAGATTATTTATGACGCAGGTTGCGACAGATGTGGTAATAACTGACCATCTTTGTACGGCCCACGACCTTACTTCCACTTGCTAAAGAGTGACCTCTACTGTCATCAGCCTCATCGCCTTTTGAGCCTATGGAACACGTGACCACTCTGATTATGCAAGTTTGATCTATGGTCGGTGCAAATATTGCGTTTATTAATTTAAAATTAGGCAGCAGGACGAGGTGAGATGGTTTGTTAAATTAATATTCTGATCTGGGAAACAGCATTCGTGCTTATGACTAGTAAACTAAGGAGCTAGTAAATCTTCTTCTTTAAAGAAGTATTAACTAACCTATAGTGATAGCCTAGGGGTATGACTACTGGACTGGACTGCCAAGTTAAAGGTCTCGAGTTCGAATCCATGGCATGCACCTCTGACTTCTCGAAATCATGTGCGAAATTATCACTCGCTTTACTCGGAAAACATCGTGAGGAAACCTGCATGCCTGAAAAATTGTCTCGATGCGCATTAGGCTAACGTGGTGGACTATAGCCTAATCCCTCTTACTGAGAGGAGAACCGTGTCCAGCAGTGGGACAGTATATGGGTTGATGGTGATGAACTAACCTATGTTTAAAAAATCAAATGGACCAGAATAATTCTTCCATCTACATTTTACGCAGCAGCCCTCATGTCTGCCAAGACTTCGCAGTATGGATATTATTCCCCGTACTACGCATATAATAATGGCCTTTTGCGTCTGTTACGGACGATTCATTGCGTAGTGTCTGAGAGGAAATGTAGCAACGTAAAAACGTATATAGACGTCCATTTTCTCCTTGATCAGAGAACTTTTAGTTTAAAATCATGTTACCGCATGGTTATAGATTAAAAAAATTGGTAGGAAAAGAAGCTAGACTACAAATTATATGTATACTATAATCTAGACGCAGACATACGCAAGTGAAGCCAAATAAAATCTTTAACCAGTCAAGTAAAAAATTACAAACATTGCACAATCTATTTATTATTTTCGATTCATAAACTACATTTGTTATTTACATTTCACAGCTGAAAAGAGACATAACGAACTGTTTTTGATCAAGTGGTCCTTCGAATCCCTTTCCAACAAAATTCAATGAAACAAAAATCAAAAGACCAGAAGCTCCTCATGAAAGCATCTCAAACACGACCTCTATAAATTGCTCGGAGCTTAATAAAAACATAATGTTGCCCTCAGTCCGGGGTTCGTCAAAAACATTCCCTTGGGGTTGTTCCTTTGCCCTCAAACAAGCGAAATAAGCAAAATGCCCACGCAATCATAACAGTACCTAATATACCGCTTTATGTACGATTTTCATGTTGAATTAACTTTGGAGAATTAAATGTTTTGTTGAGATTGTTATAACTTGCGAAGTATGAAGCTTGCTAGAATAGTATTATTTAATGAATATTTAAATATGACGAGTGTATTATGTATAGCAGCGATTCCTAAAGTGGGTTCCGTAGAAAGGTCATCGGGATTCCTTAGCTGGGATTGTTTACTGGTACATATTTTAAATTGCTGTATCTTTTGTTAATATTTTATCACTGGGTTTGCAATAAAAACGGATTCACGAGTGTTCCGACGCCTTAAGTTTGAGAGTGATAAGTGACCCTTTGAATCTTTTACTGGCTTAAACGGCAATGCAAAATACTGTGATGAAACTATCCTGACAGATTTTATCGGTGACATTGTGAAGATTACTTGCCTGCATTAGACCGTAGACGTCTCACATAGGAGACCCAAGCCCAGCAGTGGGGCAGATAATTGATAATTTAAATTGAAATGTTAAATTCTCTTGCGTAGAGCCAGTCCTATTAAGATTTAATGTGGCCGTCTTGCTTCGTTTTAGAAGACAAATTAAGTAAGTACCTAGCAAGTGTTTGATAATGTATGATGTCATCGAATATCTACAATGATACCATCTTATCAAAGTCTTTAACATATTTTAGTGCAGTATTATTACTTATCAAAAATAATGATATTGGGTACAGGAACCTAGTCATCACAAAAAAAGTAAATATGGTACACAATTTTCTAAAAATCTTAAGAAAAGTACATTTCTCATTCTTACATAGTGAAATTCACATATTTGATGCTAATAAAACTGTCTGGACTTTAAAAGAGACCATGATTCTCTTAGTTTGTTTCGGTGTTTCTTCTCAGAGGTCGTCAGTTAGGAAATGCCGACGCCATCTAGCACAAAACCACAAAACATTGATTTGTAAGTGTCAAAAAAGATCTTTTTGTAGAAATTAATATCGTTTCAATTCCAAATATGAATCCCGAGATTTATCTTCATAATCAACACATATTTATTATACAGTTGCGAAAATATATCGGCCAACCTTTGGCGAAACCATTATTTCGACAGCTATAGTGCAGATCCTAATGTATTTAACAGCTTTGCAGGTAATGTACCGCGAGTGTTATAATGTGCTATTAATTATTTCATTACCGTTGCAGGCACGAATACCTGCATGCATAACAATTAACTGGTTAAACTAGTGGCAAGTTAGTTAAACATTTTTTGTGACTCGACTATTGCTTTTTCTTCTTATGACCTTTACAATTTAAAATAAAAATGTTAATCGTTAACAGGTTAATTAATCATTTTTATTAGGTCATCATCATTTTATCAGCTTAGTGTGTATTAAAGTTAATTTGTGTCAGGATAAATTATTTACATATACTATACATTATTTTTCAAAGAACTTGCTACAAATATTCTTATTCAGCACTGTTAGTATTCTAGCATTAAAATTTTGCAATTTCCTATAATTTGGGAGATTTCTCGTGCAATGATACAAAACGATCAAAACGCAAGTTTTTGCAGAAATGAGAACACCAGAGTTCTTTGAAAGGAACATTAAGAATTTTATTTATTAACTTTAACGACTGTGACTGCGCGGTAAAAATAAAAACTAGGTTTTAGTTTTTCTGGTAGGCAGGAAGAAAAAAGAAAATAAAATACTGGTTAATGATTAAAACGTGACATTCTGTAGATGTTTTCCATCTTTTACATTTAAATGAACATTGGACAGCATTCCTCTCTAATTGAATTATCATATTTTACGAAGGCCAAATGGGCCGTATTGCGATATTATAAAACCGATCAAATTAATACGATCTATCAAAATTGGTCATGAGATCTCCAATTGCCGTTATGGTTTCTGCGCTGGTTGGTCTGTCTGGTTGTGGGTTCGATCCGCACAGAACGAATATTTGTGGTAGTTGGAGAACTACCACAAATATTCGTTCTGTGCGGATGTATAAAGAAAAGAAGAAATATCTAGGATTGTCATGAAGTACAAAGTCATGTCATGGACGGCTGTTACCACTTACCATCAGGTGGGCCGCCTGCTCGTCTGCCACTGTAGGCAATAAAAAAAACTCTTTCCTTTTAAAAATAATCTTTTGATCACTGGAAGTTGCTCCGTTCCTATAATTCTACGGGCCTGTTTCACCACCTCTAGATCGTCGCTAACCGCCGGATACATTCAAAAATGGAACAAAATTTGTTTGAAATTATCTGCTAAGTAATTTAACGGGAACTTACTGGGAGTTGGTGAAAACCCTAAACCCACTATAAATAAAATCTTTTTCTTTTGCTGTATCTATCTATAGTAAAAATATCGTATTCTGCTTTCATTGATAACGTATGCAGTGTTATCTCTCGATAGGGAACCGCCCACCGACTCTGACGTCTGGTCACATCCACCCACATAATTACACAATGTTATTGATTTTGCATGAAACCAACCCGTTCACTCCTCCGTAGTTTGTGCAAAATTTCGCGGGACGCGCAAATACTTTACCACTTTTAGACAGATATCTTAGTTTCTCCGTTCTTAGTTGGTTATAGGACGCGTGTTATGTGCTAAAATTGGTGAATTTGTGATTGTGTTGCTGTTATATATTTTTTGTGGAGTGATAAGATAAATATGAGTGTAAGAGTTATGAAAAAGGCAAATAAATTTTTGCCGTTTGTTTGTGTGATCGAGGAGTGCGAGTGCGGTTATAGAAGGTGAGTTTTTGATAGATATTTTCACACCATTCTTCTCCCACAGGGGGTAGACAGAAGATACAGTACGCTTCTTGCTACCACAACTTTTGTAAACTTGTACAACGCTGCCACCGCGTGCCTGTTGCGTATAAGTATGTAATAGTCACCTCCCGTCATGGTCGTGGATTTTGTTGTGATTATGTTTTGGATTTCATAGCCCCTATAGGGCAAGGCAAGGCAAGTGCGGTCTTTAATCGGTATGAGTACGACATACCCTTCCGCCTGGCAGATGGCGGGGATCTATGAGGATGTTCCGCACCCAAATGTAATGGAATTACTGTGGTATTTCATGATATTACACTTTCACTCATTACCTGTAAAGTTATTTTAGTCTGAATTTCAGCAGACTTTGCAATTTCCATTTCTACCATACATTACCAGACTTTAGCTAAGTGCGCACACTTCTTCCGTCCAGAGAAGAAACGATTCCTATCTGCATTTCGTTGGTCAATATAATATTGCTCATTAAAAGACTAAAGATCCTGTGTGTCACTGTCCTGGGTGTATGCAAATATATTCATCAGACCAATGATCAATCATCATTTACGCGAGTTTTCGATCGCTCGATCAAATTATTGACAAGCAAGATATCAACATGTCCAATCAGCACTTCAACCAGAAAACCAGATATTACGGGATCTCCGATTATGCAATCAGTGAAAGCCTAGTGAGATGTCCGTTGACTACCAAGTTATCATACATACATACATAGCTTCACGCCTGTTTCCCATAGGGGTAGGCAGAGATTACAGATTTCCACTTGCTACGATCCTGGCACACCACTTTTCATTTGTCTATGTTCATTAGCCTCCCCATGCAGGTTCGTCAGTTTAGGGTACTCTTAACCTTGCCTTTTTTGAGAACGACCGCAACCTGGTTATGGTACGTTCGCCGAGGTCGACCCCTTCCAACTCCTCCATTCCTACTCGCCATGTATACTTGTTTCGTCAATCTCCATTCATCCATCCTCTCTATATGCCCATACCATCTTAACATACCTTTCTCAATCCGAGTTACTATATCATATTTCATGCCACTACGCTCCCTTATTACGTCACTTATCATCATCATTATTATGGAGAACCCACTTCTGTGTGTGGGTCGGACCATTATATATATATGTATCGCTACTAAGGCGTAAGTTTTGTTCGAATCCAAAGCATACCTCCGACTTTTTAAAATTAGGTGCGTACTTGCTTTGACCCGCGTCGTCATTCGCATCCTAAAAGATTTGTGTATATCCTATGTGTTATTTAGATGTATAAGCTATAATACTGTCGTTTTTTCAAAATCCCTTCTGTAGGTTTTACGTAAAAGAGCAACAAACATCCATCGATCCATCAATCCGCATTAAAGTTTCACATTTATAACATTAAGTAGGATGGAGTTATTAATTATCAGTAAACCCGTGTGCCGAAGAGATTTCCTCGGCGGTATGTGAGAGGATATTTTATGTAATACGGTGATCGAAACCTGCCTATGCGCAACTGGAACAGTAATGTACCCCAAGGTGTTTTATGACACGTAACTTGAGTTGCCTAAGGGCCAGTTTACACAGGTAGAGTTAGTAGTGTAGTGAGGGTTATGTTATGAATCCGAAAACGGTTCTGCCATGAAGTTGGCGTATTCCGTGATTTTCTTCATTCATTGAAACGTCCATGTCCACAAATTCTGGCTATTGATGATAATCCCTTCCGTACAAGTATAGACCCATAAGCCAATACTGTTCAATCATTATTTAGTTAAGTTAACAAAATAATTTCTACTAACATAGAGTTATACATATTATGTAGTGTTAAACTGTCCTTCCTTCCTTTTCTACACTAATATTATAAAGAGGAAAGATTTGTATTTTTGTATAACGAATAAACTCAAAAAGTACTGGACCGATTTGAGAAAATCCTTCCATGTTAGATAGCCCATTTATCGGGGAAGGCTATAGGCTATATATCATCACGCTACGACTAATAGGAGCGGAGTAGTAATGAAAAATGTTGCAAAAACGGGGGGAAAAATTATAAGAGCACGCGGGCGGAGCCGCTGGCGGGAAGCTAGTAACTTATAAATTGATTTTAATAAATTGATATAATTAGTTTCATAAGCTAAATAAGCTTTACTATGTTTTAACTAAAACTAATCCGCTATGTTTAATGCAAAGCTAATTAAATGTTCTACCTTACAGTAATAAGTATAGAATCACTTTACCAATGTAAACGAGGCTTTACGTAACGTAAGCCAAGCTTTAACTTTTATTTCACAGCACGAGTGATTGCTTTGCGACATAAATGTCGAAGCACGACGTAATACTACAAGAAATGCCCGTTTAATTCTGGTTCTGAATAATTTCCGTGTTTTCTGTAGAAAGAGTATTGTGGCTAGTTAAACTGGACAAGTCTAGTGAAACTTGTATTCGAGCAGAGGAAGGGTTCTTGGAAGGTCATTGTGGCTTCGGAGAAGGTATGTTGTGTTGTCAAGAGAAGTGAGATGAAGGAATTTGTAACTAAGACAGAGAATTTTGTTCTAAATAAGGTACAATTATTCCGATTATTATATTAATTATATTCCGCTTTAAAATAAATATTCAAGTATATTTTTTAAATCGCTCGACCATGACCCCGAAGTCTGTCTGTCTGATATGCAAACAAAAGAAATTTTCCCTCCTGCTTAGGCTTACCACCAAAGCTTCTCCATTAGGCATACTTTTTGGAACCATGCAACTACTTTAATCAATTTTAAAAGTAGTTAAGTGCCTATTTTAATGGTCTGATTGACATAAAACCATTTTATTTTCACTTAGCTTTCCTTGTCGAGTGGTAATAATAATGTAATATATAGAAATGAAACATACCTGAAACCTCAACGATCTCTGGTTAATATCCTTGGGGAAATGAAAATCTAGAAGCTTGAAATCGAATGTGCAGTCGGTATGAACTTAGCGAGAAACATTAAAAGTAAACAATATACCATCACGCCTGTATTCCCCGAAGTGTTAAGCAGAGGTGTACACACCCACAGTCAGACGGTATGTTTAGATCCCGTAATAGGGGACGAGTCTATATTTTAATTTCATTACAATAACGAAATTAGTACATTACAGTACATATTTACATGATGATTTCTAACTAATTTGGAATACGAAAGTCATCTTTAAATGAATTAGTAGTTTGGCACCGCCTCCAAATGAGTTAGGAATCATCTTTAGAATTCGATTTTTAGAATTTTAAAACCGCTTACCGGATTTCGATAAAATTTATATGCGACCAATCTGGAAGCACTAGCTTTCGAATAAATCATCAAAATCGGTTCACCCAGTCGAAAGTTCTGAGGTAACAATCATAAAAAAAAGGTCGAATTGAGAACCTCCTCCTTTTTTTGAAGTCGGTTGAAAATATATAGGTGTGCCAGGATCGTAGAAAGTGGAAATCTATATTCCCTGCCTACCCCTATGGGAAACAGGCGTGATTCGTGAAGCTATGTATGTATTTATTACAATAATATTGGAAAACATATTGTTATAATTGTAGACGCAACATTAACTGCCAAATAGTGCAATGTAGCAAACTTCAATTAATTATATCCTTGAAAAGCAGGTCGAATTTCAATCTCACGGTGCGGTAAGTGTCTCTAAGAAACGCTAATGTCGTCTAATTATTATTTGTAATTAGATATCTGTACAGTGCACAGTAGGCGCATGAGTTGTTCCGATTAGACAAGTAATAGTAACTATACAAAACAAATATTTGATCTAAGAAACCCTACCATCTATTTGTCGATCCGCATTCCACATTGCGAAGAAATTTGATGTTATATTGGATTTTTTATAGTTCACATACTATGGTTTATTTCCAAATCCTAGCGTTATCATATCCACGATGAAGGCTGGGTTTTCAGACTATGTAGATACGACCGAATGTCAGTATTTTATCCTTGAAACAGAAATTCAGTACAGTACTAGTTGTTTGACAGTCAACATACAGGAACCTTAATCATCATTCTTCTGACCTTATCCCAAATCACTTGGGGTCGGCGCAGTATGTCTTTTTATTCCATACATCTCTTTTAACCGTCATCTCGTCATTCAACTCTTTTGTCATATCCTTTCTCACATAGTCCATCCATCTTTTCTTTGGTCTTCCTCTTTTCTTATATCCATCCCCATTCATTCTCAAAACCTTGTTGGTAACATGCTCTTCACTTCTACGCATTACATGTCCATACCACGATAAGCAGTACAGGAACCTTAATGGTGTGACAAAATCAATGCCCCATTGACTGCTTTATTTGCCTCCAATGCACAGTGAGATCTCGAAGTACCCATCAGTCTATGACCGCGTCGAGTGCAGCTTAACTTAACATACCGATCTCCTATTTAAACCAAGAGCGAAAATTTGCAACACTACCGTTGAGAAATAATGGATGCGCCGTGCAACGTGAACTGAATTCTGATCATTAGTACCGCACACGATAAAGCTATGCATTCCCATATTCAGTTATTCGAGACAGTCTCATAGATTTTTAAACGAATGGTACTGTTTTTTCGTAGTTAGTCATAACAATTTGACATGCATAGGTAACAAAACACTTGTGAATCTGTAACGGATAGTCATAAGACAAAACATCAAGCTGCAGTATACCCGTGATTAAAGTTCCAGCTAATTGCCATAACTGGACACAAATCCTGATCCTGAGCTGCTACTGAGAAACAGACAACTGGAAATCGAGCCCGGGACCTCCAAGCTCAGTACTCGCGTTTACAACCACTACATTAATGAGGCAGTAAAAAGTCATACAGTTATGAAGGTAGACTTTGATACCAAAGAAAGAGGAAGGTCGTTACGGTGAGACGGAAGTTAATGTCTTTAAAAACCAGAGCTACGGCTAACAAAACTAAAATTGTGATCACAGGTAAACATACAAAATATTTAATTTTAGAATAGGTACTTAAATACCATACTTGACGGTCTACAATATAAAACAACAAGTGAAAATATAAATAACTAAAGTTCGGAAAAAATTATACAAGTACCACCAGTCATAAAGATCAAAATATTAAACCGATTATGTAATAACAACGTAATCTGTGATGAAATATACGGATTAATGAAATCTATGGCATAAATAATAAAGGTCAGTCTTGCTTGATCCTAGTTTATTTACTTTTCTAAATAATCCCTCCTATAAATCCAAAGCTGATGGACCTTTATGATAATAACTAATCAGAATTTGAAAGCGTATTAGTTATATTTTATTCATAGTTCTCCCTGTACTCTTAGCTGACCAAGGGATCAAGCGGACTTGTAAATAATTTTGTAAATTTATGTTAACCTTTGATATTGCAGCAGTGAGCCTTGTGATATGAGCGATGGATTGCCAAGTTAAAGGTCTCGAGATCAAATCCAAGGCACGCACCTCTGACTTTTTTCAAGCAAGGGAATTTTTTCAAGCTAAAAATTCCAGATTTTTATCTCATTTAAAATCTCGAAATCCACTAATTCTGGTGTTATGTTGTCGGTCGGTGAGTCAATCTCGGTACTGTTTTATAGGTAAGGTATAGATTGAAATCAGTTACGATCTCGAAACACGTCTTCAAACAATTCAACTGTCATAGATAGATGGACAGAAAAGTATTTTTATTTGGGTGTATGCTTGTTATTGGGAGTATATGATAAAGTATACTTTTGGGGATACCTCATTGAGATGCAACAGACGCAAACTACCAATGCAGCAATTTTATGTCTCTAAGGACCAAACTGGTTGCCAACAAGATACATACAAATATAGCGTTATTGTAGCGTGGGACAGCGTTCTGTAGTCACTTGTACATGTATCTGAGCAAATTAGTCGCTCAGAATATTCTGACGATTTTACACGCAACGGAATTCCCAAGGTAAGTTGGTTTAGGAAAAATGTTTGCACGTGGGTGCCAAGGTTGTATTCGAATGTTGGATTCGCTGTATGATCTGCTAATGGCGATATACTTGTTATATTTTATCTTAATTCAAGTAACTAACTTTATGCGACTAAAACCGTGAATAAAACTCAAACTTCTCTATTTCTTTTAAGATTGGTTAAACAACCTCTTAGCCATGGATCCGGGGAGGATGAAACGTGGTGTCCTTTGCCCAGTTGTAGGATAGCAGTAACTAAAAAAAAATAAGAAAAAAAAAACGCATTATTAGCATAATGCCTTTTTTTCTATAAAATAATACTCATACGAGTATGACTCTAGTTATATGTAAATGACGCCAATCAATTAAAATTACGAAATGAAATACACTCACAATACATATTCATACTTAGAAAAAAATTGTGAGACATCTTAAACAGTTAGATATAATTTGATGTACGGGCAAGCTGACACAGAATTTTAAATAAGCTGTTTATTCGAAGAGCATTTATGAATATTCACAAATACTATATTTCTTTAGAAGATTATAAACATTGCCTATTACATAAAACAAGTCTTTAAGACTAGAAAGAAAGTAAAATTTCTTAATTTTTTGAAGTTGTTAATTATTTGATGTAACTTGTAATTAATTCCCATCTTAGATCCGTTTTCTTTTTAATCGGTTTACTCTTGGACTGGCACGCATCGGACCATAAACGTGATGCTCATTAGTAGCCAACTAATAATGACATCAGTTACTTAACCTTGCAGATTGCAGATTTGCGCACCATTGGCTACTCTCCATCATCATCAGCCCCTATTTGTCCACTGTTAGAAATAGGCGCTTTTTTTAAACGCCACAGAACCCGATCTTCAACTCTTTTCATCCAGTCTCTGCCAGCTGCCTTCTGCAAGTCATCACTTTACCTAACTGACGACTAACACTATTCTTACCTAGACGAGCACATTTTGCACATAATCTGAGTAAAAACACGGGAATATTTGATGCGTGACGTCTACAGTTACGAGACAGGAATGTCACGGCTATAAACACAAGGGTAAACACATCAAAAGGGCACAAACAGCCTTACTGTAGTGTAAGGGCGTGTTATGTTATGTCAAAGTCGGTGTATGTAATAGCTTCTTGGATAGAATACAGGTGGTTGGTTTCATACAACTTAAAATGTAATATACTGGCTGTTGCTCGCGGTTTCATTCGCTCTACATAAGATTTTTGGGCAAAATGTAGCACATGTCCTCTTTCAGGATGCATTCTATCTCCTTGCCAAATTGTTTCGAAATAGAAGTAAGGTTATTTTTGCATATATTAATTAGTATAGATGTTGGTAATATATTTAATTTGCCAGTAAGTAATTTCCTTCCTATGCCAAATGTTAAAAAACATGACACCGTTCTAGCAGACTCAGGCAAATAAAATATATCGACATCCAAACTAATATTAATTACTAGCTGACCCAGCAAACGTTGTTTTGCCATATAGGGGTGGGTCACCCTTATCATTTAGGGGTATGAAAAATAGATGTTGGCCGATTCTCAGACCTACCCGATATGCACACAAAATTTCATACAAATCGGTCCAGCCGTTTCGGAGGAGTATGGCAACTAAAACTGTGACACGAGAATTTTATATATTAGATTGATGCAAAAGTAGAATCGATCGAATCATGTTTAATGATATAGTTATTATTGAATACTAGACGGGACCTAGATCTGAATTTCATAACAATAAAAATCTATAAATAGTGACACTGTGCTAAACTCGTTTACTAAGTAACTCAATTTGCAAGAAGTCGACCAAATAGGTTCAATTATAGCTTACTTAATTACTTTTAATTATCTACAATATAATTAGACTACCTAATTTTACTTTTTAACTGCTCAATCTAAGTAATATTAGCAATGAAAAATGTAACCAACCAGATGCTTTTACTTTATAGACCACCAATTTTATTTACTCTCTTACAACATTGGGTAAACAGAAGCTATGCAATGAAAAACATTCTATCTTTACCGACCTCTTTCGTAATGCAATCAACAAATCAATCAATGGACAAACAGTTCTGGTTCTCGCTAATCAATATCTTCGTATAGAACCAACAGTTAATAAAGCCAGTAACCCACAAGGCAACACTGGCACGTTTAATGTTACCCAACTTAAAATTGTGGCTGTTTTTAGAAAAGTTCAGTTGGAAATCTATTTCAACAGCGTAATAAAAAAAATGCGTTAAAATTAATTTCTGAATTGGTGTTGGTGGCGATGATAAGTTACCATCAGGGGAAGCGCTTATTTGCCCTCTATATAATAAAAAAAAACAGGGTAAGCTTGGACGCAGCTCCCAAAAAGCAATTAATACATTTTTGAAGGATCTGCTACAAAATCTTTACATTTTGCGTAAAGTCGCCCCACATTACCGCGATATTGCGCATCAATAGCGTCCTAATGGAGACCCAGCTTAATGATAAGAATGATAACACAGTTGCAAGCCAAGCTTCAAAGCACCGCTCGCCGTTAACATGCAGCGGTTACCGTCTAGTCCAGTTTACTGGAACGCAACTAACATACATTAGTGGGGGAAATTAACTACTGACTCTTAATGGCTTGATAGTTTTAAAGAGGTGATGTTTGACTCATGATAATGTTGAGTAATGTAATGTAATGATAATAAAGTGACGTTGTGTAAGCGAAGAAAATACCTTTGTATTGTTTACTTGAATTAGGTATGTTCTGTTTTATAGAAAGCACAGTAAAGATGAAACACGCTATTCTAGTTATTAGGTACCCTGAATTTTGTATTCTTCTAAGGTTAACGAAAACTAGTTTAAAGGATACTCCAAAATCATTGACAGCTTCGAAAGATGGCACACCGGATGGTTTTGGTTCACGGGACCAATTTGAGCGAGGCCAATTGTTAGACACACTTTGGTAAGTTGATTCTATATCATGAGTCATGACACAGGATTGGGAATAAAATTGGGGAAAAAACATACCTCTCACAATGTAATCACTTTTATTTATAAACAGAATCCATCACACAATGACTATCAATTAAAAAAGTGCTAAGAATGCCATATTGTAAGTAGGTAATGATCGAAATTCCAAACTAATGTGCATTTTATTATATAATAATGAATGAATAACTGTTTAGTGTTAATTATCATGCCTTAATTAACGATCTTTTGCACCTGCTACTTATAAAACCACCAGTTGACCATTCTAAGTATAAACATAAATAATCAAAAACAAAACATTCGAACCAAGATAAAATGTTTTACGAATCATTTTATCTCAGTAATTACTTGCAGGTGAACCGAACCACCTTGCATTACAATCAAACAAGTAGCATATTTGTAACCATATGAATCCTGCTCCTCACCTGTTATACTAGACAGACAACCGCTTTGTCCGTCACGATATGTACGGTGGCTACTCAAACAGGTAACTGTAGCAGTGGGTCAACCGCAGTCCGCTGCGCCGGCGCCGCATAATTGCATTTGATTGCAAAGAAACCTCGAGTTACTTGTTACTCTCATAATAAACTAACGACATCCTTTACATTGGCATGAAATTAAAAAATTGTAGCGCGCGTATAGTGTGGTACTTGATACATTCGAAATATTGGAAGAGTGATTCGGTTTTAACTAAGCTTTTGGATCCAAAAACGTAATGAAAAATGTTGGTCCTTTCGAACATAGCCAGAGAGTTTGAAAGCTCACTGATTATGATTGCCATTCCATTATAAAAAACCAGTAACATAATTATTAGTCTCAGCCAATAAATAAACGAAAACAATTAACATATCGCTTGGCATGTTCTATATTGGTCAATAAAATGTACAATGTTATTAAAAACCTATCGTACAGTTGCATTTGGTCAGCATAGGACCGGTTCCGAAACGACCTTGCGTCCGCGCACGTTCACTTACTGATCTATAGATTGAGGCTTCGTAACATTTATTTATTGGTCGCTTTGTACCGATATGGCAACTGGTCTTACGGCCGCTTTTCTATATACCTCTAAGCAGCTTAAAATATTTAGATTATAATATTCCCAAGGTTTTTGTTTTACAAATCTTTATTCGCAATGCCTCACAAACAACCTCCACAATTATGGCGATCAAGTGTATAATGAACGTGCTGAGTGTCATCGGGTTTATTATTACCGTGCCATTGACCTTCGTAAGCAAACAAATCACCTTGTGGCTCTATTGTACCTGGTTTACAGCTGTTCCAGGTTGTTTGTATAAAATGACGCACAAACACTTGTGAAGCGTGTGACAGGTGGTCACTGTCTCTGTTTTAAGGTTTCATATTTTATGCGGACAGGAAGACCAGATGGTAAACGTTCACAGAGTTGTACTGAGGCATGTTGCTAGGTTGTTATATGTTGACATGACGAAGTTACATGAACCCACAATGCAAGTGTATCCAGTTAACTTACCACATACAACCCACTTGATTATCTGTCAGACACATCTGCTTTTCCCCTATCAACATTTACGTGTTTACTGTCCATCGAGCAAAGAAACTGACCGTCTCTTAGAAAGCATTTCTTTAGTTTTCAGCAAAAACAGCGCTTTTAACTCTTATTTCCAACGGTTTTATGTGCAGGAGTGTTGCTTTCTCTCAAGCGACGCGTCGCTGACTACGCATGCGCCACGCCAGTCGCTCACGGCCGTTCAGTGAGGCCGCACGCGTCGGTGTATCAGATATTCGCGAATCGAACAGTCGGCGGGTCGTACCGCCGCCTTTACGTCAGTAACCAGTGTCAAAGTGTCCACAGTGCAAAAACAAATATTTTGTGATCAAACTTGGAACTTCCCAAGGTTAGCAGTGTTGTGTTGCAAAATAGGAGGATCTTAAGTGTTTTTTTTTCTCAGCCATCGTCACGCGCTTTGATTCGTTTTTATGTAGGTTTCTTATTTATGTTTCAGTAATTGTGTTCGTAATTATTTTCAATTGACGTAAGGAGGTTCTAGTAAGATCGTTTGATTCCTATTCAGCTTCGTTGTCGACTTCCAGGCTATTTACTGTCAGTCTGGCACAGATTCTAGATCACTACTTTATAATGTTTCAGTTTTTTCCACGACAGCTTGAATATTGAGCTTCTCTTAATATGGGAGATTGAATGCGTCACTTGGCTGCTTAAAATAAGATTTGAGTAGAAACTGTATCTCAGCACTTAATCACCTTGAGATCCGGTATCACACAAAATCGAACAGTTGAAAGTGAAATGATTTGCATAAATCTTTTTAATGTCCGTGTTATTATTTAATTTTTGATCAATAATAGATCTGAAAGAGAAGCGCCTGGAAATGAGTGCAATGATAAATCTCTGGAAGACCTAAATATGGATCTTAAATATCTTAAAAAATATTAACTTTAAATTATTCTCTGATATGACTATAATGTTAATATAAATAATATCACGTCACAATAACGTGGATCTGATAAGCAAATCGTTATTGTTTCGACCAATAACTAGTTTGATACAAACTTACCAAAACATTGTTTTAATTTCCGTTGGCATCTATAAAATTAGCCACTGTACAATCAGGGAGATAAATTCGATGTAGATTTACTCATGACTTATCAAAGGCTTTTATCATATGCCACTATCGGTGAGAAATAAGATAAAAATACCAAACTGACAAACATAAATACTATGCTTCATAAATAGGTCAGTCATTTATGGAAAGGGATAAACAAGCAAGTTGGTAACGTTAAAATGCTTCCTGATCCACAAATTTGGCTCATTAGGCCACTCAAAAAGTAAACGAAACTGATCAGTATAAACGTATCAAAATATCAATAATTCTTTTTGACACAAAATCTTTTGAGGATTTCAACTCAAACAATTTCTGAAACAGATTACATCTACAAAAGGAGGCTCTTTCGAGGCTTTTACCGCTCAGTTAACTTAAAGATTTCGGGCATAAAGAATCCTCAAAAATACTTCTTTGTGAGTTTTAATAAAATTATAACGATAGTACTTCGAAACTCGTAAGGAAAGTTAAGGCTACCTTGTTTTACAACAAAGTACTTCCTTCTTCTGACTGTGATAATCAGATTGTATCCGAAACGAATGTTACTGTTGTGCTAAGACAACAGTAATCTTAAGAAATTTAAAGAGATTGGTATTCAAATTGTGTACATTTTAATTATTACATTAAATATCATTTGCAAATTCAAATTAGCAAGTTTTTTGATCTGGCTAATCTAAACCTTGAAAACCTTTGACGTCAATAACTATAATAATTTTAAAATCATTTTATGGGACGAATGTAACTTTAAAAAAATTGTCGCATTGTCTTAGTCTTTCGCAATTACTGTTACATTCATGTGACCAGCTATTTACCTTATATCTTAAGTCGAAATACATGTTTACGTTTTCCCTACAACTCGTTCAATCAACTCTTGGACATGATGTTTTCCTAGCACATACATACATACTTTCTCGTTGTTGCTCTGCTGTAATTAATTTATATTCGGTAAGTTGTAGTGAGCTTGTGTTTTATGGACTCTGCACAAATGTTTCGCTTACATTGTTTAGTGTCGTCGCGCCTTTTCCTTTACTATGCCCAAAAACTAACCTTTTATTCGCTACGTTATTGTTCCTTAATATAAAGTATCATTTACTTTGAGTACCGGAATCTGTTTTCTTTTCAGGTCAGTCAGTTATTGGTCAAAAATGTCACATTGAAGAGTTTTTTAGTTTCCGATTTTTTTGTTGTATCGACGACGAGGCCAAAGCCTGCGTCTACGATAGTTTAATAAAAAGTCTTAGTAATACTGACAGAAACATTCTGGTCCTCTTACTATAACCACATATTACATAATTGCTGTTACCTGTCAAGACTTAGACATAAATTTCTCATTAAGCTATAATGTCATTTTATTGAGCTGCTCATGAGCCGGTTTTGGTATTTTAGTTACAGTAACAATTTCACATGTAGATTGATACACTTCAGATTTATAGTATTTCTAACAGTCACATGAGTTTCGCTTGTAGAATCATTCATCGACTGTAGCGAAGTTAACAAAGAAATAAAAAAACGTTTGTCGCTAGAGACGGAAACTGTTTTTGTTAATTTATTTGCTAGTTTTTAATAATACAGCTTCGTCTCGCTTCGTGGGAGTTTCCAATGGGTGGCTTCTGAAAAAATCCCCGTTTGTTTGGACGATGAACAGATGATACTTTTCATTTAACTTTGTAATGCGGTTCCAAAATTGTTAATGTTGATGATTTCTATCTTAGTTTTGTAACTCTTACAGTTAGTGGGAACGGTTACGGTTGTTATAAACGTATCTTTTGAAGTGTTGAGACTATTTACTTTGTTACAATAATATCATGCTTGTCCATTTAGTATTAAGAAACTGCGATCACGAGTAATCGCTATAGATTTCTTTCATCATTGTTCTTTTGCTTGAATTGCGTAATCCCTTTGCTGCCTGTCCCCATGATGATATTAGTACGTAAACAGAATAACTTAAATATTACTGATTTCTCCTATGGCTCACAATGTGCCATAAATTATGATGATAAAGCGCCACTACGTTCAACATTATTTTTAATACTTCTAAAAGCGTCAGGAATGACGTAAGACGTATTATAAAAGTCCACTCAAGCTTATAATGATGTCGTCTAAGCCGCAAATAAACTAGTTACGACCGACTTTGAGAGAAAAAGAGGTAATTTTCTGTTGTCTTTACAGATAATTTACCTTCATTGTCAAAACTCACAGTTCATTAAAAATAATGGATGGTTGAATTATGAAATGTAAAGACAACATCTTGTGACTCCTATTGGTACTTCACGAATACATACACGAAAAAAATGAGGTATTCTTGGAAAATATACATACATTTTACAGATTAGTGATGGTATTGTACAAAGATGAAGCATGACTCTTTCATAATTTAGTAATAGTTCGTGTATTTGTAAGTAGTACGAATCTGAATCTAGAAGTTATAAAGTTTAGCCTCCCGAGACAAAAACATTTTTTTTTACAGAAACGCCTCGGAAACGAATGCTAATGGCACTTCCATATAATCGTATAATTTTTCATAAAACGTTAACACCTTTTGTGTACAGAAATCCAAGAGTCTTGAGAAAAAGATGTGACATATATGTCTGACATAATATTTCTGATCATGAACTTAAATTCATAGCTACAAAAACTTAACAATAGAACACCAGTTGCTACGTAGGTGTACAATTAATGCACCACATAGCTTCCTCCTTTTTTGATCCTACTCCCATTATTCTTGTTATCACGGCCATTGTTCTGTGCTAAAGCACATTACCTAACATCGTTTGTATAGTCTCGCCTATCAAGAGCGACGGTTTTATCTCAAAGAAAGTGTCCTCGTTAGTTAAGAATTGCGCACCTGCCATATTCATGGTACGATTTCGCTGGATAATTAGTATTAACTCATATTTTTCTTTTATTAATATCTTTAGGATATCTAAAATGGGTTCCAGTTCGTGTTCATATTTTCCGATATGTTTAGGTTTTCTTGAAACCTTCTCTCTGTTCATATAAATCTCCATGTCTGTCTGGTAGAGGTCCTAGCTTTGGCCGACTATAATCATTAGGTTTTGCTCCCTTTTGCGTATATTCTGGATCACAGAATGGATTTTCAATGTTTATCGCTGGTTTTAAATAACACTTCAGCAGTAATTGTAACTGTTTACCAATACGTTTAACGAGTGTCGTTCGGGAAATCGATGCAGCCATTACGTAAACATTTTAACTATCGATACTGGCTTAGTACCGATGCAATTTAAATTTACCGATAAAGTGGATTGGTATAAAGTCTGAGTAAAATGTATTGATGATTGTGAAAGTGGAAGAATGTATAGAGGAAGATAGTAGATGATTTTCAATAATTTATAAATATGTTATGTAAAGCCGCTTTATGTGCATGTGGTGTTGACCTGTAATTAATTGTTGCACTTGTAAATGTTACCCTAGTCACTAAATCAGAAATGTATATAGTGTAAACAATCGTTGGTCAACCTAAATAAATAAATAAATAAATAAGATGAGTTGGATTTAAAAGCAGAGAAATCGAAGAGCATGGAGGAATATATTTGACATGGACATAATTGGGTAGAGGGAGATTGAAGAATAAATGAATTGTATGAATAAATTATGGATGATATGAATGCAGAGGGAACAGGTGGTGACAGTCAACAATTGAGAACAGGGCAAAAAGATTATGATAAAGTTTGAAAGCAAACCGAAAGTATTGAGAACTAGCTTCCCGCCAGCGGCTTCGCCCGCGTGGTCTTATAATTTTTTCCCCGTTTTTGCTACATTTTTCATTACTACTCCGCTCCTATTAGTCGTAGCGTGATGATATATAGCCTATGTTACTCGGGGATAATGTAGCTTTCCAAAGGTGAAAGAATTTTTGAAATCGGTCCAGTAGTTTCGGAGCCTATTCATTACAAACAAACAAACAAACAAACAAACAAACAAACAAATCTTTCCTCTTTATAATATTAGTATAGATAAAGTGTTATCAGTACTTTAATGTTAATTGACACTCAGTTACTTGTCACTCAGTGTTCATTATCACTTATCAATTTATCTTTTATGTCGAAGAAAGTGTATCGAAATTGCATTTTGTAGATAGAACAAAGTACTTATCTATTGTATAATCAAACTATAATTGTAGGCTTTATTTCAATAAGAATTTGGCTGTGTTTAGCGACTTTACTTATTGACGTTACTAACTGGATAACTGATTAAATAAAAATATTTACTGTCAAGTGAATAAACTCTGCTTCTACTGATATCCTTTTATCAAATCTGTTTGAAGTGAAGAACCCTATTGATAGGCACCACTAGGCTATTATTGTCGCTCACACTTATTGTAAACTGTTGTTTAATTGTTGAAATAAAATAACAATAGCATAATCAGTATTGTATGCTTTGTGTTGTTGTAAACATATTTGACCTATCAATAACACTAGTAGTGGGTAGTGTACCTATTGGGTACTACTAAAATGTTATTTTATTTAGAACAGGAACTTGTATTGAAACAGAGTAATATTTAGATTTTTTACGCCGTTTTAATCTCTCAATTGTATTAACTACTGAAGGCCGAAATTTGACATTCCATCTATTGAGCTTATGTCAAATTTCAATCTCCAGTATCAGCAAAATCCACAGATATTTAATTGAAATTAAAACAAAATATAGTAGGTATAAATGAAAAGACAAATTTGTGTTCCTACGTAATTTACAAGTCCAAAACATGAATCGAGGTCACCATTTTCAGCACAATCTGAACGGGCTTCCTAATCAGATGTTATCAAAAACTGAGAAACAAAGCCTGTGCTGCCATCTACACTCTTTACAAACGTCAAGCCCACGCCCAGCATTGAACGTGGGTGCGCTCCCACAGGATGCGTTGACATTTCGCTAGTGCCATCTTGGGTTTAATAAATTTTAATTAAAGTACCTTTATCGAGACATTTTATTTACACAAAATGTAGTCTGTTCTGTCTTTAGGGAAATTTCATGTTAATGGAGTACTTGCTCCTGACCTAACCTGTGTTTAATCTATAATAATCTTTGTTACGTGAAATTTAACCGTAATGGTATTGTCAAGATTTTCCTCTGTGATATCTGAAGGTCCGTATCCGTATAAGCAGAGACTAATGCCCTTGTAATAGAGGGCGAGCTTATTGCCATCAACCGGGCACAAATCCAGACTACGCCGAGCTGCTACTGGGAATTGCAACCCTATAACACCCGGGAATAGAACCCAGAACCTAATGCGTTGCAGTCACGCTTGGGACCACTAGGCCAGCGAGGCAGTCTGTATCATACCTAATGCAGGTTGACCGATATCAGTTAATATTTTATCACTTACCATGGCTTAATGTCATGGCTCGCGTACTATACGCGAGAAAGGCTGCGCGAAATAAGGAAATGGAGAAAGTGAAATGTCATAAAACGTACTCAGTTCCAACATTGAATCCGGAGTGCAACGTTATAAAAACAACGCCCATAACAACGGAAATAATATAATATGTAACACCAAATAACATCAACGAAAAAGAGCGTGTTGACGTAAAAAGACAGAGGTTCTCAACATAAAAAAATAAACATCATTATTTTAAAATTCATGTCATATTTTCTGTGAAAGTGACTCTGCGGGCATCGCAGCGCAGGCGCTCGATTCCGTCATCTGTCTTTCTTTACTTTAACTATGCAAATTGTATTATTATTCGGGGTGCAGCGTGCGTAAAATTTTCAGACAGTTCAAAGTCCTTTCTAGACGGAAGACAATAAAAACGACCGGCTGGTTTCTGACAGGAATACAAATTATGAATAGCAACGGAGCTTTTTATCATTACACAACCCGCATTAGTGATGTTCACGGCGATGAAATCGGAAATATTGTCCTCTTTATTGTTGTATGTAACGAGCGACGGTTGTTTTAATATTTTATAGTACTTGTGTAACACCATACAGGAAGGAAGTGACGTTTATGGAGAACCCACTTGATTATTTTATTTATAACAGTAAATTAAGGCGACCTTAAAATCTATTTCCCTAATAAAGTTCTGATAGTGCGTCAATATCACATCTTTTAATGTTCGAATACCAACTGGTTCTTTATGTTTATCCATTCACTGCGATAGGTGTTGAATAAGCGTGTAATGCACGATGTTAGTTAAGGACTATTAATCACACACAAAAGCTACATCGGCCTAGTCTACAATCTTGAGACACTCATTAGCCAATCACTGACTGTTGTAACCCACAGACAAACGGACAATGGCCGATTTGCTACGTTACGTCATAGTATAGTCGCATAGATGGCGCTCTCACTTTCACCCGACCAATAGGCAGGCGTGATTGGGCTGTGTTTGAAAATAGTATTTTTTTTAATTTCAGAACATTCAGTTTACTTTTTGTAACGGTTTTTTTTTTCATATTTTTTGTTGACGAAAGTTAATCGTTGGATTAAGTTTTCTTATTAATTAAAATTGTCGTTTCGTGCAACGAGTTTTAAAACAAATTACTATTTTTTGTTGACTATGTTTTTGTTATATTAGCATGGCCCACTAGATATGAAACCTTTGACATTTGGTATTAATTTATATCGTCAGTATAGAAGGTAATTGCTAGCCACTGTGCCATTTACAGTTAAGGAAACTTTATCATTTCCTTGTCAGACGAATTTATCGCTTCTTTTTTGCGGGAGGTTAAAACATCACGTCACCTTCACTGAGGAGTGATCGTGAATAATAAATCTTTGCCTTGCAATGAGATTTTAAGCGACTTTAAAGTATTATCAAGGATGCTTTAAATAAGTTAGTAGGTAGAATACTTGATGACCTTTTAAATGAATTGCTAAACGAAATCCAACAGCGAAAAGTACCAGGGCATTTTTAAAGTAAAGAACTAAAACTTCTTTCACGTGAAATATGATAAAAAAGCTAATAGCTACGTAATTAAAATCATGCAATTACTAGCTTCAAAGAAATTTGACACAGCTTAGAAGTGTCTAATTAATCAATTGGCATATCATTATTTTATTAAAGTTAATTTCTAATGAGACCCCTGAGGGTATAAAAAGTGATTTCCAATAGTGCTCTATGCAGCTTAAATAAGACGACATTGTAGACTAATAACTACTACTCTTCACACTTCTAAACTTCTTATAAAAAAAGAAAAAAGTGACTACTAACAGTATTTATAATCTGTACTGACTGTCCGTTTTATTCGATAGAAACTGACAGACGTCACGTTCCATTTTTAAACTCTCCAAAACACTATCATAGACTTGCATTGTTTTTTTTCTGTCTACCGAAGACATCACGTCGTAATACCTACACGGAACCATGTTAGAGGTCATTGCCGGCGTGATCTGCGACCTCAGTGGCTCGTCGAACTTCCAAACCTGTTCCGACGATATGTCCAGTGCAGTGCATGTTCAGTAGCATTGTGACTGGGTACTTGTATGCATGTTGACTGTTATTTTTGTACTAGGTTTTGCCAGGATGTCACCAGTTTTTGAAGGAAACCACATGTATTTCTGATCTTTCCTGTTTGTATTTACTTTTGCAATTGTAATAATGGGTTTTCATTATAATTGTATTTTCTTTTTCATATTTGAATTAAATTACTATTATATATATAACCATAAAGGCTAAGTTGTCAATTACAGTAGTCTTGAAATGCTGTGTATTAGAATGCTCCTGAAACCTCAATTAGCAATATTAAGGACCAAGTGCTTTTTGAGTATCAAATACTTATGCAATGTGTTAAATAGTGATGCAGATTATATTCTATTCCTAGCGTTGTAACTCCTGTCCTAGACGAGTCACATTCGGTTGGAGTAGTCGCTTTCAAAATGTATGCCATTAACACTTTTCAAGTGATCGAAGATAGAGAGAAAGTTTGTAATATCACTTGTCTAAGAGGGCAGGTTGCTAAGTTTAGGCTGAACTTCTCCTTCTTGTTCTGTTTATTATAATTTTCCTGGTTATCTATCTTTTTGTATTTTTTTAAGCATTTTCCATGCTGATTTTATCTTTTCCTTCATTAATTTTTTTTTTTTTAATTTTTCGTTTAATTATATGTACGTGCCTCTTATACAAATAATTTCTATAGTAGTCTTTGTAGGTGTAGTCTAGACGCCGAACTCATTACCCGTCACTTTTGCACCATTGAGCTTTTAAGACTAATCTTTATAGCGTGTTGCTTCAAATAGTTACAAAACATGTTCTTTTGAAATCAATTTGAAAGGCATATGCAGTGAAGCAAGAACACCGTTGCCATGATAGTTTACCGTAAAGCATACAGTAGAATTGTGGCAGAAAGAGATGATGATGATAATGTTGAAAGATAAATAGATATATTGCGTTGACCCCAAGTAAATCGAGTCATAACCAAAAATATCTATAGATCTACTTACTGGCTTCAGTTGCTCCAGTAGAAAACGTTTGGGTGTACAGTAAATCTTGTTATTTTCCTAGTAGCATGCACGTCAGCACTTATTTGCATATAATTTACCTCCATATTGCTAGCATATGCAGCTTTGAAACCTAAATTTAAATAAGATATGCATGGACCGAGCTCATATCTCTCTGGATACGAGATGCAATCTTCGGTAGATCAAAGGAGGACATAAAATATGCAGTTCTTTAAAGTTCTCAACAGTTTGTATGAAATTGAAAGCTGAAATTTGACCTATATAGGGTCGACGGAAGTATAATAAACCCTTCCTTAGCAGGCAACTAGAAGCCAAAATAAACACACGTGCCAAATTTTGAGTTTGTAAGCTTTATAGTTACGGCGGTTACGTGATAAAGGACTTAATTGTACTTGGCTTATGTAGAGAAAGTATAAGAACTCGTTACAGTAACCTTATAACCTTTCATAAACTTGTCTTATTGTTCTGGTTCAGATAACTTTTGGCTTTCCCGAATCGTTAGTGCCTTTACGAAGATAAATTTTACATGCGCAAAAATGTAGATCAAGAATTTATTTTGATCTGATGTTTCGTGGAAGACAATGCGATCCTAAAAAATTCATCCATCTTTTCTTTAGTTGATCTCTGATCTTTGCTCTGTTTCTCTACCTCTCCATTCCTATAAATTCATAATTATGCTTTTCATTGCTTGCCCAAACCAAGACAAACGATTCCCTTTAAAATTTTCTTCGTGATAAAAAATACTTAAAACTAGAGCATATGCTAAAAGTAGAGCACATTATTTTTTATGACAAAATAGTGGAAGTATCATTGGAAGCTGTAGTTGTAGACTTGATGCTGATGATGATGACGATCGCCACGCTACAGTTACAGATACATTTCTTTACGTTTCGCCACACTTTCCATAACGGAACGCACATAACTGCGGTTAATATACTGCAGTTTATGTAAAACAATCGTGGAATAGAAAAATATGGAGCATTTTAATATAAAAGGCGAACTGAATTATTGTTTCTTTGAAATATTGCTTTTAATTAAAATTCTGCGGTCTCCAACCCATAAACCATTATTATTTCTCGTGCTTGTGTTGTTGGCTTGATTAGTATTCTTAAAGCAGTATCTATATAATTGATCTAAGAAGTCAGGTACAAAAATAGCTTTACAGTCAGTCATTCCATAAAAAAAGTTCCAGTTACCAATTCTATGTTTACTTCTTTTAATGTCATCTTTAGCTAATGTATTTCGTGAGGAAATTTAACCACATCAGTGATTGATTAGCGGAATTTGGCTTGCAATATTTGCATTACTATTATTTATTCTGTGTCTCTACCCTGATTTATTTTGATGATTGTTTTCTAATAGTACTGGAAGTTCTGTCCATTCACAAAAAAACCTGGATTTGTCGATCGCGCAGCTTTGAGAGGGTTGCGACGCAAGCCTTCAATGAGTTCGGTGATTGTGTCGAAGATCCCATTAATACGACCTTAGGTTTGGGAAGGCTAGTGTGATTTCATTGATCCAGTTATTAAAAAGATATCTGTAGGTATGCCTGACTGGTTTATCAACGCACATAAACCACTTCTTGCAATACACCATTGGGCTGTTGGCACCAAAATATTTATGGCGTAGGCATCCTATAAGAAAGAATTTTGGAAAATTCCCGCGTTATTTACATTTTCAATAAAACTGTTATATATATGTCATTAGCACAAACAAGATCGCTTTCAGTATCTTGGAAATTATGTCAAAGATTATTCTCGTACAATCCACTTCGCCGGTTTTATTATTGTTATGTAAACAAAAAATGATATCTTTCCTTAGATATTTTCTATTTTTTCGTTCTTATTTCTTCAGGTGCCCCACATTAGTATTTATCACCTACTTTCATATCTTTTTGTTGACAGCTACAAGAAGTTAGGAAATTTCTTTAGCTATTGCCACGGGTTTTTTTTATGTTTAATCTTTGATATCACTAAGTTTTTTAATAAAAATATTAGATTTAGAAAGTCCTGCATTCAATGTTTTAGACAATGGCCTCGAATAAGTATTGCTTTTTATAAGCTATAACTACCAAAAATTTATCTGTTCTGTTTTTTACAGTTACTTCATGCACATGTTCCAAAATTAAAAATAAACATATTCTTGCGTTCTAAACACCAAAATGAAAGCATAATGTAAGGCTCCTTGGTGTTTGGTAAACATGTAAACAACCTCAGCCAAGACTCGTTTGATGCAACTGAAAAATAACTGCGTTAACGTAAGCATTGCCTAGTTTATACCTATTTTTATAATCTTCAACTACCCAAAAAAGTATATTTACGTCAATTTCTATACCAAAACACGTAATCAGCATAGCACCTTAAATTGCGCGCACGCAGGTGCTCGCGATATGGCGTCTACAGCGCATGCGTGAGATTCGGGTTAATAGGCTGCTATTTCTGTTCTAACACTCGCCAAGTGCGGACGTGCCGTATTTTGTGCATGGTTTATTTAGCTTTTACCGTAATACGTAAGGAAAGTGTTATTTAATGGAGTATCAGGTGTTTACAGTTTTTGTAAGCTTAAACAACATAAAACTTTCATTTCCTATAAGTACTTGATGTAATTTATTATCCGTGATTCAGATTCGATACTTAACATAACATTCTTATTTGCTCTCTTTTTTTTGTAATATATTATCGTAAATAAATAAATAAATAAAAATAAAACTACTACAATGTCGAAATGTGAATCTCCGAATTTGATTCGGCTAAAATGACTAATTAATTAACATTCCTCATTAATCTGCATCTATTACGAGTGTCTAATTATCGAGGTATTTGCATCAGAGTTACGCAGTACCTTCGATAGGTTAGCTAACTAATACAGTCCACTTCCCGCTTAATAGATTGCTCAACGATATTGGCCCATACAGTATATTTTACATAACAATGGACAATTTGGGTACTATATTTCCAAATTTAATAGCTGCCTGGTCATATTGCTCGTTACACAATAACTGTTTCATGGTGATTGGTCGCAGCACTTGCAGCGTGACTAGCTACTGAGTGTTAGGTTCACTTTTAATTCTGTTTTGAAGTTTTTGGCCAAGAATTGGCTTAAAGCAGCTTGACTTGCAGTTCCAACCAGCCACGCTTGGTTGGTCCGGTTCGCTAACATCCTCACTTGGTACACAGGCTCCAAACAGTTTAACAATCATTTTTGATGTGAGAGCAAGAGCCTGAATAAAAAAAATTAAGTGCTTTATCTTAGACCTTGACTACAGGCAACAAACACATTCAATTAAAAAAAGAACAAAGTTGGTTGCAATGAAAAGACTCATGCTGTAGATTATGATGACGAGAACGCCTCTACATGATGAAACCTAATAAAATTATATTTCAATGGCTTTTAAGTGATATTTGGTGGAAGGCACTTAACGGTCTTTAATTTGATTGTATAGTCAAACAGTACATCGTCGAAGGGAAAAACATCCTTGATGTTATGTTACAATAGACAATTTGGGTGCTATATTGCTAAATTTAATAGCACCCGATATTTCTTGTTGCACAATCTAAAGCGAGCTTCTCATGGCTGTTACGCGATTTGCCCGTGTCAAGTGTGAACCAGAAACAATGAGGAACAGTGCGTGTGAAAGGGTCATTATTTTACTCATAATGTATGGTTGTTAGTTGATTGTTATCTGCGATGTTATCATACCATGAACAATTAAGTTATTATGTTCACAATTTATTATATTTGACTCTTGAATGCGTATTGCACTTGCCAATGATAATGGTGATTATAGAACTGAAGTTGTTCCTATTAGTAACATGGAATTCTTTTCCGATTTTAATTAACCTTCTTCATCTTCCCCTAAAGGTGTACTAATGTACACCCACAGTTCACTGGTATGTTTTTTGTTTATGTCTCATGTAATATTCGGTGAACCCAGTGCTATTAACCAGGGAAAAATCCAAACTATCAGCTGCTACTGAACATCTAATTCAAAAAAAATTGTTTGTGAAAAATTACTGACTTCAGATATCAACACGAAATGATTGGGGGACGATTTGGACCTTATCCTTTGGCAATTTTTGTTATAATTTTTTCCCGGAAACCACAAACTTGCTAAAGCTTGCTGAAGTTTGCTGCTGAATCTGAAGACAAAATATCTCTAAAACACTTTTTAATTACCGAGTCAGTCCGCTAATTAGAAACGTGTTTTTGAGAAACATGTTCGTCAATCATCACTGGTCCTATGGAGCATTAATGTGTCGAATATTCGGCAACCCTCGTAAGAAGGACCGCAACATTCCACAGCTTACCTATCCTCTAACCTTCCTTGTTCCATAAAGTTGCTGAAACAACTCCAAACCTAAACGTTTATTTCTAATCTGGTAAAGTGGGAAATATCTCGACAAATTTGCAACAGGGTGTGGATGTGGAAATGTCTTGCAAACTAGGATCTTTACCTCCTTGTCCTCATCCTTTGTGCTTGAAAACCTGCAATAAAAGCGGTCTCTGCGCTGCTACTGACGAAATGACGATGTTATTGGTCACAATTGCCACGAGCCGTTCTAAATTTAAATGATGTATGGGAAGTAATGAAGCAACAACCACATACCTATTATCAAACAGCGGGACAGGAAAACGGCCATTTTCCGCACAATACTTGTTATGAAACAAAGCGGTATGCTTGTTAAAATATATACTTAAGTAATAACTTCAATAACGTTCTAATTAAATCGATAGCATTCTGTATCGATTGATCAGATATCTCGGAATACGGTTGCCCTGATCTAGTGATTGGTGCGATCGACCGTGACTTGTCTTCGACGTACTCTTTTTCATAAGAGATGCAGGTTTGACAGGCAAACATCGGTAAATAGTCACAGTTCTTGAAAGAAATGACAGCGATTTAGGATAATGCAAATAATGTCTAAATTTTTTTGTACAGCTTATAGGGATTAGAGGTGAAAATCTTTAGGTTAGGTTAGTTAGTTTAGGTTTCGTTACCTCAACTTTCGTTTTGGCTCAATTTAAATCTCGCAATTGCCTTTTCTCTCCTTTAAAAATTCCAAATGTTTTAAAGAAACATTGCGACAACATTCTTCAACAACCATTTATACTAATACTGCAGTAATGTGTGAAGCAACCTAATCACAAGGCTATAGTGTTTAAAGATGGGCATTTTAACCACCTTGACATTTGTTACTTCCATGTAATTACCGTTAGCATTATGTAACCCATCCTTCTGACTTAACTACTCGTGCTTCAATCAAATTCTTTATACATCATTATGACTAATTGTTTCAACATAACAAATTGAAAAATTATTAAATATTTTCTCAAGAGTTTACTTAATAATGAAGAAGAATGTTTTGACATGACTATAAAGGGGAAGACTGAGGTACTTGTTTGAACCTCTTTTAGGGAATTGTAAAAAAAAATATAGATGGAATCTCCTTCCATAGAGTTGGTAAGAGAGGTTTACTTTTGTTGTTGCTTTAAGAACTTTAATAAAGTTATTATGTAACACCACCATGACCTAACAAAGATCTAGTAACCGGTTACCAGATATCAGGCAGAGCTTATTCAAATCCATGAGTCATATACAATTAATTGTATATGGCATTGTAACACTCATATAGTCTAGATACCATAACAGAAGGGAACAAATACATGACGTTAACGTCGTTAACCATCACCTCACCCTTCCATATAAGTCATAGCGGGGAATTTCCCAATGGCAATTAAAACGAAGCTTCTAGAACCTTCCTCGCTCAGACCCCATAATAACTCTATGGCGACACGGCCCGACAATCATTATTATTGCTCAATTAAAATGCGTAATGATCATCGGTAGGAGACTTTCAGTCTTTAGGTTCAAGTATAGTTTCTTCTTCTTCATTGATTAATAGTTCATGTCGTGTTTTAAGAAGCTTGTCAGCAGATTTGCTGTAAAGCCAATCATATAGCCTTCCTCGTGAAGGATCTTATAATGCCTACGATTGCTGTACTTTTTTCAATACCCTTCAATGAATTCGCGATGGTGCGTTTTACAAGTTTCATATAAGCCTGAGACTATACGGAAATTGAAGTAAAGTCGGACTATTTAAGTGTTTGTTTTGTTTGTGGAGAGAAACTTTGTTGTGTATTGCAGAAAGCATGTCGCTGAAATACTAAGCTATTGTCTCAAAGATGATACTTTCGTCCTTAGAACGCCATAAGTCAATGATGAACAAAAACACAAAATTTTATTTAAACTAAAGTCATACAGTTGATGTTTGTAAAACAAATTAAACAATAATTATGTATCCACATCCAAGTTTTTCACGCTTCACAAATATTGAGCAAAAACGCTGTTTCTACTCAAACGTCACGTATCATGAGATAATACCTGTATTTAAACTGGTATGACTTAAACATTACTTAGCACACTTAAATAAATTACAGAGTAAGCTAGAAACAGTATTACCTTGGTATTCTTTAGCATACTCTGTGATCTTGTCGACTTTGGATGTGCGCCCTGATCGGCGTGTAAAGAGATTTTATTTTGTCAATCCTACCTACTAATATTATAAATGTGAAAGTTTTGATGGATGAATGGATGTTTGTTTGTTACTCTTTTTTTTTTTTTTTTTATTTAGGTTTGCCAACTATTGTTACAGTGAAACTTAACTATCAATTTACAGGAGTAATCTTTAAATGCTAACTGTACAATCTTTACAGGCAAACACCACTTGCTATTTCGGACATGTTAAAATTTACATTTTGAATAATTTCGAAACGTATTTACCGGACCAACAAGAAACAACGAATACACAATACAACCTGGATAGCCAAGGACAATTAAATTACATTACTTACTTATATACCTACTAATACATTGGTTATTCGAGTAAAGTCCGTGACAGTTTTTAATATGGCTGATAAAAGCATTAAAGGAGTCAGAGTGGATATTGGAATTAGATCAATTTCGTTCTGCGGAATGGAGGAATCAAGGGGGTAACTGGTTTTCGAGGGGGTTTACGAGGAACTCTAAATCGGAATCTCTCAAGCAGTTGCGGGCAGTCAATTTCATTATGTAAAAGTTTGTGCATGAATTTCAGGTCGACAATATCCCTGCGTGTATCTAGCGTCATTGTTTTGAAATGATACAGTTTCTCGCTGTACGACATCTTTCTAGTTTCCCTACTAGTTACGTATCCTAGATGTTTCATGAACTTCTTTTGGACCCGTTCCAATCTTAAAGAATGAGTTGCATAGTGGGGTCTCCAAGCAATGCAGCAGTACTCTAAAGTGCTACGGATAAGACTGTTATAGAGGGCTATTTTAGTACCAGGTTTTTTGAAATATTTACTATTCCGTATAATGAATCCTAGAGTTCTTAGGGCTCGCTTGGTAATAGTGTCAATGTGATCGACAAAGGTTAGCTTACTGTCTATATTAATTCCAAGATCTTTGATGTTTGTCACTTCAGCCAGTTGTCTGCCATTAATATTATATGAAGAGTTCAGCTTATTAACTTTGCGACTGAATTTTATTAGATGACACTTCTCGCAATTTAGCAGAACTTTATTCCGTGTACACCAATCAAACAATCTATCTATGTCAGACTGCATCTGTATAACGTCTGTTTCTGACTTTACATTTCTCACGATTTTTAAGTCATCGGCGAACAGAAATGGAGTGGTATGACGGAAGCAGTCGGTGACATCGTTGATAAACACATTAAACTCTTTCACGCCAGCACGGCTGAACGGATCTGATTACATAGGCTAAAATGTAATGTAAATGTAAAATGATTTGTTTTATTAATTTATAAGAAATACCCAGAGCACGCGGGCGAAGCCGCGGGCGGAAAGCTAGTTTCTGATACTTTCTTTATTCCCAAATGGTAAGGCAAAGTTGTACTAATTTACATCGGTATGTTGTAATCGGTCCTTATTGGCACTATTGCACTTGTGACTATAAAACTATCGTGTAGTTGTTTCTTTTTTATACTTTTACTAAAATTAAGTTTTTTACTACGTACTAGATAGATTATTCTTGAGAGTAGCGTAACAGAAACAATCCATCTAGAGTACTTGATCTAACTGCTAAGTACATAAGCTAAGAGCCGAAAGGGCACGAACGATCTAATGCCCTTAACGCGTTTTAGTCGCAAAAACGTATTGTTGAACTCCTATCCTAATCCCAAACCCAACAACAACCTTTCTTAACAGAAGAAGACTTTCTCCATTCTTCTGTATGTTTGTTTTTACGATATAGTGTACCTAATTCTTTTGACCAGTTATCCCCAGTTTTATAAGCCTCGAAATATTAAAAGTGAGGTAATTAATGATGATATTCATAATTGATAATTTATATTACTTTTAAAATTTAACACAGTTACAGATGACGATTTAATGAGACAAACTGCAAACCCATAAAAATACCTAATTGGCACCCATACAGTT
This sequence comes from Acronicta psi, assembly GCA_946251955.1. Lineage (NCBI taxonomy): Eukaryota > Metazoa > Arthropoda > Insecta > Lepidoptera > Noctuidae > Acronicta > Acronicta psi. The sequence continues at coordinate 5,497,349 of OX276493.1, read as the reverse complement.
AAATTTTAATGAAATAAGGTGCCCGAATATTGATATTTACATTTTAATAAGTGTGACGAAAAAGTACTTAACACATTTTTATTTACGAGCCGATAATACTGCATACAGCGTATATTCGTACATTTAACAACAGTATAATTATCAGGCACGTTTTCACTGCCCGTGCGCAGGTAACGCGTGGCGAGTCGCGTGCGCAGTGCCGCGATCCGGTCTACTTGTGACTTTCATGTGTTTACAACCTTATGATCGCCAATAGGGTTTAAAACTATGCTTTATGGGTTTGGTATATGACTATTATTATGGTGTTAAATGTACTTTAGGATAGCGAAACGAGCGATTCATGTCCAAGAGGCCTCGCATACCCGTTTCATGTGGAGTCTGTTAATTTTTTATTGGCTTGCCAAGTAAATTCACAGCATTACTATATTTTATATGTGTTGGCAATTGATATAGTGTTGTGAAATACTAGTGTTGGATTTTGTTGTAATGTAAAGAATTGAAGTAGGTATGAAATATGCTTTTTAAAAATCGCCATAATCATTTTATGAACATTTTTCTTTATCCAAGTGCTATGTGATAATGACTAATTACTATTTCACATCGCCTAGATCGTTAGTGTATCTACATAAGATCTTTATTCACATGCCTGTTGCAGCTTGAGAAAATATACATAAGGTGTTATTTGTTTTTAATTGTTATTTTCTAAATGAAATTGCTTTGCTTTTCCTACAACTTTAGGTTTTAAAAGCAGTTATTTTATCCTACTCAAAAATAGTTCAAGCCATGTTTTCGTGGCAGTACGTTGATACTTTGATGTTGTGACTGTCGTAGTGAATGTGATAATCCTATGACTCCGACATCTAGTATTAAAATATATATATATATAATGACTTGTAAAAGTGTCTGTAAATGATCTACCTCCAGAAATAAATATCATTTCATACCACACGCAGGTCTTCGAGTAAGGTGAAGTGAAAGGGATCCAGTGGATGGTAGACCATGGTCTGTCACGGCTAGGGATGAGCGTTGAATCAACGAACTAGTTGAATCAACCGTTGATCTCATGTCAACGTATTAACGTTAACTGTATATGAATCAACTAGTTGAATTCGTCAACGACGTTTATGAATTTAACTCGTTCTTCTCGTTCAATAATCGAGAACGCAAATGAAACGAACTGAGCAAATTTAAAAAACTTACGTTAAGTAATAATAACGTAAGTCGCGAGGGACGGTCATTTCATACAATTTGAACTCTAAGTAGCGTACATAAAAGTAGCGTTGAATAAAAACCGTTCATATCAATAAACAGTTTACGTTGCAAGTTGACATTAGAAGTACGTTAACTCGTTGACGAATTTAACTAGTTGATCAAATAGTTGACGAACGGAAATCAACGTTGACGTTTCGTTAAGGGAAATACTGTCAACGACCCATCTCTAGTCACGGCATCCCTTGGCCGCTGATTGTGACTATAGGGTAAGAGCGTCAAGAGCGGTTTTTAGTCCTTACGAGACCGACGATAGACAATCTCCACACCCCAAAAAAAAGGGTGCGCCGGACGATATTTTTCATATCGTTATTGTGTCTTCACCCCATTCTTTTAAATACAGTGCAGTATTTTATGTACGTGACAATATTACGACAAAAGTTCTTTAAAAATGTAATATCAAAACTGTTGTTTCCGCAATACTGTTTTACATTACCCAATAAGTATCGTCGATTGTATATTTCGAGTAGGTAATGTACATTTCCACTATCTATAGCATAATTAAAACCAGTCTGCGTTCAAGTTGTTACATTGAAGAGGTGATCGCACTTGACTATAAATAAATTCATCAATTGATAAGTTTTATTATAGTTTTATGACGTCAAAATACATTATTTCATACTTAATTACTTTCTTGATAAAACTAATTGATTCATTCGGTTTCTAGTAGTCAATAGCTAACACATTACACTATCTTCGTAATGTCGGTTGATAAATTATTTTATTGTTTTCGATGCCACGAACGAATGACTGACGGGTTGTAAATTTTAATTATATATTTTATTTCACACCCTTACAGTAATAAATATGTACAGTCATACAGTGGGATGCATTAATTACTTGAATATAAGAAATTATTGCTTTTTAGGTAGATATAATATACTGGTGGTATATTATTTGTCATTATCACATAGTATATAACTTAAAATGTATTAAACAAATAACGTATATATTAAATTTACCGCTTAAACAATGATTTATATTCATTAGTCATTATTGAAAAACCAAAAATTGTTAAACAGCTGCAGATGAAGGAAAAACAGATTTAAAACAATTATCGATACAACAGGAAAACTGTAATGTGTTAGTAGACTCAAAACATGCCATCCGCCACTGACAAAAGTAAACAGCATATATCACCTTGAAACTCAACTTAGTTTCGCACACAACATTTATTCAACAATCACACCTGCTAAGTACCCAATAAGGTCGTAATTTCTATTACAATTAGAGACATATATTATGCACGGCAACGATATTATAGACATGACGATCTGTGCAAATAATAACGAATAGTGATGTGCAAAACGAATAATTATTAGTTCTCAACTTTCAACTTTAAGTGTCAGAATTGAGTTCAATGTTCTAGATCACATCGCCTAGGTTAGTAGAATATTATGATAAAATGTTACGCAAGTTCACGGATGTTGTATAAAATTTCAATAAATAAAATAGCGGAAATGGCGACGAATTTCAAGCTCTCAAGTTTCGCAAAAGCACTGTGATTTTTTTAAATCTGTTATGTGTTCAAAGTTTCGAACTTGCGGATGAGTCAACAGTGGGATTAGAGCTTATTGAAGTGTCTTGTTGTTTTTAAGTATGTGGCAATGTTAAGGTAGGTAGGCATCTAGAGCATTTGTGATTAAAAAAAAATTTTTTGAAATGAAAGTAGCCAAAGATTGAGATGATGAAGAATGACTCAAGGTGTTCACCCGGACGGACCGATGTCCTGCTAATATTATAATATACTAGTAGAATAATAATTTATTGTTATCATTACCATAAATATATTTTAACTTAATTTTATGAAGTAGTTTGTATGTAAAGTAAACACACCAAGGAAGTCCATTTTATAACAGCTAATTTGAATAATATATGCTGATTATGTGATAATTATGTTATGATTTAACGCATTACGTATAAATTTGCTATAATGATATCAAGATGTAGACTGATTAATTGATTTATCGACAATCGACATGATTAAATTTGAAAGTCGGACGACAATATTTGAGTCAGGCTATCAGTTACTTGGGAATTTATTATCCACTTTTCCAGACATTATAATTGACTTTTATGGACTACGTATTCACACTCGAGTGATTTCAATCGAACTCGATAAGTCAAGATAATCACATCACTATGCCACCGTCATTGCCATGTTTGGCCAACCGTTGACTTGTAATTTTATACCTTAGCCCATTTAAGTTAGGGTGTCAAGTTGCCTGACATGTAATTAGATATGAATCTTGATATATTAGATGATGAAATGGTGTGATTGCAATACCTGTATAAATGAGTTCTGGTGTATGTTTTGCCCTTTATTTATGATGTCGATATGTGAAACTGTAAATGAGAATGTAGACAGGATGAGAATATCTACAAACCATTTGTTACAAATCTATTTGTAGATTATATTGAAATATTTGTTGAAATAGCACTAGAATCCAATCTCCGATTTCAGCTCCACAAGTTTCGTAAAGCTTTTAATGGTTCCTATTTACTAAGAAGTCGTTCCATCTGTTTAAAATAACCGTCTTGTATAAATAAGTAAGTATTTATAGATATAAGTGCCATCCAAATCGTCATCATTGCTTTTGTCTTGGGTTCTGACAGGAAAGCATTTTTCCTTCTCCCATAAATGTTGAGTATTAAATATGATATTCACTTGGGTACATTATTTTGTTGGGTAACCTTTCGTAATAATGCGTTACACTTGCTTTAGCTATCAACCGTAATTATATTCCGTTGTTATATTCGTAATAATATGTTTTTAATTAAATCATACTTTGCCACTAAAAACTATAAATAAATATTAATAAAATAAACTTATTCAATTAAAACATGTAAATTGAGTTCGTGCGAAATTTTAATTTAAAATCCGGTTGTTAAGTCCTAAAATAGATTTGTACTTTGAAACTGTAACAAGTGAATTTGAAACCTGTATTGATGAATATAGATATGAATATTAATCGCCAGTTAGCAACGAGACAAAGTTATTAAATAATGTTTATTTGTGGTTGTTTGGTCTCAAGTTGCACAAATATATCCGTCATTCCGCTACTTTACTTTGATCTTTACTGGTTGTTGGATAAAGTTTATTTTGAGTTAAGTGCGTGCTGTGTAAGGCGGCGACATCTCCGTTGCGGCCAGTATCGCTCTAACCGATTACACTACAATGTGACATAAGCTAAGAGATTTCAGATTATAAGCGGAAGCGATTTAACAATTACTATATTAATGTTTTTATTACCTTTTAAACGGATATTGAATAATATTTGTTTTGAAAAAATAATTGACCTCTATACAGACCACTCTAAATATTAATTTAAAAAGATTTTATTCCTTTTCTCTCGATCACATACTAAATAAAAAAGTAAAGACAATATTACTTTTACAACCCACTTCGAAAACTGATCACGACTAGATTCTTCCATTGTAAATGTTATTTTAAGTCTAAGATAATTAAGATACTTACGATATAAATCCTCCTTCAAGAAGACCTATGTGTCGAAGAAGATTTGATTTGTTTGAAGAATCGATGCCTTTTAAATAAAAATATTTTTTATTGCAGCTACTAATCTTTACGGTGAATTGGTCACATTTTTTACGCTTACAACTTAATCCAAGACGAAATAAACCTTGATTACTTACGAAGGCCGGTTGCCTTTAGTACCTACACCTTAACCTTTTCAGTGACACTTCGAAACGGTGTTGGTGGAAATACCATACGTAATTATTTGTAATTAATTTCGTAGGAAGATATGTGAAAAAGGCTATTAAAAATAAACTAGTGCCATTTAAAAAAAATACAAAGAAGGTTGGTGTGAGAATTACTGTCTACAAATTAACCAGTGTTGAAAAAATACAGTGTTTGTGAATTTGCTGTAAGAAAATATTTTGGGTATAACATACCCGATAATTATCATTTAGTATTTTTGTGTTTTCGTTTTAGCTCGATGGTTAAACATCGATGCGGTGAGGTCAATAATATTCGAATAGATATTTCAAAGAGAAATTCCATCTTGTTTTGACTGACAGACTTTCTTTTAAAATTGTGTTATAGAAGTTATTTTTGGAACGATATAGTCAATCAAATTCTATGGTGCCTTGATTTATTGGCTTGAGATTCATATTTTAAAATGCCAGTGTTTTCTAACGTTTTGAAAATATGAACATTTTTATCTACATTTATACTTGTTGTTTATAAGAGAACAATCTGATACAAAAACATTCATTCAGAAGCATTCTATAACAAATCCAACAAAACTAAAACTAACTAAAATACGTGTTACTTTCATATATTATCCAACAGATTAATAAAAAAAATATCTGTAATAAGTCTAATATGCATATCAAAATTTGGGTTGTGCATAATTTTAGCACATCATTAATATTTATTCTGTCTTTACACTTCAATCAAATTATTCATTCAACCAAAAAATTACCAAACTATGCCACTGCAAACCAGAAACAAAACAACTCGGAATAAAAAAAAAACACTGACACGCTTCGCGACCAAAACATAATCTTATCGGCAACACTCGGTACTTTTCAATTAACCCTGACTTTCTCACAATCTCTGCACGTGACTGTAAAGCATGAAAACAAAAAAAAATGATCTACTATCAGCTGATTTAACAATTGACATAATCCAGCGGCCTTGCTTCACTTCCCCGTTTCACTCCGGTGTTTTCGACCCCAATCTAGTTTCAGATACAAGTCTTACTTAACCGTCGATGTAATTGCCGCACGATTTTGTTTTTCTTTTTATAGTTGGCCCCTGTTTCTATGGAAGTTTTAATAATATCTTATAGTAGTAGGTATAAAGTTTTAGCACATTATTGCTTTAATAGCGAAACGTGATTCATTCTAAGTATTCTAATACTATAAGATTATTTTTCATTCTTTCAATATACCATGATATTGTTCCAGTGCGGTCGTCTGCGTCGTCACGACTATTATAAATAACTCGATAACATTTTATTTTTGCATGTCTCGGGCATGCTCATACTATTATGATTGAATTTTAAATCAAATTCAATACTCACGTGGAGCAACTATCTCCCCAGCAATACGTTTCTGTCTGTCACGAATATTATTTAAATAATACATTACATAAATTAAATATGTTTTTCGTCACCACTGCAGAATTAATGTATCTAGACTTGAGAGCATAAGTTTTTTTTTAATTTCGTGCCTTCTATTGGCTTCCCCTTTTTATTTTGAATGCCTTTTTAATCAAGCTTTAATATTTTTGTATTATACTTCCGCCATAAGACGCCAAAATATTGCACCTTTCAGACGTAAAACTTATGAATATATTCAAATATTTAATGGCTTACAAAATGTCGGGAAATAAATACTGAGTATTTTTAGCTCAGTTTACTTTCACGTAGAAAGCTATTACATTCCTTAACTAAATCCTTTCGGTGTATCTCGGAAAGTTCTGTTAATAAATATCAAGAAAGATTTCTAGTATTTGATTTGATTTGGTTCCGTAATACTTCTAGACAAGTTGTCAGCTTATTGTCATTACACAAAGTACACCTATATAGTATTTCATAACTAAACACAAAGCAACTTGGAATATCCTTTTTAATGAGTGGATAGTTACATGATTGGATAGCGTTTTATACATGTGATTTAACAAAAAATCTTTAAGACCTTAGCGTCTGTCTGTCATTTTGAAGGTGATAAATTTTTATTCTCATTTTGTTCTTTTTATTTACATTTAAGATCGGACTCGAAACCCCTTAAAGTCGAAGGCAGCATTTACAGCCTATGTATTTGAAACCCATTTAGTTTTAACAACACTTTTAGTACCCATTAAGTATAATAGGACACAAATCGTGTCGACATTAAAGCAATACTGTCGCTAAGAAGCTGTTCAATAGCGCTAAATATCTCAGGGAATGGCTATTGAGGTTAAACAATTCTAATCACGAGTAGATCCGTCCTGAACTAAACATGTCTCAAACTGAACCCTTCACTGTTCCCTACAAAATTAACGCTTAGAATCAAAATCTTAAAGTGCAATTTAGATTGCATGGCAAAAAGTAATTTGGCCCATAACAAGGCACCGTAGAAATATACGATCGGTTTTATGGATAGCCAGTCGCTCGCTGTACATAGCTGTAGCACATTTGATCTGGGTAATTGTGGTTTGTGTCTGTGACGAATTTCGGATGTCCTCGATTAGTTGGGGCCTGATTTTGACCAAAATGTGGGTGGTATGCTCCCAAGACGGCTATAATAATGTAATCGAGTAGATCATGTAATGTTACTTTTGGCAGTATTATATCGACTGACATTTTATAACGCATAAATCAAAACATTTACGGTCGATGGATTTGGGCCGTTTCTGTCTTTTTAAATCAGTGTTTTTTACAAGTTACCCTTTTATCTAAAATCTATGTTATCTAAAAGCAGAGACAAACGATTCTAAAAAGCATTACAATGACTGCAGATAATTTTTTTTTTTAGTTTCCATCACTTATCTAAAATCGCTCACTCCAAACCTCGTAAATCAATTGTTTTACTTTGTTTCCGCTATTTGATTCCCGAAGCATTCAAGTGAGGCTGCGAATGCTAAACCAAATCCAATAGTACCCCATTTATCTGAATCGTTTTAGCCGTTCAAGAATGCGGTAAAACACGTCGGCGTACATACCAAAGCGTAAAACATTACTTTCCTTACAGCTTTCCTGTTTCTGATTATCCAGTTGGATTTTGTCCTGTAAAATTGTTTCGACTAAACCATTTTATTCTTGGGAAAGTGCTAACTTCTTGCCTTTGGTACCTTTTTAAACTAAAATATAGCTGAATTTCACATACACGTTATATATTATGTCGTAGGTATCTCCTAATGAGAGGATTTTAGGAAATATCCTCAGGATTGGCAATATTAACATCCCAACGAAACAGCTCCTTTCATTGATGAATTTCAAATCAGTGACACTAACGAAGGTCATCATTGTCTCGAAGTTTAGGCTGTGCGTGATTGTTACGTCAGTGAGGGTTTTTCTATTATGTTTAGGAATGACATAATAAACATAACGTAACGTAGTCGTACCAAAAATGACATACGACCCCTACGGTTTTGTTTTTGTGACGAAAAGCCTTTGTTTTGCGCACAAAAATAAAACAACGATACATAAACAAAAACACTAGTTTTCCCTTTCAAATTTCGCCAACGATACCACCTATTGTGATCATTTCGATTCACGCGCCGGTGATCACCGCATACTATAAAAACGTGCCATGTTTTTTGACGATAGAAAAAATAAACACACACACTTCTTTGATACATATTTGTTTATTAATATTAATGCCATTTTCGTAATTGTATGTTTCGTGAATTATCAGCAACATTCATTTGATATTGTGCTTGTTATAACTAGTAGACCCATGTTCAGTTCTAGATAATACTCTAGATTGTTCTAGATGTTAGCTGTTGATGTGATTTCGACACCATATAACTAGATATTAGTAGATCAGCAAAGAAAAGAAAAAGCAATACCATACATAACATTAATATTAATCGAAACTTACTCAGAAAAAAAGCAGTAGTTTGGCCCCAATCCAATTACTGCACGCTTTGTAGGTTCTGATATATGATTATTTCCTTCTAGTATTATGAGCGGTATTTATTCAGTAACTGCCTCGTTTACACTTTTAGGTCGCAGAAGCCTCGATTCTCGAATAGTATCTAAACACATGATATCCATCTATTTTGTGTTTATGTTAGAATTGCTAGTTAAATCAGCTAAAGCTATTTCTATTTTACATGTAGGGTCAGCTTTCTGAGGTCAATAGGCACTAAGATATGAATTTGACTGTAAAGGTGGAGGAGGATCAAAGAAACGATGGATGAATTATGTAAGAGAAAACATGAATTTAGAAGAAGTTGTAATTTCTACTTCTTGTTACAGTGATGGATGGTAAAAAGAGATCGGACGATCCAAGGATCAGGATAGGAGAATGGCTGATGATGATATGGTTCCTGTATCCTAAGGATTAAATTAGTTGTCTGTCTGAATTAGTAACAACAGTAACTATATGATGACGATTTAGCGTGTTTTTTGAAGCATGATATTCCTGTATCAAAAATGGTACCGTATTTTTATAACAGAGGTTCGCAAATATCTATGAGGAAAGTGATATTTTTCGAATAAGGGATAAGCTTAAGGAAGCTGAAGTGGGATTATATAAACAGCAAACATTTTGATATGCTTCTTTTCGTTGTCAGGTAGACGTGGTGATACTGTTACATTTTTTCGTTTAGTTGAGACGGAATTTATAGTGGTTAGTCTCAAGTTACTGAATTTCATTGTAATAAACTCGTGTTTTGCTGATTATCTGCTTGTCATTGTCCTCTGAAACGTTCACCGACCTTTCAGTCATGTTTTGTTAACTATGTTGGAAATAAAATATATTTGTAAAATATTGGCAGCATATTATTTTTAAATCAATTTTCAAAGTTACACTTCATCATTGCCTGTATTGTCGAATTCGCCCACAGCTGGGAAAACGTCCCGAAATTTTCTCCGAGCATTATTGATCCGCCAAATCTTGCAGGAGACTGGTCTAAGTAACACCAATACAGTGTTTGCAAAACTAAAGAACGTCATACACGTGGACGAGGAAGATAAAACTAAAATAACTGAAAAAATTCACACTTTAATATCCATAGTAGAGTAATTCTTATTAAAACCGTTTTGAAACAATGAAACGTATTCATTAGTCACGCTATAAGTTTGGATGTGCGCAATCTTTTGTGTACGGTTAATTTAAACGTGTTCTATTAGCCCTTGTATTCAATAATTGTTGCTAACTTGTTATGTTACATTTAAAAAGCCCTTAAAATTAAATGTATATCTGTAACTAGAAATAAGTTACGCAAAATAATAACACGTTTACGTATTTTCTCACGTACCGAGTGAATCGGAGTTTGGCAATCCCGATAAAATACATTTCAATGAAGCTGCGTTTCTGTCTTCTACCCCCAAATTCTCAATTATAAGGAAACTTAGGGCCCCAAAAAGTTTCCTAAACTAATCGTACATTATCCTAGACCTAAAAATTACAAAAGAAAAGTTAATATGACACATACTGAAGAAAAAAAATATGATGTGTTCTTTTAAAAATAGATTTCTAATCCTATTTTATTATAAAACGCTATATAAATGTAGCCATTGAATTAAGGAACGGATAGATTGAAGAAAGTAAGAAACATTGTTAATAACTCTAATCCTAGGCATTCGTCTTTATTTTCCATTTAGTGTCTCAAAACGGATCTAGTCACGTATTTGTATGGCATTAGAAACATGGAAAGCGAACATGACATCATTCATTTATGTTGTATGTACCTCTATTCGCAATACATTAGACGTGAAATATACGATAACTGCTGAACAAATACAATTTCTAGACGTGGATTATGTTCCAAGTATAAAGGACGATCGTGAGGACAATGTTGCCCACTAAGTTGTTTTGTCAGTAACAACGAGAGCGAATACCATTAAAACAGATAAATAGGCAAAATACAAAAACTCAAAGATGTTTTGGAAGTAAACGTAGCAAACAAGAAGAAAAAATCGTCCAGTTGGGCCTCGATATAAGCTCCTATAATATCACTCGTCAATAACATTAGCTTTTCCCAAAGTTCAGTATCTAAGGTAAAATCATAATACATGGAGGGTAGCCAAAAGTCCGACAAAGCCAATTAATCCAAGGCTCCATCTAATCCGAACCTTTGTATCGGTAATTTTATTTATCAGTTTCGGATACTTCTTGAGACTCCTTAAGGATTGTGAAAACCTCTGGGGGTCCAACGATGCTCCAATTTGCATTATTTATCCTTTTACCTTTTTCCGAATAATTTATTTCTAGGTATACTTATGCTTGTTTCATTTCGAGTTCGTGGCAAAGCTAGGCCAACCAGTGTTTGAAACGAGGGGGTTAAGTGAAGTATCATCTCGATGCCAATAACATTCTATGATCAGTAATCCAAGTACCAAGTCTAGTCTTCATCATCAGGGAGTACTGATACTTACTATTCTTGAGTTGGAATTTTCTAAGAAAACGCATATTGCGTAGTAGAATACGCTTTTTCAAACATTATTGATGATAATATCTGAATTCAATTGAATAGAAAGTGATATAACAAAGGTATAAATAAGATTATTGCTACTAAATATTATCCCAGAAGCATATAGGAGAGAGTAGATATCGTAAAATATCTTAGTTGCTAAGTTGGCATAAATTACAATATCTCGAATGGTGAAAACTTCTCTTGATGTGTTATTTTAGTGGTCATCATTCTTATGTTGGCCAGTATTTCATGCCAGTCATATTTGCGGCATGGAAATATGACGATGAATGGTCTTGATATTATTCGATAATGCATAGTTGATGTGCTATCGTATTGTTCGATGTTCTTCGTTATATTCCCTCTCTAATATATCTGCTGGTGGCATTTATGTTTCTTTTCAAGATTGCTTTATATTTGTAAAGAAACTTGGTTGTATATTTGAATTCAGAATACCATCGTCTAGAATAGATCTATGGCCGGATTCGTTCCAATTTTCACTTTCTTGTTGTTGTTTTCTACGGTAGGTTCTAGTTAGAAATAAAACAGAGTTTTAAAGACCAATATACCTAGTCAATCATTACCTCATATCGAAACCGCAAATGGTTCGTTTAGTTAGATTATTTGATCGTTTATACCGACACTCATTACGAATACAATCGCGTTTATAGCTTCCAATAACAAGTTATGACCTCGGCGTGTCGATGGCGTTAATTGTAATTTTATTTCATTATTTTATAGATCTATCCTCAACAGCACGAACATGCTTTGATGATCAGTGAACATTATTTAGTGAATTTGAGACTACATTAATAGTAAAAACAGTTTTGGCAGTTCCTAACCATACGTTTGAACTCGAACCAATATTTTAACTAAAAACAATACACAAAACTACTGATGTAAGTGAAATTAAATGTCAATAGTGTTCCATAAAACTAGTGGTCGTTGTAATGTGTGATTGATGTCCAAAGTGGCGAAGTCAGAGTCGCGAGTTGTGTTAGTGGGTGATGGGGAAGGTGATGGCTGCTGCTCCTGCTCTGGCATGAGGATCGGTGACCTTGGTGGCGTTTTGCTCGAAGCTGCAAAGCTTACTAGATCTTGGTTCTGTCAGAAGCCTGGATACGGGTAAGTGATCTTAACGTCATATCATAAAAGGAACTCACCTTATTTAGAAAATTACAAATTTTGTTGGGTATGCATTGATAGTCTTCTGAAATAACTCCTCCAGCTTATTTATACATATAGTGCCACCGGTATAAATCCAACTAACGACCATACGGGTGGTCCGTTCGAGGTCTGTTCGTAAGGGTATTAAAAAACAGTGATTTCAAGTTTTGCGATCATAATAATTGCTGTAGGTTGTAATACTTACTGCACCGTGGAGGTTTATACGTATGGAGCACAACTGGCCAAATTTTTTATAAAAAACGTAGATGTCACTGTCAAATCCCATTTTTTATTCAACGAGTATTTTGTGTGACATTCTAGGGGTTTTATTAATTTAATTGCATTACGTAAACCCTAATAATGGGCTTATTAAAGACATCGACTGGCATTGTGGGCATGCCTGTACTGCCAAACGCCCATCACACCCTTACCTCTCTATATGGAAAAATTTTAAGAGTCCTCAAGAAGATGCCTGATACTGCTGCATATCGAAAATTCACTGAGCAGATTGTGAATGAGAGGTTTGACGTGCTCAAGATCACAAAGGATGTGTATGATATCGAGACCAGAATTAATTGTGGCCAGGCTGAAGAGCTAGCAATCCAGGCTGAAAATGAATTGCAGTTGGCTAGACAAATGCTTTTATGGAAGCCTTGGGAGCCTCTTGTTGCTAAGCCACCAGAGGGGCAGTGGGATTGGCCTCCAGTTAAGGGTTCTCGTCCTCGCTGATATTGTTAAAAATAAATAGCTATATCAGAATTAAACGTTTTTATTTCTTGTCATATATGTACATACACAGTCACATAGTCGCCTTAGGACTATACATTCCCTCATTTTTTACAACTTTCCTCCACAAAATCCTTGTCTATTTCATGCTATACATTATCGTATCTTAATAATTATTACTACCAACAAACCAAGAATCGATTTTTTAACATGTAATATTATGTCTGTAGAATTTCAGCTACAGTTTATTTCATATTGTTTTCCTCTGCAATTCGACTTCGTCTCGTTTCCAAATTAAGTTGATGTGGAAATTTTGTTGAACAAAATGAATAAAATATGGGAAACTTTTGGAGGATCGGAAAGTTGTTTCTTTGGCGAACCTCTGGCGACAGTTTTACCACCTTCCACGTGTACCCAACTTTAATTAAACCTTACCCAGTCGACTTCAAACTTGGATGCGTCAAAGGAAATGAAATTGCAATTTCCCCGTTTTTATAAGCCTGGATGTTTCTATAACTTTAAAATTACTTTGACTGGAATAATTATACCCGTACATATCGGGGAGAAACAAACTCATCAAACTAGATTAATAACTGTGCGACATTTGGAGCAACTTACAGAAGTATTTTAAACTTTAGATAAAAAGAATGATTGCATCGTTGTTATCAATTGTTGTTGTTAACAAAGACGCATTTAAAACAGTCTTTTTGAGATGATGGATTTCAACATTTATCATTCCTCACCATCCATTAAAAGGAATGTGAAAATGTAATAATTTCAAAATGGCGGGAGGTACTCGTATCTTTGTGCTGGCAGAATGCATTATGTGCTCAGATATTGTAGAGATAAATGCACTATCATAATTCACTAAGCATGGTATAAAGCTAAGAAGAGCATGGAAGATAAGTACGGTAGTAACACTCCGACGTAGAACTATTTAAGTACCTATTGAAAGAAAATTTTATAAGTCTTTGTGCCTGTTTCAACCTGTGGACAGCCGCTAACTGCCGTACAAATAAAAAAATGGTATAAAACTTGTACGCTCTTATCTGCCAGCTAATTTAACGGGAACTTATCAGTAACTTGTGAAAAAGGCCCTTAGTATAAATATTCCAGTAATCGTATCTTTTATCTTCTTTATTAGATACTTAGGTTCAAATTGTCTATATGAATAAAATCCTTATAAAAAATTCAAACCACATATTAAATACAAAAATTGGCTTCAGGCCACATGAAATACATCTCTAGAATTATCTAAAAGTACATTCACTGAAGTGCAAACAGCCAGTATCGTAGTACATTATTTAAGACTAACTTGGCAATCATACAACTTCTAAAAGCAGTTACAAAATCACCAGGAAGGACTTTAGGAGCTAACCTTAAAGAGAAACATTCAGCATCGTGTAGTCTGAAATTATGCGTAATTCACTTGAGCGCTAACATGCCCTAGATTGCCCGCTTGTACTCGTCTTGATCTAGTATTGAAAATCCACTCTGACCAACCAGACCGCTCCCCAGAAAGGCTTAGTTTGGCTAGCGTTCTGGATTTGTGCCAACAGATACTACATGGTTTTAAAATTTCATGATTCCAGTGCCCAATAAAAAGAATTTCTGGAAACGGATATTTAAGAAATTTCTATTCATAATATTGCTTATTCAAAATGTTGCTACTCGTTGCTATTCAAAGTTCTTATAATCAACTTTAATCTTAACGTAATTTGCATATAAAACATTTTCAAGGTTTTTGCAGTTGGTGTTATCATGTTTGCATAAACGTCCAAATCGTGTGTCAGAAATTTACTCCAATGTGGCTAAAGTCAATATTGATTAATATTCCGAAAATGCAAATGACTGTTTAGACAGCAAGAACAATTACTGAGTATTTTAAATTCACACTCGGTGTATTGTCCTCGGTTAAAAGGCGAATGATGAAAGCAACAGCTCCCATTTTGTTTTTAAAACCGCGCAATCTCAGCCTTTCGCAGGCACAGGCATTGCCCAGTCTAATAACCTACAATTTTTCGCTGGGCCCAGAATCTGGGTCGTTTCTGCAACGAGCGCACCCATTCAGGCGTATTAATCAAGTCGGTGCAACTGAATAGTGGATCTCCCAACTCCCCCCCCCGATTCCCCCTAGTCGACAATGGGGGGATGTCGCGCTCCATTTGACAAATAAACTGCACTTGAGACACTTAGTGCTCCCACAGTTGAGATGGTTTGAAAAAAAAATGTTTTAGGGAGTTTTTTCGCTAATGACTTGTGTAATTTGTAAGTGAACGCGCTTTGTTCTTTGTTTCTTAGAATTGCTGTTTCAAATTATCTCCTTTTCCATTTACTTGGACTGACTTGCAAAAAGGAAACTGACAGACATTAATAAAAACAAATATTAAGATGACACACATGTTGCTGACATAAAATCTGCTGATCCGGTGATAGCCTAGCTCTACAAGGCAATACTTGGCATGGCGCCAAGAACAAGAGAGCCTAACGGACTAATTGTCAAGCTTTATCGCAAATATTAAACTTTCAATAAAAAATATGTCTCATCATTGTCCTGGAGCAGTATAGAATAGGAAATTCTTAAAGAAACACTTAGTTTTTATTATTAAAAGGACCGTAACAGTCGTTATAATGTTTTAAGTATCGACTTCTGGAATGTCCGTAGGTATCAAAGCTTCTTTGTAATTTCGTTTTACCTTAAGTGTTTAAGTTGCCCAAAGTTGAAGTTGTTCGTCAACAGCTGTTTACAAATGAGGTTCTTATTTTGTTAAACACGTTTAGCCAAATTATGTTCGGCAATGTTGGTTGTAATTAGCAGTTTGTTATTCGAGAAATATTTGTTTGGTGAAAATGTGCTGCGCAAGGGAAACGTTTTGGCATGATTAAATAGATGTTGTTTGTTGGCTTTCGGAAGAGAAAGGAGATATTTCTTGGTAAAATGAAGTTGATTGTTGATCTCTGAGATTGCTCTTGTTGATATCTCAATACGTAGAATGCAATGAAGAAGCTGTTGTCTTTGACACGTATTTAGAATTCCGTCAAAAATTTTCAGTCGTGGAACGGAGCCACCCAAGTTAGTCCATCAGTTAGTCATTGTTAGTCCATGTCAATAAGAAGTACCGAGTTACGTAATAGTGTTCGGTTGGTCCTTTTGCAACCAGGTGCAAACACCTAAGAAAAGATAATTACTATTTTATGGAAAAACACTAATAGTACAAACTCGGTTTATTTTAATTATGTGCGTTATTTCGCTGGGATACGCTGAAAAATGAAAACATCATGAGAAATCTTGAGAGAAATGAAATAAAACTACGTTTTATATTATTTTGATCGCGACGTTTCGGATCCTTTACAGCGTCCATGGTCGCGAGTAGACTAAGGCGAGTAGGCGTCTTGATGTTATAATTACTAAAAGCTACCCTAAATTTTTCTGCGATCTGATTAACCCAGAACGAGCTAACTGTATCCTTCGGTCTTGCAATATAACGCGATAAAATCCGTAAAAAATAGTCGTCCGTAAATAGTAGAGGTGGACAATATCCCAACCCTCCCCATGTGAGGAGGAGCAGCGCAGAAGTTGTGCAGGAACTGAGTTTATTGAAAACGTGTAAAATTGTGGGATTCGATCCAGAATAACTCATGAGAGGAGACTCAATGGCGCCGGACGTAAACTCGTCAATGCGGTCGCTGACACAGGGTGCACTCAACCGATGGCCATTCCTTTTGACGAACACTACCGGCAGCAGCTGGCATTCAATCCTATTTAACTTTATTGCTTTGACCGATAACTTTTTAATAGTTCTGTAGTACCGCTAATAATACCTGTGCTCATTTTAATAGTGTTGTTTCATTTCAAGGCCCATTACTATCAGTGTTTATAACCTAAGCTAGTTAGGAAGTTGTATCCCGAGTAGTTGAAGCAGTAATGGTAGAAATAGCTTCTATATAGGCTGGCCATTTGACCATGCCATAGAATGTTTGCTAAGACTGATAGTGCTTTTAACATCTCTAAGCTTCTTTCTTTGTTTTGTCTTTTCTCCACCGGGCTCATTAATTTCTTTCGCCACTTATGTCATAATAGTATTCCTAAACACAGTTTCATCAGCATAATCATCAGTAAATGTATGCAGAGTTTATTTATCAATATTAATCTTTGTTGAAGCTGTTTCTAATTCAGTAAACCAATGTGCTAACATTTCCTGGATTTTCAATTTCATTGTAAAATTTTCAGCTGCACTAGTTTCAGTTAGGGAGTATTATAGCAACATTTCGAGTTTATTTCCATTACCCTGTGGAATCTGAGGAATTATTTTCAAACAGAAAAGCGCTTCATGTTGGGTTGGAGAGATGTTGCGCGCTTCAGATGATTATGTTTGTTGGTTGTTACATCTGGGGAACTGGGATAAACTGTTGCTTATTATTTACTATATTAGTTGCTTGTTCATAAATTGCTGTTTTCTATTGAATCTCACGACTTGTTACATTCAATTTTAATATCATATGTACATATTCTTGTATTCAAAATAAAAAGTTGTAGATGACAGTGACGAAGGCCTGGTCGGAGATGACGTAACAAGCTTAAGATTTCTTTTAGAAGGATTGATCAAGCCTTGAGCCGTGAGGAATGAAAAGAGAGTAGGAAACCAGGAAATGCCTTAGCCCTGCACTGGAATGATAATGGCTAAATAATAATAAATATTACAGGCCCACTTTCTCTGTGTTCTTGAATTGAAGATGTAGAACTTGTCACGATTAAACTAGTGTATTTTTCTTTGTACAGTGTTCCGTGTGAAAATTCTAAGTACGTTTAAACCCACTGAAAAACTTTATGCCACAATGATAGTGCCTTTGGAAAATCACTATACTTTTCAGTTAATCCAACTATTTACTCTACGTAAACCAGCGTATCCAGTTGAAAATCTCTCGATTCCCAGTCGGAACTGATTCGGTTCGGCTGCCAGGAAATTGGCACATCTCTACATCAGTGATTTCAACCAGCTTGGCGGTACCGGTAGTGAGCTACCGCATCAGAATACCGCTGAGAGGGTTTAGTTTTCGTACCACAAATGAAGCTTCTATTTATTTTCGGTACGATATATATTGTTTACTGTAATCGTAGTTTACACAATGTTTAATGCTTACGTTGCTTTGTTTGAAATGAGTTAAGAGTTCGTTTTTTAAAGTCACAATAAAATATATTTTTTGGTCCTCAACTATAAAGAAATCCATTTTCTTATGAGTGTAATTACAGTCGCAAAATGTTTTGTCAGCTGGGTTGACCGACGAATAACAGAAGTATTTTTACATAGACTTACAATGTAGGTAAACATTACGGCTGGATTTCCCTGAATGTTGACGTGTTCATTCACAGTTAACCAAATAAATTAATTGATTAATTAATAAAGGGCGTAACCGGGAATAAATCCAAACAAGGATGACTAACTCTAAATTTAATAAAGTTAGTCATAATAATACTCGTATGTAACAACTTTGCCATGATTAAATATGGGATTTGCTCAAAAATTGCATTTTGATTCCCAACAGCATTGTTATTTCGAAGCCAAAAATTGCAGCGAAAGCGTAAATAGTTGTATATGAAACTAACTCAACGAATGCCAGTTAGTTAGTCGGGACTTTTTGTATTCTCGAATTCACATTACAGTTTCATTCTTGTTTTTGAAACTGGTCTTTTAAGTGTCGAATTTTTGGTCCTTTGTTACGGTGTAGAGAGTTTTAGGTTTATTTTTAGCATGTTTTGTAAAACCTGAATATCTGCTTATGCTTCTTTTTGTATTTTTTTAGCTAGGGAGCCATTATAACAGATCAATGTCAAGTTTAATTGATATACCTACATTATTTTTAGTAGGCATTTGTGAAACGGTATATCTTTTTGCTTTAGTTGCATGGTTCGAAAATGTTGATCCTCAAACTGCTCCTAAAATAATAGATAGTATTATAAAGTGGTTTACCAGGACAACGTGTCCTAATTAAATCAATATTATGTTTACTTTTGAAACCGAATATTTACTTATGAATAGTATTTTGTAGATAGATTTTATAAGCAGCCTTAAAAAAAAGATTGTTGTTTGTTTTCCTACCATAGTTCTTTCTTAGCTACAAACGTAAGTATGGCAACTTGTCAATTGTCTCTTCAACTTTTACCACCGCTAGGCATCAAACTGATAACACTACTTCGATATCCATCAATTACTTCAGTTCCGGCTCGGGCCCATGTTCCGTTTTCTAGCCACGCTTTTCAATAGCTATTATTTAGTTATTCAGCAACCTCCTCAAGATTGCTAACTATACAAAATTGTGGTGTTTGTGGTCTGTGATTGAGTCTAGTGCTAAACGAAGAGACACGATTATGTTTATGCGAGTTCCTTGTTGCTCTACTCTTGTTGTGTAGACATTGATATTGTTCAGGTCTTTGTTTAGTTGCTTAACATGTATTTGTTAATTGATAATCTAATCCTTATTCGAATTGCTGACTTAAATCATAGTTTAATTCTAAGGTTAGATTTAATAGCCATCTACAAAATACATTTCTTAAAATGAGTTGAGGAATAGAGAATATTTAATACAGCTTTTAAACTCAACTCATCAAGATTAAATGACCAGACACCATTGTTTTGTCTCTAGAGGATCACCGTTTTTTATATGATCAATGTCTTTAATGTTCAATATCTTTTTTCTTTACCATAGAACCTAAAAATACCATAATGGTGACCTATTTAGTTTTAAACTAAGTTTATTCATACAATACAAACAGAAGTAAATGTACACCAACCAGTGTTTTTATCAGCAGACGTTTTAATATGTAATTGGGTAGTAATGTGTAACACCGAGCGATATCTGCAAATAAAAACACCGTATTTCGTTGCGTTTCTTAGTAAGTACATTCAATTTGGAATTGAAACGATACCCATATTAACTACTATTAGTAGTATCATATTAATTACTATTAGCTGTCTCTTAAGTAATTAAGGTTTTAATTGTTCGAGCTCTTTCTTTTATTTTCAATGTTATAGAAACGCCACTTATTTCAGTTTACTTAAAGAAAATGCAACTAGCAATGGTATTTTCTTGATTCTCATTCCGTCTATACTTTTGCCTTATTAGTCCAAATCGAATTAGTGGTTATGAAACGCAACTACTTCGTTAGGTCCTGGGTATGATTCGAGAAGTGTTATTGGATTCTTGTGTGAAATTCTCAATAACACTTTGTAGTTTTGATTTGTGTCCGATTTATGGCTATAGGATCGCTCTACAACATACTATCGCCGCACCGTGGGTGTATATTAGCACAATAATACCTAACCTTTTTTGGACAATACGTTCGACATATTGTATGCATGACATAAGTTTTACTATCAATATAATCTTATCATATAGTGTCACATAGCTATTTAAAACTATGTAATGTTATTATAACAATGCGATAACTTTCATATTTTATTGAATTATGTGATGATATAAAAATATTAGTACGCACGTTTAAAAGGTTAATGTTCTGTAAATTATCTAATCAATAATAGATTGGTGAGGCCCTACCTGAATTTATGGCCCTAAGATCTTTATGAGAAACACACGTTGTGACGATCGATAGACCAATAATCTATGTTTGTGTGATTAAGTGATCAAAGGCTAAAAACAATCACGGTTGTCAATTTGCCATGTTTTTTTGTATTCATCAACTATCTATTTACTATAGTACCTCTCGGAATGGGAGGGATTTGGGTGCGGGTTGGCAGACTTCATATTTCGTCGAGGGAATTTCTCAGGCGTGCAAGTTTTCGTACGATATTTTCCTTCACCGTTTAAGCGAGTGATAATTCACCGACGCCACCACATTTAAAGACAGAGGTGCGTCTTTGGGTTCGAAGTCGAGACCTACCTACGACTGCTTATTTTTTTTAGTAAAAGCTTAGTTTTTTAAATCATGTAAATGACCTGATGGTTACTTGCGCTAAAAATATAAGTGGCTACTTAGTAAGCAAAACAGGTACCTAATCTCTAAATAGGTGTACCTGACTGAATAAACAATTTCCACAGCAAACACTTACGTTCCTAGTTATCTTCTAAACTACCTAACAAACTGGTAACTAAGCAAACTATCTAATATTACAGTTAAAACAAATCGTTTGTCTTTAGTACTACCCACTTTCATTATCCTATGTGAGAACACCGAGCTTAGTTGAATTTCAAATTGGAATCGTAAATGTTTGACTATAAGTTGCATTTTTATTTGACTATGATAACTTTCAGTAAAATTTAGTTTTGATTTTATGATGTTTTCTCCCTCATCTCTCTTATAGCTTTCCTCGCTATGTTGGGATCGGATTTCAGTCTAAACAGAAACGACTGAATATCCGTATTTTACACGAAGTGACTGCCATCAGATTTGATCATACCTCGGCGCTTTATGAACTTAATAGATTTTTTTATTTGCAAAAAAAGAGAACATCATGCTCTGTAATAATCAAGCGAAATAGATAATCTTCCGTCTCTTTCGCGGTGGGAAATAAGACCATTATTTACAAGAGTTGCAAAAGCGTCCTAAAAACGTCTGCTTGTGCAAACATTTGACTAAGATAGTGAAAACATTTACGAGTATGTGTTACAAAAGACCGGGATAGCTTCGAGGAAAATGTTGGCTACCTCTGACACTTGAAACGGGACTTTGAAGATAAACGTTGTTTGTACGAAGATGAACAGTTTCATGAATTTAAAAATTAATTAAGTAATCCAGAGGTTGGGAATGTTTATAGTAATTAAAATATTGTAAGTGTAAAGTGTGTTTAAATTAACTTATTTGGTAGAAGTGTTAATAAAATGCAGAAGTAACTAGTTAAAAGTGGGTGGTTCTTATGTTTATTTTATATCGTTATTCGGATTAGCAATTAATTTTTGTGGATTAAAGATAAAAATAAAATGTTTATGTGTATTTTATTACGTCGAACTGCGTGCTTATTATCAATATAATAGCATTTCATTCATTTAAGGAGTAAAAATCTTAGATAAAGTTATATAAATAACTTATGGTATTTATTAAATTCAAGATAAGCATACTTTATAACCAGTTTAAGTTATAATCTTATCTTGAATATAAAAACTGTCATTTCCGCTGGTCCTTTGAGCCGTTACAATTTTTTATTGTTAATTCCGTTGCTGACCATTTGTTTCTTTGTCCACAGCTTCTCGCAGAAGGTAGACGAGGAGGAGGGGACGGGTGGGGTGGCTCTTCATCCCCCCGACGGCTTCTATACCCACCAGCACTCGATCCACGCTCACCATGCTCACACCGCGGAACCCGATCGTGGCTATATGGAGGGCAATAGATATGTCACTGCAGTCCACCGCCCGTTGCCAGGTAACTTATCATTAATTAATAGCAGGCAATTTCTGGCTGCATATTATGATCGTATGTTACTGACAATCCTGTCAATCGCTGGCACTAGTTCGAAATCCCGCCAAACAACGAAATATAACACTGAATGGTGTGATTTGTACTACATTAGCCGTCGAAGAAGGCTAGCTATTAGTCTTTAATCAATTAGCATAACCAACAAAGGCACTGCGATTATTTAAATTGTAGAACACTATTCAAATTTTGATATGTTCTCGAACTGCCGTGCTATTTCATTATCTAGCTTATAGACCTCACTGGAAACTGCTATAATATGTATGAATTCCATATAACGTGATTCCAGCTCTGAACCACTCAAACTCGTCATGCTCGTCGGCGTCGAACGCGTCCACGGGGGCGGGGCTGTGCGTGGGCGCAAACGAGCCGGCGCCGCCGTTGTACATCGCCGCCCCGCCAGAGGGGTTCGGACACGCCGTTCATACAAACAGGTCAGTGTATCACATGAACGGGGATATTTACGCTTTTGTATATTTTAGAGGAACTGGGATACTTCAGATGTTTGTTGTATTTTGTAAATATGTCTGGGTGATTAATGTTGACACATTTAATTGCAAAATTAATGCAGTTATTTTGTCAAGTCATTCACATTTGTAAATAATATTTTTGTTTGTAAATGTAAGGGAAATTGTGGGTATTGTGTTACTAACATGTGTATTCTGTTTTCTTTACTTTTGAATTCCTTCCATAGGCGAGGCACAGACGTGTCCATCATTGGCACGACGGGGATAACACAAAAAGACCCCACGTTACCCCAAAAAAGGGGTAAATTGACTAGAGGGTATGTCGCGAACCTCAGGAATGTGTATTGTGCGCCCTTTAACACTTAGATAACACTTACCTCCTATCTAAACTTAAGTAACTAACCTATAACTTCTTTATTAAAAAAGTTAAAAATCGCCTTTCCAATCATCACTGGTGCAAATTACATTGCTTTAGTTATATTTGTATTAAAAATGACGCATTAATTTAAACAAATTAATCATCAACAGCATTTTGTTTATAGTTATGCTTTTAAAGCGCAGCAACTCACTACTTATAAATGACAGTTTATGTTATATTGACCGAGTGGGTTACTGTATCATTAAAATCAGTAATCATTGATTGGCACTCAATGTCCTAATTACCACACTTATTTCGAGGTCATCTATGATTTTAAAGGGTTTTGTGATAACGACAATGCAATTATAGCCAGTTACTTACTGGTCCTTCGATACAATTTTTCGGTCCTGTCATTTATGTATCAGATAAAAAATTATCGCGTCTCTTAGCCTCTGTAGCCTTGTCCAAATGTAATTTGTTTCCAGTTCATAAAAGTCATTTAATACTTTTGTCAGTTACTTGTTTTAATTCGAGGCATGAGTTTTAAAACTTTTTAAAGGCCCTGGTCCACTTTTACACATATTTTTAAGTGTTAAGGGTAAAATTGCGGTCTTGGGAAACTTTACTGTAGGTAATAGTTTACCTCGCCTGTTACTTTTGGCGCAAGGGTAACTTGCAGATTTATTATAATGGCAAAATTATACATATAAATGATGAATGAACATATTTTGAATAATTTACCTCAAAATGACATCAGTGTAACTTATTTTTAGAAAATGTTCAATACATTATCGTTCATACAATAATGTCATTGCAGACTTTGCAAGGTTATTTAGCATCACTGGAAAATTCGAGTTTTATTCTAAGAATCAAAGCAGTTGTACTAAATTGTTTATAATTTTTAGTGGTGTCTTAATTTGTATACGTGTAATAGTGTTTTTGACGCTTCGACAGAATTTGGTATGTTACTTATTTTTTACTAACATTATTCTTAAGGATTAATGCTACGTGGCAATAATATTTGATATCTTTTAGAGGAATTCGTGTAGTAAAAATGGACCAAAATCAAAATCCTAATTTGATTAACTTTTAACAATTGATGAGACATATTTTTTATCGCAATCGTTAAAAAATATTAACAGCATGTAAAGTTAAAAAATTTAATCCTTAATCAATAACTAAGCGACTTCTAGACTTAAATTCATTCATTATACTGTCAATCACTGTCTTTCCCCAACAATAATACTGTCTATTAGAATCTTTTGAAACTACATTAGATAAATTAGTAACTGTAAATCATCTATTCACTAAAATTTATTAAGTTAAGTAGGTTTCTAATTTTATTTCAGTTCAATTTCAATTGTAAACTGTCACAACACTTCAATTAATTAGAATTCAACTAGATAATTCTAAAGCATAGTTCTACATTTCCAACACTATTAACTTAAACTTATTCTATAATTGAAAATAAATATGCCTAATTGTATGTAAGGTTTTATAAGAAAATCCTTAGTTTAAATAGCCTTTTACATAACAACTCTGAACTGAATTACTAAACCCAAAATGCAAAAACCTAATCACCAGATTGTTTTACCCTGTTTTTATTACCCTTAATTACTTTTAGGGTAAAATGAACATCACATTATTTTCCATTCTCTTGCAAGATAAAAAACTTTTGTGATTGATCAAATCAGCCCTTTAAAACAACAAAACCAGTAATCGATCATTTTGCATAACACCGTATTATTTATCGTTTTTTAATTTCAGTCTTTATTTTGGCATGTTATCTAAAAAATATGTAACCGAAATTGACGTTACTGAAATTATTCAACTTCAGTTACAATCTTGGAGTAACCAAGTTAGGCAAGCGCATACCATCGTCATCGCTTTACAAGGGGCATGATGATCAGACTTAGATGTTCAGGCAAGCTTATTTAAAAAAACCTCGTCAATTTCCGTTACAAGACCCTCAGTAATCAATCAATTTTTATTCAAAATATTAAAAGTTAGGGGCCGTACTATAAAGCTTTAGAGCCATCGTTGTTCCAGTGCGAGAGAGAGATGAAGCTATCAATAGATAGCTCTATCTCTCTCTCGCACTGTAACAACGATGGTTTGAAGCTTCATAATACGACCCCAGTCCGAAAGATGTTCATTTTACCCCTACTCGCCCAACCCATATTCATTTTGAGTATTACCTTCCAGCCGTTATGAAATGTCCCAAGACCTCCTGGACAAACAAGTCGAGATCCTAGAGCGAAGGTACGGAGGTTTACGAGCTAGGAGAGCAGCGGTCACCATCCAGAGGGCGTTTAGGAGACGACAGCTATTGAAGAAGTTCAGTGCTATCACAGCGATGGCGAAGGCGGCCGACTCCAACGCGAGGAGGCTGCAGGATGGCCCTGATCATGGGCAACTAGTCAATGGTATGGGATATTGATATATGGATATGACATTAAACTAGTCGAGTCTGACAACCCGCATTAGGCCAGCGTGCTGGATTATAGCCTAATTGCCCAGCAGTAGGACGCTACATGGGTTGATGGTGATGATTAAGCTAGTGAGTGATGTTTAGATAATTTTAGAGAACAAATTGATCTGGATCTACCTATCGAATTGGGTGGATGGACCCTAAACAAAAGTAGTTAGAAATTCTAAAGCCTGAAATTTCAGGTTTTAGTCAATAATTATGTCGCAGAAGGCTTCAGCCTCAGTCAAGTCAATCACACTGACTAGCCAAAAGCAAAGTGAAAGGCCAAAAGCTATATACACATGAAAAATAATGTGTATTTTGACATCAGTCTGCCCAAAGACAAGTACTTTTATTCAAGTTTTAATTACTTATTTCTCAGGTACAGATATATACGCAAACACACTACTACAGAAGAGTCCTGGTGGCGCTGAGAAGGTCCTAGCTCTCTCCAGGCCCATGCGATCCATGTCGTTACGGGAACGACATGACATTGATATGAGGTAAGGAGATATTCCATTATTCTTTCCATTTTTAACAAAGCTTCAAAACTTGTAAGCTGTAATATCGATGTAGGGTTTTTACCCGACTGCGCCAGTAGAAGGGTTATGTTTTTATACAAATTTCCAAGTCGTATTACTTTAGGAGAGATTGGGATTGTAATTAAAATAGATTATTAATCACAGTAAGCTATTGAACGGCGTCTTTGTTACCCTTCTATTCCCAAATTACGGACACAATGCACAAGCCTGCATAGTTCTTTAAATAAGTTGATAAGGGCGATAAATATTCTACAGGATTTTGATTCCGTGACAAAAAATGTTCAGTGAGAAAGGTCCACTATCATCGATATAACATGTAGGTGTTGTATAGTTGTTATGTAAACAGCTCGTAACACAAGCAATCGCTTTGTTTTCTCACTCGTCCCACATGAATACCTGAGCACTTCAATGTGTAACAGCCGCAGTACCCTTAATTTATAACCAGGTGACGTTCGTTATCTTTACTGCCTGAAAGTAGCTCACACATTTGAATATTTCAACACTTCACTAATTCGGAACGCTGTCTCACAACACATAAAGTTCAATTTAATCTAGCAGCCTTTATTACGATTTGTTCGCGATCAAGTTAATAAAAATAAGGTAAATGGTGTCGGTGCCTGTCCCAGAGGATATACTCGGGTTTTTTGGGGATAACTACGTTCGATCACTAGCTTTTCAATAGTTGTTAGGTCTGGATATTAAGGGTTGGGGTGCCTCTTGGGGATTGTGGTTTCGTGTGTAGTAAAGGTTTTTAAGGCAACAAGTCGACTATTGGCAAAACGTTGTAGCGTTGAGCAAGTATATTGGAGAATGCTCAAAAAATATTATGATTATAAATTTTTTATACAAGTCCGTATGTGTTGTCAATTTTTTTATACCTTTAAAAGGCTTGAATTCCTTGAATTATCAACCCCTAAAAAATAATTTAAAGTTTGTTAAGAAAGTAGCATAAGAGCCTTATGATTAAATACGTAGAAAATGAGAATTTATATTACGAAAGCAGAAGAAAATAAATGCTGGAAGATCATTTTTAATAGGTTAATCGTCACTATTAAGTCTTCAATGCGCTATAACTCCAGTTACTTATTTCCTTGATTTCAGCAATCATATGGCGTGCGACCCTCAGAGTGAGGTGGAGGCCATGATGGCCAGGGTACAGCAGTCTGCCCACCAGATACACATGATCGCAGCCGACATGCCGCCCCTCCATCGCGGAGATGCTGACAGTGGGGTAAGGAGGGTTTACTTATGAATGTTTTTAGGTACAAATATTTTCATGAACGTAGTAGGCTTATATACCATTTAAATTCATCATCATCATCATACACACACATCATCACACTCTCCCACTGTTGGGCACGGGTCTCCTAACAGTATGAGAGGGATTTGTCTATTTGGCAGACAAAATATAGGATTAAACCAAACCAAACCAACTAACCTATAAGAGGTTTGGAGCCATAAGAATAAGTTTCTAATCTGCTCGCTTAAATCAGACAAACAAACAAAATTGTTATTTTTTTTGACAAGAAAATCGACATACTTCCGCTAAATATAAGTTTAAAAAGTCCATACCTATTAGTAGACAGTACCTCAGAAGTAAATACATTTTTATCACACGACTGATAACGTTTTCTTTATAAAAACATTGCTTAACTAATTTTATTAATTATCTCTGACGTCTTATCATTGTATCTCGCGACTCTAGGCCGGAGTAACGTTCGTGCGAATTTAACATCTCATCAAAAATGGACCAGTCGCGAGCCACAGATATAATTAGGACTATAGTGAAAAATAAAAATGTTATGTTGAGAAAAGTTAAGCGGCTCAAACTGTGGGGTCTAAGTGGAAAATATGTGTGTGTGTATATTGTAAATATTTGTATAGAAATTAGTGTTTTGGTGTTTAAAATTTGTGTATAACCATGCATTGTATACATTTGGTCGACTTTTTTTATAAAATGTGGGCTATTAGGGGTGTTATTAAAAACATAACGAGATTGTCAATATTACTACTTTAGTTATAGTCTGTGTTGGTAGAATTGCTTCTAAGTTCGTCTGGCTATTTAGCCGACTCCGCTAACAGTTGATCCGGGTTTGAAGGATAATGTAGCTAGTAGTAGTAGTAGAAAATGAGATTTCATAACTGAAGTATCAAGATGACAACGCGCAGGTTATACCGCTGTTGTTACTAGCATCTATAGGCTACCTACCGTTTCCGCTAACCATCAGACGGTCGGTATGGTTGTCATCTTATAAAAAGACTGGCTTTCCGCCAACCGCTTTGACGGTGGTCTGGTTATTTCTTACAAATTATTCAAACAAATCTATCCCACGGGAACAATTTATTTTATCGGGATAAAAAGTAGCTTATGTGCTATTCCAGACTATAATCTATCTCTGTGCCAAATTTTATCTAGATCCGTTCAGCCGTTCTAGCGTGAATGACTAATAAACATCCATCCATTCAAACTTTCACATTTATAATTTTAGTAGGATATGCTGTGATGTCTTGTAATGCACTCTATCATTCAAGTAATAATGACGTTTGTCCATTGCAGGTGTGCAGCTGTTCTGTGAGCGGGTCGGTCACCAACATATCTACGTCATCATCGCACAATGAATCTCTACACAACCACCAGTTACTCAACAACACAGGTGAATACACTCCATACAATATACATATCACATACAGCGGTTCATATAACTGTGTTCATTTTATCTCTGCGTCACACTAGGATTGGGAAAGACTGTTACTGCTGAATTCCTGGGTTAGATACCCATTTCGAGCAGGGTTATTGGGTTTTCTATGAAATTCTTAGTACCAGCTTCTAAGCTGTTGTTTAAATTTGTGCCCAGTTAATGCCCTAAACATGCCGGCGAACTGTGCGTAAACCTTTTGGGGAATACAGGCGCGATAGTGTACTCCACGTTAATCAGATCATTAAATTAAACTACTTTTTAACTCAGTTCTTATAAAATTTGCATTCTTCATTCATCACAATGTACAGTCAACAAAAGAGATAAGTAAACAGGCAATCTATGTTTCGGTAAAGAAAGTAATACCTAGTCCTATTTTTTTTATCTACCAAAGGGTTTGATATCTAGGCAACTAACAACACCTGCGTTTTAACACATTTTGCGTATTACATTATTACACAATCTTTGTCAAAACAGATGTAAATCTGCCTGTATACTTATCTGTTTTTGCTAACTGTACCTAACAAAAAAAACATACCAAAAGTGCTCAGTAAAATTCTTCCGGGATTGTTATCGCGTCTCGTTCCATTAATTTAACAGTTCTTAAAAGCTTTCTTTTATCAACAAATTTTCCTTATTTAACTGCAAACATATCTGTATTTGTTTCCAATGCCATTTCTTCACATTTTTCGCAATGTTTATCTACAAGGTATAACAAATATTGTATTATCATCGCAAGAGAATTTTATCTGGTGTCTGCCGGCTTGTTTACAAATAGGATACCGTAAGATAATGTTAAATATCTTTTGATCATTTGTGTTTGAATTTTTTTAGTGGCATTTAATATAACATCCCTTTGTCTAATATGAATGATTTTATGGTATTTTAGAATTTAGAGTCCATGTAAGTAATTAAAAACTTTGTCATTTTTAAGTCTTAATTTTGTCAAAATGGCGTTCACAGGGAGAGGAGAACAAATGTAAGCTGATGATGAAATGCTTGAGAATACATTTCAAACCGTATCCGTCCTTTTCAATAACCAAAAAGTCGTGTTAAGGAAAGCCGTAAAGGTCCAGACATGATACCAGTCTTTCTAAAAGCTCTATCAGAAAATTTCATCATTATTCACCGCATAACTTCATCCATTGCTACCCGGGTATAGGCCTCTCTCAGTCTGACATCCATCAAGCTCCTGTTCTTGTCGTCGTCGGCCATCATCTTCCACTAAGAATAAGGCTCTCGCTATTCAAAAATATAAAAAAATAACCTAACCTAACGTAAATTAAAAATTTAGAAAACCCCCTTTAAATTTATCTTATATTAACATTATTACAATCATTGTTCTTACAAACTAGCCAATTACGGGTTAACCAACATTCTCGAAGATACATCGGTTCATCCGTTCGGGAGCTACGATGCCACCGACAGACACACACACACACACACACACACACACACACACAGACACACACACACACACACACACACACACACACACACACACACACACACACACACACACACACGTCAAACTTATAATACCCCGTCGTTTTTGTGTCGGGGGTTAAACACTTGAATAACGTGTAATAAATTGTTGCAGGTCCAATATACGGTAACCTGCTCTCGTCTGGTGGTAAGCCGCTGTCGTCCCCTACAGCTCGACAGCAGCAGCAACTGGCTGCAATACAAGCTGCCAACGCCAGGCGGCTGCCCCCAGAAGTGCCGAAGAGAACCAGCAGTATTACACTCAAGTAAGAGAACTTTTTCAACCTGAGATTACTAAAGACTCATAAATCTTTTAAAAATTATGCATGCACAATAAAAGTATTCTAGAAACAAGAACATTTAGCATTTTGATAAATTTTTACTTTAAAGTTTAAGTTAACCATTTGACCGCCACGGTCGGCTATACTCGACAAATCAGAATGTGCTCACGACGCTTTCGTCGGCAAATGTTGACAAAAATATAACTATTATCATAAGCGTGGCGCAGGGAACATTTTCTTTCTTTATTGACGTGACGGTCAAAGGGTTAAACATGGCCAAGCATTCTTCAAAAAGTTTTTTAGTTCGTTTGTAACCAAAAATTCTCAGGAGCACCAAGACCCGAAATAATTACAATGTAGGCCATGCAATTTTTCCCGTACGGGAATATTGATTCTGCTAGGTATCCATAGTGCAGAAGCAGTTCGTTCAGCCACTGCGCTATTCATCATCATCAACACATGGACTGTCCCACTGCTGGTCTCCTCTCAGTATGAGAGAGATTATGCTATAGTCCACCACGATAGCCTAATGAAAGAAAGAAAGAAGTAACATTTATTTAAAACACACACAAACCACACAAAACAATAATGGACCCGCATTACATGGCAGACTTCACATGCCGTCGAGAAAATCTCTCAGGGATGCAGTTTTCCTAACTATAATTAAGCCGCCTATTTCTTGAATCCAAACGGCGAAAAATCGTATGCGATTGTCGTATTCGAAACTCTCCATGCGATTCTCTCCTATGGTATTTACACTATGCGATAATCGTAACCGTATACAATAATCGGATTCGAGTGTCGAAGGCGAGATTCTCCCTATACACTGGTTACACTACAGGCAAGTATTTGTAGGGCGATACACGCATACGAAACTCTCCTAATGTAACGAGTGCTTTATGCTATTACTATATCTATGTTTTTTAATTTCCCCAGTGCGGAGAGCCCGGTGTCTTTACGTCGCGCGGAGTGCGGCGGCGCGGTGGTGCGCGGCGGCTCCATGTCCTCCGTGCAGTCCTCGTCCTCGTCCTCCTCGCAGGAACACCGCCACCACTACCACCAGCCATACCAGCCTAGGGCACCGGTGAGTCACTTCAACACAACACTGGATAGCCTAAAAAATTGAACAATTTTTTTAATAAAATTATCTGCCAGCTTATTTAACGGGAACTTATCAGTAAGCTGTGTAAGACGCCCTTCACTATATAAGCAGCTATAGTCCGTTTTTTAATCTCAGAGACTAGATTGACACATGCAACTGTCAAAATTACAAATAATGATACCAGCTTTTTTCTGTAGTGTGGTACCTACGATACCGGTTTGTTGAATCGTAACTTTTAGACGATTAGCTTAAAAGTTTTCTATTCCAAATCGTATAATTAAAGCCCAAATTAATTAAAATTGTCCGAATGCACAATAAAGTCTATGAAAGGTAAGTCGTCGTAGAGTTTTTAAGTACCAAATGACGTAAAATTGCCTACCAAAAAAATAAATAAGAAAGGACTTTAATTTTAGTCCTATGTTCCAACGAGGTAAAAAAATATTTGAAAACAATATCAATCGCTGTAAAAGGTTTTAGAAGACTATGTTGATTTCGCTGTCGGTATTTAGTCCTAAAAAACTCTACCTATTCCGACCCATGATTATTACGTTTTAAATAAGACCTACTATTTTTTCAGGATAACTCAATATAAAAAAACCGACACTTCAATTTATTAGAGATAATCTTCGATAGAGGCACATTACTATTTAAGAAATGCAAAAAACTGGTATCACGTAATGTCACTTTAGTCTCTGAGATTAAAAAACAGACTATAGTATAATATTATTTTGCATTAGTTACGAAAGGATTAATTACTCAAATATTAGAATATTAATTGATAGGTTTTCAAAAAAGGTCAGGTTAAAAGCACTCAAAATATGGAATGCATGGAAACGTGGATGAGCCTAGATGAGGCGAAAGTTAGTTTATAATGGAATGAGCATGCCCCTAAATTATTTATACGACGCATGAGTAAGCGCAACCAAAGTTAAAAAACAAAAAAGTGTGTGAAACTTTACATCGAAAAATATTGGATTGGCAAAAATATATGAATGTATTAATCGTCACAATTAAGTTGTATTGATTTAAAACAGTAACAATAACATTTTTTCGATAAATTAATTAGATTTTTGGAGTATTCGATGTTATGTTTCGAAGGTCAAAGTGTTAGATCCACCTAGCCAAAAAAGTTAAAATCCTTATTTTACGAAATCACATGCACTGTAGGACACAGATGCATGGTTTCGTGTTGATAATCCCTCACCCCCGCGCAGGAGGCGCACGCGCAGGCGCAGGCGCACGCGCACGCGCACGGCGCGCTGGCGGCGGAGGCGCTGGGGCACGCGCGCACGGCGTCGGCGTCGGGCGCGTACGAGGCGGAGCGCTTCGCCGTGTGGAAGCGGCAGGACGCGCCGCCATACTACGACGCGCCGCCACCGCCTGCCGCCTGCTGCCGCCCCCAGCATGACCACCACCAGCACCCGCATCAACCTCTCAAGGTGCCCCACCAACCTATACCTACCTGAGCCTTGCCCACCCATTCTTATTATATTTACCACTGTCGAAAGTTTAGTAGATACAATTCTCGTCAATCATTTGGTCTGGACTTCAGTTCTGTCTGATTTTTACGGCCTCGCGCCAACTTCAACCCGGGCAGAAAGATTGGCGAGAACTACTCCTTTTTCACAGTCAAACAAGTCTGTGTGAATTAAGGTCGATGGGCAAATTCAAATGAAGATATTTTTGACAGAATATTTTTTTATTAATCCCTCCTATATTTCCGCACAGTACATACTCTACAAAAATACACTCATTTTGAATATCCTGAAATTTTCATGTTTTTTTAAAAACTGATTCACAGAAGTTGAAAAGAAACATATAAGGACCAATAAAGCGTCTTTTCTGATACCTAACAATTTTGCTAATTTTCAGGTGTCTGAAACGGTCCGCAAGCGTCAATACCGCGTCGGTTTGAACCTGTTCAACAAAAAGCCAGAGCGAGGTATCGCGTACCTAATCTCTCGCGGCTTCCTGGAGAACTCCCCTCGAGGAGTGGCCCGCTTCCTCATCACCAGGAAGGGGCTGAGCAAGCAGATGATCGGAGAGTACTTAGGAAACCTCCAGAATCCATTCAACATGGCTGTGCTTGAGTGAGTTGTGTAGCGTGGGATTTCTAATACATATTTCATTTTTTTTTATCTTATTCTATAAATTTATTCAAATAACATAGGTAATATAGAAAAGGCCATTAAAGTAAATAAGTTAATCTATTTGTGTTCAAGCGAAATTTGCGTCACAATTTTTGCTGATTTAGGTTCCATCCCGTTAACCTGCAGAAAATATAATATGGTCCAGTAATATAATGACGATATTTTTTTATGATTTTGTAAAATTATAATCTTTTGTGATTTTGTAAGATCACACAGTGATCAAGAGATAATAATAGAATTATGTTACCGTCACGCCCTTAAACCTGAGAGGAGTTAAATATGAGAGGTGTACTTTAGAAAACCTAAAATAAAATATTAAATGAATTCGCAGGTGCTTCGTAAACGAGTTGGACCTGTCCGGCATGGCCGTGGACGTGGCTCTGCGCCGCTACCAGGCGCACTTCCGTCTGCCGGGCGAAGCGCAGAAGATCGAGCGGCTCGTGGAAGCCTTCGCCAGGAGGTACTGCGTCTGTAACACTGACTTCGTGCAGCGGCTCCGCACTCAGGACACGGTTAGTTTAGTTATCTTTGTTGGGTAGATTTAATCTAAATCGAATAAACTTTTTTGCGACCCGCTAAGCAATTGTCGATATGATTGTACCTAAGAAGTAACAAAATACAGATAATAGAAAATCACCAAGTTATTTTATGTTTCGCGTTTGGTCAAATACATCGATATCATCACTGTTAAACTGCCATTTATCAGGAACTTGTGCAATATTTTGTTATTTCAAGCAAACAGATGTATCCATAATATTATTATATGTATTATATTTTTAACCTTCTATAATTTTCTGTTACGATTTCTTCTTTTCTACAGAATAAGAACCTGTAACTTTGGTCAAACTTTTTTACCTCAAGAGGTTTGCAATACATGTGTTGCTCTGATCATTTTCTCCTCTAATTCCCACCATTCATCTTTCTCCACAGATATTCGTCCTGGCCTTCGCAATAATAATGTTGAACACGGATCTGCACACACCAAACTTGAAGCCTGAAGCACGAATGTCTTTGGACGACTTCGTGCGCAACCTCCGCGGTATCGACGACTGTGGCGACATCGACAAAGATATGCTATCGGGCATCTACGACAGGGTGAAATCCAGCGAGTTTAGACCTGGCAGCGACCACGTCACCCAGGTAAAAAGAACTCTAAATACCGAACCAGATATAAGTTAGCAAATGTGACAACAAACTCAAAAACGAAATAGGTCAAGATCAAGATACACTAGCCACTGTTAAGTTAAGCATCATTTGATTTTTTTGAGTGATGTGGTTCTGAAGTACCGAAATTTGGATGTCTCAAATTCGACTACGTTTGATGTCCGCGATATCGATAATTTTAGCTGTTTCGACAGGGACACACCTTTTTTTTTCTTTTTATTTTTCTTCGAGGTTGGAAATCCTCATTGAAATCCGGGTCTGGGGGGTCTGTCAGACTCCTACTGACTAAAACCAACCCCGGTGTTCCAACTCGCACTTGCGTCGGGGGCTACGGGAACAACGCATTCTTCCGCGGCCCCCGACTAGTGTTGGCCCACCTCCTCGGTGGGCCCCGCCTGGTGTAGGGGGGGATACAGACACTCCCTCCCACGTCTGAGAGGGGCGCGCGTGGAACAATACGCGCCGCCGCCTATGGTCCTTGGGAGGGGCCGGCGGACTTCCCCGCGTCCACCGACCCCGGACCGGTCCTCTACCGAGGCCGGAAGAGGGCATTGTCGGCCGGGACACCTACGACAGGGTTAAATTGAGGGAGTTGAGTCTAGTGGGTTAAGGCTCAACAGTAGGATCGGCAGATATTTAATTTTAACGTTACGTGTGCTTTGTATATCAATCAAGATTAACACAGTTGGAGATCCGTTTGCAATTGGATTTTTCGAAGTCTCCTACATTACTCGTATCTAATTTTTACTGCATATTTATTAAATGTATCTTCGTGATCTTGCAGGTGATGAAGGTCCAGGCCACGATAGTCGGCAAGAAGCCTCACCTGGCGCTGCCTCATCGGCGGCTGGTGTGCTATTGTCGCCTGTACGAGATACCTGACATACACAAGAAGGAACGCCCAGGAGTGCATCAGAGAGAGGTATTTTATCCCATAACTTCTACTAAATGATAATAATCCAAGGTTCTCTTTGCGATTCTCGATTCAATGTATGTTTACGGATTTACTATATCGATACATCAATTTCCTTTACCGGATTGTGCGCAGATGGTTGTAAATCGTACCTATGTCACTCCCTCCGTAACGACGTGTTTTATGAAGAGACTAAATGACCGCCAATACATAATATTTTCTCCTCACTTAGTGCCTGTTTCGCCACCTCTGGATAGATAGATATGAAATGCCGGTTAAATTAAAAAGTGTAATAAAATTTGTATGAAATTATATGCCGGGTAATTTAACGGGAACTTATCAGTAAGCTGTGAAACAGGCCCTTACTATTTAATTCGCCTTTTAAAATCCAGATGTTTTTTTTTGTACTTATTAGTAACTTAATCCACACATCCTATGATCGCAGTTTTGTAAGCAAGCAACATACATAGTTGCGAATCTCAGCAGTGAGGGAACGAGGAAGAAGAAGTAGCTTAATATTTTTTGATGATATTGGAATGATTTTTGATGATTGATGAATAGGAAAAGTCAACATATTTTTTATGCAGAAAAGGTTCAAGAAATTTACAAAAATCATACTTACGACTATTTCTTTGTTTTCCAGGTGTTTCTATTCAACGACCTGCTGGTGATCACGAAGATCTTCAGCAAGAAGAAATCGTCGGTGACGTACACGTTCCGCCAGTCGTTCCCGCTGTGCGGCATGCTCGTCAATCTGTTCTCTGTGCCACGTGAGTATATTTTAAAAGATAATTGTTTATTTAGAACGGGTCTTGGAAACTTTCGGCTGTGGCGTTTTGAGACTGGGCTGAGAACTTATCGCGGCTCCTTCTATCTTTTACTTGAAATAAAAACTCGCACAAATAATATTTATAAGCAAATAATTATTAATCTAAATTCCAAGATGGATGGACTGTGTGAGAAAGGATATGAGCTCAACGGAGTTGAATGACGAGATGGCGGCTAATTGAGATTTATGGAAGAAAAAGACATACTGCGCCGACCCTAAGTGAATTGGGATACGTGAAAGGAGGATGATGATGATGACTTGCTTTGGCCTTATTCTCATGTATAAAGGGAAATATTATTTTTGGCGTAGTGTAACACTAATAAAGTACTAAAATATATATTCCAATCTTCCAGACTACCCATTCGGCATCCGTTTATCCCGGCGCGTTGACGGTCGGCGGCTGGCGACGTTCAACGCTCGCAACGAGCACGACCGGTGCAAGTTCGCCGAAGACCTGCGCGAGAGCATCGCCGAGATGGACGAGATGGAGGCCATGAGGATCGAAGGGGAACTCAACAGGGGCAAGGGGCGAGGCGGTGGCAATAATGCTAGAAATGGTGGGTAGTTTTGATCCTGGAAAATTCATTCAAAGTAATCACTAGATGCCTTTACGAGCACGGAACTGAGATTCCTGAGTACTGATACTCGCTATCTAGAATCTATAGCCACACCAAGTACAATTTTATAGTTATTTATAATTTCCTAGTATTATTATTCCTTAATTTTATATTTAAAACAAAAAAAATGTTTCCGTATTATATTATGACCGATAACTTGTGTGTGGTGTAAACTGATAGTATAAGTTGGTTAATAAATAAATAAAAATTCAACTATGTAAAATTTTAGTCTAAACCAGCCATGCTGAATAAATTGGCTAAGTTTTGTTTGAGTTTGTTGGTTTGGTGTGACATTCAGTTCACATGGGATAGGATGGGATAAGCATATCGGCGAACTGTGGGTGCACATTAGGATACCTCTGCCTAACCCTTTGGGGAATACAGGCGTGATGGTATTTAGTTTTATTCTACAATTTACATGGAACTATTAAACTCTGAATGCCTAATATAATAAGATTTACTAAACGCGAGCCCCGCTCACCAGTCGAAATCTTCCTTCACATTCTAATTTACGTCTTAAAGGTGACGTAGCGACATCTATTGTGAATGCTTCACAACCGACACGACTAACTTTACAGGTAGTTCGATGTCGTATGATGCCACCTTACCTATTTTTTTAAGCATTTTCCATGCTAAGATTACAATATATTTTTAATGAAGGAAAAATCGGCTGGCGGGCAGGATTCGAACGTGCGTCTTCTGGTTCGGTACAATTTCTGGATGTGGATTTCTGGTGTACCAAGATTTACTAAAGTTTAACATTTCTTTTAACAGTGATGGAAAATAGAGACAGCGGCGTGGCCGACGTTGAAATAGACCACCAGCAATGTATGGATCACGTTCATATGCATGGGTAAGTTTAAAACAAGCAGCTATACATGTTATTAGTCCCGCAAATTGCTAACTGGAACCTTCTCTAATAAACATCCACGTGACGTCATCCGCCGTACTAGCCGGCTAGTGGTGCTAACAGTACTGAGTGCGGTTACGTAATTTTGACGTCACCAAAATGGCCGCCAGGCGCATTAGCAATTTGCGGGACTTATGTCTTTGAAACATTTAATAGAAGAAACTTTTTGTATATAAAGTTCACAAAATTGGAACATACATGGGGGTGTTTCGGATACTCCTTGATTAGATTTTAATTTTTTTGATGAATAGATTTTTTAATTTCCTTGAGTAAATTTTGTCTTACCTACTGTCTTCTATACTTTTGAACTTAGAGACATCACTTAACGTAATGAATTAGCATTAGCTAAGAGAGTCCCTATATACTCAAATATGGAAAAATATGCTAAGAAATAGAGTAGCCACTGTTTGTTAACGATTCATGAACGTTAATTAACGTATATGTTATTTCCAGCGTGGTGGTGCCGCCGCCGCCGTCGGTGCCGGCGCCGGCCGCCCCGCGGGCGCACAACCCGCCGCCCACCTCCATCATCAAGCGCAACGTGCTCAGCAACTCGCTCGTCGACATCAACGACCCTGGTGAGATATTCTACTTGTTTCTACTGTCCCTCGCACCAAAGGGAGGATGCTTTGACCAGGGTATGCCTGGTGGGCCACTGCTCGACGTTCGATGTCGGGCGGCTGTACAGAAAACTTCACTTGCGCGATTCAGGATTTGCCTCGTACTAGCTTCTTATGTAGCGCGATAGATGTCGCTACACTAGCATAATAGTGAAAGTCATTACTAATTGATCGAATGGCGTCACGTACCCTCAACCATGAGTTTATGAGTCGCGGAAAAATGTTTGTATGGATATCGCCTACAACACCTCTAGCGGTTACGTAGGTAAGGAACTAAAATCGGTTATAAGATTACAGCATTGTGATGCGTAAAAAAATTATGAATGAGGAATTAAATGCAACTGCTACTAGACCGGACTAGAGGTCCTGGGTTCTATTTCTGGGTTTAGCAGTGTTGTTTTTTTTGGAATTCCCAGTAAGTAGCAGCTCGTAGTCCGGCCTATTACATGGACCGGCAAACTGTGTGGTTACAGCAGTGCACCCCTGCCAAACCCTTCGGAGAAAACAGGTGTAATATTATGTAATTATGATCAGTGGCCCTGGCGGCGGAGCGGCTGCAGCGGCGCGGCTCGGTGGGCTCGCTGGACAGCGGCATGTCGGTCTCGTTCCAGCAGGGCAGCCGCACCGCGCTGCACGCCACCTCGCCCAGGCACCCCAACGAACAGCGATCGCCAGGTCTGTATCTATACTTACATCTTTAACCATAATCAAATCAAATCAAAATAGTTTTATTTTCACATAGACCTTATGCAGGCACTTATGAAATGTCGAAACTAGGAGTACGGTAACATATTCTACCGATTATTTGTTACAAGAAGTATACATTCACAATATTGTAAAGCAATAATAATAATAATCAACCCATATACTGTCCCACTGCTGGGCACGGGTCTAAAGTCTAAAGTCCACCACGCTAGCCTAATGCGGGTTGGCAGACTTCACATGCCGTCGAGAAAATCTCTCAGGCATGCATGTAATAATGGGCTTGGCGGCCATCTTGGTGACGTAAAAATGTACGCGTTATCACCACTAGCCAGCAAATACGATGGATGACGTCATTTTGAGGTTAATAAGACAAGATTAGCAACTTGCGGGACTTTTAAAAATGTTGTATTAGAAACTAAGAAAGACTTGTACCGACATTATTGGTGAAATCCTTCAAAAGGAAATGTGTATGACAAGATGTATGAACGAGGACGAAGCTAAAGAAGTATGTAAGAATCGAAGCAAATGACGGTCTCTAGTTTCTGCTTACCCCCTGTAGGAAAAGGCGTGAGTGTATGTATGTATAAGAACATTATTATTCGTTCCAATTCTCAATTACCTCAATTTTTTATTGCCCCGGTACCAGTTACATAATATTAGCTTAATAGTTTGCTTTGTATAATTTTTGCATGCTGTGGTCTCTCATAATTGAAGGAGTACACTGGCTATATAATGTATGTGACTTATTACCAATATGTTTTTGTGTATATCCTTTGTCAGAGATCTTTAAGTAAATAAATAAATAAACATCTCGTCTTATCAGAATGACAGTATCAGAATTACTTATAACTAACTAGTTAAGAATCACTTTTTCAAGGATTATCCTAAATAAACGTCTTAGATTTTTTTAAATAAGAACAGAGAATTGATTTCTTTAGTACTTTATTATGAATAAACACAATTTCCACTGCACTGCGTAGTTGGTGTTGGTGTAGAATAAAGTCAATTAATCTATTAATATTTCATTTCTATTTTCCAGGTCGCCTATTCGGTGGCATTGGCGGCATATTCCCCGGACGCATACGTAAATTAAGCGCGTCCGGAATTCCGGACTCCAAGCACGGACAAGTCGGTAAGAGCACCGAAGTCTAAACACATCTCACCGGTAAACATCGTTATATTTTAAATTTCGAACGGATCCTGATTGATCGAATTCAATTTCCGAACGTTTTAAAAAAGCATTCGGGTAATTACGTTTTTCTTGGCGATTTTGAGCAAATTGTATTGCTTTAGAAGTTGATTGTCGACTATCTTACGAATGTAATATTTGATTATTTAAATGGTCGGGTACCTCGTTTTTTAAGTGCCATCTTAATTTTCAAAGCACTCTTTAATAATTATGGTATTGAAGTTTTTGTGGTTAACACTGATTTTAATTTCACCTTATTATATTATTCACAAATTATATTTTAGAATAAATGGGATACAATTCGACCAGTAATTGGACAGCGTCCTTAGTGGAAGGTCATCTTCGGAAACTATAATTTTACACTAGTTTCCATGAAGATCATACAATGATTTTGCGGAAATTCTATTGTGAATATTCACTATTCGCGTCTATGCCTCAGTATGGCATTCTGAACATTATAATTTTTACGCCAGTAAAAATCTGTTTCAATGACTA
Organism: Acronicta psi; assembly: GCA_946251955.1. Classification (NCBI taxonomy): domain Eukaryota; kingdom Metazoa; phylum Arthropoda; class Insecta; order Lepidoptera; family Noctuidae; genus Acronicta; species Acronicta psi. Next base: position 5,455,677 of record OX276493.1, on the reverse strand, counting down.
CATTTTCGCCTTTACCACTTTAGCTAGTAGCATTTTGGCTGCAAGTGACAGTTTCGCTACATACGACATTTCAGTCATTTGATATCTTGGCTACAACTACAAGTGACATTTTCGCTACAACTGACATTGTGTATCTACGCGGTTCTATCAGGGTAGGTTATGGTTGATAGGCATTTGGGGTGGTTTTGGATAACTTGTATTAATTATACATTTAGTGCCAACTGTACTAATGGTACTGGTTTTTTCTAATGACTACGATACATCTGACTATGTCTGATATGGAAAACAAGAAAAATATATTAAAAACATTGCTATGAATGGCTAAATAATATTAGTTTTAAATATATAGCCAACATTCACTAGTATGTTACTCAGATATGAGAATATTAATATCTTATTGTAGCTTTTCAAACAAATTAGATACGATAATGACATTTTATTTTCTTACGATCATTATTAGGAAAGATCAAGGAGTTTACGTACATGATAATAAACCTCATTTGTAAAAAAGAGGTCTTATAACGAAAAAGGAAGGTTATTCATATGAATCGAAGATAACTTGGGTCCATGTTTTGGATGTAGAAAATATTTTCTTAAATGTTGGAGATAGCCACTGGCACTATCCTTGTGTACACTGTATGTATATTGTGTACCTAAAAAATACATAAATAAAACCTTACACTGAAGCTTTTCTACAAATACTAAATTATTGCAACGAAATTTACTAACCAAATAGCAAATTAAAACTATTTTTGGACGACCATTAGCTCAGTCAGCTATAAAATCTTTTCTAGTGTGTTAAACTCCTACTTATTCAGGGATAGTGAAGTGGTTTCGAGTCTAGCTAGAGTTAAATGTTGAAGTACTGGACGGGTAACAGAGATACTATGTTCTGGCAATTTATTAAATTTTGAATTGCTCGACGTATTCACATATTAGTATCATTCACATTTAAAAATAATTTTCATTGCATGTTACCAACCATAAAGTATTATAAAGATTACTTTAATAATAAAAAAGAGAAAATTTATCTTAGAATTCATGATATTTTCTTTAGAATAAATTGTACATACGTTTGGAATAGCGAATGCAATAGAGATTTTAAAGTACACAAAATATTCTTAATTTCAGCACAAAGCAATACTTACATTATACATCACAGTTAAAAATATATTTATAATAAAATAAAAATACGAATTTATTCACTATTGTTGATGAATTTTATTAGATTAGGCGATTTGAGAAATTTTAAAATAGGGTAGTACCTTTTTCTCATGGCATGAATTAAAAAGGGGGAGTCTAGTCGTCGAAATTGGTGCATTTTCGATTGTGTCCATACAAATCTATTAAAAAGAAAATATAATAATATTAAGAATTACCTATATCTTCCAAAAATATGTACGATTTTCTGTATTCGACTATACTTAAAGGCTGCTTTTCATTTTTTTATTGTATGAGTGAACTTTACATTGTATAATGTATTACCTAACGTTACCGATTCGATTTTTCCTTGGATTTACCGTAACTTATAACTAAATAGTGATAAGCGTGTAATATAAAGTGAGTGGCCGGCCTTGATGGCGTGCGCTAAGTTACGTACTCGTGTGTGTACTGACGGGTAAACAAGTGTTAGAAAATGCTTCAATATTTGCGGCGATTATTTAATGTTCCAAAAGGTTGAAAAGTAAATAAAAATTATAAAATATGAAGCATTTTAGACACTCGTTACTCATCAGTCTTACGCCTTCATAGCTCGGTATCTGTTCTAGAAGCCAATGCAGGCCTGGAGAAGCCCCCGAAAATCAGAAAGATATCGAATGTACATAGCCCGTTTTGATAAGGCCGGGCCAGTTGAGGCCGAGCGCAAATTTCCGATTACTACGTCACATAATTCGAAGCCCTTGTTCGATGAAGTTTTATATTCGATCATGTTATTCGATCATTCGTAACTATTACAACATTCGATGGTTTGACAACCTGTCAATTTAATTGTCGACAATAGTTAAGACTAAAATAACGTTTCACATTTGCTACACATTTTTAACCTTTTAAGTTTTTTCAACTGAATATAATTATTAACTTTCTATATACTTTTCACTGCAATCGAAAGCCAAGAAAAAAGTGTAATTTAAAAATTGTTCAAATAAGAGATGAGCGTCTAAAGTATTACCGTTGTTTATGGAATCAATCGGTAGTGTGCGCTCGGCCTATAAAATGTTGACTAATCTAATGTAGCTACTGTTGACTTTGTACCGGTTATTTAGGCATGTTGTTTCTACTATTTGATACGAAGGTAGATAGAGAAAATAAACGACTCGTTATAAGCGGAGGAAATTATGGGATACTTCAGAACTTCTATTAATTGAATAGTCTTAAAAAATGTCCATGTATGGTTAAAATTAATACTGATGTTGCAGAAAGATTATATAATAAACGTGAATTGGTAAATATTAATTATCTAACCATGTATTTAGAGAGTTTATATTGTGACATCGATATTAATTTTAATGCATTCTTAATTCGATATAGTTATCCAGAATTGAGCTGTCCAATGTATTTTGATTCTGAATCTCTACACTCATTATAATATTTGTGTTTGTTAAACAATACTTTGTACAGTCAAGCACACTCAATTTAATTTTTGAGTTTCTGTGTCCTAAAAATGTTTGAACCAAATCTTTAATGTAATTTTAAAACATTTTCATTCCGTTGTGCGACGCGACTGTATATAAAAATTTCTAGCTCTTAAAAAATGTAATGCATGACAAAATGAAAGGAATTGATGTAAAAAGTTTCTTCGTTGGAATTTGATCCTAATGTCTATTGTAATAACTATCTTTTTGAATTATAAAAAAATCCCATAAAGTTTCGTCAAGAGACTCGAATGTAATGTTTGTAAGCGTGTTTCAAGCGAGATGCGTCTTTATTTTAATAGTGATATGATATGGTTTTGTGAAGACGTGGTGTATTTCTGTTAATCCTGACTTAAATATTTCAAAATTGTTCAAAATTACTCATCCCTATACACATACAACTAGTTCTATCAAATACCTGCCTATATAATTTTATTATATATTCTGAATAAAGAAGTACACCGTCTCGCTTGTGTGAAAAGAATATATTGTTCGAATCGCTTTTGTAGATTTCGCTTGACGCCAAAGATGTTATAATTCTTGTGTTCAATCTCAATGAACCCTTATTTTAAACAATGTCTTAAATTGTTTGTAATTACGATAATTGGAGTTAAACGCCTCAGTTTGAATATATTTCGAAGTAGGCATTAAGTATAGTATTATTCATAAATTAATTAATACATATTCAAAAAGTGACATTTGATTTTCATAAAATTTAAGTATGACATTGATTTGAAAATTATTACTGACATTGATTATTATAATTTATGAATAAAACTATACAGATAATTATTATAATAAGTTGTAATAGATATAAGCGGTTTTCAGTTCTGTAACATACACCTACTAACTTATTTCTATGTATGTATATTGAAGAGGATTTTCTAATATATATTCTTTAGTTGGAAGTTGTTAAAAAGTTAGATATTAAGCAATAACGCGTTTGCGTCTACATGTTGTATCATATTGAAGTTGTTGAGAGTTGCTACAACTAAGTCACTTAATAATAGTTTTATTTAAAACATAAAACGATGAGAATGTATTTATTTATTAAATATGAATTAACATTCATGAGTAGTTTGTTGTTTTATTTTTGATATGTTAAAACCTAGTTCACAAAGATAGCTGCTTATTAAATCCATACCTTAAAGCTATCTAAAACAAGGTTCAAGCAACTTTTTTTTTTTTTTGGTAGGTATATTTTTCTACACATAGTAAAATTGGCAATCAAAAATATAGCTCGCGGTAGCTGAGTGGTCAAAGCGTCTGGTGTACCGAACCAGAAGACGCAGGTTCGAATCCTTCCCGCCACCCGATTTTTTCCTTCATTAAAAATAACTTGTAATCTTAGCATGGAAAATGCTTAAAAAATACAAAAAGATAATCAAAAATATTTTACGTCAGCGTAAATACGAAGCTTGTTAGAAAAGTAAGGGGTTTAATTAATAGAAGAATTAGAACAAGATTTTTTAACGAAATCAATTATGGTGAAATACACACTGTTCATTTTATGGCCCGTCAAATATACTTCAACAAAAAAGGCACAGTTAAAAAAGTGCTTATTTGGGCAAGGAAAGAATAGAAAAGTGCTAGAGCTAGATAAAAACTAAATTCAATTGTTTTTGCGGCATTTTGTACTATAGTCGGCGCGGAACTAGTTGGCCGCGTCTCAGGTTTGTGAGCGGCGGGATGGAGGGGCGGGGTGGCCTGCGCGCGGTGTGACGGAGGGGCAGGGACGCTTGCTTTTGCTCACAGTAACCCGCCGCCTCACCCCCGTCCCTACCTAAGGCGCGGCCAACTAGTTCCGCGTGGACTATAACTAGGTAATTCTAATTAGGTGGTTTTAAATTAATTTCCCTCTATTTTTCTACGCATTCCGAAATGTTAGAGATGCGTCCTAGTCATGCCTGTATTTTCCGATAGGTTAGGCAGATATTTTCCTACTTATGTATAATTAATTATACAACCACAGTGCGCCAATAGGATCCATGTACTTAATAGGCGGCAACCCTATTGCCATTAGCCTCAAATCAAAATTTCGAGCTGCTTCATAAAAAAACTATTAAGTAAAACTGTTCCAGCAGTGCAATTGGGTTTGTCTCTGAAATTCTCGGAGGTTAGATTGGTGTCCGGTTAATGGCAAGAAGTTAGCCTCCTATTACATGGGACCTAATCATGCCAAACTGTGGTTATACAATAGTAGGTACACTTCTGTCTAACCCTTCGGGGATTCGGTGGCGTGATGGTAAGTCACAGAAAGAAAAAAAAATCCTACAAAATTACATCAAATCATTTCTCCCCTTTGAACGTGGGTATCGGAATGTATAAGTTGTTAAAAGCCGCAGTGGATCTGACAACGGCACAACAGCACTTGTGGGTGCTCGCCCCTCTAAGCCGTGCTTAGCTCCGGAACAAACCTACGACCCACCGTATACGTATATAGGTAATAGTAAACGTCATGAGTTTTCTAGGCAGGTGGAACAAAAGTTATAGAGTCGATATTCAATTTTTTTTTGTCTTTGGGCTAAAAATGTTCCGCAATGTCGAAAGATAAATTTACTTACGATATTGACTTTGAATATAATATTTTAATAATCAATAAAAACACTCGCATCTTGCATTAACAGAAGCAATTCCAAACCAAAAATAACCGTCTAATTAAAAAAATTCTAGAGGAGAGAGTCTTGTCAAAGTGGATTGGTGTATGGAGGTAAGCCAAATCAGTTTTAAACTAACCTAGGATACAGCAATAGGTAGTATCTACATAGGTACCATTGCTGTATGTCCTCCACTCGCGGTCAAATTAAAAACGACAGCAATATTGAGCACCAACTCGCTTACCAACTCAACCAGTGATTTTTAGAAGATTTGAACAATTCATTTTCATGTCACAAATGAAACGACTAGGTCGGCCGAGGAGACGTTGGTGATATGATTCCGATCTCTTTGCCAACGTGGTATACAGAAGTTCGGGATCATGGACTTAGTTTTGGGAAGCATTTGTCCAGTAGTGGGATACAAAATAGGCCACGTAAAAAGGTATCTAATTAACCTTACCTTTTTTACAATATAAAATTTTGAACCATTGAACATTAAAGAAAATGTCTTCTACAACACACAATGACACAATAGACAACTCTACGGATTTCTCTGTTCTGTACAGGTAAGCGCACGCCCGGGCGTTCAGTCCAGTACAAGTGACCACGTGACAATAGTTACAGCCTTCACCGACCACGACAACCACTATCTAACCAAATTAAATTAAAAAATATCTTTTTCTGTGACGATGAAAATTGGGAGATATTTTTCGTGAAGGTAAGTTTTTATTTTTTTTTCTTACGATTATAGAAACCTTAGAAACAGTATTGTATGATCATGTTGGTATTTGTTTTCAAGTTTTTTTTTTGTATTTAACAGCAGTTGACTTATTCTAAGAATTATAGTCGATTTTTAAAATAGTAATATATATTATAAGTATGACAACATTATCGCATTGGGTGTAGACCTGTTATGATGATGGTGATATTAAATAAATAAATAAATAAATAAATAAATAAATAAATAAATAAATGTATTTTTAGTCTACAGATGAAATTTTCTAGAGCGCAGCAAAATAGTTAAATTAATTATGTAGTTTTTTTTTATGTTATAATTTATTTATGTACCTAAATATTTTGCGTTAGTAAATGTAAAGCAGTACTAACCAACCAACACCATAATTTCATGTCAGTACTGACGTTTCATTACATTTTAAGTAGGTAGGTTGTAATTTACCATGACGTTGATGATAAGTTGTGAATAATTAATTCTCAGATGATAAAATGTATATTCAATGTCGGTTCATTGATGGTATTAATTTGATATTTAATCACTCAATCAATCAACTGATTATATTTACTTATAGATTATTACCTAGGTATTGGACTCCCAAACCTGAATTATATTTTACCTTTTTTACCCGTCTGGGGCTGCTTATGTTTGAGCAAATAATATAGTTTCTGCATAAGGTCTGCATATTTTTTGTTCAGTTCAGATAATCTCACTATAATTTTCTGACTCTCTCATCGTTACTTAACAATTGTTGATCGAAGTTAGTCTGGTTTCCATCGTCAGACATCAATGTATATACATTGATGTCTGTTGCACTCACCAAAATTTTTTTAAGTTCACGCAATATTTATGAGTGTTTCAGTATCAAAAAAACTTAGGTACACGCAAACTGATATATTCGCAAAAAGTTACACGCAAACTGGACGCCAAAAAACAATACTAATTACCTAAGTACAACCAAAAAACTAAACTACATACTTAAGACAATATACACTAAAAACATTAGTTTTGAAATTAAAACATAAAACCTCTTTTTAAATACGCCACAACGATCACAATTTAAAAACTGATTCCGAACGCACATCCCGCCAATTTTTCTGTCAAACAAACTTTTGGGGCGGTAACATTGCGTGTCTCGCGGCGCGAACCAAACGGTGTCGTTGCAACAAGTCAATAGAAATACAACACAAATTATACTCATTTAGTGGTAATTTAATAAACTTAACTAAATTATAGGCATTTAATTCAATTTAAGTGAGTCGTCGACGCTCGGGGAGGGTCGTCTACCTCGGTGGATATTGTATTACTTGAACCACGGGTTATTGATACGATAATATGATTTTCTTTGAATAAGTACCGTTTCTAAATCCATAAACATTTTTTTCTAATATTCATACACACTAGGGGTTTACTATGAAAAGTAAGTATTTCTATGACTTGTCTCCTAATTATAAAAGCAAGTTCGTAGTATTAGGGATCGCGTCTGATGAGATTGAAAGTCAAATCCTATCAAACACTTGCACAAATCTTAGACAAGAAATTATTGGTCATCAATCAACATTGGTTTAAATTTTTTTTAACCCCATTTAGGAATTTCTACGTCTTTTAGGAGCATTTACTGACGCAAATCAAATCAAAGTCAAATTTGGAGCCTGTAGGTCATACAAATATTTGTTTCGTATCGGAATAGAACCCATTACCTGTGGCGCAGAAGCCAGTCGTTCAGCTAATACGGCAAATAAGCCAATCCGACAAGGTGCACTTGCAACTAAATATCTTATTATAGACTGCGTAAGTCTTCGATAGCCCAATAAGTAGTATTACCAATACTATAATAAGTAATATTAATAAAATTATAACGTTTATAAATTCCAGTCGTCTAAGTTCTAACCGCTGCAGCCAATGCTGCGGCTCCTCTTAAAACAAACCATGAAATTATTATGAAAGTCCCGCTTTGTATCACACCTGGGCCAAACGAGAATATAAACAGGCTCACCCTCGTTTTGACGATTTCCTGAAACAAAAGAAACTTAAATATTTATAAGCCGCCTTAAGTTCTGTGCTGTCCTACTCTCACACCTTTTTAATGAGACAAACAATAAACGAAAAAGGATTGTAGCCTGGAGACTGTTTCATTTTAACAAAATGACAAGCTTATGGGTCTTTTTTTGGTGCGGTGGTCGGTGGTGTGTCGGACTTATAACAACTAAATACTGCACTTGACCTTTGCGTCATGGCACATTCATCGCGACCATAAGAGCCTGATGGTAAGTGGCAACTGCAGGTATGTTTACGTTCCATGTACTAGAGGTCAGCCTATTGCCTTCAACCAGGTACAAATCTAAACTCCGAGCTGCTACTGGGAATTTCACAGAAAAACTCAACAACAATGCTCGACCCAGCAATTTAACCCGGGACCTCTAGCGTAGCTGTCGCGCTTGGGACCACTACAAAACTAATTTGTAGAGAACGAAAACTAAACCTTCAAATTTCTTCAATGTAAAAGATGGAGGAATCTTTGGACGGTCGTGAGAGTGGCGCAGGCGCAAGCGGGTTCGACTCCGCGGCCATTTTGAACGATGACGTGTCTCCTACTACTAGCTTCTGCTACAATATACCAAATCTATTTAATGGGTGAGTAATACATAGTTTTATTTTAATCGTTAATATCACTCTTAAAAAAGGACGAGGTTCTCTCGATACGAATGAAAATACGAACTTTTGGTATCTCTTGATTTGATTGGGTGTCAATTTCTACGTTTTCTTTATCTGATAGATACTGGCCTTTGCCCAGCAGTGGGACCCAAAAGTAGCTACATAAAAAAGAGACTGGAGATGATCCCATTTTAGTTCGTGTCTGAGTACATAAAGGAAGATACACTTTTCATCGAGCTAATTATTATACAATAATAAAATTGAAAGACGGTAGATGAGAGGTGAGTTCTACTGATAGTGTTCGACGTCCGCAGCAGTATTTGGCTACGGAATCTTTGACAGAACTGAATACACTGCGTTTATGATATGACTTCGATATGTCCCAAACACGAGACCTACTGTCCCGAACAAATGTTAAAAGTTATAGCAAATGTTCGTAGACATATTTCGTGCTCTTCTGTCTTAGTTTTAATGGCCTGAGTTATTTGACTTGAAACTCTATTTACCCTTGACACAGACATTACAATACTACATTACTTTTATTTATAGTGTACTTATTTGGTACCGTTTTATTTTAACTTTGACTTTGAAACGAATACATTACGCTTACAATAATTTTACTTGCGTGTCTTGATACAATATCAGAAGCGTCAAAGAATAAAATATTGCAAAATATTTTTTATTAAATAAGGCATGTCTAAAAAGGACTGATAGTACATAAATATTTAGAGTTTAGAGCACTAGAATTATTTAGTGACACCAGTTTGAATCCAGGATATGCATCTTAGTCAGGGTTGATTCCGACTAAAGCAAAGAGAGAAGTGCGATTTTTAAGTCTATAAGAAGTAAAGAAAGTTTATTCTGACAGTCACACCACAAGCCAAAATACTATGAACAACAAAACGGTAGATTCATACGTACATACCAAACGTAATGGCACAAGATTTTGTGCGATGTCAGAATGGGTCCCTCCTGATGCTTTGCTGCAGCAATCACATCAAGCTTCAGCGCTGATATTCTGATATTCCTCACTCCTTAACCTATTATGACACGGTGATTTATGAGGACTGATTATTGAGGATTTACGGTGATGTTTGATTATTCAGGAGTAATCAGGAGCATTCCATCATCATTAACCTTTACTATCTCACTGCTGGGCACGACTCTTAGGCATGCTGGTTTCCTAAAGATGTTTTCTTTCACTACATAGGCGAGTCAATAAATTCACTTAATTTTTTTTAACACTTTTAACTTTTAGATGTGCGCGCGTTAAATTCGGGTTCAGAACCTAAGACTTGGCAATCTAATATAAGTTTTGTAAGGCCTAACTTAGTCTAGATATTATTAATATCGCGGACTCACCATGACATATAAACTTTCCACTTTTTCCAGCCTCGGTCCCGGATCTGTGTTATGTGAACGCCCGGACACTGAACCCAGTGTAAGTTACACGCCGACCGAACCCGCCGAGGAGGCGACAGAACCCCAGCAGTATGAAGACGACGAAGAATATTCTCCAAAATCAAGTAAGGAAATTCTTTATATACAATATACAATTCATTAGCATTTTGAGCTACAGTTCTCGCCAAACTTATTGTCCGGCTTAATGTTGGCACGAGCTAACTTCACCCCGGCCGTAAAAATCAGAGAGACAACAAAAATATTGGATAAAATTATTTAAAACGACAGCCTACGACTTGAGCGTTCGTTTTTACTTATTACAATCCAATATTTTTCTTTCTCCGATTTTTAGGGCCGGATTATTGTTAGCTCGTGCCAACTTCAACCCGGACAATAAGTTTGGTGACAACTGTACCTAGATTGTTTTTTTGTCGAGAATCTCAGAGGTCGCTGATCTGGCTGATAGACGAAGACTAACATCAATCTTTTAAGGTAAAAGAAACTCAACTCGAAAATATGGCAGCATGCAGTAGTAAACATTTTATTTCATGCGTAGCGAAAGTCGCATGTAAGTTGCTTCGAGTAAACCCTTTAAATATTCAACCGGTTCTGCTTGGACTGGTAGTCGAAAAGTTTAGAATGTTGATGAAAATAATATGTCCCTCCTCCTAACCTTCTCCCATCCATGTTGGGGTCGGCTTCCAGTCTAACCAGGATGCGGCTGAATATCAGTATTTTACACGGAGCGACTGCCATCAGACCTCCGCAACCCAATTTCTACGCAATACCGATATTCGATGATTGGTTGTCAGGCTTTTTAGGTTTCTGACTACCATTACGATTGTCATAGGTGTTCGTATGACAACCGGGATCGACGGCTTTACGTGCTCTCCGAGGCACGGAGGGGTCTCGATATGTTAAGAATGGTCACCCATCCACAGACTGACCGCGGCAAGTGTAGCTTAACCTTGCAGATCTGTTGATCAGCGTAGTTACAAGTTGACCACGAGCCAAAATAATAATTGTAATTATTTATACTAACATATGTATAAAAGATAATTATTTTGTTTTTTTATTGCATTTGCAGATGCAAAAGGGGACATACCAAAGCGGAAACAGCGACGATACAGGTAATTAATAAATATTGTATAGTGTATAGTCATTCTATCTCAAGAAGTCCTGTGTAATATGTATCATCACGCCTTTACTTTCTCGAAGGTAGGCAAAAGTGTACTAATTTAGGTACACCCACAGTTCACTGGAACGTTTACGTCCAATATAATAGGGGGCGAGCCTATTGTGTTTAACCGGGCACAAATCCAAATCATCACCTGCAAATCGAACTCGTACCTCAACCATGAGTTCTATCGAATGGTTTTCGATACGTTTTTTACGCATCGAAACGCTGTAATCTCATAGCAGATTTTAGTTCCTTACGTAACCGCTAGAGGCGCTGCGATGGTTTTCCATACAAATATTTAACTGCGTCGCTAGCGAGTCTAGTGAGAAAAACTAATGGTCGAGGCACTGGGCCCCTTAATATAAGGCTAATAAAGATATAACTGGACGTCTGTGGTCTAGTGGTTCGAATACCGAACTGCTGATCACGAGGTCGTGGGTTCGATTCCCACAGGACACAAACATTTATTGTGATGAATTTAAGTGTTTGTGTTGGTCTGGGTGTTTCATATGTATTACAAGTATGTATTTAGAAAAAAAAAATATTATTATATCCATTGTTTAGTACCCATAGTACAAGCTCTGCTTAATTTGGGACTAGATGGTGCTGTGTAAAAATGTCCTAGGATATTTATTTATTTATGTATTTATTTATAACTATAGGTACCAACTTGTAATTAATTCGCACATAAAAAATATGCAACAGTTGCATATACGCGGTAGTGTTTAATTATGAACGTCTGAGCCTTAAATAATGTTATAAATAAAGTCCGGCCATAGTGTTGCAGGAACCGGCTGCAATATTAATACGCAGCCGGCCCACCGCAATGTGAGCGCGATTTATACGTTAGCATCACCATTATTGAATCTACAATTTGTAGTCTATTATTAATAAGCCATTTATCAGCACAAAGATCCTTTATTTTTTTACCCAATGTACAGTAGGAGACGTGTTCTGTTTGAGAGGCTGTATGTATATAGGCACCTGTTTCTTCGCCAAAATTTTTGAATTGATTTTGATATGAATTGTTGTCTACTGAGAATTTCATAGAATACTCAAACACTTTCCTCGACCCGAATTAAACCTTGTAGCGTAGCAGTCGTGCTTAGAAACAATAGATTACTGAGGCAAGGTTTGGTGGGCAATCAAAATATTATTGAAATAAAATAACATAAAACTCCTTATCTTTTTGTATTTTTTTTAAGCATTTTCCATGCTAAGATTACAAGTTATTTAATAAAACTCCTTTTTACGGATTGTCGCGTTACATTGATATTATTTTAATCTCGACGTTTCGGACCCTTTACAGCGTCCATGGTCACGGGTGACTAATGTGGTAGGCGTCTTGACGTTTCAATTACTAACAGCTACCCTACATTTTTGTTAATTGTTGGCAATCCGATTCACGCAGAACGAGTTCACCGTATCCTTCGGTCTTGCAGTTTTAGGCTTGGATTTAGATTTAATTGAATCTATAATAGGGTTCCAAGCAGGTGGTAAGACCCCAGCCATCTTCTCTATTGAAATTTGGATGTTTTTTAGTTTCACTGGCCTCACGAATCATCCTGGGTAGGAATCGGTTTTCTTTTGCGAGGACGCTGTAAAGGGTCCGAAACGTCGGGATTAAAATAATATCAATATAACACGATAAAATCCGTAAAAAGTAGTCTTATTTCAATCAAAATATTATTCTTTTCGTCAACAAAAACTACGTTTATTTCACTACTTTTCTTCCACCCATTCTTTGACAATCTCCCAAGAATCTGCACTCGAGAATTAGTATGTAACAAGCTCCTCTTGAGACATTTGCATAAGCTTTCATTTGTTTTCAGGACGACGTTTTCCAACGTGCAGTTGGAACAACTCGAGGCTGCGTTTCACAAGACACACTACCCAGACGTGTTCTTTAGAGAAGAATTAGCGATGCGGATAGATCTCACAGAGGCCAGAGTTCAGGTAACATCGTCATCAACTACACACGAGAGTGCTACGCTAGACGTCCTGGATTTAAGCATTGTTCCCAAATTGAGCAAAGTGTTATTGTTTTTTTCTGTGAAATTCTCAGCAATAGCTCGCAGTTTGATGTTTCATGATACATAAACAAACTGGCCAACTTTGGGTGTACCTAAATATAATGCACACCCACAGTACAGCTAAAGCAATACGCCTGAGTTCTCGAAAGTATAATTTCAGGTAATACGTATATACAAAACTAGATAGGTTAGTTCAGAATATAGATCCATTTCCAAATTTAGCTTTCTCTTCACGCAGACGCAAACTGCAACGGACGTAAGCTATCAAAATAGATGACCTATAAATAACTTCTACCAAGCCTTGGCGACAAATTTAGATCCGGATTATTAGCTGAAACACGGTGTTGAAAATGAACTTACAAAGTTAAGGTATCCATCGTAAGTGAAAATCTCTATGGTTTTAGGTGTGGTTTCAAAATCGTCGTGCAAAGTGGCGAAAGCAGCAGAAGGCTGGCTGTGAGGGATACCCTGCGGCGCCAAGAGGTCCCAGGTCCCCTGACGAGAGGTCACCATCAGCCCTAGCTTTGGAGATGAGGGATTTTATCACTATACCTGGTAAGATAGTTTCATAGATATACTTTTGATCTTGGGCAGATGTCCTCCGATTAACTCCACAAGATCGGCCTATGATCTCTAATGTTTCTTCCGCATTGTCGATCTTAAGGTGATGGGGAAGTATAAAAAATAACTAGATCTAAAATATATTAAAATTAAGCAAACTGTTACAATTTTCTTTATTTGTTTGTCATTGGAATCACACCCGTTTCCTCTTATTGCTAGCTAAGCCCAGATTTAAATGCATCACTTTCCAAATATCATAGTAGCAAAATGAGATTAGGCTGGAAAAAAACAGGGATGTTTTTATCTCGTAAGTTTATACCTATCTTCTCCTACGTGTCTAACTGCCAACATTTTTCTTTCACAGTTTCATCGACACAAATGATAAACCTTAGCGACACTCAAACTCAAGTTTACGCAACAAAATCGAAGCCATCGCCACCAGCTATCCACATATCAGCTCTTCCAACAAGACAGAACCCTCAGATGGACCTCCCATCATTTTCCATACCTCTACAGTACAACCTAGGAAGCTTTAAAAAGATTGGTGAAGACGTCCATTTAGACCTTGAAACTACAGACCAAAGTAACTGGGACACTAGAATGATTCCAAATTTCAATCTAATGAACTTAAAGCCTTTGATAGATACAAGAGGACATGTTGATATGGAACTAAAATATGAAGTTAAAAATGAAAGCAGAGTGAATTTCAATGAAATTCAAACAGTTCAAGCAATTGAAACAGAAGATATACTAGGTAAAGAAACAGTTAATGAAGGACAAACGATATCTCCAGACTTTGAGATCCAAAGGTTTCAAAATTACCAAAATGAAAATGATAAAAGGTTCAGAGAACAGAGTTTCGAAGATTCCATTATGGAAGATGGGAGAAACGATTTTGTATGTGACGGAGATTTTCTATGTAAAAATAATTATGAGAAGGTTGAGGAGAAAAGAAATGAATTTGAAGATTGTCATTTACTAGATAATGATAGCACTGTTGGTATTAGTAATTTTGATAGTAATTTGTAGATAAATTAAATGATGCTTTACATATTGATCTCATAAATGTATAAGTATTATGTTTAAGCATTATTTAATTGACAAAAGAAACAACTGTTGGAATTAACAGTTATGTAGCTATTTCTTGGCGATACTTTGTAGCTTTTGGAGTAATTTATAAGTACTAAGAATATTTTGGTTGGAACTGATTGAGTTTATTCAATTCAGTTAAGTAAATATTCCCTTCCTTGAAAACAATTTAATCAGCCTCCAGAATTATCAATCCATTTCGCTCACGAATCAAAACTTGCTAAGTCATGAATAGCAGAAAACCAAGACATTTTATACACTGGCAACTTTCGATTTCTCTCCGTTACACAAAAAAAAAGAACTTAATATTTTTAGTCACCGTGTTACAAAATAGTTAAAAAATTAACAGAACGTTGTATTGTGAAATTGTGAACCAGTGTTCATTGTGATACTGTACTATTTTTGCTTTAGTTATAAAATGTTTATTATTATTTGTGAACAGTGATTTTAGTCAAGAAATATAAACAGTAAGTATTTTAATGAGTGCATTTATTTCTATCGGTAATTCTATTTTACTTTCCATTGAAGGGCGATCATCATCATCATCATCAGCCCGATGCTGTCCACTGCTGGACCAAGGCTTCTTCATGCATCTTCCATTCGTATCTGCTCTGACCATTTCTTTCCCGCTACCTTTGCTATGTCGTCGCACTATCTAGCCGCGGGGTCTACCGGTTTTTACTATTTCTACGTCCGGTCCTCGGTTGCCAATCGAGTATCTTACGACTTACGAAGTGCGATCACTCAGGTTTTAAGTATTCTTTCAATATACTTTAATTCCTACCAAAATCGATGTGAATTACGCCCTATTATGTTCGTAGTTACTGTAGTTGGTATTTCTACGAGCTTCCTTGACTTTTTACCGACTTCAAAAAAGAGGTTATTTACATCAATGTTTTCAAGACATTTCCTTCATACAACAAAACGATTTTACTAATATTGCTAGACTCGTCGTTTTTCAATCCTTAGGTTGAGCAATATTAACTACCTTCAATTTGAACCAACCAGAAGCGAATTAACAATTTAAACGCGAACTTTATCTAAATCTCGAGTGCAGGCCAGCCATTATGCTTGATGTAAACACTCCTTGTGGCGTGGGTGATAAGGTGGGTACGGCGGTGCGATTTTGCGATTTGCGTTTTGTCGTGTTTTTTTTTTGAATTCGAGTTTTTTTATAATTTTGAAAAAAAAACATCTTGATGTATTTTTTTATTTTATTAGGCATTTACAAATACTTAATAGCTTCAGATAAATACGATCTCGGGTAGGATTCGAACGTCCGTCTCTCCAGTTAAGTACACCGGACGCCGATCTTTATAAGTGTATTGAAATTTCAGACTAAATAAAAGAAGGAATTTTAGTTCAGAAATTAATTATTACATCGGAGCGATTTCTTATTCTACCTTAATTCTCATATTTTGGCCAATTTTCACAATACTTTACTTAAATTTACACCTGAATCTACTTAGGCACATGAATTGTTGTGTCTGTTGGTATGTAAATATAAATCGTTTTTGAGTTTATCACGAATAGACAGTGAGACGCGGCGTGTTTGTTTTATAATATGTAGTGATTGTAATAGGCGATATAATATAATACATAATACTATTATTCTCTTACTCTCCGAAGATATAGGCAGAGGTATGTTGATACACACGGTTCGCCCCTTTGCTTTAGGTCTTACAGTTAAGAGAGCACTGTATATGCAAACTCCGAGCTGCTATTGAGAATGTCATAGAAAAACCCAATAACTTTTCCTCGGGAATCGAACCCAGGACCGTTAGCTCAGTTGTCGGGCTTGCGACCACTACATTAAAGTGACATTTAATTGAATACAGTTTACGCGAAATTTTTCCCAATCGCAAAGTGTATGTTGAACTGTTGACCCTTACATTCCAACTTAATATTTTTCTCCATTTAATTCGATATGACGGTTAATCGCAACATGCGTGAGCGCCCTAAAACTAATTCGCTCCACTAAAAATATAAGTTTTAAACACGGGCAGGTTATAATGGCAGGTTTCTTTATGGAATCACGCTATGCCACCTAAAATAGTTCATACTTTGTGTGAAGTATTATAATATTCAGAATTTACCTTTGGTTAGAATTGTTTGAATAAACGTTTTGGATTTGACTAGCGGTTTTAAAGGGTTTCATCAATATAGTTTTTTCCAAATATGTTTGACTCAACTCAATATCTGTATTTTTGGCGTCGTCTGTGGTCTAGTGGTTCGAGTATTTACCGGATCACGAGGTCGTGGGTTCAATTCCCACAGGACACAAATATTTATGTGATGAACTTAAGAGTTTGTGTTTGTCTGGGTGTTTCTTATATATTATAAAAATGTATTTACAAAAAATAGTATGTAAGTATTATATTCATTTTCTAGTACCCATAGTACAAGCTCTGGGACTAGATGGTGCTGTGTAAAATGTCCCCAGAATATTTATTTATTAATTATTTATATGGCTGTACTCGTAACTGTACATACAACGAATAAACCTTGGCTACCCTACACAAAAGCAAGTTTAATTTGTTGTAAAACGGTATAAAGTTGACGATATTGGTTCTGGGAAATCGTGACGTGGCCACACGCACGCTCGGTCACCTGACCGACCCGCTATGTAAGTACAAGCGGATGGAAAATATAGATACCTTTATAAGGCACGATTACAGCGAACAGTTAACTGAAATAATTAACGAACGACTAGACCATAGACGTCAAATATAAACACTTTCAAAAGTGCTAAACCGATTTTTTTATAAATGAACGATTGCAACTTTGTGATAACACCAATGTCACTATAGTATTGTTTCGTAAATACTGTGTTCGTAATATCACAAGAGTTCTATTAGTACTTTAGGAGAAAATTTATTGAGCACTTTTGTTAGTGTATACATGTTTTTGCTTGTGGCTGCACTAGATTTTTGGATAATAATAATAGTAAAGGACTCATTAGTCAAGTTGTTGCAAGCGCGACTTCTAAGCTACAGGTTCTGGTTTCAGGTCTCAACCCAACTCCACTCTGGGGTCTGGGGGGCTAGACAAGTTGCATTTTGACGTTCGAATCGACAAAAAAAATGTATGTAAATGACATTAGTGACAGCCCGATTTGTCGAAAGCTTGTGTCATTTCCATACATTTTGTTTGTTTCGTTTGTCAAAATGCAACTTGTCTAGCCCCCCTTGAAGCAGTGTTGTTAGGCTTTTCTGTGAAATTCCCTTTAGGAATAGGCTTACCCTTTATTACATGGGACCTTAAGATTTTGTCATAGTCCTACGCAAAATACTTTTTGACCTTTTCCCCAAGAAAAACATGCGGATTTTCCTTTTATTTTAAGGATATCAATAAATTTCGTTTTTATTCCTATCAGCTACCAAACTTGATGTATTAATATTATACTTAGGCTAACATTCAGAGACGATGCTCAGCGTAAAGTAGTGCTTCCGTATGTCAAATTTGTATTACAATTTGACATACGGAAGCCTAAGTTCATGCTGAGTCTCTTCTCTGAGTCTCAGCCTTAATTCATGAATATTTTATTATAATAAAATTGGGAAGGGTATGTGGGTGTCACACCTACACAGTTTGTTAGGCATTGTTTCGTAAAAATGTCATCATATCTTTCATTTTCACGCCCACCCTAGTAAGCTTGGCACGTGATGAATTTGTAAATTATACTTTGTTAAAATCATAATGAGTTTAACCTTTGGTTAAATAAGAAGATTAGATAAGAAGTAATTAATCATTTCAATTAAGAATATGACAATATATGAAACATACCATCACGCCTATATTTCCCGAAGGGGTAGGCAGAGGCGTACTAATGTACGTACACCCACATTTCGCCGGTATGTTTATGTCCCATGTAATAGCGGGCGAGTCTATTGCCATCAGCTCGGCACAAATCCAGACTCCGAGCTGCTACTGAGAATTTCACAAAAAAAAACAATAACTGCATTGCTCGACCTGAAAATCGAACCCAGGACCTTGAACGTAGCTGTCGCACATAGGTGCTACGCAAGCGGGGCAGTTCAAATGACAATAATATTATGAGGAAAATATTGTGTGGAACCAGCAAGTCTACGAGATTTACTCATCCGCGTGGATAGATAGATTGATATGAAATTCATTTTAATTAGTCTTTTTACGGAAAGTTGTATTTAAATTGTATGTAGGTATGTATATCCGTTCTGGCTTGGCTTAATCAGTTGATTGACCGAAAATATATTACAGGCGGGGACAACCTATTTATTCAGTCTAAATTATAAACAAAAGTCATTTATGCAATCGGGTTTTTTGTTTCCTATAATTTACTTCAGTCATAATGTTATTCTAGCTTTAAATTTTTAGTAAATGTATGCAATTCAGTGAACATTTAAATTGGAACAAATTAAAGTTTTGTGCTCAGTGCTCGCTAAATCTAGAACGTTAGGATTGTAACCAGACCAGACAAATATAAGTCCGTCTTTCCTAACTTGCAGACTAACTGTGGTTGGGTTTTATTTTTGAGTCCGCTCGATATTTTCTTGATTGTAACATTTTAATAGTTTGCCTGGTGCCTTTGTATTTGGAAACAAATATGTATACCAGTTTAAAATACGACGACGACGACGTCTGTGTTCTAGTGGTTCGAGTACCGGATTGCTGATCACGAGGTCGTGGGCTCGATTCCCACAAGACACTAACATTTATGTGATGAACTTAGCTGTTTGTGTTTGTCTGGGTGTTTCTTATATATTATAAGTATGTATTTACAAAAAAAGTATATAAGCATTATAGTACAAGCTCTGCTTAGTTTAGGGCTAGATGGTGCTGTGTAAAAATGTACCAAGATATTATTATTATTTATTATTTTATATATATATATATATATGTGGTAAGGTGTACAGTCACGAACAAAGATATATAAAAATTCACGAAAGTGCTTGTGTTTTTTGATATAATAATAATAATAATATAATAATAAAACGTTTATTTCAGATAAAATCCATAAAGTATAGTAATAATAAAGTAGTCAGCACACACAGAGTAGAAGAATACACATAGAAAATAAACAATAAAATAATTCAGTTTAAGATGTCCACAAAAGTAATTCATAAGAAACACATATTTGCACAAATTAAATTATTAATAATTACAATGTCAACATTTGGTATTATTATGTCAAATAATCAAATAAAATTAAAAATCAACCATAGGTCATAAATTGCAAGATAATAATAATAAATGTCAGTCTTGTCCGGTAGATATACACATCCATTTATGTTGTATCGGACAGTCAGCGCGGGATGCAATCATCCTGAGAATGCTATTGCTACTGTCTCTCACTCGTCTTAACAAAGAAGCAACCTTTTTTCGGATTATAGCTTGATAGCTATCCGTCCGGGCTTCAGCAAACATTAGCGACGCACTGCAATATGGAGGCAGTCGCAACAGCATAAGAAACGACTGTAGCATTTATGAAACGACTGTAACTTTTAGATAACACCAATGTCACTATAGTAACTATTGGTTCGTAGTTACAATGTTCGTAATGCCATTAAATTTGTATCAGTACTTTAGGAGAAAATTGCTTTTGTATTTTGTCTAGTGTATTAACATATTATGCTTATAATAAAATGACACTCACAGTTCAGCCAGCGGTCGAGTTTTCAGGCACAAATGAAAACTCCGTTCTGCTACCGAACATTTCACAGAATTGCCCAATAGGTAATTTGACACATTGTTTGAACTGGGAATCGAAACCAGGAACTCATGCACAACCGTCACGCTTAGGGCTACTAGGGTAACAGAGAGTTAAAGGTAAATTTGCCAATATAATCCGTTTACAATTAAGCTTGAGGTTTATCTAAAATTTAGAGGGTACTTGTTGCTTGCCTAAAGGACTATTAACTAAGAGTTATTGGAGGTAAACCACTGGTTGTTGAGTTGCGGTCATATTTCAGACAAGCTGTTCTCGGTGGCGTTACTCGGGTTCATCAAAGTTTTAAAATAAAAATAAATTATTTTTAATGAAGGAAAAAATTGGCTGGCGGGCAGGATTCGAACCTGCGTCTTCTGGTTCGGTACACCAGACGCTCTGCCAACTAAGCAATACACAACAGATGTCGCTACGTCACCTTTAAGACGTAAATTAGAATGTAAAGGAAGATTTCGACTGGCGAGCGGGGCTCGCGGTAGCTTAGTTGGCAGAGCGTCTGGTGTACCGAACCAGAAGACGCAGGTTCGAATCCTGCCCGCCAGCCAATTTTTTCCTTCATTAAAAATAATTTGTAATCTTAGCATGGAAAATGCTTAAAAAAATACAAAAAGATAATAAAAATAAATTCTAAAATAAAACTAAGTATTTAAGTTACTCCTTATAACATGGCTATCCGCGAGTAAAAGTCCCGTTAAAATCGGTTCAGCCGTTTCAGAGATTAGTCGGAACAAACAGACACACAGTTTTTTTATGTAAGTACCGTATATACTTTCATAAGCTTTTAGTGAAAAGCTGTCAATCTGAAATTACAAACAGACACTTCAATTTTATTTATTTACATACATTTGAAATGCTTATCGACCGTAATCCGAGAAATTCTGAAAACATTAAAGTCTCTAACTTTAATGTTTTCAGAATTTCTGAGGTATTGTCTGGGTAATATTAATCTGTAGGTATGGAATAGACTTTTGAAGTTATTTATTTTACTTACTAGAAAACGAATTAACTCCCACCTCAACCATCACGTCTTTATTCGCCAAAGGGTTAGGCCCTAGGCAGTGTACTAATGTAGGTCATCATAGTTCGCCTATTGCCATCAACAGTACAAAAATCCAGACTCTGAGCTGCTTTTTATAAGGTAAAGATTATCAAACATTAAGTCTGTATTACCTGAAGGGTTTTATTTCTATTTATGTTAGGAGACGCCTACATGCACAGGCGATCAGTCCTCTTGTTGGGATTATTTCGCCCAGTTCCCCATTTTGGAGGATCCAATGTCCAATCCAAATTCATGGGTTACTGGCGTTCGGTGCATCGCGAATCTTCCGGTTCCTTTGCAGAAGAGCAGCTTGTAGAAATCTGATTTCTGCAAGCTACTCTTTATTTACGTCGTCGTTTATTTACTTTATCGATTCGTGTCCAAATGGCAATAAGCTCAGCTGGTACAGGGAATTTAAACATATCGACTAACTGTGGATGTAAGTACAGCTCTACCTACCTTTTCAGGGAATACATGCGATGGTGTGCTATACCTTTAACTGAAGGCTTCGCCGCGAAATACCTGAATGATTTATCATCGTTACAGGGATCGTACAGACATCGTTACAGGTATTATGGGACTTCGGCGTTCTATATTAGTTCGTACGCTGAACGAATCAGGTCAAACCGTCTGGGTCATATAGTTTAAATATACCTCACTGCTCATCCACTTCCAATATGAACTCAATGATAAAGGTGATAGAATTGCAAGTTCATTGTCGGAATATCGGAAAAGGTTTGAGCTGTAAATGGACAGAAAAGTTAAGACTGAGATTCAAAACACATCGAGTAGTTTTTCACGACTCGGAAGAAATACTACGATGTAGGCTTTGATTGTGAATTATGGTTTTCTTAATGTTTTTTCAGGAATAGCTACTTTAAATAATACTAGCTTTCCGCGAGCGGCTTCACTCACGTGGTCTGGTTCATCATCATCATCATAACCCCATATGCTGTCCCACTGCTGAGCACGGGTCTCCTCTCAGTATGTGATGGATTAGGCTATAGTCCACCACGCTAGCCTAATGCGGGTTGGCAGACTTCACATGCAATCGAGAAAACCTCTCAGGCATGCAGGTTTCCTCACGATGTTTTCCTTCACCGTTAAAGCAAGTGATACATTACGCACATAATTTCGATAAGTGGTCTTTCGTGATCTGGTTATTTCTTGTAGATTACCTATGTCACCCAAGGATAGTGTAGCTTCGCAATGGTGAAAGAATTTTTCAAATCAGTCCAGTAGTTTCGGAGCCTATTCAATTCAAACAAACAATCAAATATTTCCTCTTTATAATGTTAGTATGCTATGTAAATGAGAGATAGTAGGGAGTGTATATTCTATTCAACTGAAAAACAATGCGTTAAATTGTTTTGTATGTATTTTGTTACATTGTTTGTTACAGTTTATATTATTTCGATAGTTTACAACCTCGGGAAAAAGATTATAATCTGACGGTTTTTTTCTATTTTACAAGACTTACATAAGGTGTAACCGCTTCTAAAGATACATAATGCGTTATTATATTTGATTATGGCATCCTTTTATGCTTGCTTGGCTGCCTCGTTGGTCTAGTGGTCCCAAGCGCGACTGCTACGCTAGAGGTCATGGGTTCGAAATCCGGTCGAGCAAAATGTTGTTGTGTTTCTGTGAAATTCCCAGTAGCAGCTCGTAGTCAGAATTTGTGTCCGGTTGATGGCAATAGGCTCGCCCCCTATTACATGGGACCTAAACATACCGGCGAACTATGATTGTACATCAGTACACCTCTGCCTAACCCTTCGGGGAATACAGGCGTAATGTGTTTATAAAGTCCAACAAATAAATAAATATCCTGGGACATTTTTACACAGCACCATCTAGTCCCAAACTAAGCAGAGCTTGTACTATGGGTACTAGACAATGGATAATTATAATACTTATATACTTTTTTTTTGTAAATACATACTTATAATACATAGGAAACACCCAGACATACGCAAACATTTATATTCAACACATAAATATTCATGTCCTGTGGGAATCGAACCCACGACTTCGTGATCAGCAGTCCGGTTCTCGAACCACTAGACCACAGACGTCGTCAAACACAGTGGTGAAAATATATGTAAAAGTACATTGGACTAAGTATTTGTTCTTTTTTCCTCAATGACTAGATACTTGCAAAGCTCCCCCGTGTCCCTAGCTAGGTTATTGATCTATCTAGTGGGGGGGAGTTCCCGTTTACATTCTTTTATCAGCATTTTTTCCTTCCTTAGGGAATATTCCTAGTAATGCCAAGTACAACTATGCAAAATATTCCTCATATTTATACCATGTATTCACTGAAGGGTCTGGCAGAGATGTACAGACTACAGATTGCTGGTATGCTTAGATCCCATGTAATAGGGGTAAGCCTTATAAACCGGGCACAAACATCGAGCTACTATTGAGAATCCCATAGAAAAACCCAATAACACTTTAGTCAAGGAATTGAACCCAGATCCTCGGATGTAGCCGCCGCGTTTAAGACCAGACTAGTTATCTATACTTCTATACTAATAATATTTTTTTTTTATAGCCCACTTTGTCCCACGGCTGGGCAAAGGCCTCCCTTCCCTCCTTCCAAGCCGCTCTGTCTGTTGACTTGAGAATCCAATCTCTCTCGTGGGAGTCAAGTTCGTCACACCATCTCCGTCTGGGCCGACCACGCTGTCGCTTTATTCCGTGTGGGATCCAATTTGTGGCAACTTTTACCCACAGTTCGTCTGGCATGCGACATACGTGCCCCGCCCAATCCCATTTGAGCTGTCTGGCTTTGCACGTGACGTCGACGATTTGAGTTTTGGAACACAGCATTGTATTCCTTATGTGATCTGTAAGTTTTACGCCCAGAATGCTGCGTTCCATCGCTCGTTGGCAAGTGCGGACCTTTGAATGACTGTCAAAGACCAAGTTTGTGCATCGTATGTCAGGATAGGGAGAATGCACATGTCCATGAGCTTACGTTTTAGGCTAAGGGGTAGTTTGCCTTTCATTAGGTCCTTCATGGCCCAATAGCTCCTCCAGGCGTCTTCGGTGCGTTTAGCAACTTCCTTGTCTTGTCTTATTATGATTTCATTTCATTTACATTATGATTTCTAACTAAATTGGGGGCGGTGCCAAACTACTAATTTAATTTAAATATGACTTTCGTTGATTGTCTGTTTAGCACCGCCTCCAAATTAGTTAGAAATCATAATGTAAATATGTACCTGTTATTTGTTGCTTTTTAGTTCCCTGGTGTTTTTTGGAGGTGGTTTGTTTTTTGTTTAAAAATAATTAATTTTAAAAGTTTTAGTGGAATATATATGTATTTTGTTTTGTACCCACTATAGTATATGGGGAGGCTAACATAACGCACTGCCCGGGACAGACAGCAAAGTTTCGGAGTAAACCATAAAATCATCTATGTATAAATTTTTTAAAGTTTTGGTAGTTGTTTTTTGTTTTAAATCATCTGTTTCGTTAATCTAAAGACCGTAAACGCATGTCCTGGGTTCTATTCCCAGGTAGAGGTTCCCATCGGGGAATATAGGCGTAATTATATTTACTTTATGAAGGTAGCCTGCGGCTAGACAGCGCGGCCTTCCAGTTTTTCCTAGAAGCCTTTAATAAGATAGGTTTAACCGGTAATTACGGTAACTTTTAAAAAGGTTACGAGGCCGTAGCGATTTGCTACGACATCGCTACGATAGCTACGCCGTAGCGAGCGTAGTATCTCGTAGCAGAATAGCGATGCTGAAGTAAATAATTATTTTGGAATATCAATCACGTTTTGAAGATCAGGTCATTTGATTCCCAGGTCGAGCATTTTTCTATAATATTTTCAGTAGCAGTTCGGAGATTTGTACCTGGTTGATGGCATTATGCAGACCAGGAACAAAATAAAAATATACTTGTTAGAACGTATATTTTGTATGTGGAGTCAAGAGTTGCGTGCCAAAAGATAAATTCAATAAATATATATAATAGCTTCCTGCCAGCGGCTTCGCCCGCGTGGTCTTATAATTTTTTCCCCCGTTTTTGCAACATTTTTCATTATTACTCCGCTCCTATTAGTCGTAGCGTGATGATATATAACCTATAGCCTTCCCCGATAAATGGGCTATCTAACATGGAAAGAATTTTTCAAATCGGTCCAGTACTTTTTGAGTTTATTCGTTACATACAAAATATACAAATCTTTCCTCTTTATAATATATAGATAGATATATATAAGTAAGTAAGAAATACCTTAATGATTTATGTACCTATAACGTTTATGTCACCACAAAATGTAAAACTAGATGTAAAAATATATTAATATGACTATCTTACATTACATGATTGCAAAAGAATTTGTCAACTCATAAATATTTGGCAATTTTGTAAAATATTATATTAAATAAATATTATTGATAAAACATTTTCACTTATCTCGCTGAGAAAACGACAACACAATACGACACACACATCTGCTAAAGTAGATTTCTTAAAATATAACATTGAAAAAAAAAAATGAAAGAGTCAAGTGTGTCTTTCTTCCACGATAAGTGTTCCGTACAATAATCATTCGACATTAATCATTAAAATTTAATTTATAATTGCATTTTTTTTAAATTTTATAATCGATATTTTCACGCTGATCTTTCTTCGTACAGATTTCTTCTTGTTATGATTCATAATTCTAGTAGTGGTTACCCTTTTTAAGAACGTCCGTAATTCGATTGGGGTACGTTTTGCTCTTCCAACTCTTGTCCGTACATCTATCTGCCTTGTTACTTCGCATCTTCTTTCACTCCACAACAGGAATAAAACAATGAAAATGTATACCCTTACTTAATTACCTACTTAAGTAACATCGAGTGGAAATGGAAATGTGGAAATAAGTGGAAATGCCTCATTAGTCTAGTGGACGGAAGTGCGACTGCTTCATTACAGATCCTGGGTTCAATTCCCAGGTCGAGCAAAACGTTATTGAGTTTTTTATATGAAATTCTCAGTAGCAGCTTGGAGCTACGATTTGTGCTCGGATAATAAGGAAGGAGGTCCCCCTTACGTTGTATCTAAATACATAAGTAACTAACTCAGCAGTCAGTATAAGTAACTGAAGGTTGCCTGGAAGAAGTCACAGTTAGCGTATGTTTTAAAAATCGTCTCTTTCTTTCGTATTTGTGTTTTTAATTGTGTACAATAAAGTATACAAGTATATAAATAAATAATAACTGTCTATACCTTTGGAGAATATAGGCGTTATCGTACCTATATTATACTGATTTCTGACACTTACGCGAATACTAGACATTGAAATAAAACTACTTTTTACGGATTTTAACGCGTTATATTGATATTATTTTAATCCAGTACCTATATTCTTAAAGGTTCCGTCTTACAAATTCTAGTTCGGAACCCTAAAAATATCTTTTCGAAGTTGCGTAAAATCCATTACAGTGCGACTGCATTCACTTAAACTCGCACCGTCTGGAGGTCACTCAAGCACATTAAATTTATGATAAATACGTAATGGAATTTGGATAAAAGATTTGACTTTGACTTTGAAAAGGGTTTGTTTTAAGAACTGTGTTTGAAATGTGCAAATGTGTTTGTTGTATCTAAACTGTTTTTTAATCATTCTGTGTATTGGCAAAGGCAAGACACGCAAGTATTGTTGATTGAGATCTATGCTAATTTCAATGTCACATAAAAAATATTATACTTAGGGCCTGTTTATGTCTGGAGAGCTGCTATCCGCAAAATTAATAAAAAAAAAATGGGTCATTTTACACAGCACCATCTAGTGCCAAACTAAGCAGAGCTTGTACTATGGGTACTAGACAATGGATATAATGTAATGATATGCCTATCCTTTTGGTGTATGATAGCTAAACAGATGCATTGTGGAAGTAGTTAAAGGAGGTCCAACAACAGCCTCAGCAACTCGGCATTTGTACCGGAGGTACATGACAGCTGTCAAGTTGATAGTTTTTACAATGAAATCACTATGAAACTAAAAATAATCTGCCGTAATTGGCCATAGGTATATGGCGTGCGTTTGACATTCCGAAACTGTCACTGACAGTTTTTACTATGGAATCATTACGAAACAGAAAATAATGTGCCAAACTGTGCGTGATTTTTAACAAATTAAAAGTTTTTTTTTCTCATCAGTTTAACCAGCGTAATACAGAGTATTTTTTCGAATATGTGTACCTTCGGTACATCATTTGGGCCGATTTCGATGATCTCCTTTAAAAAGTAGGCCTAACTGCTGTTTGTGCTGTAAGATAAGCAATGCGCTGGCAATCATTCAATACTTGGCGTGGTTCTATCAATAGTACCTGCTAAATAAAGGTTCAAAAAACTTAATTTATAAAACTGCCTCATCGGTAGCAAAAGCGGCTGCTGATCACGAGGTCTTGCGTTCGATCCTCAGGTTGAGCAGAGAACACTTTTATTTGCATTAGAAAAACATGATAACCCTTTGCTCAACCTAAAAATTGAACTCAGGATCACGAGTGTAGCCGTCGGATATAAATATCGATAACCTTAAAAAAATTAAACTTGTACACGAAATAAGGGTGTTTCGTAATGATATTTGAAACTTATTATAGATATAATAAGGCTGAGGATTTTGTTTGTTTGAACGCGCCAAACTCTACGCTTTGAAACTGACAATATACGATTTGAAAAAATCGTTTAGGTACATTTAAAAGCCCATTTCTTGAGGAAGGTTGGCTACACAACAACATTACGCTACAACTATTAGGAGCTGAGCAAAAAGAAAAAAGGATGCGAGTGAAACCGAGGGGTTCGGCTAGTTATGCATCTATACTAGCCGATCCCCACGACTTCGTTCCCGTAGAAGTTGAATTTTTAATTGATACTCTGCTCCTATTAGTCGTAGCATGATGATATATATATAGAGCCTATAGCCGATAAACGGGCTATCAAACACTGAAAGAATTTTTCAAATCGGACCAGTGGTTCTTGAGATTAACGCGTTCAACCAACCAAACAACTCTTCAGCTTTATAATATTAGAAAAGATTTAGTATAGATAAAATGATAGAGCCCTGCCATAGTGTGCGCATCACGGATAAACTACCAGATATATTGGTAATTAATTCTTCTAAGTTTAATTTCTTAGACACATTAGCTCTATCTGAAAAAACATTGTGATATCTTCTTGAAAGTATTTTTTGTTTACCGTTGCAGTCCCACTGCTGGGAAAACCTCTTCAGGTCAGAAAACCAGGTCTTTCCATATACTCTTATCCCGTGCCGCCTCGAACCAGTCCTCGTGGTGAGCGTCTAGATCGTCCCGCCACCTCTTTCTGGGCCGGTTTCGGCGGCGCATGAATATATTAAAGTTTTTTTCCTCTGCACATAAAATGCATTGTTAATATAATAGCCACGAAGCCACGGGTATCAGCTAGTATTGAAATAAAACATGCAAGTGATTTACATACTGAAAGGTAGATCGCGCCAATTTGTTTCAACTCCGATCCATAATGTGATCTCTGCTGTCCCCCAGAGGTAACATCGTGTCGCAATGTTCCCTCGTAATGTCCTCCGAGGACAAAATGCATCTCGTCCTGAAGAAAATGCACTTCTTATGATACTCATTTGACAAAATCTACGTCGGCATTAATATCAGTCCCGTGGTGTTAAATTTCGATTTTTCTAGTTACACATCCTCAATCTAAAATGCATTTTATCAGACGTAAAATAAGTCATAAAATCAAACGGTCATTCTCCTAAGCTTTGTACCAGCTAATATGAACCGTGGAAAGCAAACAGTACACTCTGAAAATCTTCCAAGAAAAACGAAAATGACCCTTATAAGGAAAAGCATAAGAACGATTATTATGTAACACAATTATACCGTAATCGAATTCGGACGTTTGTGTACACCGCACACATATACATCGCACTTTAGTAACCTTTCTTATTCATGATTAAAAGTAGCCCTTAAAACTAGAGTAATTAAGTTGAAAATCGATTATGATTAATATAAATTGTACAACCTATTGACTCGCGGGACGGCGTGCATTCGTTTTTCCGACAGGTAGGCCTATCAAATGGAATTCAAACTTTCCACCTGAAAATAGAGTTCAATTTTGAGTGGGGTTGATTGTGTAGAATACTGTGTTTTGTATGTGAAGTAGTGGCCACGGCCGAGGGCTGAAAGGGGTGGCGGGCGCGCGGGCGGGGTAGGGGCAGCTAAAGCCTTTCCAGGTCTACTACGTTAGTACCGCCGCGTCTGTCGTAACATACGCACGGATGGCGCGCACGAACACGCGCGTGCGCTTTACGATTTTTTTAAAACGTAATACTATCATCCCTCCTCCTCTAACTCCTTCTACGATACTCTTTATTGGTTTTTAAACTTTATTATTTGTTTGTGAGTGAGTGTTGTGGCTGAATTCTTTGGAGATTGCACAGAAATCAACGGCTGAATTTAATAGATGCTATGCGATCGTACGATTCGTATACGGCGAATGTATGACCTACTTATGTACGTATGGAAAACAGATGGCAATATTTAAAAAGAATAGAAGGCTGAATGGTACGCGGGTCGTGTACACTCGAAATTAAAAAATAGAACTGTCTAGTGAAAGCGCGGGAAACCACACGGCGGGTAAAAATGGCGGGAACAGTATTGTGAGGCACCGAACATGCGTACGGTAGAATGCTCTCTATTAAAATTTCAAGTAGAATTTAAAATGGAAATTGTACTGTAATCCTTAGAAGCTTGCGTTGAAGGGAAATTGGGAATTAAAATATTAAACAGGAACTTGTTAATGTTAAGTTTATGATGAAGATGAGGTATTTTGCGCCAAGAACGTATACAATACAGGCGGTTGTTTTAATCATTAATCGTCTTGAAGCATTTCTCATTCGAGGCACGATTTAATATCCGAAGTAGTCCTTGATAAAAAATGTACTCAACCAACTCCAACGTATAACACATCCCGGTGTTATAACTGTAACTTCCATATATAATATACTAACATAAATACGCCTATAACATATTATATGTTAAGCAGTGTACTAATGTACATCTACAGTTTGTTAGTTTATGTAAGATCCTAAATTTTAGGCGAGGTTTTAGCCAAAAACTGGGCACAAATCTAAGTTCCTAGTTGCTATTGAGAATTTCGTAATGAAAAACCTAATAATACCTCCCCCGAGAATCGAACCCTGGGCCGATGTGACACATTATGTATTTTGATTAGTATAAATCAGATTTTCAAGTACCTATCGGATTAATACAAGTTTAATTTGCTTGGTTTTATGATCGCAAACGCCATTACTGAAGGTGAGTTTCTGGGTTCGATTCCCAGGCAATAACGGCTTGCTTGATTTAGTAGCTAGCAGTTTGTTAATGGCAATAGGCTTGTCCCCTATTTTAGTGGTCGTAAACATACCGGCGGACTGTGGGTGTACGTGAGCACGGTTCTATCTAGTCTGGTAAGGAATAGATGCGTGATCATATTCTATTCAAATGGTAGGTTTTATGCATTGTCACTAATAATACCAGTCCGGAGCTGAAAGTCAATATTCTCTCAATCTTATTGGATTTTAAAGTTATGTAATCAGAATATATGTAGTGTTTACAAAATGGTCATAAAATATTATGAAGTAGTGTCTGTGGCACGTAATAAAAGGCTTTCATATAAATTCCTCCCGTGAAACCCGCGATAAAAAGTAATCCAGGATATAAGATATCTCTACTCCAAATTTCAGTCAAATCTGTCCAGCCGTTGCAGCGTGAAGTAACAAACATCCAAACAAACATGCACATTTATATATAACTAGCTTTTGCACGCGACTTCGTTCGTTCCATACGAACGTGAATCTACTATTACAACCCTGCGCAGATCAAAACTTCAAAACACTTGAACAAATGTTATTAATTTTCGTCTCAAATGCCTAATTAAAAAAAGTTTCATTGTTTTTATTATGACGGACTCTTATACGAACTTTCATCCCTTTTTCAACCCTTCAAGTCTTTTTTCGTGACAATGGTCATCATCTCCATGGTCCAGTCTAATTTTGTACCAAAGAATGTCATCAAAAGCCCATAAACTCAACCCAAATTTGTACCGGAGGAACATGACAGCTGTCAAGTTGACAGTTGTTACCATTAAATCACTATGAAACTGATAATAATGTGTATTTTCTCAGTATTTTCTCAAAATAAAGGTTATTTTTCTCATCCATCTGTCAACGTTAAAAAAAGTACAACTAGAGTTTTAACCAGCGTAATACAGGGTATTTTTTCCAATAAGTGTACCTTCGGTACACCATTTGGGCGGTTTCAATGAACTCCTTTTATCAAAATCGGTGAAAGGCTAACAGACAGACAGATTTCCTTTCGCATTTATAATATAAGTAGGGATTTTGTGTAAGAATATTGAACCAGACTTTATGATATGTAAATGTATTCTTTATAACATGCACGCCAAACTATTGACGTAAGCTTTCTTTGACCTCCAACAGAGGTCACTGTATACACTGCACTTTTATATATTTGCGCTGATTGTATACTTAGGTACATTACATATTCAACGAAGGATTCGGCAGTGGTGTACTATTGTACACCCTCAGTTTGTCAGTACGTTTATTAAGTCTCATGTAATAGGGGGCGAGCCTATTGCCATTAATTGGACAAAATTAATAGCAAGAGGTATTTCGGGTCAGCAACGCGCGAGTGATACCCCTGGCGTTGCAAGCGTCCATAAGCTATGGTAACCGCTTACCATCAGGCGGGCCGTATGCTTGTTTGCCACCTTAGTGGTATAAAAAAAAACCCAATTTCGAATAACTATTGATCATTTCGTAAAAAAAAACAAAATTAACATTGTCTGACCTGGAACTCAAAGCAGAGATCTTAGCCGTACGTTGTAACCAAGAAAGAGTTATTTACAATATAGTATTATAATGATCAAGTAAAACTATCTTTATCGCTAATAAAATGGTCTTCATACAAAATAAACTGTGATAAAACCTACTCACATAAGTGCCTAATCCTCCACTTTACGCAGGTACACCTCTATGTTAGTAAAACTAGAGATGATCCTCGAATACACATAAAAAAGGCAAAACATAAATATTATTTTTACTACGACATTTTACGAGGTAATGTATCGAGTGTACACTAAATGTCGTAGACTCGTAGCAAAGGTCTACGAAAGTTCGTAGCGGGCTACGAAAGTTCGTAGGTACAGTTCGCGCCAAACTTATTGTCCGGGTTGAAGTTGGCGTTAGCTAACTTTAACCCGGCCGTAAAAATCGGAGAAAGAAAAATATTGGATAAGAATAATTTATAACGACAGATTACGACTTGAGCTTTCGTTTTTATTTATTACAATCTAATATTTTTCAAGCCGGACAATAAGTTTGGCGCAAACTGTAGGTAGGCAAGTTCGTAGGTAATTTTGTTCATTCATTATTTACAAATTTTGTGTTGACTACATTTATTATTAATGTGTAATAATTTAGTGGTTTATTAGCTTAGGGTTCCCAGGTCGTGCAAAGTGTGTGCATTGGGTTTTTTCTGAGTTAAAATTTGTGCCTTTTTTAAGCTATTCTTCTTCTTACGAGTATCCGGGTGCCTCTTCAATTAGGGTTGCCATTTAACTCAAATATTTGTCTGTCTTTATCAATTCGCGAATGTTTTTAAGCGGGATTTTTTTCTTCGGCCAACGGTAATAGGGTTGTTCCCTATTACATGGGACTTAAATATACCGGCTAATTGTGGGTGTACCTTAGTACACCCCTGCCTAACCCTTCGGAGAATACAGGCGTGGTGTTATTTCGTATTTTCAAATATTGATTGATATACAATTTTTATTGTCATGCTCATATTCTTTGAAACGTGGGTAGACTTAAAATAACTAGTTCGACAATATTTGTGTGTAGGTTTTAAAATAATTAAGTTCAACGTTTGTAAAAGATTTTTTGCTATTTTAATAACTGATTAGTGTTGACTTAACCTTTTTGTCTAATCGAGGACTTTTTGGATTGTTAGATAAAATTTATATGATTGTATTTTTTATCAACCGGGTCCGTCAGCTTAATGTGTTCTGGAGGAACTGATGCGATATGAATGGTATAATTCTTGATATGAATGGTCACCCATCAACAAACTGACCGTAGCAAGCCATACAAATGCTACTGTGTCAGTAGATTTTTAAATAGATAAGACCGGCTTCCTTATCTATTTAAAAAAGAACCATTGACTTGTATCTCTTATGAACTACTTACAAAAACATCATTTAATTTCTTTAGCAAGACAGCTCAAACCACTACTGACGGGATTGGGCTGAAATTTGGCACACAGATAGATTTTATGACGTAGGCATCCACTAAGAAAGGATTTTGGGGAATTCCCATTGGGGAATTTGGTATAACGAACGCGGATAACACCGCGGGACATAACTAAAGAATCGATATTTTTCATGATACTTCAACGTGTATAATCCTTAACGCCTGATCTTCGTTCAGGTAAAATTTTCTCCCCCAAAATGCATGAATATCTTACCCGAAGCCACCCGGGGGAGTCGTGGAGCCACCGCCGGTGCCCCCACGCATTGATTACGTAAAAATGGTAGCCCAGTTCCGATTGCACGATCGAGATGTGTATTCATGATTTTGGTTAGCAACGTACGAATTTCTTTTGAAGTTATATTTTTTAAATCGTTCTGCGATTGTCGATTTTTATGTTATCAAGGTGAATTTTGCTGAAAGAGAAGCTAAATATCTTAGTCACGTCTTGCTATTTGTGGCTGAGTCCAGATAAAAACCAGAGCCAGACGTGGTCTGGAGGCCTTTTTGGTCAAACCATGAGTAATATGCATTAAAACTAGAATAGTTAATTAGAATTGTGTACTACTGTGCAGGTCTCATGGCAGTCACTCCTTATCTTCTGTTTTGGATTTAAATAAGTCCCACAGTAAAAATACTAAAGTTGATGATGATAAAAATTATAATTATAAAATCTTATTATCATATATTTAAAAATTATTATAAATATGTAAACAAAATAAAAGTGAATGATGGTGAAAACAAAGACCAAGGTTCATTATTTATAACTATCAAGTGTTGGGCAAAATAAGCCGAGTATTATATGGCCTCATTTATTACATTTTCTCATGATAAGTATTTACTTTCGGCTCAGAATTATTTTCTCTGCAGTATATTCATACAAATTTGTTTACAACTTTTATCTTGCCCTAAACACCCTACAAGGAACTTCTAAATAAACAACGTCTATTCGAAACTTGGGTACTCTCTGTCCCTACATCTCAGACGCCTGAGAAACCTATCCCTTTTTACGTCCCCTGTTAAAAGTATCGAGAGTTTTCCAATATGTAGTTTTGTTCGGGAACCAATCGAAATAAATCACTATATCACGATTGTCTCGGAGTCGCTCGTACCGAATAATCGAATCGTTTTGTAGAATCGCTTCGATGCAAGGGCATTGCGTAATCGATAGCAGACAGGCCGCGTTCTCTTTTCAAATCGTAAGTATGACTTTAATAAATGTTCCTTTTTTAAATAAAACGTTCGTCATTTTATCGTTTTTGACAGTGGAACAATATCGTGTGGGTAGTTTGAAGTAAACTATGTACTGTAATATTCTGAAGGGTAGATGGTGGTAATAAATTATAAATAAAACGGTTAAAATAAAAAAGGTACTTATGATTCTAGTCACGAAAGGATAATCTAAAAATAAAAGCCGACATGGCAGTCAAATAAAACAAGATTATTGTTATTTAAATAAAGATCACATTCCAAAAACAAAAAATTCAAATTACAAATTTAAAATAAGTGCAAATTTTACAAAAGGAACCGTGCGAACAGTTGCTTACTCATGAGGAATGAGCGGTGTATTTATTACACAAATCGCCTGGCCCTACGGGAGGTTGCCTTTGCCTCCAACGGTCAGTGCGTGCCTTGACCGGAAGTCGGCCATATTTTATTTATAGCAACGTGTACCGTGTAGCCGTTGGCGGGAAAAATAGCAGTGAAGACCTTTTATGCTTATTGATTTTGAATATGAAGGTTGCTTTGTGTGCGAGTAAACAATTTATATAGGTATTATGTTAGCCGGTGCTGTGTGTTTCAGGCTAGGTTTTAAACGAGTTTGACGATGGCAATTAATTTTAAGATATCAGATCGTAATGTAATATCTTAAATTAATGTAATGATTAATTTAATTCAATTCAATTCAATTCAATTCTTTATTGCATTCCATAATGTATAAAGTTGTTGTTAGTTACAGTAAGTGTCAATTATGGACCCTGTCGGGCACAGCAAAGTTTTAGTAAAGTAGAAGAGAGGAGGAGCGTTTCTTTTTTTGAAATTAATTAAAATTAGATGGATGGTGTGTTAAATTTATACATTTACTTTTAATAATTTACTCAATTATTATTATTAAGTATTTATTATATTTTATAGTGTATTTATTATTATTATTTATAGTGTACATAGTTATAATTAATTTATTATTGATTACTGTTTTAATATCATAATTTATTTATTTATGATGAAATTATTATATATTTTATAGAATATATATTTTTATTATTATGAGTAGAGTTATTTATTTATTGTTAGGTTATCATTTATTATTGTTATTGCAATATTATTATTACTTTTTACTCTTTTTTATATATATTTTGTATAATGTGTAATGTGTGTTTTATTTTTGTGTATAATCTAGCTATATTTATGTTGTGTAGTTTTTTATTGTTATTATTTATAGTTATTATGTATTAGTTATTTAATTTTGAGTCTGTTGTATAGCATGCAGGAGTTAAAAGGATTTATCGTTTAGGTATTCATCGATCCCGTAATAGCATTTCTTTAGGAGGAACTGTTTTAGTTTGTGCGTGAATATCTTAATCTTTTTTTCAGTTCTAATTGTTTTTGGTAATTTATTATAAATTTTTATTGACATGACTAAAGGGCTAGTTGAGTGTATTTTTAAGTATGACTTCGGCAGATTTAATCGTGTTTTATGTCGTAGTGTGTATTTTGTTTGTATGTCTTCGCGTTTTGTGTAAAAGTCTTGGTGTTGGTGTGTAAATTTACATATTTCCAGAATGTATATGCAGGGTAAAGTTAATAAATTATATTTTATAAAATAAGGTTTGCAACTATCTGTTTGTTGTATATTTTCTAGGATACGGACTAGTTTTTTTTGAGCTGTAAAGAGTTTTGGTGCGTCTGTGCTATTACCCCACATGATTATGCCGTAGCTAAGCCATGCATAAGCGTATGCATAGTATGAAGTCAGGGCTGTTTGCAGATTTGTGGCTTTTTTTATCTCACAAAGAGCATAAGAGAACTTAGACATTTTAGATTTAGTTTTTTGTATGTGTGGTTTCCAATTAATATTGGTGTCTATTGTTAAGCCTAGTAAGGTGAATTCGTTAACTAATTCTATTTTGTGGTTATTAAAAGTATAGTTTACATTTAGAGGAGTCTTCTGGTAGGGATGGAAAGTAATTAATTTGGTTTTTGTGAAGTTAATTTCAAGGTTATGTTCGTTCATCCAGGTTATTGTTTTCGAAAGTATGGCGTTAAGAGTGTTGTTTAGGTTTATGTTATCCTGACATGAGGTAATAATGGAAACATCATCTGCAAACAATACACATGGTCCCTCTATGGTTTTTGGAAGATCATTTATATATATGAGGAATAGCAGGCATCCAATAACGCTCCCTTGTGGTATTGAGGCGTTAATCATTTTGTTTTCAGATCGGAAGTTTTGTAGTTCGTTTGTTTTGTTGTTAGTGAATTCTATTTCTACTTGTTGTATTCTGTTTTTTAAGTATGATTTGAACCACTCATGTGGTTTACCCCGTATTCCTATACCATAGAGTTTATTTAATAATATTTCATATTGCACTTTATCGTAGGCCTTAGTCATATCAAGCAATATGCCTATTGCGTATTTCTTATTATTAATTATATTAATAGCTTCCTGTATATATTTATATACCGCTAAGGTTGTTGATCGGTTTTTACGGAAACCATTTTGACATTCGTTAAATATTTTATATTTCTCGCAGAAGGCGTATACGCGATTACACATTGCTTTTTCAAAAATCTTCGATGCTGTAGGTAGTAGAGCTATTGGGCGGTAGTTATTAGGGTCTTTTTTACAATTTTTCTTATGGATAGGTTTCACTAATGCCTTTTTTAATTGATCGGGAAAAATACCTTCTTCGAAAGATTGGTTAATTAAATTACAGAATGGTAGAGTAAGTTGGTCTGCACATTGTCTAAGTAGGATCGGTGGGAATTCGTCTATGCCATGGCTGAGTTTGTTTTTTAGCCCCTTTATCAAATTATTTACTTCTCGAGGGTCTACAGGATTTAGGAACATTGTATTTTCGGTAGGAGAGAGCACTGAGGTTCTTTCTGGTTTACTGTGTGTTTGTTGAGAGCGACTCTCTCCGATGGATGCAAAGAAGTTGTTAAAAATGTTGGCAATTTGTTTGGGATCAGAGGTTAAATCATTGTTATCTGTTTTTAGTGTTATGTTAATTTTGTCTCTTTTTATTGTTTTATTTGTTCTTTCGTTTATTATTTTCCACATGGTTTTGACTTTGTTGCTAGATGTTTTTATTTTGTTGACATAGTGCAATTTTTTTGATGTTGTTACTAATTTTTTTAAGATTTTTTCATATGTTTTGTAGTATTGTGTTAATATTGGGTTTTTAGTTTTCAGTGTGAGTATTTTTAACAGTCTTTTATTTTTACAGGATGTTTTGATGCCCGTGGTCAACCAGTAATTCTTAAAGTTTGATTTTAATTTGATTTTACGTATTGGTATACATTCATTCATAATGTTTGTTAATGTGTCATTAAATGCTTTATAGTTATCATTTATATTTTGGCTTGTAGTTATAATATTACTCCAGTCTTGTGTCTCTAATTTAGTCTTAAACTTTAAAATGTTTGTATTAGTGAATAATCTCTTTGTAGTGTACCAAGTAGATTGATGTGTTGTGGGATGTGGTATAGAAAGGTGTATAATTGTTCCACTATGGTCTGAGAAACCTAATTCCTCCACTGCTGTATATATTTTATTTGTGTTTACATTTGTAAATATCAAGTCTAAGCATGTAGATGTGGTTTTTGTAATACGCGTAGGATTTTTTATGTGTTGTGTAAGTCTATATTCCAACATTAGATCTAGAAACTGGCTAGTTTTTATGTTATTCTCAAGGACGTTTATGTTAAAGTCACCGCCTATTATTATATTATATTTTGAATATTTATTGTTTATATGAGCTAAGATTCGTTTTAATTGACCTATGAATAAGTCTTCCTCTCTCCTATTCCAGTAAATAGTTATTAATAATATATTTTCTTTGGGTAATTCAATTGCACATAATTCTAATATATATTCTATGGACATTTCTGTGAAGTCGTTTCTCTCTATGTAATCGATATGTTCTTGTAGGAGGATGCAGACGCCGCCACCTCCCCGTGTGCTGCGGCAGTATGAAGCTACAATTTTATATCCGCTAAACTGTATCAGGGTTATTTTTTCTTTTGATAGCCATGATTCTGAGAGACATATGGCATTATAGATTGGTGTGTGTTCAATATAGGCTTCCAGTATATCTTGTTTGTTGTAGATACTCTGGATATTTTGGAATAGAATTTTAAATTGTTGGTCTGTGTTTTCGAAAGGAATAATTATTCGTGTCTTCTTGACGCTGTGTTTGAGAAACTTGGCTGGCATTGTGGTCTGTATTCAGACAGCTATTTTCCATATTAGGTTGGTAGTTTTGTTGTACGTTAGTTTCATTCTTTGAATTAATTAATTTTCCTTCTACATATAATTGGTTATTTCGAATTACTGCAAATAAGCCTTTTTTTCTTGCCTTTATCATTTCTTCTCGCATTTGTTGTCTTTCCTTGCGTGCATTTTCATCAAGAAATTCGGATATAGACAGTCTTGTTCCTTGAAAGTAATGACTATTATTTATGATGTACTTGGTCATCCTTTTGCTTATTAGTTCGATTACCAGTGGTCGGGTACTAGTATTATTTTTGCCTAATCTGTATATGTTTTCTATGTAACCCGTCATGTCCAAATCCAAAAAATCACGAAATATATCATGTACTCTGTTGTATAAGTTATTTTCAGGCTCTTTGAAATACTCAAGGAATCCGTAGAGAACTATCTTTTTAGAGTTGCTTTCTGTGCATTTAATTAAAGGGGATTTGGAAGTAGATTTGAGTTCTGATATTTCTCGTTTTAGTTTTTCATTTTCTTTTATCAGGTTTTCTATTTTTGTGTTCATTTTATCTATGTCTTGTTTTCTTTGATCATTTTGTTCTGATAAGTAATTAGTTTTTTGTTCAAAACCTTCTGCAAGTTTAAAAATTGCTTTATTAATTTCTATTTGTATTGTATTTTGGAGTTCAGTTATGATAGAGTTGTTATTTTCTCTCAGACGTGCCATGATAATTTCGCTTAAATTTTGTAGTGATAGTTCAGTAAGTTGTTTGTTGGTATTTGTGGGGTTTTTTTCTTCTGTGCAAAATGTATCACCCAATAGACTCAGATCTTCAAATGTCGTGTCATTGTTGGAGTATGTTTTTCTTTTTCTTAACGTGACGTTATTTACTTGACAGGGTGTAATTACTCGCTGGCTTAGGAATGAGGTCTGCGGGCGTATGGGGGTATCCGTGTTTCCTGATTTAGGCATTTTACAGCGGCAGCCTTGACATTTCCATGACTTTTTATGGTCTAAGGTCATTGTTGTATTAAAGTGGGCTATAGAGACATTCGCACACACTAAGTCGTATTTATTATTGCAAAATGTACATGTCAGATGTTCCTTGCTTGGTAGATCTTGTGTACATCCTGCACATATAGACGTCATTTCAGTAGATTTTAGTACTGGTGCTGTCCTCTATTGGGCAATAGCATAACTATTTGTACCGATCAATGGTTCTATAGCTATTTTCGGTACTGGACGATAGATGGCGCTGTAGTAAAGTTTCAATCAGGATGAATTGCGTTTTTTGGTTTGTTTTTGTGTAATTATTTACTATCGTACCTTGATTAGTGTTATTAGTCCATAAAAAATCTTCTGCTGGCTATGAAAGCTCTGCCCGAAGTCGCAATGAGGCATACAATTATATGTAGTTTGAATTGTGTTCGTTAAACCTTCTGGCACTATATTTGAATTTTCTTCGTAAATTTTGTTTAATTCTTGCGTACTTTAACAATACTCGCTGAGGGTTTCCGTTTCTTATAACTGTATTCACTTTTATTGTTAAACTGTCTCTAAAACTATTTTTAAAGCAATTAAATATACGGAGCTGATGTTTGTTTACGCACAGTAGCGCGTAAACAAACGACTTTACAAACACTAACGACTGAAATTTAGCTCTAAACACCTCAAAATATAATAAGGTATTAGTGAAAATGAGATTTGAATTTAAATATATAAGAAAATCGTAGTAAAGTTCACCCTAATAAATAATTCATAAATTAATTAAATTCGACTTTCAAATTCATAAAAATAACTTACACGTCTATGTTGACATTAAGCACTTAAGCTAACCCTACGTCTGCCACGGTCAAGTCCAAATAACAGTCAAGTCATTAATACAAAATTCAACTTTGAAATAATTTGTTGAACAAAACTTTGCTATTCCAGCCAACTTAGCACTTTAGTTTACTAAGATCTATCAATTTGAGGTGAAAACCAAATTATAATTTTCTGCGAAATCCAGCTAAATTAAAAGTTTTGGCTTAACACTTCAGGGTTGTCAGTAAATTGCGTAATTATATGCGTGATTGTGCGAAGATATTTTGAATAAACAAAATAGTAAAAGATAATACTATTATAATATTCTTTGATTATTTTTGATTATAATATAAAAGCACGGTATTGTTGACATGAATGTTTTTTAACGTTTTTGTAGAATAGAATTTTTTTACCATATAAATAGTCTCTTTATAATTACATAATATATAAAATGTAAAAGCATATTTCGGAAGTTCCCTCTAATTATTTGGAGAGTGACAACCCTATTCCCAAGTCCGTTATGCCTTTAGTCGGACTAATTGCTAAAGTTAAGCTTGATGCTCAAAAGAAATCATCTGACTCCCAGGCTATGTCTTGAACGTTTTTATGACAAGTACCCACTTTGGAGGGCCGTAACGAGTTTATTATTTTCTTTATTAATCCTTTTTATAATTGCAAGGCAAGCTGGTTTTTTACTGGAATATAGAAGAAAGTTTAATAAAAGATTTTTTCCTAAATAGGCCAATTAGATGTCACTATGGACGCTATCCTTAGAAAAAACACTAATAAAATTTGACACATGTCAAATTTGACGTTTCGACAGTGTTGGGTCACAAGTGTCATGCGTGAAGTTTAGGTAAATAGGCAGTAGAAATCTTGTTAGATTTTATTAATTCTTAAAACAACTCTCACAAGACATTTTTTTGACAGATTAAATTAATTCATTTAAACCGACTTTGCTTGCCAAACATTAATTGAATTATATTGCTTAGAACAAAATTAGGGCTTAACGTCAATTTTAACGAAAACTATTCCAAAGACAAACTATTTTTTTTGTTATTTGTTACATAAATCGGCTATATTATAATAAAAATGTCCTTAATCATAATAAATTCAAAGTTATTATTAAACTACTAAACATAAATAAATTAGCTAAGTTTTTACAGCTACTAAATCACACCTTATTACTAAAAAATTAAAAACAAGACATAATTAAAAGAACAATCTCTAAGACGAGCAAAACATAAAAATATCTCCAAGAATTACAATTAAAATAAATTATCACAGCCCAAAGCGAAACAAAAGGGAACGGTTCGAAGAAAAAAAAAATATATATCTTGGTCCATTTAATGAAATTTCAACGAAAATAGAAGAAGTTTTAGAAGTAGGTACAAAAGTAATATGCGTTAGGATTTCGAACAAAAAGTTAAATAGCGTATTAGGAATTCAATTTGTTTAATGCCCTCTTAACTTTAGGCCGCTTACACACAGCCCAGGAATTTTAACTTTTTATAATCTCGCTTTAAGAATTATGAGCCCTGCTTGAATGGTTTATATATGGATGAGCTTATTATGAATCTATGTTGCTGTTTATTTGAAATGTATGGGAGGGATTTTGATGGTATATCTAATGGAAAAAATATGTTGTTAATATTCTTTTAATATTATTTCATTTATTTTTATTTAAATCTCATGTTTCCTTCTTTCCAGATTTAAATAAATACAAATATTTATTACCAATTATACAATAAAACAGCATTAGTTCCGTGCAAAATTAAAAGTCAATTATGTACCTATGAGTTAAGTGGTCGGCGA
This sequence comes from Acronicta psi, assembly GCA_946251955.1. Taxonomy (NCBI): domain Eukaryota; kingdom Metazoa; phylum Arthropoda; class Insecta; order Lepidoptera; family Noctuidae; genus Acronicta; species Acronicta psi. The sequence goes on along the minus strand of OX276493.1, from coordinate 5,412,662 downwards.
ATATAAAATCGATACATATCATTAAAATTAAGTAGAAAATATTAAAAAAACATTTTAAAAAAGTGTCATGTGAAATAAGTGTCAGATGACTGAACAAAAGGATATTTGCAATGACAATGCAAGAAAAACGGCGGGGGGTGAAAAAGAGACCAAAACATCTTTTCAAGTGCAAAAACAAAGCAAGATAAAAGAGAAAAACAGTGATTTGGTACAGTTCGAAAAACAAAATTCAAAAATTACAAAATTAATTGTATCACAGTCCCTTCTAAATTCGAATGAACTCGTTCCTAAATCAAATACTAAAATCACGCGACCAATAAAATCGCAGTTGTTTTCCACCATTGCAAAATCGGGTGTATTCGCAAAAGTGAGTTGGTTTTTGGGGTCGATGTCTCGTGGGTGTCTTGGGTTGAGTGGAATATGGTCCGTGGTGGGTGTAGTGGTACTTTTGGTGGCCCGGGTGGGTGGGAGCGAGTTCCCGGAGAGAGAATGTTGCGACCCGGTTTACCCCCCGAACACGGCGACGACGGCGGCAGCACCGATTACACCACCAATACCGAAGCTAGCAGGTATGTACTTTACCATTTTTTTTAAATATTTTCATGCAAGTGTACCTAGTAGAGTTGAGCACTTGAATTTCAAAAAAAAAGGAGAAGAAGTACAGCGCAGTACTTTCTAAGTGTAGTCATCTATAAATACATAGATGACTACACTTAGAAAGAATATGAAACATAAATTATAATTAAACAACTCGGTATGTTATATTTTTAACAGCAATCAATTTTTCATTATAGTAATAATGTGTAAACAAAATTTTGGTAAACCAACCAACCTATGGTATTCACAAAAAAAAAACTTTTTCTGGTAAAAACTGAAATATATTCTCGAAGATTGTTACGAGGTTGTTTATATTCGGCAGAATACAGTGTAATAAACCTAAATATAATCATGAATACATTCTTTACAGAAACTATGATTTAATTAAACAATCAATTTGATTTTGAATTTTGAATTTAATTTATTTGTAAGAAATTTCAACAAATGCTGTAAATGGTCCGAAATTTCAGGATTTCTTTATAAATTTTTATACACTGCGATAAAATACGTAAAAAGTAGTTTTTATATGCATTTATTTTATACTGCAGCAAGTAAATGACGCGTTATAATCGCACGACAGACATTTTAATGTACTCCGCGGTAAATAAAACAGTATGTAAGTTATTTTTGAACAAGTAATTAGTATACTGTGCAAAACAATGAACTAATTCCATAAATGGGATGCAATAAACATAGGTAAACCAGTTATGGCTTATTGGATATGACCATTGAAATACCTAAATTAGTTAAAGTCCTGAAGTTTGAATACACGAAGTTCTGACTTGTCGAAATTATGTCATAATCATTATCATAAGACTGACTGTTTTTTTTTTATATATTTGACTGCCTCATTATAGTAGTAAGCGCGACTATTAGATTTTATATGAAATTCAGCTCTGAGTTTGATTTTTAATAGTCTAGTCGCCTAATACATTGTGGTCAAAGTATACGGGTAAAATGTGGTAGGTCTATACTTCTGCCTATCCCTCCGGGGAATACAGCCGTAATGGTATGTTTAATTACCTAAATTGGCCCCCAAAAGTCAGACCAACACACTACTTCTTCCTTCACATAGGTTTTTACTTCTATCACCTATCCAATCTCGGTATAAACTTGAAGTTAAGCATCAGATTTGAATACAGGATTTCCTATACACCGATATCGAATAGATAATATACGAAAATTCCTGGAGCAAGCACCGTCGGTAAAGTTTATATATTTTCTATTTTCGTGTTCAGAATTTCCGTGATCTCGGCTAAACTGCCTCGGAAAAATCTATGAAAAGGAATTTTCCTTTTCCGTTATATTGCTTCCGAAATAAAATACAATTGGGGTATTTTCTACTGAGTAAATCTGTATTTAAAAATCGATGTTTTACCTGACTGCGGAAAAAAGCAAAAAGGAAGGGTTCTCAGCAGCAGCTCAGAGTTTGAATTTGTGCCCGGATAATAGGAATAGGCGTGCCCCCTATTCTATGGGACCTAAACATACTGACAAACTGTGATTTAATATTAGTACCGGCCCGAGCATAAATATGTATGTATACACTAGGCAAAATTCAATAGCTCTTTTCTTCTAAAGTACTGATAGAAATTTTGTGAGATTACGAACATCATATTTACGAACGAATGCTATAATGATATTGGTTTTATCTCAGAGCTGCAATCGTTCATTCAATTTAGCACTTTTGTAAGTGTTTACATATCGTTGCTCATCACTGTACAATTCTGTCTTATCCTTCGGGAATGACAGGCGTGATGATATGTTAAGTAAACAGGACACTTACCGACACCGTAGTTGCCGCTGTAATTGTGTGATAAACAGGAAATTATGTCACAGCGCAAGTGTGAACTAACACCCACTCGATTTTGCGTGGGTTTCATTTGCTTGTGTGGCCATTGCATTAAAACCACGATTCTTATACAGGAGAAAATTTTAAGCATTGCGCAAAATATGGAAACTTAAAACAGGTTTTAATGAAAACGTATTTTCTATTTTGACACTCGTATGTCTTGGAACTAAAAAAAGGTATCGTCTACTTTAAAACTGATTTTTATGAACAGTGGTTGATAATAATGATTGCCGTCGGTTTTTCTTCACATTCCAAAAGACTTTTTCCTTTTTCAGGGTACAATAAATTCTCCTTACTACATTTCATGGCTAATGCTCTGTCCTTTGCTTTACTTATACAGTCTTCTGTCACTAACGTCCTTGAGACGTACCTAAATTTAGAATGTGAAGGAAAATTTCGACTTTCTGGGAGGGACTCGCGGTGGCTTAGGTCTTAGCGTCTGGTGTATGTCCAAAAGACGCAGGTTTGAGTCCTGCCCGCCAGTCTATGTTTTCCTTCATCAAAATAACTTGTATTGTTTTAGTATGGAAAATGCTCAAAACATAGACTTCTCATTGTTAATTTTCTCGCTATTTTCGTGGCCATAATGTAGTATCAGAGTACGTCTTGGCAGACGTTGAGTGAGGCTTATGACAATACGCCCACTACGCCAAAAACCTACTGTTAAGTATTTATACGTATTAATGTTCTACTCCGTTACCCTAGTGGTTGTAAGAGCGACTGCTACGCAGGAGGTCCAGGTTTCGATTACCGGGTTGTTGGGTTTTTCCGTAAAATTCTCAGTAGCAGCTCGGAGTCTACATTTGTGCCCGGTTGATGGTAATAGACCCCCTATTACTTCTCTTCCTCCTAGCTTTTTCCCAACCATGTTAGGGTCGGCTTCCAGTCTAACCAGGATGCGGCTGAATATCAGTATTTTACGCGGAGCGACTGCCATCAGACCTCCGCAACCCAATTTCTAGGCACTACCGATATTCGAAGGAAAGACTGGTCAGGCTTTTTACGCTTCTGACTACCACTAACGATTGTCATAGGTGTTTGTATGACAACCGGGACCGACAGCTTTTCGTGCTCTCCGAGGGACGAAGGGGTCTCGATATGTTATGAATTGTCACCCATCCACAGACTGACCGCGGCAAGTGTAGCGTACTGTAGGTGTACATTAGTACACCTCTGCCTAACCAAGCTGAGCTTAAAAGCGTGATCATAACGCGATGTGTTTTTAACCTCTACAATAATAATAATTATATTCTCTAATAACATTTCAAGAGATCTAATTCGAAACCCCAGTGCGTGCTTCCAAAAGGGCATCTTAAACATTGAGTTATTAATAATTTATGCTAAATATATAATAACAATGAAGCTATCAGCCAAATAGATTCATTTATGTAAATGAGGGTACCAAGCTGGGAATTTCATGTAAATTATGAAAAATCAAAGGGGTTGAGATAAGGGTTGATAGTGTAATTGGAGTATTAGGAATTTGCTTCTCAATACATTTTTAAAACGTGACTTGCAAGAGATATTTACCAACCTTTCAAGAGAGGTAGGGCACAGCCATTTATGGCTCAAATCTGGAGCAGCCCGTCTGGGGAAGTACCTCCACCTTACAGAAAACTGCAGCCAAATAACACACTTTATTGTGTGTTGTGTTCCTGCAGTGAGTAAGGTCACCAGAGCTCCTTCTAAGGATGCGCTGCGCTGGCAGCAAGAAGAATATTCCTTCAAACTGTCGCAGTGAATCCTCCATAAACCTCTAATAGGTTTTTCGGGTCGGCAACGCGCGAATGATACCCCCTGGTGTTGCAAGCGTCCATAGGCTACGGTAACCGCTTACCATCAGGCGGGCCGTATGCTTGTTTACCACCTCAGTGGTATAAAAAAAACCTCCCAATTATTATAATAAAAAACGATTGTTATAATATATAACCCACAATTTTTCGGATTATATTATTCCGGATTATAATTTAACTGAAAAACTACTGGACCGATTTCAAAAATTCTTTCACCATTAGAAAGCTACATCTTTCTTGAGTATTATAGGCTATATTATAAGATCATGCAGGCGAAGCCGTGGGCAGAAAACTAGTTAGGTTATATAGTGCGACCTTTTTGTTATCAACCTGTCATAATTCCAAATTCTGTGCTATTGTTATTTCACTTTATTTTCCTGGGATTTGAATCTAAAACCTCTCTCTCAGCACCCAAACTTGTAACTGTAGAGTACTGAAATAATGTGACCTATGACAAATACAACTATATTTTATATCGCTCCAATTTAGTCATCAATCCAATTTAGTCACATTTATGCTTTGAAATATGGTCATAGTACGGTATAACCCAGCAATATCGCTCCAACCGAGCCCAAATTGGCGCCTACATTTGTATTCATAAACGCGAACCGATGGTCCGAGCCGATAGCCGAGGAGGTGGGGCTTCACTGTAAGCGATAAACAAGTACTTGGAAACTGCATAACATATTAATTAAACATGTTGAAATTATTGTTTTATTACTTAGTTTTGATGTAAAAAAAACATATTATTAACTACACTATTTAATTGTATTGTATTTAATTAAGTAAGTGTATTGTAAGTATTTATAGTTTTTTATCACCAAATCAAAGGTCGCTACACAACATTATAATCAAATGTCATGTCCTTAAAAAATAATCACAATATTAAACGCAAATAAGTTATATTCAAAACTATTGAGGTATTATGGACTATCACACTAAAATAATCACTTTGATTTCACGTTTTGATATAATAATATATTGTTTAAATATATTTTTTTATATATATAAAACATAAACATAAACGCTCAGTGTAAATTTTCCGAAATGCGATACTTAGGTAGGCCTTTCTTTTATTACTCTCGCCTATGAGAGATCGCTCTTAGCCATTGTGCTATGTTATGATAAAATATTATGCATAAGTTTTTCTATGAATCTAAACGTTGTCATCTAAACTTTCAAACACTCTAAATTAGTTGAAGTATATAATCCACAAATCGTATATCAAAATTTGAAAAAGAAATTTCTTCTAATATCTCAATACTCAGAACACACCTTAACCTAATCTGTGGACTAACACACATAACACCGCTATCAGTGGGACCATAACATTAATTTCACGAACTGATTTGTTCGTCGAAATAACCCTATAATAGCCAGGCCATTTCAACCCCGCTACTTATAACTATGCTTAGTTTTGGTTGAAATGCATTTTGCTATGAAAAGATGTTCTTTAGTAATTTGGGCGAATGAAAAAGCTTGCAAAAAAGTCATTAGTTAGCAATATAGGCCAAGGTTTCTCTTTGTAGTTCGGCATATTTTTACAATGGATGTTTTCCGTGAATTTGGGGTGTGTGTCACCCCTTTAGGGGCGGAGAGATATGTTTATGTGTGTACCTATTTGAAAGGTGAACTTGGTCATAATACATTAGGAGGGTCTTTATGTGATCGACGTGGTTTTCTTTAGCAAGGTTTTTAGATGATGGGAACATGAATAGGGGAATTACTTACCTACATATTTCATTAACTTTTGTGTTAGTATAAAAGATGGTAAAAGTAGGGTTTTACTTTATTTATTAGATTTAAGAAGAATTGGTGTTTTTTCGCTGTCAAAAATTATGAACGTTTTAGTATTTTTATCTTCTTTATATTGTGATAAATAATTTAAAATAATATAAGCAAAATAATACAGTTTGTCCAGTAAGATTAAAGTAAACGCAACACAGCTGTGCCTATGCGAATCTTTTAACGTGTAGATACCTACCTATATCTATATACAGTCCACACCACTGAGCTTATTTTAGTGCAAATATAATAATCGTCAAAAAAAGACGTTGTTTTAGTTAAATTAATTCCACAAACAAAAAAGAACCTTATCTATCTTAACACAGTTGGTTTTAGAACTTTGTTAAGTATTTAAGCGGGTTCTGCGTTAGATCACGGGTTTGACTTCTGTTCGGATCAAAATAATAGTTGTATGGCCTATAGGTTGATCCGGATCAAATTGTTTTGGTATATGAGAATCTTTGTAATGTTATATAATAACAATCTTCTATTTCAACCCCTCCCAGTAAGTTCCCGTTAAATTACTTGGCAGTTAATTTCATATAGGTTTTGTTCCATTTTTTAATTTATCCGGCGATTATCGGCTATCAAGAGGTGTTGACACAGGCCCTGAATATATGTATATTCTACTTACTAAAATAAGTGGGTAGCAATGTATTTGAAATAGTTTGTCCGTATCCTACAATCAAAATAGGAAGGCTTACCTATAAGAAATTATAGGACTACAATAACTTAATTGTGCCCTTGGATATAAGTACTACTTATCCGTTTTGAATACGTTTAGTAAAAATTACAGACATGCGTATAGGAACTACTTATAAAGTAAGGTAGGATTTTCATGACAAACCCTTAATTTCCCCTTGTTCCTTATTTATGGGGAACAAGTATTGATAATTCAATATTTGATTTTGTCTATGAACTGTCGTTTGCTACTTAAGTATTTTAATATAACTACGTTTCTTGATTTACAAAAATAAAATATGTAAACGACGTTGTTTAGACGTTCTGCGTGAATCGGATTGCCAACAATTAACAGAAATGGTGGGTAGCTGTTAGTAATTGAAACGTCAAGACGCCTACCACCTTAGTCACCCGTGACCATGGACGCTGTAAAGGGTCCGAAAAGTCGGGATTAAAATAATATCAATATAACGCGATAAAATCCATAAAAAGTAGTTTTATTTCAATGTCAATCAATTTATTTATAGAAATTAATAACATACCATCAGGCCTGTATTCCCCAAAAGATTAGGCAGAGATGTAGGTACTAAGGTACGCCCACAGGTATGTAAGGTCCCATGTAATAGGGAGCGAGCCTATTACCATTAACCGGGAACAAATCAGAACTCCAAATTGCCATTGAGAATTTCGTAGAAAAATCCACCAACACTGCTCGACCGGGAATTGAATCCAACACCTCAAACGTAGCAGTCGCACTAGACCAACGACGACCAACTAGATAATATTATAAAGAGGAAAGATTTGATCATTTGTTTGTTTGAATTGAATAGGCTTCCGAAACTACTGAACCGATTCGAAAAAATCTTGCACCATTCGAAAGCTACAGTTCACGCCAAACTTATTGTCCGGGTTGAAGTTGGCACGTGCTAATTTTAACCCGGCCGTAAAAATCTGAGAAAGAAAAATATTAGATTGTAATAATTAAAAACGAAAGATCAAGTCTTATGCTGTCTTTTCAAATCATTCTAATCCAATATTTTTCTTTCTCCGATTTTTACGGCCGGGTTTAAGTTAGCACGTGCCAACTTCAACCCGGACAATAAGTTAGGCGAGAACTGTATATCTTTACGGAGTAACATATGCTATTATCATTTATAAGCAATACCCAGACGCTGGCAGAAAGCTAAAAGTTTATAAACATGTTTCTATATTATACTCATAACTTTCGTGTAGGCAGTAACTACCGATGCATAACTACTTGTATAATACATGTACTTCGTCCACGTTCACACACGTACTCCTTTAATATGCTACTATAAAGAGGTTTACATAATGACTGTTCCAACGCTTCGCTACGTAAAACTTTCACCCACAAGTGTTCACATAAGAAAGCCTCACACTAACCCACTGTACTCGCTGTTGAATAGAACTCTATTACAAACTCCAATCATTATCTGGCTTCGTATGCCTTAAGATGTAGGCAGTAGTTTTAACAAAGAATGTCATCAAAGCATACTGTCCCACTGCTGGGCGCGGAATGAGTTATTTTTTATCTTGGTATGTGTAACGGAATCTTTGAAAGTAATTTTCCCCCATTTCAAAACGGCGGATTAGCCGGTATCCGCCAGATATTATGAACAAATTGTTTATGAATTTATCTGCCAAACAATTTAACGGAACTTATTAGGAGGTAAAAAGCAGTGAAAGCCTAGCGGTATGACCACTGGACTGCCAAGTCAAAGGTCTCGAGTTCGAATCCAAGACACGCACACAACATTTTTCGAAATCATGTGCGTAATTATCACTCGCTTTAACGGTGAAGGAAAACATCGCGAGGAAACCTGTGCAGGTTTCCTCGCGATGTTGCCAACCCGCATTAGGCTAGCGTGGTGGACTACAGCCTAATCCCTCTCATACTGAGAGGAAACCCGTGCCCAGCAGTGGGACAGTATATGGGTTGAATATTTATTTATTTATTTTATTTTTTTATTAGGAGGTGGTGAAACAGGTCCTAAAAGCTACATAATTAAGTATCTTTAAAAAAAATCGACCCAGACGACTAATCAGTGGTCTGGTTAGCTTAGTTGGTTAAAAAAGGCGCGCAGGTTCGAACCCAGCCTGAGATCGTATAAATATTTTCCCCAAAACGTATACTTGCTTATCTTTGAAGAGTCCTTCGCAGGTTGATTACAACCAGTTCAATATAATATGTAGATATAGAATATCATTTAAAACTTAATGAAACTGCCTCATTTGCCTAGTGGTCGTAAGCGCGACTGCTACGCTTATAGGTCCTGGTTTTGATTTCCAGGTCGAACAAATAATGTTTTTCACAGAAATTTTCCGTAGCAACTCGGAGTGATTTGGGCCCGGTTAATGGCAATAGACTCACCTCCTATTACATGTGACCTAAACATACCGGTGAACTGTGGGTATACATAAGTACATCTCTGCCTTACACTTCGGGGAACACTGGCGTGATAGGTAGATTCATTGTTTATCGTGTTTTGTAACTGTTACAATACGTTTTCTTTCCTTATACTCTCATTTTGAGAGATAATAAGGTCAAAATCGATTTATAGACAACAGTTACATAAAGTATTAGACTGATTGAGAGCCTACCTCAAAATCTATTAATATTACCAAAAGGAACATGTTCATAGTCTGAAATTATCAACTTTATTCGCCACAACAGGCTTACTGGTTTAGTATTGACACACAAAGTCGCTCAGCAAAGAGTCCAAAGTGCTTCAGTTAGGTGCTTATGAATATAAAGCGGTATTTACTTTGTTACGACAAAGATTATCTTCAAATTCATTGCTTTAGAGGTTCATTTATTTCAATATTGTAAATTTCAACTCGTGCCTTTAATAATTCATGGATAAGGTTTTTAATAGATTAAATTCTCTAACAATTTTTGGAGGACGATTTGTTTCGATGACCTTACCAGATTGAATAATATTAAATATTAATATTGTCAACTTATTTAGTCCCAATTCTGGGCACGGTCACGAATGAGACAGGTTAGGCTCCACCATTCTGGCACAGTGTGGGTTGGCAGGACAATAAAATCTATTAGGGCTGCAGGTTTCCTCACTATAATATTCCTACACCGTTTTAGAGATATCTTACCCTGTCTTTTTTAAATCTTTTTTTTTAATTGGCGTTTTTATCCAACAAGGTCATGCTAACCCCATCACACTCTTCTGAGTAAAATTTCCCCACATACTTCTGTAATTAATTTTATTTACATTTATAAGACAACAATATTAATTATGCAACGAGGTAAAAGTTTTTTAAACATTTCTAAAGCCAATTTTCGTCAAATAGCGGTACAAATTATCTATACAATAACCCTTCTTCGGCTATCAGGTAAAAACAGTATAGAATTTTAAAAAATGTACAGAATTCTTGTGTCATTTAAAAGAGTAGGGTGCCTTTGAATCGTTGTGTGTAATGACCGGTAAAAGAATGGAAACGAGTGATTCTATTCTCTCTCATTACCATTAAAAAACTAAAGCAACGATTGGAAGAAAAGTATTCGGTCACCCACCTTCACTCTTTTAATTATTACAAACTGTTCTGTGATATGTTGGTTTCTCTAAAAAAAGTATGCGTCTAAAATCTATACTTATCTAAATCCATAGCTTTTGTATTTGACACCGAGTTATAAATTAATAATTCACTTGTGTTCTTGCTTTGTGTGATAATGTATATTAAATATTAAATTGTTTATAAATCCATTATTAATTTAAAAAGTTAAATACATTTTTGGTAAACTATCTTTTTCTTTTTTGGAAAATTATCTGAGTATCTATCTAAAAATGTATATCCAACTTATAAAAATTGATCTGACCAAACCAACTCTAAAATTGCGTTAAAGATAATATAGACCAACAATGCTACACAAATGAGAATTTAAAAAGCGCCTCACACAATGCATAAAGGACATGTGAGACTTGGCAAGACATACAATTCTCGCAAGTCTTGCAATTCCGCGTAACAAGAACGCAGACTCACCTTTGTCACGGCGAACTGTCACTTTCCGTAATTAATTCCGCCGTTGCAGTGAGCGGGTTAACTTTATGTTTTCAAAATGATTTTTTATGTCTCGTCTTATAAGACTTACTTTTTTGTTTTATAGACTTCGGTATTATAATTTCTTTGTGTTTAATTTCGGAAGCCTATTTTTTATTTGTAGAGTCGGTCCATTGAGCACCTTATTGGTATTATCTATATAAAATTTGGCACCTAACTGGTACTACCATTTAGGTGCCTCTTTATGGGTCTGGGAGAAGGTTTGTGCTTATGCTATCAAGTATGTGTTTGTGGGGCGAGATGTTTGAACATGGACGAACCAAAAGAAGTTTGCAATTATGATATTATGTAGTTTCTGTCTACCCCTATGGTAAAAAAGCGTGAGTGTTTGTATTTAAGTAGGTATTTCTGTACCATGTATAGTAATAGTCTCAAATATTAACAACTATTCTTTCACAAGCTAGTCTCTCTAGTAATACGAAGATGCATCACTTTATAGATAATGCAAGCATTTTACCTATTTCAACTAAAGTGAGATAAGGGTTGGTGCCCGATTATCATTTTACGTCGGTATCGGCACTATACATCTCAACGAAGCGGAGTTCTCGTATAAGCTTAGACTACGTACATACGATGTTCTAAAATACTAGCTTTCCACCAGTGGCTTCGCCCGCGTGGTCTTATGATTTTTTTACCAATTTTTGCAACATTTTTCATTGCTACTCCGCTCCTATTAGTCGTAGCGGGATAGTATTATAGCCTATAGCCCTCCCCGATAAATGGGCTATCTAACACTAAAACAATTTTATAAATCGGTCATACAAACAATCAAATCTTCTCTTTCTCCTAGCCTTTTCCCAACCATGTTGGGGTCGGCTTCCAGTCTAACCAGGATGCGGCTGAACATCAGTATTTTACACGGAGCGACTGCCATCAGACCTCAGCAACCCAATTTCTAGGCAATACCGATATTCGAAGGAAAGACTGGTGTTGTCAGGCTTTTTAGGCTTCTGACTACCACTAACGATTGTCATAGGTGTTCGTATGACAACCGGGACCGACGGATTTACGTGCTCTCCGAGGCACGGAGGGGTCTCGATATGTTAAGAATGGTCACCCATCCAAAGACTGACCGCGGCAAGTGTAGCTTAACCTTGCAGATCGGTTGATCAGCGTAGTTACAACTTGGCCACGAGCCCCTCTCAATCAAATCTTCCCTCTTTATAATAAATAGTATAGATATAGATAATGTAATATTGCTCAAAAACTTATGAATATTGATCAAACCTATAAATATAACACCTGCACAGCTGCTGCACCTGGTACGTAAAATAATTAACAGAGACATACAAATAACGTTTACAAAAAGAATGCAAATCGCCAAGCGCATGACGAGGCAGGCCAACCATCTGATTTTAAGAGCACCGAGGACAAACTATGGTAAAAAGACTATCGCACATGAGGGGGCCGCACTCTATAATTCCATACCTAAAGTAATTAAAAAATCGAAATCACTTCCAACTTTTAAAAGGCTATTAAAGTACCACCTGAAAACAAATTAATTCCAGGTTATTTAGCTTTTTTTAGGATTTAGGAACATGGAGCGAAACTGTCGATTATCTTATCTTAATTAATATGTTTTTCCTCATAGAAGTGAATAATTGTAATCTTTTTGAGTGAAATAAATTTCTTAAACCGTTAAATGTTATTATTACAAATACTGAAGTCTCCCCATAGAACCAAAACAGCCTAATTCCAAAGCACGCATGACCTAAATAATATCTTTTACGATTACGTACTTAATCAATTCACCACGCAATGGCCGCCGGCTTATTTATACGGATGCATAATTCTAATAACAATATTGTTAGTTGATATTAATATTAGTATTAGTAATCTAGGCATTGTGAGATTTGCTATACATAAATCTTTTAACTAAGGATAAATCTTTAGGTACTTTTTATTTGTATGGAAGATTACAACTAATTGTGTGCTTTGATATGTTGAGAAAATGAAAGTATTATAATGATAACATTATGTAACATATAGTTATAATATTTGTGCCTAAATCAAAGTTAAAATTAGACCACTAATAAAGGTACCTTTTTTGAAATGTCAAAAACTATAGGCATAGTTCCAAATTGTAGGTCTTATGGAGGAGAACCGGTAAGAAAGTTCGGACCTTTAGATCTCTTATTTAGCTTTTTTCTGTTTCCCATTTTTTAAAGGGAAGTCTATCTGGTATTTTTCCAAACTTCTGCAATCTATGTATGCAAGCTTTTTTGTAATTTTTACCTCCAATATTATCAGCGCTGGCTGCATCGTAATTTAAAAAACTGGCAGGGGGGTAAGGTGTACCTATACAGCTATTTGGCCTTCGAATCGATCACCGTTTACATAAAGTTGAAATGGAATGGAAACAATATTGTTTTCCCTTTTCAACATATCCCTAACAGGACTCCATACGTCTTGTAAGTAATAAATATTCAAGTTCATAGTTTTAGACTTTACAGAAATATTCATCATCATCATAATCATTTAATGTGTTTAACCGTGTATCTACACCGTTATTGTGGTTGACAACAATATCCTTAAACCAAATATACCTACGTAGTATAATATAACAAGATACCCTCAAAAACTCGACACCGCATCCCAAAGCTTATCACTCGCCTGACGTAGACGACGGTCAGAATCATTCAGTTCACTCGTTCACTCGCTCCGTTCGTTCACTCCCGAACTCGGTCGACAGCTGTACGAGTTCGGTTTACTTAAACTGTGTAGTGGATCTACAGATGTCAAGTCAATCCGTGAAGGGCGGCTTATGCGTGATCTTTCAAATAGGCCTGTATTTGGTACTTAAATTATATCGTGAAACTTTGATGTTTGATAGAATGCAGTTTATTTATACCTACCGAAATACTCTAGAGTATTTCAGTAGTTATATATAGAAGAGAGATATAGAGATATAGATATAGAAGAAAAATAGATATACCAGATACCAGAGTATTTCAGTTGTGAAAATTCAGAAGTTTTTACTTCCCTCCAAATGAATGAAATGAATGAAGAATGATTGAATGTATAATAATATAATATACTTATAAAATTCTTGTGTCACGGTGTTTGTTACCAAACTCCTCCAAAACGGCTGGACCGATTTGTATGAAATTTTGTGTGCATATCGGATAGGTGTGAGAATTTTCATACCCCTAAATGATAAGGGTGACCCACCGCTGCATCGTTTGCCGGGTCAGCTAGTAATTTAGTAAATGAAGAAAATGTTTCGATCAAAATTCGAGTACATTATTGATCGAATCCATTATAAATTCGCACTTCACATCGTAGGTTTGACCCTGACCTTAGTCGCCACAGCTAATCTCTCTTAAATATTAATGCCCATCAAATAACCTGTCAAAGGAACCTAGAACGATGTGGATACATCCTATTTTCATCAATAAAAATTGTTGTATAAGAACTAGTTGGCTTGGGATGTGGGTTCACGGATCCGCCCTGAATAATTTAGGACGGGTCATCATTCGACAGTTGCTTTAGATCTCGGCCTTGATGTGTCTGATCTTTCCAGTGCTTAGGTAGATACTTTCAATAGGTCTTTGCTCTCCATTATGAAAGGAAAGAAATGCTTTTTTCGACCGACTTCAAAAAAAGGAGGTTCACCTGTATGTATGTATGTTTGTCCGTTTTAGTTTTTATTTATTTTTCTATTGCTTTTAGCTACTTTGGAGTTGGCCTCAAGTCGGAGTAGATAGGGATGGAACTTTACACGAAGCGACTGCCGTGAGACCTGCACAGCTCAATTCCTGTAATACTGATATCCTAATAAACTTGTCAGATTTTTTGGGCTTCTAACAATCTTAGTGACCACTTATAAATGCCCGTATGACAACCGGGACCCGTTTTACGTGTTCTTTGAAGCACGGCGGAGTTTCGATGAGTGACTGCAAAGTTTTTAAGTTTTCCTGGTATAGTACATGAATGTACATAAGATGTTATGTACTTGGATGTACATAAAATATAATACATTGGCGCTCGACCCTCGTGGTCTGAAGGCACAAGTTTCTAACTTATGATCACGGAACACTTGCCCATAATTGCATTAGTTAACATGGTGGCTGACTAAACTCATGTAGAGTGCTCGGTTTTAAAATTATAAGGTAATATAATTACTTAAAGGATCGTTAATTTACTAGCTTCTAAAATAAGGATTAATTATTATAAAAAACAACTTAAAAAAAGTGTGTCGTTTTCTTTATATAGGATGTTAAGCAATATACATAGATGTTTATGTAGCTTCACGCTTTTTTACATCGGGGTTGGCAGAGGCAATAGATTTCCTCTTGATACGATCCCAACACACCACTTTCGGTTCATCTCTGTTCATCAATCTCCCCAATGCCAGTCGGTTGGGCTGCGTTTAAAAAAAAATCCGCTACATAAAATATCAATATCACAAACTTCCTAATTCCACTCCGAGTGGACGAGGGTTCAAGTTTTGACAAACACGGAATTGAAAAAAAGGTAAAACTTTAAGTGGGATGTGTTGTTTGTACGACAAAAAGTTTTTTACAAACTGTACTCGGCTGATTTACGGGCGGGCTGATCCGTCCCGACTCAACGTCCCCTTAATTTTGTTTATAACCGTCGGCATTTCGTTTTATTTTTCTGTCTTATATGTCTACGACTGCTTGAAATAGAAAATCTCAATAACACTGCTCGACCCGGGAATCAATTCCAGGACCTGTGGTTCCGTAACCGCGCGGCTGAACAAAGATTTTTCTATGGAACTCTTAGTAGCATTGGATTTGTGTCTGGGAGTAGACTCACCTATTATGCATTACATGGTAATGTAATATATAATAGGCGAGTTAAACATACCGTATGAAGCAGCGATAGCCTAGGGTTATGGCCACTGGACTGCCAAGTCATACGTCTCCAGTTTGAATCCAAGGCACGGACCTCTGACTTTATGTAATCGTGTGCGTATTTATTATCACTACAAAAACATCGTAAGGAAACTTGCATGCCTGAGACATTTTATCGACACAGCGTGTGAAGTCTGTCAACTCACAATAGGCCAGTATTGGCGGACTATAGCCTGAACTCAGAATGAGAGGGTCATTCTGAGAGGAGACACATAACAAGGAGTGAGATAATATGATTTAGGGACTACGCGCACTTATTCAGCTCTTTTCAGCTTTTGTCCATAGAAAACAACAATTTTGTATGGAGACGTGTACGCGTCGATTCAGCTTTCCGCGTCCATTCTGCTTTCGCGGCAAACCAGCATAAAATGAGGATAAATGTGTTTTTATTATGCGAATGCTATAGAGAGCGCGGCGCTGTACGACGCCGCATTCGATGGCGAACAGAGCTGTTCCGCCGCGTACAGCGCTGTTCGCCGTCGAATGCGGCGGAACAGCTCTTTACAGGGATGGTTCGCGACTCCTTGTCGACAAGTTGCGACCTGTATTGTTCCTGCATTGATTCGACGCCGTACGCGGCTGATAGAAGCAGAGCTGTATAAGTGTGACCAAAATCGTTCAGCGAAACGCGAATGAAGCTGAATAATTGCGCGTAGTCCCTAATGAGTCAATGATGAAACATACCGGTGAACTGTTGGTACACCTCTGCCGACACCTTCAGGGAGTACAGGCGTGATGGCATGTTACGTCAGAGTCCACGGTCAACCGAAAATAGTACAGAGACAATCGACTCGCAAAAACCGACATAAACCGATAATGTCGGGGTAATTTGTCAGTCCTTCTTCAATGTCGTGTATCGACGTCGCGTGCCCCGCGGCGGTTACCGACCACCGGCCCAATTCATTTGGTTACCCCTGACTTTTGCCAAATACTCCAAGATACGGCAAGAGTTTGATTTAGGTGCGTCTGGACTTATTGGATTCCGTTAATGGGTTTTTCCCATTTCAGTCTTGCGTATAGGGTTGCTGAATTGTTGATGTGTACTAAATTTTGATTAAATGTATGTCGGGTTGATTAAAAATGTTAGGTTAGTAATCCAGACTGCATTGAGCTATTAAGTACTTTCGTAATAGAGTTGTTGCATTGTGTATTTTTTTATTTAGAATTTCAAAACAATCACAACAACAGAATATATTTAAAGTAAGTAAGTAGTTCTACCATTAATGATGAATGTCCTATAAATACAACGATTTTGAGATAAATTGAAAACACTATTTATATACATTTCCGTGAAATTTTTTCTTGAAAACTACTTATGTAAAGAAAGCAGAAAAGGAATAATTTTTAAACTCTCTTCTTAATTCTTAACAAAGTAATACCTATCAACCAAAAAATACTAACGTAAAAATCTTAGCGTAGTTATTGTTTATTTTTTCTTAAATTATACCAGGGTAGGCCTAAAAAAGTTTCGTAAAGCGTTTTGAATACAGCGAAAAGTTGATTTTCTTTGGAAATAGTGTTTTTTTTATATTCGTTTTAATACTTTTAACCCTTTAGCATTATGTTCTTTTGTTTCGGAACTTTTAGGAAGTTTCGTTATTATCTCAAATTATCGATGACCTGGTAAAAGGTCGCTGGGAGTTGTTGTTTGTAGGCGGCATGCGACCGGTCCCTGTGGAAGTCTATGGGGGAGGCCTTTGTTCAGCAGTGGACCTCTTTTGGCTGACATGATGATGATGATGATGCTGTAAATTCCCTGCCCACGTTATGTAGTATATGTATAACGCCTCATCACGCTTGTATTCTCCGTAGGGTTAAGGAGAGGTGTATGAATGTACACCCAAAGTTCGCTAGTTTTTTTAGATGCTATGTTATAGAGGGTGAGCCTATTGTTATTAAGATTTTTATAGAAAAATCTGCTCAACTTGAATCGACCACAGGATGGTGTACATTAGTACACCTCTGCCTAACACTTCGGGGAATATACGCATCGTGGTATTCAAGGTGGAAGGGACATCGACGCACATCCGAATACCGTGAGTTCCGTACATGATTCTGGACCCACCTGCGTTGAAATTTTCCATAACTTTTTTCATCAATTTTTTTTTTCTGCGATTTTTGTTACTTGAACGTGTTTTAAAACGTTATTTCTATCTACCCAAATTATAATTAAAAAATAATTATTCATTTATTTCGGATCGCGCAATAACATTCACCGCGGAGCCCTATAGGTTAATTTATTTTTGACAATGAGTGAAACCTGGGCACGACGTTTGTGCGTCGATGTGCCTTCCACCTTGTATGTTATGTTTTTTCATGATGTATTCCAAATAATATTAAATGTCTTCGGGACCAGGCCTTAGATTGTATAATGAGGTAAGAGATTTATCTCAAAACTGTACTAATTTACTCTACCGACTATTATTGTAGTGGCGAGCGCCATCACAAGGCGGTGCACGTACCCAGAACTACTCCAATTAGCTAATACTTGAAGCGCAGTAAGAAAATAATCTGACCCTCGTGTTTTCGAGAATACCAAACAGAATTTTAGCCAGCTTTATATAGCTTGCTCTTTTGAAAATATAAAATAATTTCTTAGAAATACATACATTAATATATTTATTTATTTAATTAATTAATTACTACGGTGTAGGTACCAAATACATAAAATCTACAAAACAAAGTAAATAAAATTAGGTAAATAACACTTTCATACCTTCCTCTCACAGTATTTCTGACATGTATAATAATTATATATGTTATATACTCGCGCTTTTTCTCATTGTGCAGGCAGAACTTCTGGTCATTTAGAGAAATATGGTGCCGGAGAAGAATTCTTGGCATATCATAGACCGAATTCAGAACCAACGTTTACATAATAAAACTTGATAACTCTTCGTTCGATCTAAGAATCGAACCTAGCACTCACGTTCAGCATGAATGTCGTCAGCATAAGCATATACATATATTTATTTTCACTTTCAAGCATTTTCACAGTCATAAATTGTAACCGTCTATTTTATTTAAATATGTAAGTATTTAAAGCCACAAGAAAACCCAAAGAATTTTAAAACAGTGCTTACAACATCCTATAACCATTGTAATGAGGAAATAAATCAACCGCGGACAAAACTGGCAGGCAATTGCGTTGCTGGCTCCGGTTGGATGCCAGGAACCAATTGGAACTGACCCTCCAATTCCCACTAAAGCCCCCTTCTGTCGTCCTGTTTTGTGTGCAATATGCGGGACGGGGAGGTCAGGTAATGCTGGTGTTCCATTTGTGGCCTATCTCTTAGAGTCAACTTGAGCTTCCCTGACATTTCGTGAATCCACTGCTTTATTCGCTGTTCTCAGTTTGCTGTCGCTATTTTTCAAGTGCAATGTTACATTGATGGTTAGGTACTGAGACCGGTCAAAGTCGTAACTACTGTGTGTTTGACTGGCTGGGTAAATAACAAATATTCTTCCTATCCTTACTCATATCATAAATGCGAAAGTAACTCTGTCTGTCTGTCACGATTTCACGCCAAAACTACTGAACCGATTTAAATGAAATTTGGTACCCAGATAGTCTAGAGCCTGAGAAAGGACATCGGCTACTTTTTTATTTGAAAAAAGGGCTATAAAAGGTTGAAATAGGGGATGAAAATTATAAGAAATACCAATACCACGCGGGCGAAGCCGCTGGCAGAAAGCTAGTTATAATAAGTTAAACTAACAAATATGGCCAAGTCAAAGGTCTCAAGTTCGAATCCAAGGCCACCTCTGAATTTTCGAAATCACATTTGCGTAATTATCACACGCTTTAGCGGTGAAGGAAAACATCGTGAGGAGACCTCCATGCCTGAGAGATTTTATTGACGGCTTGTGAAGTCTGCCAACCCACATTATGGTAGCGTGGGTGATTAAAGGATAATCCCTGCAACCAAACCAAAATCCCCGCAACTTGGCTCGCGTTTGAACCCCGTTACCCCTTTTTTTAGTTATTCTGTTATTCGAGGTGGTGACAAATCTAACAAATCAAAAACCGTGAAAATCGGTCCAGCAGTTCTCGAGTTATAAGTGTTGTAACAAACCCGACTTTGTTTTATATAGTAGATGTTGTATAGATGTGACGTAGGTATTCATGTTTTAGAAGTGTCATTGAGACAGATGTGCTTACATCCTACGATATAAAAATATACAAATCTTATATTATAAAGCTAAACACAACATACCATCACGCCTGTATTCCCCGGAGGGTTAAGCAGAGGTGTACCTACTAATCTACACCCACAGTTCGCCGGTATGTTATGGTTCCATGTATATGGAATATGGATAATAGGGTGCGAGCCTATTGTCAAACCGGGCACAAAACAAATCATTTTTAACCCCCGACGCAAAAACGACGGGGTGTTATTTGAAGTTGTATGTGTGTGTGTGTGTGTGTGTGTGTTTGTGTGTGTGTGTGTGTGTGTGTGTGTGTGTGTGTGTGTGTGTGTGTGTGTGTGTGTGGTTGTATGTGTGTACGTGTGGATGTGTGTGTCTGTGGCATCGTAGCTCCCGAATGGATGAACTGATTTTGCTTTTGTTTTTTTATTTGAAAGGTGAGTTAGTCGGGAGTGTTCTTAGCTATGTTTGATGAAAATCGGTCCAAGATGGCCGCCGCCACAAAATAACGAATTGCATATTTTTTCACAACTCCCTCAAAATGGGTATCAAATGAAAGGGCTTAACTAGGAGAATACTATACACTATGATAAATTTTAAATCCAAGATGGTTACCACCACAAAATGGCAAATTACATTTACTGTCGGGGGTTTTCTAATTTTTTTTCGCTATTCCTTATAGTTTCAGAATTGGCTATCCTCGCCCACTTGAAAAATTTATCTGTAAAGAGATGTTAATACCCTCTCCTTGTATTATATTGCATATACCTACTTGGTTATAAATCAGCGGGCTTACTGGAACCGTTCATAAACTTAAAGTACGGCCGATCAACGAGCCTAACCATTTTGTGGAGATCTTCCTATGAATATATATGATTTTCTTCGAGTTTATAGTTACAATCATACTTTTGTTCGAAGTACAACATTGTATTGAGAAATGGTTTATTTGGTTAAAATGAAAACTGATTATTTAGTCTAGTAGTCATCAGCGCGACTGCTACGCTAAAGGTCCTGAGCACCGAATGCTCAGGTTGAACAAAATATTATTGGGATTTTCTATAAAATTCTCAATAACTGATAGGTGTATGGATTTGTCCCTTATTATATGGGAGCTAAAAATACCTGTAAATTGTTGGTGTACACCTCTGCCTAACCTTTACGGGAATATAGGCGTGATGGATGGTATGATTACCATTAATGATGTACCACTATTATTTATGCGTCATAATAATAATTGTACCATAGACATGTGAAAACCTAGATAAGACTTTTTGTATATCAACAAATTAAGAAACATAAAATAACAATTAAAAAAAAAACAAAATGTTATCACAACAATCGTTGAATAATAAATGTATTTCCTCCTAAAGCAATGAAAAACACATTAAATTTATCAAATGATTGCCTCCACTAGTATAAACGAAGTGGTATTAATTGCTCTGTTATATCAGGAATGATTAAGCACCTCCACACGAACTCATAAATATTTTCTATTAGATATTCAATATTGATAATTTATTGGGTATTAGGCTCGGAACGTTTAGTTCCGCTTTGAATCGAATCGTGATATTATTTAACTTAAAAGCCCAATACACGTCATGCTCGTGAACGGGTGCTGTCTGTCGGGACTGGTCGGCTCTAACTGCTATGGCACTAATTTCAATTCCAATACTTACGTACTCTTTAATCTCTGAATCTACACATCAAGCTGCATCATCCTCATTACTATTCACAACAATTGTTACTGTTACCACACATTTTTTTTTTTAAAGAGTATCTATGGTGTTTCTTGCCGGCTCTTCTCCATAATACCCACTTTTTTTTGGAACCGAGCAACTAGTTTAACGTTTCAAAAGTACCTATTTATATGGTCTAATTGAAATAAAAATATTTTGAATTTGAATTTGAATAGCTAAGATGACAGTATAGATAGAACGGCACAAAACCAAAATTTACTTCATGTAGAAAAACGCGGAAACCCACCGCTACCCACGGAGAGGCTACGCACGTCAAGCTTCGCTTTGCAAGAAAATGTATGGAGTTGTATACACTGCAACCCACGGACACTACGCACGAATTGACGTCATTGGCACACGCGTGGCTTGCTCGGATATGGCGCCCACGTAGCTCAACGCCATGCACGCTGGGTAAGTTCGTGTATCTAGCGTGTGTTGGAGTGGAAACGTAGACCCACGTTGTCAAACAAATGAACCCACGCATCAAACGTGCGCCGCGTGGCCGTGGACAGCGTGCGCCGCGGTGGGTGTCCGTCTATATGATTTAGAGTAAATTTCATTTATATCATTTGTTTTAATCAAGTGATGTGACATTTTATCACATACATTAATCATTTTACTAGTAGGACTACTAGTTATTAACGAAAGTTGAATTAGCGACAAAAATAAAGTGGGGTTTGCCAACTTTGTATTCCTTTTTAAAGCAAATTACTGAGGGGTATATTAATGTGAAAAAAATATCTAGAATTAATTTTGTTTTTGCGTAGATATTATGGTCGAATTTCGACAACCAGGCGAAATAGTATTTATACACAAATAATAATTATGATTTAGTAGGTACTTATTTCTTGAAAATCTTCTAAAACTTGACCTAAGTTTTCACCTCTGAGGCTCTGGCGTATATTTTCTCACTTATTTCATACAACAAAAGTCTATTATTATATGAAAATCATTATAATAATAATGCTTGGTCGTAGGGCCCTTCAATAAGCCTTACAAGTGGGGACAGTGATAACGAGGACACAGTGCCACTATGGGCGAGACAAGGACAGACATAGGTTTGTTGACATCGATTTTTTGTGACCTCCAAAATGGTTATTATATGATATCGTGTATTTTTATTGATAAGGTGTGTTCCCAAGTGTTTCTTCATCAGAATTTAATACGATAAGTAGTTTTTTCCCTTTTTAAATAGGTACATTACGCGCACGGAAAAGTTTGAGAATTAGCATATGTTTATGTACAAAAAAAATTGGAATAGTATTTTATTTCTTATATAATTATGTCACCGTAAAGTTTTTAATAGGTTCCGTTAGATTATAACTCGCGAGATAGTAAACTATTAACATTTTGAACCGTAACACAGTCATGTAGCTTTCAATTTAACGTATCGTAAGTAAAAATAATGCTTCTCTTTGAGTGCATACATAGATACGTATGTAATTACTGTGCAGTTCACCATTTATTGATATGTAACAATCTCTCCAAGACAATTATCTGTAGAATTTTTGTTTGTCTGTCTGTTTGTATGATTGTTAAGATCAGGTCAAGCCCAAAAATCCTCATAACCAGGTTATCCTTACGCTTTCCGTATTAACCAAATAATTAGGCTTGACAGATCTTCGACCTATGTAAAACACAGATACAAAGCAGTTTTCATTTTCTTTGATTTATTTCAATTTCTATAGGTGTTAACGAGAATGCAATTAAAAGAACTTTTCCTTGTTTACTCCTCCAAATAAACAATGAAGTTATGATTTAATGTCGAGGAAAACCGAGAATTAATTTTCATTAAAGCTTTGTATAGAAAATGAACTTTGTTGACGATAATGAGTTACTGCGGCATTTGTGGCAGTCAGTTCTCAAGCTGCAGCAAGGAATTGGTAAATATAAACATTAAGCTGATGCCAGAAGTAGTAATATCCTAGTGATATGACGATTGGACTACCTCTCGAGTTCGAATAGAAGGCAACACACCTCAGACTTTTCGAAAACATCAGCGTAATTATAACTCGCTTCAACTGTGAAGGAAAACATAGTGAGTAAACCTGCATGCCTAAGAGACTTTCTTGACGGCATGTGAAGTCTACTAACCCGAGTTAGGCCAGCGTGGTGGACTATTGCCTAATCCGTTATACTGAGAGGAGACCCGTGCCCAGCAGGGCATTGGGACAGTATATGGGTAATGACGAAGAAGGTGCTGCCGCAAATTCACTCGCACTTTATGAGAATTCTGAGACATCATCCCTCAGGAAGGTTCCTGTTCTTCTTCTTAGCGTGTCGATAGCAAATAATTATATTCCACATTGTGGGCTTACTCTTGATCCCTCAGGATACTTGCCACATTGTATTGGAATCTGTTTAACGGCTTAGTCGTAAACAGGCAACAAACAAACAGCCAGAGGTGGCCAATACCATGTGGCTCGTCTTGTCGTTTGTAGACATAAACCATAAACAAAAATAAACGAACAAACAGCGCAATTGACGTATGATTGAAAGTATGGATTCAAGATTATGCATACTGGACACTGGTCTAGTTGCAAGTGCGCTGAGCGTGAGTTCCTGGATACGATTTCCGGGTCGAGCAGTGTGATTGAGTTTTTACGCGGAAATTATCGGTGAATTATCGGTGTATAGTAGAACATCTCTGCCTAAACTCTCGGGTATATAGATATATTTTTATATTTTTTAAATTACTTAAAAACAGGAGGCTTTTAATACACTACAAAATAAGACTGTTCTCCTTTCCTCAAAAATATTTGTTCCAGTTTACGCCTATCAAATGACGCCCTATTAACTATGAACATAGCAAATTTCTGCTTTTATACTTTAACAACGTTGATTACACTATAAACAGGCAAAATTGGGTCAAAAACTGGTTCAAACTATTCAAGGAAAAACTATTTGTATCAATGATAGAGAGCGTCAGCTAAATTGTCTTGTGATATTTTTCAAGGACTGTTCAGAAAGTTTTATAACATATCTATCACGCTTGTAGTCCCCAAAGGGGTAAGCAGAGGTGTAGGTACAATAGCGGACGTACGGAACCAAAACTCTACTCAAAAGACTACAAAGTAATCTTTGAAAGTAAAATTTTAAATTCACCGTCGCAAAATATTTTAAAGCGCTGCTAGAAGCACTAACCGCTGAATTGAACACGTAATTAAGAGTTAACTGCTATTTAATCGATAGTTAAGCAGACGTCAGGGAGTCCAAATTATGTTGAGACTGTAGTTTTAATAATTGAAAAAAAAAAGGTTCTTATGTCTTTCATAAATAAAAAAATTGACTGATTTCAAGCAAATTAATCTATTTGCTTGAAATCAGAATTATAATTTGGTATATTTTGTTTTATATATTTTAATTAGTGTAATTTATCGTATAATTTCAGCAGCATAAGTATCTACTTCATCAACTAATAAAATAATCGTTTCAAATAGGTTTATGAATCACATTTTTTTTATTATCTTCAATTCAATTGAGAATCTAATCTCAAAACTATTAATACTTAAATAAATATAAAACTTTTCCGCTACATTGACCCACCTAGGAAATGAATCCAAGACCTTTTGCACAAAAGCCATACTTTTTACCACTAAACCATTTACGCAGATTTATTTTTCTATCTCATAGTAAGATATGATCATATACATAGTGGCGTTTTTGCATACATATCTTGATATGTATGCAAAAACGTAGATATTTCTGTGACACCGTGAAAGCTGGAACTGATACAATAATGCTATAATTAGTTACACATAAACTACAAAACTCAAGTTAAATCTAACTGAAAAGGTTTTTGTTTTAAAATAACAACAGTTACACAACGAACATACGTATGCAGACTCGGCGGCGCCTGGTTATCGATCATACTAGGTAATTACCACTCACCTTCCACCGGTTCTGTTTGTGGCTTTAGTTTAAATCTAAGAAGTATAATAACATTACTTCACGCTATCATGTTCATAGGTTAAGCAGAAATGTACCGTTGCACCACTTTTTATGGGGAGGTGGCAGGGTATTCCTAATTCGTACCGACTCAAAAGCAGTGATAGCCTAGGGGTATGACCATTGCCAAGTTAAAGGTCTCGAGTTCGAATCCGAGGCATGCACGGTCTTTCGAGATCATGTGCGTAATTATCACTCGGTTTAACGGTGAAAGGAAACATCGTGAGGAAACCTGCATGCCTGAGAGAGTTTCTCGACGGCATGTGAAGTCTCCCAACGCGCATTAGACTAGCGTGGTGGACTATAGCCTAATCCTTCTCATACTGAGAGGAGACCCGTGCCCAGCAGTGGGAAAGTATATGGGTCGATGACTCACTGACTCAATACCGCACTTCTACCTTCCCTTGCCCAAAAGTCGCATGGCATTCGCTGGAGGCCTTCAAGGCTTACCTCGAATCTTAATCGACCAAAATGTTTCTCGCCAAAAAACTTTCTCGTGACCCAAACAACAGTTTTTCCTGTAATATCCAACGCTAAAAGTCGGTCAAAACTATGCTTAAGTAAAATAGCGTACACTTTCTAGAACAAAAGGTGTACAGTCAACTAGTAAGTAGTTCAACCGTCTCTATTAGGGTGGAAACGTGACGTTTTAAGCTAATAACGCACCCGCGAGAGTATATCACATAAAAATAGAAGAACAGAAGTTTCATTCTTTATGTTGCGACGCAAAAATATTAAAAATATAAAACAATATTTATTTTATATCATTTAACAAAATATTTTTAAATGTTTAATTTTTTATAATTTATTTATCATACTTTTTTCTTTCTTGGTTAAAAACTGATAGTTAAATAACTATCAGTTTTTTATTTAAAGAAAATGCGCATTTTTGAAGATATTTATAATGTTTCGAGACAGAATTATTAAAAAAAACAAAAAACCCGACTGCGTAAAAACTACTAACTAAAAATCTAAAAACAAGCTCTGTGGTGTTGGAAAATGTATTGCAGGCGGGACAAGCAAAGAAACAATTTTGTTTATGAACGAACAGCTTGTACGTTGTTTTTACGCAGTCGGGTTTTTTGTTTCTTTTAATAATTGATTTTATTTCCTTCTTTTTAGTTTATAAATCATCATAGAATCACTAGATAGATCCTAAATGATGATTTAAAATATAAATTGATACAACTCAAGATCATTTTCAAAATCAGTTCGCACATTAAAGCGTATAAAATCCGCCATATTGATTTTTTTTTAATTTTATGTACCCAGTGACAGTCGTGCCATCAAGACGAATCTAATGAGCTGTCATTTATCTAAATCGGTTGAGCCGTTGAGTAGTTCCGACCGGACATAGGAACGGACATACATACATACATACATACATACATACATACATACATACATACATACATACATACATACATACGCGTCAAACACATAACCCTCCTCCTTCGGCAGTCGGGTAAAAATTCACCACAATTCGACAAATTCCAACATGATGTCAAATTTTTCTTTTACGAAGTGATTAAATCTTAGGCGTGAAATATATCTTTTGTTTTTATTATTTAACGATGTTATGAGTATACCTTCTATCCTTACTTGTAGTACGTCACACAACAACGTTAACCCTGCTTAACAGTCGTAAGCGAAGGATTTCGCATGTGTGATCCTTTTGTGTAACCCCCCGAATGAAACATGTATTATATTATATTCTAAGTAGGCCCTGCTTCGTAATCTTGCGGCTAATGATCTTTGTTAATTGTGGAATTGTGTTCACGACCCTGGCTTTGAAGTTTGAAGGAAGTTTTTGAGTAGGTATCGTAAATAACAAAAGAGTACCACTGGCAGCTAATGACATCTGTATTTTGACAAAGACTGTGATGTACGCAACATGTAGTGTTGTTCCTCAGTGCCATATAAATCCTAACTAAAGTGTTAAAGCGATTTTTTCACGAATGAACGATTGCAACTTTGAGAATAGATAACACCAATGAATGTCACTATATTATTACATATTATTTGTAATACTAAAAATTAATAAAATACTGTATTCGTAATTTCACAAAAGTTCTATTAGTACTATAGGAGAAAATCGCTTTAGCACTTTTGTTAGTGTATACATTTTTTTGCTCGTGACTGTACCTACTGTGATGTCATCAAAAATAGTGAATTTTACGTTTATACCGCCATAAAATTAGGATTGAATCCCGAACTTAAACCAGGCTAATCAATTTTATACCCAACCGGCTATTACCCATTAAATGTTACTACAGCTTGTATTATATCAAGTCCCCATCTAGGTACGATTTGCCAAGACCTAGGGGGCTAGACAAGTTGCAATTTGAGATTGGAATCGAGAAATGAATGGAAATAAAATGTATAGAACTGACATTAGTAACAGCCCGATTTGTCGAAAGCTTGTGTCATTTCCATACATTTTGTTTTTATTCGTTTGTCAATTCTCATGTCAAAATGCAACTTGTCTAGCCCCCCAGGGGGGCTAAACAAAATGTATGGAAATGACATTAGTGACAGCCCGATTTGTCGAAAGGTTGTGTCATTTCCATACATTTTGTTTGTCGATTCGAATGTCAAAATGCAACTTGTCTAGCCCCCCAGGGGGGCTAAACAAAATGTATGGAAATGACATTAGTGACAGCCCGATTTGTTGAAAGCTTGTGTCATTTCCATACATTTTTTTGTCGATTCGAATGTCAAAATGCACCTTGTCTAGCTGTCTTAACGATTTCTTATGACTTGATTAATTTTTTTACTCCAAAATGGTGGTTGCGTGCATATTTATTCTCTTTATTTATGTTGAAGTGTGTATTTAATTTCCCTTCATTCCTTGGCTGTACAAAACAAGTTTAATACCATAATATTCCACGTTACTTTGGCAGGTAATAACGTGGGCTTACTTTAACAGCTAGTTTTATTCACCTCGTAAACACAAAAAGGCTGAAGATGTACCAAACTTTCTGACCCTATTAAAAACTTAAGTAAGACGTAACGTCATTGCCCGAGTTTCGCCACTTCTTGTGTTTATTCCTGTTTTACTAAGAGGTGTACACTGGTGGCACTCGTCGATAGGGGTCGTCTCTGATTGGTCTCAAGTTCGAAGCCATATTACGCATCTCTCATCAACATACCATAACGCCCATATTCCCCAAAGGGGTAGGCTGAGGCGTACTTATGTACACCCACATTTCGCCGGTTTAGGTGTCATGTATAATAAAACATGACCTTTAAAGTGTTGTTTTCGAGTTTAGAATAAAATTCTACAGTGACTTGTAAAAGTGTATTTAAAAGCTTCTTCTAATTTTCGTGTCAGTGGTAGACAAAAATATTTTATACTAGCTTTGGGTCTGGGTGTTTATTATAAATTATAGGTACCCGACGTCACCCGGAGATAGTGTAGCTTCCCAACGGTGAAAGAATTTTTCTAATCTGTCGCTTTCGGAGCCTATTCAATTCAAACAAACAATCAAATCATTCCTTTTTATAATATTACTTGGTATAGTTTACTTGGGCCCAATAGTGCGCTAATTGCGTCATCAATGACGTTCCTTAAGTCCTCAACGGTGCAGGTATACCTGGCAATACAGCAAATAGAGCAGTTTACATACATACATACATATCTTCACGCCTGTTTCCCATAAGGATAGGCAGAGACTATAGATTTCCACTTGCTACGATCCTGGCACAACACTTTCGCTTCGTTTATGTTCATTAACCTCTCCATGCAGGCTCGTCATGTCATGTCATGCATGTACAGCAGTTTAGACGGCTAAAAATTCATCATTCCGCTACCTCCTATAACTTGCACAATATCGTAATGTCAGGTCTGTTTGTAGCTATCAAATTAGCCAGCGGATTGTCCCTTTGGCCCACTAACGGGGCTTAATGCGTCCGCGTCTACTTTATGAGGCGTTTACAACGGTACATTAAAGTTTTTTACTCGTCCGCAACATGCTAAGTAGGGTGTCATGTCTGGAGATTTGGGGCTTGAGATGAATCTCGGAATATCATGAAGCTTGGATAATGTTCTGAATATTCATGTTGAATTTTTTGTCATTTCTTTTGAAAAGTAAACCAACCTTGTCAGGTTTATTGAGGAAATGTGTTTATTAATGTAATGTCGTGATGTTTCCAGGTATTACTCATTCTTCTTATTTTCTTTTCTTAAAATTCATTTATTACTTAACCGATGATAACACGTCTCGAAGTATGAAAAAGGTATATACATACTCACGCCTTTTCCCCAGAGGGGTAGACAGAAACTAGAGACCTTCACTTGCCACGATTTTACATACTTCTTTAGCTTTACTACGTCTGTGGTCTAGTGGTTTGAGTACCGGACTGCTGATCACTGAGGTCGTGGGCTCGATTCCCACAAGACACAAATATTTATGTGATAAACTTGTATGTATTTACAAAAAAGAAATATATAAGTATTATATCCATTGTCCAGTACCCATAGTACAAGTTCTGCTTAGTTTGGGACTAGATGGTGCTGTGTAAAAATTTCCCAAGATATATTTTTTTTATTTTTTTTTAGCTTGGTCCACGTTCAAACATCTTGTCGTACACATGCGCCGGTTGTGAGAACTACGCACCTAACCTTTTTCAAGGATTTCACTAGTAAGATCGGTATAAGTCTTTCTAGAGCTGCCCCTACCGTCTTCTCTACTATAAATGAGAAGGGTTATACTATAAAACTATCAATTCAGGTCTAGTGCGGGTTGGAAGCCATCCATTGGTGGTATATATTCTTTTCCTTCACCGTTTAAGCCAGTGATCATGTACATTATTACAAAAAATCAGACTGCTACGCTAGAGGTCCTGGGTTCGATCCCCGGGTCGAGCGAAGTGTTGTTGGGTTTTCTATGAAGTTCCCGCAGCAGCTCGGAGTCTGGATTTGTGCCCGGTCGATGGCAAAAGGCTCGCCCCCTATTACATGACACCTAAACCGGCGAAATGTGGGTGTACATAAGTACGCCTCAGCCTACCCCTTTGGGGAATATGGGCGTTATGGTATGTTGATGAGAGATGCGTAATATGGCTTCGAACTTGAGACCAATCAGAGACGACCCCTATCGACGAGTGCCACCAGTGTACACCTCTTAGTAAAACAGGAATAAACACAAGAAGTGGCGAAACTCGGGCAATGACGTTACGTCTTACTTAAGTTTTTAATAGGGTCAGAAAGTTTGGTACATCTTCAGCCTTTTTGTGTTTACGAGGTGAATAAAACTAGCTGTTAAAGTAAGCCCACGTTATTACCTGCCAAAGTAACGTGGAATATTATGGTATTAAACTTGTTTTGTACAGCCAAGGAATGAAGGGAAATTAAATACACACTTCAACATAAATAAAGAGAATAAATATGCACGCAACCACCATTTTGGAGTAAAAAAATTAATCAAGTCATAAGAAATCGTTAAGACAGCTAGACAAGGTGCATTTTGACATTCGAATCGACAAAAAAATGTATGGAAATGACACAAGCTTTCAACAAATCGGGCTGTCACTAATGTCATTTCCATACATTTTGTTTGTCGATTCGAATGTCAAAATGCAACTTGTCTAGCCCCCCAGGGGGGCTAAACAAAATGTATGGAAATGACATTAGTGACAGCCCGATTTGTTGAAAGCTTGTGTCATTTCCATACATTTTTTTGTCGATTCGAATGTCAAAATGCACCTTGTCTAGCTGTCTTAACGATTTCTTATGACTTGATTAATTTTTTTACTCCAAAATGGTGGTTGCGTGCATATTTATTCTCTTTATTTATGTTGAAGTGTGTATTTAATTTCCCTTCATTCCTTGGCTGTACAAAACAAGTTTAATACCATAATATTCCACGTTACTTTGGCAGGTAATAACGTGGGCTTACTTTAACAGCTAGTTTTATTCACCTCGTAAACACAAAAAGGCTGAAGATGTACCAAACTTTCTGACCCTATTAAAAACTTAAGTAAGACGTAACGTCATTGCCCGAGTTTCGCCACTTCTTGTGTTTATTCCTGTTTTACTAAGAGGTGTACAGTGGTGGCACTCGTCGATAGGGGTCGTCTCTGATTGGTCTCAAGTTCGAAGCCATATTACGCATCTCTCATCAACATACCATAACGCCCATATTCCCCAAAGGGGTAGGCTGAGGCGTACTTATGTACACCCACATTTCGCCGGTTTAGGTGTCATGTAATAGGGGGCGAGCCTTTTGCCATCGACCGGGCACAAATCCAGACTCCGAGCTGCTGCGGGAACTTCATAGAAAACCCAACAACACTTCGCTCGACCCGGGGATCGAACCCAGGACCTCTAGCGTAGCAGTCTGATTTTTTGTAATAATGTACATGATCACTGGCTTAAACGGTGAAGGAAAAGAATATATACCACCAATGGATGGCTTCCAACCCGCACTAGACCTGAATTGATAGTTTTATAGTATAACCCTTCTCATTTATAGTAGAGAAGACGGTAGGGGCAGCTCTAGAAAGACTTATACCGATCTTACTAGTGAAATCCTTGAAAAAGGTTAGGTGCGTAGTTCTCACAACCGGCGCATGTGTACGACAAGATGTTTGAACGTGGACCAAGCTAAAAAAAAATAAAAAAAATATATCTTGGGAAATTTTTACACAGCACCATCTAGTCCCAAACTAAGCAGAACTTGTACTATGGGTACTGGACAATGGATATAATACTTATATATTTCTTTTTTGTAAATACATACAAGTTTATCACATAAATATTTGTGTCTTGTGGGAATCGAGCCCACGACCTCAGTGATCAGCAGTCCGGTACTCAAACCACTAGACCACAGACGTAGTAAAGCTAAAGAAGTATGTAAAATCGTGGCAAGTGAAGGTCTCTAGTTTCTGTCTACCCCTCTGGGGAAAAGGCGTGAGTATGTATATACCTTTTTCATACTTCGAGACGTGTTATCATCGGTTAAGTAATAAATGAATTTTAAGAAAAGAAAATAAGAAGAATGAGTAATACCTGGAAACATCACGACATTACATTAATAAACACATTTCCTCAATAAACCTGACAAGGTTGGTTTACTTTTCAAAAGAAATGACAAAAAATTCAACATGAATATTCAGAACATTATCCAAGCTTCATGATATTCCGAGATTCATCTCAAGCCCCAAATCTCCAGACATGACACCCTACTTAGCATGTTGCGGACGAGTAAAAAACTTTAATGTACCGTTGTAAACGCCTCATAAAGTAGACGCGGACGCATTAAGCCCCGTTAGTGGGCCAAAGGGACAATCCGCTGGCTAATTTGATAGCTACAAACAGACCTGACATTACGATATTGTGCAAGTTATAGGAGGTAGCGGAATGATGAATTTTTAGCCGTCTAAACTGCTGTACATGCATGACATGACATGACGAGCCTGCATGGAGAGGTTAATGAACATAAACGAAGCGAAAGTGTTGTGCCAGGATCGTAGCAAGTGGAAATCTATAGTCTCTGCCTATCCTTATGGGAAACAGGCGTGAAGATATGTATGTATGTATGTAAACTGCTCTATTTGCTGTATTGCCAGGTATACCTGCACCGTTGAGGACTTAAGGAACGTCATTGATGACGCAATTAGCGCACTATTGGGCCCAAGTAAACTATACCAAGTAATATTATAAAAAGGAATGATTTGATTGTTTGTTTGAATTGAATAGGCTCCGAAAGCGACAGATTAGAAAAATTCTTTCACCGTTGGGAAGCTACACTATCTCCGGGTGACGTCGGGTACCTATAATTTATAATAAACACCCAGACCCAAAGCTAGTATAAAATATTTTTGTCTACCACTGACACGAAAATTAGAAGAAGCTTTTAAATACACTTTTACAAGTCACTGTAGAATTTTATTCTAAACTCGAAAACAACACTTTAAAGGTCATGTTTTCTTTCAAATCCAGACATCATAGTAGGTGTTACGTACGCTTCAAGGTTAGAAAAAAATCTACGCCTTAGGAGATTCCATTGAGTTTTACCAATTTATTTGTATACCTACAGTTGACAACACAAATGAAAATCAATTATGAAAGTTCATGTCAAGTCTTGTAACGCCAATAATAATCAAATAATCGTGTTCACACTGATCCATAAATCAATTAACTCAGTTCATGGCGTCACATTGTCATATAGCTATAGGCATTATTCGGCTGCTTAATTTGACAGACAGGGATATGCTGGTATCCAAGTGATAGGAGGAAGCGGCAGCGATCAAGATCCCTTGATATCTGTCTGTCAATATAAAGGGAAAAGGTGATTGACTGATATATCACCGCACAGCTCAAACCACTGAACGGATTGGGCTGAAAGGAGGTCATCGAAATCGGCCCAAATAATGTACCGAAGGTACACTTATTGGAAAAAATACCCTGTATTACGCAGGTTAAAACTGTAGTCGTACTTTTTTTTAATATTGACTGGGGGATGAAAAAAGAACTTTTAATTTCAGAAAAATCACGCCATTTTGGCACACTATTATCTGTTTCGTATAGATTTCATAGTAAAAACTGTCAGTGTCAGTTTCGGAATGTCAAACGCACGCCATTACGGCACATTATTATCTGTGATAGAGTGATTTCATGTTAAAAACTATCAACTTGACAGCTGTCATGTACCTCCGGTACAAATTTGGGCTGAGTAGTATGGGCTTTTGATGACCTCCTTTGCTCGAACTGGAAGTCAAACCCAGAACCTCAAGCGTAGCAGTCGCTTGATTGCTGCTGGCGGAATAATGTTTATTCCATGAGATACTATTACACTCAGATTAGCATAAAAACAATCAAATCTTAAATAATAATTCTTTTTTGGGAAAAGGGAATGTAAATTGCTGGACTGTGTGCGGTGGGGTGAAAATTCATCTCTGTACACTGGAAAGAAACGCGTGTTGTAAAAGTCAACAAAAAACCTGATCTAAACTGTAAATCCTTAGATGCTACCAGCAATTACATCTTTTACATTTTTAATTTAATCTTTTAAGTTAATGTGGTCACCATAAAGACAGCCTTATAATGTTCCTCATTACATGTGTAATTTTAACTCCATCATATGATAAGCCAAAACAAC
The DNA here is from genome assembly GCA_946251955.1 of Acronicta psi. Lineage (NCBI taxonomy): Eukaryota > Metazoa > Arthropoda > Insecta > Lepidoptera > Noctuidae > Acronicta > Acronicta psi. Next base: position 5,378,039 of record OX276493.1, on the reverse strand, counting down.
ACGCTTTTACAAATGACCAAAACATAGCATGGGGTCGATTAGACCCTTCCAAATGACATAAGGCAACCCTAATTGCCTAATCTTTTAAGAGACGCAATATGCATGACGCCCCTCGCTGCGCGCATGTCATACGCTTGTGTGTCATAATGTCACATTAGCTTCGTGCTATGGTAAATTTTGATACGATTTTTTCTGCGTTTTGAATTGAAAGCTTAGTTCAAATTTAACTTCTCTTTCCTTAAATATTTTCTATTAATAAAATAAGACCTTATATACATATACAAGTTCACGGTAATTTGTTAATCTGAAGGATCGAAAATAATATTATCATTCATACATTTCCATTGCGTACATATGTTATAACAGCGTAATAAATATTTTAAGGTTGGTTTCATAGTTTCATTTTATTTATAATCGTGGGTATTTCCAAAGGTAAATTCACCATAGATAACGTCATAAGAAATCAATCCCAACTATTTACCTAAGACAATTTGCTGCTAAGAATTTTATTGTAAAACCTGTTCAACTGGGAAACGAACCCAGAATCGATCAACACACACTGACTACAAAACCATTAAGGCACTTTGACTCTTAGGCGCTATAAACATATTACCATTAATTACACTAAGGGGCTGTATCACCAGTCACCACCTACAATCACAATACTGTGCCATTTTTTAAATTTATCAGTTGGATATAATTCAAACTTGGTGAAACCATCCCTAAGGGCCTGTTCCATAGCTTACTGATAAGTTCCCGTTAAATTACTTGGCAGATAATTTTATACAAATCAAGGTCAATTTTTTTATTTATCTAGCGGATAACGCGGCTAGTCAGGTGCGGTATAACAGGCCCGTAAACCTCGAGTATTTTTTTCGGTCATGGCAATAGATTGTACTTCATGGCAATAGATTGTACTTCTTGCCAGTGTCAGGTTAAAAGTTAGGGAAACATTTTTTTTTTAAACATGATATTTTCGACAAATCGCTGTCGCTTATACCCGGCACCATACGAAGACATTAGCCCATGACACGCCCGGCGCATCACCCATGCGTGTGTCATATCGTCACGTTACCAACGTCACCCAAAGCCTTTTCATTTTGTTTTCTGTATGACTGATTCTGGCGGTGAAGCGAGAGAATATGGCAGGAGACTGGTGTTTGATTTATTCAAAACTATCTTTCCGCCAGCGGCTTATTTCTATAAACTTGATCCTCTATTTCAACCCCTTACAGCTCTTTTTTTGCATTAAAAAGCCTATGTCCATTCTCAGGCTCTAGACTATCTGTGTACCAAACATGTAAATCGGTTCAGTAGTTTTGGCGTGAAAAATATTTAAATAGTAATTTTTACATACATTGTAAAAATGTTATTTATTAGCATTACTAAGAGTTAATTCGTCATCCAATAATAAATGAAAAAAAAGATACCAGTTTGTATCTACATGCTACAACAGGATTGGTACATACATACATACATAATATATACGGGCAGTTTGCAGCGTATTCGTCATGAGAACACAGAGCCGCTTAGGCTGCTAAGCGACTTTGTCACGTTCGTTCGTGCCCTCCGTCCGATCTCCATTTTGTTTCTATACATGTTATTTATGTACCCATTTATATTTTATATGTGTGTGCAAATATTGTTTGAAGGAAACGGATATTGTAGGCAATAATTCCTATAGGTATATTATCAAAACTAGCCAACTATTTTTGACTGTGGTTCAAATTCTTCTTGAACTATAGATTATCGGAATACCTACTACAGGTGGGTACCTACTACAACATTCAACATTCAACATTCAAAATATTTTATTTAAATTAGACCATATCAATAGGCACTTTTGAATTGTCAAACTAGTTGCACGGTTCCAAAAAGTGGGACTTATGGAGAAGAGCTGGCAAGAAACTCCATAGGCTTCTTAACTTTTTTTTAAAGTCCAGTAAAAGGTTTAAATCACTAAGTTGTTAGTGAGCGTGAGTGAGTGAGTGTTGTGTCAGTTATGTAAGCCTACACAGCCGTCCTAAGCCTGCGGGACCTGTTTAAGTCGTAATAGCTGCTAAATAGCACGTAAAAGTTCTTTTGGATTTTGAGAAAGGGCGCCTTTAGGGCTTATAAGCTGAAATTTAAAGCCCTTTATTACGGTCTTCTCTCAGAATAAGAGGGTATAGTCTATGGGAGCTATTTGTCCATTTTCGCCTAGCTCGAGCAAGTAGCGGTTCAAACAAAGTACTGTGTGAATTTGTAGTTTAAAGTCGTTATGTTTTTAATTCGTTGTCCAAAAAGTTCTTCAAAAAAGGAGTTAAGAAGTTTTTGCAGGGTCGGCAACGCGTGAGTAATGCTTCAGTGTTGTAAACGTCCATAAGCTGTGGTAATAGCATCAAATAGGTTTAAAAAAGAGGAACATTATCTCAGTTTATATACCTATATCTTTCAAACTATTAAACAGAATGCTTGAACATTTTAAACATTACTTAAATCTTCTTCCTCCTAGCCTTTTCCCAACCATGTTGGGCTCGGCTTCCAGTCTAACCAGGATACGGCATCAACATAACATAAACATACAAAACATGAATACTTAAATGTTAAACCCATACATAACGACTTTTAGACGACATATTTAGATTGACATATCATATCAAATGAACAACATATAGATAGCCTTCGAGGTCTTTCCAATACTTCATCATCATACCATCACGCCTGTATTTCCCGGAGGGTTAGGCAGAGACGTACTTATGTAGTCCCACAGTTCAACGGCACTTTTAGGTCCTATGTAAAAGGGGGCGACTAATTGTTATTACCCGGAACAAACCGAAACTCCAAGCTGCTGAGCAGCTACTGAGCATTTTATAGAATAACGCAATAACACTGTCCGGGTATCGAACCCGAGCATAACAGTTAAGCATACGATCACTAGGCTAACGAGGTGGTACCGATAACAGTACTTTTTATTTCAAACAGAAACTTTACATTTAAATAAGCTATTCACAAATAATTTGTACAGCTCTCTTTTATGCTAAAAAGCCTATACGAGCACAAAATACTACAATGTTTTCAATAAAACCCCTTAAAATAAAAGCATCGGGTAGCTTTAACTGAATTACTCATAGCGAGAACGCTACACGACTTTTAACTCTCACACGTTAAAAACACAGTCGAATTTTGTTCGGTTTATGTTTTATTAATGTTTGGAATGAACCTCTAGAGACGTGACTGCCGTTTGGTGTTAAAAATGTATATGTTTATTGTATTTTGTTTAAAAACATCGCGGCAGTAATGAGTTTGGTAATGATTGGGGAAAAAATTGGACTGGATCGAGGAAAGTTAGACGACTAAGGTGACTAAATAATTTATTTGCTTTCCGCCAGTGGCTTCGCCCGCGGGGACTGGGTATTTCTTATAACTTTCATCACCTATTTCTACCCCCTACAGCCCTTTTTTCGCATTAAAAAATAGCCTTTGTCCTTTCTCAGGCTCTAAACTATCTGTGTACCAAATTTCATTTAAATCAGTTCAGTAGTTTTGGCGTGAAAGCGCAACAGACAGATAGATACTTTCGCATTTATAATATTAGTGAGGAAGTAGGATTTTATTTGTCTTTTTAACACAGAACTGTATTAAACAGTTCAGCTAAACTGCCCCAGCTTAGTAGTCCTAAGCGCGACTGCTACGATCGAGGTCTTAAGCTGATATTCAGAGACGAGACTTAGCATGAACTTATGCTTCCGTACGTCAAATAGTAATACAAATTTGACATACGGAAGCGTTACTTTACGCTTAGCTTCGTCTCTGAATATTAGCCTTAGATTCGATTCCTAAGAAGAGCAGTGTTATTTGTTATTCAATTCTCAGTAGCACCTATATATCGGTCAGGTTAAGTTAGAACTAAGATCAAACAATGCCAGAGGCAAAATTCAATCTTTCAACAGTTGAAATTAAAAAATTAAGGAATGCTTTGCAACGCCCTTACAGTGTCTATGTATGTATATAATTCTGTATCTCCTGTAAACTACATAGTGCAATAAATAAATAAATGAATAAATCTCGCCAGATAGATAATCTAACGGTATTTACAATTTTACTGTGACATAACACACACGTACCGTGGCATATGATCCGTGTCTCTCGGAAGTATTTCTATATAATCTTACATATACATAATATATGCAAGTAAGAGTTTCTGAATGTGCTATGTGCGTTTACATACTACCTACATATGCTGCAGTCATTAGTGAAAATTCAGAACTTTGTTAAAATGACTAGACATTTATTTTAACGCTTTCAATACAAGTAATTTTGTTTGTGATTTATATGAATAGTTATACTTCTGTTTGTGTTTTATAGCGATAATCACGTACTATCCATCACGCCTTAATTTCTCAAAGGATAAGGCAGAGGTATCATACTAATGTACACCTATAGTTCCCGGGTATGTTTAGGTCCCATGTAACCATGTCCCATTAACCGGGAACAATTCCAATTACACTTTGCTCGACCCGAAAATCGAACCCAGATCCTTGAGCGTAGCAGTAGCGGCAGGCTGTAAATTTTATTTAAAACTTCTGGGAGCTACAATCAATTAAAAAGCGCTTTTATTATTGTTTCACATAATATATTACAAAAGCAATTAAAATTGAACATAAAACACTGGATTCCCGGAAATTTTTTGGCAGATGAAAATGTTAATAGAATTTCTGCGAATAATTTATTTATTATGCGAAGATTTAATTTGCTGAATATTCCAAAAGCTTTATAACGGAGTTGTTTAAACGTTGTAAAGAGGGATAAAGCCTAGAAATTATGGTTGAAACAACTTAATGAGATTATACAATGATTCCGGTAGATATAAGCTGTGTTATGTTAGGTAATCGGTTTATATTCTAATAGGATTTACCAAGCATTTACTATGCATGCAATATGCGCCATAACATAAGTAAATTAAGCAGCTTTATCTTTTTAATTTAAATATAGTTAGGATAGTCTAATAATGCAGCTAGCATTATTAGACTATCCTAAGCGCGATTGCAGCACTAGAGGTCTTGGGTTCGATTCCCCCTTAGAGTATTGCTGTTCGATTGGTACGCCCGGGTCTTTCTCCCAGTACTTACCACCTCCTTTCGTTTGGATTCGTGCCGGTTAATAGTAATAGGCTCGCCACCTATTTACATGGGACGTAAACATATACAGGCGAACTTCGGTTCTATAATCACAACTTTGATAAACCCTTTTGGAATATAATGAAATGGTTGTTTTATTTTGTAAATTAAAATGTGGGTGACAAAAAATGTCAAAATTGTAATTGTGATAAAAATGTTCATTCTTTCTTAACTTTTTTCAATAATCAGTGTAATTAGGCATTATTTTTTCGACCCACACCATCTTATTCAGAAATCTCCCCTCGAGTCATAAATATGCGAACAAAAATGAACTTTTTGAATATTTGTTAATTTTACTGCCTCTGTCTAGTGACTGCAAGCGCGGCTGTGTAGCGTGAGATTTTGGGGTCAATGGTCAATTTGAGCAAATTCCTATCAGGTAAAAAATTCCCAGTAGTTCTGGATTCAAATATGTGTCTATTAAATAAAAATAGGTTAGACCACCCTATTTTGGGATACATAAAAAACATTAAATACTGAAAGAAATTAGGTCTAAGACATAATACCAAACCTTTCCATAACTTGTTAGAGAGTACAGTACAGACGTGTTAGGTAGTATAGCAAATTATCCGGTGTTTTTTGAGAATGTCGGATTTCGAAAAGTGTCTCCGACGTATACAGCGACTCGTCAAAGTTTGCAAAATTTATTAAGTCGTAAAACCTGTGTGTCGGGCCTTCAGCAGTAAAATACAGACCCCTGGCCATTATGTAACGTATACCCAGCCATCTTGTAAAGGCTCAGAGTAAAATTTAAATGAATTTTCACTATCCTTTTGTTAAAACGTGCTAAATGTCATTTGATGTGATATCATGCGAACGTCCGAATGGTTTTGATTTCTGTTGGCATTTAATTTTCCTCCATCAATAAAATAATTTTGTATTTACGAATGTACTGAAACAGCTCATGAAATTACAATATTTATCGGTTTTCATTTTGACTGGATCATGAACGTATATTTAATAATTGTCACTCGCTGAAAGGGTAAAGAAAAAACATTGTGAGGGAACTTGTATGCTTGACAGTTTTTTTTTATGGTACTTTAGGTCTGCTAAGACACACTAGGTCAGCCTAATCGCTTCCATTCACAGATAATACTTTGCCGACGCTAAATTAATGAGATTTTTATTGTTACCACTTTTGGACGGAAAATTCTCCCTGCCCTCCGCCAATGTCAAAAAACCAAAATCAAAATAGTTTTATTTTCATATAAACCATATACAGGCACTTATGAAATGTCGAATTTAGGTGCACGGTAAATTAGTCATTTCCTATGAAGAAGAACCGGCAAGCAATTCCATGGTTAGGCACTCTTTTAAGGTCTCGTGATAAGGTTTTTGAGTTCAATGTCAGCAGTCGGAATCCAATTGGTAGAAAAATAACACTATTCAACCCAAGAGCTCATCCTAGTATCTACCCCTTACTCCAGTCGTACTTACAACTAATAAGGCAGTTTAATAATAATTGCGCTAAAAGCTAAAAAGCCTCACCCCGCGATTACAAGATGTGTTTAACCAAACACCCCAATTTCGCTGACGCCTACAAAGTAATTTATTATTTTTCAAATGTAAAGTAAAACATTATTACGTTTGGAAATTACGCCGCAAGCTCAAAGGGTTGCCCCAGGCCGTTGTAATTAGTCCGGTGTCTGTTTTTGCCCAGGGTATTATGTTCCGGGATAATTTCGTGTTTATACTCAATTCTTTTTTGAGTTATTCGGTAATTATGTGTTTATGCCTAGGATGCTTGTTAGAAATTTAGAAGATAATCTCGGAGTATGTAGGTATCTACCTAATGATAATAAATTTGTCAAAGTATTAAACCGGTATTTCAACGACGTTCATGAGATTTTAGAAAGAGTTGTAAATAAAAAACGTCGCTGAAAGTGTGTCATGTCAGGCTTGATTTTCTGAAGCTTTGACACACAAAAGGTCGACTCGTATTCGGTAAATTAAACAAGGAGCATGTAGCAAAAAGACCATCCATAAAGAACCTGTCAACCCGGTAAGTTTATAGCCTATAGGTATTCGCCTGGGAATTGAATCAAGCACTTCACACAGTACCTGCACTGTCGACCACCAGACTAACGAGGCAGTTTTGTTTTAAAAAGATTTATATTATACCAAATTTCCATTTAAGCCGGTCGGTGACCTTAAAAGCCAGACTAAATTCCAGCTTTAAAACGCTAAACAAATCTTAAGTTGATCGTTACAGCAGATGTATGTGATGTGCAGTGGGGGGCTGGTACTTTTGTGTGTCGTTGGCGCCACACGCCCGCTGTGGGGCCCCAGGGAAATTCGGTGCCTGATCTCATAGTACGTGGGATAACTTATAAGCGACTAGCGACTGCCGAAGGAGCGTTATTATTGTGATTTGTAATTTGCTGTGCCCTACAGAGTCCATGTTACTACATAGTTGAAAGCAATGTGGCAAGGATGCATAGGGCCCGCCTGTTGGGAAGTGGTTACCATAGCCTATGGATGCTTGCAACACAAAGGATATCACGCGCGTTGCCAACCTTGTCTATTATTTTAACCCCCGACGCAAAAATTGTTATTGTAAGTTTTTCGTGTCTGTGTGTGTGTTTCTGTCTGTGGTATCGTAGCTCCAGAACAGATAAACCGATTTTGATTGTCTTTTTTTGTTTGAAAGGGGAATTAGTCGGGAGAGTTCTTAGCTATGTTTATGAAAATCGGTCCAAGATGGCCGCCGCCACAAAATGGTGGATTAAATTATGTTTTCACAACTCCCTCAATATGAGTATCAAATGAAAGGGCTTGACAAATAGAATACTATACACTATGACAAATTTCAAATACAAGATGCCGCCACCACAAAATGGCGAATTGCATTTCTTATTCATTTGTGTCGGGGTTTTCTTAATTTTTAAATTTAGTCTTGTTATTATTCGTGATGGGCGTAGCTTACCGGCCAGCTTATCTGATGTCAGGCAACACTGCGGCTTAACTAAAAAAAACGCGGAAACCAATTCACACATAACGACACCCAGATTATATCTATCGGAGACGACCGATCTAGTGGTACTAAGCGCGCCTGTTAGAGGTCCTAGGTCCGATTCCTGGGTCGAGCAAAGTGTTGTTAGGGTTTTCTGTGTAATTCTCAATAGCAGCTCGGAGTCTGGATTTATTTCTGGTTGATGGCAATTGGCTCGCCCCCTATTACAGCGACTTAAACAAACCGGCGGAAACGTGACTTATTAACCGGGAAAAAATGGGTACTTCGAAATCAAATTAATTTTAAAAGTTTTAAGTGGAATATAGATGTTATTTGTTTTTTACCTATTTTATTAAGGGGTATGTAAGGGGAGGCCAACTAAACGCACAGACAGCGAGGTTCGGAGAAAACTATAATATCATATATATATACATATGTACATTTTATTAAATTTTCGTCGATTTTTTTACAACCGCTTACCGGATTTCATTAAATTTAAGGGACCAATCTGTAAAAACCAGCTTTCGTATAAAAAAAGAATCATCGAAATCGGTTCACCCAGTCGAAAGTTCTGAGGTAACAAACATAAAAAAAGACAGTCGAATTGAGAACCTCCTCCTTTCGAAGTCGGTTGGAAACTCATTTGCTTGACTTGAAAATCGAGAGCTTTAAGTTCAAAGATGGCGACGACGATCAGTGTGCCAGATTTTACTTTGATTGTTTTTAATAAAAAGATATTGAACTGTACTCGCTTATAACTTGACCTTTCATCCCTCAGTCTATTTACCGTAAACAGATAATGAACCCAACAATCTTGGTCGGAACTCTTCTTATTTTATTCGAACTCAACGTTCCAATACAATCACCTCCGAAATTATTATTTTATACCACCAAGGTCATTCACCCCAACGACCTTATGCGTTTGACTTGAGTATTTGAATTTATGCTATGTACAAAGTTTATCGTGACTAGAAGCTCAAGAGAACTAGATGCAATTTTAACTCTATAGATTTTAGATAAGTATGCAATAAATTTCTTGTGTTTATTTCTTTAGAAGTTCAATGAATAAAGGATTACCTGCGAGAGTTCTTTAAATAATGGTAAACGCGTAGCACGTACAAGATTCGTAGCGAGTAGCAATTTAAATAATTGACTGATAAGTGCTACGCGGCGTAGCTCGTAGCTGTTTTAAGATTTCGTAGCGTTTTAAATCAATGTTTCATCAATAATTCTCTAAGAATATTGGATGCTATCAAACCTATGGGAACTAAAAAACTTAACTGATAGTACCTCAATAGAAATACAAAGTGGAAGAGACATCGCCGCACATCCGAATACCATGAGTTCAGTACATGATTCTGGACTTACTATCTACTGGATTCTCCCCTGGGTTGAAATTTTCCGTAACTTTTTTCATCAATTTTTAATTATATCTGCAATTTTTTTTACTTGAACGTGTAAAAAAACATAATTTCTATCTACCCAAATTAGATTTATAATTAAAAAATCATAATTTCATTTATTTCGGATCGCGCGCGCGATAACATTCACCGCAGAGCGTTATAATCGCGTTTTTAGCAATACACTGCGCGCTCAAAAATGTCAATATCTGTAATAACTGATCATTTTCTGCATGTATGACCTAGGTCATTTTATTTTTGACTTTGAGTGAATATCACTTATCACGACGTATGTTGTCCCTTCCACCTTATATGGAAGTTATGTTGTATGTATGTTAAATATATAAGGCTGAATTTCGACTACAATTCTACCACTAACCGGGCACAATTTTAAACTCCAAGCTGCTACTGGGAATTTGCCGGAAAAGCCCATCACTTTGATCGACTCTGGAATCGAACTCAGAATCTCTTCGGAGCCGCGGTTTCTACAAGGCGAAAATGAGGCTTTCCTTTTTATGTCCATCCATGAAATCCTTACAAGTAATATAGAATTAGCACAGATTATACTTATGTACGTCTAAAGCAATAACAAGTACGGTTTAATGACCCTAACAGTAATAAAAGCCTCGTTGGTTACCAACGTCAAAGAGCTCTACTTTACCTTAATTTACTTATGTTAAGGTGCTCTCTCACTGGCACCATTCACCTGGGGGGCTAGACAAGTTGCATTTTGACATTCGAATCGATAAACAAAATGTATGGAAATGACACAAGCTTTTGACGACGTCTGTGGTCTAGTGGTTCGAGTACCGGACTGCTATCACGAGGTCGTGGGTTCGATTCCCACAAGACACAAACATTTATGTGATGAACTTAGGTGTTTGTGTTTGTCTTTGTTACTTATATATTATAAGTATGTATTTACAAAAAAAAAGTATATAAGTACTATATCCAGTGTCTAGTACCCATAGTACAAGCTCTGCTTAGTTTGGGACTAAATGGTGCTGTGTAAAAATGTCCCAAGATATTTATTTTTATTTTTGGCAAATCCGGCTGTCACTAATGTCATTTACATACATTTTGTTTGTCGATTTGAATGTCAAAATGCAACTTGTCTAGCCCCCTGTAGTGTAACGTTATAGATTCGAGTTTGTGCATCAAAATATTTCGGGCATTGCGCACTGTAATACTCAGTTTTCCTCCCTCACTGATGTAATGCTTGAATAGGCTATACGCATCCTTTTTTAAATGTTGACCATATATAGAGCGCTAAAAGTAAAAACGGAATTAAAATCAATAATAAGAAAATTATAAACATTTTAATTCTTTACTAGAAAGAGAGCGCACTATACTTGCTTGTGACGTCACAAGCAAGTACGCCATACAATTTCTATACTAACACTCATATTGCGAGAAAGGGACAGAGCACCCCTTCTCCATTCCCACCCGCTGAATCAACCAACTTTAAACGCTTATATCTTAGGATTTTTTATCTCGATTTTAATTATTTTTTTTAGTATAGATAAATTTGAGATATTTTTAAGTCTACATACTATAAAACAAAGTCCTCCACCAGTCTGTCTGTCTGATTTTCATGCTGTTTTTACCAATGGATAGAGTGTTTCTCGAGGAATGATTTAATATATAGTTTGTCAAGTTTTTGTAAAAATTGGCAAAAATATAATGATATTTGTTGGAGGTGTAGGCTATAATTTGAAAGACCAAGCGGACAAAGCCGCTGGCGGAAAGCCTGTCTTTAATATATAAATACCAGTCAACTCATCATCATTGTATCTGTGATTCTGTAACTTTCTTTAAGGGATATTTTAACACAGCACCATCTAGTCCCAAACTAAGCAGAGGGTGTACCATGGGTACTAGACAATGGATATAATACTTATATACTTTTTTTTGTAAATACATACTTATTATACATAGGAAACACCCAGACAAACACAAATACTTATTTATATTCATCATACCATAAATATCTGTGTCTTGTGGGAATCGAACCCACGACCTCATGATCAGCAGTCCGTTACTCGAACCACTAGACCACAGACGTCGTCAAGACGTCTTTGAATTAAAAGAGAATGCTCCCGGCACCTATAAAACCATGTGCATGAACCATTTACTAGTACGACAGTGTTGATTTTCCACTCAGCTCTCTGGTAAAGTCTGCCGAATTCCGGTGTTAACCGGCTTTGTCCTGTTTAACCTGCATAGAAGCTCCGGTATAAATACATCAACGTTACATGAGATATCTAAAACACGGGCACTGAAATGTATTAAAGAAGTATTATTGCTGCACTTGGTTGAGTTCCGACCGACGACTGAATATCAGTATTTCGCAAAATGTTAAAACACAAGAGGCTATATATACTGTTGTACACTCATAGTGCGGCGAAATGTTTGAGGTTCCATGTGGCGTGCACAAAACCTAACTTCGGGCTGTTACCTATCGAAAAACCCTGTAATCCTTCCCTAAACCCAGTCACAGACAATCATTACTTTAAAGACGGAAAACCACTACTTGATAATCTACTGTGTTATCTACTCTGCATCGCCCTAAGGTTGGTAGAAAATGCCTGATGGCATTAAGACTACCTGTTACCAATTGTGCATAAAGTTTTTAAATAAATAAATAAACCACCGCGGCGCACGCTGTCCACGGCCACGCGGCCCACGTTTATTTAACAACGTTGGTCTACGTTTCCACCGAAGCACATGCTATACACGAATTTACCGTATTCAAGCAAGCCACGCGTGTGTCATGCAGAGGATGTATGGAGGGAGGAGAAACGCCACAGGACGTGCTCATAGAATGCAGTAGTGTGGTAGATCACAAACAAACTATTCAACATCCAGCAGCGCTTGCGGAAGCCTGTAGCAATCTCAATAGATTGCCGGCCTTTTGGGAGGGCCTGGGCTGGTTAGAATAGGGAACATTTGAAAGACACGTACAATGTCCCAATTATGAGGCTAAGTGCGGAAACGCCCAGCTAAACTAAACTAAACTAAGCGTGTGTCAATTCGTCAATACGTCAATTCGTGCGTAGCGTGTCCGTGGGTTGCATTGGATACAGATCCATTCATCCTTGCAAAGCAAAGCTTGGTGCACGTGCGTAGCCTCTCCGTGCGAGGCGGTGGGTAATAAGAAAATACATCTGACAGTTACGAAGCCTATCATATTGACAGCTATCAATATATTCGTATGTTCGAAGGCACTATAGTCAGCGTAGGTCTGTAACAAATGCCAAAGCTCGTCTCATCTATTTGGGACCATTGAACCACAAAATTACAAGCTCGCACGTAAAAACGAATGTACAAATATTAGGGAAACTACATTTAGTTCACGCTTGACGGTTCCTAAGTAAGGATTTGTGGAGATATCAAGGCGAATTTACTCTTCTTTTTCTATCGATGGAGAATTTTCATATTTTTTTTTTATATTACCTGGATTTTGGATGGTATGGAACTCTGTTGTTGAGGTCATCTCGATTGATAACCTTATTGTATTTTTTTTTGCATTTTCCATGCTAAGATTTTTAACATACCATCACGCCTGTATTCCCCGAAGGGGTAGGCAGAGGCGTACTAATGTACACCCACATTTTGTCGGTTTGTTTAGGTCCCATGTAATAGGGGGCGAGCCTATTGCCATCAACCGGGTACAAATCCAGACTCCGTGCTGCTAGAAAGAAAGAAAGAAAAGAAATAAAAATTGTTTATTTCCTCAACCAAGGACACACAAAAAAATACAAAAAGATAACAAGGACACACAGTTAAAAACTAAAACTAAATAAACCTAAAAAAGTAAAACATTAATATACTGGCAACACTGTTCTAATGTCACATATGTGCTACTGGGAATTTCACAGAAAACCCAACAATACAGCTCGACCCGGGGATCGAACCCAGGACCTCTAGCGTAGCAGTCGCGCTTGAGACCACTAGACCAACGAGGCAGTCTATGGCTAAGATTACTAGTTATTTTATTTAATGAAAAATTTTCGGGCAGGATTCGATTTGCGTCTTCTGGTTAAATACACCAGACGCTTATCATCCCACGTGTCTCCTATCTGAGAGGTATCAGGCTATAGTCCACCACGTGGGCTTAGTGACTATCAAATCAAACTGACAAATTGGCTTTGTTGATTTGTGAAAGAAAATAACATACATACATATGTACATACGCAATAAAACTCCACATTATTTAGCTAGAAATAATTATCTCTTTAATACACAGATATGATTGATCCGTGTTTTGTGTTTCATATAGCAAGGTAAGCGATCGTCAGCCGGGCAACCGCACCAATTACTGATCTACGCAATTCTCAGAATCCGCCTTGGAAAAATATCTTCTATTATAATTTAGATGTTCAATTTATTTTTGCGTTTCACCAGATCGGTGAAAAAGAATATCTTTAACGAGATTTATTATATTAATTTAAGCGAATAAAGTTCATAGATTGTTATCGAAAATGAATTAATAAGAAGAACAAAGCCCGAATTTTATCTAATGATCTTTGTAATGAGACCGCCATTTTTTTCAAAACGTTGTTTCTTTATTGACGAGATGAGTCTCGCAGTTTTTTTGTAACAAGATTTAAGGTTAATAGATACCATCACGCCTGTCTTCCCCGAACGGTTAGGCAGAGGTGTACACCCGCAATTCGCCGGTATGTTTAGGTCCCATGTAATAGGGGGCGAGCCTGTTGCCATCAACCGGGAATTTCACAGATAAATCCAACAACACTGCCTGACCCGGGAATCGCACTCGGGACCACTAGACCAACGAGGCAGTCAGATATGAATATGTGTAAGATTAACACATAGGATTTAAATTCCGATTGCGGCTTCGACGGGAAAAAATACTATAAAAACTACATATTTACTACATACTACTACATATTATGCAGACGGATGGCGCGGGCATATACTAGTAGGTCTATGACGCTAGTACCTTATATAAATAATAAAAGACAGTACATAGTCAGTCAGGGATGACTGGTGCGGCCGTCAGCGGGTGATTGATGGCGCCTACATGCCGCAATGTGTATCAACCCTAATGTTACATCGTTATATTCTTATTAACGCATGAGCGATATTTTGTTTACTTTTATAACTATCACGACTTTCACATAAGTAGCTTCTCTACGAAATCACTCGACAGCTCGTTTTTTATGCACAAATTATCAACTTATATTTATAATAACTTCTATTAATTAACCTTTTAGACAACGCAGTGATAGTCTAGGGGTATGAGTACTGGACTGCCAAGTCAAAGGTCTCGATTTCTAATCCAAGGCACGCACCTACTGACTTTTCGAAATCATGTGCGTAATTATCATTCGCTTCAACGGTGAAGGAAAACATCGTGGAAAGGAAACCTGCATGCCTGAGAGATTTTCCCGACGGCATGTGAAGTCTGCCAACCCGCATTAGGCTAGCGTGGTGTGCTTTAGCCTAATCCCTCTCATACTATATATATAGAGGAGACCCGTGCCCAGCAGTGGGACAGAATATGGGTTGGCGATGATGATAACGGTTAATATCGATATAATGAGGATATAAACTTCGGACTTCGATTGTTTACGTTTCATCAAAACCTCCTAGGAATTAGTAACCATTCGAAGTTACACGTCAATAGGCTAACCGAAGCAAGCATAGCTTAACTTTGAATGTATTGAAATCTTACATAGCCATTGAATCTCAAAATAAATTCATAACTACTACATACTAACATAAATAAATAAATAACATACAACATACAGTTCTGGCCAAACTTATTGTCCGGGTTGAAGTTGGCACGAGCTAACTTTAACCCGGACAATAAGTTTGGCGAGAACTGTACCTATATTCATCGAAGACTTCGGCAAAGGTGTTTTACTATACATCCACAATTCACCTCTGTGCTCTCATTTAATAAAAAAAAAACAAAAGAGGTATACGACCTCACAGTCACATTTGCACTAAGGAGTTTACATAACCTAGCCGTTGCGCCAACAATGCCTATTTGCTACCCAACTCTAAACATAGTTTTGGTGACAGTGATGTATCGGCGACACATATCAATATAGTCGTGAATATACTACTGAATATGTCGTATAAACTTGGCATTTACAGTTTTCGAAGGCAATCCAAAGATAAAAGTTTTTGTGAATTTTATATAGCGCTCATCACGCCTGTATTCCAAGAGGAGTTAGGCAGAGGGGTGCTAATACATCCACAGTTCGCCAGTATGGTTAGGTTCAATGTAATCGGGGGCTAACATAATGCCATTCACCGAGCACAAATTCAAACGCAGCCACTGAGAATTTTATAAAAAAAACCAATAACGTTTTGCTCGAACTGGGAATCTTATCCAGGACTTCTAGCCTGGCAGTCTCGCTAACAACCCAGCGCCACTTTACCGACCTCTTACTAAGATAGTAATCCAAACTCCTGCAAGTGCAAACATAGAAAAATCCAAAAACACTTTGTTCGAACTGGGAATCGAATCCAGGACTTTGGGCATAGCAGTCTCGCTTACGACCCAGCCCCACTGCACCAGCCTCTTATTAAGCTTGTTCATACAACATATAGTCATACAAAACAATTCAAAATTCTACTCACACTATCAGAATAAACGGTTTAAAGATAAACAAACGCTACATACAATCACACAAGCGGAGCCGCGTGCTAGAAATATCTTCAACAACAAGATTAGGGAGCGGCGCGCGTCTGAGAGTTTGTATGTGTGTGTGAGAGTGCAAGATGCGTCTGTGTTGGTATGTATGGCTTTGTGTTTCTGTTAGAGATGCGGTGTGGAATATCGATACACCGTTTTTTTATTAAATTACCCGAACTATAAATTCTGATATAGGTACACAAACACTTAAGCCTGGTATAACTTTCTGTGGGTCTCACAAATTAGTTTCCGTGCTGGTATCGAAACCCCAACTCATGGCACAGAAGACAATCACTAAGATTTCAATTCTTTTGATGTGTCGTCAAAAAAATTAAGTATTTGTACTTAATTAATTTTAAAGTTTGATCTCATTTCGTATGATGTGATCTTCCATAATTAAAAAAGCACTTGGCTTGAAGGTCAATTGTAATATTTTTATTAGCATGTGTATTCTTTGTCGGAGATCCTAATAAAATAAAATTAGATACAAAAATTTTAAGGATACTATTAGTTTCTATATTAAAATATTACATTTCTCAATCTACAGCTAAAATATTATTTATAGCAAACATAAATCGTTCTGTAAACGAGTGCTTGACATTCTAAGTCTACAAACTATCGAATAATTTAGCTTTTCACGAAACGATTCCGCTTTATAACAAATGCTAAGTTCTTACAGCTATTGTTAACTGTAGATTAGGTTTTAAAGTCTTGAACTAGTTTCTGGGAAACAATCTTCGTTTCACAATGAAAATCGAAGAAATGGTAACAAACTTCATGTTTTATGTCAGCCGAGTTCAAAGAACCGATTTCCTTCTCTGCCTTTTACGTCAATCGCTACGTTACTTAGCACTTTTGATTCTTGCATACTTAATAACAATAATTTGTATACAATAAAGTACGAAATAGATTCGGTTTTATGAGTAGATTGTCTTCAAAACCGAAACTTGATAGCTGGGTTGATTTCTGCACTAATCATGAATTTGTTCGTGCTTTGTGTCCGTGTATTGTGTAAAAATCTTTCGAAAAGTAAAAGGAATCTTATTGCTCCTAGATGTAAACAGATAAATAACCAGTGATGTTAATGACAACACTAAAGGCCTGTTTCACCACTACATAGCCGCTAACTGCCGAATAAATTTAAAAATGGAACAAAATTTGTATGAAATTATGTGCCACCTGATTTTTAACCCCCGACGCAAAAACGACGGGGTGTTATAAGTTTGACGTGTATGTGTGTGTGTGTGTGTTTGTGTGTGTGTGTGTGTGTGTGTGTGTGTGTGTGTGTGTGTCTGTCTGTGGCATCGTAGCTCCTGATCGGATGGACCGATTATGATTTAATTTTTTTTATTTGAAAGGTGAATTAGTCGGGAGTGTTCTTAGCTATGTTTGATGAAACTCGGTCCAAGATGACCGCCGCTACAAAATAGCGGATTACATATTTTTTCACAACTCCGTCAATATGGGTATCAAATGAAAGGGCTTAACTAGTAGAATACTATACACTATGATAAATTTCAAATCCAAGATGGCCGCTACTGCAAAATGACAAATTACATTTCGTGTCGGGGGTTTTCTAAATTTTTTATAATGGAAGTTATCAGTAAGCTGTGAAACAGGCCCTCAATCTTTTCTTCTCCTTTTAATGTCATCTTTGGTTTAGTTTTTCACTTAGATAAATAATCTGTTACTATATAACTATATCTAAATAAGTTTCAGTTTAAGTTTTAACAACAACAACCAGTTTCGACAATCAACGTCACAATTTTAATATGCCAGTGATTTTAATTGCAGTATGATATTATGATACCATCGATACAATCTATCGACACTCACCCCATCACTAGCTTGACTTGGAGAGCGCTCAAGCGGGGTCCGCGGCCTATGTACGTTTCATTTGTTTCGCCGTCTGCTGAATTGTCTCCTAGCCTAGTCTAGGTAAGACTAGCCAGAGTTATCTAGCTTTAGATATTCTTGAGCGTACGTGCTAGGGGCGACAAATGGGGAACAAAGTGTTTTGGGTTTGATGTTTATTGTTGAAGATTGTTGAGTTGGAAAATCCTCGAAAATATTTACTATATTCGTCTTGTATTGGTTATACTAGTAATTAATTTTAAGAAAACCAAGTTCTATATTATTGGTGTAGTAGAAACTTTTGGTAGTGTGCTATTTAAACTAAAAAAACCTAAATTGGTTTATAATCGATAGCGTTTTGCGCAAACATAATAAAGACAATAATAAAAACGAGAACATTTTTTTTACAATGTATCACCGCAGAGCAAAGCCCTTCCTAGTTCACCACGCTAGCTTACTGAGGGTTGGCAGACTTAATCACACGCTGTCGAGAAAATCTCCCAGTTAGTTCCCCCGTGATGTTTTTCCTCCACCAATTAGATGCGTCATGACATGTTCAAATTCAAATATTTTTATTTCAAATAAGCTTTTCCATTTTACAAGCACTTAAGAAACCTTAAATGATTCTAGGTGCACAGTTCTAAAAAGTTGATCCTATGGAGAAGAATCCAACAAGAAACTCCATGGACACTCTTTTTAAATAAGAGTTTTTAAAAATTTCACTGGTAACATATTGCGATAACAGGATGTGTGAACCTAGTAGGTTAATGTCCTAGTTTACTCGAAGACGAGCTTATCAAACAAAAACGTTTTTAGTATCCAAAAACTCAATCATCCTTATAATTAAACGAAACAGAACTATGTGAGTCCATAGACTTCCATCAAAATAAATAAGGACAATAGCCACATTGTACTCACATTTACAATTCCTGTTTTAAAAGAAAGTGGAAACATGATTTCGAGAAGCCAGAACCTAAACCTTTGACTTGGCAGTCCAATCACTCATTTGATTCTTTTTAGTAGCCCACTTTGTCCCACTGCTGGGCAGAGAGGGCACAGAGGAAAGGGTGGACCCTTTCCTATTTCCATGCCAC
Organism: Acronicta psi; assembly: GCA_946251955.1. Lineage (NCBI taxonomy): Eukaryota > Metazoa > Arthropoda > Insecta > Lepidoptera > Noctuidae > Acronicta > Acronicta psi. Next base: position 5,358,906 of record OX276493.1, on the reverse strand, counting down.
TCTGGTCGATTCGTCGCGCCACCCCCGTCTAGGCTGACCAAGGTGTCGCTTCACTACACTTTTTTTTTCATTTATGAAAATTCGTGATTAGTTAGCAGCTACTCCGTCCATATACTGAAGCTTACAGACACAAGTTGGGGTGCGTCTGCCAAGCGTGTACATAATGGTAGAGAATCGTCCCGCATTGGGCTTCGCGCCAGACGCCGCTTTTTGACCGCGACCCGGGTTAAGGGGTTAGTGAATAAGTGGCAATGATTGTATTAAATGTAAATATCATTTGTGAGGGTAAGAAAGTACCGACCTGTGTAATTATTTAATTATGTTACGTGTTGAAGTTAATTATGTATGCATGAGTTGAATGTAACCTCTCACAATAAAATCAAAGCTCTCACCTTGACCCAGTTTGAACTCATTATGATGCAGCAATTATGACGCTAATTATCGCAATGTGTGCCTAGAAATTGTTTGTTTTTATATCATATTTACTGCAAATCCATATTTGAAACATCAATTTTCTTTATTGGTCAACTCTTCGTAAGCGCAACTGCTGAGTAAGAGGTTCTTGGCTCGATTCCCGATCGAGCAAAATGTTAGGACCTGTTTAGGACCTAAGCATACCGGTGAATAAAATTGTGGGTGTGCATTAGTACAACTCTGCCTCACCTGTCGGGGAAAACAGTCGTGGCGCTGTTGATGATTTGTTGTTTATGTTAACATAAATTAATCATAAACAAATTAGATCAAAGCTCTCCAAGGGACTTCTACGCTGTTTAGTTTTTATTACCTGTGATTACAAAAAAATAAATACAAAGTTTATTTATTTTATCTGGTTTTTATATATTTAGGCATCGTTTTTACCAAAAATACACAGTTACTTAAGTACTTAATAATGACAACTAAAAACCACTAAGGTTTAATTTTAATAAAATAAATCTTATACTAAATGGAACTTAAAAAAGTGTTTTTATATGAAACTTAAGTCTTAAAAACTGAACCAATACACACAAATAAGATTAATAATCCCATTTCTTTGCGCCCGCCGTCGCATGCTTGCGGTCGAGCCCATGTTTGCGCAGTAGGTACTTATCCACGAGCTAAGTGACCTACTGTGTACCCTAGCTGTATACCCTTGGTTATTTATTCTGCACCTTAAGTTATTGTTTTGATGTTATTACTTAAGTACAGTACTAAGTAATAGTTAGCGATTTTCAATTTGTGATAGAAAAAATCGAAGAGAAGAAATTGGTTATGGGGCTCATCTATACAAGGTGGAAGGGACATCGACGCACATTCGAATACCATGAATTGAGTACCTACATGGCTGTACTTGTCCGTAACTTTTTTCATCATTTTTTTTTCTGCAGTTTTTATTACTTGAACGTGTAAAAAAACATTAATTCTATCTACCCAAATTAGATTTATAATTAAAAATAATTTCATTTATTTCGGATCGCGCGCGCGATAACATTCACCGCGGAGCGTTACGATCGCGTTTTTAGCAATACACTGCGCGCTCAAAAATGTCAATATCTGTAATACCGATCAATTTCTACATAAATGTCATTTTATTTTTGACTTTGAATGAAACCTTGTTACGACGTTTGTACGTCGTGATAGGTACAGTACCAGCGGTTTCCAGCGGCTTCTAATTCTTCCTAAGCCCAGAAAAAAATCCCAACATCCTTTTTTAGCCTTTCTTAGTCCTAATATCTATCTGTGTGCCATGTTTATAAGAGAAGAGGATTAATGAATTTCCGCAACAGTGAGGCAGGGTTAAGAAAAAAGAAAGGGTTGATGATCGGTGTTTGTGAACATGTGATAACTGTTAATTCTACTCTTTTCAGGTACATGGCACCAGCTTCATGGCTCGCTAGAAGATAGAAAACCGCTGAGAGGTAAATCATCATTATTAATTTTAGTTTTAGTAACTAGATTCTCATATGAATTAAATAAATATTTGGTAAGTTTTTACCCAGCATCGTCTAGTCCTAAACTAAGCAGAGCTTGTACTTTTGGTAGGTACTATGGCTAATATTCAGAGACGATGCTAAGCGTAAACTTACGCTTCCGTATATCAAATTGTAATACAAGACATACGGAAGCATTACTTTACGCTTAACGTCGTCTCTGAATATTAGGCTAAGTATATAGATAGACTATAATATGTAGTCTATTTTTATAAATACATACCTACTTCTAGTACATAGAAACATCCAGAGCAATAGAAACAATTATGTTTATTTATGAATCGAACCCATGACCTCGTGATCAGCAGTCCAGCATCGAACCACATGACAGTGGTCATCGATTTTCAAGTTTAAACCCATCTAATTTATTTCAGTCTATTTTTAAACAACGTATTTAACTTTAGCCTCTATTTAAACTGCCACTAACATAGATAAACGTGTTAACTAACTTCTAAAATCCTTGGAGTCTATATTTTCATTAAAACACTTTAGAAAACAGCTATCAAGTCTATTTTCGTGCCACACTACTCCACTATTTTAACGGAGCAAAGTAAGAACGTATTTTAGTAGGAAGCCCGGATTTTGACGCTAATTACAAGAGTATCCGATACGGATATGGTCCGTACATTACCACGGCTTAAAGAGGTTATCGTATATTAGCCGACAGTTTAAAAGAAATTTGTATTTTGTAAGGCTTTAGGGTGAAAACACAAAGAATCGACCACGGTTCGAGTACCGGACTGCTGATCACGAGGTCGTGGGTTTTATTCCCGCAAGACACAAACATTTATGTGATGAACTTAGGTGTTTGTGTTTGTTTGTGTTGTATACTTTTTTTTGACAAAGACAAACAGAAAAAGCTTGTATTTGTCTGGTTGGCACTAGGCTATAGACTCGACCCAATTATAATTCGATTTGGTGCCAATGTCACAGCTATCGATTGTTAATTAGGTCGATCCGTGTCGCCTATTCGCGTCGTGTAAATGCTAATTATTATAATTACATTACTCCCATTAGCAGTGTTGAACTGCCTCAAGTCTAGTGGTCGTAAGCAGAACTGGTAGGTACGGTAAAGATGCTAGGTTCGATTTCCAGGTTATTGGGGTTTTCTATGAAATGAAATGAAACGAAACGAAACGAAATGAAATGAAATGAATTCTATAAGTAGATCCTTTAAAGACACTTATAAATATTTTTTTAAAATGCTACATGCCGCCGGCATTTGCATTGCCAAAGCCCCCCCCCCTCTCCCCCCCTATCTCAGCATAATGCTGTGACATGTAGATGATCACGAGTAACACCGCGGTGACTGCTAGTATTATAATTATAATGATCTCACAAAATCCATGGAACTAGCATGGATATTCACAGTTCAAGAAATATATAAGGAGATTTCGTGCTCGTTAAAGAAATCATCGGAGCCGAGTGGAGTGTATTGACGAAAATTGGACCCAAAATAGAATTACGCTCATTTATATTACTACGATAATTTTTAAGAAGGAAAAGAGCTTGTTAAATACATTTCTGATATTATTATTATTATTTCAGATAAAAGCGACTTAAGCTAGCAACCATCACGTGTGCTTACTCCGAAGTATTAGGCAAAGGTGTATGTACTTTTGTACGTACAACCGATAAGTTTAAAAGTTCCATGTAATTGGGAGCGAACCTATTGTCATCAGGCACAAAGCCAAACTCTTAGGTGTTAGAAAAAAAACAACGCCATTCTCGATCTTCGTAGTTATCTACGGACGAAATCAATATGTTATCAGCTACAAATTAGAAAAGCTGTTTACTTCATCTTAAATATTAAGCAGCAGTCCATCTTTTATTCGAGAATGTTCGAAAAGTTCTGAGAAATAAGGAAGAAACTAGGATTGGGGCTAAGGACAGAAGTAATGATTTTATTACGAACTTGAGTCCCTTTTGATAGCTTTAAGTAACCCAAATTGGCGTATTTCTCGGAGCTTAATAAAATAGTGTTGAGTTTTCAAATTCAAAGGTAGGGATGTCGGAAATTCTAAAAATATCGATATATATCGTATCGATATTTAAAAAAAAAAATCAATATCGATATTTATATTTTCAAAAAATATCGATATATCGATATATCGGCCAACTTAAAACTAAATTATAAAACAGCCAAAACAAAAAAAAAAAAGGTCATTTGTAATCTTTTAACTTAAATTTTTAAAAGATTACAAATAAAAATATCGATTTTGATATCTTTTCGATACTTGGAATTTTATATCGATACATCGATATATCGAAATATTAAATATCGCTCAAAAATATCGATATATTGAAAAAATAATATCGATATATCGATATTTTTTCAACATCCCTATTCAAAGGTACTTAAGTAGTTTCAGGTATTTTGTTACAAACATACCATTAAGGACTTTGTTCCCGGCAAGGTACCCAATCTTGTGAGGTCCTGGGTTCTATTCACTAGTCAAGCAAAGCGTTATTGATTTTTTCTATGAAAATCGCATGTGCAAACTGGTATGTTATTGTATAGATATCACCTCCCCCAGAATGTAACCTTCCTTGGCACATTTAGAAGTCACTCCGTAAACCGACTCCGAACCGAAGTGGGGAGGTGTAATTCAAATCTGGTGAACAATTCTCGACAAAACGGCTGCAGGGTCCAAAAACCTCTTAGAGGTTTAAGGAGGATTCACTGCGCCGATAGTTTAAGGGAATGTTCCTCTTGCTCTGGCAACCTTACTCACTGTAGGAACACAACACACAATAAAGTGTGTTATTTGGCTGCAGTTTTCTCTAAGGTGGTGGTACTGCGGCGGGCTGCTCCAGATTTGAGTGATAAATTGCTGTGCCCTACCTCTGTTTTTTTTAAATCGTACCATCGACACGAGATAGAAGATATATAGATACATCTACTTCACTTATCAAAATGTCACAATGTCACTTACATTAGATAACGACGCAAGAGATAAATGTCAGAAAGGGTTATCAGTCGCACAATGCAAATGACATTGTCATTTCTGTTCCGTGTCTTAATTAAGAACCTTGGTTCCTTACCCCTACGATAAGGCCTTGAAGACAGCGGAAAATAGGGTTCCAAGAAAATGCGGTAGATTTGTTTTGATGAATGATTATGTCTTTCTGTAAGTAGAACTTTGTAAATTCAGTTCAACAAGTCCTTTTTATTAATATAATTTTGTAAACACAGTTTACAGGTCATTTTTATATTTTTTTTGTTATAGATTTCTGAATGACAACTGAGAGTAAACGATGAAACAAACTTAAAGAATCACGGTCTCTTTAAAAGTCCAAGCTTAATAGTATCCAATAAGCACTTGTATTACAATATGGAGAAATGATTAAAATGGCGTTTTGAAGTAATGGCTACATATTACATAAACAAAATCGATACAACGAATGTTACATGCAAAAAAAGAACGATTTTTTTTTTGCTATCCTATCAAGTGGTATATCAAACGAAAGAGGAGAAAAATCTGAGTTTAGAAATACCTTTATTAATATAATGAAATGGTAAAATTTGACAGTTTGTTAGTTTGTAGTTTTTCGAGGTTTCGAGTGGACATATAGGGGGTAATCTCCGAAATTAATAATGCCATTCTGAAAATAATTGCATCTAAATATAGCTACATTATCCCCGAGTACTATAGGCTATATATTATATACCTATCGTAATTTCAAGCCGAGTTATCATGGTTGACCACTTTAGATATTCTGACTTATTGACAAACATTGTCTAACCATGAGCTTCCCTATGTCAAACTGTAACACAAATTTGACATACGGAAGCGTTACTTTACGCTTAGTGTTATCTCTGAATATTAAGCGTAAGATAAAGCCCTATTATATAGGGCCTATATAATAAGGAGCGACCCTAGGAAGAGGCGAAAATCCAAACGGCGACGTACTAAGTGTCGAATTAAGAATTTGCAACAAAAATACTTGGATCTACTACTCGACCAGGGAATCAAACCAAGGAGCAAACGTTTATCAGCTGCGCTTGCAACCAGTAAACACATAACTGTCACATATTTCGTGGGAAAATTGCCCATAACAGGGTTACATATATGTGGTGTTTTTCCAATTTGTTCCCGGAACACTAAAAACACGAGTACAATGGAATAATACTCATTGCGTACCCCCGTTGTATTTAAGGCCCCCGCTCTAATGTCACTGTGACGTAACCAATTCGATTTAGATCCCCCTCAGAGGGGGGAGTGAAATAATCTTCGGAACGACAAATCCCTAGTAAAATCGACGTCTTATGCTTGTGTGGACGTGGTACGAATTAAAAGAATGCCTGCGGTACCCTTAAGCTTTGTGTAGAAAGGTATTATGTGGATCAGGGAAAATATTATCATGTTTATTATAGAATTAAATGGCGATCCATTGGTTTTGATATCGGAGTTTTTTTTTATAAATGCGTTTTGCGAGTTGTTTGTTAAATAAGTTGTAAGTCTGTGTCTTATATTGCATCCTGTTGGGTAGTGAAGGTGAAGAGTATAGTCTAAAAGTAACATGAAGCTATACAGACAGACTGCGGACATACGGACAAATTAATCATTTTAATGTATGATCACGTTGTATGATAACTTTTAGAACTTTCAGTAATTTTCGTTGCTGACCGTAGCTAAATATAAAAAAATGGATATCCTTATTTTATTATTTCAGCATAAATATGCATTTATTTCAATACACAAATGAAAATAAATTATTTGTTATGGAAATAAACAAATGGATCCATTATAATTGGCCCTTTTGTTTTACAATAATCTAACCTTCACGCTAAAAGCTCAAAAAAACAGTAGGGTTGTCAGCTAATTTCAAGCGATTGCACGTGCCACTTATCACGGAACCAGTTAACTATATGGCCACAGTAATAGGATAGGACAATAATAGGATAGAGACCCTATTGGTTTACGGGAGGGTAGAGACAAGATCGATAGACAATTTCGGGTCAACAGTTTTGATTTAACGTAATTGAGACTAAAATTGGATTGTTATTAGTCTTGCCAAATTGTTATTTCGGCTGGTTATTTGTTATTATTATTGGTGGTAATGTAATTGTATTGCTTATTAGATGATTACAGTATTGATGTGTTTTGTAAATAAATACGTTATTATGACTAGTACTTGGAATAAGTGATATAATAGTCGCCGACTTTACGTAGCGTATTGTGTCTAGGTATTTTTTATAGAGCTTGATCTGAGGGGCTGAAATGGGAACTTTTGGTAATACATAATTTTAATTACATTTCGGAGAGTGTGCATCGGAACTACATGACATAGTTCCCCCATCCCCGTTCCACTATCGGACAAGCAGAGCTACGGCAAGGCGCCATCGCTACATGGTGGAAGTGCCTAAATCCCGCACTAAACGTTTTGCCTCCACATATACAGGGTGTTTGGCGCATGGACCGACACAATTTTTTGGGAGATAGGGCGGGTCATTTGCTAGGTTTCAGCCCTAGAAGCTAAGTCCTAAGTGTCAGGGTCATTGGGATATGATTTTTTAAGTTTTCTTTGGTAGTCAGTTAGTCACCCAAAATTTCACCTCTAGGTCATCATAACTTTTTGTTTTTAGGTGTAGCAACACCAAAGAAGTGTTATATTACTCATAAATGTGTATTTATTCGATGTGAATCATGACTTCATAACATTGATTTCTATAAAATGACTTCCGAGCTCCCAAAGTCCATGGCACTTAGGAGTTAATTTCTTGGGCTGAAACCTAGCAAATGACCCGCCCTATCTCCCAAAAAATTGTGTCGGTCCATGCGCCAAACACCCTGTATAGTGCGAACTGCTCTACTGTGGAACTCACTGCCGGAATCCTTATTCCCAGAGACCTATAATTTGGGTGTCTTCAAGACGACAGTGAATCGGTTAATTCTAGGCAAGCGCGCTCCATCGTAGGCCACATCGTTGCTTAACATCAGGTGAGTTGTGGTCAAGCGCAAACCTATCTAAGATAAAAAAAAAGTATTTGGATCACGTGCTAGGCTGTGGGTGGGCCTGCACATCATGCCATTTCCAGGCCAAGCAGATCTTAGGTTGTAAAAGGAACTCCATACGGAACCTCCGTATCCGTATCCCTGGAGACTACACCATGGGGTTATTCAAAAAGGGAGTTAAGAGGTTTTTAAAGGGTTGTAAACGTCCATAGGCGGCCGTAACCGTCTACCGTTGTTCCCGTAGCCCCCCCCCCCGACGCAAGTGCGAGTGGGAACACCGGGGTTGGTTTTGGTCAGTAGGAGTCTGACAGACTGCGGGGGGGGGGGGGGGGGGGCATGCTTGTTTGCCACCCTTGTGGTATAAAAAAAGATCTCTCATAGTAATAAATAATAATGTATTCTAAAAAACTTTAGTTCAACACGTCTGCGTGACCACTGCAAATATATCAATGTATTTAGTTAACCTCTGCCTATCCCTTTGGAGAATACAGGCGTGATGGTATGTTACGTAAGCTCTACAAACTCAGATGGCGGTAGTATGTGGCGCAACTTATTCGTAACTTAGTCACAAACTTGTAACACAGTGTAAGTAGCAAGTTTCTCTGTAAACATGGCACTGAAACCATGGACTAAAGGCTCTTACGTAATGGCTTTTCCTTGTTTCGGCGTTAACAACACAATAATTAAAAAAAACATCACTTGGAGACCTTAGGGCCTGTATTACTATCTCCTGAGTACCCGATAAATTACTTGGCAGCTAATTTTTGAATTTATCCGATAAAAGGCCCGATTTCGATAAAAATTATATGGAACCACCACGGGGGTATATATACTCTTTCAAACGAAAAAAATCTAAATCCATCCACAATTGACTGAGAAATCGCGTAACCTTCAAATAATTTGAGTCGAATAAATGTTTCTTTCTTCTTACGGGGTAAATATAGTTTCGAAGATTTAAAAAGTTAATATTCTTGACCATATGAAGCTTTTATTAAGCCGTGGGAGACTGGACAACATTGTGTACATACCTTTAGCTGTCAGTTACAACATGGACATTGTCATTTCATTAGTTTGAAAGTTTCGTACCGCAGAAGGGGCATTAAGCGAGACGACCCGAATATTGTTTAGATAGAGCGGTAATATGCTCTACTTACATAATAGTTGAGACTTGAGAGACCTAAATATACCGGCAAAGTGTGGGTGTACAGCGGTCCACCTCTGCCTTATCCTTCAAGAATATAGGCGTGATAATATAATAGTGTGTGTGACATGTTTTTGTTTTTATACAGATTTCTGACACTTACTACATTGAAATAAAACTACTTTTTACGGATTTTATCGCGTTATAATGATATTATTTCTATCACGGTCACGAACCGCACATGGACCGCCCATGGACGCTGTAAACGGTCCGAAACGTCGGAATTCAAATATATCAATATAACGCGATAAAATCCGTAAAAAGTAGTTTTATTTCAATGTTTTTGTTTTGTATTTTTTTAGCATTTTACGAAAAATTTTATGAAGGAAAACATCCTTCCTTAACATAACTAATCAAGATCTTAACACGGAAATTATGCTAAAAAATTGTTGATACAGTTAAACAAACGCCTTTAAATGAACAAATACATAGAAAACCGCATATAACTTGTAATCGCGACCTTATTGCTAATGGCATCAAAATATTGTTTTATGGATACGGAATGGTTCCCACGGTATACGTAAATAAAAGTGGGGCATGGGTTAATGGGTAAAACGCGTGTGGGAGTGGGAGTGGGGATTTTAAAATGTTATTAAAGTACATGGTCGTTACAAAATTTAACACTGGCCTGTGGTTAAATATGTGGTGGACTGGTGGCGTTGTGTGTCGGGTCTTTTTATTCCCTACAACATGGTTGAGTCAAACGGCGCCGACACACACGTCATGCTCGTGAACGGGTGCTGTCTGTCGGGACTGGTCAGCTCTTACTGCAATGGCTATGTTCTATTGTTTGTTTTTTGTTTTTTTTAGTCATACACATCATACTGCGTTATACTCATACTATTCATCACAAAATTTTATTGTTACTTGCCATAAATATCTTTTTTTTTTAAAGAGTGACTATGGCGTTTTTTTCCTGCTCTTCTCCATAAGTCCCCCATTTTGGAACCGTGCAACTAGTTTGACAATTCAAAAGTGCCTATTTATATGGTCTAATTGAAATAAAATATTTTGAATTTTGAATAATAATGGTAAATAACATTTAATATTTTGGATTGGAAACTGAGACTATATTAATTACTACCTGTTCTCTGCAGTGTTATTCGAGTTTATAATTTTTGTCGTCTCTTTCGTGCCTACGTCATAATAATTATCTAAATGCCTTTCAGCCCAATCCGTTCAGTGTTTTGAGCTTCGTCTTGATAGATTGCAATCAGTTACTTTTTCCTTATACATAATTACTAGCATTTGCCCGCGACTTCGTTGCCCCCGAATTTTCCCCCCGTTTTTGCAACATTTATAATTACTACTCCGCTCCTATTGGTCGTAGCGTGATGATATATAGCCTATAGCCTTCCTCGATAAACGGGCTATCTAACACTGAAAGAATTTTTCAAATCGGACCAGTAGTATTTCAGATTAGCGCGTTCAACCAAACAAAAAAACTCTTAAGCTTTATAACATTAGTATAGATAGAGATGATGAGTCATCAAAGAGAGAGAGAGAGAGATAATTATTGAAGCTATCTCTACAAACTCAATATAACATACCATCACGCCCATATTCCTCAAAAGGTGAGGCGGAGTGTACTATTATACCCATAGTTAACCATCTTTAGGTCCTAAGTAAGCGAGGACGGGACTATTGCCACAAATCAAAACTACAAGCTGCTACTGAGAAAAGCCTTTAGCATTAGAAAAGCCCAATAATACTTTGGTCGACGTCGAACCCGGGATCTCCAGCATAGCGATAGGGGAGAAGACTGGTGTTGAATTTGTTAATAATCACACGCTTACTGAAAAATATCATTAGCATAATTCGTATATTGAAAATAAATATTAAAACCACCAAGAAATTTCTGACATATAAGCATTTAAAGATTTTGGTGGGGATTGAGAGGGGATGCTCTGTCCCTTTCCCGCAAAACGAGTGTTAGTATAGAATTTGTATGGCGCACGCTACTTTTTACGTCATTTGTAAGTATAGTGCGCTCTCTGTCTAGCATAAAATTAAAATGCTTTAAACTTCGTTATTTTCGAACCAATATGGAATTTCGAACCATATTCGAATACATTTTGTTTTTGATAATCGGCTCTATTTATGGTCAACTTTTTGATGAGGCCATAAAAAATAATTAGTCGTACAGCCTATTGCATTTACGGCTAATAAGAAAGTTCACAAGATAAAACTAAACAATACCATAACATACTTACATAAAAACTTCTTATATACTCGTACATACATTGATTACCGACCAATCCATCGCCATTGTCGCCCGTAAACAAACACAAAGTTTGGTCGCTAAACAAGAACAAATCTTTGCAAGTTTGGTCGCGCGGCGGTTTGTTGGTCGCGACAAATTCCCCCCGGCCGGCTTACGTACTGATCCTATAATAAAATCGGTCAACTGTTCCGATCCGTTGTGTACACGGGTTTGCTTAGAATATTTGGATTAACTTATCATTTACCTATCTAAATAGACTTATAAAGCAAAAGGAATTTTGTATTTTTGTTTGAAATATAATCAGAAACTACGAGAATGATTTTAAAAAATATTTCGAAACAGAACGCTAGTACACTCATTATTTCAAAAGTAAGAGAGAGACTGCCAACCCTCTTTAGACCAGCGAGGACTAGTATTGCTTATAATATATAACGTATTACTTACATTGATGAGATCTACTCTAACGAAACGGACTCGAAATTATATGATTTCTTAGTATTTTTTTATCAGTTTCATTCATCAATTCTATTGTGTACGGCATAATTTGCAGACAAAAAGTAGTACCTAAGCGTAACTTTCTTTTATTGCCAAAACGACCCCAATATAAATGTCAGTGTTAAAGTAATACGCCAATAATACTAACAAAAAACTTTAGCATTCCTATACTAAAGGAGAAATTACTATTTTCGCTTACCAAGTACAAAACACGCAACCTTTTCGCCCTTATTATGGAAGCTAATCAGTATTTTGAAATATTTATTAAGCAAATCTCTACGAAATCCATTGTTCGGTTAATCCCCTTTACTCAAACCAAAAGCCCTGTTGAGCGAGCAATCGATACAGCACAATTCGTTACACCAACATAAAGGTCATTATATTATGACCTGACCTGTTTATTTACGTATTTTTTAATCGTACCTACAATATTGGTGCGGTAAACTCATTTTTTAGTGTTCCATAACAACAAAGGATTTGTGACTTTGACAAATTATAGAAGTGAGCTACTGAAATGAAACCATTGAAGGTACACAGAGGTTTATGGTACATAACTAGCTTTATAAAAATAGTACAATGCCTCGGCTTTTTTTCGCTTAAAACGAATAGTTTCGAAGTTTAGTTGGCATTATGAATTTGATGGATTATCTTATTAAAAGAAATTCCTAAAGTTTTTGATGGCTGAATTCGTCGATCATGCTTGTCTGCATGAAAAATGCTGTAGTTACATGAAGTATTATATTTATAACTATATAATATGTCAATCACCATCAACCCGACTGTCCCACTGCTGGGCTAAGGTCTCGTCTCATTATGAGAAGAATTAGGCTGTAATACACCACGTTAGCATAATATGCGTTGGCAGACTTCATACGCGACCGTCAAGAAAGCTTAGCAATGCAAGATTAGCTTACTTATGATGTTTTCCTTAGCACGTGATTTCGAAAAGTCAGAGCTAAGTGCCTATTTAAGTACCGATAAAGTTAATGTTGTCATTTCAAAAATAAAAAACATTACTTAGCTATATTTATCGTTATTTCTGTAATGGTCATCATCATCATTGTGTAGTCATCCTGCGTGGAACAAACCCATAATATATTTTTACCTATTTTTCATTAGGACTTCGGACATTCCACCAGGAAAACAGCGAAGTGTCTCCGTATAAGACCATACAAACATTTGTTCCGTGCGGGAATCGTGACTCATAGGGCACAGAACAGAGAACACTCCGGTAACCTTAGCAGCCGATGCTTTACAACAATCTCTAATCATTGCTTGACTAAACAATTAGGAATTAGTATGTATAACTTCACTCCCATAACCGACCTTACGTACGCAAAAGAAATAGCTCCCATTTGTACTGTCTCTGGTTTGGTTGTCGGCCGTTGATTGCATTTGACGAACCGCCCAACTAAATCTTTACTTAGATCTAACAAGTAATTTTGAACCTTGTCTTCAAGGGTTAAGGTTAACATTAGGAAATACAGATTGTATATGGCAACATCAGTGTTAGGGCATACCGTACTGAAAAAGAAACAGTAGGTTTATAATATAAAATAGTGCCCCCTCCTTCCAAAAGCTCTTCCATATGATTTGATTTTAGGACATACCATCAACATAAAACATACCATCACGTCTGTATTCGCCAAACAGTTAGTCAGAATTGTACTGCGATACACATTTTGCCTGTATGTTTAGGTCCCGTCTAATAGGGGCCCGATACCATCAACCGGGCACAAAGCCAAGCTCCGAGCTACTACTGGGAATTTCCTCGAAAAACCCTACAGCACTGCTCGACCTGGGCATCGAACCCAGGACCTTTAGCGTAGCAGTGTCGCTTGGGACCACTACACCAACAAGCAGCAGTATTTTTGGTTTTAATAACTATTTCCTACTTTATAGTGCTTCTTCAGACTAATGTGTGAATTCAGAATTCTTCTTCTTCTTCAGAATGGTAGTTTCGTATATTTTCGCGATGACTTCTCCACCCTGTAAAGAAATAACATTTAATTTCTATTTTTTGTCGATTACATTTAGTTTTTATTAGATTACTTACATTTTAACTTGACCCGCAGTCCTTTAACGCGACAAAATGTTCTCTCTAACTACACAACAAAAGATTAACTAAAGCGAGATGGAACTTTCAACTCGCCCCAAGTTTAAAGTTCCCACTATTGTGAAACTTCTGTTGTGTTTGTGTTGACGCTACCCTGATTAGTATACACGGGCGCGCGTCGGTGACGATTCGTCCTAATGATCAGCCTAGTCAACAGACCTCGAGTTTGATTGTCTCCTGTTTAACTGGCAGTACTCGCTACACATACAGAATTATTCGACACTCCAACCTCCTTAGACAAGCGACATTCTGTCCGTGAATACGTCACAATAACACGTTATTGTTATCTATTCATTTTACCAACGTACATCGATTAGTAATACAGATATTTTAGTTGAAAGGTCGTTTTAAGAGGTAAGTTTACCAATGTTTTGTATTGAGAAAAGTTTTCAAAAACGTGTTTTGGATATGACAGGGTTCTTTCGAATATGTTCAAGATTAACATACAATTTTTTCGCTGTCACAAACTGTATGGATTTGGCTAAAAAATGGTTTAAGATATGCCTATTTGGCTCTTGTCAGCGCCTTAATGTATGAACAATGATATGTGCATTGATAAACCTATATTATTGCGTAAGGTCTGGGCGGACCGCATGACTCAATAACAACCCCGAACTTAGTCCCAAAATGGTCTTCTCTAAACATGCGTTATTAAAAAAGATGGCGTTAGTGTTTTTGTATAAGGCGAACGTGACTGTCAAATGTTCGGACGATATCTTTAGTATTTAAATCAATGTTGCCAAAAGAGGTCTACAAAATTAGCCCAAATGATGTACCGAAGGTACACTTATTGGAAATATACCCTGTATTACGCTGGCTAAAACTCTAGTCGTACTTTTTTTTTATGTTGTCTGGGGGATGAGAAAAAAACTTTTAATTTGAGAAAAATCACGCCATTTTGGCACGCTTTTATCTGTTTCGCAATGACTTCATAGTAAAAACTGTCAGTATCAGTTTCATAGTGATTTCAGATAAAAACTATCAACATGACAGCTTGACGAATTTGGGCTGAGTTGTATGGACTTTTGATGTCCGTTCAGAGGTTTGAGCTGTACGCTTTGTCAGTCAGTAAATATTTTTTTCCTCTAATTTTAATCCAAAGGGTGTAAACAGGTTTTTTCAGTGTCGGCAACGCGTATATGATGCCTCAGCGGTGTAATCGTTTATAGATTGCAGTAACCGGCTACCATCAAGCAATCCACCGAACTGGGGGACTAGACAAGTTGCATTTTGACATTCGATTCGACAAACAAAATGTATGGAAATGACACAAGCTTTCGACAAATCGGGCTGTCACTAATGTCATTACCATACATTTTGTTTGTCGGTTCGAATGTCAAAATGCAACTTGTCTAGCCCCCCTGTACGTCAACCATGAGTTCTATCGAATGGCTTTCGATAGGTTTTTTACGCATCGAAAAGCTGTAATCTCATAGCAGACAAGACTTATGTAACCGCTAGAGGCGCTGCGAGGGTTTTCTATACAAATAATTTACGGCGTCGCTAGCGAGTCTAGTGAGAAAAACTCATGGTCGAGGCACTGTTTGTACATTAGTACACCTCTGCCGAACCCTTCGGGGAATACAGGCGTGATGATGGTATGTTATCCAACCTTCCATGTTTGACTGCATGAAACATTATTTTATCTACTGACCGACGCATACTTACCGTAATTAATACAATTTAAACTAATTAAAACGGATATTAAAGCTACTTGTAACAATGTTAAAATGCACTATGAAATTAACAAATTAATTAATTTAATAGGTTATTTTATTAACCAGTACTTGTATGGAAATGTGTTATTATTTAATGAAGGATCGCTCTGCACGGTGTTCAATACCGGTGTTTTTGTGTGGAAAAATATAATATGTATTTTCTGAAAATATAAAATATTTTCCATTAATGATTGGGTAGGCAAAAACTACAGAACGCCTATTGCTACGATTTTTGCAAGAAAAAAGTTGTTTCAATCTACTAAAAGGTGGCTGATTAGTCACGTGATGCTATTTAATGGTTTGTCAACAAACAACAACGTGTGTCAAATGACGTCATACACATTAATTACCAAAGACAACGTTGAAGAACGTAATGAAATAACCTTGAACTAGGTCCCATAAAAACCTCACAATAATAAACCTAAACGTGGTCACGCGACGGTTCTATTTAAAAATATAATTTATATCTTATGTAAACTCATCGCGTTTGTTTTATTTTGTTGTCAAGAATTCATCAATATTTTTCCTGTTCATGTATGTTTTGTTTTAATTATAATAAAGTAAATAAGTAAACATTTCAAATCATAATTTATCATAACAATATCTTTCAACAGTGGCACACTTTGTCACACAGTTAGTCAAATCACTAAATAAAAAAATATGTACGAGTAGGTACTTAATACAGGTACAAAATTTATGTATTAATACTAATATTATTACACAAAAAAAAATAATTACACTAAATCAAATAACGCGTTTCAACAACTGACAGAAATTTTAATTCATTTATTAAACTCTAAAGAAACTTATCTTAAATCGAACGTCTGGCCTTATTATCGGTTCATTTCACAATCTATCGAAATAAAATAATAATTGATTGGCATCGTTTTGACATGCTACTTAAACTTAATAATCGTTTGGCACTTTAATAAATCGACCTTTACACGCGACCGACTCACGGTCTCAGAGTTAATTACACTCAACTAGCTCTGAAAAATAAAAAGAAATATAGAAGAGAACAAGGGCAATACTAATTCAGAAGTCGTTTCAAGTCGGCACTCGTATTTTCTGCATAAATAAATAAAATTAATCAAAGAACAACCGGCCTTGTTGTCCTAGGTCGTAAGCGAGCGTAAGGTCTAACTTAGGTCGTTGAAATTGTTTGTGAGATTTTCTGAACGAATATGTTTAGTTGAGCTTGTTCGAGTTAATTTGCAATTATTTCTAGTAAATATATCGATGGGCTTGACGTTTAGTAATTGCTAGCCTTATTATTTTTTTTAAGTTTTTAAACAATTTTTTTGCGTTGATGTGTTCAATGTATGCGAATTATGGAACGCAATAAATCTTAAGTAATGAATTACCTTCTTTTTTTAATCATAAAACACACTAATTTATTCGTAAAACAAAAAATATGATGTAAAAAATGTTATGACTTTAATTTCATTATAACATTTAAAATGCATATTGTATTAAATATTGTAATATCATCGATATGGAAACAAAAATATTCATAATTGTTTTTTTTTTCCTACCAGGAAATAAACTATTAATAAATGCTTCAGTGGCAGTGATTTATTAATTTTATAAATTAATTAACTAAACGCAAACGCTCTTGTTTGTATTTGCATGTTTTCTTTTTTTTCAACAGCTAGAAGGTTGTTGAAACATTTTCCTTATCATTTTCATCATTTTCTTAGCCTTTTCCCAACAATGTTGGGGTATTGTTGAATATCAGTGTTTTACAAGAATCGACTGCCATCATATATTCAACAATAAAAATTATCATAAGATACTTAAACTTAAGCTTCCAAATGTCAAAATTCACTTCTTTGACATTATTGTGCCGTGTCCGAAAATGGCACTTAATCAATTAATGAAAAATACAAAATGAAAGGGTCGAATTCATACTCGACAATAAATTATCATTAAATTTCTCCCTATAACACATTTAAATAATAAATCCCAAACCCAAAATTATTGTTGACTAACAACAACAAATCGGGCAATCACATCTATTTAAATCACATAAAAAACCCATAATTCTGACACATTTGGGTTAAGAAATGACATAGTTAGAATCACTAATTTCGCTCGCGTGCCGGTGTAAAGATTTCTTTATCGCGTTACTGTTACTGTGTGTAGCCAGGTCGCGTTTCTCGGTTTAGTTGAACTAAATTGAACTCTTTTGTTGGTGGTATATTTTGTCCAAGCTATTGTTGAGAGAGGCACACTGTGCGCTATTGTGTTGTGTGTTAATTACTTTTTTTAGGTTGCTGCAATATTATTATGGCTGACAGGCGAATGCGGATTCTTTATTTGAGAGAGTAGTAGTAGTTATATACTTTACTTAAGTTTGTTTATTCAAAATGCAGTCAAAATTGTGTATTTGTAATGTTTTTGTATGTAGGTACCAAGACAACCTCTCAAATAGAGCGTTATTATTCGCATTGTAATATGTATTTTATTTCCACCAGACTTAACACTTGACACAAAATTATTTTTCACAATCATCATCATCGCTTGTATCCTCCAAACGATGTTTTACTGAGTCATCCTACGAACCAGCTTGTAAAAAATATTAAAAATATAGCGGTAGCTGGTCTAACTTACCGCCATCTGGTGGCAAAGTTCCGAACTTTTTGGCTAGGCAAATCTCGGAGGTGTTACATAGAAATATAAAACAGCCACCTACAGGTATTTTTCGGAAGCTTTGACTATGCTATCCAAATCTTCTGACCTATGTGTTTCTATGACACAAGACAGGATAAAAAAACTTTAACGCTAAAGTTTTACGAGATTGTTATAATATTATAGGGGTGCTTAATAAAATGGTAATAGTATACAGTACAGTACAGCAATACCTTAAAATCGGGTTTTTTATACCACTAAGGTGCCAAACAACTTCAGTTACCTACAGTAGCCTATGGACGCTTGAACACCAGGGGTATCATAAGTATGGGAAGTATGGGATGTTTCATCATTAATCTTGATACTTTTAGTACACGAGTAAAACCGCGGGCTTAAAACATCTATAGACTCTAACTTACTTTTTATTATTACCCGACTGCCGAAGGAGAAGGGTTATGTGTTTGATGCGTATGTATGTATGTATGTCCGCTCCTATGTCCGGTCGTAACTACTCAACGGCTCAACCGATTTAGATAAATGATACGTCATTAGATTTGGGTTGATGGCACGAGTGTCACTGGGTACATGAAATTAAAAAAAACAAAATGGCGGATTTTATACGCTGTAAATGTCAATTTTCATTTTAAATTATCATTTAGAATCTATCTAGTGATTCACTGATGATTTATAAACTAAAAAGTAGGAAATAAAATCAATTATTAAATGAAACAAAAAACCCAAATGCGTAAAAAGTACTAAAAATCTAAAAACAAGCTTTATGATGTTGGAAAATGTATTGCAGGCGGGACAAACTGTTCGTTCATAAACAAAATTTTCTTTGCTTGTCTCGCCTGCAATACATTTTCCAACATCATAAAGCTTGTTTTTAGATTTTTAGTACTTTTTACGCAGTCGGGTTTTTTTTATCTTAAATGTACAGACAGGTCCTGTTAGATTCTATAAATACCTATATATACCTATACCTATAGATATTTCTATATAGATTTATTCAACCACTTTAAACAAAGTAACAATACCCTAGTTAAACCCTGTCCACGTCGAGGCTTCATTAATTACGTAGTAACAAGACGTATCGGCTAACTTCGAGATTAAACAAAAGCCGACGGCTAAATGTATTAACTGTAGTTAAGTTAGCATTGACTTTGACATCTGCGGTGAGAATTGCAAACCCTATTAAAGTTTTAATATTCAATTGTACATTATTTTGTATGGGTCTGAATGTTGGACTACAAAAGGGATGCATGAAAGGCAATTGCATGCAGCTGAGATGAGAATACTACGCGGAATGTGTGGAGTTACAAGAATGGACAGGGTCAGGAATGAGTATATAAGAGGTAGTTTGAAAGTAGCACCGGTTACTGAAAAGTTGTGCAGTAACCGCTTAGCGCGGTATGGACATGTGATGCGTAGAAGTGAAGAGCATGTTACCAAAAAGGTTTTAAGCATGAATTGGATGGATATAAGGGAAGAGGAAGACCAAAGAAAAGATAGATGGACTGTGTGAGAAAGGATATGACCACAAAGGAAGTGAATGATGAGATGACGGCTAATAGAGATGTATGGAGGAAAAAGACATACTGCGCCGACCCCAAGTGAATAGGGATAAGGGCAGGAGGATGATGATGTACATTATTTTGAAAACAATGTTGAGTTGAATTGAATGATTTTGTAGTAACACCTATCACAGACAAGAACATAAAAAATGTATTCTTACGTCACTAGCTTTAGTGTTGTAAATCCTTAAAGTTGTTATAGGAGTAGGAAGCCAAACAGGTGACTAAACAAAACTTGCCGGAGCAAGTATCTCGTTTCCCACATACCACACTGATCCCTAAGACAACTTTAATATACCCGTGAAAAATATTTGAATTTTAAACTCGGTATAGTGTTGCGAAAGTTATCGACATTTTTAAAGAATACTCCCAACTTATACATAAGTTTTATTTGCTCCTAGTGTTGTTTCGCTCAAAGTTTTATCGATAAACTCGGAAACTTCTTAGAACTTTGCCTCCTGTATATTCATCATTTGCATATATCAGTTTTTCTTTATTAGCATTTTACTTATATCTCGAAACTTCGTAACTTTTTGTTATTTTATTTTGTCTGCTTTATTGGTCTGGGAGTCGCAAGCAAAGCTAATACATACAAGCGATCTGGGGGGCTAGACAAGTTGCATTTTGACATTCGAATCGACAAACAAAATGTATGGAAATGACACAAGCTTTCGACAAATCGGGCTGTCACTAATGTCATTTACAAACATTTTGTTTGTCGATTCGAATGTCAAAATGCAACTTGTCTGCAACTTGCAGAGGTGTACACTCAGGGGGGCCTGGGTGTACACCTCTGTTTACGCCTTCGGGAATACAGGCATGATGATAAATTTATGTTTTCATTTTATGTCCATTTTTTTGTTTGTAAATTACGTGCCGAACTATAAATTTTATAAAAAACTCAATAATATGTTTTAGTGACCTGGGAATGGGAATCCCACCTAGAACCTCACGCCCAGCAGCCGCACTTGGTCACAAGCTCAAATAAATAATATTTTATTTATTTATTTACTGTCATTTATTTATTTTTAATTTATTTTTTCTTTCGTATTTGTGGATAAGTTCCAATTCTAATTTAATTTTTAATATTGTGCAGGTCTGTTATTGACTATATCTCTGTACCTTATATTTTTAATATTTGTGTTATTATTATTATTTTAAGGCATATAAATAAATAATATGATTATTACATATTTCATACATCAAATATTAGTGGTATGGTATTCATTATTTTGAAAATCTATCGAAATAGCACTGTGTGCAATATAAATAAAAAAAGAAAACAATTGTTAAATTATGTTTGTGGAGTAAACGACAGGATCCCCGAAAAATTATATCATAAAAAATGCGTCACCTACATGTTATATGTGTGTGTAAAGTGTAGGTGTGTGCGTCAGGTATCCGTCACCGGCGGATAAATATCTCAAGAGTGGGAACCCTGCGCGGAACGTGCCGGCCTAGCCCGCTGCAGTAGGGCGCCGTTCATACGGGAACACAAAAATCAAATGTCACTTTCATAAACGTTAATTTTAATTTTAGAAGGACTAGTTTTATTTGTCGTCGAAAAAGGATTATACATTTTGAAAAGGTTTCTTCGTCTCCAATATTGAAGATTTTTTATATATAATATATTTTTTAAAGAATTATTAGGTTTGTATTTTTTAACGAAAAAGGTTAAAATTTTGACATAAGTATTTTGAGACGAAAGTTAGAAAAAGAAAAAAATGAAAACTGCATTTTTTTTAAATTCATGAATTTTATTATTAGAATGAATTTTGTTATTTTTTATGCAAATTAAGAATTTAAAGTAATTGTAAGTACATTTCCAGACGTGTATGACAATAACATCATATTAATTCTAATTTTATGTAGTCGTTGACTCATGAAATAAAAGTACGTCATATTTTTTGTTACAAACTATTTTGTGTAATAGAACAGAGTAGAACAGTAAAAACGTACTAAGATCTCATTGAATTTTATGTCATTTTTATTAAGCAAAATAAATTTTATCTGACAGAGCCTACGTCGGTAACCACGGCTTAACAAAGTACGCATACGGCAATGCCTACTGCGCATGTCCGTGCCTCACTCATTCCGGACTATTTGTTTTGTCGTTACACTATCAAAAAGCTTCGGATTGCTCGCATAGTAGCATCTTCCTCGCTAATTGGGTGTTATCCGAACGTATCTCGGCTACCGTACAGCCCGTGGTGTTGAGTGCAATTGTGGACGAGTATCCGAACGCGCGGAATCAATCAGCCGCCTGTCAAGTGTTCGCGCCAATAGTTGACGTTTGACCGCGTGCGGTCGGTCGTTCGGAATTTGAATAACTTGACGTTTCGTGAGTGCTCTTTACCGGTGATATGTGGTTTTATATCGTCGGGTAAACATTCGCACCTGTGTTATCCGCAATACGACAGCCGCAGATTCTAGCAAACTATCATAGAATATTGGATCCCGAACGTGTCTCAGAACTTCGAACTTTAAATTTAAAAGTATTTTAAATTAGTGTTCGCTCAGTTTTTAAAGTAAGAAGCTTCTTTGCTGACTCAAGATGAATATAACGTCTACGACGGACGGTGAGTATGAATTTTTCAAATTGCGAACATCTGCAATGTAGAAGTAGTTAATTGCTTGCATTCCCTAGATGCGCACCTCTGCGGAATTCGTCGCACATACCGAATTGAACTTTAAAACTGCCGCATTAGGACGAAATTTTATCGCAACAATTTATCAGCTCCTTCGATCGTTTAAGCTTTATTGTTGTCGTAATAAGGTCGAAGATTGTGTGTAATTTGTGTGAGCTGTCATTAAGTATGGTGATATATATTTGCGCGTTTCCAAGCCTAAATGAATGTTTGCGTGTGTGGATGTTCTGGGGTGCTGGCTGCGGTATTTATTATTGTTTCCAGTCTTAAATTTGTTTTGTCAGGCGAATAACATTATCTTCGTTCAGCAAACTTTGGTACATTAACAACTTTATTAGTATCTACGAATGTCTGTGGTCACAAACCGCTTCGTATCTAGGTTCGACTTCGACTTCGCTGGCATTGCAGGTACTGAATATTTAAAGCGTTCTCGACCACGCTGTTCTATCTTCAATGTCAATTACTATGCAAGGGGTCAATCAGAGTCGTAACTAATCCATTAATAGATAGCTGGGCTATACAGCATTTATGTTAATTAAGTCACTGAGGTCAAGTATACGATGACATTGACATTTGTCTCTGAATCTACACTAATATAATAAAGAGAAAAGATTTGATTGTTTGTTTGTATTGAATAGGCTCCGAAGCTACTAGACCGATTTGAAATTCTTTTAGTGTTTGATATTATCGGGTGCCCATTTATCGGGGAAGGCTATAGGCTATATACCATCACGCTACAACTAATAGGCTAGGCATAACTTTTGACGACGTCTGTGGTCTAGTGGTTCGAGTACCGGACTGCTGATCACGAGGTCGTGGGTTCGATTCCCACAGGGCACAAACATTTATTGTGATGAACTTAAGTGTTTGTGTTTGTCTGGGTGTTTCTTATGTATTATAAGTATGTATTTACAAAAAAAAAAAAAAAAAAGTATATAAGTATTATATCCATTGTCTAGTACCCATAGTACAAGCTCTGCTTAGTTTGGGACTAGACGGTGCTGTGTGACACTGTCCCAGGATATTTATTTATATTTATTTATTTAATAGGAGCGGAGTAGCAATTAAAAATGTTGTAAAAACGGGGAAAAAATTATAAGACCACGCGGGCGAAGGCGCTGGTGGAAAGCTAGTATTTAATAAAGCGCTGGTCAACCACTCCAGTCTAACAACCTCTTTAACCTTTATAATCTCACTGCTGGGCACGGGTATCCTCTCAAAATGAGAGAGCTCAGGCTATATTCCACCACGCTGGTCTAGTGGGAGTTGGTAGACTACACGCGCTTTCAACAAAATCTCTCAGGCATCCAGGTTTCCTCACGATGTTATCATTTAGCGTTAAAGCGAGTGATAATTACGCATATAATTTCGAAAAGTGCGTGTGTGCCGTTTCGAACTCGAGACCTTTGAATTAGCAGTCTAATGGTCATATTACTAGGCCATCGCTGCTCAATACTGCTGCTGCCTTTTTAAATATCCTAGCTATTATTTATTTATTATTATTATTACATAAATGAGTGTAAATATAGCGTCTTTTTGGCGCTCAAAGAGATGGAAAAGTGAACCTAAAAATTTTTCAAATTATCCTAACAACTAAGAAAATTAAACTATATCTCAATGACACAAGAAATATTTTAGATTAAACACACTGAACTTCAACTGTCATTCTGAAATAAACTTTATCACATTGAGATAAGGTTTAATTTCTTTAGGGCCTGTTTCTCCACCTCTGAACTGCCGCTAACTGCCGAATAAATACAAAAATGGAACAAAATTTGTGTGAAGTTACCTACTAGCTAATTTAACGGGAACTTATCAGTAAGATGTGAAACAGGTTATTAGTAGTTTAGATACTTATGAACAGTACATTCGTTTCGATATATTTGATACTTGTACCTACAAATTCCTCACCTATCCCACGTTCGTTATCAGTAAAGTTTACATTCGATTTTGTTCTTGGGTTTTCTAGCAGCGTTTTCCTTCTTGTCTCGCGTGATAAATTGTTAAGTCAGAATCCAACTCGGAAATATCGAGATAACGATATCGAGCCACGGTGCACGGTTTTTCAACATAACGAACCGTACGTACATACCATCACGCCTGTATTCCTCGAAAGGTTAGGCAGAGGTGTACTAATGTACATTCACAGTTCGCGTTGACGTATAGCGAGCAAGCCTATTTCCACTAACCGATCACAAGCCAGACTCTGAGCTGCTACGGAGAAATTTATAGAAAAACCTAGAAAAGAAATTCATAGAAAAACACTGTTTGACCCGGGAAACGAATCCAGGACCTCGTAGCAGTTGCGTTTACGATCACTACGCTAAAGAGGCGGATACATGAGCAGTAAATACTACAGCTTATACAGATAAACCACAGTATTTACTTAACTTCTAGCCCTCGCCATATAGATTATAATAGAATATTCTTTATTCAGCAGCGAAATGTAAGGAACAATCTTATAAGGTTACTAGCTTTCCGCCAGCGGCTTCGCCCGCGTGGTCTTATATTTTTTTGCCCCCGTTTGTGCAACATTTTTAATTGCTACTCCGCTCCTATTAGTTGTAGCGTGATGATATATAGCCTATAGCCTTCTCCGATAAATGGGCTATCCAACACTGAAAGAATTTTTCTAATCGGTCTAGTAGTTTCGGAGCCTATTTAATACAAACAAACAACAAATTTAACATAATATAAATGAGAGGAAAGGAATAATTTATTGGCATCAATCAATAAATTATTTAAATTTAATAACTTATAGAGTAACTAAAACAAGTTAAAAGATCGAAATCTGTCTAGTTTAATTACATATTCCCCAAGAGTACCCAACTTTTATTAGATTACAACACAGCAAAGAAAATGCGATTTCGATATTGACCGATTGTGACTGAATTCGTCTGTAAAATTGAACTAGAATAATTTATGATCACCGTTCACATTTGCAAAATACATACCTTAATAATACATTCAATTCCAAACCTTATCCTAAGCAAATAAAGCTTATATTCAAATAAATTTGTCCTAATAGCCACTGCTTTCAGAAAGGTAAACGATCCCGCTCGTAATTTTAAACTTTAACTCAAGAAAATATAGTCGGTATTTGAATATACTGTTACAATTACTACGGAGCTACGGTGTGTAGTAAAAACGTAGCGCTACGAGATGCTACGCGTCGTAGCAATCTGCGCATGCGTTAATCAGTCTCCTTGTTTTCGCCGGTCTCTCAAACAAGTCTACGCCCTTTAAGGTTATATTCAAGCTATATGATAGAAAAGGTCTTTAGAATAATATTCAATGTCGAATTTCAATGCGAGCAAGAATTAATTGCAAAGGACTTTTAATTAATATTTTGACTGGACTCACTCAAAAGGAAATCTTTTATTATTTTAACTATTTAACTCCATTTACTTTTGACGTTTGAAGATAAAATAATATTTTTTTTATTTTTCTTGACCTTCTCGTGGCTAAGTTATAACTACCAACCGATCTGCAAGGTTAAGCGGCGCTTGCTACGGTCAGTTCGTGGATAAGTGACCATTATTGACACATTGAGACCCCTTCTTCCTCCGAGCACACGTAAAGCCGTCGGTCCCGGTTATCATACGAATACTTATGACAATCTGTCAATTCGAGACGTCTGTGGTCTAGTGGTTCGAGTACCGGACTGCTGATCGGGTTCGATTCCCACAGGACACAAATATTTATGTGATGAATATAAGTACTTGTGTTTGTCTAGGTGTTTCCTATGTATAATAAGTATGTATTTACAAAAAAAAAGTATATAAGCATTATACCTATTGTCTAGTACCCATAGTAGAAGCTCTGCTTAGTTTGGGACTAGACGGTGCTGTGTAAAAATGACTCCAAAATATTAAAAAGTCGTTACTGGTAGTCAGAAACCCAAAAAGCCTGACAACCAGTTTATTCTTCGAATGTCGATATTGAACAGAAATTGGGTTGCGGAGGTTTGATGGCAGTCGCTTCGTGTAAAACCGCATCTGGTTAGACTGGAAGCCGACCCCAACATGGTTGGGAAAAGGCTAGAAAAATGTGAGCTCAAATAAACCTTTACGAAATGAGATATTATAACGGTTTTTTACCCGACTACGGCAAAAAGCCACAGGAAGGGTTTTATATTAGGCAGTCTATGTATCTTCCTATTTACGTATGTTCCACAACAGCGCCTAAAGTACTCATCTGATTTTGATGAATGAGGTGTCAATCGATTCGTTATTATGGTCCCGGTAACAATGGCTACATATTACATAAACAAAATCAATACGACGAATGTGACATGCAAAAAAAGGGCGATTTTTTGAAAAAAATTTTGCTACCCTATCGAGTGATATATCATACGAAAGAGGAAAAAATTCTCAGCCTAGAAATACCTATACTAATATAATAAAATGGTAAAATTTGTGAGAATGTTAGTTTGTAATTATTCGAGGTTTTGAGTGGATATATAGGGGATAATCTCCGAAATTAATGATGCGATTCTGAAACTAATGCGTTAGTAGATAGCTACAGTATCTCCAAGTACTATAGGCTATACATTATATACCTATCGTAATTTTAAACTGAGCTATCACGGTTTATTTCTAGCTAGTTGGAATAAAATGCTGATAAGAACAGCATTCTTTGCGTACGCTGCCTAAACGGTTTTATAGAAGTGAAAATAATGTACAGCAAAAATGTAGGCCCTTAATAGTTCTACAAAAATGTCCGCGATACAATATATCTATCTTTTATATTTTTGTAGATATAGACACTTTTATGTTTAAAAAACGTATTTTTTTCTATAGGTAATATACAAACGATTTTTTGAGGTGCAATATATTAATCCTTATAAAAATAAATTATTTCACCATCACAAGGACTTAATAGAGATAAAATTTGCCCTTTGTAGCATGTCATTTGGTTGTACAGTTTAAGAGATAATATAAAATTACTAATGCACGAAATAACGCTGAAACACGGTTTGTGAATTTTATAGTAGCACATAGGTCACAAATCTGGACTGGTAGTCTGGTAGCGAATTCATGGGATTTCTGCTACTCTATTGAACTACAGGTCCAACTCCCAAGTTCCAACAGTAGTCAACTTGTACCTTAAGCAAAATTTTACCTGTAGGCACATTGTTACAGGACACATTACAATGAGGAAAAATTTACCATAATGTAATGACTGCCTCCTTAGTCAAGTGGTCCAAAGTGCGTTGCTAGGCTAGAGGTCCTGGGTTCATTACCCAGGTCAATCAGAGTTATTGAGTTTTTTTTTATATATTCGCAATAATGGCTCTGTTTGGATATGTCCCTGGTTAATAGCGATACGCTTTCTCACAATATATTTTATTATTTAAGTCTGTCTAGGGCTTCTCCCCTCCCCCCCCGGTCCACTCCCGCTTCCACTGGCATTCGCCTTATAAATCCTTTTTGTCAATCTCTGTTTATTCAATCTTTCGACATGCCCAAGCCATCACAATATATTTATCTTAATACCAGTCACTGCATCTTTTAAACCGCAATGTCCCTTTATCCTGAGTTACACCGCTTATACGTTACAGGGGACGCATTTCCAACATTCATTTCCCTATAGAAGTGTAGGTACCATCCCACCACTGTGAATGGGTAACCGTACGTTTTGAGATACTGACTGGTTAGCCACAAATACGCATAGCACTATTTGTTATTATTCGTTAAAAATAAATTAGAACTGAAAGAAAGAGTCAGCAAATAACTTATTAAAGTAGATAGACCCTGTGTTCCATGTTACATTTCCCCATAAACAGTCATACTAGGTATGGAAAACATTGACAGAACATGGACAAAATTTCAGAAAGGACGAATCAACGATTTTTGTAACTACACATTTTACAAGTGAAAAGTTCGCAGTTTATGATTAACTTTTCTCCAAACTGATGTCGAGACAATCTAAATGCTTTCGATTTGATGAGAATGTTGCTCAATTTAATTGCGGCGGTCCAGAACTACTGTGCCGCATTCTACGCTCTGCCACACTTAGGTACCTATAAGCAGAGACTAGGTACAAAATATTACCTTTAGTAGTCATTGAATTGGTACGTTTCTTTTCATGCTATAAATTTAAGATTTTTTATAATAAACTAATGAGTACATATATCAAACCAAACTATACCTATTGAAAACCTAATTTTCATTTTCATTCAATCAATCAAGAATGAACAAATCTTATCTTAAATCATCTTAATCATTGTTTTAGACGACACCGATCAAATAGCTACCAAAAAGGGTCAATTAAAATTTTAGTTTAAAAAACTATCACCCGACTACGGATCACGGCTACCAACTGGACACAGCAGTTCCTTTTGTTGATTTTAATTCAGTAAATTATCTCTTAGAAAGGTGACATAGGAATTTTGTTCTTGTTACATGATTTTCAGTTGATTTCTTCCGTAGTCGGGTGATAGATTTTTAAACTAAAATTTTTGCCCAAAGGGTTAGACAGAGATGTCCGTTGTTCGCAGTTATGGTCCCGTCACGGTCGTGGTGAATGTTCCCTGATCCCGCAAAAAAAAGAGTTATGTTTCTAGGTCCCAGCTAACAAGGGGCGAGTAGTGGTGAGGCCACCCACCAAACGTGCAGTAATTTTATCCGTCTACCGTCATTTTAACATTCTTTAGCTTTAACCATTCATCTTTACGTTCATATTAATACCACTGGGAACCCCTCCTCATAAAAAGGGATCATATTAAAGTAAAAACACAAACGTATCACTCCTTTTTATCGGAATACGAAAATAGGGTTATATGATATAAATGAGAATTTCATAGAAATACTCAATAACACTGCTCGACCTGAGAATCGAAGCCAGGATATCTAGCGAAGGAGTCGCACTTAGAACCACTAGACTAACGAGGCAGTTCTCTATATAACATTCATATCATCACGCCTGCACTCTCCAAAAGGTTCGGCAGAAATGTACTATGTAAACACAAACACAGTTCGCCGGTGTGTTTAGGTCCCATATAATAGGGGGCGAGCCTATTGCCATCAACCGGGCACAAATCCAGACTCCGAGCTGGGAATGTCACAGAAAAAACCCAACAACACTTTGCTCGACCCGGGAATCGAACCTAAGACCTGTAGCATAGCAGTCGCGCTTGGGACAACTAGACTAACGCTTCAGTAATAAAATAAAATAAATAACGGCTCATTGTGTCAAAAAAAACAATCAAATACTCATAAAAATATTAATATAAATAACACTATAAATCAATCAGAGTGCTTATTGATTATTTACAGAATGTATGACGTCACAGCACGGGGCTGACCAACATATTTCCTTCGTCAGTTAAAAGAGAAAACCAATATGGCGTTATTTCCTGCTGTTATTTAGTGCTGGTAAGGGATAAAAGTATATTATATACTATAATATATTCTATTTAAATATACTATCTCTAGTATATTTACACCAATCCCGTGTACTGTAGAGGAAGATAGTCTCCACAGTACCTACACGTCACTATTTTACCTAAAAACTAAATACGGCCAACGGCCTAGTTACCAGGGTAATATTACTGGATGAGAAGTGACCATCCTATGTACGTGAGCCACTGAATATTTGATGTTTTAACCCTCAATACGCAGCTGTAGTTATTCTGTCTTCGTTACCAGGGCTGCGGGTAGCAGAGTTGGCGGATTATGTTACTTAACTACTTAAAAATTAGTTGTATAAAATTACTGATACTGGGCTGATATATTGTACTGATTACCTTGTTATTTAATCAAATAATAATGATTCAATGAAATAAAAAGCCCGACTGCGTTAGCTAAAAGTACTAACTAAAAATCTAAAAACAAGCTTGTAATATCGGAAATAACGATCTTACTTCAATGTTAAAAAATGTATTGCAGGCAGGACAAGCAAAGAAACAATTTTGTTTATGAACGAACAGCTTATGAACGAAAATCTAAAAACAAGCTCTGTGATGTTGGAAAATGTATTGCAGGCGGGACAAGCTGTTCGTT
This sequence comes from Acronicta psi, assembly GCA_946251955.1. NCBI lineage: Eukaryota > Metazoa > Arthropoda > Insecta > Lepidoptera > Noctuidae > Acronicta > Acronicta psi. The sequence continues at coordinate 5,328,366 of OX276493.1, read as the reverse complement.
CATAAACAAAATTGTTTCTTTGCTTGTCCCGCCTGCAATACATTTTCCAACATCACAGAGCTTGTTTTTAGATTTTTAGTTAGTACTTTTTAAGCAGTCGGTTTTTTTGTTTCTTTTAATAATTAATAAATAATAATAAATAATAAATATCCTGGGACATAATTGATTTTATTTCCTTCTTTTTAGTTTATAAATCATCATAGAATCACTAGGTTCAATCCTAAATGATGATTTAAAATATAAATTAATACAACTAAAGATCATTTTCAAAATCAGTTCGCACATTAAAGCAGATAAAATCCGCCATATTGTTTTTTTTAAATTTCATGTACCCAGTGACAGTCGTGCTATCAAGACGAATCTAACGAGGTTTCATTTATCTAAATCGGTTGAGCCGTTGAGTAGTTACGACCGGACATAGGAACGGACATACATACATACATACGTACATACATACATACATACGCGTCAAACACATAACCCTCCTCCTTTGGCAGTTGGGTAATAAAAAGCGTAATTACCTGTTTAACAACCCATATTGTTTACATCAAATTACACTTTCAGATTACCTATTCATTACGCTGAATTTCTAGAAAAAATCTAGTTGAATAAGTATGAAAAACTTAATTTCAAATATTACATTTTCATAGTAATTCACTAGACGTAACTACGTTGAAGTACATAAAATGTGTGTAATACATTTTCTCATCATGTTAAATCACCATGGCAACCCATGGCTTTAATTTACCGTAGGATTATCCCTACCCAAGGCCATGACCAGGCTAAGCTTTGTTTACATTCGTTCATAAATTACTAGCTCAACCCACGTGTAAAGTTTTTAAATTTATAATGAAGAGTAGCCTGCGATTTCTAGGTACCAAGGCAAATCAAGACAATCCTACTAATATTATACCTATGTGAACATTTGTGAGGATGTATGGATGTTTGTGACTCCTTCACGCAAAAACTACTGAACGGATTTTGATGAAACTTTAGAGTATTATAGCTTATACCAACATCAGAATAAAAGGAGGGGAGTCATTAGCAGTCCCCGAAGGGATATTCAGCTAGACGGTTTGTTTAGGTCTCATAGACCAGTTAATAGGGGGCGAACCTATTGCCATTAATTGGGCTCAACTCTAATCTCCGTGATGCTACCGAGAAATTTATAGAAACCACAATAACACTTTGCTCGACCTAGGAATCGAACCCAGGACTTAGGACCACTAGGTTAACAATAAATGTATAGCCCAAAACCTGCAGAATTACAAAACCTACCTAGTTTATCGGAGCAATAAAGTTCATATTTGTTTGCAAGTTCAATCCGTATAAGTAAACATCTATAAAGAACTCAAAAAAATATCGACAGAATTCTCAACCTAAAATAACTTGTAAGTTATTCAGCGCCCGGAAGATTGTCAACTTTGCAATTAGGTTGAATATATTAATACGACCTCCGCCCGGGCTTGCTAAGCCGTAGATTAGCTAATATCTGAACAAACTTGATCCCAACTTCTTTACTCACACCGACAAAGATTATTTGTGTTGCGTGTTTTCGCAGATATGACTTAGAATTTTACTTATTTTTTATTTGGATAAGACTGCCTACTTGATTAACATTCGTAGTATTTAAGTTTGACTTGACTCTTGTCTACTCTTGGTATAATTATTTTAAATTCTCATCTAGCATGATAATATTGTAAGATGATGTAGAGCATTTAAAATAGTGATAAAAGTATGTAATATAATATCTAATAATATTTTGGTAAGCTAGGCTATTTTGAATTTTAAGTGACTTGACTCGGTAACTTGCTCTTGCAATATGAAATAAATGACACACCCATTTTCACGGGTGTACCAACGATAGAATAATCGTTATGTGGAGAAAATATTGATTCATTATCATGTTTAAACCAACTAAAAGATAAAAGAAAAGTCAACTGCTAAAAAGGTAGAATCTATTGACAAATATACTTAGACAAATTCTTTATTTGCCAAAATGTGGTATCCTACAGTAAGTTGTTGTCATGTAATATAACGTGGTGTTGTCATGAAATAAATATCATTGCTCCCATCTCTCATCCACTGCGCCAACAACTCAGACCAGCCAGTAGAAAATACCTACTGTTTTCATCCATATTAAAGTGACCAAAGTTCACATCCTCCCGGAGGCAATGATCAATTAGGTATTAATAGTTACCAGAACTACCTATAAACAAATTAAGTACAGACAGCGACAAAAATATCGGGACGAACTGACTGTTTAAATTAAAGTAAGCTTTATGTCAATGTGATAACATTAATGTCAGAATGACAGTTGCCGTGTAATACTTCTAAACATTCCTTGTGTCGATGTCGACATACTTTAATTTTCTTAGTGGCTTAGATGAGTTTATTTTGAACAGTTTATTATGTACAGTCAACAAGAAAGATAAGTATACAGAGACATAATTACAAGTGTTTTGACAAAAAATATGTAAAATTTTATCACGGAAAATGTATCAAAACGCAAGTATTGTACCTGCTCACACACCAAACTCATTGGCAGATAATAATATTGTTTAGGTATTTCACAATTTTTGTCAAAACACTGATATCCTGTAGGTAATCCTATCTTTTTTGTAGACTGTATAAACTTTTCAAAATTAGGTATATCAACTCCATTCTGATGGTGACTGTACCTCTATATGTTTCAATTTTGAACGTACCCAGACTTGATCGGTGCTTCGTAATTATTTAATGCGCTAGCTCGGATAACGAGGTAATATAAATAAACGTGACATGGATTTAATGCTTGGCTCACTGCCGACCTCCTTGGAGACTAGCGTAATGGCAATCTTATGCTTGGTAAGTATAATTCTGGCTTTATAATGTTTGGGCTACATACTAGCTATTTCAAGCCAAGGGTAGCTATTTCCTCTCCTAGAGAGCAATCTGTATCCAAACGAATCTCTATACATCTGTTCAGAGGTTAGGCGTAAAAAGTTAACAAACAAAGTTACTTTTCCATTCATATTTCTATTGATGAATTCATACTAATTAACCTTTTAATTTTACAAAGTGTAAGTAACTCTGTTTGTTACCTTTTCTCGCCTGAACCGCTGAACTAGTTTCTATAAAATATAGCAAGGATATAGATAGCATCTTGAGGAAGGATGGCCTAACGCTTAAGCTAGTTAACTTAGCTTAAGAAGGTCTTATTCTTGTCAAAAAAAATTAGGTTAACCGTCAAATGTCTGGTACGCTAACCATTCGCGTTGGCAAGCATATTAAAAATACTTAGTAGGTATTATTAGCCATCTTTTCTTATCGCATCTGTTTTCTACTCTATACCGATTGGATATCAAGAAATGCTCAACATCCGCTTTCCGAACTTAACGGCGGAACTTTTGTTTTATTTGTTGTGTCTATCAACATATCGACATAGGTACGGTTACCTTGTTACAGTCGACGCGAAGTTCCGAATGGAATGGTCCACATCAGGGGTGGCGAACATTGACACGGTATTACAAATTGTAGGCACATTGTTAAAATAGTGGGCACATAAATAACATTTTGGGCACATTTTTTGATGATGTCTGTGGTCTAGTGGTTCGGGTACTGGAGTGCTGATTACGAAGTCGTTCGATTCCCACGGGACACAAATACCTATTTATGTATGTACAAAAAAATATAAGTATTATATCCATTATCTAGTTAGTACCCATAGTACAAGCTCTACTTAGTTTGAGGCCAGATTGTGCTGTGTAAATTAATGTCCCAGATTATTAAAATTATTAAAATGGCGTGCGCATTATTAAAATTGTTTTGACTTGATTTTGACGACGTCTGTGGTCTAGCGGTTCGAGTACCGGACTGCTGATCATGAGGTCGTGGGTTCGATTCCCACAGAACACAAATATTTTATGTGATGAATATAAGTATTTGTGTTTGTCTGGGTGTTTCTTATGTATTATAAGTATGTATTTACAAAAAAAGTAAAAAGTATATAAGTATTATATCCATTGTCTAGTACCTATAGTACAAGCTCTGCTTAGTTTGGGACTAGATGGTACTGGGTAAAATGTCCCAGTATATTTATTATTTACTTATTTATTGTAGACAAATGATTAAAATAGGTTTAGTTCGTAATTAATCAAGTATAATGTATAAGTACGTGGCTGCTGAGTTGCTGACCGCGAAGTGCTAAGTCCGGGTTCGATTCCCAGATTAAACTAAATGTTTTAAATATGTTTTCCTGTAAGATATTTCTCAGTAAGTCCTGTACCTAGAAAATTACTTAATTAATATCTGGTCATAAATCGTCCATTACTGTAACTGCCTAACTTTGAGAGAAAAAAAAATATTTTCTTTTTTCTGAGATGTGTAAAGGTTTACCATCCCTGGCCTACAATATTGTCGTATTGCTAACTCTATGTCTCTACATAGAGACTTTTATTTGTTCCGTGTACTTCCTTGTAATATTGTTCAGGTAAAATGTATGTGTTTTATACTTGTAGAGACGATTGGATATATCTACTATTGAAACTTGTTGAATTTACATAGTGTTCTTAACTATATAAATGTAAATAAAAATCATTTTCTCTCTTTCTTTTCTTTCTTCTACATATTTTCAATGTTATGAATACTGAGAATTTCACAAAAAGATACAGCAACTGCTACATCTGGGAATCGAACCTAAGACTAGAGTAGCAGTCGCATTTAGAACCACTAGACTAACGAGGCGGTCAATTAAGATAAAATATGTACTTTTTTAAAATAACTTTAATATCAGACACGCAATACATTACACTCATTAAAATATGAGCTTGTATTTAAGTAATAATTGTGTACATAAATCAGCTCCTCTATCTGTGTCACCTGCATCTGGTGACCGATAAATGGCCGATCATTTTATTGTACACTTAGTTTATAATATTACTAGCTATTATTTTTTCCCCCGTTTTACAACATTTTTTCAGTATTCAGTATTCATTCATTTATTGCGTTCCACAAAGTTTTTTTGGATGGTAAGTATACATTATTAATATAAGTACATTGTGGACCCTGTCGGACACAGCAATATAGGAGAGAGGAAGTACTAATTTATGTCAACTATTTTAAAGATATTAATAATAACTGTTTTAAATTATGGTACTATATTTAATATACAACTTATTTTATTTATTGTATTTATGTAACGTAATGTATAAATTAAATTAAATTAAATAAATATATTGTTTAGTATTTATTCTAGTCATGTTTTAGTTAGAATTATATTATATTATATATTTATTTATTCTTCATTCCAATTATTTAGGTTCATATTTTATAAGGTTAATTAGTTTAGTTTAGTTTATACTCAGGTCCTAGTGGTCGTAGCGTGATGTTATAAAAACGTCATAGCCTGTTTAACGAGGAAGGCTATAGGCTATATTATAGCCTATATAGCCTTCCTCGTTAAACAGGCTAAGGATCGGTGAAAGAATTTTTCAAATCGGACCATTAGTTCCTGCGATTAGCGCGTTCGAACCTTTAAACAAACAAACATGCAAACAAAAAAACTCGTCAGCTTACGCTTTTATTAACATGGTATGTATCTAGTATGTGTAGTACGGAATCTGATGTGTTTTAAACCCTTTCAAAACGATGGATTGATTTTAAACTTTGCACACTTATCAAGGACCGATGATAATACAATAATTTGTTTAGTTTGTCTTTGGAGATAACCAAACTAAAATGTAGAAAATAAATAACAGTTTGAAATAAAAACAAAAAAATACACGCTTTTATAGAAAATTAAACTAAAAAATTAAAATAATTACCTATTGTAAAAACACGTTTGTTTTATGATAGGTATTTTTAAAATGATTATTTCTACCAATATAATAAAAAATAAAAATAAACAATGAATATTGTAACGTATTTATTTTATAACTGACATCTCACCGTGGCTTCCTATCGGTTGTTTATAAATTATAGCAGGTGAATTGTGGGTGTACTTTAGCACACCTCTGCTAGACCCTTCGTAGCGTAGGTGTGATATAAAAACAACTTCAATTTCATAACATTTGAAAGATAGTCACGTTTAAGTTAATGGTCGCAATTTTCTTTTAAGCTCTCCATTTGATTTAGACGATATTATTTGACATCTAAGCTCACAAAATGACGTGGGCTGGGTGAAAATAAGTCAGAATTTTATAATAAAGATAGACGTGAACTTGGTCTAGAATTCTAGAAAAATAAATTTATCTTTTTTACATTGGATAGCAAGCCTATCCAATATAAAAAAGTTAACATAATTTTTCATACTATCAATAATTGAACCGCAACAAAAAACAACATACCATATTATATGTTATGTTATGTTTTAAATGAACTTAGCCACGAGCCCCTTATATTGCTATATGTGTATATTCGATTCACGAAAGTATTTATATATATTCCTTCGAGTTGAGTAAGGTCGGATCCTACTTGATTCCGTTCACTTAAATACGAAAGGGATCTTGAAATTCAACAGTCTCTCTAGTTGGTACATACTTGAGATCAACTCATACGTTGTTTATGTACAATTTCGAAATCTGACTTCTTTATCGTGCAAATTCTGTTTTTTTCTACCATCTAGTGGGCCCGGCAAAGGTTTAAAAAAATACATTTTTTTATTTTATTTGTAATGACATAAAAATATGTTTTTTGCGCGTAATGCAGATCGAAATATTGACTTGTAAAAGTTTTTTAAAAGATCTATTTACAGATATAGTTAAATATTATTTGAAACGGTAACGTAAACTAAATCTAAATCATAATAACGATTGTGACGAATATAGGAAGCGGCCTATAACTTTTAAACACGTATTTCAACCATAGTTAAGGGTTTACAACCTTACAAGATACGTCGTAAACATTTCTGTATCAGGCTGAGATCGTTTACACGCAATCAAACAAGGCTGACTTGCAATAGTTTCTGCTCGTCTCCTAGATTTGATAGCGCGATAGATGACCGATCCCTCGGAAGGTCGGGCCCTCGGGCTATAAAACAAAAACTTATACAGTGTGTGCGAAGGTTGGGCCCCGTATATTTTGTATTTAAGTTTATGTTCGGGTTCTGTGAATGGTGTGTGCGAAATGAGATGCAAAATTTGATGCGGAGAAGAATTCAAGAGTGAACATCACTATATTTACCGATGTAAGACTGTGCTGCTATTCGTCAAAATAATATTCTCCCGGTAGCATTAATACTAACTGTTTACTTACTACAATTTTAAAGGTACTAATATAAGACTAAATAAGAAATTTAAAAAACCTCGGCATTGACCGATATTTCATCAAATATACCATTCAAATAAAAAACAATCAAAATCGGTTCATCCGTTCGGGAGCTACAATGCCATAGACAGACACACACACAGACACGTCAGACTTAAAACACCCAGTCGTTTTTGCGTCGGGGGTTAAAAACATAAAGTACCATCACGCCTGTATTCTTGGAGGGTTTGGCAGAGGTTGCACAATTCGGTACGTTTTGTGTCTTATGTAAAATAACTTGAGAGACTCCAGTGAGCCTCCTTGAGAGATCTCCAGTTCCAGTCACAAATCCCAACTACAAGCTACAAATGAGACAAGGAAAAATACTGCTCAACCTGAGAATTGACACAGTACCTTAAGCTCACCAGCTATTTCACCAGGAGACGAATGAGGCATCAGTTCTTTTCTTAATTATTTATATACATGTCGGATACAGGATCTATATCCTTGGCAGGAAGGCAAGGTAACGACTATCTTGTGGGCAACAGGTGGGTTATGCTGGTTCAAACATTAAAACACAGAACTCGTACTCAACTGTCATTATATTTGGTTTTGACCGAGTACGAAATATTACAATGCAGACATCCCCCAAAACGCCCACCCTTCGCAGCTTCGCTAGTGCTACCTACTGAGGAGAAGAAGCCGCGGAAGAAACTCCTCAAGCACATTTGTCTGTTACGAATTTACGATTACCAAGCTACATTTAAATTACAATTCAGCAATAGCAATAACAATGTAGGTAGAACTATAAAGTAACGTGAGTCCGTCAGTCAATCAAGCCAGACGTCCGCACGAATCGACTACACAGTGTGAAGTGCCGAGAGCAAGTGCAACCGCGCGAGGCACAACTGTAACTGTTTTCCCCACTGCGCCACCGTGCCCTTTATGTGATATCGTTGGTTCCATTCGACGTCACCAGGGGCGCTGTCATCTCAATAGTGTCACCGGGTGGCGCTGTAGTCTCAAAAGAGTCAATTGAGCGTCCGTGATCATGCCCGATGCGACACGGCCATTCTGACAAGTCACACGTCCTCGTGTGTTAGTTAATCTGTAACCAAAAGAAAACAACACAGTATACGTTCGGCCAATCCTGACCAACACAAGTCAGCTAAGCTGCTGAGCTTTTCTAGCACCATCGCTTAACTAGCGGTATCGCTCAAATAAAATCATCCTTACGATTTTATAAACAAACAGTCATCGATGTGACCATATAAACTAACACATAGTCACCCCAGTGACCATAGTACAACAAACACAGTCATTCTTGACTAGCACCCATCCTCGGGTCTACTTATCGGCAAAATGTGCTCAAAGAGTAATCTAGCTCGGCTATTCTGCCAATAGGAACAGAGGTTCAACAATCAACTGTTCCGACTGATAATGACCCGCTACCAGGGCGTTGCACAAAGTGCCTCCCGCACAACATCATTAATTGGTAAAAGGTATCCTTAAGCAATGCATACCGAACCCGCGAAATTTTCATTGTAATCCGTGCCAAAACTAAAACACATATTCCAAACCCATCGCCATCATGCCACTCATGAGGCGCGGCCCCAAACCATTCCAGACCCATCGCCATCATGCCACTCATGAGGTGCGGCCCCAAACCATTCCAGACCCATCGCCATCATGTCACTCATGAGATGCGGTCCCAAACCATTCTAGACCCATCGCCATCATGTTACTCATGAGGTGCGGTCTTAAGCCATTCTAGACCCATCGCCATCATGTCACTCATGAGGTGCGGTCTTGAGCCATTCTAGACCCATCGCCATCATGTTACTCATGAGGTGCGGTCTTGAGCCATTCTAGACCCATCGCCATCATGTTACTCATGAGGTGCGGTCTTCAGCCATTCTAGACCCATCGCCATCATGTTACTCATGAGGTGCGGTCCCAAACCATTCTAGACCCATCGCCATCATGTTACTCATGAGGTGCGGTCTTGAGCCATTCTAGACCCATCGCCATCATGTTACTCATGAGGTGCGGTCAGTCAGTAATCTGTGCACCAACGACTCTCTATAGACCCATCGTCACATGTTACTCATGTGGTGCGGTCAGTCGGTAATCTGTGCACTAACGACTCTATAGACCCATCGCCACATGTTCCTCATATGGTGCGGTCCCAAGTCATCGCTGTGCATCAACACATGAGTGTACCAAGCCATTCTTAATCAGATTTGATCTCTACCAATCTCATCAACCATGACATCTAATCCTCGTGCAACTTGGTGATCGGGCCGATCGGGGACCTTCCTCTCATGATCATGGGGGTATTTGAAAATTCGCTTAAAGCCAAATGCCTTTTCACTTTGGTTCTAACTTGGTTACTACAAAAAAACTAAATTGTAACCTTCGTTTACAATTAAAATCTCAGTGAGCAGAGCCTTCAGGTTACTCGAAAATAAAAGAAACAAGTTTTGCTACTTAGCTTCTCTTACAGCTTCCATCAGGCATTCAACAACAGAGTCGTAAGTAAAACAATACAGCTCACCGTTTATTTTCCTGCGTCTTATGTTAGGAATGTAACGCAAACAGGTGCACTTCCCGCTCTGCACTAGCCACCATACTAGTGTGTCTGCAGCAGCTCAACAGCACCTTAGCTTAACGCCTTGTTTTGAACAGCATTTGGTCCCAGCCAGGATGAGAAACACGATCAGGTGTATATCTAAAACAAAAAAAATCTTACGCAGCATCACTTTCATTCGGTTACGTCGTGACCTGGCTTAATTTCACTAGAGAAGAATCGAATTTTCAATTATCGCTGACAAAGCCATACAAAGCCACACACAGTCAGGTTTTTCAGAATCTGTAACTCTAAAACCTAAAAGTAAAACAGCCTACCAGCAATCTTATTGTAGTCATACATCTAGCCCATGAATCGAAACTTTGTACGCATATCCATCGAGGGAACCGCCCGTGTGTGTCACACTCTAGACCCCGACTTTCGCTAGGGTTAAACGCGTACCACACACCCATGGACTACTCGAGTTGCCTCAAGAGACCGATTTATACCTGGCTACGACTACGCAATAACCACTGGTACGTTCGAACGTAATATGGCCACTACAACCCCTTACTTGGCCTCAAGTCTCAACGTAAACTTGTTCATCAACAACATCCGAATATCCTTCAAACGTTTGAGCTCCCATCACAACACTCATGAGTCCTACATCCTCTCTTGCAGGCGACCCCAGGAGCCCACAGACACTATGACATTAGTCTGCATATCGCAGGGCCCAAGCCACCGACAAAGTGGCGCTATCACACATCAACTACTGTTTGGTACCTACATAATCCACCGACACGTGGCTAGACCAAAACTGCGTGTACAGTTTGACACAAAGAAACAACTGAGACGCACACAAACCACTGCCAAACGACACGGCATTAATTTCACAATAAAAACCAACACCGCGGTTCGGTCCACCTAATTCAATCAGAAATCTCACAAGATTACAATCACCACCGCACACATACACCGCACATGGTGTCGGCAACAGACATCATCAATGATGAAGCAACCCGGCTCGATCCCACCGGGACACAGCCTCACAACGGCACTCCTGCCTCGGCCCCTCAGCATCATCAGGTTTTGCACCGTGAGGATATAAAGCACTAGACAGCTCCAAGAAGACCCCTCCGAAGTCCTTAAATCGTTCAGCAATGCACCCAATACGTAACTACTCAGAAATCCGCAACTTAATCTCACGCTTTTGATTAGTAATCCGCCAATGGCGGTAGTTTGTATTGCTAAGACTTTGCCGCAACATAAAAATCTCTAAAATGTAACCTTATCGCAACGGTAACGTGAAAAGTCATTTACTTCATAATTTACGAGATCAGTACTGATGACTTTAGGGCGCTCGAATCCCATCGATCCCGAATATGTAAGCCACTTCAAAAAAAAAAACAATAAAGAATTACAAGTGAGAAATCGTCACTATTCAATACACGAAAATAGACTTGCTTTTCTCCAAAGCGGACAAACTAATTTGTAGTGCCTATGAACGCTATGTAAACACCAACACCAAAACAATATGGACATAGGTGATCATAGGGATTACCATATCAACGACTTGTGTTCGTATTTACCAAATAGAAATCGTTTTGAATCGAAACGGTTAATTTACACACAACTTATGGACAACCTTCACTTGGTGTCCAAGACAACATGTAAACGGATGGCCGACTCACAGTTATTAAACAACAGTCTGTACTAGCGTCTGATCTTGTCATGGACATCCATCCAGCATCCGAAGTCACATCACTAACTTGTCACTACACTACAGGGCACCATTCCACGAACGACATGCTGCACAAAATGAAGCCGACTTCGAGAACAATGACTACAGAGCCCGTGGTGAATACAAGGAAACAGCGCCGCACATCCCGTACGACTACGACGTCCCAGCCACAAAACCGATGAGTCCGCTCGGCAACGGGTACCCCAGAAGCCAGAAGACTTTAGGTTCTTCTAAGCGGCCTAGCCCCATGAACCACTTGTTCAAAGAGCAAATACACGGCAATGGGGACAACACAAAAGATCCCATTGGGTCGAAGTGTTGCTGGCCAATAGAAACCAGCCCCACAGCAAGATAAGATAAGAACTTGTCACTAGGTTTATGTAGCACGGTGAGGTGATGACGTCAATGTCAGAGTCATGATTATCACGGTCGATAGGTCGAAGCACCCTACGAAATCTGTCATGAGCGTACTTGTAAGTACCTCATATAATTTCCAATAATTTAACACCTTAGAAGCAGAAAGGTAACGTTCATAACTTCAAATAACATCGGGGGAACGACCATAATCTTAAATCACTGCACCTTCATAGTTTCTCACTAAAATCTGGACCAACAATACGTGAACATTTTTCATCATGTTCCAACGATATGTGCGACTACCCTCGCCTTTAAGAATATACAAGGGCACTGAATTTTTAATCACTATAGGTACTACATGGGAATAGAATCTTCATTTAAAATTCAACAACAATAAAATGTAACAACATCTACCAACGAGTACTCATTAATTACAACCTTACATAAAGTCTGCACTTGATTTTACAATAACTAACCAACAATTCAATGTTTTCCACCGGACTTTATAACCCAACTTCAATAATGAGCACTCGGTACTAGAACTGTTGTAAATTTGACAACACTCACCAGATTTTGAAGTTTTCTCAGGTATGGGTCACACACTTTACACTGTACACTTGCCGGAGCCACTTTTATGTTTGAACCAACACTTGTCCCAGTTCTGATGTCGGATACAGGATCTATATCCTTGGCAGGAAGGCAAGGTAACGACTATCTTGTGGGCAACAGGTGGGTTATGCTGGTTCAAACATTAAAACACAGAACTCGTACTCAACTGTCATTATATTTGGTTTTGACCGAGTACGAAATATTACAATGCAGACATCCCCCAAAACGCCCACCCTTCGCAGCTTCGCTAGTGCTACCTACTGAGGAGAAGAAGCCGCGGAAGAAACTCCTCAAGCACATTTGTCTGTTACGAATTTACGATTACCAAGCTACATTTAAATTACAATTCAGCAATAGCAATAACAATGTAGGTAGAACTATAAAGTAACGTGAGTCCGTCAGTCAATCAAGCCAGACGTCCGCACGAATCGACTACACAGTGTGAAGTGCCGAGAGCAAGTGCAACCGCGCGAGGCACAACTGTAACTGTTTTCCCCACTGCGCCACCGTGCCCTTTATGTGATATCGTTGGTTCCATTCGACGTCACCAGGGGCGCTGTCATCTCAATAGTGTCACCGGGTGGCGCTGTAGTCTCAAAAGAGTCAATTGAGCGTCCGTGATCATGCCCGATGCGACATACCTACATATATACCATATCTAACAAATTCTAATCATAGTCTCCGTATTTAGGTACGTTTTGACTAGATTTCGGGTATGCCTACTGAACAATAAACAATGGACTATTGTGTTCAATATAGGGTCTTTTGTGTTCTATATAACCTGCCTAACATGACGTAGATTTGTTTGGAAATTGTTTAGGAAAATAGAGCATTTAATAGAATGAGAATAATAGACAAATATTAGTCGTGTTATGTAATTTGTGGAGAAGAGATAGTCTAGGCCTAAATACATAGGTACAGTTCATATCAAACTTATTGTTCGGCCTGAAGTTGGCACGACTAACTTCAACCCGGCCGTAAAAATCGAACAGGTGAAAATTTTATCTTATCTTATAAATGTGAACGTTTGTGAGGATGGATGGATGTTTGTTATTCTTTCACGCAAAAACTACTGAACGGATCTGGATAAAATTTGGCACAGAGATAGATTATAGTTTGGAATAGCATATAGGCTTTTTATCCCAGTAAAATGTATGGTTCCCGGGGGATAGCGGGCGAAGCCGCTGGCGGAAAGCTAGTATTGGATAAAAATGAAATTTAAAACGACAGCCTACGACTTGTTATATACTATTATACTTAGTCCAAAATGTTTCTTTTAGCTCGTACAACTTCAAGCCGGGCAATATTATTGGCGAGAACTGTACATACATACAGTCACACCTTGACGACGTCTGTGGTCTAGTGGTTCGAGTACCGGACTGCTGATCACGAGGTCGTGGGTTTGATTCCCACAGGACACAAATATTTATGTGATGAATATAAGTATTTGTGTTTGTCTGGGTGTTTCTTATGTATTATAAGTATATACATATATAATCGTATTTACAAGAAAAAAGTATATAAGTAATAAGTATTATATCCATTGTCTAGTGCCCATAGTACAAGCTCTGCTTAGTTTGGGACTAGATGGTGCTGTGTAAAAATGTCCCAAGATACTTATTTATTTATTTTATTTATTTACCTTTTTCTCATAAACGCTACGAAACTACAGAACGCTACTAGCTACGATTCTTGCATCCTTATTTTGCTTGGTCCAAGTTCATACATCTTGTCATACACACGCGCCGGTTGCGAGTAATATGCACCTGACGTTTTTGGAGGAGCTCGTGGCTAAGTTACAGCAACGCTGATCAACCGATCTGCAAGGTTAAGCTACGCTTGCCGAGGTCAGTCTGTGGATGGGTGACCATTCTTAACACATCGAGACCCCTCCGTGCCTCGGAGAGCACGTAAACCAGTCGGTCCCGGTTGTCATACGAACACCTATGACAATCGTTAGTGGTAGTCAGAAGTCTTGAGAGAATGAATCAAAGGCGACGAGAAACTGGGCAGTTTCTACTCATCACATACACCGACCTCATCGGTGAAGGTCAGGTGCATAGTACTCGCAACCGGCGCGTGTGTATGACAAGATGTATGAACGTGCACGAAGCAAAAAAAGTCTGTAGTTTCTGCCTACCCCTATGGGAAAAAGGCGTGAGTGTATATATGAATGTATATAACTATATATATAGCCTAGACTATCTCTTCTCCACACTATTACATAACACGAGTAATATTTGTCTATTAGTCTCGGTTTTTTGTGTTCTTTATTATGTACTAGTTTCCCCTTTTCCCACGTTTTTGCAACATTTTTCATTACTACTCCGCTCCTATTAGTCGTAGCGTGATGATATATAGCCTATAGCCTTCCCCGATAAATGGGCTATCTAACATGGAAAGAATTTTTCAAATCGGTCCAGTACTTTTTGAGTTTATTCCGTTACATACAAAAATACAAATCTTTCCTCTTTATAATATTTATTATTATATTATTATTATGTATGTGTTAGTACCTCTCTGCCTAACCCTTCAGAAAATAAAGGTGTGATGGTATGTTAAAATTTTTATATAATTCTTTGATAGTGAGATAAATAAATGTGAGTAACAGTGAGATAAATTGGTAGATAAACTTAAAAACTTCCTTTATTTTTTTTTGGATCGAAGATAGATCCAAAAAACAAAGGTGGTTTTTACAGACTGTTTATAACATCATACATATTTGATATTAATATTGTGTTTCCTTTTCACAGGTAAGTGACGTTAATGCCAACATGACGAGATTTGGTAAGCTAATGTAATACGTTTCCTATGCCGATGAACAATTATTTTTTTGTGCATCTACATATTAACGTGTGAGGAGCAAATTAAAGTGCTTGTCGTTTAAGGGTTTCCTAAACTATGCTACCCTTACCAGGAGTATGTACAAGCGCCAGGCTTAGAATTGTCAACATGACCCCATGCTGAGCTGAGGCATCCACTTAACTTAACCTAAAAATTTACTAACAACTAAAATAATTGATATAATAATTATCCTTAGGGCCCGTTTTACCACATCTGGATAGCCGCTAACTGTCGATTAAATTGAAAAATGGAACAAAGTCTGAATTAAATTATCTGCCAGGTAATTTAACAGGAACTTATCCGGAGGTTTTAATTGTTGAATCAACAGTACATTCTCATTTGAGCGCGAAAAGGAAATATTTTTGAGATCCACAAACAGATAGTCGTTTCAAGTCTGGTTGTAATTTGTGTCCGTTAATCGAAAACTTGTATAGTCCTCCCTAAGACTGTATTATCCCCTACGGCATAAAAAAGGTACTTACCGTTATAGTTTTCAGTAATTGGCGGGAATTGTAAAACCTGTCATGAGTGGGAATATCTAAATCTATAGAGGAAAGATTTGATTGTTTGTTTGAATTGAATAAGCTCCGAAACTACTGAACCGATAGACACTATCCCCAGAAGACATAGGGTATAGTTTATAAATCAAGCGGGCGAAACCGCTGGCGGAAAGCTACTCGTAGTATGTAAATAAATAAAATATGAAATAACGACGATTTAAAAATATTATGCACTAAAGCGCTTAAAAACGCAAATAACCCGATTTCGCATGAAACACATACTCATCGTGAGCCATCAATTAATCAGCATGAAATATCGTTTACGCTCCGTGCGAAACTGATAAACGTTTTAAATAAATATAGAGTATTCGCATTTCTGTGTGCGAAAGAAAATATTGAGTTCGACTGGGATGGAAAATCGCATTGCCAAATATTCTTCGTATTAAACCGATTAATCGTCCCACTGCTGGGCACGGGTCTCCTCTTAGACTGAGAGGGGACAGGTGTTGCTGGTGGGGGGCACCGGTGCGTTCACCAGAGATCCCGGAGCCCCTCCACCGTGTGCTGGAGACGGCCGTGTGTTTTTAGTCGGTAAGAGTCCGACATAACTCTCTGACTTTCCTTTCTGGGGAGCCGGAGGGTATCCATGAGGATTTTCACACGAAAAAAAAAAAAAAAAGGTGTTGCTGGTGGGGCTGTAGTCCACCACGCTAGCTTAGTGCGAGTTGGCGAAATCTTAGGCATCCAGGTATCGTCACGATGTTTTCCTTCACCGTTAAAGGAGTGATAATTACGATTATTACGCACATGATTCCGGAAAATCAGAGGTTACCTTGGATACGGACTCGAGAACTTTGACTTGGCGGTCCAATGCTCATATCACTAGCATAGTGTAATAGATTCCTAGTCTATGACTGCTTAGGAATAATCCCGTAGGAATTTCTCGAAAGCCTTTTGTAGCGAATGCCTACGTCATATATAACTTACGTCCAAAAGATCGATTGAACGATCGTTATTTTGAAATCACGTTGTCTACCAAAATGTCGAAGCGGTTGATCAAACCCTATAACGATTAGACAGATAACGATGACATCTTGTCTAGACCCCCTGTGTGCCTTTCAGCCCAAGTGGCGGTGGACTATAGCCTAATCCTTCTCACATTGAAAGGAGACCCGTGCCAAGCAGTTGGACAGGTTAAAATTAAAATATAAACTTCTGGATGCCCAAAAAATAAAAATAAAAGTTGATAAAAAATAGGATCTCCTCCTCCTGCAGGATCAAAAAAGATTTATTTAAATTAAGGTCTGTTAAAAGTATTTTGATGGCATCTGCTAAGCAAAGTAGTGATAATAATAATAAAAATGCAGTAATACCAACTGCTCAAATAAAAAGAGATATTCAGTATATATGATGAGTAATACCACGGGGAACAATTATTGGTTACAATTAAAAAAAACTCTTCGTATACCTATGGATTTGTGCCCATAGTGGTTCCGGGTCTGGCTGTTTGTAATGTGTGCATGTTAACGCACCCACGTCACAGTATGACGTTGCAGTGTATTACATTTTAAAATATGTTTACTTGATGAGTTCCTTGCATGTTACTATAAATAACATTAATTTATGTGTGTTAATATATTAGTGTTTACAACAGTCATTTACTCGTGCGAGAAAAGCATTATGGGAGCCATTTTTAAACACTCGTCATAAAACACACCATCACACTCGACCATAAGTAGGCTTAAAAAATGCTATAATAAGAAATTTTGTCATTTGGATATTTTTGACACAAAACAAATACAGAAAGCTACTTCTGGCTAATATTTATGACAACATGAATAAACGATAATTATTCTCTAAAACACACACACACACACACACACGAACACAAACACACACGCACACATACACACATGTGATACGGTGTTTGGCATAATTTTATTTTTCATTCCTTGTTTTCCATTTTTTCTGTTGCATGAAATAAGTTTAGATAGAAATTGTAAATCCGTAATTGGCTGTAAGATGGTCTATTTGTAAAATACGTTATCTTTAAGAGCTGTGGATTTTGTGAATACTAAATAAATAAATCACGCCTGTATGGGATAGGCAGAGGTGTACTAATGTACACACAGTTCGCTGTCTGTGTTTTTCTTAATTTTTCTTTTTTTTTTAATTCCCAGTAAGCGAACGGGCAAACGGGCGAACCAATTGCCAAATCCAAAACCTAGGAATTTAACCATCAAGTTTGCAACCTAGGAGGCAGTAATGGGTTCATAAATTATAGCTTACTAGCTTTCCGCCAGCGGCTTCGCCCGCGTGGTCTTATAAATGTTTTCCCCCATATTTGCAACATTTTTCATTGATACTCCGCTCCTATTAGTCGTAACGTGATTATATATAGCCAATTATAACCTTCCCCGATAAATGGGCTATCTAGCACTGAAAGAATTTTTCGAATCGGTCTAGCAGTTTCGGAGCCTATTCAATACAAACAAACAATCAAATCTTTCCTCTTTATAGGTAATATTAGTATAGAAGTATAGATAACCTATCTAGACACTCCTTTTTTTTGGTGACCCGTATGAAAATTCGTACAGCAGTTTCTGTGATTAGCCCGGACAAAAACTAGCGCGCTGATAATTATTTATCTAGTGAACTGATGATAATATAAACAATAAACAAAAAATGTAATGGTTGTTTGTTTTTAAAATAGCAACCACGAGTTATTTTGTAAATATTTCGCAATAAAAACCGTTACCCTTTTACCCAGAATAGCTAATGTTGTTTCTAATGCATTTTCTAAAGGTCACGTCTGCTTCGTCGAAGTAATCACTTTCCCTCCACCATGGGCCATTCATTATACACTCCAAGTCCATTCTTGGTCACGACATACACACATTGGCCGATGTTATCTGTGCTAAATTGCCTGTCTAGGCAGAATGGTTAAGGATTCTGTTGAATTATACATGGAAATATGGAAGGACATGTAATTTTCTTGCAATTATAACTTGGTTCATATGGAAGCAATTTGCTTAAACAGTAGTAAATTAACTGCCCTGTTGGTCTAGTTCTAGTAGGTGCAATGGCGACTATTGACTGGCTAGTTGGGGATGATAAAGTGAATGAAAATGGAAGATGTTTACTTGAGATTTGTTTGGAATGGAATCTTTGCGTGACAAATACTATGTTTGAGAAAGGTATGTTAAAATGGTTTGGGCATATAGAGAGGATGGATGAACGGAGGTTGACTAAACAAGTATCCATATATGGCAAATTCGAATGGAAGAGTTGGACGGGGTCGACCTCGGCGAACGTACCACAACCAGATTGTGGACGTTCTCAAAAAAGGCAAGGTTAAGAGCACCCTAAACCGACGAGCATGCATGGAGAGGTTAATGAACATAGACGAAGCGAAAGTGGTGTGCCAGGAACGTAGCAAGTGGAAATCTATAGTCTCTGCCTACCCCTATGGGAAACAGGCGTGAAGCTATGTATGTATGTATGTAGAATAAAAAAACTAGTGTCGCAGTTTCACAAATGTTTTATTTACTAAGTAATCCACATTATCTTAGCGCCCCTTAATCCGATAAGATAGACGATATCGTACTCTTTCATTTGCGTTTTTTCAATGGTCTTAGAAAGTTTTTAAAGCGATTCCTCTCGCTAGAGGATTTATTACCTGTCGATGAGACGGCGATCGATACGGCCGAATTAGGCGGGTTGCATAAGTAAGATTGAGAACTTTGTCTTGAGAAAAAGTTTTTTTTAAACTTAGTACTAATCTCAGATGAGTATGTTGACTTGGTTTAGGTATACAGTAAAGAAATTTGCAGATACAGTGTCAATGAACTTGACCGATATGATAAAAAGCGAATTATTGAGGAAATGATGAATGGAAGAAAGAGGTATGCTACATTGACCCTAACTAAATAAGGACAAGGGCAAAAGGACGATGAGTTTCAAGATTATGGTGAAATTTCAACAGTTCTGTACCTCAACCATGAGTTCTATCGAATTTCTTCCGATAGTGTATCGAAACGCTGTAATATTCTCATAGCCGATTTTAGTTCCTCACGTAACCGCTAGAGGCGCTGCGAGGGTTTTCCATACAAACATTTTACGGCGTCGCTAGCGAGCTTAGTGAAAAAAACTCATGGTCGAAGTACAGGATACAATAATACCAATTCATTTGTCATAACATTGTATTCCAACCTAAATATTACTCAATATTATATTACCAGAAATGTAGGACAGCAGATTATACGACGTCATCTTAATGACCATAATCTGCTGACTGTAATATCTTTGCTTGAAAAAAAATATGTGGTTTTTTTTCTGTAACAAAATTCTCAACTGACTTCGACATAATTGCAAACAAATCGGAAGTTTGTAGCGAGCCTAACTCACCTCATTAGAATGCTCGCCGGGGTAGCTTCGAGCCACGTAGGTAGCTGACAGCGAGTCGATATTTTGTCGGTATCCTGATTTATCGCATCGATTAGCACCTTCTGTACCAGGTTCAATGGCGAAAAAATTTACGGAATGGGTAATTAGGATTAAGTGTTTGTGCCTACTCCTATTTAGCTGGGGTAATGTGTTCGATTTGTTAGGTAACGTAATATTGCGAGGGATTTTTGTTGTTTTTTTTCTGTCTTTGTGACCATTGATAGATCTAGTACCCAGGTTTCTACTAAGGAGATCAAACGTTGGAGTTTTGTATCTAAATGAATAACTGACATACCACTTCGAGAAATTTCGCCATAATTTTTCGGCCTTGTTAGTGTAGTGCTCCTAAACGTGGCTGCTATGCGAGAAGTCCTAGGTTCCATGCCAAGCATTGAATTTTTTGAGACAAACATAATATGTAAAAAACAAATAATGTGATACCATCTATACATGGTCGAAATCGAGAGGAAACCTTCAATGAATTTTATACTCAGCTTCTGTGTTGCCACTAACATTAAAACTCACCGTTTTCACGCGTTAATCAATGCCTAAAGACGTCAAATAATTTTTAGGTCCATGTAAATTTTCAGAACTGTGGATATGTATATATTTAGTACTCCTCTGCATAATGGAATTTCACAGAAAAACCCAACAACACTTTGGTCGACCCGGGAATCGAACCCAGGAGAACACAGGACCAACGAGGCAGTTACAAATGTAGATAGAATATTCTTTATTGTACACTAACATAAATTATAATACGACACAAATAATCAATTGGCGGTCTTATCGCTAATAGTAATTTCTTAGACAACCTTTGGATGGACATGAATCATTATGTAAAAAAAAAACAGGCTTCGGGGATCTTTATCCCATAGTACGGCCGGCCATTTCTTCTCGCGCCTTGAAAGTCTTGAAACCGTTATTTATTGAGGGTCATGAATACAAAGCGCAGTCGACTAGTACTTTTTACTTCTTTCTGTTATACTGTTTGTTTGTTTACGTTGTCTCGAGGGGCTACTGTTTACGGCTGACTGATTTAAATAGGTGTTTAGTATTACTATAAAGGGTTTTCTTAACTGTTGTTGATGTAACATATCGATATAATGTATCTATGTAGGTATTAAGAAGGTATCTTTATCTATTATGTAAATTTTTATGGCGGCGTTTATAGTTATTGTGGGTTCTGGCCCGCCACTGAACAAATATTTTTGTATGACCGCGATGTATGTGTGTATGACAAATTGTGTTTATAAAAGCACCCACAAACAGGACAAATATAGTTTAGCCAATATGACAGCACTGGTACAAGTCAAAGGCACCTCAGTTGTCTCTGATAGGAAGATTTTAAACTCTAAAAATGTATCATCAAACATGTATTCCCTGAAGGTTTAGGCAGGGGTGTCCTAATGTATACCCACAGTTCACGAGTATGTTTAGGTCCCATGTAATAAGGGCGAGCCTATTGCCAATCGGACACAAATCTAGCTGCTGAATTAAAAACTCAACAACACATTGCTCGAACCCAGGACCTGTATCGTAGCAGTCGCCCTAAGGACCACTAGACCAACGGGGAAGTCCTTACTGTAACCCAATTTTATCACAAAGATTTAATACTACATAGATAGGTACGTACCCAACTTGGTACCCGAAGGTTGAACATTAGCGGCGCCAGATAAAATCCATACCGACTTGGAACTTCGATGCGGTGCCATTGCCGGTGATTTATGATCGTACCACTTCCCGGTACCAATAAACATGGCTACTATCTTATCGGTACAAAGTTGCAATTTCAGAAGCAAGATTGTCTTAGGTATTTTGTACTGGAATCTATACTCGGTCTAACATGGCCGCCGCCTTCGGCAATATGGATATCAAATGAAAGGGTTCTGCTAGAATACTTACTACACTTTTCAATTCCAAGATGGCCGTGACCACAACATAGCGAATTACTTTTTTTTAAGTTATAACTGTCTTCTATGTCTGTACACAAGGTGGAAGGGACATCGACGCACATCCGAATACCATGAGTTCAGTACGAATCTGGACCTTGCCTTGCCTTGAAATTTTCCGTAACTTTTTTCATCAAATTTTAAATTTTTTCTGCAGTTTTTTTTTACTTGAACTTTACTTTTTTTAATGTAAAAAAACATTATTTCTATCTACACAAATTAGAATTATAATTAAAAAATCATTATTTCGGATCGTGCGCGCGATAACATTTACCGCGGAGCGTTATAATCGCGAATTTAGCATTACACTGCGCGCTCAACAATGTCAATATCTGTAATAACCGATTATTTTTTACATGAATGACCTAGGTCATTTTATTTTTGACCTGAAGTGAAACCTTGTCACTTCGTTTTTGTGCCCTTCCACCTTGTAAAACACTAGCTTTCCGTCTGGTCCCAAATGTCCCAAATATGTACCTATGCAGGTTTAAGTTTTGTTAGTTTTAATTTTACACCTTGTAATACTGTTAACATGAAAGCATCAGCGATTTCATCTAATATGTGTACCAATATTATTGGTATACAACATATCGAACCTTTTTCGAACTCGGAAGAACCTTTTTTCTTTTAATAAAATACGTGTCGTCTCCCGTTCTGCATGTCATTAACGTAAAAGCACTATTGTGGGGACCCACGGTTTTATATAATGCAAACATCTCTGGATTTTGGCGTATACGTACTTCGGATGTCGGTTTCTCCGTAATCAGGTAAATATTGAGGATATTCCCACGTAAAGATTCCATTTAATTTCAGACGACGTCTGTGGTCTAGTGGGTTCGATTCCCACAGGACACAGATATTTATGTGAGGAATACAAGTATTTGTGTTTGTTTGGGTGGTTTTTATGTATTATAGGTATGTATGTATAAAAAAAGTAAAAGTACAAGCTCTGCATAGTTTGGGACTAGATGGTGCTATGCAAAAATGTCCCAAGATATTTATTTATTTTATTTATTATTTCTATTGAGGAAAAAAGTACTGTGAGGACTGCGTGCCCGTTTTATAAATCATTTCCTAATTAATAATCGTTGATCATCGTTTAATTAATCAGGAAATGTCTGTCTGTCTGCCTGTCTATCGGTTACCTTTAAACGCTTGCATAGATTTTCATTAAATTAGCTAAGGATATTTACTGCATCCTAGGGAAGGATTTAAGCATTCATTTGTCCCAAAAGGTACTATGGGGTGTGAGAGTGCGAGTGAATCCACGGCCAAAAGCTAGTCTATCTTCTAAACACACATATATGTTTTAAGGTCACCTAAGGTCTTATGGTGCAAACCTCCTTCGCCAGATTATTTTGCCTAAAAACAAACAAGATTTTAATTTTTTTATCTAAGTTCTAAGAATAAAAATAAATTACAAATGCAAATGTTTCTCGTTAAATTTTATTTCTTTTATAAATCATACCATTCACGTCATTTATTTTTAGGTGTTCGTCATCAGTATCGCAGACTTCGTAAAAGTTTATAAATTGCCAACACCTGGCGTTTAATATTTAATAACTTAGAATGCAGTAGTTAACGCCGCAGGTTTTTTTCTGTTTAAAAAATGGTGGCTCTATTTTACAGTACGTCAACCATGAGTTCTATCGAATGGCTTTCGATAGGTTTTTTTACGCATCGAAACGCTGTGATCTCATAGTAGATTTTAGTTTACGTAAGGAACTAAAATCTGCTATGAGATTACAGCGTTTTGATGCGTAAAAAACCTAGCTACCTAGAAACTAACTAAAAAACCAAACCTACCGCTAGAGGCGGTGCGAGGGTTTTCCATACAAATATTTTACGGCATCGCTAGCGAGTCTAGTGAGAAAAACTCATGGTCGAGGTACAGGTAATATAACAATCGTCATAGTTTTAAATTTGTATTTTCCATACCATAATTTCGGGTTTTCCTAAGGCTCCTTCCAATATTTTAAAACTTTTTTTCGGAATCTATAAATGTTGCTCTTACATTAATCTATGACTGATTAAAATCTTTAACATATATTTATTACGATGTTCTTAAAACCTCAGGCTTCAGAAGATTATTTTTAGAACTTAGTAAATACTAAATGCCAAGAATAAAAACGTGTAGTTGTCAAATGACATTTAATGTAATGTCAGCCAACGAGGTCTTACGTCGGACGGGAGGCGAATAATCAGAATAAGTAGGTGACTCTATAGTGGTGTGAAATCCGGGATTTAGACGTAAAAACCGGGATATAGGACTATAAAATGTTAACCTCGGAACATTCGAAGTTTATTGGAGGTCGTTTATTTATTTTGTTTTTCGTTGCTCATAAAATTACTTCAAAGTTATTAACTAATAATTTTAATTTTTAATCCGTCATGCTCCCAAGATGAACATCAGTCAAAATTAGCATCAGTAACTAGTACTTTAAATGTGAATTTAAATGTATATAGCACACTTGGAAGTAAAAACATAATTTTATTCATGTTTCATATTTTTATTGAAGAAGCATAAACGTTTATGTTGAGCTATTGTTGTTACAAACAGGGCGCTTTAAAGGTGCTTAGATAATAAAGTCCACTTTAAAACAAAGATTAAAATTATGTTCAAGTTCTGGAAAATGCTAGTTAAGTTTAAAACTTTAAACTTTATGATGAAAATTACTTGGATTTGCTGCGTTTTATGTGATATTAAGGTAAATAATAGATACATTTAGAAGATTATTCGCAGCTCTTTTTAACGGTTTTAATCCCTAATTAAATATAGAAGTGATGCATATTTTATGACTTGCATGAACTTGTAATTAACTTTTTAGTAAATGAGTTTAAATAAATATAAACTTACATAAATTAATGTGCTTTAATCTTTTAAATGTTATTTTTATTCAAACATACCACAGATTTTACAAGTTATGGTTTTACAAAACGTACAGCAACCTTGCAAGAGGCCAAAAACCCGGCTTAAGTTCCCCCCGCCGCCCCTTTAACACCTTGAACTTATGCCTCAGCACTTGTTTTCTGACTATTCAATTATTCACTTCTACTTTTAACTTCAGTTTAATTAGGTTTAAAAATAATGCTCATGATGGATTATAACCATTGGAGCAGAAAATTTACATTTCAATAATTTATTAGTTCATTAGATAAAACAGTTTTGATCACTGTCACTTAAACTAGGTATAAGTAAACCTGCAGTTCTCAATGCGGGATCTAGGGAGTAGGGGTTTAATATCCTGCAATCGGCTACGTCAATACCTACTCGTAAACATAATCATTATAATAGTAAGAATCCCCACACCACAAGTTTCGATACCGTAATGTCCCCTCACTATTCTAACACCACACTTTTATTTTTGGCGCGCTTTTACAAATATCGACACGCTAAATCCGGGAAAAAATCCGTGTCACATCACTACGCCCCGTTTGCCTAGGAGAGTGCTCAACAATCTCACAGTTTTTAATGCATTCTGACTCGTACTAAACAGATTATAATTTGTTTTTTCTTCTGTCTCTGACTGTATCCCCTCAGGCTTTCATTCTTCGTTACCAGCTCAACATTATTCAGTGATGTTCTTTGTCTGTCTAGATGTTGAATGTTTTTTTAAAGACTAGTTTTTGCGTAACATATAATTTATCAAAATATCCCGTTTTAGTGTTTTTCTTCTCTCTATGAGGAAATTACTATATAGTGCTTAACTACGCTTTCTTTTAAAGAGAATCATGGTCTCTTTTAAAGTCCTGACATAGTACTTATACGTTTTAAATATGTGAGTTTCACAATGCAGGGATATGTTTGATAAAGGCCTAATGGAAGCACTGTACATTATCAGCCGGCGATTTTTATAGTGGTGATTTTTTTTCCGGGTAGAATATAGTGTTTATAGTGTGTTTTTGAAAACCGCAATTCAAGCAAACCCATAGGCTCCGAGAAAAAAATCGCCAAAAGTTTCTATCGGGCCTGGTGGGATAGTGGGAGTATTAAGGGTGGGAAGATCGCGTGGCGGGTCAAATCTTGCTAACAAGGAATACTAAGGTCAAGGACATCGCCAAGGTCAAGGTCCAGCCCCAGAGGTCAAGGTCAAAGCAAAAAAATCGTGAGATTTTTACCATATTTTGTTGAAAGTTAAAGAGAATGATTAACGCCAAGGTCAAGGTCACACATAGGTAAAAATGTTACTTTTTAGTCTTCAAGTAATATTTTTGACCTGTGTGACCTTGGCCTTTGCCTGACCTTGAAGTGACCTTGAATGTGGATGAGTACAGACTTGTACTCATCCACATTTTAAGGTCATTTACAAGATTGAGGCAACAAGGTGCAGTTGACGGAGCCCCGCTGCGCGGGGCTCCTATTTCTGTGTTAAGGGTTTAAAGTAACCTAACACGAAGGGGATAACGGGGGCTTTGATCGCTCGCTGCGCTCGCTCTCTAGCCCCCGTCATCCCCTTCTAACCTAATCTATCCGAGTTGAGGTGCCCCGATTCCCTCGCTCGCTTCGCTCGCTCTTGCATCCTAAGTTCTTCTAGTTACTATTCACTCTTTTTCATAATCACTTTCGTAATCACTAGTTTTGCTAAGATAAGATGTCTTAATATCTAATTTTATTGTATGAATGTCCAAAGAAACCTAAGTTACCTAAGTATGATAATGTGGTGTGTATTCCACAAATAGCGTTTCGTTTTTCAAATTTTTTTAAAAATTTATTAAAAGTGAAATAAATAATACTTTTGTTTTTAATTTTAATAATCACATTATTTGCATAATTCCATTTAATTGCAGGCTTATCTATTTAAAAATAAAATTAAGTGTTAAACTAAAGCATTATTATTAAAAAAAAACAATTGAATCCACTGTCACTTTACCTAGAAGTAAAACGAAACGACCAACGAGTGACATGTTTACATTATCTGTGGTATGTTGTGTTATGAAATGCGTGAATTTATTGGAAAATAATTGAAACTTTAGGATTTTTTTTCTCAAAAACACTGCGGTTGCTTGAATTGAACCTGTTGTGAAAGTGTATATCTTAGAAGAGTTCTACACGAAAAAAAAACAATGAAGCCCTAAATCGCCGGCTGATAATGTACAGTTGAGCCTCGTGACCTTCCCTAGGAATCACTTTTTCTCGGATGATACTTCGCCACCCGTTTCGGTCATCCGCCGCCTGGACAGCATCGTGAACCGTAGTTGTAAGAGTGGAGCGGATCTGGTCCATCCAACGCGTGTATATCGCGTATATATCTTAGTACACTGACAACTCGAATATGGAAAAATAGGCCACGATATAGTAGCCACTGTTTGTTAACGATTCATAAAGGTTAAGTGACGTCTCTGAGTTTTCTTTTGACTTTGACTTAGAGAAAGGAAAAACATATAAATGTGACTCAAAACTTCAACTGAACCATTTCATTCCGGAAAAAATGCAACAGCATTACTATGATCAACTCTCAGCAAGCTGAAAGCAGGTTTTATTACATAAACTTTTGTAGCGGGTACTTCTTTGTATCTTATTCGTTTTCTTTTGCCGGATATGTTGAAGGATCTTTGCAAAGATAATTCTCTTTTAATAAAACATTCAACCCATTAAACTGCATTTTTATTAGGTCGGATAGTATTTTCCCTTTTATTGCACTCTGTATTTGTTTAAGAAAAAGTCTGTGGTTAAATAATGTGGGAAAATTGAGAAGTCTTTTTATTTCTCCGTCTTGCTTTTTGGTGTTTTCGTTCGTTCTTTGTGAATACTGTTAATATCAAAACTGGAAGTAAGGAGCATTTTTTTAAGAAAATTCACATCAATTTGACATCGCGCCTGTATTCCCCAAAGGGTTAAAGCAGAGGTGTACTAATGTACACCCACAGTTCGCCGGTATGTTTAGATACCATGCCAGGGAAGCCTGTTGCCAATACCAAAAGCCAAAAAACTTTGCATCACCCGGGAGTCGATCCCATAAGGCAAGGATACGTTCTGGTAAAGAACACAGTAAGGTCACGCAAGGGCGTGTAGTGTCACTTAGAACCCAACTAAGTTAACAATATGACCAAAAACATTGCTACATATTTTTTAAATACAACATAGACAAAATATAAACAAAAAAACGTATCACTTACATTATTAAACGGTTTTTACCCGCAAGCAACACTTAATTTTTATTTACAAACAAATAACATTTAAGATAAACGAACGCTATTTTTCTTAAAAGAATTTCTTAGAAAATAAACCTTAATAAAAATTATCTAATTTGTTAGGTTTCTCTTGAAAGCGTAGAGAATTACGTTTTCTAAGGTAAAATACAGGAGCAGGACCTATGTTCGTGTTTTTGAATCCATTTTTAACCCCCGACGCAAAAACGACGGGGTGTTATAAGTTTGACGTGTCTGTGTGTGTGTGTGTGTGTCTGTCTGTGGCATCGTAGCTCCCAAACGGATCAACCGATTTTGATTTTGTTTTTTTTATTTGAAAGGTGAATTAGTCGGGAGTGTTCTTAGCTATGTTTGATGAAAATCGGTCCAAGATGGCCGCCGCTACAAAATAGCGAATTACATATTTTTTCACAACTCGGTCAATATGGGTATCAAATGAAAGGGCTTAACTAGTAGAATACTATACATTTCAAATCCAAGATGGCCGCCACCATAAAATGGCAAACTACATTTCGTGTCGGGGGTTTTCTAAATTTTTAATTTAGGTTAGGTTATTATAATGTAACTTCAACATAGAATTTAACATATATAATGATCAACCCTATACTGTCCCACTGCTGGTCACGGGTCTCCTATCACTATGAAAGCGATTAGGCTACAGTCCACCACGCTAGCCTAATGCGGGTTGGCAGACTTCACATGCCGTCGAGAAAATCTCTTAGGCATGCAGGTTTCCTCGCGATGTTTTCCTTCACCGTTAAAGCGATTGATTACGCACATGATTTCGAAAACTCAGAGGTGCGTGCTTTGGATTTGAACTCGAGATAAAGCTTGTAATCTGTGGAAACGTCGTGGTTTGTACAATAATATATGTTGTACAATATTCTAAGTCTAACTGTAATACTCATTGTACAATTGTTGGTTTTCCTAAATAAAAAGAAAATAACCTAACCTATATAAAAAATTTTGAAAACCCCCGACACGAAATGTAATTTGCCATTTTGTGGTGGCGGCCATCTTGGATTTGAAATTTATTATAGTGTATAGTGCTCCTAGTTAAGAAGCCCTTTCATTTGATACCCATATTGAGGGAGTTGTGAAAAATATGTAATTCGCTATTTTGTAGCGGCGGCCATCTTGGACCGCTTTTCATAATCGACTAATTTACCTTTCAAATAAAAAAAATAAAAGCTACGATGCCACAGACAGACACATACACACACACACACAGACACGTCAAACTTATAACACCCCGTCGTTTATGCATCATCATCATCATGTCAGCCAAAAGAGGTCCACTGCTGAACAAAGGCCTCCCCCATTGACTTCCACAGGGACCGGACGCATGCTACCTGCATCCAGCGACTTCCAGCGACCTTTACCAGGTCATCGGTCCATCTCGTTGGAGGCCGTCCCACGCTGCGCTTTCCGGTGCGTGGTCTCCATTCGAGAACCTTTCTGCCCCAGCGGCCATCGGTTCTACGAGCTATGTGCCCCGCCCACTGCCACTTTAGCTTGCTAATCCTTTCAGCTATGTCGGTCACTTTGGTTCTTCTACGGATCTCCTCATTTCTGATTTGATCGCGTAGAGAAACACCAAGCATAGCTCGTTCCATAGCTCGCTGAGTGACCTTGAGCTTTCTTATGAGGCCCATAGTGAGTGACCACGTCTCTGTGCCATATGTCATCACTGGTAACACACACTGGTTGAAGACTTTTGTCTTGAGGCACTGTGGTATAGATGACGAAAAGACATTGCGAAGTTTCCCGAACGCTGCCCAGCCGAGTCGGATTCGACGAGTGACCTCTTTCTCGAAGTTGGACCTACCTAGCTGGACGGTTTGTCCTAGATAGACATACTCGTCGACAACTTCGAGAGCAGAGCTCCCAACGGATATTTGGATAGGCATGACATGGGCGTTTGACATGACTTTCGTCTTGTCCATGTTCATTTTAAGACCCACCTGCTGGGAAACTCTGTTGAGGTCATTGAGCATTGTGCTGAGCTCTTGCAGCGATTCTGCCATGACTACGATATCGTCGGCAAATCGAAGATGAGTGATATACTCGCCATTGATGTTGATGCCGAATCCTTTCCACTTCAGTAGCTTGAAGGCATCTTCCATTGCGGTGGTGAACAGTTTCGGGGAAATGACATCCCCCTGTCTAACACCTCTTTGCAATGGAATTGCTCCCGTACACTGTTCCTGTACTCGGACCGACATATTGGCGTTTTTGTATAAGCACTTTAACGCTTCGATATACCGATAGTCAATGTGGCACCGCTGCAGAGATTGCAGCACCGCCCAAGTTTCAATCGAATCGAAGGCTTTCTCATAGTCCACAAACGCTAAGCAAAGTGGCAGGTTATACTCCTCGGTTTTCTGTATAATCTGCCGTAGCGTATGGATGTGGTCTATGGTACTAAAACCTTTTCGGAAACCGGCTTGTTCGGGAGGCTGGAAGTCATCAAACCTGCGCTCGAGACGATTCGTGATGACCCTTGAAAACAACTTGTAGATATGGCTCAGAAGCGAGATGGGTCTATAGTTCTTCAATAAGGTGTTATCTCCTTTTTTGAAGAAAAGCACCACCACGCTTCTGTTCCATGCCTCTGGCGTTGTGCCCTCGAGTATAACAGAGTTAAATAGCTTCTGAAGGACTTTAAGTATCGGTGTTCCACCCGCTTTCAGAAGCTCCGTTGTAATTCCGTCGTTACCCGGCGCCTTGTTGTTTTTCAGCTGTTTCAAGGCCATCCTAATCTCGCACAGGCTGATGTCCGGGATATCTTCGGTATAGTGTCGGGTTAATTTGGCTCGGGGGTCTGTTGGCGAGCCAATAGTAGGTTTAGTTGCCGAGGTACTCGTATACAACTGTCGGTAGAACTTCTCGACTTCTTCCAAAATCTCTGGCTTAGTCGACGCTACACTGCCGTCTTCAGTCTTCAGCTTCATAATACGACTTTGCCCAATAGACATGGTTCTTGCGAAAACTTTGGAGCCCTTGTTCCGCTCAATGGTCTCTTTAACACTGTTAGTATTAAAGGTGCGGATATCGTGACGTAAGGACTTCCAAATTTGTTTATTGAGCAGCCTGTATGCTTCAGCATCATAAGAAGACTGGAGCGTCATAGCGCGTCGTTCTGCCATAAGATTGAGGGTATGGTCGGAGAGCTTTTTTGGTCTACCTTTACGGTGGTTCTTAAAGAACTTAGACCCAACCGTTTGGACAGTTTCTACCAACCTACTATTTATGTCGTCCACAGAAACGCAATGTTCTAGGCACTCGAAGCGATTTTGGAGTTCGAGCTGAAAGCTCCCGGGGTTTTGGATATGAGCACTAGAGGGCCGGAGCGTAGACTTCATTAGACGGGACCTCTCAACTTTGAGATTTATATTCAATGTGCCTCTTACCATTCGGTGATCGCTGCCGGTTTTCACCCTGTGGATCACAGAGACATCATTGAATATTTGTCTTTTATTGGTCATAATGAAGTCTATCTCATTCTTCGTAAAACCATCGGGACTCATCCAGGTCCACTTCCTGTGAAGCGGCTTCTGGAAAAAGGAGTTCATCATAAAGAGTCCCTCCTTTTCCAGAAAATCGGCCAGCTTCTGTCCCCTGGGGTTCCGTTGCCCATAACCAAATTGCCCCACTCTCAGCTCACCATCGCATCGTGTGCCCAGCTTTGCGTTGAAGTCCCCCATAACAACTGTGAAGTGTGTTTTGGTGGTATGTATGGCCCTACTGATGTCCTCATACATACTCTCCACTTCATCATCTGGGTGTGTCGAGGTCGGTGCGTACACCTGTATGACCTTCAAGGAATACCTCTTAGATATTCTGAGTATAAGGTATGCAACCCTGCTCGACACACTTTCGATGGTAATGATATTGTTGATGAGGGACCTGCGGACGAGGAACCCGACACCACCTTGGGACTGATGGTCGCCCTCCCGGTAGTAGAAAAGATTGCCAGATCTCAGGGTTATCGTGTACTCGCCCTCTCTTCGGACTTCTGACAGACCCATGACATCCCAGTGCATCTTTTCTATTTCTTCTTCCAGCTCAAAAATCTTTCCGTCTGCCCTCAGTGTGCGTACGTTGTAGGTTACCAGGGCCAAAAGTCGTTTGTGTTGGTAGCTGGATCTCTGCCGGAGATTCTTAGCACCCCCTGCCTCGCCGCTACCATGGCTGCTACCAGAACCTGGAACAGCGAGGCCGCCGGGGACTAGGGGCCGGTTATTTGTTTGTGTCGTCATTTGAGGGGTAATTGCCGGTACTCACCACGCTTGGCAGGCGGGTTGGTGAGCGCAGTAGGGGTGTTTTTCCACAGAAAAGGATGCTGCTGCCCATCCTTCTGGTCTACGATTTGGCATTTAGTTCATGCCCCGATAAAAAGATTAGCCAGTCAGCATGTTGATATATCGAGGCTGACTGCCCAGGATGCGCCGGACGATCAATTATGTATCGTCACACGTGGAGGCTCTTTTTACGCACCCCACGTCGTTTATGCGACGGGGGTTAAAAAGCGTTAATTTATTGTTTAAATTACATTCTTCTAATTACAGATTGAGACCACTAGATCAACGATTCAAAGCTGTTATCCTGAATTTAACTAATTATTTAATTTTACTGTAATGTTTCTGTTTTGTGAAACAAATAGATATCATTGGTTGTTGCTAACTCGGGAACTGGGTACTCGTAAATTTCGAACTTGTTTGAACAAGATGCCGTTAGAGAGGTCTGTTGAACAAGTTGGCAACTCGGTAGCTACTATATATATTTGTAAAAGAACATTTCGTGGCTCGAGAAATTTAGAGGATATATATGAAAACGAAATGTGCTGGCTATACATTTTCCATATGTTGCTTCATGTTACGCAATTATGCTATACTTAGGTACTAGCTGTTCCGCACGGTGTAGCTCGCGTGTTTCCAATATAGTTTTCTTAGTAGATGCCTACGTCATAATTACTATCTGTATGCCAAATTTAAGGGGCTCGTGGCTTAGTTATAGCAACGCTGATCAACCGATCTGCAAGGTTAAGATTCGCTTGCCAAGGTCAGTCTGTGGATGGGTGACCATTCATAACACATCGAGACCCCTCCGTGCCTCGGAGAGCACGTAAATCCGTCGTTGCCGGTTGTCATACGAACACCTATGACAATCGTTAGTGGAAGTCAGAAGCCCAAAAAGTCTGACAACTAATCTATCCTTCGATGACTACTGGGAGTTTTATAGAAACCCCAATAACATTTTGCTCGACCCGGGACTTGAACCCAGGACCTTATAGCGTAGCAGTAACGAGGTAGTTATGTAAATGTCATTTATAAGACTGTATTATACTCGCATATCGCGACTTTGGAATAACTCAAAACAAATGCAGTTAAATATAAAAACGTACACTATATCCGTATGGTAATTTCCTCTTCTCAATCCTTCTGTAATCCTCAGCCTACGTGACCAACTGACACTTGGCTTTATACTGTATCTACAAATTATGCTGGATGTAGCTCCAGCCTTAGCGGGGTGCAAGTAGTGGGGGTTACAACTTCACAGATTTGTCCCCGCGAGAGCTGAGGAGTTGTACCTAATGTGAATAGTTGGAATAGTACTACTTTATACAAGTCGAGAGTGTTGGATTTAATTTTTACTGGAATCATACTTATACGGACCGTAAATGGTTGTTATGTGATATTGGAAATGTTGAATTTTAATACGGATACCTATTGAAAAAATACTGTAACCGCTTTCCTACCCATTGCTATTTAAAAAAATGTGTGATGAACGGCCAAACGGCCTCATTATGGTCCGCGTGGAACTAGTTAGGAGTTAGGAGGAGAGGGGTAAGACGGTAGGTTACTGTAAACAAAAAATGGCGCCCCCGCCCCTCCGTCCGTCCGCCGCTCCGCCGACATACCTATGGCGCGGCCAACTA
This sequence comes from Acronicta psi, assembly GCA_946251955.1. Taxonomy (NCBI): domain Eukaryota; kingdom Metazoa; phylum Arthropoda; class Insecta; order Lepidoptera; family Noctuidae; genus Acronicta; species Acronicta psi. Next base: position 5,294,033 of record OX276493.1, on the reverse strand, counting down.
GTTCCGCGTATAGTATAGTCAAGTGATCATAATTGCAACTGCTGATTGAGTTCCTGGATTTGATGTTTAGGTGAAACAAAGTGTAGTAAAGCTTTTATTTAAAATTTTCAGTAGCAGCAATTTAGATTTGTGCCCAATTTAATAGGCTAAGCCCTATTACTTGGGACCTTTACATACTGGTAAACTGTTGAAGTATAGCAGTACAACTCTGCCTAACCCTTTGGAGAATACATGCGTGATGTAGCTTTACTGGTGGCACAGGCAACTGCCTTTTAAACAATCAAAGGCAATACATTCAATTCTATGGCACCTAAAATGAAACAAATGGAAAAGCGTCGATATATCTGCGGTGGGAGCTATCAACTGTTGTGATTTTGATTGATCAAACCCACACGGTGATCATAAAATTGGACGTGCTATACGTACATATGTGAAGCTACGTACATACCAATGTTGCTATGTAGTCATGTAGTTTTTGGCCGCGGCTTCACTCATGTGAAGTTAGGACCCTCGTTCCACCCTTGTAGAGAATACATACATACATACATAGCTACACGCTTGTTTCCCATAGGGGTAGGTAGAGACTATAGATTTCCACTTGCTACGATCCTGGCACACCACTTTCGGTTCGTCTATGTTCATTAACCTCTCCATGCATGCTTGTCGGTTTAGGGTCCTCTTGTAGAGGATGAATTTAAAAAAATCCATCCTTGACAGATGCCTATGTAATAATATGTTTGTCCAGATCTGTCAAGCAGTCAGCCAGTCAGTTACTGTTTTCTTTTAAATACATCTCATCACATTAAAAAACAACCACCCATATCCGCGGTCACAACTTTCTGTTTAAGTCTGTATCGTATTAAATAAACGTAAAGGGTTAACTGACTTGGGTGACTGGACTGACTGACTGATGTATCAACAAAGCTCAAACCACTGAACGGATTAAGCTACAATTGTACACAGATAGTTAGAACGTAGGCATCCGCTCTCCTCTTCGTGTCGATGGTACGACTTTTTTTAATTTTTGGTGTGCCCAAAACTGCTCCACTTCCACAGCATCGTCAGTTGCAGCACAGAGGTCGCTTTGATTGCAAGTTGTGGGACACAAGGGCATTGGCTTAGAAAGGATTTTATAGATGTCTAGCTTCCGCCAGCGTCTTCGCCTACGTGGTCGACGCCGAAGCCGGAATGGCATCAAGTCGAAGTTGGAAGCCGACCCCAACAAGGTTTGGAAGAAGCTAGGAATAAGATAATTTATAAGTAACACGTAGACCACGTTGCCAACAAGGTTGCGGCTGAATATCAGTATTTTACACGAAGCGACTGCCATCAGACCTCCGCAACCCAATTTCTGGGCAATACCGATATTCGAAAGATAGACTGGTTGTCAGGCTTTTTGGGTTTCTGACTACCACTAACTATTGTCATAGGTACTCGTATGACAACCGGGACCGACGGCTTTACGTGCTCTCCGAGGCACGGATGGGTCTTAATGTATTAAGAATGGTCACCCATCCACAGACTGACCGCGGGAAGCGCAGCTTAACCTTGCAGATTGGTTGATCAGAGTAGTTATAACTTAGCCACGAGCCCCTCAAATATATATAAATTTTAGCCTATGTTACTCGGTAAAGATGTAGCTTTCTAATGATATTGGTTTTTTTAAATCGGTGGAGTAGTTTTTCTAATTTTTCTTCTTTATACTTAATATTAGAAGGCTCTGGTATTGATTCCTACGTCTACCAATGTTTTTAATACCACGTCGGCTTTTTTATTCTGACATCAAACCTGCTCAAACCAGCCTCCTGACCTGTAATTCTGCGAGGCCAATCTCAGTTTTCAGACGTCGGTACTATTTTAGTCTCTTTTGAGAACTATTTCCACAATGGCGGCGCTCTGACGTCATCCGAGCTAGGTCACCTACTGGGGTACAATCAAGCAACTATAAAATATTCATGCAGTTTTTATTCGCTTTTTGTAGAGTTTGGCGGCAAACATTTATTTTGTGAGCTTCAAAATCATGGTGCCGGTCACAGAATCAAAAAAAATGACTTTGCCACTAAGTATAAAAGATCTTCCTTTGCTGAAAAAAGATTATTAATCTTTAAATCTTGAAGCAAAATGTAAGTTAAAAAGTTGAAAAAGAAATTAATGAAAGATAAATACGATATCAGGCAGGGTTCAAATCTTAGACCAAGGAGAGATTCCGTCAACGGAAGTCCGCGGTGGGATCGCGGAGCATGCGAAAGCGATTCCCGTGATCCCGCCACTAAGCAGAAGGAGGTAGTGCTGGTGGTTTTAGCCGGTATGCTGGCTAGTTGGATGGATAGCCCGACATAACCGCCCCGCATCCCCGAGCCTCACCTAATAAAAAAAAGGTTCGAACCTTCGTCCCACCGGACGCTTTTGCCACCTAAGGTAAAACCACTGCCTATGATGTCGATGTCGAATTTTTCTTCCATATTCTACGTCTTAAGTCTTAAACAATAGTAGTCTTTAAACCCTTGAATAATATTCATACACATCAATATCCATTTCACCCATACAAAGACGAGCACTATCTAGAGATTGCACACAGAATGTTTGGAATAAATCCAAAACGGAATGGCCGTATCGTTCCACATTGCCTGGTTTCTGACCCTTTGACCCGGTGACGTCATCGGGAACCGTGCCAATCGTGATCTGAGCTGGCCAATTAAAAAACAACGACTCCGAAATAGAATCTATGCTTTAATGAATGATGACTCTTTGCCTGAGGATATTAAAGGTACGGTATTTAAAGTACTAAACAGCTTATTGTGATTGAGTCACAAGCGCCATCGGTGAGTTTGAGATCTTAATCTTAAATCCCTAGAAACAATATCATCATCATCAACCCATGACCTGTCCCACTGCTGGACACGGGTCTCCTCTCAGTACAAGAGGGTCATACTCCACCATGCTATCCTATTGAGGGTTGACAAACTTCAGAGGCCATGAATCGGTAGACTTCAGTTTCACAAACCATCGCGAGTAAAACTAAAGCTCAAAGTTAACTACTGCTTTGTAACCCTAGATATCAAGCACGACTGCTACGCCACTGTCCTGATTTCGATTTCTCGGTTGATCAGTGTTGTTGGGTCTTTATTTGAAATTCCTAGCAGCTCGGAGTCTGGATTTGTGCCCGATTGATATAGGTTTCTCTATTATACAAGGTAGAAGGAACATCGACGCACATCCGAATACCATGAGTTTAGTATATGATTCTGAACCCCCCTGCGTTAAAATTTTCTGTAACTTTTTTTCATCAATATTTCAATTTTTCTGTTTTTTTGCCTGAACGTGTAAATACATTATTTCTATCTACCCAATTTATAATTTAAAAAAAACATTATTTCATTTATTTCAGATCGCGCGCGTGATAACATTCACCGCGGAGCGTTAAAATCATTTTCTACATGAATTACCTAGGTCATTTTATTTTTGAACCTGAGTGAAACCTTGTCACGACGTTTGTGCGTCGATGTCCCTTCCACCTTGTATAGGAACTAAACATACAGACGAACTGTGAAACTTTATATAAAAGTAAAAATGTATTAGGTGTAATAAATACCGAAGCAAAGAATCATTCAATAATGTGTTTGATGGTATTAAGACTTCTGCTACTGTTCCGCAGCTTACTAATAACTTATTTGGCAGATAATTTCATACAAATATCCATATCCAGCGGATAGCGGCTTAGTAGAGATGGTGAAACAGGACCTAAATAATATAGATCTAAACATACACTACTAGCTGTAATGTATTCATGAATATCATGTCAAGTTTTATCCTCAACGCAAGCAAGATTTTCCCGAAATATCCCTTGAATGCGTCATTCATCTTGGCTTATGTTGCTGGTGTAAGTGGCTGAATTTGTTATCCCACAGATAACAAATTTCCTCGCTTAGCTTCTACTCTCTGTTATGTACTGAATAAGCAACTTTTTAAAGATGGCGACTGAAGTTTTTTATGCAAAATACTATACTTACTATAATTTTGTATACTCGCAGTTTTCTCGTGTAATAAGAGGCGAGCCTATTTCCATTTACCGGGCACAGATCGAGTTTGAACTGCTGTATATAGAAAAGGAGAATAAGAAAGAAGAAAGGTTTTTCTTCTCAGTAGCAGTTCAAACTCTACTAATTAGTAGCTAGCTTTCGATCTATGGTTTCGGAATTACGGTTATTAATTATTACCATTGGCTATTGGCGCAATATACTGTGGTGTGCTAGTATCGCAGCAGGTGGAAATCTATTGTCTCTATACTCTCTGCCTACCCCTATCAATGGGACACAGGCGTAAAGGTATGCAATATACCGGCAAAATTATAAAATACCGGCGAAAACAGGGCCCACATCGGTACATCTCTGCCTAACTCTATTCGGGGATCACATGCGTAATAACTAACAACATCTGGACAATGCTTCGTCTGAAATAAACGTATTATTATTATTATTATTATAGTGTATTTTTTTATAAGAAAACGTTATTATCACTATAACTACTACACTACACTACACTATCACTAAATTCAAACAAAGTTCTCCGCCGCTTCTGTCTGTCTGTTCGCGATTAACTCAAAACTACTGCTCCGATTTTCATGCTGTTTTCATTTGATAGAGTGGCTACCAATGGATAGAGTGGTTCTCGAGGAAGGTATAACTATATAATTTGTCAAGTTTTTTTATACATTGGCTGGAATCTAATACTATGTGTTATAAAGGCTTATAAACCATGCGGGCGAAACCGCTGGCGGAAAGCTAGTCGAGGATAAAGGCGTTATTGTAGTATGTGGTATTGAATTCATGCCACAAGGCGTGCTTTTAATAATCACAAGGTTAACTAACAAACCTAAAACAACCAAGTTGTAATCCTTAAGCACTAACTACCTAAAGAACACAACTAAACAATGTGTATTGAACGACTCCAAAACTGTTGAAACTACACAGTTGAAGCACAACAACTAAAACACAGCATTTCTGCTTACTAAGCATGTCGAACAGAAACTTGTTAGCACAAATGAAATGAACTTGCAACTTAAGTACTTGCGTTTTGTTAATTGCTTCCGGTACAAGGCTTTTGGGGTGAAGGACACAGAATAAGTAGGTCTTGATTTGTTGAAAATGATGCATGGTGATGGTAGCGTTCTCGCAGCCCAAAAGACTTTTTAAGATACCTATAAAATATTATCAAAAACTGTTAAGCGGTTTTACGCGTGAATACCTAATGGACAAACACATAAACTGGGTTACTTTCGCATTTACCTATAATAAAATTTATACATGATTATAGCCTGCCTAAATAATCGCACTTACTATTGATGAAAATGCCATTAAAATCCGGATTATAGTTTTTAAGAATGACCGGAACAAACACAAAGCCAGCACGGTGAGGGAATTTAATTTATCATATTTAGTGATGGTCAGCAGTGAACCTCTTTTGCCTGATATGATGCTGGAGGGTAAACCTGGCTGGATGCATTCAGTGCCTCGTCACCAAGTCCTGTTATTTTTTAAAGACATTGTTTTCTTCTTAGCCTTTTCACATGTTGAGGTTGACTTCCAGAGTTCTAGTGTAACCAGATTCGGCTGAATGATTAATGACATATGTAAATATCAGATCCGTATGCTTTGTAATGGCTGAGAAATATTGAGATCCATGACGCCCAAATCTTCAATACGTCGTCTAAAGTTACATTTTTAAAACATCCTACGTCAGACATAGAAAATTGGATGGTAATAATTCATGCAGGATATAACGACAACATTGTAAACACAAATGCTGTCGCTATTTCCTGAAAGTGAATCTAATGTGGAACGTCTGCAGCTAGCACGTTTGTACATGTAACTTGCAAAGTGAGAACCTTTGAAGGCTTTGATGTTGGCTCTCCCGTCGTCCTTGTGTGATGCTCCTCATAACTTAAGTTTGTAACTTTGATTGTTAGAAATAAAACAAGATTGTTTTATTTCTAACAATTGGATTCTGAGTAGGTATCTTAACCAAAAATGACTACTTTTTTATTCATAGAAATACGTAGGCTGACCTCGAATTGTAAAAAAATCTTCGTGAAATGAGAGGTCAACTACACTCGCGAACAACCAAATCGACTCAACCTGTAAGCACGCATACATATACGAATTTTTTTTTTCATACGATACTTGTATATAAAATTCATATATGATTAAAAAGCTTAAGGAATCAGCTTTAAATTGGTACCAGTATTGTCAACATCCATTCAGTACTTTATAAAATAATAGTACCTGGATGGAAATGTAGCGAAAATAAGACTCAAGAAATCTGATTTGTGGTTAGGTATTTTAAAAATTAAATAAAAACTGTAAAAATATCATGAAAAAAATTATTGTAACTATACTTGGTATTAACTCCTCTAGCTGATATCATGGGTCGCAGTCGGTTCTTCATTGATATTATGATTATTTTTACGGTTTCTTGAGAAACACTATCCCGCTCCTCTAATAATGCCGCCTTCAATTCGATAAAAGTCTTACGAACTTGATTCTAAGCTCAAACCCTTCTCTGAAGCTCGTCCCATAGGTGCTCAATGGGATTCATGGCTGGGTTGAATGCAAGCCAGTCCATTGGACGTATATTCATCTCGTTTAAGAATTTCTGAGTAAAACGCGACGTGTGACAACGGATATTACGGTGTATTAACAATAACTAATCACCAATAAACCATGTAGGGAACCGCGTGGTCTTGAAGGCAAGGTACCGATCAGCCTTCAACTCTCCTACTTGGCCTCCTACGGGCATGAAAACGAGCGTGGCTTTTCACTCTAAACAAATACCAAATTACATCATGCGTAAACCGCTGATGTATGCATTATTTTAGCAAACCAGCACTGCACAAATCACTCACCAAGACGCCTTTAGACCCTACCTATCCTGTCATTCACATGTAGGCACATTTTACACTTATCAATGAACAAAATCGGCTTCTATGGCTCAATGTTTAAATTAAGACGCTCTCGTACAAATCAAAGGCGCGCTTGCCGATGACCTATGGTCAATTTCGGGCCCGTGGCAGGCTGTTTTATAGACAGATTAGCTTCTTTTAAGCGTCTTCTAATTGGTGACTACCTGACAACCACCCTTCGAACGCGTCTTAGCTCTTGCTGCAAATAAACCCGTCACGTGTCAATTTCGCAGCTATACTGAGACGGTAAATCGGTATTTTTTCTCTAAAGTGCAATGTTGGCGGCTAGTTCTTGGTGTCCGATTTAAGGCACCTGTCTCCTGCAACCTTCTGTATACCAAATAATACAGCAGACTGGTTCAAGTGAAGCTGGGCATCTAATGTTCACTAACTAAGTCCCTTTTGCAACAGGGCCCCATATTATCAGCTTCTTCAGGCATAGTATTCATAAATTCGTCTAATAAATTAATAGGATTTCTTTTTGATAGTTCTGTCTTACAGCTGAAGCTTAATTTCAGTAGATAAACCGATTGTGGAAGTTTTTATAGGGGTCATTCACAGCGCAACACGTAGGTACGGTAAAGTCAATTTTCTTCTGCGCGCATTAAAGTGTGGTAATTAAAAGGTTACTGAATATTTACTAAATGATATTAGTACTAATGTAAAGCTAATCAAGCTTTCAATAAATAAGTATAAGGTTTTTGTGAATAAAATATATATTTTTTGAAAAAATCACAAATGTTTACGCGGTTGTAGGTTGAGTCGATTTAGTTGCTCGCGAGTGTAGTTCTGAGATTTTTAATTCAAAAGTGACTATGATCCCAAGTGGCCATTTTAGTGTAGGATAGTCGCCATTGAATATAAATAAATATAATAAATAAATAAATATCTTGGGACATTTTTACACAGCACCATCTAGTCCCAAACTAAGCAGAGTTTGTACTATGGGTACTAGACAATGGATATAATACTTATATACTTTTTTTTGGTAAATACGTACTTATAATACTTACATAGGAAACACCCAGACAAACACAAACACTTAAATTCATCACAATAAATGTTTGTGTCCTGTGGGAATCGAACCCACGACCTCGTGATCAGCAGTCCGGTACTCGAACCACTAGACTCTTGAATCTGTCAAATATAGGTATTGTATGGAAAACTTGGATAGAATAGAAAAAGGCGTTGTTAGACTTAAAGGAATTCTTGTAATAAAAATAAAATTTACATTATGTTTACATGATTAAAAGCAAGGCTGCATTAACCGTCAATGCCTCAATAATCGGAACCCCTTTACCCTTTTCTAACTAGCAAGTAAATCCGTCGGTCCCGATTAGGGTTTCTGATTTCTCGACCTTTTTTATTTCCCGAGGCACGAGAATTCTCGACAAGGATTTCTCGAGTTTCTCGAGTCTCTCGAGAAATTTTGTATTTTATTATAAAACACGATGTTATTTTAAAATATTTACTTTAATACAAATTAGACTGATAGATGAGATCAATTAAATGAAATGGTAAGTTTTTGGTTACTATAATTAGCACTTATTAATTAACAAGTAGGCACCTAACATAAATTATACAAATTATAACCATCTGGTCGATATTCTCGTAAAAAGTAGTAGTAGTAGTAAGTAGGGTGTTACTTAAATTTTTCGTAATTATTAGGTCCCTACCAGTTCCCAAATGTGCAAATAGTCTTATACGAACAAACGATTAACGACTCGGGAATTCCCGAGTCGCTAAGATTTTTTTCCCGTCTCGACTAAAGACAAATTTCTCGAGATTTCCCGACTCGAGAATTCTCGAGCAGAAACCCTAGTCCCGATTGTCATACGAATACCTATGACAATCGTTAGTGGTAGTCAGAAGCCCAAAAATCCTGACAACCAGTCTATCCCTCTTATATCAGTATTGCCCATAAATTGCGTTGACTCCTACATGCTTTGTAAAAGGCTAGGAAGAAGAAAGAATTACATATTATACTCATAATTACTATTCTTAAGCCATCACCCCGTATTATACAAGTTTTCAAATTAAAAGTTCAATCGATGACACATATTTAAAAAGAAAAACTCAATGCCCACACTACATGTCGGGGTTACCATGTCGGGGTCGACTTCTAATGTAACCAGTTGCGGCTGACTATCAAATTCAAATATTTTTATTTCAATTATACCATATAAATAGGTACGTTTGAAAAGTTAAACTATGTAGTTGCACGGTTCCAAAAAAAGTGGGTCTTATGGAGAAGAGCCGGCAAGAAACTCCATAGATACTCTTTTAAAAAATATGTGTGGTAACAGTAACAATTGTTGTTATAGTAATAAGAATGATGCAGCTTGATGTGTAGATGCAAAGATTAAAGAGTAGGTAGGTAAGTATTAGAATTGAAATTATCAGTATTATACACGAAGCAACTGCCACCAGACCTTCGCAACCTAATTTCTGGGCATTATCAATATAAAGGATAGATTGGGTATCAGACAGGCTTTTTGGGCTTCTGACTATCCCTAACGATTGTCATGACATACGTATGACAACCGGGACCGACGGCTTTACATGCTCTCCGAGGCACGAAGCGGTCTCGATGGAATGGTCATCTATCCACAGACTGACCGCGGAAGCGTAGCTTAACCTCGTTGTGTAATAACTAAATTAATTCTTCTTTACATTATAAAATCTGTTGATTTGTATAGTCAATAAATAATCAATAGATACCAAAAATAATTTTTGGAAAATTTCTAATTATGTACAGTAGTTTCTAAGATTAGTCTGAACCAGAACAAACAGCGCGGCGGGGGATTATTCTTATATCTATTATTTTTACGAAAAAAATTAACGTCACATTGTTTTGTGATTGTGATAATCTCAAAAGGTACTTCTAAAAGTCCTTTATGATTTTATCGAGTGGCTAACTAATGTAAATACAGGTTAGATTAAATCGCATCTGTATTTCTTTGATCGATCGTGACTCAACATGTCGCCAAAGTCAGGGCTGCCACGCATAGGCGATTGTTTCAAATGATAAAATAAAATTGTAGCAGTAATAGAAAAACTTATTTAATTTCATGTATTATGAGAAATTGTTAAGTGGTAAGCGTCAAAGGTGAGGTTAATTTTAAGATTAGTGTGGTTAGATCTGGGTTAGGTCGTGTACATTAAATAGTAACCTACTATTAATGTTATCGGCCCATTCATTCCATAAAAATAGTTTTATAGAAATATCGATAAAGGGTAACATTAAAATTGGTCTAGTGGCCACAAGCAAATACAGAACGTAAAGTCCTGAGTTTGAATCTCATGTCGAGAGCTATTAAATTTATACTAATATTATAAAGTTGAAGAGTTTGTTTGTTTGGTTGAATGCTAGCGCGTTCTCGGGAACTACCAGTCCGATTTGATAAATTCTTTCAGTGTTAGATAGCCCGTTTATCGAGGAAGGCTATATGCTATATATCGTCACGCTACAACCAATAGGAGTTGAGTATCAATCAAAAATGTTGCAAAAACGGGGGAAAAATCAACTTCCACGGGAACGAAGTCGCGAGCAAAGGTTCTAGAAGATAATGAATGTAATATCTATAAATCTAGTGCAAGCAAATGAAAATACAGTCATGATACTTAGTCTGTGTTAGCTGAATTAGTTATTTTCAGTAGGCATTATCTCTACAGAAGTTTTTAATAAAAAAATATCCTAATAATCATTTAGCTTTTGATAATAATAATTTTACAAAGTAGGTAACGATTAAAACGTAACGATAAGATTTTTTATGCCAGGTTTTTGTTACACTTTGGTAATGAACTATAATTTTTAAGATGTTCCATTCTAACTTTTTATCTTTTGTGCCTATCTGAAAATTACTATTCCCTAATGAGATGGGATACGGGTATTAAATAACAATTACTCTACTTACTTTTTAAAATAACCGGTAATTTTCTTAAAACTTCCCTAGTTTCTCAAGGCCGCCGGCCGCTAATTCTTTTAACCGACATTAAATAAAAAAGGAGCAAGTTCTCGTAACGACATTGCTACAAATAAATTCGTATAAAAACGATTTATCTTACATCCAAAATAATATCGGTTTAAAATAGCACAGCCCTAGCGGGAAGTCCTCGAACGCGTCACGGAAACGTGCGTGACCCGACCTTTTTTGTTTTTTTTTGTGAACTTACACAGAGTAATGTAACATTTTACTATTCGCCACGACTTTATCGAGTAAGCTATAAGAATGGTTATTGTTCAGCGTCGTACATAACCGCATTGCGGCTCCTATTACGAGGTATGACAGAAACTTTAATGGGCAAGTACCTAATTCGTAAAAATTAAGGAGAAAGAACTTGTACACTGGTGGCCATTTGTATGGTAATGCTGCTTTTATTAAATTCACTGAAGTCCTCGAATTTGTTTGCAAGTGAATAAGGAAACGATTTATTGCACAGAATTACATACCGGGGTGAACATAGTGTGTAAATTTACATATACCCCGCCTTTTCTCCACAGGGTAAGTCTGAGACAGACGGCAACTTGCAAATCTTGCATACTTGGTTTATTCTTCATCACCGCCCATTGGGACACCTGAAATACCTGTGCCTCGACCATGAACTCGCTAGCGACGCCGTAAAATATTTGTATAACACCCTCGCAGTGCCTCTAGCGGTTACGTAAGGAACTAAAATCGGCTATGAGATTACAGCGTTTCGACGCGTAATAAAGCTATCGAAAGCAATTCGATAGAACTTATGGTTGAGGTACAGAGCGTTGCTGGCCCTTAGAAGCCCCACTAGGTACTAAAGAAACCCAGTGGGGGAACTGACTTATTAAAACAATAGATAAGCTAATAATAAGACAGAGAAAGTAATAGATAGCCAAACATTTCATAAGATTTTTTATCTTAGACGGGACTATATCTAGGCTTGCAACGACTAGAAGCGAGTTGGCAACCACCACCAGCCACCAAATAAACGAGAATCCCTATTTACGAGTATGAGCGATCTTGGCACAGTTACAGAAGGCAGTTATCTTGCAATACTATTTTAACCGACTTTACCGACCGAGTATTCATCATTTCCCAAATTCAAATTCAAATATATTTATTTCAATTAGACCAACTGAACTACTTAAATAATATAGGTAATTAAAGTATTTACATAAAACAAAATTATATACGCCTACAGTGAAAAAAAACAACGTTAAACTAAGCGTCGAAGAATTCTTCCGCATCACTATGGTCCGGCAACGTGCCCAGAAGAATGGTAGCACTGCCATTATTTAATTATAATTATAAAGTTAAAACTTTAATTTTAACATCAATAAATAAAATATAACATCTCAATTAAACCATCGTAAATAGGTACTTTTGAAACGTTAAATTAGTTGCACGGTTCAAAAAAAAGTGCGTCTTATGGAGAAGAGCCGGCAAGAAACTCCATAGATACTCTTTAAGGTACTTAATTTAAATATGCGTTATCCTAGGAAAATACTCTCATATAAAAAATTTTATTTCAGTGGAAAAACTAACTAGATTCCTTCAACCTATAACGCCATATGTATTTTTTTAAAGTTATCCAAGACTTAGATTTAAAGATTATTTTATTCTGTACTAGCTTTCCGCCAGCGGCTTCGCCCGCGTGGTATGTTATTATACATATAAACTTTCCTTAAGAATCACTCTATCTATTAAAAAAAACCGCATCAAAATCCGTTGCGTAGTTTTAAAGATCTAAGCATACATAAGGACAGACAGACGCGACGGAAGACTTTGTTTTATAATATGTAGTGAAGTATTGGTGCCATATTTTTTTGTCATCATCATCAACCCATTTAATATCTACGGCTCGGCAAGGCCTCCTCTCAAATTGAAAGGGTCTAGATTAATAATTCCACCACGTGGGCCTAGTGCTTGTTGGCAGACTTTACAAGCCGTCAAGAAAATAGATCATCGGACAGTTCGTGTGCATTGTTGGTATAAAACTGTAGTTTATTTCGTACACAAAGAACATTATTTCCTTCTATGGTTGATTGGTTAACACAATAAAGGAGGTTTTAAGTTTCCAAGAAATTATGTCACATGACCGGCACATGTCAGAACTCGTTTTCCCGGAAAATATATGAGAAGGGTTGAATATGACACGCGGCCGCGGCACAGGCTATTCTAGGAGAAAGCCAGAACGGAGTGGCTGTAAATATATTTTATTTCTTTATCTCATAGTAGTAGCCTGTCCTAGCTTTGCACGAGTGGATATTTATAAAAAAAATGTAGTCTATATTACTCGGTAACGATGTAGCTTTCTTATGGTAAAGGTTTTTTTTAAATCGGTGAAGTAGTTTTTATTATTCGTATTTCGTAACAAACAATCAAAAAATCAAATCTTTATTCTTTATAATATTATTTTAGATAATTTTTTGTATTTTTTTTGCATTTTCCATGCTAATATAATACTAGTTTTTTAGATAAGTATATATTTTATTTATTTATTTCATATCATGTGTAATCTTTACCTTGATTTTAAAGAGCCTAAAAATCAGTTTAATATTAGGATATAGGTACATATATCGGTATCGGTCAAAACTTGGGTTGCTGAGCTTTTATGGTAGTCGTTTGGTGTAAAATAAATCGGGTAAGACTTAAAACAGACCCACCCCTACATAGTTGGGTATAGGCTGGAATGATGATTTATATTACATATTTTTCAAATTACCTGATTAGTCATTTCTGCCTACCCCTATGGGACAAGTGCGGGAGTGTATGTAACTATGTAGGTATGTAAGTAAAATCAGTTCATGGCGTGATACTATATACTTTGTAGAACAATTATGAAATGCTTACACTGAATAAAAGCATTTAAAAACTTTACTATAATTACTTAACTTAATCAGTTTCCGTGTCTGAAATCTGAATATGAAAATCGACTATCAAAATTTGTGTTCGCCGACAAAATTTAACGATTCATAGTCAATCACGAGCAATTTGTGTTTCTATGCATTTTTAACTAGCGACCAATTAATTTGGCTTGAATTGTAATGTTGGCCGAATTTTGTAATTAAATAAAACTTTGTTAAATATTAAATCAAAGCCACCATCACACGCTTGTATCCCCAAAGAAGTTAGGCAGAGGTATAAATACATGTATGTCCCAGTTTGCCTGTATGTTCATCATATCAGTAAAAAGAGATCCACTGCTGGACAAAGGCCTCCCCACACACTTCGACAGGGACCGGTCGTATGCCGCCTGCATCCAACGATTCCCAGCGACCTTTAGCAGGTCGTCGGTCCATCTCGTTGGAGACCGTCCCACGCTGCGCTTTCCGGTGCGGGGTCTCTACTCAAAAACCTTTCTGCCCCAGCGGCCAATTCTACGAGCTATGTGCCTCGCCCACTGCCACTTCAGCTTGCACTTTTAACCGGGTAATATTCCAAATACCGAGCTACTACTGAGAATTTCTTAAAAAAAAGCCTAATAACACTGCTCGAACTGGGAAACAAATCCCAAATGCTGAAATTATTCAATGCGGCCATTTTACGCCCCCTGACATAGATACAAGGGATTAAAAGTTAATTAGAACTGTCTATTATCACCTTAACGGAGGTGTTCAGACTGTGAAATTGGCTATAAAAATCCTCATTGCCGTTACGTAGTTAGACCCCAACAAATTATTGACCCCGCGCCTGCTTAATGTTAACTGTGTTTGGTCAAAGATATAGAGTACAGAAAGTGGCTTGGATTTGGATCAATAAAGGATTCTGAGACTACTTAAATTGGTAAGTACGGAAAGATCTCCAATGACAACGTAGGCCTCTCTTCGACTAAAACCAATACAGTACCTCTCAGACCCAAAATTTGCGAACATCATGTTTCATCACAAATCCCCATCCCCATCGTGTGGAGCAGCGTCATCACATATCCTTCTCAGAGAACGTTGTGGACTCCACTTTTTACGAGTAGGTAGTTGTTATAGCACACCAAGGATCTGTCTCACCACTTCGGGATAGCTGCCAACCACCGGATAAATGTAAAAATGGAACAAAACTTGTATGCAATTATCTGCTAAGTAATTTAACGGCAAGTTATTAAGAGGTGGTGAAACACGCCCAAATACATTTTTCATTTATTTGTATCGCAAAGGACGCGAAAGCCTTCTCAAAGGTCGTCAGATAGGAAATGCCGGCGCCATCACGAAAAAAAATATGTAGGAGTGCCTTTAAAAGATCTATTAACAGAAATAAATATAATTTATCATTTATGTCCTTCCTCAGGATGAAATCTATCTCCTTAACAAATTTTATCAAAATCTGTTCTGTGGCTTCTGACATAGGTGTTCGTATAACAACCGAGACCGACGATATAATTGTTATGATACATCCTGTCGCATCCAGTATCCGTTGTATCACAATATCCGTAATCAATTTTATGAACCATCTGTTTGGGTTTCAGTAATTTAATTAATTTCCCGCCCTTCTTTCAGGGTTAGGGGAATCCTATTTTAATTGAATATCGGGGTTGTTTTTAAAGGAACTTCCTATCGCTATGTTGGTTTAGGAATATTTTGGTAGCAAATTGGTGATAATCCTAAGGATTAGAAAAAAAATTGATACGACTTTAAGACAATCCATGTTTTTGTTCTTTTTTACGAACAAATCACGGCATAGGGAAGTCTTCGAACAGAGGAATACGACCAACTGGGTGGGATGATAGATAAACCGAGAATCACGCAGAGAACTACTGGTTGCCAGTATTTTTTTTATTGCCTACAGTGGCCCACAAGCAAGCGGCCCACCTGATGGTAAGTGGTAACCACGCCCATGGACAGCAACTTCGGGGAAGTTGAGCCGTCGCCTACTGTGTATTGTAGAAAGTTTTTTTAGGCCTCGCTCGAAGAAGAACATGTGATAGCGCACGAGAAACACTGCAGCAGGTGTATTATTTGTTTGCGGTTATAATGTCACTGCGACCTTAGTAGGTTTATTGTGATCGCCGCTTGACGGTCTCAAGTTATTAGAGCTCACTGAGCTAAACCCTGAGGCTGACACAAACTGCAGGATTTGCTCAGGAGTGTACAGCTCCTTTTTTTCATCTGGACTTAAGATATGTCTCCCTAGATGAGCACTGCGCTTGTGTATCAGCAATCCACATTCCGCCAGAAGGTGGAGTGATGTTTCAGCAGCCTCCTCACAGCGCCGCGTATCATTCAGCCTACTACTGCTAGAGGTGGACATATACTTCTACTACTACTTCTTCTACTACCCACCTCACGCTTGTTAGTGTAGGGCCTGAGATAACTACCTAAGTACCTACACCAATGAAGCGTTGGCGTTTATTCCATTTTTAAACCATCACCACAGATACCCACAAACGCCAGAAAAAATAATAATAATAATAATAATAATAAATTTATTGGAACTAAAAACACCATTACTATAACATTACGTACGATAATGACTGCATTAGTTGTAAACTGTGTCGCAGTCATTAACGCCCATACAAATATAATTAAACGTCAGCGTTCCAGCGTAGAGTTTACGAACATTATAATCAAAATTACAGATTAAAGGAAACTATTAAATAAGTATAGGAGGGTGTGTGGTATGGTGGGAGTGTGTGTGTGTGTGTGTGTGTGTGTGTGTGTGTGTGTGTGTGTGTGTGTGAGCGCGCGTGTGTGTATGTGTGTGTATGTCAGTGTGCATGCGTGGTGTTGTGTATGTTTAAGAAATTTTGTGTTATGTTTTGACCAAGTTTTCAAGTTCATCATAGTTCAGACCATGTAGCCATTTGTCAATAGTGACTCGACACTCTCTTAGAGTAAGTGAATAAATGTTACATACTCTATTTACCCGGTTGTACAAAATAGGGCTCAGGTATTTATATTGACGTCTAGCTGTTTCGGTACTGACTGGCTCGATCAAACAGACTCTATCAGATCTTCGTCTTCGTATAACGAGATCAGCATCGTAAGGCAGTTCGGAGTGCTTGCGGAGTACGGTGCTAATTACAAAGGAGTGCCTCACTCTTGGTACCTCACATAGTGCGTAGAGTTCATTAGTGGGGAAGCGGATTGGTTTATGGGCCATGACTTTTAAAATGGCCCTTTGCGCCCTTTCCACTCGCAATAACGAGGATTTACCAGAACTGCCCCAGGCTGTTATACAATAGGTTAGAATTGAGTGGGCCAAAGCATAGTAAACCGTTTTTAATGTCGAGAAGTCCGCAGAAGCCCTTAGGGTTTTAAAGACATATATTAATTTCCGGACTCTAGCCACCAGTGACTTTATATGTTCATTCCATGATAATGTACTCTCAATATAACAGCCAAGATACTTCACGCAATGAGTACGGACAATTTGATTACAGTTACACCCCTGTTTTGTGCCAGGGGTACATTTGTGAGCTGTTAATGTGTAGGCAGAGGTCGGTTGTGATGTTCTACGTGGGGAAAAGGTAATGAATTTAGTTTTATCTAAGTTTAGGGTCAGCAGATTTTTTCTTAGCCAGGTCATGGTAGTCTGTAGAGCTAACTCTGCATGAAGGCGTGTGTCGGACCAATCGTTACCATGTACTACTATTGCAGTATCATCTGCGTATGTTATAATTTTTGAGTTTACTAAAGGTAGGTTACAAAGGTCATTTATATAGATCAAAAATAAGGTAGGTCCAAGTACACTACCTTGTGGTACACCATAACTGAGATATTTGGGTCCACTTGTGTAATTACTTATTTTGGTAGTCTGCGAGCGACCTGTCAGGTAACTTGTCAGAATATTTAGGGGCAATCCTCTGATTCCAAGACGTTCCAGCTTGTTTAGTAGGAGTGGGATGGAGACCGTGTCGAAAGCTTTAGAGAGATCTAGGAAAATTGTCAATGTTTTTAATTTCTTGTTTAGGTTTTTAGCAATAGTGTTTGTTAATTCCAAAACTGCGTCTTCTGTATTTTTGCCGGATCTGAAACCGTATTGGTTCTCAGCAATAACGTTATGGGCTTTTAAATAACTGAGGAGCCTACTATTTATGATTTTTTCTAAGATTTTGGATAGAGTAGTTAATATAGAGATTGGCCTATAGTTGTCGACACGGTCTTTGGCTCCACTCTTATATATAGGGTGAACTAAACCCGTCTTAAATACCGTGGGAAAAACCCCTGTAGAGAAAACAAGATTGAAAATATGGCACATAATTGGAATTAGAATATGTTTAGCATTTTTAACAATTATGGTGGAGATACCATCACATCCAACCGCACTCGTGGAGTTCAGACTCAGAATAATATTATCGATTTCCACGTTATCTGTTTCAAAGATAGCCATTGAATTTGGATAAGTAGTCATTGTGTTGGAGTCTACGCCAGATGCAGAGTCATTATGATCACAATCGATCTCCGCTGCTAGGTTAGTTCCTACATTGATAAAGAAGTCATTTACAACTTCAACAGCCAACGCGGGGTCATTCCTCAAAGAGAGTAGTTCCTGAGCACTAGATTTGTTCGTGTGAAGATTCCCAATAGTTTTTATGAGATTCCATGTCGCCTTCGGGTTTTTTTTATGTTTTTTGAATTCTGCTCGCTCATATTCACGTTTTAATTTCTTTAATAAGTTATTGCAGAAGTTTTTATATCGCATGTAGATCACCCGGGAAATTTCATTCGTAGGATCTTTTTTAGTTTTCCGATATAATTTATCTCGGTTACGTATACATTTTAGGATACCGGGAGTAATCCAGGGCTTAAGTATGCGTTTTTTACTTGGGGTGCGATCATTGCGTGTGTTTTTTCTGACCACATTAGAAATAATATTCACTAGTTTTTCCGTAGCTTCTGAAGCATTGTAACATTGTAAAACTGGTGAAAAATCTACTTTCTCAAGTGCTTCGACGCATGCTGCAAGGTCCACCCGGCGAGTCAATGTTACGGATCTCTGGGATTTAATTCGGGAGTTGTAAGACACTATCAAAGGAGCATGGTCAGTGATAAAAGAGTCAAGAACCAAGGTGATCACACGCGTTTTAGATTTAATGATTGCATGATCCAAGCAGCTATCGCCGCGAGTTGGAAAATGATGAGCTGGTAGCATCCCATGTGATGCAAGCGTATCAAGGTAAAGGTAGGAATGCGTGTCGTTATTATTAGCAGATATGTTGATATTAATGTCACCTACCAAAATTATACTTTTAAAGAAATTGAGTAAGTTCAAGGTAGTATCCAAACAGGTTATGAAGTTTTGGATATTGCGGAAAGATGGAGAACGATATAATGCAATCAGCGCCAATTCTGTAGAGAATTTAACAATAAGACAGTTCGCGTCATCGAATATTGGTGTTTCTATGGTAAATTTTAGGTCCGCCCTTATGTATACCGCCACGCCATCGTTTTTATTATTATGATTGGACGTATAAGACCCAAAACCCGATATAGCGGGAGGATAGGGACATTTTTCTAACCAACATTCTGTCAAAACAATCACATGGAAGTGTAATTTGGTTCTATCCAACAATATTAAAAGGTTATTAAAATTACCAATGTTGCCCATGCTACGAATATTTACGTGAAAAATATTTAATCCTGTATTTGTAGTTTTTATATATGTATTACATTGTTCCGGAGAGCAGGAATAGGAATCTGAAACATTAAGTTGTTCAAGATCCGATATTATATTTGATGTGTCACCCATTATATTTATTATGTAGAGTAAAGTTATGATTTGATAAATAAATTTTCATGGAAGAATAGTGATTGGTATCAATTGAAATGGTTTTTGTGTTAAGGACATGGTCATGTTCTAGCGCCTTATTATAGAAGAAGTCTACTATGATGATTAAACATTTTCTTTGATGGTGTAATGTGGTAGTGTGATATATGTGTGTGAGTAAGAGTAAGTTTTCAGTATAGTGTGGTATAGGATTAATTAGGAATGTAAGTTGTAATGGTTTTGTGTACACGAATATTAACATTTCACATAGCAACAGATTATTGTATGATGTGTACGTATTGTCTATAATAATTTTATAAGGGTACAATTTTAAAGCATTTACATTTGTATTAAATTGAATTAAAACTATTAATTTGGAATAAGTAGAGCTGCCAACTCGTTTTCCTTTTCACCTCGCTCGATTTGCCCCTCTTAAGGGGAAACCCTTCGTGGATTTAAAAAGGTTAATTTCAAAAGTAGTTTTTTAGCAAACTTTATGTGAGTGGTTTTGGGCAGAGAATGGGCTCTTCTTCCCGTGGGACGTAAAGTTGCGTTGGATTCAGAAATGTATATTTTTTTAAGAAAACGAATATAATATTTACATTGCTGTTGTTGTAATGATGGGGCATTCGATCTTTACATTATGCAAACTGCCTCGTTAGCCTAGTGGTAGTGGACGCGACTGCTACCCTCAAGGTTCTAGGATCGATTCTCATGTCGTGCAAAGTATTGTTGGGTATTTCTATTAAATTTTTAGTAGAAGCTCGGAGCTGGTACTTGTACCTGGTTAATGGAAATAGGCTTGCCTCTTTTTAAATGGGACCTAAAACTGAATGGCGAGCTGTGAGTGTATAATCCACCTCTGCCTAATCCTTCGGGGAATACAGACGTGATGGTATGGTATAATAAGCAATTACAGTTCCTTATAACCCTCAGTAAAAAGTTCCTATGTATTCATATGCCTCGCCGTCGCCATCATCTCAACTTCCGAGAACCCAATAACAATAGCCACCGCACGGCCACGCACACCAAGTACATCACATTGCACACAACAATAAACACACACACACACACGTTTTTATATTTTATTTTGTTATTACATAAAACAAGTTTATGATGTTTATATAGATAATGTATTATATAGGTAATGTATGAATTTTGTTATGTATTGTCACATTTATTTAATTTTAATTTTTGGAAACTGGTTTACCATCCGTTCGTCATTGTAGGTCTGGTTGAAAACCAGCGCCAGGCACTCCGTCTGGCTTGTGCTGAACCAGCGCCGTTTCAGCGCAATTTATATTAGAGTATAATTATAGATAGTAAGTAGTATTTAAGGTTAAATTGTGCTGAATAAACCATTTTTCTTTCTTTCTTTCTTTTCATAGCAATAGACAGTGAATAAACTGAATTTAAAGGGGCTTGTGGCTAAGTTGTAACTGATCAATTCATCTGCAAGGTTAAGTTACGCACTTAGTCTGACGGGTGGATGGGTGACCATTCTTAACACATCGAGACCCCTCCGTGCCTCGGAGAACACGCAAAGCCGTCGGTCCCGGTTGTCATTGTCATACAAAAACATTTGACAATCGTTAGTGGTAGTCAGAAGCCTAAAAAGCCCGCCAACTATTCTATCCTTCGAGTAACAGTATGTATTACCCATAAATTGGGTTGCGGTCTGATGGCAGTCGCTTCGTGTAAAATACTGATATTCAGCCGCATCTGGTTAGACTGGAAGCCGACCCCAACATGTTTAGGAAAAGGCTAGGAAGATGATAAAACAGTAAAAAAAATAAACATAAATAAATACCGCAGCTCCGCCTGCCCTTAACTCGTGTTTACATATGCATGGCCGTAGAATTGGAAACCAATCGGTTGCTCTCCTGTATTTACTTATACACGTACCATTGTGTATCTGTCTGTCATTCCGAATGGTAGATTTCATTTATATGCGCCAATATTAAATGGTGAATGAATGAGGTCCTTGTTTTATGGGAATGAATGCGAAATAAGATCTTAAGCGTCATAAAAGTAGGATTAAATTTTGTTCAGGAATAAAATTATGTAAAGTTATACATTTAACACATTGTCGTTTATACATGTTACATAATACACTTTTCTAATTTCTTTCTATGTTGGGACAACTTTCAGTCTAGCTGTATGTGAGCCTATTGCCATTAACCGGGCACGAATTTAAGATAAATCCAATAAGACGCTGCCCAACCTGGGCAGCGAAACCAGGTCCCTTAGCGTAGCAGTCACACTGAGAACAAGCATATACCCAAACGAGGCAGTTCACGTACGCAGGAAAACTCCAAAATTGTAAGTAATAATGAACTTTGATTGACGACGTCTGTGGTCTAGTGGTTCGAGTACCGGACTGTTGCTCGCGAGGTTGTGCGTTCGATTCCCACAAGACCCAAATATTATGTGATAAACTTAAGTTTTTGTATTAGTCTGGGTGTTTCTTCTATGTATACATATACAAATGTATCATGTAATATAAACTGTTTTTGGATTATGTGTTGTTAGCTATGTATTAACTTTATTCAATATTGAATCTGTTTGTTTCCCAAAGAAAGAAATAAATAAATATCTTATCTTATGCTGTTAAACATGTCCCAGGATATTTATTTATCTATTTACTACACATAAGTACCTCAAGCAGGAGTTACTGTAGTAATACATTAACGAGAATCAGCCTTCAAGTTTCACGATAGTTTAACTTTACTATCCAACAGATACGAACTAATGCTATGTATGCTAAAGTTCTTATTAACCCCCGACGCAAAAACGACGGGGTGTTATACGACATATTTTTTCATAACTCGCTCAATATGGGTATCAAATGAAATGGCTTAACTAGGAGAATACTATGCACTATGATAAATTTCAAATCCAAGATGGCCGCCACCACAAAATGGCAAATTACATTACATTACATTTTCGTGTCGGGGGTTTCCTAAATTTTTAATTTAGGTTAGGTTATTAATAACTACTTGAATACTTAACTATAACTATTCAAATATGTATCTTTTAAAAATTATGGAAGTAATATTTTGATTTCCATTAACATCCACCGCAGCGCTTATCAGTGTTCCATACAAAATAATTCGAACTCGATACGATTACGTTAATTACTCTATTACTACTGAGTGCTTGGGGTACTGATAGTTACAAGAGCCGGGATCTTAATTAATACTTGTAACTGTCAGTTGTTCGCAGTTGTACTATCCATATAACTTCTCCTAGGGGTAGGTTCAGTATACCAAGCATGTCACTGTAGAAGTAGTTAACATAATCGTATCGAGTTCAAATTATTTTGTATGGGACACTTATAAGCGCCGCGGCGGATGTCAAGGGAATTAAAAAATTGCTAGCATAAATGTTCGTAGTTGAGTATTCAAATCATTCAATACATTATATGGAACGCAATAAATTTGATTTGATTTCAAATTTATTGCGTTTCATAATGTATATACAGGTGGTAAACTTGTATCTAGGGATCAATTATGGACCCTGTCGGGCACAGCATAGTAAAATTAAGTAAAGTAGGAGAGAGGGAGAGTTTCAATAGGTTTTATTGTAAATTAATTAGTTAATTTATGTATTTTAATTATCACAAATAGATTTATCGTTTAATTATTTATTCGAATAGTTACAGTTAGTTCAAGTAGTTTATAAGGACTATGAAAAACGATAGCATGAGTTCCTTTCTGACGGATAGTAAAGTTAAATTATCGTGAAACTTGAAGGTTGGTTATCGTTATCGAATAGTAAGATTATTCGTTAACTATTCTATTACTACCGTGCCTCGGGCTACAGAGCGCCCTTAAAGGTAGTAAGAACTCGTTTACTAGCCCGTAGATTCACTCGCGCTAAAAAAATTTGCCGAATTGGTCCAGCAGTTTTCAAGTTATGGCGTGAACTAGGGACATAGGGAGTCATTTTATTAAGTACTAGCTTTTGCCCGTGGCTTCGCCTGCGTGGTGTTAGGAGCTTTGAACCCGTTACTCGTAGGAATATGTATTAATCCAAAGTATAAGCCATCACCATTTCAACTTTCAACCAAATCGGTACAGCCATTTTGCCGTGAAAGAGCAACAAACATCCAAACTTATAAACTTTCGCCTTTTTTAAAAAAATCTTGGGACATTTTTTACACAGCACCATCTAGTCCCAAACTAAGCAGAGCTTGTTCTATGGGTACTAAACAATGGATATAATACTTATATACTTTTTTTTTGTAAATACATACTTATAATATATAAGAAACATCCAGACAAACACAAACACCTAAGTTCATCACATAAATGTTTGTGTCTTGTGGGAATTGAACCCACGACCTCGTGATCAGCAGTCCGGTACTCGAACCACTAGACCACAGACGTCGTCAATTTCGCCTTTGTAATATTAGTAAGATAAGGTAGACGTAACAGTAGCCTTGTGTCGTTAAAAATACTCGAAACCATCAAATAAAATGGTTACCTACTTTATGTCTTGACGTCGCAGATGTTCAATTTCCTGAGCAGAGTTTCATTAGAAATTCAGATTCTGACAACCAAATGCACGTATTTCATATACACCACATACATTCAAATATGTTCCGTTTTCAAAATAATCTAGGTAATATTAGGAAGGTAGGGATGTACAGGTCTTTTTTTTATTGAAAAAACTAGAATTTCGTCTGTGCATAGGTCGAGCCTATTGCCATTAACTGGGCATAAATCCGAACCCCAAACTCCTACGGAGAACTGCATAGAAAAATCCCTAACAACACTTTTCTCTGAACTGGTAATGGAACTTACACCCACTGGAATAATGAGGCAATTCGCCGTCACTTAAGTAAATTATAACTATCGCATGAAAGCGTTCGATTTGCTTGCTATCCTTATGTAATAGATCATTAGTAGTCAGGAGGAACACTGAATTTGCATAGTCCAATGCTCTATGTGTAGATATCTAGATTGCTAGCAATTCTACAGCTATCCTCGATCTAGATGATTATAGTGTCTGCTACAGATTATCTGGAGACGGTTCAATAGCTCATTGATCCCACTGTTGGCCTTATATATAGCTTTCGTGAAAGATTTTCATTTAGTTGTCATTTGGTTTGGATAAGGATAAATAAAATTATTAGTACTTATGTATTGAATTACTGATTGCAAGCGAGGGGGTGTATGTATGTAAGTACCTATTTAGTAGCTGCATGGCCGGCTTGGACAGAATACCAGCGGTTGACACGATACGTGATGTTGACCACCATGCTGAGTCTAAGACCTTTTTGTCTTTTTTTTTTCAGATTTAGCTCTAAGCGACTGTTGTTAATTTTATAACTATTATTAGTGATAGGTACATAGTTATTAATTTTGGCTAAGTTTGGCACAAAAGGCAAATAAAATTCATTTTCTTTCTTTATCTTTCTTTCTTTTCTTTCTTTCCGCCAGCGGCTTTGCCCGCGTGGTATGGGTACTTCTTATAAATTATTAAAGCAAATCTATCCCATGGGAACTACACATTTTACTGGGATAAAAAGTAGCATATTTGCTATTCCAGACTAAAATCGTTCTCTGTGCCAATTTTCATTCAGATCTGTTCAGCAGTTTTTGCGTGAAAGAGTAACAAACATCGATCAACCAAACTTTTACATTAATAACATTAGTAAGATATACATCACAAATTTTACTAAGAAACGGTCAATATTTATCTATACTATTGTATTATTATATTATTTTTGTAATATAGGTATAGATGGCGCCACTTCCTAGCTGACGATCTCTGAGAAGAATAACTTAAACAAACTCAGATAATCATGGTCTCTTTACAAGGACATACAGACGTATTTTTACTGTCAAATATGTGTACTTACTGTGTGTTTGTTTGTTTGCTTTTTACACAGGCACGGAGACATATTGCGTCCTGAGAAAAGACAGACTTCAAGCACTCAAAAACAAAATCTGTAGGGTAGCTTGTTCATATATTTGTTTGTAATCGCGTTCTAAGAAACGACTCCAACGACTTCATTGAAATTTATAGCCGCATATTATATCACGGTTTACGGGGGTGAAGAATCAATCTAAATTGGTCTAATTTCTTGTTTTCATTCACAATAGTTTGTGTACTCAGGATAATAAAATTAACAGAAACAAAAATAGGTCTAGCTAGGCGTTATACATCTGTCCTATACTTACTATCAACGTTTATCTTGAGCTTTAAGCCATGGGGCCTCGTGAGTATAAGCTTTTACTATTTATCAGAATAAATTACAAGGTTTTCGTAATGGTTTTCCCATAGGAAGGAGCCACAAGTACTCGCAGCAGAAATATTATTCCTCAACATCTTAATTATTCCTGTAAATTATCACGCCCGTATTCCCAGAAGAATAAGGTAGAGGTGTAGGTACTACTAGGTATACTTATACACACCTACAAATCACTGGTAGGCGGTATAATTATGTACCATATAATAGAGGTGAACCATTTGCCATTAACTGGACACAAATTCAAACTCCGAGCGGCTACTGAGAATTTTATAGAAAAACATCGGTATTAACACTGCTCTACGTAGGAATCGAACCCACGTCCTCTAGCGTAAGTCGCACTTAGAGCACTAGACTAATAAAGCAGTTTTGTAAATTAACAGATTATTATCTTCTTGTTACAAATTATTATCAAACAGCCTTTGCTTGCGACTTCGTTCTCGTAGAAGTTGAAATGTTTCCCCCGTTTTTGCAACATTTTTAATTGATACTCCGCTCCTATTTGTCGTAGCGTGATGATATTTAGCCAATAGCCTTTCCATATTAAACGGGCTACCTAACACTGAAAGAATTTTTCAAATCAGACCAGTAGTTCCTGAGATTATCCCGTTCAATCAAACAAAGAAACTCTTCAGCTTAATAATATTAACTATAGATTTAAATAAGGTTCACAATATTTAAAATCTTTATATACTTTTCCTACCTATACTACTTTTTCTCGCCACATTCTCAATTATAATCTAAATTCAACTCGGTGACAAAAACCACGAAGGTAGAGAACAGGAAGGTAGTTTAAAAATATATATTTCTTTTCGGAAGGTAACTTACGAGGGAGAAAAAGCTATTTGGAGCCCGCAACGAATTTAATCCGAAGAAAAATAGGAGAACCAGGCAATAGATATGGAAGGTAGCAACGAAACAATACAATTAGGTTTCTAGACTGAATTTAGTTTTTAAATCCCGACGCAAAAACGACGGGTGTTATAAGTTTGACGTGTCTGTGTGTGTGTGTGTGTGTCCAAGATGGCCGCCGCTACAAAATAGCGAATTACATATTTTTTCGCAACTTCCTCAATATGGGTATCAAATGAAAGGGCTTAACTAGGAGAATGCTATACATTATGATAAATTTTAAATCCAAGATGGCCGCCACCACAAAATGGCAAATTACATTTCATGTCGGGGGTTTTCTAAATTTTTAATTTAGGTTATAGTTATTGCTGTACGATTAATACAAACATTACAAAAAAAATGCTGTTGTTTTTGAGGAAACTATGCAAATTAATAAAATTTTAGTGTTTGTTTGTAATTTAAAATTAACAGCTTTCACTAAACGCATAAACGGTATACATCGAAAAATCAATTTTTAATATTTTTTTTCTGTTTGTTCCTGATCTCTGAAACGGCTGGACCGATTTTGACGGGACTTTCACTCGCAAATAGCTAATGTTACAAGGAGTAACGTAAGCTACTTTTATTTTTTTTATTTTTTTGAGGATGCACGCGACTAACTCCGCTAGTGAACAGCTAGTTTTTAATATACTTAGTTTTAAGTAATTCCTCATTCATTTTTGTTCAAGTTATCATAATCATGGCTGCTAAACTAAGGTCGACGCCCTAGTTGAGCAGTATTATTGGAATGTTCTCTAAAATTCTCAGTACGAACTCAGTTTTAGGCTCGATCCTATTACATGCACCCTATAAACTGGCGAACAATGGTTGATGGTTTAAATGAGTACCTACATCTCTGCCTAACCCTTCAAGGATACAGGTACGAAGGTTTGCTATGCCTTGTACAATGTGCATTAAAAAAAATATATCTTTCCCAATACGAAATCAAACATCAAATTGTTCAAAAAATAGTACACCAAAATTATCTCGCGATTTTCAGAGCTATGCGAACTTCCCCCACCCTCCCCCAAAATCAGACAAAACCCAGTGAACCCTAAACGATGGGCAAACAGTCCACAATCACCTGGCCCACCCCACCCGATGTAAATCCTGCTATTCTTGGTAAATATTTGAATAGTACTTACCGTGTCGTATTGTAACGAATTTGTAATGTATGTTTGTGAATACAGCGCCATCTCTTAACGAGACAGTAAATAAGTTGCGAAATGTAAATAATAGATGGTGGTGTATTAAGTTTTTTTTATTGGTGGGTTGTGAAACCGTTGCGTGACTTTCTGGTTTCTGCTGGTGGTTCATTTCCCATACGAATAAGTCAATTCTAAGTATACCTTTAAAGTACCTGTAACTTTTACAATAAATAACTCTTATACACAAATCATAAAACTAGAAAGAGACAATTATATTAAATTAAATTGTCATGTTGATCGAGTGGCCACTGTGGATTGCAATGGTCCTGGATTCTGGACGTGTCAAGCTGCATGTTCCGTCTTGAATTTTTTTACGTACCTAAGTAAGTACCTAAAGCCAACTAGCGTCTGGGCTCAACTCCACCTTACCTTTCGGGGATACCAGAGGGGTGGATGATTCAAAGAGTATTTAAAGTCATATTTCAACTTAAATCTGCTTTTTTAGTTATTTAAGTGTACATTAAATTACCTTTTAGATAACAATTATTACGGCATTGTGTTCGTATTCAATTAAAACAACAGCTTAGGTCATGCGTGCACAGACTCACGGTTAAAATCCCTAATGAATGGGCTAATCTACGTCAGATATAATTACTATTATTAATACTGGCACTAATTGCTAGCACGTAAGACATAACCCTAAATAAATTGTGCTGGAATTTTTATAATATAAATCTTTTTTTTTTCAGAAAATACATAATGGTTATAGGTAAATGATATAATAATGTAGACAGTATTTTGTACGCAGAAGTTTTACGACCTAGGAGGTATCTACCTGTGTCTTACAACGCCAACCCTACTACAATAATAATCTGTATATGTATACAAAGGAAAAGGGACTGACTGACTCTCTGATTGACTGACTGATTAATCTATCCATGCACACAGCCCCACGTCAGGCAGTACCCACAATCAAACACACAGTTTTGTGGGCTACTAATTATTTGTAAGCACTTTGTTTTTTAGGTAAGTATGAATCTATACTATTATAAAATTGTAAAAAAGTCATTTCTGTACATTGAAGATATTAAAAAAAAAACAATTGGGTTAGAGTATATAAACGATCGCGAACCCAAAAATGAGATTTTTAGAATTCTTGTCTGTTTGTCTGTTTGTTAGGGGTTGGCGCTAAACCTACTGAATAGATTTGAATTTTGTATTAACTGTTGTAAAGCATAATTTCCAACTTAAAAACTGATGTAAAGCTTTTTTCAATTATTAGTATAGATCCTTAGATAGAGCTTGACCTCTCTGTTGTATGCAAGCCCATAGAAAGAAGAGATCATCATTGCTGGTTTTTGATTTTTAATTTGCTATTTAAAAGTCCATCGTTCAACTAAAAAAATGAGGTATATCTCATTCCACTCGGTTGCGTAGATGCTGAGATAGAGCTTGACCTCTCTGTAGTATGTATTCCTATTGATATAAGGGATCATTATTGTTGGTTCTTTAATTAAGTTGTCATATGCGCAGAAATCGTTATTGTTGATTAGTTATAAACGTTTAAAGTGGTATAGACTTAAATTAAACAATAGTTGTAAAGTTTGGTTAGAATTACGAGTTATTACGACTAGCTGAAGCTTCCGTTTTCTTTTGGACATATTTTCACAAACAGCATCACCTCAGTACCTCATAAAGTACCTCAGTACCGAGACTAATTGTCGACCGGAATCGAACCCACAATATTCATTGAGCTTAGCGCCGTTTTAACTTAGCCACGAGGTCAGTCACTAACTTAGTCACGAGTCCTTTTTACAAACCTCTAAAACACTACTTCAAAATACAAGTTTTTTATCAATGGGATCAATTTCTAATCCTAAGTTTGTTTCTACATCCACGTAAGCGAAGCCTCGGGCAAAAGCTAGTAAATAATAAATTTCTCCTACGGTTGTCGGTTGTCCCATAGACGTGACTGGCCCATTGCCACTTCAATGTGCTAATCTTTTAAGCGATGTCGGTTACTTTGGTTCTCACGGATAACGTTGTTTCGAATTTTATACCTCAAAGTTAAACAAACGCTTCAAAATTATAACACCCTTCTTTTTCCTTCCTAAACATACACGGAACATACCTACTTAATTATACTTTACCTACAGAGAAGCACGCTATATAAACAATAATAAATAATATAAATATATAACAATAAATAAATATCTTGGCACATTTATACACAACACAATCTAGTCCCAAACTAAGCAGAGCTTGTACTATGGGTCCTAGATAATGGATATAATACTTATATACTTTTATTGTGAATATATACTTATAATACATAAGAAACACCTAAACAAACACAAACACCCAAGTTAATCACAATAAATGTTTGTGTCCAGTGGAAATCTAACCCATGACCTTGTGATCAACAGTCCGGTACACAAACCACTAGACCAATGACGTCGTCAAAATATACGTTTTACGTACACGAAAATTCCTTAAAAGCTACCAGGGAACCCATCCAAAAACTTGTAACAGCATAAAATATCAAACTACAGCACTATAGCGGATAGTTGGTAAGTGCTTAACAACAAGATGGGTAGCCCTTGCAGTGCTTCTGGCGCGTCTAAGTTGAACCTAGGATATCTAAATATCCGCAAGTAGGTCGCCTAGTTCTGTGGCCAAGTGTACAGACGCTTTAATTTGGCTTGAAACCTCCCGAGCTGTGAGTATTGTGGCCCAAGTTTGAAGAAGTTTGACGACTTAAAAAGAAATGAATTAAAAAATAAAACCTTTCACAAGGATGCATAAGTACATACATACTTTTGAGTAAGTTGTTACCAGAAGTT
This sequence comes from Acronicta psi, assembly GCA_946251955.1. Classification (NCBI taxonomy): domain Eukaryota; kingdom Metazoa; phylum Arthropoda; class Insecta; order Lepidoptera; family Noctuidae; genus Acronicta; species Acronicta psi. Next base: position 5,263,257 of record OX276493.1, on the reverse strand, counting down.
TAGTGACAGATAAGCTAAGGATTGATAAAGGTACATAAGAGTTAAGATGGTAAGGTGTTAAGATGGTTTTGGCCATATAGAGAGGATGGATGAACGGAGATTGACGAAACCAGTACCTAAAAAGGCAAGATATAATATTAAGATTCAATAACCAATAAGAACCGACGACAATGCATGGGGAGGTTGATGAGCATACATGAAGTGAACATAGCATACATGGTGTGCTAGAATCGTAACAAGTGGAAATCTATTGTCTCTGCCTACCCCTGAGGAATTGTAAAAATGTTCGTATAGCTTTTACTCATATAGTATTTTATCACACTCCTCTGTCAAGTGGAATAGTCTTCCTGCCGAGATTTTTGCCAAAATAGGCGCAGACACCAACACACCAGCAACCCATCTGGTGTTACAGAGATTTATTTAAGGGACAGTAATGTTTTCATCAGACTTTTTCCTTATAACTTAAACTACAAGCTCTTTCACCGCTGAAATTCTAGACTTGATTTCGCAAACTATAAAATGCACCTAAATTTATCTACAAGCAAGGAAGCGCAGAGTATATTATTAAATACAAGCGAAAATTTAATATGTTTTCACTTTGCACACAGTTTAATACGAGCATATATTTAAATAGTGCTGACGTGTATGTTTCCTCATTTTGTTTTGCTTCCGTATTAATAAAAAGATATAAAAAATATATAGAAATGAATGAGCAGTGAGCAGTGATAGCTTAGGGGTATTGTGACCACTGGACTGCCAAGTCAAATACAAGGCTCGCACTTCTGACTTTTCGAAATTATGTGCGTAATCACTCGCTTTAACGGTGAAGGAAAATATCGTGTGGATTTCTTGACCGCATGTGAAATCTGCCAGCCTGCATTAGGCCAGCGCGAGCGTGGTGGACCATAGACTCTCATATTATGGACCTGTTTCACAGTTTACTGATAAGTTCCCATTAAATTTTGTTCCATTTATGAATTTATCCAGCAGTTAGCAGCTATCCAGTCCAGTGGAGGAGAAACAGGCCCTAAAACTCTGGATATATTTTGATATCAGACGGAATTTGGCTTTAGTTAAATACGTTTTTCTATTGCTAAGGGAGAAAATAAATAATCCACAGATATTGGGATCAGTGGGAATACTTGTCCCTAATAGCAGGCTGCGGCAAGGGGCGAGAGGGAGACTGTTTAATGTGCCAGTCAGCACGAATATGTTAAAGTTTGCACCTCTGATTAGATCATTCGCAACAATTAGACATATTTAATTGTACATTGGCGGAATTTGAGCGAGTGGTTATAAACCATTTATCAGGATTAGTATTATTAATAATTAGTGTATAAATGAGTGTAAAACAATAACTACATGTTGTATTGGGTGCATGCCTGTAAAAACATTATATGTGTATAAATAAATAAATAGATATACTTAACTTGGCAAGTCTATAAAGTCGATGTCTACAAAGTATTGACACACATATTAACGTACTCACTACGTATATATAAGTACAGTCACAAGCATATACACATATATATGTATAAAGACTTACAAAATTTTTCATAAATGAACGATGGCGACTTTGAGAACATAACAATGTCACTTGCTTGCTTCGTGTTGGTTCGTAAATACTATGTTCGTAATACCATAAAAATTCTATCGGTACTTTATGAGATACTTAATCGCTTTTGAATTTTGCCTAGTGTGTACATACTTTTGGTCGTGACTGTACATCATATTACCTTGCAGGCAGCTTAACCTATTTACTTTTTCGTAGATAGATACGCACATGATTGATTACAAGAGAAAGTTCTAGCTTCCTACAGTTTTCTCCAAACTACAGTCTACTGAGCGGAAACGTTTGATCATTAACCAAAAATACATAGAGCGTATAAATCAAAATTATCCATCTAAAAGCACTATTTTGATTGATAAATCGTAATTATTGTTTGCGCTTGATCTTGATAACTGCCTTAATGTCTCAATGGCGTGTTATAGGTTATGTATTAAAGTAATACTTGTGTTTTAAGCATTTTACGGTTAACTCTTTACCGTGTTAACTGTGAACTACATACATACCATCACGCCTCTATTTCCTGAAATGGTAAGCAGTTGTAGTGATGTACACGCACAGTTCGCGGGTACGTTTAAGTCCCATGTCATCTCGTCATGGTCGTAGTGAATGTACCTATGGCCATGACACATATGGCAAGAGTAGATAAGTGCCGTTTTTAGTCGGTAGGTGTCCGACATACACTGTCGCTCCCCTAGGCGGCAGGCAACCATGAGTATAATCCGCATCAAAAAATAATTCCCATGTCATAAAATTATTGCTCCATTTACTAAAACTGTTGTGAACCGGGTACAAATCCAGACTCAACTCAATAACATTTTGCTTGACCTGGAAATCGAACCCAGGACCGTACAGGAACGTAGCTGTCACTAGATGAACGAGGAACTTAGTTTCCTTTTTGACAATATGCTAGCTTACTAAGCTCTTGAAAAGTATAATCAAATGCTACAAACTCAAAAATTTCTTTTTCTGGCACTCATCATCATCATCATCAGCCCACTGCTGGACGTATGCCTCTTTTAGTTAACGTCACAGAGCCTGATCTTCAGCACTTTTCATCCATTGCATCCATCCATCATTTCCTGCAGTAGCGAAATAACATTTTCGTAACTCAATACTAGCACACATTTTTTTTCCCGACGACACGGCAAAAAAGCCGAAGGAAGGGTTTTATATTAGGCAGTCTATGTATTTTACCTATATTATGAAGCCCAGTAAATGCCTTTATAAAACCCATTACTGGAATTGATCAGATAAACCTAGACACAATCAGTTTGCATCCCCCCTGCGTCCGTACCCCCCACAATCCTTAATTTGAGTGCATTTGTTTGATAATCCCGGTGGTTTGATTCGGACAAAGTTAGTCTGGCAGCTTGAAACCCCTTTGTAGTAGATTTTGGGTATTTTACAACCGGAAAATGGGTTGAAGTGAAATTGTATTTTTTTTGTTGTAGTACAACAGATTCTGATGTCTTTTATTCAACTACTATTTTTGGTCTACAGGTGCCTTATTGGAGTCTAAAGAGCGACTGTTACATGGAGTCCTGGGTTTGATTCCCAGTTTGAGCAAAGTGCTATTGGGTTTTTCTATGAAATACTCAGCTCGGAGTTATAAGCTCGCCCTTAAAACTCAGATCTTTCCTTGCCACTTACAAGATGCTGATTAGAATAGGAGTGATGAATAATTGTATAATTAAAACCCTCCCCGAGGCATAATCTTAAATCCCCGAGAGCTGAAATCCAATAAAACATCAGCTTTAATACAACTTTCAACATTAAACTAACCAAACTTCATTCCAGTCAAAATCAACCGTAGAAATCATTGCTACAGTTTCCGAAACAGAGTCACAATAGCAGAACAAATTAAGGGGACATTCACGCTAAAAGTTTTAAGTAAATTCCTTGTAGGGTCATTAAAACACGCTTTTTGAATTGAACTAAAGGATTCCCTGTTACACCCTATATAATTCATTTTAACACAACCCTGACTAAAAGGTCACGAGGCGTGTGAGACAAGGATGGGTATATCTGAGATGATGTACGTGGGAGCGAGATAGGTTCGTAGGCACATCATTTACACATCAGATGACTGGCTTTGGCGCGAGCCTCGCTGACTTTCAGCCTCTTGAAATTGCCCACTCGAGTAATTGAGGACACGTATGGAGGTGTTAATTGCCATATTTTTAAATGACAAATTATATTTGCTGTTTTTGTTGGATGGAACTCATGTTAGTTATTCAGTTTCCGCCAGAGAGGCACTTAGGTTAGGTTAGTGAAGGATATTTTATGACAAAAATATAAAAAGAATAAACTTTGTTATTTTATTATGTTTTTGGGACCGGATTAAATCTTTTTTCTTTCTATTATGGCTTCGATTAAAATATCTAGACCGCCATCTTAGGAGGTCAGCCATCTTGAATTTAGAGTACAGTCATTTTATTTATGTTCTTCGCAGCAAAACCTTCCTTTTAATACCCATATTATGGGAGTCCTTAAAAATATCAAGTCCGCCATCTTGGAATATCCGCCATATTGTATTTAGAATGACGTCAATTGGCTAACCATATATTGTATTCCAAAGTATACTGTGTCATGTATCTTACATACAAGAAATATTGCAGGTTAAATAACTATTAAACGTTGCTTAACATTAGGCGAGTTGTGGTCAAGCGCAAGCCTATCTACACTTCTACACTAATATTATAAAGAGGAAAGATTTGTATTTTTGTATGTAACGAATAAACTCAAAAAATACTAGACCGATTTGAAAAATTATTTCCATGTTAGATAGCCCATTTATCGGGGAAGGCTATAGGCTACATATCATCGCGCTACGACTAATAGGAGCGGAGTAGTAATGAAAAATGTTGCAAAAACGGGGGAAAAAAATATAAGAGCACGCGGGCGCAGCCGCTGGCGGGAAGCTAGTCTAAGATAAAAAAGGTTGTAAAAAAACCAGCTTACATATCAGTTGGTATCAACCACTCTACGAGTTATCCTCGCAGACGGCTGAGTCAAAGGCCCCGTACCCACAAACACTCATACACTATTCAAAGGCGACTTACCCACTGTAATAACTCATCCACAGTAAAATTTTACAATAAAAAAACCTTGTCTAAGATAGGATAATTTCCTTTAATCATATATTTTTTATACCGTAGTACTTGAAAGGCATAAAAAATATAAAAACTGTACACAAACATTTATCTATACTAATATTATAAAGAATAAAGATTTGATTGTTTGTTTGTTTGAATTTAATAGGCTCCGAAATTACTGGACCGATTCTAAAAATTCTTTCACCATTATAAAGCTACATCTTAACCGAGTAACAGGATATAATTTCTAAAAAATAACCAGACCACGCGGGCGAATCCGCTGGCGGTAAGCTAGCTTAATATAATAAGGGAAAAAAGAATAAATCAGTGTGAAAATTGAAATGCCTACTTATTAGAAGATTTCTATAAATTGTCTAGAAGATTTTTATGGAATAAATAGCTCCTTGCCGCAGCTTCGTTCTCGCTAAGTTTGAACCCCGTTTTTTGTTTGTTTTTGTTTTTGTTATTCTGTTATTAGGGGCGGAGACAAATCCAACAAATCAAAAATCATGAAAATCGGTTCAGCAGTTCTCGACTTATAAGTGTTGTAACAAACCCGACTTTGTTTTATATATTCGATTATTAGAAATATAGAATTTCTGGAATATGTTACTTAGATTTTGTTATACACACATTATAGGGGAGCACAATCTTAAGTGATTATCATGTTTCTTCATCACAGGCCGTCTCTATTCGCGTCACTTTTAAAAGGCAAATGAGGGAAGTACGTCACGAAGATGCCCTCGTGTAAACAGCTGCTTCTTACGCTGTAATGCAGGTCACATTATTGGGATTCCGTAGCGATAAAGAAGAAACCAGTAACTAGAGAAAAACCGCAAAATTTTAACTGTTTACGAAAAGCATAATGCATGCTGAAGTGACAGTGGGCGGGGCACATAGCTCGTAGAACTGATGGCCGCTGGGACAGAAAGGTTCTCGAGTGGAGACCACGCACCGCAAAGCGCAGCATGGGATGGCCTTCACCGAGATGGACCGATGACCTGGTAAAGGTCGTTGGGAGTCGATGGATGCAGATAGCAAAGACCGATCCATGTCTATGGAGCAGAAGTCAGTCGTTTGTTTCCAAATAACGTTTCTTTCTTTCTTCGTCATTTTGACAATATCTGTGTATGACATAGTTTGCATGTCGGATTGCTAATTATGTCGAACACACACAGTAAGCTTTGCTTAGTTTAGGACTAGATGATGCTATTTAAAATGTCCCAAATATTTCAATATAAACATACCATCACGAAGGGTTAGGCAGTGGTGTCCTAATGTACACCCACAGTTCGCCAGTAACTATGTTTAGGTCGCATGTAATAGTGATCGCGCCTATTGCCATCAACCGGGCATAAATCCAGACGCCGAACTGCTACCAAAAATTTTACAGAAAATTCAAACAACACTTGGACCTGGAGTTGGAGAACCAGAAATCAACTCAGGAATTGAACCCGCCGAAGCAGCCGCGGGCCACTAGACCAACGAGGCATTCCTTATTTTGATAAACCCAATTACTGGGCCAGCACTTAGTACAGCACCTATCTACAACAAGCTCTGCTTAGTTTGGGACTAGATGGTGCTGTGTGTAAAAATGTCCCGGAAAATGTCCCGGACTTACTCATTCACTAAGTGTAACTAAGTCTAACACTTAGTGGACGAGTATGTCCGGGAGACATCGTTGAGAAAAGGCTTAGGTCATGAAGATGCTCAAAACAAAACTACTTATACTTCACTTGTCAACATAGAAAAAGCCTAATAGTTATGATTAAAATTGTTTTTGGAAACTCATTTAGGAAATACTAAGGATTATTAATTCTACAACGAAATTTCAGTTATATTTCAACGCATAAAACAATGCTTTTGCCAGAAGCGGTTAAAATTTATTGTTTTAATGAATTTCAAACCGAGCCGTAGTCATTAAAACGGTAACTGAAATCAGGCATGTATTGAATACCGGACTTAGCTGAATATCGGTCATGTTCGCGTAAATCCCTCGTGCATCAGTTATTTTAAGCGAAGTTTGGGGGAAATACGTTATATTGTACACTGATCTGCTTTTAACAATACATAAATTTGTTGTAGTAAACTTTACACGTTATTTTCACATAACATTTTATGTCTTTTTTTTTTTTTTTTTTTTTCTCTTTATTTAAGGAATTTTTATACATTAATGTACATGCCAATTCCATCATAACCTAAAGGAACAATACTATCACTAATACATATACACACTTAATTCTACTTGCAAATTAACGAAAAAACATAAACAGGTTTTTCGAAACTTCAGATGAAGGTTTCGATAATAAATCATTAAACATACCTATACTTAACCTACTCAAATTAAGGGTTCTCATCAGGGACGCTCGGTGCGTCTGATAACGGACACATTCCATCAACAAATGATGCACGTCTTCCTCTACACCGCATAAAGCGCAATTTGGGGAGTTAGATTTTCTCATCATAAAAGCAAACTTGTTTAATGGTACGTGTCCGGATCTCAGACGTAATGCTGTTACAGTTAATTGTCTATTTAACTTAGTATCAATGATCCAAGGGATACGAGGAGGCTCGCATTGTATCGTGTTGTACCAAATCCCTTTTAGTAAAGACCTCTCATTGAAATATTCTTTCCAGTTGATGAGGCAGTGTTTTTTATATTTAGGTAACAACTCTGTATAGTCTGGCTTAAAGTGAACCTCTTGTCCATCTACAGCTGCCTTTTTGGCCAACATGTCAGCCTCCTCGTTGCCTCTGATGCCAATGTGTGATGGAACCCATTGCATTTTATGTCGTTGATATATATAGCAATTGTTTTTTTTCTGACTTGTTTATTCTTGATATATTTTAAAACATATTATTATCATTACAAAAACTTTTATAATAAAGACTAACATCAGAATCAAGAATAATTATGCCAAATTTCTAAAATACTCTATTGGATTCATCCAAAATATTGGTATAATAAGTTTTTCTTTATGTTTTATTTATTTACAAAGTGATTATAAAGTATCAAAAATAAACTTTCAAAAGCTAAAACCTTTTTTCATTGTGACAATCCCGACAAACACTAAGGCATAGCAACTCCTCTGCCTATACTAGGACTCCAGTTCCACTGATTCAACAATATTCAAATGTAACAAACATCAATACATTAACAAAACTACAAACTAAAAGGACCACTCTCATCCCGAAATTCCACCCAATACCAAATGTTAATTCACCCATCTTGCCTTTCAACCCCAAAGGTAGCTTAAAAGGTATTACGGTAACGAAGCCAACCCCAACGCACTTTATGTCAAATATAAATGGAGCCTCATTGGAAATTATAACCTCTATACCTTACCAGCAAAAGGCTAAAAGCAAAACTTTTAGTTTTTACGCCTGAAAGTTTTGTCTAAACTGTTACATGATAAAGAATAAAATTATGTTGCAGCGTTTACTCTACAACCCTTAGAGCAAAATCTCGGTCCAGCGTGGTTCTCTAAGTCATAATAACTCAATGGCACAAGAAAAAGGTTTGATACCCTTTTAAAAATGAATTTTAATTTGAATATTTGAAAACTGACGGCGACAGGTTCGAACAGTGCATTTGTTTTAAGTCTTTCTGTCTAGTAGGTCGCACGTAACTCGTAATAAACGGTCGGTGTATCTTGTTAAAGTTCTTTGTTCTTAAGCTTTAATACTAAAAATGAGGGAAATAGTTCATATACAGGCTGGCCAATGCGGCAACCAGATCGGTGCTAAGGTAAGCATTTCATTTATGGTATTTGTCGTAGAACTGTCGATTTAAAGGTAGATTTGATTCAAAATTCATCCTTATTTCATTACTTCTAGTAACGTATTTCACGAGAAACTTTCTGACAGCAAGATCGAGAGTATTGTATCTAGGATAAATTCTCTTTACCTAAATCTAGGTAGATGACCTAGAAAATTGGTACCGAAACTAGACCAATGTAATTTACTAGATTTAGGCTTTAAATTCGAGTCAATCATGTCAGCCCCGCCACAGTAATCTAGTGAGCCGATTTTGACACTGTCATCTGTCATTTTCAGTTTTGGGAGGTGATTTCTGATGAGCACGGGATCGACCCCACAGGCACCTACCACGGCGACTCTGATCTTCAGCTGGAGCGCATCAACGTGTACTACAATGAGGCCACGGGCGGCAAGTACGTCCCCCGAGCCATCCTCGTCGACCTTGAGCCCGGGACCATGGACTCCGTCCGGTCAGGACCCTTCGGACAAATCTTCCGGCCTGACAACTTCGTCTTCGGGCAATCAGGCGCAGGAAACAACTGGGCAAAAGGACACTACACGGAAGGCGCTGAACTAGTAGACTCTGTCTTAGATGTAGTCAGAAAGGAGGCTGAAGGATGCGACTGTCTTCAAGGTTTCCAGTTAACACACTCCCTTGGAGGCGGCACAGGTGCTGGGTTAGGAACCCTCCTAATTTCAAAGATTCGAGAAGAGTATCCCGATCGTATTATGAATACATTTAGTGTAGTGCCATCTCCTAAAGTGTCAGATACTGTTGTAGAACCGTACAACGCCACCCTGTCGGTACATCAGCTCGTGGAAAACACTGATGAATCTTACTGCATTGACAACGAGGCTCTATATGATATTTGCTTCCGCACCCTGAAACTGACCACACCGACCTACGGGGATTTGAACCATCTGGTATCAGCGACTATGTCTGGTGTCACCACTTGTCTTCGCTTCCCTGGTCAGCTGAATGCGGATCTGAGGAAACTGGCTGTGAATATGGTTCCATTCCCTCGTCTGCACTTTTTCATCCCAGGATTTGCGCCACTGACGTCCAGAGGAAGCCAGCAGTACCGAGCGCTTACTGTGCCAGAGTTGACTCAACAGATGTTTGACGCTAAGAACATGATGGCGGCCTGTGACCCTCGCCATGGGAGGTACCTAACTGTGGCGGCTGTCTTCAGAGGCCGTATGTCCATGAAGGAGGTCGATGAGCAGATGATGAATATCCAGAACAAGAATTCTTCATACTTTGTGGAATGGATCCCAAATAATGTGAAGACAGCCGTGTGCGATATTCCTCCGCGAGGCTTGAAGATGTCTGCGACATTCATTGGTAACTCTACGGCAATTCAGGAGTTGTTCAAGCGTATTTCGGAGCAGTTCACTGCTATGTTTAGACGTAAGGCGTTCTTACATTGGTACACCGGTGAGGGGATGGATGAGATGGAGTTTACTGAAGCGGAGAGCAACATGAATGATCTGGTGTCGGAATACCAGCAGTACCAGGATGCCACCGCTGAGGAAGAAGGTGAATTCGATGAAGAGGAGGAGGGTGGTGACGAAGGAGACTAGACTACAGCGTTTTGTTAAGATTTGCATTATATTTTATATTTTGTATTGGATCGTTTTATTTCATGAATACACTTCATGACAAATAACCAAGTTTTTCTCTGAATATACCTCACACAACACACACATTTGATCTGTAGGTCAACTAAAAGCCTATCGATACTGCCTGGGGACAGTTGTTTTGTCTGACAACATTGCATTTCACGAACACATCCTGCCTGCGGCTGTACCTACAAAACCGTAGATAGGTCCTGTAGATACCTAATATACATTCTCACAAAAACACGAACACGATTGGTATTGGTATTCCCCATTGCTTGTTGTTCGATTTTGCATATAGTGATGTAAAAATCCAATAATTTCACTCGTATCAACGAGTAAAACTAAAAATTAACAAATTGTGAAAACTAAATTGACTCGGACACGTCAAAATTGCAAATTGTTGATTCATGTGAAGTTTTTTTATAAATCGGAGATAATCCTCATTGATATTGACCCCTATTCGCAACAAATAAATGAATTTGAATTTGATCGTGGTTAAAACTCGAAAACTACCCATGTCTCAATCGATTCACAGACCGACTCGAGTCGCTTCACTAGCATAGATGTCTGTCAGTCTGGCACTTGACATCCATACGTCAGTCAAATGCTGTGTCATCCACTACGCCCAAAGAGTAGAACACGAATAGCGACCGTCAGGTATAGGTATAGGCAGAGATTTCTACTTGTTCACATTCTTTTACGTTTCAAGGGGACGTTAGCATGAAAAATGCTTAAAAAATATAAATAGATTGCTACTGAGTATTTCACCGAAAAGACCCAACAACTTTGCTTGACCTAGGAATCGAACTTATGAACTATAGCGTAGCAGACACGATCAGACCACTAGACCAACGACCCAGTTTCACTGTTTAACTTCACCTTTCACCAGAACGGTAAAGTTATGACATTCTACAAGCGGCAGAATATTTTACAATGAGACGATATACAAGCGAATTTAGCAGCAGAGTTCTACCAGTCCCGCAGTTTGGAGATGAGGACAACTACGGATAATGTTGTAACTGCATCAAGTATAAGTCGGTTCACAAATAGCTAAGCTAAATAATTCAGAGGCCGTCTACTACGGCGAGATAGTCCCTTATTTTGGGACCCATCAAATGAGCCGGGTTATGCAAGGAACTCACGTAATACCGGCTTGTAAATTTTTGATAAATGTCCTACTTAAATTCACGCCTTTTTCCTACAGGGATAAGCAGACACAGACCATATGCTACGATTCTTTTACTTCTTCCATGTTCCTACATCTTGTCATGTATCTGGGTTTTTGAGGAACCTCACCAGTAAGGTCAGTGTAAGTCTTTCTAGAGAGGACGGGAGGTGGAGTCGTAAGATACTCGATTAGCAACTGAGGACCGGACGTAGAAATGTCAGTAGACCCCCGGCTAGATGGTGCGACGACATAGTAAAGGTAGCGGGAAAGAAATGGTCACGAGTAGCTCAGAGCAGATACGAATGGAAGATCCATGAAGGGCCTTGGTCCAGCAGTGGACAGCATCGTGCTGATGATGATGAAGGCTTTCTAGGGCGTTTCTTCCCGGCGCATCCACTGGTATTCACCTTATAAATCAACCTTTTGTCAGTTGCCGTTCATCCACACATTCATCTAGCTATTCATCAACAAATCATGAAGTTTTAAAAATGAAACCAATGCATTTAATATTACAGAAGTAGACTGACTCACTTTCAATAATATTGTGAGTAGTACAGAATTATTGACTTACCTTTATCGCTAAGTTTGAACATGTTTGACAGTTGAGCGCTTTGGGAGTTAATATCAGAACTTATTCCCTGCCATAACATAGTAACTTTTTTTTTAAATCAACACAAATTAGTTTTGAGACTTTTAGCTAAAGTAATAACTACACTAGCGATGGGCGATTACTAAATAATCAATCGAATGAATTTAATTGTATGTGCGTGTATTCGAATCTCGATTTATTCGTTAACACGATATAACAATCGAATGACTATCGAACTCACCAATCGCTAAACGATGCTAATCAATCGATACACAAGGTTAATTGCACATGCCTCGGTCGGTGTATGTATGGGTGACGAGCAATCGTAACTGGAAGAGTACGGTAAGCGTTGTTGTCATACGAACACTTAACAACTGATAGTTATTAGTATTAGGACTCACAAACACGGATTGCCCAAAGTTGAGAGGTACATAATTACATATGGTTATTGATAAAGCGGAATGGTTATTGAAAGCGGTAACAAAATAGAAAAGTGACAATAGTTTTGAAATGGGTGGCAAGCGAGTACTCATCACTGGCTACACGTACCTGAAAATATACCAAAAAGCTCATAAATTAGATACAATATCGAATGCACTTATATTTTAGTAAAGGTCAGCGACGATAGATGTCGCTGTCAGCGGCCGCAGATGCCGCAACACCCGCAACGAGCGGGTATTAAAACATTAAAATGGCAGTGAACATGTATTTTTACTATGCAAATGTTCGCAACGCGCGGTTACGTACTGCGCTGTCTCCCTTTGTACATTTTCCTCACAAACTTGTTTTTTTTTTGTGAATTTTGTGTGAATTGAAAATGTTGCACAATTTGAAACTAGTTCTAAGCACGACTATTGAGTAAAGACCTGTTTGTACACTTAGTAAGCAAATAAATGATTCGACTTGATTTGGTTTATTCTTAGCCATTGCGGTTCCGCTGCTGGGCAAGCTTCCCCAGAGAATAGTAGACGTGGGGAAAAAAGATGGTCAGGCTTAAATGGTGTAGGGCTGGTCACGTCAGCCGCAAGATTCTCCACACAATGGAAGCCTGAAACTGCTTAATATTTTTTCATTGTTAAGTTTTTTTTTACTAGCCCATTTTGTCCCACTGCTGGGCAAAGGCCTCCCTACCCTCCTTCCAAGCCGCTCTGTCTGTTGACTTAAGGATCCAGTCTCTTTCGTGGGAGCTACGTGGGAGTATTGTTAAGTAATGAATATTTTTGTTCATTGACGATCGCCTGAACATCGCAACCAATTTAATCTCCAAGCTATTTTACAAAATAACATTACAACAATCTTATTTCAAATCATTAGGTAGAGTAAGTAAGTAGGTGTTTGGTAAAGGCCAGAAATATCAACGCTTTGTACATACAAAAATCAAATTTATGTAAATGTACAGTGTACAGACTGATACAGGTCTATGACCAAAAATAAAAATACTCTTCATAGTATTTGTGCAATCAAAATTACTACAAATGATAGACCCGTAATCGTTATGAGTGTTTACTTGCCAACAAACTGTGTCGATAACTTATTAGACTTTACAGATTGTTTGAGCGCAATGAGCGCTATTGTTGACGAGTATGGAACTGAGTCTGTGTTTATCTTAGGAGACTTCAATGCCAATCCGGGTACGTTGTTTTACAATGAACTTGTTAATATTTGTAATGACCACTTATGGTCATGCATAGATGTAGATTTGATGGGGTTAGACTCGGGTACTTTTACTTTCATAAGTGATGCGCACGGGACGGGCAGCTGGCTGGATCACTGCATTACAACTCATGCGGCGAGACTGGCAGTTGTTGATGTAGAGGTCATGTATGACACTCAGTGGTCTGACCATTTCCCGCTTATAATTAAATGTAATTTAAATTTAATAAGTCCTAAGATCTTTCCTAGACTAACTCATTTAAATAAAGATGTATTATGGGGTGTAAAGAGCGTAGAACAAGTCTCGATGTATGCAAAAGAGTGTCATAATAAGCTAAAAATGATAGACTTTCCTTCTGAATGTACTAACTGTGCCGACTGATATTGTGGAGACCGTGGTCACAGGTGTGTTCTGGATAGGCTTTACTCTGACATTGTAACCACTCTCCGCGATGCGGCTATTCTGGTAGGTCATAGAAGCGCGGGGAAGGTTGCGAGGGGTAAGCACACGACGGGGTGGAACAAACACGTCAGTGGGGCTCACAGAGTGGCCAGATCGAAATTTAATGATTGGATACTGTGCGGAAGGCCTAGATCAGGTATTCTTTATGATGAAATGTGTCATAGCAGAACAGTTTTCAAGTCTCGTTTAAAGTGGTGCCAAAACAATCAGGACCAAATAAAGATGGATGCCCTTGCTGTGAGTCATAGTAAAGGGGATTTTCGCGGTTTCTGGAAAAGTACCAGTAAAATTAATGTACGACCTGGCCTTCCTGTGAGCGTTGAGGGTGTGAGTGGTCCTAAGGACATTGCTAATCTCTTCAGAAACCATTTCGCTGTAAAGTCTCTGTTGGATCCTATTGAGGAAGTACTCAACGCTGACACGAATATTCAAATAGTTAAAACAACTGGCTTCTTGGCAAATGATGTAACTAAAGTTATAAGACATATGTCAAGTGGCAAATCCCCGGGCCATGATGGACTTAGCGTTGAGCACTTGCAGCACGCTGGGCCTCATCTACCTAGGGTCCTAGCAATGTTCTACTCTCTGTGTGTGAGCCATTCCTACTTACCTGCGGATTTTATGAAAGCGGTGGTTGTTCCTGTGGTGAAGAATAAAACGGGTGATCTATCTGATAAGAATAACTATAGGCCTATCTCTCTTGCAACAGTTACGTCAAAAGTTTTTGACGGTTTGCTTAATGCACAGTTGAACGATTACGTAAAACTACATGACAACCAGTTTGGGTTTCGTCCTCGATTGTCCACCGAAAGTGCCATACTGTGCTTAAAGCAAACCGTCAAATACTACACAGATCGCAAGACGCCCGTTTATGCGTGTTTCCTCGACTTGTCGAAGGCCTTTGACCTTGTGGGTTATAACATGCTGTGGGACAAGCTGAGAAGCGTAGATTTGCCACAGGAACTCATTAGCATGTTCCAGTACTGGTATGCAAACCAGTCCAATTGTGTCAGATGGGCGGGAGTAATGTCGGATCCGTATCAGCTTGAGTGTGGAGTTAGGCAAGGTGGCTTAACATCTCCAACCCTGTTTAATCTATATATAAACGGGCTGATCCTAGAGCTCAGTAGTCAACATGTTGGCTGCCACATTGACGGCATCTGTGTTAATAATCTGAGTTATGCGGACGATATGGTGCTACTCAGTGCATCTGTGTGCGGCCTGAGGAAGCTGATACGGACGTGCGAGGAATACACGTGTGGCCACGGTTTATTGTACAATGTCAAGAAGAGCCAATGCATGGTCTTTGAGGGAGCTGGTGCGAAATGTCCTACAAATATTCCCCCGGTAAAGTTGTATGATGTTCCCCTAGTAAGGGTTGAGCAATTCAAATACCTGGGGCATATACTTACTGGTGACCTCAAGGATCACGCAGATATGGAACGGGAGCGGAGGGCGTTGTCTGTCAGAGCGAATATGATCGCTTGTAGGTTCGCGAGGTGCTCTAGAGAGGTAAAGATTACGCTCTTTAAAGCCTACTGTACATCGCTTTACTCTTGCAGCCTGTGGGCTGATTACAGTAAAAGAAGTTACCATGCCCTCCGTGTCCAATACAATAATGCGTTTAGGGTGGTGTTGAGGCTCCCGCGTTTTTGTAGTGCCTCTGGCATGTTCGCAGACGCGCGCACGGACTGCTTTTACGCGACCATGCGAAAGCGTGCCATGTCACTGGTACGCAGAGTGCGGGCGAGCGCGAACACCATCCTAAAGATGATTGCGAGCAGGCTTGACTGCTACATCATAAGGCATTGCTGCGACAAACATACAATGGTGCAACTGTCGCAGCGAAAGTTTTAATTTTTGACGCCAAAGTAGTAGTAATAAAAAAAAAAAAATATAATTTAGCTGTTTATGTTCTTCAGACCTTATTTTAAAATTTTTCTGTATAATTTTCTTTCTTTTTTATGTATCAGTTAATAATTTGTGTATATGGGTTTACTTTGCCTGAATTAAATGTTATTATTATTATTATTATTATTATTATAGTAAAATTAATGTTCATGTATTAACCAAATCAAACCCGAGATTCAAAATTTTTCATTCTAAAACTAACTAAACTATTCTATTCCAGCAATTTCAAAATGAAACCGTCGACAGTAAAAGTACATTAGTCATTCCACCAATCATAAAAGAAAAATACAAAATAGCTCGAACATTCAGAAGCAATATATAGAAAATAGAATAAAAGTCAGTCAGGTTGTATTTCTAGCAACATTTGGAACGTCGGAAGGCTTTAAAACTGCATTCATTGGCGATCGATAACGAATCTGTGCCGGGAGCTATTTCGATGCCCGGATGCGTAAATAGAAATACTACTTCGGCACAGACAAAGATGAGACGTTTTTGGGTATTTTTTGATAGCGGCGTTCCTTCATTTAAAAAAGATTGATAGTCTAATACAATGATATTATTTGAAAGTTTCCTAAATGTCTTGTTACGAGCCATTTTAAATGTTACGAGCGATAGGCATCATGAGAAATCATAACTAAAATCGTGATGGTGTACTAATGTACACCGACCGTAAGCGGGTATGTTTTAGGTCCTATGTAATAGAGCTCATTGTCATTAACCAGACATAAAAATATTAAATAGACCACTCACAAATCCAAACACCAAGCTTACTAGGTACTATTGAAAATGTTATAGAAATATCAACATAAATCGAGAAAATTTTCCCTATTACCCATTTGTGTTCAGTATTTCGTGAGATTACTAAAACTACGAGTATAGGTATTAGTAAACGGGCAATAACACATTCATTTAATCTGTTAAATGTGGTAAGTGCAGAAACATCCTTCTTTCTTCAAAAGTTCTTTCTTCGTCAGAATTTTCCCAAATTATCGTCGAAAAGCTATCTCAGCTCGTCGTCGTCTCTGCAAAGCTGAAGCAGCATTTCGAAATACGCGCCCCGGATATATTTCCAACTCGCTCCGATTGCCTCAATTACCATGTTTCCCACTAGTTTCAAATTTGAATTATAGTCCTTTCAAAAACTATTTTAGGTTCTATTTTCTATTGAAACTTTATTCTGATGTTTTAACAGTTGTGGATTGTAATTAAAGTTTGTGGGTATTTCACTGGTTTGTATTATTTTCACGGAGTAGTTATTTGAATTTATTTTGAACTAGTTTTTGTCGCAGCTTCGCTCGCGCCAGAACCCCGTTTTAATTGTTATTGTGTTATTCGGGGCGGAAATAAATCCAACAAATCAAAAACCATGCAAATCGGTCCAGCAGTTCTCGAGTTATAAAGTGTTGTAACAAACCCGACTTTGTTCTATCTATCCAGGCGAGGCATCACAGTTCAATATTCATTGTAAATTGAATACTTTACCTAGTAAACGAGTCTGAATTATGTTTATGTATTGTTTCATCTTTTTGTTCGACAGTCGCTAAGAGTTAGTAGTGACACCGCCATGCCAAATATACTTCCGCTGAGCATGTGGTAACATTATTGTAATCTCCTTTATAGGCTGCGGTTACCGCTTACCATCAGACGGTTCGTACACTTGTTGTTCATCTAAAATATTACAATAAAAAAGCGATTTTTATTAATCGGAAAAATATTCATTACTAAGGCCCGAGGCTCCGCCCGCGTGTAGTTAGGAACTATGAACCCGTTTCTCGTAGGAACTTTGAATTTTTCGGGATTAAAATGTAGCCTATGTCCAATGTAATCCAAGGTATAAGCCATTACTATTTCAACTTTCAGCCAAATCAATTCAGCCGTTTTGCCGTTATTAAACAACAAACATCCAAACTTCAAACTTTCGTCTTTATAATATTAATAACTAGCCTTTGCTCGCGAATTCGTTCCCGTACAAGTTGAATTTTTCCGCCGTTTTTGCAAATTTTTAATTGCTACTTCGCTCCTTTTGGTCGTAGCATGGTGATATATAGCCTATAGCCCCTCGTTAAACAGGCTATCTAACACTGCAAGATTTTTTCAAATCGGACCAGTAGTTCCTGATATTAACGCGTTCAACCAAACAAACAAACAAACTCTTTAGCTTTATAATATTAGTATGAAAAACTACTCTACAAATGTTACTTACCTTATGGTCATTTAATGTATAGTAAATTAAAGTTGGATCATCCTTACCACGCCCGTTACCTATAGGTAATAGCAATCACCTTATTAACCTCCACGTTTGTTTCCAGGTCCTGGTATAAAGGGTACGATGGCGATCCTGAACTGCCTGCTGGCGAGGCAGCTCTGTTTCGAAGATGCCTCCTGCTCCGCCATCCTGGAGATCATCCCGCGCGTCTGTGGCTCTGAACTTGGTGAGTACCCTCTGTACATTTTTTTTATGTTCGGTAGACTTGCGCTTGACCACAACTCGCCTGATGTTAAGCTAAGTACGTGTCTACACTGTTGTCGACGATGGAGCGCGCTTGCCTAGAAGAAACCGATTCACAATTGATTGAAGACACCCAAATTATAAGTATCGGGGAACAAAGATTCTGGCAGCGGGTTCCACAATAGAGCAGGTCGCACTATAAATGTGGAGGCAAAACGCTTAGTTCGAGATTTAGGCACTTCCACCATGTAGCGGTGGCGCCTTGCCGTAGCTCTGCTCGTCCGATAGTAGAACGGAATGAGGGAACTATGTCATGTAGTTCCGATACACACTCTCCGAAATGTAACCGGTAAAAGACTGATAGACATGCAACTGTCCGCCGATGCTCAAGGCTTTGCAGATTGGCATTGCAAAGTGCGTCATTGCCGATGAGCTTCTTGTACATAAGGTACTTATAGGTTTTATGGTACTTACTTATAGTGTGACGTGCTGCGCAAGAATAAACATGTATAGTATATAATTATGTCACCATAAAATTATAAAAACCATTAGAATATAATCTACCTCGCGAGATTGTAAAATGTCGATAAATTGTGAACTAGCATTATTAGGCTAGGTAGCAAAGTTCAGTATAAAAAAATCATCATCGACTCATATACTGCTAGGCACGGGTCTCCTCTCAGTATAAGAAAAATTAGGTTATAGTCCAGATTGTCCACCACGCTGGCCTATCCACAGGTCGTTTCTTTCCATAGGTTTCCTTCACCGTTAAAGCGAGTGATAATTATTCGTAATCTTACGTATGATAATTACGCATATGATTTCGAAAATCAGAGGTGCGTGCCTTGGATTCGAACTCGATGCCTTTGAGTTGTCATTCCAATGGTCACACTGCTAAATACTCTTACACGAAGATAATTCCTAGCCCTCATCTCATTACAGAACTAAATATTAACCGTCCTTTCCTGTAACGTAAACTTCCTACAAAGAAGCAAAGAAAATTCTGCCGAATCTTTTGTTGAAGAGTATTTATTATTTATGAGTACATACGAGGTTCCAACCGCGATATCCTTTCAACAGACAAACGACCGCCTGTCACACCGACGCGTATCGAAATTGACAATTTGCTGAGGCCCATTGCCGGTGTTACCAAACAACTTTAGCGATAGGTATAGTTTCTGAAGAAATGTTGCCAAATAATATCCTCCACGCCTCCATCCTTGAATGTTAGGTTTACTCACAGTTCACCGGTGCGTTTTAGGAACGACCCTATTGCTATTAACCGGACACAAATGCAAACTCTCAGCTACAGCTGCGAGTTTTATAGAAAATCCTAATACCAAACAATTAATTCAAACTGAAAACCACGTAGGCAACTCACTGTGTAGAACCTGTGTTTAGTTATCATTTTGTTACCCAACGCTAACACAAACGTTTGTAAACATGAATGAACACACATCGGTGTGATACCAGGCCTCAGTATTTTGACCTTTCACCGCAGCTCCTGGGGGGAGGGAGAATAAAACATCAGAGAGGAGGTTGCCTAAGTGATGCGTCATCAAATAATCAACAGAATGACAAATGGACGAGCTCTTGAACTAACGAGCATATAAACATTTTATGACGCCAAACGAAAAATATATTATGTGTACCGATGTGATGTATTGCGGCAAATTTTCTTCTAGGAGAAATATTATAATGTACAGTCAACAAAGAAGATAAATATGCAGTCCGATAACTACATCTGTGTTTTGACAAAGATTGTGAAATTATGTATTACACAAAATGTGTCAAAATGCATGTGGTGCTAGTTGCTTCACAGACACTATTTTTTGTCTCGCTGCATCACCCTTAGGTCGACTGGTAGAAAATGCCTTTGGTTTTAAGTCCGTCTCTGTACTATTTGTGTGAGAATAATAATGTTTTTGTATTTTTAAGCATTCTTCTTATTAAGATTAACAGTTATTTTTATGAAATAGTGATTTTATTTAATTACTAGCTTCCCGCCAGCGGCTTCGCCCGCGTGGTCTTATAATTTTTTCCCCGTTTTTGCTACATTTTTCATTACTACTCCGCTCCTATTAGTCGTAGCGTGATGATATATAGCCTATGTTACTCGGGGATAATGTAGCTTTCCAAAGGTGAAAGAATTTTTGAAATAGGTCCAGTAGTTTCGGAGCCTATTCATTACAAACAAACAAACAAACAAATCTTTCCTCTTTATAATATTAGTATAGATAGGTATCACAATCTTTATCAAAACACAGATTGCCTGTATACTAACGCCTTTCGTTGACTGTACATCCTTAGTTCTCTGGTATGGTTTGGCCCCATGTTACACGAACCTATTGCCATTTACCGGGCATAATACAAACTCAGAACTGCTACTGAGACTCATAGAAAAACCCAACAACACTGCTCGACTTGAGTATCGAACCGAGGACCACAAGAGCCACAGTCGCGCTAGGCTAACGTAGTACTTTAACTGATTATTTCTAAGTAGTAAATCCTCCACGAAATTGTATTGATCTTTGTCGTAAACGTATTGACTTTATATTTTATTCATCGCGGACCGAATTACTTCGGAATTTACTGTTCATTCCCAAGGCTAATACTAAATGGAAATATTGCTAGACTTTTGAACAAATAGTAGTGTAATAGGTTACTCTTGATATCGTATATGTACGTATAATTAAAGCGGGAAAATCTGTTTATAAATTTTCGATCCTTTTTATTGTTATAAACATAACATACCATCACGCCTGTATTCCCTGAAGGGGTAGGCAGAGGCGTACTACTAATGTACACCCACATTTCGCCGGTATGTTTAGGTCCCATGTAACAGGGGGCGAGCCTATTGCCATCAGCCGGGCACAAATCTAGACTCCGAGCTGCTATTGGGAATTTCACAGAAAACCCAAAAACACTGCTCGACCCGGGGGTCGAACCCAGGACCTCTAGCGTAGCAGTCGCACCTGGGACTACTAGACCAACGAAGCAGTCTTTGTTTATTGTTATAAATTAATCCTTTTTTTTATTATTCCTAGTATTATATTACATCGATTTGCACGCCCCATGGGGCAGAATATGTTTGTAAATTGCTAATAGCAACCTGTATTTTACACTACCATATTCGAGCAAATAAATACATATGAATTTGAATTTAATAATAACAGCCTCCTTAGTCTGCTACACTTGAAGTCCCTGGGTTTGATTCTCGGGTAAAGCAAAGTGCTATCGTTTTTCGATGAAACTTTCAGTAGCAGCTTGGAGTTAGTATTTATGCTCGGTTACTGGCAGGCTCGCCCCCTATTACATCGGACCTATAATACTGTAGATGTACATTAGTTCATCTCTGACTAACCCTTCGGGGAATACAGGCGTGATGGTATGTAAAATCATAAATACAAACTTTCCACGTCATCCGTTCATTTTATCTCATCAGCGAAAGTAAACATATTCTTAACTTTTTTCTTAACTTAATCTATACAACTTCCAACTATATGCGATTACAATTTAAAAGCTTTCCCCCAGTTCTGATATGTTTCGTTAATAGCTTTGACTTTCCAGACATTTTTGGAGACAATGCTATACAGTAAAATGAGCGAGAAATGTCTTTCTAGAGTAAAAAGAGGTTGAAATACTAAACTGAGTGTCAGACTAATTAAGGCTATAGACTAATTACCTGTCAGTGAATGTCTGCAAATCTTAGAAACTAGGTTGGTTTTTCCCTGATACAATTATGTAGACTGGCGTCATTCACTCTCAATGCTGGACACGAGTCTCCTATCAGAATGATAAGGGTAAGCCTTTAATCCACAAGCTGTCTTAATAGGGGTTGGCAGAGTTTACACGTCTTCGATAAAATTTCACATGCATGCAGTTCTTTAAGTAAGCTAGACTGTTAAATAATTTAGGTGCCTGTTTCATCACTTCCTAGGAAGTTACCTTTAAATCTTGGCAATTAATGTCATGCAATTTTTTTTTCATTTTTTCATTTATCCGGCGGTTAACAGCTGTTATCCGACGAATAAATTAAAAACACTTCCTGACTTCAGTGAAACAGGCCTTTAATAACAAAGTCCATCTTTAAGCTAATATTGAAAATATTTGCAAGATATTTGCCCCTATAAATGAGTTAGGAAATAAATATTTTTACTTAACGCATATTGTCTTTACAGTACAGTACAGTTTTCTTTCTTTTTTACTTTCTGTAAACTTTAACCAATCACAGTGGTGCTAAGCGAGAAATGACCCAGCTCATCTTTCAGTCAGACCTCACCGCTGACAAACCTATTAAACTTTTTTACGTAATACGAGTTTCGTGTTTTAAGTTCATGGAAATAAATTATTCCAAAATCTTTCTATGTTCGTCCTTAAGTAAGGTCGGGGTGACCGTCGCCTACAAATCTGTTACAATAATTACATGTTATGGCAGACACTTTTAATTATTCAAAAAGCTTTGAAGGTGACCAAAAATTTAATTGCGTACGACCTATACCGTTTTAACCGACTTTAAAGGGAAGTATCTCACATTTTGTCTATTATACAAACATAGTTTCACGCCTGTTTCCCATAGGGGTAGGCAGAGACAATAGATTTCTACTTGCTACGATCCTGGCACACCACTTTCGCTTCGTCTATGTTCATTAACCTCCCCATGCATGCTCGTCGGTTTAGGGTGCTCTTAACCTTGCCTTTTGTGAGAACGTCCGCAATTTGGTTATACATGGTCATAGATATTATAATATATTGAACACTATGGTAGAATACAATTTCAGTAGTAGTACACTTAGTATGTAGGTACATTTTTAACCAACTATACGAAAAAAAAGTTGCTCTATTACAATAATATCTTGGGGACATTTTTTACACAGCACCATCTAGTCCCAAACTAAGCAGAGCTTGTGCTATGGGTACTAGACAATGGAAATAATACTTATATACTTTTTTTTGTAAATACATACTTATAATACATAAGAAACACCCAGACAAACACAAATACTTTTATTCATCACATAAATATTTGTGTCCGGTGGGAATCGAACCCACGACCTCGTGATCAGCAGTCCAGTACTCGAACCACTAGACCACAGACGTCGTCAATTTAAGTAAGTTTTATTGGTATGCCTCTTATATTTAATGATTAAACGAACTTACCTTGTACGTGAAGTTCTATCATAATTATACTAGCGCCGAGTCCGAAGAGATTAGTATTGTAGATATTTTTTAACACATGTAGTAACGCCTAGATGTCACCACTCATGCACTAAGTTCAGAGATTTTATTCGTTTTTTTTTTTTTTTTTTTTTTTTTGGGTAGTTACACTTGTTCTGTTCAGCTCTCGGTTGATGATCGCAATTCATTTAGTTTAGAGTATGAAATCATGTAAATTCATTGATGTATTTCCGAGACTAAGAAAGGGGGTGTGTCTGTATGTACAGTACTGGGAGGGTGGGAATACTAATCTCTTCGGACTCGGCGCTAGTATAATTATGATAGAACTTCACGTACAAGGTAAGTTCGTTTAATCATTAATTATACTCGCGCCTCGTCCTCGAGATTAGTATTGTAGATATTTTTTAACACATGTAGATTTTGAGAGTGGATATATGTGTTGCGGGAATATCATCAATGAATAGGTACACTGTTATAATATAAAATCATGGTAAATGTAAATTATATGATTTTAATACTAATGACATAATTATCTTAATAACAATCAATCTCTGTATTTATTATTAACAGTATTCAGGTAACTTTAATCATAAATAGATCTACTAACTGAGGTATAATTATTCTTATAGTAGTTATCACAGTTAGTTTAGTTAACACAATATTAATCGAATATTAAGTTTTTACATAATCATAAGTGTTGGTTAATTACCGATTCTGCTAAAGAAATATCATCGTTATTATCAATAATCATTCTATGATAAAATTTGGCGAAAGTTGTAGAATTCCTACTCCATCCTGCTGTTTTACGGATGGTATCTAGGCTAACGCCGAGTGAGTGCGCACGCGATGTGGCAGCGTGTCTGGTGCTGTGAGCGCTAAATATGCTCGTGTCCACGCCACACTCGCTGAGCGTTTGTTTGATCCAGCGGCTAAGTGTCTGTGTCCCTATTGCTTTATGGGGTTTTCTTATTCCAATGAATAAATTATCCGATGTTCTTAAAGACGAAGTACGTTCAATATAGCCTAATAATGTTGTGGCTGGGCATATTGCTATTTTTTCTATAAAGAAGGGTAAATTAATTATAGGTTGTTGATACCCTGGTCGAGAGGTTTTTATCATATCAGGAATTTTGATTGCGATGCGCTGTGAAAGATTTTGGATGTTACCGACTTTAATCTTAGAGAGCGTTTGGGCTCTTTGTGCAGTGGAAAGGGCTAGTAATGTAATGGTTTTATATGTCAATTTTTCTAATGTTAATGTGTCATTAGGGTGCCACAGATTTAGCTTATCCAATACGAGGTTGGTATCCCAAGTAATGTTATATTTAGGTTTCGGTGGTTTTAATCGAAATACGCCCTTGAGAAACCTTTTTAGCCTATCATCGTTGATTAGTGATGGGCCTAGTAATAGCGCAAGAGCGGACCTGCACGAATTAAGTGTCGCATATTGGCAACCGTCATTAAATAATTTTGTAAGAAAATAAATTACTGTGGGTACAGAAGCTTCATAGACATTTGTCGAATTACTTTTACAAAAATCCCACCATTTTTTCAGGTAAACGTCATATTGTTTCATAGAGTTATACGACAATGATGCTAACATTATGTCAAGTGATGATTTTGGTATTCTTCTCCTTGACAAAGCGTTCCGGATAATATGCCTGCCACCAGGGTAATCGATTCGTGTATCCGACGGGAGCTGGAATGAGATAATAAGGCATGACTTTTAGCGGGAAATGTTATAGTTTCCGAAATAAGCAGAGATCTAAATACGGGGTACCATGGCTGCGTTGGCCAAAAGGGTACAACCATGATACCTCGTGCCTTGTCTGTGGTAATCTTTCTCAGTGTTTTCAATATGATTGAAAAGGGCGGGAATGCGTAGAAGTAGTAATTTGACCACGTAACTGTAAATGAATCTATCGCGAAAGCATCTGGGTCTGGGTGCCAAGATATATAAGTAGTGCATTTGTTATTAATGCGACTTGCAAATAGATCAATTTGTGGGTACCCAAAGGAACGCGTGAGAGTATCAAAGGCCCAATTGGACAATTCCCATTCTATGTCCGGATGGGTTTTGCGGGACTCATAATCTGCAATTGTATTGTCCTTGGATCTTATATATGAAGCGAAAATGAAAAGTTTTTTGGTTTCACACCAGTCCCATATATCACGAGTTATTTGAGTCAGGTGAGGGTATTGAATACCCCCCATTTTATTTATATAGGATATTGCCGTCGAATTGTCAATGCGTAATAAAATTTGGCAATTATAAAAATCTTTAGCAAAGATTTTTAAGGCTATGAACGCAGCAAGCAGTTCTAAATAATTTATATGTCGTTCCCGTTCGGTATTTGACCACTGTCCGCCTACGGATTTTCCTTCACAGGCGGCCCCCCACCCCGTCGTTGAGGCGTCAGAAAATATCTCAATTTGATAGTTATCGATTTTTATTCGATGAACAGAATGTTCTATTTTATTTAACCACCAATTAAAATCAGGTTGAAGTAGTTTGGGTAAATTCATAAATTTGTTATAATCTTCATGATCCTTCAAGTTGAGATATTTACATCTTTCCATTTCTTTAGTGTGTAGCCATCCATATTCAATCGCAGGACAAGAAGATACTAATAAGCCTAATAGCTGAGCAAAAGTCCTAATTTGGCAACGTTTTAATTTTGAAAAAATTTCGAGCTGTGACTTAATTTTAAGTCTTTTATCTGTTGGTAAACCAACCTGAAACTTGTGAGAATCGATAATCATGCCTAAGAATTTACATTTTGTTGAAGGCGAAAGAACGCTTTTTTCTTTATTTATAATGAAGCCCAGTGAAGTTAATAATTTCATAGTTAGATCTGTGTTGTTTAGACATTCTTGACGGGAATGACCAAACAGGAGCCAATCGTCTAAATAAACGGTTGAAAGAAGACCCGCTGAGCGTAATAGTTTTGCTATAGGTTTACATATCTTTGTAAAAATATATGGAGCAGTACTGAGTCCAAATGGCAAGACATTAAATTCGAACATTTTACCTTCAAAGAAGAATCTTAGGTATCTCCTAGATTCTTCATGTATTTTAATCAAAAAGTATGCATCTTTAAGATCTATTGTTGTCATTTGACAATTATGTGTTACAATTTTCAAAGCCGTCCTTAAGTCCTCTAATTTGAAATGATCCGTTTTAATGAATTTGTTTAACTTTTTTAAATTTAATATAAAACGCATTTTGCCATTTGGTTTTGGTACAAGGAAGGTACTTGACACAAACTGATCGTCACATGGATTGCATTCTGATATGGCACCTATTTTAAGAAGGTTATTAATAGCTTCTAAGTAATGCGGCCTCTCCTTACTCGTGTAAGTTGGTATTGCAGGTAATGTACGTTGTAGTACCGGTGATGTAAATTGTATCTTGTAACCCTTTATCCAGGATAGTACAGTACGATCGTTCGTAATGACAGCCCACTGATGGAGAAATTGGGATAAACGGCCTGCGTACTTAACTGTATCTAGTAGCGGCGACGGGGATACGTCGTGTGTTGACCCCGTGATGACGTCCTCGATGAGTGCGCGTGCGATGGTTGATGTTGTGTCGACGGCGGGGGATAGTGAGCGCGTGGTACTGCAGGCTCGCGGCTCCTCGGCGCTGGTGGCGCCGGTCCTGCAAGCGGCCTGCGCGCCTGCAGGGGAGCCTTCCGGTTTAAAGGTCTCGAGGCTGCTCCTTTGTAATTAATATTTGGGGTCTTGTTGATTGACTCAGCCTTTAGTTCTATACCCGATTTGTTTACGGCTTTTGCCGATTTTAATGTCTCTGCTAAATTTTCACCGAAAAGGAATGAGTCTATCTTGGTATTTTTGATGTGATCTTTTATGTCATTTTTAAGTGCAAATAAAATAAAATTTCTTCTTGTAATAGAATCTGCATGTTGTAAATCGCATAAAATACGGGCTATGTCCATTAATTTTTGTAACATGTCGTTATTCTTAATTTTAGAATTCAGTTGTGAATTAATAATGTCTGTCAAGCAAGCTATTGCGCTGGACATTTGTTTTTGTTTGGTCTCGATACCTTTATCACGTTTAACTGCAGTGTCTGCAATTGCAGCTTTAATTTCCAAGTTGATTTTAGGGGCATCTATTTGGACACAGTTAATTGGCAGTGGGTATTTTGAGATCAAATTTTTACGATTTTCCTTATCGAGACCTTCCTTAACTACATGTAATAGACGATTTGCAAGTTCGTTGCGTATTTCTGGTCCGTACTTATTCGTGCAGCTAGGATCATCGCCTAAAATTTCTAAAATTTCAGTGTCCAGCTCGGTAGTGATATCACTAATAATATTAGGCTCTTCAGACCTTTCAGTGGTGGTACTAGGGCCAGGTTGAGGTTCAGAGGGATTGTTAGAAACCTCTACGGTTTTATCGTCCGGCCATTCTAATAACCAGTCATCTGGTCGTAATGCGGGGGTGTCTGAAAGACAAAATTATCATAAATATGATAATCTTAGTGTGTAAGTTCAATAACTTACTGAAAAAGTAACAGTTTATTATAAAGGTTAGGTTACAATCCCCAGTGGAAGGAACGCCAACCATATTTCATGCGACGAGACAGTCCCAACGACAGCTCAGGGTGCATAGGTCAATCATACGTTAATACGTAAGTTGTAAGAAAACAGTTTAACACTTTTAAAATCAGCATGTGATAATT
The DNA here is from genome assembly GCA_946251955.1 of Acronicta psi. Taxonomy (NCBI): domain Eukaryota; kingdom Metazoa; phylum Arthropoda; class Insecta; order Lepidoptera; family Noctuidae; genus Acronicta; species Acronicta psi. The sequence continues at coordinate 5,235,091 of OX276493.1, read as the reverse complement.
ATAATTATACAGTAAATACCTGCTCCGATATCCTCGTCGAGTAAGCCAGGATTCTCCTCCGATTCAGATGCACTTTTAGGATCACGATCACGAATTTTTCGTTCTAACTTTTTGATTTTATTTTTGTAATGATTTATATTTTCTTCAATCGATCTAGAACTTTTACGTTTTGGCATTTTTATTTTTAAATTTATTTAAGATTAGAATATTACTGGTGCGAGGACACTAAATAGGTGTTGAGTGGTTGAGCACTAGAATGCGAATGAATTGCGATCATCAACCGAGAGCTGAACAGAACAAGTGTAACTACCCAAAAAAAAAAAAAAAAAAAAAAAAACGAATAAAATCTCTGAACTTAGTGCATGAGTGGTGACATCTAGGCGTTACTACATGTGTTAAAAAATATCTACAATACTAATCTCGAGGACGAGGCGCGAGTATAATTCAGATGCTTTAATTTAGTATTCAAAGGAAACTGCATCAGATAGTTCCCAACACACCATAACACCATCCTCAAAACCTGCTCCTTTTGTAACAGTCTTCTAAAATATGTTTTCTAGCTAAAACATCAATCATTTCAAGTCTATCTATCAAGGTGAAACAATCTTAGCCCACCTGAGCAGGCAAGCATTAATAATAACAGTCATAATTCAAATATAATCCTATTTGGGGCCCCACCCTTAATATCAAGCACTGAAATCATAATAATGATTTATAGGCCACCCAAAATACTCACCTGAGTTTTTTCAGGGACAATACGTCAAAAAATATATTAATAACCTCACAAGTGGTGGTAACAAAGGTGGAACTACAATGGGTGGCCGATATTGAGGTTAGGTGTCGGTAAGGTACCCATATAAACGGGGCGGGTAGAATAAGGTATCTGGAAGATAATATTTTTTTTTTTTATTTGACTAACATGCCTTGTTAGTCTAGTGGTCCAAGTGTCACTGCTTAGGACGCTGCGATGTCCTAGGTTCGATTTCCAGGTAGAGCAAAGTGCTATAAGTTTTTTCTATGAAAGTCTAAGTAGCATGTTCATGGCAACCCCTACATGGGACCCAAACATAGGTACCGGCGAATGTGGGTATACTGTTCTACATAACCGTTCGGCGTGATCTCAAACAAAAGCGTAAATTATCTAAATCAATATTTAGATATACCCACGATACTAAAATTGATTGTAATTTTCTCTACGACCCGAAGTGTAATGTTGATCTTACGAGTATTATAGACCTATATAGTCCGATTTGAGAAATTCTTCCTCTGCTAGCTGCTGCTTCACTGCAAGCTACGCTATCTCCACTATTTTGTGGCGGCGGCCATCTTGGACCAATTTTCATCAAACATAGCTAAGAACACTCCCGACACAATCGGTTCATCCGATCGGGAGCTACGATGCCACAGACAGACACACATACACACACACACACACACAGACACAGACACACACACACACACACACACACACACACACACACACACACACACACACAGACACGTCAAACTTATAACACCCTGTCGTTTTTGCGTCGGGGGTTAAAATGCGTGTTTATGATTATAGGACTAATTAAACTGACCTACCTAACTCGTAAGAAATTAAAACCAACACAAATATTTCCATCCGTCCTGATTATAGTGTAAATTCATGTTCAACCTACCCGCATATCTGTACAATTCATATATACGGGGTGTGATCGCGGCCACACAATGGAAGGAGGTCACTGGCGAGGTAAGTACTTCACTTTCCTTTACTACAATATCGATTCCCAAGTTCTACATAATTAAACTTGCGGGTAGATTTAACACGGTATCTGTTTGAACAGGCCTTTGGGAATCATATTTGAAAACTCCGGTGTTAGGAAATGGCCTTTTATTATATTTCGGGTGGGTAGTTTTGAAATTAAATGCGCAACATTAAAATGCCGAAATGTCGCGTATACTTATCTATACTAATAATATAATTAAGTTGAAGTGGTTGTTTGTTTGAATGCGCTTTGAAACTGCCAGACACCCAACAAACACATAAAACTATAATGTATTTGTCTATATTGGCGTCTCATTTCATTTATATGGTAAAGACAAAGGCAGGTGTATATTACTTTGAAGCTCCGTCAAGAGACGTGCTCAAGTAGTGTGACATCTAGTCACCGCTGTAATTTCATGTAAATATTACTCAAGTGTTTTTCAAGTAGTGATTATCGCCTAACGATATTCTAAAACATGGCCTTTCCAAACGAGGGATCCGTAAATATTAATAACTAGCTTTCCGCCAGCGGCTTTGCCCGCTTGGTCTTATAAATTATATCCTATATTACTCAAGAAACATGTAGCTTTTAGTGCTGAAAGATTTTTTTTAATCGGTCCAGTCGTGTTTGAGTTTACTCATTACAAACATACAAAAATACAAATCTTTTCTCTTTATAATATCAGTATAGATAGACTAACTGGTGCCTATGGTTCCACTCGCAACCCGTATAACTTTTTAACACAAAAAAGTAGCTAAGGATTGACTTCCAGAATTCTATATAGTGTGTATTTGTGTTATTAATTATTACCTTTGCTTATCGCAAATCGAAGGTAATGGTTTCTAGATTTATAAGAAACATTGGATAGATTATGTCATATCATTTTAGATCTTCTCGAGTGTATTGTACTAGTTGAGTCCGTAACAGCAAAATTTTCTTTAATTTTTGGGCATTTTAAGCAAGTTTTTGGGATTTGCCTAACGTTAGTCAATGAATTATTAGTGTCAATTAAGTCTTCTTTGCTTTTACTATTGTCAGTATATCCTATGATATTGTCAGAAGAATGATACCCTCGAGTTTTAGTTAGAGAGCTACTAATTTACGTCTGTCATATCTCTGTGACGTTAATAACACTTATAAGCAGCTAACGTGTTTAATAGAAGAACAAGAACATCCATCTGAAAAAAATATAACTTAGCAACGCAAGAAAATAAGGAAAAAACCTGAATTAGACTCTTAAGTGGTTATTAAGCACAACTTAAAGAAAAATGCTTCCACAAAACAAATTGCGTTACAACCGAAATTAGCGTTTCGTAACGTCGTGTAACAAAAAAAAATTCAAGTGCGAGTTGTAAATGTTCAAGTGAAGGTTCCGTGATATCAAGAAATGCGAATAGGATTTATAAACTCTAGAGATGCGTGTCTTGGATTCGAACTCGAGACCTCCGACTTGGCATTCCTATGGCCATGTGGTCATACCCCTAGGCTATTACTGCTGCTACATGGCACAGAGGTGTAAATGGCTTAACATACAAAAAAAACTTATATTACTATACTTATGCAGTCGTCTACTAAAAGTCACTAATTTTTTCTATGGCCTCTTAAAAAGTATTAACTTACTTATATCATTATATGTAAAATATATGTAGGCAAGAAATAAAAGCGCAATTCCACAGTAAACTTTTTGTGTATTGATTTTTTCTCTTGAGAGCAAATATATCGAGCGGACATCTCAACCATCACTCTACTCTTCCTAATGTCAAAATCAATTTGACGTTTCCTTTCATTCGCACATCTTCACTCTCTATCCTTCATCTTACGTTCCGTTATCACGTATATTACTTAGAAGTTTAGTTTAGTATGCATAGAGGACCAGGCCCTTAATCACTTATGATTAAGCTACATAATACATGAGGAAAATTAAATACCGTTTCAGCTATTTCACTACAGAACTCCAAAAACCAAGTTCTATCCGTACATCGAATCTGGGCAAAATCTCGTACTTAAATAACATGAGGAGGGGCTCCAGAATTTGAAGAGGGCTTTCTGCTTCGAGGGTCCTTGCTTCAGATTTATCCATAAATTTGAAGGATGCCGATGACATTGCTGATTGTAATGTTTTGGGGATCAAAGTTTTCCTACAGAAATTGTATTTGATGTATTTTATAGGTTTTTAACGCTTGTGTATATGTATAGATCATAACAAACTAAGAACTATACATACGTATAATCATAATCTGAAAAATGAGAATGTTCTTCACGATTTGATCATATAAATCTTCCTTCCCCGCTTGAAGCGACTTAAAAAGCGTTAGTGCAAAAATTAATTAACAAATTAACCATCAACATTTCTTCAGTATATCATAGTTTAAATACTATGACTATATCACGATTACTTTTAAACAAATTCGCCTGCCGCGCTGAGTTTGTGTTTATTCGAGCTAATCTGAGAAACTACTGTTTGGATTTTCATGTAGTTCTCACCAATTTAAAGAAAGATTATATAATCTTTATAATACTAGGGTAATGGCAGACTGAGGTTCCTATATAGGAAGGTTGACTCACCTCAGTCTGCCATTACCAATGCACAGATCTAAACTGAGAAATTCATAGAGAAGCCCTATAACATTTTGCCTAAACTGGAAATCGAACCCAGGACCTTTAGCGTAGCAGTCGCGCTGAAAACCAATAATTTTATTTATTTATTTATTTTTATTTATTTATTTAGGTTGACCAACAGTTGTTTACACTATAACATTTCTGATTTAGTGACTAGGGTAACATTTACAAGTGCAACAATTAATAACAGGTCAACACCACATGCACAGAAAGCGGCTTTACATAACATATTTATAAATTAAATAATAGAGCACTCTGTCTGGTAAACCAGCATTAGTTATCTTTTTGTATTTTATTTAAGCACTAGCCCTTGCCCGATACTTCGTTCCCATAGAAGTATTTTTAATTGATACTCCGCTCCTATTGGTCGTAGCGTGATGATAAGCCTAGCCTTCCTCGATAAACGGACTATCTAACACTGAAAGAATTTTTCAAATCGGACCTGTTCCTGTTCCTGAGATTAGCGTGTTAAACCAAACAAACAAACATACTCTTCAGCTTTATAATATTAACCAGTTATTTTTAATGAAAAAAAAACAGCATTAGTTGTTATGTAGTTTCAGCATGAAGTATGATTACCGAAAAGGTTACATACCCACTTAGAATTAATTCTAAACTTAAATAAACCAGTAAGTAGTACATGGTAAACAAAGGAGTGAATAGGGTCGGAGGGTAGTTGTGAGTTTTACTATGCCAAATGTAGGTAGTCGTTTCAACAATACGAATTTAATATTCATGCGCTTTGTATGGAAGCTGCCTCGTTGGTCTAGTGGTCGCAAGTGTGGCTACTGGACGTTAGGTTCTCAGTTCGATTAGCATATAAATAAAGCAAAGTTTTATTGGGTACATAGTACTCAGCTTTCCGCCAGCGGCTTCGCCCGGGTGTCTGGTTATTTCTTATAACTTTCATACATACCATCACGCCTGTATTCCCCGAAGGGGTAGGCAGAGGCGTACTAATGTACACCCACATTTCGCCGGTATGTTTAGGTCCCATGTAATAGGAGGCGAGCCTATTGTCATCAACCGGGCACAAATCCAAACTCCGAGCTGTTATTGGGAATTTCACAGAAAACCCAACAACACTTTGCTCGACCGGGGAATCGAACCCAGGACCTCTAGCGTAGCAGTCGCGCTTGGGACCACTGGTCCAACGAGGCAGTCGACGTGGCAACGAGTAGTATAACTTTCATCCCCTATTTCAACCGCTTACAATCCTTTTTTTCGCATTAAATAGTAGCCGATGTCCTTTCTCAGGCTCTAGACTATCTGTGTAGCAAATTTCATTCAAATCGGTTCAGTATTTTCGGGCGTGAAAGCGCGATAGACAGACAGTGTTACTTTCCGATTTATAATATTAAGTAGTACAGCGGGTATGTATTTAATGGCTAGAAAATCAGATTTTTTCCAATTTGTTACATTGTATGATTCCATTCTAATTGTTATTTGTTGAAAAGCTTGCGATTTAATCGCAAGCTTTTCAAGCGTTTATTGGCTATAGAGAAATATGGCTCTATAGCTAATGAGCGCTTGAAAAAATCATCCTGTAGGTATTTCTGTTTCTCGAAAATGCATTCTATTCAAATTTTGAAAGGAACATTTTTATTGTTAACCCTACAATATCGCGGAAGTGACCTTGACTTCAATGTTAAGGCACAATGGGTTCTCTAACAATAGAGTGAAGCGCGTGCGATGAACAGGGTATCTTCATACCCCGTCACTTGTAGGATCAGCACAGACAAAATAATAAAACCAAAAATAAATTACGTATCGGATAAAAACAGACGATACAGATCAAATAACCTAACCTAAATTAAAAATTTAGAAAACCCCCGACACGAAATGTAATTTTCCATTTTGTGGTGGCGGCCATCTTGGATTTGAAATTTATCATAGTGTATAGTATTCTCCTAGTCAAGCCCTTTCATTTGATACCCATATTGAAGGAGTTGTGAAAAAATATGTAATTCACCATTTTGTGGCGACGGCCATCTTGGACCGATTTTCATCAAACATAGCTAAGAACACTCCCGACTAATTCACCTTTCAAATAAAAAAAACAAAATCAAAATCGGTTCATCCGTTCGGGAGCTACGATGCCACAGACAGACACACACACATACACACACACACACACACACACACAGACACGTCAAACTTATAACACCCCGTCGTTTTTGCGTCGGGGGTTAAAAAGGCATAGAAATGCTATCTTTAATTCTCTAATTGATATACAATATACATAATACATATACCATCGCGCCTGTATTCCCCGAAGAGTAAAGCAGAGGCGTACTAATGTACACCCAAAATTCGCCAGCATATTAAGGTCCTATGTTCAGTTCTCGCCAAACTTATTGTCCGGCTTGAAGTTGGTACGAGCTAACTTCATCCCGGCCTTAAAAATCGGAAAGAGAAATATATATAATTAAAATCATCTAAAACTACAGCCTACGACTTCAGCTTTCGTTTTTATAAATTACAGTTCAATATTTTTCTTTCTATGATTTTTACAGCCGAGTTGAAGTTAGCTCGTGCCGCCAATAAGTTTGGCGACAACTGTAATAGGAGACGAGGCTAATTGCCATTTGATTTTTAGCAATTAATAGATATGTCATTTAAGAAAGCTCTATTTCTCAAATTACTATCACATTAAAGTAAATAAATCAAAACTGACTGTAATCGAAAACAATCTTAAAAAGGAAAAGTTAAATCAAGTAATTTATCCATCTCAAACAAATTACACAATAGCGTAGCTCCAATTTACACTGACAGTGATAAGTCGGCTCTTATAATTAAGACGAATTCTTTAAGCTGGCGACACACTGTATTGTTTCGGACACTTTATCGGATTTTCGGATAAAAGTCGCGCGTGAATTTTGAACGCATTAAGTTGACAAAACGGCTACGTGTCAGAGGCCGCCCCTCGTCAAGCAGGGGTTCATTGTGTGCGCCGCCGTGACATAGATCCGACACGACGGTGGCCACTCAGCTTTAGAGCTTGTGTGAATTACTTGAATTATATTTTACGATCGTTTTTCAAGTCGTTTTTCCAATTTAATGTTACTTACGTGTATTTGAATTATGATCATGATCAGGGATGTTATGGATATATAATTTCGGATCCGGATATGGATATGGATATTGGTAAAATATAATATCTATCGGTTTCGGTTACGCTTATGGATATTAAATTATTTCGGATTATCCGATAGTTTCGGTTACGGATATAAAATTTTTAAGGAACTGTAAAATGAAATACAAATAGGATTATATTCGACTTTAATTATACTTTTTAGGTTTCGAAATCTGTCATACAAGTAATAAAATTCTTTCTTACAGCTACTCGTTTTGAAGTGTTATGTAACTAATTAAATGCAAAATCAAAATTAACATTCGTAATTTGTAATATATGAATCAACTAAGTAGTATTAAGTTAGACTCCGCCCTATCCGAAACTATCCAAAACTTTTATATCGGATTCGGTTACAGTTACGGATATTTTTTTATTTCGGATATCCGATAGTTTCGGTTACGGATATGGATATCCATAACAACACTGATCATGATTACCTACGAGAATAGGAACTGCTTTATTAGCTTATTGGTACTAAGTATGACTGCTACACTCGAGGTCCGGGATTCGATTCCTGGGAATGGGAATGTCACAGAAAAACCCAACAACTAACAACACTGCTCGACCCGGTAATTGAACCCAAAACCGCGTAGCAGTCCCGTTTATGACCATTAGACCAACAAGGCATTTCAATATCTAATCGAAAATTAACCACAATGGTTCAACAGATTCAGTTACAGCGTATGTAAGCATATTTCAACGGTATGTTGGTTAAACAACAATTCAAGCTACGCGGTTAGTTTGCAATTGGTAGTAAAATCAAATTCAGTTTAATTTCAATAAACTATTGGCAGATCAATAACTGTTGTGAACTTTACCATTTGTTTAGAATAGTCTTTTATTATGTAGCATACACTTACATATAAAATACAATACATGATTTTTAATTTAAGTTCAATTTATAATTAACTAGCTTCCCGCCAGCGGCTTCGCCCGCGTGGTCTTATAATTTTTTCCCCCGTTTTTGCAACATTTTTCATTACTACTCCGCTCCTATTAGTCGTAGCGTGATGATATATAGCCTATAGCCTTCCCCGATAAATAGGCTGTCTAACATGGAAAGAATTTTTCAAATCGGTCCAGTACTTTTTGAGTTTATTCGTTACATACAAAAATACAAAAATACAAATCTTTCCTCTTTTTAATATTAGTATAGAGTATAGATTCAAGGGATCAATTGACATTTTTTCTAAGCCGTAGGGATTTACGAGCAATCGTAAATTTCTATTTGTAATTTTCATAAACACGATTCATACAACATACATACATACATAGCTTCACGCCTGTTTCCCATAGGGGTAGGCACAGACTTTAGATTTCCACTTGCTCCGATCCTGACACACCACTTTCGCTTCGTCTATGTTCATTAACCACTCCATGCATGCTCATTGGTTTAGGGTGCTCTTAACCTTGCCTTTTTCGAGAACGACCGCAATCTGGTTGTGGTACGTTCACCGAGGTCGACCCCTTCCAATTTTTCCATTCGTACTCGGCAATCGTTTAGTCAAGCTCCGTTCATCCATCCTCTCTATATGCCCAAACCATCTTTCAAACAAAACATTTATAATTACTGCTCATATCATAGAATAACATCATGATTAATTATTATATAGAAAAGCACATACATAGATAAAAAACGACAAACAGTTATAAAGCTTGATATTAATTAATATAATGTACAAATAAAGCCACTAGAGGCTACAGCGTCCTTCAGTGTCCTATAATAAACACGTTATAAACAGAACAATGACAATGTAATTATTTTAGTGTAATTAAGCTCGGAAAATGAAACTCATGCGCAAACAGTAAACACTTTTGACTTTTGACGCTAAGAACATTGAGAGCTACAACAAGCATGCATGAGACGATTGTCGGGGTTCATCCTCCTAGCCTTTTTCCCAACCATGTTGGGGTCGGCTTCCAGTCTAACCAGATACGGCTGAATATCAGTATTTTACACGGAGCGACTGCCATCAGACCTCCGTAACCCAATTTCTGGGCAACACCGATATTCGAAAGATAGACTGATTGTCAGGCTTTTTGGGCTTCTGACTACCACTAACGATTATCATAGGTGTTCGTATGACAACCGGGACCGACAGCTTTACGTGCTCTCCGAGGCACAGAGCGGTCTCGATGTGTTAATAATGGTCACCCATCCACAGACTGACCTCGGCAAGCGTAGCTTAACCTTGCAAATCGGTTGATCAGCGACTTTATAGCTTAGCCACGATAAAGAATTCCATTCACTTACATGAGAACACAAACATTTACAATAATTTTTACTGAGCGACGTAATTATAGAACAAAACACTTAATGTATTCAAAATAATATTAACAAGCTAAATAAAAAAAAGACGTGTGGCACTCGGAGACTGCCGCGGTAAAGCTATTGCATAGCATTTTTTATCAACTTATGCAATTATTTCTCAAAATCTACCGGTCCGAATCAGTCCAAAGTGTATTGGAAACCTAAGTTTGGTCAAGCCCTTTCGAATGGCACCAACCGCGATGAAATCGGTCAAGCCGTTTAAAAGTTATAAGAGGTTCACATACATCTACACACACACACACACACACACACACACACGCACACGCACACGCACACGCACACGCACGCGCACACGCACACGCACACGCACACGCACACGCGCACGCGCACGCACACGCACACGCACACGCACACGCACACGCACACGCACACGCACACGCACACGCACACGCACACGCACACGCACACGCACACGCACACGAACACGCACACGCACACGCACACGCACACGCACACGCACACACACACACAAACCGCTGTACCGGTCGGAGTGGGGGGCGTTAGGTTTTTTTCGTTACGGAATTTCTGGATTCTGTCCCCACGCTCAAGGCCCGCGATAAAAGCTATGCAATAGCTTAACATAAATACGAGACTGAAGGTATATGTGAATACTTTTTGCAACAACAAAGTTCTGTGATCACCAATAAACGGATCAAGCGTAGCTAGATTTGTGTGCATAAATGAAGCTAATATCTATACTCTATACTAATATTGTTGAAGAATTTGTTTGTTTGGGTGAACGTTGAAAAACTCTTTCAGTGTTAGATAGCCTGTTTGACGAGGAAGGCTATAGGCTATGTATCATCACGCTACGACTAATAGGTGCGGAGTAAAAATGTTGCAAAAACATGGGGAAAAAATCAACTTTTACGGGACCGAAGTCAGAATAAGTGGAAAATATATAGTCTCTGTCCCCAAGTTCTTTCTTCATCTTTCTATCTATACCCTAACGGGAAACGCCCATGAAGCTGTATGTACGCAAAAACTACAAATGTGAGAAATAATTTATATATGTGTCGGATACAGGAATCTATATCCTTGGCAGGAAGGCAAGGTAACAGCTATCTTGTGGGCAACAGGTGGGTTATGCTGGTTCAAACATTAAAACACAGAACTCATACTCAAATGTCATTATATTTGGTTTTGACCGAGTACGAAATATTACAATACAGACATCCCCCAAAACGCCCGCCCTTCGCAGCTTCGCTAGTGCTACCTACTGAGGAGAAGAAGCCGCGGAAGAAACTCCTCAAGCACATTTGTCTGTTATGAATTTACGATTACCAAGCTACAATTAAATTACAATTCAGCAATAGCAATAACAATGTAGGTAGAACTATAAAGTAACGTGAGTCCGTCAGTCAATCAAACCCAACGTCTGCACGAATCGACTACACAGTGTGAAGTGCCGAGAGCAAGTGCAATCGCGCGAGGCACAACTGTAACCGTTTTTCCCACTGCGCCGCCGCGCCCTTTATGTGAAGTCGTTGGTTCCATTCGACGTCACCAGGGGCGCTGTCATCTCAATAGTGTCATCGGGTGGCGCTCTAGTCTCAAAAGAGTCAATTGAACGTCCGTGATCATGTCCGATCCGACATATGTTTTTTTACTTATACATTTTAAATACTCATTCGCTAAGTACAAATAATCTCGATATAAATAATAATAATAAATCGAATGTCAACAAATTAGGATTATTTCTGAAGTTGATTGTATTTCATGCATTTATACAATGAGCGATATTGCAATTACAAATATTTATCGTTCTCAAGACAAAGATAAATTATTGTTAATTAGTTTACCTGATTGTTTCTGAAAAGGAATTTATTGAATCATTAATTATTTTGGAATCTGTGGCCATTCTTTTATATTGAAATGTTGTTTGAAAAGATACAGAGAGCTTACAATATTATCTTGTTAACTCTTACTACTTACCAACCCGCAACGAATAACAGCCGTATCAAGATCAGGACCACAACGAAACGTACAAAGACTCTGCTGAAGGAAACCCTATGAAGTTCTAAAGCTAATCTCATTAATCACCCTCAATTGTTCCCCATAGCTAGCACAAAACCATTGTTTCACCATGACGCTCTCGGTCCATTGTTCTTAGGGTTTAGAAATAGCTCGCTTATTATCAAACAATAGACTATTTGACTGATTATGTTTATTGCTTTATAAAAAAATCGACCATAAATAGAATAAAATTAAAATCCGTTCAAAAATAAGGAAATTTTATGCTAGAAAGAGAGTGCCAGTACGCCATAAAAAATCTGTAACTATCGTTTTGCGGGAAAGGGACAGAGAATCCCTTGTTAATTCCTGTCAATAAACCAATCTTTATCAATTTTTTTGGAGTAATGTTTTAAATAGGCCTCCAATTTTTTTTAAATCAATCACGAGTCCAATACTCTGTTTTAAATAGTGGTGTTAAATAAATAAAAGAATAAATATCTTGGGATATTTTTTACACAGCACCATCTAGTCCCAAACTAAGCAGAGTGTACTATGGGTACTAAACAATGGATAATTTATAATATATAAGAAACACCCAGACAAACACAAACACCTAAGTTCATCACATAAATGTTTGTGTCTTGTGGAAATCTAACCCACGACCTCGTGATCAGCAGTCCGGTACTCGAACCACTAGACCACAGACGTCGTCGTCGTTAGAAACAATACCATCACCCCTGTATTCCTCCGAAGTGTTAGGCTGCGCTTAACATCGGACACTACTAGCAAATTGTACACACGTTATGGTATATAACAAATTATGTTTTATACTGCAACTATGAACCCCTAAAGCAAACTTTAAGCACTAGAGAGAGTAATTCAAAGATAACAAGAGCCATGACCGGTAGTGACCTTTACAAAATTAGTCAAACTTGGCTAAAGTAAATCTGGGAAATGGAAATAGTTTGCCTTCTTGTTTCTGACTGATGTTATCTGTAATTATAAGGCAATAGACCCCAACCTGGGGGGATAAAATAGCCAGTTTTGAAAAAAACACATCATTATCATATCGACCAAAAGAGGTCCACTGTTGAACAAAGGCTTCCCCCAAAAACATTATCATCACTCCGTTATTTCCAAAAGGGTTATGCAGAGGTCTACAAATTTATACCTACAGTTCAATGTTTAGGTCCCATGTTTTGGATTCGAACCTGATTCTGAGAATTTCATTGAAAAATCCAAACACTTACAACTCGAACTCGACTTACTACTCGAATCGGGAATCGAACATAGGAACTTAGACGAGGCAGTTATACCAGGAACTAATACTAGTTTATTAACTAATTAACTTGAACACAGCATGTAATTGAAACTATTATGTAGTTTGCAGCGGTAACTAGGGATCGAGAATTGAATACTGATTGTTTAAATACTGCGCCAGGGGAATCTCTCTACATAAATGGACTGTCGGAACTAATGTTCAGTTAAAACTCCTTTATAGTCGTACTATCTTTCCGCTATGGCCGCCGGTATGTCTTATAACTTTCATCCCCTATTTCAACCCCTTGCAGCCCTTTTTCGCATTAAAAAGTAGCCTATGTCCTTTCTCAGGCTCTAGACTATCTCTGTACCAAATTTAAATTAAATCGGTTCAGTAGTTTTGGCGTGAAAGCGCGATAGACAGACAGAGTTACTTTCGCATTAATAATATCAGTAAGGAATTAAGGATTAACGTTCTTTAATTAGTCTATTCTATTCTAGATATTGTAGTGACATAGATGCGGTGATCTTGGGGTTGTGTCAAATGTACCCCGAACAGTAATGGATGGTGTAGAGGGTAGAGGTTTGAGTTTTGGCCTATTGATCACGAGGTTTTGGTTCGCACATGACACAAATATTTAGATGATGGACATGTGTTTGTGTTGATCTGGGTGTAAAATCAAATCAAATCAATTTATTAGTTTACTAGCTTTCATACATACATTTTACCGGGATAAAAAGTAGCCTATGTGCTATTCCAGACTATAATCTATCTCTGTGCCAAATTTCATCCAGATCCAAGTATGTAACAAACATCCATCCATCCATCCATCCATCCTCACAAACTTTCACATTTATAATATTAGTAGGAAGTAGGATATAACATAAGTATAAAGTGTAGTTCTTAAGTTTAGTAGTTACAAATCGCTATATTGTTTTAGAATATAATAAATACTTACATTTACAAAAAAAAATAGTATATCCCTGTCTAATACCCATAGTACAATCTCTGCTTAGTTTGGAACTTGATGGCGTTATAAAAATGTAAAAAACCAGAACCAAATACCCTGCCGCCTGGTGGCCTGAAAAAAAGTAACTAAAGAATTTTAAAGCGGTATCTACACAAACGTCAAATGCAAACGAAGTTCTAACGACGAAAAACGAGATTCAAGAATGAAAAATTACGGGCAATAACTCACTATCTTGAAAAGAGCAAGTGGAAAATTAGGTACGTAACATTCAAGGGATTTTTTAAGCATTCGCGTCGATAAAAGAGCCTTGAGAGCTGTCTACCCTTGTCATCCGTAATGACGCAGATGTAGACACAGCCTTACTTTATGCGATATGACACTTGCGTGCTTGCCACACTGAATATTACTCTATTTTTTTGTTTCTGGCAGCTTTTCGAATCGGATTCTGTTATTCTTTTTTCGAATAGCGCTGGCTTTATGCGTAGATAGATTTTCTCTTACAATCTAGGTCGCACAGTTAGATGAAATGAAATGTTTTAGATTGAATGTGTGAGGAATATGTGTTTATTTGACAAAACAAAACGTTAAGGCCTTTGCTTGTAATGAAATGAATTTGAATGTAACGTCTGTATAATTTGAACAAAGGCCTCACCCATAGACCTCCACCGGGACCGGTAGCACGCCGCCCGCATCCAACGACTCATAGTGGCCTTTACCAGTTCGTCAATTCATCTTTTTGAGGCTGTCTCACACTGCGCTTTCTGGTGCGTGGTCTCCACTCCAGAACCTTTCTGCCCCACCGAATATAATTATGTAGCTTTTTTAGAAAGTCCAGGGCCTGTAGAGAATTTGCGATTTGACATTCAAATCGACAACTGAGTAGAAACAAAATGTATGGAAATGACACAATCTTTCGACAAATCGTGCTGTCACTACAGTCATCTCCATACATTTTCTTTCTATTCGTTTGTCGATTCGAATGTCAAATGCAACTTGTCTAGCCCCCCAGAAAATTTTGTCGCAATGTTGATTTATCGGACGAGTTTCAATAAAGAGAAAAAAAATCTAATACAGCCAGCCTCCTTAATGGTCTTTGGGTCACAAAAAATACCGTCTAATTCGAGAGATAATCGTGAGCGGTTTTTGCTCCGAGGGTCCGTAGGCTTGTTAGGGCGGGGCCTTTAGACCGTTAACCTTAGAAATGGAGCTAGTTTTCTTGATAAGTGTATTAAATCTGTTGGGCGGTGTATATTGAATATTCTGTACTTAATTACTGACACTAATCATACCACAGAATGTTAGTACCAGATCATACTCAGTAAATTTATTGTAACGTTTATTACTAGGTTTTAAAAGAGACCGGCGCGCGGCGTTAGTAACATAAGAACCGTGCTGCGATCGGCCAGGTTAAAGCACTTGCCATGGTCTGTTTATAGATGGGTGACCATTCTAAGCACTTCGATGGTCTCCAAATGTTCATAGTAAAGACAACCTCAACAAATAGGGGTTCACACACGCTTCTGCTTTTCAGTGTGCATGCAGCATCTCCCTGCAGACAATGGCCAATCTTCTGTCTTGCACCACATGTCTCGTTAACTGCACACGCGAAGACCTGATGGCCGTTGCTGAGTTTTGGGCCAGACAAGTGTGAGCCCACAATGTGAACTATTATTATCTGCCATCGACACGCTAAGAAGAACATGCTCTCCGTACCTCGGACTGTACTTTAAAAGAGACCATGATTCTCTGAGTTTGTTTCGGCGTTTCTTCTCAGAGGTCGTCAGTTAGGAAATGCCGGCGACATCTAGCATTAAAAAAAAAATGACTTGTAAAAGTGTCTTTAAAGGATCTACTTACAGAAATAAATATCATTTCATCATGATTTCATTTCATTTCATTTCGGAAAGGATGTTAAGCTGTCATAAGAATACCAATTACAGCTGTTAATTGTAGGTACTCAGAAGTCTAAACGCTTGCCAACTGTTTATCCTTAGGATCGTGATAGGGTTTTGGACTGATGGTTGATCCTGGAAAATACTAATATACAGCTGCATCTAGTCATAACTAGAAATCAATCCCAACACCGTTGGGAAGAAGTCCGAATGATAAATATAAATCAACACCCTTTTTTTTTGTTTCAGTGGCTTGTTCAACGGTGACCGTGACGAAGTGCCAGGCTGCTCTGAGGACTCTACAAGCTTTCCCGTTCTTCAAGCCGACGTGCCTCTGTCGGGAACCGAACGTGGACCCTGAATGCAACTCCTTCCGCGACTTCCTGTTTGACCACCCCTGCGTGTTTGTGATGAAGAAGGGTATGGAACCATTTCTATCATACATAGTTTTAACTGATATATTTGAGATTATGTAATCTCTATGCAGAATATTATTAATCTTTTCCTCTCTCAATCTCTCCCTGTCTCCCCGTCTCTCACTGTCTCTCTCTCTCCCTGTCTCTACACCCGCTCTCTGTATCCCTTTCCCTCTCTTTTTCCCTGTCTCTCTCTCTCTCCTCTCCTCCTCTCTTTTTCCATGTCTCCTCCTATCTCTCTGTATTCCTTTCTCTCCCCTTGTCTCTATCTCCTCTCTCCCTGTCTCCCTCTCTCTCGCTCTCTATGACGTCATTTAGTCAATTAACCCAGGGCAGGGCGAGAATGAGAATGGTTTGGAATTGTATTCAATAGCTGAAATCTGTTTACCGTAGGACACAGTTAAAAATTAAAAAAAATCTCTCCACTCCCTAGAAAGAAACATGCCTGTAAAAGTTAACAAAATCAAACCCAATCACTGCCAACACTTGTTGGCAGGATCTTTTGATCCATATGGGTAGGTATAACCATCCTCAAATCTTCGCTCGTGTCCAATCTTGCTGTATGTTATCGTGTTTATAATATAAAACCAGAATTGAGCGTCATTTTTGAGCCTATTCCACATTCAAGTCTGCGTTAATAGAACTCTATAGAAAAACTGCTCGAAAAGCAGTATTCTATTGGTTAAACAACACAAATCTTGTTCATTAGCAATTAAAATACAATTATTACGACGGCAAGTCCTCCGAATAATCGCTTTGTTGAAATAAATGCTTCCTTTATCCCAATTTTGGTCTAATTATATTCTCGACGCGTTCCGACTTAATTTTCTTTGAGACAACTCATGTTTTTTGATCGAAGTCTTTACTGGCCATTGCTTATCTTAAACAGATCGTTTTATAATGGAAGACGTGTCGCGACGATAATAGGAATCTAAAACAAATTGAAGTAGAAAAAAGGTTTGAATGGGAGTGAAGACGGGTTCAACAACTAGCTTAGAATGAGCACCGAATCACTAATATAAAAGTACTAGCGGCTATATAGAGGTAACCCTAAATTATAGCCTAAATTTCCAGATAATCCCTCTTTCTATTGGTGAAAACAATATGAAAATCCGTACTAACGTTATAGTAACTGTATTCCCCGTAGAGTTCTCTGTTTTATTTAAGTTCCATGTAATAGGGAGCGAGTCTATTGCCTATTGAGATTACCCCCTTAATTCAACATCATCATCTTCCTGCCAGTATCCCAATTTACTTGAGGTCGGCGCAGTATGTCTTTTTCTTCCATATACCTCCCCGTCATCTCGTCATTTACTACGTCCTTTGTAACCATATCCTTTCTCACACAATACCTCTATTTTTTCTTGATGTCTCTCTTCCCTTATATCCATCAACAATCATGCTCCTACCCATCATCTTACCCCTTCGTAATTACTTATGTAGTGAAGACACAAAGCTACAGCTCATGGAGGATGCTCGGAGGTCTGTGCAGACTTCGGCGACCGGTGCGTTCCAGATCGAGAGAGTGCCTATAGCCTACAGGTACAGTACGATTCAAACATAATGGCGGCTCGGAAGTTAGCTACTCGCTGCGCAGTACCCCACCTCTCACCCCCGCTGTCACATAAATTCGTTACTGCGCAGCGACTCGCCTCATGTTCCGAACCGCCATAAGTTTGAATTGCACTGTACCTCAAGACGGGCCTTATGATATGTGGTATAATAACCTTTCAGATCTATTCACCAGGTATCAGGTACCCTCAACAACACAACCCGACATTAACGTATGAATAAAAACAACTTTCATCTAATATTCATTGATAGCTTCCAAACGAAAGCGCAATATTGACGCTGGGCAAAAAAATATTTTTGTAGTAAAAACAAAAGGTTTTATTGTTTGTCAAAGTATAGCCCCAGCGTGCATACAATGTGTCTATGTTTACGTTGAAAGGATAAACGAACAAGTTTGTTCATCAAAGTTACGTAACAGAGTTTTGTGTGTTACTAGGTACGGGCAGTGGGCACGTCCTCTCAATTCATGATTGCCTGGTACTTGAAGGAGCCTTTGTAAAGTTAATACATAAAGGAGACCCATCACGATCATGCTCATCATATCTGCCAGAAAGGGTCGTCCACAGCTGAACATAGACCTACTTCCCCCCAGACTTCCCCTAGGACCGGTAGTAATAACTTCGTGATATTCACCATAGACTGCGAAGTTATTGGTGACTGGTGATACGCACTCATTCAAGCCAATTCCATATCAATGCTTTATCCCGTAAGCTTGACATCAGTAAAAGTAACCGAGTTAGTTAGCCACCACGCTAGCCTAATGCGGGTTGGCGAACTTCACATGCTGTCGAGAAAATCTCTCAGGCATGCAGGTTTCCTCACGGTGTTTTACTTCACCGTTAAAGCGAGTGATAATTACGCACATGATTTCGAAAAGTCAGAGGTGCGTGACTTGGATTCGAGCTCAAGACCTTTGACTTAGCAGTCCAGTGGTTATACCCGTAGGCTATCACTACTTCAATCATCATGATCCTCCTTATCCTTATCCCTTATCCCTATTCACATGGGGTCGGTGCAGTATGTCTTTTTCTTCCATACATCTCTATTAGCCGTCAATATAGTTACAACAAAAACTGTTTTGTTTTAGAAAAAGATCCGTACCCAGTGGAGACCCTGCCGACGTGCACGTACGCGCTCAGCGTGTGCCACAACGAGAAGGCGTGCTCCGTGCTCTTCGACCGGTTCAAGAACGCATGCAAGGCCCGGGATGGGGAATGTCGCATGGAAGATAGGTGACGCAGCATACATTTATTGAAAACTAGCTTTCCGCCAGCGGCTTCGCCGGCGTGGTCTGGGTATTACTTATAAATTATACCAGATGTCACTCAGGGATACTGTAGCCACCCAACGGTGAAAGATTTTTTTAAATCAGTCCAATAGTTTCAGAGCCTATTGATTCAAGCAAACAAACAATCAAATCTTTCCTGTGTAGAATATTAGTAGAATAGTAGTCGATGGCCTTTAATTCATTTAAAATCCCGTAAAAGGAACTTCGAGAATAATAAAATTATCCTTCCAATTACTAAGAGACCAACTCTTCATTTCACAATCAACACATTAATCATCCCATTGCTGGGCACAGGTCTCTTCTCAGAACAAGAGAGGTTAGGCTGTAGTGGCCTAGTGCAGGTTGTCAGACCTTTAATTTATTCAACCCTTTTTTAATAGATATTAGATGTAAAGGGTTACTCCTTTAGAAGAAAGGTTAGTGTTGTTACCGGATAATACGCAACTAAAAAAAAATTTCCACGTACCTTCCTCGGTGGAGGCTGATCTTATATACTCGTAGATGATCTCATGTACTTAGATATAGCACTATATGATACAGCCTAAGATACTTAAAAATTACAATACAAGTAACCTACAAAGTAACAAATCTTTATCTTTACCAATTTTCCAGCAACTGAGCTTTAACCTCATCAAGCTAGTGTGAAAAAAGTTATAGCCGCCGGCTAAAATAGCCAGTCGAGTGGCTTGATCGATACGCCGCGGTATAACTTTATTTTAGCCTTGCAGCTACCATGAATTTATAATAGCGACGGCTTGTAATAGTGTGGGGCGAATATAAGCGAGGTGCATTAAAAAAAAATTGCTGGTATTTTGTTTATATATTGTCGCGCGTTTCTATTTTTGTACGTTTTTTTTTATTATCTGCTATCACGACGGTTGAATTTTATTTGGATTTTAGTTAATATCTTTGTTTTTAATTGTAATAGGCGAAGCCTTGCCAGCCCTGCAGTGTCAATTTTGAAGTTTTTTTTTAATTATGGGTTACATTAAATTTCATAATAGTTATATTTTTAATATTTTATAAAGATGAAAATTATCTGACCATAAAAAAATAAGCAGATCCGTTATCTAAAGACTCGTGCACGTGGATAATTACAAGTCCCGCAAATTACTAATGCACTGGAACCTTGTCTAAACATTCACGTGACGTCATCCGCCGTACTCGCCGGCCGGTGATGCTAACGGTACTGAGTGCAGTTACGTCATTTTTACGTCACTAAAATGGCGGCCAGGCGCTTTAGCAATTTGCGGGGCTTATCAGATTTCTAACCAGCATATATCTTAAAGGGAGGCGTGCCGCGAGGCGTGGGCTGGTCTCCGTCTGTCGCCTCTCTTCGGCTGCATCTGCCCCAACACCCACATGAAGAAACGCTGCGACCGCATCTTTGCCGTGGTAAACCACAACCCGTGCGTCGGTGAGTAAGCACCCTTATTTGCTCACGCTATGTGTATTCGCGGGTTCTGAGTGAAATTAAAAAAAACGTATATTCGTTATTTAAAATGAATTCTTTAAAGTAGTTACAGCGTTTATAATGGGCATAAATTGGGGTTTATGTTCGAAACAGCTTGATGAAATACCAGTGACAGTAAAATGTGTATCAACATTATGAAAATAAAATAGGTCAAGAAAGAAACAATTAATTAATCATCAACTCATCATTTACAAAACCCACTCGGTATGTTTCTGAAATCCCTATCACTTCGATTCAAATGATTAAAATGATAAATATACATTTATTCTAATATACATTTTCCGGCAGAGTACCCCTTTTTAACTTAATGTAGTTCAAAATTTCTTAGTCAATAATAACCATTAATATTGGAGTTACATAACATGAAGAACAATCTATTTTATTATTTATCGAGCTACGAGTCCTATGACCTAGATGTTTGAACGAAAACTGAATACTAAATAACATCAAACAA
The DNA here is from genome assembly GCA_946251955.1 of Acronicta psi. NCBI lineage: Eukaryota > Metazoa > Arthropoda > Insecta > Lepidoptera > Noctuidae > Acronicta > Acronicta psi. The sequence continues at coordinate 5,213,973 of OX276493.1, read as the reverse complement.
GCCCTTGAATAATTAAAATTAACCCGAATTCTAGTCACAGACATCAAGATATTAATAAATTGTGAATCGGTAGAGAGCCATGTGGTGACAAACTTACACCAAATAACGAGTGTTGCGAAACACGCTGTAGAAAGCTGCTGTGGTCCACTGCTGCCAGGGGGGCTAGACAAGTTGTATTTTGACATTCGAATCGACAAACAAAATGTATGGAAATGACATAAGCTTTCGACAAATCGGGCTGTCACTAATGTCATTTACATACATTTTGTTTTTAATTGTTTGTCGATTCGAATGTCAAATTGCAACTTGTCTAGGCCCCCAGTAATGTAGTTGCAGTTAGAACAGTCAACAATGTTCAATTTAAAATTTGTTCCATTTTCAAATTGGACTTAACGGTCTGTAGAAAATATTATAGGTATTCGAACTTCTATTCGAAGGACGAATTTAAAATTAAAATCTGACAAACATTGCCATCATCATCAATTTTAAATTATTACCAATTTCAAAAAAAGAAATTTCAATTTAAGAGAACCATCTCGCTACAGTGGAAGTATCAAGTATAGGTACTACGTATAATGCATAATACAGAAACAGGTACACATAAGTTTCTAAGTACTAAACTGGCCTCCAAAAACAACATTCAACCCGTCTCAACCGAAATCCGAAACTATTTCCATTAGAGAGGGGAATCAATACAGGCTATTATCCTGGAATCATTCAATAACCCCTCGGCGAGCTAATATAAAGGGGCCTCTAACTAAGTATTGGTAGTATTGACCAGTACATCCCACACGAGGACATAGATTAGAAGGGTTGAGATAGGACAGTTGAATTGTCGGAGGTATTTTTGTGTTCAGTGGAGTGAGCTATTTATAAGAGTGAACGAGAATTAGAAAATCATTTTTAAGTCACTAATGTCTTTTTTTAACCGACATCAAAAGATTTTTATGTTCGCAATTTTTTACCGATGTTGTTTTTGATTCATAATACGAAAAATAATTTATTACAAGTTGATAAGCAAATGAGATCAACTATGATCAAACTAATACAGGCACTTAAAAAATGTGGAGTTTAAATGCAAGAGTCGTTCCTTGTGAAGAAGAAATGGCGAAGATATCTCGAACACAGAAAAACAATTCAAAATGATAACTTTTTTTTAAACCTTTAAAAAAATAAAAGAACACACATGTATGTGTTTGGTTTAACGTCAAAACAAGAACCAACTCTCGAGTCTGTCCAACTCATCTTTGGTTCCAATATACTGGGAACGTTTGATTCATTTCTTATAATCTCAGGGTTGCTAGAGCCGGGGATCCGGGATCCCGCGGGAAGGAGGCTTAATCCCGCGGTAATCCCGCGATCACCCACCCACCGGCCGCGTCAACTTCCAATCTCTTTGGATCCCTTTAATTCCATAAATTGATCTTGACTTTTTCGAAAAGTTCCATTATTATCAGTTAGCTAAGAACTTTTGTTTCGTCGGTACAGAATAAGACGGTTCAGTATCATTTATTGCCTTTTTAATTAAGAAAGTTAAGTAAATACAAGAACTGCTGAATGTGTGAGCCAATCTTAGACAAATACTTGGCCTAGATAAATACTTTGTTTTTCAATAGGTACATACAAGCTTCGTGTTTGTCAAATGAATTAACTTTGCTTTTGCTTGGCTTTAGATTTCCCACACGGAACAAATATTTGTATGGCCTACTTCTTCCGAGTCTAGGTGTTTGAGTAATCCGTTATTTTTTCATTTAAAGCTTTCATTTATTTCATCGGGGCGACAATTTTTTTCCTATCTGTGATAATAATCACTTCACTTATGTGACAAATTCATCAGCGTATGTTTCAAATTGCTTCTCAACGGGTAATTTTGATGAAAAAGTACCTAATAACTTGCGTCTTCAAGTAAAAGCTATTGATTAAACTGTTCCACGTTTTTATAGTCTTATATCACGCAGCTTATTATTAGCTGGACATTGTGGTCAATTTATGACGTCATAGCTGGACGCGTGTGGAAATAGAAAGATCGATACAGTATGTTGAGTGCTACCTATGTATACCTAATTAGGTATACATAGGTAGCACTGTGCCTACACATGGTTGAAAAGTACTGACAGCCCGATCCCCGATCCCATGTAAGCATGAGATGTCCATCGCTGAACAACGACCTCCAGCATAGACTTCCACAAGGACCGGTCAAATGCGTGGTTTCCACACGAACCTTTTGGCCCAAGCTGTCATCAGTTCTACGAACTACATGCCCCACCCACTGTCACTTCAACTGGCTAAGTTTGCTAAGTTAGCCTTTAGGTTGTGTCGGCAAACTTGGTTTCTCTACGGATCTCCTCATTTCTGATTTGGTTGCGTAGAGAAATACCAATTATAGCACATAAGGACTCTTCAATTCTCGATAGTGTTCTCAGTGACCTTGAGCTTTCTTATGAGGCCGATTGGTGTGAGTGACCAGCGACATTTTATAAAAGGATGTCCGCGTAGAAATTAACGAGCAAACGAGTTCTCGAGGTTAGGCCACGTCGAGGCTAGCATAGTGTAGGACGCCCGCCAGGCAGGTGGAGTGACGACTTGCGGAAAGCAGCTGGCAGCCGAAGATCGGGCTCGGTGGCGTTCACTAGGAGAGGCCTACGCCAGGCAGTGGACGAATACAGACTGATTATGATGATGACAGAAATTAAACTTACGGGCTAAAGTTTGGTGCTCCCGAAGACCGTAACTAAGCTCTATAAGGTCTCTTACTAACTGCCAGAATATTTCTTGTTACATTGGTCTATTTCGTGATTGAAAATAAATTACAGGTATGAATTGAAATCTTAAATCATAAAATCCTTTTCGGGTTTAAATCTTAAAGTCAAATCTAATGTAAACTCGACATTGATTAAGACTCGACAATAATATTTATTAAATCAACTTCATCAAAACTAATTAATATTGATCATAAAGCTATTTTCGGCGCGCTCATTCAGTTGAATTTCAATTAGTTTGCTAAAGATTCAACACGTTTTGATCTACATAATTGTGTAGTAATATTTTTGATTTTGAAAACAATGCGTAATTTTTTTGTATTGAAATGTAATGAGATTACATATATGCTGAATCAAGATTCGATAATTATTTAATGGGCTCGTTGGTTTAGTTGTCGCAGCAATAGCTGGGCGTGAGATCCAGGGATCGATTCCCGATTTGAATGGGATTTTTATGAAATTCGCGGTATTTCAGCCGGTACTGCCGCTTGGTGGTGAATTATGGCAATAGGAACGCTCCTATCACATGGGACTATGACCGATTCGATTTCCGTACCCAAGAACCTTCTTGTGTACGGAAATCGAAATCGCATAATTGACAAAAAATCTTGTGGTTACTCTGACGGTACTAACTATAATCGGTTCTAATAACTAATTTTTACTTTTAAGCATTATTTTGGCGTAATGCAAAACAATTTGTTTTAACCATCTACGCAAACAAAGTGGATCTTGTTAGCAAATCTTCAAGAAGAACAACACTATAATTAATCAGAGTTTGCCCCGAAACGGTGCAGTATACTGGGGGGTTGTTAATGGCCCCCCACCAGAGCATCTGAACGAACGACCATAAAATGTAATCTCTTCGTATTCGCGAACCCGAGTGGAGTCTGATTCCTGAGAAAAACTCCAATGTTTGAATTTGAGTCGGCCTCGTGCAGGGGACGAGGAATCAGCGAATAGCGTGCACCAGACAGGACTGATGAATTAAATAAAATTGAAGCGTCTGTTTGTAATAAATACAATTGAAAGTATATAAATATACGGTAATTACATCAAACAATCACTTTTTCAATTTTTTGTCTGTCCGTAATTTTGTTCCTGTCAATTTCTGAAGCAGCTGGATCGATTTTGACAAGACTTTCACTCGCATATAGCTAATGTTATATGGAGTGACTGCTACTTTTTGTTTTATAAATTTCATTTTTTATTTTTTTTTATTGGATTAACTCGGGGAACATCTAGTTGACAATAAAAAACTTAAGTATTGGTGGTAAAAGGAACCTGCGATTCGAACCTTGCTTGAGATCATATTTTTTAGCTAAAATTTATATTTTTATCGACAAAATGTTTTAACTGTCAAAGATTTATCCAGTCTGCCGTTATATTTGTTTTTTTTTTCAATTCATCATGGCGTCTTGCTTTATCCGCTGTCCGCTCATACCATCCCCCATCCCTCAAGGAGTTCGGATTGTAACACGAAGCGACGGATTAAGGATTAGCAGGGTTTAACAAACAAACGTAAATAGAAGACGTAAATCTAATCTTACACTTTTGCAACAGATTGTAACATGGTAAGCTGTCGTTGACATCAAAATGGAAAATCTTTGAGTTATGTTAACAATAACATAAATTGTATAATTAACTTTGTTAATTGGAAATTGTTAAATAATGTATAGTTATTTATTTATTTATTATTATATTATTTATTAATAACCTGCATCATTAGCCTAGTGTTTTTATGCACGACCAGTAAGCTTGAGGTCGTAGGTTCAATTCCCAGGGCATTGGAATTTTCTCTAAAATTCTTGAGGATGCTCCGTTTAAAAAAAGGAAAACTTAGCAGGTAAAAATAAATAGATACCTAATTAGATATTTATTTTAATTTTTACCTGCTACGTAAATAGACGACTAAGATGCGATGTAAAATACTTCTTTTATCTAAAGATACTGAGAAAGTATTTTCAATTAACGTTTGTCTTTGCAAGTGACGTCACTGCAGACTATATTCTTTTTAAACTTCACAAACTTCGACGGTGTCTTAAAAAAAATTGTTGGGTTCTGCCGTCTGCGCTTAATCAGATACTATCTAACTGAAAATTCCGGACAAGCGCCGCCCGGTAGCCAATTCCTCTGCCTCATTGGTCTACTGGTTTCCAGCTCTGCAGTCCTGAGATCCATTCCCATGTTGGGAAAAATGTTACTAGTTGTTTCTTTGAGATTCTCAGCAGAATACCGTTGGTTGGATTGGTGTTGGGCAAAATACTAGTACTCGATAAAAACGGTACCTGCAACTGCGTTTATCGATTGTAACTTTGAACAAAATACTCCACGAAGGTTACACATATAAATAAACTTACCCCACACTAATAACACTAGTTATAGGTACAAGTTATAGACTTTTAAATGTCAATTAAAGTCAATTAAGTCACACGCAACAAAATAAATGTCAAATGGTAAAATAATAAATAACACAACACTGTTTATCGGACTAATGAAGAAAATAAAGAAAATGTTCCCTACAACAATTAAATGTCTATTTGAAATTGGAAATAATTTAAAATTAAAATGGAGTTAACAATGTTTGTCTATTTTCATTTCAAACTCGTCCTTCGAATCGACAATCGACAATTTGAAATTAGAACTATTTACTTTTAAATTGGACACAGGGATGTTACTCCTCATCCTCCTTTCTGCTTTTTAGTGTTGGGGTCAGCTTCCAGTCCAACCAGACAGCAACCCAATTTTCATCTACATACATTTATTTTTAACATTTAGTGGTTTTTCGTGTACCGCAAAGCTACCAAGGGAGGTAAGGGTCCCTTTGCAAACTGTCTAAGTAAACGAATCATTTTGAATTGTGAACAGCAATAAAAAGCTCGAGTTGATTTATCTTTGACAGTTATAAAATTAAACGTTGGTTCCGCCAAAAAAGTGGCTTTTGTGATTTTATCCGAGCGTTTCCCCTCATTTAAAGAGCTGTCACAATTGGAAAATTATTATGAGATAACCACTAGCCGCTTGCCGTTCTCGTTTTTCTCAGTCCCGTGGGCATATTGCGGAGTCCCGTTAACGACTACCTACCTACCCAGCGGTTCTTTCAGAAGGCCAATAAAATTAAAACTTAACAGGCGGTGTAGCTTTTTTTGGAAATCTCCTAAATCGACGAAATTGAGGCTTGTCGGAGTCGTACCGACTAAGAATAGCACTTGCGTTCTGTAGTCATAAAGTCACAGTCATGAGATTTGTGATATTCGCCACTACCATGATAGGCTACAAACATATATATATAGGATATAGTTCGCTACAAACACCGGAATCCCTAAAAGTAAAGAAACTATCTGCAAAATTTAAAGTTAAATTTAAAGGCCAAACTTCTGACCTAGTCAATATTGCTTAGAAATAAAAGGGATATACTTATGTTTTTTTTTTTATTGATCCCGATTTAAGCTGATTTCTCTATTTTGTAAGCTGAGTTATATGATAGAGACAAAGCGACTTGGACTAAAACTAGACTTTACATAAAGTGAAGTGGTTTGTTTTACACATTTTAATATACTGTGAAAACTATTTTGCCTGTTGGTAACATAGTAGTACACATTTATCGTAAACACTTACGCGTTTCGACTTTAGCCTCTCAGTCTGAAGGGAGGCCTTGTGATCATCAGCACAAAATAAATACTAGTCCTACGACCAGCAGTGCGACAGTTCATGGGTTGATGATTCATGATGATATAGATATAAATCCCGCTAGATGCTTATGTGCTGGATCCTTGTCTAATTAACCTCAAAGTGACGTCATCCGCCGTACTTGCCGCTAGTGGTGCTGACGCGTACTGAGAGCGGTTACGTCATTTGTACGTCACCAAGATGGCCGCCAGACACATTATATTTTGTATAACGATACATCCGATCATAAGCCTAAGTTCAATAAAATCTTGGTTATAAATAAAATTTCTTAGTAGGTACGGATTTTCAATTCCTCATGCCTCCTCACCTTGTTTGATCCTCAATTCCTTTATATAAATACATCAGAGAAAATATTTATGTTAATAATATTTGGGAACTTCGTCAAAGATGCTGAGAGTGTGTTTTTGTTATTTCAGAACCTGAATTTATGTATTAGTGTTAAATGTATTTTCTCCTGAGAAAAGAAACTCAATTTATGGGTCTTCTAAAGTTTCAAGTAAATTACCATTTTTATGGGTATTTAATACTTTGGTATGACACTAATCTTGCCTGATATATAAATAATAATAATAATAAACCCATATACTGTCCCACTGCTGGGCACGGGTCTCCTCTCAGTTAGAGGGATTAGGCTAAAAGTCCACCACGCTAGCCTAATGCGGGTTGGCAGACTTCACATGCCGTCGAGAATATCACTTAGGCATGCAGGTTCCCTCACGATGTTTTCCTTCACCGCTAAACCGGGTGATAATTACGCACATGATTTCGAAAAGTCAGAGGTGCGTCCCTTCGATTCGAACTCGAGACCTTTGTCTTGGCAGTCCAGTGGTCATACCTCTAGGCTATCACTGCTTAGATACCTATTTGATATATAGATACCTATTTTAAGTAAACTGGTGAAATCTTATCTGATATTGAAGATCGATTAAACTTGCAGTCGACTACCAGTTTGTTCCTATTCAGTTAACGGCCACTTAATAAACATTTGCACACAACAAATTTCAGTTACAGTTACAGGAAAATCATTTCCTTTATGTCCCTCCGTTAGGTATAGACCCGGAGCTAACGTCATTAATATTATGAAAGTGCACTGTTGGGGTCGCGCTAGCTCTTGATGAGGATAATAATAAGTCTAGTAGACTGTATACAGGGTGTTTGGCGCATGGACCGACACAATTTTTTGGGAGATAGGGCGGGTCATTTGCTAGGTTTCAGCCCTAGAAGCTAAGTCCTAAGTGTCAGGGTCATTGGGATATGATTTTTTAAGTTTTCTTTGGTAGTCAGTTAGTCACCCAAAATTTCACCTCTAGGTCATCATAACTTTTTGTTTTTAGGTGTAGCAACACCAAAGAAGTGTTATATTACTCATAAATGTGTATTTATTCGATGTGAATCATGACTTCATAACATTGATTTCTATAAAATGACTTCCGAGCTCCCAAAGTCCATGGCACTTAGGAGTTAACTTCTTGGGCTGAAACCTAGCAAATGACCCGCCCTATCTCCCAAAAAATTGTGTCGGTCCATGCGCCAAACACCCTGTATAAGTGAAATATAATGTAAAATAACAACAATAAAGAAGTCACTATAATCAAGTGTACGAGGTACGGTAATAAGTATTAAATGTGTACACGGCGAGTGCGCGGCTGTGCGTACGCTCAGGTAACAGCTGACTAGTGAGGTGTGGCCGCGCCGACCGGGGCAAAGTCGAACCGTCGCGCCCGCCCCGCTTCTCTCGTAGCCCGCTGCGCCGTTGTTGCTGAGTTGTATGACTCAACATGCACTGATGTTGAGTGTTGAAGGGTATAGGATTGCAAAGTATAGGACATATAAAAGAAAGTAAAACATATAGTTATTTTTAATGAAGGAAAAAAACGGCTGGCGGGCAGGATTCGAATCCGCGTCTTCTGGTTCGGTACACCAGACGCTTTGACCGCTAAGCTACCGCGAGCGACGCAAGCCCCGCTCGCCAGTTGAAATCTTTCTTCACATTCTAATTTACGTCTTAAAGGTGACGTAGCGACATCTATTGTGAATGCTTCATAAATTTTTTCCTTCATTAAAAAACAATCTGCATTCGTCATAAATACTTCCACTCTTTTGATATCTGGAACATCTTTCGGGTTAGTCAACGGCACAAAAACACACGCCTTAAAAGAATTATATTTCTAGATATTGTTTCCAACCCTAGCTCCTAAACTACGGCACGAAAGACTTACTGCGCGCACCAATTACAGAGCTCCAAATATTTGCCGCCCAATGTGCTATACAAATCAACTGTTTGCCGTGAGAAACTGGTGTTTCTCGCTCCTGTCCTGTCACGCTAAGATTAACTTGAGACTATAGCTGTACACTTGTCTGTTGTTGAAGTTAAACTATGAAACTGATCCTGGGAACCGCTACTCTGTAGTCTTAGGCTAATATTCAGAGACGACGCTAAGCGTAAAGTAACGCTTCCGAGTGTCAAATTAGTATTGCAATTTGACATACGGAACGTAAGTTTAAGCTTAGCCTCGTCTCTGAATATTAACCTTAGTTTCTTTTAGCAAAATCTTTTATAAAACGACTTTGAAGTATTTGATCGCGTTATATTAATCATATTTTAATCCGGACGTTTCGGATCCTATACACCGTCCATGGATCCAAACGTTTTATTTAAATAAAGACTGAATTTATTTCAAAATCACGATCATTCCAGCACAGTCCCAAGTACAAGTACTTTGATAGTGCTACGACAATCTTTTGTACTCCACATATAGGCAAACCCATTCACCTCTTTCAAAGTCTACTTACCAACAAAATAATAAATGACACACCCCACGTCACCGGCAGCCTTGCCGTCGCGTTCCATAAGTGTGCGGCCCAAAGGACCAATAAGTTCAATCGAATATTAATTTTGGAGAAGTCAAGGACCCACACAATATGGAAACAAAGGGGTCCATTCATTCCCCTTTGTCCCAACCACTTTGAAGTTTCGCCCTAAAGTAAACCTTTTTGAAGATTTTCTTTTACCTTTTGACACGGCATTTCCTCGTTTCCTCATTTGTTATGTTAATAGTAATTGCTGGTTTCACAGTTTTAATTTATACCTACGTGTTTCTGGTTTCTTGTGATGAAAAGGGTATTTCAGATTAAAAACAACAAACTAGTTTAATTTGGATGTATTTTTAAATTCACATTATGACCCTTCACAAATTTGTCTCGAAGGCTCAAATAGAAATGTGATTCGGTTGTGAATCCATAGGTACTTTATGAATGTATGAGTCTGTCTGTAACTTTTTCACACATAAACCTCTGAACAGATTTCGATAAACTTTAGGAAGTAAGGAGAAAGATTGCAACTCAAGGAAGGACATAGGCTACCTTTTGTCTCAAAAAGTCTTTTGGCATGCGTTAGAGTTAGTTTTTTTATAAACGTTTAATAGTTTCCCGATAATGTGATATGATTTTTTATGACGAAGCTGTTCGCTGCTAAAGGAGCTTATGTTACATTAGGGTTCAACGGCATCAGGATCTTTATAGTCTTTATACGCATATTATGACCAAAACGTTTTAGTACAGTTCTGTCTTCAAAGGCCTTGCAACCACTTTGTTCATTTACGATGAGACGTGGCCAACCCTAAAACGTCATAAACACACTTGTATCATGTGACAACCCTGTGGATATAAAAAAAATACATCTAAGCGTACGTTGACACCAAAGGCTCTAGCTTAAGTATACGAACTATTTTTCAGTATGCTGTACTGGAGAATACGATACCGGACGGACTTATTTTAAAATCCCGACATTTCGGGATTATAAAGAGACAATGCCGGGATCTCGGGATTATAAAGAAAACTATACTTTCCTTAAACATAATAATAATTATAATTAGACACATTTAAATAAAAACTTACAAACATAAAAATCCTGGGCTTGCAAAACTATGATCCTTAATTTTTCGGGACTGGAATTCGTCTGGATCCTAATCTAGCTGTTACCTACAAGGTAGGGTAGATCCAAAATCACACACCTAAAATACCCCCAAAACGTTTAGGGGCAACCGCATCGTTATAACAAGAGGACAACCTATACAATCCCTCACTACCCTCGGTTTTCAGTCAAGAGCTACTAGCCATAACCTTCCATAGTTAGTTAATAGTCGTTGTGCAGAATGAAAGGGGCTCGCTCAGTGACGTCACTGAGCAAGGTCTGTCAAAAACAAATGAAAAAAAATCCTTACGATACAACCCTCTGGAGGATAGTTATTCTTTCTTTAAATAGTTAACATCGATATTGACTAGTTAAAGGTTGAAAATATTCATGAAAATGTTCATAATTACTATACTGAAAACTAACAACATTTTGATCTACAGGATTAGGATATCCGTACCTAAAAAACATCCGCGCTTGCAACAACAATTTTTAGTTAAATTCTTTTATTTATTTTAAAAAAGGTAGTTAGGTATATTTGTAAAATATTGACACAGAAATTTGCTAATTAAAACCTTTCATAACTAGACTTCCTTATGGCAATAGCTTTACAAGGGTGTTCCACATACAACGAAACGAGCTTTCCGCAAGCGGCTTCGCCCGCTATCCCACGGGAAGCATACATTTTACCGGAATAAAAAGTAACCTATGTGCTATTTCTGACTATAATCTATCTCTATTCCAATTTCATCCGGATCCGTTCAGTAGTTTTTGCGTGAAAATGTAACAAACATCCATCCAAACTTTCAAATTTGTAATATTAGTAGGATGAGAAACTAAAAGACAAAAATGAATGATGGGGCTGCAAAATTAGTCATATTATTTACAAATGCAGTAAGTATTCTATTTTAGTCAAGATTAAGCCAACCGAGCGGATGCAAGCTATTTCGATCGCGGCTAAAACTGAATGCAAAGAAAAATACTAAACTACCATACCGTTTATTTCTAACAGAATCTCTTAGCAACCCTGCAAAATAATTTTTCTTTTTATAAATAAATTTTAACGTTTTTTTACGGTTTAACTCTCCTGTCAAAGGACTTTTAGAGATAAAAGGTAGCATAATTATCCTTCCTCAGGATGCAATCCATCTCCTTATCAAATTTAATCAAAATCTGACCAGTGGTTTAGACGTAAAAACACAAATAGTTACTTGCTATGGATATACTTTCAGCGTGTAATATTTTGTAGTAATTAATTAAAAAGAAACCGTAAACTTTTCATGTTATAAGGGTTACTAGGCATTACATTAAATCTACCCTCAACCCTGAAACGACACTCAAATTACGTAAGCAAATAAGGTTGGTACATTATATCTCCCTGTCGTAATCTAGGGGTCTACTAAGTACATCCAACTACTAAGTTTCGAATAACAAAATCGCATATTTTTCTACCATGAATGTGTTTCGGACACAATTATCGATTTAATGATCACAATTTCTTGTTTTGCTTTGATTTGACTTCCAAAATGTAATTTGACGTTTAGTAAGTATTTCTTATTCGACAATGCTGATTTCGAACTTTTTTGCGAATATAAGATGGTGATATAAAACTACTTTTAACGGATTTACGTGACCATTGAAGCTGACTGCAAAGGACTTGAAACGTAGCCTATTTAATCATATTAATTAGGCCACCTTCCATTTTGCACACGAGGATCTGACGGGTGCTTCAGCAAACGCAGTCCGCGTTGCTGAGTTTGGGCCGGAAAAGTGATGATCCTTATTATGACATTAATGTTTTTAATTGCCATGGCAAAAATAAAATGATAATATTATTAAAACACAATAAATAATATCCGTAAACAAAAATATATATGAGTAATCGAAGGTGTGTCTTTTTTCGTTTCGACTCGAAGCTTTGACGCTCGATTTTCGTAGTAGGCCCCCTAGGTCAGACAATATTTGGAAGAGGAATAATTTAGTACTTGTCGCACACGTGTACAGTAATGGAGTCTTATAAGTTATACAAGTAATGATGTGTCCAGGGACGCGACAAGTTTTTATATCAGGTTAATGACAGAGAATCAAATGTTAATGTTGTTTCAATTTAAATACTATGTTTGTTAGTATAATAATTAAAAAAGAAACCATTATCATTGTCATTTTGTTTCATTTCTTAGAATAAGAAATGTTTACTCCAAAATACACTATATTTTCACTTTTGAAATTCTGTGTATTTAGAAAACAACGATATTCATTATACTTAATTTCCTGTTTGCCAAAATAATGATATTTAATATATCGTTCATCAACCCATTAACTGTCCCACTGTTGGGCACGTCCTCTCAGTATGAGAGGGATTAGGCCATAGTCCACCACGCTGGCCTAATGCGGGTTGGCAGACTTCACATGCCGTCGAGAAAATCTTTCAGACATGCAGGTTTCCTCACGATGTTTTCCTTATTAAAGCGAGTGATAATTATGCACATGATTTCGAAAAGTCAGAGGTTTCGAAATCATGTGCATAATGGTCCAGTGGTCATTCCCCTAGACTGCTCAGCAGGTGGACTGGTGTTGCTGCTGCAGGTGTCACATCATTATATTTTTACTTGCTCTAGAGTTGCAGATCTGTGAATCCATTCTGGTTATTTTAGGCCACCGGTATTCGGTCCGCACAGATGTCACGTCTATGTTACTTGTCTGCGTTTTAGTGCTTTGAGCCGGCGGCGTTGTTCAAGCTTGAGTGAAGCTAGAATTAGATGTACCGCACTTTGTAGTTCCATCAGATGGTTTTAGTGTTAATTTAGGTTAAGTAAAATAGGTTATTTCCTTAATTGACAGGTGATTGTGCAAGTTAGATAGCATAGGTGTAATTTAAAATTCTTGTTGTATTTATTACCTACCTACATTGTTTACACCATGGACGCTGTAAAGGATCCGAAACGTCGGGATTAAAATAATATCAATATAACGCGATAAAATCCGTAAAAAGTAGTTTTATTTCAATGTCTAGTATTCGCGTAAGTGTCGGAAATCAGTATACATTGTTTTAATTAAATTCTTAACTGCATTCCGAGTTATCTGAAAATACAAGTTTGTCTCAGCCCTACGCCTTTTGTTCATAATCGCGGTAGTTTTTCGGGCAGTATCCGGGGAATAATGTTCACAGGGTGTTACTAACACGTGGGTAGTCCCCTCGTAACAACAAGGAAACGGAAAAAGTACCATCAATCCATTACGTCCTGCAGTTTGGAGTACTTCTTAGGAAGTTCCTCATGAAGTGTTAGCACTTCATGAGGATAAAAGCTTCGAAAAATTTCCAAAAGTAACGAATTCTCTTACTTTCTTTAATTATTACTTTAAGAAGATGAATCCGCTCGAAAGACATTTGCAGCTTTGTTACTTTTAATTGTTACCAAACATATTTGCATACTTTACGGAATCCCTGATTTAGATGTAAAAACTTTTGATACTTCTTTTTCATCTTCGGATCAACTTAGAACTTTTCGTTTCGCGTTAATCAATTCAAATGACAATTATATTTTTCTTAGACAAATTAAAAAGACTGTTACTTTCATCTTCTAGAAATTACCATAGAAAAGCATTGGAATTCAAATAAATGGGCGGACGCTTTCATCAAAAAAGGTTTCGAAGGTCTGTTTGTCCCAAGTTTAAAATTTTACATGGCGACCTTTCAATTCGTGGGAACACACAACTGTTCAATTTACTCGGGCTACCAAGCTTGGGGAAAATACCTGAGTCGAAGCGTTCGGTGAAAAATACCTTTCAAACTGTATTGTTATGTTGGAGGTAATCTGAAAATGACACGCCGCCGTTAGCAGCGTTATTCCAACATTTGTTTGGATAGAGTAAATAGAAAATTGATTCTAGTTCATAGTATACATTCAATGGGGTACTGTTCATGCTTGCGGTTTGTAGATTGATTGCTTTTTAATGCTGATCTTATGAAAAATTTATAAAACATCTATCATCTATGTATAAACTACTGAAACAGTTTAAAACGCGTATTTCTTAAGTAACCCTTTCTGTAAATATGAACATAAATTTTTCAAATAGGAAGTTTTGTATACCTACTTTTTCACTCAGAACTCGTGACTTACCAATATGAGACTAACTAGCAATATAGCTTTAAGTGTTTAAAATGGCAACGCATAGGTACACGCGTAATATAAGTGACACTTATCCAAAACCAATTTGATGTATAAACACTTTGGTCCTAAGATCGAACCTTGCAGGACACCATCAACATTATTATGTGTTTTATAAATTATGTATTAATTTCAGTAATTATACTAAAAAAAATATGTTTTCTAACCATACGACACGGGTCTACGAAGCGTACAGCATTAAACAATACATAAATACCAACAAAACAATAACACTACACTATAAAATGCTTCTGAAGGAGTACTAGACTCACTTTCAAATAGCCGTCAACGTGTTAAATTAGTTGTTTTACGTATTTGATTTCGTTTTTCATTACTTTGTTAACCGTGCCTATTTTATTTCAACACAAATTAGATGCATAGGCCTTAGGATTGACTTAGATCACTACTTTACCACACAAGGCTGTTTAAACTTTATGTTTCACCGGACACTAGCTTCTTTTTAGTGTACTCCTGACCACACACCGTACAAATGCCCGCAGTTACCTTGAACTCTTGGCTTCCAACACCTTCAGACTTCGGTGATCGGCCTTGACAGTATCGTCTTACGGGGCGGCAAACACAACCCTAGTCACGTCTACCTGGTTTCTCGAGTACTCTCAAGGGAGTTCACTCCCTTAAGGGTATTCTTAGTGCGGTGGGTGAGCGAGCAGAGGTGGTGGGTGGTAGTGTTTGTTGGTAACGTGGTTGTGGGGCAGCGGCGGCGTGGGGCGATTGCCCGCCGGCGGTTCGAGCGCTGTTTGAATCGCCACGCCGGCCGACTGCACGTGCGCCTGCGCTCACACGCTACGCTGCTCCCGACGGTACCATCCTGCTGCTCACCGAGAACGGCACGCGGCTGATGACACGTGCCGCAGCCGCGAGCCTCCTGCGCGCCGCCCTCCTCTCCCCGCGACCCCCTCGGCCCCGCCACGGTGAGCCGCCGCCGCACCCTCTCTTCATCTTCTCTCTTTCTATGTGTCTGTCGGATTCCGTCGCCTCTCGCACTGCACGCTTCGCACTACGCTTCGTAAGGTAGGAGCGTGGCTAAACAGGCCAACCATTAAATCTCCTAAACAATAGCAATCGATAAACTAGTGTATCGCGAAGATATTAAAATTTAAAATATGTAGCGATTTTATAAAATTCTACACGGAACGTCACATTTTAGAAATATTCCAAAGTTCGTCTCAGCTTTCTATATAAAGAACTCTAGAGTTTTTCTTCGAGCTTAGTGAAGGCTGACCCAGTTTTAATAATAAGATTTTGAATAGAATTCCAATTAGCTACATAGAGCTGCGGAGTTAGCTTAAGTCTCCTTAATGATTTTTAATCAATATTATTAAACATTCGCTCCTACTTTATGCCTGCATGCTTTTTAGATTACTGCTTTCCTTTCCCTATTAAACCATTTTAGACTTTCATTGGTTTTGATATTGTTTTAAACCCACTGAAAGTCTATTCTGGAATATCTTGCATTGTGCATGTCAGCATGTTTTCTTTCTGCATCTTCTATTTTTCTACGATCTCTATGGTTACTGCGCGGCATAGACTGGCTTTGATAAATAGTTCGAGCGGGACTGCCAACCGGGGAGGCTTTGCTATTCTCATTTCCTAACCGCGATATTTTCTAAATCGTCTAAAAATTATAATTTATTTGCCCGTTAAATGTCGTAACGTTTGCGCATATCGTTGTTTATTGTAATAGATTGTCATTTTTAATGTTTACCGTCAGTAGGGTTTTTTTTACTTAATATCGATGTACGTCGATCGACCGGCGCGATCTCCTCTGAGGTTACGATTTCGGAGTCCCGTCGCGCTATGGCTCGATCGTCGAGCTTGCCACAGCTAAGCGATTCGATGGATGAAATTCCAGTAAAGCTGATGTCGGACGGAAGAATCGCGAATCGAAACGGGACCGGTGTGACTTCGTGGATCGGCGGTATGTCGATAACACATGATGGGAACCTGATTGCTCCGGACAAAATTATGACGCACATCCACCGTTACGCGAGCCCTCACTACAACCCACATGGGCATCATTACCATCGCTGGAACCATGAGCCAGGGGGGAGCGAAGACCCCCTGTATGCAACCAAGACAGTCTACGGACCTGGATACATTGATGAAAACCGTACGTATGGCGTTGGTATTCTCGATGCGTTGACTAATCTTTTTGCACTTACTCCTACTTAATAGCTATTTCATATTATATATATATATTTAAAGTAACTATTAATTAAAACGGCATGAAAAGATAAGTCAACGTGACCAAAATAAGTGGTACAAATGAAAGAAAAAGAACACATATTTTAACAGACAGTACAACTAACCATAGATATCGTAAGTCACATCATTTGGAGCTTTAAAACTGTACAATACTAGACGTTTTAGGAAACCATCGAGACATGGGTGATTTGATTCATTCTTACAGCACCTATACATGTTACTATTCTGAGTGCTCTCTACCCCTTTATTTATTTCGTCCCCAGTAATCCGAGCACTTTAGTTTAGATCCTCCACAATTTTATAGTATACGATAGTTGATCTAACAAGACACGAAGTAAAGCTTTGCGTAGAGAAAATGACTAGAAGGGATATAGAGCTTTAGAGCCCTCGTGTGCTTCCTTACCTGATCCGAGAAATTGTAGAGAATTTAGTTTGTAAAGAAGCGATTTAGCGAAGGCGCTTAGATACAAAAATCTCCGCGAAGCTTTGCAAATTGCGCTCCAGATTCATCTACCGCGGACATTGTCCTATTTTCATTGATCCTCGGGTTTATTGTTCGATAGGAAGTGGTATTTATTTATAGACGTATACGGCGATCCAGTATGCATGAATCCATTAAATATTCTATTCATATTTAACTTTAAACCGGCACAGATATCTCATGGAGTTTTTGCCTCACAACGAGTTGAACGTAATTTGAAAGCATGTCCGATTTATTGAGATTATCGCTTGTATTTAACTTACGATTTTCATACAGATTATAATTATCGATTTCATTGGCAACTCATCGTGTTATATTCACGACACGTATTTTTTTTATCGATTTATCACACACACATATTCCATAATTATGAATTTTTATCCACAAAGTGTAAATTATATTTATATAAGCATGAGCATATTATTATTCACACTCCGATATAACTATTTTGTTATTTTCAGTTATGTTAATAATTAATTCATATGTTTATTTTAACTATCTATTTATTTATTTTACACAAAACGTTTAGTTTTAATAAGCTGCGTAATTAAAGCACCATTTGCTTTAAACGTTTCATAATATAGGAACTTAGGGTGAGCAATTTCTGAAATAATTAATAACGTGGATTTGGTATATCCCTAATTCCGAGGTATCCTGTGTAAGTGAGACTATCTAATATATTAGTAACATCATTTTGGAGCACAAACCATTAATTGGTGAATAACTTAATCCGGCTTATAACACGAATACTAATAATCAAATCAAAACATTTATTTGCTTACTAAGTGTACAAACAGGACATAAATGAAACGTTTCTAAAATTGATCGGCATTACGTACAAAACGTTAAATATCTCTAAATTAACTACAAATTCTGCTAAACTTAAATCTAGTTTTAAGTCTCTTTAGAAGCTTAAATATTACTTAAGGAAGATTGGCATCTTTTATGTTAACGGATATCGATGGTGATGTAAAAAGGAAATTACAAATTCTTTTTATAAATTCATCTTAGATTAGTATCCGCGGTATTAATAAAACTTTACCTCGCGAGAAAAAATATAACCTTCTGAACACAATTCTCAATCATCACACTGACATGTCCAAACATTTCTATCTAACACGACCACATCAACTAACACAAGACAACAACCAACAGAGAGGATTGGCAAAGAGAACGGTAAATCAGGTGATGAGAAGGTGGCCCTGCAGTCGACGTGCCACGTGGCGCTGGACGCGTGCATCAAGGACAGCGAGTGCGTGACGTCACTGACGCCAGTGCTGCAGAAGTGCCATGCGAGTGATTGTGACAGAGAAGGGTGCATGACGGCGCTGAGGGGGTTCTACAGGAAGCAGGGCGTACACTGGAATACGGAGATCGCTTTTTGTCTTTGCAAGTTAGTATCCTACAAATATTATAAATGTGAAAGTTTGGATGGATGAATGGAGGTCCTGGGTTTAATTCCCGGGTTCAGCATTGTGTTTTTCTGCGAAATTATCAGTAGCAGCTCGGAGTCTGGATTTGTACCTGGTTGATCGCAAGGCTAGCCCCCTATTACATGAGACCTTAACATACCGGCCACAGCTAAACAATGAGAGGTCAGCATATAATGTCAATTAATAGCTTGTTGCAATATAATAAATATTTTTTTAATGTTTTGATTTGATTTGATCACATGTGATTAAAGTCAAATTTTAAGAGGTTTTCATTTAAGATGATTATTTATGAGGTTATTTATTTTCCATACCATAATTGTTAAACATAAAAGACTGAACACATTTCCTTTTTCTCGAAAATGTTATCAGCCTTATTACTTAATTGAGCTGGCAAATGTTTGTATATGAACTACTATTGCGGTTATACCGACTCCATAGATGAAGAGACTACGCTAAAAACTGCTTTACCATCGGACCTATTATTGTTATACGCGCCTAACCTGACTCCATTTTCAAGGAAAACCGACAATCGCGAGGATTCGTGCATGAACGCTCAGGAGCGTCTGCATCCGTCGTGTGCGCAGCGACCACCCGTTGGCTCCCCTCTCCCGGCCTGCCATACTCTTGCGCACGCCTGCCGTGAAGAACCGGAGTGCAGGTCTGTATTCTATATTTAAATTAACTTTTGTGTCGCTTGATAATCATATTTTTGCTCTACAATTTGCAATGGTACAGTTCTCGGCAATCTTTTTGTCTGACCTGACGTTGACGCGAGCCGACTTCGACCCGGCCGTAAATATCGTAGTTAGAGAGAAAAATAATGGATTAAAATAAATAATACCGAAAGATGAAGTCGTAGGCTATCGTTTTTATATATTTTAATAAAATATTTCCTTCCTTCCATTCTTCAGTTCACTATTTCAGTATACGTTTAGTGGTCCCAAGCAGGACTGCTACGCTAGACGTCCTGGTTCGATTCCGGGGTCGAGCAAACTGATGCTGGGTTTTTCTGTGAAATTTCCAGTAGCAGCACGGAGTCGGAGAATTCGTGCCCGGTTGATGCCCCTACACCTGGGACCACCCACATGGGACCTAAATATACTTGCGAACTGTGGGTGTATATTAGGCGAACGTTTCTCAGACTAATATTAGCCGCCTGACAGAGGTGTACTGCCCAACCCATCGGGGAATACAGGCGTGATGTTGTACTCGATACTTAAATAAACAACCGAAAACAATGAATTAGGTTTAAATCCAGAACTTACGAAAATCAACAACAATATTCGTGTACACGTCACAAATGCATTAGCCTGCAACCAGCTAAACTAGGAACAAAATGGAGAAGCCGAGATATAATTGAATCAAGCCGGGATGCAGTTTCGTGTTGAGGCCTTTGAAAATAGCCGAGTAGCCTTAGTGAACGAAGTTTCGTAGACCAAACTATTTTCAAAACGTTCGGTTCGATATTTTGGTCACTTTCGTGTAGCAAGTGGCAGTTAACCCAGTGGTCGATAGCGCAACTGATTCGCTAGAGGTTTTGGGTTTGATTTTTTTCTTTATATCTCAAAGGTGGCAAACAAGCATACGGCCCGCCTGATTGTAAGCGGTTACCGTAGCCTATAAACGCTAGCAACACCAGGGGTATCACACGCGCATTGTTGACCCTAAAAACCTCTTAGAGGTTGATGGAGGATTCACTGCGCCGACAGTTTTAAGGGAATATTCCTTGCTGCCAGCGCAGCGCATCCTTAGAAGGAGCTCTGGCAACCTTACTCACTGCAGGAACACAACACACAATAAAGAGTATTATTTGGCTGCAGTTTTCTGTAAGGTGGAGGTACTTCCCCAAATGGGCTGCTCCAGATTTGAGCCATAAATGGCTGTGCCCTACGTCTACAATTCACAGGAGAGGAGTGTTTTGTGCTTATCGATTATAAAATGCTCAGCCGCAACTCGGAGTGTCGAGTTTGAACCTGGTTAATAAGAATAGGGTCGCACCCTATTACATGGAACCTTAGCATACCGGAGAAATGTGGGGGTTCATGCCTAACACTTCAAGGAATGTACGCGTTTATTCCCCAATTTCTACTTTCACAAGGTTCTATGGAATATTTATATTTTTCCATGATCCATTTCACTATCTCCTAGTAAGTTAAAGTTAAATAACTTGGCAAAAAAAATCATACAAATTTGTTACATTTTTTAATTTATCCGGCGGTATCCAGAGATGGTGAAATATAACCCTTGAAATTCTAAAAGTGCTGCTAAAGAGTACTATTATTGGCATATATATTAAAACCAAAATACATTCTACACACTTACCCATAGATAGAGCATTCTAGAACGATAGACACATATCTACGTAACAGGATCTCCAGGAATTAGTCCGGTCGTACTCATTCCATTTGCGGTGTCAGTCACTGATTGGTATATCCGACTACCATACTATTGTGATGTAATGACTACGATCATTGAGACAAAGGATATCACGTTGAAGCTTATCCAATAACGTTTCTCTGGTGATCTGTAGTTAACAGATATTGACTATCTGAAAATTATAGTATTCGCTGCTATAATGACCATATTTAATTAATAGTTTTTTTACCACACATTTTTTTTTTAAAAAGAGTATCTATGGAGTTTCATGCCGGCTCTTCTCCATAAGACCCACTTTTTTTGGAACCGTGCAACTAGTTTAATGTTTCAAAAGTACCTATTTATATGGTCTAATTGAAATAAAAATATTTTGAATTTGAATTTGAACTTCGGTATAAAGTCACTACTTTATATGTGAGTAAATCCTTTCGTCATTCACGATTGACGAGATGACGGCTGGTAGTTCAAGTTCAGATGACGGCTGGTAGAGAGGTAGGTATGGAACAAAAAGACATACCTACTGCGCCAACACCAAGTAAATTATGATAAGAGCAAAAGGATAATGAATAGATGATGATGATGAAAGTTTTGAATAATACATATATAAATTATGGGAACCTAAGGTATGGAGGGGCTCGTGGCTAAGTTATAGCAACGCTGATCAACCGATCTGCAAGGTTAAGCTGCGCTTGCCGAGGTCAGTCTGTAGATGGGTGACCATTCTTAACACAGCGAAACTCCTTTCATGCCTCGGAGAGCACGTAAAACCGTCGGTCCCGGTTGTCATACAAACACCTATGATAATCATTAGTGGAAGTCAGAAGCCCAAAAAGTCTGACTACCAGTCTATCCTTCGAATATCGGTATTGCCCAGAAATTGGGTTGCGGAGGTCTGATGGCTGTCCCTTCGTGTAAAATACTGATATTCAGCCGCTACTGGTTAGAATGGAAGCCGACCCTAACATAATTGGGAAAAAGGCTTAGAGGATGATGGGAACTTAAGGTATGTTGTGAAATTACTAACCTTGAATTTCGGTATTTCTATTTCTTTTAGGGACCGGCAAGACAGCAACGCATCAGCAACACTTCTGATGTTGCGGATCATGAGCAATCTACTACTTACCATCCGGCTCCCGATGACAAGCACTTATTACCATGTTTTTACTGTTCCAGGATTCGTTTAGAGAACTATGAGCAATGGTGCGCAGTGGACGCGGTGACTCAGGGTTGCGCTGGCGCACCGGCCGCGTGCCGCGCCGCTGTGGTAGCCGTGCTGGGCACGCAGCTGCGCGCCGCGTGCGCATGCCGCGGCACCGACTTCGCGCAGCTCTACGACTGCCTCGGCTGGCAGCGGCTGCTGTGGCTCAATCCTTGCGTTGGTGAGCTATATTCATCATCATGAACCCATTAACTGTCCCCCACTGCTGGGCTCGAGTCTCCTCTCAGGGCTCTCAGTATGAGAGGAATTAGGCCATAGTCCAATACGCTGGCCTAATGCGGGTTGGCAGACTTCACGTGCTGTCGGGAAAATCTCTCTGCAGGTTTCCTCGCGATGTTTTCCTTCACCGTTAAAACGAGTGATAATTACGCATATCCCAAAAGTAATACACCATACTCAATCAAATTCATGTTTCATGCCTCCCACAAATAAATTTGATATTATGAATATAATAAAATCTTTAAAAAATACAAGTAGCACAGGCTACGATGATATATGTACTAAAGTCATCAAACGCTCTTCTGAATTTATATCACCAGTGCTCAGTCATATTATTAATAAAAGCATCGAGTATGGCATATTCCCGAGTAAATTAAAGACTACCATTATTATACCATTATTTAAAAAACAAGACAAAGATGATATGCAGTTTTATAGACCTATTGCTTTAGTGCCTGTACTCTCAAAAGTTTTTGAAAAGGTTATTTATAATTGTCTTAATGATTATTTTGAAAAGAACAATATATTTGCGGCAGAGCAAGCCGGGTTCAGAAAAGCAAAATCCATTGACTCCGCTATCCTTAACTTCCTCGAAAAGATACATCATGGTTTAGATAGCAAAAAAAGAATTACTGCTCTCTATATGGATATGAGTAAGGCATTCGATCGTGTCGATCACAATAAACTATTAAAAAAACTAGAAGTTTATGGGGTCAGAGGAAATGCTCTCAATGTTATACGATCTTACTTATCGAAGAGAAAGCAACTAACAGAAATTACAAGATTAGATATGTGTACCAAAATTGAAAACAAATACTTGTCACAGTGCAGGGTAGTCAAATTCGGAGTACCACAAGGGAGTATATTAGGACCCCTGCTGTTCCTAATATATATTAATGATTTCCCTAGAGCTATAAACCACCCTATGATTCTGTTTGCCGATGACAGTACTGCTATATTTACGGATAATGCTGACAATGAATATGAAAGTGACATAAATAACTCTTTAGCATCTATTATTGACTGGTTACACTCAAATAACCTAAAAATCAATCTTGACAAAACAAATTTAATGACATTCAAAAATAAAAATTCTAAATTTGACCTTTTAAATATTAACTATTTAGGGAAACGAGTTGAAGAAGTCCAATATACAAAGTTTTTGGGTATCTATATTGATACAAATTTATCATGGAAGCCAAGTTAAACCAGTTTTCATATGCCCTGTACATGTTACGAAAAGTTGCCAACGAAAATGCCCTCCTAACTGCCTATCATGGCTATGTAGGATCCACACTCAGGTACGGAGTACTGTTCTGGGGAAACTCCACTGATAAGGAAATTGCCTTTAAAGCGCAAAAGAAATGTATCCGATCAATGTGTAAATTGCAACAGACGGACTCTTGCAAAGCATACTTTCAAAAATTAAAAATACTGACCCTCCCTTCGATATATATCCTCGAATCCGCCCTATATATAAAGAAAAATATCCTTAAATATGACACTTTAAATAGTAAGAGATACAAAAATAGATTAAAATTAGTCAACTGTAGAACTACCTTGTTTAGTAACAGTACATTCTCCATGGCGATAAAAATTTATAATAAAATTCCACAACTTTATAAAATAATAATAAACATACATATCTTCAAGAAACAATTTAAAATGTTTTTAATCAACAAAGCTTACTATTCTGTAAAAGAGTTTTTGGACGATAATAATACTTAGACATCGTAATACGATAATTGGTGAATGCTACATACATACATTATAATTATACTTTAATTAATAAGTTCATAAGACAGAGATTCATTACTTTATTATTTGTTTGACATGTATAATAATCTAATACCTACGTTGACATGTATAATAATATAATGTTTGAATAATTTTGTACTAAATTTAATAATTTAAATAATTTGCACTGACTCTTAATTTTACATAATGCACCAGCTGTTATAATTTTGCACACCTTCTAGGTTAAAATATGGCGAACTAAAAAACCTAAACGCTGCATCTTTAACTGTACCCATATTTATGCAAATAAATGAATTGAATTGAATTGAATTGAATATGATTTCGAAACTTCAAAGGTGCGTGCCTTGGATTTTAACTTAAGAGCTTTGACTTGGCAGTCCAGTGTTTCTAGAGCTATATTAGTCCTACATATTTATGACTAGTTGTCCCCCGTGGTGTTACTCGCGTTAAACTATTATACTACGTTACTATCCCCAAAAATCCTGTCTGATGCGTACATCATAATAACTGACTGTCAAATTTCAGCCCATTCAGTTCAGTAGTTTGAGCTGTGAATATATCAGTCAATAGCTACATTTTCCATTTATGTATTTCAAAAGAGTCATAACCTCTTTAATTTTGTAATTAAAACCTCATTAGAAATAACAATATTTGACCTTGAACTTGGTCATACCCCGATCCCTCAAATAACAAGCTTCTTAATTAGCGTGACGATTGAGCAAACGACTTCCACACCACGTATTATTGTTCTAGCCCCGCAAAGAACAAATATTTTTAAGACCTGCAGTAATACTAGTGTTGAGCAACATTTTTAAAGAAATCTCTTGCTTAATTCCAGTGGAATCCCAAAGCGACTACCACATGAAGACATACGGCCCCCTGCTGACGACCACGCCGTTCGACAACGGCATCAGATACATAACGGTTGCGCCAGAGTCGCCGATCTACCACCGCACCACCACCCACCACCACAGGCACACCACGCAACATGGAACCTCCCAGATTGATGCCGTGCCGGTATGATTTTTGTTTTATTAAAAAGATAGGAGAGGACTATAGTAATCGACAGTTTTTGAAATACATACATCATAAGTTACATAAGACTGAGGCACACCCATAGTTCGGTGTTATGTTTAGATCTCATGTAATAGGGGCCGAGCCTATTGCCAATAACTGAGCGGTTACTGAAAAAAAGTAAATCGAATAAACACTTCGCTATACCTTAGAATCGAACCCTGGATCATCGGCAGCTACAAGATCAATGAGGCAGTCAGATAGTGAACC
This sequence comes from Acronicta psi, assembly GCA_946251955.1. NCBI lineage: Eukaryota > Metazoa > Arthropoda > Insecta > Lepidoptera > Noctuidae > Acronicta > Acronicta psi. The sequence goes on along the minus strand of OX276493.1, from coordinate 5,188,449 downwards.
TTATGGGGAGATAAGATGGTAACTCTTTATGAATTCACCAGCTTCGCCCACGTGGACTGGGTATTTCTTATAAATTATTCTATGGTGACGACGTAATTGTCTATACTCATATTCTTAAAACAAATATATCCAACGGAAACCATTCGTTTTACCGGGATAAAAAGTAGCCTATGTGCTATTCCAGACTATAATCTATCTCTGTGCCAAAATTCTTGTAGGTCCGTTCAGTAGTTTTGGCTTGAAAGAATAACAAGCATCCATCCAAACTTTCACATTTATTATATTAATAGGATTAAAGCACGATTGCACCATTATAATTTTCAGGAGACACGCGAAGAACTAAGCCCTATAACCACCATGTCGGAACAAACAGTAGGCCCAAACGAAGTCGCCCAAATCTCAGAGCCCGTCATCGAGACCACTACTGAAACGACCACGGTTGCTACCACGACTACTACTTCGACCACCAGCACGACGACCACGACTACGACCACGACCACGACCACACCGCGGCCGACCACTACCCTAGAGCCCACGAAGTACTGCATCGTGAAGAAGCCTGAGAGTGACGATCAGGCGCAGTATATTAAGATGGGGGAGACCCGTCGCGTAAGTAATTGAGTATCATTGCTGGCATCAAGCTATATCCCTAAAGGATTAGGCAACGGTGTACTAATGTATACCCACAGTTTGCTGGTGTGTTTTAGGTCCCAATACCGGACACAAATCCAAACTACGAGCGGTTACTGAGAATTTCATAAACTCACCCAATAACACTAACCTAGAAAAACGAACCCTGGACCTGCCACTCAACTTCAGTGGCGGCGTAAGGCGTGGGCGACGTGGGCCACCGCCTACGGCCTCGCGACCCAGGGGGCCTCGCGCCCCGAAAAATTATGCAAATCTTGCGCTGGCAGAGGGCCCCGCAAAATGAATTTTGCCCACATAAAATTTAGGTCTTACGCCGCCACTGCTCAACTTCTACTGTAAACCGCAGTAGTTGTTAGTTCTTATACTGTATTTTCTTCTTCTATGCCTTTTTAAGCTAAATACAAAAAAAAGTAACCTTCTCACACAAATCAGTGCATACTATAACTAAAAATACGAGTAACTGGCGACACGTGCGCAGCTTCGCCTGCGTTTCCCTGTTTTTACTTTTTTCCGCGTATTTTTTACGTTCTTCTTTCCATAAGAACCTTCAGAACCTTAAGAATTTAGCCAAATTTGTTCAGCCGTTCTCGAGTTTGCGCTTAGCAACACATTTAGTGATTCATTTTTATTTATATACATATAGCTAGAGTTACTTTTGTGTCCATAAAAATTATGTGTACAGCTGTGCATAATATGTTATCTTTCTGCTCAATGTCCCAGCTGTACCGTTCAGCGGAGCTGGCCGAGTGCACCGATCTCTGCGTCTGCGAGGCCACTCTTCAGGTGTCCTGTAAGGTGGCCTGTGTCCCCAGAGCACCCTGCTCCTCCCGCCTGGCCCATTACTCCCACGCCGCGCCAGCTTACCAAGCCTACAGGGGCAGATGCTATTGCTACTCCGGTTCTTTCATCTGCATGCGACCGAATCCAGGTAAGATTAAAGGTAAAGAATATTTTAGCAAGTACTGTGGTATTTTTTTTATATTAAACGTAGATTTATCCCTACACTGTCTCTCACTATCACTAGAGTGTAAAGACGTATATCGGCTTGCTTGGAGCACAAGATACGACGTCAGGTCGTCGTTTACACGATCATCATCAAACGAAAATTCCTAATAAAAGCGGGAAACCAATTTCAGGGAGACTTTTTTGCTTAAAAGAAATAATGTTAATTCGACTTTTTATTTATTGGTAAATGGACACACAATTCGTTGGCAATAGTAATTCATTCACAGTTTTTCACTACAACCTTTCAGGCACATTTTTCTTGCAGTATCATTAATTTTGCTGGGAACATGTCTCAACACAAATACATTGCATCCGTAAACACCTAGGTAATCAAAAATAGAGGGTCTCTTTTAGCTGCATCACCCTTCTTAACCTACAGAAATTGTACTAGGATTATTTATTACCCTCTCTATGATTCAGGTGAATACAAGCTGCCAGAAGGCGTGTATCTGCTGCTCGGCTTCAGTGCAGTGGACGAGGCTCTGCTCAGACCACACACCGGCTTGGGAGCCGAAGACGCTGTCCGTCTACTTCAGCAGTATCTGTACTCTGTGCATAGTGAGGGGGTAAGATTTCAGCATGCAAATCAATTCAGAAAACAAATCAATGTTACTTCTTAAATTGTCATTAGAATCATCGACTCCGTTACTAAGCACACAACTTCTAGCTGTGCTATATAGGTAATATTGACCAAAGCGATGCATCAATCGATCATCTTACCCGTTAAACAACAAGTAAGTTATGTTTGTTTCAGTTTCCTCACTAAAATAAAAAACCTAAGAGCGGTTACACACTCGAATCCGTGAAAATAGGGACTGGTGTAGTCGTAAAACTATTTGTATGGTAGTTTACACACTAGATCCGATTTCCATCATTCGATTTCTCTATACAAATAGGTCTACGACTACTCCGGACCGTATTTTCACAGATTCGGATTCGGACGTATTGCGAAACCGCTCATGGGGAAATTGGAAATTAAGCAACAGCGAAGTTCAATGCGACCCCGCATTGAACTTCGCTATAGACACTTCGCAATAGATGGTCAACATAATATTGTCATTCGTGGCTACCAAATTCGATATTGCAGTAGTCGTTAAAATTACCTATAGCAAAAATTATTATCACTTTCCAGACGAACTGCACATTAACTCTGTTTAACATCAGTAATGAGAACGTGATTATCTCCGCGAGCGTGCCCCCACGGGAACAGGAGGCACTGCGGGAAGCTGGCGACGCACTGCTTGACAGAGAGAAGGTATGTTCACCACCAGACAGCAAAAGCAATGTGGGTAATTTATGCCTGAATGGTTAACAACACAGAGAAATACAATAAACCACAACACAACAATCTCTAACATAAAACATAGATCTATAAATGCTACACTTGTTACATTTCAGGAGGAATGCATCGATGTCTTAAAAGTCGTCAAGTCCCGCATCAACTCTCAACACGAAGATATATCCTCGCACCTTCTGCTCTCCATCTTCAAGATTGCTGAGGTTGACGTCGTGTACCCGACACCCCCAAGCTCGGCCATCACCTCCCACAGGCCAGTCAAAATCTTCTACGTAGCCATTATCCTCATCACTATCCTCTACAACTTCAGATCAACAGTCTCCTTCATCAGCACTGTCCTAATCTTCAAGGGTTTCGTCAATTGTTTGTCGAATTTATTGACTAGTAAGCTAAGAATCAAAAAAGGGTCTCCTAGCCCTACCATGTTAGACATCGTTCCTTTCGAGAGATATTTTTTAAACGAAAATATCAATTTTGTATCTATTTTAAAATGTTATGATGAATTTATTGAAAATGTAGATGTTGTAAATTACATTAAGAATCGGCACGTTGCACTCGCTTTAGGTAACGCACAGATGAAACATATCACCGATTATATAGATTTAAGTATAATAGATGTAAATAATTATAAGGAAATGATACATATCATAAAAGCTGTGAGTATTACAATATTTAATAGTTTAAATGAACTTGTTGCTGATGCAATTATACTTAAATATTTTTCTAGAGATGTGTATTACGAAATTGGATGTACTTATTATGATTCGATGAAGCTTTTTGGTGATTTCATTTTTGAAAATATCGCGTCCTCTTCTTATGGGATTGTAAAATCCGTTAGCTTAGGACTGACTCTAGTAGTAGTATGAAGACTGACATGATTAACTAAACATATCATAGTTGTATTTCGTTTTATTTTCGACTTAGAACTGGTGCTTGTAGGTCGATCTTAAAGGCTGGGTTTTGTAAATAAGTGTATTACGCCTTTTACACTTAGAGTTTTGGTTGGTATCTCCGGTAGCGTAGTTGTGCTGTAGACATTCAAATTACTGTCGATGTTTGTAAATAAATCTTTACTTCATTCTATGATTTGATGTAAAAGATTAAATGGATATCTATAGTGAATTACTTAAATGTGTAAATCACTAACTTCACTTATATCTTCATTATTTATGAACACATCAAGGTTGTGATGATCTGGTATTATTTCTTATATGACTTCTACTTCCTCCTAATCTGCGTTTTCTGCCGTAAATTCTATCCCTATTATTTTAATATCTTCCATTATGTCTATACTTCTGTCTGCAGCACGAAAACCGTTATCCTTCTTGGTTTCCCTAACTAGATTAGTGTCTGATGTAGCAGTATGTCGCCTTTCTGTTAGATGACTGTAATTAGGTATTATATCCATCAATGTGAATGCACGTTTAGTAAACACGAGATTTGAACAAAACTTAGCGACAGCTAGTTAATTAATTGAGTTTTCTAGGTAATTTTATATGATATCGCACGAAGCAAGATATTATAATGTACCTTGCAACAACAATTATTTTGAAAGACATAAGTAATTATTTAAAAGTTTAATTAGCAATAGGTCATAGTGAAAGATCTAAGTATTTCCAGATGATACCTTTTCTTGTGGGAAGAAGAGAGGGAGCCGCCTGGAGAGGCGGCAGGGTATGTCGGACTCGTTCCTCTGCTAAACACCACACTTGTCTATCTCTTATCCAAATATTATTCATTAGTATTTTTACACTCCGAGAAATGACAAAATGAGAAATGAGAAATGGCAAATTAAATTTATTGTGGCCAGTATTTAAGTGCCGGCCGATAGAATTATAATTAAAAAAACACAAATACGTAATAAAATACATCTAATTCCGACAACAATTTTATTAATTAGATAATCAAATATTTAAAAAAAGCAACAACTAAGCACTTGTGCCGGATAAATAATCTTTGTCAGTGCGGGAATCTAACAAGAACTTATATTTAATTTCTTACTGCAATTATTTTTACGAACACTAAGTTTTGTTCAAAATTGATTCTATGTACTTAGGAGACACTTAGATATATGTAATCCCGTTACATTACACGATATAGGATCGAAATGTAAAATGGTAAAGAATAAAGCTTTAATTTGAAGTAGACATAGATATCTTGTGTTCTAAAAGAATCTTAATGAATAGAGGAGTGTTTAGATTATCTACTCATGCTGACTGTAAAACGGTGTTGCCAGATTCATGTTTTTTTTTGGAAATTTACAGTAGAACAAGTTGTTAATAAATAAAAGGGTGTTTTATGGCACTTAATTGGAAAAAATACGAGTGTATATACCTATTTATATTTTAAAAGGACTTGGAAGAAAAATTTAATGTTAGGACATTCTATGAAAAATTGGAGAGAAAAATTTAAATAAAATTAAAATTCAGCCTTGAATGGTCCATAACTAGATATATGATAAGGCAAAGAAAAGAAGGAAAAGAATGGTCCATAACTAGATCTCAGACTTTATCCTGTCTTCATATTTTCAATTGCTGAAACTAGTCTCTAGTTTCAATAAAAAACATTTCTAGTCTTCTTGTAATTAATACGTTTTGATCTCAATTAAGATTATTTCTGATACTCTAGATTTCTATGGGCTGGCAACACCTCTATTTAGATACATGGTGTACAAAATAGGTACTGGATTTTCCTACCATCAATTTATTTCATACTATGCTTTACGCCTTTAAAATCAATTTATATTGTTTCAACGCCTTTGTGAAACTATAACGTCAGGTATTTTACAATAGGCGTTAAAAGGATTTTTTTTGTTAAACATATTTTATTTTGGCAATTAAGATCTACATAAACGATTAAAAGTATGTCAAATATTTTTAAAAGGATCTTTGGCAAATTAACTTAAAAGAAAAGCAACACTTAAACCCTTCAATCCTTCATTCATATCTACCTACTTGAAATTTAAAAACACATACCTATAAATACATTACACTCATTACATTTTTATATCATCGTTGAGAGATATTCTATAAAAAAATAATTTAATAATCAATCTCTACTAACCCTACTGATACGTAAAAAATATATCACAGTCACAAAGATGTAAAAAATGATAAATGAACACGAAATATTATTAATAAAAATTTAATTGTGTAAATCCTTCCATAAAGCCTTATTTCACGAAAAAAGCAATACTATAATCGGTCCATGGCTTTTTAAGTTAAAAATAATTTTTATAAATGGTCCGAAAGCTTAAAATTAAAATGCACTATCACGCTTCACGTTTAAAAAATATTTTAATATAGAAAAACAGTAATATTTTTTTATTGTAACTGTTTTTCTCGTTAACAGATTTTACATTATTCGGACTAAAAGTTAAAATAAATTAGTAACGTACTTCTAGTAAGTATTTTTATTTTTACAGGATCACAATTTTAAATATTTAACTTTAATCTTAATATTTTTATCATAATTTAAATTGCTTATAATATTTTATTAATTTTTATTATAAATAAGTATTTATTATTAGTTAAAGTATAATTAAATTTAACAATGTGTTTTTTTGTACTGTGATCCAAAAACATACATATCAAATGAAAACTTTGCGAAATTAAAAATGTAACAATACATATCAACAAAGCTCAATTTTATACCTATTGTATTGTATTTCTAGCATTAGATGTTGCAAAGCAAAATGGCGTACATCTTTATGTAGCTTAGATTTTAGAAAAAATGTAGTTATATTATAAAATAAATTTACAAGAGAAATTAGAGAAAAATATTTCTAAAATTGAATGTTGAATTCTGTTGTAGGATCATGAAGATGTCGTATTTAAAAAAATATTGTTTGTTCCTTCTAAAACTTAATTTTTATTATAAATATTGACGATGTTAACAATTTATTGTTTAGAATAAAAATCTGAATGTTTTTATTGATAAGTCCTTTATTTCGGACATTGTAATAAAATATCGTTAGTGCACATGCCTCATGCCTTCCATGTAAATAAGAATATATAGAAAATACATAGTAATAGTACACTGGGAAGTATATAATTTTTAAATGAAAATTGTTTACTATCTGCACCCATACTAATAAAATTAATAATTTTATCTACAGAGTTACCAACAAGAAATAAAAATTAGATAGTTTTTCCCATTTAATATGGAAACGAAAGTTATTATGAAAATGTTAAAATTATTGATAAATGTGCTATTTATTTGTAATATAGTTTTTTATAAACAATCTTGTTTATGAGGCGCTTATTCTAGAAGCGAGTTAAAGTAATGATCTTTACACACAGATTTTTTTGTTTAGTTTCCAATGTAAACAAACGAATACGACACGCAAACGCTGCCCAATTAGCGATCGTTTCTAGAATAGTGGGCCTAAGACCCTCTTACATAATCCAAGTGTTATTCATCAGATAATACTCGATTATAAAAGAGCCCCTTACTCATAGATATTCATTAATTTTAATAAATTATTATTGACGAGTAATTTCATGAGAATGGCCAATAGGTATACTATCTTGGTAGTGTGATCACAAATTTAAATACTAATGAATTCGTCATTATACTTGTCATTTTCGATAATTATGTGGAAAAAATATTTTTTAGACTTGAAAACACTTCCACTAATTTCCTTTTCCTGAATCCCACTAAAAAGTTCTGTGTTCTCGCCGAACCGCCACTATCAAACAGGCGCGCATAAATAAACTAAAAACAATCAATTTTACTGTGTAATAAGCTGTCAAAATCCTAAAATTCAATACTACAGTGTACTTTACATAGTGTATACTAACCGTGCTTGTGTAAAACCACGAATTTACGACAGGACAGTCGATGGCGGTGAGTACCTACCCCCATTTTGTTATTCTTGTCGTTCATTTTCCAGTATTTTACCACTTAAAGTAAATACACGTATTGTCAATAAAGTTATTTACCTAACGTCTAGTCTAAAATACAGTCATATTTGATATTAAAAAAAACAGTTTCCCATTTTGTTGCCCGATAGAATTGTTATAGCAATCATTAACTGCTACATAATAATTCATTCAATATATTCAGGGATAAGGCAAAGGACACAGGGCCGTAAAAAAATAATAATAAAAAAATAATAATTTATTATCTTTAATGGAAGTCTATGAGTAGAACAATGAGTTATAATGTTTAAGTTTATTTTTTAAATGTCGCTTTATAAGATGTGTGTTAGTTTATACGGTGTCAGCGACTATTGTAATCGTAGTCTTGATGTATAGCAATATTAATCATCGTAGATATATTTAATATCGGTTTGGGAATCGACAACCTAAATAATATTTTATAGGTGATTGTTCTGATCTATTTTTACAGTGTAAAAATTTAGATGAAATCGTTTTATGTAAAATATTTGAACGAATATATTTCCGTCCTCGCTATTCAGTAGAATCCACGGAATATAGTTACATCTTATTCTGGTAATTTCTTCTAAGTTAATATTTATCTGACATCATTTAATGGAAAAGAATTGTATGTTATCAATTACAAGATCACTCTAATTACTTTTACTCATTCACAATGTTCCAGAAATTTACATCATCTTAATAAATTACATTACTTAGGTAACCTTTTAAAGGTCGCAATAATATCTAGAAAATTTATAATTTCACATTACATTTTTTTTATACATATTTAATTAAAATAAATTTAATATTTAATAATTTCTCTACTCATTCGCCATATTTTATTTTATTAGCGACGAAAATTTATAAAAATCTTTTCCAAACCGATATTGAAGGAAAAAAGTAAAATAAAAAAAATGTGAATACACAGCACTGTAGTGATATGCGTAACTGAGCTTCTAAAAGATTAAAACAATTGTTTTATACACTAAAAGAAACATTGTCGTAATATATTATTATAATTGTATTGTTTAACCCTTGCCTGCGGGCAGGGCGAGTCTCGTCATTTCGTTGTAGCTAAATAAAGAGAATTCATACAAAAATACGGATTTAATTTTTCCATCTTTTTAACGGGGGATTTCTTGAAACGACATACCAGCTCTGTATCTGTAAATACATCAATTATTTACTTTACTCAAGCAGAATATTATTTCACTAAGGATAAACAACAAGAATTGCAAGCGTCCATAGGGTATTGCAAACGTCGATAGGCTACGGTAACCGCTTACAATCAGGCGGGCCGTATGCTTGTTTGCCACCTTAGTGGTATAAAAAAAAAGAAAATTGGAAATCCTTATTCCTTCCTTACTTTCCTTACTTTAATAATATTATTATAAATGCGAAAGTAACTCTGTCTATCTGTCGCGCTGTAACGCCAAAACTACTGAACCGATTCAAATGAAATTTGGTACTGAGATATTCTACAGCCTGCGAAAGGACATAGACTTACTTTTTAATGCAAAAAAGGGCTGTTAGGGGTTGAAATAGGGAATGAAAGTTATAAGAAATACCCAAATCACGCGGGCAAAGTCGCTGGTGGAAAGCTAGTAAAATATAATTTCAAGGTCAACGTTTAGGAATAGCAACATTGTTAACCATTTGTTCTGTAGTATCAACGCTAGGTGGCGCTAGGTGAAAACGACTCTAGCAATTTGTGTGTGGCTGACCCTGGCTTGGCCACAATCACGGATTTTAATTTTGATGACGTCAAAATTTAGTCGCTTTTTAGTCGAAATTAGTCGCTAAATATCAGATTTAGTCGGTCACCGGTTCAAAAGTTATGAGGGTTTATAGGTGGCCGTGCCAGAGTCAGCCTCCCCAGCTTGGCCACATTTATATCTCGGAAACTAGGGCACTTAGCGAAGATCTGTTTTCTTCCAGATTTAGTCGCTATTTGGTCGAAATTAGTCGCCAAATATCAGATTTAGTCGGTCACCGGTTCAAAAGTTATAAGGGTTCATTGGTGGCCGTGCCAGAGTCAGCCTCCCCAGCTTGGCCACATTTATATCTCGGAAACTAAGGCACCTAGCGAAGATCTGTTTTCTTCCAGATTTAGTCGCTATTTGGTCGAAATTAGTCGTCAAATCTCAGATTTGGTCGGGTCTTAGTTTAGAAGATATTTTGAATTTCATTTTGAAGGGATATAGTCCAAGAGCTAGATCGAAGTTTACGAAAAATATCTAAAGGACAACCTATTTTAATGTGTAATATAAGTAGGTACTTCAGAGAGAGATAACTTCTCAATTAAATACTTGTTTTTATGTTTTATAATAAAAGGTTCGAGTAGCTTAAACTTCTTTAAAAATATTAAAAATGGTGTCAAGATCTACACTCGCATGCAACTGTTTTACCAAATAATAAAACTTCTGATGCCAAAATAAGAATATATGATTTATGTACTTTTTACGTTATAATTGTCGTACTTTTAGTGAACTTAACACAATTAAACTTTAAAAACTACTACAATACCTACGTTACAAAAAAATACATACCTTATAATATTTAATCAAATATGTATATAGATAGATAGAATATTCTTTATTGTACACCAACATAAATTATAATAGGAAATATACATAGGTACATCTTTGAAGATAAGATTATTAGGTATGTATTTTATATAACGTTAAGTATTTTAAACAGTTTACTAAAGGTACGATAATTTTAACGTATTATGTAGGTACATAAATCATAATTATGTTCTTATTTCGCCAACAGTAGTTTTATTTATCTATTATATGTATAGTTTATTATTTCTTTATTTTTCGCCTAATTTGTACAAAAATTACAGACCCACGCTGAAAAAGGTTTATCTGAGGAATCGATAAAACTATTCCATGCATTCCCTGTTAAAGAGCAGTCGATGTTGGTTAGAATAGTTGGTGCGTACTGCATAAAAAGCATTGATATACTATACAAGGTGGAAGGGACAACGACGCACAAACGTCGTGACAAGGTTTCACTCAAGGTCAAAAATAAAATGGCCTAGGTCATTCATGTAGAAAATGACCAGTTACAGATATTGTCATTTTTGAGCGTGCAGTGTATTGCTAACAACGCGATCACGCTTCGCGGTGAATGATATCACGCGCGCGATCCGCAACTACCTACCTATTACACACACAAGTCACCGTCGCGAGTTGCCGTGAATCCGCGACCGTTGTTTTCGTGACACCTACCTACAAAACATCACCTAAACGTTGATACCACAATCATAAAATCAAGTTTATTAATTTTATAACCGATAACAGGTATTTTATACCAAAAAGGATATGAAAATGCGAGGAAATAAACTATTTCTTTATTATGCAGCATTTCGACGTCCTAACGTTGGCTATGATTGGACGATACTAATTTGAAATAAGATCAAAGTATTTGTGGCCTTATTTTTCGGGCCGTTTTTGAAGCGCACATCAGGAATCTAATACTATTATTGATCGAAGGGTACAACAGTGTCAAGTGAAGTACAGAACACCACTATACGAAAAAACATGTAACCAAACACAGAAACTGTTAATTGAATAAGACTGCAGAAGGTTTATTATAAATGTATACGAGAACCGAAAAAAAACCGGGTATACCCGGTTCTGAATTAGGAACGGAACCAAAGAACCGGTTCCAAAAAAAGGTCCGGTTATCGATGCCCTAATCTACACATCATGTTTACTATTTTCAAAGAATTTAAGCCACTCGTAAACTTGTAATATACATACACATATAACTTGTCATAACATAAAAACAAATATTTAAATGAGAATTTATCTCTCTCTGGCTTTTCTAGTAGAAGTACCTACATAAATATATTTCACATATTAATTCGATCTAGCTCTTGGACTATACCTTCAAAATGAAATTCAAAATATCTTCTAAACTAAGACCCGACCAAATCTGAGATTTGACGACTAATTTCGACCAAATAGCAACTAAATCTGGGAGAAAACAGATCTTCGCTAGGTGCCTTAGTTTTTGAGATATAAATGTGGCCATGCTAGGGAGGCTGACTCTGGCACGGCCACCCATGAACCCTTATAACTTTTGAACCGGTGACCGACTAATTCTGATATTTGGCGACTAATTTCGACCAAATAGCGACTAAATCTGGAAGAAAACAGATCTTCGCTAGGTGCCCTAGTTTCCGAGATATAAATGTGGCCAAGCTGGGGAGGCTGACTCTGGCACGGCCACCTATAAACCCTTATAACTTTTGAACCGGTGACCGACTAAATCTGTTATTTGGCGACTAATTTCGACTAAATAGCGACTAAATTTTGACGTCATCAAAATTAAAATCCGTGATTGTGGCCAAGCCAGGGTCAGCCACACGCAATTTGTTCTAACACCGAGAACACACCATGGTAGTTACACTAGTTAGAGCTCGTGCCAACTTCAACCCGGACAATAAGTTTGACGAGAACGAATACAGATAATGATGTAGGTGTATGCAGTGTATGCACCTACCTATTGCGTACCAACTGCAATACAACAGTAAGTTATCATTTGTATGGCTTCAAAACCTTGTATGGGTGCATCCGGTGCACCGACCGACGCATCGTACCGAAAGGATTGGTAAATAGGTGTATACACAGCTGTGTATATAATATATATATACTATTGCCGTTTTTATGGCACAAGCACAGAATAAATAATAACAGAATGGCTACTCTCCGCCCCTCCCTAACGCCAGATACCTCAGGTCCCCCGCATCCTGCCGGTGTTCTTGCCGGACTGCCAAACAGGGCTTTCTCGACAATCTTATTGTCCGGGTTGAAGTTGGCACGAGCTAACTTTAACGCGGCCGTAAAAATCGGAGAAACAAAATTATAGCGATTGTAATAAATAAAAACGAAACCTCAAGTCGTAGGCTGTCACTTCATATCATTTAAAGCCAATAGGTAGGTATTTTTCTCTCCGATTTGTACGGCCGGGTTAAAGGTAGCTCGTGCCAACTTCAACCCGGACAATAAGTTTGGCGTGAACTGTACCCATATGTATTTCAAATAAATTTATAAGATAAGGTTATGTAACCGCGGCGGACTAAATTTTTACGTCATTAAAATTAAAATCCCTGATTGTGGCCAAGCCAGGGTCAACCACACCAAGTACAATGCATGATTGCATGGGCGTAAATTAATGGAATATGACTCGCTTGTTATGGGAATCGAACCCACACGGAATCAAGATCGTAAAGGCAGATTTTTTAATGAATTAATTATATTTTCAAACATTAAAATATTGCATTGCATTAGCAACAGGGTAAATGATAATTAAAACAACGTATTTGATTAGAAAGCTTACATTTATTATACATTATACAATACACAGCTTAAAAAATAAAAACTTAAAACAAATCAGTCTAAAGGCACCGCCATACATAAGTAACTTTGGAATTTAAAATCAAAATGCAATCAAACAATCATAGCTTGTAGGTAGGTATGTACCACTAATTACAGATAATTATTTACTTTCTTTGTTCTCCTCAGTGCCGTTGCTCTGGTCCTTGATTTCCTTGCGTACGGGCCCCGTCTGTGCGATGGGCACCTTCCTCTCGCCCTTGATGGCATCGGGCACCTGGCGCGGAGCGACGATGGTAAGCACGCCGTCCGAAGACAGCCGAGATTCCACTGTGTCCGGCTTCGTACCATCGGGCAGCGCATACTTCCGCACGAACTGCCGGCTGATGTATCCATGCTCGTCTTTCTTCTCCTCATGCTTGCCCTCCACCACGACGTACCCGTCCGCTGTCTTCACAGAGATCTCCTCCGGCGTAAAGTGTTGCACGTCCAAACTAATTTGGAACTTATCTTTGTCGGTTTTGATGCTGGAACCGAGGTCTTTGGCTGCAGCTGCGACGTGTCTCCAGGGTCTGTAGTATTCACTCGACAGCATAGGTCCAACGGCGATGGTCAGCAAATCGTCTGGTGTTAGGGCCAGTCCAAAGTGTTGGTCTAGCAGGCGACGCGGGTGACGCACGCCGAACTCGTCCAAGAAGTATGGTAGCAGAGACATCTTGACTTGTTTGTTATATTCTTCCAAATAATCACCAATAATTCGATTACTCTGGAGCAGACAAATTGCTTGGTATCGCTGAGTGCACTTGAACTTGTTACTTGTTCACTTATTTCCAACTGATTGCCGAGTGTAGAACTTCGCCGGCTTTATATATTGGTAACAGCGCCATCTCGTATCAAGTAGAAATTACTCGAAAAGCTATTTGTGTTCACTTCAGGGAAGCTTAGTCCTGTGGGTCGCAAACTCGCAATGTGATGATAACAAAAGAAACATTTCATTAAATAAGTATCAAGACTTCTCAAACCGAAATAATCATAATTTGTAGTTTACTATTGACTCGAATGTAACTTTTCGTAAAGCAACAGCATATAAATACTAAGATCCTTATTAAAGTTTTAGAATTCCAAAATCACATTATTTATTTATATTTCAATTATTCTCGACACAAGTTTATTATAGTTCTACAATCGAAATTTAACTATAGTATATTATAGTACTATAAAAAATAAGCGAAACTTCTAAGAAGTACGAACTATCGAAAGTATTGTACTTCTTAGATGATTGATTATTACAGTCAAAGGACATTACTTTTTTTACTTTCTATTATTCTATTATTTTGCAATATTTTATTACCAAAGTAATAGCGTTAAGTGTCAATAATATATATTTCTTGCACATAATAATAATCGCACCATCAATAGTTTTATTAAATTCAAAATTTGGTTAAACTTGTTCGAGGTCATGATAGTAACTAAAAAATATTATAATCGATTACACATTTTTCTATGGTTTTTGTAATGCAATGCAAAGTAAAACTAACAAAAAATATTCATATTTTATATAGATAGGTTTGTACATAATTATAAATAAGTATAACTTCCGTGCTGATTTAATCAAATATATTACATTGTACGAGATAATAGTAGTTAAATAACACCACTTTTAATAAATTAATATTATATTTTTATCATCCAATAAAAATAATATACTTACACCAAATCTCGACAGTTAAAACTGTACCCTACATCGTTTAGTTTCGACATAATGCGGGCCGCGAGTTGGGCGCTACTGCTCCTCTCGGAGTTTACTGACCGCCGAGAATCATCCAGAATATCGTGCCTTCCTTCGTTCCACACAGAACATTCCATATCATTCCACGGCGTTCCCCCTATATTAAATTTTATCCTTGTACATTTCTGTAGGTCATGTTCCAAGGACGAAATAAAATTTCCAGTGGCGAGACAGAATTTGCCGCCAGAAAGTACACTACTTACATACCTACTTACTGCGTGCGATTTTAAAATGATAATGAATCGAACAACTTTATGAGTATTGTGTGTTTGAAAAAAGAATGCGAACTGTATCGTTTTTTTTTTGTAAAGCAGCTGTTCATGGAATGTTGTTGTTGAAATAACAATGATGTACTTAAGTACCTAGGTATTTTATGAATGAATCGATTTGGAAAGTAGTACAGACAGCTTATTAGTGGTAGTTTTTTCATGTAGCAGGGTCAGCTGTCTTTATTTTAATAAATGACGGAAAATTTTACAGAGATTTTTTTTTATTTTAATCAACCGACTTCAAAAAAAGGAGGTATTGCTCAATTCGACTGTATTTTTTTTTTATATATTATGTTTGTTACCTGAGAACTTTCGACTTGGTGAACCGATTTTGATGATTCTTTTTTTTCGATGCTGGTGCTTACGGATTGGTCCCATAAAAATTTTATCAAAATCCGGTGAGCAGTTGTAAAAATATCGACGAAAATTAAAAAAAAATGTTTTTGAAATAAAAATGGAAAATTTATATATTTTTCTATATCTGATTTTTACGGCCGGGTTAAAGTTAGCTCGTGCCACTTTCAACCCGGACAATAAGTTTGGCGAGAATTGTACTTAACTAAATACCTAGTGCATGCAACAATACAATATAGACAGCACGCAAAGCCTTCTACGTCTAGAAAAAAACGTAAAGTAATAGGTACATAGGTAGGTACCTATTTACAAATACTTTGCAGAAATTATCTAGAAAGAAATAAGTAAACATAGGTAAGGTACTTACAGATAAAGCATATTTTTGCTATGTAGATAAACCCGGCTTCGCTTCACTGTGGCTCAGTATTTTTTTAATGGAAATGTTAGAAATTCACTCATTCGTTAAACATACGGTATTTATTACACACAAACTGTTTTTTTTTAATAAGTGCACTGAATCACTGATTGTTCTAGATTCAAAATAGACAGTGTTTACTTTTAATACTAATCCTACTTTGACACTGCGGGCCTGTTTCACTAGGTCCTAGTAACTTCCCGTGTTTTTTTATACATTTTACACAGCACCATCTAGTCCCAAACTAGGCATAGCTTGTACTATGGGTAGGTACTAAACAATGGATGAAATACTTATATACTTTTTTCAATGTAATTACATACTTATAATATTAGGAAACACCCAGAAAAACACAAACACTTATGCTTAGATTAATAACATTAATCTAAGCTTAGTGTTTTATCAGCTTTGTTAGGGGTTGGCTTTTAGTGTATATCTATCATATTGTAGGCACACAATGAGACTGCCAAGCTCTGACCTTCAAAGGTCCATAAACCATTGACTGGGCTGCTGAGCAACACCGATATGCTAAAAATAAACTGGTTGACACATTGGCCTTCTGATTACGATTATAAAATTATTCATTTTCTTCCATTCTTTGTCGATAACGATTGTCATTGCTCCTATTTATGTCGTTAGGTAGGTAGTATACCATCCACGCCCGTAGTCCCTGAAGGGCTAAGGCAGAAGTGTAGGTACTATTATAACCCACAGTTCGCCGGTATCTTCAGGTCCCGTGTAGGCAGGCACAACTCTAAACTCCGAACTGCTATTGTAATTTTCTAAATAACACTGCTAGAATAGAACCTACCACATTTATGGAGCATAGCAGCCGCGGTAAGGACCAGTAGGCTAACGAAGGAGCAGTTCAAGTAGGTAGTATGTTTGGTATGACCGTTTGATTGGTACCTATGTACCTAGTTTGTCGTATGACAACTAAAACCGTTGCTTCTGAGGTATAGTATAGGACCATTAGTAGAGGTACCATTGATAATTCAAGTGTATCTTTGCGCAAGCTACGTACCTACATACTATAGATACCTATTACGAAAAACAATGGGCTATAAGAACCCTAATATAACCCCCCTGAATGCTGCAAATACCTTCGCACCTTATGTGTTATCGTATGATAATAATAAAAAACATTCCTTATAGCTACCTAGTACCTACTGCAGTAAGTTAGTATGTGGCTATATGAAACTAAAGAGATTCCTCCACAAAATCTCTACTACCAACCTCTCAAAATCGATAAAGTTAGGTTCAACGACACGCCCTTGCTACAGGATTATACCTAGGTAGGTTCTAGCTATGCTAGAACGCCTATTTATAGACTGGCAGACGGGGAGGACGATCAATACTCTTACCTTGTTCTAGTTGTTACATTTCAGCATTAGTAGTCAAATGAAATACAGATCACATTTTTATTTCTGTACTTCTCTTTTCCTAATGATTCTGTGGCGAGTTTTACACCAAAAAAAGGTCATTTTTGTACATGTACCTATTTGAAGTAGGTATATGGAAATTGCGGAAGGCAGAGGACCGGGTGAAATGGCGCGCCATGAAGGAGACTTATGTCCAGCAGTGGACATCAGTAGGCTGAAGTGATGATATGGAAATTAGCTACTTAGACCTGTATGTACGATTTCTAAGTATATGTGCCTAATAGATCAAGGTCAATTCGTAATTTATATTATTCATCAGCTCATTATTGCTGTTCTAAAATAGGTACATCTATACTGATATTACAAAGCTGAAGAGTTTGTTTGTTAGGTTGGACGCGCTAATCTCAGGAACTACTGATCCGATTTGAAAAATTATTTCACTGTTAGATAGCCTGTTTAATGAGGAAGGCTATAGGCTAATTATATTACCACGCTACGACCAATAGGAGCGGAGTATCGAGAAAAAATGTTGCAAAAACGGGGAAAAATTCCACATTTACGGGAACGAAGTCGCGGCAGAAGCTAGTAATAGATAAATTAGTAAGTAAAGTAAGTACCCATGCATAAATTACGAAATTACTAAACGTCAATAGAATTTACTGTAATTTAATATTGCAAAACTGTAATTTTACATAAAATACCTTCTTTGCATGAATTCCCATTTTAAAAACATTCCTGAAAATTCGTTCGATTACTTTAAATTACAAAACAAGTCCATCAACTTGTTTACAAACATTACGCTTGCGGCGTCGTCGGCGTTGATGTCATCGAACTTCACGAAAATTCGCGATCGTAGGACAGACGCAAAATATCAATGTGTGAGTCACAAATTGAGCATGTGTTTCCTCTTATTGTAGACCGCGCCCCGTATTTGTAAATCATCTACTCGACGCTAGATGGCGCTTTGTTAAAGTTTCTACATTATCGTGAATAGTGTAGCAATTTCGAGAAAAATCTGGTAATACTAGTCGCTTCTAGATGGCGCTTTGTAGCGAGTATAAATACTACGTGCTCTCTACGACCGGCATGCATTTCATATCGAAGCATTCAAAGTGACAACAAGTACTCAAAGCGAGTTCTCAACTTATACCAGTTCAACCGTCGCAAGAACAAAGAATAATAAAAATGTCTCTGCTTCCATTGATTCTTGGATGTGAGCCTCCTCGTGTGCATCCTCACCTCTGGCACCACAGTCCCGCCCGTCTCTTGGATCAAGACTTCGGGCTTGCACTGACACCTGAAGACCTACTCACGGCTGCTACAGCATCTTTGTTGTCTGATAACTACGTCAGACCATGGCGAAAACTGTCGGCGATGCAACGCGACGTGGGATCCAGCATCAAAGCGGACAAGGACAAGTTCCAAATTAACTTGGATGTGCAGCACTTCACACCGGAGGAGATCTCTGTGAAGACGGCAGACGGATACATTGTGGTGGAAGGCAAGCATGAGGAGAAGAAAGACGAGCATGGATACATCAGCCGGCAGTTCGTGCGCCGGTATGCGCTGCCGGAGGGCGCCACACCCGAGACCGTGGAGTCCCGGCTGTCTTCCGACGGCGTGCTCAGCATCGTCGCGCCGCGCCAGGTGCCCGAAGCCATCAAAGGCGAGAGGAAGGTCCCTATCGCTCAGACGGGGCCCGTACGCAAGGAGATCAAGGATCAGAGCAACGGCACTGAGTGAAGTGTGATCGTGATCTAGTCTATTACTTAGGCATTTTTGAATTTTGATCTTTAATAATTCCAAAGCACCGTGTGTATGGTTTGAGACTGATTCTGTTGTAATTTTTAGGTTTAAGTTCTACTTTAATAAATTCCTTTTTAAGCTATATGTATAAACGCAGTTTTATTCAATCCGCTGTATAGGTTTACGACCTACATAACACATTACCTGCTGCACAATATTCTCATACACAACAAAAATCAATAATATGTGACAGACAGGTCATTACACCCGAGATGACAGATTAAGCTGACATCTGAATTTTAAAATGACATCGTACACAGAGAAACTAACAGTCTAACACACCACAGCTCACACACACTAGGCACTAGCTAATCCAGGTCATATAGTTCCCTCCACTGACCTCTAATAAAGGTAGGTAATAGATAAAGGTACAGTAAGCGTGTGGCTGACCCTGGCTTGGTAAAATAAAAAAAATAATATAAAAAAATATCTACATAGACATAATTCTAAAACGATAAAGTTCATAAAAAAAATATTTGACCTTTTTTTAAGTCAGACGCATATTCCCTAATGTGATGTGGCTGACCCTGGCTTGGCCACAATCAGGGATTTTAATTTTGATGACGTAAAAATTTAGTCACAAATTTCGACATAATTTTTAGAATTATGTCTATGTAGATATTTTTTTATATTATTTCTTTTTTGATGAGAAAATAATTATTAAATAGTCCAAAAAAACTGTTGGAAATTCAAATCACTTGAAACGCTACACTATCGGTCAAAATGGAATATGACGTCAAAGTCTACTAAAACTACTAAAGTTGAGAGAACGTAGACTTTGACGTCTCGGCAAGCGCGCCAAAATCGCGGGTGTTTAAAATGCCAATATCTGTCTCATAATTTAATAAAAATTTTTTGTTACTTAATTTTAGTTTTAAGGCGCTGGAATTTTTTTTACGGCTACATAACGATATAAAGTATCGTTTAAAAATATAAAAAAAAATGTGCATATTCCCTGGTCAGTGGCGCGAA
Source organism: Acronicta psi (assembly GCA_946251955.1). NCBI lineage: Eukaryota > Metazoa > Arthropoda > Insecta > Lepidoptera > Noctuidae > Acronicta > Acronicta psi. The sequence goes on along the minus strand of OX276493.1, from coordinate 5,168,278 downwards.
TCACGGAAAGTACCTACTTATTTGTCAAATCTCCCTACAGTGACCTCTCAATAGAGTTCAATGTGTGATTGACACAGCTGGCAATGCCATCATCATTTTTAGTTTTGTTATCATAAAGTCATAAAAAGTTAAGTCGCTAATCAGCATGGAACTAATATGTCAAACTTCGTTACACTTCGTTTACATTGTATACTAAGTATACTTACTACTTCCATGCTAATCAGTCACCAAATATGTCATGTTTTTTGTCTGAAGTCACAGATGACTCTTTATATTTAGATCTTATAAGAGATAAATTAGGTAGGTAATTAATTTTTTAAGGTAAAAATTAAAGACCCGACTAAATTGGGGAGAAAACAAATCTTCGCTAAGTTGATAGTTACCCTAGTTTTTAAACGTGTTGCTATGCTTGGGGACTGGGCAATGATTTCGAAAGAAATATAATTATGTCAATGTTGGAGAGATTATCCACCTAGAAACCAGAGACAAATTATATTTTGATATTTGGCGACTGATTCCGACTAGAAAATTCAAATCCATGATGGTGGCCATGCCCGTGTCAGTCACACTATAACTAAATATCTAGGTAACAAGACTCACCTGACAGTACCATAAGTATGTACTTGATCTAAGTAAATCTACTCGTATCGTGACTACACAACTTTACATTATTATTTTTCTGATAAAACCTGTCAAAATATATTTTTCCTTTCCTTGCAATTGAACTGATGTCAATATGACGTTTGTCAGTCACCCACCAAAAAAACACACAGTCAACAGTCACACAGAAAATCGGAAACCAGTTACACCATTTTTTTTTCAATAACCAAAATATAATGAACAAAATCTAACCAGTACAATGTTTCTAACCCGTATTCTGGGTGCCAGAGGAAGGCCGTGCCTTTACTCTTCAATAAAGAACACCAGAAGTTTAAGACCATGCATAAAAATCGGCAAGGATCGATTCCAACTAAGCCTGGATGTCCACCATTACAATAAGGACGAGATCCGAGTGCAAGCGCATCCAGAATACGTGGTTATAGAAGGTAAACAAGAAGTAACTACACGTCAAGGATACATATTGAGACAGTTTATAAGAAAATTCAAGCTGCCTGAAGGATGCGTGCCAGGGAAAATCGAGACTAGGCTATCACCTGACGGAATTCTCACAGTCACCGCACCTAGGTCGTTTTGTAATGGAACCGCCCCCTGTAGCTCTATCTCTGTTCCTATATCTTATAGTTCCAATAGTAAAGACAAGGAATTGGAAAAATCTAAAAATTTGGAGCCCCCAAAACCGGCCGTACCTGACCCAAATCCATCCACCAGCTATCCAAAACTAAAACCTGGTGACGAATAAACTAACTCTTGATCATTGTTTTTACTTTTTTTGTCGGTTGTCGATCCACTAGCTATGCAAAAATAAAATCTGGTGACGAATAAATTTACTTTATACAATCTTTGTTTTTTTTATTATTTTGTTGGTTTTGATTATTCTGTTTTTGAGACATTAAGGATGGGATTTTTTGAGCTTCAGGTGATTTAGCTTCAATCTTTTTTTTGCTAAGCTTGATGGTAGGGGGTTTCTGCAGCAAGACGTTTACAACACCGAAACATCACTCCCGCGTTGCCAATATCTCTCATATAGTTTTAAGCTAATCTATACTTACACCCATACAAATAAAATGGAAAGTTCTGTTTGTATTTTCAAATTAAAAGCATTTCGCTGAATGCCTGAAAGTACATAAAAATCTTTTTTTTAAATTTTGTGTGTCTGTCTGTTTGTTCTGGCTAATCTCGGAAATGGCTTAATTGATTTTGACGGGATTTTCACTCGCCGATAGCTAATGTTATAAAGAGTAACTTAGGCTACTTTTATTTCAGAAGTATTGGATGAACGCAAGTAACAGCTAATTTTCAATAACATAAATTGAAAAAAACAAAATAGTGTAAGCCTCAAGAGATAATAAGACAATAAGCATATAGCATATAGTCTGGGTATTTCTTATAACTTTCATCCCTTATTTCAACCCCTTACAGTGCTTTTTCCCATTAAAAAGTAGTCTGTCCTTTTTCAGGCTCTAGACTATCTGTGTACCAAATTTATTTTAAATCGGTTTAGTAGTTTTGGCTTTAAAGCACGACAGACAGACAGAGTTACTTTCGCATATAATATTAGTAAGGATAAATCTTAAATGTTTGTATTGTCAGCGTCGAACCCAGGACCAATAGCAGAGGCCGATCGCTCACGCTCAGCCACACGTTTCAACTATTTGGGGTATTTTTAAACCGTTATGTAATGGTGTACATAAACGTAGTACATTGTTTATAATTTAATGACTGATCTATATATAAATAAAACGCCCACGATACACTACACATGGATTATTCTCGGAGCCGATATACGTAGTGTGTGTGTGTGTGTGTGTGTGTGGTATAATTAGAAATACTGCGTCATGTAGGTTAGGTCCAGTTGAATTGACTGAACACAATAATCACATAACCGTGAATTTATACCTAATATCACAAGCTGTCTCCTGCGGCTTTACGCGCATCTGTATACCCCGAAGGATTAGGCAGAGGTGTACTATGTACAGCAAGGTGGAAGGGACATCGTCGCACATCCGAATACCATGAGTTCAGTACATGATTCTGGACCCCCCTTGAATTTTCCGTAACTTTTCATCAATTTTTCAATTGGTTTTTTTACTTGACCTTGTAAAAAACATTATTTCTACCTACCCAAATTAGATTTATAATTAAAAAAAACATTTCATTTATTTCCGATCGCGCGCGCGATAACACTCACCGTGGAGCGTTATAATCGCGTTTTTAGCAATACACTGCGCGCTCAAAAATGTCAATATCTGTAATAACCGATAATTTTCTACACGAATGACCTAGGTCATTATATTTTTGACCTTGGTTGAAACATTGTCACGACGTTTGTGCGTCGATGTCCCTTCCACCACACAGCTCGCCAGTATATTTATGCCCCATGTCGAGGGCAAACCTATTGCCCTAAACCGGGCACAAATCTAAACTCCTAGCTGCTACTGAGAATTTCACAGATAAGATCACTCGAACTGGGAATTGAATCCAGGGCCTGTATCGTAGCAGTCGTACTTACGAGCACGAACGAGACTAATAAATAAAAAGTATTAACTAAAAACCTAAAAACAAGCTCTGTGATGTTGAAAAATGTATTGCAGGCGGGTCAAGCAAAGAAACAATTTTGTTTATGAACGAAAATCTTGTCCCGCCTGCAATACATTTTTCAACATCACAGAGCTTGTTTTTAGGTTTTTAGTTATTAGTTAATACTTTTTACCCAGTCGGGTTTTTTATTTCATTTAATAATTGATTTTATTTCCCACTTTTTAGTTTATGAATCATCATAGAATCACTAGATAGATCCTAAATGATTATTTAAAATGATACAACTAAAGATCAGTTCGCACATTAAAGCATATAAAATCCACAATTTTGATTTTAATTTAATTTCATGTACCCAGTGACACTCGTGCCATCAAGACGAATCTAATGAGGTGTCATTTATCTAAATCGGTTGAGCCGTTAAGTAGTTACGACCGGACATAGGAACGGACATACATACATACATACGCGTCAAACACATAACCCTCCCCCTTCGGCAGTCGGGTAATAATGCAGTTACAATTACATTAGTTAAACTCATTGGCGCATGATCAGTGGCTTGGAATAGAATTAATCGAAGTGTACATGTTGGACACTTGTCTTATGTCGATTACCTTACAAGGACTCACCGTGTTTATCACACACAACCTATATAAATTCATAAAGCTGACATTACCGACCGACATTACGTACAGCTATAACTTGCTATGGCAATCTTTTTCTACATACATACACGCCTGTTTCCCATAGGGGTAGGCAGAGACTATAGATTTCAACTTGCTACGATCCTGGCACACCACTTTCGCTTCATCTATGCTCATCAACCTCCCCAAAACTGCTCGTCGTCATACTTATTTTTCTTTTATTAATTATTCGTCATATATAAAAATAGTGCAATAAATAAATAGAAGCAGTGATAGCCTAGGGGTCCAAAGGTCTCGAGTTCGAATCCAAGGCAAGCACCTCTGACTTTTCGAAATTATGTGCGTAATTATTATCACTGGCTTTAACGGTGACGGAAAACATCGTGAGGAAACCTGCATGCCTAAGAGATTTTCTCGACGGCATGTGAAGTCTGCCAACCCGCATTAGGCTAGCGTGGTGGACTATAGCCTAAACCCTCTCACTGAGAGGAGACCCGTGCCCAACAGTGGGGCAGTATATGGGTTGATTATTATTATTATTATATCGTCGTTCCGCCTGCAATACATTTTCCAACATCACAGAGCTTATTTTTAATTAATACTTTTTACGCAGTCGGGTTTTTTATTCAGGGACATTTTACACAGCACCATCTACAAACTAAACAGAGCTCGTGTTATAGGCGATGGATATAATACTTATATGTATATTTTTTTTCCTAAATACATACGTAAGATACACCCAGACAAACACAAACACTTATGTTCCACATAATATTTGTGCCATGTGAGAATCGAACTATTAATTAATTAACTAATTATTTCTAGTTCCAATAAACCAATAAACTACGTATTTGATTGAATTTTTTTAAACCACGACCTCGTGACCTGCAGCCCTGTCCAACTCGAAGCTACTCCTCCCACTAGACCACAGAGGTCGTCGTGAATTTAAACTCGCTTTTTTATCCACAAGCAGTTGACTTAATGTTAAAATGAAGTTACGCGGTGACTGATGAGATTGCTAAAAATAAAATAAAGAAAAAATTATCAACAGCAATGTCAAATTCAGGATTAATAACAAAATCCCTTATCCGCACCTCCCAAGATACCTACACATTATAAAACATCGTACGTAAACAGACGTATCTACGTCACTTATCGGATGCATCGGGAACTTTCTCGTTCTAAATACAACGGCAACGTTTGCCAGACGTGATTCAGCGCCCGCGCATATATAAACCCGACGCGCGAGTATTCCCGTAGAGCAAAACAAAACGCGCTAAAGATAACACACAAAATGTCTCTACGTCCTTACTTCTTCGACTACGACCTTCCACGATGGCCGAGGCGACTGCTCGACCAGAATTTCGGCCTGACAGTGACTCCTGACGATTTATTGAAGGCATCTGTCAATCCAATCAGTCCGATCGTCGCCGGCGTCCAACCCTGGTGGCCGAAGAGTGCAGGTTCTTCAATCAAAGTTGACAAAGACAAGTGGCAGATCAATGTGGACGTCCAACACTTCGCTCCAGATGAAATCACAGTCAAAATCAGCAATGGATTTATCGTGATTGAGGGTCAGCATGAAGAAAAGCAAGATGAACACGGTTTCATATCCAGGCAGTTTGTCAGAAGATTCAAATTGCCGCAAGAAAGTAATCCTGACGCGGTCGAGTCCAGACTCTCTTCTGACGGAATCCTGACGGTGGTGGCTCCCAAAAAGGCTGAAGTGGCTCAAGGAGAAAGGACTGTTCCTATAACCCACACTGGACCTGTTAGGACGGAAGCTATTGAAGATCCTAAAAAGGAATAAAAACCTATTAAGTTACCAGACTGTTGATTAAGAGACTGTTAATTAATTTCCAATAAACTTTTTAATTCTTTACTCGTCTATTTTTTTAAGTGAATCATTCTCTTGATATTTTTAGATTGTTATGTTTCACAGCGGTACGTATTCTTTTTCATTTTGTAGCTAAAATTATCTGCATAGCTTGTTTTCAACGCTCGTGTAATATTTATTATATTACAACTGTAAATCAAACTTGGGAACTGCAAAAATAATATACGTTTATCAAACTACAATAAACTCGTACCTTGTTTATTTAACAGAATTTATGTATACATATACCTAATTTTAATGGAATAAACATATTCCAGTGATAAAAACTATTCATTAGTTAAATTATACTTAAAACTACCTACTATTACTTATAGTAAGAGATGAAACAGGACAAAGTAACCTTTATACAAGGTGGAAGGGACATCGACGCACAAAAGTCGTGACAAAAATAAAATGACCTAGGTCGATCATGTAGAAAATGATCGGTTATTACAGAAATTTACATTTTTGAGCGCGCAGATAACGCTCCGCGGTGAATGTTATCGCGCGCGCTATGTGAAATAAATGAAATAATGGTCATTTAATTATTACAGAAATAATGTCTTTTTACACGTTCAAGTAAAAAAAGCAGCAGAAAAATTTGAAAAATTGATGAAAAATGGTACGAAAAATTTCAACGCAGGGGGGTCCAGAATCATGTACTGAACTCATGGTATTCGGATGTGCGTCGATGTCCCTTCCACCTTGTATACCTAACAAATGATGATAAGTAAATGTAGAAAAATAACAAAGACTTTTGTTTACTTAAAATATTTTATTAGTAAAACAATTTCTTATACTATATTTATAATATCCTAACCATCACGCTGGTGAATTTGATGGCAAAGTATTCATATCTATATCCTTTTTGGTATCGTCTTTCTTTTTGTACAACGCATCTTCAATATCTTGTAAGCTCTTCCCATTTGTCTCCGGTAATACAAAACTAAGACATATACCAGAAATTAATGTTACCACAGCAAATCCAGCATACATTGCTTCCGCGCCATGCTTATTCATTATCTCCGGTGTAACTTTTACAGAAATGAAGAGTAAAGCAAATGACATTCCTGAACTTAATCCTGAGCCGAAACCTCGTACCTTCGAAGGGAATATTTCTGCGACAAAAGACCAAGATATACATGTCAATGCACTTGCTATACCTATGTAGGTAACCATGGCGATAACAGCTAACCAAACCAGGCCAACAGGGTTAAGGGACAAGTAAATTACTAAGCCTATTAACACAAGGGTTGTAGTGAAGCAGCAAGACACGAAAGTTATTTTACGAGGGATGATCTTAGCGAAACTACAGACAACAACTCCAGCCGCTACTCTTATACAGTCAGTAACTAACATAAGCACAAAAGCGTCTATATCTCCCGAAAATGTCTTCTCAAATATCTCTTGGGCATAAAACGATAAAGTGTTGATACCACACCATTGTACAGCGATGAACAATAAGAATATAGTTGCCAAAGACTTCATGAATGGTACGCTAAATATGACCTTTAAATTATCTCTAAATGAAGATGTTTCCTCTTCTCTTTCCTTGATTTTCTCCAGAACAGTGGCCAATTCCTTTTCAGAACTCTCCCCGTTGCCTCTGAATTGTCTAAAAGACTCGACCCCCTCATCGATTTTTCCTTTCGAGAGCAGCCATAAAGGGCTTTCTTTTAAAAACATTAGTATTGCAAGGCATATAATGTTAGGTAATATAAAGAGAAAGCAACACAGCTTCCAGTGTACATATTTGCCAACCGTGTGACTGATAAGGGACCCGAGATGGATCGCCATTGATGGACAAAATAGGGCGATCGCTCTGAACTTTGGATCAGTCAGTTCTCCAATATAAACCATGGTATTTGCTCTGACGGCTCCTGTGCTCATTCCCGTAATAAACCTTCCTATTAGCATGACAATATTATTAGTAGCTAGTCCCATGATAATCCAGCCCATGGTGAAGGGTATGATAAGGACAATCTGGCCCATCTTCCTGCCGATGCCATCGCTCATGGAGCCAGAGAAGAGGCAGCCCGTTATCATGGCGAGTGGAGAGATAGAAGCTGAAACAAAAAAAATGACAATTAGTATCTACAGTAATAATATTATTGAATGAATACTGTTTTGATGGTAGTATTTTATCGATGAATAGATAAAAAGTAGTTCCCCAATTACTTCATCGGATAAATAAATTATTTATATATTTCTTATTTATGTTTGTTAAAACACTGTTTAGACAGTACAACTTTTTTTATTAACTATTGCTTTTACTTTTGCATTCAACAGGCAAATCAATTGCTCCGTGTAAATAAGCCTTTATGTTTACCGTGGTACTACTTTGTTATTGTGTGCACTAATTTGTAATAATAAAAGTAAGATTCTTAACCGCTTTGAGGTATTGAGCATGAATATTAAAATAATAAATATAAATATCTTAGGACAGTTTTACACAGCAGCATCTAGTCCCAAACTAAGCAGAGCTTGTACTATGGGTACTAGACAATGGATATAATACTTATATGTTTGTGGAAGGATAAAGAATGAGGAGACAAAGAAGTTCATAACGAGATGACGGCTGTGAGGTGGAATATAGTGTATGGAAGAAAAAGGGCATACTGCACCGAGAAAAACTGTATAAAATGTAAAAAAGTAAAACTGGGATAAGAGCAGGAGGATAATGATGAAAAAAGTAATTTTTCATCCCACCATCTCGGAAAGAGTATTTTTACTCTTCGATATCTGAGTGCAAAAGTCGTTTTTATCCTCTAGAGAGACAAAGTAAATTGAATTTAGAACATCGTGCTTTTACCCCCCTGGCGCCGAATTTATCACACAACTTTTTTTTTATTTGTTGAAAACTTAGACTTGGAACCTTCCCTAGGTTCCGAGTCTAAAGGCAACAAAGTATCGATACATGTCGAATCGATATTTTTTGAAAATATCAGTATCGATACCGATATTTTTATTTAAAAATATCGATATATGGGCGATATATCTTAAAAACCAAATTATAAAACAACAAATCAAGTCGACCAAAAACAAAAAATACATTAAATATAATTTGTTAAAAAGATGTTAGTATAAAAAAAGTATTCCTTTTTGGGGTTTTATAATCTTATAAATGTTTATTGGTCTGTAAAAAATATAGATTTTTATACCTTTTCGATACTTTGAATTTTATATCAATATATCGAAATATTAAATATCGCTCAAAAATATCGATACATTAAAAAATAAATAATATCGATATATCGATTGGTGTACTTTTTTAAGTCACTAACACCAACATTACAATACCTAACAAAAATATTACACTCAAGTAATTGTAGCAACGTTACTTTCAATTTCTCTTAATTATACCTACCTAGTATTATTTGTTATAATTTAAAGAATAGGTATTCTGCAAAACTTACCTATCATATAGTATTTAATACCTAAACTGAAATAAAAGTATCTTGTGGTTGTAAATGTTTTTATGTTTTTAGTCATTTCCTCGCTGAGGTGGAATGAAAAGTTACGTGTTGCACTCGAGTGCAAAGATTTTTCACCTTGTGCTCTTTTAATTCCCTCGCTGACGCTCAGGATTCTAATTTTTGAATCACTCGCTCCGCTCGTGATTCAATTTTAGAATCCTTCGCTTGCTCGGTCATCAAAATTGAGCACGCGGTTAAAAAGCAACTTTGCACTCTTGTATAACAAATAACTATTATAAGACAAACTTACCGATCCATGAGTCAAAACTCTTGTCGTAAGGAAAGTTGGAGTCACTCTCTAGTTGTGGCAGGAGTACTGCTGTGAAGCCGAAGGTTATTCCTCCTGCCAGAGATAGTAATGATGCTGCGAACGTCGCCGCGACCTGGAAGCGGTTGGGGGAAACTTCATCATCAACATATTGGTCGCAAGGCTCCTCTAGAATAAGAGAAGTCGTACTTTTTCGCGGAACAAGATGGGGTTTTTCACGGTGTTTTCCTCCACCGGTGTAGCGATAATTGATAATGTAGATACTTAACAGCTGATTTAAAATTGCAATTAAATATTACCATAATTATGTTAATTAATTATTAACACGCTGCTGGCGCCATATGTTTTTATCTGTCACGAAACCCATAAATAATTAAGGTGTTTGATAGCTACATCATACACCACATAAACAGATACATGGTGTTTATTCCCGCGAGCAACACTGTATATCTCAAAAGATCCGTATTATAAAGTTCTTGGTTAGATCTTCTTCTTCCTAGCCTTTTCCCAACTATGTTGGGGTTGGCTTCCCGTCTAACCGGAGCGACTGCCATCAGACCTCCGCAACCCAATTTCTAGGCAATACCGATATTCGAAGGAAAGACTGGTTGTCAGGCTCATGGGGGTACCAATAGAAAATGGCACCTAGGGCACGCATCATATTTGCGCCCCTTAGTAAATTAAATTAATTGGATCTCTTTTCTTACTACTACAATAGTAAGTTACAAGAGTTGGGTTATGGAAATTTGGGCGTGGGGTGCCCAGAATGGGACTGGTTAGGTTTCAAGGGTAATTACAATTAGTTCGTTACTACCTCCAGTTGTCTCAGTAAGAGCGAGGGAAGTGAGCTCGTAAATTGGGGCCACTCACCTCGGACTGGTTAGGTTAGAAGGGTAATTCCAATTAGTTTGTGACTACCTTCACCCACCTCGGACAGGTTAGGTTAGAAGGGTAAATACAATTAGTTTGTTACTACCTCCAGTTGTATCAGTAAGAGCGAGCGAAGCGAGCTCGAAAATTTGGGCATATCACCTCGGACAGGTTAGGTTAGAAGGGTGATTCAATTAGTTTGTGACTACCTCCAGTTGTCTCAGTAAGAGCGAGCGAAGCGAGCTCCAAAATTTGGGCACCTCACCTCGGAGAGGTTAGGTTAGAAGGGTAATTACAATTAGTTTGTTACTACCTCCAGCTGTCTCAGTAAGAGCGAGCGAAGCGAGCTCGAAAATTTGGGCACCTCACCTCGGACAGGTTAGATTAGAAAGGTAATTACAATTAGTTTGTTACTACTCCCGTTGTCTCAAGTAAGGGCGAGCGAAACGAGCTCGAAATTTTGGCCACTCACCTCGGAGAGGTTAGGTTAGAAGGGTAATTACAATTAGTTTGTTACTACCTCCAGCTGTCTCAGTAAGAGCGAGCGAAGCGAGCTCGGAAATTTGGGCACCTCACCTCGGACAGGTTAGATTAGAAAGGTAATTACACTTTCTTCTTGTACTTATTAGGTATTTCCCATGTTACGTCACCTTAAGACGTAAGTTTAGAATATGAAGGAAGATTTCAAGTTGGTGAGCGGAACTCGCGGTGGTTTAGCAGTCATAGCGTCTGGTATACCAAACCAAAAGACGCAGGTTCGAATCCTGCTCGCCAGTGGATTCCTTCCTGCATTAAAATAAAGGGTAATTACAATTAGTTTGCGACTACCTTCAGCTGTCTTATGAGCGAGCGAAGCGAGCTCGAAAATTTGGGCCATCCACCTCAAACAGGTTGGGTTAGAAGGTTATGACTGACTGGTGATGGGCATTGCTACAGCGCGAGCAAAGCGAGCGAACGAAGTCCCCGTGATCTCCTTCGTGTTAGGTTATTTTAAACCCTTTACACAGAAATAGGAGCCCCGCGTCTCCATCATATATATGCACCATTACCTATACTGATTTTTCTCATTGCGTTAAGTAAGTGTTTTGTTTTGAGCATTGCTTCAGTGACGCGGTGAGTCAATTAGGGCTAGGAACAAGGAAAAAATCTAATTACCCTTCTAACAACAGTGGTTAGAAAGGAGATCAAATCACACGGGCAACAAAATAAAAGTATACCCGATTGATCTGTTGGATGATCCAAAAGAAGAATGTGTTCTGTAAAATCAATTATTAACGTAAACTCATTAAAATAAAATGAGTTTAATAGAGCAACTTTATATTTATTAAGCAAAAAGACTTAAACTAAGAATAATATATAATAATTATATCCCCTCCCTCAGGGTCCCCAGATTTCGATTTAGGATCTTGAATTTTCACAGACGTTACGTCTGTGTGGATTTTCCGAGTACAGAAAAAATCATATAGAACCATAGGGCTGGTAAAAATTTAGTAAGTTAATATATTTAATTAGGTCTATGGCAAACAATGATGTATGACCGTGTAGGGTTTGAGTGTATTAAGTATGTATAGTGTATGAGATGCGGGTAAGACAGTATGAAATTGCGAAGTAAATAACATATAAATATAATAAATAATCTTATCTTACTAATATTATAAATGTGAAAGTTTATGAGGATAGATGGATGGATGTTTGTTACTCTTTCACGCAAAAACTACTGAACGGATCTGGATGAAATTTGGCACAGAGATAGATTATAGTCGGGAATAGCACATAGGCTACTTTTTATCCCGGTAAAATGTATGGTTCCCGTGGGATAGCGGGCGAAGCCGCTGGCGGAAAGCTAGTTACAGTATAAAATGGTTATGGCTATGATTTACAAAATTTAATGATTGACGATTTTGCGCCCCCCTTCGATTGGCGCCCAGGGCACGTGCCCTGCCTGCCCCACCCTAGTTACGCCACTGGTCAGGCTTAACGGACTGACTGCCAGATTAACCGAAAATTCGGGTGAAAATGCCGGACCCTTAATTTTTAGTCTACATACTTATTTAGACTTTAGCCGGACTCGCAACTAAAAAGCCTATGTCCTGCTTTATTAGGACGCCTGGCAATTGTGAGTAAAGTAATCGCTGAGAAAATATTTAATTTATTGGGCCACATATACAGTGTGTTCCGTTTAAAATTCATATTGCGATTAGATTAGATTTTAGATTTTTGTAAGAAAGATTAGCAGAAAAATAAATAAATAAATAAAACATGAAAAAAGAAGTAAATAATATGGGAAGTTAACCTTTCATAAATATGTATCTTCAAAGGTAGTGTGGTGCCCATATCGCGTAGAGTCAAAAAATGATCACAATAATGGGCAGATCATGTAGTTTTGGGTAAAAATATACTGATATATATGGCAATAGGTACGTTACTTCATCAAATCCAACGAAATAACTATGCGTACATTTCCTATGGTAAAGGAGTTGAGGAGCTTAAGCATTTTTGTAGGTATGACCTTGTGCCCACTTTTGAACATTGTGCAACAGTGTTGAAACATAATTATGTCATAAATGAAAGCTTTTTAGTTGTACTTTATTTAATCCGCACTGGATTTGAACTTAACTGCCATAGAATGGAATTAGTACAACTCAAGAGCTTTCATAATATGATATACGTTCCATCACTGCTGCACAGCAAAACCGCATTGCTGTTTTTCAAAAACCCACCGAAATACCACCTTCGCGCTGGATTTGAACTTAGAATAGAATAGAACATACTTTATTGTACACCAAAGGAAAAAGAATAAAAGAGACATAAAAGAAGTTACAGGAGTACAATTGGCGGTCTTATCGCTAGATGCAATTTCTTACAGACAACCATTAGCTTAGCTGCGATAGAATGGAATAAAATACAACTCAAGAGCTTTCATATGACATAATTAAGTATGTTTCATCACTGTTGAGCAATGTTGAAAAAAGAGCCCAAAATGTCGCATGGTCCTGTAGCTATAAAGACAGTTGAGCGCGACTGCTACGCAAGAGGTCATGGGAGCGAATCCCGAGTCCAGCAAAGACCCAGAAATTCCCAGCAGCTCGGAGACTGGACTTGTGCCCATGTAATGCCTATTGCCATCCAGACTCCGAGCTTTCTGTGAGTAACACAAATATTATTTGTCTCTAGTGGCATTCTAACCCACGATACTCGGTCCAATCGTTATAAAAATGTAAATACTTTGTTAATTAATGATTAAGTAATTAATTACCTGTCTGTACACATGTGTGGATTCTGCGGCTTTCGGCGCGATAATTTGCAATATATTTATTTTCGTCATTTTGCTTCCTTACATTGGCATTGACATCTTCTAGAATCTTCCCCTGCTTGATATACTAATTAATTCTGATTCGGCGAACTAAACATCGCAACTTTTATGACCAAAATCTGTGGAAATAAAATAAATATAATTTATTAGTCGGCCTGAATGTGAGCTGCTTCATTAGCAATCATCAGGAGTTCGATTCCCGGGTCGATCAGTGTTGTTGGGGTTTTAAGAGCTCGGAATCTGGATTTCTGTCCGGTTAATGGCAATAGGCTCGCTCGCATTACATGGATATACCGAAGTGCGAACTGTGGGTTACATAAGTACACGTCTGCCTAACACCTCGGGGAATACAGGTGTGATGATAAATGGCAAAAACGATTTGCTGGCCCCTGATATCATATTCTGTAGGTATGCAAAGTAGGTAAAGTGTAATAACAAGTTAAACATGTTTCCGATAAAAAATCAATTCAAGACGACTATAACATTATAAAAATATATGTATATACTTAAAGATAACTTAGAACGGGTGATATATAACATGAGACAATATTAATAGGTATGAGGCTGGTTTTTTACTTATGCAAACAAAGAAATATTCTGTTTTTTTGCAAGATAATACCAGAAATAGTGGCCCCAAATGTTACCTAATGTTGAAAAATATTGCTCCACTAAAAATTAAAATTATTATCTACGGTGCTAAATCCTTGAGAGATACCTCAAAGTAGTGATAAAATCAATATCTGATCCAGAGATGAAATCGAAGAGTCAAGTTGCATGCCCCTGATTCAAATTCAGATCATTGATCCAACCACGTTCAAGCAAAACTAAGCTATGACTACATATCTGGTAGCATATTGACATCTAAAACGATATATTACCTATCGATTATTATATATCTATGCTGATAATTTCAGGGTGCATGAAATTATTAGCGTACCTAACTAATAATTCACGCAGTGAAGGAAAATAGCATGAGGAAACCTGCATGCCTGAGATTTTTCCCGACAGGGCGTGTGAGTCTGTTAACCCGCACAAGGCTAGCGAGGTGGATAAAGACCAGTCCATATATATACTGTGATAAAGGCCTAATCCCTCTCATTCTGGAGTCCCATACGTTCCTAACAGTGGACCAGTAAAAGTGTAGGCACAGAATGCTCATCTTGATTAAAAGTATCATTAGTTTACTACAATTTTAAAATTATACTACAACTTTAGTATATTTAAAAATAATATATATTTGCTTAATTAAATTGAATAGCTTCTTTTTTACAAATAAATTAAATTAATTAAAACTTATTAAAAACATAATAAAAAAAACAACGCGGTATGGCAAAAATAAGTATTGTGAAATATTAATACATTACAGATATTATTTCGCAATATTTACGTATTATTTTTTTAACACGTACCTAATATGTATTTTTTTTTAAATAGCATACAATTTTGTCCGTTTGTAAATATGCTAACGGAATTTTCCGTAGAATCCTGCTTTCACATCAGCCTAACTTTCACTTCACAGTGACGACAAAATGTTTTTTTTATATTATCTGCAAACACTTTTATTATGAAACAATTAAGGAACTATATTTTTTTATATTTATATTATTAATTTAATTCACTACAATTTATTTTTAAATAATTATTTGTGACTTGTCTCGATACTAGACCACACTGTAAGATAATCAACTTAATACTAAGTTAAAAGCTATTCCGTGGAAGTTGATATGATGTAGTTATAATGTTAAACCAGGCAGAATGAAAATTTCCTAACAGTGTTAAATCGTGCGTGTTTTCTATCGACATTGTTATTTACTTGTATGCTGCTATGTGTGTAAATATGTCTTGCATTTTGATTAAACAATATACATGAATTACTACACAAACTAAATGAAAACGGTTTATAATATCACAATGTTCCAAGAAACTTTTAAAATTTAAAATGTCTTACTAGTTCATAGTAGCTGCCACATTATAAAATTTTATGTGCCTTAAATTCCATGTGTGACGTTGCCAAAACTACTTACGTAGTAGCACAGGTAGTGGTGGTACTACAAAGTTTATTTTTTCGTTTATATATACATACTATTTTATATACATATATTATTTCGGTATAATAATCTAAATCTAATCTAAATAATCTAATAAAATAAAAGAATCCTGAGCGTTAGCGAGGGAATTAAAAGAGCACAAGGTGAAAAATCTTTGCACTCGAGTGCAACACGTAACTTCATCCCACCTCAGCGAGGAAATGACTAAAAAAACATGTAGGTACAACCACAAGATACTTTTATTTCAGTTTAGGTATTAACTACTATATATGATAGGTAAGTATTACAGAATATTCTTTTAGTTATAACAATTATAACTAGGTCTAAATTAAGCGAAATTTTAAGTAACGTTGATACAATTACTTAAGTTGAGTGTAATATTTTTGTTACGTAATGATGGTGTTAATGACTTAAAAGGTACACCAAGAAAGTTCCTAGTCTGAGTTTTTAACAAATTTAAAAAAAGTTGTATGATAAATTTGGCACCATGTAAAAGCACGATCTTCTAAATTCAATTTACTTTACCTCTCTAGAGGATAAACTGCTTTTGCACTCGGATATCGAAGAGCAAAAATACTCTTTCCGAGATGGGGGGATGAAAATTATATTGTATATTTTAAGCTAATTTTAAAAATTTTATATTGTATATTTTAATTTAATAAAAAAAATTAATAACGTGTAAAATATGATTAAAGTATTAGTTACCTAAGTATATTAATAGATGTAGATTGAAGAATAATAAGCGAGTTCATAGAAACGATCTGCCCTATTAGTCTAGATAGAGGTCAGTAACACGACTGCTATGTTAGAAGTCCTGGGTTCGATTCCTGGGACCAGTAAAATGTTTTTGGTATTTTCTTTGAAATCCCCAGTAGCGTCTGAGTCTGGATTTATGCCCGAATGGCTGCATTAGCCTCGTGCCGGCGAGCTAACTGAATATGTCTTCAACTATGATAGATGAGACGTCGTGTATTTAGTCTAGTCTAGTCTAGTTTTAATTTTGATTTTTTTATTTGAAAGGTGAATTAGTCTGGAGTGTTCTTAGCTATGTTTGATGAAAATCGAAATGGCCGCCGCCACAAAATAACGAATTACATATTTTTCACAACTCCCTCAATATGGGTATCAAATGAAAGGGCTTGACTAGTAGAATACTATGCACAATGATAAATTTCAAATCAAAGATGGCCGCCACCACAATATGGCAACTTACATTTCGTGTCGGGGGTTTTCTAAATTTTTAATTTAGGTTAGTTGACCTTGAGTAAAACCTTGCCACGACGTTTGTGCGTCGATGACCCTTCCACCATTTCAACGGATCTTCTTTTAAAAAAAACTGGAAACAATGGGAGTGAGAGGGACACCACTTGACTGGCTTCATAGCTATCTTACAAACCGTAAGCAATATGTTAAATCAGGTGAACATTCAAGTGGCCTAGTTCCCATTAGCTTCGGAATCCCGCAGGGCAGCTTACTCGGTCCAACCTTATTCACCATTTATATGAACGATATCCCGAATCTTACCCTAACAAAATATGCAGAAATAATTTCTTACGCAGATGACACAGTTATTACATTCCATGCCAACACCTGGGAACAAGTTTACTTTCTTGCAGAGGAAGGGCTAGCAACGGTAGCTCAAACGCTGAATAAAAACTTATTAACACTTAATGTAAAAAAACCGCTTACATTCTGCCCAGGCATCCATCACCCAGGCATCTAAACCACCACAATATCTTACTCTAAAATTCCATTATTACCTTGTATACTTTCATATGCATTGAAAAATGCTGATAATTTTAAATTACAAAAAGACACTTCAATTTTATTTATTTTTATACACATAGCCATTAACCGGAAATTACATAGGAAAACTCAATAACACTGCTCGACTTAGAAATCAAACCCACGACCTCGAGCGTAGCAGTCGCGCTTTCGACCACTGGGACTGGGCTGACGACGCATGGGACTTCCCGTGGTATAAGACTACTACGTATTAGCAGGCATTACAAGGTAATAATTTTTCATTATAATCGCGTATCGTGTATAATCTATTCCCCCGGTTGATGGCAATAGGCTCCCCCCCCCCCTTTTACATGGGACCTAAACATACCATCGAATGTACCCACATTCATTAGTACGCCTCTGCCGCCTACCCCTTCGGCATATATAGGCGTGTTACTGTAAGATGTGTTAATCGCACATTTAGGATAATGCAAATGTCAATGTAAATGTCTATGTAAATATAATTAGATAAATGTAAATGCAATTGAGTGTCTATGGAACTGTCAGTAAAAATGCAAGTTGTCCGACTAGAACCACGATTTATTGAACACTAAATTTATTAAGAATATAACTGTATGAGATTTGCTTCGCTGCATGTCAGTGTACTACAAAAAATGTAGGCCGCGGTCAAAGTACGCATACGCGAGCCTATTTAACTAACTTATAGCACTAGTTCTAAATTATATAATTTAATAGAAATCTTTTTACTTTTAGTAAATAAATAAGTAATTAAACTCATGTACGTGCATCGTACATATTGCCATAACGAGAAAAACATAAATGCAAAATACTAACAAGAACTAACAAAAGAACTATATCGGAAAAAATTAAAACTAAAGCAAAGTAAATAAATAAATAAGAATCCCCGATATACTTATTTGTAAACAAAAAAACCCATTAATGTTATGTCACACTGCTTAAGCTTAGCACACGTCACTGTGTCTTGTAGTGTCAAATTTCCTTTCACTTGAGGTGGGGCCAACACCCGTCATGATAATCTCATCATTATGCACTTTTGACTGCCGTTTTTTGATTTTGCTGTACCCTTCCTCGATGTCATCGTCATCTTCTTGTCTTCTTCTGCTTCTCGCATCTTGCGGACCTTCCTCCTTCCTTTGTGATGTCATTTTTCGCCATGCGTACACCGTTGTTGCAGACAGGGCAATGCAGATAGCGATAACAACATAGATCGCAATGTAATGATGAAGGTCGTGAGAGGATAAGGTGTCTAGCTTCGATTGTTCTTTAATCGAGCGTAAGTCTGCGTCGATCCTTTTAAATGTTTCATCGTGCGTTTCAATTAGCAATGATGAGTTCCGAATCGAAGTGTTTATGATGTTATTAATGGGAGATATTGTGGGTAGTATCATGGCATTTGGTTCTTTAACTAATACGTCACTTGTATATTCTGTATAGGCATGCAACATGAACGAGTCGCCTTGCAAGTTACATCCTCGTTTAAGTGTTATTAAACCCGAGTGACGTAATGTCTCCGATGTCATTTGAGCACCACACACTAGTTGTACTTCGCACGTGCCACAACAATAATAAAACCAGGTGTTTTGTTTATGTAATTTTATCCACTTGTCAGCGCATAGTTTTATTTCTGTATGACAATATACGGAGTGTTAAGATTTCGGAAAATACATGTGCATCAAGAAGTATGTCAATGGGCCTAGATATATTGTAGTCTGGATCGGCTAACGTAATACCTGACACGTGAGCCCACCGTTTCTTTGTAAACGTAATATTAGGCAAATTGTTAACCACCCGTGTCATGACTAATGCTTCAGTTGTAAATTGAAAATCGTTATGTACTGATTTGCAAACGAGCTGCACCTTTCCTTTGCTCCTATTAGATAAGGTACCTATTCCAGTTATGCTCGCACTTAGCTGCTTCCGCTGTAAACCCAATCTTTGAGCTGCATTCTCTGTGATCAATGTTATTTGTGAACCTTGATCCACTAACGCCCGTAATGTGATGTAATCACCATTAGCTGTTGCTACCTGTAATAATGCAGTTGCCAATAATATCTCATCATCATTATTCGAAACGAAGTTATTTTGCACATTTTTATTTGACCTAGTTGTAGTCGATGTCGACTGCTTAGGTGCGATTTGTGTTGCTAAGGTTGATTGCGCTGGTTTGACAATATCGATGTGCAATAATGTGTTGTGTGCTTCATTGCATTCTCTGCATCTTTTTTGTGACGCACAGTAACCCTTACTATGCACATAGAGACAATTTTTGCAGATCTGATTGTTCTCAATAAATGCAATTTTTTCCGAACCTTTCATGTCATTGAATTTAGGACATTGAAATAACGCGTGATTATTATTGCACAATGAACAACTAATCTTACTGAATTGCCCAGCATTAGATGTATGGAAGTTCCGAGAATGATTAAATGAACCTTTATTAGGTTGCGAGTTAGCTTCCTTATGATTTTTCTTAAATGGATAATATGATGCATTATTGAACTGTGGTTTTTGTGTAAGTTTATTTCCATTTTCTAGCCTCTTTCTATGCAACGGTTCTAATGCCATAAACTTGTTCTCGATGAAGTCCATGAAATGATTATAAGAAGGTATCTCTCGCGGATCTGATCTTGACTGCATGTACTCAGAATATGTTTCAGAATCAAGTTTTTCGCATAAAATGTACATTAGAACGGGATCCCATGCACTTGTATCTATCCCTAAATTATGTATAGCGTTTATGGTTTCATTGCTCGTGTCATATAACCGCTTAAGTTCGAATGCAGATTGTTTTTGTATAGTAGGTTGGCGCATGAAGACCTGGAAATTCTTGGTGAACAACAGAAACTTATTGTTATATCTATGGTTCAGTATTTCCCAACACGTGTCATAATTTTCGGGTGCAATATGTAAGTGCTGTACGAGCTTTTCCGCTTCCCCACGCAACCTTCCCTTGAGATGCTGCATTTTTTGGGCTTTTGCAATAGCAGGGTTATTGTGAATCGCCTCTACGTACAGATCCATGAATGTAGGCCACAAAGTGTAATTCCCGTTAAAAATGGGTATGTCAATTTTTGGCAGCGTTTGTTGTTGATGCACAGAGGCGTTGAGTTTCGAATTCAATGCCCGTTTCACTTTTGCAAACTCGTTTTCATTACTATAGAACTCGTTATAATAATCGTCAGGTGTACCCTCTAATATGCCATCAATTTTTAAATGTAATTTGTCAATTGCAGTCCACCGAGACTCTAATGTCTTTAACATATCCTCAATCTCCCATTTTTCGCTAACTTCGTCAATGCTTTTACTCCCTACTAACCTATTGAATGCACGGAATTGAGCCTGTTGCTCCTGCTGTAACTCGATTAACTTATCCTCTGTTCCCGGAAATTTTTCAAACAAAGTTTTGTCAAACTCGGTACTTAACTTAGTCTGGCCGGCGTTACTAGCTCCAGCCGGCTGAGTCTTCATCTCGTACGCTGCTATCTCCTTACGTGCTCCAAGGTACCAACTCCTGATTACCTCAAAGATGTCATTGGTGAAATACTCGTGACGTTTTTCGTCTACTGCGCTAAGCTCCTTGTTGTTCTGTTCGACCTCCGCCCATAACACATCTAAACGCTCAAGCCTTCTACGAATGTATTCGGAAGTTTTCCTACTCGCGGAATCCTTTTTAAAATTTGAATGGATTTTCTTCACCTCCTCAAGGATCTCAGCTTGACGCGCGATTAAACCTTCCATTGTCAAAGCGTAAAAAATGAACGATCTTACTTGAAACACAGGAACTCAGCCTTTCTGCAATTATGACGCTCAGGAACCTGGACCGCTGGTAGCTCCCGAATGTCTCCTGCACGGCAACACACGTAGCACGATACGACACAGATCACACGCGAGCGCGACGAATTACCGACCGATGTATCGGACTGTACGGTACTTGCAATTATTTCGAAGGACCAAAAAAAATGTAAGATGTGTTAATCGCACATTTAGGATAATGCAAATGTCAATGTAAATGTCTATGTAAATATAATTAGATAAATGTAAATGCAATTGAGTGTCTATGGAACTGTCAGTAAAAATGCAAGTTGTCCGACTAGAACCACGATTTATTGAACACTAAATTTATTAAGAATATAACTGTATGAGATTTGCTTCGCTGCATGTCAGTGTACTACAAAAAATGTAGGCCGCGGTCAAAGTACGCATACGCGAGCCTATTTAACTAACTTATAGCACTAGTTCTAAATTATATAATTTAATAGAAATCTTTTTACTTTTAGTAAATAAATAAGTAATTAAACTCATGTACGTGCATCGTACAGTTACCATTTAACGAAGGTCAAACATTGGGGTTGACCAAATAAATATATTTATTTGAAAAAATTGAAAAATTTGAAAAAATTGGGGTTGACCAAATAAATATATTATATTTTATTTTTATTATAATTTTTTTCAAAAAATACCCGATATCTATTTGCCCGACCAGAGAATTGAACCCAGGACCTAAACATAGCCAGTCGCGTTTAGGACTACAAGGCTAATATTATTTCATAATGATGATACTTTTATTTTTATCATTTTCATTTATTTTAGGCTTAAGAGCCTTGTTGGTTGAAAACAACCATTACTTGATAAGTCAAGTTATGGTTTTAGTCAGTATCATTCCAAAAAAAAAGGGTGCCAAGTAGAGCAATTGGAGGTAGAAATCAAAATGCACTTAAATTATTACCCAGTATTTATTAACTTAAAAACAATCAGTCTTACAGTAACATTGAGGAATTAAATGAGGAAAAAGTAGGTAAGTAAACCAACTCGCCTATTTGTCACCATTAGCCTGGTCCTTTATCTCCTTGCGAACCGGTCCAGTTTGAGTGATGGGGATGCTACGTTCTCCTTGCACCGCAGGAGGCACCTTCCGAGGAGCGGTCACCGTCAGAACACCATCCGAAGACAGCCTGGACTCCACACTCTCGGGAACACAGCCCTCTGGCAATGCATAACGTCGTGTAAACTGGCGGGAAATGAAGCCGTGTTGGTCTTTCTTCTCTTCGTGTTTCCCTTCAACAACGATGTAGCCATCAGCAGTCTTTACGCTTATTTCCTCAGGCGCAAAATGCTGCACGTCCAAATTAACTTGGAATTTGTCTTTGTCGGATTTGATGCTGGAACCCAGGTCACGCGCGGCAGCAGCCAGGTGACGCCACGGTCGGTAGTACTCCCTGGTCATCAAGGGCCCGGTGGCTTGCAGAAGATCTTCGGGTGTGAGTCCCAACCCGAAATGCTGCTCCATCAGGCGAGGGCGGTTCATCTCGAAGTCAATCAAGTATGGCAGCAAGGACATTTTCTTCACTTTGTAACAATTATCTTCCTTTCAATAAATAACGTAGAATGGCAGAGAATTTCTTCTCCAAATTGCTTCGTAATTGTTTCGCACGAATCGCACGCTCACTTGTTCAAATTCAAAACTGTTGACGTGCGGCGCGCGCATCGGTTTTATAGACGGTAGCGCCATCTACTAGAGATATGTAGAAGGTTCGCGATGCCAGGGACGATCAAGCTGTGGTTCGCTGGATTCGCTATTGATGTAAAGTTTGACTATTATGTACCTAGGTGACTACATTGCCTCTGGTTTCACTCGCGCTTAAAAAGGCTTTAATTTCCTTTTTTTGAAAAACAAAGTAGTATATCTCTGCAATATATCTCTTGGCCAAGATAAACTAGGTAACAGACAAATGTATAGTCACTTTCACATTTTAATGTCAGTATGGATCTGTAATCAAAGAGTTTCGTAATCTATACATCTATACTAATATTATAAAAAGGAAAGATTTGATTATTTTTTTGTATTGAATAGGCTCGAAACTACTGGACTGATTTGAAAAATTATTTCAATGTTAGATAGCTCATTTATCGGAGAAGGCTATATACAGGTATATACATATTTATACTTTACTCAGTTTTAAAATTTTGTTCAGTATAGTATTCAAATTATTCAAAATTGAACAATGTTCAATGTTCGTCTATAGTACGTACTTACCTATCTTATCTTATTTATAAAATTCTCGTGTCACAATGTTCGTTCCCGTACTCCTCCGAAACGGCTAGACCGATTCTCATGAAATTTTGTGTGTATATCGGGTAGGTCTGAGAATCGGCCAACATCTATTTTTCATACCCCTAAATGATAAGGGTGACCCACCCATATATGGCAAAACAACGTTTGCTGGGTCAGCTAGTTGTATTATAATATTTATATTATTATGATTCTTAAAAAAGATAAAAATTGTAATAATACAGATTGAAGTTACGGTGAAGTAAATATAGGTGTGATAAAGTCGAATAAATAGCCAAAATACTTAACGTTTACGATAAAATAATTATAATGAACAATATATAATGCCTTGCGGGCCCATAACTTGAGCTCCCCTGCATTGTCTTTACGTAGAAATTTCCCGAAAAAATCGAGTTGTTTCGGTGCACTATTTTGCCGTGGTAGAATTTTCTGGAAAATAGGCAACAGCACCATCTAGTGACAAGTAGCAAAAGTAGCTCAAAAGAAATAGTGTTTTTCAGTTTAACTATTAAACTCATAGATGTCACTCATTTCAATTTTAATGATTCTTTACCGCACGTAGCTTTAGCTTGAACACGTGGCTTTAGTCTTTATAAGTATTTTTTGTAAATATAGTAAGATTTTTAACGAAGTATTTATCTTTATCTTAAAATAATCTTTATTATTTTATTTGATGTCTAATAATTATATACATAAACAACATACATAATGTAAAGTTAACTTTTTTATCTAAATAGCTAAACACGACGCTGGCAACAATGATAAAAAAAGCAACTCCAGCGATAGGGATGGACGCTACCAAACGATAAATACTTTATCGATTATTCGTATTTGCTATTATATTATTATAAAAAAAAAAAATGTAATACTTCTAAGTTATTGCTCTTTGTATGATTTGTATTGATTATAATAATAATAGATCTAAAAGGATCTAAATTAAGGGAAATAAATTAACTTAAATTAAGTATGATGTTAATTAAATATTGTGATTTTATAGTTATTGTGTATCTTCGAGTATGTAACAGAATTTTATTTAATATTTTAACAATGTTAAACGCAGATTCACAGATATATTCTTTGAAATCAGTTCAACCATCTCTTATGATACTTACAGTCCACAAAAGAGTTAGGTATACAAGCAGCGAAATACGTAATGATATTGCATCGTACCTATTACACGCAGAACAATAAAATAATCTCAACTTTCGGTACATTTCCAAGTTTGAGACTGTGACTGTGAGACTTTATTTATCAAGAAAACTGAATTGATTAAATTGATTGGCTTCCATTTAGTTGATATCTGGGTGATTTTATTTTATTCTATAATTTATTGTTACAATTGAGATCTCCGCGTCGCTGTAGTATCGACTACATCAAACTAGAGTTTTCGCCAAACTTATTGTCCGGCTTGAAGTTGGCACAAGCTAACTTCAACCCGGCCGTAAAAATCGTAGAAAGAAAAATATTGAATTAAAATGATTTATAACGACAGCCTACGACAAAAACTTGAGCTTTCATTTTTATTCATTATAGTCCAATATTTTTCTTTCTCAATTTTTTACGACCGGGTTGAAGCTTGCCGGACAATAAGGCTGAGATTCAGAGAAGAGACTCAGCATAAACTTACGCTTCCGTATGTCAAATTGTAATACAAATTCGACCTACGGAAGCCTTACTTTACGCTGAGCATCGTCTCTGAATGTTAGCCTAAGTTTGGTGAAAAACTGTAACTACTAAGCTAAGCTTACAATTTATCGACCGGTCCACCTCACTACACGCTGCTGAGCAATGGTCGGTTGGTCGACTTGACGTATTTATAATTTGCACTCGGTTCACGATATCGTGTTGCGAGACCGTGTGGTAATTTTAAAGTGCGCCTCCTTTGCAAACACAAGTTGCCGAGTGCTGTGATTTTTATATTACATTTTATATTTATTATTTATACATAAACCTTTAGGATTTAAGTGAACTGTGAAAAAAGCGTTTTTCAAACACTCGTTACATTGTCGATGTGATCCTTGTTTTTGTGATTTTATTTGTGTGACGATGGCAGATAATTCAAAACTCACCGATGAGGAGAGGACTGAGATCAGGGAGCAGTTTGAACAGGTAAACTTATCAGTTTTCATACAGATTTTTTCATGTTACATCGAAATTGATTTGTCGGCGTTTCGGCGTGTCATTTGGAGCATTGCTTATTCGTAATTATTGTTTTGCAATATTCGATGTACGGTTTACCGTAAAAGGAATGCTAGCGTACGCGTTTTAGCGTGGTTTCCGAGGCCGCGTGTGGTCCGCCTTGGCTCAATGTCTGCGATGCTCTTGTAAAAACCGGCGACATGACTTTTATTGTACCTAAATAAGGTCTTAGGCTAAATACTTTGTTGGTTTGAAGAAAACACCTATTAGATTTGTATCAATTGATTTTAACATTTTAATTATTCATCATTATTTTTAACCATATGAAAACAAAGGCAACTTATATATTTATATTAAACAAACCACTAAATTAGTACCTAACATAACAGGGAAAACCAAAGAGTTAAACGATGACTATTAGTTGTAGTATTGTTTATTCAATAACAACCTAATCACTTAGCCTATTAGATCTGAACCTTTTTACAGTTGTAACCAATTCATCCTTTTTGGTACCATAATTCAAGCAGAATCACATGTTTAACTCAAAAACAATTACTTAATTATATTATTGAAAATGAAATGAATGAAAATTACCTTTTTAATAAGGTCTTATTCATTGAACAAATTCCAACCCTATATATAAGACTGCCTCATTGGTCTAGTGGTCCCAAGCATGACTGCTATGCTGGAGGTCCTGGGTTTGATACCCAAGCCGAGTAAACTTGTTGTTTTTCTGTGAAATTCCCATTAGCTGCTCGGAGTCTGGCTCTGTTCCCAGTTGAGTGCAGTAGGCTTGCCCACTATTACACGGGACCTAGACATTAAAGAGTACTGTGGGTGTACTTTAGTACATATTTGCTTTACCCATCGAGGAATACAGGTGTGATGGTATGATGATAATGATACTGAATTGAATGCGACCTCCGAGGGGTGGTACCCGAGGTTAAGAAACAATGACAACCTATGTAGAATCTAAGTAAAAATGTTAAGAGGAAATGCTGTAAGCTCCACAATTAAATTGAAGAGTTAGCAAGAGATTAGTCACAGTTTGCTATATATTGCAGATATAGTGCTCACTTAACTATTAATATTTAGCCTTGGTTAATTAATCTCAATCTAGTATCATTAGTTGATAAGTTCCTACCGATATGAAGAAAAGATTGGGTCCTAAATAGAGTGACATGGGCTTATTTGTAATAGCTGATAAAATTTATTCACAAAGAAGGGATCTATAACTATTACTGTATATGTATAGATATACCTATATACTGTATACAACAATAAAAATAAAATCTGTTGCATTTTGACTTAAATTTGGCAAGCATCCATGGTCAAGTTTGATTTCACTCTTTTGTATTCTAGATTAGAGTCTTATAAAATACTAGCTTCCCACCAGCGGCTTCGCCTGCATGGTCTTGATAAGTATTTTCCTCATTTTTGCAACATTTTTCATTGCTACCCTGCTCCTATTAGTCGTAGCGTGATGGTATATAAATATATATAATCAAATGTCATGAAAATAACACCTGCTGCTGCACCCCTGGATCCTGTTTGGCTAGCCGAGATAGCATCTACAAAAATGATTCAGAGGACTGTCAAAAATTTGACTTATTTCAAAAAAATATGTGACTTCCTTTTAAGATGTGCATCATATGCACCCTGACTTCACTCACTGCTAAGTCCAGCCTTCCCTGTAGATGTGCCAATCTCTACTTTCTTATACTGTCCATGTCTCATCCATGTCCAACCAGAAATTATTGAACCAAATTTAAATATTTCCAATTAGATTCAATTTCATTTTATTTTAATTACAAGCAAATGAAATTAGCATATTTATTGGGTAGAAAATTTTAATAACATTAATATGAAGCATGATTATTCTGTCCGCTCATTACTCATGCAGTGACCGTTTCATGCATGCAAAGTACAAAATGCAAATGATTAGTAATACAGAACTTAACTTGAATCCCCTATGGTAATAAAATATACTTATGGATCCCTGCATGGCTTTTAAGACACTCAAGCTTAACTGGTTTTCTGAAGTAGGTAAATAGCAATTCTTAGAACTAATGTGTCAACTAGGTATTTATATGTAGGTTTAATCATTATTTAATATGCTGCTCATTTGTTTTTGAAGTGTGGGTGTAAGTCTTAACTACAAACAGCAAATCATATCAATAATACACTTGTAATACTGGAGTGCCACAAGGTTTAGTCCTTGGTCCTGTGTTGTACAACATAATTTGTATTTACTAATAACCTACTACAGTCTACCACCAATATAACTTGGGCATTCTTAGACGATGCGGTATTTCCATGTTCCAACTCTGATCCAGGCAAAGCTTGCTTATAACCTTCTGGCTAAAGACT
Source organism: Acronicta psi (assembly GCA_946251955.1). Taxonomy (NCBI): domain Eukaryota; kingdom Metazoa; phylum Arthropoda; class Insecta; order Lepidoptera; family Noctuidae; genus Acronicta; species Acronicta psi. The sequence goes on along the minus strand of OX276493.1, from coordinate 5,140,281 downwards.
TCCCCTTAACAAGCTAGGGGTTATAGTAATATTACTATAAGAGGCATCTTAAATTTTAAAAATCCCCAGGCGTTTATTTTATTTTACGGGTATTTAACTCAGATTTTCACTTCTGAAGCTTTCCGAACGGCAGCAGATACTGTTACATGAGAATGTTATCAAATGCGAAATTTTACGATCCCAACTGTCTTTGAAACGAGTTTTATTGTAAAATAATATGTATTACTGCGCATCTGTAAGTTGTACACAAGAGACATAGTAATAATGAATGGTTTGTATCATGTAGTACCTACTATTATCTGGAGTACTAAATACAAACGATTTTCGTGTGCCCAGAATGTCTACATAATTTGGTCGCTTAATAATTGTCTCGGCAAGAGAATAGCAAAGGCAAAATTATATCGTGTTAGGCGTACTGGACAGATGCAATATTTTTTACATATGGTATCAGCCTAATCCTAAGCCATACAGGAAGATACTTAAATATAAGACAGCTTATCATATTTAAGGTTGGTTTTCCTGTCACGCTGACCGCACGCGGTTGGTCAGCACTGATGGGTCAATATGGTATGTGGTAAGGGCCATCAGCGCTGAACGGTCAGCATTACTCAGAAAGGCTAACTTACTACATAGCATATTGACCCATCCGCGTGCGGTCAGCGCGTCAGGAAAACCAGCCTATGATAAAGTTTATGAATCAAAGAGAACTATTACTGGCTTTTGCATTTTTCTAGTGCGTCGGGCATATATTTTTACGCCCATTCGCACAGTAACACATGTGATAACACAGACTTCTCCACTTCACAAGTTACCCAACAGGCAATTTTGTTCACACATGCTTTAGTATTCAAAAGCCGTCGATATCGTCGCCTTGACATGTTTTCACACTACACGCCTAGAATCACGCTTGCAGCAATTGTATATGAATAACCAAATAGGTTATCACTTGTTAGATAAAGCATGTTTCTGGGGTGGTTTTCCTTGGGTAAAACCCGAAATTACAAGGCAACATTAACTAACTTGTTGGCTACCTAAAATAATGGGTTATTTTGATAGTACGACACTTTAACCCTAATTTCGCCTACGGGGTTGAATATCTTAAAGGATGTGGTTTGGAATAAGTTGCCATCTTTATCGTTTTTACAAATAGTACGATGAGAAATCAGCTAACACTGGAAATGTATAATTTCATGTGTAAACGTGTGTACTTACAAATACTATTAGCACGTTTTATCCCACTGGAAAGGCCGCACCCTCATTCCTCCAACTAAGTATGTTGATCTTAGAAATTACTGTCGAGATCGTTACGATATCTTTTATTGGTCTGCAACGCTTATCGGTCATAAAACCGTCATCATCCCAGAAGACATCCATGAAACAAACAAAAACAGGAAGACTGTTAGAGAGTTAGCCATTTCTTTAACTGCTAATCTAAAACCATACACATTACGATTGACGTGAATTAGTTCTTCATACTAGAATACAATTAAACTTAGTGGGGGATGAATAGACACTGACCCAATTACGAACGAATTTATTTTTATCTTAAATAAAACTAGTAAAAAAAGTGGCTTGCGCTGTTCTCTGCACGCGCATGGTGTGATTTGCACGACGCCGCATTGATAATATAATTATTAAAATAACCCTCCTTCCGCAGTCGGGTAATAAACCTTTTTTATCAGCATTAAAATAATACCTTGATTCATTATACGCTCAATCGAGCAGATATTCCGATAGTGACACTGCAAACAATAAATTTAATGATTGATGCGAATCAAATCAAATCAAATAGTTTATTTGCATGAAATTTGGTACATGTACAGGTGTCATAATATAATTTTGGTTCTACACATTTCACCATTTCGGTGTGCAAATGTTTCGGACTTATAGCATGCAGAATCCTACAAACACAATATAATTATAATGTCTCCAGTGAGCAATTTTTTATAGAATTAAACATGTCAATTTATAAATAATTAATTAAAATAAGAATGTCAATTTAAAGAAGAATTACGAACTAAATTTACATGGTTAAGGAAGATAGGAATAATGCAAATTTTAATACAATTTATGAATTTACTACGTATTTCTATTTTTATCGGATTGTTTTTACGATAGATATTCGACATGTAGAGGACCTTCTTCGACTTTGATTTTAAACGAGTTTTTACCACGGCTAATTGACGTATACTAAGTAACTGCACTATTGTTATCGTAGGCAATGGTCTAGAAACAAGTAATTAATTGTGAATCTAACAAATATTTTTACTACATATTTCTTTGAAGCCTGCACCTAAGGCTCGCTTGAGGCTAGCGGTAGACTTTAGACATATAATATGTAGACAGATAAAGTTTAGTAAAGTCTAGTCATAGGAGACAGCACAGGGAAGAGCGCACAAAATATGTGAAGAGGTTGAACTTATTTTAACCTACGTACATTAAAGTTCCAAATCTAGATTAATTCAGCAGATTTTTATAGCTTACATAAATTATGGAAAATAGATGGAATTATGGAACATAATTTATGTAACGTACCTTGAAATCCAGTAAAAGAGCGATCGTGTTTGTCCTAAAATAATGCTCTTAAAAAGTTTTGTACTGAACAAAACTGTCTGTTCTTAAAATTTGTGAGCGTCGCTCTTGCCGACGGATCTGTGCAGCTTTTTCCATCTTCAAGACACCACTACTCGTACCCAAACCGCATTATTCAATGAAATACTAGTACTGTTTCATAAAACTTATTAAATATTCAAAGTAGTATTTACAAACACAGCTAGAACCTATTAAGGGTTCGGACAAATAGTTCTACTTCAGTGAATCATAGCGTGGTACTGGAAGTGGGTCAATTAATCAATCAGTTGTAATAACACAGTTAAACTTCAATAACAAGCTGTCTTCCACTAACAAGCTCGTAATAGCCATTAGATAATATTCCTTAGATATTATATTGCTTGAGATGGTGAATAATTCAAATCAGAAGTGTCATTGGTTAATTAGTTTAAATTAAGACTAATTATTAAGTCAATCTCGATCCCAAAAAGACCCTTGACTTCACCAATTTTTCCCACAATCTATTCAGCTGTTTACGGGAAAAGGTTTATAGACGAAGGGATAAGACAGAGTTACTTTAACATTCAAAATGTTCTGGCGCGCGTTGGTCCTGTTCTTCCAAATCTCATGGTAATATCCTTATTTCTTAACGGATCATACGGTGTCGTAAAGGAAGTTGCCAAAGGTATCTGTGTAAAGGTATCCAGGCCTTAAGCTGTGCAATGTCCTTACCGAAAATTTGAGATTTTTTATCCGTCGAAAAATGGCGAGGGTTCTTTAGTCCATTGTGCGTTTTATTTTTTTAATTAAAGCTGCCTGAACATAAAATACTTCTGCCTATTAGTGCCGTGCGAAGGGAGTTCCGTACGGAAACTGGTATCAGTGGTGTCAAGGTATTGCATGACGCACTTAACAAAGGAGACTTTATAAAGAGGTGGAATATAAACAACAACGTTTTTACTTTCGTGAGTTTCTTGACCGTGACCGATGTACTTGTTAAGTCTGATTAGGAACGATACTTCATAGTGGTTTTAGTGTTCATTTAGATGTCTTTGAATGTGCACCTAATATTGCCGATTTATAGACAAGTATGGGTTATTTGGCAATACTTATTAGAACATTATTGATGTTAATAGATGGACGGATGGGTGGTTCGTCGTTAAGGATTACATTTTACAAAAAGCTCGAGTGTATTGCGGTATTGTGGTGGTAAAGTAAAATGATACAAAACTGGTATTGAAGAAAAAGTACAATCAATGTCTAGAAGTTTCATTTACAATAAAACCTACTTAATGTTCAAACTTAGGCACTCACATCTTCCGCTTATATGTCGTCTGTCCCCTAGCATCTCCCCTTGGAGATTTGTCCTTAAATCTTTTAATACGTCTAGCGAAGCCTTGTATGCAATAAATAGTACGTGAGGGTCGGCAGAACCTTGAATCTCGTATAAGAAATAGAACTTGCTTTTCGTATGACCGTCTTTGAAGACATGCAAGTTTATTCGAAAGGAATGAAAGTACATGGAAGTTGATCACTAAAATGTCTAAAAGTACCATTACGTCTAGTTCCCATCATTCATTCTCTAACAGATCCCTATTTTATGGTCTTTGGGCATATAACTGTTGTCTAAAACCTCTGACACATTACTGAAAAGCCAAGGAATTGTCGTAAAAAGTGTCACAGTGTCTGAAGTAGGCCTCCGTTATCGAAGGGGTGTTATTCTTAGTAAACATATTTCCTGGCAACTTAGTTGTTCAAACATTAACCATATTTTTATGCAGCAGACGTGATGCAATGCGCCCAGTCTAACGAAAACATAGCCGGCAGTGATATGAGGCTGTCAGCCAGTGTTTACTTTGCCTTCCTTTGAAGTACTCGCTGTGGGTACATCAAAAAGATTATAGATTGTATTCAACTTATACGAAATGTACCTTCTTTGGACAGCTGTAAATCTTTCTACATCCTTATTTTTTTAAACATAAGAATTAAAATAACATTAAGGTTGTTAAGACATGGTATCTTTTAGTCGCGTTTATGTTAATGCCAGAAATATTTTTAGATTTTGTGGTTGCTGTCTGTCCTGCTGGATATTTCTTCAGTCTCAATTTGAGATCGAGTTTTGGACAGAATTTAACTGAAATGTTTCGTTTTTGAGCTGCCTTCAGCTTGGTCAATACAAAGTGCTCACACTTTATCTTTAAGAGATTTAATTTTACATTAAAAGTATGTACTTAATGGTTACAACAAAGATCTCGTAATTAACAACATAACATTTTAGTTTGTCATAAGCTTGTCCTATTTATGTAAAGAACTTAATTTAATAATTACAGAATTCATTACATTGTATAATTATACTCGTTGTTGTCTCGTCCGAAGATGTTAGAAAACAAGTGTAGTCCCGGTATTGTCAGTCACTGGCGCCACATAATTTTGAAGAAAAGAAATAAAGAGAACGCACTTCCACTCTCGCTCCCAGTCCCAGCCTCTGCAACTCTATGGCTTCTAGAGATGGGTCGTTGACAGTATTTCCCTTAACGAAACGTCAACGTTGATTTCCGTTCGTCAACTAGTTGATCAACTAGTTAAATTCGTCAACGAGTTAACGTACTTCTAATGTCAACTTGCAACGTAAACTGTTTATTGATATGAACGGTTTTTATTCAACGCTACTTTTATGTACGCTACTTAGAGTTCAAATTGTATGAAATGACCGTCCCTCGCGACTTACGTTATTATTAACGTAAGTTTTTTGAAATTTGCTCAGTTCGTTTCATTTGCGTTCTCGATTATTGAACGAGAAGAACGAGTTAAATTCATAAACGTCGTTGACGAATTCAACTACGAACGAGAAGAACGAGTTAAATTCATAAACGTCGTTGACGAATTCAACTAGTTGATTCATATACAGTTAACGTTAATACGTTGACATGAGATCAACGGTTGATTCAACTAGTTCGTTGATTCAACGCTCATCCCTAATGGCTTCATTCGGTGTTTATGTCCGAAAACTAGAGGTGGGTAACTCATCAAAAATACGCGAGCTGCAGATCAGCTCGTGACTCAGGCGAGTGAGCTGATTCAATGAATCAGCTCGCAGATCAGCTCAGTTTGTACCTGTACAGGTATATGATTCTACTACGAGCCGCGAGCTGAATTGAGCTGAGAGCCGAATTGAGCCGAATCGAGCCGACTGAGCTGCGGCAGTTGACAGTTCGTTTAACTCTGACTACTCGATGTATTCCGATACATCGGTTTAATCGATGTTTTGACAAATATTTATTTATCTTTTTGTATTTTTTTAAGCATTTTCCATGCTAAGATTACAAGTTATTTTTAATAAAGGAAAAAATAAAATATTTATTTGACAATATATCGATGTATTTAGTTATAGAAACATCGAATCTTTGATGTTTTATTTTTTATCGGATCTATTAAAAAAAACTTGGTCTGATTAATAATTATAATGAAAATGAAATTAAAATTTAACACTACTGATGATATTTATGATACGATATATTTATTTATGATAATATATAGAGATTTTAATACTTTAATTTAATAGACAAAAAAAAACCAGAGCTTTTTGAGTAACAAATCAATAAAACGTTTCAGAACGAATGACTCGTTCAAAAACTTACTTTCTGGACTCATTGACTGTCACTAAACAAGCCTCAAGTAGATCAGAATCACAGATCAACTCAATTGAATCAATTGACTCGTTTGACTCATTTGACTCTTTTGACTCATCTGTCTGTGGAGGGATTCAAGGATTCAAGGGAGCTGAATTGAGCCGCGCGAGCTAGTCATTTCGTTGCTGAGCTGTAGCTCAACGGCTCAGACCCGTGCGATCTGATTCATTGAGCTGACTCAGAGCTGAGTTACACACCATTACCGAAAACGGCGTCACGTATTTCTCCCATATCTTTATTTTTTCTTGTTATGCATTTCTTATAAGTGTTAGAAATCAACAAAAATGGGAAATAAGCGATCAGGTGAACAAGAAAAGAATCATTATTAAAAAGTTACGAAAACTTGGAAAACGTAAAAAAGTTGAATCAAAACTTTCAAGTGTTGTTCAAGTGACAACGAAAATTACGGAATTCAATCCAATAATACTGAAAAAGGTAAGATGCTTACCTACTAACAAAAAAGCGTGTACCTAATGTGATTACCTAATGTAATCGTGTCCAAACGCATGCCGCAAAGCCTGCAATGCAAATGCAAGATGGTGGGTGCAAGTGGTGACTAACAAAAGCACACAATATGTATGTTGCAAATAGCAATACAACCTAGGAATAGGGGTACTCTGCGGGAGTGCACGTGGCTTTATCATGCAACCTTAATGGGACGTCCTGCGGGGGCGTACGTGGTTGACATTACATGACCTAGGGAAGTTCGGCAGGAACTTACATGGTTATTTTGTATAATGGCTGGCATGCACTACCTATAACAATTTCCAGATGATATTGTAAATCCCAGTGAAGGACTCACCAGCGAGACTGGAAGATTATGAGAACATTCCCACAGGAATGCTTCAATGAGTCTGAATGGTACTGGAGTGTGCACCCCCACCAATCAAATATGAAGATACCTAGCCCAAAGGTGGGAAATCATGAAAAGGAGACAGAATAGACAACAGATTTCCACAGCATTGTCATGCCTGACTTCAAATGTGTGATATATACGAAGTCAAAAAAGTAAAAGGATGAAAGCTTAATGATACAGCCTGGCTGTTGTGTGATGCATTACACTCAAATACAAAAGGGCATAGGTCAATTCTTCTAGCTGCTATAAACAAAGACATGAAGGAATTCTTGCTTCAATCTGAACCAGATCGGTGAAAATCTTACCGATGAAATAAAAGCAGCCAAGTCAGTGCAGAAACTTGACAGACTTAATAGTGGCAGAACCTGCAAAGAGTTCATTCCACACTGTCCAGAACAAACCTCAATAAAAACGAGGCTGTAAACTGGTGGGAACCTCCGTGCAGTGAAGTGAAGAACAGGTCATCAGCAGAGGTGCCATCATGCAGACCGGTAGCAGACAAGAAGAGAGAGGATAAGTTCCAGCGGAGCAGAGCAGAGAAAAAGTAAACCTGCAGGTGGGTCAACTTCCATTTCACATCTGTAATTGGAAAATAACCACCACGGACCCCGTCATAATTGACTTGGTCGGTCAGGTTAGTCAGAGATATGATTCTTTCTTCTGACTGAGTCTTTTCAGATATCTTATCTGATTTATACAACTTAATTAAAAACATTTGTGAACCTATAGACAGTTAGTTGTGGTCACATACTTATTCTTACCATAAGATCCAATGGCCTATTTTGTTTTATTCAAAATCAAAATAGTTAAACACTTTTCAAATTCAAATTCAAATATTTCATTTGTTAAATATAGGTAAAAAGTTACAAACTCAGTGGAATATTAAAAGTTCTTACAAGAGTATCACTATGTTTTACCATTAAGGGTATACAAATATAGGTACATTTAAAAAAAAAAAACATAAATAATTGCAGTATTACAATAGTCTATACATTTTTATTAATACCTACTGAACTTTTTAAGTTAGTAGATTACAGAACAGTTGAAAATTGTTACAGTAACAAACTATCTAGAATATCTATCAGTATTCCTAGATAAAGATATATGATGCATATTACATGATAAAGATACATGAAGGTAGTAAAACCTAAGGTTAAAATTTTAATGAAAGTATTAACAGTTTAATACTCTACCATTCAGTCTCTGCACAGCATGCATTCACTAATACTATGAAACCAGTCATAACTACACAAGAGAAAGAGATTTTCATCTCTAATTTCCTTAGATAATTCTCTATGTAAAGAAAATAGTTACCTACAATCAATGATTAAACATTACATTACATTATGCATTCCAAAATAAACATATTGGAAAACTAGGTTTCATAGTCTCATACTTAATAAAGGAAAATATGAATTTGTACCTAAACAGAAATCCATAGATTCTTAAGTTTTGAATTTTAATAAGAGAGACAAATTCAAGTAAAATTCTTAGACAAAAATATCTCATATTGAATGCTAACAATAATAATTATGATCTTACATTCACAATAAGAGAGTTCTCTTACCTGAAAAAATACTCATGAGTTAGAAACATCCAAATACTTATATTTATATGTACTATATTATGATAATAATATTTTATTACATAATATGACTAATAGTCCGGGAGCCAGCAACAGATTTTCATGACCAATTTCCTCTCAAGCGGTAATTAGTAAAATGCATCAGAGTATAGTATTATGAAGCCTTGTGAACGTCAGCTGGCACTCGGTTGGGGGGATGAGCGGGTGTAGCCTCCCACGCATGAAAAAAAAAAAAATACATTCACTGATTTCCTCTCAGCTGAAATTTTGTCAAATTGTAGCTCATCTAATATCTCAACGAAAAAAAATAATCAGCTGGTTACAACGTGGTGTATTGTACGTCAGCTGGTGTCTCGAACATGAAAAAAAAAAATTTATTTTCAGTGATTTCCTCTCAAACAAAAATTTACCTGATGGTAGCTTATATGTAACTGTGGATAAATATATAGGTCAGCTGGCTGTATCTTGGTGGAAAAACCGTCAGCTGATACTTTGAAAGTTATTACATAGGAGTTAGGCAGGAGCATCTACTGTCAATTTAAATACATCAGCTGACTAGCTTTTCCTCGACTTATTGCTAGCTGATTTTTTTTATTTATCGCATCAGTATATTAACAATCAACTCACAAATTTTCATCTGGGAGGAAATGACGTATCTTTAATTATTCGACATAGCGCTGCTATTCTATAGGGATAGGAAATAAAATAATCGACTTTTCAGAATCGAGTTGAGCCTCTCTTGAATCGATTAGAATCGACTTTTACTCGATGATTTTTTTTCGACTTTTTTCCATAATAATTTTTACTTAATTTAAATAAATCTATTCTTTTGTTTATCTATTATCCACAGATAAATATTGATGCTCTTCTCTTCAGAAATTAATAATTATTAATAATTGAATATTTGATCGTTAGCGAGTTTCTTGAACCAAGAAATTGTTAATTGACTAAAAGTATTTTTTTTTCTCAGTGTAACATGTTAAAAACTCAAAAAGTATGAACGATCATAATTTATTAAAATATAAATATATCTAACAATTTATACAATAATTATAATAACGATAATAATTAACCAACCACACTGGGTAAAAACTACCCACCTCAAAATTTTATTTCGTTAGAATTCTTTGTGTATATTTAAACTTCGATTGTATTTTTATCTCTTTTAATTGGCACTAATTAATTTAATATTATATCTATTTTGTAGAGATTTTTTGAGCTTTAATTTAAAAAAAAAAACTCTAACTTTATTAGGGATAAGTTATTTGAAAATGAAATATGTCTACCCACCTCAAAATTTTATTTCGTTAGAATTCTTTGTGTATATTTAAACTTCGATAGTATTTTTATCTCTTTTAATTGGCACTAATTAATTTAATATTATATCTATTTTGTAGAGATTTTTTTGAGCTTTAATTTAAAAAAAAAATCTCTAACTTTATTAGGGATCAAGTTATTTTAAAATGAAATATGTTGGGTACTTTTCACCCTCAATGCCTAAAGAGGTATACGGTTTAGATGTGTGCTTGTCAGGGGTTAAAGATACGTCATTTCCTCCCAGATGAAAATTTGTGAGTTGATTGTTAATATACTGATGCGATAAATAAAAAAAATCAGCTAGCAATAAGTCGAGGAAAAGCTAGTCAGCTGATGTATTTAAATTGACAGTAGATGCTCCTGCCTAACTCCTATGTAATAACTTTCAAAGTATCAGCTGACGGTTTTTCCACCAAGATACAGCCAGCTGACCTATATATTTATCCACAGTTACATATAAGCTATCATCAGGTAAATTTTTGTTTGAGAGGAAATCACTGAAAATAAATTTTTTTTTTTCATGTTCGAGACACCAGCTGACGTACAATACACCACGTTGTAACCAGCTGATTATTTTTTTTCGTTGAGATATTAGATGAGCTACAATTTGACAAAATTTCAGCTGAGAGGAAATCAGTGAATGTATTTATTTTTTTTTTCATGCGTGGGAGGCTACACCCGCTCATCCCCCCAACCGGGCACCAGCTGACTTTCACGACGCTTTATAATACTATACTCTGATGCGTCTCACGAATTATCTCTTGAGAGGAAATAATTAACCAAATTTGCACCTGGCTCACGGACTATAATATCTACTGACTGTCAAAGTGCCACTTCTGATGAAGCTCTCCTTCATATCAATTCACTGGAATTGCTTCTTCCTTGGAATATGGGACTTATGAGATTATGAAATGTTATTAAGGATAGGCAATAAGACAGTAGTAACATAGGCTGGGAGGAATCCAGCACAGTCATTAACATAAAAGTACAAACAGCATTGACAATGGTGTGAGCTAAGACATTTCTAGATCCTTGCTAGTTACATAAATACAAAAGTTTATATTAAAAAAAAAAAAAAAAAACAAGAAGGGCTCCATATATCAACCCCAATATTGAGTTATCTACCTTGGTACTCAGTAGGTACTTTTAGGTGTTTACCTGAATTTCTGAAGTTTTTTAAATCAATAGTGAAACCGCTGAAAGTGAAATTATGATCAGTTTACTATCCAAGATTACAATTTTTTTCCTGCAGTGGCATGGATAAACACACCATTACTTATAGGTTCCAGGAAGGATCACCTATAGGTATATTTCCTATAGTTTAAAATCCCACAGATCAGCTGTTTAGATTTCTATAGATTAGGACCCCCAAACCAAAATATAATAATACTTGGGATGTGTCTGTTTGTTTTAATCATACTAAACATGATTATAACCAATATAATAAATTAGTTATATTACAATAAAGACTAGGTATTGATGTAGCTTCCGGCTAAAGAGCTAAAACCATAACACATCAATATTGGGCACCTAACAATATAACAATCAAAGAAGATTCCATCTCTATCTAGATGAGCTTTAACAACTTAGCTATTTTATAGCTAGATCTAGCTATTTCTTCGCACAACAGTCAGCTACAAAAAAAAAAAAAAAAAAAAAAAGGTAGCTAACGTAAGGTAGTTTCCTTTTGCATTGAACAATGACTTTAATTACTAGTTTAGGTTTTTTTATAAACGTCTAGCTAGTTTTGGGGTAACATTTAGGAATCTGACAACTTTTGCAGAAGATTTAGCTACAATATTTAAATGATGATATCAGGAGAGGTTGTTAGACCGGAGAGTCATACAACCTATGCTATGTTTTATAATAGTACCATCATTAATAATAGATGCTCCTCTCAAGCAATCTTTAATATAAATGAATCAGAACCTACATAAAGTTGTGTAATTTAATTTTGTCTTTGTGCTTAAGTTTAATTATTTCATTTACAACATAATTAAATAAACTATTGATCAGACTGCATTCTGCAACTATCACTGACTCTGAACAATAGGGCCCTGTTTCACAGTTCCTGATCAGTCTCTATTAGATTGGATAAATAATTTCATACAAATTTGGTTCCCTTTGGGAATTTGTTCAGCAGTTTCCTGATATCCAGAGGTGGTGAAACAGGCCCTTCGAATTCATGTATTATGATAAGAGTCATACCTACTACTAACAATTGTTCTTAAATATATTTTTTTTTTTGTATTAATAAGTTGATACAAAACAATGACTGACAGTAAGCCAAAATAATATTATTTCAGGATTGTTATGTTATTTCATTATTCATAATTGTTTTAAGTAAAATGATTACAGTAACATTGAAATTAATAGTTCAGAATCTTATTTAGCGATGAATAGGTTTTATTATTATTATAAATAAACGTTTACAAAATCTCGTGCTACAGATTAAGATAATAAGCGTTGCTAATGTCTATTATAATGGCTCCTCTACATAGTCGGCGTCGTCGGCGATTATATGCGAACACGATCGTATAGAGGATATACTCTGCTGCTGTCGCCGATGATCGTCTTCGTCAATTGTTTCAAGGTTTCAAGGCACACATCAAAGGACTTCCAAGGTTCAAACGATCACTGAGTGTTAAGTCGAGGTGCCCACATGATCGCTGATCATTCATTCGCCGTCAGGCAGTGAAGCCTTTCACACGTTTGCGTGTAACTACAAATCGGTGCAGTATGCACTTAATATGACTAGTGGATGGTCAAATGAATACATTGAAGTTCATAGAACGTTATCAGACCTGTTTCCAGAAATTGAAATTGAATTTGAATTTGAAATTGTAACACAAATATTACAAAGATTAAAATGAATAGCCAAACTTATATACTTTGTATCCACAACTTTTCGTGGAATTACATTGACATAGTGGTTGTATACCGCTATTCTGAAAATGGTTGCAGTAGCAACGCACTCCGCGTCCGTCTTACGCAGTGCCGTTCGGAAAACTACCGCAGCCGAATGTGTAGATACTTGCACGATGATCGTGGCGATTACAGACGATTATGATCGCCGATTGTGAAGTTCACACACAGGATTAAAATTTGTTATTGAATTGATGATAAGTTGAGACCAATGGTAAGAGGTGAAAAAGTATTTAGTTATGATAAAAAGTAAATATTACTGATAGTGATTTTTTGTTCCTTTTTAATAAATTAATGTTTATTGATTTTACAACAAGTCTTTAAACATCTACACTTGTTTTCTAACATCTTCGGACGAGACAACAACGAGTATAATTAAATAGTCAAACGAACTTACCTGTAAGTGAAGTTCGACGGTAATTATACGAAGTTGTTGTCTCGTCCGAAGATGTGGAGTCCCACCCTACCCAATTATCTCATACCATGTAGAGACACGAGTATGAGCCCTATGTTGTAAAACCAATAAATCACTATAAACTTAATGAAGCCATAGAGTTGCAGAGGCTGGGACTGGGAGCGAGAGTGGAAGTGCGTTCTCTTTATTTCTTTTCTTCAAAATTATGTGGCGCCAGTGACTGACAATACCGGGACTACACTTGTTTTCTAACATCTTCGGACGAGACAACAACTTCGTATAATTACCGTCGAACTTCACTTACAGGTAAGTTCGTTTGACTATTTAATTATGCATTGTCTTAAAACCGAATACTTACCCTAATTAATAATACTAGCTAAAAGTAATTAATTCAGCTGTTAAGTTGGGAAATTGGTCATGTTTTCATTTATGTATAAATATATTATAGGCCTGGCTACAAAATCTGAAATGGTCATGGGTCTATTCAATAGGGTACAAAAGTTTACATTACATTTTAAAAGGACCAAAACTTAAAAAATAGTTTATATAAATTATGCAGTTAATTAAAACAAATGCGCCCCAAAAGACCAATGGAAATGTTCAGAAATATGTAGTTATCATACATACAATGAAATGAAATTATTATAACCTTAAAACCTTGATGTGTAAGTCAATAAACAGGAGAAATAAACCTCTCAGCTTGAGGTCTTTGTAAAGGAAGTTGTAAAATACGTCTGAAATTTCACCACATTCCCATAAACTATAAAAATAAATTACTCTGAACTTGAACATGTTCTTGAGAACATATTTTGACCTTAACAGGTCATCTACAGTACCGGTATGACTCATTGCACCCCAATAAATAAATATTGATAATTTACATGTTGCTCAGTTTCTTGTTTTCGAGAGGCTTGAATCACAAATAAGTAAACAAATCCATTTTTTAATCTGTTTTTTAAGCATTTTTGGCCTAGTAAATAACATTGGTGTTCTGAAAATTTACGTTCACAGGCGTTTACGCCGTTTAAGTAGGTATATTAATCATTAGCTATGGTATGGTATTTTTAATATTGGCGTATAGATACTCAGACTTGAATTGATCTGTGGTCAAGGCCGTACCTACCACTAATTCTTGGTAATTTTAAATCTCAGTCATGACTCTCCGTAACACTTTGACTAAGCAGTGACTTCAAACTGACCCATGGAAAATATCTCTATACAATTTGAATAGTAATTTTTAATTGCATCCTAAGATAATTAGTGTACTTTATTTGCTCAGTTAAACACGGCACACCGTAGGTCGTTGTGCATCGACCTTGGGCCAAGAATGTGGTCGCAACACTCCTGTGTAACTATTTTCAACTCTATGACCCAAGTTATAAGGTCTGCAGTTTTTCTACCTAACCTAGTCTAGCGCGCCTAGGTATGTAGGTGTTTATCTCCAACTGCGACGTTCTAAGCTAAATAAAAGAACATTAAGGCACCATTGTGGTCTCTTTCAACTGGATCTGTCAGCTTGTATAGCTTTTATTTTGTTAAATGCACTTCTAAAATGGACGCGGGCAGCCTTGCAGTAGTACTTTTTACATACATACATAGCTTCACGCCTGTTTCCCATAGGGGTAGGCAGAGACTATAGATTTCCACTTGCTACGATCCTGGCACACCACTTTCGCTTCATCTATGTTCAGTGTGCGTTCGCGTAGCGGAATGTTGTTGAATTTAAAGATTTTAATTATGCAGATATTTAGTGTATGACGTCGTATAATTGTGTATGGTAAAAAAAAATTTGTGCACGCAGCCATTGTTGAGAAATTCACCAAAAACTGATTCCGCTGGGCGAACGTTGTCCTGGCGGAACTCTTTTTAATCCATAGACTTTAGAACAAAAAAGATGTGTCAAAAAATTAGTGTGTATTTGTGTGTAATTGTGTATGTATGAATAAAATTAGTGCATGCATAAACTTCGGAGAAATTCAAGTTTCCGCTACGCGAACGTTTGGCCATTAGCTAGTTTTCATATAAAGCGATTACATAGAGAGCTGTAGATTTTTACATACATTGTTTTGAATTTGTGTGTATTTGTTTAAAAAACAGATTTAGAAAAAAACGTAGGGCTTAAAAGATAAAAATATAAACGTAAAATACGCTGATTAGGTCTTAGTTCTTAAAGTATGCACTTTGGGGTCTAGATTTTCACGTTTATACAAACCTTGTAAGTGTCTGCAACATGTTGCCAAGTATCAATGATGTTCCGTTAGTAATTAAAGAGTTATAGGACAATTTACCATGAATAGATCACTGTTTACAAAGCAGTCAAATATCACGACGTTCTAAGGGAATTGCATGGTAAAATGTATGCCAATAATTAGTGTATTCATTAAACTATTCACATGCAAAATTTCATGTCATTAAATTCAGTAATTAAAGAAAAACAATTATAATACTGACGAAGCATCGAAAACGTACATAACCCGACCAAGTTCAGATGGCTACAAAAAAGCGGCCGTGCCATATATCTAAGAAACGTTCTTAAACTTCCAGTATAGTATTTATTAATATGGTACAGTTGCGTACACAATCGTTACGAAAAAACAAAACAATTCCATTTCTTGAATTAAACATATTTTTTCAATAATAACGCCACTATCTACGATAAAAATGCTGTAATAAGCTACAATATGATAAATATTTACCGAAACAGTAGTACTTACATGTGGTAATTTCCCTATGGGGTTTATAGTTAGAATCCTGATCCGTGAAATCTTTAATAGAAATTAGTTGTATTATTTTTGTCTTAAGTAATATATCTAGATTATATCTCAAGTCTCAAGCGCATACCTACTTAAATAAAGTACCTACGTAAATAGTACCTACTTTCTGTCATAGTCAAATACATTTAAAAAAGTAGGTGTACAAAAATAAATGACCTATAAATTATATCGAAACAACAATTGTGTTATCACCTGTACCAATTCAATACCGGTATTATACTGTAAATTTTGGGATGTTACCTAAATATATTGCACGGCCGCTTTTTTGTAGCCATCTGAACTTGGTCGGGTTATGTACGTTTTCGATGCTTCGTCAGTATTATAATTGTTTTTCTTTAATTACTGAATTTAATGACATGAAATTTTGCATGTGAATAGTTTAATGAATACACTAATTATTGGCATACATTTTACCATGCAATTCCCTTAGAACGTCGTGATATTTGACTGCTTTGTAAACAGTGATCTATTCATGGTAAATTGTCCTATAACTCTTTAATTACTAACGGAACATCATTGATACTTGGCAACATGTTGCAGACACTTACAAGGTTTGTATAAACGTGAAAATCTAGACCCCAAAGTGCATACTTTAAGAACTAAGACCTAATCAGCGTATTTTACGTTAATATTTTTATCTTTTAAGCCCTACGTTTTTTTCTAAATCTGTTTTTTAAACAAATACACACAAATTCAAAACAATGTATGTAAAAATCTACAGCTCTCTATGTAAGCGCTTTATATGAAAACTAGCTAATGGCCAAACGTTCGCGTAGCGGAAACTTGAATTTCTCCGAAGTTTATGCATGCACTAATTTTATTCATACATACACAATTACACACAAATACACACTAATTTTTTGACACATCTTTTTTGTTCTAAAGTCTATGGATTAAAAAGAGTTCCGCCAGGACAACGTTCGCCCAGCGGAATCAGTTTTTGGTGAATTACTCAACAATGGCTGCGTGCACAAATTTTTTTTTACCATACACAATTATACGACGTCATACACTAAATATCTGCATAATTAAAATCTTTAAATTCAACAACATTCCGCTGCGCGAACGCACACCTATGTTCATTAACCTCTCCATGCATGCTCGTCGGTTTAGGGTGCTCTTAACCTTGCCTTTTTTGAGAACGTCCGCAATCTGGTTGTGATACGTTCGCCGAGGTCGGCCCCTTCCAACTCTTCCATTCGTACTCGCCATGTATACTTGTTTAGTCAACCTCCGTTCATCCATCCTCTCTATATGCCCAAACCATCTTAACATACCTTTCTCAATCCGAGTTACTATATCATCTTTTATGCCACAACGCTCCCTTATCACGCTATTCCTCACTTTATCTTTCAAAGTTAAACCACATATACTTCTCAAAGCTCTCATCTCTACGGCATTTATTTTATTTTCATTCTTCTTCTGCCATACCCAACTTTCACTACCATACATTAGTGTCGGCGCCAACACTCCCCTAACCACCGCCAGTCGTGCCTTCTCGGACACTCTCCGGCTGCTGATAAAAGTGTGTAGCGCCCCATTCACCCGGTTACCAGCACTCACTCTCCTTTCCATGTCGCTCTCATGCTTACCATCCCTCGTAAACATAGACCCCAGATATACAAACTCTTTCACTTGTTCCACTCTTACGCCACCTATCAAAATATTGCACACAGTCATAATTTCTTCCCTTTCAAAAACCATAACTTTCGTCTTACTTACATTTACTTTCATTCCCTTCTTTCTCAAGTACTTTTTAAGTAGTTAATTATCGCAAATGCTAAGTATTCCTTACTAGATGTTGTTTGTTGACATTCAAACTGTTGTGTAACTGATAGATACGTACTTCTACTTAGTAAATAAGTACTGACAACTGATAATACATAATTACTTGTTAGAACACACTGGGGATTTAACCATTTAATATTGAATCAGTCTACACTACACATACATAAACTTCGATAAAAAATACGCTCAAAGAAATCCTTAACCCACCAGTTAAGTAGATCCCCCTCTCACCACGGTACATCAATAAACTGATACGATCTTAGAAGGAGAAACCTTCGAGGGATCAAGTTATGTTGGTCGGCTTAGTTTTAAAGTGGCATTGACCGCGTACTTGACGGCTCAATGGTCAAAATATACTAAATATTATTACTTACTTGGGTACGTACAAACGGTTCGTAGTATCTATAAGTAATTATAGTCCGATATAATCGTTAGGCATAGGTAGCGAATAAATAAAAATAGGTCCTAATTTATAAAATCATTAGATTTTGTTGAAAAATAATGGAAGGCTAAAAACTGGTCCTTTGAAACTGATATGCAAATTTTAGGACCAGTTTGTCTTTTATTCTTACAATAAATTAATTAATGATATCCAATACTTAACTAGTTTTACATATTTGATGCATAATGAGGTTTTAGTTTTATGTATACCATGCTTACGTGGAGCAAGGCTTTTAAACTTAATTCGATATTTATTACAGCATTGCCCAGTTGAACAACAAATCGTTTGCAAATTCTATGCATTAGTGACAATATCACGCAACAATGCAGACTTTCATCTAAGTAACTGCAGCGGTTACAAAACTATGATTCATTCGATTATACGACGAACAGTCATGTAGGCCACCCAGCTTCGTTTATGTAATCAGCAAAAATTCGAATACCACATTTTTTGCAAAATATGTTGTGGCTTCAGATTAAAATGTGACTTGCTTAGTTGCCCTTCAAGCTTCTAATTATGTAGCTGCATTGTCTAAAGATACCCTTAACAATTTTAACTATATCGTAGAAAAAGTAATTAAAAAGAAATTACTAACTGAGGATCGGAAGAACAACTATTTAATAAAGTTCCAGACATCCGTCTGGAATGGCTTTCCGGAGGGTAGAGGAATTTACTACAGTGCCATGCAAATTGCCTTATATTGAGCCCGTTTCTGCAGTCAAAGAATTGTGAAAGGACAGACACCAATTTTAATAGATAATAATTAATTAGATTGAAAAAATTAGTAAAAGTGAAACATAATTTAGTTAAAAAGGGGTTTTTATATGTAATCTCTAATCCAATAAATGGTTTCTAGTCAAAGTCGTTTCTAGGGTTTACTTCGGCAAAATACATTTGGTTTAAGTAGGTAAGTAACAAAAATTCGGTCTTGTCTCCACAATAACCAATAATTCAAAGTTAACTTTTAGTAGATAAAGGACTAAGTTTTTTGCGTACTACCCCAGAAAATAAACGGTTCCTGAATATGAAATTAGACAAAACAACAAGCTGTATTGATTCCTTAAAACTCTCCCTGTTGACTCCATCAAGCGCTGTCATCGCAATCTCATAAACACGCTAATCGCATGCGTGTGCACCACAATGCTTTCCAATTAATTACCGCGGCGCTCGATCAGTGAAATTACAGTTTAATATTAATAAACGACACGTATTGCGAAATTGTGATAAGCTTACGTGTTCGACACGGCATTTTTGTGCCACTAATTTCGTTTCACGGTTTGTTAGTTTCATTCATGTTTTGATACTGATTTGTGGGTTGTAAAAATGTTACGAAGAATTAAAACGGGCATTATTGAAAGTCTTATTCTTTCCCTTTTAATTTGTACTGAAAATCCTGTTTACTTTATTCTCGTTCAACATCTTTCTTCAACATTTTAGTTTTTAGTACGGAATACGGATCCAAAGATCCTTTCGCAGCAGATTAGCAAACGACTGAAAAAAGTCACATTAAAAGAACATCTCGAACTTAGATCAGGTTTGGGTCAAGGACGGAGATAGCGTGATAGTAAAGGACAACGTATCAAAAGTGATAAATCAATTATACTGTCATAAACTCTGAATAAAATTACGGCTCTTACGTTAATAAAAATAATATTTTCGTACCTACTGCCCGACTTTGGCGGATGGCAACACATATTACAGTCTTAACACAAATCATTCAGATTCCAAAACAGGTTTTAGTAAATAAATATTAACACATTCATCTCAAAACTGAATTAATTTAAGTAGATAATCATAGCCTTGTCTAATAATAGTTATTTATGACGCATGACTTTGATCTGGTGTTAACTTAATTACAGCAACTATTTCATGTAAATGGTCGATTAATAAAGCTGGCCTCTCATTCACACTTTATTTCTTATATCCCATAAATTTTCCAGCATGATGTATTTGATATATACAATTTACGGAGGGTATCTCTTCATGCAATCTGTAGCGATGTCCTTTTATTAACAAAAACTTAAAAATTCGGACACAAGGACCAAAATTTGCTTATGATTTTTAATACATCAGATGTGTATTTCGAGATTAGACTTCTAAAGCAAATCGTGGCTTTGGCGAAAAAAGGGACTAAAGTAATTTGAGTTCCTAAAGGCACAGTATTTATAGTTTATAAAAAAGTGCATTAACATATTATTAGACATTTTATACATCGTCTGTTAATTCTGACAGTAATGTTTTAAAATAACATCGAAAGTTTTCCATACAATCTCCTTAACAAGAACCAGCCTTTCGCTCCATTGCGAAATAACAAGTTTAATACTTGCCGTTATATCGGCGGAATAGATAACAATGACTCATTGTCACAGTTTCTCCATACACTACGTCATACCGGCTCCGGCCAGTTAGCTCCACAGGGGCTCTAAATTGACCCCTATTCATAAACGTAAAAGCAAAGGGTTGAAAATCGATAGCACGTGCACAAAAGGGTTGAAGATCCGAAGAAGGTAGAAATGTATATTGATCGTTACAATCTATTCCGTGAAATGAATATACATATAACAAAGAAAATATGACTTATGGTTATTTAAATGTTCTCCTATTCACTGCCATACTACACGGCGCCAGCAAAGCGTGCTAGGTCGTCATAAAATCCATCAATATCTAAACTGTAATAGCGAATGCTCGTCCTTTTACATATTTTCACGGAAAAGGTTTTCCCGAATCTATTTAGCCAGTACAGTGTAGCACTTCATTTCCATTTAGAAATGTCAGTTTTATGATACAAACAAATAGTAATTTGAGTGGGCTTTGCATTTGAATGTAGCTTGGCGCCTGGGTGGCAATTTATTATGCGTATATGCGGTGATCAAATGGTTAATAGTGATGGTAACAGAAACAAATGTTGCTAGGGGTTCCACGATGTCTGACCCCTAATAAAGTCCTTAAACAACTCATATAACATTTATTTACTCAAATATGTTAGGGTTGGCTCTAAGTCCTACCAGACGTGACCGACCTTCTTTTACTCGGGTGGACTCCGAAATTTTATTATCAAGGAATACCGATTTTGCAAAACTTTATTGATACATTTTATTGCAAACGTAAAAAGAAAGAGTATGCAGTTATTCTCACGTGGCGGTCCTATGAGCACGGGGCAATCTCGTCTAGAAAACCTTTGAAAAAGGTTAGTTATGGTGTACGTGAACTAGACTTCCAGTAAGTTGCGAACTGCAAACTTTTCATTTAAGTTTCAACTGCTCTAACGTTGCATATTGTTATAGACGGATTAATCTTACCATAACACATAAGCCTCTTAAGTCAAAGTCTATAAACACTACAAACGAAATCAGAACTCAGCACTTCGTGTATTTGCGATTAACTTCCAAAGAATTCGTGTTACTCACACAAAGAAAGCTAACAATATTTCACATTAAGCCGCGGCCGGGGACTACAGGTCAACACTCCATGACTCACTCACTCTTAAGGTAAGCTGATGAGAACACGCGTAAACGCACACATTCCAGTGTTAAGTGGACGACGTAAACATTATGGTTGAATGGTTGATGATCTATATCGGTATTGTGAGCCTTTTCATCCACGTGATTACTTGATATAACCTAACCTAAATTAAAAATTTAGAAAACCCTCGACACGAAATGTAATTGGCCATTTTGTAGTGGCGGCCATCTTGGATTGAAATTTATCATAGTGTATTGTATTCTCCTAGTTAAGCCCTTTTATTTGATACCCATATTGAGGGAGTTGTGAAAAAATATCCATAGCCATCTTTGACCGATTTTCAACTAGCTAAGAACAGTCCCGACTATTTTACCTTTCAAATAAAAAAATCCAAATCAAAATCGGTTCATCCGTTCGGGAGCTACGATGCCACAGACACACACACACACACACACACACACACACACACACACACACACACACACACACACACACACACACACACACACACTAGATATGAGCGCCGCGCCGGCGCGCCGCCGTCGCCGTGAGTTCATGTCGGCGCGCCGCCGCCGAGCGTAGCACGCGGCGCGCCGCCGCAACATGCTTTCTCGCGCGCACGACCGGCCCGACCGCGTCCCTTCGCCGTGCCTAGCGTTGCCAGGCGTCCGGATAAAGCCGGACATAGTTAGGCTTTTTGATTGCCTGTCCGGCCATGTAGCCGAGCGAAGGCGAGTCGACTTTCGGACGCTCCCGCAGTCGCCCGCCCAGGGATGTCTGGCTTTTTTACAAAATGTCCGGCCGAACCGGCTGGTCTGTTCGGCCGGAAACCGGACAATTATAATATAATTGTCCGGTTTGGCGACCTGACAACCCTAACCGCGCCAGTGACTCATACGTCACAGAAACCGTGAATTGTACCACAGTCGAGCGCTTACCTGCAGTAGTACCATATGTGAGCGGAGTCACTGACAAGATTGGCCACAAGCGTGCTTCAATTAAAACAAGCCGCTGAAGGAGAACAGTCAGTTTTTACCACCTGTGAAGTTTCACTACCTCTACATGATGCAGGAGTATACAAGCTTGATTGTGACTGTGGTCTCTCTTACATAGGCCAAACTAAACGAAGCGTAGGGACCCGCGTAAAAGAACACATAGCTAATGTCAAACTCCGCCGTTCCGGAAAGTCTGCAATTTATGAACCCTTGATAAGGCCCAGCATTACATCAGATTTGATAAACCACAAGTCCTCGCAAAAGTTAACCGATTCCTACCCAGGATGATTCGTGAGGCTATCGAAATTAAAAAACACCCAAATTTCAATAGATAGAAGATGGCTGGGTCCTACCACCTGCTTGGAACCCTATTATTTATAGATTCATCATCAGCCCGTATTCATTCACTGCTGGACGTAGGCCTCCTTTAGTGAACGCCACAGAGCTCGATCTTTAGCTCTTTTCATCCAGTTACTGTCAGCTACCTTCTGCAGGTCGTAACTCCACCTGGCCGGCGGGCGTCCTACACTACGCCTGCCTAGACACGGTCTCCACCTAAGAACTCGTTTACTCCAACGATTGTCGGTTCTCCGAAAGACGTGACCGGCCCATTGCCACTTCAGCGTGCTAATCCTTTAAGCTATATCGGTTATTTTGGTTCTCTGACGTATAACCCCGTTACGAATTGTATCCCTCAGAGAGACTCCGAGCATAGCTCTCTCGATAGCTCGCTGTGCGACTTTGAACTTATGGACCGGTCTCGCCGTGAGTGTTCACGGGGTTCAGCTGGGTAGGTCATGACTGGTGGGACGCACGCATCGAAAACTTTCGTCTTAACGCAATGTGGAATGGATAGCGAGAAGACTTGTCGAAGTTTACCAAATGCAGCCAGTCCATCCCAGCTGAATCCTCCTTTCAGATTCCCTCTCGAAGTTGTTTCTACCTACTTGCATTGTCTGCCCTAGATACACGTATTCCGGAACCACTTCGGACGACCGGTCTCGGGGTAATAAGGTCGTTAAACATAACCTTTGTTGTATCTATGTTCATTACAGATTCAATTAAATCTAACACCAAGCCTAAAACTGCAAGACCGAAGGGTATCCTTCGGTCTTGCAGTTTTAGGCTTGGTGTGAGCTTGGTGAGCTCGTTCTGCATGAATCGGATTGCCAATAACTAACAAAAATGTAGAGTAGCTGTTACTAATTAAAACGTCAAGACGCCTACTACCTTAGTCACTCGTGACCATGGACACTGCAAAGGGTCCGAAACGTCGGGATTAAAATAATATCAATATAACGCGATAAAAGCCGTAAAAAGTAGTTTTATTTCAGTTATATATTTTGCAAAGACTCCATAAACGAATAAACGGCGTTTTTGTATGTATAATTAAATATTTTCTTATAGGTAGGTATAATATTTTCTGATCCCAACTTATATTTAGAATACTGCAAAATTGTAATAATAAAATAATTATGTTCCTATAAAAAGCTTTTTTGGTGACAACAGTATGATTTTCGTTATGCTATTTTTAAGAAATCTCTCCGTTATCAAAAAACACTATGGCCCACGGCCGGCCAAGCCGCGCCGCCGCGACGCCGCCGCCGCCGTGGAAATTTTTTGCCCACGCCGCCGCCGTGAAATTGGCCATCGGCGCTCATGTCTAACACACACACACACACACACACACACACACACACACACACACACACACACACACACACACACAGAGAGAGACACGTCAAACTTATAACAACCCGTCGTTTTTGCGTCGAGGGTTAAAAATAAAATATCTTTATCCTTGTATAAGCTGAGAAAAATGAATAGAAAAAAAATCTTTCATAAAGGTTTAAAACTAGCCAAATAATAAAAGTAATGATAGTTTGTATATGTACTGCTATAGTTACCAAAAGGACCCATACCTGTTTGATGCGTAAGACTAACAGCTGTCCATGACATGACATATTATGACTTTAAAGTTCAAACGTTAACCTTTTGTTAAGGAAAGTACTTTTACAAAAAAATATTCACATTTTGCCTTCGGTACTGTTTACACGAGTGCCATGTTTACCACCTCTGACTTATTCAAAGGTTACTCGATAAATGTACGCATTACGAATATAGTACCTACTGTAGTGAATGCGGAAAAGATTACAAATCCATGTAAACACATGTTTCTGCTTTAAGGGAAACATTTATGTATTTAGATGTATATATACATCATGGTGAGTATTTAGATATAGTGTTCTGACTGTCAAACAATATATTACCGTATTTCATCCTGAAAGTCTAACTAACTACCTAAACAAACACTGGTTTAGAGTACCAGGCCCCATTGGGTGATCCTGGGATACTAAGTTCAAAATAACAATTTTTCTAAGGTGTTCCTAAAATTTGTAATGGATTCTTATGATCAACGTGTTCCACAGAAACAATAACCTAGAACCAACCCGACAAACCATAGAATATCTATAGAAAATTCCACGAATTCAAGCCTGCGATGCCGTCACTGCGGAAACGGTGTGCTGTGCATGCGTCGATCAAGTTTGGAACATAAATAGCCAGTTGTTTTAAGTTACAAGATGAAAAGAAAATGGAGCGCTCAAATGTATTTTCCTTTGGAAATAGTTTCTGGTTTTAGATGAAAGACTTATAACGCTTTTAACTTTCTTGAAAGACTGATAGATGTACGGAAAAGTTCTTTAGAACACTGCAAATGCAACCCCCTTGACGAAAAAAATTAAATGTATGGCATACTGTCAAGGTACTGGAAGACCTTTACTACACTGACAATCCATGGTCACATTATCCAAGGTCTATGCATTTTTGCACTTATTTCTTAAAATTACTGCCCCTAAGCGACATTTCATTGCCAATGACTAAGCTAGGCTAGCTTCATGTGTGCCACTTTTATATTCGCAATGTTTATACATTATGGCTTCCACGCTTGCACGTAAACATTCCATATGCTTACTACTCTGTGTTCGCAACATAAATAGCAGTTAGGACTTAGTAGTTCTTTACCTTTTGCCTTGTTTATCAAACTGTGTAACTGTATTCTGTAATAACTGTAATCAACGTATGCATTTGTGTAGCGTATAGTTTGAGTCAGAGATTTAATAATCGTGTTATAGGTCATCCATGAGTCATTACTCATTATGTTTGTGTTTTGTTCTTCTTTGCGTAAACTGGTGGCGCTTTGTTAGTACTGTAGTTAGTGGTAATCGGTGTTTCTATTATAATTATTGACTTGAAAGTGTTATTGACTGTTAAGGTATTCTTCAACGCATTAAAGAAAGTATGATTAATACTTTAGTATTTAGTACTTTATCTCATTACCAGAGAAGCCCTGATAATTTTCCACAGGCACGAAATTTGGGAGGCCCCCTCAGGCAGCCGCCTGCCAGTCGCCTTGTCTGTTGTATGCTAAATCCAACTTCTAGACATGCAGCAAATTGATTTGATGAAAAATGATTTTCCACGTATGCAGATCTGCGAAAACTACGTTTAAAAAATCTTTGGATTTAGAGAGTACGTCAAAACATCACATTTTAGGGCATCACCAAATTTGACTCTACGCGTTAAAAATTATGTAAATCCAAAAGCATTGTGTAAACCAGCTTATAGGGTTCTTATAAATCTAGCTAATAATTCTCTTGAAAAGACAAATTAGTCCCATAGGTGCACTTGCGTCGATGAAGAGTAATATCGTAAATAACTTTCTGTGTCTGTCCGTTCGTCCGTAGCGCTCTCGCCTAGCTTGCTAATCAAATAGCAACCGATTTCATTAGCGGTGTGCATTTGATAGGTATGAGTGGTTTCGAGATGAAAGATTTCTTATAATGAACTTTTTATTTGCTGCATTTAATTTTACTGCATAGTACACTAAAGCAATAATGCTGGTACATTATCGGAGCAATTAAGGTTGAGGAATAGTTAGGTTGATAATGGTGATATCATTGACATTGACGTTCTTTATAGTGTGAGGATGTCATTCAATCGTCTAAACGTTCATTAATCTAATTTGCCACAAAAATTTGCAATTGTGATGTGATGGGTTTGATTGGATGAATAGCGCGATCCCTATTAAATAAAATTACGCTAGCCTAAATTCTTAATAGTATGTCCCTATGGCAAAATATTGCTCTTAAAATCATAATTATAATTATTTAAGTACTCAAATTATTGTAAACAAGAATATAAATCAAATCAAAGTAAGGGTCTTCCCAGAGTTTTATTATAACGTAAGTTTAAATTTTATTATTTAGTATAGCGTATACTGCGGTTTTATAATACCTAGAATTTTTTATTCCTACAATCTAGTTTGTAAAATGTGAATTACCATTGTTACAAACATATATTAGTCATAATTTTATGTACCGGACCTTCGTCCTTATATGGTCCTTATTGACTCATATGGTTGATAAGGTAATAAAATACGCACATCATGCTACTCAGATATCAGTAATTTACCATATTTAATCTTGTATAAAACAGAGAAAAATTGTAAACCAGTCTCTGTTTTCCTAACATTTACATTGCATTACATATTTTATTTATCCATCGATTAAACATAGAAGACAAAGAAAGCAGCTAATGGGGAAGTTCTTTCAGAGAATAGATACAAACAGAGAATATTGCTGGTTACAACAACAGCTGCGTTGTTTTAACCAGCAATATTCTCTGTTTCCTATAAGACGCGTCCTACGTTTTAAAAAAAGAACGTAAGAATAAGGCGAATGTCAATTATTCACTGGTCTTTTAAGACTCGAAGGACCAATTTCACTGCATCAAAGTTTTGGTAATAGTATGTGTAGTGTTTAATTTGTCGTTCTTTGCCGGTTTTACATTAATTTTGTAATGCTTCAGTATCATTCATGGATAGTACTTTTAAAAATTTTTAATGCATTTTTTCTTGAAAAAGATGTATTATACTACAAATTGATTGTTTGAAATTTTGTCGATGCAACTACGCCAAAACTGGGCGAGCTTCACTATTCAACGAATAATGTTGAAATTGCTTGAGCCAGCCAAACCTGTGAAAAGAAATCATCGATTTTGCAATCACTCTGTATATAATATGCAAAGAAAATAACTGCACGCATCGTTTAGAGTCGCATTTTACATACAATGATGTATTTACAAACGGTTAGTGTAAGTATTATATGTATGTAATTGTAAATATACAAGCACGATAAAGCATTGTTTCGCGTTTATCATTCGTATCCTGTGACCTAAGATAAGTTTTTGGATACGCCATCGACAACCCTAGTAATGGTACATGGTCGTGGTTTTAATTTTATTATTCCTGTAACTTCTAACGAACAACTGGTCCTATTTCGTAAGCCTCTAGGCTTACGAAATAGGACCAGTTGTTGTAATAACCCTCCTCCTTCGGCAGTCGGGTAAAAAGTCACAAGTGTTGTAGAAATCTATTTCTACAACACTTGTGACTTTCGATTTTATAGTTAACGTGTTATTTAGTTCCAACATTCATGAAGAAAATTGGACTAATAGTTCCCAGTTGCAGTGAACAACACACCACTGATCTGGTCAGTGAACTTTCGTTGGGGTAGTAATATTCACGCAACTTAAAATCTATCAGCAGGAATCGATCAAGAAGGAATCTATAACTAATGGAAATGACATTTACGTCACACGTAACCGTTCGGCAGTTGATATCAATCAAGTTCATTACCATAAAGTTTCTTGTGATTGCATAATATCAATTTGTCATGTCTAAGATATCGGGTCTAGATTACCTATTAAGGTTGTCGGTTACCCGACTATCTTATCCGATTTAATTACCTTGTGGTGTGGACTATTCAAAGGACGAGAAAGTGATCTGGTAGATGCTAAGAAGACTTAGAAGACTTTAATCATTCCTACTTACAAGTACAAGGTAAAAAAAACATTAAATGCACTTTACATTCAATAAATATCGAGATACTAATAATCCAGAACTTCAGAGGCGGTCCAAAGCGGATGCTTATTGAACGAATGAGCGATAAGGAACGGAATTATAAGGTCATTTATAACGGAGCACGTTGGCGCCACTTGAAGTCACGTGTTTTTAAAGTATCTACTTGAGTGCTGAGCATCTTTTATATGTATTTTAGCATCAGAATAATCGCTCTGATAATTATGGCAAAGGGTTGTATTCTTTCATCTATTACCTTTCTTATCGAATACTATCTTCCATTGATTCTCTGAATCTATTATCCTAATAAAAATAAGCTTGCTTTAAAACGGATTTTGAAGAATCGGTCAAAATTGAGAGAATGTTTTCATTTTTACTGTTCAAGTCTATATTTAATTTAAATAACTTATTAACAATGTAAAGAACGTTAAATTGATATCCAGTGTTATTTATAATATTCAATAAATACAGCTTTTCTATAAATTATGACCACAAAACTAATATTTTAAGTAAATAACTTTTTAAATCTAAACCGCAGAACCTTTTCACATAATATTTGCGGTTAGGGCTTTAAATTGCGCAAATTAATTTCAATTGAATTGAAAGTGGAATCAACGGAAATAATTTACTACGGTTTATTGTAAGATGATGAAACACGTCTACTGTTAGTAAATCCAGCAGGTAAATCAGAAAGTACCACATGCTATAAATAAATGTAAATGATTTGCAGGTTTGTTACGTTACAACTCGGCAGAAGTATTGCCATAAGATCGGCAAAAGGTAATTCTATTACCGTAGGACCTTCCCGATTAGAAATGAGGATTCCTAGGGGTTTTTAAAAACTTCCAAGTAGCCTACATTAGCAATATTCAGATGCAATCAAAAAAATCTTAAATCTTTTTCTAGTAAATATAGTTATCCTTGTATTTTTGTTGCAAACTAGACGTTTTTCGGAAAATTGCTTCATCAAATGCAGACACAAAAACTATTGAAAAAGTTATTGCGATTTTGAGTTGCAAAACAATAATAATTAATTATAACCTATAAATAATACTTTTTGCAATTACCCGTATTTGTTAACTAAACAAATAACTGAACATTATAAACATCTTTTTCGTTACAAAGCTACTGAAATCTAAATTAATGCAATTAGTGTTTCCTTTTTGAACAAAAGGTGATTTGGCCTTATGAAACCTGACACCGTCTGAGACAGAAGCCGTATTAAAAATAAAATTGAAAGTAGCACATTCTCTGCTGACTAAAGACTAACACTAAGGCCATATAAAAACCCAGTCGAACCTGTAGCTGTAAAAAGTAACATTCATAAACTTAATGTGTCAGAAAACAACTACTGAATAACGATAATATTGACAAAGTAGACATTTTTATAGCTTATTGCTTTCTTCTTCGTCTTCTTTCTTCGTCTCGGTGGTACCGTGCCGTGCACAGAATTTCGCCATTTCCACAGCATAGTTCCACTTTCACTGTAGTCACCCTACTTACCTGGGAGTCACTCTGGACAGAACACTAACATTCAAAACCACTGCTTTCTAAAAGTTTCGCACGTGAAAATAATAATATTTCTGGGCGCTATCACCCTAAGGGATCAGAAACATCCGCAGGTTTGAAGTCTGGCTACTGGTCCTTTGGTACATATTGGGTATATTTTAAAATTACACGACAAATTTAAAATACTGTCCTTCTATTATTTCGACACGAGCTCCAAATAAAAGTTGTTGGAAGGATTAGCCATCATTTAACCATAGCAAGAACTATAATTATTCACTCGGCAGATATATAACAAAGGTAACCCGGGTGTGCCGAACGATAATCAGTTTATC
Organism: Acronicta psi; assembly: GCA_946251955.1. Taxonomy (NCBI): domain Eukaryota; kingdom Metazoa; phylum Arthropoda; class Insecta; order Lepidoptera; family Noctuidae; genus Acronicta; species Acronicta psi. The sequence continues at coordinate 5,109,722 of OX276493.1, read as the reverse complement.
ACACGTTAAAGGAGCTATTAATGTTAGAGAAGAAGCTAATGTTAAATAAACGCGTTAAAGCACCCTTAGGTTTGGTGCATTTATATAACTATAATAATGATAAACAATCATAAGGTTCATTCTTAAGGTTTAATAGGTCACAAGACTTTATATTGAAGATACTTAGATTGGTCCTTCCCTACTCGTAAGTTGTAGCTCCCACATTTGTTTCTTGAGTGTCAATCTCTAAATTCCTTGTAAATAATATACTTATTAGGGGTTAATATAATAATAAGATGTTTAATACTGATGGCTAATAGAGATGTATGGAATAAAAAGACCCCAAGTGAATTGGGATAAGGGCAGGATGATCATGATCAAGATGTTTAATACTGCGATGTACATTAGCGTGTAGGAAATCATTTCCTAAAAGCTGGACTTACTTTAAAAAGTACGAAAACGTTTCCATCTATCGTCAAACACATTTTATAGCCACTAATTTTAAGCATCAATGTGTTAAATATGACATTTTGTCGTATCTTATCGCGTTGATAATTCCATGTTCATATCGTTATTATCATTGTTCATAATATTAAACTTGGATGTACGTTATTGATCTGCTTTTGTTTAGAAACTTATCGAACAGCTGCGTGCATGTTCATGTAATCATATCAGACGATCAACGTGCAAAACCTGCTAACCCTTCTCATTAAGTTAATATTGTGCATATATTAGGTCAGCCATTCACGCCAATTAATTTATCACACGAGTTCACGATCTCTCGGTTTGACGCCATGTGGGAGTATGTTGAACGTCTAAAAGGTCCAAGTCATGGAATCAGATTATCTACATTCAGAACTCAAAGGTGTATGCAAAACAACACGCAGTAGTTCTAGCCTATTTCTGTGCGTGCACCCAATAAACCCACGCAATCGTTTGCCAATAACTCATTGGACTGGTAATTTTCGATTATCGATTCATAGATCTTGTGCAGAGACAATTGAAATAGGACTGTGGAAGTGTGGAGTAGTATAATGGGCTAGTTGGTAGAATGCTGTTACAATAAATATTAGGCAGGTAATGAACAACTTGACTGCTAAAGGGTAAAGGAAATCTGAACTTCCGAGTTTTATTAATAAAGAGAACAAATCATTACACATGTTAAAATAAACAAAACCCATGCAAAGACCCATTACATATTCAGCCAAACGTGCAGGTTTTGTGCAAAAAGGATTGCGTTTATTGACGTCCATTGCGACAATAAAAAATGAGAATCGGAACAATGCCGTGCCAAGAGTTGCGTAAAAGTTTCGCAATCCACGTGAGCAAACGAAATTCATTCCACACTCGCGAATTTGGTGCTCACCAAATTGTTTCATACGAATACGTATAGTTACCGAGAATTTAATTGCATTTTTGATCTAGATAACTGCATGCCTTTACTGCAAGCTTTGTTTCCATTGTTTTGAATACTTTAGGGGTACTGTTTTACCTTGCCTTGTGTTAAATCCATTTGTAATTATTTCAACCACGGTATTTAAAGCGTCCAGATTTAACAATGGTTGCCTTATAAATGATTTATTGGTGTATCTGTCAATTATTTCAATGCTTATTGTAATACAATAGCCGCGATTATGGCTTAGGTGTGGAAACCAGTTCCAAAATCGTGACCGAACTAACCCAAATACTATAAATGTAATTATACTGGCTATATTTTAAATAAGTTTAAAGTATAGTTTAGTAACTAATCTATTTTGTATTGCGAATACCTTCGAATTATTGCTAGAAGCTAAAATTTATTCGGTGTGAATTCTCCATGAAAATGTCTGTGTCAAAAAATTGCTGTATCATGCAGACAAAGTAATTATTCATCAGCATTGAGGTCTTAATCAAGCTATACCAGCTTTGCGAAAATACCAAACAAATTGCCGTTTATAGAAAAAGTTACCAGTAATCATCCGTTGTTTTAGCACCTTGTTCGTGCGAACTTTCCGGGGCGAAGCGGTCCATTCACCATGTTCACAGTTATTTCCCATGCTCCCGTTCACATCACCATCATTTGTTAATTAACGCGACCTGACCTTTGATGCGGTGTGACAGATCTTGATGAAATACAGGAAACTATTTGCATAAGCTGGAATGCATTAGTTGGAAGACAAGTCACTCATTTTGGACGCGTTTACTCCTATTCTCTCTATAGCTTTTACTCTATTTTACCTTTGCTACATTTTAAAAAGAAAATATCAAATGTCAATGTCGGTACTAATGTTACTGAATAGTTCTGATCCTCAGTTGTTCGACCTCAAATGTTTTATTTTTAGACCTTGTTTATTGCTATCTTAGGTAGTGCTAGTACCACTTATAAAAGCATAAGGACCCAGTGGGACTGTTAATAGGTTGATAATAATGTTAAAGATTGAGTACTGAATTGTTATTATTGTACGAGATATACTAAGACGACGTATGTAATTTCCATCTTTTTAAATATTTCACAAACTACATAGTGGTCTACTTCTATAAATCAATGTCTTTGGTCCTAAGTGGCATACGGTTGGTTGTGCTGAGCATTACTATAAAGAGTTACTGGTCACAGAGGCCGGCTGTTCCTCTTTCGATGATTGTCCACTTATGTGCGTCGTGCGTCCGGTATCACTCCCTTCATTCTTATATGAACCGCTAAAGTGGGTGTGTACTTGTGCTACTGTTACTACTGCATCAATTTCTGCCCTATCGAATACTTTATCAGCTTCATTGCTAAAGTTTTTAACGACTACAAACTTCATATCTCTTAAATGTCCTATTTTCCTACATCTTCTTTTTCACCTTCCAGGATTCAGTTCATTGTCGCAAAGCATATTGTTTTGTTTGTGACTTCACTTTACCATCAACATATGACAGTTTACTGGGTCTATGAGTACGGCATTAACCCATTACCCTCAATTGACACATGCTACTTTCACTAGGTCATGAGCGACTCATTAATTGAGGTTTTTCTTTCATTCTAATATCATACAACATGATTGATGAATTGATCTCGAAAACTTTCCTTGGATACCTTATTATAGAGAGCGAGTTCCTATCGTTAAGATGTTTCATCAAGATATGGTCAGCAATAACTAAATCCAAAACCTATTTACTGCTCGAATTTTTTAACATTTTGTCATAATCCAATTCGATTCAAATCATTCAGCATTTTACATGTAGAGACTGCTGTTAGAATAGTCAGATTAGGTACTACTACTTGTTAGATCTGCTAAGGATAAATCTGCTATTAGTCAGGTTTTTTAGCTTCCTAACTACTACTGACGATTGTCACATGTGGTTAGGAGATCAGCAAACAATAGAAATTATTATTTTTTATTTAATTGTATGCAGCTTATTGAGATTCCATTCACCAAAAGTGTTCTATCAGTTCTGTTTGTTTCATCAGTTTTCATAGAATCTGGCAAATAATCATGTTCTATAACAGTACTGAGATATATTGAGGTCACGTCAAACATCTGACATACCTTACGATGCAAGGACATCCTCAATAAAGCTAAGTCAGTCGAGCAGTCGACGTGACTTCCTTCATATAAATCCAAAATCGATTACGATATGCTATCTGCGTTTTTTAAATAACAATAAGTATTATTTTAATCCTTTTAAATTTATCTTGAAGAATTTCTTGGAATACCGGTATTGTTTTTAATGCTTACCAAATTTCCTGGCGGCTAGCTGTGTGTTCCAAAATCAGTATAGCATCAATTCTGCCAGTTACAATTACAAGAATGAAAGAATGTTATAGCAGTCAGGATATTATAATCCATAAGTCCAGTATTTGTTCTAGTAAGGGTGGATTTTCGGGATATTCTGGAGAAAATCTCGCATGCATAGAGCCTATCAATATTTTCTTAAAACTATATATATCATATTAGCATGCCAAAGTACCATCAAAGTAAAACGAACATAATAGCATATTAGACTAACGTAAGTCAATATACGATATATATCAGCCGTTTGCCTGCAAAGGGCATTGTATTTACCACAGTCTACAATATTACGTCAGTCCACACAGCGTATGAACTTCGATCCTTTTGTAGGGTTTCCGAGGGGGCAGAGACACTGGTTTATGTAATCATGCTGTGGTTCTGAGTCATGAACGGGCTGGAGGTGACAGCTGGTCTAGCCGGGTGTATTTTGTATAGTGTTGATGTGTATCATATCATATTCCGTATTCGTGTCTTTTTGTAAATGTGTGGGGTATGTTTTGTTTAATGTAGGTAAATAGATCTTTTATCAGCAAAATTGTTGCCTACTGCATGTTGAATAAAGGGTTAAGTTTTAATTAATTATTATACATTTATGTCCACGTGCCGAGTAACAGTAATAAAGGGTATTTAAGTATGTTAATTTTAACAGAGCTTAAACCAGGGCAGCAACAGGATGGTTTGTAAATAAACCAAATCCACGAGTGTGAGTTGTGACCAGTGTGACTAAGCTTGACTTTTATGCTATAGTTTGGCTTAGGCATGCAAGCTTATATTATATTATTATGTAATTCAAGGATATGATTCTGATATTTCTGATGACCACAGATAATGTACATGGTGTTTTAACCACTAAACAGTTAGTAATGTTAAAATTGGACACATAAAATTATTCAATTTAACTTTATGTTTAACTTGGACAAGACATTGTATTCGTATCAGTATTATGTAAATTACATAATTCTAAAAATAACCGCTCAAATAACAAACAATCAGAAAAATCTAAGGTGTTCAGTTGGGCCGATCAATTAAAGCGTCATGCTTCGACGCGGGTCAATGGTCTCCTAATCGCATCACCGCGGGTCCTTGACCTCCACTGATGTCTGCGCAGCGATCCGAGTTTGGTTCGCCACTGTCATAGAATACTAAGGTCCACAGGTGGGCATTGGACAATAGGAATGAAAAGGGTCGTGTGTGCAAAAATATTTTTTAAAGTTTTTTTGAGACTTGAAAAGGACAGTAATTATCTACAGTTCTTTAGTAATGTTATGAAAGGGTAATCTTTGTATTTTTGTTTGTTGAAGGCAAGCTGTAGACCTACTGATAAGATTCAGATAAAATATTTCACTGATAGAAAACCACTCTATCCATTGGATATGTTTTACTGCGATCAAATCCATGCAAACGAAGTTGTGGGCGCAGGCTAGTCGTTTAAAAGATTAAGTAAGCCTATTTTAATTTATCAATCTAATTAATTATGTGTTATCTATAAAAAAATGTATGTTAATCAATGGCCTTAAAATGGGAATTGAATGTCACAAAGGTGGGAGTTATAATTAGCATTTGTTTTCACTACACAAATTTTTAAACCTGCACTGTCCCGCTTCTGGGCAAAGGTCTCCCGAATTCATCATTCACATCCTCGGACCAATAATGAAACAGAAGTGTCAGAAGCCTGCGCACGCCAACTGCAATAATTCTTCAGAAAAACGGATTGTAGTAGTCTTATATTACGGCTATTCCTCTGGAGTAGTCCTTATTTAGTGACGTTGATTTTTCTAAAACAACTGCATTTTTAGAGGCCCTTATTGTAATCTTATAAAAACTATTTTTTTATCAACAACACAGTGATGACGTAATACAATAAAATTTATGCGATAATACAAGAAAAGTAGTGAATTGGTATTTGAATATTTAACCTGTAATCGAGTGACGTCTGTCTCTACTCGGTAAGTTTTATCGATATAGCATTGAGTTTGTCTCTAGTTTATCGATATGTCGGTAGGCAATGAACAGGCTGTAACTTATAGTAAGATTTCTATCGCATTCTTTCCGCAATGCAGATATATTTTCATTTCCTAAAAATAGAGACGTTCTAGACATCGATTTATATTCTTGTATGTATGTCAATAACTCCCTGAAATATGGAAATGCGTTACAAGACACCATGGTTATACTTAACTAATGACGTATTTAAAAAATATATTAGGGTATACCATGGTAGTTTTCGTTTAAAGACCATGCCAGTTCTGCTTACAAAACGAATGAGACGCATTCTAGTGTGTTTACAGGATTCAAGAATGTCAAAGTAATGTTTTCTTAGGTTTATAAAACGATGCTCTTTATGTTTGCAATATAGAATCCTTTCAAGGAATGCGTTACAATGACATGTGTAGGCAATGAGTTTCGTCATGCAATTCTTAGCTTTGTTCTATACTTATAGAACAGGCCTCCGACCACATGAAGCGTGTTCTTGTGTATTAAAATGACATAATATCTACAGTACGATCAGTATATGTACCTGGACAGAGGACGCAATAAGGACCAAAACTGAATTTAACACTTTCGCTTACAAGGTACACTCCGCCAGACGGCAGGCATTCTAGAAATGCGCATTATCGTATGATTAACTCGTTTAGGATAAAAGGGTATTGTTCTGTCTTGTTTTTTAATTTGAATACTATAATAGAGACTGGTCCTATTCGTACCAAAGGACCAATATTTTTGGCCTCAACACGGCATATTTAAGGCATATACTTCTACGGACTAAAGTAAACGAGTATATAACGAGGATGTTAAATAAGTAGTTGTCCGCCAGTGAATCATACTTTATGAGTCATTTTATTCCGTGGTCATGTACTATCTTACGAGTATAGTACTTACCTTTGATGTGATTTATGACACTATGTACAAGCATACACGAAAAGGACAAAGAGCATGTAAATAAGAAATTACTGTTTGTAAAATGCGTAAAGTACGCATGCAGGCCTATCAGCCTGTCTCTTGCATGGATGGATGACCAGATCTATATTGGCGTTGATATGCAGATAATGTAGTGGGCTGCAAATCTGAAATATTATTAATGTTAATTTTTGTATTGTCTTCTCTGTTGGAACATACAATATTGTAGCTGTTGATTGCAGTACAGAATAAGTAGTCAGTAGATAATTGTAGGGTATAACTAACTCCTGACTCCCTAAATGTATGACCAACGGTGTTCAAAATGACGAAAACGTTTATTCCAATGTGTAAACTCTAGCTCTTTAGCTAATATTTACTTCTACTATCATTTATGAAACAAATGTGCATGCAAGTGAACGCCCTCTCTGTAAACAGTATTTTGTAACAGGGTCTAGGGGTTTGTCACTTTCACTATTTTTCCTGCCTAAAAAGACCAAAGAAAGGAAGTTAAGATTTTTGTCGCTTAGCATAATTGTCACTTATGTTTCCTTGTTAGAAAAACTACCATTTAGGATATCCTGGTCGCTGATAAAATTTGAATATTCAACGCATGGAGCATGTAACGAGCACAGGAAATTTTAATTAAAGTGGTCCATTTTAGAAAACACGGTACCAAAATAATTGCAGTACAAAATTTCGCATTTAGCAGCCATTTGAAAACCAAACAAAAATAAGACTTGCTTGTTTATACAACAAAGTAAGGCACAGTTTAATAGATTAAGTTTATAAAAATACTAGGTATGTATGTTAGTTTTAAGTAAAGCTGAATTTGAATCAATACTTGTTTCCCTGTACAAACCTTTCCTGTTTGCGTGTTGATAAAAGGCTTTAACAAATAAACTTCGTATTCGTTCCTAGGCTAACAGGAACATTGAATTAAATTCTAAAACAAATAGGTCTAATTTGAATCAATATTTCTGCTCTGAGATTTGCATTTTCTTTTTAATGGCACACCAACTTGCATTGGTCCATCATGGTGGATAATTTCCGAGTATCTCCTTCACTAAATAGATGTCAGTGACAGAAGTGGATTTCAGTGAGTGGATCAGACTATGCTTACCTAAAGCAAAACTGACCCAGATATGTTTTTATACAGCTTCACCAAATAAAAGGTTGAACATTCGAGTAATTGAACTTGAGCTTAGCGAATTTCAAAAGGATTCAAATGTCTCAACTCTCTGCATTTTTTTTTTAAACTAAAACTACTTTAACTTTGAAACTTTCTAGACGGAAACAATTTTAAAGACGGAGAAGTCGTGACACTCGGCTTGTAAGAACCATAAAAAGACGCAACGGCAATATAGCACATTGTCATAAAATAAACTATTTCTTTACATGTTGCTACTTCTTGAAACAAATACCTTTAAAACCGATAAGATTCCTTTTGAGGCCATTTCTGTGTTACAAGCCATAAAAGTAGTAAAATGTAATGGAAATGATCTTTAATGCAAGTCACTGAAGACAATGCTGGGATCCGTATACTGCCCAATTAATCATGCAAATGCTCTCCTCATTATAGAACTACTGAAAAATCTAACAAGGCATAACTACAAGCACCATAAGACCGTCCGACCCGTATAACCATAAGACCGTCCTACAAGAAATGGCTGAAGAGACGTTCCTTCTACGTCAACCAACAAATGCCGTTTGGAAACTGCGTCTTCTAAGCTAAAGTATCAAAGTATCATCATCACAGTATATTTGCTAGCGTCCACTGCCACCCGTGGGCCTCCCAATAGATGGAATGGGTCGTGACCAGAATAGTCAAACCTTTTAAGATAGGTTTAACAAGACCATTGACTATATACTTTAATTCCAAATGTTTAACCACCTCTACGCTATCGTAACTCCATGTTTATTTCACCCGCGTCACTTATAATTTACCTTTTACATTTTATGATCGGTCCTAAAGATATTTCGAATACATTTCAACATGGAATAGATATGAGTCAACAGAATTGGGAGGCCAACCATCTGTTCAAACAATCGCTATGTGGCCGCGTCACGGAATATTGTTCGATTGATGAGCGCCTTGAGAATCTGCTGGAAGACTCTTTTATTATCTTCATATAAAGCTGCTATATTGGCAAATGATTGTGTTAAATGTATGGAGTTGTGATAACAAGCGCTACCTATGAAATCCAAAAGGGTTTCAGTAATATAATCTATGGACTCTATGGTATATATACGTATACATTACACCGATCAGGCCAACCAAAGACAATCTCTGAATCAACCTTAGCGCTATTTCTTTAATGGAAACAAAGCTTTTTTTAAACCAATAAATAGGTTCTGATTAGAATTTTAAATTCGTGAGGTTTTGCGTTGTTTTAATAGCATAATTTAATATCGGGCATCAATGAATAATTTCAATATCGCTAAATAATGTTGCTTTGCAATGAATCATTACGATTATGAAATGATATAATGAGAAGCGACATTATTAAAATATCAATTTGATTAGAAATATTGTGATTTCGATTAACACACTGCTTATTATAATTTACTACTATCTGTCAACAGTATTTTTAAAATTGAAGGATGAATGCACTTTCTTTTGCTTATCTTTAGAAAGCATTAGTTGCTGGTTGGGTTAGAGAGGCGCTTGAGCCCGCGCAGACCAGACTTTTCATCGATCGACTGTATGATCGATTTTTTATTACCATGAATAATTGAACACGAGACGCAGCACTACCAATATTTGTCTGGGTGTTTCTTGTGTGTTGTATGGAAAAAAATATTATATCCACTGTCTAGTAGCCATAATACAGGCTCTGCTTAGTTTGGGATTAGATGATATTGTGCCTAAATTGTGCCAAATATTTTTAATTCATAAAATAAGCACACTAAAAGTACATATTTCAATTGAGCTAGTTAGCTGAGTTATTATCGTTATTCTAGATATTAAGCTGATATGATTAGATATCGGTTTAATATGAAAATAATTCAATGTGAATATTTGCGTCTTTCCGTATCAAAGGAAATTGTAACGATACCATTGTACGTAGATTTAAATATTTGTCGATGATAATTTATTTTATTTAAAAAAATCATGCCATAATCTTTATAGGTAGGTATTTAGATTTCTTTGCATACGATTAATAATTATCAAAAGTGGTTTAGATATTTTTTACACTATGAATTGCGCGAATGTAAATGCAAAAAGTGGACGCTTCGTATTATTTATACAATCGGTACTTGGTCCCGTTGTCTGACATATTATCTACGAACTCATTAATACTAATTCACCCATATTTACACATTTTTTAAAACTGTGTCAAACAACACATCCGACAGACAAAACAGTTCACAGGTCAACTGTTAATTAGAAATTGAGGGTTATCAACCACAACAAATTAATCAACTATTAATGTTGAATATTTATTTTGTTGACAACTTTCCCGGAACCATTACTGTCAAATTAAATATATTATAGTGAATTTTTATAGCGTTTTAGTTTCAATGACATTTGTAATAAATTATAGTTCGTGGCACTTAAGTCGAATCAAAACTAACGGAGAGGGGGAATGTTTGCGCAGTGCATTTGCGTGCTAAATGTACCAAAAATCATCCCAAAAGACTTTGAGTCAAAAGGTAATGTTCTGTTTAGCCTTTACCACTTTAGGTGTAGAAAAGTAAAAACAGATAAGCAGACAGTTGCTTTAACATTTAGAATAAGTATAAAGAAAGAGACTTTTTGAGACTCAAATCGTCTCTTTACTTTTTCTGTTTTAAGAAATAAGGTATATTACCCTTTAAGGAAAGATCTTAGGAACCAATCTTCTTGTTATCATGTAAACCATTCCCACCTTTTGCCCTGGGCAGCTACCATCCGAAAACCTGGCTAAAGGATTCCTATAATCCCTTTAACGTTTTATCAGACATATCTTCGATAAAAAAAACATGTAACCACGACCTTGCTTCCACATTTTGGTCGGAAACGGAGCGTGTACTCATTAAAATTATTTATTTGATGCACGCTATTAAAACTTACCGTTACTAATTATGGTACACAAACTATGATGTAATTATGAAAATGTGGCGAATGGTGCATGTGTATTGTGTATAGTGCATGCAGTTTTGTGCACTGTTAATGAAAAAAACAGCTATAATAGTATGCGCTACTAGGTAATATTTTAATTTAAGCCCGATCCGCTTAGCTTTGGGATTCAATTAACCCCATATATCGGTATTTTCAAGTGTACTTTAATATTTGACACATCATGTCAGCCTTATAGGCGTATAAGGGAATGTCTTCTTGAATCCTATAAACCCTTCAACTTTTCATATTACACGCAATGTTAACAATTTTAGTACAGAGATCATTATTGATCGTTGATTCATTTTAAATTATATCTTATGCGTCAGTGACGTAAACTGTGACCAAAATGGAGGCGTATATAATCTCCAAAGAGCTTATCACCAGTCCCCATATTAATCGCCCTTCACCAAGTCGTGATTGCATATAATCTTAAGTTCTTTACATCACGGTGATAATTATATCACTGGTGACTAATGGGCTTGTGGCGATGGCCACGTTGTTAAATAAACATCTTATTGTTTGATTGTCCGCGTTTCAATCGATACCGTATTTATTCTATGCGAGTGATTTTAATTATGTCATTCTTGGCGTTTATCGTTCCGCGTAGTAAAGAGGTTCGAATCTTTTGTGGATACAACTCCTGTAAGCTAGGTTCAACTATGATAGATGGTGATGATGGTGAAATTGCAGGATTGTGAAAATGTTACTTAAAGGAACGAATGAATACGAGAAAGAGTGGTTTACTGTCTTAATAAGTAGGATTATGTAGAAGATATGTGTGCCCTTTAACACTACCTATACTAAATTATATCTATAATATTATAGCTTAAGTTTGGGTTTCCTTGGCGATAAGATCCTAGATACCTTTGAAGTAAAAACACATTAAATAGATTTTATTAGAATTTTGATCACAATCCTTTGATAAGATCTACCGTTTCAAAACTACACGACCTATATCTTTTTGAAAGAACCGTCACCGTAATAGATTCCTTATCAGGCAGTCACAGCCCATATGATAGATATTTATCAATACCGTTGCCTACGTCATAGCCCAGCCTGATACCCGTCTACGGATAACGGACTTCTGTATAAACAAACTATTTTTTTTTAATCCTAAACAATTCTGCAGTAAGACAACGAATCTTCTATTACCATAAATACGAATTTCGTGTCTTGAAAAGCAACAAAAAAGTGTGCAGAGGGGATATATCATCCTCATTACTATTCACAACAATTATTGTTACTGTTACCACACATATTTTTTTTAAAAAGAGTATCTATGGAGTTTCTTGCCGGCTCTTCTCCATAAGACCCACTTTTTTTGGAACCGTGCAACTAGTTTAACGTTTCAAAAGTACCTATTTATATGGTCTAATTGAAATAAAAATATTTTGAATTTTGAATTTTTATAACTTTGTAAGTAATGTTATTTATTCTGTCCTTTACTAGTAACATCGCCGCACATGTGAAGCCGAATAACATTCCCAGTATAGCTATGAGTTTGCCACCGCACCGCACGTTCACGTAAAAACAACATGATTTGGTCTGAGGGATCTCTTCTATCAAGGATAGTGTATCTTCTACCACATCCATTTTATAGAAAATCGTATAAAAATAATACGATAAAAAGTGTATAGAAAAAAAGTGTAAACTCTAAAATAAAAGAGATTTATGCAGATGTGATGCTTGTGCTATGTTCTAAATTCAAATTCTGTGGGGGAACCTCTTTGTTTTGGATGGAGCCAATTCCTAGTTTAAATTTATAATCATGCATGATGAAAAAACTGTGTCTCGGGTGACTGCAGGGATGATGGAATTGACTGGGACGTTACACTTCAGAATAAACTCAGGTTTCATGAAATAGTGACAGTATGACATGTCCAGGAACAACTTGAGGGCAACATTTACAAATCCGTCTTCAAAGTACTAAATATCTTCATTAGTGACAAAAATACAATACAAAATTACTATCTTATCTTACTATGGGGGCTGGTACAACCAACAACACTTCGACCCAATGGGATCTTTTGTGTTGTCCCCAATACCGTATATTCCTTACTCTTTGAAGACGTGGTTCACGAAGGCGGCTAACCCACTATTACTATAAAATTACTGAAATTATATATTTGTTATTAAAAAAATGTGAGGCCTAAAAATTATTTCCATTTACGTCTTCAAAATCTTATTATCACGACGTGTATGTTAATTCAGTGAGTCAGATCGTCTTGTATTAAATTAAGCTTCAATTCGTATGAAGTCATCTTCATGGTGTTTATATGTTGATGTTGAGTGGTAGGTGCGAATTGATCTATACTAAGTATTTTGACTCAGATGTGTAATATTAAATTCTATTTGTTTAGAATTTAACATGTTATTTTAATCCTTACTAATATTATAAATGCGAAAGTAACTCTGTCTGTTTGTATCGCTTTCACGCCAAAACTACTGAACCGATTTAAATGGGGGATGAAACTTATAAGAAATACCCATACTTCCCACGCGGGCGAATCCGCTGTCGGAAAGCTAATATGATATCCATTTATTATGAGTTAAAATGGCGTTCAAAGTTAGTTAGTCTAACAAAGTAAACATTTTACCAAAAAGCATACCTATACCTATACCTACACGCTCTCATTCCTTTTACATTATTAATTATTATGTCCAAACTAGTGACATTTATCCTGAAAAGATTCGTTCTAAAACGAATCTTCTTCTTCTTCTTCTTTTTCGTGTCGATGGTACGATTTTTACAACAAATCTGGTAAGCTTAGATAAAACCAACCTCAACTTTAGAAACAGCATAGATTATTATTATCAATGTTATCACCGGGTTTCCTGGTACGTACGTTCCTACATAGGTACATAACGTATCAAAGTTTTAAGGTTTTAATTAGCCTCTTTGCTTGTTACAGTTGGACACAAACAGTAGCGGCTACCTCGACCTGAAGGAGTTAAAAGATGCACTCGACAGTGTCGGCTACAAAATTCCACAATGGAAGGTAAATATTCAGTAGATACTATTCTTATTACTTCATGATTAAATATCGAAATATTGTTATTATAAAAATATTTGAAGAAATCGTATTTGTTAGCCCACTAAACATTTTCTCATTCATGATGGTATTAAAATATAATTTAGTGATATTTATTGAATGACTAGCTTTCCGCCAGCGGCTTCGCCCGCTATCCCACGGGAACCATACATTTTACCGGGATAAAAAGTAGCCTATGTGTTATTCCAGACTAAAACCTATCTCTGTGCCAAATTTCAACCAGATCCGTTCAGAAGTTTTCGCGTGAAAGAGTAACAAACATCCATCCATCCATCCTCACAAACTTTCACATTTATAATATTAGTAAGATCATCCTCTCTCACTGGTATCTCTGATAATTAGGTCAGCAATTATGATAAGTCGTCATGTTTTTTAAATTCTTTACATTATCACGCCTATATTTTCCAAAGGATTAGAGGGCAGTTTACTGTAATGTTGCGGGAGTCAAAACATACAGTCCGGTATAATTTTAGGTTTCCTGTTGCCACAGTAGGCTACAGAGGCCCACAGTAGGAATTTTTTGGTATGTGTTGTGGGCCGCCCACTGCCGAGCAAATGCCTTCCCCATAGAATGTCCACAGGGACCGGACATATGCCGCCATAATCCAAGGACATCATCTTATTAAAAGAGCATTTTGTTTACTTTAGCAAATGACAATTACTTATTTTTAAATACTTATTAAAAAGGTTTATAAATATTGCCAGTGTGTAATGGTTATTTGGTTGTCAGGTGCGGTGCATGATCGAGGAGTACTACGACAACGGCAACAACAAACGCGGCGTGAACGGCAGCCTGAACGGCGACGCGCGGAAGAACGCCATCAGCCTCGGCGAGTTCGAGGAGTTGTGCGCCAGCCTCAAGGCACAGCAGGTAATTAACATACACTGAACATTCGAACAAGTATTCATTGCCAACACGCATTAGGCTAGCGTGGTAGACTAATCCTAATCCCCTCTCATACTGAGGGGTGACGCCAAACTACCTCAATATTTGGGAACGAAAATGAAATACATAATTACTGTTAATAAGAAAAAGTATTATAATGTTGCACTATTAGCTACTAATATTAAAATGTTACTGTTTTATTAAAAACAATACAATTGTTACAGGAATTCCCTAGATCACCGCGTAATATATAAATAATTACAGTTAAGTTGTATATATACATTTTATTCCACTTTCAATAACGTGTCTGACAAACAAATCAATATAACTAGCCTCATAAAGAAGCGAATCGTCAACCCATTAAGACTGTTTATGTAGACAGATTAACTTGCGCTGCTCAATAAAGTGATAAATACAAATGATTGGGGTCAAATAGACTGCGACGGGACCCAGTAGGGTTGCCAGTTTTATAGCTACAATAATGTAAAATAACAATAAAATGTCAAGGATAAAAGAATACCTTTAGACGAAAAGAGGCTTTACAATATGTGCCTGACACAAAAGAAGGTCAGATATCAGTCTGAACCAGATATGAGAATGTCAATCGGTATATTGCCGGCCTAATATAGGGAAAGTTATATTTAAAAAAATTGAATTTGTTTAGGAACATTAATTTATTCATCCTAACAGTGGCGCTGGCGCAGTGTCAACAGGGACCGTTTCCTATTTTGCAGTGTTATATATTACTACTTACTAGGCGTTCCCGTAGAAGTTGATTTTTTCCGCTCCTATTGGTCGTAGCGTGCTTCGCCGTCCTCGATAAACGGGCAATGTAACACTGAAAGAATTTTTCAAATTGGACCAGTAGTTCCTGAGATTAGCGAGTTCAATCATAATCAAACCAACAAACTCTTCGACTTCATAATATTAGTATAGATAGAGGTATAGATAGTTGCGTTTTAATATTAGGTAACCACCTCGTTTATTGATCACTGCTGAAATTGTGATTGTGTCCCTCGCAAAAGTTTGTAAAAGCACTAATACCCCTGTCATCTATATTATGTGGCTGAGTCGTGAAGAAATCATTGTATCTACTTGTAATAATCACACTCGTTTGCAATGTACGATTGTTAAACATGGGTCATTGGTCTTTGGCGATACTTCTTGTTATATTTTTTGCAAGACTCGTATAAGGCTGGGGACGTATTGTAATCTAATGTATGAATATGTTAGTGAGTACTGTTTAATGTTGTGGGGAGGGATAGAATTGTAAGTGTCAGCTGGTGCTATGTAGTAAGTAATTATAACATGTGTAATTTTTAGTGGTGGAGCGTTTCTGTTACAGAAACGTACCTAACATAGAGATGTTATAATTATAATATTGTAACAGTTAGACATGGTGATTAAGTTTCGAGAATAAGATTTTTTTAAATAATGACAGTACCTAAAACACAAATTATTATTATACTAGCTTTCCGCCAGCGGCTTCGCCCGCGTGGTCATGTATTTCTTATGACTTTCATCCCCTATATCAACCCTTTTTCCCATTAAAACGTCAGGCTCTAGACTATCTCTGTACCAAATTTCATTTATATCGGTTCAGTAGTATTGGCGTAAAAGCAAGACAGACAGACAGAGTTACTTTCGCATTTATAATATTAGGAAGGATTATTAATATTTCAGCTATTATTATTTCTGCTAAAAAATGGATACTTAGGTACATATATTTTCCTCTTTGTCTCACAATGCAGTTATAGGTCATCAGAGCATGAATGATAATGAACAGTTCAATTAATTAATAAATATATAATGAATAATATAATAAAATCATCCTCCTCGTCTTTTCCCAGAAGTCTGTTAAGGTTGGCTTCCAGTCTAATCAGAAAATATAATGTATATGTTTGAAACGACTGCCTTTAGACCTCTGCAACACAATTTCTGACTTCTTTTTAGACTGTTCTTACTTCTTAGGTTAGGCATTTTTAGGCTTTGGATTACCATCATTTCTCGCATGAGAACCGGCATCGACAATCGACAGCTTGACGTGCTCCTCAAGGCACAAAGGGGTCTCAATGTGTTACGAATGGTCACCCATCCACATACCGCGGCAGGTGTAGCATAGTTATTACTTAGCCATGAACCCCTCAATTCATAATTAATATTAATAAACAGTACATAATTAATATTGTTGTTACTTTCCAGGTATCAAGCACGTTTAAACAGGCGGTCAGTAAAAAAGAAAATTTGGAGCACTTGGGTGGCATGAGCGAAGCGTCCAGTGATGGTTGGTATATTGGACCATTATCTTACTCTTACCCAGTGCTCATCATAGCAAACAAGCACATTTGAAATAAAGGAGCTCATGAGCTCATCCCTATTTAAATCCTGCAGTTTGTGACAGCCGCAAGGTTTAGTGGTGAACTCGTAACTCTTCAAGTGGCTAACTCAGTAGTCTCTATCTACGGTCGCAATCATACTATAGTCCAAAATGTCCAAAACCTGCTTGTCTGCCACTGTAGGCAATAATAAAAAATAAAAAAAATAGAAAGAAATCTCCTATACTTACCAATTTACTTGGTGTCGACGCATGGCGTCTTGCATGAGTTTCTATCATCGCCCATAAAATTATCCTATGCTAAAACATGGTTTTACTATCCCTAGTCAATCAGACATTTGGCGAGTAACCCACTTATTGTGCAATTAACTTATTAATAAACCTAGTTGATTGTAAATATGTTTATAGTTAGAGTCAACGAATAAATATAAAATACCAACGCATTTGTCCGATAAATAAGCTATCATCAATAATATAAAGAGTTCTGTACTCTGACTGACAATAGAAGGGTTCAAGATTATTATAATAATAAATGTAGGGACCAAGATAATGGTAGTTTATCTGACACAACAAAACACAAACAAACTTAAAACGCCATTATATTTCCAGGCTATTAATTATTGTGAAAAAAATAATAACAAATGAATCATGGACTTATCAAGATGTTCCATAGACCAAACTAGTTGACTCGAATTACTATTATGAGGGCTAGTAGTGACTACAATACCCTTAGTTAGCTTAGCTGGAAATCTAGTTTAAAATTTCAAATAAAAAGGGTAAAATTCGGGTGACAATGGGTGTACCTAAGGGTTCTATTTTGGGTCCGTTCTTATTGTTAGTCTATATAAATTATTTACTGAACATGCTAGAGGTATAAGAAAAGCTTTTTAGGAAATATTGACTATTTCTGGATGATAATTTAGAACACGACTCACACTATGAATTATGTAATATGAATTCTGTACCTTTTCTAATGCAGGAAAGGTATGCCTTCAGCGGTCGATAAATATAAATATACACTGATAATGATGATGTCTTCTGTATTTTGGTAGGTTGATGTAGAGAATAACTAAAACTATCGCACTAATAAAAATAATTTCCATGAGATCCAAATGATACGACTTTGTACAAGTAATTCCACGTTTATTTCCCAGGTACAACTCATTCAGTCCGCTTGGAGGAACAGATGGCGTTCTCCGGGTGGATCAACAGCAACCTGGAACACGACCCGGACCTGAAGCACCTGCTGCCCATCGACCATGAAGGCAAACAGCTGTACGAGAAGCTGAAGGACGGCCTCATATTATGGTGAGTTTACTTGATATTACTGATGGCTCAACCAGCACTCAAGAAACTAGCGAGGTTGTTTCTTAGTTGAGATCTTAAGTTCCGGACTTTTGAAAAGTTTTTGAGAGGTGACAGATTCTGTCAAACCAGTCCAGCCGTTTCGAAGATTAGTCGGGACAAACAGATAGACGGAAAAAATGTGTTTTAAAAAGCTGTTATTTTGACATAATGAACAGACAATCTGGTGACTATGACTAGTGGGGATACTTGGGTGTTGGTTGACGGTCCTTTGTAAGTGTTAGAGGGTTTCATTAAACAACATATGGGAAGGAGCGTCTGCAACATATGACCTGCCGCTACGTTGGGCAACAATGGAGACTTTTAGGCAAGTTTATTACAAAATGCCTAAGTAGCTGCTCAAACCGACACTAAAAACTATTACAATGGGCATTTGCACTTGCCGCAAACAGGTATCTCTTCTTAAAATAACGTCGTCTAAACTAACGTAGGTAATTATCTTGTATTCCAGTAAAGTGATAAACCACTCGTGTCCAGACACGATAGACGAGCGCGCGATCAACAAGAAGAACCTGACGCTGTACACCAAGCATGAGAACCTGACGTTGGCGCTGGTCTCCTCGCAGGCTATAGGGTGCAACATCGTCAACATCGACGCTCACGACCTGGCCAAAGGTACTGCAGTTCTCACCTAAACTATGCCGATTTTGAACCTTGTTTTTTGAGAAGTTTCTTATTAGCTAATGCATTTGGTCATCGGCGAGCTTTAAGCCATGATTAGGTCGATTTAGAAACACGACTGAAACAAATCAGAACTTGAAAATGTTCAGATGAAAAAATAATCTAGTTATTTTTCTTTATAAAGCCCGAACGAAGAAGAAGAATTCGTGTATAATATGTTATAGTGAAACGTTACCGTTGCCCTCACAGGTGTAGTGACAGTGTAGGGTTGTTAACAATTTGGGAATGTCTGATTAGACACAAAAGTTATATGAATATCTCAATGTTTTAATTCGGCTAATATTTGAACAAAACTTTGCAGGTAAACCTCACTTGGTGCTGGGTCTCCTGTGGCAGATCATCCGCATCGGTCTGTTCAACCAGATCACACTGGAGCACTGCCCCGGCCTCACTGAGCTGCTCAATGACGAGGTCAGTACCCACATAGCATACCATCACGCTTGGTGAGCCTATAGCAACAACCTCTAGCAGAGCAGTCGCGTTTGGGCCCACTAGGCCAACGAGGCAGACCTAGTGGTCCCAGTCAGTAATATGGCTCCTGCCAAATGCATAATTATTTAGCTGCCGTAAACAAAACATGCGATAAGTTGCGATAGGCATCAATTTAATAACACTCAGTGGGAATTGACCAATGATCAATAACAATCATATTTGTCCAGTCAGTCTGGTCACCAATTACGATACTGTAAAAATGATTTGATCATTTGTTGGAAGACTCACTACTAAAATACCTAATTTAGTCTCTACGATCTTATCTAAAATAACTTAAGAAAAGGTATACTTACTTCTAACATGGTGTAACTTTAAAACACCTATTTTTACAGACACCATTTTTTTTTTGTCGTCATTGGCGAAAATTTAAGTAGTTATTGCCAAATTTTTGAAGTAGTGGTGTTGTATTCTTTCAGGAGCGCATTGAAGACCTGCTGGCGCTGTCCCCGGAGGCGATCCTGCTACGGTGGGTGAACCACCAGCTGCAGAGCGCTGGCGTGACGCGGCGCTGCACCAACTTCCAGCAGGACGTGTCCGACTCGGAGATCTATTCCTACCTGCTCAAGCAGATCGCGCCCGACGACGCCGGCGTCACGCTGGACGCACTCAGGGTAAGGGTATTGACGATGAAGGCTCCTTGCCAGGCAGTATGTATAGCCGTTCTGGTGCATCAGATCGTATTTCTCTTAAACTTAGACATAGGTTTAAATGATTGTAGATAAATATTCAGCCATTGTCATCTCACTGCAAATAGATAGCCTTAAATCGCCAAGAATGGAAAGATGTTAGGGAGGACTTTGCCCATTGACGATAGTTAAAAATGTTTTTTGTAGACCTTAGGGTTTCTACACTTACTACTGCTACTTCTAACATAACAACTGAATAAATGAAAGACATTTTAATGTTTATTCAGTCGTTTTGGAAAACAATAGAGGTCAATGGGGTGTATTAACTGACATTTATGTATAGAACACTACACCGCGGGTATGTTATATCTCGCTTATAGTATGTAGGGCTAAAAGAAATACTTAACTTAGTAGAAGCTGAATAAATTCAAGATCAAGCTTGCTATACAGAGGACGGGCCTATAGTAGACTGCTAAAGGTTGATATGAATAGTCTATAATGTTGCTTCGTGATCCAGGAAACCGACCTCCTCCGTCGTGCGGAGCTGATGCTGCAGCAGGCCGCCAAGCTGCGCTGCCGCGCGTTCGTGACGGCGGCCGACGTGGTGGGCGGCGTGTACAAGCTCAACCTGGCCTTCGTGGCCAACCTGTTCAACCAGCACCCCGGCCTGCAGCGCTCTGCCGGCACCGAGGAGCTGCACCAGCTCGACGAGACCAGGGAGGAGAAGAGTGAGTCACTTTTGCTCGTTCCTCATCTAGACTTACTGTCGAACTAGGGACGATATAGAGAGAGCTAAGAGAGTCCTAATATATCTTACTTAGTACACTGACAACAAACTCAAATATGGAAAAATAGGTCAAAATATAGTAGCCACTATTTGATAACGATTCATTAACTTTAATCGTATCATACTGCTGTTTAGATAATGTGATACTTTGTTTACATAATGGTTCGTAAATTATTCCAAAGGCCATTTTGGACATGTAGTAGATTCACATCTTTTCTACTATGGTGTCTAAACGAGTTTATTTTGGTGTTTCTTCTCAGAGATCATTTATTATTGGAAATCCGATGAATAGTCACAAAAAGACTATCACCTATTGGGAACAGATCTCACAGAATAACCCTCCTTCGTCAGTTGGGTAAAAAGAGGGGAATACCGAATATGTGGTGTCAATAATTTTTATTGAAATAACAAATAATTTTAACTACCCAGAGGTATTTAGAAGTAAAATTATAATTAACAAGACAAACCTATACTTTTGTTAAATACCATAAAACATAGGTTACGTATTCTGCTCACAAATTAACATTTTTGCTATTATCTTCACGGAAAGTTAAAAGACCGTGACAAAAACTAAAAGTTATTTGGTGTGCATGAAGTATTTAGGCATCGAGAGTGTTAACTTTATGAACGAGAGAGAATGTGTAATTAAGTTTTTGTTTTACTTTTAAACCGACTTATGCCTAATATGTACGAAGATCTTTCGGTGCGGCATTCTAACTTTGGCCTTCCTAGACGAATTAAAACACAATTGATACTTCATTAGCAAAAATACACATTTAGAGCTATTGAGAATTTCCTCATCAAATTCCCCAGGACACATAATAACAGGCGTTATCATTATTTGGCCCTTGTTTTGCTTGCTTGCAGAAAACTTTATAATTACTCAAGTCAGTGACAAGTGGTTTCGTTATATAAAAGTTCTGTTTATATTTACGATACCAGCCTATCCTTTGGTATTCTTGTATGGGGTTGGAGCACTACAATGGCCTTTTGAATTTTATATAAAGGTGACGAGTCGACCCTATTGTCTACGTTAATTACCTATATTTATACCGGGATGTCTTCTATCACAATAGAACAACTACAGTTGCATTAATACTATAACTGCAAAACAAACAACACCCGGTTGTTTGTATTGAACTTACGCTATACTTCTCTAGTTCACAAACAAGTTAGATATCGGAAGACAAATGGAAGTTTACATGTCCACTTATTTACAAGTTTCCAGTGCACAGTAGTGACAGTTACCATGTGTTGCGACGTGGAAAAACTAATAGAAAATTAGTGAGAGTTTGGTGTGGAAATAGTGAAAATATAAGCAATAATTGTAGTTGCATTATAGCAACATTATAGTAGCCACGTTATATGACATGGGTGACACAAGTTACAAATGTTCAATTTCGAATGTGATGAAGTCTAAATGTAAAGTATGATCAATATTTATTATAATACTGAGCTCTCGTATTGTAAGTAGGCTTTTAGGTTGTATAATTTATGATTAATCAGTGAGTGAGTGGTATTTCGGTTTGGTATACAATTTTAATATTTAATTTAAAGTACGTAAATAATAGTAAATAGTTGTACGTTAATAGTAGTTAGTAGTATCTTTGTGAACAGCTTTTAAGGCGGCGACATACGTGGATTGCGCGTTTTGGGGGTACATTAAAACGTTTTTTCTCCCTTATCTTTATTGGAAAAAATCAAAAAAAAAAAAAATGTTAATCTACACGATACAGAGCAAGTGCGTCTCGGGCCAGATTTTTTAAAAAAACATTTGAAGTATTAAAAATAAATGACCAAAGTAGCCTCCATTTTTTTCGTTACAACCTTTTTTCTTTTAAACTATGAACTGTAGGTTTTTTTTTAATCCATCAGAATATTAAATAGTACTATGCCGAGAGTACTCTCGGCTCACTTTTTTGAAAAACTTTTTTAATTATTTTATATGATTTTTTTACGTAATCGATACTCGCAAGTTCCCTGAGCAGCCCCTCTGTCGCCCAATACTTTAGTGCGGGACGAGGCGCCGTGCTGAACGGACCTGTGCCACTTTTTTCCGCAAAATGGAGCTACATACTCGATACTTTTGTGTATTAGTAGTAGTATAAAGGGTTTATCAGTGTGTGTAAATCTTACAATGTTTTGATAGGGTGAGCACGGTGCTAGCTACAAAACAAAATTTTAGCAGCTCGGGATACTATTTTAATTTTTAACTAAGTTCAAGTACAATGTTACCTTGCGTGTTAATATGCAATTATTTTTTAAATTATAGGTACCTATTGATTTTAGCTTTATAATATAAAATAATTTTAAATTCAAGATGGCGAACCTACTTATTTTTTTAATTAAATGATATGGGTATCAATTTCGAGGTTTTTTGGGGTGTTGATTACGAAATTGCCATTTGTTTTGAAATCCAAGATGGTGGACATCATTTTTTTTGTCATAATTGACATGGGTATCAATTTCGAGGTTTCTTGAGGTGTTGATTACGAAATTGACATTTATTTTGAAATCCAAGATGGCGGACATTTTTTTTCCAAAACTGTGACATGGGTATCAATTTCGAGGTTTCTTGGTGTGTTGATTACGAAATTGCCATTTATTTTGAAATCCAAGATGGCGGACATTATTATTTTTTCATTAATATGACATGGGTATCAATTTCGAGGTTTCTTGGGGTGTTGATTATGAAATTGATATTTATTTTGAAATTCAAGATGGCGGACATCAAAATTTTTTCAATAATATTACATGGGTATCAATTTCGAGGTTTCTTGGGGTTTTGATTATGAAATTGCCATTTATTTTGAAATTCAAGATGGCGGACATTATTATTTTTCTATTAATATGACATGGGTATCAATTTCGAGGTGTCTTGGGGTGTTGATTATGAAATTGCCATTTATTTTGAAATCCAAGATGGCGGACATTTTTTTTTTCATAAATGTGACATGGGTATCAATTTCGTGGTTTCTTGGTGTGCTAATTACAAAATTGCCCTTTATTTTGAAATCCAAGATGGCGGATATTATAATTTTTTCATTAGTATGACATGGGTATCAATTTCGAGGTTTCTAGGGGTGTTGATTATCAAATTGACATTTATTTTGAAAAACATTGCGCATTGTATAAAAAATATCCTTTATACATTATAATATACCTCCACGCGGCACGCGATGCCAGCGGTACCTACGGCCTCCGGCAATATTGACAGATAGCTAGGTAAATTAGATTTACTGTAACTATAGGCAAGTGTATAAATATAAGAAGTATGGTCTACGCACACTATATGAGTTAGCCATTTGGGTTATGCCTATTGTTATCAAATCTTAAAAATATATAGATTAGAAACGTACCCAATTACCATTTTACCCTTTGTATTGTCCTCTTGAGTCTTTAATTTCGAATTATGTTTTTTACATTTTCTTTTGTCATCCATTTTGATAATATAAATAAATATAATTATAACGCACAGAATTACTTTATTACAATTACAATAACGACTAAGTATATTTAAATAATTTATGTATATTAGCGTGTATTGGTGACACGCTAATATTAAATATTATTATGTACACAGACACACAAAAATAACCCCATTATATGATTACTAAAAATCGATGCAAGTATTACGAAACTACGAGTATGTAAGTACTTCGATTTACAAAGAAAAGTGTCGCAGGTCCATTCAGCTTAGTGTCTCGTCCCGCACTGAACTGAAGTTTTAGGCAAGACTCGACAAGAGGAGTAGGTCTCGCGATTTGCGAGTTAAACGTAAAAAAATAATTTTAAGTAAATAATTAAGAATGTTATTATTACAAAATCTGTTAATAGTAGGTACTTGCTTGTTTTTTGCCTACACATTTTGTTTTTTCTAATTAGTTAGAAAAAACAAAATATATCTATAAGCAAAAACTTGTTATCGGCTATCAGGTGACCAAGTTGCTGCTACTTAGCCTTTAATTAACTGTAAGTTTTCCGTGCAATAAATAAATAATAAGCAAAAGGTTCCTTCAGTATCATATCTAAATTTCTTATAGAAAAAATATTATTCAACGAAAACCTTTCTATCAGTAGAGGTATTATAAATTCAATACAAGTGTTTTTTTAAAGAACTCCAAAACATTTTATGCCATGCCTTTAAACTGTCAATTGATATCATATATTATCTGAAAGTCTAACACTGATAATAATAACAAGCAAACAAACCTTTTTATCATTCCGTATAAAAAACTATAATATTTAAAATTATTTATTTAATCGGCCGAAAAATGTAGACAACCCTAGTCTAAACGGCAGTCGGGCGCCCAGTCAATGTGTGAGTGCAACGCGTAGTCAGTGCCAGGGGGTGCGGCAGCGCGCGCGGTGCTATTCATCGGGAACGCCCACTCGAGCAAGGTCAACGGCGTATATCGCAGTCTTAATATAGGACCAACTGTTACAGAAAAGATGATCAGGTGTTCCATATTATAGTATGTTGACTAGTTGAGTGAACATTGATAGGTTCAAAAATCAATCTTCGCGAAATCAAATCTTGGCTACGCCTATGGCCTAATATAACTAATTGATATCTGTAAATTGAATAAATATGCTAAATACTAATACTGTGTGCAGCATACCGCAACTGGATGAACTCGATGGGCGTGGCGCCGCACGTGAACTGGCTGTACTCGGACCTCACCGACGGGCTGGTCATCTTCCAGCTCTACGACATCATCAAGCCTGGCATCGTCAACTGGAAAAAGGTGCGTCTATTTGCTTTTTATTCGTCTATTTTTTAGTAGAAGCTTGAGGGTAGATGCTCGAGCGCCGCTTAATACCATAGTATAAATTGATGAAGATAACACTGGAAACTTTACGGAACGACAAAAAACTACGTATATAATACTCAACACAAACCCATTTACCGTTCCACTGCTGCAAAGTAGACTATAGTCTACCATAGTAGCCTAATATAGTTTGGCAGACTTCACGCGTCGTCAAGAAATCCTCTTAGGCTTACAGGTTTCCTCACGATGGTTTCTACAAAATACAATCAAGGCATCGAGTTCTTACTATCATCATCATATATTGGTAGTTAAAAATATACGTGAGTTATAAATCTATCAAAATACTAATGTTCTAAATAATCAATATTTTCCTTTCCTTAGGTGCACCGTCAGTTCTCAAAGCTGCGCAAGTTCATGGAGCGTCTGGAGAACTGCAACTACGCGGTGGAGCTCGGCAGACAGCTGGGCTTCTCGCTCGTCGGCATCGCCGGCGCCGACATCAACGAAGGAAACGCCACGCTCACACTAGGTAGGATGGGATATTCATTTGAGATCCGAGAGATGCCCCTCGTATGTGCCCGAAGTCTTTCCCGCACGAAAGCTATCCTTGAAGAAATGGGACCTACCGAGAAACATCCAACGTCACCTTGAGACGTAAATTTAGAATGTAAAGAAAATTTTCGACTTGGGTGATAGAACTCGCGGTGGCTAAGCGGTCATAGCGTCTGGTGTATCGAACCAGGAGACGCAGGTTCGAATCCTGCCCGCCGGTCGATCTTTACCTTCGTTAAAATAACAAAAATAAATATACTACTTTAGCGACCGGAGGATTCTCATTTCTTGTATTTTTTTATGCCCGTAATGTCTTCGAAAGCATCCCTTTCCAATATGTAATATTTATTTTAAATACAATGTTTTTTGTCAGCGCTAATCTGGCAACTGATGCGCGCGTACACGCTGTCGGTGCTGACGCGGCTGGCCAACACCGGCAACCCCATCATAGAGAAGGAGATCGTACAGTGGGTCAACAACAAGCTCAGCAACGCGGGCAAGACATCCGCCATCAGGAGCTTCCAGGTATGCGCATGTTTGTACTATTAACTAAAATAATCACACTACCTGAAATGTTGCCATAATAATACTGTATAGCATTGTAGGTGGGTATTGTGCGTCTCCAGGGTGGGTCCTACCAGACGCTACATAGGGGTGGTCTTTTAAAAGGAAACTGCAATAATGGCAGTTACTAGGGTGGTTTTATTAAGTAAGAATCCCACACTCCACGGTCTAACTCCAAAAAATTTCAAATTTATTGTTGTCAATAAAAAAAAATCTTGCCACTAGTGCCTAACAAAAAAACATGGTAAATGTTTTCCACTACATGATAGACAGTAAATTATTCTTTTGATTATTTCTAGGACGAGGTGTTGGCTGACGGCAAAGTGGTGATAGACCTGATTGATGCCATCAAGCCCGGCTCCATCAACTACGACCTCGTACTGCCTGGAGGCAATGAGGAGGTGAGAAAATAATTTCTAAGACTATATTTATAATTCCCATTAAATAGCGAATCTTATATCTTTCATATTAATTAATTTAAAACGTTTTTGAAAATACACTAATAGCTTTGAAATTCAGTTTTGTTTATAACAAATTAATCAATTTAAACATGGATTATCTTCTAAAACAAATCATGGTATTAATTTAGACTAAAACATAAGCTACAGAACTTTGTTCAGAAGTGGATGTGAACCTCACTTGAGGTCACCATCTACAATACTCATTAATTTCACTATAACTTATTCAAATCATTCTTATAATAATACGTTATTTACAGGAGAACTTAGCCAACGCCAAGTACGCGATCTCGATGGCGCGTCGCTGCGGCGCGCGGGTGTACGCGCTGCCGGAGGACATCACGGAGCGCAAGCCCAAGATGATCATGACGGTGTTCGCGTGCCTCATGGCGCTCGACTACATCCCCGCCATGGACGCGCCCGTCGCCAACGCCAAGGCGTAAGAACACGCATTATACACAACACAGTGTACAATACATACACTCTGTACAATTGGTCATATGAGTAATAGGAAAAATTCATCACCTTTGTGGGACTGAAATGGTTAAATAATGCACCAATGGACCATGGCACCATTCCAAGAGACATCATTATGTTAATTTTCATGTCCTTAATTACATGATGTATTAAAATGACCAATTGTGTGGAGTTAGATATAAACTGTGTCGTAATTGTCGTACTGTGTCGTCACTGTTGCTGGAAATATTGACATTTTAATACGAAACAGTAGATTTTATAATTCATATTTTATTAGTAAGCTACTGTTTGAGTAACGTGTTTTTAAATACTTATAATCCGCATCAGAGACCGATTGATGAAAATGTTCTTATGCTCAGGTTATATCGTCAACATTTCCAGTTCATAAAGAGGGTTCATATTTACATTTTGCATTGTTTGTGTCGTCATTTTGTTATTGTCGGTTTAGGGAAAATGTATAAGATAGGCTAATTTAGCCTAAATCTATTATAATATGGGCAAACAATTACAAGGCGCCTTATGAAC
Source organism: Acronicta psi (assembly GCA_946251955.1). Lineage (NCBI taxonomy): Eukaryota > Metazoa > Arthropoda > Insecta > Lepidoptera > Noctuidae > Acronicta > Acronicta psi. The sequence goes on along the minus strand of OX276493.1, from coordinate 5,081,418 downwards.
AATAAACTTTAAGGATCTTTGTAATTCAAGCAACGTGTTTTCAACAATATTCGACACAGTGCAACATTAATTAGTTTTCTTAAGTCACTCCACGTCAAAATTTATAATAAGACGTATGATATTTTTGTTCTCATACTTGATGAGTTTATCTCAGTAAGACATAACTTGTGACTAATAAGTGTAAAGGCGAACGTATTCGAGTGTTGTATTAATATATACATTCACTTAAATTTTATTGTAAACGAAATAATTTACGATGCCCACCTACTGGTACAATTGAGGCGAAGCGACTTATTCGACAAGTTTTCAAATGAAAATAGGATTATTTAACAGTTACCTCATATATAGACGTATGACAGTAGGTACCACAACTGATCCAATATAAATCAAGTCGCCTAAAATCTGTTTCTCCGCATTTAGTAAAACTTCAGAATTTTTCATAGACGAATTTTGCCTATACCAATTTTAACAAACGATTATGATCGCTTTAGCAATGCGATTACCATTTTATCGACTGATTATGTACTACATTCCAAATTATACAAGCAATGATTTGGTGAAGGGTTTTTGTGATTTCTGTGCGTGTGTCACTAGCTAGGTGGGATAATGCACGCTTGTGTACACTAAATATATCTGACAACTTTACGGACATGTTGTAATCATGAAATAATATTAATTTTAACAGTGTAAGCTATTTAAGTTATAGCATAATTTAGCCTGAATGCTTTCCTTGATATACAGGGAGACACATTGCTACGATAATTAAAATATATTTAGCGAAAATAGCATTTGTCAGTATATTTAGCGTTCATGGTATCTGCACTATTTATAACAATATGTATGAATAATATTTGTGTACGTGACCTAAGCATTATATTAAGTGTAACTTATTAAGTAGGGCTCTAAAGACATAATGTCTGTTATAAAAATCAATTACGTAATATTTAAAGACGTATTTTAGCAGATCATTTTAACGGCTTAAATACATAGTACTTATGAATGATTAGTATTATCTAAATGTCGATGTTTTTATACATTTTTACAACGAATCGTCTTGTGTTTATGAAAGTACGAATAGGGCGGTTGTATGTACTGCAGTGACACTGCTTTATGTATAAAACTATTTAACGTACATAATATGAACCGATAGAGGTATTTATGCCGAGAATTGATATGTTTAGACAATAGGCAATGAAGATTTTCGTTTAATTTATTTGGCTTCCAATAAAAATCGTTGACATTCTCATAAGAATGTATTATAATATATTATTTGATAGCGCTCTATGTTTGAGTTGTTTGTCTACCGAGCTGAGTTCGTAGTAATGAATAAGATATTCGCTTATAATGTGTGGGAATTGGCAATAATTGTGTATGTGGAATTGTTTATTATGTGATAATCTAAATACTATGATACGCCATTTTACAGAAAAATAAACATAATAATATTATTTATTATGTAGCTTTATATGTTACATTCCTCAATAATTCAGCATTCCCCTTCATCGGCATTTTAACACTAATTACATTCTCAATTTATTAGTTTTAGAAATGTATATTTTCTTATGTTATATAAGTTATATTTTGTGAAATATTTTTGTAGCGTTTTATTAGATTAGATATTCCCGAGGGATACAACGATATTTTACAATCATAATATTTTTATTGTAAATTTTTATTTTGTTAGACGTTTTAAGGCTTTATTCAAGATTTTATTGATTACGTAACCTTAGATTTTTATTTAGAAATCAAATAAAAGTTTTTAATTTCTTAACATTTTATAACGTGAAATCGGAATAAATTAATAACTATAATTACTACACTGTATTTAGTGATGCTAGCTATCAGTAATGTTAATATACAAGAATGTGTAAGCCTAAAAATAAAACGGAATTGGTAAAACAGTCGCAACTTTTTCATTTTCTGTCCTATAAGTACCTTGTATATTTATTTATATATCTTGCATATTTATATATATGACACTGGGTGCTTAATTATTGCTTTGTGCATGTGGTAAACACGAGGTAAAGGTATGTATTATATTATTTGGTTATTCAACGGTACGATTATATAACAAACAACATATCTTTCTATAAAAAAAATCATAATTTTTATAATATTTCAGCTGGAACGTATCAGTCGTGAACGACTCCAACCGAAGTTACAACCATCAAATTTCTACTACAACAATTGACGGGTATGTATGTTATATAAAATTAAAATACATTATTGTAACATGTAAAAATTTTGGTTCCGCCGTAAATTGAACCACCTATTAGATTTCGTAACTACTAATAGTCAACCTATCTGGCCTATTTACTATTTCATAGCGGTTTATGTATATGGTCGCAAATGCAACTGCTAAGCGTGACATTCCATGCACCATGCACATGAATTTAAAGTCGTACCTTCCACCATGTACGCGAACGAACTTACTTTTTTTCTTTACTTCGTCAGCTAGACCTTTATAACCAGTGTCCTAATAGGCAGTTAAGAGATTAATCTAATAGTTGAGATCCGGTTAATTTATTATAATCCTTTACAGGAACATAGTAAACACTACAGAATACTACGAATCGTCAGAAATAATTGTGGAACACTCCGACAAGCCAGTGCTGCCGCCGAAACCAGACAATCTGACGCCGCTGCCCAGATCCATCTCAGTTGCTTCTAATAACTAAAAGATCAGTAAATTATTTATTTATTTATAAAATACGTTTCGTCATGGAGAACACAAGGGATAAAGAATAAAGGAAATTGTGAATTTTATTTATATTATTATGTTAAAGACGAGACTATTTTATTATTAGTTGGCTAAGAGCCCGTTTAACCAACTCTGGATATCCGCTAACCGGTGGAGACAGGCCCTAAGTGTGGTGCATTAATGTATTTTTTACTTTGTATATTTGTAATGTAATATGTTTATATTTTATAATAATTTTGTATTGGTCTTTAAAAGAAGTTTTATTAAAAAATATTTGAATAAAAATGTTTAATTCATTATACACTTTATCGAAGCGTCTATATTATCTAACCTGTATAGTCCTTCTGCAGAGCAAAGGCCTCCCGCACCCTTACAGGAACTTATAAGAAATAATGTAAGATTTCTATGTAAAAATAAGAAACGGACATGAATAAAATTGTGATGATTTAATTCAATCCATAGCCGGCAACGAAAATTAATACTTTTACATATTTTAACATACATAAGTGATCTTCGAAACAAATGGTATAAAAATACAACACAATTCATGCTAGTGCTAAACATTTGTCTATAAAATATTGTGACATAATATTGGTGTTTCTATAAGGCATTGCAATATTTTTATGTAGAAACACAATAATACCACTATAAAATTATTTCATTTCCAAAGTTTGAATTTTTTTTAAAACATGTAAATGCGCATTCAGCGCACTACTCAAATATAATTAAAACAATTTTGATGAAATCAATAATTCATAGTAGCTTCAAATAAACAAATATTTACACAGTATACATAAAAATTGAGAAAAAAATACTTTGTACATCGTTATTATATAGATGGTAATAACTGGGCGATCATCTAATCATATAAAGTTGTAATTACTGCGTTAGGTACTAGTCAGGGAACCGGAAATTATTATTATATAATTTAGTATCTAGACTAACATCATTACAATAGATTAAAGCTACATTTCAAAGGTGGGAATCAATCAGTATCGTAAAGTTAGTAGAAAGAATAATTTGTTAGGCGTAGAATACATTTTGAGCTTAATACAAGTAATTTATTGCCGAATATATTTATTATTTTGGCTCCCCGACTTGACCAATCTGTCATACTCTAAAAACAGTAAGAAAATTTTGGAATGTTCTCATTAAAATACGAGGAAGGATTAACTAGATATCAGACCAACACTTGATAAAGAATGGTTTGTAACCGTTTCTGTACACAGTAAGACTAGCCGGAACTATTAAAAGCGGTTTGTAGACAAAAACTATTTTGTTAGATTTATCGCTTCCGATGTCAGTAATATTTTCGTAAAAACTGTTATGATGAATTATAAAATGATTGCAATACAAAAACCATCTTCATATGTATTGGTGTATTATCGCTAATAAACGTAATCGAGTTTTCTTCATATAAAATTAATGTTTTGCAGTTTACTTATAAGTTAGGAACTTAGAAATAAACTGCAAACATATTGACAATTAATCGAGTCATAAATATAATTGATTTAAATAAATAACGTCACTTCAATAAAAACTACAAAAGTATGAACCGAGATTTCTCAGTCTCCATGATTATTGTTCGCGTAGAAAACAATGCAATGGAGTGGCAATAGAATATTGAAGTGGGAATTCATGAGTCATACTTTATTGCAGTTTTTAACTAAAATTTGACTAAATTCAATATAAAAAATAATGGATAATATATTAAAAACCAATGTCCGAACGAATATATAAACATTGTGATGGCAACTCAACACCCCTTCTCCCCAATTAACTACAATTTGTACAAACGCAATGAAGCCATTTATTATTATCCTTCACCTAAATAATACAAGTTATTTAACACATTCGAGATTTTTAAACCGTTCAGCCTTTTAGGTCTTAACGCCCTATTACAAAAGATGGTTTAAGCTAAGTTTAAGCTAAATCCAGCCTAAAAATAAATCCATCACTTTTCAATGTCATATAACAACTTAGATTTAAGACCATCCTTTGTATTAAGGGGATAGGGTTTATTTTTGTCAAATACATTTCATATTTGTAGTGTTTGTCAAACTTTACTTTTGGAAATTACAACAGGTTCATAGACATTAAAATAAATACCAACAATTTGTCAGTTTTAAAGGCATTTATGACAGTATTGTTTGAAAAACACAACTATTTGACAATTATTCTCTCGTAAATTAGAGACTGAGTTACAATTTGTGAGCAATCAGTTATAGCTTCGACAACGTACGGTATAAAAGTTAAGAATAAATCATCAAATATCTAAGAGGGCCCAGCCCTGTTTGTTCATGTAAAATTACTAAATAAATGAAGTGACTACACACAGTTCTAGAAATCATTCTTAGACGTAAGAAAGATCATTATTTAGAGCTTTGGTGATCTTAACATGCTAATGAACTACTCAATCTCTAAAAATGAATCAGTCAGTTAATATGACAGGTTCTAACTTAATAAGTCGTCTTATTTAATAAAAAAACCTCAATTAGTTCTAACAATATACAAACAATCTTTAGAACTGTGTATTGCCACTTCTTAATTTAAACTTAAATAATAATAAAGAAATATCACTGTAATATAAGTATACTTAAACATCGGCGCGGGCGCATCGCCGTGAGTTGATACATAAACTACTTATGGATAATAATTTAATGACGTTCTACGTAACGTTCTAACAGAGAGCCTATTATCATTGAGTATAATTGCTGCTTAATAATAATACAATGTAACTTAAAATAATGGGAGATGTAGAAAAAAAATACATGCCAAACATTACGCCTCTATTACCTGAAAGATTAGACAGTGGGGTTACTGATCTACATCCACAGTTGTCGAGAATATATGTTGTAACAAAAATAGACATTGTGTCTTTACATTCCTTTCCATTCTCGCCAAATATAGATAGCGAAGCTGGAAATCGTCGAACTTGTCTGACAGAATTAGGGCCCAAATTTCATTAAAAAAAACATCACTATATTTTAGGCCCGTAAAGAAGTTTAGCAGTCACTAGCCTTAGTAGCAAGAGTGAATTACTGTGTTTGTTGCTTTTATATTCCATCTTTATCAACTCACGTCGACATGCAAAAAGTAAATGTTATACCACTTAGTTAATTCTACCCTCCACATGTAGGAAAATCATGCTGAATCAACATTTGCTTAGATCCATAACAATTTGGTGGGACTTACATAAAATTATCATTACTATAAACCAGTGTTCCCCAAAGTGGGCGATAACGCTGGAGACCTAGAGGGTTAAGGGGCCCAGAAAAAAATTGCGGACATGTACCCAATTCATTCTTCACAGTTTTAAAACAAAATATGTTTAATTAAACTCCAGGCGAGAGATATAATTGAGTATTTAAGTGAAAAAAAATGGGGGGCGCTACAAAATAACAGATTTTCTAAGTGGGCGTTAGACAAAATTGTTTGGGAAACTCTGCTATAGACGAAATAAATATAAATATGTAATGATAATTTTATATAATTGACGGGATTAGTACAGGAGATCTGCATGTACGTTTATCATTAGTGGGTTGTTAGTGTTAACTAAGTAGTGTTTACCTCGACGCGGCCGGCGTACATACAAATAACGCAGTGTTCCAGGACAAAATTGCAATAACACCTAAAATTCCACTAGCGATGCTGATTCTGACAAAATCAACCACATAACGACTTGCATTCATACCTGCGGTGGACAAAAGAAAGGAAAATTAAGCAAAAAAATATAAAATTAATCAAATAAATTAAAATAATATCTAACTTAAATAAATAAATGGGAAGAAAATTGTAAGAGTATTGCAATTACGTCCGTCCATGAACAAATGTGTAAAAAAATACAAATGAATATATATTTTATTGCTGGCAACATAAGGTTCCATTTATATATTTTAAAGACATTACATGTACATATTTGTATTATCTGGTATACATATTATTTTATTGATATGATTTGAGCATCCTTTAGACTGACAGTATTTTAGTTAAATCACTTCATATTCGCCCATAAAGTAACATTTAAAGCTTGCTAATAATTAGTAGTAATTTCCCTTTAATTACATAAATATTTAATTTCCATACAAAATTTCTTAAAAATGATATTTTCTATCAATCTAAAAGATGCCATTCGTCTATAATACATACATACACTATAATATAGTACATAACAAAGCTTACACTCAATTAATATTGTGAAATAACTACAGTACACATTAGCTTGTTGAAAATAATAGAAAACTATTGAAACTAACTAACTACGATTTTCATTTTACGTTTTCACTCGTATTTGGAGACGAAGATATCGCAGAATTATTTATTTTAGAAAGTTAATTTAAATACATTATACACTCTTTTTTATTAATGATTAATATTACTTAGTAAAATTGTGCCTATATGTATGAATGAATACTTGAACAGGTTTATCACTTAAATTTGTGTTTTGAGGTTCAATTTCAGTATTAATTCTGCAGTAGGCTACAAGGGTATACAAATAGTAATGAAACACTATATAAAATTATGTATATTGATTTTTATAACTTGTAAATTTTTTCATACAGGAAAATGTGAACAGTATAGTTTCACTTCGCCCTGCGCCTCCAAATACTAGTGTTCTAATAGTTCGTCTATATAGTATGTTCATTTAGAATCATTATAATTATATTCTCTAAGTATAATGCTCAACGTTACGTTAACTGGACCGGCACATACGTAAGTTTCGTTACCATTGCTTCTCATTCACACTGGGTACTTAAAAATATGGATTGAAAGGTAATTTGATTTGTAAGGCATTTAGTTTGAAATAACGATGTTGATATACGACACTTTCTCAATCTAACATCCAAAAATATTGGAAGCTAAACAGATTTGCATAAATTGGGTTAGCTAGCGAGTTTAGGCGCCTATTGCGCTCTGATTTGATTAAAACTGATGAAGATATTGAATTAAAACATCGTCTATGTGCACCTAAAATTAATAACCTTATCATCTGGCGAATTTTTGCCATACCAAAGAAATTTTACATTACTTTATGGATCTGTCAAATTTCTAGCTCTGGTAAGGCAAAAATCGAAACATAGGTCATTAATTTTATGCGTTCGATACCGGACACCTGATCCAACTTAAACAACAAACCCAAGGTGTTGTTTTGATCAGAATCCCCAGCCATACAGCGTGGCGCGTCCCCAGCGTGAGCGAGCGCGAGGTGACGTACATCCGTCCACCCATTACCTGTCGTGATGCTTGTCCAGCAGGTACTCCTTGAGTCTCCGCACCAGGTGCTCGGACAGCTGCGTCACTTCCGGCCACTGCTTTAGCACCATAAAGCCCAGCATCACCGCTAAACTCGTTGTTAAGACGCGCACCCTGGAAATATGGAGATAAGTGATTTTATCATCATATCAGCCAAAAGAGGTTCACTTCACACAGAGGTACTGAACAAAGGCTTTTCCCAAAGACTTCCACCAGGACCGGTCGTATGCCGCCTGCATCCAACGACTCCTAGTGATTTAGTATTTTATTTATTTATTTATTATAGTTATGTATCTAGGAATACTATGATAATCATTGAAAGAGAAATCATGATTGGGATGCGTTTTTGCAATGTTGCAATTACCTTCAATGGTACAATGTTTACCTCAGTATTTTTCTGGAAACCATTATGGTAAACCTGATGCAGCAGTGATAATTTATAATAAGATTGAGCATCTAACTAAATTTTTCTAGCTCTAATTTCACAGATTGTAGGGAAACGACCAGGATGGCAATAATATTCGCACATACACCCGCATAAAGCACAGTTGCGCATAGACATGCATCAGACACAGTTGCGCGATAGTCGAGGTTATAAGGCGAATATTTGAGGTACCTGGTGCGCAGGAAGGGCATGGCGACGCCGGCCACGGTGGCCACGAGCAGCAGCAGCAGCTGCAGCAGCGTGAGCGCCACGTTGATGAGCTTGACCAGCAGCAGGCGCGGCGGCAGCGCGGCCGCCCCCGCCGCGTCCCCGCCCGCGCCCCCAGAGCCGCCCGCCCCGCCACCGCCCGCCATCCACTGCTCCAGCTTACTGATCTGCAGATAAAAATAATATCTTTATAATGTACCCTACACTACCTCTCGAATCTATCCAGTAGCTCTTAGTTTAGCTATAAAACACCCCCCTTGTTACCCCTTGCACCATTATCTGATTTATAAATTCTACTTTGAATTAGTTTTAGTCGATCTACCCATATAACTAAAGATAGTTCATATGGGTAGATCAAGATTTTTGATTTAGATTCAAGTGGTCTATCGTCAATAGTATTGTCAGTTGTTGATATGCTGTAGGCGTCAGACATTTGTTCCGTGTGGATTACTGGAAAGAGTCTAGATTGATGCTAATTAAGACTTACTTTAGTCTGACAGAGGTCGAGCGCTTCGTGTATATCTCGTATCCGCTCCTCACTCTGGTACTGTACTTTCTCTTCTACGTCCGTTAATGCTTGCTTCAGGTTTTCCACCTAAAACAAAAACAACACCATTAACACACGAAAATATTCGCTTGGAACTGAACAAAATCGCGTCTTAGTCAGTGTGTTAGGCATTCCTCAACGAACTTATACATCTAAAAAAAATTGAGGAGCAATCTAAAGGGTTGCCGTCGCCCATTAACACAGAATTTGAAGGTTTATATAAGCCCTGCAAATTAATCATCTCAGTGACGTCAAAATGACGTAACCGCTCTCAGTACGCGTTAGCAAGTACGGCGGATGACGCGTCTCGTACCAACATAAACATAACGTATTATATGCGTGTTACCTCGTTTTGGTGTAGTTCTGTGAGATCATTGATTTGCTCCTCCAGCCGCTCAGTCTTGAAGCGTTCCTCTTGTAGTGCGGCTGACAGGAACGACACCTCTTGTGACAGGTTCTAAAACGAATAATATTACTGTTTTATGATGACGCTTTTCTAACACGCGGTTAGCTATAGTCCGCACCGAACTAGTTGGCCGCGCCTTAAGTATGTGAGCGGTGGGACGGCGGGGTGCGGTCGCCTGCGCGCGGTGGGATGGAGGGGCGGGGGCGATTGCTTTTGTGCATAGTAACCTGCTGCCTCACCCCCTTCCCTACCTAAAGCGTGGCCAACTAGTTCCGCGCCGACTATAGGCTACACCCTCGGTTTTATAATGAAAGAAAAAGAAGAAGAATGGGACGGACAAAGAAAAACAGAGAAACAGGAAGAATCGGTTCACAGATTTCTAATCAAAATCAAGGTTACTTTGACAACCTTTTGTGAGTACAAAAGGATCTTTTTTTTTCATGACAACTTTCTGTCAAGGACGTTTTGTATCTTGACCACCAAGAACGAAAAAAATAACAGTGAGTTTTTACCTTCAGTGCATCTATCTTCTCCGATAACCGTTCGAAGTCTTCCCTGCGCTCGCGCAGCTCGTTCAGGATCGGTTTCAACGTGAACGTCGTCTCCGAGATATTGTTGGAGCCGGTTTGCGCTGGGTACCTGATGCCAACAACAATTTATTGGTAATGAGACTCATGTTGGACGAGCTATATTGAATTACCTCGTAGGAGATATCAAATAACAACAAGTTTTCAAACTTACATCCAAAATGCTGTTAAATTACTGTTCTGGAATTCCGGCTTTAATAATGAGATTGGTGTTTAATCCAGTAACCTTTCTGTAAGAAGTAACTCCTTTGATTTTCAGTTATTTATGAATTATCTGGTTTATTTTAACACCAACTATGTTTAATCTCCGACGCGCGGGAGCCTTCCTCCGACGCGTTCGCTGGCACGTTGTAGCAACACTCAACACAGATATGTACTCACGGTGCGCCCTCGCTGGTGACGGAGGAGCTGGGCGAGGCGTCGGGCGAGTACTTGGGCGCGGGCGAGGTGGCGGCGCGCGGCAGCGTGGCGCCGCGCGGGGCGCCCGCCTCGCCCGCCCCCGACGCGTTCGCTGGCACGTTGTAGCAACACTCAACACAGATATGTACTCACGGTGCGCCCTCGCTGGTGACGGAGGAGCTGGGCGAGGCGTCGGGCGAGTACTTGGGCGCGGGCGAGGTGGCGGCGCGCGGCAGCGTGGCGCCGCGCGGGGCGCCCGCCTCGCCCGCCCCCGACGCGTTCGCTGGCACGTTGTAGCAACACTCAACACAGATATGTACTCACGGTGCGCCCTCGCTGGTGACGGAGGAGCTGGGCGAGGCGTCGGGCGAGTACTTGGGCGCGGGCGAGGTGGCGGCGCGCGGCAGCGTGGCGCCGCGCGGGGCGCCCGCCTCGCCCGCCCCCGACGCGTTCGCTGGCACGTTGTAGCAACACTCAACACAGATATGTACTCACGGTGCGCCCTCGCTGGTGACGGAGGAGCTGGGCGAGGCGTCGGGCGAGTACTTGGGCGCGGGCGAGGTGGCGGCGCGCGGCAGCGTGGCGCCGCGCGGGGCGCCCGCCTCGCCCGCCCCCGACGCGTTCGCTGGCACGTTGTAGCAACACTCAACACAGATATGTACTCACGGTGCGCCCTCGCTGGTGACGGAGGAGCTGGGCGAGGCGTCGGGCGAGTACTTGGGCGCGGGCGAGGTGGCGGCGCGCGGCAGCGTGGCGCCGCGCGGGGCGCCCGCCTCGCCCGCCCCCGACGCGTTCGCTGGCACGTTGTAGCAACACTCAACACAGATATGTACTCACGGTGCGCCCTCGCTGGTGACGGAGGAGCTGGGCGAGGCGTCGGGCGAGTACTTGGGCGCGGGCGAGGTGGCGGCGCGCGGCAGCGTGGCGCCGCGCGGGGCGCCCGCCTCGCCCGCCCCCGACGCGTTCGCTGGCACGTTGTAGCAACACTCAACACAGATATGTACTCACGGTGCGCCCTCGCTGGTGACGGAGGAGCTGGGCGAGGCGTCGGGCGAGTACTTGGGCGCGGGCGAGGTGGCGGCGCGCGGCAGCGTGGCGCCGCGCGGGGCGCCCGCCTCGCCCGCCCCCGACGCGTTCGCTGGCACGTTGTAGCAACACTCAACACAGATATGTACTCACGGTGCGCCCTCGCTGGTGACGGAGGAGCTGGGCGAGGCGTCGGGCGAGTACTTGGGCGCGGGCGAGGTGGCGGCGCGCGGCAGCGTGGCGCCGCGCGGGGCGCCCGCCTCGCCCGCCCCCGACGCGTTCGCTGGCACGTTGTAGCAACACTCAACACAGATATGTACTCACGGTGCGCCCTCGCTGGTGACGGAGGAGCTGGGCGAGGCGTCGGGCGAGTACTTGGGCGCGGGCGAGGTGGCGGCGCGCGGCAGCGTGGCGCCGCGCGGGGCGCCCGCCTCGCCCGCCCCCGACGCGTTCGCTGGCACGTTGTAGCAACACTCAACACAGATATGTACTCACGGTGCGCCCTCGCTGGTGACGGAGGAGCTGGGCGAGGCGTCGGGCGAGTACTTGGGCGCGGGCGAGGTGGCGGCGCGCGGCAGCGTGGCGCCGCGCGGGGCGCCCGCCTCGCCCGCCCCCGACGCGTTCGCTGGCACGTTGTAGCAACACTCAACACAGATATGTACTCACGGTGCGCCCTCGCTGGTGACGGAGGAGCTGGGCGAGGCGTCGGGCGAGTACTTGGGCGCGGGCGAGGTGGCGGCGCGCGGCAGCGTGGCGCCGCGCGGGGCGCCCGCCTCGCCCGCCCCCGACGCGTTCGCTGGCACGTTGTAGCAACACTCAACACAGATATGTACTCACGGTGCGCCCTCGCTGGTGACGGAGGAGCTGGGCGAGGCGTCGGGCGAGTACTTGGGCGCGGGCGAGGTGGCGGCGCGCGGCAGCGTGGCGCCGCGCGGGGCGCCCGCCTCGCCCGCCCCCGACGCGTTCGCTGGCACGTTGTAGCAACACTCAACACAGATATGTACTCACGGTGCGCCCTCGCTGGTGACGGAGGAGCTGGGCGAGGCGTCGGGCGAGTACTTGGGCGCGGGCGAGGTGGCGGCGCGCGGCAGCGTGGCGCCGCGCGGGGCGCCCGCCTCGCCCGCCTCCGACGCGCGGGACCCTTCCGACGACGCGTTCGCTGCCACGTTGTAGCAACACTCAATACACGGTGGATGTATTTACACATGCCCGTGTACGGGACATTCAAACAACATAATAATACAGTTGGAGAAACTTGTAAAGGTAATTTTAATACAAATGGGTCCTAAAAATGTTTGTACAGATTTTTTATGGATAAAGAAGAATATCAACTTTTGGAGAAATATATTTCTTATACAGTGTTATAGGAAATACCTTAGCTATTTTCGATCTTATGAATAAGAATCGGGAACCGAACACATTGGTGAAGAAAAAAAAAATTTTTTTTTTTCGTTATTTTGTCGTTGTAATGTCCGAAATATTCTAAAACGATAGAGCGCCTAAAAAGTGAATGACCTTAAGGTAAGTGCCCCCGTCGGCCGTACACTCGTAGGCATCTTTACTTAGATAAGTGTGCGAAAACGTTTCACTATCACGCACACACACACACTACCCAGCGCAGGCCACGCGGGCGCACGGAGTAGAAATACTAGGAGCGGCGGGCGGGTGGCAGGGGGCGGGCCACGGGCATACCGGAACTCCGGAAGTAAACAGTTTCCGAAAACCTGTGACGCGAGCGCACGTGTGTCGGTAATTGCGCTCGCGACAATTTTTTACGTAATCCGCGCTCGGGTGTTATTTAAAATGTACAGTAACCGCGAATATTACGAGATGGTGCGAGTGTATGTACATTCAAAGTGGTGAGAGTCTCTACGAAGCACGTAGACTTTACGAAGCCGAGAGCATCCCTCGGTTACGGGGTTAAAGACAAACATAATTAGTGCATTTGACGCCGTAAAAAGTGACAGTGCAGTGCTTATAAGACTCGGAAGAAACGTTATCAAACGAGCAAGAGTGTATGAAAAGAAATGGACTTCATTTCGAACAATTGCTGAAGTATTTATAAGTAAGAGATTGTAAATAAGTACTGTAAGTTATTTCTCATGTTGATTATTTGTTAATTTTCGTACGCTGATTGCATTTTTTTAAATACGCCTGAAAGCATCATAAAAGTATGAAGGGAAAATTGCACCTTAATACAGATGCATAGGTTAGATAATTGAATAGCCGACGGTGCGCATTTAATCTACACAGCGCTACTGCGCGCTCGCGCCGCGCCGACCCGAGCGGGGGGCGGGGCCGCTCGAATACAAGTAATAAATAGGTAGGTACGGCAGTACCGTAGGCCTCGGTTCTTGACCGCCCGTGCGGTGGCGAAAAAGCTAGTGGTTTTTAGGCTAACTTGGATACGGGCTAGTTTTTTTATTTTATTAATTAAATAAAATAAAACGAAAAAAATAAAATTTTATTTTAAATTAAGAACAGGTTTTTTTGTAATAGCTAAGGTATTTCTTATAACACTGTATAAATAATATTTAGATTGGAACTAATGGCCAAGTGGCGGCAGAGAACAAAAAATCTATGAAATAACATCATAGATGAATTAATTTATAAACTTGATCAGGACGGATGGAAAGTGAGTCGAGAGATTGAATGCATGATGTGTTTAAGACCTTTCTATCATAAAAAACAGTCAAAATGTTGCAGACAAATGTTAGATAAGAAATATGTATAATATATATTCATGTCGAGAATAGGAAGGATTGTAAAATCTATTATTAGATTTTTTTTTTATCGTTCTACTGTTTTCAGTTGACTCACTATTTATAAACATAAAATTATCAGAACTAAACAAAACAATTTAAGTATTAAAAAATCTGCCAATTATTTCATAAAGCTTTACAAATTAATGTACAGCTAGATTATTACCAAAGGGCTTTTCAAAATATGAAGTTTTTTCTTAAGATATTTTAATAATATAATTTTGTTTGTGTACTTAGGCAACAAATAAAACACAATAAGACATAGGTACATGACAAAGTAAAGCGTAATTAATTTGTTTGTCATGTTATTAATACCTATTGTTTTTACATAATAAATATTGACGTTTTTTACCTACTAATGTATTGTATATAAAAACGTTTATTTACCTCGTAACTCCGCGTGTGGAGGCGCTGGCGTGCAAAAGGACACGGCATGATAAGCAACATAAATTGACAGTTGTACATAGGCACGGATTAGTAAGTAAATGGAGTGCTCATACACATTTAACTCAAAAATGTAATATCAATTTAACAGACATCACAATCACGGATCATTTTTGTGTGCGTATGGCTCTATAAGTGCTTGTTTATAGCGGGCACAGTGATAATGTGTGCATAACAAAAAATCACGTACAAAAAGAAGTTATATTACAATTTTCACGCACATAGAGCCTCACGCACAATAAGTGAACACAAATATAAAATGTTTAGGCAGAGATGTTAGTGCACAAGTGATCACTCCATTGGCTTACTATTCTGTGTACATAGGCTAGACAAGCTGGGTTGATAGCAGTTAGTGAGTACTATGTAGTGTGTGATTGACTAAGATTATAGGACACTACAGGTGATATCATGTCTAATTATTTTGTATAATAACAGCATAGAGTTGGTTTTTGATTGAATAGAGGTTTGTGTTGATAAAATACAAGACTACATCTATGCTAATAATATAAAGAGGAAAGATTTGATTGTTTGTTTGTTTGTATTGAATAGGCTCCGAAACTACTAGACCGATTTGTCTCTTGTTTGAAAAATTCTTTCAGTGTTAAATAGCCCATTTATCGGGGAAGGCTATAGGCTACATATCATCACGCTTCGACTAATAGGAGCGGAGTAGTAACGAAAAATATTGCAAAAAGGGGGAAAAATTATAAGACCATGCGGGCGAAGCCGCTGGCGGGAAGCTACTCTAAGATATATTGAGCACTATATTATTATGAAATGAATAAGGTGATTTAATTATAGTCATCAGTCAAAAATAGAGAGAAATAACGTAACACTAAAAGGTACTTAAAAAACAATAACAATCTTCTTATCAACAGAGATTTTACGGTGATTATTTCTTTAACAAGTTAATTATATTCATAAGTTTTAACCGTGAGAACTCATTCTATAAGTGATTTTCAACAAATATATACAGTAAACGAAACATTATATCATTTTGAACAAGATTTTATCTTATGTCATAGTTTTACAACGTATGGCGTCTTATTATCTAACAAACAATTCAAAACTATTTACATTTCCTGCGGCATTTCTTGCACTTATTGAACAGCATCGCATCGTCGCGACTGCCCCGCACTGACTCACAGACTCGACTGGCTGTTGATTATTGTCTAGAGATTGCGCAGGCGCGATACCATCGGCTGTCAAACTATTTAGCGATAGTGTGTGATAAAGGATAATGTTGTCATACATGCATGCGAGACGTGTTTTTAGTTTCAATTTATTATAATTATTTAGTTTAGGATATGCGCTGATAAATCAGTCGGTCTGTCAGTCCATCAGGAACAAAGAAGGTTTAGTTTAAGTAAACTTAACACTTTCAACATTCAATGTTTAGGTCAAAGTTAATTAAACTCTTAAGAGTTTTAGACCATAAATTATTATAGAGACAGCAGCCTTTTTCTGTGCAATCACAACTCGTAGAGGGAATAATCGATTTATTTATATTATTTTATTTGAAACTATTGATATCGGGATGTTTCTTAATAAACATTTTCTACCTATCCAGCGGTGGAACGGGCCCTATCTGGTGTAAATATTTTCGAAATACCTGTGAGATATACTAAGCGAGTGATAACCGATGGTATGCGCCGCGACCGCGTGACGGATCGCGCAGCCTTTATCTTAGAGCGACCGTGAACATGTAATAAGTACATACATTCATACAAATAAGTCTGCACATTACCCTAATGTGTGTGACGAACGTGTATTGTTTTCATTTAAGTTTACATAATATTTGTTTTAAAAGTGTTAAATAGAGTTTCTGTATTGTCTATTGGATGAATTTTCGACTGTTTGTTTCAAAACTGGATCGTAATGGATGTATTGGTATACTTGTGTTAGTGACTAATAACTTTTGATTAAAAAACTATCATTTATTAGCACGACGTTTCTACGCCTACGAAGCTCGAAAGAACTAGATGTCACCAAATCACTACATAGTATAAAACAAAGTCGCTATCCGCCGTCTGTCTGTCCCTATGTATGCTTAGATCTTTAAAACTACGCAACGGATTTTGATGCGGTTTTTTTTTAATAGATAGAGTGATTCTTAAGGAAGGTTTATATGTATAATACATGACCACGCGGGCGAAGCCGCTGGCGAAAAGCTAGTTATATTATAAATTATATTATATTTAGCCCACGTAAAAAATGGCATAATCATCAAATCTAAAGATACGCCTCAAAATGTTTAAAACCGAATTTCTTTTTCTAGAAAGTTACTTAAACTAAGTTTGTGACGTCCTGGCGACGAAACGGATGAGTCTTCTCGGCAACGGGTACCTAAGCCGGAAGATTTTAGATTCCTTCCTCTCAGTGGGTTAGCCGCCTTCATGAACCACGTCTTCAAAGAGTAAGGAATATACGGTAATGGGGACAATACAAAAGATCCCATTGGGTCGAAGTGTTGCTGGTTGTACCAGCCCCATAGCAAGATAAGATACTTAAACTAAGAGGGCGTAGTTAAATAATAATAGACGGTTGTGCAACTAGGGATCTCTACATATTATTATATAGGTACTTCCTACGAAATTACTACGACATAATGACATAGGTACACCTACACACCTACATACGAATGTATATCTAGTTACTACATACATAGGTTATGTAATTAGATTGCAAGCGAGTTGGCATTTAGTCCGATTACGATCTTTGCCCAAAAAATTTGACAAAACTTTCTTACTATTTAAAATTGTTTTTGCTATGTATGGTATTTCTCTGTCTCTGTCTATTGTGACCTAATATTATCCTATAGATACGATCGAAGATATTTTCAGCTTTTTAGGGTTCCGTATCCGAAGGGTGCCAACGGGACCCTATTACTAAGCCTTCGATGTTCGTGCGTCCGTCTTTCAGCGGGCTGTATCTCATGAACCGTAATAGGAAAATTTTGTTCTTTGAAATTTACGCAGTTTCTATTTCTAGTGCCATTATGTTGACAAATACTAAATTAAATTCAAAATGGTACGGAACCCTTTATGTGCGGGTCTGACTCGCACATGTTTATTTAGATAATATTTTTATCGAATGAACTATGTGTCCACTCAATTTAATTTTAGTTATCTGTTTACGACATAGGCCAGACAAAAGAAAATGAGACAGATACCATACATATCTTCTACAAAGTTTTATAGTAAGAAGGTTATAGGTTAGGATAACAATGAAAAGGTTAGACACGCACCAATATTGCCCTTAAGTTATTCACATGTGAACGAATTTAGTTGTAACAAAAATGAATTTAGTATTTACAGAGTTAAAATCTCTAGTAGTAAATCTAAAGTATGATTTAATGAAATTAAATACAGATGGGCTACTCTTATATACATATTATATACTCACAAGGACCCGTGTTTTCTGTGAGACAAAATACACGTATGTTATATATATGTATATGGTTCATTCATAATTCAATAAATATGAAAATGTTTAATGACTGCATCGTGAAATGTAATTTATTTTATGATTTGTAATTTAAGATTGAATCTATGATCTATATCTAAATAGGTTTTCTATATTCAAATAAAATGTTTAATGCAAAATGTAATGCCAATTGAAAGAACAGATTATTTTATATATTTTTTGTAGGTATTATAGAAATAATGAATGGAAACTAATTATGTTAAATAAACCAAATAGATAAAGCAAACAACAAAAGGCGCACTGACTACATTTATAAAGGCATTATTTACATTGGATACTGAAAAAAAGTAAGTCGACTATTTCAATGTATTCAAAATAATTAAATAATACGAGAAAATAAAGGATTCGATGTAAGTATGTAAAAAGGAAACAAGAATACACAAAAAGGAGAAAAATAAGGTGAAAATAGATCTTTTAAAACTAGTATCTCTTTTAAATCTGATATAGTATTTATATTTGTCTGTCTACCATTACTAGTGCCGATTACGACATGTCACACGGCATTTTATAGTGTATTTGTATTAATAGATCGAAAAATAACTTTTTAGGTAATCACTAGTCGGCATTTTGTCCGATGAAAATAATTTTACTATATTTTATTATTCATTTGTAAGTAGTGAAGCTTGTGCAGATTTGCGTTACTTAATCAATGCTATATCAGGTCTTAGACTTTATATACTTCTAATCAAAAGTTATTTTTGCCTCAAAAACTAATGCCGATATTCGTATTTTGATTTGAACTACTTTCTTAAACATTATTTGAATTTATTGGACTTCACAGTATACGTAAACATAACATTGGAACTACAGTCATGTATATAGCTTTAAGGTGCGTTCAGACGTGCCACAACTATGCGTCAGTGACAAAAATGTGGTCGGTCGCGAAAAAACCCAATCACACGCACGACAGAACTTGTCTTAATTGGCTTCTGTTGGCATCATAGATCGAGACAGATAAGCGAACACCGCAAACCCATGTATTATGTGCTTCATAAAAACATCAAGAAGTTAAAACAAACATAATGAACACAAAGCAACATCTCGACCACATTTTTGTCGCCGTGGTGTGGTTCACAAGTGGCACGTTTGTATCAGCTAGTTGCGATAGTAGTGTAGGATACAGACCGGCGAGTTGTGCGATGTTGTCCGCGGAGCCGAAGCGGTTGGAGCGCGAGAACAGGTGCGCGAACTCGCGCGGCGCCGCCATCACGCTGCCGCCCAGACCCGTGATGCCGTCGCGGATATTGCCGCCCACGTTCCTGTTGGAGAACGGGAGCTCACTTTTATTGCTGTTGTATTTTTAAATACAGGTCGCGGGTCCTCACACGTAACAAATATTTACACCATGTAGGTATATGGCTATTTGTAAACTTTTTTTCGGGGTGCAGAAAATCCTCGTGGATCGACCGATCAGCTGGCGGGGAAAATCCTACTGGGGCAATGTTTACGGAGCGTATGTAGCAAATTTCAATCTGCTGTAGCCCAACAATAAAAATAAAGGATAATAATAATAACTTCGGCTGAATGTTTCTTACTATACTCCACGCGGAACTAGTTGGCCGCGCCTTAGGTAGGGACGGGGGTGAGGCGGCGGGTTACTGTGAACAAAAGCAAGCGCCTCGCCCCTCCGTCTCTGCGCGCAGGCGACCCCACCCCGCCGTCCCGCCGCTTACATACCTAAGGCGCGGCCAACTAGTTCCGCGCAGACTATAATTATGTTGGGTTTTTATGTTCTAGCTTTTCCCGCGTGTGCCAATCGACGGTGTAGTTTTAGTGGCAGTGGTTTAGTGTTAAATTTAGATAGTGTAGTTCAAAATGCAAATCACGTTTTGCAAAATAGGGCTATGTGACAAAAGAAAGGAAAGAAAGTACCTAAACTTATATCTTGCTAATAGCTGCACTACACGCAGATAAACGAACTAAATAATATATATATTTTTTAAATGCACTCACTTCAGTCCTTGTCCCATGTCTCGTAACACTTCCCGTGGCTGTCTGTGCGCCTGCCCGCTTGTGCCGTGTTGCTGCGAAGCAAAAAACTTCACACTAAAGTTAAAATCTATATTGGTTTATAATATTACAGTTATTTGAAAAAAAAAAACAACGAACCAACAAAAATTATAAATTATTATCCTTATAACAGTTGACTATTTCTATTAACCGGGCATAAATTCTAAAAATTTGGAATGAACTTGAACTTCCACTGAAAATTTCTTAGAAAACCCAATAACACTTTGCTTGATATGGAAATCCCAGGTCCAGGGACTCCAGTATAGCAGTCACATTTCCAGTCCAGTCCAGTCACACTAGACTAATGAGCCAGTTTTTTTAAGTTCAAAGGCCATCCTTCAAAGTTCAAACCTCTTTCGAGCTAATGCTTTCACATACACACGAGAAATCACAGTGAAATTGTTAGGCCCCAACACAAGACCTCAACAGACGGCACATGTAGATAGCCAGCCAAACCATTGTGAAAAGAAATGAAAATATTTATTTTTGCAAATAGATCTTATCAGACACTTTTACAAGTCAATGTTTTGCTATTTTGTGCTAGATGGCGTCGGCATTTCCTAACTGACGACCTCTGAGAAGAAACGCCGAAACAAACTCGGAGAATCATGGTCTCTTACGTCCAGACATAGTTTTTTTTAGTATCAAATATGTGAGTGTCACAATGTAGGACAATGTCTGCAATGGCCTTTTGAGGAAAGAGCCGCAGCAGCTTTGAGTTGATCTATCCTGACAGACGGCAAGCATGAATCAGTCATCAGCTTCTCACACCAAAGCTGGAGAATTAAGATATTCACCTCCCAATTCTTAATACGTTTGTTGTACCCCTCCAACTTCTTCTGCAGCTGCGCGATGCACAGCGCACTCTTCTGGTTCTTCTTCTCGAACACCGCTTTAATGCGCTGGAGTTGCTGCTTATCCGCGTTCGCTGCTAGCTTCAGGTACTCGTTCACGTTGTCTGAAATATTGTTATTATAGTGAAAATGGTGTAATAATTATACTAAGTTCCTACATCAATGAAAATAAAAGGGTAATTAGACACACATTTGGTATTGGAAGTGAGCTTCTTTATATTTTTCCATCCTGCGCTAGTTTTTCCTAGATGGTGGAAGGCATGAGGTGTTTCCAGGGTTCTGATTACATTTCAGGTCTGCAGGCTAAGTAATCTCTCTGTCTTGAAGTACTGACTGTATGTTTTGAGATACTAATCAGAATTTTGGTTAAAATTCATGCCAAAACTATAGTTGCTTCCTCAGGAACCTGGTGGGTGGTGCTTTGGTAGGATTAAATCCTCGGTTCTAATCCTAAATTATATCGGAAATTTCAGATGCCCGAAAAACCTACACGATGGAGCAACTTTTTTTTTGCCAACTTCAAATCGGACAGAGAAAAATATTGGAATAAAATCATTTAAAAATGTCAGCTCGTGCCAACTTCAAGCCGGACAATAAGTTTGGCAAGAACTATAATTATGTATTATTAACCCAATAAAGTCAGTATGAACAAAAACTCACCATCACGTATAGTCTGTTCCAGTCGTATGAGGTCCTTGGTGCGCTCGATCTTGCCGTTCAGATGCGCAATGGCAGACATCGCCTTCGATGACGTCACGTTCGCGCCGTCGCCATCATCTTCAAGCATGACGTACATAACACGTTTAAAAATGTTTGTTGTCTACAGAGAAAGATAATAAAGTGAAGTGTACAAAGCCTTGTACTTGATTGGTAGCGTAAAGCGTCTAAGTAATATAATATAGTAAATGATACCAATCAAGTCACGGTTCATTGAGGATAGTGTCAGAAGACAACAGATTTCGATTCCGATTATGTCGATTCCTTTAAGTGGCAGTGGGTATGTCTGTGGATGATAATGGATGAATGGATTGACAAATTGTTACTATATATTAATCACTAACGTTTTTGTTGTTTATCTAACCTCATAGTTAGCATCGCATAAATTTAAACACTGTTTAACACTGGTTAATATAATAATATTGACTGTGCTTTAATCAAAGTCTAAAATTAAACTGAAAGAATAGTTGATCTAAAAAATAATGAGCTAGTTATGTTATCACTTGGGAAATTATGTCAATTATATTTAGATTAATTATTTAAAGTAAATAAAACATAATAGAGTGATAAGCCACACATTTCTAACAGTCAACGGTGCTAAAATGCCGTGAAACTGAAAAATGTTGTGAAACTGCCTCATTAACTTAGTGGCTCTAAGCGCTACTGCTATGCTTGAGGTCCTGGGATCGATTCCTAGGTCGGACAGTTGTTATTAAATTTTTCTATGAGTTTTGCAGTGTTTAGTAGCAAGCTCTAAAGTATGTTATTATTATCAAAGCTATAACAAATACTTTTAGCACAATGAATTAGAGATGGAGTTATTAGTCATGAAATTAAAACAAAATACGTTTTGTTTTATATTACCTTGATTTGAGTAATCTCCGTCTTGACCTGAAAAAATAAAAAAGAATCGTTAGACAAGTTTAAAACAGATATCGCAAGCGTTGTGATCGGATATAGCGATAAGTACATAAGTTTATGTACATATTTTAGGCTTCTGCTTATTGCTACTACTTTTACCTCGTGCCAACTCCAAGCCGGACAATAAGATTGGCGAGAACTGTATGTGTGGTTACATTACACCCCGTAAACGACGTCTTTTGGGTCAGACGGGACGAAACGATGTCTCTGAGCTCGGACGGGACGAAACGATGTCTCTGAGCTCGGCCGGGACGAACCGACGCGACCGAGCTGGGAGACAACGTTTTCGACCGATCTAAGCCGATTCCGCATCAATAATTGTAAAGAAATCCTTATGCTGTACCAATTTACCTCTGTAAGCAGGTGATCCATACTCGTCAGCCGATGACAGTGCGTACGAGACGTTGGGGCTGTACACCGCGCTTGCGTAGTCGCCCGTCGCTATCAAACCAGGCAGGATTTTCTTCTGTGGCGAGTCTTCCAGCCTACAAATATAAACATCCGACAATTTGTAAATCGATTGGTAGGAATTTTTAAAACAGCTTTGCGTCAGCGGCTTCGCCCGCGTGGTCTATGAATTTTAGTCTATGTTACTCGGGAAAGATGTAGGTTTCTAATGGTGAATGATTTTTTTAAATCGGTCCAGTAGTTTTTAGTTTACTCATTACAAATGTTTTCTCTTTATATTAGTATAGATATAGATTATTTTAACGAGGAATGAAAACTGCCTTATATTGATGTAAAATCAATAATGATCTATAGTTTTCTTTTTTCTTATCTTTCTTGTAGAGTCGACACAAAAAGTTGTCCTTTTAATCTCTGTTTCCGTGTAGGTAGCCTAAAAACTTGTAAATATAGGTAGACTAAGAATGAATTCAAATACCTACATCATATTTTTCCAGTCAATGTACGCGTAGGTATTACTTACTTTTTCCTTGAAATCATATTTTAGATAAAATACTGTCATGATGACTTGATAGTTTATTTTATACATTTACTCTGAAATGTCAGTACATTCTCGACAGATGTAGATACTGCAATTAAAATACATAGGATATATTCCAATGGAAAACTTAGGCTAGATTGCCGGTCATTGTCGAGATTCAGAAAGCCAATTTCACTTGTTCGATTTCGACCGAATTCGACCTAGAAATCGAAGTCGGCACCTCACAGTCAGCAGCCGGTCTTGCGATCACAAGACCAGTGAAGGTCAAGGCCATCAAGATTTTTATATTTATACAAAATATCCCATGATAAGATATTTTCGCACAAAAAATAAAAATATGACTTACTCTCTAGAACTATTGCCGGTGGTGTTGGCTGACAGTGGACTGCTGCCCAGGTCTCTGGAGTGGGACTTGACATGGTGTGCGCGCTCGCCGTGCCGCGACGATGTACTTGATGATGGCTCCTATAACAACGAAGATGAGAGTCAGTGGAAGTACACGCGACGTTTTGTAAGGAGGCATAACTAATAAAAATCACGTGCATACTCGAATGTAACTTTGTGTAAAACCTACAAGTACAAACCATTGACTACTTTAAGAGTTCCTTATCTTCCTCGTACAAGTCTTAAAAAAATCTATTTACAGAAACAAAATATTATTTATCATTTAAAGGAAGTGTGCTCTCTAGTCTCCATTGAGTCGGAGTGAAGTCAGGCAACTCGTAGGAGACAGGACATGTATCAGCCATTCAGTCCTCTACTACGGCGTTTGTATTAGAGGTTCGTTTTCTATGTGGAGCAGTGAGTTTTCTTACGACAGTCTCAATAACAGCTCGCGGTTTGAATTTGTTAATGACAATAGGCCTATGACGTAGGACCAGAAACATACTGGTGAATATGAACACCCCGTGCCTACCCCTCAAAGATACTTGGTTTGATGGTATGTGTTATTGTTCTGATGTTTATTCATTTTTAGAATATTGTGCCTATGCGAATGGGAAAGTTCAAAGTTCATTCCGCATTCATCTAGTCATATTGAAAAAATATTGTACTATATTGTAAACAAGACATAAAATGCCGTATTGTTAGTCTCTTCTAATAAACCTCTTCACGTCATATCACACAAAGACCATGACAAATAGATTTATATATGGCAATGATGATGATTGATAACCAGCATTGAATATGCAGACATGTCAATAGGTACATTGATTGACACGACAACTGTGCTATTTAAATCTATCGATTTTATTCATATAACTGACTCTACTTGGGTGGGACTTATGAAAAGGACGTGATATTCCTTAAAATAATCTGAAGACGGAACCAACAAAATAAGTATTTATACAAGGTTATTTGTAAAGAATAATGCTATTATTTATTGCATTCAGTGATTTTAAAAAAGAAATATCGAAAAATAAACTGCACCCAAATTTAAAATATTTATTATTATTTAGTAAACGAACGCAGACTAGACAGAATGAATTTAAAATTTTATACCTATAAATATTTTATATATACACCATATTTGAGTCATAAATAAACATTACAAACCCTATGAATATTGCAAACCATATTAACATCAATTCAACCTATGTCTATTATAGTAATATCATATTAAATATAAATATATAAATTTATTATATATCATGGTATAGAAATTAATTTTATAGGTATTCTATCTAGGTTAAGGGGCGTGCGCATTAATATTCGTTCTACATTTAAATTAGAGAGTGCGTACATAATGCAAGCCTTTTAAATTATGAATAGTAATACTTTCTATTTCAAAATGTCGAGGTTCAACTGTCTGGTTCGCAGACAAACTGAACCCATTTCTGGAACAATGTTGAACTTTAAAAGATTTGGTAACTTATAGCGGAATATTGAGACGCGAATTAAATTTGTGAGAGTTATTCTTAATTATATAAACCACATTTTTTTATAACTAAAGATTTTTTAAAAAAAGTTCATTATTCGGCTTTTATGTTATGTCAAAATAAAGTTAGCGAAGATGTAAATGTTATGAAAATCATCGAACATGAAGAGGTTTAAAAAATGAGGAAATAATCTTGGGATGGTTACCCACTAGCCATATATTTCTACAAGCGGAGGCAACTATGTTAATTTTCATCGTTATTGAACAAGGGCCTGTCTCTAACAGGTCTAATTAATTTAGTTCAGAAGCAACAAGACCGTTGTTATGGTCGTGTGACTATTACGTATACGCACTTATTTACATTTAATCAGGTGAGTCATACAGTTCGCTAGTTCATACAACTTTCACAAAACTATAAACTCGTCTATGTTTATCTGTAAAGTATTTATTTCCCAGGTGCAATTAAAATAAATACATATCTACCATTCCATCCGCATATTCGCAATTTCAAGGCGATACAGACCATGTCATTAATTCGATATTCACATGGAACATAATATGAACAAACTAGCTTTTGCCCGCGTTCCCGTAGAAGTTGATTTTTTTCCTCCGATTCTGCAACATTTTTAATTGATACTCCGCTCCTATTGGTCGTAGCGTGATGATATAGCGTATAACTTTCCTCGTTTAACCGGCTCTATCTAAGACTGAAAGAATTTTTCGAATCGGACAAGTAGTTCCTGAGTAGTTAGCGCGTTCAACGAAACAAAGACCAACTAACTAGATTAAAAGCCTTGCACTGAAGGCACAGACTTTGTTAGCATAGCAAATTTCTTTGTACTCATTACAATAAAGGACTCCCTACATCCCCAGCGCCTGGTATATAGCCTGGCACATGCTGAGCTGGACACCCATTTGCTGCAGTGGGACATACCAATAACATGTAAACTTAAAAAAAAAAACAATTTTTACTGTTTTTTTTGGAAATTGAATCTTCTTCTTCTTCTCACTTCTATTGTGTCTTACCTGTAGTTAATAAACACTTTTCATTTTTCCACATCCATCGACGAGGACGGTCTAAAACGATCGGCCCAAAACGATCGATGGATGTGGGGATGGAAGGATTCGCGGAATATCACCACGTTACTCGAAAAAGCCAAGCTAGTCCATAGTATTGCTGTGGGCAAATATTCCGTCGTCCACATCGAAGACGGTCAACATAAGTGCTTTTCCCACGGGCTTTAGCCGATTCCGGGTTGATAGCAGTGGGGAGACCCTTAGAGTATTGAGTTAAAAGCGGAAGAGAAAAGGTTTGCGAGTTCTACTGTCACCAAGTTTGATATTTTATATAATAATAATAATAAATATCTTTGGAGATTGACATAGCACCATCTAGTCCCAAACTAAGCAGAGCTGGTACCATGGATACTAACGGTACAATGGATATAATACTTATATACTATTTTGTAAGTACGTACTTATTATATACTAGCTTCCCGCCAGCGGCTTCGCCCGCGTGGTCTTATAATTTTTTCCCCGTTTTTGCTACATTTTTCATTACTACTCCGCTCCTATTAGTCGTAGCGTGATGATATATAGCCTATGTTACTCGGGGATAATGTAGCTTTCCAAAGGTGAAAGAATTTTTGAAATCGGTCCAGTAGTTTCGGAGCCTATTCATTACAAACAAACAAACAAATCTTACCTCTTTATAATATTAGTATAGATGAAACACCCAGACAAACACAATAACTTACACACGACCGAGTTCAGCAGTCTGCTACTCGAACCACTAGACCACAGACGTTGTCATAATATGTATATCAATTTCAATGCCCTGCAAATTCTGATTGAATCTTCAGTAACAGACTGCTATTACGCAATCATGCTATAAGATTCGTGGTACAAGAACTTAGTGTAAGGACACCCAATTCCTATCACTTAATGTTTTTGACTCCATTTACAAACATTTTTTTCGACAGGAAAAAACATCCATCCAATAAGAAATTTTTGTGCCATAAATTGTTTTGATATTAACCTCTGACGGAGTTAATAATCATTATTTACGGTGTAGTCATCATAACTATTATAAACGAGGAAAACGTCATTTGTATGCTGTGATCTACAAAACTACCGAGTAATTTATATTTAAAAACAATCTGCGGTTTAGACACATGTTACACAAACAAAAATATTAACTTCCTTAAGTATTCATACACTAACTAACCACACAAGTTCTTCAAATCCGAGCTGCTACTAAGATTGGCATACAAAAACGTAATAACACTTTTCCCGACCTAAAATTCGAACCTAGGACCTCCAGCAGTCGGCGCTTACAATCACTAGACTGATGAGGCAATATTTTATTCGCATATTCCCGCCTCCGCCGCCCGAGCGGTCGGGTAAAAATGAAACCACGACTGACGGGTCTGGCAACACATAGCTCAAACTACTAAACTGACTGCTTTTTTGAAATTTGCACACAGACAGCATATAATTAAAACAGATTTTTTATCTTCAACCCTTAAACGTCATGTCTCTCGGAGAACCGACAACTGTTGGAGCAAACGAGTGCTTGAGTGGAGACCGCGTCTAGGCAAGCGTAGGACGCCCGCCGGCTAGGTGGACTGATGAATTGTGAAAGGCAGTTGGCAGTGACTGGATTAAAAGAGCTGAAGATCGGGCTCTGTGGCGTTCACTAAAAGAGGCCTACGTCTAGCAGTGGACGAATACCGTCTGATGATGATGATGACGAAACCTTAAACGCATCATGTTTTAACACCTTTAAGTGTTTAAACATGACGCGCCCGACGCCACGGGATATAGCAAGTGTAATATACCTAGCAGACAAGGTCCCAGGGGTCACCAGTTATTATGAACTTTATAACCAATGAGACATCAGAGATTTGTGTCCTTGAAATGAAGCCGTAATAGTGTCTGGCACAGCAAATGTCTGTCTGAGTTTAATTAGCTAATAAATTCGCAGTCTGAAGCTATTAGCCTCTAAGGAAGCTATAGTTGGACAATATTATGATCAATTAAGTCATCTTCAAGGCATCATTTGTATATTTTGTTTTAATTTTATATGCCTCGTTACCCTAGTTGTGCTAAGCGCGAGTGCTACGCTCAGTTCTCGGTTCGAATCCCAATTTCAGCAGTGTTTTTGGGGTTTTCTGTGAAATTCCCAACAACTAATACAACTTTACAATAAACATTTATTTATATTCAAAACAAAATTCAACAAGATATTATCGTAAGATTATTTTTACCCGACTGCCGAAGGAGGAGGGTTATTGATGACTCAACGCAACATAATGATAACATTTTACGTGTCTATTGTGAGGTAATCAGATAAAATGTTATCGATATAATATCCAGTTCCTAATTTTAGGTT
The DNA here is from genome assembly GCA_946251955.1 of Acronicta psi. NCBI lineage: Eukaryota > Metazoa > Arthropoda > Insecta > Lepidoptera > Noctuidae > Acronicta > Acronicta psi. The sequence continues at coordinate 5,052,437 of OX276493.1, read as the reverse complement.
TTATGGCTGTCGTCTAGGAGCTGGCTAATCTGTCTATTAATAACCACAACTATCTATCTAGATTAACTATTCATTACAGCTGTGTAACGCTCACATTAGCAGCGAAGTGGCAATTACCCAGCGAGGATACACAAGACAGCATTGTAGAACACTTAAGACTTATTCGCAGATTGATTAGTACACGTGATTATATGAATGAACTTACTTATCGCAGTCTATTATTATATAATGGCTAGTAATCTTCACACAGGAGGTAATTGCTGTAGTCACTATGCCAGGTGTTGTATAACATTTTCAGGATATGAAGCACATTTAGAGAGACACGCAGAAACCGAAGCGTCACGATAAAAGTTCGTATTTGAACTATTAGGTACAAATCAATCGATGCCCTTACAAGGACACAACGTATTGTCTCGCTATAGTATGTCCTATACCTGGTATGAACACATAGTGAGGCCCTCAAATGATTGTTACGAAGGTCGGCAAAAAAAAGCTCCTACTACGTCGCACTTCCCCAAGCAAGAGACGCTGCGTAAATATGCTTTACCGAAAAAAGAGAAAAAAGTGTTTACTCACGCTGACGACATGGTGGACAGTCGACGGCGATTGTACTCTGGACCTGATCACGGCGTCGTCGGTCACCACGGCGGGATCCCTCGCCAGGTCTGCAGTGGACGGCGACTGGCTTCGACTCGATCCTTTACTGTGCCCGTGGCCCACGTGGAGTGTGTCCATCTCCTGAAGGTACCCTCACATGGGACTCAAACTCATACACACATTAGGAACTATAATTTCACTACTCTTTATTGCTTGTGTGTGTTCAGTAGGTTTGATAAGTCGGCCAGTGATCTCGCCATCCCGCTGTTCTATCTGAAAATTAGATACGACTAATTAGCTGCGAGCTATCAAGCGCGTTTGACATACATATTTTTTTTATTAAATGATTACGACGGATACGAAACTTTTAGGTAAATATAAAATGAAACCACTAGTTTATAGGGCAACATCAAAGACATGTAATATTACACAAGTTCTTTTCAATCTCTTTATGCAACTTAAAACCCATTTCATTAAGCGTATTAGGACCACATGTTCCTAAACGCATCTCCTGCAAGCATGATATTTAATGGAGACCAAAAAAAGAAACGCCGATATGATCTCTTATTGGTCCATTTACATGTCCTACGACATGATAAGCATGTCTCAAACCCTCAAACGAAGTAGAAATAAACCTAAAATACAGACTAACGTCCCATTTGAGTGTTGTAGTAGAGTTCATAACAAAATATATCGATACTTGGGCGTATAAAATTGTGTTATGACTGCAGATAAGCCGATAACAGGATTTGCACACATAAAACGCTAAAGCAAACAAGAAATTTGACGGCTTATGGGAATCTGCGTGCAAATTCGTGTTACTAACTTTACTGTTACATTTTCTAAAGCTGCAGTGGGCACGAGGGTGGTTCATGAAGGTGTTGGGAGAACCGGAGAACTGTCCTCTTCCTCAAGTGTTAAGTTTATGAAACAAGTGTATGAAATAGAGGAAGGGCGGAATGGCTATAGAACTCCCATGCGTTTTGAGGCCGAAATAAAAAGGTAGGTAGGTAAAGAAAGGAAGAATTTGAAGTGAACTCTCAGAATAAATAAATAATTGGTGCGCATGTTTTCTTCGATTGCATTACATGCATCAACTGATTATGATATGCAAACTCTCGATGCAATTTTTTCTACAGAATCAATATGAACTTTCCGGTGGGAATATCCGTGAAACCCAGAGGAGATTCAGCCCTAATATGTATTGCAATATGAATCAAATTTAAATTATCCATTTAATTCACCTATCCATCCAATTCTCCAATTCTTCTATCCATATCCAATTCTTCTATCCATTTTATCCTACCTGCGCCTTATCATTTGTAAAGCAAAACCTACTTATTCAAACGACGCAGGTAGAAATCAGTGCATCACTGCTATCAACCGGTGCCAGGAAGTCTAGCGGGCTGCCAAATCGTTGAAACAAATTGAATACTATCCCTACAGCATTCCATATCGGCGCGAAAATGTTTCCTGCTGAACTTGGGTGTCCCCTAAACCGCACTGCACTGTCCCGCTGGATTTGAGGACGATTGGTTGATTGGGAAAAGGCTGATTCAAAATCGTATTGTCTTTAGTCACTGCAGGTTTTAGTTGCTGGCTATCAATGTTTATCAATCGCCGTTATACATAATATGCTATTTAAATTTCTGCATTCTTCAAAGTGAGAATTTAGAAATACATTTCACAAATTTTCGGGAGTTTATGAACAGCAGCAGTACACTCAGAAATAGGCTGAGTTATAGATATAAATGAAATTGCTCGGTGAACTGCGATATTGGAGCAGCTCTATTATACAACTAAAACGTTAAGTTAATCAAAGATTATCTTACTCCTAATACTGCGACGAATCGGTAAACAATTACCACGATTGACCTACATTTGATAACTGCGGCCGCTTTACGAGGGAGCAGTTAATCTTTACGATCAGCTGATTGGATGAACATGAATGATATAGGTACTCATGTTGTATATTTTAATGTAATATCCCTAATTATTATCAATAGTCTACCACAGATAAATTCTGTACATCCATTTACAAAAGGAGGTCTCATATCAACAAAGTAGACGCCACTCTGGGAATATGTTGATATCAATACATCGAATTAATTCGAATTCTCTTTCCGTACTCTGTGGTCGTAATTATCTTTTCGTATCTTTTTAGCATTTTCCTAGATAATACCAGTTATTATGAAAGAAAATCTCTGTCGTAAGTTTGAAATGAACTCAAGATTTATTTAACGTCGAAAGAATGGGCTGTATGCTACGGCGTTATATTTTAACATCTTACATCTAAATGAAACTTGTGAATCATTCACCCTTTTGTGGTGTTGCTGGTATGACTAAGTAGGATTGCTGCGTAAATGCTCCATGTTTAAAATGCTTGCTTATCATAAGTGCAAAACATTGTTTTCAATTAAATAACACGTTCGTTCTACAGCAAACTTTAGCATTGTTGGATGTGTGTGCGTACAATTCTAATTTCCGAAAACATTCGTTGTCAGATAAACAGAGAGAATAAGAAGATAGATCGGAGAGGGTAGCTACAATATTACAGCACATCTGTTATATTTTAGCTTATGATACTTTTTCAAAAAGGGTGTAAACAAACTTTTTCCTGGTCGGCAACGCGTGAGTGATACCCGGTGTTGCAAGCGTCCATCTAGGGTAACTACTTACCATCTTGCGGGCCGTGTGCGTGTTTGCCTCCTTAGTGGTACAAAAAAAGGCATTTTTATAGGTAAATAGTGGTCCTAAGAGTCCTGGGTTCGATTCCCACATCAAGCAGAGTTATGCAGGTGGGTTATTCTATAAAATTATTACCATCTAACCATCACTAACGTGTACATTAGTACGGTTATATATGTTACTAGCTTTTTGCCCGCGACTTCGTCCGCGTGGAATAGTTATTTTGTTCCATATGAACTTTCATCCCCTATTTTACCCCTACATAGGTCGAAATTTATTAATTATTTTGCCCGCGGCTTCACTCGCGTTAAGAAGTATTATTATTAATTTTGCCCGCAACTTCCTCCGCGTGGAATAGTTACTTTGTCCCTTATGAACTTTCACCCCTATTTCACACCTACATAGGTCGAAATTTGTTAATTATTTTGCCCGCGGCTTCGCTCGCGTTAAGAAGTATTATTATTAATTTTGCCCGCAACTTCCTCCGCGTGGAATTGTTACTTTGTCCCTTATGAACTTTCACCCCTATTTCACACCTACATAGGTCGAAATTTATTAATTATTTTGCCCGCGGCTTCGCTCGCGTTAAGAAATATTATTATTAATTAGGTATATTTTTTGCGGCTTTAGTTTTGTTTAGCGTGTGTAAAAAACTCAAATAAACTAATACATTTACACACTCCATCACCCCTTATTTTATCCACATGGGGGTTGAATTTATCAAAATCCTATTTAAGCGGACGTCTTCATCATAGCAGCTCCAATCTTTAATTTCAGTTCAATCATTCAAAAATCTAAGAAGATTTATACCAACTTTCATCCCCTATTTTATCCCTTTAGGGGTGGAATTTATCAAAATCCTTTCTTAGCGGATGCCTACGTCATAGTAGCTATATGCATGCAGTCTCAGCCCGATCGGTTTAAAATTGACAAAGTTTCATACAAACTTTCATCCCCTATTTTATCCCCTTAGGGGTAGAATTTATCAAAATCATTTCTTAGGGGATGCCTACGTCATAGTAGCGATATGCATGCAAAGTCTCAGCCCGATCGGTTTAAAATTGACAAACTTTCATACAAACTTTCATCCCCTATTTTATCCCCTTGGGGGTAGAATTTATCAAAATCCTTTCTTAGCGGATGCTTACGTCATAACATCTATCTACATGCCAAATTTCAGCCCGATCCCTCCAGTGGTTTGGGCTGTGCGTTGATAGATCACTATGTAAGTCAGTCAGTCAGTCAGTCAGTCACCTTTGAGTTTTATATATTTAGATAACTAAATGTAAATGATCTATCTTGTATTATAGTACTTGCATGTACAGCATTACGCACTTCTTCACGGTCATAATCTCTGCAGAATACTTAATCAATAATCATCAAAGCACCATACATAATCGAATGTCATTCATTGGTGAATGGCATGAGATATATTATTATACTCTTTGTGGCTTTAATAGAACAATCTTTGTTCATAATAGAATGTAATGTTTAAATCTACCTTTGAGATTAATTGAATCGGTATGTAACATAGTAAGATGTTATGATAAATTATGCCCCTCCAAGACTATTAACTAAGCCTCGACGCTCTTTTAAATGGCAAACTGCATTATCAAAAATCATTATTAAAGTATTGATAATATCGATCCTTGTGTATTATAAAACATGAAATGCAGTACTTATATCAAAAGTCACCTGGCAGTTTTCACAGACTATTAAGGCGAAGGCTAAGCGAGGTTTATTGCACGAGTTTTTAAACACTTGCATGTCAATCAAAGCTCGCTACCCCATAAAAAAATCATAGAAATACAAATGAAGTCTTGCTTAAAACTAGTAAATACGGTGCAAGACTTCCAGTCAATTTAAAAGTAATGCTGAGCTATATTTCTTTAATACTAGATCAGAAAGTTCTATTAGGTACCAGAAATACGTGCACCAAAGACTCACGCAGAAAATAAATCAAAAATAAATCGTTTAGGAATGACATCCGTCTATCATAATTCCGTCCTACATTTACATCTGACCCCTACCATTACTACATTGTTCGTGAGTATTGGCCATTAATAACCAAATCGAGACGTATCTCGGTAATCGATACCAATCAAACGAATAATCGCTTTTTCAATTTATTCGAGCAATGATTCTCGTTCATATCGATGTGTTGGAAGATGAGTCAATGCACGCTCTAGTATAGTTTCCTGTGTAGATAGTCAATTATAACAGTGCATCTGTTAATAATGACCGGAGTAAGATGATTAATAGTTTACAAGCTATTATTGACCCGATTAATTCTACATTAACTGTACGTTTCCTGTGAGATGAACGATTACAGCTAACGTGGAAGCTTGAAGAGCATTTCCTACATTACTAAGTGTTTTCTAAATGTACACTTATTCTCGAGAGCTCTACAAAAGGGGAGCCCACTTCAAACTATGCCCTTCCCTGTTTTCCATGCTCGCACGTACTTTCTCCTCATAGTTTCTGATTGCTCGCATTTCACGTTAATTTTGCTTTATTCGATTCTAAATTCTCATGGATAGTTTTTTATTCATAGCTAATGACATCATCATTGTTCATAGCCTAGGAACAGTAGGAGACTAAATAACTTGTAATGCATGAAAAATGCTTAAAAAATACAAAAATATACACATTATACTTTGTCGTGAATAACTGCTTTTGCTCTAATCGCTCAAAGGCATCTTTACTTCAATAAATAATCACACAGACAAGAATAAAACATCTACTAAAAAGAACATTATTTGCATCCGTCTTTAATTATTATCAAGCAACAAAAATTTGGAGTAGACATTTCAGATAACGGTACAAATTAACATATTGAACCGTGTCTACAGAAAAAAAATTTACCCTTTCATATCAGCTAATAACTCTTGCCCTATCTTGACATCTCAGTCGTAATCATTAGAAGAGTAACGAACTAATACTTATTATTAATGAATACGACAGTTTGATTACGATAGTGTTAAATAAATAATCAGGTCAATAGTTTGAGTTGAGTCAATTTGGAGACGAAATTAGAGTGTGTTGAATTTTTGAGATGTTGACTCATACAATATTAACAGGAAGGCAAATTTGAAGGTATTTAACTCGAAACGAAAGTATTTAACTCAGACATTCCATTGATTTATTTTACTGAAAGAGATTCAATTTTGAAATGGCTGATCGTACTGCAAATTGCATTTAAAAATATGTTGTTGTCAAAGGAATTACACTAGCGCAGTAGCCATCTCCCAATCTGATAGGAATGTAAGATCTTTTAGACCATACTTCTTATTATAAGCAGTAATTTATGGTCATATACAACTAGATTCATGGTGTTTCAAGCGTGATATACCTGAAAACAATAGACGATACTGCATCATAGACCAAGTGTAGTCAATACAGAGTAACACTCCCCATAAATGACACTGACAAATAAAATATTCATGGCCGCGAAAATATTTCAACGTAAGCTAGGTAAACGCAAACAAACGACTACCAGCTTTATACCTAGAGTACAAAGTCCAAAACAGCTAAATTTATCCGGGATCTAGTAGTCTGGTTTGCGTGGGTGACTGTACCCTAATCAGAGACACATACAGACGAAATGGAGAGCGATTCACAGAGATAACAAACCTTTTGTGTATCAAACATGAACCATGGAAAGTTAATTGGTTGGATTCATATACGTATATGTATAGTAAATAATAAAAGTAGTATGAAAATTTACCGTATTTTCCGGGTTTTTGTTATGGTATAGTAAGCAAACGAGAAGACAGATCGCCTGTTGGTAAATAAGCGATTACCGCCGCCCATAACCCCCAACACCAGAGGAGTCACAAGTGCGTTGCCGGCCTTTTAAAAAGGAGTACGATCTTCACTTGATTCTGTAGTGTTCATGATAAATAATACTTATAATATCATTCGGTCTTAACAGGGCTGTGAATATGAATTAACGATAACTAATGAGCTATAAGAACTACTGCCAATTGGCCGTTACTCGCATTGGACATCTTGCAAGTTGAACATTCTGCTAAAAATTGGCGCCGGTCTATTCATATTTTACGACTGACGCTGTTCACGTGGATAATTCTGACTTTACATTTATTATTATTCTTTCAACACATCTTCGCACTACGAAAATATGCTAGAAAAACAAAGCTACAGACTATTCGGTGCTTCCAACCAAAGCAGCAATATTTGGGGCCGCATTTTTCTTTGAATAACAAATTTCAATGCTGCCCCAAAAAGACCCTTGTAACCAAACGGACATGACGTGCGAAGACGGGTCAAAAAACACCAATACATAAATAATATTATGAATAAATCAGAAAAGGACCATGACAAAGGTATCTGCAAATTGTTCCCAAAGATAAAGTATAAAACATTGGACCTTTCTTTACTAAAATAATTTTTGGAGCAGACAATATGCATTATCAAAGCATTTCTGAAAAAATGCTTTATTTGTAGATTTTTATAATGTCTAGAAGTTTACAAAAGTTGTATCGAAGATCCTTTCAGCATTCCATAGAGCATAATATCAGTTTCATAATCACCTGGTAATATTACAGAGGAATTAAATTCTAGTGTTCAATAAAATCGACGTAGACAGTTTCTAAAGATTTCACAGCAAATTAAATGAACTAAGAATTCTTGTTGTCACCGATGATAGTGCTATTGTCATCAAAGAGGATATTAATTTAATGAGTATTTTACTATAGAACAAAGCTCCGGTGGGATTCCCAAGTTTCATTACACGGGTCAGTGATTGGATGGACTGTGGTAACCTTGTTTTTTTTACCTGTGATAGGAAGATATACGTATCTGTTGTCGGCAAACTTTTTTAGATAACCAAGCCAAGGCGAACTGGTTGAGGAGGTATAACATTTAGGAATTTGGATTGTCATTGGTCGGTTACGTTGGGTCGAAAATACGACAGAGCCATGCGAGTGACCTGAAAAGGATGCTACAAAGGTTCAAAGAAATTCCTAAGAATGGGGCCTTAGATTCGCGGAATATGTTACTCAATGCTGTACGTTTATAGAAACATCGATCGATATTATACTTGTACCTTCGGGTGCCGCCGCGAGCTACTAAGCCAGTATTATATTACTATCATTAAATCATTGTAGTTCTCTTGTTTGAAATGCTTTAACGCAATTACTTTAACAGCCACGCAAATTAATCGTATCAGGGTATTGCTTTACGGAACACCTGGGGTTCTGCGTGACTGTGCTCGTCGTTCGATACGAACATCAAAGTTACTGAATACTGCACTCTGTAGAGAGGAGACTTAATTGTACTTTTCCTGTTGATGTATTCAGTTCCGGGACCGAATTTATTTTTATGCCAACTGTTATTAATGTTTTCCATTTCATATTGTTTCGGTGTGTAATCATAATTATGTTCTCAGTTTAATTTCTTTTATTGAATACGCTTCCGAGTAGTTCCGAGTATAAATTTCGTACACGTATTCAATAAAAAATGCATGACGAATATGATTTTGTACTGAAAAATTGCAAATTTTTCAGTTTGCGGTAGATACATTTGCTCAATTTACCATGTTTGTCTCGGTTGATTAGAGTCGTTAACATTATTTGTTATTGCACAAATTGTAAAGTAGCCACATGAGTTTAACATTTTATTAATTTAATTGTAGAATTATTAGGTTTACATGACTTTGTTTTTACTTCATTCTTTGAAACCCTTTATTAGTGAACATTATTTAACAAAGATATGGGCTGAAATTACATAGGATTGGCACCGGCCGTAATACAATTTCGTTTTTACGTTTAAGCAAATGTTATAATTTTCAATTAAACAAAACACCACTCAACTGTAACCTTTGGTCCATAAAAACGCATGAATGAAGAGTAATAACACTCATATTCATATACTCATTCAGTAAAACGCATAATATTCATTGGTATTTCTAGTTAACAATCACAATATCAATTTTTATCGCGGCATTTATACGAAATAGATTAAAATATGTACTTACAGGTGCCTATTGGTGTGTTTATCTTATCGAACTTAACAATAAACTGCAATACCGTATTATCCTGTTCTAAGAAGGCCACACAGTAAGTACGTCAGTAAATAACTTTAGTACAGGGATGAGTCAAACCACGATATCGATAATACCTAGTACGAATATTTTTTGGTATTTTTTGTGATGAAAATATTGAATTGCGCGTTCCCACGAATTTTAGAGATGAGCATTGGGCTTGCCATTTAAACCCTAATAATGGCCCTAATGCTCTACAGTAAATGTCAATTTCGCAATTTCTTGCTTTGAAACTAAGGCAATTGTGGGTTCGGTATTTCGGAACAAATACGCAACACTACTTGTTACCCATGTGACCCATAAAAAACTGTGACTGCAGCCTCACAGCCTTGCATTTGTGTCCAATGCATCCATCGATCAGGTAACCTCTAGCGTCCTCCTATGTGCGTCATTAACACATCAACATTGACCATTGTCCATTGTGTACAGGAGCGACACGAATTTTTACACTATATATATAATCCTATTTATAGGGGGAAGTCGTTAATTAATATATCGTATCATATCATGTCTCTACGTCATTAAATGTAAAGTGTGACATGGAATTCAAATTGGAGAAAAGCCAAATTTTTCTCTAACATTTCCCACACATTTTTATCTATAAATTTAAAAAAATTACCACCTACAAATGTGCAGGTTTGCATCTGATTTGATATAATATCTACTGCCTCATTGTTTGTTATTGTAAAATACAAAATAAGGGGGGAAAATTGATATGAATACTGTCCTAGAATAATTCAAACATCTCTCAAATATCTACACAATAGATATTTTTAGATGGTTAATGATTAGAGTTCAAACATTATTATTTCTCAAAATACAAAAAAAAATCTAACAATTTACTGTCAAGGTGGTTCATTCTATACAATTATAACTATCCTTGAAAAGCACAATGAGATACCTAATGATAATAAGATTATGAATTCATTGTATCAAACCAGTTTTCTGAGTCACACAGCTTTGTAACCTTTACTATTTAAGACAAGAATCCATTAATATCTAAGTATACAAAAGTAATATTTGTGGTCTCTGATCTTTTTTACTTTACAAATAAATTATCACAGTTGATTACTTAGAGGATGTTTTCTGATAAATTTTACTGTATTATTTGACTGTATTGTATATGTAGATCCACCAAAAGGCATATATTCAAAAGGGTTATGCCTACAGCGTACATTGAAAACATGTTGATTCCGCCGTCATTTTTCTTTTTTTTCCAGGCTGGTATTTAACTAAGACAGCGCTACTTCGAGAGAGAAAAGTAATATTTTGTGGAAACTTAGTCATCAAATAGTGACAGTTTAAGATCAGAAGTTTAGCAGCAATGTCTTCGGTAAATGGTGACTAGAAAAACAGAGTGCTAATCATACAGTACTAAATACATAATAATATACTTAGTCTTATACAATACAGTAGTTTACTACATGCTCAGAATACCACAGATAAACAACTCAGGGCCATGACTCATAGCATAAAGTTCAAGTAGCAAGGAGGTCTGTAATTAGCTAGAGGTTTTGTTACCTTTTTTGTGAGTCTGGCTGGCAACTAACAAATGTTGAGGGTGGCTGAATGAATGGTAATTAAAAATATGTGACCATGGTACAAGTTTGTGTCATGACACTGGAGAGTATAGTGAAAGTTATTGGATGCTATTGTATAGTAGTAAAATATTTAAGAATGTAGTATTGTACCTAGTTTTAATAAACAACCTTTATTTATATGAAGATATACATTTCATTTATGATTCAGTAGCATTCGCATATTGATTAAGTAAATAAAACCTACTGGTTTAGTACCAGATTAGTGATAATAAGATGATAGTGTTTTCTTCTCAGTTGTCTCTTACATTTTATGATTTTTAAATACAAAACAAGCTACTGACTCCTGACTCACCTTACAAAGGGTTAAAAAAAACAAAGAATTGTTTAAACTCATTTCACCACACTTAAGTGCAGCAGTTGTTTGATGCACTGGCAGCCGGCCAAGCATCACGTAAATGATACGCACACAAACACAGGCCTTGGGTAAGCCGTCGAACAAGGAAGTACATGCTACATGCTACATCTCACAATAAGCAGCCCATACTAGTACCCTAACATTACCTTGAAAGGTTCATGTTTGCATGACGTATACGTTGTTGTAATGCTTGATATCACACATGTATGATAATGAAATTAATATCTTAAAAATACAATGATGGCCAAACAATGAAGAATAGATTTTGTTTGCGATCCAAGATCCAATACAGATATAAAATATTCAAATTCGAATTTCGAACTTGGCACTATACTTTTGCTTTGAAACGTGAAATGAAATAATAGAATTCAATCAATTATTCTGGCTGGCCACAGCACTTAATTTGAAATCAAAAATAAAAAAGAAATCGCAGCAAATGATCGCTCAATTTTAGAGAAACACTACTTACAATTTATTATCACGATCTTCTTGTAAGTTCTACCTTACATTCTTCGTTACATAAATAACAAACTGATATCTGTTCTGTTCTTTGCACAAAATTAAACACCACGGTATCTTATATTTCAGATCAGATTGCGATTGTAGATGTAGAACTGTAAATGACAGAAAACAACGGAATAGAAAAAGACGTGTGGTTTGGTTGGATGGATGAGCCGTCCTTCTATTATTTTTCGATAGATGGCGTAGTCTTCGATTTACCATAGACAACAGTCAGGTATTATTGAGGACCTAAAAGTGTAATAAAAGCTAAAAGTTGTATTGTTGAATAAAAAAAGTTTTGTAAATACATCATCCTAGTAGATCTAAAATAATAAAAGTTATTTTAATTTCCATTAGAAGAACTTCGCTACACGGCTAATCATAGAAAAATTAAAGTGAAGTACAAACTTAATACGGTACATAATAGTAAAGTTACGAATATTTTAAATCTTAACAGTAAACAGTAATTTACGGAAACTAATGTAGTATTGAACCGCATTCCATGTGGGAATATAATTATAATAGCACGAATTGAAAGATACTTAATTTATTAATAGATAGGTAGATAATGTTGAATTCACCAATGTAAACACGTTGGTGGAATGGCTAACGAATAGTAATTTCTACTTCTATATTTCTACCTTTACGATATATTTAAATATCTATTATACTATATATGTATATATTTTGTACTTATTTTACTCTGGTAGCTCTCATGTAACAAAAACTCAAAACCCCAGGAACAGATGATTAAAAAAAATGATTATTGTATAATTTTATAATATTCGTTATTTACCAAACAGTATTAAGTTTTATGATTCTTAATAAATCATTATCATGTCATCAATAAAAATTGCGATGATGATGTGTTGATGTTCATATAGAACTATTATTATAAAATTATTTATTTCGGTCCCCAATAATAACCATCCATCGACTGCTTGAGCAACCGAAGTGACACCTAGCGGGAGACAAAGAAACTAAAGAAACTCATTCTATCTCACTTGCTCTCGTGAATTCCATGCGGCCGAACGGTTCAATGACTTTGGCGACCGTTTCTATAATTTTCTCTCTGGTTTTGTCGTCGGGTCGGCCCGCAAGGAAGGGGTCTTTGTTTGCGTTTCACGTTCGCGTCGCACGGTATCATCTGCGACCGCGGCTCTATCGTATCGTTACCGAGACGGAATGTGCCCGCATAAGTGGAAGCGTGGGTCTCGCTCCTCCCGGTCGATGTGAAATGTCGTGCAGTGTGCCATAGTGGCGCCTTCATCTAGTGCAAGTGCAGTGAGGTGCAGTGGTGTGTGCGAGCGCGCGTGGGTCGACTCGGCCACGGCGAGCGAAGTGCGCGGAGGTGGCGGCGTCCGCGCGGCCATGACCGGCGACATGCCTCTAGGGAGCGCGCACGCGTTCGGGCGCGCGTTGCTCCGGGACGGGGCGCTGCCGCCGCTAGAGCCCGGCCCGCCCGCTCCACCGGCCAACAACGCGCAGCCGCCTGACAAGCGGCCACCCGCGGCGGCTGCTAGCCCCGAGCAGGTCATGAAGCTCTACATGAGCAAACTTACCCCTTACGAACACCGTGAGATATTCGACTACCCCCAAGTGTACTTTATAGGCGCGAACGCCAAGAAACGGCCCGGGCTGGTCGGGTTCCCGAACAATTGCGACTACGACAACGAGCAAGGCTCGTACATCCACATACCGCACGATCACATAGCGTATAGATATGAGGTGCTCAAAGTGATTGGTAAGGGTAGTTTCGGTCAAGTGGTAAAGGCGTACGACCACAAGAAGCGCGAGAACGTCGCCCTCAAAATGGTGCGTAACGAGAAGCGGTTCCACCGCCAGGCGCAGGAGGAGATCCGTATTCTGGAGCACCTCCGCGAGCAGGACAAAGACAATACGATGAACGTCATCCATATGTTTGATTCGTTCACATTTAGGAACCACACATGCATCACATTCGAGCTACTATCGATCAACTTGTACGAGCTGATAAAGAAGAACAAATTCCAAGGGTTCTCACTGCAGCTCGTTCGCAAGTTTTCGCACAGCTTGCTGCAGTGCCTCCATGCGCTCAATAAGAACAGAATCATACACTGCGACATGAAGCCAGAGAACGTGCTGCTCAAGCAACAGGGACGCTCCGGTATCAAGGTATTGTAACAATGAACATATTTATACTGATTCTAAGACCCTGTATAGTACAACCAAAACAATTGAAAACAATGACTTCCTTTATTAGATATCTACTTTGGTAGGATGACTGACGTTGATTGTCAGGCTCAAATTAGGTAAGAAGAGTGTATAAAATCAAAGATATTGTGAAGCCGTGAACTTGTTTATCAGAAAATGCATTTGTCGGAAATTACGAGCAAATCAAATGGAATACCAACAAATGAGCACCAGACCCGTTTAGAAACTCATTTGTATTACTCTAAAAACAATCACAAATCTTGAACACCTGTTTATATAGCGCATTCAACGGCGGATAAAATCAATAAACAGTGCTGTGTAACATTTTTGGTAAACATTTGCAGCTGTGTGCGTGCGATCCCGATCAGCTGGCCACACCCGCACCCCTATTTACCTACCCAGTGTAACACCACTAGAGCGAACGGTAATATTAAACGGTTCGTCAGAATAATCATGCGATATTACTGCTTTATTATAGTGTTGTATTCACAGCAAGATGTCTTGCGAAAGATTTGAATTAACATTATTACTATTGTTACTTTAGCTTGCTTTAGTTTAGACGATAAACGTTATCTGTGGCTCGCTTCTCAAGTCGCTCACCCGATCGCGTTCTAATTTTAAACTTCCCGATACATTCAGTAAGTCGGTCTCCCGCCATGTGATGCTACACTGTGGTTATTTACGTCAACACGCATCCGCGTATGACATCCAAAACACGGTTAAAATTTGAAATGTAACATTTGTTGTAACCAATGAAATACGAACCAATGTCACTGCGATGCGAAGTTGCATCGGTAAAAAAGAAAACGGCAAAAACACATGAAACCTTCGGCCGTTCACTAGTAACAAAAACACTGACCTACAAGTTGATGATTGAGCAGCTTCGAGTTAATAATGCTGTTGAAATTCTGTGAGTCTACTAAACAGCAATAGGATACCTATGTATCTGCGTAACGAAGTCTTATCTGTACTTACGTATACCTAGCTTATGATTATAGTTTTCACCCACATAATTATTTGCGTAATTAATTTATCTAGGCTAGATACATTAAGTATGACGGAAATTCAATTAGTTACAATAACCTGAATGAATGCGACTGCATTATAGTTTTCGTCTATTTTTGCAACAATAATAAAGGCACAAAAACTGAGTGATAAATTACACAGTCTCTTGTGGCCGTATTAAAATTCCATAGCAATTCCAGTCTTGCCAGTATGAAAATTTTTTGCGTTTGTTTAGTGTTTATACAGGTGAGACCTAAATATAGGTAACTGATATGCAGTTTAGCCGATAAGATAAAATGCTGTATTGGAAAATGGAAGCATTATTGTTACTACGTGCGATCCAACGGTACTAGTTCATGCGCAAATCATTTAAAATCTAGCAAGTTTCTTCCATTGTGTTCATTTTACAAAAAAATAACAAAGCATTAGCTAATAGCCGTTAAAATAACATGCTCTCGTTATAAAACAGTTGAATATAGCCAACCGTCATATTATTTGGCACATTTAGCGGTAATTCTTAATTTGAAACCGGTTTTTTAATTTGTTTATTTGTCAAAAGTAACCGTAAAGTCAAAATGTTTCTTTATATGAGCAATGTAAGTTTCGTTTTTAAATATTTTATTTATTTCTGATCAAAAACACAGCGTAATTTAGTAATAAGAACCTCTGTTTCCTCCTTCCATGGCGAATCTGATTTAATAATGCTTATTTGTTTTAATTAGAATCATGTTCTATTATGATCTTTATCTCGACTCTATCGGCACAATTACTGGTCGTGCCGATATCTAACCGTTTTTAAAGCATGTAAAGCACGGAACGTTAATTAATTTACTGCCTTCTGATTACTCAGTGGAGCTTGAACTAATTATGATTCCAGGCATCATAATTTCTCGTTCCCGTATTAATAGAGATGATCATTTTTCTTCACGAGATTTTTGCACGTAGGCACTTACTACAAATAAGTAAGCACCTACTGTGATTTGGGAAAAACTAGCGTAAAACGATTCAGAGACGTGTCCGCCCTCTAACAACTCGAGAAGTAGGTACCTGCAGGATTTCGATTCCTTTGTTGTCGTGTGTTTTTGTTAGTTTCTATAATTTTCGACTCCTCTTTAATCTGCGCCTTCTTACAGGTAGAACAAAAACCCAAAATCTAGCAGTTAAAAAGGGTCATTATTTAAGGATTCAGAGGGTCTAAAAGTATAATACCGTTTGATACACGCTGTGATAAAAACATAATGTTGCCGAAACCACGAGCTCACTGTTCAGTTTGAACGCAGATTTCGTTGAATTATATTTTTAAAACAAAAGAGTTTTCATTGCATTGCTGCCCGGCGGCGGTTTTGCGAATTTTCCACTCGGTTTAGTGTGAGAGCTGAGAGACTCGCATCAGCACGACCGCGTTCAATGCCAGATATTTCTGACATGGCGGCGTTTTGTCGTTGCAATGCTCTGCGGTCTGTCAGTCACGCGATGTTGTTACTAATCCTGCGAGCAAACTGTGTCGACAGTAACTAAAATTCTGTAATCCTTTTCTATTGAAATTCTTGATAACAGACTTTGCTTTAAAATCTCGGGTTATTTATCACAATTGAATTCACTGGTACTCTGAGTCTGAGGTATTAGATAGCCGTAATATTTAAAATTTTGTTGAACAAACCTATTCTTTTGGCAAGAGCATTGAATCGATCTTTCGGAAGACATGATAAACAACTTTCACCTTAACATTGTCCCAACATAATGGGAGTTGGCGAAGTGGCAACACAAAAAACATGTTTCCAAACAAACTGGCCGGGATACAGCGACCTTAACAGAGCACCTGTACCAGGTATATTTATAAATAAAACAACCTAACTGGAGCAGGTTCGTTCCGTAAAGAGCGAAGCGTATATTCTACCGATCACAGTGAATAATGTATGGGATTGTATGGATGACTTGAGTCGACACAATACACACAGTCACTGAAGACCAAAGATCTAAAATTCTATTATAGGTACGACGTGGATCCGGTTTTCTTATTGATAAAGAGGTTGAAAAGCTTACTCGTATGCTCCAGTTTTGATATTTGTGAATTAAATAAATTATGTTCTATTATTTTAAACTTAGTCATGTTTCCAACTGAAAATGTAAAAACTAGTCGAAATAATATCTCTGAACTTTTCATAAATGGCAGCTAGGAAAAGATGGCGTGCTGGCATGTCTTTCAATTTAATTTATGTGTGCCGAGTTGCGGAGGCATTTTTTTTCGGATGCAGCTTTCGAACAAATTATATCATTATGTAGACAGGTGTCCAAAGAACAATTTGCAGTCTATATCATTTGGCACACATATGCGACCTTGTAAGGAAAGAAGTCGTGAACTAAAAAAGCGTACGGTTCACAGATAAAACACGTGTTCTGTTCGTGTTAGGAGATAACCATATTAGGCTTAGACACACGTGCATGCATTATTTCCGTAATCACTTGGCGACGGCCACTACTTGGTATTCTGAGTCTCTGCCTTCTGTTAGCATGACAAACAAACATTGTCCTCGCAATTACAATGAGTATTTACTTCATTAGTGATTTGTGTGTCTACATAATGATCATAAGCTAGCCTTTCCGCGATCTTGTGGGCCACCTACAGAATTAACAAGTTAATCTTATAATCGGTTCGAACAAGTAGATCGTAGGTGGTCAGTGGTCCCCATGAGATAAGTGGTCAGGATGTTTGCCTCGGGTCATTACGAGAGTTTACTCCAGGACTACGACCTGGATTCAAAGCATTTCCTTCCTTAATAAATAACGATCTTAATTTACGATCTTTGCCCCTTGACATTAAAGCCTTGTGGCGCCTACAAGTCGTCTGGCATGCCCTAAAACGATAGAAGAGACATTAGCATGATTGTCATGCGTCTTAATGAAAATAGGATTACTGAGTCGAATATTAGCATAATCTTTATGTTCAATAGTCTTTGTTTTAACTGTACCAGTGACGCATACAAGTATCGGTAACAGTTAAGTAGGTTTGTGTGACAAAGAGAAGTAGCATTATGTATGATATTTGCATAAACAAAACAATCTTAACAATGTCACATTTGAATTAACTTGTTTTATAGTATCGTCGTGTAGTTTAGTTACTAACAATTGCATTATGTAGAAGTACTGTAGAAATGGTCTATAATAATGCTCTTTTAAGTAAAACTTTTACGATTATTTCCCACTTGATTACTCACTTGATAGTACTGGTACCTTTTATAGAGTTTTAATATTTAAATTTTCGTCCTTTCCGTAGACCTTGTTAAGAAAATGGCGCGCTTTTAATTGTAGACCCTACCGTTTTTGTATCTTTAATTATTCTGTAAACTGAACTGATAAAATATTGCACCAATTGTTTTTAAATCAATATATTATTCCATTCTTAATACTGTATTTTTTATATAGTCTGTCTATTCTATTTACTGAATTATAAAAAAATAAGAACATTATTCTTGTTCTATAGTTGTTTTATTGTAGAGTTGCGAGTTTGCGACTAGTAGTACACAAGTATTTAATGAGACGAGCAAATTAGTTCCTAGTACAATATGTAATTAGCAAATAAATTAACAGCTCATTAGGTATGACACATTGCTTGTCAATCCTTCAATAGCGTTAAAAAGGTAATTAAATTCAAGAGTTTATTATTAATTGTCGTCAACAGTTTCTGGCAGATCAGTGTTTAGTTACCTATGATTGACACATTGTAATGACGTAGTTCCACAAAACGGCTCTTCATAAAATGACATTTCCAATTGGTTTTATATTGATTTATCTGTCCCACGGCCACGGTTGATAAAAAAGTAAAAACATAATATATAGATCTACAGTGTTCCATGGTTATAGAGTTTCCTTCTATAATGAACTGGCTTTTCGTAAACCGTATTATCTAAGTGTGCTTTTGAATAATTCAATTATTGAGAGCACCTCTTTACAATAACTGAGATAAAATTGGGTCATACGGTCGTGGACGTCTGATATCGATTTTGCTATCTTACCTACCTAAACACGAGATTAATGTAAGTACCTATACATATACGTATAGGTACATTAATTTCGGATTATGTGAAGTATCGGCTATAATATAGGTACAAAGAGAATACATTTATTATTATGGTTTGCTATTTTACCTCAAAATATCTAAATTGAGCTGTGATTGTGCGGGCGTTAGTTCAAAACATCCTTGTGATATTCAAAATAAACGATATACTTAACCAGGTATAATAGTAATATGTGTCACTCATATTAATATAATATGTAAGCCAAATAAATTAGAAAAAAAGAAAACGTCGGTACTTATTAGGTACTTAAACGGTTTGTTAGCAATCTTTTCGATTGATTCCCAAAATTAAGTGTACTGTGTAAGGTTATTTGCTACCCCTGTCATATTGTTCAGTTAAATCATAGACATTTAACGTGATGAATGAATTCCCGGTTAGAGTTATACTAAATGTAGTATTAAAAATGTCCATTTAAAAAATCAATTGTAAACAATTGCAGAATTTGATATGCATAGGGATTCAGGTTGAAAAATGTTATTGGGTCGTGAATGATAGATCTGTATTTCTGTAAGTACCTACAGTGCAAAGTCGCTAGAATCATTTTACGTCCGATTTTAAATAAAATACAAAAATCAATGTGATAACTTTTGACCTCAATCGATCACAAAAATTTGCCTTAACTGCCAATATGACATTGACATGTCCAGGATATTCTTATCTGTCTGCTGATGCCGGTTGCAGACATCTGCACTTAAAAAAGTATAATTAGGTAATTAACATTTTATCAAACAGCTGCCGCAAGTTGACACTGCCGCCGAAGACCGAGGTCTAAATGAACGCTCGACAGATTGTAAACAGAATTTAATATGAGACTACAAGTCTTTATATTAACAGAATCGGAAGGTTAAATATTTGTAAAACGTAACAATTTCATCTTGAATAATTTACTATAACTTCAAACATGTTTAATATTTCTTCTTCTTCTTTATTCAATATTTAGTGGACGGTGTTTGAAGTCTGGCAACCCCCATTAGGCAAAGTGGTGGAGTATAGTCTGACCCCTGTCATTCTGTGAGCCCCGACCAATACCACCAGTGGAACATTTAAAAGGGTTTATCAAGACATCGTCAATATTGTCCTGTGCACCATTACTATGAATTGACAAATACATTTCAGATATTCATCTTCGTATGGTGATGTCGTAATAGTAATTTATCACAGTTATGACATACAGTGTTTGATAAGGTAGTAAAGGTATACAATGGCAACACTATTCACGTTAAAATTACCTATATTCGTAATAGATTTGTTCTATTCTAAATGCGTCATAGGCACACGGTAACGGGCGCGGGGAATTTACAGTAATTAGGTCAGAGTTGACCGACACAATGCGTATTAATAGATCCACTTATCAATCGACAAATCACTTTGGCAACTCAATTAATTCAGCAAATGTAGGTAAATGTTGAAATTGACATCAAATTAAAACTTGAGCGCTTCTTTTTGTCGCAGTTAAACTGAGTTTCGCGTAAGACACAACTAGGTAGCTCCCTCTACAAAGTTTCAAAGACTTTAAGTGAAGACCTCTTTGCTGCGGCCGCCATTGCTCGGGGCACGATTCCCAGACGTCTGAGCCACTTTAGAAAACATACTATTTACCTTATATAGATTTTTCTCTCATAAACATCGAAAATTCGTGGTCATTAGCGAAGTAGTTTGTATACCGTAATTTACGGCGACCTCTTTTCTAGCAAACAGTTTTAATTCATGGCGGAAAGTAGTCTTTATTATTGTTGTCGTGTTATACAAAACTTCCTTAATTGAACTACCCTCAACCAGTAATTATTAATGAGGGTTTTCGGGACCAGTACATATTTTTGGAATTAAATTTGAAATGGTGTGATTATATCTTTTTATTAGAATCAATTTATAATTAATGAAGCAATAAAGCGTGAGGATATGAAGGAAACTAAACACGACGAAGCAAAAAGACTGAATTCCGTAGTGTAATTGTAGAACTTAATTAATAGCCGTTTAGCACGACGGAGTCGCCGCGCCGCGATGACACTGACAATTTGCTTCTACACCTGACACTGAGTGTAAAGTGTACGTAACTAAAGTCTAACGAGCCAATTAGAGCTGTTATAGTTGGATGTCGAACCGTGAGAAATAAAATAACGGGTCTGTGATATAGCGAGAACGAATAATGGGCGAACCCGAGACGAAGTACGCTATCGATTCTCTAGCTCATCATTATTTACTAGTGATAAAATCAAAACTACACAGATAACTTTATCATTCGTAGGAATTCAAATGTCACAATCTACAGAAACGCACAAAAACGCCAAAAGATTTAATAATATTTTTTCGGCCAGAATAAACTCGCTATCCACAAACATTCCACCCGGAGTCAAATGATACTGCAAAAAAATAAAACCCTGTAAAGAGGTCACACACATAACCGAGACCTCGCAGCCTCTCTAACTAGTCCACAGGGAACTCTCGAGATTCAGGCATTACTCTCGACGTTGGGGAAAATTTCGTTACGCCATATACAGCATGCATAGATTTAAATCTTTATTTTGATGAAATTTTGCATAAAACACGAGGTTTTGTTTTTCGAAGTAAGAGAAACCTATTGTTTCAAACCAGTCTTTTACATTCAGATTGCTTTTTCACTTCAGTCTCAATTGCGTACTCAGTAAAGTTAATTTAAGAGTCTTACCGTTGACAGTATCAGTGCAAGCGGACATTTCGGTCGTCCTAATAGGGTACTTGTCAAAATGCGTTACCATTACGTCGGGTAGACACGAGTGACGCGTAAGTAGGTCACAGACGGGAGCAGGAGCGATCGATTGCACCAGCTACGCAACCAGATATCGAAGTTGAGTGGGTTCATGCACTTATATTTTTTATTCTGTACTAGCTACTAGGTCTGGCCCGTGTTTCCCAGAAGGACGTTTTTCAGGCAAAAAGAATAAAAAAATGATTTTATAACTGCTCCCAGACTTCGGGAGTGTTGATTATTGACCGTTATGTCTACCACATCTGTTATTAGATTACAATTCCCATAATTTGAACTAACCCCAGAAACTTATCATAACTTTTAAATGAAACTATCATAGATCTTGTTTTCGGGGACACATACAAAATGGGACGCTGTGTATATAAATATTAAAGATGAACTTTTATTAAGGAAACGGGACGCGCCAAATAGTTTTTGATATCAAACTACATATTATTATCTTCAATAACAGCTTTTAGAATGACGGTTTTGCCAGAATTAGTATTCTCTTTCTTACGTCTCTTCCTATTATTTATGGTTCAACGTGCGTTTGATGTGGTCTAACACAAAGGTTTACTTTGTCCTTTGTTGTATTTACTTTCCTTCTCCGAAGAACCCTGGATTATATTTTCATATCTTTTAGATGGAACTGTTTAATGAGAGGTTATTTATTTTGAGTAAGTTTTTGTGGATTCTTTTTACCAATGCAGTCAAAATGTTCAACGAAAATCCTTTGACCCAAACAGGTAGGGCCTCTTTTAGTTTTTTTTTTCTATTACTTCCCGTCATCTACGCCCGAAACTGTCAGGTGATCGCTAAATCAGAACAGATAAAAATGTTTGAAACAAATTGTTAACAGAAACGTTATCTGTTTGATAACCCAGTTCTCAAAGCTGAATATCGAGTTGGGCTTGTTGTTTGCTCTTAAATGTTTACGGGCTGGCCAATCGCAGTAATTGGTCAGGTAAGTGCCGTGTTCAGACTGCAGTATCGGGGCGCGTTTAGACAGGCCGTCTTCAGGCAAGTGCTCCCTCTAGTGCTCTTCCCAGCTCGCACAGTAACTGTTAACCTGTGGTCCGAGAAGCAAAATTCAGCGAAAAAGTTCTTGCAAAATCATAAAACTTCAGATCTTAAAATGGCTTAGGCGCAAAACGTCTCTTTCGCAAAATGTCCCATGATCGTAAAACGTCTCTTTCGTAAAATGTCTCTTTCGCAGAATGTCTATTTCGCAAAATGTCTCTTTCGCAAAATGTCGCGCCAGGGACTTAAGAATAAAATTTTGATTTTCAAATCAAAAAATCATTTATTAAAATTATAATGCAATTATGATGTTAAAATTTTGGTACCTTAAATTTACTTAAGAATATATTCCAAATAAAAAATAAAAAATATTTTGATACAGTTAAAAATAATATTTTGGTACAATTTAAAGTTAGTGATGGCAACATTTATAATAATATGTGAGGGTAGTTAGAAAAAAACTTATAAATGTATGTGTCATTCATTATTGCCGAGTTGTGTTTTTTTGTTAATATGGATCAAGAAATTAAATACATTCGTAATCAAAAAGGACATAGAACACTTAGTCAGTACAATTAAAACTCAAATTCACTACTGTTTTTAATAAAAAGTAACAGATAAAACACAACTCGGCAATAATGAATGACACATACATTTATAAGTTTTTTTCTAATTACCCTCACATATCATTATAAATGTTGCCATCACTGAACTTTAAATTGTACCAAAATATTATTTTTAACTGTATCAAAATTATATTTTTTTTATTTGGATTACATTCTTAAGTAAATTAAATTGCACTATAATTTTAATAAATGATTTTTTGTTTTGAAAATCTAAATTTTATTCTTAAGTCCCTGGCGCGACATTTTGCGAAAGAGACATTCTGCGAAAGAGACATTTTTAAAAAGAGACATTCTGCGAAAGAGACATTTTACGAAAGAGACATTCTGCGAAAGAGCCGTTTTACGACCATGGGACATTTTGTGAAAGAGACGTTTTGCGCCTAAGCCCTTAAAATGTCAACACAGTGAAAAGAAAACTTATTCCAAATATGTTTTAAATGGAGTTTTAAATAAACTTGGTTAATTTAAAAGTAGTAGTATAGTATAGTACATAAGGCGAGTTGTGGTCAAGCGCAAGCCTATCTAAGATAAAAAAAAGTAGTTAGACTAAGAAGAAAGGTTATAAATAAGTGGAATTCTGTTGTTTTTACCTACCCTGCGGAAAAGTTATGAGTGCGTTTAAGTAGACGTAACATTAGCAATAATAATATAATTCCATTTGCTAATTTGAATAGTAAGCCTTTGAGCCTTAATGCCTACCAAATCGACACATTTTCAATGATTAAAACGAATATAACTTAAACATATTTTAGTTCCAGTTATGTAACGGATATTGTTCTCGCTCCGATGCATTGCACCAACACCTTAGGCGTTTGGAGTAACGCCAAGCCTAGCTCACAATGCGCTCGACGACTAAATACGAAAGAATTATTATTTAAAATCCAACAATAGAAAGCAATCTTTTGTTACAATAATGAGAGATGTGGAGCTGCGAATACACTGAGACGGCTGTGTGGCCGTGATCGTGAACTCAATACCAACTTAATGAATGTCGAACAAGTAGGACGAAAATCTATTGACGACTTCCTTTTTTGCGAGTGGGATGAACGATACAATATCATGTGTATCTAGCGTTAGCATAAGTTAATAAAAAAATCACGGCCGTAGTCCCCGAAGTGCTAAGCAAAGGTGATAGGAGGCGAGCCTATTGCCATCAACCGGGCACAGATAAAGACTCCGAGCTGCTGATGGGAAACGCCAGAACGTTTGACCCCGGGTCGAACCCAGGACCTCTAATGTAGCAGTCGCGCTTGGAACCACTAGACCAGTAACAGGCAGTAAGGCAGTCAAAAATTATAGTATTCAAATGGCAATTTAGGGTATTGTACTGCAGAATATTCAGATCTCACTTCAAAGCTTAGTGCAAATAAGTAAAGATCCGGTCTTACATCACAGCATTTCTAATAGGAATAGCTAGAAGAGATTTAACCGGAATAAATGAGAATAGTTCAGATTTTACGGCAGCTGAACATTTCTGCTAATGCTAGATTTAATTGCAGCTATAACCGACTGAAAACGCTGTAGAATAGGTTTAATTTTCAGTCATTAAAACCATTCTTTTAACATACCGTCGGCGTCGGAATGCTTTCGAGGAAAAATGTCACCTACTTTACCCACATAGTTAAAGCTAGTTATTACTGACTTTCTATTTCACAATAAGACTGGTAAAACAATCTGATGTTTTTGAGTTCAAGGCACAAAAAAATATGAGTCAGAAAACATTCTGTACGAAAAATAATTCTGATAGTAACGATTTTAAGATAATTGTGATATCTATCTTATGTTGATAAAGTGGAATCTTGGAAAAGAGTTTGAAATTTTGCACTTAGGTTAGGTTCTTTAACCCTTTGACCGCCACGGTCGGCTATACTAGACAAACCAGCCGGGCTAACATGCACGCCGCGAGAACATTTTGTCGACATTTATGTCGTGCTTTTGTCTCGTTTTCGCACAAGAAAGAGCGAGACAAAAGAGTAGACAAAATTTTGTCGTGGCGCGCATGTTAGCCTGGCTGAACGTGCTCACGACGCTTTCGTCGGCAAATGTCGACAAAAATATAACTATTATCATAAGCGTGGCGCAGGGAACATTTTTTTTCTTTATTGACGTGGCGGTCAAAGGGTTAAGGATCCGCGGAAGAATGCGTTGTTCCCGTAGCCCCCGACGCAAGTGCGAGTGGGAACACCGGGGTTGGTTTTAGTCAGTAGGAGTCTGACAGACCACCCATGGAACAGACATGACAGGCCTCATGGAAGTCCCCCGCCCTCCTCTTCGGGACTTCCATGAGGATTTCCGAAATTCGAAAAAAATAAGTTTTTTAAGGATGCTCGTCATGGTCGTGGTGAATGTTCCTGATCCCATTACCGCGACGCAAAGGGCAAGTGCGGCTTTTAGTCGGTATGAGTACGACATAAAAAAGTTCTTTTTAAGGATGTACGCATCAGAAGAGGTGACAAAACGCGATCAATGCGATCCACAGTCTTGTGATTATAAGTCTTTTTTTGTTGCCTCTCTATATTTTCTTAAACACTTAGTTTTCATAAATCTTCACAGTTCTTTCACAGTTAGCTAACAGATTTTATTAGTCACTAGGTTACAACAGCTCAGATTCAATGTTAGGTTAGTTTATTCTTAAACTGTTGCGGTAACAGTGATTGCGTACGCAAGCAAACAAAACGTTGGCGGATTTTTTTTATCTCTTCTTAATTTTAGACCGGCCTCCCACAGGCTAAGGAAAGTGGGTTAATGCCAAGCCCACACGACCTGTGGCCCGGTTGACTGACATGTCTCGCTTACACTGTAACCTTCTTGTCTTTATCCAAAGTAAATTAGAAAAGTAAGAGTGAAGAATCTGCGGTCGGAAGCGGTATTAAGGCCATTGGCAAAGATCGCCGATCGAATGTCTCATTCCTCTGTCTACAGACGTTCCAGTGTGTGTTGTTCACACATTTATACATCGATTACGTAGAAATGCATATTATTGCCGTGCATGACTTCTATACTCAGAAATGTAGATTATATTATGACTATTACCTTTCGATAACGTTAACTACAAAAGTGTATGTGTAACTGTAAAATGTGTATTTGTTTTAACACCGATAAGTTCTGCTAAGATCGATATGAGCTGCAATTATGTGTCATCCATCAAATAGGTAGGTTTTTTTATCATTTTCATACAACAGTTGCAGGGCAGTAGGGCAGTTTTGGAAAGGCTAGCGTGAAATACAGGCTGAATTACTTACTATTGATTTGGTTTGCTTAACCCTGAGAAGTGGAAGGAGGGTATCAGGCATTAGGCATGTAGTGGTACCAACGTGGCTGATAAAAATAGTTTACCTCTGTTGTTTCTTTCATATCAGCTTCAACAATCAGCTGTTCCTTAATCGTGTTCAAACTATCAATAGTTAACGTTTCGCCCTATTTGTCTTGCAGGGCACCGAGCGTACCAAACGGTACCATCTGCTTACATAACACATAATACACGTGTCACTATATATTTTATAGTTTCCTGCCGTCTAGATACAAGTTGCTGCAGAACATGAGCAATACAATTTTGATGATTACGAGATTATTGTATGACTGCGACCTGGCGCTGTTGTGCTTTTATAGTTTTTCAAGGTGTTTCAATCAAATTCGTCTAGACCAATAAAAGGCTCTTCTTAGCACCAACAGACCAAAAACATCTAAATGAGAGACATGAGATTCCACATACTGTTTACTGCAATTAATAATGGAGAAATCACCGTATGAGTACATTGAGTACCGTTAAGATTGAGTGTAGGCTGGCTAAAACAATTTGATTCATTGAATCACTCACCGCTGGAGGCTTGTCATACCACACTTTATACTCGTACAAGTTTCGCAGAATTAGAAATCTTAGTTTAATGGCATATAATTACGCCAACACGTATACATCTTTTTAAAAGGCTTCATTTTGATTAATTCTACTAAAACTTATGACATAAAATCTCTGTTTTTTATTATAGCCTGTTTGCAAGAAAGTTTAATAAATACTTTTAAGATAAATGTGCATTATATCTAAAGACAGATACGTAAAATTAGTATTTAAACAGACTAATGCATATATGCATTGTTCACAAAATGCGAACATTATAAAAGCCGTTAATTGCTCTGATCTCATTCCACGTCGCCGCGTTTCATTGCCTTTCAATACATTTGAATTGACCACTTGAAACTTGTCCGAAGCAATTATATTCAGCGTGAATTTGTTTGTATTGAATTTACGTATACTGCCTATTCCAATATTGCTCCGTGCGGCCGCTGGGCAATAAAGGGCTTTACGTCGGTCCATTTCTACAGGTTATTTTCGTTTCTGGGCCGTTATAAACGACAATACCTACACCGAGTGTAAATATTCGATAGACTTTGTAGATAAAGAAAGCGTTTTATCAGTTTTAGGAACAACTACTCGTAGCCAAGGTTGTCACTTGAATTGCAACATTGATTTAGCAAGTTAAAACAGACTGCTTTATGATGCAAATGACATTCCAACTTAGGGGTGGTGGACCTGATTCTTGGCTGCCTATCTATAATATACTACGTTGAACCTTAGAGGTTATCACAAGCCGGATGGTAAGAAATTATTTATAGACATTGTAATTATAACTTCCTGTACGCCTTTATACTTATTTTGTTATCAATGCGCGAGACTAATTTTGCTGTTCAAGGCGCATCTTTAGAATTTCTGACCTTGAAATCTAAAGATTAATCGATTACGCGTGATCTTATTCTTAGACATTGTTGCATGATGTTGTTAACTACATATACAACACATTTCCTCATCTATATTTGGGTACATTAAGCTGCGAGCTGTACGGAGCGTCAATAATTGAAACCACCATTTCAACCATGCTTGTTTATTATACCTATCCGTTCAGTCACGATCATTCAAGGTCCTCACTAAATGGGTAACCAGAAATGTAATTATAGTTGGGTACCAAGCAAAAAACTTGGAGGCAAAAGGTAATTTCTTTGATTACAGCCAGTTACTTAAACTAGCTTGAAGGCAACAATTGAGCTTGAAATAATGGAGTTGGGGATCTTTAATCAAATGCAAAATTATGCCGTAAGTCCTGATTGATTGACTTGTAACTTGGTTCAATATTTTTTTATTTTCTTTCGTGTAGTTTGAGCGAATCATGAAAATGTTATACATCAAGTGTCCTGAAGACATTGTACACATTGGTTAACTTTTTGCTGTGTAGTGAAGTACGTGAGCGGTTACTATTTGGAATTTAAGACGTTATGAACTCAAGAATAAGACTGTAGAGTGTAGTAGACTTATCAGATTCTGTATTTGTTAGACAAAAATAAGTGCATGTCACCAATAATATGCTTGTGTTAATTTGGTTGATGTTTTTACAAACTATACTTCCCAGGAGGTCCTGTCTAGTAAAAAGATATGTAGAAGTCTAAAAAATATAACATCATACAATCTAAAAGGCTTTATCTTCTAATTGAATCACAAGCAAGTCATATCAATTTTAAGAGTCCAACGTTCATGCAAACGGTGCTCAAACGATACGTTATTCCTATCACAATAGTTTCATTCAATTCTCAATTGACCACTTGTAGTCTGTCAGCTCAAATCAGAGAACATTCATACCAACTCCGCCATCTTAATAAAACACCCTGATATTTCAATATCGACCGTAACGGCATACATATAAAAGAAAATGTTTCTTAATGAATGGCGACCGTGATGAAATGCTTGGCAATATTGAGTACAAGTCACGACCTGGATAAAAGAGTCATATTTATTCTGAATCGATTACGAAAAGTTGATCGACTCGTCTTGGTACCATGTCCCAGACAATGCGTAATGACTTCAAAAAGATAAACTTTTGAAGGGCTGTCAATATCAGCTGTGCTAAACACGGTTGCGTACCTACAGACGTTCTTTACAAACGAGGGTAGTATGGACAAGTTGCCTAAGAGTCAATCAACCGTTGTAGTATAAGGTCATTTTCGGCCCTTGCAAGACGTACATAATGCTATTGTACGAAATAACCTTAAATATCTCGCAATAACAAAACATTTATAGCGTTCTATGATGTGGTGCCTATCTATGGCTTACTTCCACCCATTAGTCCCACCCAAAGATGGCACCAAGCTGTAAAACTCTCATGGTATTTTACACAACAATTATATTTATGCTCCATTTTAGACCACGTTCAAGCTGATTTATATATCTTTATATATACACTATATTTTAGGTATCAGTTGTAGTGTAAAAACTAGATTCTCCTAAGATGATAACGCAGCTGCTGCCAGCTCCAATAATCTTCGAGTTCAAAGAATTTAATCTTGCATTTACTTGTGATACTCGTAATCGCACATCCATTTAAATATTTTTAACATCTTTTTATATATATTTGAAGTCAACCAAACTCGTGTGTTGGAACAAATCTTTTTCCGGTGATTGTCCGTGCCGTCCTGCCAGAGTGCCGGACACGACAATTGTAGGAACAATTCAAGTTAATTGTTTTCTATTGTTTAGATATCCTGCCAGTCACATGCTGAACATATGCCAAGTTGTTGCGATAGGTCTTTTTGGATTGCTGTTTCCCAAAATAATTTGTTTGTTTGTTTTAGTACATGAATCCGTTTGTTGAATAAATGTCGCAGTAACGTAGCCTAAGCTAGGATTAAAGTTGATTGCTAGCCTAACCGACATTGATTACTAGACCTTAAGCTGCAGGGTTTATAAACGAGTTTGCTATTTAAGTATTTAGGTACCTGCGATAATCAAGAATTCAACACAGATAATTTTAGTTTTTAATTGAGTAGCTAGTATTTTATTTCTATGCTATTTTAAAATAACTCGTTGATAATACCTGATTTATATTTAACAAGGCTAAAGGGATTTGAACTCATCAAATATAAAACTTTTATCTAGGTTATATTGGACAGCGATTTAATCGCCACTAATAAAACCTCCCAATGAAATTAATGGACGATCGTCACAAAAAAAAACATTTTGACGTGTGTTTGACGGCAGAGGTCATTGTTAGCTGTTCTACTACTATACAGAGGAAACGGATGTCGTTCTTTCCTTACCCGTCTTCGAGGACATTGATCGATCGGCATTTACATACATCAAGTTCTGTACTCATAATAATTCTATTTTTAAAAACTTTATACGTAGATGGTCATGTGGCCGTTCCCACACACACATGAACTTGGCTATAAATCCTTTTTCTGATTCTTATTTTAAATCGTGAACTTTCAAACAATATTTTTAATAATAGAAGTTATCGTTGCGGATATCAGATGACGTAACTTAACTTTTAAGGATTTTTTGTTCTAGGTCAAATAATGAAGGTGCATTTATATAATCGTACTGAGGTTTTACTGTATGACCTTATCGATTTTTTGCAGTTTTAAGTTACAGTTTGTTGTTATTTAACTTGTTATCCTTATTTCTCTATCACGCTTGCCTACCATTGGGGTTGGCAGAGGTTTTAGATATATGTAGAACGATCCTGGACACCTCTTTCACTTGTATTCTACAATTTCTTCATCCACCAACCGCCTCATGCATAAGCCTTAGTTTAGGATGCTCTTAACCAGACTTTTTAGAGAACAATTAACGATTTATATTTTTAATTAATACAGTCGTAAATGTTTTATTAATTTTACGCCCCGAGCAATAAATATGATTATACTTGCAGAATCTTAAGTGTTATACTTTTATATGTATTGTATTAATTCATTACGCGGTCCAATTTCACTTCTTTCCGAGAGAGCGGAACTTTCCAAGCAAAATATCTTTGTTTTGATAAAATCCAAGTCATGTTTTTAGAAAGCATACCATTATGCGTTGTTAATGATGACATATTATATCGGTAATATACATTGATGAAGTGCGATTCCGGTTGCATGCATCAGTGGTGACGGAGATCGAACCATCGCGTTATGTGGCGTGGTTGGTTCCGCACCAACGACTATCCAGGCTATAGACACGTAACACCGCTATTTTAGGCCATTCTACTATCGATGCCCGTCAAATTTGCGTAAATAACCCTCAAAGGATACCTCGTTGTAGCAATTACACGCATGAGTCCGCATGACCCGCCTTACCGAACTAAAACTTTCATAGTACACTAAGCCACGCTTAAAAACTTTCATCAATTATTAAATTCACTTACCAGGTTACCGTTTAAAAGTAGATTATGTTGCTCTCCAACCGGAACACCTGACCGGAGGTCGTTAATCTAAGACTCGAAGGCTTTCGTCACGCAAGTCGTTGACTACCTAATACTTCCAATTTTGACCTGAAAATAATGTTATTGAACGCTTTTGACACCGGCAGGTCGTTGTCCCCGCCGTAGTTCACATCATGTTGATTGTTGACATTCCGGCAGATAACGTTAAGATTGCACGTATGCTGACGTCACCAGCAATTAGATTGATTTGTCTGTTTACCACGGTAACGTCATGTACTACGAATTACAATCCAAGGTTGTACAAAACAGTCGGTATTTTTGGATACGATTTTTGAATAATTAAAATGTCGTCCAGTCGCGTTTATTGTTGACCGTCCTTACAATACGTCGACTTATTTCTACACACTTTTAAATTGTAATTTTAGATGGCTAGACGACCTCGTTTTTTCAGACTAATGATTGAATATTTCACTCAAATGACATTGCAGTTTGGTAGTCAAATGTATGTGAAATTCAGAATCTAGACCGTGGCGCGTAGTTAGTGAGCTGCCGACATTTCGCACGGCTGAACATCGGCGAAAGTGTTGAGTTGCCAGCATGCAATTATCGTGTCCGTCCGAAATTATGTCCAATATGAATAAACATGAATACTGTAGACATTAACTTAAAACATTGCTATTGTTTACTTGTCTGACACCGAAAGCTGTTGAAAAAGACAAAAAATATAACTTTCCATTTAAGAAATAAATTAATTTTTAATTTGACATTACATAACATTCTATCACATTATTAGGTACTCAAAGGGTAGACGGTAGACGCGTATTCTTAATGCAGTATGTTTGATCCTATATAATACGGATTTGACAGTCCCAAATAGTTCCGATAACAATATTAAAATTTAATTACTCTTTACTCTCAAGTTAGTTCTAAACCAAGATTCGCTTAGAACTAACTTGTGGTCATTACTGATCTTTGAAGATGACAGATTTGTACTTGACCCCTTACAAATAAAGGCCAAACTCGTTGAAACCGCGTTATAGAGAATCAGTAAAGCCATCCAACCCACTAAAATGTCTAGACAAAAAGACGGTAAACATGTCTAGCTTACGTTACTTGTTAAACATGACATGGCTAGAACCGTTCGCGCTACTTGTAGTATATGAGTGTAAACCATTACCATCATACTCTGTATTTTTATTATTTGTCGTATGGGTTGGAAATAAAACCTTAAGTTTCTCAAGTAAATATATCAGATTACATGCTCTTGAAAAAACTGATTACACTAACTACCTATGTCATAAACACACACATTTCTACGCCTTTGTAACCGCTTTATCTAAAGTAAACACAACAACGGTAACGCTTGACCAGACAAAGCCGTGTCGTCACCGGCAGTAACGCAACGTAAATATGTGTTTACCTTAATTAAGATCTTTACTTTGATAAGTGTTGAATGTGCTCAAACATTGTATTTATTGACAAAGTCGTTGGGTTATCTCACTGGGTTAATGGAGGAAATGTGTTCTCTTATTGGAGCGACCTCCCATATTGCGGTAGCAGTCTACTCCGTGGTCATTTTCACGTTATTCTGTACTTAAGATGTTGTCTGTAGGTTTAGGTCTTCAATTTGATTCTTCTGGTAGGAATCTTTGACTGATTAAACAAAGAAGGTTGTAGCATTCAACCCGGCTGCACAATTAGACAATTTCAGATGCTCATCCCGTTTTCTTTTAATTAAAACTAACAATATTTTATTTTATTTGTTTCAGGTAAATAACGCTTTCTACTACAAACCAGCAAAATACATTGTAGCGTAAGTGACGTACCAATTATGAATGCAACATCTAGCAAGCAAATTCCGAAATATTCTCAGAACAACGTAACGTTTTGCCGCATAGAACTAATATACATACAAATAGGTCACAAGTATTCTGAAGATGACGTAGCATTCAGTCTAGACTTGTCCGACGCCATGGTCTGGAATCTAGATTGAAGTTGTCTTACAATGCGTCCACTATGTAGGCCGTTCTCTAGTTTACTATTGGCACAAAAAGATAAGTAAAGCCCTTGAATTGGTTGTCGTTACCGCATAATTATATCATAGAATCTACTCACATAATATTCACACGACGAAATGCCTCTTTAGTACGCATTAGGTCATCTAAATTATTTTTGCAAAGCTTGTTGTATGGATGGATAGTCAGGATGCCGATATGCCTTTATTCTTATAGGATAGGTATTTTAAATTACTGATTAAAGTTCCACGTAAAAATGCAACAATTAAACCATGTAACAATAGTTGTAACTACTCGTTATCGCTTTTTGTTTTTTATAATGTTTCTAGATACGTCGTTATTCAAGTATGTTTAATTTCATATTCCAATCAAAATTATTATACAACTTTATTTGTTGCTAGCATTAGCTTTTTGTGTTGATCGTACAAATAATTTACTTTAACTTTGCGAATAAATATTTACCCAATGTTTGCTATTTGTGTAAGCAAGTTAACGTGATTACGTCAATTAGTTTAACGTAGGCTCAGTTTGTACAAATTTTGTTCGCATAACCCTTTATTTGTTTCTACATTTTATACATAGGTATATCATAGTTACTCCTACATCCATATTCTGAGTGCCAAGCAATAATATCGATGTAAAATAATTAATGTTGTATCTAATTTAAACCATTTGAAACTTGGTCTATATTTTAGCATTATCTTAGTATCGATTAGGCTTAAGCATTGTGAAATGTACTGCTTTTGCTAAGTAGTGTAGTGTAGCGTGCTTATTTATAGATGGACGTAACCGACATTGCGCAAGCACCGCGCGACATTTTCGTGTACAGAAATAGTGGGTGTACGCCCTATTTATTTGGTATACAGGGTTGCCAGATTATGTGAAATGTACAAAGGTGAAAGTCATATATCTAAAGCTGTCTAAACACGAGTTCAAATTTGATTATTACCTGCATAACTTTGTGATAATAGTTTTGGCACTAGTTGAATAAGGCAAAAACTGTCTAATGGTCCCTAAGAGACAAAACTTGAGTCCTGGTGAATTATAAAGCAATACCTTAGTAGCTCAAAACTTAAACACCAACAATACAATATGCTTACTACGTGGTATATAATTATGACAAGTGGCGTAGAACAGTTCTGGTCATCATTAGCCCTTCAAGTATATTATAATAAATGAAGACGCTAATGGAGGCTACTTATTGCACCTTTACCTATCATTAATATTACGCACCTTAAGGTGCTCCCTCACTCGGAGCACTCGCATTACAGTGCGCAAATTGTAATGTTACAGATTCGAGCATTATTTTGGTGAGGTATAAGTACCGAGCATTACAGTGCGCAGCTTGCAATGTGTAATATTTTGATACAACTTGTAACATCAATGCGCATCATCATTTAATTAAATGTTACATTACATGGCGAATGTTCGTCATGTCAGGGAGGCAATATGTAATTTAATGCTCAAAATCGAATCTAAAACATTACATTACAGGCGAATGCTCCAAGTGGGGAAGCACCTTTACAAAGCATCCTGATTACTGTATTTTTCGCAGCACTAAAGATGTGCAAAGAAACCATAGACTCAAAAAATAATAGGGTGTTTTTAAGTGGTGGACACCCATCAGCCTTGCGTGCGGTTAAGTCGTTTGCGTCCCTCCACCTCCATTCTCTTTCTATTTTGAGTAATGTTCAACTGGTCTTACCTGTCTTGTTCCAAGTGATATCTGTCGCAATCGTACTGGCAAGGACCCTGTGTAAATAATAAATGTATAGCTCTTAAATCGATTCGTTTAAGATCAATTCACCACTAAGATATTGTGTAACATCGTATCTGAAGTTGTATGTTTTTATTTCTATCAAAATGAAATAAATACCGACTGATATTGTGAATTAACTATTTAATAAGTGTTTAATTGTTTTTCATGCTTTACAGTTTCCGTAGTCTTAGGATAATATTTGTTCAAATAAGTACGATTTTTACCGATAGATGGCACTGTCCAAATGACGTCATTTTCTGAATGGTGGTGTTAAGATTCTCCGCTATTCAATGACCCGGGCAGTGTCATTTATTGTAGTCAGTCTTAAAACAGAAGCCAAGAAGAAAAGTATAGTTCACAAGAAGAAGAACAAAAAGTGTGTAGCTAAAGCAAGTTCAACTAAAAAGTAGTTCAACGCCAACGGTCAGTTTTTTTCCTTGCTATAGTGTGACTAGTGCATCCCTAAACAATATTTGTAAAGCAAAATCCGTTTCAAAATCAGATTATCAGTACCTTCAACATCGACTATGAAGTTTCAATTTGATCGTATTTATGAAAACGTTCACGTGCTCAGTAATTAATGAATCTATATCACTCGAATGCATTAGCGAGATTTTGATTAATTAGATTGTCGAACGTGTTTTCATAAATGCAACGGTGCTATGTTACATAAACTTCTAATTACCCAACCATAGTGAAATTGCAATGAAACAGTATTAGTATTGTTTAATACGTGGGTGATTAATTAAAACGGGAACGTCACTTTAACTAGGCAACACTGCAATAATTTTAATGGCTAATACATAATTCAATTTCTCGTAATAATCGCATTCTTAAAATATTGCGCAGACCTAGCTGGCCAATCTCAATAAGTGGTGTGACGACCTGCGAATAATCAGGGATGTTAAAGATATAGTGATGTACTAACTTAAAGTCACAGTACGGTCTGATCATCATAAGTAAAGAAGGACATTTGAGTTCAAAATTAGTCAAGCGAACAGTTCACAGAAACATTCTTTAACTGCAGAAATTGATGGAATTACGATCGTTTGCAAAACCTTAAATAATTATTTATTGACTTATTTATCATCCCCAATAACAAACCAAGAATAAAGAGACTTAACTGCATTAAAAGAAGTGAGAAACCGACACAGAAGGACAGAGAGCTTATCTGATGGTAATTTATTTATAGTGTTATCGACACACGCCTGACATTTACCACAGTCAAGATGTGTCGACCTTTGGAGAACCCTTCAGAATGCCATCCCTGAAGGCCCTACCATGAGAATAAAACACGCTTATGTTCCAAGATAAAAAAAGTATTTATTTCGAGACGATAGAGTAGTTACGGTGAGTGCAAAATGTATGTTATTAAATCATTTTTGACGTCTAAAATTATTGTAACAATTTATTGATATCTTTTCGGTTAAAATATTTGGAATAGTCCAAACAATTCCTTATCAACATCAGCTAATGATGTTCTCTGAAATCAATGCCACGCTAAATGACTCAAAAATTCTAACTGTTTGCAAGTCAGACTTTGTTCAAAAATGGTACACAGTGATGTTGACAACACGCTTTATTTTGAAACCAAATACCGGGACTAATCGCACCCGATCGTGCGTTAATCGAAGTTACAGCAACGGTGAGTTAAGCACGGACACGTAATTGGTATTAGCCATTGTTTAAAAGTGTCAAGTGTTAAGGTGAAAAGGGAAATCGAATTGGAAATAAAATAGTAACTGTTTTGAATATAAATATATAACGTACTTCCGCCCGTGACTTTGTTCGTGTGGATAGTGGAACATAAGGAATATGATCATACGTATTTAATTAGAGTGAAAAGTCTTATTTCCTTGGACTTCACTCTTAATTTGCGGTTACATCACATTTTGTTTTGAAAATGAAAATCTTTGGTGGTAGTCAAAAACTCAAAGAGCATTGTAACCAGTCCAGGATATCGATATGGCTCAGAAATTGTGTTGCCGAGGTTTGATAGCAGTCGCTTCATGTAAAAACCTGATATTTATTTATTTATTTAAACTTTATGTCATGTACATAAAATGGTACACAAGGCGGACATGATATTCACCCCGCTAAGGTAAAAAAGCTAGGAGGATGAAGGATTCGATGTAAGTTGTATAATTATATGTTCATGAAGTATCTTCTAGTGCGTAGTTGAGGAGAAATATGGCGTGCAATGGCTGGGGGCAATGTTTTTGCTATTGAGGCCAATCAAACGAGCGGCCCATCCTTCAACGTTCATTACTCTTCGGAACTGATTGTGCAATATAATTGCCCGTTATATCCTTCATTACATAGAACATAATAGATGCAAATGGACATTATTGCCAGAGGAAAACTGAGTATTAATGTAAATTCTACAAAGCATGTTTGTAGATGTTTTCGTAGTAGGGGTTAGAAAAGATTTCCGTACAGGCTGGCACACGCGATAAGTCCCACATTTTGTTCATTCTGCCTAGATACTGTCGGCTCTTACATTATGTATTTCTAGTTCTATTTTAGTAGATTACACAACAGCGGTATTGATGCATACTACTCTACTCGGATTCCGATACATTGGTTAAAAATGCATTTTAAGAGGGACTAGATTACATACCTTTAATGTTAGTATATTAATCATAGTAATATAGTGTTTGTTATCCCAGCAAATAAGACCCCCTTTTCTCATTTGACTGTAACGAAAATTAAATGTATCTTCGTTTAAATTAAAGTGTAATAAATTGTGTACTTGATTATATTGCTGTCTCATTTTATTTTCTTTTTGGAGCCGTTTAACATGACGTGAACGGCAAAATATTTTTATCTGTAACCCTCGCAGCGTGTAGCGTGCCGACACGAAACCGTAACCATATTCCTTTATTCAACGTTGTCTTATAACTTTCATCCCTTATTTCAACCCCTTATTTCAACCCCTTACTCCTTTTTTCGTATTATTTCCGTTAAAAAGTAGCCTATGTCCTTTCTCAGGCTCTAGACTATCTGTGTAGCAAATTTCATTTAAATAGGTTCAGTAGTTTTGTCGTGAAAGCGGGGCAGACAGACAGACAGAGTTACTTTCGCATTTATAATATCAGTAAGGATTGATTTATAGTGTTACCTCTATATGTTCTAAAGCACACTACTTGAGACAGGTTCGATTTGTGTACTTTCACACTTAACCGCATACGACCGCAAATTTTCTACACAATGCTTTTGCAACTGTTCTATACTATACAGAAGACGCCTAAGGTACTATATATGCACATATTTACGATCATGTAAAAGATGTTTGTCTACTTTTACTTGAAGACCACAGAAAACTTGTAAACGTGTAGAAAGGACTTTTCCCACGCTCGACTTATTTGGAGCTTGTCTGGGTATACCATAAACTGTGAACATCGTAGTTATGGTAAAACGCACGCATATTTGCATAATCTACATGAGAAAATTACTCCTACGTGCCGATATGCATATATATATGTATATTCTATTAAAACTATGCTCTGTATTTGAATTGATTCGATCGATTTGACAGCAACATTGGGTCTAAGTCCTTGTTAATTTAAGCCCTTGTTCATTTAACTTTGAATTGTTATTTATCATCTAAAATTACAATATCAATAGTATACAGTATACACAAAATCAATATTATAACATAAGTTGATAGAATTACACAAGTACACAGTAGATCGTATAACCCATTCAGTCAATTTCGTGTTGTTGTATATGTTACCGGAAATGTATGAAATCAAGGAAGTGTATACAAATCATAGGAAATGTGTACAATTCCGATACTATTTAGGAAATGTATAAAATATTGTTTGAAAAACTATTTAATGCATAGATATTCTAGAAAATGTATAAATTTCCTCGGAATTGTATATAATTCCAATATCGTATGAGGAAATGTATAAAGTAAATGATTTCTGTAATAAAACATGTTGTTAATAATATTTTTTTATTATAGCACTTATTGAGACAATCGGGTAACAGTCATACCGTAAAATAATAATAATATGTTCATATTATCCTACTAATTAAAACTTTTAAAATCAGCTATCTATTAAAAAAAAAAACCTAACCTAACCGCGATCAGGAGGATCAGGCGAAGCAATACCCTCCCCTCGTCCCGCTGTCCCCGCGTACCCACCAATATCTTAAATGTTTTACATTTCCGATTGCTATTTAGGAAATGTGTATAATATAATTTATTTATTTCACACATTTCCGTGCGATTTTAGGAATTACATACATTTCCTAGGAATTGTATGTAATTCCTAGGAATTCCGTTAACATATCTATACTAATATTATAAAGAGGAAAGATTTGTTTGTTTGTTTGTTTGTTTGTAATGAATAGGCTCCGAAACTACTGGACCGATTTCAAAAATTCTTTCACCTTTGGAAAGCTACATTATCCCCGAGTAACATAGGCTATATATCATCACGCTACGACTAATAGGAGCGGAGTAGTAATGAAAAATGTAGCAAAAACGGGGAAAAAATTATAAGACCACGCGGGCGAAGCCGCTGGCGGGAAGCTAGTATACAATATATGTATTGTATTTGCTTTCAATTTCTGGACCTGGAGTTTTAAATACAGTTTTGGTAAAGATAATGTGCAAAAGACATTAGGTGAAAACCCAGTTTTGACTTAACTTGAAAGTTTCATTAAATACATTTTTTTTATACCTGTATAAAAAAAAAAACTAAATGGAGTGATAAAACTAACTTTATTATCACCGCTATTGCGACGGAATACAGGCGATGCAAAGTCCAACCTGATAGCTTGGTGTGCTGCTGTGTACGAAATTGCATGAATTCAAAACAATATTTGGATTCCATAAATAAAAAGTGCTTATGGATTTTCCACCATCAAAGTTCACAATGCCGGGGTCAAAAGCTCGGTGGGTCACAAACAATATGTCCATGTAGAATCTACAATCTACAAAAATAAGGACTTCGTGATCCCTATCAATCACGAGCTGTATGATCGATGGTGTATTTTATTTTATCTCCATAACCCATTCAGGTCGACCCGGGAGGTCAATGGCAATATTGAAATGTCTTATCGATGCCCGAAGCACTGAACAAGCCTATCTAGTCGATACTAGGTTTTTAGGACTTTGGTCATGAATAATAAAAACTGGTATATAGAACCAAGTTTTTGTTTTTTTTTTGTCTGATCTATAAAGGTTAAAAGGAAATAGTTTAGACAGTAACCGCCGAATAATTTAAAAATGAAATTAGAGTTGTATGGTTTTATTATCTGCCAAATAATTTAACGGGAACTTACTAGGAGGTGGTAAAGCCCTTAAGTTTTTAAGTTTTTTCGTGTCAAATACTGAAATTCAGCCACATCTGGTTAGACTGGAAGCCGACCCCAACATGTTTGGGAAAAAAGGCTAAGAGGATGATGATGATGGTTCGTTAAACATTTATGAACTTATTAGACTTTTTAATTTGCGTATTCTAATTATTGGCGAATACATTATCTTTACCCGCTAGCTATAAGTCGATCAATATCGTTGCTCAAGTGCTAGTTTTACTGTTCGGTGGGGGTTACGTTCTAATTACTGAAATCGATACAGGAGAATAGTTTGCAACTCCGCCAAATTCAAGGCGAAATCTACTCGCACGCAAAAACCACGCAAAAAATTAAAGTACTTGAAATTACGGAACCCTAATAGAAAACATTTAAAATGTAACAATACATTGTAATGTAATAATAACGCAACAGAACTCAACAAAAGACGTTACGTTTCGAATGTAATTACGAAATAATTCCGAAATGGCTGCGGCGTGTTGGACCAAACGAAAGTGTTGGTGACACTGAAGAACGAGAAATTTCACTTTTACGACCTTCAAAAATAAATTGCCCATCTTTCCCCGAGGCGGCCAAGCCAAACAAGGTCAGACCTCGTGTATGAATATGGATTCGGAACTATACTACTTGACAGGCATTTTAATTTCCCCTAATTGTATATTTATGAGGCGAGAGTTCAATTTTGTTGTTATTCATTATATTTATTAAATATTTAACAGCTTGGTGCTCGAATTACGGCAAGAATCCGTTAACATTTTTATAGGAATCCTTCCAGTGTTTCATATGAACTTTCTTCGATAAATCATTTGGCACGAAATAAGTATAGGAATTAATCACTTCAGAATAAATCATCAGTCTCAAGCTCTCAACCCACACGCAATTAATTTAATATTACGATAGTCTATTGAATTTTGCTTTTAAAGAGAAAGCTTTTAGGTTTTGTTCATTAGTTTGAATGATTTTACTATTTTTGATTGTTTTACTTATATAATTTGTAAGTTTTTACTGACAGAATCTAGTTTATTATAGATACTAGCTGTGCCCCGCAGTGCTGCCTGCGTTGATCTCTAGTTTTAGCCATTCCCGTGAATATTTTAACAACTCTTTTCTCTACGGATGTCTACACACTATAGGCAATCTACATGCCAATTCAAGCTTGTATTTTGGAGATGTCGTGATTCGTTGGAGTGGTATAAAATTTCGCTTTTATAAATAGATTTTCAATGTACAATCTTATGGAACATTAAAGCTGCTTTAATGATTAAAGAGATAGTCAGATGCTTCCTCTCATAACGGCACTTAATGATACCATAAAAAAAGGAAATCTCTCGAATTCAAGATTGGAATTTCCTTTAATTAACGAGCAAAAAATAACAATAATACATCCTGTAAACTCTCCTTTATTTGCACTGCGTATGCACTTACACATAACAGTGACTAAGTAACGTCAGTTAATTACTGAGTGAAACAATGCTACTCATGCGTGAATGCTTTACACAGTGCACACCTGTACTGCACTCATTGTTAATACCAATGCAGCTGCCAGCGCTTGAGATGATCGACAACTTATTGTTATTGTCGTGTGCGTCGAAATATTGTTTATTGTTATTGTTTTCGAGTTATGTGTTGTTACATTACACTAATGCATGTGGCGCCGAA
This sequence comes from Acronicta psi, assembly GCA_946251955.1. Lineage (NCBI taxonomy): Eukaryota > Metazoa > Arthropoda > Insecta > Lepidoptera > Noctuidae > Acronicta > Acronicta psi. The sequence goes on along the minus strand of OX276493.1, from coordinate 5,010,036 downwards.
ATCGGTGCCATGCATTATTTAATCTGACGTAGGTACAGTGGACCGTATACGCTTTCCGTACAATGAGAGGTCCGCTTGTACTGGAAATGTATAGGTAAATGTGTAGCTGAGTGTACAATGTAATAAATGTATATTAAATATTTTTTTGTGAAGATGTTGTTGTAAACGCTTTTATTGCATTATCAATGTAACTCCTTGATTTAGAAAACTAAAAATTCTAGAATTAAAGCCTAAATTACTCCTTATAACATAAGCTATCTGTGAGTGAAAGTCCCGTCAAAATCCAGTCCAGCCATTTCAGTGATTAGCCGGAAGACAGACAAAAAACTTTTAATTGATTTTTTGATGTAAGTACCGTATATGAATTTAGTTAAAAGCTGTTAATTTCAAAGTACAAACAGACACTTTAATTTTATTTATTTGTAAAGATATGCAACAATAACTGTATCAAGCAACGAGTTAGCACAAAACTCCTAACTCGATACGTACGATACAGTGAAACACATCAAGCAGTATTTATTCGATGTGTCAGTTCGCGATTCAATGCTGATATTTATCACGGGTTTTAGTCAGAAATAAATATACCGTTATGCAGTCGCTGGCCTGTGTTTTGACAAACGATGGTTTTATTTAGTGAGCGCTCGATACAAATAGATGTTTGTTCTTTTAAAGCGAATTGTCGATTGGTTTTTTAGGAGAATCGATATCAATTGACCGCTATAGTCTTACAGATTTTGAGAAATCATTAAACCTCGATGGTCGCAAGCTCGGCTGCTAATTGAAGTGAAGTCCTGGGTTCGATTACGAAGGCAATGTTTACTTCTCAGTAACAATTTTATGAAATCGCCTGTAATAAAATCTATTGAATTTACATATTTATAATTAAGAAATTAAAGTTACGGTACTTACCTACACAGTAAATAGTAGAGGCCCTCAATCCTTTGTACTTGAATGTTTAATATAAACTTTATTGTCTTTGAGCATTCAAAGCAATTACCATGACACTTGATATTAAATTAACAAAGAAAATTAGTGAAACAACGCTAGTTTGTTAGCAAATTAAATACAAGGTACTTAGCTACTTCGATATTATCATATATATATATTTATCTCGCCCTTACTTAGTTCGCTAATTATAGACAGCTCTTAGCCTTGCCACAGCGCAGGAAGTCTTAATTGTGGCTACTTTAATTAAACCAGTTTTAAGGAGTACAGATCTTTGTTCTATAGCCTCCGTTTTTGCCATGTTTTCCAACGTATTTCGTATAATTACATACTTTAGTGTATGTCTTTATGTAGGTACATTTTAATGTCAATTTTAATTCGGGTCACTGTCCCAGTTCTGTAAGAAAAAAATTGCAGCCGCTTAACAATTTAGCAATGATTCATCGTATTCGTTTGTGTACGCCGAACTTTATTTTCCGCGTACAATAAATACCACGATATGTTTCGATAAGATTGTTTTGTTTTTGTATCTCATATTTTATCGTGAAAGTATTCTATCTTCCTTCCGCGAAATATTGGAAAATGTTCGCGATTGATCACTCTGTATAAGCAAAACATTTTATCGGAGTCATCATCTCAACGCTTGAGGGAATATGGTGTGAAAGTAAATAGGCACACCATGAATGTAATGGTCACATTTCCCGTAAACACGTTGACAATCGTCACAGTTTTCACTCGAGGACAAAGCATAATGGTGCAATATGGTGACTTTCAAAAATCCGTTCAGACGGCTGACAAAATTATATCCGGCTTGCGCAATGCACTGCGCATGTGACCAGATCATCTGCGTACTCTGTACTGTCCGTGTAGAAAGTGGGCGTTTTATCGCGCAACTGAACGGAGAAGTAGGCGTATTTTTTGTCGATGTATTGTCGTCAGTTGCAGCGACTTTCCTAGAACTCGTCTGGCTGTGCGAAGGGCACCAAGTTGACATGAAATGTTGATCATGGCCCAACATGATTGTGCCGATTTACAGAATATCTACAAAAAATATGATTGTTGTACCAGTCCAAAGGCGATTCAAAAGAAATCGTTTGTATAATAGAAAAGGTCTTATTATCTTTTGCCCTATTTCTATCGAATATGGAACAGGCTGTATCACGGATCAGCTTGGCGTCGCTGGCGTGAATTACTTTACCTTTAGATCCACGATTAAATTGCCGGGGCGCGCGCAACGGAGCGACGGAACTTGAGTTTTTCGCTCCCAACTCCATTATAACGATGCACGCTCCACGCAGCATGCATTGCAGAACTCTAGATCTTATCTCTTCATTATAAAGACGACTCTTCAGTAAATTACGTCGAAGCTGGTGTCGATTGCTTTTCACGCTGTACGGAATATGATTTTATCGGAGTGCAGGGAAAGCAGTGGTGTATTGCTTTCGCGTAGACTAGTAAATGTATAAAAACGTTGACCTGAAACTTTAAGATGTATGACGAATTGCTTTGGAAGTTTGGATACGCCGTCACGTCACGACACAGTCATATTTGCAATTTTATCGCGAAGTATTTCGATCATGACAATTTGACTTACGCACACAATTATTTTTGCCGACGACGAATCGATGAATCCAGACAGAAGAAGTACTCTCATTACAGTGTAATTAAATTTAATTCACACAGTATTAAATTCGTTTAGGCGTATACAGAAATCAGAAACCGTGATCCCATGAATATTAATGTAGGCTACAACGGAAAAATGTAAATGTCAGCCGCCAGACTATGATCATCGATCCGTGCCTCGTCTGGCACAGCAAACATGTGATTTTAATACGATTCGTAGTACATTTTGTTTCATTATAACATAATTACTATACTATTGAACATTGTCAGTATGCCTACATGTAACATTGCGCAGCGTGAACACATCCGAGGACTAGTATCATCTATTTTGTGACGTCCGTCCCTAAAACTATAAAATTGACATTTATCACGTGATCAAATAAAGCGTTTGCAAATGTCAACCCCGTACATTTTCATAGATTTTCTAAGGTTACTCTTTCTGTTCACGCTGCGAAATATAATATAACGTCCTGGAGAGGCTGTTATGGTTACCTACGTCTTACTTATTTTGTTTTCACTTTTTGATTTTATTTTTACAATGTTTAGGACCTGTTCACCACTGCTGGATAAGTTAAAAAATGGAACACAATTGTATGAAATTATCTGCCAAGTAATTTAACGGGAACTTATCAGAGGGTGGTGAAACATGCCCTTAAATTTGTGTAAAATTTAAAAAGTAAGCTTGCAGCCGGATAACCAGTCATTTAACGTAACGACTTCATAACTCTATGAATTACTTAATTGTAGACGATGTCATATGACAACATAAAAGATCTGATATTAACAATTTCCTTAAACGATAGTAGATAATTTAAATTCGTGATGGCAAAACAAGATTGAGCACATCTGGCTGTCGTAAATGGCGAGAACTAGACACGAATTGTTGATAACGCTCCTCTCGCCATGAATATTACATTCGAGCAGAAATATTCAAGCACCGCCAGTATTTATGAGAGTTTCTTCACAAGGTCGAGGACTACCAATGGGTCAAGAAATAATGAGGAACGTGGGAGGGTTGATTGAACTCCAAAAAAGGTAATAAAAAAAGAACACAACGCTAAAAAGATGTCTATCGTAAAAATGAATAAATAATAACATCTACCATACGATATCTTATCGCTAGACGTAAGTTGACCTCGATTACTTGTTTAGAAGAAATACATTTGATAGATTTACGCCATTTTATCCTTATCAGTCGAAATTGCCCTTTGTTTTGTCCTTAGAGACGCCACAATGTTTAAATGCGTAATTTGAACCAGAAACTATATATAAAAATCCACATTTTTCCATTATTTTGCAAGAAAATGTAGATTTTGTCGTGATTGGAAAATAAATCGAATGTTTAAATAAATTCGAGTGTTTATGTATTTACCCAAAGGACTCTCGTCTTGACGCAACACCGAAAATAATTTGTCCATAAAGAAGAAAATTACGTGACGTGTGCATGCATAAGCATGCGTATACTTACAACTTGGACAACGGTACAGTGTGCCAAAAAGGTCTGAAATTTAAATACTGTACAAAAGATTCCCAGCTAAGATTTCTAGCTTTAGCCGTTTTATAGTTATAAAAGTGAGTTATGCTGCTTTAAACAGTGACCACCTCCGTTTCTCAGGCGAAGCATAGCATTAACTAGAGATAAAGTTACCTAAGAAATGGTGCTATAATTCTGATTTGTTATTCTCAGTTACAAAGTGTTAGTTACACTATAAATCGTCAAGTTATGCTTTGATATCTTTTTTGTTATAAAAAATCACGAAGGCATCTACTTGTCTAAGGTATATCTGGTGTAAAGTGGGTTGATTAAAATGTCACGAGCTAAACCGTATCATGGTGACAGTTCTTATTGAAAAAAAAAATGTTTTGAATGCGAAAATATGTATTTTGTAATACCTGCCGCAGCGCTTTGTCAGAGATAACATAATTACGACATATACAGATAAGAAATGATTGCGGATGCACTGCGTAGATAGGTCATATACACATATGTGCATTGGCATCGCACCTATGTCGTAATGATTCATTAATGACTAATTCGGAAGCCTAATGATTTCCTGTTGATACTTCCTGTTATGGCGACACTTTATTCATACTTTGTCGAAGATGAAGTGGCTTTTTACTTTTCCAGAATTATGATAATCTAATGATATGTATGTATACGGATCATTTAGGTAAAATACAAGGAAAAAATTGTAATTGTAGTGCGTTTATGATAAGATTGAATTAAATACATAATGAAATGAAATGATATTTATTTCTGTAAGTAGATCCTTTAAAGACACTTTTACAAGTCATTTTTTTTAATGCTAGATGTCGCCGGCATTTCCTAACTGACGACCTCTGAGAAGAAACGCCGAAACAAACTCAGAGAATCATGGTCTCTTTTAAAGTCCAGACAAACGTAGTAAATATCGGATATGCGAGTTAAACAATCTAGGGAAAAATCTGAAACAGTTTTGAGTTGTAATAATGATTGTGCCTTGGATTTCACTTTTAAAATATATGACCAAACCTCTGTTTCTACGGCTTTCGCATCCAGCCAGTCTATTATCTTGCAGAAATCAGCTTACTGAATCGAGCAAGGTAGCGCCCCCAGCCAAGTTTAAGCATACAAGGAAAAAAATAAAAGTAAATGTAAGTAACTATGTCTACGCACTTAAAACGAATGAGATCAGATATCCATTACAATGATCTAATAACCTTGTTACTAATTACTTTTTTTTCTAACGGCTGCCAATTCTTTCTACCACTTAGTGATTGATTTTCCTTGTAAAAACTGACAAGGCCTATGTCGTTTTTTTTTCTGTTAATTGTAGATTGTTTCGTAATTAATGGAGGTGCTTGTCGGTCAAGTTCATATCGGATACGTTGTTTCTTAAACTACTAACTTGTAGTGATGGATTAATTTTATATTAGACTAGCTTTCCGCCAGTGGCTTCGCCCGCTATCCCACGGGAACCATACATTTTACCAGGATAAAAAGTAGCCTATTCCAGACAATAATCTATCTCTGTGCCAAATTTCATCCCGATCCGTTCAGTAGCTTTTGCGTGAGAGTAACAAACATACATCTATCCATACACACAAACTTTCACATTTATAAATTAAGTAAGTAAGATTTTGAAATATTTTTTACTGTTAAAAAGTAATGTAAAGCCTCATATTATTATAGCTGAACATATAATTTCCTATGTATGTATTTATAATTTTTACCGTATCTTATCAACAAATCAATCTTTAAATTTATAACTTGCATTGATTCGACATATGCGGATTTGTTTGATTAATTAATAGGTACTTTCGCAATTTTGTTTTATTAATGTTTCTTAAATTTGTAAGCAGGTTGATTGACCCTAGCGATTCCTGGAAATGTGACGAATACTTCGAGATATTTCATACCCGTAAACCACACACGCCTAATAGGCTGACCTCCTTAATGTTTTGAACAGGATTTGTAACGTAATGATGACAAAGAACTTCCACTAACTCTGAGGCTAAATCTAGATTTATTTGCCAATACAGAGTTTATTCACGTTCAGGATATACCAATCATAACGGAGTACACAAAACACATACCTGAGAATACGAAAAATATCTCATTTTGCTTTACAAAACACATATTTATTAGTAATATATTAGGTACTAATTATAGGTATCTTCATTTAAAATTACTAATAAGATAACAATCAAATCAGGTGACGATTTTCGTTACTTTATCAGTTCTGAGAACTGTTAATCCGGTGGATACATAGAACATAGCGCCACCTACAATCATTATTACTCCTATCTGATAGTATAAGGCGCGTTTAGTTTATATACCTATGTAATTAAATACTAATACGTCAATTCCGATGCCTTACATCAAAAGGCCAAAATATAACCAACTCGAAGACTTCAAATTCCTGATAATCAAACAAACGATTCTATAATCGAGTCAAACATTCATTTATAGACAATTAAATTTAAATAAACACGTAACGCTATCGTAGTTTTCAAACCAATAGGTAGTTAGGTACTCCACATTTGTGCATATTACATAATCCATCTTTAAAGGAAGTTACGAAGTACATAATGCTAACGATACAGACTTCAATAATGTAGGTTAGGGTTAGGTAACAAAATTAAATAGGAAATAGGTACCTGTACATAGGTAGGTATGTTTGTGTTAGCCGATATCTGAACAGAACCGCACCAAGATAACCGCCTGCGATAAAATTTTATTACGTTTCGTGACACAATTCCTTTAGTATCATCCATAATATCTATACCTAATCAATAAACTCGATGCTGCTTTATATTGAATTCAGTTTTACTTCTGACTAGCCGTTCTCTATTGCAGACGCTTTGTAGTTATCCTCTGACCTGTAAATTATTTGCCCAAAAACTCATTGCAATCTCATAATTATCTACCTAACTTGGTCATCTAGCAATTTGCTGTCGCATCGTCTGAACAAGAACTGGGGCAAAACAACGGGGCTTTTCATCCTCGCCTCAATCCTCTGAATCATTAGTGAGTACACCCACATTTGCAATCCACTGTCCTCATTATAAGAACGTTGGCCCAATCAATTCGTCATTATAATCGCAATAGCGTGCGAATAAAAAATGACACCCACACGCGCCGCCGAATTTGGCGCGAAGAAAAACAATGGCTGCCATAACGGAGCGTGCTCTGTACCGGCGGGAAACCAGAATATGTGTCACACGAGCTTTGTGTCATGTCAGACATGTCATCTACTTCGCTCTCGGTTTTGGGCGGGTCGTTAAACTCGACATTTAACAACTGGGCAATTAACATTTTAAAAATTGGAACCGTTTGAAGAATTGTGTCAACTTCGATACAATGAACGCTCGTGGTCTTGGCGTATAACGTTTGTTCACATACGCCTCCTATCCTTTGTATTAAAGACTTCATAAATATTACACATGCCGTTAACGTCGCATTTTCTGGAAACACCGAATGTCACTTTCGTATCACCATGAATAAAGTGTTCGTGTAAAAGAAATTTATCTTATCGTCGATATAATACGGCACGAGTCTTCTCAAAGCGGATCTTGGACAGGAAATCGTCCAGATTTATTTAATGACATGGTAATCTCGCTCTGAAATAAAAACGGTCATAAACAGAGACCGTCATGTCAAACGTGAGGATATATTGGGAAAATATTTGTATCTATCTTCAGGGCAAGCGAGGGTACTGTCATAGTCTATTTGATAACTTATCTGTCGTGTTATCTTATTACCAATAAAATACGTATAGTTCGTATTATTGAACAATATATCTTTCAACATACATCTTGATTGTTTTCATAAGACTTATCGGTTATAAAAACACGTCTAAAATTGCAATACTGAAGATAAATTCGTCAAGAAATATTAAAAAAGGGTACGATTTTATGCGAAGTTTCCACCAACGCTATATTTAAGAAGGCGTGAAGAGTATCAATTTAACCGCACCTTCGATAAATTATCCTGTAATACAGCTTAATTGCATCCGACGGTAACATGGCCGTGAGAGCCGTTAAACAAAACTTCTTGGAAGACGAATGCAGTGTAAGTAACGGTAAAAATGTGCGCTTGCGACGATCCACGCATGCAGAGTGGACGCCTCAGGATAACACACGGAATTTGCATCGTTATAGCTAGTTAAATCCATGTGTATGCCGAGATGTAACATGTAAACGCGTTAAGAATACCAATATAGTGTTTTTTTAAGTTTAGTGGAAGATAACATCATCGGTTACTTCAAAGGTGTACTAGAAATAATCTCAGATATTTTTGGGGAGCGGTTGCAATTTCAATACCCGCGCAAGTTTATATTGTCTACAATATATTCAGTGGAAATGTTTCCTTGACAGCAATTCCAAACAATTAACTATACGAGTACATATGAATGCACGACCGATAAGTAGTTAAAACATTTGAAGTGACGTGTAGATTAAATCGGTGAATTTATTTGTTGTCTAAGGATAAAATGCGCACGAGTTGCGCAACACTGCGAATATCCGTAAGGTCAACGCACTGGACACATAAAATGGCGCCAGGTCGTTAATACAAAACATGTTGATTGCTTTATTTTTATCTTGACAAGTTATCTATTAGAAAATTAAACATCTTTATAACAAAAAGGTGGTATCAAAAAAATATAATTTTATGTTGTTTTCGGCACAATTAATAAATTATAATTTTTCATTATTATTTAAAACGGGAATTTCCTAAGATGATAATCTTGAATTATTGTTTTATTATCTGTAATGCGTTAGTGAGGTCTATGATTGTTTATCTGCAGTCAGGATCAGCAGTTAGCCCAGTCGATCATACCAGTCGGTGACCCGGGCAATGCCCACGTGGAAAACATAATTTAATGTCACTAAACACGCACATCAACTTTTCTATTCTAAAGCCTATATTTAGATAGTTTCCTTATTTAGCTTTACTATGCTTTGTTTAATAGCGAAGTTTCATTTAAATATAAATAAATTCTATAAAGGGACTAGATCTTTTTAAATTGTTATTTTCAATAAAAAATACACTTAGCTCCTGCTACTTTCGAACCCCGAAAAAGAACAAGTGTCAAAGCAGGCGATTTGTTACAACAACACATTTTTGTACAAACGTCACTCAGTTCATATCTGATCTGCGATCGAGAGCTTCGAGTGATTCTTACCTGTGGCATTTTAGCGGCCCTCACAGTACTTCAGTGTACAGTAATCGCAAATTGTTAAACGTTGGACAAAGGTCAAGATGTGCAAAATTGAGTACAAGCTAACACGCGACCAAAGCAATAGGATTAAAAGGACAGAAGTCTAGATTTGTTTGATATCGTAAAATATGACTGATTATACTGTTATTCGTGAATATCTCGATTGCCGACGAATTCCACTTGATAGAGTCACCCATCCTTTTTTATCAGTCAATAGTCATGTGTTATTTCCTAAATATATGGGTATTTTATGCGGTCTGCCTAATCTTTTATCACCGCATATTATTATTGTGTAGCTTGTGTCGACATAATGGTAAAACAGAGAAAAAGTCGTATTATTCATGATCTTTTTAAATTAACAAGACTTGGCGACAATTTTACAAAAATGTTTCCCATTTACGCAGAAACCTTGATTACTGCGCTTTGTCTGTATGTCCACCATCTAATTTCGTATGAAATTGTCGTGAGTCACAACAAGACGCCGCTTTGGCGTGAAAGGGAAACCGACAACACTTATGATACTCACATTTGTTGGTCTTTTCAACGCATCTTCACGCTAAGTCCATTGCAGCAATGACGTGGCGAAAGCAATCGTCCTTTGAGAGCGTACTCAACTCTGCAGCTTCCGCTACTTTCCCTATTAGTTATCAAGACTTCAAGAGACCCGGTAACATCCGCCTGGCTAGTACCTACTTTCATACGACGTCTATTAAGTGGTTTAGGGTGACATAGGCCTCAAACCATTTTCCGGAATGGTTAAAATTTGTGACGCAACTTTGATCAATCCTGACTTTATAGTATGGCCTGCACTTTTTGAACCTAATTAGTTATCCTAATCTAACCTGTTCTGAGTACTCTTTTTTTAAATTGTTTTTGAAATAGTTCACATTTTGAGGAGCAACGATATTAGGTTACACTGTATAGTTTGCAAGGTTTTTCAAGATAGGTAGATACCGGTGTTTCTGAAATATAGTAATAATTACTTATCTTCTTTCTTTGTCTGGTGTATTATTTTATTTTTTATCTGTACTATGTACTGTATGTAATCTCTCTCTCTCTCTCTCTCTCTCTCTCTCTCTCTCTCAGTACTTTCTGTACTTTCTATGTGACTGTTTAAAAAAAATATGATTTTACTATACAAAGCTTTAGCTTTGAGAATCGTTCCACGATATGGTGCAGGATTTCTTTGACAGACAGAAATCATGTCTTTGATTGTAACTTTATTATAACTGTGTCGAATTGTTAATACCTACCCAGATCCTGGTTGAGGTGAACGCTCTAAACTTTTCGTTCGACGATTGTATGATTTTATGTTTTATATAATTAATATCTACATTTATTATGTTGATGATGATTGTCGCGACAGGTTCTTTTATTACGAAAACGTCTATTGATTTGCATCAATATATATTATTCACATACACATATATTTCATAACATTATGTAACTAGTTTGGACATAGAAACTTTCAAGTCTTTTTCTGGTACACAAACAAAAGAAAAATCAACCAGACATTAACAACTTTATACACCAGAATATCTTCTGACGTATTCATATTCAAGCTCGCTTGTTACACTATACAGAAAAAAATTATTTTTAGAAGGAATACGAAGGAGAAAGGCTGTTTGTCCTATCCCATACATAAAGAAGTACTTTCATGCCAGTTCAACTCCAGCAATGAATCTTACAACAGTAAATGGGTTCTGTACATTCAAGTTTACGTCTCTTTTATTGCAAGGAACTTAAAAAAAATATCGTAAGCGCGACAGTGAGTCAGTAATTATAAAAGTCGTGTTTATTTTTATAATCTTTCGTTGCGGGAGACTGCAAGTGTCATTGGGGTAAACGCACCGTCTGTACTGTGTTAATGTTATGTAATTAGCAAATGTCATTATAAACATATTTATTGGTGTATTATTATCTTGTTATTGGTAATTTATTCTACCTGTTTTTCTTGAGGAAAAGGTTATTTATTTGTTTATACTGATTGTATACAAGTGCATCTTTGTTGCAGTGCGATAAGTGACCACACGGATTCTACGGGAGTTGTTCTCCTATCCTCGTATCAATACTATACCATAATACGCCCACGTACCGGCGAATTATGGTATGGATTGAGCATAAGTACTCCTCTGTCTATTCTTTCGGGGAATACGGGCGTGATGGTATTGTTTTAAATAACTATAATCAGAGTGACGCTAAAATTTATTTAAATTCTAACTATTACGTGTTTAGAAAGTACAATTCATAAAAATAACAACTACTGAAATAGGATATCGTTTAATCTCTACCGGTGAAAGCGAACTAAAGAATAATGCACTGCCTTTTAATGCCCTGGAATAATACTAAATTACTTTTTTAAAGAAATATAAAAGCGTTTAAACATGCCGTAACTCATAGCAGTTAACGAGCGTGCCGGCAGGAAATATCAAGAAAGAGCCACTTGACCTATCGGTGACTTATCGCGAGCGGTGCGGTTGCAAAACAACCAATCATGCATTAGCAAGGTTGCCGCAATTTCCGCTAATGCAAATAAGCTGTACATTGATTACTTTATTGGCTCTAATAGCTGCAGCTGTACTCTGTAGTGATAGCCAATCCATACATCTGTACTTCTTTACTAATATTATAAAGAGGAAAGATTTGATTGTTTGTTTGTGTTGAATGAGCTCCGAAATTACTGGGCCGATTTGAAAAATTCTTTCACCATTTGAAAGCTACATCTTCACCGAGTAACATAGGCTATAATTTATTTAAATACCCAAACCACGCGGGCGAAGCCGCTGGCGGAAAGCTAGTCATGTGTTATAAATGCGAAAAAAAAATATACTTACATTTTATCCCTAAACCGTACAGATTTTTATAAAATTTAAGGAGTTAGATTGTAACCTGAAGGAATATAGGCTGTACTTTTTGTTTATTCCTTTGGGAAGCTAAAACTACGGCCAAAAGCTAGTACTTCTGTACTTTATATTGCAATGATGTCGTCATCGTGAAATTAGTAAAGTTAATTTCAACAAAAGTTGTGTTGTGTTCATAGGTGGCAAGAAAATCGATCAAATTTATTATTAACGATTAACGATTATGTTTTGCCCTTATATGTATACAAATACATATAACGTTAATCTTACATATTCGTCAAATCCTGAGTAACAATCTTAGCCGTAAGCAACTCAAGAAAACAAAATTTGAGCCCTCTATACTTGCCTGTATAAGAATTAATTTGAGATCATCATCGTTAGGGTTAATTAAGCTTTTATAAACTAACCTTCTCGAAGGGAAGGAGGGAGAATAAATGGGGGAATGACAGTGATGTCATCTGTAAACAAACTTTTGTTGAACAAATAGGGCTATGACGTCATAACAAGGGATGAGTTAAGAAAATTCGAGATGATGTCAGAAGACAGTCACTGTTACTCAACTTTTTAATAGTAATGTATGCATATGACATACATTTTAATTAGAAATTGCCGTCATTAAATACAGACATCATTGGCCTTAATTGCAAAGAAGACTGTTTTGTTTTGATATGGGTCGTGCTGTAAAAGGTCTTACAACTATTAAAGTCATCGTTTAATATTATGATCTTTAGTACACATAAAAATGGTGCCTTTACGATGGCCGCAAAGGCTTTAATACTTTCCCACAAGGAAGTTATTTCAAAATACTGCAAAAACGTCGCCATTCTATTTAACTTGTTATTATAATAACTTTAATGCCAGAGCTACATAAATAGAAGTCGTTCACCAAGAAATGTAGTTCATGATATAAAAATTAATATACTACATATTTCATACAAGTTGTTGACATATAAGGGATAATGGTTTTATTTGTGAAGAAACTTACATACATACCATCACGCCCATATTCCCCGAAGGGGTAGGCAGAGGCGTACTAATGTACACCCACATTTCGCCGGTATGTTTAGGTCCCATGTAATAGGGGGCGAGCCTATTGCCATAAACCGGGCACAAATCCAGACTCCGAGCTGCTATTGGGAATTTCACAGAAAACCCAACAACATTTTGCTCGACCCGGGGATCGAACCCAGGACCTCTAGCGTAGCAGTCGCGTTTGTGACCACTAGACCAACGAGGCAGTCTTGGATGTGGCGATCGTCAGCCAATCTTGCCACCACAAAACCAATCAGCAAACTTTTAAATTTATTCAGCATTTAATATTACTTTTCTCATTGTTTCTAACTTTCATTCGTTTAAACTAGAATGGACCTTTGTGTAGATAAAATGTAAATTGTAGTCTACATTTTCTGTTTATCTTTCATTCAGTTATTGTTCTGAAAGTTTCAGTATTCATGGCTTTGTTCTACTTTTATAATTAGTTGAAAAATGTTGTATATTTTGATATTAGGTTAGTATTTTTGACTTGTAAAATATTTGAGTTCAGATTCATGAAAATATTGGTTGATCATTTTACTGTATTAATATAATATTATTATAGTTTCAGTCAAATTAAAAGTTAACTAGCTCCAAAATTGTAGTTTAAAAACCCCACGCGTTTTATGCAGTATTCCTTTATTTGGAAATATTTTCTTGAATTTTTTTTTGTGGTCGATATCTTCGTTATCTACGAATACTTAGTGCTAAAAAGCAGGCATAATAATATACATATACTCACGCCTTTTTCCCACAGGGGTAGGCAGAAATTAGAGGCCGCACACCTGCTTCGATTCTTGCATACTTCTTTAATAATAATATTTATATTTTAAAACTGACATCAAAAACCGCACTAATCCAGTACATTTTCCAGTCAAAACAATTTTTATCTCTCGTCCGTCACCGCGTCTCCTTAACCGGTGATTACCGGGAAAGTTAACCGTCGATCCATCAGAACCAGTCAATCATCACATAGGTCGCTTCCTGCCTTACGAGTTACGATCCATTCTCTATTATTAGAATGCAGTTCTGCATGACAGTTCATTGTAAAATTGAAGTTTATGTAAGTTTCCTCGCTTCGGAGAAAGGTAGTTTTGATTGATGGACAGGTAAGCTTTCCTTAATTGTAAAGAGAAACAGTGAAAATGGTAAAAGAGTATCGATTATTCTTTTCAAAATTGACTTTTCTAATGTAAACTATTCTCGCAAAATATATCCAAAAGTCATTCCTTATAATCGTCCTGATTTCAAAATATCCTTATTCCCCGAGATTTATAGCATTCTCCTGATTGCGATCTAATCTTGAGATTCTAAAATAAATAAACAATAGATAAATCTATAATTTAAGAAGGAAGATGAGATTCACTGCGTTTGTGCTTTGCACGCATTACAAAATTTTACTAACTATCTATCAGTCATTGTAAGTGTATCGGAATAGCAATAATAAGCTAGATTTCTATGGCATTTGCTAGCTCACTCCTGATATTTCTCTTATAAAACGAAACACCATAATTGTATCAAGCGATAAAGCTTTACGAGAGCCATTGAACTTCCAACATTAATCCGTAAACAGTATGGCATTTCTACAGCTATGTTCGTAAACACTTTATTATGCTATAGTAACACCTAGGAAGACAATTACTTGCCACATAACCTGTAATATAAGACCTAGAAATAACAATAACTTCATCATCAATAAAACCTGATAAGGAGTTTTATTAAGACCGCTACAGGTGCTGCAGAAAATCTTTTGTTCTTTCCCCGTGCCCGTAAAAACGTTCGAGAAATATCGATAAGACCGCAATTACATTAGTACGAAGAGATACAAATGGGGGTCAATGTAGGCATTTCCCAATCTAAATCCCGAGCTGTTCCTAACGCCTAAAGGTAGGGCTGAAACACACAAGCGTTACGATCGACGATTTCAGAATTACAGCTATTTATCTCCAAACCACATCGAAACTCCGATCATAGTTCGTTGGATTGGGCAAACTGTGATAACTTAATAATTTAGAAGACCCCATTATAACGCATCGAAGCAGTGGCAAAATCGAGGGATTTTTTTATCGCGAAATCGCCGTAGCTGGAACTGTGTGCCCTTAGGAAACAATGTTTGTAGTGTTCAGAGTGTTCACTAATACAAAAACAAAATATGTACCAGGTATCCTTATCTTAAACACACACATGTTCGCCTTCGTTTAATATTATTTGCATACAAATCATTTCTCTGCGGGTGTTCTTCGGCCCCTTTTAAAGCTTCAACTGACCTTTCAAGGTGAGTCATGAAGATTTCTTCCGCAAATTGCATGCATATAGGTATTTTAACAACGCATTATTTCTTATGTAACGATCTGCTGTTTTCCGAGTCTATATTGCTCACCAATATTGTTATTGGTTTTCTATCAACGGTAATAGGAATCCATCAGTAAAATTCAGTCCAGATTTTCCGTGTGTTTGTATTTCTTCAATGGTGTTCTTTTAGCTATTGGCTATACATTTCTTCACAAAATTCAGAGAATTCACTGTAATTTATTAATATTGCTCTTCCTTTATAATGAAATGTAATGGTCCTATTTTAAACCAAAAACATAACAAAATTGTTGCCCCACACTATAATAGTCTTCGCCAATAGTGTCAACTAATTTGTATTTATTGCCAGAAACATTAGTTTGTTGACATATTCATCAGCTGAGATTACGAGGTCGCCAACCGACCCACTTGCACTATCAACTATGAAGCGATTTATACACAACAAAACAAACATTGTTATAAGCTTGTGTAATTACTGATAGCATTCAAATTGTTTATTAGACAACCTGATAGTACAGTGACCCGCTTAGGAAAGTTACTGCAAACATTTATCACGCAAAATAAATTCATTCGATAAGGAATTTGTTGGTATTGTGTAGGTGTCACCTAGCTCTGTCCAGAAATTTCGGTAAAAAGAAGAAAATAGAAAAAAACGCGATAATTTCGAATACTGAAATCTGTAATCCATCTTTTGTGCGACGATGTATCGAAGTGCACACACATGCTCGACCCAATTCCCACACACAAATAAAATCGACCAACTACCTATCGAACGGTAATACGAACAATACATAGATGACAGAAGATAAGCATGGTCATTATAATGTGTCCACGATATGTTTTACATGCGGAAAAATAAACCAACCAACACATAGTTTTTAACAAAAAAAGCTAATAACGGAACGCGTCCAGTGAAACTCAGTTAGCCAGTTACCGTAATCACCAACCCAGTGTTCTATTCACAAAAAACAACCGTTATAACATCTGTCAACCATAACAATTGGCGAATCTGTTTGTTTGACTCGTTCGACTACTGTTTGTTTCCAAACTACACGATGTGTGTAATGTAAACCCGCGGTCCGTTCGCCAGCGGGTAATCTCATAATAAATATGTGTAATCTCTGAAGGATTACCTTGATAATCTTTGTCTAACGTTTGAGATCGCGTTATGCCGTGACTTTATAATTTTATTTGTTTGATTAACTTTTAGTGGATTTGTTGTGTCTCGATTTATTTGTGAAGGCTAACCGCGGATTAGTGAAATCCGATTTCTTTTAATCTGCGATCTATTGCTTTGATTAAATGTTAGATAATGAATAAAAATAAATGTTCGTTTTATGGGCGAATGCGCTTTGTAGTGGAGTTGCAGATAACTGTCCGATATACGATAAGCGGTACCTACCACACGGTGTATAGGCAGAAAAATAGTTTATTAAAAAACTACAACCTGATTCAAGAATTTTTTGGTATCGGAATTTAATTTGGAAACAGCTTTTGAATCTACCTGATCGCTTCCTTGATTTACCATGAGAATGACGTTAAATCCCAGGCGTGTGATGATGCACAAATTCAGTGTAGGCGTAAATATACGACGAGTTCCGCGGTCGACGCCCGCTCATGACTTTAGATAATTCACTGATCTACATGTGCTGATTAGTCGGCGGATGATCGCGAGATAAGTAGCACTCGAGCGGACTAACTGGAAATGCATATGAAATGCATAAGAAGGATACCAGATAATAAATAAATAATAAATAAATATCTTTGGACATTTTACACAGCACCATCTAGTCCCAAACTAAGCAGAGCTTGTACTATGGGTACTAGACAATGGATATAATACTTATATACTTTTTTTTTGTAAATACATACTTATTATACATAGGAAACACCCAGACAAACACAAATACTTATATTCATCACATAAATATTTGTGTCCTGTGGGAATCGAACCCACGACCTCGTGATCAGCAGTCCGGTACTCGAACCACTAGACCACAGACGTCGTCCGTGGTCGACAGATACACTCATGGTTTAATTTTTAAATCACATGGAATAATTTTACTATAGCACAGTCTGATTAATTGCGATTTAGGGGATAAAATGACAAGTCTGTGTTCAAGTAGGTTATATTATTTAGTTATCGTCCCATGGCCGTGACTATAGGGTAAGAAAAGGCACTTGTAGTTTAGACCGACATACTCTGCCGCGTCCCAGGTGCCTAATAATCCATGTTTTTTTTTCATGATGATGATTTTACGGACTATAAAGAAAAAGTTAAGTACATCATAATTTGGTAGTACTACGTATGAGAGAAGTGCGATAAACTCTTTCAACATTCCGGCAACATGAAAAGGATGGCGGTGTGCATACTTGACTCGTAATTTATGTTTTCTTTGTATTTGAAAGAAAGAAGTGTTGATTTGACGTAGTGAAAGATGATTACTGCATTGTGTTTTAAGTGTAAGGTTGATGAGGTAGTAAGTGGAATAAATTTAACCAATACCACACACTGATAAATTCATCCATACTTCCATATTATGAATGCGAAAGTAAGGTCTGGCTTTGTTCCCTTTACACGCTTGAACTGCTAAACGGTTTTCAAAAAAATTGGGCAAGGACATAGATCATATCTTGAGGAAGGACGTTAGCTAAAAAGGCCTTTGATTCAAAGGTCCTTTGGGATGTGAGAAAACCGCAGACAGCAGCAGCAGCTAGATATTGTGTAGTTTTCCTCTTTGTACAAAACTTTCGTTTTCTTCAAATCTTCATAAAACGTTAATGCTTTCCAATACTATCAATAGAAAACAGTAAACAGTTTCTTTGAATATATTTTAATTTTATTTTAACGATAAATCACTTTTAAAGCTTTCTAATTCTATCAGTTTTATATTTCGGGTTTATATTTTTACGACATTTTCTACTGTAAACAGTTTCTCTGAGGGTTTTACAATGAGACGTCTTCAAGTAACTTGACGTAAAGAGAGAAAGTTATGAGTCGGCGTCGCGAATATAGCGGATACGGGTTCAAAAGAAGCAAAGAAATTCAAGATTACATTGAAATGAAGGCATTAAAGAACTTCTGCAGCCCTGTACTGTAGGCTTACTTTAATGAACACACAATGTTTTCTGCGTTATTATGGATATGTACGAGGCCTGTACCTACAAATTAAATGAATACGTAAAGATATTATGGTCTTCATATTGGCAGCCCATACAAGTTCAGTTTGATTAACTAAATCCTAATCCCTATCTGCAATGGTGGCCAGTAAAGTTACGCTTACTTCTTTCTATAAATTAAGGCGTAGACGCAACAACATATAATTTAGTGGTCGATGTAGGTACTTGCTGTTTTAGTCATTAATTTCCTTTTGCTAAAAAGATGTCGACACAGGCCTATCAAAACGAAACTGTTCAAGATTTTTGTATTTTCTTTTGAATTTTGTGGAGTAATTCGAAGAAATGTAGATGTCATCCTTTGACGTGAACGAAATTGTATTTTTTGACGTCAAGTGCGTTCTCATTTTCAAATTGAATATCAATATTCTTATTTCAATTTGCTGGAAAAATCCTCAAACATGGAACATTATCCTGTTATCCCCAATGGCAATGTTAGAATTAACAAGCTAATCTGATATAATTGGGTGCAGAAATGTAATACTG
Source organism: Acronicta psi (assembly GCA_946251955.1). Lineage (NCBI taxonomy): Eukaryota > Metazoa > Arthropoda > Insecta > Lepidoptera > Noctuidae > Acronicta > Acronicta psi. Next base: position 4,990,898 of record OX276493.1, on the reverse strand, counting down.
CGACAAATTATATACAAATCAGAGTATTATTTTGGTTTCAATTTGAGACTTACTAAAACTAGGTACCTAAACTGTAAAGAAATAAACGAAAGACGTTAATTTTTCTGTCACCTGATATTGCATAAATTACGTAATTCCTCCCCCGCTGTTATTATGACCGAAGCCTTACACGTACTTGTATTTTGATGAAGTTCATAAAAGAAACTTTAGATCTTGTGGTTAACCATCTGTTCTTGGAATCAACTGTTCCTGTTTACATAAAAAACTGCTTTTTTAAACTTATGACTAATAAAATATCTAACATCATTGAGACTTCCGGATTAATGGAGAGTTGCTTTAAAAGAATCCAACCATTTTATATACTCGTAAAAGTATAAATATGAAAGGGAACTGCCAGGCCAGATAATTTTATTTTATGGACATTAATTATGAAAAGATCTTTTGAAAGATCATGCTGATGGAAATTGAATGTCAGATTTCAACATAATGTATAAAAACGTAAATTATTTTATATTTCAATTACACGTTCTTATGAGTAGAGACGAATAGTTTAGAAATTATAAAGAACTAGCTTCCCGCCAGCGGCTTCCGTTTTTGCAACTTTTTTTATTTCTACTCAGCTCCTATTAGTCGTAGCGTGATGGTATATAGCCTATAGCCTTTCCCGATAAATGGGCTATCTTAGAGAGAGAGATAGAGAGCTTAGAGCTTAAACTAAAACACGGGCATGTTGAAGATAGCTTGACGTCAAAGCCTCCTGAAAAGAAATGTTTCTCATATTATTCCATACAGGCAGTAGTTATAATAGCGACAGGTTCTTCCCTGGACTTGAACATACAAACAAACTATAGGTCCATTAAGATATACTTCCGCTCAAACCGTTCAGAAAATATAAACGTTAAATTTTATTACATACCCATACATATTATTTTATTAAACGTCAGAAACCAGATATTAATAAAAAGCACTTTTATTCTGTTGAGACATAAATTCTTTATATTACACTGAAAACAATATGACTACCCGCCCTATATAGAACCGCAAAGCATTGCGCATTACCACAATATAAGACGCTTCAATCAATGGCGTACGTGGTGAGAATACTTCGTAATATTAAAACTAGGAAACAATATTTCTCGAATTCAAGAGTTGTAACTGTGTTCTGAATATTATTCAACGGGAAAGAAATTGTGGTGTAAATTGTATTTCAACTTTTCGAATAACAACAACACAAACGTCTATTGGCACGTACGATTCTGAGTGAATACGTAGGTACGTCAAAAAGCATGGCGTATCGAAGGACCAAAATATTATAAGAATATTGGAACCCATAACTGCGTCATTGCTGCCCGCTGTAAAGGCTGTAAGCGCGAATCGCGATTGCTAAGTAAGAAGTAACTATTGGGTTCGATTCCCAGGTCGAGCAAGCTATTATTGTTTTTTTCTAGAATCCTATTAGAAGCTCGCAGTTTGGATGTACTGTGGGAGTACTGCTTTATACCTCTGACTAACCCTTGGGGATAAAGACCGAAAAGCGTGATAGTCTGTAGCACTCATAGCATCGGTTGCAGTTTCATACAATCTCCTAAGAAATAGACTTTGATAGATAATATCAAATCAAATCAAATCATTTATTAATCAAAGAAATATTAACATAAAAATGGCTTTATACATGTAAAGTAGGTATTAGACAGCGGTGGATTGCGAATTTTCGAGGTAGCCACACTAGGCAAGCCTGTATCGTGGATACCAGTTAATTTAACATAATCAATTTTACTTTTAGAGTTTTGGCCTCAGTACACAGCAACTTAAGTATAAAATTATAACATGAAAGTAAAGAATAATTATATATACTTAAGAGTACAAAACACCCAGTACATACACTCATCCCTACAGCAAGCAAGAGTACATTCACCTCATTAGTTCAATAGGGTAATTGAACGACTTGCAATCGACACCGCCGCCGCGCCGTGGTCCTGTTAGCTGTAAAATTACAAAGTTCAGTAATCCACACCCCCAACTATACAAACGTCACCTAAACCTACCATTAAAATACCGTACGCATATTTAAAACCTATTACTTTACTGTAATGTCACTTTATCATACCATAAATGAGTGAGGGGTCGATGCTCTGACTTCACTGTGGTTTATTGTACTGACACAAGTGACCTGCTAGTTTACATTGCGCCCACGCCGCACGGTAACTGTTTAGCTTTTTGCCTGGTAATATGTGATCGAACTATAACCAACTAAATTTTTTGCACTAACGCTCATCTCATGCATTAACATATGTTTTTTTGTCCCAAAACACCCACATTCTACTCATAGTGTACCGAATTGATGGGTTATTGCCATTGAACTTGTATGTTCGCTTTCCTCAGTGTAATAACGTCATTTGTGTAATTCCGTCCGGTCTGGCACTACAAGCGTTTTCATTATTTCTTCATTTATGACGGAATGTAATGAGGAGCGTGCCTCGTGAATTTGTTTACGTCAATCTACTCAATTCGCAGATGTTAAGCAATTTAGAGCATTCATAAACGCGTAAATTATGAGATTGTTTGCAAATTGAATTTAAGAACCGCTTCCTTGCTGTTGCTACTCAGAATTTTGTGTAAAATTATCTTGTTGGTTTTTTTATAAGTATAATAATGTTGCCTTTGAGCCTTATAAGGTGCAACTATTTATTATAAGTAAAGCGGCTGCCATATGACCTCTTCAACAAATCCGTGTCAGATCCCGGTAGACATAAAAACTAATCACGGCTATTTAAATATCTTGCCCATCATTTTAATGTATTTCCAAACGTACTTCATCTATAAACGTCATGCAAAATGGTTATAAAAACTCGGAAGGATCTCAATGACGCTGGCACTCCACCAGGTTTCTTAAATGGAGAAGACCTCGACCTTGTCGAATAGAGACCTTATAGGGCTTTCGTCGATGAAGCTAGAATACAACGTACCTTGATTATAATCAACTTTCTTTTTTGTCGGTTTCTGTCGTTAACGTCAAGTTCGAAGATGATAAAAAGTCTTAATAAGGCAGCTTCATGAAATATTTAATTATAAATGAATTGTTAAACTTAGTAACACCTGCGTCAGAACTTATTAAATTTTATAATATTTAGGCCAATATCACAACAGTGAAGACATGCTTTGGTATATTAAAATATAATACCGCCCAAAGTAGGTCAGATATTAAAAAATTGGGAATCGATGCGTTTAGAAACATCTGCGGAGCGGACACGTGTGCCGTGCTCATTAACTAGGAAAAATAAAACGATCAATTAAAAAAGTAAAATGATCCAGAGAAGTAAAAACTCATCTCAGTGAACGGTTTGAGTGACAGGCAACTGGGTTAATTAGTTATTGTTGCAGACAATAGGAAAGCCAGACAGCTTCACTATTAAGTCGTAAACAACAGCAATTAGGCACCAATTAGAAAGTATAAGCTTTTTCTCTGTTAAATATGGTTAAATTTCCTTAAAATTGGAAAATATATCTAGTATTTATTTCCGCCACCTTCGAAAGGGAAAATGTAGGGCATTCTGACGTTCCATACATGTTAGATTTTATCGTCGCGTGTAAGGCGGTTGAAGGAAATTGTGGTTGTGGTATTCAAGGTTACTTAAGGTCAACAACTCGACGTTAATTGGACCATTATTGGCAGTGGGGGGAACGAGCTTGTGTAGTACGTGACACTTTAATTAAATTTAGTTTTAATAAAGTGTTTGTTTCACCACCTAGTAATTTCCTGACAAATTACTTGACAAATAATTTCATAAAAAATTTGTTCATTTAATTTATCCGGCGGTCGGCGATCTCTCAACCCGCATTAGGCCAGCGTGGTGGACTATAGCCTAATTCCTCTCATACTGACAGGAGACCAGCAGTGGGACAGTTTATGGGTATGGTGGCTATCCAAAGGTGATGAAAGAGGCCCTAAATGTTGCGAAATATTTGATGAGTCATCTTGACAATGACCTTTTTGAAGGACTTAGTAAAGCTTTGATGATGTTACTATTAAACGTGTACATTTGAGGGTTAAATATCTATACCTGGGTTCTATTGATCTCGTAAAAAAATCATGAATACTTTTCAAAACCCACCTAAGGAGCAAAAGTTTCCTCAACTAATTTTAATTGTTAATTATGGAATTTGCCTAACAGCTAACTGTTATTTTAACCATTACGGTTAACAGTACCCATTTACGGGTTGATATGACGGTAATGTTACTGCAATAACAGTCTTAATTGAATTTAAGTACCATGAACAAACTATGACTTAATAAACACTCCGAAAAGCCGTGATATCAGCGAACAAAAATCACCGTTTCAAGAGTAACAGGGGGGCTAGACAAGTTGCATTTTGGCATTCGAATCGAAAAACGAATAGAAACAAAATGAATGGAAATGACATTAGTGACAGCCCGATTTGTCGAAAGCTTGTGTCATTTCCATACATTTTGTTTCTGTTCGTTTTTCGATTTGAATATCAAAATGCAACTTGTCTAGCACCCCAGGCAATCATAGACGATGATTTGCGACTCGTGGCAGCCCAATGTAAACGGGTTCATAAAATATTATGTAAGTACCATGGTGTGGTGGTAAATTATAATGTTCAACACTGTAGTTCCCATAGTAACGGAGTAACGGGTAAGAATAACCACGTCCCATGCCCGAGTGATGATAACACAGTTTTATTTAGATAGCTGAAAGACTCATGCTTAGTTGTTTCATTGATTGGTGCAGTGATCCTGTAACCAACTGCGCTTCAAGTCACGGGTTCAGTTTTTACACGGACCAAAATTTGTTCCATGTAAAAACCGAACCAGTTAAAAAAAAGCCATACAAAAACCATATCTGTATGGCCTACGGATCCAAGGGTCTCATCCAGTTTCATACACAGATCCACGAGTTCCAAATCTAAACGATAAAGGAGATCATAGCAGTTTGGTGCAAAATTTAAAAATAAAATCAAATACCTATTTCATCAAATAAAAACTAGTATTCCTCTATAAAACTAGTATAGTTTAACGTTTTTTTAACAACGCCGTTGTCTGCGTTGAGTTCTTACCTCACTATGTGTATAGCGGGATTTTTATTTTACATGAAATTCAAACGAGACTGCAAACTGACTTCCGCAAAACATTACCGCGGGGAAATCAGGATCTTGCAGTATTATCAATGTACAGGTAAACATAGAGGTTTTCTGTCGGAAACACTTTATCAATATGATAGCTTTGAAGTTTTTGCGGAAAGCTAGTATTTATATATATTAGATATAATTTTCCTGCAGTGGGAATATACAGGATAAATATATAGTTGTTAAACTTCCATCTAACCTGGATACGAATAGGTAATACATGGGACGCTAGCGAGAGACTATAATATTTCCCAGCTAATTATACGCAGTCTGATAAGTGTAATAGGTAGTGCTTACGACGAAATTAGCATTCTAATTGTAACATTCCTTCTTCTATTCAAAGATGATGAGACGCGATGAATAATAAAATGAATACTTAGCTACAAAAACTTATCTGCTACTAAGAACTAATAAATATGTATTACATTTTTTGCACCAATATCTCGGTCGTTAGCAACAAGTATCATAGTTTTTGACCTTCGTCGGGGTTGAGTGCCGAGCCGTAATACAACCTTGAGGGGTTTTATCCAAACCCTTCTGTCTGAACAATTCTGAACCGAAATCCAATTATGAATATACAAAATGAATAAAGCAACTATTGTAGCTTAACTTTAAGAGTATGTTTCACAGTTTGTTGATTAGTTCCCGTTAAATTAGCTGGCAGATAATTTCATACAAATTTTGTTCCATTTCTGAACATTTAATTTTCCATTTTTGAACTTCATCACATTTTTGAGTTAGCGGTTGTCAAGAGGCTCTTAAAGACGCAATTTAATATATGATATTGTCTGTTTAAAATTATCAGTATTAAAGTTGAAGTTATCACTTGCTTGGTCCTTCGGTCCTGTTATGAACCTTATGCATAGTGTGAACAAAAATCTGTGTTTTTAATTATGTATAGGAGCTGCGTTCTGTTTGATATTCAGCCAACAATTTGACTAGGATTTGAATGTTATATAAATCATTTGTTTCTTTGCATTTTTTGTTTTACTGCTGCCGTAAATGCGTTTCACCCTAAGTTTCCTAATAGAAAGCATAGACAGGGTTTAAAATTGAGTCCGCGTTTCAAATAAATACTCTATAGGGACTCTAGGGCTCTGTCATTATACAATACGATAAAATAATTGGAGCCGGTTTAACATGTGAGGGTCGTAGCTAGCCAGGCGGATCGTAAGATCCTGCCAAGCGTGCTAGGTTTTGTTTATTTTTACAACACGCGTTTCTTCCAAGCATGCAAAACTTCGCATGCTTGGAAACTTGGAAAACGTGGAATCTCTTTCTATAAAAAATGTTATTATTATAGAATGACGTTATACTTATAATAATTGTATAACAATAGTAAAAAATATGTTCCAACACAGGACGTCATTTATGATAGAATAGGTCATCGGCCGATCGTTAAAGTAGTCTAGGCATCTAGCTCTAGACTATTACTGGACATAAAACACCTGTTTTTTGGACTGATTACATGCTTGATTGGATTCTAATACAATGCTAGATCCAAATAGAACTCAATGACTGGGTACGTAAGTTAATTGACTTCAAACAGGAAATGTTTCTGAACTAATAATTTTCTGAGATTGATCTACGTTTTGATGTTAATATAACTTTTTACATTTATTGTTTATGTCGGGCTTTTTATTCCTACATGACTTGCGCAACTGTCTGTCTGTTTATGTACCGTTCCAAAATATCTATCGATAAAATAAATTGACAATCAACACATAAGTACAGTGTGCATGATGCAATTTTTTAAATTGTAATCGTATTATCGTTATGTAGTTTTATTGTAATGCTAAACATCTAAAGATCATTTTTGCGTCACACGTGAAAGATTTTTTTTTTCACAGAGAATGGTTTCGTTAGATTAGTGGCTAAAGTGTCGGTGTGCTTAACCTTAAGGACACAGGTTCGAAACCTGTGTGAGATTGTATATTTTCCTTAGAGATAAAAATAAAGATTGTTAAAATCAAACAATAATTTTTGTATGTGGATTTTAGTTTATATCAGAAGCTATCCAGTTCAGTGGCCCGAAAATAACCGAGCTCATAATTATAAGGATTGTTGGATTTTTTGTCGAGATTCGATTTAATTTGCTTAGATTGTTATCGGCCTGATGGCCTGATAGGCTCTCCGCTGTTGTGAGTTCAGTTCCCGCACGAATCAAGTCTTTGTTTAGTTAATAAACAGGTTGTATTTGTATCTGAGTTTGAATTCCTTTAGCGGGCTGGATAATTATAAGGTCTCTTATGGAAAAGGTCAAAGGTTTGTCAGCGTGTGTTTATTTCTTTCGCCTTTTGTTTCATCATTTTTAGACACAATCATCATGATACATCTCGTTTTCTTTTCATATCTTTTTTTAAAACATCAAAAGCTACATAGAGCTACTCCAATGTATTAGACATATGCGTTATATTTCTTGTTGCAATAGAAACTATTTTCTGTGCTTTTGCGCGGTATTAATGAAAATGTATGATATTATTTCACCATAACAGTTATGTTAGAGAATTTTTTAAAGTCCTTTGCAGTAGTTGTCCGAATGAAATTTGAAAAAAGGAAAGTATTATCTCTATGTATGTGTATTTTTTTTTTATATTATATTTTTATTTTGTTTCTTGGTGTACAATAAAGTGTATTCTATTCTATTCTATGTAGTCAAAGGTGGCACCCTTTTACTACATACATAGAGATAATACTTTTAATTATACCTCCTGCATTTGACAGTTTTAAGGTTTCCGTCCGAAAAGGTAAATATTATCTTGCATTAGAGAGAAACTGGAGTAAGTCTGGTTTTTGTTTTTACCCTTCTTCCCAGTAACTAACATTGCTATTGACTTAAATTTGTATTCATAAATAAGTACCTAATATTACGAAATTAGTTAACTTAATGCCTTTTTTCATAGGTAGATGTTACTTGCTACTAGCTTTAACTTTTTTTTAAACTAAACCCATTGTTACTTTGTTCATAATTGCCTGAACCTAACTGTATCGACGCTTGTTAGGACATGTTACAGACAATGTTGGCCACAGACGCAGCGACTGAGACATTCGGAACACACGGCTCGGTCTAGACTAGACAATACAACGACCAGGCACAACCATTTATCCTGTTTATGGCACGGTCAATTTTAAAATATTTCCTCCATAGCACACTCAACAGTACAGTCATTTACACAAACAAATAGTGATTTATTTACAGCAACACTTAACATTGAGGTATAAGGAAATAAATAAATGTATTCCGTGTAACATATGTCATTGCTAATTACTATGTTGCTTCGGTACCTCTATTAATGTTGAATATATAACGAGCACTGCGGTCTGAACTTGTCATGCTCACTAAAATGTCCGGCTGATGGTGGCGTTGTGTGTTTTATTCCCTACAACATGGTTGAGTCGAACGGCGCCGATACACACGTCATACTCCTGAACGAGTGCTGTCTGTCGGGGCTGGTGAGCTCTTACTGCTGTGGCTATCTCATCAATCCTAATATCCACCTTTTATCCTCTGCATCAACACATCAAGCTGCATCATCACAACAACTGTTACTGTAACTTACCATATTTTTTTTTTAAAAAGAGGCTTTTTTTTTAATTTGACTTGTTCTTCTGTAGAATTCCTTCCATTAAAACTAGCTTTAGTACTTAGTTATGAAACAAAAACGAGCTTAGGGTATTGAGAAAGCACAGACTCGTTTAGTTGCAGCCAACAATCAGAGTTGAAATCTAAGACGCCAATGAGTCAACAAATATCAGAGATCAAGGATGTCAAAGTAATTTTGTATCAACTTTTACTTATTAAGACTCGTTTAATCTGTACAATACATCGGATAGTTAAGTTTATCGCTATAGTATAAATCTGCAGTGGGAGAGTTTTTGTGGGTCTTTGTGTAACCAAAATACTACGTTCTTCAAATATCACGGGAATTTGAACTTCTATGTCTGATTGACGCAGGAAATTCGATGCCACGTCAACCTTCATCCTTCTGCTCTGAACCAAATTATCTGGGGTCAGCATGCCATGTCCTTTATTTGCATTTATCCTATCAGCCACCTCCTCATTCCTTCACACTAACTTTCCATCTTTTGTATGGAACCAGAGAGAAGCTGCATTTATAATAGAGATTTTGGCCACCGTAAAGATTCGTTTAAAATATTGATGTACCCGGCTATGAAAGTCAAAAGATCGGGTTATGGCAATTCTTAGAAGTGATGGATGGTTAGAGAAGAAGCTTAGCTAAGAAAGACACCATGTCTGCTGAATGTGTTAATTTATAAAGAAACTAGCGGCCCGTCTCGGCGTCGCACAGGTGGGAATTATCAAAAAAAATCTGCCGTTTATGCATTTTTTTTAATTCATACTCCGCTTCCTAATCGTCGTACAGTGATGGTATGGCCGTTCTCGATAAATGCGCTATCTAACACTAATAAATAATAAAATCGGACCCGTTATTCTTGAGTTTAGCGCGTTTAAACAAACGAACTCTTCAGCTTTTAATATTAGTAAAGATAAAATAGTAGGCATAACATATCCGTCAGCCAGTATAATTATGCGGAATATATCATGTTATTAATTAGTTCTGGCCGGTAACTACGTGGTATGACTGTTCACTGTAGCGGTCTCCCACGGTTGCCGCTATTGCTTTTAGTTAATTGTTCCAAACAATGCTTTCTCCCACTTGTTTGTTTATTGCATCATGTCTCCTTTGAAATACATAAAACATTCTCAAGATTAAAATGTAGATTGTTATCTGAAAGGATTCAGTGGTTTGTGAAACCTGAAGTAAGGAAATGTACAGTTGCGAGCATAAATATGTAGGTATAGATAGGTACACCAGGCAAAATTCAAAGGCGATTTTCTTCTAAAGTTCTGATAGACATTTTGTGGCATTACGAACATAGTATTTACGAACCAATACTATAGTGACTTCGCGCGATGCTGTCTCAAAGTTGCAATCGTTCATTCATGAAAAAATCGCTTTACCTAACACTTTTCTAACCTTAGTGAGTATTTGGGCAGGCTTTAAACAGAAATTATTAGTAAGCCACTAACCGCTGGAAAAATTGAAAAATGGAAGAAAATTTGTATCAAATTATCTGCCAGCTAATTTATCAGTAAGCTTTGAAACGAAACAGGCCCTAAATATTCCCGTTTATCCTGCTTTTTCAAACGAATTACTTTATACATGACATGCAATATGCAATGTTTTTGTGAAAATGAAAACATTATGTCATTGATAGTACCAATATTCATAATAGCTTACTCGTAGGTAAAAAAACTCTCTCAATACAACGTGTAATGTATTACATGACCATTTTTTCATTATTCTTTTTTTGTTACAGGTAATTGACCTCATTCTTTGTAGCGCTAAATGGAGTAATATCACCTTGACAGGTATGAAAAAGACCTATTAATAAATTGTTATCGATTTGTTAAACGTGTTACTTACCATCCGGATACCATGTGAGAACTAGTTTTACTGCCATCTTGTGTGTCAGTGACGTAAGAGGTCCTTTTGGTACAGAATTTTATTAGTCTAATCTCTTTGTGTATTATTTATGATTTCACAAAGGATGGATATGTGCCAAGTTTTGTTTCTTTCATTGTATATTTTATACAAATTGTAGTTTGTTTTTTAAGTGTTTGAATATGAGAATAACAAATGTTGTGTCTTCGTAAGCTTTATGATAAAGGTTCTGCTTAAGGCATAATAGTGTCGAGAACTGCTAGGAGGGTCAGAAATAGTTACAGCTTGGATAATACCTACTAAAAAAAATGGAGTCAATAAGGCTGCTTCACTTGGGTGTGTGGACGCACCCTAAGACGAATCTTTAAATAGAACTCACAAAACGAGTATGACCATTGTGTTACAATACAGCACTCATAGGATTAGTCAAAAATCGCATGATCGTCGCTTGCGCAAGCCAGTAGAAAGTGGTTCACGCTCCCCGCGCACCATGCTATTGTTATGCGAAATTCGCTTGGACATCGCCATTGTCTACGTCTCAGACGATCATTGTTAGCATTGATTACACACTTGAGGCTGCGCCGGAGTTTGCAACGGGTACAGTCCTCGCCAAACGTGCATCGAGTTGCATGCGACGGCGGTATTGTCAGCGAATAAGGTTTACTTTGCTGTGTTCATAAAGTTTGCGAGTCGTGATGCGTTCTACGAAACTTATCGTATCATGTTCGTTACGCATTAGGCCTTGGCATTACCAGCTTAATGACTTGCATCATGTTGTGCGTTCGTATAAATTTTCCATAGTGCATAAAACAGGGCAAAATATAGCCTGTGATTATGACCGACATTTACAGTGGCATTGACATCAGGGGTGACAATCGGAAAGCAGAATACATAGCAAGAAGCGTTGACATCATGAAAAGATGACAATGTGTCAGATTGAAACTTACCGCGTAAACAAATCGAGCGTGCGCAATTGCGCATACGTCGATACCGTACATTCAATTTCATTTAACAAAAAGTCACTTATATGGGGAGAATATTGAAATAGTGGTATACCTACCTATGTTGCAAGGCCTGTGCATTTAATGTCTTCTGTGGTGCTAAGCAAGTATAAAACTTGCCGTAAACACAACCCACTAAAACAAGTGATAAAATCGCTAGTGTGTAACGAACCTACGTCTTGTGTGTTATCTCTTAACCATCGGTCTGTTGAATCATACCAGTACAATGTTATATTGTTATTATGTAACGAAAACTAAACTACAACTGTAAAAAACAAAACTACTAAAGCTACATCACGGAATAAAATTTATATTAGCAGTTAAAAAATTGAATCGAAATTTATTACTTAATAACTTTCCGCCAGCGGCTTCGCCTGCATGGTCTGGGTGTTTCTTATAAATCCTGTATCACCCGGGGACAGTGTAGCTTTCCAACGGTTCCAAGAGAGGTAGGGCACAGCTGGGCATGGCTCAAATCTAGAGCAGCCCATTTGGGGAAGTACCTCCACCTTACAGAAAACTGCAGCCAAATAACACACTTTATTGTGTGTTGTGTTCCTCTAGTGAGTAAGGTCGCTAGGGCTCCTTCTAAGGATGTGCTGCGCTGGCAGTAAGAGGAATATTCCCTCAAACTGTCGGCGCAGTGAATCCTCCATAAACCTCTAAGAGGTTTTTCGGGTCGGCAACGCGCGAGTGATACCCATGGTGTTGCAAGCGTCCATAGGCTATGGTAACCGCTTACCATCAGGCGGGCCGTATGCTTGTTTGTTCACCTTAGTGGTATAAAAAAAAACGGTGAAAGAATTTTAGATATCGGTCCAGTAGTTTCGGAGCCTATTCAATTCAAACAAACAATTAAATCTTTTCTCTTTATAATATTACTATAGATTACACATAATATTAGCCTCATACTGAATAATTACCTACCCAAAAAAAAAATTGTGTAAATAATAATTTCAGACGTAGGAAGTGTAGTGTCAGAAATCAATCGAAAAATAACATCTTATTATTTAAATTAATTAATATACCTATTAATCAGACACAAAGCCATTGTCCGAGTGGACCGGAAAACCGCTAGCTAAATGATCTAAAACTGTTGTCCTCTAATAGGAATAACCGTATAAAATACATTATAATTTGACGCTTATTAGTAGTTTAATCACGTACCACGTTATTTACCTTATAACTACCTTACAAGATTTTTTAAAAGGAAGGAAGTCAAGTAACAAAGAAATTATTACTTCCCATATTATGATAGCTCTGTCGAAAAATGTGATAGGTAGGTAATTTTTTTTTGGGACTGGGATATTATTTGTTTTGTTTGACCATACAATTTAGAAAATGATTTAAGTTAAATATCTAAATTGGTTTGAACTGAAATTGCGTTGAAAAATCGTAGATATATATTTCTTTATATCATTAAATCATTTTTGATCCGCGGGTCTCCCAAATGTTATTCTTTTAGGAAAAAAAAACAGAAATATGTTCGGTTGTAACTAAAATTTAATTAAAAACCAGCCCTACCACGGCGAACTGACCTTAATCCACAAACACTAACAAATTCAACACAGCAACGTCGTTTTAATTAAATATATTAGATTCTGATAAAGTTTTTACGCCTTGCAGTTTGCTGTTTAATGTTAATTAACAATTAATTAATACAATTTATAACTACTCAAAGTCTAATAATTCAACTGTAATTGTTTTTTAATGTTTAAAGGTAATTAATATTTTCATTGCTATTTAAAATTGTGCATCAATTCCTAGCTGAAATACGGATTTATTATACCAATATTAGAAACACATAAATCTAAGTAATAATTATAGGATTTAATATCACTGGCTTTATGGCTAGTGATTATAGATAACCGTGATCTAATAAAAAACATATTGTCGTGTTTTTAATGAATCAACAGCTGACTAAGGGCGTCGACCCCGGAAACTTTATCATGCTAAGAAGTTGATATTCATCAAATCTGTTATGCCAATTAAAAATTAAGAATACCATTACATTAAAAACTTAATAGCCGATTAATCGCGTTATCGTAACTTTGTTGTACGCAAGACCAGCTTATACTAGGTACTCGTGCCAACGCCCTGGCTACCGTTTCCTTGAACACAACTTGGCAACAAAATCGCATGATTTCCGACCTTGAGATTGGCCGAGAAGAAAAAAAGACATTATTATAAATGTGGTCATTGATTGGATGCTACAACGGAACGCACGAGGCAGCCTGCGCGGTGCTTTGAATATTGATTTATTATGGAGCGAATATGGTTTTACAATGAATTATTTGGTTTAAGGAATGTTATTTGAATTTACCATTTGAAGATTCTTACCCTGAGCTAGAGTGCGGCTTTTAAAAGACTGCCGATTAAACAGTGCCCTGAAAGTCACGCGGTTTTGTTTTCAAACTAGTAGATAGTTTGTATTATTTTTTCCTGTACGAATAGCCATTATTTTAATTACCATTCTTAGGCATCGCTTTACAGTGCTCGCTTACACGTGGCTAAGATAATGATAAATTGCTGAAAGATAAATCAAATAAAACTGAATATACACACTCATATCCCTAAAGAATTTTATTCTAGTTTCCAATCAAATTACAAAGCATGTAATAAGTTCTTAGTACCTATTTTATACTCCATGTTAAAATGTAATAACCCTTCAGAACAGTTGACTCAATTAATCATCAATTGCAATAATAATAGCATTAATATTACAGCACTACACAAGAATTATTGTCAGTTATTGGCATCAGTTTGATGCCGCTTGATCTATGAAAATGTTAACCATGGAGTACAGTCGCTATCAACGTGTTTTGCAGTAATTAATGATGCAATTAAGATTACGCTTGTCTGCACATATAACAATACTACAGTGCAATACATTAAAATGTCCAGTTATAATCAGAACAGGCAATAAGTCAGTCATGTTGGGAGTTTGTTAGAAAAATACTATTAGGTATCTATTGAATAAAAAAATGATGAAAGGGACTTGAAGTAGTACTAGTATTGTCTACCAACAGGCTTTGCAGAAGCGTCAACATAACGTCTGATCATAATTATAAAAGCATAGGGAAGATTACTGTGCAATGGACCAATTTATAAGCTAATGACATTTATAAGTACTTATTATTCTACAAGGAAATTGAGGATGATAATTAATTGTGTTTCCATTTGCCATTATTCTAAACTTAAATTGGATTTATAATCTAGTACAGAATTATTGATTTAGTATAGTAGTTAAGTTGGTCAATGTCCCGCCCAATGCTATGGCAACAGTCTTGTTTTAGACGTTTGTAATGTTATTTTAAAACGTTATTACTATAAAATGAAATTCGAAACTGTTCCGCTTTTCTACAGAATCTTGTTCTGTAAACTGGTAACTGTATACCGTGGATACGTGACGTCAATACCGACGCATGCGCACACCTATTATTTATGTATTTCTTAAAATAACATAATGAAGAAATATTTTAAAAGTGTGTGAATTATTTATTTCGATTTTTATAGACAAGGGAGTTATTTTATTTATATTCTTAAAATTAGGTTGTTTTTTTTTTGCCTTGGTTTAATTGCTATTTCGATGTGGAGGTTAACAAAGTTTATATGAACGAGAAACATATCCGTCTGGTGTAAGCGTCGAGCAACGACTGACGTTAAATTTAGATAATCGGGATGGACAAACATCGATATTCTTTTATCGACAAAGATTACAATTTTATCTGATAATAAAGAAAACCAACTATGTATCCTCTTGCGATAAAATAAAAATATAGTAATATCTACTATATATACCTACTACTTATGTTATTCACTATTTACTGTGTAGAACGGTAATCGTCATTTTTCAATAGGCGGTAATTGCCATTCTGGGTGGAAATTTCATAGGTTACGAATAAGTGTAAATAATACAAATTGTATATTCAATATCAATACAAACAGACTATTGTAGTATACGGATCCCAATCTCCGTATTCGGAGCTACTAACAGGGGTTCCCTTTCAAGGAAACATTGGTATGCAATCTCCATTAAGGTTTGCGAACCCTTATATGTTTGTTAAGGTGCAATTCGGCTCTACATACAATATATCGAAGCTAATCTATAGCAAAAAATATCGTACTGTTATTACTGTACATTAGATCTTCAGCAATAAAACTTACCTTGAAACTGAGATAAATAATTCATATTTACACTGTTTCTTGTTTGAGGAAGTGTTACGCCAGTATGTTATAATTAGCGTGTAAAAGCAAAAACAGTAGGTATGATTAATCGAATACTCTTAAACTGCGCATTGGCGTAAACTCACCTCTTTTATAAACATAAAAAAATGAGCCGGGCAGTAATAGTTTAATTTGCGTTAAAAACGAATAATGAGACTTATCCCAAAACACAGACAAACTCCGTCGTCCTCTTATTTAACAGAAAATTGATGCCAAAGGACCTGCTGCACACAGAACTCTGCTAAAACGATTGATGCGAATCGGTGACCGCAGGGTTAATCCTGTTGTTGTCTATGGGGCCTCGGAGACTTGCTGATTACCATCCAGATCTATTTCCTCGTCTTGATTTGGGAAGCAATAAATACTCGCCTTTCTTTCATCCATGAAATCAATGAATTCTTTGACTAAATTAATTCTTCATTTCAGGGTTCGATTTACAGTTGTTTATGGATTTTGCTGTTGATAAATTTCAGCAACAGTCGGGAGCTAGGTAAATGCAATAGTGCAGTTATCATCAACATATCGGATGTGAGGAATCTTAAACATACATCACCAATTCACAAGCGATTAAATCAGCCATATTTAGATAATACAAGTGAAGTAAGATGTAAGAAGAGAGAAGTAAGATGGTGTAAACTTCCTGAATTTCTATTTGGGAAATTTATCGATATCGATAAGCAAGTTTGCAAATATTACGGTACATCTCTAACTGCCCGCATTTACTTATAAATAGCACCAAATAGTGCGCGTAAAAATCACGTGTGTGTGTCGGTACACTAGCCTAGTCTGCCGCCAGACATACACAGGATCGCACGTCGAGATAAATTAGCTTCATTACTTTCCTGGAAGTTTGTCTGGCAATTCACTATCGAAGTGTTTCGACCCCTGAATGCTTCGATGCATGACATCTAAATTTTATGATTTCAATCTACAAATTTTTATGTCCAGTTCAAAGCTCAACGAAAAAGCTGGGATTCTGTCAATGTTTATACATACATAGATGTACCACTTAGAACAGCTGAGCGATACGCATACATTACATACCACTAAATCGATTAACGGACCCTTTGCGAATCCCGACCCCATCACATGGGGCGTGCAAACCCTATTAGGGCTGCTGTTCATTTGGGAGGGTGTGAGTCCTGGCCGTTTTTTAAAGCCTCGCCAATTCCCTGTATATTTTACTTTGTTAAGCACTGTATGTACCGTTAAAAGAGATACATGTTTCACCTCAAGCCTTTCAGAGAAAATTACATACTGTCTACAGATTTAAACACGGGTTCGCTGAGATCTTGTTTACCAAAAAGACACTCCTCATTTTTAGCGGTTAATCTCTTACAAAAGATCTCATTTTTTTCTGTTTACATGGCAACGACCTTACTTGTTCCCGGCCGCTCGAAAGCGTCTGCAACTACACGCTTTTTTCCCCAAGGAACTTGGATATCTCTGTCCCTGTCTCCAATCCGATTTCGTGTCTTAACAGGCTGCGCTTAAATCGATTTGTCTCGCCTTAACTCGCCAAGATGCCATCAGCGATTCTATCGCTATCCTACTCCTACTTTTGAAACCTGTCCTTGTGCTGCCAGATTTAATTTGCCTTTTTTGCTGCGGTTGAAATGTGGCATCGTTGCTGTTAGACGGCTGGTTTTAGAAGCGCTTCGGGTTGCATTAAATGCAGGGGAAATGCGAGCTGACGTGTACCGTTCACCTCGGTGTTCGGTGCATATTATATTCGGTCGGAATGCATTTGGTACATAATGTAAGGCCGACAGTTGTGGTTTTACTGTTGGAAGTATGTTGGTATAGTACGACTTTATGTCGCACCTATTTCATTCTGTTTTTACGACTAGTCTGCAGTTGGATGTATTTAAACAAATGTGTTGATAGACTCCGGCTTTGTATAGAAAGCTATAACACAACGTTTACTGCTCATTAACTAATGAAACACTAGAGACTAAGAAAAGAGCTATTTAAAGTTTCACTTTTTATTGGTTCATTAATTTTTATTTCACCGATACTTACCACTCGTTTAGTGGTTGCGTTGTTTTATTTCAATCAAACACTGAATAGGTTTCTCTCATTGTCCGAGAAATTAAGAAGATGTACCTTTTAAATTCTGTGTCATTGGAGAAAAGTTTACTTTTTTATGGTAGTGTAGGAATAATGCTATTATTAATAAAAGAAATACTTACCTGTCTTGTTCTCTTCATCGTTGCATTATCGTGCCAATTTGCTGGTCCACCTACCTCTAAGAAGATGATACGCCTCAATAATAAAAATCTTCGCATTTTAAAGACAATAAAGAGAAATAGTTTGTAACGTTTGAAAGATTTTAACCAAAAGCACATCTTTAGCTTCATCAACTTTGAAGCTACTCAAAGTGTACAAAGTCAAAGTATGAAACCGGAACCCGGTGGTCCCGCATTACGCAACGCGTATACGCCCGCCATGTTACAATTTAGTGAACTCAGGCGCATCGTCGCGTGGCAGCGCCGCTTCCGCAATCGATAGCACATCCTATTACGTTGCCTAATAGTGGCGGATTGTCGGCTCAACCTGTGAATAATTTGATGAAATTATACGCACTTATTGGTTATTTGTAAAGGTTTTCGTTAGCTCTGTTTTGATTTTCATACTGCTTACCACGCATAAACACAACATACCATTATTATTTTCCAAAGCGGTAAGGTAAATAGGTGTACAGACTGTTGACCAACCACATTTTGTGTGTATGTGAATTCTATTGTCATTAATTGGCCACAAATCTAATCTCCGAGCTTCTCTGGAAATTTCCGTACTAAAACCCCTGAGATTACAATAATAATAATAACTATTTATTTTCTCTTCTCTCTTATATGTATAGACTTAAAGGCCACAAAATTAAAGGTAATTTAGTCTATGTTTGTACTGATGTAACCCAGTTCACTGCTTGACATTGGAATCAAAAGGATTCACGTAAAAAGTGTTATTTGGAGTCAGTAATTTTCTTGTGAATAATAATTATCTTCAAAGTATTTTGTGTTCTTTCCAACTTGTGTCCTTAAAGACGTTGTTATTGTTCGTGTTTGATTGTTGAATCTTAAACTGATATGGTCCGCTTATGAAACACAAACTGTTGCCTCACAGATATGATCATGGACAGTGTTCAGTGTTGAACGGGTCCAAGTCCACGACTGTTCTTATCTCACCAGCTCGCATTACATCAACAATTAAAAGCGAACAAAGGAAACCACGTATTTGTTTACAATGCGCGCCCTATCAGGTGGGCGATTCTTTAACCTAGTTGTTTTTATGGCTCCTTATAAATATTACAGAATCACTTAAGACTTTTCATTCATTCTTTGTAAACTATATTTACTCACGACAACATTATCTCCATCCTTCATTACCGAACGTAAACCTCCACAGAGTTTTAGACCTTAAAGCCTTAACAAAACGGTCATATTTGTATTAGTGTTGATGGTCATAATAAGGAGTGTTACCGTACACTGTACTATGGTTAGTGTCGTCATTGCGTTTAATTATCTGACTTGTCAACTCGTTCATTATGAAGGCACGTCACGCGACGATACCGATGCGAGGTAATCACGATATTTTTGATAAAGGTAAGGGTAGATGTGGAGCATCAACGCCTAGCATTATTAATGTCTTAAGCCCGCTAATGGTGGCTCTGAACAAGAATTTGACAGTTATGACGGGTAATAACCACCCAATTATACCTCAATGGTGAATTACAATACATATTTTATACCGAAAGCCATTAAGGTGTCACTTCCATTCGGTTTTAATTGTGAGTAGACGAAATTGATGTCCTCTCCTAAACATAAACTAGATAGAAAATATATCTATTAAATTAATTAATAAATGAACTAATTTGGAATGAATAATTTTGTGACTTTATAGCAATTAACACTGTTTTGGATACATTAGGTGATGTTTGATCAACAACCTGAGCTTAATGTAGCCCCGCCTTAACTCAGTAATTGGTTTTAAGCGCATGCATGTACTGCTGGCCTAAATTTCCTGCATTATCTGTGGTCATACATAATATGGCGGGTCATTAGCTAAAACACTGGTAAACTAACTAGCTTAATTAGAATTGAATGAACAATAAACGTAACACTTGTATTTTTTTACGATGGTGTGCTATTGTCTCCAGCTTAAAGCAAAAGATAGAAATACAAGTGATCCCTCAATCCAAACCTAAAAATACATTGTACCTGAGTGTAAAGCTGATAATCTATGGACTATGGTCAAGGTATCATATACATTACGTCCTATAACAGGTGTCTAAACACACACACATACTAGCCCCTTGTTAGAATAACAGCCCCTCGGCACACGTACATTTACAATGGTCCACTGCAGGACTAAGTTGCGGAAACCGAACCCACACAGGAGGGGTTCTCCATGGTGGTGATGAGGCCATATACCAATTCCTCGGGAATCAATTCATAATTAAAACGCAAAGCAGGTCCTTAGGATTTTTTTAATGGGACTCTTATTATGAATCGTTATGGACGACCTTTGTGCCCAACAAATAGCTTGAGATCATGGATATAGTTGGAAAAGAACATAGGTTAATTGGACATCCAAACCAATAATTAAAAATACATATCTCCTGAAACTGTCTTGAGACTGGGCTTACGTCAGTTTATTACAGTTATGGTGTTTTATAAATTCAGTATATTGAACTATCAATTAAGAAATTCATAAAAGTCCCAAGTTAATTAATTCGAGCCATCACTGGCTTAAATTAATACAATATTTTGGTCGTCTATATATATTATTGGAAACGTGTGGGAACGGCCGTAGGTGTGTGTGTGTGTGTGGTGTGTTTCCATTACGGGCTTGTGTTTATGCTTTCTAATTTATTGTAGCCAAATAAACTAATTATCTTTGAGGTCAAAGTTCGAAGAATTTGACAGAAGTTTCAATGAACTTACATCCTATCAGAAAGCAAGACTTATTGTACACTTTCCTATGTCTCAAACGGTATCTCGGTATTTTCAGCAAAAATGATGTTACTGCCAGAAGCAATGACTATAAAATTACTTGCCAGTGTTGCCACATTTCAATTCCCGATACATTTTTATTATCTTAGATATTACCTTTCCTGTTACAGGAAAGTTTTCCAATAAATAACTATAGATACAACCTGTTCTAATAGTCATTGTAAGTTATTACAATAGAACTTCAATAAATATGCCGTGGACACAAACATGCGGTCAGCTGATGGGGTGAACGCCCGGTCGGTGTCATTGACCCCTCTAATGGTGTACAAACCTATTTACTGATGACAGTGTGATGATAGTGAAATCTCAACAAGTGTATGATTCTGTGTGTGACCTTTGATTTTGACCGTTAGTTCTATACATGTGACGTTTAGTTAGTAGTTAAACTAACACACTTGTTAGATTTTTAAATTGCGTCTTTATATGGACATAGAGCTAACTCTGTTTGTCATAACAAAGTTTGATTTGGAATAATTTATTCGACGACGTCTGTGGTCTAGTGGTTCGAGTACCGGACTGCTGATCACGACGTCGTGGGTTCGATTCCCACAAGACACAAACATTTATGTGATGAGCTTAGGTGTTTGTGTTTGTCTGGGTGTTTCTTATAAGTATGTTATACAAAAAAAAGTATATAAGTATTATATCCATTGTCTATTACCCATAGTACAAGCTTTGTATGTATGTATATATTTAGTAACTGCATGGACGGCTTGGACAGAATACCAGCGGTTGACACGCTGCGTGCTGTTGACCATCATGCTGAGTCCAAGACCTTTTTGTCCTTTTTTTTTCAGAGTTAGCTCTAAGCCACTATTGTTAATTTTAAAACTATTATTAGTGATAGGTACATAATTATTAATTTTGGCTAAGTTTGTACACAAAAGGCAAATAAAATTCATTTTCTTTCTTTCTTTCTTTCTTTCTTTCTTTGCCTAGTTTAGGACTAAGATGGTGCTGTGTAAAAATGTCCCAAGATATTTATAAAAAAAAAAGATTTTTTTTATTGATCATTTAGACTGTGTTATTGGTCTATTAGTCTATTGGTCGGCGGCTGCTAAACGTCAAGTCCTGGTTTCGATTCCAAGGTTAAGCAAAGTGTTACGTATGTACGTTTGTTAACCATTGTATTTCCCCGTGTCGAATAATTTCTATTTTTGCATAATATCATAATTGGGGTAGTATGGGGATAACTTGAGGCAGAAAACCCCGAGGCAGAAAGGCTTAAAGAAAAAGAAAAAAGGGAAAGAATTAAAAAAGTCGTACCGAATACCTATGCATTTCTAGTCGACATAATTATGTAGTAATTCTCGCAATCTGAAACTAGCCTTTCCATATACGCTGCAGCGTGACTTATAGACGTACACGTTAAAAGGAAGGTGCGAAAAAACTCTAATTAAAGAGGCATTGAACTTGTGACTGTTTGTTGGCTTTGAAATAATATTTGGTTATCACGGACGGTAGCTAGGCGGCCAGCACGGAGCGGTAGCTTGGGATTATCGCCATAAATTATATATTTACGTCACGTTGTTTTGGATTGTGTGATATCAATATTTACCTGATTAGCATTGCCGTTGACGAAGTTTTTATATGTGTGATTTACAAACCTGGACTAGGTCAACAGAGTAATATAAATGTATAGGACTATTCTGGGTAATCAACCGCACTATTACTTGTTAACAGGCGAAGTTTAAGTACCAGTTCGTCAACCATGAGTTCTACCGAATTGCTTTCGATAGGTTTTTTTCGCATCCAAACGCTGTAATCTCATAGCCGATTTTAGTTCTTAAGTAACCGCTAGAGGCGCTGCCAGGGTTTTCCATACAAATATTTTACCGCGTCGCTAGCGAGTTGAGTGAGAAAAACTCATGGTCGAGGCACAGTATACATAACTAACGACTATCCTACCTGTATCCCCCGGAAAGTTGAGCAGAAGTGTAAACCCAGTTCGGAACGCGTAGGTCCCATTTTACTTGGGGACAAGCCGGGCAATTCTTTGAACTGCAACTAAACATTTCATAGAAAAAACTCAATAACACTTTGCTCTACTTGGGAATTGAACCTAATATCTGTGCTTTTGCGCAATCCCATAAAAATACAAAAGAATTGTAGTGACCTATGGTGGTCGACATGGCTTTCAATTTAAATGATTTGCCACTTTTTTATTATCTTTTATTGCCAATCAGTGTTTTTTACGTGCGTAAATAACGTGTCGGGTGTCGGTTTCATTATTTTGTAAGGTGTTGACTGGTGATATTGGTCAAGTCACCTTTGAACCTTTTACGTAAAAACTCGCATTTCGTAAAAGTTACTACAATTAAACGCAAATATCAGATTACATCATACAATTACAATCAGTCAAGATATTCTACATATGGTAGCAGTTGAGTCTCTTAAAAGTGACTTGCGTAAATAATTAAGGGGTAGCTACATCACCTCAACTATATTTTACGTGAAACTTCGACTTAACGCTATTCCATCTAAAGTTTCCATATGTGATATACCATCACGCCTATATTCCCCGACGCCCATTAGGCAGAGCTCTACTATGTACACCCACAGTTCACCGGTATGTTTAGGCCCCATGTGATGGGCGAGCCTATTGCTATTACCCTATTAGATTCCAAACCGTCCTTTTCCTTTAAACATAAATAAAATATATTGAAGATAGCTTACATGCACTGGCCCAATAAATTACTCTCCTGCGCAATTGAAGGGTTGCAGGACTTTTGAATGAGGCAATTATGCCAACACGTCAGAGGTACCGAAATAGCCCTGTGAGATAACATTATGTCCCTTGCATCGCCCACTGGCCCTGTAAGTAGGTGCCCACATTACTATCTGATTCAACGAATGCAGGGACATGGCAATAGTACAATTTCCTATTGCCAATTACGGAATGTTCAATTGAGTATTGGTTCATATTGGAAAAAGTTTTTTGCGGACTAGTTTGAGCTGTAGTCTGAGGCTTTATTAAGGTTTTGAGCATGTGTAACGCTGTCATCTGCAGGTTATGTGAGAAGGATAGCGATATAGGCGCATCTTTCTCTCACAACCTAAAAGAGTTGGAGTGAGCTTAGACAAAATCGATGTGAACCGATACGGCTGGTTTACCGTCAGTCTGCTCCATTCAATATTTAAAATAATTGTTTGCTCATTATCTAAAAATTAATTCCTCTTATTAACGACCAGGATTATCAGAATAGCCTTTACCGCTTACGCTACCAGCGTTTTATCTTGATAATCGATTACGACGTGCTTTCGCAAAAGTGTTTTAATTCGGCTTTTGCAAAAAGGTCACTTTTATACTTTCTAATCAACAAAATGTTGTTGTTATACATGATATAAAAATAAATGGACTGATATTTTGTTTATTTTGCTCTTTAAAATGCTAACGTCAAGTTATTTTTGCGTCAAGTAAACTTATGCTGAACGATGATTCAAATTGACTGTTTTGTATCGTTTATTAAACGATATTCGAATGGATTGAATCGAAAAATTTATTAATTATTATTGATATGACGTCTTCATTGAAATGAAGGTGACGAAGACAAGTAAATATTTTTAGCTGGTATTATAATGTGTAATCAAGTTTATAATTATGAATAAGGGCGGCGGCCATTCAAGGAATAAACGTCACTGACAAGAATTCACAACAAGCCATCGCTGCATTGATTTATTTCCGAAGTCTATCAAAGTTTTACTACTGTAGCTTCGGGCATATCGCGCAGTGTGATCTATAGTCTAGTACGGATGTAGCCTTTGTTCGTTCGCAATATAGCCCAATTACCGAGTGACAGGGCACTGTCCGCAGAGTGTGGAGCGGGCCGCAGTTTGCGGTCGCGCACTGTGCACACCGAGCGAGATATCTCGCGATATGCTTTATATTGCACACTTGTTTCTATTTACTATTTATATTGTTTACTCTAGGTTTAAAACACTCTATTTTTCACATTGCAATTAATATCGTAATTGGTTTTCTGTGATTGATTCTAGGATGTCGGTATTGTCTACATTTAGACTAGAGTAGTAGTATAGTACATATTTTTAACAAAATTATGTAGGTACTAGTAATTACTACCCTGCCTTGTCAAACTTAGGCCCTAAGTCTAATTTTCGAAAACAGGTTGTACAAAACATATGTTTTGGGGTATCTTGGAGTAAGGAGGAGTGGAGAGGCTAACAATGCATGTTTACTGGATTTGTTTTGGAGTATCGCGTGCGGAACTACGTCAATCGATCCGAGTGTAAACATTTCATATACCTATTAGTCTGCACGAAACACCAGCTGATTGACTTGATTGTACTCACTTTAATGGTAAAACAATACCTGGAAATTATCTATAACATTAATATATAACTTTAACATGCTATCTTTTTGTATTTTTAAGCTTTTTACATGCTAAGATTATCAGTTATATTGGCATGGATTTTTAGAACTTTGGGCTTGTATATCTACTTATCAGCACCTCGCCTTTATCTTAAAAAATACCAAAAAAGCAAGACCAGTGTTGGCCTGGATTTTGGGTAATATTAGTTAAGTAATAAAGAATGGTTAAAATTACATATTTATGCAGAATGATTTACTAATTGGTGACTTTTTGTACTGACATAATTTGATCAGACATGAAATTCAAAAAGATAAATAGGTGACCTCAATCGCTAACCGATAAATTAATAACGGAATCGCAACAACTGCGATATGCGATATGCGATTTACTAATGAGGTTACTCATTAGTTGCATTAATGTGACTGTGTTTACGTTTAATATTCAGTATAAATTTAAATATAAAAATGTATATATCAAACACTATCATCACGCCTGTATTCCTCGAAGAGTTCGGTAGAGGTATACTAATGTATACCTACAGTTCGCCGGTGTGTTTAGGTCCCATGTTATAGGGGGCGAGCCTATTGCTATTTACCGGACACAAAACGAAACTGAGAATTGAATGAAAAAACAATAACATTTTGCTCGATCTGGAAATCGGACCCAGAACCTCACGCTCTATAGCCGCACTTGCTACCACTAAACTAATGAGTAAGTAAATTAAAACTATCGTTAATTACTAAAGCCATCCCCCGAGATACTTTCTGTAAATAGATACGCTATTTAAAACAATAACACGTTCACAGTGAAGTGAACGTCAAAAGCTTTTGCTGAACAATATTTCTTAGAAAATATCTCTTTGTTCGTAACCCTTGCACGTCCACGTTCTTGCTAAAATAATACTTTTCTCTTTGTCAATGGTGCCTTTGTGACCTGCGGATCATCTTGAGAAGCTGTGCAGGTGTTCTGCATGACGTATTGACGTTTGTATGTCTGTTAAGAGTTATGAAAATTCAGTTGCCGAAGTGTCACGAAAGTTATTGTCTTTGAAATTGTTAACATATCTATCCTACCAATATGACAATCTCAGAGTGGTATGGCCACTCTGAGATTGTCATATTGGAAGGATATTGAGATTAACCCAATGTAAAAAACTTGAACATCCTCCTGTTTCTTTCGTCGTTTAAAAAGATGAAAAAGAGAGGGTAGACCAAGATAGATTTAAAAAGGAAGCTAATACACCTTTTAAATGAAAGAAGATGGTGCCAAGATAGACCTGTCCTAAATAACTAATACTGAGTTCGTCTGGAGAATAAGTTCAAATGCCATTTTTATGGCCTGGCAATTCTTTCTAAAGTTTACAGCTTGAGGGATTGTTGTGTTATTAGAGGTGCTGACACGCAATAAAACAACCTGGGGCCCGTAGACAAGTTGCATTTTAACATTCGAATCGACAAATGAATAGACACAAAATCTGTAAAAATTACACCAGCTTTCGACAAATCGGGCTGTCACTAATGTCATTACCATACATTTTGTTTCAATTCGTTTGTCGATTCGAATGCCAAATTGCAACATGACTAGGCCCCCAGCTCTAATTTCTGACGTATCTAAAATGGTGTAATGTTTTTGATAGGTACTAGATTATTGTTACACTATAGGCCACATGAACCAAACTAATTTACTAAGTGCCGCACACGCCTTACAGTAGCTTATTCTAATAGACTTCATTAATTCGTCCTGTCTGAAAGTCTCTTAATGTCTTCGTAAATTCGCTGGCGAGACAACAAAGGAGTTGATTAAGGACCTCACCTTATTTACGATACTACCTCAGTTCCGTATCAGGGATTAGTAAAGGAACAGAGTGATAATATGTCTATGAAATGGATTAAAAATAACACGTATATTGCGCATAAAAACACGGCATAGTGAGACATTACCTTCTAAAAGAATATATGAAACTTTTTAACAATGGTCTAAACATACTGTACAGGTTAAATATTATCAACCGTAATTTCATGTATTAGGCGAAACATTTCTGCTAAGTCTGACAATGACAATGAGAAATTAATGCGTGTCTTACTCTTCCTTATTGCAGACGAATTCGGTCAGCGAGTCTTTATAGAAAATTTTAAATACTTTAGTGTAGCTAGTAACTGGAGGGTCGAGGTGTGTCGTCCCTCCAACCAAATGAAGGACCCTCTGATCAGGCAGGTTATATGCCTGCTGGGCCTCCACCCCACGGTTGATTTTGAGCGGTTGCATTTATGCAAGTTGCACGGTAAACTTCACTTGCGCGATTCAGGATTCTTACCTCGTTCAAGTTCTTATGAAGCTCGATAGATGTCACTACAATAGTGTTAATGATGATGCATTTATCCGTAGTGACCGGAGTCCAAAGTACAGTTGTAATTTCAGACTTTTATGAGTGAGGGATTCTTGATTAGCAGGATACCGGAGTGCAATACGATAAAGCAGACGAACGGATGGTAGCTGCAACGTTCAATGTAGAACTGTTTCCGCGTACGTCTGTATCGACAACGTATAGGAAATTGGATCGGGAATCGGATGCGGAATAATTGATATTGTTCTGGATATTGTGGTTTCAATAACAGAGGTGGGAAGGATTTGTTTCGCCTCGCCGCAAGAGCTTGATAGTGTATTTGTGTGTTGTGTTCAGTTAGCAAGCTTAGCAGATCTAGCATTACTTATCTTCGGAATGTGAATTGGTGTTCTGTAAATTGGTTATGTTACTGGTAAAGTTTCTTGTCATCTATTGCAACGAATTGCAACTAAACAAAGTTTTGAGACTTCTAGGATCCAAACGATTTATTGTAACGTTTTCTACCTTAGCATGTTTTCGATGTTTTATTTTTTGAAAACATAAAATATAAACGCAGTGGGTGGAATTTAATGTATGATGAATCGGCTCATTCAAGTTATTTAATTAGATTAGATTAAAGCGGCTCAGTAGTTCGCAATCGAGCTCTCACTTATCAGTCCAACAAAGGGTTGTCAGGATGTCCTCATTAATAGAAGCCAGTGCAATTTTTCACTTATAATTTTATGTAATACTGTGATGGATGAGCTGGACGTCGCCATCGTAGGCGGACGTCTATTGTCTTTGCACATTTTTGTTCCATAAATCTTTAAAGCCATGATAGACTTTTTAGTAGAAACCATAACGCGTGTATTAGATCCATAGGTAAATTGGTAATCTTAGGCTAACATTCAGAGACGATGCTAAGCGTAAAGTAATGCTTCCGTATGTCAAATTGTAATACGAATTTGACATACGGAAGCATTACTTTACGCTTGGCGTCGTCTCTGAATATTAGCCTTAGACTACATAAAAGTTTAGACTTCTTCCATGTTACAAGTTACAACAACAAAGAAACAAGAAATTACAGACATAATAGAAACTGGCGATTTTGATATTAAAATGTTATTTTCTGAAATCACAATGCAAAAGTTCGTTTAGTTTTCAGTACTTGATAAAATCTCGTAAACGGTCAAACACCAGCGAGACGCTTTATAAGTAGCTACGGTGAATTTAACTCTAAAGTTTCCTTTGAATAAGAGAAAACTTAGTTTAAGTTAAGGTTTTATTTCAAATGTCTTTTATCGATACCTTTGTGAGTATTGTTAAAATAATTTCTGAATAAATCAGTTTTCTCCCTAGTGTCTATTTAACTTTAAAGTGCGTCATAAATATCTCTGAATCACTACTTAAACAAGTAGCCATTGTTGTGTTTCAGGGGGTGAATAGTGGTGTTACTAAATTAAAATCGATAGCCCAGAGGGGTGAGAACATGTTTGGTCTACAGTTTACACTCCCCTGCACAGCCCTAAATGTTGTGTAATTTAATTTCTTTATGAACCACTGGAACATTAATATTACTGGATATGGATAGACAGACATATTTCTAGGGACTGTGAAATGTCGTAATTTTGGAACAAACATTCAGAATAACACTAATGTAAGTTATGAAACTATTAAAACAAATTATATAGTACCATTATTTATAAGTGGGTAATTCTTGTTTTGTTTGTGCACCGATTGAAAATCCTACTAATGTTATAAATGTGAAAGTTTGGATAGTTGTTTGATACCCAAACACGCCAGAACGTATCTGGATGTGGAACCAAGATAGATTATAGTCTGGAATAGCACATAGGCTACTTTTTATCCCCGTAAAATGTATGGTTCCCGTGGTATAATTTTTTTTTAAATAATTTATAAGAAGGCTAGGCTAGACAAGTTGCATTTTGACATTCAAATCGACAAACAAAATGTATGTAAATGACATTAGTGACAGCCCGATTTGTCGAAAGCATGTGTCATTTTCATACCTTTTGTTTGTCGATTCGAATGGCAAAATGCAACTTGTCTAGTCCCCCAGGGCCACGCGAGCGAAGCCGCTGGTGGAATTCTAGTATGCCATAATTTCTAAACTATCTACTCACCTCGTCAACAGAGCCTTTATTCCAACAAGATTGTAGCTAAATATAAATTTATAGAAATCGTTGCGACCGTTACGGGACAATATCTCGTGTCATCATGTACCGCGGTGTAGATAAAGACCTTTCGAGTGAAAAACACTGACAACTAATTTACTGGTCCAATGCGTTAAGGAAAAAGTTTGGGGGTCAATGTGACGCCTTCAAGTTATGCTCTATTGACCCCAGGTTTTGGAAATTTCTGTTATAACATCAAATAAAAAGACAGTAAGTGATGTTAAATATGTACCTTGATATACATGTTCTCAGAAGGCTCCAAAAGGTCAGCATCACCATCAGGCATCCCATCATGGTGAATGTTACTGATCCCATGACCATAAAGGGGTAGGGAAGGCAAATGAGGTTTTTAGTCGATACGGTACGCGCGGTATACCCTGGCCGGACTGAAGTTGGCCGTTTAGCTGCGCAGTATACAATTTTTTACCTGATCAATCCATTGCGCATTCAAACGACTAACTTCAGTTCCGGCAGGTTATGCTGCGCCTACTGTACGGGTCCAACATACCGATACCGATTTTATGCATTATAAGAAGGTCCAATCAACCGGCGAGGGTTAGTTTATTTAAACGTCACTATTTTTAGTAATTTACGCCTTTTTTATTAGCGTTTTGTGTTTAAACATATCTCAAAAGCTCGTAAATTAAATTATGCTCAACAAAACATTAGCTGGGTTTGATTACAATGTTTGTGCTAAGTGTGGCAAACATTGGCTATATTTGGTTCATTGTTTCTGTTACTGCTATTTGAGATCACACGCCACCGAGATCATGAAAATAAAGCACTTACTTACCAAAGGGTAAGGAAATATATTTATTTACTACAGATCAAATCTAGTCACATAAGATGATTTTGTTCACTACTACATAAAAAAGTCGTATGATATTTTTTAAAACAGTAATCATAAGAATTTGAAACCGGAATGAATAATAAAAAAAGTTCTAACTCCTTATGAATCCATGAGACCAAAACTGAGACCAAGACTACAGTCATCGTGGTTCTAGTACAAAAATGTGCGCATAAAGGAAACAAAGAGCGGCCATGTTTAGAGGATCATGCGCGCGCGCATCAAGACGATGTTGTCCTTCGCAGAATCCTGCGCCGCGACGATGATAAATCAGCAGTTTATTGTGCTACTAAAACTTGTCACTTCTACTTTTAAATTATCTTGTGTCTACATATCTACTACATATTTACATTTTTATTATATTATTTTTCTGAAAATGGTTGTAATAAAAATGTTAGTTTTTTTTTTTTTTTGTGACATAAAGTAGCCATATACGTGTAAAGATAAAATGGTGCACTTAAATTGAATTAAAAGTAACTTTTGATTCTTCAATCACACCGTCTGTATGATTTTATAGGTAGTGTTAATGTTCATTGTGAAATACCTATGTGGGACTATATTTTAAGTCCATAAGTTAAGACAGACACAGGCTGACTTCTAAACCACCTTAGACACACATACATACGCCTAAAATATCTTGCTATATACTTAGCAGCTTCTTAAATAAATGCCAGCAGCTTGTACGAGTATGTCAAGCGTATTTATGATTACCAGCTAAGTTAAAGTCTTTCAAGGTATAAAACTAACGCGGAATACATCCAAAAACACTTCTCCGATAAAACTGATATCTTAGGTTAGGTTTGTTAACCCTAAACTGCACAATAAACTTTTCCTCGACATTTACGGCACGATAGCACAACATATGGTTATTCTTCTACTTCCATCTGATGTAAGTAAATACATATAATCTTAACCTGTAACTAAATACGTGCCTAACATTAGTCAGACGTGTAACAGTTTACGGGCAGCTGTGCCTCGCGTGTGCCCAGCAGCACGTTTGCCAATGCACCGTCGCGTGAACTGTTATCAGTATAAACAATGTTTGTTTAACTGTAACGTTTCTTAATAAATGATTAACTCTTGTTAAATCATAACTCGTCATAATGGATTACGACACTCGTGTTGCGCGTGTATTGCAAAACAACGCTTGTATTAACTATTCGCAAGTCGTGTGGTGTGTATGCGTAGGAAATAATGTCATAGGAATAGTTAATGTAATTTTATTAGTTTCGAGTTTCATTCAAATCGGTTTAGTATCGTCAGACTGCTATACTTGCTCAAATATCAAATCAAAATACATACATAGTGCATACTGCTCTATTTGTGGAACTCGCTGCCGGAATCTTTGTTTCCCGAGACATACAACGGTTTCTTCTAAGCAAGCGCGCTCCATCTTAGGCCACATCTTTGCTTAACACCAGAGAGTTCTGGTCAACCGCAAGCCTACTTAAAATGCCTGATAGTCTTTCTCTTTTAATTATATGCCTAAATATTACCGTGAACTAAGTTTTGATGCCCTGTATTCATATATTCGCAGTAGGAGAACCCAAAGAAAGAGATGTTACTTGTAATGTTGCTTTTCGAACAATAAATCTACCAAATAATATTATTACACTCCACGAAATACTTTTAATCATAATAATTACTTCCCGCATTCCCTACACGGCAAAAAAATAAACAAAGCTCCACCCTCATACGGTGATTGAAAAGGGACTCCGTCCAATAAATGTTAAAAATATAGCAATAGCCAGCGACTGGTTGGAAAAAAAATCATGGAGGCATACAACGTTCCCACGGGGCCGGGACGAATGTGCCCAAGAGGGCAGACTAGGGTTAATAAACATGGTGTGGGGCGCTAAAAATAATCGTCCCCGATCGTTAGCCAGACATTTATTGTAACTAATTATATGTGGGATTTATTTGTGTATATTAAAATAGATGAGCTTTCAAATATAGTTACAATGCACTATTGAATTTGGGGTCCCTTTGGCACAAAGGACTGGCGAAAAAAAAAAGATGTAACCTACACTGTCCTACACGTGAAGGGGATTTTTTCCTGCTCATGACCTTCGTGGACTACTAATTATAATTATACCTTTCTGCGAAGAGACCTGATCAGCAATTTTCTTGTCAGATATACATGATAGACCTTCATGTCAGAATTAGCATTTCGTTACGAAATAAATAAAAAATAAAGAAATGTATTTTATTATGAAACCAATCACCATAGATCAAACTCTTCGCCAACTAACCTTGACTGTAAGTCGGTAACAATTGTTACCATAAACAAGGTGACATTGGTACTGCAATGGGACTTATTTTAACGGTGTCGTTACTTCTTATGAACGTTTATTCTGCTACCATCGCCATAACGGCATGAAAGAAACTGGTGAACTAAACTTAATGTTTTTCTTTCTTCGATAAATAGAAATAGATAACATTTTATAGCAGAAATTGAGTTTTCTTGGTTTTGGATTCGCTAAAAGGCAGAAGTTCTGGAAGAGTGTCAAAAAAGCGGCAGTAAATCAATATTAAAGTTAAAGCTTCAATCGACTAAGCACAAGTGCGTAGGCAGCATAATTCCTCACGCAACGGCTCAAACTTACTTGGCACAGTTCCAGCCGACCGAACCTTTGTCTGTCCGTCTGTCTGGGCCTTTGTTTTGGTTATGAGGACACCCACCCACGTGCCTCCAATGCAACTTACTCATATAATGTTTTATTTATTTATTAGCTGCATTATGGGGCTTAGGCGGGTCGCTTAAGTTTTTGAAAGACAAAGATTTATGTAGAAAGGCTATTTGTCGCATAAATTAGGCATGTTGTAGCCAATAAATTAATCAGTCTGCTCTAAACTCGTTGAACAACTTCTGAAAGTGTATACAAAATGCGATGACGTGGCGTAACGCAAGCAAAGGCGAGTTGAGTTGAGCCAACGCTGTGCCGTGGTCGCTTTGTCATGGTAATTTGTAACCAGATCATTCCTCGCTTGACTTCATCAAATACCTGTTGTACCCAACGAGAACACCGCTGTGAAAAAAACACTCTATTTGTAGCAAATTAATAGATTCGTTAAAAGATTAGAGAGTTGTAACTGTTCAATAGGTTTCCAGGATACAAGAAATTCATTATCGTCGCATATTGGACTCGGGCTGAATCTTATCCTGGTTTATATGAATGTAAAAAATGTTTAAAATTTTGCAATTCAGAGTTTGGAATACTTGTTCAAACGATCAACAACATGGGCCAATTTGGTGATGGCATTCTAGTTATTATTTCGACGACAAGGGGTGCATGGTGAAACAGGAACCTTATGTGACCTCCCAGACGAAAGTTTGGAGGATATCCGAGAGGTATCGATCCGATTGGATATCTGTAGGAGGGCGTAACTTCCTGGACATTAGTCAGTCGGCTCCAGTCACGCGCTCCTACTAAATCTAGACATTTATCTAGTTGGATAGGGTTGCCATTTGTTTATCCTATTTTTAAGGCCATGCAGAGCGTTTGTGTGGGGGTTATTACAGTGTAAAACTACAACAGTTCGGACGGTTTCCAAGATTTGGTACACAATTACCCGTGGTAGTCTCTTACTTAAGCTGTAGTATAATGTCCATTTTGGAGCCTAAAAATTCAAGATTATCGAACTATTTATTTGTTCTTCTCAGCGATTTGTTTCAAAAGTGGACAGCCCTAACTGTGGAGTGGTACGAATCTGGAGACAGATACACGGTCTAGACTAACATGGACTAGACGCGATTGTTATTCACCACGCCTCCAGTTCGAGGCGTAGCGTTACGATCGGTCGCGACGATTTTATGATTTACGTTTCAAGATACTTTTGTGGAGTTTTATCAATAAAGCCATTTTGGCAGACGTCTTGTATTGTTAATTTCACATTTTATCCAGACAC
Organism: Acronicta psi; assembly: GCA_946251955.1. NCBI lineage: Eukaryota > Metazoa > Arthropoda > Insecta > Lepidoptera > Noctuidae > Acronicta > Acronicta psi. Next base: position 4,956,434 of record OX276493.1, on the reverse strand, counting down.
AATAACATTTTGAATGATATCAGCTCATAAATGTAATAAAACGAAACTTTGTGTGTAATAACTTTGTCACTAGTGCCAGCATTAAAATACGGCTTGTAGTTGTAGCAAGTACACTTTACAAAAAGCAAAAATTAGGATTTGTAGCTAACCAAGCACTTAGCTTTCTTGTAAAGCCTTGATTGCGAAGAAACAAATGCAACCCTGCAATTGGGTATACTATTTTTTAAACACGTTTCCGCAACACTGGAATTTTCTATTCTCTTCTATAAAGGGTGCGTTTTCTTACAAACACAATTTCTTACAAACAGTCATATCCGGAAAAACAACCGGGCCATCGAGATATAAAGCTGATAGCCCATTCGTTCCCAAAAGTTAAACAATTAATCTGTTAATGACAGACACTAGTCAAACGTAATATGTATTTAAAGAAAATAATTCCTTTGTTAAACGTATAAATACGGTCTTATGTAAATCCGCTCGGTTTTATTCAAAAGAGTCGCAAGTTCACTCAGCGGATTCGTCATTGTTCTCGTGTAACACTAGTAACCGTTACAACCTATAAGACAAACATCTTTATTGAGATACACAGATTGACTCCACTAGATATGACCGCAATAGTTATTGTATTGTGGCGCAGACGCGGCGGCGGCGGCTCCGACCAAGGCCGAACAGTCACGAAACGAGTCTTTTTATTTTATGGTGACTTGATTTATGAATTTATGACTTAAGTTTAGCTCTCTGCCTAAACGACGGCGACGAGCTTGGAACATGTTTGTTTTAGTGTTAAAGGTTCACATGTTTGGGTCATCATGTTGGGAAGAAGGATAGATAATGGAATTTCTTTTTCTTCTGCTCTATAGAAACGTTTGTTTGAAACTATGGAGTTCTTTACAGTAATCTGGATCTAATGAAATATGTATCATATCGTGTTTGCGTTTGAACGCTTGGTGTGCATTTTTGAAAGTCCATGGCCATTGGCCAGCATTATTGGCTCAAAAGTAAGAAATATAATATTAACATTTATTTTAGCATTTGTTATTAGGTATCACAATAAAACCGGTAATTTTGTGATAAAAAATTACTATGTATAGAAAATGGTCTCCGTAATGGTTGGCAACCCAATAATAAACTAGAAGCTGCGAAATAAACTATAAACGCCTTTTTATTGAGTTCCATAACAGTTCTTTGTTGGGAAACAAAGCGTTCTTAGAAGAATTCTCTTCCAGTTCCACTACCTCTGGAGAATTTTTTTAAGCAATTATCTGCCAGTTAATTTAACGGGAACTTATCAGGAGGTAGTGAAACAGGCCCTAAAGCGTCTTAAAAAAAATAGTCACTCCAACGCTTGGACCCTGACAAGGGGTAAGCTGCAGGAACTTGTAGGCTATCCGAATATGTGTTTAGTGGGGGATTCGGAACCGCGACCAATACGAAAATATTTAGAGTAAACATATAAAAAATGGAGATTCTATCTGAGGCAAAACTACGTAAAAATAAAGAGAATAGATTTTCACATGATGCATTTAAAGTGTTTAATACTCTGTAGCATTAAATCGAATTAATATTAAATTAATCAATAATATCGAATGAGTGTAAAAATGTAAAGCGCTTTTATAAGTATTTATTATTTCATTTATAAATTATAATACATACATAACTTTATAATCAATTTATGCACGAGAGAAAAATACGCTGACCCACATACCTAGATACTCATGCGGGTTTGTGTTATTAACTATATATTAACTATCGTCTGCAAAAAATAACACCTTCATTATTTTTGATGTTTATTTTTAACGTGATTTATGTTTTTTTTTATATAACTGTATTATTAATATACGCTTATAAATTAATGAATGTCTCTTTTTATAAGCACGCATACCCTTCCCGTTTTGGCTCAAAGATAATTTCTTAAAAGCGAATAAATCACCGTCCCAAACCGGTTAGCTCGTTTTTATCGTATCCAAAAATTTTACACTTGATTAATTGCACACTTGATTGACAGACTAATCAATTCTTATTATTAAAAAACCTGTAAGAACACTGTGCCAGTATATCTTGGCCTTGGCGCTGTTTGCAAAAGCAAAAGCATTTAAAAAAATGTCAACGATATGTCCAATACTGCACTTTTTATTTCGTTCCTTCTTTCGCCGCGTGCCAAGATACGCTGGGCAGTTAATATGATTTCAAGAATATTATATCTTAATGTTTATTTTTTTTATTGTCCACAGGTAATATTTGGTCACTGATGTCTGGAGTTTTGCAAACAAAGGTGAAGGCGGTATCTGGTTATCGTGTCGAGGACAGGTGTTAAATTACTGTATTTTATTTTTCCTTATTAATTTTATCATATTTTATAATGACCTCTTTACTATATTTCGATATAGTGTACATTTGAAAGCCTTTCAATATCAAGACTGCCTATTTATTAGTTGTTGCACTGCATGTGCTAGGCTACTCGAAAAAATTGATATTGTGTAATAATAATTAATTATATCTACATAATGGTAGTTCACGACTGGTCTAGTGCGGATACCTATAAATTTGACACCTTCAAGAATTTTGACTCCCTTTAGGGTTCTATACATGCAGAGTTAATCTCAATGTGTTTATTCACGAAATGGTAACTCATGTTCTTAGTCCGGACCATACACAAAGTCGGAGGTGTGCGGTGGCCTTAGATTTTAATTCTAACCAGTTTTTGGTCTATAGCTCTCGGTTTAAAGTTAAGAAATCATTAATCTGTAATAATATCAAGATTTACGGTTAAACTTTCCACTTTATTACCGTATTCTTACGGCAACGCATAAAGCTCATTTAAATACAAATTAAATTAATGCTAAATTAATTCAGTTTCTTCAACATTGATGACCAATCAATGCAAATTATAATTTCACATTCGCTTTTTTATCTTAATATTAGCTTCTTAATTGGGTACAAACTTTGGAAAGTAAGTTTTTACGTCATTATGGTATACTTGCTGTTGCCCGCAGCCTCACGCACTTCATAAAGAACTTTTTGACATAAAAGTAGGGATTCTATCTCATTGCCAAATTTAATCGAAATCGGTTCAGTGTTTTAAGCCTAAAAAGGTTAATCAGTACAATACCACCCAATTCGTATTCCGATTATTAATACCAATGCATTTGTGACATCGTTATTCACGTAAATAACATTTATCGAAATCGAACACAATCATTTTAAACATGGAAAGCCGGTTTAAATAAACGACAAGGTGAATGAAAAACGACACTTATTATTTTCCAAATTCGAATTTGACATGAGAAACGTATGACGTAACATGTAAACGGTTTGTGGGGTTTATGATGAACAGACCAAAAACCATCTATGGCCGAAAGTTGATAATAATAAAAAGCAAAGGCATTTAATTTTATAGCTTATACCTAATGTTAGCTGTTTTTATAAGGTGCCTTATGACATTTTCACCATTTCTGGTAAGCGAAAAACTGTATACGGAACCGAGCAATGTCAACCTTCTTTCGTCGGAGAATTTAAAGTTTTTTGTCAATTTCTAAAAAGAGTTGAACGTAAATTACCGCAAAAAAGTGTTATTGATTCGTAAAATTGGATACTTCTTGTGGCCAAGAATTATATAAGATATTGTGCTAACGAGAGGTTAAGGAAGATTACGTTAAAAATATAACAACGGAAATTTTGTTGTGCTCGTAATAGTTTCGTAGAAAATCTTTCGATTTTTTTTAGTCAAAGATCTATTTCTGCTAAAGTAACATTTGAAATTGATTTTATCTCTTACGAAGAGCTTTTATTACTATTCTTTGGTAATCGATCTGTTGTATTCCTAACCATTCATGTTCTGAAATTAAATTAATTTACATTTGGTAGATTCTAACTAGGAAACTGTATTTTACATACCAAATATGTTTTGCATCCTGTCTTAAATTTTAATGACAGTTTAAACGGAGTACTCCCGTTTGAGCATCTGTTTTTAGAGCACCAATGCATGTGTACTTATATTCCCATTTGAGAATAACAAAAAAAGGTTCTCAAGGGGAGGGAATACTTCTTTTTAAGTAGTTACTCCTAAGTTTTCCGAGCCAAGCTTACTTATTTAGACGGCCGGATGGACTCTTGACTGTCAACAAACCTTTTGGTAAAATGACCATAAACAAAAACCGCGAATGGGTTACATGATTACATCGAACCATGCCGGTTCAATTGCCTAATCCAAACGTTGTCTGTGACGCGACCATTAACGAAGGCTAAATCTTTTCACCGCTGTATTATTTTCAATTGAAGTCAATGTCACTACCGAGGTTAGTCTTATGAATGGAAAATAATGGCTGCCGAAGTATTCACGAACGTCGTGCGCTTGTGGGAGGATTTCCTAGGCGATATAACTGGGACTATCTGTAGGTATAGTGTTGATAAGTTTTTTTATCTATGAAGACCGAGGTTAGTACGTTCTGTTTGAAATCAAGGCCCGACCATAATAAATTATGTTTTTAATGTATTTCTTTACTATTTGTAAACATATTAAATATACTCCTATGTTTAAAATAGACCATTGTTATTTTATTTAGGTAATTATTCTTAAAGATATTTTTGCTGACATTACCTTAAGATATAGAATGTGGAAGAGAAACTTAAAAAAAACCCGCAGTGCCAAAACGTCTGGTGTAGAGGTTTGAATCCTACACAAATGGAATATTCCTTTCGCTTAAAATAACTATGTATACTTAAATAAATTCAGGTATGATAATATTATTTACCACATTTCACACACACACGTGGTCTTAAAACATAACGCCCCTGCAAATCCTGACGAAATAGAGCAAAAGTTGGACTCGTATCTTAGTTTAAGGACTTTATTTAACTAGTTCGTACTTATCTCGTAACACACCTTAAGCTGCATCATGATAGCATAATTACCCATCATTTAAAATAACTTAAAACTGCATTTAAAGCAACTAAATTGAGGAAATGTAACAAATTCTTGGACATGACAAAGCACTGAGGATGTTACTGGTTTACTTGACATTAATATAATTTATTGTGGTACTAGTATAGCAACTGCGTATATGAGTGTCTAGACTCTAGACTAGAGTACAAGCAATTAGTCTGAAGACTAATAGAAACCTAGAAAGTTCTGTGTTAATGCCACTTGCCATTCCAGTAATTAAATTTTATTGCACTTAATTAGTTAAACCTCTTGGTTGGATCCTATACAATCTGAAATTGTATTTAGCTTGAAAAGACCAAAATTAGTAGTTTTGATAAAATTAGGGTGCGTTACAGCCAAAGACACTTAATTTTGAATGTTGTTCAAATTATAATATTTTCAGATGTAATTCTCGAATCCAGATCTTCGGTTTAGCCGATAATTAAGACTTACATCAAAATACTATAAATTATCGACTAGCTAGGTCTTTCATGTTATGTCAGGTTCGATTCCTATTCTGAACAAATATGTATAATTATGACCTACAGAAGCTATTCAGGGTTTAATCATAAGATATGTGATATGTGAGATTTTAGATGTAAACAAAATACTGATTTTATATAAGTAACCTTATTGACATTTTATTTCGATGAATTCTATAATTTTGTTGTTTGCCCGGAAACCTATATCATGCCTTAATTTGTTTTAAAATAATAAAACATTAGAATTTGTTAGAGTATGCAGTCAAGGCAAATTGTGCACTGCCGGGATATAACTGTTACATTTTTTATTAATTGCAATAATATTTGCAGTGACATTGAAACTCATGCGGCTGTGTGCCACTGGCTTAATTACACTGAGGTCGATCCTTGACCTTTATTGTTATTTTAATTACATACTCGGTAATCAACTCGATTCGCTTGCTTAATAGCATTGTCTCATAATAATCTAGATAAAACCAAAGTTCAATTAATCTGAAATCAATAACGTGATACTTGTTCTCTAGATGATTTCAAAAATAGAAGAATTTTTTATTTGTTGACGCGATTTTTATTTAAAAAGTTTCATAATAAGACATTTGATGATGTCTGTGGTCTACTGCTTCCAGTACCGGACTGCTCATCACGAAGTTGCGGGTTCGATTCCCACAGGACACAAATATTTATGTGATCATAAGTATTTTGTGTTTGTCTGTGTTTCTTATGTACCTACTCATAGCACAAGCTCTGTTAATTTGGGACTAGATTGTGCTGTGGAAAAATGTCTTCCGAATTATTTATTCAAGATTATATATATAAACTAAATGTGATTCGTTTAACTGCTGTTTTATTGATATTTATGGTTAATTTGTTTGTAAATTTGTTATATTAGTTAAATGTTTTTAACTCGATTATACCTATTATTTATTCACTGGAACTGTTTCGAAACACCTATTTGGAGGAATTTGTTAACGACTGTTTGTATGATTGTAAAAAATACACGTACGTTGATCTCCCAATGTCGAGTTTCTATTGATAGATTCAGTTTCAGAACTGTACGTAGTACGTCTGAACAAACATAGATGGCGGTAGCGGTCGCCATTTAGAATTTCTTTAATTAACTTCCGCAAAGTGCTGCATTTTTATAGCACGTCATAAATATGTGTTAGTCCACGATTCAAACTATCAAAACATGGAGTTGTAATAATCAATCGCGACGATTTGGAGAGGCAATCAATTAAAATAATATACGATCAATCAAACGTTCGCAGTAAAGTTATAAATCAGTAAAGTTGTAGTGACAGTTAGGGTTCAAGGCCCCGTTGGCCGGCGTGGCCCGTGACCCCGCTGCAATGGCTTTCGGCTATGCATTACGGCATCACCTAATACGTACGTGTCCGCCTTACAAAGTAGTCATAGAGGCTACATAATGATGCTGGCCAGTTCCTCATTGTTTATGGTAATACTATGCCCTTAACATTGCGAATTTTGCGCGATTTTATACGTAACTGTTAAAATATAACATCACTCCTGTTTTCTTTCCTAGAAGAGTTAAGCAGTAAAGTACTACAACCACAGTTAGTTTTTAAGTCCTTTGCAAGCCTCTGAGCTACTAAGAATTTTATAGAAAAACACAATGTCATTGTCTGACTTGGAATTCAACCCTACCCAGGACTTTACGTTCAGCAGCCGCTCTTGTGACCACTAGACTATTGAGCACTAGATCTCTGATGCTTATCACTAACTTTTTCCAGCGACTTCATCCACGGGGAATAGTTACTTAGTCTATACGAACTTTAATCCCCTTTTAAGCCTTATATTATGTCGTTCTCCAAAGTCTAATCTATCTCGGTATCAAATTAGGCATGAAACCATGACAGGCAGACAAGACATACTTTCGCATTTATATTATAAATAACGGGATTATTTTAAATAAATTATTGATTACGTACAGTTCTCGCCAAACTTATTGTCCGGGTTGAAGTTGGCACGAGCTAACTTTAACCCACCCTTAAAAATCGGAAAAAGAAAAATGTTGGATTGTAATAAATAAAAACGAAAGCTCAAGTCAGAAGCTATCCTGAATTTTTTCCGATCCGATTAAATTTTCTCCGATTTTTACGGCCGGGTTAAAGTTAGCTCGTGCCAACTTCAACCCGGACTATAAGTTTGGCGAGAACTATAGGTTTGTACCTACTCGCTGTAGTGGTATATAAACGTATATTATTATATACTATGTATATTGTATAAATCACAAACTAGTGTTTACAACGATTGCATAGCGCTATTTGTAACAACTATTTCAACCGGTCTGTTATTTTCACTTTGAGTCTCAATCCCAAAGTGAATTTCCTTCTTATATCGGTTTTGCGTGGCGGCGCGTGGCATGGCATCCGCGTCCCGGGTACATAGATACGTGTCTCATTGTTTATTCAAATTTCCTAGCATTGGGGCCAGTGGGAGTAGGCCAGGGTTCCCACGGGCAGCGCCAGGCACCAAGTTACACAGTTTACACCTGGCCGACTTGCTAGGGGATTTTTTGACTTTCGAATTTGCGATTGTAGGTCAAATATTTTGTTTATATAGTCCGAGTAAAGAATTCAAAAACTCAGTTTAAATATCAACTAACTCATAGAAAATTAATGGCCTTAGATAGGTAGATACATATAATAACCAATGTCCTTTATGCGTTCGCATCCATTTGTTTGCGATAGAACTTTCATGAGTGTAAAGAACTGACAATTTTTTTTATATAAATTAAGGGTCCCTTCCCCAATGGGTTTGGCAGAGGTGTACTAATGTAGGTACACTAACAGTTCGCCGGTAATTTTAAGATCCCATGTAATACGAGACGAGCCTATTGCCATCAACAGGGCTCATTAAAGACTCCGAGCTGATACTGGGACTTTCACGGAAAAACCTAAGAGCAATTTGCCCTATCTGGGAATCGAACCCAGGACCTCTAGCGTGGCAGTTGCGCTTGGTTGGAACCACTACTAGACCAACGAGGCTGTAATAAATTAAATAATAATATAATCATCAACTAATAATTATTGCTATCAATAATTTTATTAATTAAATAATGGATTGAACCAGTTGCCATTAATTACGCATGTTGTTCGATCGACTGCAATTTGCAAGCTTTAGAAACAACATCATCTGCATAAATCGCTTCGTAACGCCTGTCTGACACGATAATTAACATTTAATTAATATCTATGGCTATGACTACCTGCTTGAGGGCATTAAAATGCGAGAGTACTCCGGAAATCTATTGATTTCTGACACTTACGCGAATCTAGTCATTGAAATAATACTTCTTTTTACGGATTTTATCGTGTTATATTAATATTATTCGACGTTTCGGACATTTTACCGTCTATGGTCAGGGGTGACTTAGGTGGTAGGCGGCGTAAAGGGTCCAAAACGTCGGGATTAAAATAATATCAATTATCAATATACCGCGACAGAATCGGTAAAAAATAATTTTATTTCAAAATCCGGAAATCATTCAATCAAGAAGATAATATATTGCATTATGGGGGAATACCTAAGTCAATTTATGTTTAAATTTTGTTTGATAAATAGTTTTTTTTTGGGTAGCGTGTGAAACCACGGTCATTAACATGTAACTAGCCAACTTTCCCGAGATGTCTCTACGTTCGTCATCGAGTCATCATCAGATACTTCGATGAAAGTTCAACCGTGTTAAAGGCCAGTGTTTTTTCAGCTATTGCCAAGCTGGTTACAATAGTCCAGTACTGGTTCAGCAATCTTCAAATCGCTTGTTTGTCATCATCGAGTACTTCGTTATTTGACCTTCGTCACCAGTAGGATAGGATACCGGTAGACACGCCGAAAGGTATACTCTAATAAGGATAAGCTCGGATAATTGGTATACTTTAACCCTTCTAATCGCTACGGATGTAATAAAGTAGTATTTTGTCTAACAATGTATTTTACATGAATTACTAGATAATTTGTTAAACATAGCCTATATTTACATCGGGATTAACTTTGAATACGATTACCCTACATTCCTCTCTTGAATACCTCAGTATTTATACCCTAAAATTTGGGGCTACATGCAAATTTTTATGGATATCAAATTGGATTTTAGGATTATGGCAGTATAAAATATAACATTTTACTAGTATAACAATAGAGAGAACAGTCTTTAGACATTTGGAATCTAGAACAGTGTTAAAAGAACAAAAAATGTGCAACTTATACGAATATTATGTTTTTGTCATACTGTGCTTTTCTCATTCATTGATTGTTATAGCCTAAAAAGGAGCTTAATATAATATGTTATGTATAATTTGGACGCATTAGCAACAATAGCTCAGTTATTCATTAATCCCGCATATTTCGCACAATGCCGTCAGGATTTCGATTAATTTGTTAACAATATATAGGAACTGTTTTATGCGGGCGGGCACATTGGTCCTACATTATATTTTGTAACTGAACAACACTTCTGGGCACAGTGTTTCCTCTTAGAATAAAAGGGGTTAGACTGGATTCTACCAAACTGGGTTAGTGTACTTTCGTAGGTTCCTTACTATACTTTCTTGATAGTGCTACATTTATATTTATAGTATTTATACATCAAATAATATTTGAAAGTAAATAACTAACTAAATTCACAATGTAAACAGTAATCGAAAATAAACAATGAAATGTAAATTGTTTTTCATTTTATCCGTCAGTCAATTTTACTGCAGTACAATAAATATAACGAAGCTATGCAAGTTTGTGTAACATACTTGTAACTTAAAATTTTTCGTTGAGGGACTGTCATACCATCAATATCATCATCAGCCCGTATTCGTCCACTGCTGGATGTAGGCCTCTTAATAAACGACACAGAGCCCGGTCTTCTGCTTTTGAAAATATTTAGTTGTAATAATAGTAATGCTATCGTATAAGAATATATATCGAAGTTATAATATAATATGATTCATAATAAATAAAATACATATTTATGCATAATACAAAATGTTTATTCACAATTTTATTGTATCTAAGTATATTACAAAATATAATATAATAATACTTTAACATTTCATACACATTCACCGAAAAAGAAAAACCTCTCATCAGCATTCTAGTATTTCTACTGCTAGGACTCTGGCCAATAGGCCAAGCATAAAGCATATGGCTAGACTAGGCCTTAATCCACCATGTAGGCCTACCAAGGCTACACCAATAACAACTATTATCCCATCCTAATCTCACCACACAATTGATAATTACTTGATATGCTTAATAATCTCTAACAATATTTAGAATAGTCTATTTATTGTTATAATAACTTAAACTTAACCTACTTATGAATAACTAAGTAAAGCTTCTTATATAATAGGAATGAAACCACTGGTTAAATACGAATTAGATTATCGTAATCATTTAAAATATATTTAATTGTATTAGTATTTATTTAAATGTTGTTACTAGTTATATTGATTACAATTTCACTTATATTTATGTCTTAAATATAATGAATTGATTATGGTGTTATTATTATTGTATGAAATTACATTCATATTTCAATACAAAAATTAATTTTATTTTCAGACATATTTAGATTGCTATTTTAATCACATTTATACATTGAAATATAAATATTTTAATGGCGCAATCATTGAACTTTACTGATCTTATAGTATTTGAAGTAATTTAATTTATATTTACAGTTAAATATAAACAATTACATTTTAAAATGTGGTCACAAATATATTTCCATTAACCTTTTATCTTCCAAAATTGCTTTTATATTTATTTTTAATTAAAATATAAAGAATTCTGTTATAGAATACCAAATACTTAACTTTAGTAATTACATTTATATCTTGACTCAATATAAAGTATTACATTCAATTAAGTACATGATTAATGGCTGGTTAATAGGTTTTTTTCTTAGCATATATCATATATATATTTTTATAATCAGTTATAGATTACTGTAAGATTAACTTACAATAAGTAAACTTTAGAAAATTATAAAAATATTATCACAACACACGAAAATATCACAAATTATAAACTAAACTATTCATGAATACATTTGGCACTTCAGTATATGATATACTGTTAACTTTTTAATAAAGCTTACAAAATTACGAGATGATAATATATCGAATTCTTAGCCGAATTTATATACGCTATCAACATTTTTATACGCTGATCTTATCCAATTATTATTTTGTTTATGCTTTCTAACAAACAATATCGAAATAGACGGTTCTGGCATTGAACCGATTAGACAAAATTTTGACTAGATTCATGGCGATTACGACCTTGTATGTTATGTAATACGCCAATCATAAAATGCATTAAATTGAGCAATTAATCCAAGTTAAATCCCTACATCCATTTAACTCTTGGAGGTGAATATGTTCAAGAATTTTGTCTTGATGTTAAGCAACGTTGTGAAAGACCTCTTGACCTTCTTCTTTGGAGATGCCTCCGGCCTCAAGAAAGGCTCGGAGTAGGACTTCTGCATCATGGGATGGCTTGAATTTTCAGCGTCCTTTGGCAGCTGATACTTGTATTCCTTAACTACTTTCTCTTCTGATGGGTCATATCTGTACAAAACAGAATATGTACGCTTGACTTTCTTCGGCACCCTGGGCGTGTTAGGAGCCCTGTCGCTTTTGCACCGCTTGACCTTGTTCCTGCCATAATAGTCCTGGTAACTGTCTGCATCCACATAGATGAACCGCTTTCCCAAAGCCTGTTCCCTCTCCTTCTTCAAACTTTTCCACGAAGCAATGACGGATTCGCGGCGGAAGGTTTTGTTGGGGTTGTGGCGGCTGATGCAAAACCCGGGCTCATCCTGAATGTTGGACGTGTCCTTCAGCGGAGACCCTCGCGGGCTCGGGCTGTAGTCAATCTCGTAGTCGTCTCTCGACACCTGGAATGAGATAAATCTCTGATCAGCGACCGAAGCTTACATAAACAACACTATCTAGTTTAATCTCCCGACTGTCCCATAAACAAGTCTCGTCTGTGAGTGATCTTGTTGTTGGATTATTTAAACTATCAATAGAACGTAACTACGTGACTGTCAGAACGTGAGGCTCGGGTATCGCCGTCCCTTTCTATAATTAATAGGGTCGTTTCTGATGTTGTTTGGTTCGTTCGTCATCCGAGCCCTTCGTGCAGTGCCCACATGTTTAACACCACCTGTCGTGAGCGCCATATGTCTACGATCTACAGGAACTTGGCAGTGCTCATAATAATTTTTAACTGCAACCGTGAACTGTCTAGGAAGCTCAATAAAAGTTTAAATTTTTCTTTTATTTATTACTGTCCGGTTGTTCATCTCGATATTAACAAAAGACGCTGTTATGACTGATGACATCACATATAATATTAACAAAGGTCGAGAAAAGGTCGCATTAAAAAATATATCCTTCGGAAAACGCTTAGCTAATGTATCGTTTGAAGTATTAAAAGCTTTCACGTTAACGAGTAGCTTGCACAACTCTCTTGAGGTTATTTTCTCAGCGATTGCTACGCGAGGGTTAAATTAATCTTATTATTATGTAATATTTTTATGGTTTTCTTGGAATCCCAGAGTATGACGTAGTTGCCAGTGGTCAAATAATGGGTCACGCAGAAATAGACGGTTTATTATTGGAGTTCATTAGACATGGTGTAAGACAAACTTTGGAATGGTATGGATGTGCCTGCATTAATCTCTACAGAAAACTAAAAAACTTGGTAATACTGCATTATAATGTAAAATATCATTACTATTACGATTGCAACGATAACACCTAATTATGTTAGGTGATATAACACGTTAAAATAAATATTTTGTTAGGAAAAAATAGGGCAGTACTTTTTTAAATGTCAAACATGCAACTGGTTTACCAAATTGCCGAATCCCACTTAAATTCTTGTTTTTGGTACATTTTTGAGTTCTCGAATTGTTTTCCGAATAAACTGTTACATTTTAGCGAAATTTAATATTTCAATGTCTATTGTACTGACACGACAAAATATTCGCGACTTCGTATTTTGACAGGTCGTGTTGTGTAACATTTTTTAATGGGTTAGTGTAAAAAAACAGTGCACTGTTGCGAATTCAGGTCGCAACGTAAAATGGGTCATTTTTAAATAGTTGTCCTATTAGCAGTGTTAGTTAACATGTTCTAATTAAAACAGTATATGTATTAAGCCCCACATATCTAGGCTACAACCTCTTGTTTTTCGTGCTTCATTTCATCTAACCTTGTACGTTTTCGTTTTCAGGTAATTTTTTACTGTCCATCACGGCGGACACGCGTCGTTGGGTGAGTGTTGTGACGCGTCCACGCAACTCTTTCGCGGGCTTCGCGTGTCCTATTTCGTGCACCCGTTTTGTAATACCACGTTAAAATGTGTATAGTATTTCTGTCCCGACGTGCATACGACGTGTTATTTGTGGAAGTTATTATAGTTGTGAAGGTGATAACGTTACTAAAAGGTACTGTTAATTTTGTCACAGGTTATTTTAGAGAACGCATCAGAATGTTCAATGCAATGTCTATTATTGTACGGTTGCGACGTGCTTATTACGTATGATTACGCGTTTTGTTATTGCACTTTTGATAAATTGAGGTCTACGGAAGTAGCAACCTTCGAATCTTCACGCTATAAATTACCGAATTGATTAAAATAATCGAATAGACTTGTTAGATTTCATACCAGTTATTAAATTAGAAAGTAAAGGAGTTATGTTTTATCTGTTTACGAATATGTTAATTACGATTATGCAAGTTAACTTTACAGAATTGCGCATAAACTTTTAGTAATGGTTAACGTAAGACATATATTTTGATTAAATAAGTTTAGAAATTACTATAGTATATTGTGATTAATTTCGCGTAATGGAAAGCCGACTCTGGTTATACATTTTACGGTTTAATTTTGTTTCTCTTGTTGTCTTGTACCCAGTTTTTTTTGGTACCGTTAACTCGTGTGTGCAAACTTCTTGCAAAAAAAACATGGCACACATCGGTTCTTTTTTTTTCTTTTGAATTTACAGCTACGTACTCTTACATCCTCAACAATTTATGCGAAGTAATGTTTGAGCTAGACTTAATCTTCAAAGCTTGAATTTATAGTTTCTTTTTCGATACACTTGCCGTATTTATAGCGGTAAATATTTAGAATTGGAATCGGAAAAATTCTTGTAATTTCTGGCTAAAATCGGCATAAAATTTATTTATAATCTGTGGTCTATACATAGGGTTGGCCTCATGGAGTAAAACAGTCGATTAATAGAAAGCAAACTCTGCTCCGCAGTCGGTATACGGTTCAAAATAATTGCAAACATACTTTTTTCTAATGTTTACATAGCGCCAGTAACTGCCAGATATATATAACATAAGTTTGTGAAACGTAAACAGTACAGCACGTGTAATTTACTCGATCGACTCCGCGAAATCTGCCCGTTCTGCTATTCATATTCGACATTAGGCAAACGGCATCTATTTTTGGGCCAGTTCAAGTATAGGCCGGCTATTCTTAGGCACCGCTTAGATACGTGCTCTTTAGCACACAATTAGTTCGATGTACTAACAGTGACTGAATTTAAATATGGAATTAACGATATTGTTTTTTTTTTGTTATAGTAAAAAGTACTTAACCATTGACATTGTCATAGGTTAACAACCGATAAAGATCTTAAATTGATGATACAATATAATTATAATTAGAAAATGACTTTACTACACTGACTAACGGTACGTTGCCCACGCGCATTTTTTCGTCACTATGATTTTTCCGATGAGTAACACATTTTTTTAATACATTATAATATTGCACCATCAGATTTCGTCACTTGGCATTAAAGATAACGACCTCAAGTTTAATGACATAAACATACAGTTAGAAAAGTTCAAAGCTGATAATCCGACCATGAAGGCTATAGAAGTTTATGATAAATTGAATAAATCTTAAGAGGATCATAGCTTCTAGTTAAAAGCACGAGAATATTGTGCAATAAACTACGATTACAAGTAGCAAAGTGCGGGCGTGAATTCTGTAGACATTGACAAATTCAACATAATAATTATTCCTAATGTTATTCCATAAGCATAATGTCAACAAACAATTTTACTCATAAATTTTGACAAATCGCTACTTTTTCATATGACCGACTTTGCATTATTAAATAGTAATGGCAGTGATATATCTAGCGTTTTTATCAATGCGTTTCGTTTAAAAATTGTCATTTGTCATGATCGGTGCAGCTCTCCACTTTCGAAACCATAAACCGGAATGGCTGGCGACGAATGACAGCTATTAGATTGTAACAACACGAAAATGCCTAAGCAGTGGTCCATCTAGTTCGTATATCTAACTCCGGTGAAAGTATCCGAACGAAATTCGCTAAGACCCGTTCATGAATTAAGAATATCGACAACTGGTATCGACAATCGTTTGGAACAACTTTTGACAGCGGTTTTGACAGCCCATTGTTTGTTTGACAACCTATCACTTTCTTACATCCGTTATTATTGGTCATACTGACAGCTTTACGCTTCTCTATTTAATTATTTACTCGTATCTGATCAAACTAACAACATTTTTATTTTTTTATCAATTTGTAGTGCGCTGAACAGTTTTATAGACAAAGCGTATTGTTTTTGCTCGGGCGCATCATTTCCGTTTTCGCAAATAACTGTGCAGGAACTGCCCATTAGCCGCATTGGGAGTTCAGTTTTCACTAAGTATATGTAATTACAAGTTGTGATAATAAATAAGTTATCTGTAAACTTGTCCCCAGTCTTTTAATTATCTATTACATTATTTCTAAAAGTAAAACTAACTTCTTCTAAGTTGAAATCGGAGAAAGTAAGAAAACTTTTAATTACTTCAAAAGCTAAAGTTCATCGGGCTTACTTTTAAAAACTCGATAACCTTTTCAGAGCCGTACAAAATCTCCTGATGGAAGTAATCTGTACGATTAATCTCAAACGCTTTGATGCGATCGATTTTGATTAATATAATGTAGATACGGCTTTAAACATGAGTGGCCATGAGACTGACCGAAAGCGGCAATGTCAAGAGCTTTACCACAAAAAGAACGTAATTCCATATTCAAACAGCGGACACGCACGCGCTGCAGTTCAATGACAGCGACCATAGACAAGTCAGTTGCCTTTTAAGCGCATTAAAGTGGCCATGCACTTTGCGTAACAGTTACCGCTGACCACCGCCTGAGTAAGCTCTATTCCGTAATCCGAATATATTATGGACACGGCTTGTTTATTGAAATACAGATAGACATCTGCGTGATACACATTTATAGTCACTACTTGGCCTAATTAATGTGTCTAACTTAATCGTCTAGTGTTTACTTACCACGCTTTCCCAACTACCACCGAAGACGGTTCTGTCCAACATCTTGACACACTTCAAATTTTCACTGAACAATCCAAATTTCACTTATCAAAATAGTTTATAAGCAAACTTAAGTTAGTTAATAAACTTTTGTTGTTGCGCGTAACGTATCGCGTTGTCACTAGGGAATGCTGTGATTTGGCACAGTGCACACCTCGAGCTTTCCTGAACGACTGAAGCGAAAACGTTTCAGCGTCATATTTATAGGACGGGAGTGGGAAAGAGGGCGGGTTTCAGGAAGACGCTTCGTTAGCATCTTCCACTTAACACGTAGTCACGCCTTCGTATTTTAAGCTACAAGTAATATAGTTCGGGGAAGCCGGTCTAAAATCGTCTGCCAGGAGTTGAGCATCCTTATACACGGTTTTTCTATGTCATGAACCCAGGATAGATATGTCGCGTTTATACTGTAGTGTTTCTCAGAATGCATCTTTGGCTTTGAGCACATTTAGAACAAGCTTCGTTAAGTGTTCTGAACATTACAAAGGGACCATTAACTCTCTTAATAGCAGTAAAGCTATTTCTATTTTACGAGAATGCGTAATGGATACCTTAAACTCAATACAACGAAGTTAATAAGAACATAAATATTATGTACGTTTTGAGTGTCGGCGTCGGTGTAATCTTATTGTATTTATAATTAACCATCAATTTTAAATATTAATCTCAATCCAAATTAAGATTTACAGAATCTTAATTTGGATTGAGATTACAGCTTAAACTAAATCCATTTCACATAGAAATTCTACATAGTCATGATATAATTGTCATGGTTTTGCAACTTTTGCACCAAAACAACATTGATTTTCAACTACAATAGGTACGTTACTTTTACCAACTTTTACGTTTTGTTTAGCTGAGCCACGCTTTAAACGGAATAAAATTTATGTTCCGAATTTGAATCCTTTGAACTTTTTGGCGCGAAAATCAAGTAAATGTTTGTTTAGTTGTTTTACATTTTCGGTTTCGTTACCCTAAATGAACCGTGGTGCGGCTTGCGATAGTGTTTCATTGCCCAAAACGCATAAAATCCTTTTGTAAATTCGAAAATAAACTCGGACAGGATATATTTTTCATCTTTTAATTGTTCCAAGGAACTATCAATTTCACTCGAGCATTATAATGCGAAGGAAGTGCCGAGTGACTTATTTTACGAGAATTTTGTGAGGAATCTAAGTGTAATTCAAATTCTACGTAAGTACATGGAAAAAACTAAGAATATCGCTCTTCTACACGAATTGGTTTTTTGATTTTTTTTAAACGATTTCCGTTGAAGTTGAAACGCAAGAAAATTTTATATATTTTAGTGTTATCATAATGCAAAATATCTAGCTAGACTCTCACAGCATTAATTAATTAATCTCTGTATATGGATATAAAAATGTGCGGGAAGAGAAACTTTCGACTAAAATGCTGTAGGTAACCTAGTTACAACTTTACGAGCTAATTAAAAGTATGTTAGTGGATTTTTTGTTACGAGTAAAGTAAATACCTTCTAGCCATGTTTTAGTAGCCATCCATCACGCCTGTTTTCCCTAAAGGGTTAAGTAGAGGTGTACTGAAAGTACACAAATTTTGCCGGAATGTTTGGGTCCCTCCCATGTAATAGAGGGCGAACTTTTTGCCATCAATCGGAAACAAGATTTGTTTCGTATTAAAAAGTTTTTAATTTATTAAACTTTTAACTTAAAATTGCAGTTGATATTTAAAATTATCATCAAAAATAATCATCATAAGTTAATTCTGTCTGGACTTCCAAATGCTGTCCATATACTAGGTTTAACGTCAATATTGAGTTGGCTATTAAAGCTCTCTATAATACGGCATGAAACCTTTTTACATTTCAGTTTACAGCCTCCTTTACGAGTGTATCGGCCGGCCATTACGCGCTGCGGTTTTAGTTGCAGCACTCCTGCGCATTGACGTCATAGCGCACGATTTACATCTGAAACCTTAACATAAACCGTTAACCATACGCCGTAAATAGTTGGTATTTGTAAAGTGTTGCACTTGAATTGAAACCTGGATCGAGAGGTTCGCGACCGCTTTGTTTTGTTTATTTCGCTCATAAATAAACTATTCATGTTTGAAACATCCTCGGATAGCCTATTGAATTCCTGATTATCACCCTAACTATGATGGAAATCGTCGTGATGATTAGGTGTGTTTAAAGTCTGTATATTGGACCGGGGCGTAAACAAGTTGCAATTTGACATTCGTTTCGACAAACGAATAGAAATGACATTAGTGACAGCCCAATTCGTCGAAAGCTTGTGTCGTGCATATATTTGTTTCTATCCGTTTGTCGATTCGAATGTAAAATTGCAACTTGTCTAATGGTTGGACTATAGTTGTCGGTCGTTCAACAGCTTTAATAAGTTGTAAACGGTATATACCGATATCTAAAATGTTTAGATGTATTTCTGTCACCGAATCATCTCGTAACGGCTGAAAGGATTTTTGATTTTGGTTTTGATACTTAAATAAAAATACAAACATTGAAAGTAAAATGTGAAAACACAAAATATATTGCAGTTTATTAGACACCACCCAATATTTGGATACGACTGGCAAGTTAGCAAGCATTCATATAAAAATAATATAATGACGTAGAATGTACGAGAGTAGTTGTGTCACAGACACAATGACATGTGAACTTGATTTTCAGTGCTCCCAATAAAAGTCTATTAACGATGAAGAATATTACTTATTAAATACCCTGATCCGGTACTGTGGAGGACAAGAGCCTCCACAATATCATAGACCAGATAAAGGTCTAAAAAGACAATCTGTAATATTAATCACGGCAATATAGTACCTCTCTATTACCTACATACAATGTAGGTATGTCACAATTGTTATATTTCCATTTTCGCCCGATTATATTGTAAGAGTATGAAAGTATTTACGATAAGAAATTCATAAGTGGCAATAAATATAAATGAGTTTTAATGTCGTCTGTATTAAAATGTGCAAATGCTTGTTAAGAGAGGTGTAAGTCCAATGAAGTATTAAAAAACTAAATAAACTTAGACTGTTACAACTTTCTAGCAAAGTGTGGTTTCCAAAAGGAAAATCCGTGTTCAAATTTATAATAATTACTATTATATTTTTTGTTATGATAATGATTCTGAAATTACCGGTATTCTTTTTTTAAAGCTTTCACTTTCGAGCAGACTATCCGTCAATATTTGCATAGTGACTGACATGCGTCAATTAAGTCGATCTGTTATAATTCGCGTAGCAAATCGCAGAATACAGCAACCTCGGCCTGATTCTATCGTTTTTATTTATCATGAATAGGTGCTGGAGTGCGTAATAAATCCTTTGAGGGTGTCGAATATGCTCCTATAATTACAGATCTGAAAACAACAACAAAACTTTTACTACTGAATAAATAACTATGACGACGACATCAAATGATAAGGGCTTTATCGACTTTTCACTAAACAAAACCATTTTTAGAGTTGTTTCAGGTTACCTTCCTGGAAATATGTTTTTGTTTATGACCATTTTTTATGCAATAAAAATGGTCCCAATGTAAAAAATATATCCAATCAAAAAAATAAAAAGTCTGTGGTCGACCTTTCAAAAGGAACTCCGACCTAACCTCATACTTCAGTGTCTCTACATCCAGACATTATAATAGGATCACATTATGGGAGACCCTACATAACATACCAATAACCTAATGTAAAGAGGTATGCAGATTCATCTGCATCTGTCTTACTATCGGATATCCCTAATTGTTAAAGCTTAGCTTCGAAAACGTAACTACCTCATAATATAGGTATAAATCATAATATGAAGTTCATTACTAATTTGTTATTTTTAATTTGGGTATGTTTCGACTGATAAAGGGTTGAGAAAAACTTTAGGCCGTGGACGCTATTAATAAAGGGTTAATAAAGGGTAACAAAAACTTTTTCTTGTTGTTAGAAAGTTATGTTAAATCTGAGTTTAACTTAGACGTAACTATGTAACTTTTGTAACAATAGAAACAGTGTTTAGAACTACGTTCCGCAAACATTTGGTACACCAGTCTATGATCTAAAAACACCACAAAAGATGCATCTACAGCAATTAGCTCTTCACAAAGAATGATTTATCGTGTAATAAAGCAAGTCTTTGTTCCTGTGGCTTTGGAACACATCCAATATGGTGTTAGTTGCGTAATTGTAAGGTTTTTATAATGTTTTGATGAGTGTATTGACTTTGTTTACCGTTGTTACTACCTGATAGTTGATTTTATTTATCCTTGAAATATATTATGTAAAGTGCTATTGTTTTTATCACATACGATCTCTGTGAGGATCGTTCATAT
The DNA here is from genome assembly GCA_946251955.1 of Acronicta psi. Lineage (NCBI taxonomy): Eukaryota > Metazoa > Arthropoda > Insecta > Lepidoptera > Noctuidae > Acronicta > Acronicta psi. Next base: position 4,935,307 of record OX276493.1, on the reverse strand, counting down.
TTAGTTTTTTTTTTATTGTGAACATACTTATTCTTAAAAAAAATCTTAAGTAATTCTGATGTCAAAAAGGGGTCAGCATCATCAGCATATAGGTATATAGACTAGTATAGTTGCTTAAAAAAAATGTGATGACATCTTCGTGTTAGAAAATAATAATTATGAATATGCACGTTGTACAAGCTTAATCTTTAGGGCAGGCCGGCTAACGGGTTTGGATAAAGCTAACAGAAACAATTTTATTTTCAACTAAAGGTTAAGTTGCGTTTGTTCACTTACTAAAGTTTTTATACTTGGCTTGAAATAATAAAAAAAAACTATCGTAGTTTTCCTTTTAATCAAAGTTAATACTAATTAAATAATTTTGTCTGTCAATGTAATAATCTAAATACACTATTATTATTATATATATTATTTATTTATTTATTATATCTTCTACCATAACAATATACCATTTATTATAAACTACAATACTTGTACATTCAGATGAGTGAAGCTTGAAATATACATTTTAATCGCCCGTATAGTTTTATAGCATCGACAATCAATAACATTGCGTTACAGCGGCTTACAGGACGTGTGGCACGTTACAGCAACAGCCACACATTGTTTACCCTGTCACAATCGTTGCAGCGCGACTGCGCGAGCGCACTGACGTCGTGGTTATAAATAATGTATTGACCTACTTGCGTCTCAATGCTGCGAACGTTTGGAGGCGGCAACTCGCCAAATAATATTGACATTTCTTTTTCGGAAGTTAAAAAGTAAAACAAATGGTATAACTATAAGTTCCTAAGAACGATTACAGCGTTCATTATTACTATTGAGCATAAAAAAATTCCCTCTTTCTACCGCTCTTAATGCCGCTTAAGGAAGAACAGTGCAACTAGTATAAAAAAAAAAACTAAACGGAGTACTTCATTAAATATTATTTATTTTCTTTTCCACCGCTGCATCTGAATTTGAAGTCAAGGATACCTACCCAAGCAATTGGTAGATGGAGAATTTCCATGAGGGTTTTATTACGCATGAGGCTAACAAAACCCTCCATTCTCCTTGGTGGCAGCTAAGATAGCTTTAACCTCACAGCCTAAGGTTTTTTGTATCTTGTTTACACCGTATAATGAAGCACAATTTCTTCACTCAAACATCTCTAGCGAAACTTTCGCATTCATGTCTTTATTAAATTAACGCACTCTCGACAGTTGTAAAGAAATATTGTAGAATTACTCGGGAAAGTTTACTGAATTCAATTTACACTAAGAAATAAGCAAGCGTATAATTTTACTATGGCAGTAAAGGTGAACTAGAAATTTTGCGCTTTAGTTGGTCACGCCTACTTGCTTTCATATATCCATGTCTCATATAGCAATTCCATGAATCCATGGTGCTCATTTATGTCACACTGGGTCACTTCAGCAAGCTAGTTGACACACTTGTTACCGACATTCGGACGACCAGAAAAGCTCATTAATATTAATATTCCCGGAATGTAATTTCTGTTCTATTTATTATCCATCTATAGAGATTTTTCAGTGAAAGTGCCACATTCTAGATCTCTGGCACTTCATTGTCCGTATCGTCCTACTTCGAATCTTGTTCGCAATATATTACGTTTGTTACATTGGCAAATATTTGGCCAGATATTGGACTAAATTCACCAACACAACCAAAACTGCTAAATATTCTTCGAGACTTCCGTTGTTTTTTGTAATATTTCAGTAAACATGTATTAATATTTCCCTTGACCTTTAGTTACGTGCACAATCGTAATTGTGGATGGAAGTCAATATTATTTTTTATTTCAATACGATTTAATGTAATGGAAGGAATCAAAATTGTCTCGATGTTCGCTTACGCTTTATTTATTCGATATCTGATACAAGGGGTGATTCTTAATGTTGACAATTACTTAACTACATTAACACAATGTTATTTTCTTTTCTATTTTGTTCAATGCAATTTCATCTCATTACATTACTTTCCTATCACGCCAGACAGGTGCCGTGTACTGAGAAGTCCTGCCCTAGCTAGATTATTACCGCAAATCAGTGGTGCATTCTGCAAAAATATAAACGATCAGATCAAATAGATGACTAGATCAAAGAACTAGACAATCGCCAGTGGTCCTCAAATATAATAGTTTTTATTACTATAGAAAGCTTTCAGAAAGTCACTTAAATAAATAGCTATCATTAATACAGCCTAGTATCTATCCAGTCCCATGTAATCAGTAGTGAGAACCCCATCGTTAGTGCCGTGGCTTTCGTCAGCCAATGTCACGCTCTCTTCACGCCGTCAATTAGCGTGGTTTAACACCAAGCACTTGTTTTTGATTTCTTTTTCTGCCAAGTGTAAAGTCTGGACTACTTAGATTGCTGTTTGTTTTTTCCATACTAATATTATAAAGAGGAAATATTTGATTGTTTGTTTGAATTGAATAGGCTCCGAAACTACTGGACCGATTTGAAAGCTACATTGTATTTTTACCGAGTAACAGAAAGAAATACCCTGATCACGCGGGCGAAGCCGCTGGCGGAAAGTTAGTTCACAATAAACTTAGAAAGAACGAATATGGCTATGAAGCCATTACTTCTGAAGTTTACGCGGCTATTAAAATTTGTATTTTTTTTCTTTCTAATCTGTCCATGACCATAAACGAGTTTCGAAATGTCGTGGATGTAAAAATCTAAGAGACCGCATGATAATAAAAAAAAACATAAAACTTGTTTTGTTAAGATACATAAACTTATTAGATTATGTTTGAATTATTTATTTTCTAGTCAGTTAATTATTTTTTTAATTATACAGTTACTTTTAATATTGTGAAACCTTCATAGAGGTATAATTTCCACCTTCAATTTATTATTTAATTTTGAAAGTAAGTACATCACCAGAACTGAGTAATCATGTAAGACTTTCATAAGATTATTATAACAGCAGCCACTGTTTCTCAAGTATGTGTAAAAATAGCCTTAAACTTTGACATACAACACATGTAATGAACGTTTGTTCTAAAAATAAATATGCAGAGAACTGATTCTAATAATAAACGAACAGACAGAATGCTAATAATATACATATTAATATTACTAGGAGGAGGGTGTCATTAAGGAAACCGTGACCCTCGTGAGGGTCGTAGCAATTGATTTTTTATTGTGGACCTGCTAATTGATAGCTCCACTAGTTACAAAGTACACAGGTCCCAAAAAATAGTGTAAATCTGAAGCCCAGAGATAGAACACCCCTAGACAGTCCCGAATAACCCCTATGTATGTTCTACGACTTCAAGCTAGGTACCACAATTTCAAATGTAATTACACTCAGTGTCATCATCGTGTTCTGATGGGATTTCCATATTAAAACATGACACTACTAAGATCACGTAGATATTTCACTCATCACTACAATCTGAACATTTTGGACGTTACCTAAGAATCTCTGATTAGATTTTCTGGGAACATATACCTACGAGCGAAGAAACCTGGCACTGAATTCATTTTACTTCGCGCGCCCTATTCCAATGATCCGAAGAGGAAAACCGCGTATAACCCGAATTATTACCACACCACAATATCCTTTTCACATTTCGAATGTTTGTGTACATTTTAATTCAACCGCTTTCGAATGCGTCGCGGTTTTGAAGATTTTTTTCGTGTATTTTTTTTTTCATAGAATGTGTATGTTTGAAAGGTGTGGAACCTCATTTCTTGTAAGCTCTTTGTTTATATTTCAGTTCCGATTCGGATGTGTAGGAGAGGTGTGAATCAGGTATTAATTTCCATGTAGGTAATAGTCGGTTGAGGAAAATAACGATGATGATAAAACATTAGGTAAGGTAGGGTATGGTAAGAAAATTAGTCAGTTTTTAACCGCAATCGGGTAAGTAGCTTCTGTTTTTTTTATAAGAGAAATAAAATATCTTTTTGTTACTTTTCCATATTAGAATATTTACTTTATAATTTACCGTAACGTCGTCGCGTAGACGGTTTGGAGTATAAGCTAGGAAGTATAATGTTGTCTTTCAAATAAGTTTATTCTCTAGTCTGTTTTCTGACTGTGCTGGAAAGTTGTAAGACTTAAAAAAATACCAGTTGCAATGAAGTTCTAAAAGAAAAAGTAGTTACCTCATTTCGTTGTTTAATTTGATCAAACACAGTTTATTGCCCCGGCTCTCATAACAGTGTTACGGCGTCCAGACACATGTTTTTCATGGTGCCATGTCAAGGCCTTTTCCTAAATAATTCAGCTATTTTGTGGAAATGTCGCAATAAATTCTCTTTGGAGAGAAATAATTGGAAAAATCTACTTTGTTGTTGAACCGGCCAAAGTGTTATCGTAAAGTTAACGGCAGATATCACGGGAATTACACGTACAGCAGACTGTTAATTTATTTACCAGTGTCTGATTGATGTAATATTCTGTGTTACATTTTTAACGATTTCCTCATTGAATTGTAAATTATTTTTCTAAATCTCGGAGGAAAAAGTTTAAATGCACATTACTGTTTCCTCGATTACATATCGTGAATTGAAAAAAAAACTAAATAGAAACGCTTGTTTGTACAAAACACAGATTTCGGGGTTGCCTGGAACATTAAGACGGGCCATTAATTTTGTTGGCAACCCCAAGAAAAAGTGATTCACTCCGCATCAGCTGTGGTGAAGTTCCGCACGACCACCGGAGCGTGGTCGTCCTCATTCAATCACCATTAATTTTTTTACAACAACATACACTTCGTTAAAACATGCTGTCACCATTTCGTTTGCCAACGACCCGAGAGCTGGAACTCTTCGACGACAAACTTAAAAAAAATAAGTTCTTTTTTTCCGAACGACCACGATATCTTTGAACACAGCCTTAAAACTTTGACAAGTTAATACCGCAATTCAATCTAAAATGGCCGACAGTCTTAACCTTTTGCGACAAGTGAACTTGGTAATACGTATTTTTATTGAAACTTTGATTATCCTCGCCCGAAATTGGAGAGGCGTGAACATAATTTGGAGTTTTGCAAGGTGCAGCAACCTGAGCATTTCCTTGAAATCGATTTTTAATACCATATATTTGCTGGCTGATTCATGTCAAAGGATGTTAATAAAAATAATAAGTATAAAAGCCACGTTTTACCGGTCGTGTGGTTATTTGGAAACTTGAGATTATCCCAATATGCGGCTAAGTGCACAATGTTTGTCTTGATTTACCCGAATTAAGGCTGGAAAAAAGGTCATTGGAATAATATTTTTGAAGTCCATAAATACGTCGGTTGAAATATGTTAGCTGTTAATGTCATGTTGCGTGTACAACAGATTTATTTTCATGTAGCCGTAATATTTACATAACGAGAAATGTGTCACACAGGCCATAACGTTAATTAGGAAGCTTAACTGTTGCTGATGGTTACATGTAATCAATAAACCTAAATGTTTTAAATCATAAAACATAATATTTTATAGTTTTAACGCGAAATTCGATAACTGCGAGGACGGCGCGTTTCTCGGGAAGTTTAAATGTGTATTGATTAAATTGAGGTTTAGTTCCAACATCTGGTAACCGCAATATCGTTGCTTGCATCGTATTAAGCACCTGCGAAATAATTAATTCGGAATTAATTACTTTGGTGATAAATGTTTCCGTTGAGAATAAAGTCGAAATCTCGATTGGAAGAAAGTTCGACGCGTTTCACCAGAAGAAGGACGAAACTCGTTTTGTTTCCGCAAATAATGACGTAATATTAAAACAAAATTGTACGTTTCATACATATTAAACACTGTTTTCTATTACACATAAATATTCACCAGAAACTGAATGTACAGAAAGTAGGCGTTTTGTATATTTTTATTATTTTTGTTTTACTAAAACTAGTTTCACTTGCTCTTTTCCATTTCATTATTTACCTATAGCATGTACAATTGATAGATAAACAAGTCTTCATCAAAATATTTATGTTTATAGTATAAAGACTGGCTACTAACTGGTTTGTTTTCTCTTTACTTTCAAGTTCAGATTTTGAACTGAGTTTTTCATGAGGAACCAATTCTTAAACGATCTATGAGTTCATAGAATTTCTAACAAACAATTTGTTTCAAAAGCTAAAAAAATATTTCTCCATGTTTATGTTGAAATAATAGATACGGAACTATTTCAGTCTATTTGATATGCCTAATACTAGAAACGTCACGTGCGTGTGAACTCTTCTATTGCAATCTGAAAAGATTGCTCCATTTTAATTATGTAGAAATCCGAATACCGATATGTCTTTTTTATGGTATAGTAAGCAAACGAGTAGATGGAACGCATCGATGGTAAGCAGCTATCCCCGCCCATGAACCATCCGCAATACCAGAGCAATCACAAGTGCGTTGCAGGCCTTTTAAAAGGGTCTTCTTCTCTTTCGCTCTTTTCTTGGAAGGTTTGAAGGTCGTAGTCCGGAAATACTGCAGGCGATAGCTTACACCATAGTTTAAATTAATATCGAGGCTCGGGACTGCAAGAAATATATGAATAATTAGGGCCCGGTTCAAATAGTTTGGTTTAATCCCACATCATATATTATGATAATTATCATCATTCACAGCATGTGGGATACTTAATACACTTGCTTTCCCAGTAAAGCGTGCGAAGGTTTCAATATCGATTGAGTAACGTTCTCCCAACCTTAAATACATCACAAAACTTTCATCTCTCCATCATTTGCATAGATTTACATAAGTATTTACAGTTAATCAATGATATACAAATACAATCAATGAATCAGTCGCGGCTCTCGCACCGGCGACATTGCGTAATCTGCGCGCGCGCACGTGTGGAGTTAAAACACCGCGCCGCCAGGTGTAAACACGCTATATACCGATAGATAGCATTGCTTAATTATTTGTTTAACTGTACTTGTTCAGTACATAATAACAATACTTTTAGGACGTCGGTAATTTGTTTACATAAACTGCAAATCTCGGACAAGTAATGTCATAAAAAAACCTTTAATAAATTTCACTGTTTCCTCGAATAACTCTTAATGAGTAATTTGACCCAAAACTTGAGCTTAGAACATGTAACTGAGTCATCCTTCTAAGGAAAAAAATGACTTAACTGGAAATATAACCCACACAAAGTGTTCCAGAATCGATTTACCAGAATCTCTTATACATGGAAGAGAGAACATGGAATACAGGTTGGGAAACTAGCGCATACCCTCGGCATCTCTCCAATATGTCATGTTATGTCACACGCAGTCGCTACACTCCAATTTTCAAAAACCGTGACGAATATCGTTCGTCACTCGAACGCGAGCGGTATTCGTGGAATTCCCACGATAGAATTAATTATTAAATTTCAGTGGCGCTTCACGTGAAAAGCGATAATTTTTAATATACTTCTGTTCTTTAGCGACATAATCTCGACTCGAGGGAGCCATCTTAGTTAATGGGTGACTACATTATATCATTTTTACGAAATAGTATAAAACAAAGTCGTTGTCTGCGTCTCTTTTTCCGTTTACTTCTAAACCACGCAACGGATTTTGATACGGTTTTCACTAATTGGTAGAGTGATAAACGAGGAAGCTTTTTGTATATTGTGCACCTAAGCAAAGCCGGGGCGGGTTGCTAATATTTTTAATAATTCTCGGTTACATCTTGAAGTTACTACGATATCTGGGGGGCCTAGACATGTCGTTAAAAACTAATAGAAACAAAATCTGTGGAAATGACACAAGCTTTCGACAAATCGGGCTGTCACTAATGTCATTTCCATACATTACATCGTCGATTCGAATGTCAAAATGCAACTTGTCTATGCTCCTGTCTTGATTACTGACATAACTTTATGTTTGCACAATGTGAATAATTACCAGCGGATTTTAAACTTTATTGTCTCACGCAACACTTAAATAACTTTAATATTCGATTGTAACGTAACACGTCCGTTAATTGCGAAGGTTAAGAGTATTCGTTAGTCGTAGTCTTTTTCTGTTGTGATTGTGATTTTCTTGACCTGGTTTCTTTGTTTAAATAAACTGTTGCAAAAGATTAATTAGCACTGAGAGAAATTTTTAATTTACTGTCTTCGAAATAGTCTGCGTAGAGAATAGCCGTCGTCGTTCTTTAGTTTATGTTATAATGTAGTATATTATGTAATTTATTTAAAGTAACTGGCAATAGCATTAGAGTTGATGAGGATTCCTCTTCCGCTTCCTCATAATGAGGAAGTTCCGCAATTTTTGCACTTCCTCTTCCGCTACCGCTTCCTAAAAACCGAAAATGAAAAATTCCTCTTCCGCTTCCTCTTCCTCATAAATTATGAGGAATTTTAGAGGAATTTAATCACGTTTAAACAAGCTCGACAGCCAGTACTCGGGGCGGCGGCGGCGCACCGGGCGCCGCGTTGCTCGAAGAAGGACCTCTACCTACCGATCGCAGCCGACAAGCGGTATCCTGCCACCCGCCACCCGCCCGCGCCCTTGTTGCCGACCGACCGTTTATTTCGTTCGTATTCAGTTCGCGAGCGCACGTCTCTGTTTGTTTTTATAGTGTACTGTAAAATGCAGGCTAGAAAAGAAAAAAAAATATATTTGGATAGAATACACAATTCCTAACATTTTTTCCATAGAAAAGTTTAATACCTACCTACCCCACGCAATGTATGGAAGAGCCCTTTTTTTTTCGCGCTTTCGAAGTTTCGACTTTAAGTTCAACTATGGGGACCATAGTAAAAAATGTTAGTAATTGTGAATTCTTGAAATAAAACTACTTTTTACGGATTTTATCGCGTTATATTGATATTATTTTAATCCCGACGTTTCGGACCCTTTACAGCGTCCATGGTCACGGGTGACTAAGGTGGTAGGCGAATACCGCGCCTGCGTCACAGAAACCGCGTGAAACGTGCCACAGTCGAGCGCTTACCTGCAGTATTACCATATGTGAGAGGAGTCACTGACAAGATTGGCTACATCTTGAAGCGTGCTTCAATTAAAACTTACTTCAAGCCGCTGAAGAAGATCAGTCAGTTTTTACCACCTGTTAAGTGTCATATACCTCTACAAGATGCGGGAGTATACAAGCTTGATTGTGACTGTGGTCTCTCTTACATAGGCCAAACTAAACGAAGCATAGGGACCCGCGTAAAAGAACACATCGCTGATGTCAAACACCGCCGTTCCGGAAAGTCTGCAATTTGTGAACACACCCTTGACAAGGCCCGGCATTACCTCAGATTTGATCAACCACAAGTCCTCGCAAAAGAAAACCGATTCCTACCCAGGATGATTCGTGAGGCCATTGAAATTCAAAAACATCCAAATTTCAATAGAGAAGATGGCTGGGTCTTACCACCTGCTTGGAACCCTATTATAGATTCAATTAAATCTAAATCCAAGCCTAAAACTGCAAGACCGAAGGATACGGTGAGCTCGTTCTGCGTGAATCGGATTGCTAATAATTAACAGAAATGTAGGGTAGCTGTTAGTAATTAAAACTTCAAGACGCCTACCACCTTAGTCACCCGTGACCATGGACGCTGTAAAGGGTCCGAAACGTCGGGATTAAAATAATATCTCTATAACGCGATAAAATCCGTAAAAAGTAGTTTTATTTCAATGTCTAGTATTCGCGTAAGTGTCAGAAATCAATTGTGAATTCTATCCGAATATAATATTTTTTTTATATACATATAGGGTTATTTTTTATCACCTGCATAACTTTCAGATGTTGTTCTACTCATCAATACGAATAACTTTTACTATGGAGACAACTTCGAAATCGCGAAAAAAAAAACAGCTGTTCCATAGAAAAGTTCAATGACCAACCCGACGCAATGTATCAAACAGCTGATTTTTATTTCGCGGTTTCGATGTTGCCCCCATAGTAAAAGTTGATCGTATTGAAGGGTAGAACAACATTTGAAAGTTATGCAGGTGATAAAAAAATAACCATGTATTTGTTAATTTGACTTAACTTTAAAAAAATATATGATTATTTGAATTCCTCTTCCTCATCCGCTTCCTCTTCCTCACAGAAAAGTCCTCTTCCTCATCCGCTTCCTCAAACTCAATGCCGAATTCTTCCTCTTCCTCTTCCTCATCCTCATAGCCACTTCCTCATCAACCCTAAATAGCATAACTTAGAAAAAAGTGAACAGTTTTGAAGAGACAAAACTTTTAACATTTTTCTATACTCATTCACAGAGAATAATCATAATTATGTTTTCACTTAGCTAAAGACTTACCTTTGTTAGTCTAAGGCTAATATTCAGAGACGATGCTAAGCCTAAAGTAATGCTTCCGTATGTCAAATTTGTATTACAATTTGACATACGGAAGCGTAAGTTTATGCTTAGCATCGTCTCTGAATATAAGCCTAAGAAGAAAATAAACACTTTTGAGCCTCTGTTATTCTTTAATAACTGAGCCATAGAAATGTTGATATTCCTCAAATCGTAGTAATACGCAATTGGCCCTTTTTGAAATTCATCTGCTAACGCTGTAAACATGGATTCTTCGACTTTATTACTACAAAAAGATGAAAAAAATACTATCAAAGAGCTTACTCATGTTTCAAACACAGATGTGTTGTATAAGGAACCACCACTTCCGGTCCACTCGAAATAATATTATGTTTTAAAAATACTATAAACGAATATCATTGTAATTAATGTAGTGTAGCAGATATATGTATGTTTGTAACATAATATACTGTTATTTCTTTACCAGGAAATAACTTTCTAACTCTCTGAATCTATAGATATAATGCGATCTAACATTGTAGGGGTAATAAAAACTAAAAACATACTCTTATCACAATCAAAATATTTCGCAAATTATTTATGACTATAGTACGACTTTTTAAGACAAAAGATAGCCATTTCTTCCTCACGACGCAATCTAGGGGAGGCCGGGGCTTTAATTAACAGAGGTAAGTATTAACAAGCGAATTTCTACGAAACTATAAACAGCACGTCACTAGTGATTCCTGGAATTCGTCTCTGTGACAGAGGTCTACGGGTTGAGACTCGTCAGTCCAGCTCAGTGCGCCGCGAGAGTGAGTTGTGTGATGTGCGTCTATTTTGGCCAGGTAACGAACTTTTTTCACTTTACGATATTTTGATTTACGCGTTGAATAATTGATTTCGGTGTAATATATATTTTTTTTGCAGTAGCTTGTTTTATGCTTAATAATGTTACATACCGTTACTAACGCTAATGCACAATATTTCGTAATTATATATTTTTTTATTGAAAAGCTACCCATGGGGCTAAATTTAACAAAACATACGGGGCTAGTATTAACATGTTAATTCTTACCCCCCATGTGGGGTTGGTATTAACATTATTACACCAGGTACTAAGCCTACGCTGTCCGTCCGTCTGTCTGTCCACCTGTCCTAACTTTAAAGAGCTGTATATCCACCAGGGTATCTAATAACATATTTATTTATTTATCTTAAAAGTTACAGCATGAGGACTTACAAGCGGAAAACTACTCGAGGCATGACTTCGCTGGCGACCTACAAGTCAGCTGCTTTAGAAATAATGGACAAACAAGAAATAATGCTTTAGAAATAATGGAAAAACAAGCACTAGAAGAGATAGAAAGTAACAGAAACTTAAAAAGAAAAAAACCGCAAAATAAAGACGATGGAAAGAAAAAAAGCAAGGTAAAGAAAATGAAGGTAAGGGCAAAGGAAAGGGTAAAGAACAAATAGCTAAAAAAGGAAAAGAAAAGGAAACATTACAAGTGGAAAAGGCAAAGAAAAGGATATTGGAAGAAAGCAGCGACAGTGCAGAAGATGAATATTTCTGTATAATTTGTGGTGTCTCATACAATGAAGACACATCTGGTGCAGACTGGGTGCAATGCATCTCGTGCAAGCAGTGGGCTCAGTCCGGATGTATCTGAGGCAACACTGTTTCATATGTTTGCCAAAATTGTGATTCAGATGATGTATATGAATAAAAATGAAACATATTGTGATTACATGAAAATGATTCCTAGTAGATTACATTGTTAAAATGTTGATTTTATATAATATAAAAAGGATATTTATATTACCTTCAGTAATTTCATAATAAGCTTTATTGAGACTGTTACTGTTACGTTTAAGAATAAGCTGTTTACTAACTCATTTAAGTTGATTGTATTATTATTAGATAATACACATAAGGCTGATTAAACTACTTAAAAGGCTGTTAACTTAATAATAACGATACGAAGAGGTTTTGTTTGAGTTTTTGTTTCTATTCATTAATATAGCTGAAATATTGTTGTTTGACGGAGTGTTTCAACTTCTAAGCATAATGTTAATTATTATTCCACTCAGTGAATATTGTGATTATTGCAAACTAACGTTTCCTTCAATAATATAACAGTAAAAGTAACTGTTAATAATAAATGATTCAGATATTTGTTGAATTTTGTTATTATGTATGTTAGAGGTTTTGTTCGGGTTTCTTTCTCTATAAACATATATCGTTGTTGCAGGGACAAAGTGCTATATTGTTTAAGCCTAATGTTAATTGTATTGCTTAATAAAAAAATGTCATTGTAATTTTCAGTTTTCTTTATTTATAGAGGAAAATACTTACAATGTTAATTGTTGCCCCTTTTGTTAATACTTACCTCGGAAGTGTTAATTATAGCCCCGATCGCGGGGTAAGTATTAATTTCTGACTTTTCTGAGTAAAATCGACTTTCTTAAAAAGGTATCCATTTCTTGGCAAATTAAAACCAACGACATGGTTATTGAATAGTTTAGACATCATTTGATACAAAAATAATTTCAAAATGTTTACGTGTCTTCAAGATACAATTGAAAATATAAATGTTGTTAAGTCGCGCCCCGGTCTCCCCTACACTTGGAAATTTTATTAAAAAAAGTTTAGCGGTTAAGGCGTTGATTAGTAACAGACACACAGAGACTACTTTCGTTGATAATAATAGTTGTTTTCTTTCTATACTATACATTTCGTTTACATGTCACTGCGTTGCTTGTCATTGAAAGACACGCAGACACCTATTTAATTCCTTAACTCAAGATCATCTTTGTGCTAGAAACAATATCGGTGAAGGTCGCGATGACTTAATGACGATATAATTTGTGTACGGTAGATGATACCTTGTGTTACGTGTAATTAGGTCGCAACACGCGACGTGACTCGCTAATGCGCACTTCGCCTTAATAGGTAACATCTGATGCTGTAAGCCTTAATTATACTTTAAATCTAATTGAAGAGTTGAAGTATTACGGACGTAAAAGGATTTCCGAAAACTAACCCTTAACTAATTTTAAAATAATTATGTAGTGCGAACTGAATGCAGTTTTAATTACCTAAAGCTTTCTAAATTAGTTAAAGAAAGATAATAGTTATCATTAGATAAGTAAGGTAATGTTATTTTGAAGATATCTAGCTGTAAAAAGGTGCGAATAATGATAAGCCGGTACAGTGATCAACAGACCTTTTTGTATATGTAGGCCGTCCTTCCATAAACGAGCCAAAAAAGTCAAAATACAGGTAGGAAATAGCCCTATTTGATAATTATAAATTAATTACTTTATTTACTTGCAAAGAATTCATACTTATTACCTATTAATTAATCTAATTAACTATTAAACACTAGATCGTAAAAACAATAAGAACTCGCGATTTACAATTAATTCCCTTTCTTAACGTCCTCAAATGTATTCTTAACTGCATTATATAAACTAGTTTAAGATAATAAGCGGTTAATGCAGTTTCCTTGAGCTTCGAATCAGGTTAAAGCAGTGTGACATAACGTCATTAAACGTTAGGACACTAATAGGCACTACGTAGGCTACACGCGATATCCCTCCGTATTGTAAATGCAGAGTGCATGCATGATTATTGCTAGGCTAGGTTCATTTGTTAATTGTTTTGCATATAAAGAAAATAAAATAATAATAATAATATTTTTTTATTTCAGACATAGTCCATAAAGTTGGTTATACATGGAGGTTGTTAGTAACTACAATTGTTAGTATCACACACAATAATGAAACAAAAGGTGTTAGTAGTTTGTTAGTAAAACAAGACGAAAATACAACAAATGCCTAACTAATTTATCTAAAATGATTGTTGATTTGGTCTTTGGGAACGGTCACAACATTATTGACCTGATGCTAGATGCGGCTTAATATCAGTATTTTACACGAAGCGACTGCTATCAGACCTCCGCCGAATTTCTGGGCAATACCGATTATTACCGCTACTCGAAGGATAGACTGGTTGTTAGGCTTTTTGGGCGTCTGACTACCACTAACGATTAATTATCATAGTGTTCGTATGACAACCGGGATCGACGGCTTTACGTGTTTTCCGAGGCACGGAGGGGTATCGATGTGTTAAGAATAGTCACCCATCCACAGACTGACCGCAGCAAACATAGCTGCTGATCAGCGTAGTTATGTCTTAGTCGCGAGGCCTCCACAAAATGGTAAGATGTAAAGTCGGCGGCACCGTGAAGTATGGTATCCTCACAATTTTCTTTTTTTATGTAATTGTGTAACAAATAAATCTGTTTTCTCAGTAGTAGTATATATTACTGTGAAAAAATCAAAAACATTGTACGGCCTACTTTGCAGAACATTCTGTGTCAACTTTTCATGCTTGGAGTAAGAACTAATATATTTCTTTACAAAATTTTAAAGTGATGAATAATTTCTTTAGCGAACCAAACACCAAAGTTACAGAGGAAAGATGGCATTTGCCTTGCCTGGCTTGGGCCCACTGTAAAATAAAAACAATATTAGGCTATGGGCAGTTCCTTGGCCTTACGAGTAACAGAGCCAAAACAACAATTTCCGTGTTGTTTTCTGAACTGTTTGAGATAATGTTTATGTAGTAGTTCTGATAACTCATCAAATCGATCATACGAAACGATTTTCTCAAACATTCGACTACATCTTCCTGTTTTGTTACACCATACGATACCTTTCAACCTTGGCTCATTCAAAGATATTTGGAGATATAGCTCTGATTGTAAACATTGAAACAATGGCCTCTGTAGTTCAAATGTGAATTCCAATGGTATTCTTATAGAAAGTTATAAATATTATTGAGGAAGTGTTGTTTTTAAACAATGAGCTCGGTGGCTTGGCTTATATCATCGTGGTGCCTAAAATAAAATAACTTCTATTTCAGAGAATGAAGACACGATTAACCTTAACACATAACATACATGATGCCTGTACTTCCATAAGGGCAGCGATATGCTGATGCACGTCGGTATTTTTCTAGCCCCTATGTAATCAAGCGTTTCGTAAAAGAAAACTTAGGGGCTACTTGGCTTATGGGTCAGTAAAATATCGTCCGGTCATCTTGTCAAATGTCACTACGATCTGTCTGCTAAAGTAACAAGCTTTTGTTTTGGGATGCGGAAAATATTCCCTGCCACCTAGGGACTCAGACTGCACTTGCCTTCCCTTACCCTGTATGTCATACCCATGGGATCCGAAACATTCACCCTGACCATGACGGGAAAGAGAAAGAAGCTAATATTTTTCGAGTAAGTATTCTTTCTTCAGTAGAAGATCATGAAGAAGATCAGAACATACGCTTTGCAAACACAAAATAAGAAACTAAATTATGTGTTACATGGAACTATTTGCTATTTTACTGCTCCCACCATGTTACGACGATTCGCTTCACAAATTCATAATTTCATAAACAAAAGTGAAGCAAAAGCCAAGAAATGACGCGAGTCTTAAAGCTCTCGGAAACATTTCTATTATGCTGTCTCAACAATGCAAAAAAACAATAAGGAAAATGTTTAATTATTTTCGGAAATTTTATACTCGTGATAAAATATATATTTGTTTTATTTTTAGATTTTCTTTGTAAGTATATTATATTATAAATAAAAAGCTATTAAATGTAACATGCTCGTATTTCTAGCTTTTTGTAATGGGTATTTCCCAAACGTTTTTACCTACTAATTTTTGGGAGAAATTTTGGGTTTTTTGCTGATATGATGATCAGTATTCCCAACAATATCATCAATTAATTTACTAGTTTCATTCCCCACATAATTATCTTATAACATTTCTTGTTCTACAACATAACCAGACTTCTTCTTATTCTGATAGGTAATTTACACAGAGTTCCGGCCCTTTATTCTAGAATTATCCGTTATCACGATGAGATTATCCACAAGAATTATGAACTAATGTGCTGTATTCGAAGCGTTCCATTTATACCATCGACCTTTACCTTATTACATGCAGATTTCAGAATATCGAGCCACGAACAAACCTATAAATCTATTGGAATATAAAACGTAGCTAATTTGAGATAAAGACTGGTTTGAACTTGGCCGGGATTATGATGATTATGAAAGAATGCACACATTATATGTAATAAGTATACTTAATCGTAGTTTCAAGAACATCTATAACATATATATATATCTATATAACATCTATCTGCCTACGCACCTAGGCTTAGCTCTTAAAGAGATGTAGCAGCTAAAGGAAGGGAAAATGAAGGAATACGTTCAAAATGGAAAGGGAAAGTTGTGAAATCTGTTATTTGTGTAAACTTTTTGAGTGAAAATAAAGAAAAAAGAACATTTTTGTGGAACAGTGAACGTTACCTGTGAAATCTGAAAGCAAGAATTACAGTAGGACAATATAAAAGGAGATCGCAAAGTCCATATCCGAAACATTTATCTGTATTTTATTTCCTTGCGGGGATCGAACCCACGACCCCTAGCGCAGAAGCCGTTATCTCGACCGGTTCGCCAATAGAACCGTCAGATATTTTATTTAACATCATATTTTTATTTTTATTCTAATATAAAAACGCAGTGCCGTATATTTAAAAAAATATGTCCAATCGTCAAATAGCGATGCATCACTGGCACCGAACGGCCAGCCAACTGAATTGGGAAAATGGATTTGATTAAAAACAGCTTTTTCCGATGCCGAAATACTAAGAATTTAAAAGCTAAAAATATTTGAAAAGCCCAACTTTTTTGTGTAGACTTGTGTATTTACATGATTTTATTATGCATTGGTTGATCCAAACTTCTAAATTCAACAAGTTATTGGCACACATTGCTAGTGCCAGTAACGGCGTACGCGCACTATGCGTCAATATCAGTTTTTATCTTGAGGATAAGAACTTCTTGATTTTGTATTTCTTACTAGACTGGCAAGCGAGCGATGGAGATTTGAACCACTAAAGAGAGGCCAATACCCAGTAGTGGGTGAAATCGGGCTGCGGATGATGATGATGATGATGATGTTTAGTCTATTAATTTCAAAAAAATTAAGTCCTGTGTATGACATTCTTGAACTAGACCTGCGCAGTTCTTTACAACCTAGTGTAATCAAATATAGACATGATATACTTACAATAATTATGGCAACATTGCCCATTACAAGCGGATAATGATAATGATATAGGAATTATTTTACCCTTTATGTTTAGCCTTAAATGCACTTTGTCACGTCATCTCCTAGGCTAATCTCTTCGGCATTTCGACACCCGTGGAGAGTAAACAGGAACGCCCATATTGTCACGTCCAATACCGTAACGTCAACTTGATTTATACGTCACGTTGCACGTTTCCCTTCACGTGACTTGTAAGGAACACATACATCTCATGTTCCTATGACGTCACCGCACTGTAAATCTCCCCATTTCTGCATCAAGATGTGACATACAAACTATGATTTGTGTGCAAAACTGCAGTCTAATAGCGTGGTTGCGGTGCTAATTTGGATTTAATATCTTAGAGGGTAGAATTGATTTTTGTTGTGACGGTTGTTGTACAGAGCAGGTTGATTAAACAAGCTAATTGTATGATTTGCGTAAAGCAATGAGCACAAGCCAGATACCACGTGAATCAACAAAGGGTATTGAGGTTCGATTTTCAGCGTATTAATACATTGTCCATTTATCCTGCAATATTAACACGTATTAATTTAATAAATATTTATTGCGCTAATTGACTGACGTCACGTTTATTGTTCGGTTGGTTAAACATGAATTTCTGGTGAACTTAATTTTATAGGAAAATGTTGTACAATACAGAATAACTACTTAGATTTCTTTGAAATCGGAAATTACGTGCGTCTCAAATAACTTATACGCCAATTATAAAATAATAACTGTTCCCCATGACTTTATTCGCATCCCAAAAGACTGAGACAAAATGTCGTTTACTTATATGAACTTTCTAAGGATAGAATTTCCTTGTCAAATTTTATTGAAATCTTTGCAGCTGTTTATTAGAAATACAAGTATCTAATAGTATTTCTAATTCTATGTAGTAGGTACCATGATCTCAATACCTGTAAACAGAGAGCACTGCGCTCTCAATCATATATCATTCTGTTACAAAATATATTTTTTAAAGCGGAACTTTTGTGGAACTCGACCCATCTTTCAGTACAATGTTTAAGTTGGTAATTAGTGCTGCAAAAACTGCCAAATTATCAACAAAAAGTAGTTTTTGGCATAGATTTTGTAAATATTGGTATATTTTAATAGTAAACATTGAATTTAGCGTCAGACTAATATTTATCGTAGTATTCGAATAATATTGAGGTAATAAGATACTGGAGTCTAAAAGAACCTGCACTTAGTAAATCGAAACGGCCACAACATAATGAATTTAAATAAGTACTAAAAAGAACAACACGTCCATGTGTATAAATCCACCTCTACCGGTAAGTAAAATGTTAAGTTCATACTTTTTCTTAAGTACTTAGTCCATCACGACTATTTTAGCACGATAGTACTTAAAACCTCAACGTCAAATAGTAGTTTTTGCTAACATATAAAAAGTGCAGGCATGTTTAACTTTGATTAGCACCTCTACATTTTTTCTACGATATTTTCGTTTTAAGCATTACTTACCTACTTTCGACTACTTTCACTTACGCGTCTTGTTTATGTGCATAATTTAATAAGCATAAAAAGTTAAATATATTTGCACTATCATCCTCTTTAGTTGTGTTTTTTCTTTAATGGATTAAGACGTATATACTGACCGTATAATTCATCTGTGGTCTAACAGCACTCGCTGTTTTTCTCCGCTTTAGTTCTAATGTTTCCCAGTTATCATCACGATTAACGAACACACGTAATTTTATTATGAGATATAAAAGGAAAAGAATTTAGGTTTTATTTCTGAAAATCTGAAGATAACAGCCAACCTTACCGGGAGGCTTCAGACCTTATTATACTCATAGTACGGAATAGAGGGCAGAGGCAGAGACATATTGTGTGCGCTGTATTGTCCTAAGAAAAGACGCGGCAAGCGCTTACCCTGAACATAAAACATGAGTTCTCTCTAATAACTAAAAGTATAATATATTATCATAAAGGCACACAAACTGCTCATTTTAATTTACACAATCATTATTTTATGACTAAACCACAGTGTGGTCATTATTATGACTTAAACTGTCACCTTAATATGATACATAGGCCGATGACAATCATTGGAGGCCTGCCAATGACGCCGGGCGCTTCGCAGAATATCAAGTAATGGCCTCTCTCCCCAATTCAGGCTTGTCAAAGCCATTTTTCTATGGAATACAAGTACCTACATACCTATATTCTAGAGTACATGGTTCATTGACGTCAATTTGTCCGTAGTCCGTAATTTGGAGCACTTTTTTAAATGTTTATTAATTTCTGTAACAACACTCTGGCATGGGCCTTGTCCGTGTTTCTTCGGACGCTGTCAGCCCCATAATTATTAAGTACAGGAAAGTGCCAATCACTCATATTCTCATGCAATTAATCAATTAGTTATTTTTCACGTGCTTTACGCGCTATTTCCGAGAACTGCGGACTATCTGTCTTCCCAGTCAAACATATCAAAATAATTTAAACAATTCACACTGCACAATGTGGACCTATAAATAATTAATGATTTTGTTTCCTTTGCATGCTTTGGTTGCTTTGCATTAACAGCAAACAAAAAATATATAAAGATTCCCTGTATCGTCCGTAGTTCCTTAAGAGCCAGACATTTCCAACAATTCTCAACCGATCCTTTTATGTAAAGCCTTGAATTAAATATCAAGAGCTTGTTTGTGATAAAGTCGTAAGAACGTAATCAGTAGACAATGGACCATTGAAGCGCGTTGATCGAAACCTGCGCGTGCGTCAAACGCCGCCATAGTGTTGCCTAACATGTAAACTTGTAATTAGTGGAAATATTTCTGTAAATGTACTATTTTTTTTGTTCTCGATGTGGCTATTGTACTTTTCTGTTTTTAAATTTAATTTAATTACGAAATATTTTATTGTAATTACTGCAAATCTTTAAGTGTAACACTAATTTACAATATTAATATTAATACCTAAATAAATACGGTAAGATTGCGTGACTATGTAAATAGAAACAAATGTATTTAACTTAAGGTATCAATTTCTTTATCGTTATATCAATATTGTCAGTATAGTCTCAGTTGATCCACTCGAGTATCAGCACGATAAAAACCGTCTTGTCTGGCAACACTGGCGAACCATTGCGTGCGCACGCGCGTGCCGCATTCAATTCAATTGCCATCCGACACAGGCGTTTTTATCGATCTATTGATCCAGAAATCTATTACATATAACATGAATCGTTACTTTAAGTGTAAATAAATTGATTGTATTCAATTCTGTTTTTTTCTTTACTGATTTATGTAGGTAGGTAGGTAAGTAGGTACCTGTATTATTTAGTACGTGGTTGTTTAAATCCTGTCTGGGGTGGAAAACATGATCGACGATTATGGTTTTTAAGGCAATATGCGACATTTGGATCGTTTAACCTAATGAGTTATTGCTCTTATTGTCCATAAACAAAACACCTCTTAAAAACTTACGATTTCCTTCTTTCCTTATTTTGATATTAGTGGCATTGCAAGGCAAGCTGTGAGCTGCTACTAGAAATGTCACAGCAAAACGCAAATAAACTAGGTACTCGACCTGAGAATTGGACCATAGAATTTACGCTTATCAGCCGCGCTTAAGACCCCTTAGACCAAAGAGAAACGACGAAGATCATATAATAATGTAGTTAAATGCTTATTGTAAGAATAAATAGGTCATAGAAAATAATATGTGATAGTTCGCGGCACGTCACGTAAGTTGAATCAAAACTAACGGAGATGGGGAAACGTAGGTATCTCTATTTGCCCGTCGTTAATTAATTAATCGTTAACCCAATAAATATTTAATTAAATGTCGCCTCATCTTGAGCTGATCATCAGGTAATGATGTTGGTTTCACGGTAGTAGGATTGTTCTAGAAAAAATATTTTGTATACTTCCATACTAATCTTAAAATGTAGAAGTAACTGTTTGTCTGCTACCTTGTCACCCCTTATCCGCTGAACGCTTTCGATTAAATTTGCCGAGAAGATAGTTAGATTACTTGTCTTGAAAATAGTAAATAGTATTTTTTTTTATCTGAGATAGGCTTGCGCTTGACCACAACATGCCTGAGTTTTGGGTCAACATACGCCGCGAACTAATTAAGTATTATTGTATTTACTAAATACAATAAGTAGGTAGTCCTTCTCGGACGCTAGTGATAAGGGAGGGCGGGGACAACAGCTAGTTCCACAGTCGAATACATTAATATTTCTAAAAGCTTTTCAAAAAGATTATGATCTTTTGAAATCACGTCATAAATGACAGATAATTATGATGGCGTTTTTAAAATTAATGATATTATTGCGTCCTTTGGATTCGATCGAGGATGTACCAGATTTTATCAAAATTGGTTAATGTAGTAAAGTTAAGTCGGAAAGAAAAAACAAATAATTTATCATTTTTTTATCTTTCTAAGAAAATGCTTCGGCCAATGAGATTCAAAGTTTACAACTACTTTGAATTTTATTGGCAGAAGCATTTTCTTAGGACGGACTACAGACGTTGAGACATTTTTACAAAAAAACTGATCCCGATTCAAATTTATAAACTATATAACTATATGTCTTTGTCCCGATCCGATTCAGACAGCTAGACAGCTGCGGATCCAGGGGTTTATAGGGGTCATACTCCCTCCCTCTGAGCTGGGTCTAGGTCTACCATTCATAAGCTTTTTGCTTTTTCTATAAAATAAATCCTGGCTGGCCCTAGACTTTGTGACCTGATTTGGAGGCTGGATCTGCTCTTTTACAAGTACTTACCAGAAAATTGGAGAATAAAAAGTCTAAATAATATTCAATAAACATGTAAATGTTACTTCTCAATGGGATCACAAAGCCGTTTGAAGATCAGTGTTTGAAATATCATGTAATTGGCGTATTATTCACAATCACAAGAGAAAATATTTAACGATAACATTTCTTTGAAGTCTAACAAAGATATCAGAGTAAATAATTTGTGCTATTATATGCCGAAACCTCGCACAGTGTTATCAAACTATATTATGTAACTTTGATAGAATGGATTATCCATTCTATCAAATCCATTCTATATAAATATTTGGGAAATTTTACATAGTACTGTCTAGTCTCAAACTAAACAGAACTTGTGCTATTTGTTTTTTTTGTAAATATTTTAATTTTATATACCTGGGCCTGTTTCACTACCTCCTAATAAGTTCCCGTTAAATTACTTGGCAGATAATTTCATATAATCTTTCTGCCATTTTTAAATATATCTGGTGGTTAGCGGCTATCCAGAGATGGTTAAACATCATCTTATAAATATTTGTCCTATGGTAATCAGACCCACCGACCTCGTATTCAGGAGTTCAACACTCGAACCACTAGACCACAGAAGTCGTCAAACCACCACAGATGTTGCTTTCTTTCAAGTATCGCGACCTATATCGTGTTGTACACTCTTAACTTACGATATAATTCCTTGTTTCCAGGTGATAGACTTCGGCAGCTCGTGCTACGAGCACCAGCGGGTGTACACGTACATCCAGTCGAGGTTCTACCGCGCGCCGGAGGTGATGATGGGCGCCAGGTACGGCATGCCCATCGACATGTGGTCCTTAGGGTGCATACTGGCGGAGCTACTCACAGGTGAGATACCTTTTAGTTTTTAACCCCCGATGAAAAAACGACGGGGTGTTATAAGTTTGACGTGTCTGTGTGTGTGTGTGTGTCTGTCTGTGGCATCGCAGCTCCCGAACGGATGAACCGATTTCGATTTTGTTTTTTTTATTTGAAAGGTGAATTAGTCGGGAGTGTTCTTAGCAATGTTTGATGAAAATCGGTCTAAGATGGCCGCCGCCACAAAATAGCGAATTACATATTTTTTCACAACTCCATCAATATGGGTATCAAATGAAAGGGTTTAACTAGGAAAATACTATACACTACGATAAATTTCAAATCTAAGATGGCCGCCACCACAAAATGGCAAATTACCTTTCGTGTCGGGGGTTTTCAAAATTTTTTATTTAGGTTAGGTTAGGATAATACTGATGTATTCAGATTGTGTTGGTACGATTGGCATGGTGTGCGTCAGATCTAAGTTTTGATTATTACCGATACAAATACATACTTGTACGGCCTAGAGGTAGTTGTTTCGGATTTGGAGGTATGTTTATGTGGAAATGTATATTTGTCAATCCACAAGAAAATTCTAAAACGGGGTATGAGCAAACTTTCGCATAATATATGTCAATAACTCAATCAGCCTATTACAGTCGCCTGCTGTAACTGGACCCTGTTTGAAGTCACCCTGTTCACTTGGTTGGTAGCCATCATACTAGGGTACCTTATAGTTGTGAAAACATTGTTCTTTTTACTGAGTGACGAGCTGTGTACATATCGGGCTGCAGTGCGCATCAAACTCTGTTAAAAAAGGTGGACATTTCAAATCGAGGAAAGTATACTGACAAATTGTTTTCGAATACGCCTTTTAGGCGCTGTCAATTAAATGTACAATAATGTTTTGTAAAGTGAGAAGTATTATGTTTACAAGATGTTATTTCTTGCTTTCATTATAATAATATATCCGATGTCAATAACACGAACACAAAAATACTGTGTGAAGAAGCACAATCCACTTCTACTTCCATAACTGTCAATTTGTTTAATTTTCACGTTTAAACAAATTTAAGAAAAGTGTCAAAATGATGCGAGTGAGTTATATTATAATTAATACTAGAACTACAAAAAAGATATTGATAAGACATTTTATTGAATCAAAACGTTTTATTAACTCAATTTGTTGCTTTGAATTTGAAAATTAAATTTCCTTTCTTTATAGAATATTCTAAAGGCACAATCGTATTTCCGTTCACTTTTCCGTAACAAACCTCTATAAACGGATCAAGTGTGCCTTTTCACGCCATCTAAACGATTCCCTTCCCCATGGGCATTGAATTTAAAAGCCTTTGCAGGCATTTAACTTCGCAGACACAAAAAACAGCCAAGTCTAACTGTCTGACGAGACTTTTTAAATAGCATCATGACTAAACCCATTGTATTGTTTTTGGAATAAGTTCAACAAAATTCTGTAATGCTAAACGTAATGTAATACAAATCGGTTTTGATGTCTGGAAATTATTGAAATATTCGGTGTCAAATTAGTCTTACAGCCTTTGATTACACATTGTCATACAATAGAATTTGCTAACGGTAAAATGGCATTGTACCTGATACGAGTATGTAGTAATCAATGATTTTAGCGATTTAATTAAAACAGATCCACGCCCACGTCATTAGAATACCAAAATAAAACACATAATTTCTATTTTTCGATAATTTTTACATTGTCATTTCATAGAAAATACACGCAATACACTCATTGGCTGGCTGTTATACACTTAAAGGTTTTATTTGTTTTCTATACTACACTAGCTTTCCGCCAGCGGCTTCGCCCGCGTGGTCTTGATAACCTTTTTAACCCGCTTTTCTGTTGAAATTTTTCCTGAATTTTCTTTGCTATAAACCTCACGGAGCCCGAGACCTTTCCAACGAATGCAAAACCGTGGAAATCGGTTCGTGCGTTCTGGAGTTATAGCGTCAGGAAGGAAAACCCGACTTATTTTTATATCTATATCTATACTAATATTATAAAGAGGAAAGATTTGTTTGTTTGTTTGTTTGTAATGAATAGGCTCCGAAACTACTGGACCGATTTCAAAAATTCTTTCACCTTTGGAAAGCTACATTATCCCCGAGTAACATAGGCTATATATCATCACGCTACGACTAATAGGAGCGGAGTAGTAATGAAAAATGTAGCAAAAACGGGGAAAAAATTATAAGACCACGCGGGCGAAGCCGCTGGCGGGAAGCTAGTAGTAGATAAAGGAATAGACCTTACTATTCCTTTTCGGAAAGTGAGGTTTTTCTGTCTTGCAGTCTTCATATTTTGTTGTCTATCTGCTCCAGGGTTCCCGTTACTCCCGGGCGAGGACGAGGCGGACCAGATGGCGTGCATCATCGAGCTGCTGGGCATGCCGCCACAGAAGCTTATTGAGCAGGGCAAGCGCTCCAAGAACTTCATCAGCAGCAAAGGTCTTCCGCGGTACTGCACGGCTACCACACTAGCTGATGGCACTACCGTTCTTAGTGGGGGTAAGCACAACACCAGTTAATGGAGTAACGATTTTAAGGAAAGCATTTGTAACAATCCAAAATTAAGATGATTAATATTTTTTCTGGGCAAAATGGCATTCCTGAAGTTTACTATTACCTAAGCTTTTTCACAAAAAGAAAACATCCTTCAAGCAGATCATTTAATTTAAACACAATAGCTACTGATGATCAGACGATATCGGATTTACTGTAATCCTATAATATATCCTCATCAGATAACTTTGAATACCTACTAAAAAATATTGTGCGTTAATTTTGTCGAGTCGCAAACAAATATTTAAGGGCGAATGTAACCAATTTTGCTGATTAAGGTTATCAAGTCTGGTGATGACTTATCGTTACTTGACCCGCATTTCACCATACGCGACCTTATTTCCAACGGAAATTGTACCTTTATCTTCGGATAACGATACGGCAAAAACTGTAACAAATCGAAAAACAACCGTAGACCACTTACGACATAACTAAAAATAAATTCGTAGTAAGTATTTATGAAATTCCTGCGCGACGCAATACTTTCACCCAAACGTCACGGCGCTGAAATGTGAAATATTTTGAATCATGACCACAACGAATGACTGGGATGTTTTCAGTTGCCTGCTCTCCTCGATAATCTGACCCAACTCGCTGACTCAACCGCGACACACGCGGATATACACATATTATAGCATCTGTCTGGTGTCTGTCTATCCTTCTAATGTTAGTCGTTCGTGGTTAATATTTGATGATTATGAGTAATCCGAATCGCTTTGTGAATCGTCTTTTTTTGCCAAAGGTTTTTAATTACCGTGTTAACACCGTCTTAAATAAAATTTTTGTGTACATTTTATTTAAATAAAACTACTAAATAAAAAAATCATCTGCCGTTTCACCGATATTATTGTCAAAATAAATGTTAGATTCTCAGAGAAGATACCTTCAATAATGTATTAAAGAGAAATATTTTTACAGGAATGTCAAGAAGAGGCAAGCCTAGAGGTCCTCCAGGATCAAAAAGTTTCGTCACAGCCCTCAAAGGCTGTCAAGACAAATTCTTCATTGATTTTATTAGAAGGTAAGGTTTATTTTAAGTTATTATTTATTTTTGAAATATTATATGGTTTGAGCTGGAGATACCGTTGGATTGGTAAGACTATTTATTATTTAGAAGCTTTATTTACAAACTAAGGTAGAAAAGTGGTGGCGGGATGACCTGCATGCATACCACGAGAACTGTTTCTAGGTGGAGCAAGTTAGGCCCATTGGGAGGCCTTAGCTCAGTAGTGGCATGCAAAGAAGAGTTTTTGAAATAATGTGTTTTCAACTTGTTAAAGAGTTGTTGTTGTTTAGCTTACGGTTTAGCCTCAAATTATTGTGCAGATTTAATATTTAGGTTTATTATTTGAAATGTAATTAATTCACCTTTCGATGTCTGTTTTCCTTGTCCCGAACATTGATTTGTCGTAAAATCATTTTATTAATATTAGTTGAAATAGAAGGATGTTTATAATTTATATTTTGCACAAAGTGCAAAAGTGTTGTGTGACTCACGGTCATCTCACGGTAAATCCCATAAGACGGTTCCAAATAAGGATTTCCGCAATTTGGTTTTTTCAAATTCTGCTCTTATGTTAAAAGTTGCATGAAGTATTTTTAAATTACTATACTTTATAGGGTGCCAGTCTATTGTCATTTATCAGACATAAATCCAGCTACAGATTTCAAGCCGCAAATTTCTCCCAATTTATCTTCGGGAATTGAACTTAGGACCTCAATGATCCGGACAAAAATTAAGGCAGACTTCTGTTAGGTAGAAATATTGGATATTTGATATAGTATTGTGTTAGAATTAAATTAGTTCATTGTGTCAGGAAAAGTAAGACCATATAAATTAGCTCTAGCGTTTGTTCCCGACGACCGGAGCAATAGGATTACATTAGACTTTTAAATCTTCAAGGTTTTACAGTAGAATAAGCGGCAGACACTATACTTATTGGTTTCTTTCTGCTTGTTTGTCGATATATAATACCTAAATATGTAGAAATTATGTAGGTATAATTACATTCTTTAAAAATTTTAATAATTACCTAAGACATTTTCTTAAGTATTTTGAAAACTAGAAAAGTTATGTGAAAAAAATAGTATTAGATGTAACAAGATAAAATCATTACAATAAACTACTAGAATTTTCTGTTGGGTTTCATACAACTTATATTCTACACTTTAATAAATATACCAATAATTGCGTTTCTTCTATAGAGGCTTACTTTGAATGTGTGGCATATATTTTCAGGTGTCTAGAATGGGACCCGGAGAAGCGGCTGACGCCGGCGCAGGCGCTGCGGCACGCGTGGCTGCGCCGGCGCCTGCCGCGGCCGCCGCACGACGACGAGCCGTCGCCCGCGCCGATGCCGCTGCCGCTGCCGCACTCGCTGCCCGCCAACCACGTTAGTATAGCGCACCACGCCAAGCGGCTCGCGCACCCTAAGTGCACTGACAAATAGGTTTGTTTATGCTTCTTACAATTTTATTTATATGTTTTGTTTTGTTTGTGGGAATATAATAATAACAGTGTGTTTTATTTGTTGATCAGATGCTCACTAACTGGTAGACCATTTCTCTCGTGTATGTCTTACGCTTCTTCTGTGTCCTTAATTCTGGTATTCTGTGTGATTTGATTTTGCAATACGATAGATACTAAGCATTTTCTATCGGTCTTGATCATCGATAGGATATTCCTCCATTTCACAATTTCCTTCGCAATGAAACCATTATTTAGTAATTTGTGACATTATTGAAACCATTATTAACAAGTATTTTTTCTACTACAACCAATATTTGCAAATGGGTGTTAAAAGAATATACTCTGGCCCAATGTATCTGCCATCCAACGCAATCTATGTCATATTTGCTGGAGTGTCACCTGCCCGAGGGACGATCGCTACGGTGAAAGGCCTATAAGAGTCTTTTTTAATATAGATTATATCTCTACACCCAATGTATATCATATCCTCTCCTCCTATGTTGAGCTTCTGATTAGCAAAAATCATCGAAATGTATTGTGTGTGGGTGCCGCTTGCTGAGGTGCGCATAGACAATATTAATTTATTTAGTTCAATTCATCTAAATGTATCTTTTATTGAGCGTTATATTATAACCACAAGCAGTTCATTTTATTTTTACGTTCTTAATTTTAATTTGCGATTTATTTTTAAGTTTGTTTTTTACGACATACCTATGTATTTACCTATTTTATAAACAGTGTAGAGTGATTTTATAGTGATATTATTTTTATTAATTTATTATTCAAATACTAATTCTGATTGAGAAATAACTTGACTTGTACATAAAAAAGTGAATTTTTACGAGTATCAGTGTTCTTTCTGGGGCAAGAAATTCACAAATTATATTTTCATAATTTTATTCTTTCTTTCTTAATGAGCGTTTTTTGACGTCTAGCGACGTTTCGCAGAAATATGACACATGCACAACTTGACAACTTTACTGATTTTATAATGTGACACGTTTTTACGGCGCCGGGGAGATGACCCACCGTCGCGACACTACGTCGCATCGTGTGTCACCGCCCTAATGCAAGAAATAAAATAAAATTACGTACGCCTACCCCAATGTCGTTAAAGCATTGTTGACACTTTACTCATGACGCTGCTAACCGTTACAATGTCATTGCCACGTTATTAAAGGTCAATTAACGTGTTGTCACTGCGTTATCTTCAATTTTGATATTTACATACATGCACAGCTTCACGTCTGTTTCCCATAGGGGTAGGCAGATACTATAGATTTCTATTTTGATAGGTACTTAAAACATAAATAATGTTCCGTTTACAATACATATATACATAATTGTTAATAGATTATTGCATATGCAGTAATTTTAGAGTCAGAAAGTTGTTAATGGCCTCTCTTTTCTGGATATCGGCGACTCAAGCAACAGCCGATCTAACAGTCAGTTCTTGACTTTTGTCATGGAAGGATTATTATTATTCAGACGAAACCGTAAACTTACGCTTTCGTATGTATAACCTACTTAAACTATGTATCTTATTACTTCTATGGCTTATGATTTTGTAATTCGATGGTAATCAAGACGTTTAAATGTTTTTGTTTAGTCTCATCTAGGGAGATATAAAGGCCAATAGCAATTAAATATTTTAGATTTAGAACCAGCAGCTCCTCAGCACTTTTCCAATGTCAATCAAGTTATGAATGACGATTCATTAAAGTTAGCCTTCTTAACCCAGCTAGCTGATTGGTTAAGTACGCCAGCTTTGATATACATAGGTCTAGGAATGAAAAAAGAATAGGCAAAGTTCTATGTCAAATTAAACCAGTATTGTACTCTAGTTTTCTAAACTTAGAGTGAAAACTAGCTAAAGCATCTGTTATGGACTGAATAATCCCGTTCGGTCGATCATATAATGTCCTCTGGTCCATCACAGCACAGGTGTCCTATTCAGTAATCCGTCATCAATTTTATTCTAAGTTTAGTTTCCCTTCACATGTGAATAACCACCCACACCAGTGACCACTTCGATAACCATGTATTTCTCCAGCCAGCTATATTATCTGAGTGTTAGATATTTTTAGATTTGTTACGTAGGTATGTAGAATATAGATGTGATGTGGCAGGGTTCAGGTAGTGACGTGGAAGTGTGGGACTACGTCCTTATGTTAGTCATTTTTCATAGTCAAATTTTTAAAATAGAGTGGGCGGGTGGATTCGGTCATTCACCTGAAAGCAAGTATCAGAAATGCATGCGTTGTGCTTGCCACCCTTTCCTATCTCAAACCCCTTCACTTCCAGTCGCTCCGTGTAAAATACTGATATTCAGCCGCATCCTGATTAGACTGGAAGCGACCCCAACAACATGGTTGGGAAAAGGCTCCTACTATAAGGAAGGAAGGAAAACCCTCCTACTTTTTTTTAGATGCCGAAATTCTTCATGCATGCCTTCCACCTAGTGAGGCGGCAGGGTATGTCGGATTCATACCGTCTAAAAGCTGCATTTGCCTTCCCTTGCCCTATATGTCATGGCCATGAGGTCAGTAACATTCACTACGACCATGTCGGGAGGCTTTCCTGCCAACCTTATTTCATTCCTCACTGCTCATATCTATTTTAGGTGCAAACCAGAAGTTCAGCTCATCCCGCCATCTTCGCCTAGGCCTCCCCCCTATCGTCTACCATTTTTTGGGACCTACTCGGTACTTTGTTTAGCCCACAGTTTAGTTGATGTGCGGTAGACGTGTCCAGCCCAGTTCCACTTCAATCTGGCAGCTTTTTGCTATGTCAGTGATCTGGGTTCTGGAGCGCAGTATATTATTTTGCATGCGGTGTTACATGCAAGCTTGTTGTCTCATGATTCATGAATCAGTAATAACTCGTGTAGCTAACAAATAACCGCTCTGATCGATCGATGTGCAAGGTTAATTGGTAGCAGTGGACACATTACCTGTATGACTCTCTGAATAAAAATTACCGTGTTGATCGATCCATCTTCAAATTGTATGTGTGTATTGTGTCGCTGACCGTCTAGAAAATGCTTTTGACAGTCAATTTATTCTTAGGCTACGGTAATGTCCACATATAGAGTTGTTGAGGACTGTTGGCAGTAGCCGCTTAGTGGTAAATAGAATACCGATATTCAACCACATTTGGTGAGACCTCAAGCTGGCCAAGGATGAATATAATCCCTACTACCTAAAAACAAACGAGTGTTTTTTCGATGCATTTCTATGGCAAATGTAAAGGAAGGAATAATAATTTATCCTATCAACTAGTTTGTGAACATACTATAAAAGTAGGGTAGTAAACTTAATTTAAAATTTACATATCGACGCATAATATCGGCTATCACGCAATCTACAACATGCACTGATCACTATCCTTTGCCCTAGTTAGTCGAGCGTGTATTTGTGGTTATAATGTATTTTTTTTATAAATAGGGACCCGATGAGGAATTGCTCGCACAATGAATTGCGATTATTTTTTATGCGTATTTATTATACTGAATAAAGTGTAAAATAATTATTGTATTGTTCTGTGAGGGTCTCATCGAAGCTATGTAGATTTATGGATCCTTGCTCCATGTGTGTGTTTTAGTATACCCCGATTTTCATGCTCCGTGGGAATGTAGAAAAATGGCTGTATATTTTTAATGTTCAATGTCAAGTTATGTCAATTTATCTATAAGTACCTATTAGGAATTAAATCGCCATATTATGTCTAGAAACTCAAATAAGGTACTGTCACTGTATACATATACAGGCTTGTGTCTGTCCGTATAACTAGAAGCTATCTAGTGTAGAAAGTATGGTATCATGTTGTTGTCTGTTTGTCTGCAGACGAGCGGCGGGTGTGTGGGCAGCGTGGGCAGTGTAGGCAGCGTGGGCGGGGCGGGGGCGGGCGGCAGCGGCGGCGCGCGCGCAGGATCGCTGCGCACGCCGCTCGCGCGCACCCCCGTCACCTTCAATGCCTCGCAAGTCGCTAGTGAGTACCGCATTTTGTTTCCACCATACTTCTATCAAGGATATCAAGTCCCATTAACTAAATCATTCAATTATTCATTTTTGATCTTTTTTTTTCCAGAAGCGAAATTGCAGGCGGCGCTATCAGAGGAGAGCGGGGGCGGCAGCACGACTAGCGGCGCAAGCGGTGCCAGCGGCGCCTGCGCACGGTACTGGGCCGCGGCCAAGCTGCCGCACCTGCCCGCCCCCTCCTAGCGCCCGCCGTCCGCACGCCGCCTCGCCAAGGTACCGGCAGCGGGCTAGACTTGTGTAGTGTTGCGCGGTTGCGCCGCGGTTGGAGAGTGTGGTGCTAACTCGTGGTGTGGTTGTGGCAGGTATCGTCGCTGGAAGCGCCGCGGCGAGGCGCGGCGGGCGCGGGCGCGCGGCTGGAGCTGGAGCGGCGCTCGCTGGACCTGGAGCGCGAGCTGCGGCCCGACCGCGACTCCGACGTGTCGCTGGACGAGCGCGACCACCTCGTCTGATCCCGCCCGCCCCGCGCCGCCCCGCCCCGCCCCGCGCCGCCCGAGCCCGCACTTCCTAGCCAACCCGGAGCGGCCCTATTGATCTCAATAAACTCTATGACTAAGTTATACGAGCGTGTAGTGGAATTGTGAGAGTACCCCCGACTTTTACGGTTTTCTATGTATCATTGACGTGAACGTTCGGGTGTGTCGGTGTTAGTGCCTGTGAGTCTCGTTTAGCGTTAGGGAACCCTCGACCACCGTTCGGGGAACAACCCCCGATCGTTTTACCGAAAACGACTCGTAAGCTTTCGAGGGCTGAATTTTTCCAGCTCGGCAGCTCCGCGGTGACCGCTCGCGGTTCGTACGATCTTGCGCAAGCGTCGCAAGATTATCTCGAACGCGCCGAGCGTCGCAAGCGCACGAGCGACTCGCACAAAAATTCCCCCTCGAAACTGTAGATTAAGCGAACCTGTGTGACTAAAATAATTAAAAATTTTTCTACAGAATCAAATGTCATTCGTTCATTTTATGTTTAAACAATTCGATATTAAGTTAATTTTAGTGTAATTAGTTAATTTTTCTCAAGTGATATAATGAAGCTGTATTCGTAACGAAATGGTGTCCTTATAATCGGAATTCTTAAAGGATATAAGGGTAGTTAGTTACAAGGCCTTTAAACATAGAGTAAGGAGCTAAGCTACGCGAATTTTTTGTCGATTAGCGTAGTAAACGTTGTGATTCATTGATATGATTTTACATGATGATTTGTAAAGCGCTATTGTACTAGTACCAGTAGTAACGTATAATATTGTATCTTATGCCATACGTATGGAAAGTTACATTTATTATAAAGCGCATATTAAGTACACTTTACAGCATTTTTATTTTACTACTTATATACAGAAGTTTATCGTATAAATATTTTTTGTTGTCGAACGTTTGTCAAACATATCGAGGCTTGAGCATTTCGACATAACTTTGTATGTGTGGTGTGACTTCAATCGAGGTAACTGTCGGTTACTGAACCTAGTCCAAACTGTATGTAAAGTTTAGGTTTTACGTTAGCTTGTAAGAATTGATTCAATATACAAATGTGTGGAGCGATTCTTGCGATGTAACGATGGATTACCTCGACGATACGAACAAATTTATGTAGACGCCGAGTTCTAACTTGTGGCTTAGTCCAGTGGCAAGTAATTTAGAAAAAAAACGTATTTAAACAAATAACTAGCGACTCTACTTTTTTTTTCGTTTGTACACGTTTAGTTACTAAATTATTTGCCACTAGACTAAAATGTAGCGGTGGGAATTAGTTCTAAGAGTTCGCACAGATGGACTGGGTGACGTTGCAATCCTGTTTCTATTGAACGCGCGACCAAGATACTGAACGCAGTAGAACGCTTGACCGCCGTCTGTGTGTGCGTTCTCTCTACATGTTGAAGATTAACTTCGACAGTTTTTGTATTTAGTGCAATATGTTTGACATAAAAGTTTAATTTTGTCTTCCTCATATTATTATATTTGTAACATTTTACAAAGGGCCTATAATGTTTATTCAATTAACAAGCATTTTTATTATTTTTCGATTTAGTTTGTAGAGTTTCTTGGATACTATGTATAGACATTTATACCTAATGGCTTACAAATGAAATGTATTTTTTCGATTTTGTGGGATTGTAATCCGAGCAAGCACCTATGCAACTTTATCTTTTCATGTAATAACAAATCACATTTTTCTTTGTATAATAAAAATGTTAATTGAATGTTTGTTACTTTTTTTTCATAATGTAATAATAAAATGTACAAAGTTTTTGGAAATGTTTTAATGTTTGATATCCAATTTAATGTAATATAATTCCTGTGCATTTTATATATAGATATGTGACCAATTGAACAAAATAAGGGTTCTATATTTACTATTGGCTACGGAACCCTGCACGTTAAAGTTCCGTACGTGCTTGCTTCCCCGATTGTATTTTATCATTTGACAGTTTCTCACTATACTCAATATAGCATTTTTATTTCGATAATTGTGTTTAAGTTGACTGCCGTTTTCTTATAATTATGCTCAATGATAGTTTAATGTCTTAGTACTCTGGATTGTCTAATCTAGACATTAATAAAATTGTGCGATGACCTTAGTTTATTGTTTGTGACGTGAAGATACATTGATTGTTTGTATGGGGTAAATATATAAATAGCGAAACTTACGAAGTAGTTTGTACAGAGGTGTTCGTTGCTGTTGTTGTGAGCTTGATCCTAGCTTTACTGAAGCCGTGTACCCGCGAGTGTTGCATTATGTTTTCTGTCTACAATCACAATTTGTGTATCATCACGCTTCCCCATAGCGTTTTAAGGTATTTAGTCAATTATTGTATAGCTTTTTTTTGTAACTTTGGAAACATGAGAGCTGGCACGAGTCAATTCACTTCAGCGTCTCCAAACCGTGATAGTTTCGTTGTTCGCGTGCTTTACCGTGGGACGACATTAGCGATCGACTCTTCCGGCTCCGCTTGGCATCGATCAGTATTAATCATTATGTTTCACCTCTCGACTCGCAATATAACTGCCAAGTACATATAGTTAAATTAAGTATCGTTTGCTATAACAAGACTATAGCTGAACCTCTAGTTACTACAACATTATTAGCTTTCGTTGGAACGCATTTCTCTTATACCTAGTTATTTTTTGTGAAATATTTTTGTTCTCATTTTATATGTAAAAGCTGGTGTTTCACCTCTTGAAACTCGTAACTACAATGTGAATATAAAATAAATGAGTTATACAAATAAATCTAGTATCTTATTTTTGCAACCTATATCTTACCTAATCTATATGTTCAATTACTATAAAGAGGAAAGATTTGATTGTTTGTTTGTTTCTATTGAATAGGCTCCGAAACTAATGGACCGATTTAAAAAATTCTTTCGGTATTAAGTAGATATCGCATTTATCGGGGAAGGCTATATACCATCACGCTACGACTAATAGGAGCGGATTAGCAATGAAAAATGTTGCAAAAACGGAAAAAAGAGTTATCACGGGTGAAGGCGCAGCAGTTTAATACAATCATATTTTTGTCTCTTGGTCTAAGTAGTTGCAGGAGCGCCTAAAGCGTGAGGTGTGGGGTTCGATTCGATTCCGGCAATGTTATTAGGTTTTTTCATTGGAAATAGCCCTCTATATTTTTGGTTCACCTCCGTCTAACTCAATACAAATATTATTATTTATGACGGTTATTGAATTATAATTATCTTTTGATTCAGCCATATTATTTAAAATCTCATTATGGCTAAAAGCTAGACAGGTAGGTACCGCTATAACAATAATAATAACTGTTCAGAACACAACAGTATATAAAAATAATCATGCTTAGAATTTGTGATAGTCACATACAATTTAATTAACCCAGCGTTTCTGGAGAGTTAGCGTAGAAGAAGTAGAAGTGTTGTATTGCTTTTGCTGTTACAGTGTTCGTGATGGTGGCCAAACCAGCATTAAACGTAGGGACTTAAGTCCAAACTGGCTTGTTACAAAATGATTGCACATAAAAAAAGAAAAAAAAACAGACCTGGGAATCAAATCTTATGCTCAGTAGGCCAGTAGCAGATTGTATTCTCTCTCTATTGTGATACATTAGTTTTTATACACAAAGCAGGTAACCCTGGTTTTTCTTTTTTGTGTACAATAAAAAATATTCTATCTAGATAAGTATCCATATGGAGTTAGTTCTTTGTTACAATGTCTTTGTTTTTACCTTATTTATTCATATGATATGACAAACAAGAACATACCATGGACGATTGCATGATGGTAATGGCCATGAACAATTGTCACTGTTATCGACAACGATAATGCATAGGTACATACAGTATGAGAGGTTTTCGCTTCACGTAAATCTCTTCGCAAGACATCGCAAATAGATAACTTTGGAAATTGTAAGCCTCTACAAATATTGATAACGCACTTATATTCGTTTGACGTTAGCAAGTGTTCTTAAGTTTTATTGCAGATATCATCCCACGAACAAATTGTAAAATTTGAAATTACCAGTGACGAAGGATCCATTCATACATCTCGACTTCTACGGGCTTCCCTCTTCAGCAGTCAAAGTTAGTCTTTTCAAAATTGTCCCTTCGCCACTGAAATTTATCTGTAAGTAAAGGTCATCTAACATAGTAACATTGGCACAGATTACCATGAAATTGGCGTAAAAATTTACGTTATACCTAATTTGACGGTGCACAAGACAAGTGCACACCTAAAAGGAACCTTAGCACTACCTCTTAGGGTTCTCTTCTTGTTACTCGCGTTCATATTTTTTTCCAATCCCGTGGGTATACCTCAAAATCTTTTCTTAGCCGATGTACCTACTTATGTGCTGTGCTGGGTTATGTGGGTCAAGGGACAATATTGGGTTTATTTGGAGTTCCTACATACTACCACCGTCTTACGTCTGGTGTTATCTTTTAGCTACCTATCACTTCAATGAAATGCAATTTCCAAAGAATCTCGTAAAAAAAAAAAAAATTATCGATACTTATTTCTATTATTGTTAATCAGAAAGTGTCACAACAGACAACGTAGTATCGTACTATATATATATTATTGATGAAACGAAATGCGACATATTGTTATCTTTGATTATGATCTAAAACAAAGATATATGTTAATATGAGTTCTGTTATGAATATAGTAAATTTTCAGTTGAGTACATATTGCTATATGTATTCAACTGAAAATAAATAATATAGGTATCCCACGGCCGTTACATTCAGTAGGGCAAGTGAAGGCAAATGCGGTTTTTAGTCGGCCTCAGTCCGACTTTTGGAGCCTATATACCCCTGGATAGACTTATATTGTGACCCTGAGTCGGGCCTTAATACTTTCATTTTAGAGCTTAACTTCTTAGCCTATACCCTTGGCTCGAAGGCTGGATACGCCGTTAATGAAGTTAGGGTTCGAACCTTTAATAAATATAAATTAGTAATCGCAAGTACTTTATTATCTTAAATCTATAACATCAATAAATACACCAACAATAGCCACTTCTAACAAATATAATTGTTTAACTAACAATGTAATACAATTAAATAATGCATTGACCACATTGTTAAAAAACCTTTTTCAATTTTAAATTAACAAAGTCATAAAACTAGACTTTTGTTTGTTTAAAATTGAAAAAGTACCTACTTATTGAATTTAATACGAAGTCTGCAATTAAAAAGGGAGTTAATTATTATTTCCGTCGCTATGTTTTATTATCTATATATGTAAATACATAATAATCAATTAGTAGTAGGTAGGTACTAATACTTTTTCTAGGAGTGTAGCTGTGTACAGTTCTCGCCAAACTTATTATCCGGTTTGAAGTAGGCTCGAGCGAGAACTAACCCGTCCGTAAAAATCGGAGGAAGAAAAATATTGGATTAAAATGATTTAAAACGGTACCCTACGACTTGAGCTTCAACCCGGACAATAAGTTTGGCGAGAACTGTAGGGAAGGTTTTCAGATTCAGATTCAGAGACGATCAGACGACGCTAAGCGTAAAAATTATAATACAAATTTGACACATATTATGGAAGTGTTACGTTACGCTTAGCGGCGTCTCTGAATATTAGTTTAGGTATGGATGATAAGGTTGGCCTCAAATCGTATAAGATCAAGACTAGGTGCTGAACTGCTCTATCGATAAAGGCAGAATCACTTTCAGAGCGCATACGTACGTCCTCTGAAAGAGATGCCTGCCTGGCTAAACTCTCAGCCAACAGGTGGGTGCGAATTGTTTCCTGCCTGTTGTTGATGCAAATGCTTATGAGCAACATTGATATAAACGATGCAACGACTCCACCGCTCGCTTCGACCTTCTCGACCACGTTTGGTTTGTCGTCGACTGTTCACAGTACCGCGCCGTCCGCCATAACTGTCACTTCTCGCGCAATTTCGGCTGTCGATTGTCGCGCCTTGGCGGGAAAAATATAACTTTATAAAGGTTAATTTATATAAGCAAAGGAACACTTGTCTAGTACTTGT
This sequence comes from Acronicta psi, assembly GCA_946251955.1. NCBI lineage: Eukaryota > Metazoa > Arthropoda > Insecta > Lepidoptera > Noctuidae > Acronicta > Acronicta psi. The sequence continues at coordinate 4,896,767 of OX276493.1, read as the reverse complement.
GGTGATGTGAATAGTGAAAAAAGTTTAGTTTTGTGTAAACGTGAAAGTAGTTATTTACTGGTGAGTAGCTATGTGTTTTTAAATTAGCGATAGATAAATAAGGAAATTCGAAATAACTGAATAGATAAGTACCTACTTAATTTAAACAATACCTCAATTTATTAACAAATTACAGACTAATTCAAAATCTAGTCCTAAAAGGCCCTTTTCTCAAATAATAATAAAATTATGAAAATATAAATTGCCACAAAAATGTTCTTACAATAGCTTTTCATAAGAAACGAGAAAACAACCAATCGGAAATAAGAATCGGTACACCTGATTCAATAAGTTTATAAATTAAATAAGTAGGTACCTACCTATTAATTTTACATTGTTGTTTTAAAAAAATAGATCGTTATGTTTGTTTTGCGTACTGCGTCAATCTTTCAAGAATGTTTTGTATAAAATGTTCATGTTTTTTGACTGCCCTAGTCCCTAGATAGGTAGTTGTCGTAGTTCTGTTTTTTTCTTACATTTCTAGGTAATTCTTGTTCAAAACTCCTTTCAAGGTTTTGTAGGTACAGTCGATAAAATGAAGCAAACCCGTTTTTGACACTAATATCTTACATATTTATAATATTGTACCTGTGCAATTGTGTATACGTTCTAATGAGTCACATTAAAAAGTAATTAAAATAGACCTATAATCTATGTCATGAGTTGATTGTACAGTTGTGTAGCTAATTATGGTTAATCCACATCCAAATTAACGAAGGGAACTTTCCTATTTAGTTACAAAATTAATTTTGTTGCCCCGTTACCCAGTTCGTTTCGAGGCTCTTCAGTAAACTGGCCCCCACTCAGATTCGGCCCGCGGGATGAGATTACAAAATTTTCATATGTATACAACAATTTTCACATAGGTGTTGCGAATGTATCTTTGATGATCTTAATGTTCGCATCGCGATTATAAAACTGTTATCTGGGATCAAGGAAGTATTCTTGTATTTATCAGCATAGTACATATAACACAGTTAATTATTCTGTGTTTAATTCTAATAATTCAAAATAACAAAAACATATCTACTATCACGCCTGAGAGGTACTTACACTCATAGTTTGCATATTTAGGTCTTATAATATAGACTGCCTCGTTGGTCTAGTGGTCCAAAGCACGACTGCTACGCTAAAGGTCCTGGTTTCGATCCCCGGGTCAAGCAAAGTGCTGTTGGGTATTCTATGAAATTACTACTAGCAGCTGGAAATAGGCTCGTCCCCTATTACATGGGATCTTAAAACATAGCGGCGAAATTTGGGTGTACATTAGTACACCTCTGCCTATAGGCGTGATGGTATGATGGCCTGTAGCGTTGCCAGGCGTCCGGATATAGTCAGACTTTTTAGTTGCGTGTCCGGCTAAATTAGACGGTGACCGGCTTTTTTTGAAAAAATAGGTCCTATGTAGACTAAAAATTAACCGGCCTTTTTACCCAAATGTCCGGTTAAACTGGCAGTCTGTCCGGCTTTTCTGTTTTAAGACCTGGCAACCCTAATGGTATGTAATAATTATGTAACCAATGCTAGCTGCGGCCCGTGGCTCCACTCGCAAAGGTAGAGTCAAAGGTAGCCAAAACTCTACATAATATGTCGTTCCTCTGGATGTAATCTTAGGTTCAGTTTAGTTTAGGTGTGTATGGACTGAACGGTAACCGACTGACAGAGTTACTTTCGTAATAAGTATTAAGCATGGATTGGATTATAAAGCATTTTCAGTAATTAGTAATTCGGATGTGGTCTCGTGTTCGCGCCCTATTGGACCATGGGACCTTACACAACATAACACACACAACCAGCGAATTGTCAACACCTCTTATAAGGAACTAGCCTTTGTTTGCCCGCGACTTCGTTTCCACTTTTTCCCCGTTTTTGCAACATTTTTAATTGATAATCCGCTCCTATTAGTCTTAGTGTGTTGATATAACCTATAGCCTTCCTCGATACTGGGGCTATCTAACACTGATTTTTTTTTTCAAATGGACCAGAAGTTAACCAAACAAACAAACTCTTTAGCTTTAAAATTTTAGTATAGATAAAGTCGTGATATCATCATGCCTTATGCTACGTTATGTTTTTCCAAAAGATATAAGTTTCCATTATTATTTTAAACTAAAAAAACTCATACTGCGGTTCTCAAAATATAGGTAACACGCTAACAGAGATGCTTATAGCTACGTCGTTCATAATAGCCCTGAAGTAATACTCTATGGTTGAAGTACGTTGACAGAATGTTATTTATTTGTATGCCTCTACATTTGAAAGTGTTTTATCTGACGTGGTCCTGAGCAGTGGAGGGCTAATCATTCAACCTCGTCAATATCAACACTTATGATTATTATCTGTTCGAGATTGAGAGAATAGGTGCACACTCTCAGAAAATTGCTGCCAAAAAACCCATGCGGTACATGATTTCACAGAAAAACCCAATAATACTTTGCTCGACCTGAAAAACAGAAAGAATAATGAAGTATTCAATTTTACGAAATCATCGAGTAATGCCGAGGATGGTCATAGTTTTATTTCAATATTCGCGTAGACCGACACATGAGGCAAATGGCAGCAGATAGTTTATTGTATTATAATGTCATTGTATCCAAGTAACCTTTAATATATAATATATACACATTCAGCTTCCATAGGCAGGTATTTTTGTTTTCGTAGAACTCGAAAAACAGGTGATGGTAAACAGACAAAAATTCTGAGCTAAGTAGAGAGAGCTAAACGTGGCATGGTTTAGCAATTTAATGATAATATACATATACAAGGTGGAAGGGACATCGACCCAAAAACGTCGTGACAAGGTTTTACTCAAGGTCAAAAATAAATGATCTAGGTCATTCATGAAAATGATCGGTTATCGCGCAGTGTATTGCTAAAAACGCTATTATAACGCTCCGCGGTGAATGTTATCGCGCGCGATCTTAAATAAAAAAATATATGGTTTTTTGTAATTTGGGTATATATAATATTTTTTTACACGTTCAAGTAAAAAAAACTGCAAATAAAATGGAAATATTGATAGAAAAAGTTACGGAAAATTTCAACGCAGATCCAATCCAGAATCATGTACTGAACTCATGGTATTCGGATGTGCCACAATGTTCCTTCCACCGTGTATATTTAACTATTATTACGTTATTATAACTGATAACTGATATATTCTTTATGGACGGTCATAAAAGTAGATACTTAAACCCTTAACAATACTTACTGCTTTTTTATTATCATCTATTATATTTATATCTACAGCTACTGTTAATAGAATCATATTTGTGGAAATCTTTACGTTTAGGTGTCAAAAGACTCACTAAGTATGTGTCACTTTTGTAATATTTATTGTATTTTTTTGGCTTCTGAATTCATTGAACTTTATTCTACCTAGATAAATAACCGTTAACTCTTTACTCCAATGTTCCAATCTGTAGAGGACGCAGATAATAATTAGTCCATGCAGAGAATCATTTTAATACTTTGATAAAATGGGACCCAACCTGAGAAAATTATAGCATCTGGTTAGGTAGTTTGGCTGGACTTTTCCGCACTTAGCCTCTTGATTTGGCCATTGTGCCTGTCTTCGAATTCTTCTTACTCCAACCACCCAGGATTTCCTAGAAGATTTAGGGAGCGATGCTGTGGATTGAAGAATTTGTGCCCGTTGATCTGCCAGGCTTCTGTATTCCGTAAGCAGTGTGGTAGTGGTTTCTTCTGCCTCCCTTCTGTTTCTTCTCCTCCTCTAAAGGTGCTTGCGAATTTGACCTTTTTAATTAAATGGGGTTGTTAGCAAGCTTTTTTGATGCCACCGGAACTGCAATATTTGTTTGCCGTACTTAAAAACTTTAACTAATTGTAACTTAAATTATTATTAGCTATGCACCTTACTGATAGAGTCAGATTTCAGTCTCGGTAGGTGTTTATAATTAGCAAAGGCGCTTATTTGCACTTTAAAGCTAATAAGATCGTTTGCCGATGTCCATAAACTCTACAAAATTTGTTTTTATCATAATCTCGTGAAACCAGAATCTGTTCAAGTTACATATGTATGTATATGTATGTAAGTAAATAATTAAGCACGGCGTATGTACTCTATGTACGCTTCAAGCCGGTTATTATTTACTGAAAACATTTGCAAAGTGTAACTGAATCACTAGGTACCATCCAATTAGTACAAAGGTGCTACAATCACGTTTCCACATGCTTTAAAAAAATATACCTATGTACCTTAAAGATTTATACCTAATTACTTGTTTTATATAGATAGCCTAGGGTCATGACCACTGGACTGCCAAGTTAGAGGTCTTGAGTTTGAATCCAAGGCACGCACCTCCGACTTTTCAAAATCGTGTGCTTAAATATCACTCGCTTTACGGTAAAGGAAAACATCGTTAGGAAACCTGCATGTCTGAGAGATTTTCTCCACGGCATGTGATGTCTGCCAACCCGCATTAGGCCAGTGTGGTGGATTATGGCCTAATCCCCCTCATATTGAGAGGAGACCCCAGCCCAGCAGTAGGACAGTTAATGGGTTGATTATGATTTATAAATAACTAAAACGTATAAATCGTTTTTATTTACGGAAAGGCATGGCTTGTAGTTGTAATAAGAAAATTAATATATTATTTAAAATAAAGGCTGCATTTACGTTCAGATTAATAACCTCAAACCATTGCTAATTTTAAAACTTTGTTCTAGAATTAACTTCTTTCCAAAAATGTCATTAACATTTTCGAAAAAAAACAACGTTCTTTTCAATGAATTCATAATTTTAAGTGCATTGAATTATTTACTGAACATCCTATTATTTACCTTTTTTGTTGTGAATAATAAAGTAAGGTAAGTATGCAGTTTCATGCCTCATTTACTAAATAAAAAAGGAATTAGGGCACGGCATTGATTAAGTCAATGGGGCACGGTAATAAAAATGGACGCTAAAATTTATTTTATATTTGCATACCCAACCAGATTGTTTTTTTTTTCGTAAAGCCAAATGTTACAATCACATACCTACATATTTAATTCAAAAAAATCTAAGTAAACCTCTGTGAATTACCAGAGTAACTCAAGGTTTGAGGAAATGTTATGAAGTAAATAATCTACATAGATCTACACTAATGTTATGAAGCGAAAAGATATATAATTTTGTTTGTAAGGATCTCAGTATCTAATAACTGCTAATATACCGATTTCAAAAATTATTTCACCTATAATATAACACTGAATAACTTGGCTAATAATAAGCTAGGACAAGCGGCTCTAGTATTTTATATTTTATCCGACACAAACAGTAGGGTCCTTGGGTCGAGGTCCTGCGCTGAGTGCACTTAGGTAATGCAAGTCTTGGGACATTCACCCGCTTGCACAGCCGACTATAAAATATGTTCTAGTCCTACCCTGCCATGATTCTCTTAAGTTTTGTTACGGCGTTTCTTCATAGAGGTCCTCACTACTCAGTCAGTTCTATCACAGTATAAGGCACTTTTTCTATGCTATACCGGCGTTATAAAACGTTGACTTGTATCTCCAAAGTCAGGAACCTCCTAATAATACGCGCCGTATCTAAGAGTACACCACTTTCAATATCAAGAAATTGATTCAGCTACCCAATCATGCATAGGGAGCTAGTTAATCTGTAACGATCGTAGCAAGTGAAGATAGCGAGAAGCTCTAGAGCTTCGAATCCCCAGTTTGGAATCCGCAGTTGAAAATAAGCGTGAAATTATTTAGTTAAGTGAGTACAGTACAAAATTATATGAATGTAATAAATAAAAACGACCGCTCATGTCGTCGGCTGTCGCTTTCAATCTTTTTATCCAATATTATTCTTTCTCTGATTTTTACGGCCGGATTAAACTTAGTACGTACCAACTTCAACCCGGACCATAATTTTAGCGAGAACTGTAGGTAATTGTAGTTTAAAATATTGCTCCACCAATGTGAACAGCGCTTTAAAAGGTGTGCAATTTGCAAGCAATCGCCGGGAGGGGCTTTACCATAGCAAGTGCCGAGTCGGATGTTAGTCACCTCTCGCGTCACCCGCTGTAATTATGGTCTGCGGCAGTCTAGCTCTGCCTCTAGTTTGGACTGTGGCCCAGTTGGCATTTCTACAGACATAGGGTGCTTCATATTTTCACTTCTTATCTTTGGCGATCGATACCGACGCAAAAAGAGGATTTTTATTTATATGAACTAAGAAGTTTTGCCGGTATCATCTTAGCGACTGCCATCAACCCAATTTCTGGGCAATATCAATATCCTAATAGACTGGTCAGGCTATTTGATCTATGATCTACATATTTGCATATCTATTTTGTATGAGGGTGTCATACAAAACGCTTAAGCGCCAAACATACAAAAACTGTCGGACCCTAAGGTCGGACCTTTATAAAAAGCTTTCTTTCTTGGGCCTGAATTGCGGTCGCACCTCGTCAGACCAGAAACCGGCACCAATTTATTTGGAACAGGTTCCAATATACGGTAAGTTTCTTGATAATTTGCTTGAATTCGCACGGAAGCAGTAATTGCATGAGCATTCAAGATATTTAATGTTATGTAAACATACGACGCGATAATATTACAATTCGGCCAATTGTTGACGAATTCCTTACACACACTTTTAACTGTAACAGTATCAATTATCAATGTTTATTGCAATTTATTGATTTCGAATGTTATACTAGTAGACCAGGGTCGATAATTTTTTAAACCAAATAAAATTACAGTAGGATGAAAGCCATTAGAAAAGGAGGGGAATATGATCAAAATGAAAGGAAAAATAAATTACGGTCGATCCGAGTTTGGGAAGTGGGAGGGGGTGAGTTTTTAAGGGTAAAAAATGGTTTTCCTTGATTTCCGGCAAAACTACAAGTCCTATGGAAAAAAGTTAAATGGCAAAGTTGTAGGTAATAAAAAGATCTACAACTTTTGTATTTGCAATTTTTTCACATAACCTCAAAATGTAGGTGAAAAATTAAAAAAAAAAAAAGTTTTTGGTTTTTTATTTATATCTTTTTCAAAAATGTTTTTTTTTCTACAAAATTTGGTGAAAACTTACCTTATTATGTCCCAAATACACTGTAATTTATTTGATTTAAAATATTTATTTTTTCGCCTTATTTTAACTTAATATCAAAAAAGCACCCTAATTTTCAATCGAAAATTCTGACGTCAAAATATCAGCTTTTTTCAAAAAGTTTGGGGGCTTTTTGTTTGTTGAAATCTCTACTTTCTGATGGGGTAAAAAAATATATTACTGTGGTAACTTTTCTCAGAAAATGCAAAAAAACGAATACCAACAATAACGTTAAATTGTAGTCTTCTTTAAATTGTATGCACAGATTACATAGATGCCTATTTATTGCTATTTTAAGATAACTTATGTACCTCAGTGACCTACGGAAAATTTGAGCCCATCAGAAGGACATCATAGAGAAGTGGGGAAGGGGTTAGGAGGGTCTGGGCCTTAGTACCTGTTATTTAGTTTTAGTTTGCATTGCGTTTTCTAAGAAAATTTACCACAGTAATGTGTATTTTTTTACCCCATCAGAAAGTAGAGATTTCAACAAAGAAAAAGCACACCGACATTTTTAAAAAAGCTGATATTTTGACGGAAGAATTTTCGATTGAAAATTAAGGTGTTTTTTCAATATTAAGTCAATAAAAGGTGAAAAAATAAATATTAGAAATAAAAAAAATACAGTTTGTTTGGGACATAAAAGGGTAAGTTTTCACCAAATTTCATGAAAAAATATTTTCTTTTAGAGAAGATAAAAATAAAAAACCAAAAACTTGGTTATTTCAATTTCTACATACATTTTGAGGTTTTATGAAAAAGATGTAAATACAGAAGTTGTAGATCTTTTTATTACCTACAACTTTGTCATTTAACTTTTCTCCATAGGACTTGTACTTTTGCCAGAAATCGAAATAAACCGGATTTTACCCTTAAAAACTCACACCCATCCACTTCCCGACCTCAGATCGCCCGTAAATTATTTTTCCTTTAATTTTTGTTATATTCTCTTCCTTTTCCAATGGGTTTAATCCTACTATAATTTTTTTTCACTTTTTAGTATTTTCAAAGGTTTCAGCCCTGGTCTATAGGTCACGGTTTGATATGATTTGATTAACAACGCAAAAAAAACATAAGTAGGTATGTCTTTCACTACAAGCAAACCCTAGAATAAAATGAATCTTGCCTAGCTAGAAAATAACAAAAAAACTTTTTAAAGTCTGGTGAGACAACAAAGTTGGGGAAACCGGTATCATAGATATCAAGAAATCAAGCTTGTATCCAAATATTAGGCACATAAGAATTCAATTCAGATTTAAAATGTTTTTATTTCAAATAAGCTTTTACAAGCATTTCTAAAACGTTAAATACACAGACGATCTACGTCTGTGGTTAATGTGGTGATGATGATGAGTGTACGGTTCCAAAAAGTGGGTCCTATGGAGAAGAATCCGCAAGAAACTCCATGGATACTCTTTTCGAATAAGAGATCATAAGTAGATTTTTACTGGTACACTATTGCGATATCAGAATGTGTGGTTAATGTAATTCCGTCAACCCATACACGAAAAGACATAATTATAAGAAACACGGTTCTTATTACAAATACTCCCATCCAATGAGGTAGGCTGAGATCGAATATTAGTGTCAAAATGGTAGCAGTAGGAAATCTGTTAAAATGCTTTGTTTACAAAATTCAATAGAACGAGCAATTAAGGCTTGGTACACGGTTAGGCTTTAAAACAATGGAAGTGAATTTCACCCGCATATTATAATTATAGCTCCGCTATCGATAACGTCCTAAATTGTTACAAGTGGCGAAACCATTATAAATGTTTTGCATTGGTATTCATTAGTTACTTCACCTTACATAGATTAGGTACCCGCTTCACTGAAGTCATGTAAAGACAACAGAGAATACGAATGATATTATATTACATTTGAATTTGTTTGTTAAAACGTGTGTAGTTTTTATATCAAATCACGTTTTTTTATGTTTAATGGTAGATCTAGCTAAGAAAGCACAAAAAGAGTTTAAAATGAATATTTTTTTTAAAGTTTTACGAGCGGTAGGGCACAGCCATTTATTGCTCAAATCTTGCAGTGAGTAAGGTCACCAGAGCTCCTTCTAAGGATGCGCTGCGTTGGCAGTAAGAGGAATATCCCCTCAAACTGTCGGCGCAGTGAATCCTCCATAAACCTCTAAGAGGTTTTTCAGGTCGGCAACGCGCGAGTGATTCACCCCTGGTGTTGCAAGCGTCCATAGGCTATGGTAACCGCTTACCATCAGGCGGGCCGTATGACTGTTTGCCACATTAGTGGTATAAAAAAAAATTGGTAATATATTTTTATACGTATAGTGCGGAAATAAATAATAAAGTTAAGGTAACTACTAAGTACTTAAATTATGTTATAGATTATGTTAAGTAGTCGACCTTCGAGTAGCTTATACACCTTCCGGATATCAAACCTGAAAATCCGATAGTTTTTAATATCAGTATATTGGAATCGAATTAGTTTTGGTGGCCAAGTTCAGCTGGCACAAAGCTCTGCATAGAACATATCACGCCACGGAGGTTGTAAATAAGTAAAAAGTTTTGTTTTCTATCTATAATTAAAAACTGTCGACTGAGGAGCTGTTTGTGCTACACCTGCAGGACTGGGTTAATCTAAGGGCACAGTATCTATCGCCAAAATAAAGAGAAAAAAAAAAGACGCAGACGACCTATAAGTACGATCTTACTGGTCTTAATCTGACGAGATACTAAATTCTGGGTGGAGATCCAATGTAGTTTCTAAGTTGGTATTATTTATACATTATTTATTGTTACTATGATTAAGATTAAAATGAACACGTATATTGTGATATGGGATTCGAAACGGATAAGAGGAGTAAAAGAAGTTCTTGAACCCAATGATCTCTAATTCTAGGAGTTGTTTGCTGAAAACTAGGACAGAAATGGACTGAATTACATTTTAGAATTTAATTATTAGCATATAATGTTTCACACTATCTTTTTGTATTTTTTTTAAGAATTTTCCATGCTTAGATTACAAGTTATTTTATTAATTATTTATTAATGAAGAAAAAAATCAGCTGGCGGGCAGGATTCGAACCTGCGTCTTCTGGTTCGGTACACCAGACGCTCTGACCACTAAGCCACCGCGAGCCCTGCTCGTTAACAATGTTTCACACTGATCTCATTCTGATAGATAAGCAATATGGTTCTATCTGGTTCCATCTTACCTTATCACCGTCATAAAAGTCGACTAATGAGATATACTTATTTTATAACATGAATACTAGGAATGTGACGACACTGATTTTAATCATCTTCTTTAATAAGCTATCAATACACCAGGTACCTCTTTAATAAACTATCAATGAGGTACTTGTATATACATGTACTTGGTACGAGCAGCCCAGTCAGAGCAGTACAGTCACGAGCAAAGATATATATATATAAACACTTACAAAAGGGCTAAATAGATTTTTTCATGAATGAACGATTGAAACTTTGAGATAACACCAATGTCACTATAGTTATAGCATAGTGTGTTACACTATGGTTCTAGTATTGGTTCGTAAAAACTATGTTCGTAATTCCACAACATTTCTAGCAGTATTTTAGGAGAAAATCGCTGTTGAATTTTGACTAGTCGAAACATATTTATGCTTGTTACTGTACCTAAGTACTTCTTTTACTAGCCTGGCTCTAGACTATCTGTGTACCAAATTTAATTTAAATCGGTTCAGTAGTTTTGGCGTGAAAGCGCGACAGACAAATAGAGCTACTTTCGTATTTAAAATATTAGAAGGATTTTTAACTGTAATATATATAAAATGTGTTTACTGACTATGAGTACAATGCCGGCTATACCATTATAATAGTCGTGGGTTTAATAACTGCACTTGCGAGGATTGCCTACAAAATAGCTATTACTTGCATGAGTTTACAATTCTGTAACCTTATGTTATAGCTGTTGCACGCGGCTACACTCGCATTCTAAAATACTTTTTTATATCCTATGGTTTATTGATTATTCTATTATACTGTAAAGTTTCATCACAATCCGTTCAGTAGTTTTTGCGTGAAACAGTAACAAACACGTAGATGTTCCTCAGAAACTTTCACATTAATAATATTACTAGGACTAGGATAGGATGGTCCAGTTTCAAAAACTTTTATAAATTAATTTTATTTTATAACAAAATAATAAATAAAAACCAAAATTTCCGCACCTATTTTAATATTAGTACCTTATACGTTTTATAAAACGTTATGTAAAAAAATTTTATAACAAATATTACCAATTTATACTGTTCTCCTAGTGGGCAACTGGGGGAGGGCCTATACAGGCCTTCAGGGGTATTATAAATATTTATGGGTATTTTGTCTTATCACAATTATGGGCCATACTAAGCACCATATATACATACGGTTTATACATAAGTCCCTTACTCTAATATCTACTACCTCTACGACTAAATCTCTATTTCTCTAAAACTAGCTTTTAGGAAAAGTTTTTTTCATGAACGTTTTTATTTTTAGACTAGTTTGATCATTATCTTATTGAATGTGATAAAACTGAGAATGTGATAAGTCATGACGTATCATTAGAAAAACCCATATTTTCACTTAGATTATGATGGATGCCTTAGGCAGTTCTCGTGATCAATAACTAGATCAATATTCTTTATCATTATTTTATGAATATGATTATTTTATGAGTAAGTATTTTATTTGACTGTAGTCCGTTACAATACCGAAAAAGTAAGCTTTGGTAACAATTAATGTACAAACATTGTTGACAATGTATAAACATCCAATCCAAAAAACCCCCCAAAGATCCAATATTAGAATTAAACTGAAATATAGGTGTTAAAAATACTCAGGAGTGAATTTCCTCCCGCCGGATAAAATCGTTTGAGCCAATAACCCGTCGGCTTAGCTGGCAGACACAGGTGATCCAAAGCTAACCGTGCCAAGTTCAATGCTAACTGTTAAATGGTTCATTGTATTATAAGTAGAGCTCTTTTCGATATTACACAATGGCTCAATGATTTAAGTAATTATGATATTTTAAATATTTAATTAAATATGTAAATAGCGATATAAAAAGCAGTGATAGCCTAGGGTAATGACCACTGGACTGCAAAGTCAAAGGTCTCGAGTTCGAATCCAAAGACACGCAGCTTTAACTTTTCGAAATCATGTGCGTAATTATCACTCGCTTTAACGGTGAAGGAAAACATCGTGAGGAAACCTGCATGCCTGAGAGATTTTCTCGACGGCATGTGAAGTCTGCCAACCCGCATTAGGCCAGCGTGGTGGACTATGGCCTAATCCCCGCATACTGAGAGGAGACCCGTGCCCAGCAGTGTGACAATTAATGGGTTGATGATTATGTATAAAATATAATATAACTTGGAAAAAAAAGCATTCAGGAGTTTCCTGATGTATAGAATCTGTGAAATATTTTAATAGAAGTACCGGTCTCATGGGTATTAATTAGTGGTTCTATACGAAATAGTGATTTTACAGAAACACTTAATCTAAGGACTTTTGTTTGTATGAAGGATCAGAAGGATGAAAAATATATTCTGTAATGATGATGACGAATATAGACGAATGAAAGCCAAAAGAGACGCTGAAACATAATTGAAGGAAGAGTACCTATGTCATACCCATCACCCGTCAAATGCTGGTTAGATCTCTATTTAGGCTGTAATCTATTAAATTAACTTAGTACCTAGGTAACTAAGTATTTAGTTAAGATTTTATTAACTCTAGGCCGAGTCCAACCTTGCCCTATAGATTGGTTTGCTGTATTAGATACACGGGCTAGCTAAATTGGATTCATAGCTATTGTAGTGTAATATCTTATCAGGTTTATCTATGACACGGGTCTTATGCTTATCTTTACTGTAGATGATGATTAATTGCTTTTCTAATAACCCTTATTGCTTGATTATGGAGATTCTAAAGATATGCAGGTGAATTATTTGTTTTATTAGTGTTAACTAAATAAAATATGATTGATAAAATCATGTCTTCAAAATGGCTTAGCCGCTGTTTATTTTTTCAAGTCAATGGTTAGTTGGTCACTCACAACAGATGGAGTCTGGGAGTTCCTTATTATTTGTATCGTGAAGAAGGTAGCAAGAAAACCAAAGAAAATATACATGATATGGTTGATGAAATCCCTAATAGGAATCGACCAGTTCAGAAATTATATCAAGAAATCGATTTTCTTTTCTTTTTTTAAATTTTGTCCACGCCATCTTGGGGGCGTTGACCGACGAGTTTATTTGTTTGAAATGTATTGTCTATGAGTCACATGGAAAGTGTGTGGGCCTTGGGCTTTGCACTAAACGGAACATTACGTAAACTGTTATGTTACAATGCGGTTAACTTACTGACTTGAGGACAAAACTTTCTACGAAAAGCTCGTTTAGAATTTTACATAATAGCACCATAAATAGACCTTAGATCGAAAAAGGTAAAAGTTTACTTTTAATAATTATTTAACTCTCCGTTGCTTATCTACTTTATAAATGCGTAGGTATTTTGTAGTTTTCTTACAACATAAAATGGTATGATTTCACGGCACTTACATGGTTTTTGCAAATCAATAGATTTTCTATTGTGTCAGAGTTAACCCATAGCCTATTACACAGTACCTAGACCTACCCATAATGCTAGATGGTAAAGAAAGAAGTCTGAATAGACGCTAACCGCCGGATTAAATTAAAAGTAAAACATTTGTATGAAATTAATTATGTGCCGAGTAATTTAACGGGAACTTACTAGAAACTTAACTTACGCTTAGCCTTAGGTATTAACTTTTTGTCTCGCTATCACATTATTCTTACTAAATGAGGACCTATGTCTATAAGGACCTACTCACTAGATCTACTGATCTACTACTAGATCACTAGGAAAACTTTTTGTTGTAAGTAATAATTTTGTTCTTTTTCTTTCTTGGAATTTATTACTTAATATTAATCCGACTGAAAATTCTTTACATTATCAATGATCCCAATCAGAATAAGCTATGTTTTATTGTGATCCCATTCACGCCAGCGCAAGAAATTGGGGGCGTACACTGTATATTTAGTAACTCATGACAAACCATTTACATAATATGTGGTGGGTATGATTTAGAAATTCCATAACATTATCATCACGCTAGCCTAGTGTAGGTTGGCTAGGACTACACACGCTGTCGTTAAAATCTCGCAGGTTTCCATGCGATGTTTTCTTTCACAGTTGTAGAGTGATAATTATTTATTAGTTACTAGCTTTCCGCTAGCGGTTTCGCCCGCGTGTTCATATATTATACATATAAACCTTCCTGTTTAATCACCATCAAAAACACCCCATCAAAATCCGTTGCAGTTTTAAAGATTTAAGCATACTTAGGGATATAGGGACAGAGAAAGCGACTTTGTTTTATACTATGTAGTGATTTAATACGAACTCGATTACGAAAAGTTCGTGTGGCTTGGATTCGAGTGACTTGGTCTAGACGGTGGTAAAATTAGTGGTTTAATTAACCTATACATAATTAATTATATTTATAACCCAGCTTATCGTGCACAAATTGTAAAACGAGTTTAGCAGCAGAGTATTTAGCACAGACATTTGTAAAAGTCCGTTACTTTCGACCGGAGACTGCATTGCTCCCGATTCCAACCGAAATTCCGACATTCGATGTTTTCTGGGTCTCGGTATGAGCTACAGAATAATTAATTCATGTCGTGGTGAAACTCCTTGCCATTAATTATGAATAACATCTATTTATGAATAATAATAATTCATAAGATGATTATCAATAAATGATCGTCTCCATAAAATTCCTTCACTACTTAAGTATCCCTGATTCAGATTGGGACGGCAAAAGAAAGGCATACCCAGCCCACCCAATAGTGGGTGAAATCGGGCTGCGGATGATGATGATAATACATATTATATCTCGTGAATGAGAGGCTCTTTATACATTATATTCTGGTTTGAAATATAGCACACAATATCTACATATTATCTGTGGTCCACTGCAAGGGGTCCACTAGATCACTAGACCACAGTACACATATCCAATAGCTCTTATAATAGGGGAATTTTAATCGGTAAGAGTACGATATACGACACAATAATATAGGAATATCATACGCGGAAAACACCTGAAATTACCAGAGGTAGATTACCGAGTGAAATAAGACATTATCAATAAAGTTTCATTTGCATTTATGTGTTCTTCTAAGATATAGGCTATATAATCTTAGTAAAACACAATGCAAAATGTAATATCATAAACTATAAAACCAGTTATGAAAGCAATCAGTAACGCCATCGTGAGTATCTCTACACCGTCATTACTAAGATGTACTGCAAGCAATTCTTCGTTTCAAACCGCAATTATCTGGTGACACAAATAACTTAATAACTGTCTGAACGTCACAAGGCTGTATTTACCAACAATCATTGCAGACCGGCGCCGGCGCAATGCAGCAAGGGTCGTTTGCAAGTCTTTCAAGACAAGAGTTTTTACAGACCTTACATACATCCTCTACTAACCTATGACCTATCAATAATCTAATCTGGTTGATTTACTTTTTTCGCAAAATCTAGCTTAGTTACCTTGCCTAACTTAGTTGACTAAAGTTCGCTATAGTAAAAACCGGGGAGGACGCAGATTTGAATGCTGCCTTTAGATTTTTTTCTTCCGCGTTACATGTAATAGTTTCTTTATCTTGTTTAGTTCAGTCCTATCCACTATATTATGGCATACGATTAGGCAACTACTTATAAATATCTAATTACCTAATCCTTACGTAATTACGTTCCATACCAGTTTAGTTTTATTAAAGCGAAAGCAACTCTACTATTCTTTTTTGTTGTCTGTTTTACACGCCAAACACATTTCGATCGGTAACGTGATAGATTGCATGCTGAGAAAGGATAAGGTAGATAAGTTATTAACAAATTATATTCTCTTAAAATATGTCAATAATCATAAATAATTGTCCTTAAACGACAATTTAGTGTGGTTGCAATGAACACTAAAAACCACTTAAACTATAAATAGCAAACAGTTACGTATTTGAGTCGATATGTCACCCGATAATATTAAGTAGGCGACTGGGTGTAAAACTTTCATTTGTCGCTAAACACTTTACCTACATAGATAACTTTATCTTACAATACAATGAAAGATTGGGTAACTGGAGTATCTGTGATTGTTATTCGTGTGAAATGTGCGTCAGTAGGTACCTCAAACATGCATTTATAAAAAAATATAGACGTCTAAATTTGTTGTTGTTCTTGTTGGTTGGTTCTGGTTGGTTCTTGTAGAAGTTGTTGTTGTTCTTGTTGGTTTTTGGGAACCCCACTGGTGCATGAATAGGGCCTTCTTGAGATGTCGCCACTGTATTACCGCCGACATTCACTATATTTATGACCTGTTTCACCACGTCTGGATAGCCGCTCATTGCCGGATAAATAAAAAATGGAACAACATGTGTATTAAATTATCTGCCAGGTAATTTAACGGGAACTTTACTGGGAGGTGATGAAACTGGCTCTTAGACATCCAATAGTTACTAAATATATGTATTAGGTACTAGCTTTCCGCAAGCGGCTCCGCCCATGGATATGGGTATTTCTTATAACTTTTATTTCAACCCCTTACAGCGCTTTTTTCACATTAAAAAGTAGCCTATGTCCTTTCTCAGGCTATCTGTGTAGTGTGTCCCAAAATTCATTTAAATCGGTTCAGTAGTTTTGGCGCGAAAGTGCGACAGACAGACAGACAGTTACTTTCGCATTTATAATATGAGTAAGGATTTTGTAATTATCTGGAAAATTTAACAAACCATAATGGTCAGAGCTTCGAGGTTCATGCATATATCTAAGTATACGAAGTAGCTTTTATTTGCTTACAACAATATTCATAGTACAAGCCATTATGATTCTTGTTCCTTGGTGTGTTTCCTCAAAAAAATAAGTTGAAATCATGTCATATTCCTGCTGACGACCACGTCACGGCCTATGGATCTAGGCTCGTAGTAACAGCCAATCAAATAGTAATATATTCGCCATACATCACGGTGGATCATACCGACCTCAAGGTGGAGGGGGCCCAAGGTCCCCTTCGACGTCCCCCCATTATACCGTCTGGTGAACTCTGGTGTGTGACCCTCAACACAAACTACATACAGACTCGGAATAATTATGAAATTGGATTTTAACGAGTAAATGGCCAGTTTGCTACCAGGAACATACTAGAAATTGTATAAAAACTTTACATAGAAAAACATCAAAATCCTTTTTAAAAATAATGCGGTCGAGAACTACATTGAAGCTGTCAAACAGCCAAAAACTGTTGAAGGCGAAGCAAATTTTAAATTAACATAGGTACTTAATAATTAACATAATTTTTTTTTAAGGCGAGTGGTATGGCCAAAAAACTAGGAAGCATAATTAACTAAGAAGATATTATGTGTGAATTAAACAAGCTAAAAAAATTGTTATTATCTCTTCTCTTAAATAGGTATCTGTGACAATCAAACACATTAAATAATTTTCACCAACTCTTAGTAAGTGCCCGTTAAATTATACTTGGCAGATAATCTCAAACCTACCAATATACCTTAAAAATTCTGGTCCACTTTTGAATTTATCCGGCGTGTAGTGGCTTTCTAGATGTGCTGTAACAGGCCTTAAATATTTTTGGTGACAAATTGACAATAGATAATCACTTGAATTAATAAAATTATTAATTTGTTTAAAGACTTTCCTAAGCAAAGATACTTTTACAAATAGGTATGTAATGATAAAACAATTACTAATAAACATATTTTGTTATATTAATTCGTTTGAGTTAAGTACGTGTAAGTTCCCTTTTACCATTTAGCGAGTCGTACATTTATTTACGGTTAAAAACACACAACACAAAGCAATACCAACTCTTTATTCGCTACATTTTCCAATAACCTCCAATCAGGACACAACGCAGGATAAAGGACATTCTATACATTTTCATCGGAATTGTTCGGTCAAAAGTGTATGTAATGGTACAGTCACGAGCAAAGATATAAAAACACTTACAAAAGTGTTAAAGCGATTTTTTCAAGAATAAGCGATTGCAACTTTGAGATAACACCAATAAATAAATAAATAATATAAATAATAAATTGTTTATTTGGAAAAAGTTCACATACATTTTACAATATATCTTACACTATAAATAGAGCACAGTTTCATGTATATGCCTGAACTAGGTTGGACCTGTGATTCAGGCTAGCACAATGTCACTAAAGTATAGGTTCGTAAAATACTATGTTCATAATATCACAAAATTTCTATCACTACTTTCGGAGAAAATCGCTTTTGACTTGCTTGCTGCTTGATGTTTTTGCTCGTGACTGTACGTAGTGATAGCTCAGTAAAGGCGCATTCACTGGCGCTCGTTCCGGTCCTGATTTCAGCTAATCAAACGGTATTGTCCTTCAACCTTCAATCTTTGACAGCAACTGGGGCGTGACCAGCTCAATGCGTCGTATTGCTAAGCATCCGACTTATAGTCGCCACCTGTCGCCATTTTCTGCAAAGACTAATACTCCGTGTAAGCTGCTTAAAAAAAGGAGGTTATTTTTAAGAAAATAAAATTGACATAGACAAGACCATAGCCTAATCTCTCTTATTCTGAGAGGAGACCCGTGCCCATTATGGGTTTATAATGATGATGATGAGACAAGATGCATACAGTTACATAGGTAGGTAAACTATTACGAAAGTATGCGTCGTTTTAATATATATCATGCGAAAGGTACATATCTGCCTAACTCTTCGGGGAGACAGGCGTAAGGCGTAATGGTATGTTATGTTATGTCATTATCCTAACCCGGTTGCTTCTATATTCTACCAAAGCCATTAGATACAAACATGCAATAGTCAGCCTAAGTGTCTAGAATAGAAATAATGACGTACCTAGTAAGGCCGTCCATGTAATGATGCAGGAAACCACCGTTTGAAAACACGGATTATTAGGTACGTAGTTACCTACTTATCTATATTTATTCCTTCATAATTACTTTAGCTGCTGCCTACCCCATATTTATAGTTAGGTAATCACGAAATTGTGCCCTATCGATTGGTCAGAGTATATTTCTAGAAATAATTACACTGGTGTTATTGAGAAAGAGTTCTTACACAAATTCATATCGTTTTCTTGTGAAAGCTGTTTTTCGACGTTGCCTGTATTCCCCGAAGGGGTAGGCAGAGGTGTATTGTTGGACACCGTACCTACACAGTTCGATAGTATATTTTAAACCATTTATTTTGCAACACTCAACACAATATATAAAACTAGCTCAGCAAAGCAAGCAAGGAAAAAAAGCAAGGAAACCAGCTCAGTAATTGCTGTGCGGACGGCACAGCACTGATTTTCGGCTGGTCCCTGCCATTTGGGAATCAACATTTTTTTAGTCCCCTGTCCCATGTAATAAATAGGAGGCGACTATTGCGGTTGACAACCGCAGGCACAGCCATTCCAAACTCCGTGCTTTATCAACACACAAGCTCCTACTTTTCTCGACTGGGGAATCGCACTCTAGTTACCGTACTTATCACCACTAGACTAATGAGGTAGTCTCCATTGAATGTTGAATAAAATTTATTTCATTTATTCCAGTGACATCACTGAATAAATATTTATATTTTTAATTGTGCTAGTTTACCTTTACCTTCATAGAACCGAATTTTATCGTCTGCAAGATAGTTATAAATATTCAAAACATTTATTTTAATTGGTATGCAAGTGCTATAAAGAATATTCTATATTGTATTGTTGGCCTTAGTAAGTAGTCCTTGATTTGTGATAATTACTTCAACATGGGTTTTCCTAACCATGGTATTATTATAATTATGTAATTATCTGTGACCTAGCCAACAACATTTGAAAAGGAAAACTTTCAGTAAAAACGTTTTCTGCGACGAAAAATGTTATGATATTGTTTGTGTAATGTTATTTTTATTATTATGTTATAATTATAACAATTATTTTTATGTTATGTCCGTTCAAATGGAAATCGGTTAATGTCTTTTGCATCACATTTTTTTCAGAGCCAATAAACTCCGTTTCTTTTACACAAAATGTCGCCTTCACACACAAATCGATGTCGTGTATGTGAAATTAAAACAATAGTACAAGTACCTATACAATTATGTAGACTGGCATGCAAGGCTTGTGAAGTTCACATAATGACTGTCATTGTCCACTGATGGACTTGTACAACGCGTGTGAAGAAAATCATTTGCTCTTGTCTTAAGTGCGTGATTTTGTATAATAGGTGTACCTATGTAAAAGATTCGCATATATTATGTATTCATTGTGGTATACGATAGTCAGTTGTTTTAGTTTGTATGAAAAAAAGGGCTGAATTGACATGTGGTTTATCGTTCGTACGTGTAGTCGTGAGTTTTATTCCCCGAAAATGTATTTTTGCATAGCAAAATTAGCAGATACTTAGATGCTTAATTCTTTTTGATTTAATTTTATTTTTATATCAGGGAAAATTAGTTCTCTGCGTATTTTCACCCGCGCAGAGCTCTGAACAACAATGTGGTATATAAGTTTATGCAAAAATAAAGAAGGATAACCAAATAATGAACTATTTGCAGCCAATATTCGTGTGTACATAGAATATTATTTAAAAAACCAAATTGGTCTTGCAAAAAGCATAGACTGCTAACTAGCATAGATAATAATGGCTTCTTTAAATAAAATCCCACATACGAATAGTTTCGACACACTACCACGTAGGTACCGTACCTATCGAAGCGTAATTTATAACAATATTGGAGGTCCAAAATTAGAAAGATCAGCCTTATTAATATGGCGTTGCATACCAAATTAGTAACATTGATTGCAAATGTCGGTGGATCAACCGTCGCATGCGTCAGAAATTGTGCAACTTGCCGATTAAATGTTACGAGGACGATGCCGACTTGATCACATTACAAACAGGTTGGATATCTTGGATATCCTTTAGTTATAAATAAATTAAAATAAAAACAAACTGTTGTTTTTGTAAAAACAAACTGTGTGTTAAAAGGATAATCGCTAATCGTTTTATTTATTATATAACTAGCTAATTAGCTATATTTTACTCGGTACCGTTTATTAAATACTTGTAAAATGATTTTACAAGTGTTTTTGTTTATTTTTGAATGCGTTGTCTATTTACGTAAATCGATAGTGTCTTTGCCCGTCATGTTTATTCATAGATTCCTTCAGTTCTAAAAAGAAACACGGGCAGTAATATTTAGATACCTTGGGTACCTATCTAAGTACCTAGTATATTTTGACAAGGGTCCAGATATCCAGTAGTTACAGTAGCAGCATCGTAAAACTACGGGATAGAATTAAATTTCTACTTGCCATTCCAGATGGGCGTCTGGTAAGAGGCGAGAAAATGTCGAACTTGCTCGGTGGTAGGCGTGGTAGCTAAGACCACTTGGAGTCCTGACGGGCTGGCGACCACCCACCCCCCAACGGGAGTCTGTAATAGACATAGAGCACATTTTGTGTGTGTTAATTTCGCGCGTGAGAGCCAAATCCCTCTGAGAGGGGCAAATCACTGTCAGTTGCTTCGGCTCGGACAGGATTCACTCGGTAGACGCATCAGCAACGCCTCTGGTTTTGGTTTTGAAAGTCGATGACTACCATACCATACCATCAGCTCGATAGTAATGCAAACCGCAGCCGATTGTGAGGTCAACCATGAGTGTTGCCGAGTTTTTCTGGAAGGTGTCTTGTCAAGCAGTCCGCAGTTCAGATAAAGGGCTTGGTGTACACAGGTACACTTTTGTTTATTGCTTCACAAATACGCGAAAGAATTTATGCGTACACGAGTCATTCTTGAGTAGCTATTGTGACGACAGATTTCTGAAGGACCATTTCAAGTGCCGACTACGACTATTGTTATTTTATTTGAAAGATAAATTCTTATCTGATATTAAGATTGCTTTATTTACCTACAACAAAAATCCGCGCACTTCAACGTAGGTATAACTAAGTTTTTTTATTTGTTATACGGCAGTGACATACGTCATACCTATATACCTGTATCATCGTATACGGGTATATAGTAGGAATGGAACATAATTATTATTACCTACAATTAATAGGGCACTAACTCCTAGCTGATTTTCAAAATTTTTATAGTAACAAATTGCTGAAAACACGGCTCGACCTGGATACAATCGAATCTAGGATCTCACTCAATTATATAGTTTATTTATTTTGATAGGTAATGAGTACCTACTGTTTCACTAGATTCGATTAAAAAGAGATAAAAAACATGATCTTTCTAATTTTATAATTGCTGAATTCTAACATTGTAATACCTATTAGCCTGCACTGTGCAGAACCACTAGATATCTAGAGGCAGTTTATGATTTATATCTAACTTTAAATAAACTTTACGGGTTAACATTTTAATAGGTAACGATGTTTAGTTAGCAATTTAGGTTTTATTTTACATTTTTCGTTTTTGTTTATTGCCTGACTGGAAACAGGTTACCAGCTTGCAGCCATGTTGTATGAATAAAAATACTTATATACTTTTTGTTTCTCAATAATTATGTTGTAAAAACAATTAAATCAATAATAATAATTATAGGTAACAAAATATTTTCCTTGTGAAATCAATTCGTTATGAATGCATGTATATTTTTTTAATTACAATGAAACTAATTATTTTCTGCCTGCCTTTTAGATATGCCTACAAAATAAGTAGGCATCTATTCTTTAATTATGCTTAATGAACATGGAAACACCACACTTTTAGTTTTTTTACGCCCAATTAAAACATAATGAATATAATAAAATTAACCTAAAGTTTTATTATCATTGGTGTCTGCTGTCTTGGATCAGAATTATTTTACGTTACTACGAATAGAAGTTATATTTAAAATCGTTTTTGTAAGTAACATGTCCATACATTGTGTACCTAAGGAATTGATAGTAGTACCTATAGGTATAATTAAAACTATATAGTAAGTACATTATTTAAGTAGGTATTCGACTTGGCAAGTAGGACTAAGATCGGACTGAGTCGAATTGAGAACCTCCTCCTTTTTTTGAAGTCGGTTGAAAAATACAAAAAGATAGGTATGTATAGGTACTTATTTTATTAATGTAAGTTTACAAAGTCCTATCACAAATTAATAGTTAGCTTAGTTATAATTAAGACGGGCTGTCGTTTGGCGAATTCCTCATTAAGAAGTTTGAGTATGGTTTGGATTCCAGACATTTCCAATAAAATCTGTTGTCAATTATTTTTTTAATATTGTTTTTTTTTCATTTGACCTCAGAAGTTATCAAGTTATTTTCATCCCGATTATATGATTTTATAACTGACAGCCATAAGAAGAATGTGTTTCATAGTGTTTCATGTCTATTTCTCCAGCGGAGCGTAGTTGAGTAGTTTCTCAATGAGGTCCACGTGTCCCAACAGCATTCTTCTGCAGCAATACCTCTTCAGGCCGAGTGCGTCGAGAGCGTCACTGAAAATAGAACATATTTTTTTAATGAATTGGGTTTTTAAACCTTATAGGTATGGCCTTGGTGTGTCTATTAGCTTAGTTTAACTTTGGAATAGAATTGTTTGACAGTTGACTTAATACCAAAGGTGGTCCATCAGTGGACACTGATACAAAGCCCGAAGAGCTAGGCAAAGGTATGCTAATGTACATCCACATTTCACCGGTAGCATATTGCCGTAAACCGGGCACAAATCCAAACTGAACTGCTACTGATAATTTCATAGAAAAACCCAATATGATATGATAATCCCAATCCCAATACCCAATGGCTCAACCTGGGAATCGAACCCAGGATCCTAGGTTCTCCTAGGTAAGGATCCTAGGTCGCGGTTCCGATCACTAGGCTAACTATGCGAAATTATAAAATCCATGCCAGGGCGAAAGTCCACCTGAAAGTCTTTGAGGCATGAATGTGTGAATATAGATTATTTCTAGGCGATTTTTCTTTTACGTCAAACGATTCCTGTTTGAGATAGTCAAGTTTTAAACAATTACATGCCATTGAGCATGGTTAAAAAAGCTAGGTTTATCAGAAATGGGTCTGCATCACTATCTCTAGTTATATGTGCTCATAAAATATTATTAGTTGCATAAAACGTGATGGTCGACATGACCAATGCAAACTTATATTACCATCAATAAATATTAACGAGTTAGTTTTCAGTAAAGTCTGCTCGCAACTATGTTGGTTAATGTATTCATAATTATGCATGAAAAGTGGGAAGTACTCAAGTACCAAACAATGTCTGTCGTCAGTGTACATTATATTGAATGACGCTAATCTGTACAAATGTAAAAAAATGGTGTAACATAATGAAATTTTTGTTTGCTCTATACTAAAAACATTTTTGACACTTATGCGAAATTAGTTTTCATTGTTTCATAAAAGTAGGAGTAAATCAGTTTTAGTTTTTTATATACCTACTTCAGTAAATAGGTTGTTCTAGTAGCTGTAATATCAACATAATTCTTCTCATCATCCCTGCCTTTGTCCCAATTTATTTGGGGTTGGTGCTGCCTATCTTTTTCTTCCATTCATCTCTGTTAGCTGTCACCTCTTTATATCCCTTTTCCATCATAACAACCTTAACACAATTCATCTGTCTTTTCTTTGGCCTTCCTCTACCCCCTCTGTCCTTCGACATTCAATATCATCACTCTTAGTCACATATGTTTCATCCCTCCTCATCACATGCATACGATACTAAATTGTTGGTCGGTACATAATTATACAAAATAACTACATTTAACAAAAAAAAACATGACAAATTGTACCTACGGTTCATAAAAAAAGATAGTAAAGACCATGAAATTGTTGTGATTTCCAGATAATAACGTCATATACATCAATAATGAGCGGTACACAGTACACCCACACAAACACAACCTCACCACACTTATCTGACTTTGTATGCATAGCTTAACCTTTTGAACGCCAATGGCATGTATAGATGCCATGCGCAAGCGTGCCCTGTGCGCCACCGACATCTATAGATGCCAAGAAACAGATCATAGAAAAATACAAAATAAACATATTAAATCATTACTTTAACGTGTTTTATTGATATATCTTAAGAACTGAATTTGTCGGCTTGGCGTGGAGGGCACGGCGAAGCGCTTTTGCTCTGGCGGTCAAAAGGTTAATGTTCAGGAAAACTGGTGTTATCTGTAGGATATGGCTTTGCCTCTAAGAAAATAGTTTAGAAAGTATATTCGGCGGAAAAGGTTGGATTGTTTATTATAACGGTATTTCAGTCCATACACTTGTGTTCAAAAGTAAATGTCAGTAGACATGAATATAAAATGTATTCTCTGTGAAGTATGTGCAGTGTAAACAGAGTTATAAATTCAACAATAATGTAGATGGTTTTGAAAGTTACAGTTTAAAAGATGATATAGCCAGGGCCTCGCACTTACTAATCAGACCTATCTTATCTTAGTAATATTATAAATCTGAAAGTTTGCCAGGATGGATGGATATTTGTCATGCAAATACTACTGAATATAATTTTAATAAAACATTACAGTATTACTAGCTTATACATCAGAATGACAAATAGGATATAAAAAAAAATTAAGATAAACCATAATATAATATATATAATATAACATAATATAACATAATATAATATATATAATAACCAATAAGTGAAACCATGGACAACAGCAAGTACCTAATAGTTCTAAGGACTATTTTTGTATTATTAAACAAGCATTTAAATGAAAACACCTTATAGTAATATATATTTATATTGTGTCTGTCATTTAGTTGCATGCAATGTTGTCCTGAGGACAACATAGGTTAGCCTA
Organism: Acronicta psi; assembly: GCA_946251955.1. Taxonomy (NCBI): domain Eukaryota; kingdom Metazoa; phylum Arthropoda; class Insecta; order Lepidoptera; family Noctuidae; genus Acronicta; species Acronicta psi. Next base: position 4,870,796 of record OX276493.1, on the reverse strand, counting down.
TACTTCAGTAACCTGGGCACTATTAGGGAAACAATCAGTGACATTAAAATCTCTCTGAGCGAGTGCTTGCCATCCATTATGTGTGTAGAAAAGTGTAAACTACCAAAACTGCTGATTTTGCAATAAACATACAACAGTATTTATAGTAATATTTTTCATTACTACTCCGCTCCTATTTGTCGTAGCGTGATGATATATAGCCTATGTTACTCGGGGATAATGTAGCTTTCCAAAGGTGAAAGAATTTTTGAAATCGGTCCAATAGTTTCGGAGCCTATTCATTACAAACAAACAAATCTTTCCTCTTTATAATATTAGTATATATAAAGTATGAATATAAGCCACTCATTTACTAAGCACTTTTAGATACATTCATTCACTAAATTACTCAATATTCATTCCAACGTAATCACTTTATCACAAAGTAGTTCAGGTGGTAAGTATACTATTGTTTTTCTAATTAAGGTCATAAGGATAACCAGTCTTAATAACCCAATGCCATAGAGACGATTACGACTTTTGGTGTTACTTCGTAATATAATTTGTAACACTTTACACATACAGTGGTTTTAAGAATTTATAATTTATGGTTGTATTGTGTTAAAAATTGTGAATATAAGTACAACAATACCCTTCAGTGTACTCTGCCTGTAGAAGTCCAAGATACGCCTCCCATTTGTTGCCGATAACCTTCCCACATGTAAAACAACGCACCGGAATGATCATGGTAGCTGTAAACCCTGAAAAACACACCAGTTAGCAAATTACCTCAAACCACGAATTTTACTTTAGAAACTGTAAGGGATATATAAGATTTATTTATTATATAGCGCAATACCCTACAGATATAGTGTTAATATAATAAATTGACTTACAAGCTAGTAAAACAGTATAATTATTATGTAAATATACATCGCGCGTTAAGAATTTGAGGTTATGTGTTCAATATTCGTTTACCTGTGTTCTTTAGTTTATACTGTTTTAGGAATTAAATGAATCGTAATTATTCTTTTCAGTTCTAGTATTTGGTGTACTTTATAGTCCAGAAAATGTCATTCATCTAATAACACCAAAGGTATTCAATTATTCACTATTATTCACATCACACCGATTCGTATTCGCAAATTCGGATTCACTGATTTTGACGCTTTCGACAAATGACATAAATTGAGTTGACAATGACAACTGATACTTGAATCTTGAATGACCGAGCGAATGAGGCAGTGAATATCAATAGTATTCATGGCACAGATAACAATAATTATAATATGTTGTTAACTTGTTAACCGACAAACGAAAAACCGGAGGTTCTCAATTCGGATTCGGATATTATTATCTTTACATGTTTTTCTAAGTATGTTCGCCGTTTTCTCCGTTAATTATAGACAGATTTTGAAAATTATTTTTTTGTTTTGGATTGAAAGGTCATCAAAATCTGCCCAAAGGATGTACCGAGGGCTAAGTTTGTACGGACTTTTGATGACCTCCTTTGAAAGAAAAATTCCACCCTTAAGGGTAGATAGATTTTTGTACTGAATGTGAAAATATTGTAATGTAACTTGGCACACATATTATTATGTAGTTCTGACGTCTCTACACTCTACATCGTAATGGACACCTATAGTTGATCTGATGATGGAGACGGGAGACAAATTTTAAGGAAACCCTCAATGGCTTACAGCAGCTATCCCGTGTTTGGGCTTATTTAATTTAACTTCACTAGATCTTAAGACCTGACTTAGTTAAAGTAAGGTAACTATTACGTTTACTTTTTACCAGCCACAAAAAAAATATAACAACTTTTTAGCAAAAATGACTGACAAGAATAACTTTTTAACAAACTGACGAAAAAGTAAGTAAAAAGTGAAATATAAATATATAACAAACTTTAAGTCGGTGCCAAACAATCAAACAATTAGCAGTAGTAGTTACTTTTTCATCGGTTTTTATTATTTGCTAAAAGGCTGTAATTTGCATTATGGGCCAAGAAATTAATATACTTCGGATGTTGAATTTGATTCTTCTGTGGTGGATTTGCCTCGCATCTAATAATTGTATGGACTAGTAGTATATTATTAGATTTACGGGTTATTGTTTTTCATTTTGACGGAACATTGTATTTTAAATGAATCAATAAACAAATAAAATCTGAGGTCCTAGATAACCGGTTACCTTATTCGCCGTGAGCCCTTTTCTATTGATGAAGAAGTTTGAGTTTTTATCATGTTTTCCTTTTTGTTTTAGGTTTGGTCACGAAATACAAGTACTTAAAAATGACGCTGAGTATGGAACAGTATCTTACTACAGACGATAGCCAGTCCGTAAGTCTTGATTTATTTTTCTAAAAATACCACTTCCCTTTAATTAAATAAAACCAAAGTACTTGTACCTATTACTAATACACACACCATTTTTTAGTTTTTCTCACAAAGGTAGGTAGAAACTACAGACCGCCAATATTGCATTTATACTGCTTTTGCTTTTCCACGTTTTCATACAGCTTAACATGAATGAGACTGAAAACCAAACCAACCTATAATCCTTATCCTTAATTAATATTATGTATTATAAAAGCAAAACTAACTCTGTCTGTCTGTCGCGCTTCCACGCCAAAACTACTGAACCGATTTAAATGAAATTTGGTACACAGATAGTCTAGAGCATGAGAAAAGATATACTTTTTAATGCGAAAAAAGGGCTGTAAGGGGTCGAAATAGGGGATGAACGTTATAAGAAATACCCAAACTACGCGGGTGAAACCGCTGGCGGAAAGCTAGTAATTATTATAAATCTATGGGTAGACCACTGCTAGTCTACTAAAAATGGCTGCCGACGCTCACCTCACGCAGTCTGTGAGATTAAGATTGTCAGTTATCACTTGTGTTGTCAGTGTCACTGTCTGCTGTCATTTCATTGCTGAATTGTCAAATGGAAATGTCAGTTGATCAGCTATTTTCAGCTCAGCTGGGTGGATTTATGGGTTGTTTTTGTACTGTCTTGAAATCGTGATTATTTTACACGATAGTGAAGTTGGAATACTGTAAATAATATAAGGTACCTATTGAATTTACGCAAAATAACTGTGATCAAAAACCACAAAGGCAAATAACAGTGGTATAACAGTGAGAATGGTTGTAATCATTTTCAAAATATTACAATATACAACCATTGTACCTATTGAGGAGAATACAATAGGCTTCTAACCTTTGAGATATTTCCTTAAAGGCAAATACAAAGCCACGCATTATTATTTGGATAATAGAAGACACGCCAATTATGTATTGCTTATCAGTATTGTTATTAAATTAACATAAAAAATTGGTTTAGCATATCAAATTACATTACATAGTACCGAGGTGTTACATGAAATTGGTGTGACGATTTGATAGAATGTTGCGGGAATCGGAATCAAGTAACCAAAAAATATCTCATGTTACATGACACACTATCTTCAATGCAAAATAATTTTCAAAATGAGATAGTACTATTGAAGCATAAACTTGATTTAAATAACACATACCTGATGAATAAAGTGAAAAAAATATAAATAAAACAGCTGTGTAAATAACGAATACACATACCTCAAACAAAATGGATTCCGAGGATGATATACAACCTTTAATTGAGTATGAAGGAACCAGCAGGGAGTTATATTTGGAACTGACTGCACAGCTCATAAATACGGATCCTGAGTTTGAGCAGGTAAATTACATATCTTTTGTTAATTTGTTTAGTTTTTTGTATTAGTCATTCAATACAATTAAGCAAGGCCATGTCTGCACATTCAATGTATGTTATTACATGTTAATGCGTGTTTGGGTACCGATTAGATTATTGTTATATTTTACTACAGTCAGTTCACTAAACATACATGCTTATGTATTTTATGAAGGCTCAGTTACAGCAACGCTGATAACTGATATGCAAGGTTAAGCTGCGCTTGCCGAGGTCAGTCTGTGGATGGGTGACCATTCTTAACACATCGAGACCCCTCCATGCCTTGGAGAGCACGTAAAGCCGTTGGTCCAGGTCGTCACACGAACACCTATGACAACCGTTAGTTAGTGGAAGTCAGAAGCCTAAAAAAGTGACAATGTCTATCCTTCGAATATCGGCATTGCCCAGAAATTGGGTTGCGGAGGTCTGATGGCAGTTGCTTCATGTAAAATACTGATATTCAGCCCCATCTGGTTAGACTGGAAGCCGGCCCCAACATGATTGGGAAAAGGCTAAGAGGATGATGGGTACTATTATTATAAGTTTATATTCTTATTTCTTCTATAGCACGCAAGGATAATGTACCGGTTCTTTCAAAAACTTTATAAATAATTTTTAAATCAGTTCAGTAGATCCAGAAACTCACAAACATTACCTCTTTATACTATTAGCACAGAATAAATAATACAGAATGGCCACTCTCCGCCCCTCCCTAACGTCAGATACCTCAGGTCCCCCACATTCTGCCGGTATTCTTGCCTGACCTACTGCCAACAAACCCTATGCACTCTCACGGACACATTTGCATTTGCATGTGTATTGTAGTGTGTAGCGGTATCGGAAAGTTTGTATGTATTGTCACAGGTGTGCTATTAGTATAGATGAGTAATAAACCTCTTAACTAATTCTGATTAAAGTTGCTCACAAAGAGCTCTGTATTAAGCTTATCTGTTGTGAAAATATTTTGAAGTCCCTGTTGCCTGCATCAGTATCATGTTATTATTGTTACTTTATAACTACTACTTACATAAAAGCTAGTTGCATAAAATAAGACTATTTTGAATTAAGTTATCTAACACAACATATTAACATTAACTTGCTATTTACAGAGTATTGGTCTTTACAATCAATTTTATCTTACTTTTAATGGGTTTCTAACTTTAACAATCAATAGTTTCAAAAGCTATTAGTGTCTTATTAATGTTATAATAGTATATAAATGGGAAACAATAAGAATTAATAAGTTTATAATAGTTTTATGTGGTTGGTAAATCTGAAGAAAGTATTGGTACACTGGCAAATGTAAAATATTTATCATGCAATCAGTCATGAGGAGATATTCCCCAATAGAAATATCATCAGTACCGCTGAGATCCAAGGTTCTGTGCCGTTTCAGGTGGCCGTATTTAGGCAGTCAGGCAATGTGAGTTTACAAACACATTCATAAATCATTCACATCAATCATGTCACACCACCTCTCGATAGCTGCTACCCGTCGGATCAATTAAAAATTGAACAACATTTATAGGAAGTTATCTGCCAAGTAATTTAACGGGAACTTATCAGTAAGCTGTGAAACAAGCCTTTCGTGTTCTAATAGTTCAGTGGCAGTCAATAATGATACTTTCCGTTAATATCTATAACAGTTAGTTTATTGTTAATCATATCAATTATGTGCGTCACAGTCACTCATTCAGTTGAACAGAGTCTGTCTAAGCGCATTTATAACTATATAACAGGGTTGTCAAGTGATTATGTAAAATCTCGCACACATAATGCTTCAATAAAACTGGAATTCTTGACAATGGCATTGGTTATGTTGTTTACAAAATAAACTAATGAAGTTTCATTGTATCTTTCCAACAGAGAGGCTTTCCACTGACTTTTAATTCATGTCTTAACTATGGCTGAAAACAAAAGATTGCCACAAACATTGCATAATTATTATATCACAGGATGAATATTAACCATATCATTAATAGTATGGACAGTAATGACTTGTCACTTCCATGGATTCAAACAAAAAAAAATTAAGCCTTAAAACATGTTAAATTGTGAGAGGGTTGACTAAGAATAACAAAGGAATAATCCTTTATTTTTTTCTTAGTCAACCCTATGTCTACAACTCTATCTGAATAAAGCATATTGTATCATTATCAAAGTATAATGAAAATTTATTGTAATGCATGTATGTAATCAGCTAGAGTTTTTTAATTTATAGAAATTGTGATAAATATTACATTATTGTTTATCTACATATTTTGATGTAATTAATTGCAGTTATTATTTAATTGTATTGATAGCAAACTATATGTATATTATTACTTATTTAATGTTTTTATATACAAATTGCTTTACATCACAGGGAGCCCCACGATACAATAAATTTCCACTTCCGAGTCCGACAACATACATAAGTAGGTACTTAAATTGTATGTCGTAAAAAATTGTTCCATATGGGACCCAAGTAATGACAGAGCCAGCTTCAGGGTAGGATGACCTGGGCGGTTGCCCGGGCCGCTAGGGATAAGGGGCGCCGCTTGCTTCAAGTTATTATAATAATTATATTAAAGGGCGTTGGATGAGTGAATCTGAGTCTGGGGCGCCTAGATAGCTAAGGTCGCCTCCAATGTAACGTAAAATCAAGAACGTGAGAAGACGAATTATACGTCACGAGCGGTGAACACCTTGAGAACTGGTTGGCATTACACTAAGTGGCGGTCTCTAGTTTCCGCCTACCCCTTTGGGAAAAAGGCATCGTGTATCTATGTTTGTATTAGTCTTCCGGCTTAACGGAATTTATAACGGAATAATGAAGATTTGCAGTCAATCCAGCCCTACGCTGGATTGACTGCAAATCTGGAAGAGATAAAATATTTTTTTCTTGTAGGAATGTATTAAATGGAAGAGAGATCTCAAAATTGTATTAATATATTTGTTTTGTTATCAGGTAGTATACGGCTACCGCAAGAGTCGATGGCGGACGCTGCTGACGTACATAGTCTCCTGCCTGTTCTGTGGGCTTCCTTTCCTGGTGTTCCACTGGTGCCCCACGTGGCTGCTGTACGTCACCTGCCTCCGATGCTCCTTCCAGATCGCTGACAGAGTTCTAGTGGTTGTGAGTTTTATTGTCAATCCGTATTCATTTACGTACATTTCGTATGATTTCAATTTTCTGCAAAATGTAAAAAAAAACGTTTTGTTTTTAAGTAACTGAATTATATGAGGGTAGATTTCACTACATACTATTTGCGTCACTTAACGGTAATATTAAATAATAACCATTATAAATAAATAAACTGTACTGTAGATTTGTAGTCAAGGCCCGATTGAAAAATGACTTTTGTTTGTTTACAGGAAACATACCAGAAAAAATGTAAAAGTTTCTATATTCACCTTATATTATGTAAGGATATAGCAGACACAAGGTAAATCATAATTTAAACAGTATTATAATATTGTTTACTTTTTAAATAATGGTTGTCTGAAATAAGAATAAGAAGGGGTAAAGTAAATGAAATTGAATTCCAGTGGACTACTGAACGAAGGGTTTGATGATAGCGACGGGGTGAAAGAGAAGGAACCCATAGAAAGTGCGGACGCCATACACACGCCCATATATCTGGACGATGGAACTACACTCAGTAAGTGCTCACACATCCCATTTAATACTAATAACAAATCAGTGGTGATCCAGAAAATGCTAATCGTCATTACCAAGTGCTTTTTGGAGTTTTAAAAAATATTTTAGGTGTCTCCTTTGTTGGAGTTTGTCTGGGGAAGACCCGCATATCTCGTATATATAAATATCTTTTAACATAATTATGTTAGCACAATATTGTTTAGCGGAATTTGTATTTTCTCGGGAATTTCACTGGCACAATTGTGCCAGTGAAATTCCAGTACTGTGCCAGTGAAAAAATTTGTGTTGAGAAAATGAGATTTAATAACTGAAGTCTCAAGATAAAACCTGCTAGTGTCACTATTGGTTTTTCCTGGCGTTGGATATTTCTTACTATTAAGCGGCCCATAAGATTGTCATCTTATTTAAATAAAAATATATCATATTTCACTACCACCGAGTGAAATATAATTATTTTTTATTTAAATATCAGGCGGCGAAAGAAATAATTGTAAAGAACTGCATGCTTGAGCGATTTTTTTTAGTTACTCATTCGTGAGTCAACCAACAAAACATTGTTCCGACTTCATGATAAGCGGGATTTACATTTTTCCATTAACGCCTCTGCATTTATCAGCAAACTATGCCTAAATTGTTATCGTACTATACATGCGTAATGCTTTGTTGTAAGCAAATCATTTCTGGCATGCATTATGGGAGTACATTATTATGAAAAACTGATAAAATATAATATTAACAACTTAAAAGTGTGTATAAAAAAAATTGATCTTCCTCTCAAATAAATGTTAAATGCACTATTCTTTTTGTATTGATACATTAAAAACATGGAGATGAATACCATTATACCATCAACAGATGTACAAAGCTATAGGTACTTCCGCCACAAGAAGCAGTCCCTCATATGGGACAACGGTCGCGCGCAGTGGTCGCGGCTGGCCGGCATCGAGAGCGGCGCCACCTGCGCACAGCTGCAGGCCATGGGCGCCGCGTCGCCCTCCAGCGAGCGACGGGTTAGGATGTGAGTACATTTAACATCACTAAACAGGTCTAAGCCGGAAGAGAACGCTGCTCCTTTAGACAAATGTATAACAAAACTCCATATCGATTGAAAAAGTGAAAGTAGGTTAGAATTGCTCAGTGTCAGACCCTGATAAAAATGTTAATCTTAGATGATCCCAACACTATTTATTGTCATGGGGTGCAAACTGAGCTAATGTCTTCAAGTAGATAGGCAATAGACAATTTCAAGCTTAGTACTCATTTTAAATCTATTCACGAGAAAAGTAGTAAGCAGTAGAGACGCAGGAGACATTGCCAAACCGCTTGCCCATACGGATCTTTTGTACTTATTTTCCTCAACCACGAGCTCAAAAATCACGAGCTAAAGTCGCATCTATTCAGTCACAAGGAGATTAACATTCTTCCCACTTTGCCCCCAGGTTGAACATCTACGGGCTCAACGAGATCAAGGTGCCGGTGCAGTCGATCATGACGCTGGTCCTGCTGGAGGTGTTCAACCCGTTCTACGTGTTCCAGCTGTTCACCATAGCCGTGTGGCTCGCTGAGCCATACTATTACTACTGCATCGCCGTCGTGCTCATGTCTACCTTCGGTGTTGCCACATCTGTTATACAGACTAAGAAGGTGAGGGGTCTTAGGGATTGTAGTTTAGTAGTAAAATGGCTAAAGCGTCCGGTGTACGTAAGGATAAGGACGAATTTTCTATCGCAAAAATGGCTATCTTGAAGGTAGGGATGCTAAGCGTGTTATAGTTGTAATTTTACCCTTGAATCAAAGGGGAAATTTTAAAATAACTGCGTCATGTTTGGGTCCGAATGTTGGGCTACAAAAGAGAATGAACCTGGTACAAGGAATGTGTGATTACACGAATGGACAGGGTAAGGAATGAGTATATAAGGGGTAGTTTAATTCTCCTCCGTCCCACCGCGCGCAGGCGCCCCTGCCCCTCCGTCCCACCGCGCACAGGCGCCCCCGCCCCTCCGTCTCACCGCGCCGCAGGCACCCCCGCCCCTCCGTCCCACCGCGCGCAGTCACCCCCGCCCCGTCGTCCTATCGCGCGGAGGCGACCCCGCCCCTCCGCCCCGCCGCTCACATACCTAAGGCGCGGCGCGCAAGACCCAACTATTTCCGCGCGGACTATAATTCCTCGATTATCAAAGAGTTTCACAGTATTTTAAACATTACAGCCTTATAATTAAATTAAAATGACAACATTTGTTTTGCAACCTCAATATTGTCGTATAGAATCAAACGAATCTCCGCGCGACGGTGGAGGCGCACGACACCGTGGAGCTGTGGGACGGGCGGCGCGTGGACAGCCGCTGCGTGGCGCCCGGCGACGTCGTGCTGCTGCCGCCTCACGGCTGCGCGCTGCACTACGACGCCGCGCTGCTCACCGGCGCCGCTGTGCTCAACGAGAGCATGCTCACCGGTATGTATGTAATACATGCACAGGTGAGCCAACAAGAAGACGCCCCTAGACAGATTCGAATAATAAACAAAGGAATCATGCAAAACAAAGGAAAAAGGTTTCTTAACTTTCTTTGAAACTAATGTATAATTATGCGTGCCAACTTCAAGCCGGACAATAAGATTGGCGAGATTTTTGCTCGCAGCTTCTCAAGTGCAAAGTTTGAGGTGATGGAACAGGACCTCAGCCTCTTTAATGTTTGCAGGTGAATCTGTGCCAGTGACGAAGACGGCCCTACTCCGGGTGGACCGGCCCTTCAGCTTGAAGGAGCACGCCTCCAACGTGCTGTTCTGTGGCACCAGGGTCATACAGACGCGCTACTACAACAACGAACCCGTCAAGTTAGTCGCAATACTCTTTACTATCAAGGTGTATAAGGCTGATATTCAGAAACATAAACTTATGCTTCCGTATGACAATTTGACATACGGAAGCATAAGTTCATGTTGAGTCTCGTTTCTGAATATCAGCCTCAGTGCTGTCGTTGTGAGCACGACTGGTAAGCGTGAGCTCCTGGGGGTCTATCTCCATCATCGAAGTAACGGACCCGTCCGAAAGTAGCCCAGACATAACGATCCGTTAAAACAAGTGTCAGGTTCAATTTTTCGGATGGGTTTTATGTTGTCATTCATTCTTAGTTCAGGCTCCGAACGAATCATGCGTCCGTAGGTGATATGGAGTAAGAAACGCCTGTAACGAAGGCCGGACTTAGAGCTTTGGGAGTACACTCCCTTGTTTTGATTCGGAGGACGAAACTAGAACGATGTGAATGGCAGTGAGGAATTAAATTCTAACTCGTTTCTACACTTGGATTAGGTAATGGCAGTGCCTATGATCTACTGATGAAGTGTTCGTAGACCTAGTAGTGTCCTAGACGCGAATGCTGCGCTTGGGGTTCTGGGTTCGGGACTCCCAGGTCGAGCAGTGTTTCTGGGTTTTCCTATAAAATTCTCAGTAGTAGCTGGGAGTTTGAAACTGTGCCCAGTTAATGGCAACAGGCTGGCCCCCTATTATGTGAGAGTGGGACCTAAACATACCAGCGAACTGTGACAGTACGATACAAACTTAATGGCCGTTCGGAAGTTAGTTACTCGCTGCGAAGTACCTCACCTCTCACCCGCGCCGTCACATTAATTCGTTACTGCGCAGCGACTCGTCTCATGTTTCGAGCCGCCATTAAGTTTGAATCCAACTGTATATTTGTACACTTCTGCCTAACTTTCTCTTTTTAATTTAAGAGCTCAGCACTTATCGGTGGAGCAATTGGCTATTGCTCCAATATGTTCAGGTCCGATTTAATAGGGGGCGAGTGTATTGCTGTTCTCTATATAGTCGTTGATGGTTTCTTATGTTTTTTTTTAAATTGTCAGGGCGCTGGTCCTCCGCACTGGCTACAACACGAGCAAGGGCCAGCTGGTGCGCAGCATCCTGTACCCGGTGCCCGCCGACTTCAAGTTCGACCGCGACTCGTACAAGTTCATCATCATTCTCGCGTGCATCGCCGTTATTGGTCTTGCGTACACTGTCGCTCTCAAGGTATACTCATTAATATAAAAAAAAACACTATGTTATAATTATTTCAACATCTAGTATTTATTAAAGATAGAGGCGCGTATATCGCGTAAAAAGGGATGCTAAAATGTGTCAAAATATAGGAAAACTTTTTATCCATTAAGAATGTATATTATATTCCCATTACTCTGTGCTATTTGAACATCTATAAATGGCTACATATGTTTTATATCATCATTATATTTCCTTTTATTTGTAATGACATAAACTAATGCTCAAACACCAACAGTCTGACTGAAGTGACGTAATTAAAACACAAATAGTCGATTTTTTTGAGATATTATATATACTGAGATGGTTGGCTAAAGAAAGCTCACAACCGGGGAGAGTGGGAGGAGAAAAGAGAGGCCTTACACACGATTAAAATTAATAATATTATATAAATAATATATTGTAACTAGAAATTGATAGTTTGAAAGGTTATCCGATCGCTCCCATTCTCATAGAAAATTATTCAGTGCCCATAAATGGTCGTTCTCTCATTAATTATCAGACGTAAATCCTTGCCTCAGGTAACAAGATTTTCAATTATTTGTTTTCATGTCATTTATTACTATTTGATATCCCCCAGGCGTACCGCGCCCTCAGTCCAGGGGACATCGCCATCAAGGCGCTGGACATCATCACGATCGTGATCCCGCCGGCGCTGCCCGCCGCCATGACAGTGGGCCGCCTGTACGCCGTGTCCCGGCTGAAGAGGGCCCGCATCGCCTGTCTCAACACTAGAGCTGTCAATGTCAGCGGATCACTCGACTGCGTGTGCTTCGATAAGGTAAAGAGAGAAAAAAACCAGATACAGATGATATAGATAGAACGCTTAAAGAATAGAAGGCAACTTCTTATCAAAATAACGAAAATCTTTACTGATCAGCACAGAACCCATAAAAAATTCGCAATTTATTTTTGATAATCATGTGACATCCTATGGCCAGCTATATCAGGGTCTCAATTCTACTATTCCTTAGTTCAATATCATCAGAATATTTCATATTTGACAGTTGTGTCTACCAAATCTGTGAGTGCTTGTGTCATAAGACGGCCATTCTGATACTAATAAATTGGATGACTCTACGTAGAAGATCCATCTATCTTCTGATCGAAGAAAAAAAACAAAATTTTCCAAATTTTAATTCCAGACGGGAACATTAACAGAGGATGGTCTGGACATGTGGGGGGTTGTGCCAGTGAGCGCAGCAACTAGTCCGCCTCGGCTGGGCAGGCCCCAGCGGGACCCGCGGCTGCTGAACGAGCTGCACCCACTCAAGCTGGCCATGGCTTCTTGCCATAGCATCACACTGCTAGACGGAGAACTGGGTGGTGATCCTCTGGATCTGAAGGTATACTACGACGCAACTCTTGTTTCACATATCTTGAAGCCATGTTTGACTATTATTATCGATATCACATTCCTCTTTCCTAAATGGCTTGACTAACGGATGGTGCTCACACCACACACACATCACAGTGCAAATTCACCTTTATTCGACTCAAATTATTTGAACGTACAGTCAGCAACGAAAGTAGCTGAACACTATGATATCTTCAAAACGCTTTAACATCTTTAATATTCAGAATTCACTGACCCTTGAAGGCAGTACAAATTCTCATAATAGAGGACAATTATATGTTTAAGCTTAGTCAAAATCGAATGAATAGTTTTGATACTGTGATGTTTTTAAACTTTCGCCGTGTTCAACGACTTTCGTTGCTGACCGTACATAATACTAAAAAAAACAAGGCTGAGTGTGAGTTTATAATTAATTATAGTTCTTTTAAATAAATCAGATAAAGTCCACTACATTATTATAAAATTGAATTATCTACCTAGCAAGGGAGTCGATATGCACGTCGTGACACGTATTCTTAAGGAACAAATAGAAATGCGTAGGTAGGGCTTATATTATATGTATGTAATAATTCCACATTTCTTATATTCCTTATCTTTGTACCTAGATGTTCGAATCTACCGGCTGGGTGCTAGAAGAGCCAGACATACCGGAGTCATCCAACTACGAGATCCTGACGCCGACCATCGTCAAGCCCAAGAAGACCGCCAATATTGACGTTGATGACATACATGTGAGTAATTTAGTAAAGTTCGGAAAAAGGAAAGCACTATATCTTTTAACTTTATCTTCTCGTTATCGTATCGACAGCAAAAGAAAAAAAACTGATTTATTGCACCTTGCTTCAGGATGTTTTTGTAAATCTTGGTAAGCTTTTAATAGTTCAAGTTCAAATAAGCTTTAACAAGCATTAATGAAAGGGGAGAAAGTGTTAGGTAAACGAGTATGGTATTTAAGGTCGGAGGTATGAGTGTACATACACATGTGTTGCATATCTAGCTGTAATTTCTAGTATAAGCGTACCTCTTTTTGGACTAAAGAGTCTATGCTATACGAGGTCCGCTTATATTGGAAATGTCCATAAATCGCTGTCCACGAGTACAGCATTTTCAGAAGCTTGTGGGTCGTGGGTAGATCATATTTTGATAATGTGTTAACGTTGGTGCGGTTCCGGCAGCTGCCGCTGGAGGTGGGCATAGTGCAGCAGCACCAGTTCGTGTCCGCGCTGCAGCGCGCGTCCGTGGTGGCGCGCGTGCTGGGCGAGGACGTGCTGCGCGCCTACTGCAAGGGCGCGCCAGAGATGCTCACCACGCTCTGTAACCCGGACACTGGTCAGTTCTCATTACCTATTTATATCCCACTTCAGAAAAGGAAGACAATATCGAACCTTCAATATCCCACCTTCAAACAATCAAAAATTACACAATTAATAATCCTCCTTCCTCAGTCGGGTAAAAAGAAAAAATAAATCTATGTATCGGCTGAGCCATCCCATAATTTTTTTAATTGTCTACTTTAATGCGAATTCCAGTCCTGTCGGACGGAAAGCACAAACAAGGTCTAAAATGGAACTTGGAATTTTAGTAGTCTATTATTTGCCTGGTTAGGTTATTATAATATACATGGCGAAAAACCTACACAGTAAATAAAATAAATAAAAAAACAAAAATATATATAATTAAAACAACATCCCGCTGCTTCGGCAGGATGCGCAAGAGCATTTGGTCTCCACCTCAATAACAGTCTTTTTGTCTTCCAACAGTTCCGGATAACCTGTACGAGGTGCTGAACTCTTACGCAGAGAAGGGCTACCGTGTGATTGCAGTGGCCACCAGGGTTTTGGAGACAACCTTCAAACAGCTGCAGCGGATGACCAGGGAGGAGGTGTGTGCTTGTATCTATAACTTATTCTAGAAAATTAATGAACAACTGCTTCCTGCGGTGTCAATCGTGTCCCGTAAGAAAAATAAAATTTAGGCATAAGGTAGCATAATATATCCTTCCTCAGTGAGCAACCTACCTCCTTTCCAAATTTTATCGAAATATGTTTAGCGGGTTAGGCGTCAAAATATATGGAAGTATCGAAGCAAAGTGTTTCGAATTCTATCCCAAAAACAGCATTGTGATCGAACTATCGTGTGTGCTAGGTGGAGCGTGACCTGGAGTTCTTGGGTCTGGTGATAATGGAGAACAGGCTGAAGGCTGCCACCACCGGCATCATACGAGAGCTGAAGGAGGCCAACATACACGTCGTCATGATCACTGGTGAGTACTTCTTTGGTAGCAAATGTTTCTGTACCCCAGTCTTGACTTTGAAGGCCTGTATCACCAAATCTGGATAGCGGATAAATTCGAAAATGGAACATAATCTGTATGAAGTTATCTGCCAAATAATTTAACGAGAACTTACTGATCTGAGTGTTCTTTGTATCTGTTAATTGAATGTTTGTTAAATCTACTGCGACAAAAGATGGGTTTATACTTCACTTATTTTTTAGAGTAATGCCATAATTTCTAGCTATAGAGCTAAGAATGATGGCATTATGTGTGATGTATAAGTTGTTGGTGAACCTAATCACAGAATAAATAATAACAGAATGGCCGCTCTCCGCCCCTCCCTAACGTCAGATTTCTCAGGTCCCCCGCTTCCTGCCGGTGTTCTGGCCGGACTGCCAACAAACCCTACGCACCTTCACGCACACATTTGCACGTGTACAAACGTAATTTTGACAAGTTTGACATTTGGTATTGTAGTGTGCAGCGGTATCGGAAAGTTTGTATGGAGTGTCACAGGTGTGACCTAATATAAAAAAAAACTCATCTCTACCCGTATAATCATTATTATATCTTTATTGCATTCATATTGTTTACAAGTTGTTTTAACATATTTAGGAACCACACACGAACGCTGTTACGGTAACGCAACATCTTAGATGGCAGCAGAAATGTTCCCTACAACTGTTTGTCTCCAACTAGTACATTTTCCTTATCAGGTGACAATATTTTGACGGCGGTGAGCGTGGCCAAGGAGTGCGGCATCCTGCTGGGCGAGGAGCGAGTGGTGCACCTGCACGCGGACACCAGCGGCGACCAGCCCGTCATCTACTGCGACAGTACCCTCCATGGCGTGAGTTGTATTGCCTTATATGAGGTCTATTGAGCCCCCTGAATGTCCCCCTGTAAGATCTACAATTATTGATTGTTTATAGCTTAGCATTTAGACTAAAAGAGTGATGACATGTTGACTAAAACAGTGAATGTTGAAGGATGGAGGGATAGAGGAAGGCCAAAGAAAAGATGGATTGATTGTGACAAGGTCGATATGATGGAAAAGGGATTGAATGAGCAGGTGACCGCTAGCAGGGATGAATGGAAGAAAAGGATATAAGGCTGCGCCGACCCCAAATAAATTAAGACAAGGGCAGGAAGATGATGATGACTTAGTATTCTCAAAATGATGAACAATTTCATCGTAAGAGTATGGTTCATAGCTGGGATCAGGCGACCAGTGATCGGAATATATATAGCTATTTACCTAAAATCGGCAACGAGGTGTAAGAGCGGGCAAAACCCCCATATTTTTTTCATATTATTTAAAAACTAACATTTTAGGATTTCAAAGTAATACCAAGATCTTCAATAATAATTGCAAACAATAGGACAGTGTCGCGGTTTCCATTGAAAATGGTATTGTGTGCGCAGGCGACGGTAGGTCGTCGCTTCCCACTGGAGCGCGAATGGCGCAGTGTGGACAGCGGCCGCGGCTCCTGGCGCTCCGCCTCCGCCTCCGCAGAGGCCTCCGGACACTCCGGACACTCCGGACACTCCGCTAACGGAGATTTCTACGACCCCGAGGCCAACAGCGGGGAGCCGCGCTACAAGATTGTTATGACGGGAGATACTTGGCGGGTAAGAGAAATGCATTCATATTACTAACAATCCACCCCAGCTTCCCACAAGTTCATAAATTATAGCCTTCCTAGATAATCCCTCTCTCTGTTGGTGAACATCGTATGAAAATCCGTACGTAGAATACAAAGTGCACAGTGGGGACTTGAATTTATAAGAAAATTAAAATAGCTAGAAAAAAAATCAGTATTTGTTCATGACGTATCCGATTAAATAAATAGAAACATTGATTATGTATAAAACATATAATATAATTATATATTAAAAAATACATAAATAGACCTTATTCCTATATATTTTCACAAAGGGCGGGTAAAAATATATTTAATTGTGTAAGTAACCCTATTTAAGCTACGTCATTTAAATTAGTATAAATGAATTCAACCATTTTTACAACTCATCCAGTCAATCATACATGTAATTCATATTTTTTATGAAGTATGTAGGTTATTAATTCACAATTTCTTCTTTCTCCCTTTCCCCCCATTTTTATCTATCTCCCCCTCTTTCTTTTTCTAATAACCTTAACATGCATTATTGTTGGTAGGTTCTCCGTGAGCACTACCCCAACGTGTTGCCTCGCGTGGTGGCTAGAGGCGCGGTGTTCGCTCGCATGTCATCCGACCAGAAACAACAGCTCATTGTTGAGTACCAGGCGCTCGGCTACTATGTCGGTAAGTACACAGAATTATAATATACCAATTTACTTGATAACAACGAAAAAAGTTGTCGATAAATGTTTAGGATTGTGTAATTAATTTTTACATAGGTACTCGTAATATGAATTTTTTAAATAAGTATTTAAATTGTTTGTTAAAATTTAAAATGCTATGGCGATTTTGATATAAATACAGATTGATTATCTGCAATTGCAAATGAGATGGGATCAACAAAATATTTTCTAATGCCATTTTTTGAATTCGAAAATATTTACGGATATAAAATTTGAGTGGCCTCCAAAATGCAGTACGGAACTTCTAGGCGCCTAACAAACAAAAAGTAAAAAGACAACAATTTTTTTTCAGTATTTTCTTGTGTACAGTCGACAAATAAGATAAGTAGGCAGGCAGATAATTACATGTGTTTTGACAAAGAATGTGCAACTGCATACGTATAACGCAAAATATGTCAAAAAGCAAGTATTGTTACCTGCTTACACACCAAACCAGCAGATAATAATTTTGTTTAGGTATTTCACAATGTTTGTCAAAACACAGATTGCCTTTTGTTAACTGTACCTACGATTGAAATGTCCATGTAGGCATGTGCGGCGACGGCGCCAACGACTGCGGCGCCCTGCGCGCGGCGCACACGGGCATCTCGCTGTCGGAGCTGGAGGCCAGCGTGGCCGCGCCCTTCACGTCCGCCAGCGCCGACGTCGTGTGCGTGGCCAGAGTACTGCGGGAAGGCCGCGCCGCGCTCTCCACCTCCTTCGGCGTCTTCAAGTTCATGGTAGCCTACTCCCTCACCGAATTCTTCTCCGTCGCCTTTCTCTACTACTTCGACTCCAACTTGACCGATTTCCAGTTCCTCTTCATAGATGTCGCCCTGATCGTTAATTTCGCCTTCTTTTTCGGTATGACTGAAGCGTATACGGGCAAACTATGTAAGAATCCGCATTTGACGTCTCTGCTAGGACTCATACCGTTGTTTTCACTTGTAGGACAGATGTTATTGATTGCTGCAGGACAATTTCTTAGTTATTATGCGTTGACGATGTTCCCTTGGTATGTAAGGCACACGTACGAAGGCGACGAGGCAAACGAATGTTGGGAAAACTACGCTATATTTGCGCTATCTATGTTCCAATATGTAATCTTAGCTATAGTGTTTAGCCACGGCTCGCCGTACCGCAAGTCAGTATTAACGAACAAACAGTTGATGATCAGTATATTTATAATGACATGCATTTGTATCTACATCGCCGTATGGCCGGCGCAGTGGATCGCTTCGTTACTACAACTTAAAATGCCCAAAGATACCCTGCTGTCTTACATAATCCTCGCATTAGCATCATTCCAACTTCTCATAGCATTATTCTTCGAGCGAGTTATCACAGAATTTTTGATGGAAGAGAAACAGATGATACCAAAGTGCTTGAAAGAGAAAAGAATAAGAAAGACTCCTCATTTGTCGATCAAAAGGCAGTTGACAGATATGGACTATTTGGATTGCGATAGCGTGATCAAATATGACAAGGAGACTAGCGACTCCGCTTTTAATTCTTCAGGGCAGAGCTGAGGCAAGCTGTTGTTAGTTTATTATTTATAGGATTTGAACACACTTAGGTATACAAATGTGATGTTATGAATGTACCAAATTCGGCTGAGATATGTACCTAGTTGTTAGGACAGACTTCAAACCCGGCTAAAAGAGATCTGCTTTTGATCAAACAATGAATTATAAAAATAATCGATTGTATAACCGATATTCTATCCTGTCTTGCCTATCATTGGATATTATTAGAAGTAATAAAGTAGACACAACAGTTTTAGTCAATTTTAAAGACGCCATACAAGCCATTTCGAACTATGTACTTTCAAATTATTATTTTATTATACTGAACTTTACGAAATAACGAACATATTTTTTACATACTTAATTCTAATTCTAGTTTTACAAATTTGTGTTTTATCTTTAGTGATTGTGCCATTCTAAGCGACTAATATTCTTAAAGAGATGTTCCTTCGGCACATCACTAAACGTTATCGATATAAACTGACAGCTATCGACTATTAAAATAACGCTGCGCCCCACAAATGAACAATTTTATGAATTTAAGTAGTAGGTATTTAATTTTTCTATTTCTCTATTTTATATTCCTTCAAGTATTTCACTAGATTTAATTTTAACTTTATTGTGATGATATAATGAATATTTTTATTGAATTGCATAGTGATATTATGTGAAGCACAACTTAAAATAAGTATAGGTATAATAAATCATAACGGGTTTATATTTTGAAGACAAGATACCAAAAATTGAAATCAAAGTCAATGTTGGTTAGTGTCTAAATCCTACAAAAATGCGTACGCGGAAAGGGGTGCCATAGCACCAAAAAAAAGTTTTCCATGCAATCCCGACAGTAGTTGATAAAATGCAGTACAAAATGTTCATTTGAATGAGTACTAAGAACTGTCAGGGATTACTGTGATTATGCCGTATAGTCGGACTTAACGGTGAAGGAAAACATCGTGAGGAAATCTCTCAGACATGTCCTGAGCGATTTTCTCGGCGGCGTGTGAAGTCTGGCAACCCGCACTAGGCCAGGGTGGCCTATAGCCTAATTCCCGTGACTGAGTGGGACACTACATGATGATAACTGGCTTAGGCTAATATTCGGAGACGAAGCTAACCGTAAAGTAACGTATGTCGAATTTGTATAACAATTTGACATACGGAAGCGTAAGTTTACGCTTAGCGTCGTTTCTGAATATTAGCCTTAGGCTGAGATTCAGAGAAGAGACTGATCATGAACTTACGCTTCCGTATGTCAAATTGTAATACAAATTCGACATACGGAAGCCTTACTTTATGCTAAGCATCGTTTCTGAATATTAGCCTTAGGCTGAGATTCAGGCTGAGATTCAGAGAAGAGACTCAGCATGAACTTACGCTTCCGTATGTCAAATTGTAATACAAATTTGACATACGGAAGCCTTACTTTACGCTGAGCGTCGTCTCTGAATGTTAGCCTCAGAGAAGAGACTCAGCATGAACTTACGCTTCCGTATGTCAAATTGTAATACAAATTTGACATACGGAAGCCTTACTTTACGCTGAGCGTCGTCTCTGAATGTTAGCCTCAGAGAAGAGACTCAGCATGAACTTACGCTTCCGTATGTCAAATTGTAATACAAATTTGACATACGGAAGCCTTACTTTACGCTGAGCGTCGTCTCTGAATGTTAGCCTCAGAGAAGAGACTCAGCATGAACTTACGCTTCCGTATGTCAAATTGTAATACAAATTTGACATACGGAAGCATTACTTTACGTTTAGCATCGTCTCTAAATATTTGCCTTAGTGTAACGTTCTAAGGACGATCATTCAATCACGAGGGCTTTCGTAAGCAAAGTGATGTGACATTTAAGAAATTATGAAAACAGATGACGCATTTTTATAGGCTAACTTTTTCATAAATATCATAGTTTAATGTAATATTAAAATTATAGTTACAGCTATTATGAAATTGCCAAACGAATATTTCCGAGGCCTCCATCTCGATGTAATAGGATTATATTTGCGTTAATCTACAAATGTAAATGAAATTAAGTCGCAAATCATGGTGCTGTGGTATATTTGTGTTAACAAATGCATTTGTGCATTTTTATGCAGTATTTACGTTTGCGTTGACAAAACATTCTTTTAAAGCTGTCTTGTAAAATCAACGTATATTTTTTTACTAGTTTATAATGAACATGATTATAAGATACCTATTCTACATTATACTTTTTTTTTATTATTTTGCACTTAATGGTAGCATTTTTTTTATTATGAAATACTTTTATGCTGTTTTAAGTTTACTTTTTGTATTGTTTTCTATGTTTAATTGTAAGATCGCACAATTTAAATCATCGCGTATTAATTATGATCTATTTATTGTTTTTTTTATTAACTTTACTTATGAATTTATTATTGTATATTTAATCTCAATTCATAAGCACAATGTGATAAGATAACAAAGTAGTATGTGCCTTACTAATGTTAGTAAAAACATTCCGATATAAAGGTGCTGAAAGTACCAAAAATGTTTAGATAATTTTCATACTATTAGTATATTTAATGTAGTGAATACATGTGAGCTTAATAGTTACCGTTTCTTTAATAGTATGTCAATTATTATTAGTTTGAAATTATTCGAATAAATTGTTTTAATTTAAGTTGGCTACACATTGTTGGCTACTATCGAAGTAAATAGTTGTAGTCGCACGCTATCGGTTACTATAGTAACCAACCACCGCGATTTAGGGGACTAGACTTTAGACTAACGTATTGCATCTGTATACGAGCGACAGAACATATTATGAAATGTTATACACATGACTGCTAGAATTAACTATTTGGTGACGTGAGAGTACCCAATGTGCGGACAAAACTAGTTTTTTTTTGGTGTGCCCAAAAATGTTATTGTAGGAATGTGTTACTAATTAGATAATGAAGGATTTTAAATGTGAAGCGGATACATTTTTTTTAATATCGCTATTTTCCTACTGATAATCAAAATAAACCTAACAAGATTAAAATTGAGTTGAATATAAAACGCAGTTGATTATCTGACCTACCTTTAATCAACAAGTGTTTATTTATAAGATTTAAAACTCTCTTCAAACTGGATAAAGACGAAATTCCGTTATCAGTGGGTAAATGATCCACAGGATTTTTAAATAAGCTGAAAGACATACTAAGATCATGTTCCTCTTAAAGATTTATACCTACAGTATTCATAATTATAAACAATTACAAACTTATGAATTGTTCGCTTACGATGTTCAATTATCAATAACTTGAATCAAAATAGTAGTACGAAGTATTCGTATTAGTATGTAGCGATTAAGTTTTAAATACATATTAGATGTTTATGTACCACGAATGTACGAGATTGTTTAAATAAATCATTTTTATTGATATTGTTTTTTTTTTCTCTGTGTCTTTTGTGTGTCTATACCTCCTATTATAAAATAACTAGCTTTTCGCCAGCGGGTTCAGAAATACCCAAACCACGAGGGTTCGTGGTTTTGGTATTTCTTATAACTTTCATCCCCTATTTCAACCTCTTAGAGACCTTTTTCGCATTAAAAAGTAGCCTATGTCCTTTCCTAGACTCTAGACTATCTATAGTTTTTTTATTTCAGTATAATTTTATTTTCAGTAGTTTTGGCGTGAAAGCGAGACAGACAGACAGTTACTTTCGTATTTATAATACTAGTAAGGATAATAAATCATGTATTTTTTTAAATAATTTTATTTACTAAAAAGCAATAAATGTATTGAACATAGACTCTATCAATAAATTAACAAAATTTTATGTTAACTTTACACATAATCTTCATATTTGGCATCACAGTACTTTCGAAATGTTACTTAGGTATGCAGTACACACAAACTAATGTCATTACTTGTTTGAAAATGTAACATAATATATCATTTGGACGTAATATAAATTATTTATTCGATCATTTCACTTTTTTTAAACCCAACACTTAGATGATTACATTTCAGTACGTGCAATTATTTTATAGGAGCACACGCAGAGCACACGCTTTTCACTGAAGAAACATGTATGTTTATTTAAACTTACAAATTATTTACATACCTAGTTCATTCGAAGACATTATTACTTTACCATTTCAAAAAGTTAAACTACACATAGATAAAATTTAAAGATTAATAACTTATACACAAATGTATGTCAAATGCAATTAACAATTTATAAATCCAATCATACAAAAAAATTAGTGGTAAATATTAAATTCAACGCCATTTACACATAGGTCGTGTATGGAAACGCTCCACTTTTTAAATTATGAAAGGTTAGGTACATCACTTTTGCAAAACTTACAGCTTTCATAAAATAGTTACAATTAGCAACTGTAATAAGTAATAATTTGATAAATTATAAATGAACAAACGAATTTATAAATTCAATTAACAATTTCATTGTTGTATTTCTCGATTCTATTCGCTATTGACACATGCACTAGTGGTGTACATAGCACAATATATAATTATTAAAGGTAATTTATCTATGTCCGTTACACTATAAAACGGTAAACCTTATATAAACGGTGCACGTAATATCGTAGTGAAGTATGACGAAAATGTTATACATATCGATAATTCCCCTCAAACGAACAGCACCACTATAGTATCGATATTATTTCAATCAAGAACCGATAGAAGCTTTGTTAGCACATAGTTTTAGGAAGCATAATATACCTCTCTGTTAACATCCTCAGGGGACCTGTGACCATCAATGATATAATTATAAAAATTGTTTATTGATTTTAAAACAGTTACAAAATATAAAGCCATTTTCAATAGCTGTTAGAAACCAATACAGGATCTGCTTTGTCGGTGGGCAATAACATTGTACTTATATGAAAATCGTGACCACCTTTAAAAAGCACCTCATGTTATTTTTAGCTGTAATTCTTTAGAAATACAATCTGGAACTTAAATAAATTAGATAGGGTACTTTACTTACAATACATTGAAATAAATATTGAAGATGTTTATAACTTCCATTTCAAAGTCTTTGTGACATTTTACCTAGTTTGTAATTACGAGAAAAACTTTTTAAATTCAGCAATGCATTGTTTATTTCACTCTCGCCACTTTTCACCGGACTGCTGTCCAATTTGCCAATTAAAATATATCGAACTCCATCGAATTTTCATCCACACAACAGGTTAGCTACCTTAATATACTTCTCATTACTCTATAAATGAATTTTACAAAGTTTTTTAGCTTTGACGCCACCTACCATTATTATATAGCCTCCTACACACTATGAAGCAAAGTAATATATTAATGGAACACATTTCTTGGAATTATTTCGCTTACTATCATAATGTAAGAGGCTGGAAATAGGTTCAATTACTATTTTAATCAGAATAACAGTTATACAAGTTTTAATTACTAGAAAAAATATTTCTAAGGCCCAAGACGCATTGGTAAAAGGGAATGACAGCGGTTTTTGGAAACTAGTTGTAATAATAATTGGGGCTAGTAGAATATATTCTTTTAGCTGGTCTCGTCATTACCAGTGCCCCGGACTTAGATTTTTACAAATCCAAAAGATTTTTTCTCTAAATCCATTGTTTTAGAAATTGACACTTATTAACTTTTATTAGGTGCGTAAGTCAAGTTTACATCCTCGTAAATCTCACCCAGTTTAAAACTGACAAATATATGCGTTTATTTTTTAAATTGAGTTACGGTTACGGATGTAGATCCCTTTACAGCGCCTTCGATAGTATATAACATTAGTTTAAGCATAATTTCATGGAATAATAAAAGTACAGAAGGCGAATTCCCCAATGTAACCCCCTCTAGACCGTTCAAAACTGTATTGAATGTTTAGAGCAATTTTATAACAGTTACAGAATCCGTTCTCTCTGCGTTTAGATAGCAAGCAATATATTCTTAAATGAAGTATGGCTTTATTGTGTGAATATTTTACGTTATTAAGGTGAGGTTCCACCGAGAATCTCTTCAAATGTTGCGCCGCAGTTTTGCGAAGAAACTGTAAAATAATACAACAATTATAGATAATGTTTCTGATCTAATATTTTGGAAATGTTTCACAAGCTCTTTTATTATACAAATAACCCTCCTTCGGCAGTCAGGTAAAAAACTCTCGTCTCGTCTCTCGTCATCTGTTACTTTAATTTACTATTTACTTCTGTAATAAAATTTAATTCAATGCCATAAAAATTTATACGCAAAGCCTTCAAAATAATTTTGAGTGATAACGATAGGTACTTGCTTTCACTCACAATGAGACAATCGATAACGGATAGATTTAAATTTTTTTAATAGCTACATGATAATAGCTTTAAGCTTAGAGTAGCAGTTACTTGAAGGAAGAGCCTGTGAAACTAGCAACGCAAACAAAGTAAATGTAGCGAATAAAACTTACCAAGTTGCTGTGCAGTGCTACATAAACGATGGCTTATGAAGTGATTGATATACACATGTGTGTACACGATGGCCCATGCTGGACCATTTGGAAACACCATCACAAGATTTTAAAGCTTGTCTCATTATTGATGGGCATTAAAATTGGTCCAGCATGCCATTGTGTACAGCCATACCGGTGCCTGGTGCGTGTTGTGTACACAGTGGGTTGCAAATAAAATGACACTAACTACTGATTTTATGTTCAAAATGAATATACACAGGATTTTGTAATGTGATAATATAATGTTGTTGATTTTCTGTTGAAATATAAGGTCAATTATAAAAATAACTGATTATTACTTTTTAAGACAAAGTAGATACTTAAAAAAAATCTTTAAACAAGCTGCGGTGATAAAAGCAAATAATAAAAGACACCGGATTGTTCGAGAATGATCTCATATAATATCTTATACATGTATAACAACTTACAGAGATGCATCACAAGCAACAAGCTATACTACCAATTATATCTCTCCTTCAATTTACCTCTTCTACATTTTATTGTGTTTAAAGCAACTGATTTTCATGAAAATTTCTAGCTTTATATACTTTTAGAAGAATATAACTTTTTTTAATTACTATGATGTTTGTGACACGGTTGGGTTGGGGCAATAAGCACTAAACTTAAGTAAAAAAAGTAAGCATAGTGCTTAAGCCTAAGAATTGACAAAACAAATAACTAGCAGATCTAGATTCAGGTATAATACTACAGTCCGTAGGTATGTCCGTAGGGTTTCTAAATAAAAAGCGTGTAAAACATGCTCGAATATGTACCTAAGTGTTGACTGTACAAAGCCTTGTAAACTCTACAAATAAAACACGTTTAAAATAAAATAAATTATGCAACACACTTGATAATTGTCTATTATCTACGTTATAAATACTTAAACATTTATAATAAAATGCAAAATGTCACATTTTTAAAAGTATAACAATATATCCATGTTGCAATAAAATTCAATTAAAATCAAACAGATCTGTAGTCGATTAATAAATTAATATATTTATTAGAATTAATCGTAAAAAAATATAATGATTCAGGCAAGACATGATTAAGTTCAAATAAATTAAATATTGTTTATAAATTGTTAAACATTTTATAAATCTCGATTCTAAGATATATCTAGTAATCATTCTCGTTAATTCGTAAAGTAACATCGAATATGAAAGCGATTTCTTTGAAATCGTGTTTAGTTAGTCGATAGTGTCAAATATTCATTAAAATAAGTTTAAAACACTAAAATTGTACTCGGAGGTACGTTGAGACATAATAGTTTAGATATACAATCTCTTATATATATATAGTATAAATCGAATAGAATCGATGGAACATTGTTCTTAAATGTACAGTGCTCAAGCGACGAGACGACCGTTTCCTTCAAACACACACGGATAAAGCACATTTTGTATATATCTGTACAGATTCGAGTAATGCGGATAGCATTTTTATATTGATTAAAGATTAAAAATTGCTAATAAATAAATAAGAGATCAATGTATGTGTGTGTTGACAATGTCGGCTGTGAAACGGCGCCTCGTGTCGCAAACGCAATAAATAATAAAATTAAACAACTATATCATACATCGTGACGTTCGCCGTTCGTTCGCCGATTATTTCTTCCTCTTTAACTTCGGTATTCTGTAATGCGTGCATGTGAGTTAGAGCAGGCACATGTGGAGTATATTTAAAAGTATTAATACTGTGAAACTACGACAGTATTAATCTTAGACATCCCAAAACCCATCTAAGGATAATAATATTTACAATATATTCAATTAGTTTTCCTTTGTAAGTATTGGAAAAGGCAAAAATCCCAGTCAGCACATAACTACAGTGTTTACAAGATAGATATATTATACTAGGTACTATATATACCCTTACAGACCAAACCCAAATGTTAAACTTTACGATACCAACGCCTTGACAAGTCGTCTGTAGCAGAATAAATTAATTTTCGTTTCACAATTTTATTAAACGGATGGTAAAATGCTGTGAATTTAATAACTTTCTTATAATTATCTAATAAGACAATATGCCATTGTGGAATTATTTATTTACTGTGAATTAGTTGGGTGTCTAGGCGTGCTATTATTTACATTAATATAAGGTTGTTATGTACTAAAGTCTACGTAATATAGGAATAGTTCATCTTACCCGGAGCTCTTCTTGTGGGGGGAGGACTGAGACTTTTCCGACTCCAGTAACTTGGCGCTCGAATCCTTCATAAATCCTGTAGGAATTGTGTATAATTAAAACACATGATTATAGATTTACTGAGTGAAAAGGAAGAAACACTCTATTTGAGTCTATGTTAATAAAAGTATTTGTAGCAACTGTTATTACCTTTGCCTGAAGAACCGAAGACGGAGTTGCCCAAATTGTTCAAATTGCTTGTAAACGTGTCTGCTTCCCTCGCAACAGCTTCTGACGCGGCCACTTCGGCCCCTCTGACGCCCTCCGCGACCTCTCCGAGCCTCTCTTCAACCGTTTCGACTCCATCCTTACCCGCTCCTTTAATCTCCTCTAGCTTATTGTCAGCAGACACTTGGAATCCCTCGAAATATCCCTTTACATCCCCAAATAGTTGCTTCGAACTTTCTTCCACATTTTGTTGAGTATCTGATAGAACCAGTTTAGCTGAGTCATCGAGACTATCAAAAGTGTTTCCCGCGGAACTCTGGAAGGAATGAAGAGTATCTTCGGCAGAGCTGCCCAAGCTATGCACGTCATCCCTCATAGAGGCGAACGTGTCTCTGGTCGAGCTCTGCATCTCATCCCATTTGTCCTTGGCCTCGCTCACTTTGTCCTTCGCCGAACTTTCGACCTTATCGAAAGTACTCAAGGTTGAGTCTTGTACGTGATCGAACGCCTGTTTCGACGACCGTTGTAAGTCATTTGCTTTGTCACTCGCTGATTGCTGTAGATAATCGAATTCTTCTTGACCTGAATGTTTGATGTCATCGAATTTGTTGTTAAGATTCGTTTGGATTTCACTCTTTTTATCTGATGCTGCGTTGATGGCGTCTTCCGCGGATTTCTTGATTTGTTCCGTCGTTAGTTCAGCTTCTTGCCTTATCCTATCCAGTTCACTCTTTGTCGCATCTCTTTTGTCATGGATTGCTTGTCCAAATTCGTCCGTTTTGCTTTGTATCGCGCTGCCAAAGGCTTCTGTTTTATCGTGAACAGCTTTTGATGTTTCATTGGCTTTATCGTTAATGGCACCTTTCAGTTCGCTAGCAGTGCTTTCAACAGAATCTTTTATTTCGGAAGTTTTCTCTGTAACGGAATCTTTAGCTTCATTGGTTTTGTCGTGTACGGTATGTCCGAAGCCACTAAATGTATCGTGAATAGCGTGACCGATCCCACTAAAGGTATCTTTGATGGCGTGTCCGAATCCACTGGATTTTTCGTGAACATCTTCACTAATTTCGGCAGCTTTGTCGTGAATGGCTTCTTTAGCTTCAATTGTCTTATCTTCAATCGAATGACCTACGTTTATGGCTTGGTCTTGAATATTGTGTCCGATTTCACTGGCTTTATCTTTCGCTTCGCCTGTCTTATCGTGAATAGCCTGTCCTACGTTACTTGCCGTGTCGTGAATGGAGCTTCCTACGTCGTTAGCTGTGTCGTGGACTGCGCTTCCAAAACCAGTAAATTTGTCATGAATTGCGTTACCAAATTCACTCGCTTTATCTTTCGCTTCACTGGTTTTATCTTGGATTGCTTGTCCAACTTTGCTGGCCCCATCCTGAATATTATGTCCAAGTTTATTTGCCTTATCTTTAGCTTCAGCATTTTTATCTTGTATGGCCTGTCCGAATTCATTGACATTGTCCTTTACTTCTAAAGTTTTGTCCTGTACAGCTTGTCCTAACTTGATCGCCTCGTCATTTATTGTATGTCCGACTTCATTCGCTTTGTTTTTAGCTTGGCTGGTTGTATCCTGAATAGCGTCTCCAACTTTGTGGGCCCCATCAGTAACAGTTTGTCCAAACGCTACATTTCTATCATGAATGGCATGTGCTATATCGTTAGCTGTGTCGTGAATGGAATCTTTGACTTGTTTAGTCTTTTCACTAACAGCGCCTTTAGCTTCGCTTGTTTTGTCTTTAATAGCTTGGCCGACTTCAGAAGTGGTATCGTGAATAGCGTGACCGACATCATTAGCTTTGTTCTTGACGGCGTCTTTAGCTTCACTGGCTTTTTCTTGGGCCGCGGCTGCAGTGTCATGAACAGCATCTTTGATTTCACCTACTTTCCCTTCTACGGATGCCTTGATTTCATCCGTTTTAGATTCAGCGGCCTGTTTAGCTTCAGCAGTTTTATCTTGAATTGACTTTTCAATTTCATTTTTTTTGTCATGTACAGCTTTCTCAGCCTTGTTCTTCTTGTCTTCTACGCTTTGTGCTAATTTTTCAGCATCGTCCTTCAATTCGTCTTGTTTTTTAGAAACAGCACCTTGGATTTCATCTTTCTTGGCTGAAGCTTTATCTAGCGCCTGATTAGCGGATTCCTTTCCTTCTGCGATTTTACCTTTGACCTCATCTTCCAGTTTCTCTTTTTCTCCAAATATGTTCTGAACTAAACCAGTGAAGAAGTTCTTGCCTTCCTTTGCTTTCTTTTTAGCTTCTTTAGCCTCCTTTTTAAGTTCTTTTTTAGATTTTTCCTTGACGCCTTCTAAGGAGTCACCCATTGATTGGAGTTTTTCATTTGCGGTTGCTTTGGCGTTATCTAATGACTCTTTGGCACCAGACTTAATATCATGGGCCTTATTGTTCAAATTATCTTTAGCATCATTGACCGCATCTGACACAGCATTTGCACCATCTTGCGCTTTATGTTTAAGGTTATTCGCAGCGCTTTCCGCCGCATTTCCAACTTGATCTAGTTTTTCACTGCCTCGAAGTTTTAATTCTTCAGCCCTTTCCATAGCGGCAAAATTGAGTGCCATCGCTTTGCTGTTGACATCATCTTTAATAACACCTGCAGTGTGTGTTAAGTTATCTACAACGTCATTAGCTGAAGATTTAGCATTATCTACTTCCGATGAGACATTATTCTTAAATTCTGAGGCCTTATCATTTACATCAGTTTTAAGCTTATCGGCGGATTCTGAAATATCATTTAATTTTCCGCGGGCAGAATCTTCAAGCTCATGTATTTTATCTTGGGCACCAAATTTAACACTTTCATAATCGCCAACTAAATCATCAGCCGCATCATTAGCCTTCTGTTTTATTTTGTCTTTCTCTTCTTCAATAATAAATAAGCCTTCGGACAAATCTCCTTGAATCTTATCGGATACATCATGGATTTTCTCATGAGCAGCAAAGTTAGCCTGTTCTATTCTATCGACAATATTCGAAGTTTCATCATGTCGGTGTTTCTGCCCTTTCTGGAACTTTCCTTCGCAGCATCCGACGTAGAATTGGAAGGGGTCTGTTTTCTTGTTGTACAAGGGAGTGTCGACTGGTTGCATCATCTCGTATTGCTCATAGAGATTCTCTTCGACTTCTTTAGGGTTCTCTTCGTCAACGACTAGTTTGGTGGAGTATAATTGGCTGTCGAGATCTTCTTCGTCCTTTTGGTGGGGTTTTGTTTTGAGGTCTTTGAACATATCATCGACTTTGCCTAATAAATCTTCGTTGATGAGCCTGGGTGCGGGTTTGGGAGGGGATTTGTCTTTTTCTTTGGAGTCCTTTTCTCTGGACTCTCGGGGTTTGGGTTGAGGCTTTGGAGATGATTCTTTTTCATCCTCCTTGTCATCGCTATGACCAAAGACGTTCTTGACCTTGTCTGCGAGGCCGCCGAGGAAGCCCACACCTCCTTCTGGCTTCTTCTTGCCTTTCTCGAGGGTGTTCATGGGAGTTTTGTCTTCGTCAGAGTCGAAGGTAGCTTTAGTTTTGTTTGAGTCTACGTGTAGAGTATCACCGTTTACTGTAATGAAAAAATAGTGAAGATATTCTATGCAACATTTTAACTTTAAATTAGGTACTTAAACTGTGATATCATTGGTTTAACTTGATTTTATAGCTACCTTGAGGTTTAGCATCTTTGCTGTCGTCAGTTTCCTTTGTCGGGTATTTTACGTCGCCATTTGTAATGATCTTGTCCTGAAAAATAACGTAAATTATATTTTTTCAAAAATACACAATTTCGTTATAGTATCAATATTTTTATCGAGCTGTATTACTTACATGTCCATTAATCTGTCGGTCGTGTGAGTACGGCAAAGAAGCGGGTCCCAAACTATTGTTGTGGTCGCCGCCCCAGTGGAAACTCAGCTCATCCTTCAACGCGTCGAAACCTTCAACATGATGTGAGTGTTAGCTGTACGATGTAATACACAAATCGTGCGTAGATATGCGACGATTGAAAGTACAATAAATACTTCTTTATTGAAACTCGAAGGATGTGGTCAGTCAGTAAATTTTGAGGCAGAATAATCTCTTTGTGGACAACTGGATGATCTAGACTATATATGTATAAATCTCGGTAGGCATAAGAAACACGCGTGTTTTAAATTGCTAATTTTTTGTTGGATTTTCTAAATAAAATCAAGATTTAAGCTATCCAGCATCATATTCATAGCGGACGAGGGATGTGTCTGACACTTTTAAGTCTATAAAATGTTTGTAAAAGAGATTGCTTACCAGATTGGTCCAAGTTAAGGTAGTCGACCTGGCTCTTGCCAGCGCGCGGCGCGATGCGTTCAGGAAGTTCTACATCCAGCACACACGCTGGCGTCTGTGACTGCTCACCTTTCGGTACCTAAACGACAAACAAATCATTACTTTAAACGAATCCAGACAAGATATAAAAAACCGGATCAAGTGCGATTCGAACCCGCACATAAAGGGTTCCGTATTATTTTTAGTTAGTATCGATAAGATTTGTATTTATTGTTATAGTGGCACTAAAAATAGAAACTGAAAGGGTTCCGTTGGCACTCTTTGGTACGAGTACGGACCCTAAAATTTGACAAAAAAATTGTAGTATACCAGATAATAGATTTTGTTCTGACCTTTGGTTCGTGCATGAAGTAAATCCTGCCGGCGGGGCTCTCTTCATGGTGCTTTACTCGCACCGTGAACTCCACTCGGTTGTCTTTGAATGCCTGAAACAATACAAATTTGTCATTTTCTGATTTACCGACAATGATGACAATAGATTCAGAGCGTTTAGGGATCTTTCTTAATTAAAAAACTAACAGCTCGGCGTAAAATCCTTTCACTATAAGAAAGCTACATCTTCAGCGAGTAACATAGGCTTTAATTTATAAGAAACTAGCGACCCGCCGCGGCTTCGCATGGGTTTGAATTTCTTGTATTTTCTATACTATAATATGTATGTATTATACATATAAACCGTCCTCTTCAATCACTCTATCTATTAAAAAAACCGCATCAAATTCCGTTGCGTAGTTTTAAAGATTTATGCATACATAGGTCAATATAGGGACAGAGAAAGCGACTTTGTTTTATACTATGTAGTGATACTCAGACACACTAGTGGGAAATACAGCAAGCAGTATGTTAAGTTGTAAGGTGTCATAAAAATAAGTATTTAAAGTAAATTATTTAGTGACAGAATGTCGGTCTAAAGGTGTACTTACCTCGAAGGCGAGCATGGGCTGGCTGCCAGACTTGGTGACGGGCACGAGGTTGCCGGAGAACTCCAGGTGTACCATCTTGCCGTCCAGGAACCGCACCGATGTCGAGTGAGCCACCTCCGTGTAGTGCTCCTGCAAACACAACAATGAATTAAAGCCTATCACATCTTTCTTTTGTATGATTGCCTCCTTAGTCTAGCGGACGTAAGTGCTACGGTTCTAAGGAGGTCCTGGGTTCAAGCAGTGCTATTGAGTTTTTTTCACAAGAAATCCCAACTAGCAACTCGGAGTTTGGATTTCTGCACAGTTAATGTGTTTGATATAAAATGTTGCCCCAAACCAGGATTTATATTTTTTCTCTTGTACAGTTCGATTCAAACTTAATAGCGGCTCGGAAGTTATCTCCTCGATGCGCAGTACCACCTCTCACGCCCGCTGTCACATAAATTCGGTACTGCGCAGCGACTCGCCTTATGTTCCGATCCATCATTAAGTTTGTGGAGGGACGGGGAGTGTTGTCCCTCGCACCAAAGGAAGGATCCTCCGACCAGGCGGGTGTTATGCCTGGCGGGCCTGACGGTTGATGTCGGGCGGTTGCATATATGCAAGTTGCACGGTAAATTTTACTTGCGCGATTCAGGACTTGTTGCTTCTTTCGTACAAGTTCTTATGTAGCTCGATAGATGTCGCTACAAGTTTGAATCGAACTGTACTGGGTGTATTTTTAAACACACAGTTCAACAAGTACTTGTAGGTCCTACAAATATTAGGTATGCACGAGGATCGAACCCAAGCTGTTGATGCTGATGAGGAGCATACCTGTTGCAGCAGTGTCTCGTAGGCGTATCTGTCGGTGATGTACATGACGAGCAGGCGGCCCTCCAGCGCGTCCAGCCGCTTGCCCAGCACCACGATGCGGACCTCGAAAGGCACCAGCAGCATTTCCCTGTAAAAAATATAAATCAATTATTGTACGTAGTAATTTATCAAAATTATAATAATGCCTGCACGGCATCTAGCCGTAGGACGCAGGTTCATTTACTGACTGAGGTTTAAATTTGTTTCACTTAAAATTAATAATTTCTTGCACTAACAAAAGCTTCGAGGCGCACCATTACATGTATTTTATGTTGCGAGAGCGGTATGGCGCTATTTGAACTATAGAGCGGCATTCCGTTTTCACAATCTAAAAAGGTTGTACGTGAATTCGTTGTGATTTGTAAATAATAAGAAAAAAAAATACCTGTACAATTCTGTTGCTAATTTGGTAGCATCGCTGACATTTTGACAATTCATCATCCAGAATCTGAAACAAAAGTTTTGTATGAAGTTCCCCGTTCAAATGAGGATGTTCTTTGTTATAGAATACTTCGCTCTGCTTTAAGCAATAATGTGCTAACATTATTGTGTTCCAGCTCAAAGGGAAGTAGCCAGTGAAATGACTGAATAAATATGAGATTGAACTAAAGATGTCGACGCGCTTGATACTATTGGCGTTACTGTCGTCTATAGGTTGTGGTTGTTACTTATCAGGCAGCCCGTATATTAGTATATGTATTATCTACCTGGGCTGGAACCTTGTCTAATTAACCCCCACGTGATGTCATCCGCCGTACTTGCCGCGTACTGAGTTCGGCTACGTCATTTTTACGTCACCAATATGGCCGCCAGGGGCTTATAATGGACAACTAGCTTTCCGCCAGCGGCTTCGCCCGCATGGTCTGAGTATTTCTTATAACTTTCATCCCCTATTTCAACCCCTTACAGCGCTTTTTTCGCGATAAAATGCGTCATTTTTACGTCACTAAGATGGCCGCCAAGCTCATTACCGATATGCGGGGTTTTATAGGCAATAGTGACCCAAAGGTTGATTGGCAGAAAATGCCATGTGGCATTAAGTCCGCCTTGTGTGCCATCTTATGTACATAAAGTTTAAATAAATAAATAGCGAGTGTTACCTGGCGGAGACGGTGGTGGTGAAGGACGCGCAGTCGTCGGTGACGGTGAGCGGCGTGGAGCCGGTGACGTCCTCCCACACGGCGCGCGCCTGCCCGCCCATGATGGAGCACAGCAGGCGCAGGTTGCTCGTCGACGGCTTCTCCGTGCCGCCCTGCGCCGCGCACGGGAAATACGTTACGAAGGCACACCAAACCATCGAAAGCAGTAACTTTCCGTTCCGGTGCTAATGACAGCGGAACTGACAGTTACTGATTTTGGTTAAAAAAAAAACTGCCTCATAACTAGTGGTTATTAGGCGATATCCATTCTCCCGGTTCAAGAATTTCATAGATTGAAATTCTCAATTCGGAAATTCTCAATTTGTGCCTGGTTACATTTTTATATTAATCAAAGTGGCGGTTGAAAGTTTGAGTGTTTAAGGGCCATTTTTTGCATCTTTTGATAACTGCCCGTTAAAGTAGTTGGTAGATACATTTCACACAAATATTGTTCAATTTTTTATTTATTCAGCTGTTAGCGGTCCATAGGTGGTGAAACAGGCAATTAGACTTCAAAACTTATTTACTGTTAATATAGTTCAGTTCTGAGTTTATTCAAGTTTCATAAACACAGTAAGTAACGGGTGAGCGTGTGACGTGCCTGTATGGTGGGCAGCGGCGCGGTGAGCGTGATGGAGCGGTGGAACTTGCGGCGGCGCGGCTCCACCGTGAGCACGGGCGACACGGCGGCGTGGCGCGGCAGCAGGCGCGCGCGCAGCGAGGCGCCCGCCGCGTGCGCCTGCAGCCCCACGCGGATGCGCTTCGTCAGCGCCGCCGCCGGGAACTGCGCCTGCACCTGCGCACGGAACAGTTTACGTTGAATCACCAGTTTGACTTGAGCTCTGCAATAACATTATTATATTTGTCGAAAAAACAATAATTCGTAATTAACGATGAAAAGTAAGGACATCTTTTTTTAGTTAGATGTCTTAGATGATTTATCATACCATCCTAATAGAACAGGAAGGCATAATGACCTATTTTTTGGACGAATGTGTTTTTACAAATCTCGAAAATATCACGTGCACGCGGATCTAACACTTTGTCGATACTAAAATGGTCGCTCGTACCACGGCCTAACATAAGAGCCAAATCGCATATAGTTGGCGAGCATCGGTCGCCCTGTATTTGGCTTGGATCGTTCTCGGACATCATGTGAAACGCTCGAGGGTCGTGTCACCTGCGGGATGTGCGCGCTGGAGATGGTGCCGCCGTCGGGCCCGATGACGTGCACCTCCTGGCGCACGCGCGACACGCACGCCAGGTAGTGCGGGAAGTCGCACGTGATGATGCGCGTCACGCGCTCGCCGCTCTCGCCCACCGTCTCGTGCCCGCCGTACTCCTGCCGTTCGCGTTGAAGGGCTTCCTGAAATAGGATATTTCACTTTATATAAAAAAGTCACGGGTATTTCACTAAAAAAAAACAAATTTCATTTTAAAGTTTTCACTTTTTTAATCTATATTTTTAATAAACAGTAGCCGCCATATTATTACGTCAAACTGTCATGTTAATAAATTAAAAAGTGTCAATACATTAACGTTTGACCTCAATGACTTCGTTTGTTTACATAGCCAGGTGACGTCATGACCACAGAGAAACATGGCGGCCAGCGTTTTCGCTATTTACGCGCGAAAACTGAAAATGTTAAATTTTAATTCATTTTAAGTCACTTAACAATTGAATAATTTTTTTTGTGTATTTTTTATTGGTTTATTAGCACCTTAGAATCAAATTGAGACATTATAGATAATAAATACCTTATTATAAATATAAAGAAATAAATACTCTAGAACATTTTACATTTCAGGATAGCTTTAAATTTTTAAGGATGTGCTTAAGCAACCTTCACACAGGAAGGGCTGTGGTCTTTTAAGGAGAAACAGTGTCCCCCTTCTCCTCCTCCTCAGAGAAATATCCCACAATTGTTTTACTGACCTGTATTAGAGGGTTGTCGTTGTTGTGTAGGTAGTGGTCCTGCCAGGTCTCGCCGGTGTCAGACCGCAATATGACAATCTCGCGCTCGGGACACGGTGATGTGAATATAGGTACTTCGATCACAACTGGCCTGTGAATAAATTTTATACATTAGATTACCACACTTTTAAATAATTTTGAACCTAGATATCTACACACCATCACGCCACGTTTGAGGGTACACTCAAGTTTGCCCATATAATTAGGTACCATGTAAAATTGGACAAGCATACTGCTATTATTTAGACACCAATAAAAACTTTTGAAAAGAATTTTATAGGCAACCTTTTGCTCGATCTGGCAATTGAATCCAGGACCACTGGCGTAGCATTTACGCTTACGATCCACTAGACAACAATGGGACAGTTAGCTCGAATCGGATAACTATGATTTACTTACGCTAAGAACTTAGCGCCCTGCGGCTGCAGCTCGAGCAGGCGGGAGGCGAGCGCCTCGCCCTCCATGAGCGGCGGCGGCGCGGCGGCGGGCGCGCGGCGCGACGCGGCGCGGCACGTGACGCGCGTGGGCGCGGCGCACGCGGCGGCCGGCACCACCACGCGCACGCCGCCGCGCCGCTTCGCCTTCATGGCGCCGCCGCGCGCGTCCACCACGAACGACACCAGGAACCTGGAACCACCACACCTAAATAACTCTACACTCATCATAGCTGACGTTCTATGAACCAGCACCTTCTGTTCAATAGGTTACTGTATCCATCGAGGCATAGAAGGGTCTATATGTATTGTAAATGGTCAGATATCATTATCATCGAGGTACCACTAAGTGTAGATTAAGGAACTAAAATGGGTCTATTTCATATCATTCATCGCTCGTCGGCAACTGTACCTAGCTCATCACGTTCTCGAAAATTTTTACAATGTCGGCTATTTCTTCACTTCCGAGCAATTCCCAAACCCAAATGGGAAACATTTTTTGGTTTTTCCACCTTCAAAACTAATCTGATCCAGTGATCCTGATATTTACAATCCATTTTCGCTGTTCTTCTAAGAGCTTCACAGGTAGCTGTTACGTACCCGATATCAAGCGGTTGCCTGTCGATGGTGGCGACCTTCCGGTCGTTGTTGCTGGGCCACAGGTGTCCATCGGTGACGGTGTCCTCGAGCGGCTTCGCCCGGTGCAGCGTGCCCGCCTCGCTGTTCATGTAGCGGTACTGCTGCTGCTGTTGGATTGGACACTCCACCTCGCCTGTAAAACAATATACAGTTAGTGACGAGAGGAACTTCAATTAATACAGTTTCCAGAGTTTTACACCTCGAATAACACTCCATAAAAATGCTCCGATTCTAATGACTGCTAAAATGCACTAAGCCTGTTTAGCAGTTGGCAAACGCTACTGCAAAGTGCAGGGGCTTTCGGTATCTGATGTTAGGGAGGGGCGAAAAGTAGATATTCTGTACCTACATACCTGGTACTATTAATAAATTTGGGATAGTGTCTTGAGGTGTTATTTGACGTTTTTTGAGGTGTAAGTACAGTTAAATTTACTTTATGATGGTTTATGAAGTAAGTAAGTGTGTTTTAAAGACTTGAGTGAATATGGTAATGTGTTTGGAGGCAACAAAGTGCAACCAGAGGCAAAAACAACGCGGCCAGACTGCTACGTCAGTACATTCAATAGCTATTAAAGAAGTGTATGTTTTTGTCCTTGGATCTTGTAACACTTTTGCTCTGAGAAGTAATGATAAACAACATTGATTAACACAGAAATTATTTATAATCTTACTCGCCCGCACCCGCCAACGTAAAAAGATCAAGATCGCGTATGTTTACGATAATAACCACTGCAATCGAAATTCTCCAGAAATCTTAGAAAACAAACATTTCGGCATGGATTTTTCTGTTAAATAAACATACTTCCAACGATGTATGAGCAAATCATTACATCAGTTCAAAGGTAGGTAGCATAGCCCACATTTTTGTGCAATATGCTTTATTCCCATGCGCGTGGGCAGGTGTGTTGGTGAGATTTGTTTAGAGCATTGAGTAACAAGTAAATGGAGTGTTCTTGAATCTTATTTTTCCAACGAATTACACTGGTTTTTGGAAAGGCAGCCATGGAGTAGAATTCGGAGCGGCATACCAGGGGGACCAGAAGGTCACGAGAAACCATTACATGCTAATCGGCCAGAACCCCAAAGGCAGTCGTTGTGGATTTCTTATTTCGTAGTACGTCCTACAGATTCAATGATGATATAAAAACAATGAAACGTACTGTTTTATTTACGCTTGGGTAATGAAACGCCTGTCAAGTTTCTAATTGTCGCCTATCGCGGCGATCTTAACATTTATGTTCGCCTACATGTAATCACTCCATTTGCTTAAATATCTGTGTTTATGGTATTGAATTGCCAGACAGGCATAACTCACCTCCCTCGTCTTCCGAGTCACTCATAAATGTATCCTGCATGAGCTCAGGTGCCGCCACTCTGTATTTGCCTTCCAAGCCACCTGAAACAATGAGACAGAAAAATTAAGTACAACTTCTTATACAAATATCATGAACGACGATTCATAGAAGTATAAGATTAATATTTTATTTAGTTTTTCTAAACGGAAATTCAGTAGTAATAGTAGCTAAGTTTAGTTAAATCTTTTTAATTATGGGACCTAAAATTAAAATCATACCGGCAAAATTTTGGACTGCCATTGTACAGGTACCCTCAGCCTATTCCTTTAATTATATCAGTAATATCGCGATTAGATCAATAACAATTAGTTTTATTATTTTAATAGGTAGGTCAAAAGTTAATAATTTCAAATTAGCTCCACTTTATTGACACCCTATTCTTCTGCAATAAGTCCAGTTACGCGAACACAATGGCACTATAAAAAGCGGCAGGATGCATACGAGCCACCATTGTAAACCGTTTCGTTCAGCTGATTTTTACAACTCATTCTAATATCCTTTGCGACACCAGAAAGCTACGAAGTGAATTTTTAAAGTCAGGCAAAGGTGTAGTGTTGTACATCGACACTTCGTTCTAGTGTTGAATTTGGAGAGACGGGATCCTCAATTTCTTTGTTGTCTATGGTGTATTACTAAAAGTTGACAGAGAGAGAATAGTCTCTGGAGCTTCTCAACTGATTTAAATGGTCACCTTAATAAATAAAAACAGCCGTAATATATATATATCGAATCATCTCTTTCCTTTTTAAAAATCTTCTGTTCAAATAGGGTGGTATTTTTCCAAAAAATATTGACTTATTGACATTTATCAAACAGAAGACCGTCATAGGTGTTCATATAATGTCGTCAGCATTAATACCGTCGAGGATTATCCACGATTATCCTCGTTATTGCATGATACAGAGCACTTACAAATCAGTGCGCTCTATTCTATTAGACATCAATAAAAAAATTCTAATTATTATAACAAAAACTTCCAAGTGGTAGACCAAGCCAAAGATACGGGGGTTTGACTTCTACCGTACCTAAAGATTGGGAGATGTGTGGAGGGTGGCATGGGAGGTTTTGCCATGCAGTGGAATAACAGGTTAGATAGATAAATATAATAAAAGTCATTTTGTAGTTTAAAAAGAGGGTTTTATTGTCAGACTAGGCAGGTGGGTGTCTCTAACATACGGCGAATACATGAATTGAGTAATCCTAATATGTGTTGAACTAAATTGTTGATAAGGTCGTCCACTTGTTAACAGAACTGGTCGTGACACGGATTTGAATGGTTTTCATGTCGAATGGGCATAACAGTTTTATTTATGTATCCACTATTCATATTTAGTGCATTTATGGATTATACTGTTGTTGTTATACAAACTGGGCCTTGGTCTAGAATATGTTTGACGCTGTCTGCATCACTTTAAAGTAGAGACAGACCATGGTCGAATTAATTTAGGTACAGGCGTTTTCTTAAACAGGCTGTCATATGAAGAAAAAGAACTTCGCAGTGTTAGCCACTCTAATTTCGCATAATCAAAACATATCGATATTTATAAAATCTTCATATCAAATCATCAAACACGTGTCGGAAAACATAGGACAAGGAACTTTCCAAAGAAAGTGTGCGGAGTAAGGAAGCGGGGGACATTAGAATAACCGTATGGTTTCGGCGCAAGAGTCGACAACGCTTTCATGCATGCCAAATCATTGGAAAACGATATATCGTCTATTAACATGTGTGATATTGATGTGATGTTTGTTTTTTTATTATAAAAGTATCAATAATATGGCCGTGACTGTGTGTAGAAAAATATATGTGCGACCCAATTTTTATTATGACGAACTGATATTTAAAAATATATTTTTAGAATTCAACCCTGAAATGCAGAGCATGTTTGTTAGTAAAAAATATTTATTTGATTTGGCGAAGGTAAAAATGGTACCTATACTAAAATATAAGCACTATTGAATTGGATTTTGATTCGCTTTTTAAAACGTTACAATAAAGCATATACAGTACAGCAAACTGTTATTTATGCAACACGCATAAGGTACAGTGTACTGAAGGTACATTAAGCACTTACTACCATCATCTAGTCAACATTAATTTGCCATTTTTTATCTACTACTAATTATGCCTGCCTCCAGCCTTTTTCTTTCTTTTTCATTGGTGGCCAGTGTTAATTTATATGTATAGCCTCGTCTCTATGGTTTGTTATGTGACAATTGAATGCGTGTCGGTGCACAGTTTTGCATTTTGACAGTGATTTACAGTTAAGGTCAATGACAGTTAGTGGTTACGTTGTGAGTGACACAACTGATTTCTGGACCCATAACATAAGAGTAAAGAAACCATAGATAAGAGTGCATTGATTGAAGTTTACTTTATTTTGGTGTGACTCTTTCTTTATCCTGGATGTATTTAGGTATTTAGAGTAAATAAATTCTACCGGGCTCGTTGTCATTCTAGTCGCCATACAGCACAATAAATTATGACTCGAAGCGAACTAAGGGCTGCACTCAGAAACGTCAATTAACGTTAATGAATCGTTAACAAACAGTGGCTGTATCTTGGCCTATTTGTCCATATTTGAGTTTGTTGTCAGTGTACTAAGATCTCTAGGGTCTCTAATAGTTAATGATTCTTACTCTAAGTGCGGTCTGTAAGTTTAAGAGAACCTAAGTAAGTCGAAGAACGAAGAAGAAGTCGAAGGTACTAATTCCTAGCTAAACCTAAATGTTAGAGTATAACAATATAATTACGACACCTCATATATTGTAAAAGAATTGCATGACCCATTTTCTTCACTCCCTTTAGAAGTTTAGATTAGAAAAACTGTGGCGAACGTAAAAATTGACCTGGAAAAACATATTTCAGGTCAGCGCTTTTTACGAGCGTGTAAATTATAGTTTTACATAAATCATTATGGCTGTGCAGCGCTGTGTAGTGTGTAATATATCATCGGTCACACTCCATTCATGCGACGCTTGCGACGTAAGTATTGGGTATGGGTTTTAATAAAAGTTTCACCGCACATCATGCAGCTTGATCGTATTTTGAATATCGAGCAATGAAAATCTATGAACTTTTGTTGATACGATTGAAAAACTTCCTGTAGCGGCGATTTGACAGATTTCCGTTCAAATTCGTTGGGATTAAAATATTTATAGGTAATTGTCGGTAAAAATTACCATACATATGCTGGTTTTTCAAAACAGGTAATATATTTAAAGAACCTCTTGGTAAAACCCCAATCAAGGAGTAAATATGTATATTCTTCAACGATATATTGGACAAACTTTTAAAATATCACACTAAAATCATGTTATTTTTTATGTCGTAGATTACAGGATTCATGGTCTCATGATCACATATTCACATGGTCACTGGCTAAAAAGCATATTTTATTTTAGACAGAAAATATTAGTTATTATTATTTTTATTATTATTATTATATTTGTAAGAAAGGTACATTATAGAGCTTATTAACTAACAGTGTCCCACAAAACTGTATAAACAGTTTGACTGTGGGATCAAATCACATAATTATAAGGAATATAAAGGTTAGTTCTTAGATTCTAAGGTATATAAGGAATATAAAGGTTAGTTATTAGATTCTAGATAAACATAATATTAAAATTATATAATTCTGTTATTATTTGTAGTTATTGCATTTATAGTTGATAGTGCAATCGTCAATTTAACTTTACCCTTTTCGTAAGTCTTTGTAAAAAGTTAATAAAATAAATGAAGATTTCAAACATCAAATTCTTACATACATACAAAAACAGGCCTTTAGGGGGAGGTCGAAACTACAAAAGTAACTTGCTACAATTCTTACTTCCTTTGTTTTGACCACGTTCATAAACCCGGCTGGCAGACAAGATTCAAGATCGTTGAATTGGCAGAAGCTTTCGACACTTTTATAAATAAATGTCATCATGGCGTTTATAAATGTCATTTCATGAGTCGTCATCGTTAAGAGTACTAAAACAACTGACATTTCGAGTGACCCCAACTACATCGACGGAAAATTTACTTTAGAATATAAAATCCTTATTCATAACACGCTCAATACCTGCATACCTGTAGCTGACGCGATAAGGCGTCGCATCGCATGCACTAATTAGATTATTTCTGTTACTGCGCAGTTGTATTCATCTGTTGAATGACGATCGTACTTAATTGATCTTGGAAAATGATGATGATGTCATTAGTTTATAGAATTAGATTGCTGAAATAGGCATAAGTCGAAAGATGTGTTGTGGATAGAAAATTTTGACTCCGGTGGCACTCGAATCCACGAGCATGAATATACGTTCATGAAAAATTACCGCAGAGAAATAAACCGAGTGAGGCCCACCTAAACCGAAAGAAGTGACCTATAAGTACCATAGCATAATTTTATTACACTATGGTACTTATAGGTACTTATTACACTATGCCTATACCCTGCAGTGATTAAAATTTAATGGCTGAAAAAAATCTAAATCCGAAGCGTTTTTCCCATAGGGGTAGGTAGATAGTATAGGTTGCTAGATAGCATGTAATAAATTCCATACAATGCATTTTTCACCAAACATTACCATTATTATTATTTTTACCTATTTGGTATCACTAATGGTATACTGTTATTGATTTGCACCTACGCGCGAGTGATACCTCTGGTGTTGCAAGCGCCTATGTAGCGCCTATGTTGGCGTAGCCATAGCTGGGCATTAACTCGTTAATCCGTTAATCGTTAATTAACGAAGTTAACATTTTGATTAACGAATTAACTTTTAAGTTAACTTTTAAAAATGTTAACGGACACGTTAACTTCCGTTAATATGCAGAAGCCCGTTAATCGTTAATCTAATGCCTACTATTTACCGCACGGCACCGCGGCGCGGCGCGAAAAACAGGTTCAGACAAGTATGAAACGAATGACAAGTGCCGGGCGGCGCGTGGCAGCGCGTGAAACAAAAACAAAACTAGATATATTTTGCCGGCACGTGCGAGCGAGAAAACTGACTGCGAAGATATTTTTTCGTTTGATAATTTCATTACTTAGCGCCAGTGCTTAGAGTGACGAATG
Source organism: Acronicta psi (assembly GCA_946251955.1). Lineage (NCBI taxonomy): Eukaryota > Metazoa > Arthropoda > Insecta > Lepidoptera > Noctuidae > Acronicta > Acronicta psi. The sequence continues at coordinate 4,826,351 of OX276493.1, read as the reverse complement.
TTTTGTTTGTTGTTATTATAAATTACTCTCAGTGATCATTTGCGTGTTAATAAAGAAGAGTGAATGTAATTTAGTTAGAAAAAGTGTAGGCTGTGCAGTGTAGTAATTAAAAACATATCATGGAAGACATGGAATCGGATTCCAGCGGTCCTGATGAGAATCCATGGCCACATTTGACTTATACAAGTATTTTGTTTTATTCCTAACCTGTTAACTTCCAGAACCTAAACCAACAAGTTGTATAAGTTCACTAACGCAACGATATAAAAATGCAATTTTACACATATTAACGGATTAACGATTAACGTTAACTTGCGTTAATTCTTCCGAAATGTAACGCTTTAACGCTTAACGAAGCTAACTTTTTTTGTAGCGGATTAACGATTAACGAAGTTAACTATTTGATTAACGGTGCCCAGCTATGGGCGTAGCCTATGCGCCAAGCGCATAGGCTACGGTAACCGCTTACCATCAGACGAGCCGTAGGCTTGTTTGCCACCTTAGTGGTATAAAAAAAAACCTATTAGACATGTACCATTAGGCTCATAGCTTACTACGTCATTATGCTACCAAGTATGACTTCAAAGTTCGAGTGCACTTCGGCCATACGAAGTCGTCAAAATGTAAAAAGAAAGAGTCAATTCAAATAATTGAATATAATAATTGAGTATATTCATAAGAATACACAAGCGTATAAAGACGAAGAGATAGTAATTAATTGTCTTAATGAATGAATGGTAATTGCAGTAGTAATTGTGTTGTCATTAAGAGGGCAGAGCGTGTTAATTTACTACTTAAAGTTATCTTAATGTAACCTGTTGCATATACATATAATTGTATTCGTATTGCAATATAAAATAACAATAGCAATAAATGCCTCATTTACGTCAAAATAATAACATAAATCACTGTAATGTGAAGATTACATGAGCTAATAATATCGTTTAGCATCCATCAACAATCTACTAAGATAGTATTAGTGACTGGGAGTCAATGGAGCGAAGATGAGGCGCGCGTGTCTACGGCAAATAATTCATTCGGCGATTACACAACCGTCAATTTATCGCACGCGACCGTGCGCACGCGCATCTGATGTCACCGCCTCCTGTCTCTGCACCGCACAAGCGTGGGAGCACACAAGGGCCAACTAATTGACTCCATGACTCTACTCCGCCACCTGACTTCTGACTCCTCACATATTTTTATGGGCCATAATGACGAAACTATTGCCCTTTACGGCACAATTGACAATCATTGACCATTAATCAGTTTTGGATGTGTCGATATGTTCTGATCATGCATAGTTTTGACATAATGGATGTCTGTTTCTTAGCTCAAGTAGCCGATTCAAGGTGCGTTTAGGTCAATGAGATTTATCGACTAATCCACTTAATAGATCGATTCATCATCTGAGTGAAAGCAATTGGTAATTAACGATTTATCGATACCTAAGTAAAACATTCGTGCTTGCCCCGCCCGTGTCGTTCAAATCACCGACTCCTCAGCCCAACCCAAACCGATTGGGTCAGTAAAAAAAAAATATGGTCGATGTGAGTAATGAAATGAATGGTAAATGTTAGAAACAGTAGCCGAAGTTTCTGTAGATAGGAGCGACAAGGCAAGGCCACCGGCTCTTCAAATATAGAGCGATCATTATTTTTAAAAGCCTGAAGGTTCGTAAGCTAACAACTAATAATTAGAATCGATTTTATGCCACGCAGCACATTATGAAGCGATTACATCTAAGTGCTACCGGGATATGTCGATTGTTTTTTATTATGAATCATAAAACGAGAATAGTGTTGTTCTAAAAATATTGTTGGACATGGCATTGAGGTGGTTCCTTGTATTTTGATTTTATGTCCGAAAGTGATGATGACACATTATTTGGCAACAGATCCGCATGAAAGTGTGACCGTTCTGTACATTATTTTCAGTATTTATCACGCCAAAACAAACTGATAGGTGCATCTATTAATAGATAGACTTAATGAGTGCAACGCTTTTTAATCGTTTATTAGGCAAACAGAACAGATGCCGTCGTTATTTACAAACTATAGTACTTTAATGTGTTTATTTTGACAGTTGATTGTACCGTACTGAACTTTGTATAGCTTTTGGTGCATCTATTGTTTACTACCGTATACAAGATTATCTACAATTAGTTTTTTCAGTTCTCACGAATTCACGGCATGGACCACCTGTCTGGAGTACACATATCATCATATCATCACCATATCAGCCTAGAGATCCACTTTTAAACAAAGGCCTCCCCCATATACTTCCACAAGGACCGGTTATATGCATCCATCAACTTCCAGCCACTTCAGTTTGCTTATCCTTTGAGCTATGTCGGCAACTTTGGTTCTTCTACTGATCTCCTTATTTCTGATTCGATCGCGTTGAATATACCAAGCATAGCTCCTTCCATAGCGAGAGTACACAGATAGGAGAGTTATATCATAATTTATCAGTACTCTTCATTCACACCAACGTTTTGACTGTTGTCTTGTCTGATGAGTAGGACATTAGATCTGAGATGGAGCCAAGCAAGCCATGTTTCTCTTACGAACTCCGGCTTTAACACATGACTGAACACGGTTAAACTGTTTAGCACTAATATTTCATTTGAGGGTTAGATAGCGAGGCAGATCATAAGATCCTAGGTACCACCAAACGTGTTGGGTTTAGTTGAGTTTTACTTTCTTTCCAGCATGCGGATAAAATGTTTGAATTGTAGTCTCAGACGTTACGATTACGAAGGCACAAAAAATATGTTTGATCAGCCAATATATCAAGTTGATAGCACCAACTGAAGTTGTAAAGCTAAAGTTAGCTATTGAGAATTGAATTATGAAATAACTGCTAATTGGCGTCAATGGCACAGCTTAAATAAGAACAATAGTGTAGTGTTTTACAAAACAAACAGACAAAATGAATCAGCGTAAGAATCGTCATGTCTTGTAAACATGCACCGCTAAAATGGGCAGAGGTTATCCATTCAGGGAGAATTACATACATCATCACATACATTAAGAATTACATACATCTTATGCAGGAACGGTATGTTTTTGGTCCCGTAATTGTAACAGAGAGCGAGCCTATTGCCATTAACCAAATCTAACAAATCCAAACTCCGAGCTGCTACAGGGAATTTCAGAGAAAAACGCAAATCCTCTTGCGCAGCAGTGGCGCTAAGGACCACTAGACCAACGAGGCAGTCCAACAGAGAATAACAGAAGATAGTTTTTCTGTATTCCTCATCATGTTTAATCCTCAATTCCTCATCATCCTAGCCTTTCCCCAACTATGTTGAAATCGGCTTCCAGTCTAACCAGATGCGGCTTCAGTATTTCAAACCATTGCGGTTCGCGTTTAAAGAACCCATTTAGCTAATAAGGGTAAGCAGTTATGTGGGTGTACGTATGTATAGTGAGTAGTGACGTTATTTACTTAAGGAGCGGCAGCAGTTGACATCATCGATGAATAAAAAAGGTCACTGTGTGCAATTTGCTCTGATCTTGATGATTTGCATGTTAATAGGACCAGCTACACAATGCAACTTGAAAACACTTGTTCATTGTAGTTATAGTCTGTATATAATGCCAAGTTTGCGTGTGCAGGGTCGTAAAGGATAAGCTGTTTCTTTTTAAATGGACAAAGTGTTACAACTGTTTGTGACGTATTATCGATTGCCGATCGCGAACTCGCGACACCGGCAATCACACACCGGCGAACAGACCTCAAGCCTAGCCAGACTATCTGACAAATCGTTTATGTTATGTTTAAGACTGGAAGGCCCGCAAATTGTGGAGGTCCTTGCCCATTGGAGTGATAAATAAAGTCTAAAAACTTTACGGATTTTATCGAGTTATATATATGGATTAAAACCTGACGTTTCGGACCCTTTACTGGGTAGACTAATATACCAGCTTAGACAGTCAGTTTTTAACCACGACATAAATAAATTATCTCACGCGGAAACGGCGGTCTCAGCTAAATTAAGCATATTTTCCGTCGATTCTAGGTTGACTTCGTTGAAAATTTATGTCATCAATGTTAATGATTTAATTAATTAACATCAATAAATATCTACCGCTAGGTACTTAATTTGTCTTGATTGGTTTTAAATAATCTTTGTGGCTTGTAGGGTATGACACCACTGTGATCTCTGTCATTAAACATCTTTTTAAAATTCTTCATTTGGCTGATACGATAGACCTAGATAAATATTTATACATTTTTCTTATGCCCATTTTACGTAGGTACTACCTACATTACGTACTCGAACGTTATCGAGAACTATAGACCAATCACAATCATCACGTTTTGCTTGATTAAAATAAAACGTTTTACCTACATACAATTTAAATGTCACGCTCTTGAGATGAATCAGGGTATTTCCAAGAAGTGATAGCATTATTTTTATTTTTACCAGTCGCATTCATTATCTTGTGATATCAAAAATACGCATATAATAATAAATTAATGAATAGCAGTTTATGTTAAATTTTAAAATAGATGTTTATATGTCCGGGAGAAGAAAAATTCAAGCAGTCCATGTTTTATTTTAAATATGTATAGATTAAAAATTGTATTTGATATTGTTGATTTGTTGTTCGTTATAATTATGTTTCTTTTTTTTTTCATTATAATATGTTATTTATTATACTAGTAGCTTTGTAGTGTGTCTTCCGTGCTGAGGCCAAATAAATATTTCTTTCTTTCTTTCTCCTTTCTAAAATTGTTGAGTATGCATTTACAAACGCCGAATTTTCACATACTTACACAGACCTTTAACAACTATCTGTATAAACAAAGATTTGTTCCGTGCAGGTCGAGCCTAAAACCGTGGCGCAGAAGCCCATCGTTTAGCCACTATACCAAACTAGCCCATGCCATATGCATGTCATGTCCTAGTGAACAGTTTACTTATATAGGCCACTGGCGGATTATTTTTTCCCCCAAGCAAGAAGCCCTCCACTGATTTCTCATGACACCGCCATACTTTGTCGTTGAAATTATTTCTTACAAAACAGGTCAGTGGGCTTAGCCAAGTTGCAACCTAACGTTCGCATCGACTAACGAATGGAAACAAAATATATGGCAATGACATTTATAAATGTCCGATTTGTCGAAAGCTTATGTCATTCCCATACATTTTGTTTCTATTCGTTCGTCGATACGTACGTTACATTGCAACTTAGCTAGGGTTCCAGGTGTAGGCAATATCAATGAACTATGGAGCGCGCTAATTAACATCTATTTAGGTTAGGAAACATTAATTAAGAGGCCGTACAATGCGTTGATTGGGATCAGTCAACTCCGGATGGAAATATTGTCAAGTGCGTGCAATGTGCAACTACAACTAGGAAATACTAGTTGCAAACTTGCAATTGGTATAAGAAATTTTATAACATGAGATCTATGCTAAGAAATATAGAATGTGGCTTTTAAATATATTATGTTTTTTTTTTTCATTTTTCTATCGCACTATCAGCGTCAATACACTTTGAAAAATGGTCATCTTATTTACTGACAATATACAGGCGATTTATGGATTGTTACCTTTTCCTAACGTTTCAGAGGTAGGTACTGGAGTGATGGTATGTTGAAAATCTTTTTTAAATCGACTCATATCATAATGTTCCTCAAAGGATATGAAATCTCACAGGAATGCAGGTTTAAGTACCGTTTTGTAAGCGTATGATCATTTACATTATTGCAAAAAGTCAGAGGTCTAGGATTTGAACTGGACTTGACAGTGCAATCACTGTAACTGTAGCTGGGCTAACCGTAATCTGTAAAATGATGGGGAATTATTGTTGTTTTTCCGTGATAAATTATAAAAACATTCATTTGAATAGTTTTCTGTACCGCTGAATGCAATAATGTAGATGCGGCGATCACACAAAGCTACCTATGTAAATATATAACAGTACATAAAGCATTACATTGTTTACATCGTAAAACACATGTGGGGTTTGATGGACATGTGTACGATTTTCATTGTCACAAACTATTCCATTATCACATCTGATGGTATCTCTATTTATCAGAAAGGATTTTCATGATATAAATGGTCTGGTGACTATACCGTATTAAATTATTAAAAAAAATGACGGCCTCGTTGGTCTAGTGGTCCCAAGCGCGACTGCCTACGCTAGAAGTTTCGTTCCCCGGGTCGAGCAAAGTGTTGTTGTGTTTTCTGTGAAAATCCCAGTAGCAGCTCGTAGTCTGGGTTTGTGCCTGGTTGATGGCAATAGGCTCGCCCCCTATTACACGGGACCTAAACATACCAGCGAAATGTGGGTGTGTATATGTCTCTGCCTACGTTTTTGGGGAATACAAGCGTGACGGGATGTCATGGTAGGTATGTAAAAAAAAAAAAAGAATTGTACTTTACTCTGCAGCTGCCTTATTGGTCTAGCAGTTGCGGCAACTGAGCGTTCTGTTTGATCCCAAGCCGAGCAAAGTATTTCAATCAGGCAATTCTAGAGTTTTTGGATTGCCTTTTGTCTATATAGAACCGTGACTATCCGTTTCCATTGTGTCCATTGGTTGCAAACAAACGAGGAGTGTAGTTGCAAAATGGTTGCTATGTTACTACATATCCTAGTGATGACAGGATGCAGGCCTGTCGCGTATGACCAGCATACTAACCCAACGCCCAAGAACATGTCTTGGGCGGTCATTAGCCTAGAATCTTTCTTTTCACAACGGCAGGAGTCAGGACGCTTTTCATAAACTAGAAGACCTTCTAGACTATAAGAATAACATTATTATAAGGATACAGAGCAGGAATGGCGGACCGTTATAAGTCGGTTAAAAAAGGAGAAGGATCTCAATTAGATTTTTCATGTAGGTACGCGGTGTGTGAACCAATTTGAATGTTTCTTTTTTCATCTAATATACATACTTTCTGGTTGGTCCTATAAAAATTTGGTTGACATTTCACCAAAATTCTAAAGATACACAAAAAAATGCTTGTATTCAATTAACTTTTCCTGAAAAAGTTACTTACTTATCTAAAGAACTTCTTATTGTAGCCATGGCGTGCCGTCAAACGCCATTGATTAATGAGAAAATAAATAAAACATAACCTAAATTAAAAATTTAGAAAACCCCCGACACGAAATATAATTTTCCCTGCGTAATGGCGGCCATCTTGGATTTGAAATTTATCATAGTGTATTCTCCTAGTCAAGCCCTTTCATTTGATACCCATATTGAGGGAATTGTGTAAAAATATATAATTCACAATTTTGTGGCGACGGCCATCTAGGACCGATTTTCATCAAACATAGCTAAGAACACTCCCGACTAATTCACCTTTCAAATAAAAAAAACAAAATCAAAATCGGTTCATCCGTTCGGGAGCTACGATGCCACAGACAGACACACACACACACACACACACAGACACGTCAAACTTATAACACCCCGTCGTTTTTTCGTCGGGGGTTAAAAATAGGAACAACTTTCGCGTGAATTTCCGTGACCAAATTATTCTGTCGCGTGCCATCGATTCGCCATTACTAATATAATATTGATAGGCTAGCTTTATGTTAAGACGGTACATGTGCATTGAGCTTATTAGAGATCTCCTAAACCCAATTTAAGAGGTCAATTACTCAAAAGGTTAGTGCCTAAAACGTGACGGGTGGACATGGGGATTAATAAAAGTAACAGACATACGCGTGGACAGACTAAATAAGGGTGGGAAGAAGATACAGACCTTGGTTGGTTATGCATCGTATGCTAGAAATGATAGCTAGGTCGTTACACCGCGCCTAGTATTATTCACTATTCTCATATTGGTGATATTGGAATATCGGGACAATAGAACTAACAACTAAAATTTGCATAAATCTAGGATCATCCAGATCAAGACATTTTCTGACTAAGCACATAATATGGTCGCCTCCTTAAACGACTCAACAAGGATTCATAAAATACGTATGAGATAAGACTCGCGTCATTGAGAATAATGAGAAAAACAACCAAAACTTGGCTCATTACTAATTCTATTTTTGGTGTTGCCACAATCCCAGAAAATTACTTTATGGTTTATTCACATACTGACAACACTTTTGCGTCCATCGCCCTGTTGAAGAATTATATCAAAACCAGTAGTTCAATGTATACTTAATGGCGGTCCAAAAGTTGTTGAATGTACAAGAGTAATTTGTTTAATGACTGAAACTCAACAATAACGACGCCTGACATGCAAATTATTTTAGTTTTATGGCCTTACATTAGCATTTCGAGGTTTAATAGTACAAATATGTGTTGTCTTGACATCGCAGTTAGCTGTTTACAGAAAACACAACGAAATCATGTTTGATTAATACATTTACATACGGAATGATCTCATCGCATCAGAGTTATATAACTGCGTAAATTAACGTTAAACTCTACATCCTTACATCGGAGTTAACGTAGGTACGTATTACTATTTTCGCTTATGATTCATGAAGAGCGATTCTTTATGGAGATTAAAATTCTAGATTTTACACGCAGCGGTATGAACTCATACATATATTATACTAGCCTTCGCCCGTGACTTCGTTCCCGTAATAATAATAATAAATTTAATTTGGTTTCAGTAGGTACAATAAAATGTGCAAAGTATTACAGTTAATTTAATTTTATAGCACGTAGATGTTGAATTTTTTCCCCCGTTATTGCAACATTTTTAATTTATACTAACCTCCTATTGGGCGTAGCGTATTTGATGATATATAGCCTATAAGCCTTCCTCGTTAAACAGACTATCTAACACTGAAAGAATTTTTCAAATCGGACCAGTAGTTTCTGAGTTTAGCGCGTTCAAACAAACAAACACTTCAGCTTAATAATATTTGTATAGATGTATAGATTGATAATGAAAATTGTAAATAAGTACGTGAAATGTATACGGTAATATGTTACTTTTTCAGCCCAAGTTAAGTAAATACGCAACAGACCATATAAAATAGGTACTCTATTAGGTATTCTTAGATATAAATCTGTATTGCACACCAAAAAGTAATGCTTTATTTTTCATACTGATTGTGAACCATAAATGAATATCTAATTCGCTTGTAAAGGTATTAGGGCCATAAATGAATATCTAATTCTCTTGTTAAAGGTACCTATTAGTGCTCAGTCCAAACAAAACACGAAAAATAATGTAAAACCCATAAAATAAATGTTCAATTAGGTACTTTTTGCTAAAATTTGCATAGATTTCAGTAATCGAGACGAGGTATTGAAGCCTAACAAGACTTTTTTTCATTTAGTTTTTTGTCTGTGGTAGCGGTGCGATCTGCAGTCATCTGTGTCCTAAAGCGGTCATGATGATGTAAACCAAAACACTCTGGCGACCTTGACTGGGCCTCTGCTTTATGATATGCCATTAACCGTGATGTAAAGCGATGTTTTATTAATGTACGAAAGTTGAGAGGATTCTGCTTCTGGTTTTCAATGGGACTGTAAAAGTTTATAGCGTTAATGATATAAAAAATGTTGGTTATGGAATGGCAATGAAAAAGTAGGCCTCCCTATGTATCTGTTTATTTTTTCAGTACTTAACTAATTTGTATAAAATGTAAAAAAAAACACCACAGCCACATAGACAGAGGGTCGTAAGAATTATTTTTTTGTGTACAAAGATTAAAAAAAAGGAACAACTTAAACAGCCGGAAAATATATGCGGCGAAGAGTATGTACGGGTCGTTAGTGTATCTATCATAAATACTACTGCATCACAGAACGTGTCTTTGAGCATTTAAACCTAACATGACCTCTCTTATGAATGGAAAATGTAATTTTTTCAAGTTTGCTACTAAAGAATAGTGAAGATATTATTACGCACATGAAGGGTTAATGCGAATGAAGTTGCGCTTTTATGCAACACTAGGAAAAACTCTCGCCTAAAATACTCATTTGCTCTCAATACCATGTACTTCTTGTCAGTTGTTGTCAGCTGTGGGATTATCAAAACATATTTCAAAAGATTGATTCCCCCGAGTGTTCCAGGCACGTTACGAAATGTTTGGCTATGTGGGACGTAAACAGTGGTATGTGGGTCGTATGGCAGTGGCCGTAGAATGTCTGTTCCGACAATCATAATTATGGTGATCTTTTATCTTAGACGTGTTTCGCGGTTTTTTTGTTCGGTTTATTTACTTTTTTTTTAAACGATGTGTGGCACAGGTCGGCACAACCTTGCTTTTGTCTGACGAGGCGACTTTTTACAGTGTTATAATGCGTTAATTTCTGTAAATTGAATCACAGTAGATTATACAGTATAATGTTACTGGAGTTAATTTTATCGCGAACAATAACCTGAGTAATTTTTCTTTAATTTACAAAAAAGAAAATTGGCGCCACAATCTCTAACCTATAAAAAACCTAGACAATTTGTCAATAGTTTCACAAAACTTCAGTCAATTGAACTGAAATAAATCATAATTTCAGCGGAAACAGTATCATGAATACTAATTCCTTACAAAATAGATTACGACAACGACGTGAACTACCCGAGTTAAGCAACTGTTTTCCCGTAATTGTTTTCGCGGCAATTTTCACACAGAAAAATAAAGAAAATTATATACCATCCTCTTTTCCTGGCTTGATGCACTGTAAACACGACACAAACTTTTTCTTTTTCACTTTTTTACTGACATCATTTGGCTTTCCATTAGCCAAGTCTTTCTTCACATCCTCCTTTTTCGTTTTATTTTTTTTCTGTTTCACGACACCCATTTTTCACGAGCGTGGAAAGCGCGCGCTTTCCGAGTTTACTTTTTTTTAATGGCGGGCGAGGGCGCGCGTTACACAGATGCGCGTTCAGAAACTAGTGCGGGACTAGCAACGCTAACTGCATACGCGTGCGGGCAAAGGAAACACTGGCAGCCGACAATGAGGCTCTCTAATGAGCAGCATTCGCGACGCGCAGCAGTAGCAGTGTTCGCTCTCCGTCTACGAGGTGCGGCGGTGAGCTCACGCCGGCCAAATCGACCATCCCGATTGGGAATCAAGGCCAATTCGTGGATTAATATTCCGTGTGTGGCCACTTCCTAAATGTAATGTTAATTTCACTTAATTAATATTTTGGATACAAAGCCCCTCTAACGTGAAATTGTACTGACAGTTACGAATCTACATTGTCTGTGATTAAATTTAAATTGTTCAGTGATAAAATCTTTTGAGTTGTTTTATTTTTTCCTAAGCACTTGATTACTACAGATAAAGGGCGGTCGTGGTATGGTCAGTATAGTGGAATGCGCTAAAAATAGTTCTTAATCTTTTTTATATATTCAAGTGTTATAGTACAAAGAATCTATTTCCGGAACGGTGGGCAATCAATAGTTTTACAAGCTATATACTATAGGGCGGCCATTGCTTTTATATCAAGGGCGATAACATCTAATCTAGGTGTACCAAAGTCAAGGAGATTCGTGCTTAGCGGCCATTAAGTTGCTTTACAACTGACACTATGTAGCAAGACTAATTTGAAAATATTTCGAGGTAAAATTTTTCATTCACACCTCGAAGTGTGCCGTAGTAAGTATAATAAATAATATATTGTCACGCTCGTATTCCTTGAAAGATTAGGCATAGTTGAACTATACAGCGATAGTTCGCCGGTATGTTTGGTCTGTAATAAGGGGTAAGCCTATCCTATTAACCGGGCTTGAATTGAAACTGCACGCTGTTATTGAGAGGTTGGGACAAGCCGAATACTTAATACCCACTTTGCATGACCTAGGAACGATCGAACCTAGGATTTCACGCTCACCAGTCGCACTTGTGACCACAGGACCAATGAGGCAGTATGTAAGTATATTTAACAACACCTTGACATTGTTACTACTTTGGATATTTTAAACTTTTTCTGGGTATTTCATTCCTATATAATGTATAAGCTCTGGTCTGGATCTTAATTGTGGACCCATTTAAAAAAAATATTTGTATCAACCCACACAACAATACAAACATATTTTTCTGGCGTAATTACAATAGATGGCTACGAAAACTGGTACTGATACCAATATACTATGTTATTAAGTTTATTATAGTTCTGAAGGACGCCCATGCCGGAAATTGGGCTTGATTCCGAGCGACAGCCCCAAGGTCCAGTAGTTATCATACTCATACTTTTGATTGTGACAGCAATTGGCAGGGAAATCTTTACGATGAACATAATCACGAGACTAGTTTTAAGATTTACGCTCGTGTTCTAAATATGCAGAGGAAGTTGCGTGCGCAATCACACGTATTAGAGTTCTTTTAGACAAACGACTTGGTCGCGCGACACATTTTTATATTTCGAATTGTAAAAAGAGTAATTTGGTCATTTTGGACGCACGAATGCTTTCTCTGTAGTACTAATACGTATAATGAATGAGGTGGAGCGCTAATTTAGGAACCATCTCTAATAAGCTAGTCATCTGAGCATAAGAAAGACCAACACATTATTTTCTCAAACGTAGAGTATTATAAAGTTGAAGAGTTTGTTAGTTTGTTCGTTTGTTTGGTTGAACACGCTAATCACTAACTACTGGTAATTTAAAAAAAAAACTTTCACTGTTAAATAGCCTGTTTAACGAGGAAGGTTAGGCTTTCATCACGCTACGACCAATAGGAGCTGAGTATAAATTAAAAAACTTGCAAAAACGGAGGAAAAAATTCAACAAACGAAGTCGCGGGCAAAGGATTGTTAATTGTATGGATGTAAAAACAGGCTTACAAAAGAAACTAAAAGCTTGAAACATCGTGTCTCAATAACAGCGTTTACGCAGCGTTCACGCTATAAACTCGCCAATATATAGAGGCTTTTACCTTCAAAGAGATGTTCTGTCATACATTATGCGTTATGCAAATATCACTCTCTCGTGTACCGCAGGACCGGGAAGCGTGGGCGCATGATTAGAGGAGCATTTTGTCACGGTCAGTTTAAGTCTGTTGTGCCGTCGGCCGCTTCCGCGCTCAATGTCACGGCTACATTGGTACATTGTGATTCGTGCCACTGGGGCTGTGATTACGTCATCTGTGTATCATCAAACATACTTGTGTTTGCTTTATTGTGTTTACATTAGTGTAAGGACGTTTAAATATATTATGGAATTGTAAATAAACGAATCTTTTTTATGATATGTTTTTGATTGGCATGTGGTTTTGGGAATGCATAGGATTTTTGACAGTAGCAGTGGCAAGTGGTATATAATATGATCGAACCAGTAATTTTACTTTAGTCGTTTGTTCTTGTATGAACAGAAATCGAGGAAAATTTATTTTATATTCAGTTTTCGCCATTATATCTAAGGCGCTATCGTCCTCGTTTTCGGCCGAATATCCGGCTTATTTAGCCGGGTATTCTTCCATACACTCATCTTTGATTACTTTGACATCACTATTAGATTGTTACATTCGTAATCGTAATTGCTAAATTTTGACAAATATTCGGTTCGAAAAACATTTTACGTTACAATCGGTCGAATACGTTTTACTCGTTCCATTTCTAGTAACAGTGAGTAGTTCCATAGAGTGAATAAAATCAATAAGATTATGAAAATAATACATACACACATACATCAACGATAAAAAAGAGCCTTCCTTCACCCTCGTTTGACATGAAAGAGGAAATGATATAATATAGAACCTCCCTCTCGATTTAGACCATGACTCAACGATATGGCGTCATACAATGAAGACGTCATTACAAATACAACTATTTTTACAAGTGACGTCGGTACTTATTTGGAAAAGTCACCTCTTGCTGCACCCTTGTGAAGGACTTTTAAAAAAATATATTATGTGATCATTAATTTAGTAGGTAAGTAGATTTTAGTTTTAACTGATTAAGATTTCCAAACAATAACAACGTTACTATATAAAGAAATGGTTAACTTAGTAAACTTTGAAGTTTCCAGTCACGTCGAAAAATTATCTACTAAAATTTTAACCTTTTAAAACTTCCATCACTATCGTAATTATATCGTATAGTCATCCTATAAAGTTTACAAAACTGCACAAGTATAATTTCTGTTAAAAATTATAGTACACATACGAATCATTACAATAAAAAATATTAATCAACTTGTAGTAAACTCTGTCGGTACGCTATATTGCCACTAGATGGCAGCAAATGTCGGTAGCGCTGTTAAAAATATAATATGCTACATACATAAATCAATAGAATCGCAGTGGGAGTACAAGCATACCTTTAATTAAACCAGAGTTGTTAAGATTAAATTTACGTTAAAATATGACACGATACAATAATGACATAATTCAAAATAATTACGTATTTTTTCAATTTAATTTCAAAATATTATTAGGATACTTGATAGTCTTTTGTGTCTTTTTAGCCCTAAAGTATCGATATGGGTTCGTCCATATCTGTTACATTTTATTGTACATATAAATAAACTTTAAATTTTTTAAGAGTGAACTATGCGATCAGACAAGCAGCGCCATCTGTTAAGCTGAACAAACACTACAACGCCTATCACCTCTAGTGAGAATGTGAAGTACCTACCCAAATAAAAATAAACTTTATATTTGTAATTTCGTATTCGTTTATAAATAGTTTAAATATTATTCGCCTACACTTAAATTACTATGTAGACCAAAAGCATTAAGTATGTTCTTGTCCCTACCTCCAGCTAAGATTTTCTCTAGACGAAGGCCTTTACCGTAGAAAAGGTTTTTGCAATTTTAGTGTCTTGCACATTATTGGTTCGAGACAATAGTATTTGCGACAGTGTTTAGAACTAGTAGCAAATTTTATAATGTGTAAAGCATAGGTAATATAATTATGTTTTATAATTCTTCCTTTTTTAACGTGCAGATATTAGCAGATATTAGCAGACTGTACAGTCCGGTTAAATTGTCTAGGAATGAGGAACAAAGTAGTTCTAAGATGGGTGCCGGGTCACGCGGGTATTGTTGGCAACGAACGTGCCGATGAACTCGCAAGAGCCGGAGCTAGTGGAACGCAGCAGGGACCTGAACCCTTCTGTGGGATACCAAAAAGCCTAGCTCAAAGAACCCTCACGAATATATGCTTTGAGACCGCCATCAAGCTCTGGACGGAATCGCCAGGCATGGTCCACTCCAAAGCACTAATCAAAGCCTACAATAAAAGGCATACAAACCAAATTCTAGCGCTTAGCAGAAACAATTTGCGCATTGTGACGAGAGCCCTAACAGGACACTGCTGCCTTAACAAGCACATGTTCAATCTAAGGCTAAGCGACACGGCTACCTGTTGACGCTGTGAGGAGGCTGATGAAACGCCACTTCACCTGCTAGGGGAATGTGGATCGCTAATACACAAGCGCAGTACTCATCTAGGGAAACATACTCTAAGCCCTGATGAAATAAAGGAGCTTACCCCTAAGCAAATCCTGCAGTTTGTGTCAGCCGCAGGATTTAGCGGTGAACTCTAAGTTTCATCAAGCGGCGATCACAATAGACCCATCAGGGTCGATGTGATACAATAGCCGCGAACAACATAATAAAAAAAAAAAAAATAGCAGATTTATCTAGTGTATTTAAGATCAGCAACAACAACATCCAATAAATGTAGGTACCTATTTGAGCAATAACTCTTAGATGTAAATATATATGTACTTGTGTTGTAATAATAAAGTACAAGGAAAATGTAGTTATTAATTAGGACCAATAACAGGAAAACTATTAATACTTCATAGTAATAATCAATCAATATGTTAATAAGTAAGACTGAGCTAAGCTAAACACGAAAGGACGTGGAAATGAGTATTATTTTTTATTATTCATGTAGTTTAATGATAGCAGTGATAGGGGCTCCTAGGCTATGTCGCTTTAACGGTGAAGGAAAACATCGCGAGGAAACCTGCATGCTGAGAGATTTTCTCGGCGGCATTTGAAGGCCGGCGTGGTGGACTATAGGCTAAATATTTGGCAATTCAATGAACTCTGCTGAAGAGTCCTGCCTCCTTGAAAATATAGTTTTCTTTGCAAACAGGGGTATTATTTAAATTCCTGTGTAATATGGGATGAGCAAGAATTCATGGTGACGTATAGCAGAGACGTTGTCACTCACCATAGGCCTCAAGAAATCTCATGGGCACTCCGCGAGCTATCTAGAAAGCTATGCGATACTTCTCTACGTGATCAGAACTCAAGGTATTTTCGGCATAGCCGAAACGATAGGCTTTCAACCAGATGGACGGACGAACTGATAAAGGTAGCTGGGAGTCGTTCGATGGAGGCGGCATATGACCGGTCCTTGTGGAAGACTGAACAGTAGTGACAGGTTGACATGCTGACAATGAGCGAATCGCAGGTAAAAAACAAAATAACACCATTTCTTGTCCTGAATCGAATACTGAACCTGATACTTGCGCCCTCCAGATTATTGAGACATCGTACAAAAATAAATAATCATACCGGATCGCAGCACATAAATCAAAAGACAGGAGGGCAGTAAATTGCTATCTATAATTGTTTCTTAGCCCATAAATACATAAGTGGAGTATACTTACGTATTTATGCCATGACCAACCATATTTCTTTAAGTTTATGCATATTAAACAGGAAAATCATAAATTCTATATACCCTACATAAATATATTTAATGGGAATAAAAATGTTGTCTACATAACTATCAAAATGTAATCGGAAGTTGTTATAATAATTGACGTCACTTTAGTAAGCTTAGCAGACAAACATACCAGTAACGCCATCTATCGCAACAGCGAGGAACTAAAGGACCAACTAATAAGGACACAAGTACAATTTCCAACATTTTGGGTAAGCTTTCAGTCAAGGAGTCGAGAAAATAGTGTACGCTTTGATTTAGTAGTCATAGCACCTTAGATTTAATAAGCATAGTAAATTTATTTAAGTTTTAACAAGACGCGATGCTCAAAACATTATCAAACATTTTTCATGACAAAAATCTTTTTCCTAATAAAATTAGACTCCAAGACTGGTTCCCCCTGGTTTCCCCTTAATTTTTAACCACTTTACCGACACTTTTTAACGTTCTACACATCGTAAACAACAAGTAATTCATTACAAAAGCCATCAAATCAGTCGTAATGGTGGAATAATAAATAATTATGTTTAGTTAATGTCATGCGATTATTTTGGAGTCGCGAATAGTGGTGAGTTCATCCTCTGGCGACCATCCAGGTGTTGGCAAAGCGAATCTTTATGATTGTGAGCTACACTTGACGGCCGATAGAGGGCGCGCGAGTTCATAAATAAAAACATTGATGTAAATAAAAATGTTTACAATTCTATTATTTTGTTTTTGTCAATAAAGGTTTTTATTCTATTAAATGTTCTTTTCCTCAGTTTTGTAATTAAAGAGGTAGGATCTAATGATAGAGAAATAGCTGATAATGAAAGCTGTGATAAATACCTATTAAAGTCGAACAGACCTGTAAAGATCTAATTACCTTTCGTAAAGCGTAAGGTTTTCTTAAATCTTATAGCTAAGAAATAGTCTCAACTTTCACACGAAAAATACAAATTCAAAATAGGTTCTTCCGTTTGAGAACTACGATGCCACAACCGATACTTTTTCCTATTGCCACAGAAACACGTATAAAGGGGTTAAAAATAAAGAATCCTCTATTTGTCTGTATGATATGTGTTCAGTTTTTGGGGTTTTATGTGAATTTCCCAGTTGTTTGCCTAAACATACCGGTGTATCGTGTGAGTAAGTTCAACTGTCTACACCTCTGCCTAACCCTTCGGTGAATACAGGTGTGAAAATATATTATTTTTAGTTACAGGCATGAAAAGAGCAGTCTGTATAGGAGTTTATCTGTGCTCTCTAATTGGAAAGTCAACCGGTGGGGAAGCGTGGAGCCATCGTGTTCGCACCTGATAAGCTGCCTACTTTTAGGAAGGCATTTTTATTAAAAATGCATCCAGATATACGCGATAGCGTCGGCTGATCGAATCTACATAATTTATGAACGTGTTTTCGGGTACGACGCTATTTATGATGTTTTTCCGTTCCATACAGTCAAGTGAGCTGAGATGCAGATATGATTTTTTTATATCGCGTAGTAATGTAGAGACATTACTAGTATAGCATAGGCTCTACTCCAGGATTTTCTTTCCCAGACCAGAACCAAAACCAGTCTATTCTGAAATGTCAACATATTTACGCTACCTACCTTCATAGATTTATACTGTCACGCCTTGTTTGATCTTTCTATAGGCACTCAGGCCAGATCTCAGGCCCTAATTTTTATGATAATATAACAACCAACCAACACTTAAAAAAAGCAGTTCCATAGAGGCGTATCTATATTTTGTTTTTAGAAACAAGCAAACACTTTTTGAAGCTTTGCATAACCATGATTCATTCCGAAAAAAAAATAACCTCAGGGCAAAGTATTATGACCAAACAGATGATTAACTATGTACCGGAAAAAAAAACAAAATTGTGCTATAGTACAATAATTACGAGGGCAATTTTGGAGCCTTCACACTCCGGTACTCCATTGGATCAAAATTATGAATTTAAATGAAGGTCATCAACCGTATTAAAACGAGACTTTAGTAAAGAACATTAGATGTATAAAAGCTTTTAAGTCAATTTATTATGATCGTCACTAGAAGACTTCATAGTTTAGCTAATGGAAGAGATATATTTCATTAAAAACTTTTATCTGATCAATTTATAACTATTTAAGGTTAGTATGGCACTTTGCACGTTCTCTAATGCTTGCATTATTTACAGACTAAAATGTCTATGTTGACAGGGAATGGATACTTCAAACTAGATTTATGCAGGTACGAGTATATTTATGTGTCCACCATAGAATGAATATTTTGGATGGTCACGCCAACTAACTGTCACCTTTTACCGCCACACAGTGACCTGGCAAGGGTGCTGCAGTGGCAGTCATAGCAGTGGATTGCCTGGTCAATATTGTCTGGTCACAAACCTGACGAAACTACTCAAAACTGGCGTTTTTCAGAAATTCGATAATTTCGGCAGTATCTCTCTAGGTAAATTGTTTGTATATTTGTAAGCGGTTATCTTTGGAAAAACTGTTCCGATTTGGTAAATGATTACACTGATGTATAGCTACACTATTCCCGAGCGACATAGGCTATATTTTATTGTAATAATAAACAAAGATAGAAAATTAATTGCAACAACAGGAAAATAGTAATGAGAGCATTACTAACAGGCATTTGAAAGACTACGCTACGCTATAGTACCTAGTAACATGGAGTATGGAGATTAAAGAACTACTGATAAGGCTTCTTTGTCTGTCCACTATACAAACAAAAGGAATGTGCCACTATAGACACGGGAAAAACATTTGCATAAACTGATGTTTAAAATTAGAATTGATGTAAATGGCGGTCTAAATAGCGCGGTTTGAAAAAGGTAAGTATGTCCAGTGGACTGACGACCGCTGGTGATGAATTGTTTCAACCTACGATTTGATATCTAAGAACTCCACTAACAGAAAATATTTCGTAATACGTCATGCTAATTCAAATTTGTTTACTAACTTCCTTGCTCCAAAACTTTCATGTACCATATCTTGACTTGACGATACCTTTCGAGGGACGAAGGACACCATGACTTTTTCACAAGGAACAAACATGAGTCATCATAGTGCCGTATACAATCAAAATGGCAAATATTTTAAAAAATACGAGATATTAGGGGATATTTTGGCTCAAAATAAACAGTTTCTCGCCCCGAAATTTTTAGGGGCAGCCCGGAGTTTGAGTTTGCAACTGATAGTTGGCAATTGGCTCGGCTCCTGTTACAAACGATGAAAAGGATCTAAATACAAACATCGCTTACCAACTGTGCCAACATCGCTACATCTCTACGTCACCTTACATGGAACAGGCGTGATGGTATTTTATATAAACCTAAGTTCTTAGAAAATGTATCTTTATGCAAACATTTGCATTACAATAATTTTCTCCGCTTAGTATTCTCGACGCATCGGACGAACTGTTTGTTTGTTTGAGTCATCAATGCCGTGCCCACAGCTTACTATGTCATTTGCAAATGATTGTAAATAATACAATACACGATATGACATTATATTATGCATTTTACTTTCAACTTTATTTGCGATTCGTCATTTAAGGGATGATGTCATAAAAGTCTGTACTCCCACTGCTGGATGTATACAAGCAAAAATACCTGCATGCATTTTCAATCTGCATGTTGCCACATTTTCATACACCACATCTATCCACCTGATTTTGGATCACTCTTAGGATTCTCTTGCAGATAAAGACAAAGACAGGTGCAGATACTATTAACTATAAAGAGAAACTTCACGTGGTAACTCAATCCGAAATCGGAAACTATCTACTTAAAAATTAATCGTAATTAATAATCAAAGAGGATAAACAAATAAAACCATCAGAGCCTAAGCTGATTGAGGGTAGAAAACGCAATAACGGTATACTAAAAATAACTTGTATCGATATTTATACCACAACGCGTAACGGGTATGGTAATTTCTAAGCTCAACCAGAGACGGCAGGATATAATATTTACTATATAAAGCTAGAGTGTAGGGGTACATAAAGATCAAAGAACTAAATAATGGTTTAGCCTAAAGGTGTATAAGGAGTAGGATATCATCACGCTAGTCTTAAGCTCTACTGCAGATATACGTCCCAGTCCCAATACTCTAAGAACATTGTGGAAACCTCTTACACTTTCGTCTGCACGGAATATTACAGAATTCTCGTCAGAATTCAATTCAATCAGAGCAGTTTAGAAATCTCAAGCAAGCAAGGTGGATGGGTAATTTAAGGGGCCTCTATTAATAATCCATTTTATGCCATGCCTATGGCCTTAAACTCGTCCGGTTCTCGCAAAATCCAATTCAACAAGTCGCCATTGGTACTTCTAAAAGCAGACAGCTTTTAAGAACTTCATGGATGTCCTCTTAAATGTCACGAGGAATAGAGAATTCCTATGAATTCTATACTCTATTGTTGAAGACGACTTAACTTTGTGAGTCTTTATATCGGCTAAAGCTCTTTTCTGGCTCCCGGAAAATTCATCCTTCTATCTTTTTGTATTTTTTACGTCACCTTTAAGACGTAAATTAGAATGTGAAGGAAGATTTCGACTGGCGAGCAGGGCTCGCGGTGGCTTAGTGGTCAAAGCGTCTGGTGTACCGAACCAGAAGACGCAGGTTCGAATCCTGCCCGCCAGCCGATTTTTTCCTTCATTAAAAATAATTCATCCTTCTGTTTCGCCTGTCCGATCTTGGCAAAATGTGGCAAGTAATACAGCTATATATACATTTTCAAATATTTTAGACAGACTATCTTAAAATGTTAGTGTATGTCTAAAGGTTGGTAAGTAGTTTTGTCACATTAAAACTTTGTGTTGGCATGTCCCTCATGCTCTATGATCCGAGCACAAACCTACTTACGAAACTGGTTCTTACATGAGATAACTCATACACCCGGACTGAGGTCAATACGGTATTACATCATTCGATAGCTATGATTAACATTAAATACTGAAGGCCGATATTATTAACTTGTGTGTCAGCAGCATGTTTTGTTTTCCTCGCCTGGTTTATTGTTCGTTTAGAGGAAGTACACTATCATAAGTACAATGGTATTAAACGGAACAATAATATCATGTCAAAGCAAAATGTAGGTAAGTTCGAGATTCAATCTATGAGGTTTTTCAAAATATTCGCAACTTCTACAAAGATTTCACCCCTTTTATGCTATTCTTCGCTGTTTTGCGCCAATCTAGATCAGATGGAACTTAATTGGCCACCTTAAGCAGTTCTTTTCAAATAAAATTAATTTATTTCCAGAAACGAGAATCTTAAATTATAAATACTTAATCGTAAGCGGCTTTTTGAACTCTACAGGGAGGCTAAAATCAAATCCTCTGGATCTAATTCGTTATGATTTAGAATTTGTAGTCAATCCTTTCAGCCATTTTCTAGCATGATTCATAATATTATGATTCATCAAAATTGGACTTTTTACCCTACTTACTGGTCTTCCCGACCACGATAGTCATATTTGACTATTTCGAACAACAGGACAAGACAGTGTAAATTGTGAAATTAATTAGCACGATTGCTGCGAGTCGGTAATAATTAAGTTCAAGTTTTATCACATCATTTCCTTTCATGGTCAGTCAACGCGACGCGATGTTACGAAAACTTCTAAAAAACTCGTCTGGTTTTACTCGTACGATTTTAGCCAAGCCTTTGGCATAGTACAAATGATATCTAAAAATTACAAGTATTTAGTATAGCTATTTATGATACCTACCGGTACCTAAAAACTTTTTTATTCAAGCTGACATACTTTTATTTTTTTTTTTCCTATTTTTTATATCTTACTGACTTCGATGTTTAGGCAAGTTCGGACACAACTATTTAGTATATAAAGATTACATTTTTTTTCTATTTTATTTATGTTTCTTAAAAATAAGTACTTAGTTTTCTGCTTGATAGAATGCGTTGGAGGTCGCGTCGGTTTTAGGTAAACAAGTGGCAGAGATCACAAACCTAAACTTTATGTAATATTAGGATTATAGGGTAAATATTGTGTTAATACATATTTGCTTATCAAATATTAGGTACTGTTGGTTGAATATATCCAATTATTTTAATGCTTAAATGGTCTTTTATCCTACATAATATACTATTAAATAAGCAATCAATATTTAAACCTAATAAGTATATGTTATATTTATGTATAAAATAAAAAAAAATATATCCATGCATTTGTAATCACGTTCTCGAAAACGGCTCCAACAATTTCGATAAACGTTGCAATATATGTGATACGCGGTGGCGAAAAATCGATCTAGGTAGGGCTTTTATCTGAGAAAATTGGTTTTATCTATTTTCGCCCAATACTGCTTCAGTCACCCTGGTACTGTTCATAAAGTTTAATATAGGGCCCGGTACACTACCTCCAGATAAGTTCCTGTTAAATTACTTGGCAGATATTTTCATACAAATTATGTTTATTTATTTTTTATTTACATCAGGCCGTTAATGTCTTTGGTCCATAATAATTAAGTAATTAACGGTTCTATTTTAGAGATAGGTAAGTACCTAGTTTTAATAGGTAGTTTGTTATAGGTGTCCAAGATTAAATAATTTATCTTCCTAAAATAAACTAGTCTTATCTTCGGTTAATTGGCCGACTAATTAAACAAAAAAATTATGCGTATCTGTCGCGAAAATAACCTTCGTTTGCTCGTACTGAAAACTGAAGTTTCTGTTAGCGGTTTAATAATAAATGTTGGCTTTCCGCCACAAACGCACCGGCGATGCATACACACAGAAAAATGATTAAACAATTACAGATAATCATTAAAATATTTGTGATACGTACCGGTTCAGTATCACAGTATCAGGAAGTGATCCGCAATTAGCGTGCCACTATAACACTTTCAGTTTCTTCCGAGAACGCACTGTTTAGCCGAGGTTGATCTACACAGAACAAAGGGACCATACAGCGATTCACAGTTACATCATCGAATATTCGCGGAAATTAACAACATTATACCGTAACAGTAACACCATGAATTAGCATAACCACTCAAATAACGCTAAGTAAACTCCGAGTTAACTTGGCAAGTTTTCGCGGCGTAATTTTTTGACCGGTTCGGAATAGTGTCGTCCTCCGAGTGTGAATCGAATTAAGTTGATCGATTAATTGGAATTGTAGTGTTGTGCGTCGTGATAAGCGTGGAGAGGTCGCGCCTCGACTGCCCGCTCGCTGTACCATTGACGCCGGCTCACGTGCGTTTGCATGCAAAAAACACAGAACACAAACTCTCACAGACAACTATTCCTACGTAAATTGTTCGATCATGACTGGCTGTTGGGGTATTTCGGGACGGGATCTAATTTTGGGTGTAACACATTAATAATTCCTTGAGTCTATACGTTAATTATTATGTGAGGTTCGTTCAAGAGCGTTTAGTTGCTATGAAATATGAAACGTTAGAGTGAACAGGAAAAACATAAAAAGTATAGTTTTATTAATAAGTCACGTACTAAACCAGCCATATCTTTAAGTTATTTCTATAGAATTGTAAGGTAACCTTGGGCCTAAGATATCAAACAATAATTATGTTTGAAATAAGAACCATCGAGTGTATTTGAAAAAATCCATGCAGTGATGGAATTCTATTTCTATATGAAACAATGATGAGAAATTTCTCTATTCCGACGGGAAATAAGAAAAGCGAACGTAGAGTACGAGTGTACAACAGAATTTCTTTGCTCTGTGGCTTTAAAAACGAAAAAAATACAACAAAATTATAGGTTCAGAACTTTATGGCGGGTTAATGTGCAATGACGTCACCACACGTTAGGTAGGTATTCGCAAGCAAGTTATTCATTGATACACGTGTTGTAGTATTTTCGTGAAATGATCTAACAGCATCTTCAATTCATGGAAACCTATTCTTTCATCACAAGATGTCGTCAACATTCTTTATATGGGAGAGTCATTATTACATTCGTATTTATGTAGGTATACTCCGACCACATTCAGATGAAAAACCTAATGATACTATACTAATACCTAAATATGTTGTGCTATTTTAAATACAATATTTCATGGAATTATAGGAAAAGTTTGAGTAATTACATGTTTGTGATTGTGTGCCACATCTAAATAAACATGCACAAACATATTTTAAATAGTATGCAATTCTCTTTGGTATGATAATGGATTTTACCAAAAACACACAAAAACAAAAACAAGAAATTGTTTTTCAAAAAGTCCTTCACCCTGTCATAGGACATTCTATTAATATCCGTGCGAGGCGAGTGTAATTTTCATAAATAATCCACATGCCGGTTTCCACCTCGACCCGCCGATGTATTAGAATGTGAAAACAATGGCATATAGCCAAGCCAGCCATGACGTATGCCGAGGCTGCAAACTATACCATCGGCGTACTTTGATAGCCATTCGGTTATTCTTAAAACAAATAAAACCCGGATATTTCTCATTCGAATTTCACGGCGGTGGTCTGAAACTGTGGAAAATTTGGTAGGTATACAAGGTGGTATTTTACTGAACTAAATATTGATCACATAACCGTCCAAACCAATAAACCAATACTTTCAAAAATGTTAGGTAGAGTTTATATACCTTCAAGAATAAAGCAAGGACCATCATGCCGACGATGAGACGGCAAATGGGGTTTTTAGCCTGTACAAGTCCGCCATACCCTGTCGCTTCCCCAGGTGGCAGGGATCCATGAGGATTTTCCGCATCAAAAAAATCGAGAGGTGTACTTAATGTACACTCACAGCACAGAGTACTCATGTGCTCACAGTTTGCAGGTATGTTGAGGTTTCATGTGTGCAAGCCTATTGCCAATAATCGGTATAAATTCAAACTCTAATGAATTAGTTAAATTGTAAGACGGCCCTAAATACATATATCCTGTAAGAGTCACCTGCAGGAGACCCGCATTTTTATTTCACTTTTAATTTTTATAACCAACGATGGATTAGTGTCAACTCATTTATAATTGTTTTATGTTGTATAATTCCATAACGTCGAAAAGATATTGGCTATTATACTTCTTCTCCCCCAAATTAAAGAAAAGTGTAGGTACGAACAGCGAAGTGAAATTTTTCCTCTACACAATTTTAACGGGATGGCTTCTACGTTATTTATACATTATATTCTGTAGTAGGTTTTGGCCCGTTGCAATATTACGACCATAGATATAAAATAAATAAAATAATACACTCAAATCCCAAAGAAGTTCACAGTTTCATAAGACTTCTAGCTAGCCTTTTCTCAACTGAAACCAGACTGAAAACCGACATAGATGTAAGGATCTGACCTGTTGCAGTTGTGGCGAAAATGTCCAGATTATTCATAAGTATGGATTATATTTTATAGTAGTTATATGAGGGAGGACACATAGCTAATTACTTTCATTAACTATGTTAGCTAACATAGTTAACATAGCTAATGAAAATAATTCATTGCTATACGAGCACACTGTATAATCGATCGTGATATTGAAATTGACGGGCGGCGCGAACGCAGCAAAAACAAGATCGCTTTAAATGAATGACTCAGACGCGGCTGTTGTAATTATCCAATTGATAGTTCTTCTTTGTTTTTTTTGTATTAGAGACTACCGGTATGTTGTCATTGCTTTCTGAAATTTGGTTCGAATGCCAGCTCAAAGATTCTAATCCAAGGCTGACGTTTCTCTGACTTCGAAATGAACATCATGCTTAAAGGAACCCTTTCTCGCCAGCGCCAGCGCAGCGGCGTGTGCAGTTTGCTATTAGGACTATAGACTCTCTCATTTTGAGAGGAGACAGTGAGAACAAAATAATGGGTTGCTTATGATGAAGATGAGGTATACATACTATTACACCTGTACTCCCCGAAGGGTTATGACCTCAAGCGTAGCAGTCGCAAAGACCTCTACGCCAACGAGCCAACGAGGCCAAATTAGGTAAAAAAAAGTAAATAATCTAATATATAAAATTCTCGTGTCACAGTTTTAGTTGCCATACTCTTCCGAAACGGCTGGACCGATTTGTATGAAATTTTGTGTGCATATCGGGTAGGTCTGAGAATCGGCCAACATCTATTTTTCATCCCCCTAAGTGTTAGGGGTAGTCCACCCCTATATAGCAAAACAACGTTTGCCGGGACAGCTAGTTACATATAATATTGTGCACGTACAACAGTTGTAAGTCTAAAAATCAGTAGTGTGGTTGATCTTTTATTGGGTCGTATTGTGTCAAGGTGTCGATCACCACGATGTTACCCAATCACAATATACTAAATCGGGAACGCTACATCTTTAGACTAGTAAAATACTCGTATATATGGATCAGATTATGATTTAGTTTATGTTTAGTCTGCGGCCTTTCTTTTCAGAAATATATAAGATGCTGAAAATATTAGCTGGTTAAAAAACTAAAACGATTGATTGTAAAAGTGTCTTTACTTGCAAAGAAAAATATTATTTCTAACGCCGAAAACCTAATTAGTCGTCTTTAAAGCATAAGGTGATTTTCGTGATGACTAGGTAGGAAGTTTAAAAGGAGAAGAGGTTTAAAGAAGACCTCATACATGCCGTAATCAGTCCATGGATAGTTGAATATTCTTTACTTAGAGCAAATCCTTTCGTGCCTCGCAAAACAAGTAAGCTTTTCATTTGGAGGAAGAAAGGCTTTTCCAGCAGCTGTTAATCGATGCCTTTTCCAATAAAACTTTCTTTCTTTGAAAAGCAGCAAATGGTAAACTTACAAGTCCGAAGCTATTTTGGCACGAGTTACGAATTATAAAGTTAGCCATGTATTTGCAGTGTGCTAACGGAAGTGGAACGTTTTATATGTGGGCGGCTCCGGGTTTAGTTCGCCTGCTCGGTTTGACTGATTTGTTATTACAGTAGAATGAAATTGATTATGCGCCTGAGCAATCGTTGGGTGGCAAAGTCTTTAATTCACAAAAAATAATCTGTTATGATTTTAAAAGTAATCAGCAAACAAAACGAACGAAGCAGTGCGTATATTTGGTTGCCACGTTTAGGGTTACAGAATATGTTTGTAAACGCACCAGGAGAAACTCCTAGGATGATCTTACCAGATGTCCATATCAGATACCCTGCGTTGCAGCTTCCTCATGATTGGTACAACCTAGTGCTCAGATAATGCTGCCTATTCTGACATGGCACAGGATGGCGTATTATATCAATATCCATAATGTGTTACTGCTTGTTATGTTGTCTTTAGACGTAAAAGTTGGTAGAAACTTTCACTTGAAATAGGTTCTTTTTCAGGATAAGGGAAAACCGACTTAATTTGTTGTCTGTTTGTTTTTGTAACACTAGAAATCTGCAAGCTTGAAGCGGAATCAGGTCACTTGAGCCACATGTCAAACGAATTGTACAAGAACTAACCATTGTCGCGACTAAACCAAAATGAAATGGCAAGACGAGTAAGATAACCTTTTTGGAACGGTTGGCCGCAGAATGGCGTTAAACAGAAAGGAGTGGAGATAGGATAGAGAAATTACCCTAGAGTGGAATGATAATAGATTTAAAAACAATTGTAACACCATTTATACTCACAATCAAAAATCGAAAATAAATGGATCCGATGCACTTGACTACCCAACAATGTTAGCGCATACATACACAAATATACATAGGTAAATGCTACATAGGAGAGTGTTATAAATGGAGTCCGTTCACAGCGAGTGGCACAGTGACTTGTGTCAGGCATTGTGCATTGATTAGATAACGATTGTACGCCAGATGCGCACGGGCATACGGTGCACGAGAATTAAATAGTGAAACCATCTTATCGCTAGTTTTAGGACAGTACTAAACGGTTCGTTTAAAAATTCAGCGTTTTTACAAATTCAATTAGCAATTGAATTTGTATTTCTTTGAATTGTTTTTCTACTTGCAGTGACCATTATTTTGTCGAATCTTTTCTGAAGTCCGTGAAGACCAGGGTGGACGTGTGGTCGACTATAGCCTAACCACCCTCTCTCATTCTGAGACGATACCCGTGTCCTACTATTTCTTAACGACTAACATTTATGCATATATAAGCACAACATTTCTACCATACCTACTACAAATGTTTTTAATTTTTACTTATCGTTTGTTTAATGTTTCTTATGATAAAACTGATTTGCGGTTACCCTAACCACAAATCAGTTTTTTTCAACGTATCACATCATGTAACAAAAATAGAACAATACAAGTACATAGTTTTAATTAATTTATCAACAACGGATGAGCGAGGTAAATTCTGATAACCCAACATTGCGCAATGATAAGAGCCGAATGTATCTATCTGGCAACAGCGTAAGGCTAAATGTATACTATTATGATGCTTTATAAAAGATCTTCAACAATTATTGATCAAGAATTGCCAGTTAAAGTTTTGCCAAATAAATATCTTTATTTCAATGTCATGTTAAACTTTATTTAATTAACAGTATATCTTTCGTATTTTTGGGTAGGTTGTGACCTCACAATAGACGACATTACCAATATACCATCCGTGATTAGGGATTTTGAGAAATCCTTACGAGATTATGAGAAAATCATTGGTAAAATTGCCCTGCAGCAACGCAAAATGCATTAAAGAACAATCACTTATTTTAAATTTATACAGGAAGCCTAAGGGAGAGCTCAGCTCCCATTGGGGAGCAAACTCATGGCCACTCTACTCGTTCAATGACAAACAACGAGTACACGGTCCATAGGTGCATCACAACATAACCAATAAAAGATCGAACACGTATGAATAATGTATCGGCTTGTAGGCACATCACATTGTGGGCAAATATTAGTTGATTTGCGTACAATGGATGCCCCAATAGGTGGGCAGTTAGTAAACTGTACTGATATCGGTATTGTTGTCTATTTATATGGTTGCGTAAGGTTACACTATGGGATACTCACATGCTATTCAAAGGATTTTTCTCATTCATTCATTATTTTTGTGGATCATAATGACTGGCCGCCATAGGCCAGGAAGACTAATCTGCTTCTGGAGGGAGTTGGGCTGGCTAGAATAACAGCAATGGTCTACTGCAGGACTAAGTGCGGAAACCGAACCCACACAGGAGTGGGTTCTCAATGATGATGATAATGACTGGCAGCCACTCGTAATATTTCATTGTCCAATGTCTCGTTGATCAAATTCAAATCTATATACATACACTCACGCCTTTTTCCCCACAGAGGTAGGCAGAAACTAGAGAGTGCTACTTCCTACGATTCAAATCTTGGACAAAGACATTATACACCTAAGTCAGAGTGGGCCTGACTATGCAAATAATAATTCTTCTATACTAGAAACTTCTATACTAATATTTAAAAACATTTTAATTTTTTATCTTAATATTGTCATTTACAAACGGAAAAGTAAACGGAATCTTCAACGTCAACGATGTTAGCGGCAATTTATAAACAGAGTCGACTCACGTCTGGGACAGAGAAAAGGTCAATTGCACACTTGTAAGGTCAAATAAATATATTTAAATTTAAATGCCAATGAATGACCATGTCTTTGCGCAAGATCTTATGAATGGGGAAGTAACGGAAAACACTTTTCCACGGAGTAAAGACTATATAGATGTCTACCACAGTTCGCCGATATGTTTAGATCCCATGTAGTAGGAGGCGAGCATATTGCCATCAACCAGGCACGAATTCACACTCCGAGTTGCTACTGGTATTTTCACAGTTAAACATATAACACATAGTTAAACATGCTCTTTGTGTCTTGAAATCGGCGAAGATAACAAGTTGTACTAGAAATGTATGACACGGTGTACAGCCTCATATTATGATTCATCAAGAGACTATTTATCCCCCCCACACCTCCCCCAAGTCCTGTATTTAAATTACGAACTCAATCATACTTGTAAGTAATATCCGTCGGTAATCATCTAATAACGGAACGATGACGTGCATATATCTGTCGAATAAAACACAAACAAGATACTGGTTTGCGTATTAGTCACATCTAATAATAAATAATTATATTTTGTATTATGGTGTACTCTGAATAGAATTAACTTATATAAGAAAAAAAATGATTATTAATCCCGGTACCTCGGCAATCCCTCATTTGGGAACTCCGGTTGAAGGGGGTTAATTTATTGATAATCATATGCATCTGTCCTTTAACCCCTTTAAAAGAATATACCGATTTTCTCTAAATGTATTTTCTTTTTTTCGCGTCAATGGTAAATATTTTATTTTATAATAGTTGCGCCCAGTATTCGTACAGCTATACCTGCACAACCAGTATGAAAATACACGATCAATCAATCAAATAAGCTAACCTAAATTAAAAATTTAGAAAACCCCCGACACGAAATGAAATTTGTCATTTTGTGGTGGCGGCCATCTTGGATTTGAAATTTTTCATAGTGTATAGTATTCTCCTGGTTAAGCCCTTTCATTTGATACCCATATTGAGTCGAAGTTAAACGAATCAATACTGAATACTAAAATTCAGTATTTATTAGTTTAGTGCTGATTTAGTATTTCTCATCATCATTAAGTAATTATCACTAATCACAGAAAGTGAAAACGATTCATACTTTTTACAAACACAACAATAGTCCCTATATTACCCGGTGTCCATAAGGTACCGTGAATTATTATGTACTAAACGGTACAAATTAAACTAAGCACTTTGTTTACCATGACATCACCGTTTACCTATTGTGTATACCATTGTATTATTTGTGTCAATACCAGTAAAGTTTAAATTATTATTTGTATTTAACGCATTGACGTAGGAGTATACAAAGAAATACGCCAGTAACCTAGCTAGTCACAAACTTGCGCAGGAGTTGAATGAGTTGAACGTTATTTATTGCATTCTCAATCTTCAACTGTTAATCTGAACTAGGAGTTTGTGAATTTACTCACTGTAAAGGAGTATATACGTATACCTATTGATTTAAAAAAGTGGCAGGTTTGTCATAAACAGGCCGAAAGACCGCTAGAAGACACTTTTGCTACAAAGAACACGTAAGAAGATAATGTCTTTATTTAGCCATATTTTTCCCAAACAAATATTTTGGTAAGCGTTAATTTTATCTCTGCATCATAAGCGTATTTTCGTAACCATTAAATTTGTAAACACATTAACCATTGCAAACGCAAATTTTTGATTTAAGAAAAGCTCTGCTCCTTTTGTTTTCATTATTCAAGCTATATTTAATAGAAGCGTAGAAATATAATAACAGATACATAATTTTAAAGTTGAATAACAAAACTTCTGATTATTATAAGTCAGCAAAACAATTTCTAAAAAACAACTATTTAAAATACCTTTGCTTAGTTTAAAAACAATGTTGTTCTTTGAATTCGTTATTCAAATTCACATCAATATGCTGAGCGGACACAAATCCAACAATGGTTTACCATATAAAACTGTTATTACTTTTTACTAATATTATATAGTACTGGCATATAAATTATATTAAAATTAAAGCACCATTAAATGTTGCTGACCTTATTCAAATACTGTACAAAGATATCGATGATGTAATTCACAGAAACAGGTAACGGTGTCACATTAGTTTCACGTATTTGTCGTGTTTTCGTTCACTACTTAGTATATTAATGTGTATGGATACTAAATATTATTACATATACGTGTAAGGTGTATAAACTGTATGTTTTCGGGTAACAGATAATATATTGTACATCTATGCAACTATTTATTGGTAAAATACTATTTACGATATAATTTTTAATCGTGATTAAAGCTATTAATTTTTTTAATACGGCAATATAGCTATCTTTTATTTTCTATAAAAAATCCCGAACTGAAATATACCTAATAAAAAGACTTTAATATAAATAAAACAGTAATAAAATATCGTACAAATCCTTTCTCTATAATATGTAATGGATTTTATTCTATTCCACAGATTGCTAAACCTACCTAATCAATAAACGATTGTTCCTCTACATAGTATATTTTGCGAAATTAATTTTAATTCCTACATAAATATTTATAGTCATATAAATATTTATGCAGCTTGACGCTTGCACCCAGTTGGCGGGAGGCCAACTGTTGAATTAACCCAAGTTTGACGGATATCGTTATATTTTGCTGCGCAAGCGACAGTTATGTGCGTGTGCGCACACATTTAGATCAAAGGATGTCGGGATACCGTATATGCAAATGTCACTAGAGTTTGTATTGTAATGGTTTAGTTACAGTTGTTAAAGACAAAACCGAAACAACGGAAAAGAAAGATTTGCAGAATCTGGAACAACTATAAAATACGTCTGTGTTTATAGAATTAGAAAAAAGAATATCCCAAAATTGTAAATCTTTAGTTTGTCGCGGCTTTTCGTCACATCTTACAAGTAGGTAAGTCCTTCGACAACAGCTTCAAATGACGGGTACCCGTAGAAATTCTGCTAAGTACCAAAAATACGGCGACCCTATTCTAATAATAAAACTTTTAGGCGCTATCACGATTGCTTTTTTTTCACAAAAAGTTCCAATCAGAAAAATGTCATCACCATTCTCAATTCTGTGATAGCACACAAGTAACAACACTAGAATAACTTACCGGTATCTCCTACGGCTTGGCTCAGCGTGTTCTCCGTCACGGGCCGCAGTGCCTCCACGGCGCTGATGTACCCCAACCGATCGGCGATCGCGCAAGCCGTCTGACCATTCTGTACACAAGATTTAGTATTATAGTTTGGCGGGAACTGTACACTTAATACCATCATGCCTTTAATCCCACAAGATAGGCATAGGTCTATTAATAGGGTCATGAATAGGGTCTAGGGTCAATAATTTAATAGGGACATGTCGAGCCTATTACTATTAAGCGAGCACAAATCCAAACTCTGAGCTGTTTCTGCAAATTTCATATAAAAATCCAATAACACTTTACTCGACCCAGGAATTTAACTCAGGACCTCGACTGTAACAGTCGCAGTTAAGACCACTAGACAAAGCATATTAATTTATTTGTTTTTTCGTCTGTCATCGATGATGGTAGCATAATTATTACACTTCATAATCCTACAATATTTCTGCACAGAGAGATATTATAGTCTGGAATACCACATAGGCTATAATAATTATACTTTTTTATCCCGGTAAAATGGTGGATAGATTTGTTTTAATAATTTATAAGAAATACCCAGACGCTGGCGGAAAGTATATTATAAGTACTTACAGCAGACAGTGCGTTAGGGTCGGCGTTCTGTTTCAGCAGCAGTTGGATGATGAGCGTGTGGCCCTGCTGAGCCGCCTGGTGCAGAGGCGTGAACCTGCATAGTTAGTGTAATATTATAACTGCGAACATAACTCTGTCTGTTGCCTTTCACGACTAATAAACTGAACAGATTTCAATAAATATTTCTAAGGAGAAAGACTGCATCCGTTAATAAAGGAAATCGGGACTGGATGATGTACCGACACAGCTGAAACCACTGGGTGGACTTGGGCAGAAATGTGGTACACAGATAATCATTACGAGGTAGGCATCTGTTTAAGAATGGATTATGAAATATTCAAAAATCCGTTCTTTTCTTCCCCCCTAAAGCTATCTATCATAGAGGGTTAAAACTTGGTACAAAAAGTACAAAAAAAAAATGTAACTCTTTTTGGTACGAGAATGAATTCGCGGGCTAGCAGCTAGTTTAGCATATATACAGGTCAGCCAGAGCTAGGGTAGCCATCTGTCCGGGTTTATCCAAGTTTAGAGGGCGTCCAGGATCTTTTGAAATAGGATTTAAAAAATTTTTCAACTACACCTAAATGGCTGGACTTTTGATTCTATCCGGCGTCGGGAATCATTAGGTGATGGTGATAACCTGGGGCTAGATCAGAAAGTGTGTGTGGTTACCCGTGCGCGGCGCGGGCGGTGAGGTCTGCTTGTGCGGCCAGCAGCGCGCGCGCGGCGGCGTGGTGGCCGTGGTGCGCGGCGGCGTGCAGCGGCGTGTAGCCGTCGCGCGTGCGCGCGCTCACGTGCCCGCCCGCACCCAGCAGCGCCTTCAGCACGCCCGTGCGCCCCTCCGACGCCGCCAGGTGCACTGGCGTCAGACCTAACGACAACATCATTATCATTTTCAATCCGTTGTACTGTCCACAGGGAACACGGCGCAAACTAAGATGTAGCCTGATGCTGGATGACAGACTTATACAGACGCCGTCCAGAAAATCTCTGAAGCCTATTTTGTTTACGGGGGGAGACCTTTAAAGGGCGGCTGGTTTTTGGCCCATTCTTCTTTCTCATTTGAGAGGCTCGTTATATACCAAAATGAAATACTCATAAAACCCCTGTATCAACTGTCATACCGTTGTTGGCAGGTACGTTGACGTCAGCTCCTCGTTCGATGAGCATTTCCACGCAGTCTTCGTGCCCCTCCTGCGCCGCCATGTGCAGGGGAGTGAAACCTGCCTTCGACTTGACACTGGGATCCGCATCTATAAGAAAAGATCTTATTAAAAGAGCCGGTAAGCTGATAATATGCTTGTAAATGTTAAAATATAACATCAATTAATGAAGCACATTAATTTGTTTTTAAGTAAAGGATTGATGCAAAACAGTATGTAGCAATTTTATAGGATATTTGACAGGTTTTTAAAAACTGTTATAAGTTAATCACTGATGTCTAATAACTCTATAGAAAACCTATATTTCACGTTCAATTAAAAATAAAAAAAATATTATTTAAATATCCCGCAAAAACGCTTTTCCTGACAGTATGGCTCATGTCATCGTGACGTCACCTGCTTGTCACCTGCATGTTTACTAGTAGTTGACGTCATCAACCATACGGCCAATCACAGCCATTTACGATCACGTGACTAAAGTAGACGGTAAAAATCATTTTCTTTGTCGATTTCCTCTTAAAATATCTCGTTTTTTTTTCTGAACTGACTCAATAGGTAGATAGTTTCCAAAATGATCCAATATCGATGCCATTAATACATCGTATAATTTACATGATGCCAAAATACCCTTATACACATGCCCTTTACACCTACAAAGGTACGATCTAATACATAGGATAAACTCACCATGTTCAAGTAATGCGAACGCAATGTCTGGATGGTTGTGTCGGCAGGCGATGTGCAACGCTGAATGTCCGTTCTTGGCGAGCGAGTGGGGGGACGCACCTAGAAGTAAACAGCTCTAGCTTACTGATACTAGCAACACTACTCATTACATGGGGGGCAGTATGTACGTACTAGTATGTAGTGATGTACTAGTCAAGGGCGGATCCGAGGGGGAGGTCACTGCGCACGTCTTTCTTCCCCAAACAAAACATAAAAGCTAAGCTCTTGTCCGTTACAAAAAATGAAACACACACACACAAAACACATTTTCTGGTCCTTATGCCTACCCACAGAAATAAATTCTTGATCCTCCCTTTCTAATAGCAACATTTCAGAAGGGGGAGGCCGATAGGTACGGAGTTGTCAGCAGTAGCAGCTTATTTTTAATGACGGAAAAAAATCATTAATTTGTATGTTTAGTTACCTTTGAGAGGAGACCCGTACGCAGCAGGACAGTACATGGGTTGATGATGAGTTACCTTTGTCGAGCAGCAGCAGCGCTATGTCCGGGTGTCCGTAGTAGGTGGCCATGTGCAGCGGCGTGATGTGCGAGCGTCCGGGCGCGTCGGGCGCGGCGCCGCGCGCCAGCAGCAGGCGCGCCACGCCGGTGTCGCCGTACTTGGCGGCCAGGTGCAGCGGGGTGAAGCCCTTGCGCGTCTCCGCCTCGATCGGCGCGTGGTGGTCCAGCAGGATCGACGCTACCTCTTCTTTGCCTGGTTGGGAAGGACATAGTTAAAACTTTTCAACATAACCTTTTTTTTTTAACTAGGTTTTTCTTATTTCGAGTGTATGAATTTGCAGTCGTCCTTTATGCACATGAAGCATTCCCTATCAAAATATAAATATAATATGATAGTATATTATGGAGTACCCTCTTTGGCGGCGATGTGTAGCGGCGTGTATCGGTCCTTGGTGGTGGCGGCGACGTCGGCGCCGTGCTGCAGCAGCAGCGCCGCGATGTCGGCGTGCCCCAGCCGCGCCGCCACGTGCAGCGGCGTCTGCTCCTCGCGGGCGCGCGCGTCCACCTGGATCGACACCAACCATTTGGTATAACCGTGCTATGAGCCTCGCAAATTGATAATGTCCCTGGCGGCCATCTTGGTGACGTAACCGCTCTCAGTACGCGTTAGCACCACTAGTCGTCAAGTACGGCGGATGACGTCACTTTGAGGTTAATTAGACAAGGTTCCAGCTCATTAGCAACTTGCGGGACTTATACCACACTACTGACAGCCTCGCATCCTAAGCGCGCCTGCTCGCCAGAGGTTCTCGGTTCGATTCTCGGGTCGAGCAAAGTGTTGTTGGGGTTCCGTTCGCAGTAGCAGTTCGGAGTCTGGATTTGTTGTGCCTAGTTAACGACAATAGGCTCGCCCCCTTATTACCTGGGACGTAAACATACCACCGAACTGTGTGTACATGTCACAAATCTGCATAACTCTTCGGGGAATGCAGACGTGA
Organism: Acronicta psi; assembly: GCA_946251955.1. Classification (NCBI taxonomy): domain Eukaryota; kingdom Metazoa; phylum Arthropoda; class Insecta; order Lepidoptera; family Noctuidae; genus Acronicta; species Acronicta psi. The sequence continues at coordinate 4,789,263 of OX276493.1, read as the reverse complement.
TGGTATAAATATTGCTACCTACTGGAAACCCTTTATCCTTTATCAGCTACACTATACAATAATAGTCGGAAGTCTTAATTTTTATCGTCGTTCTTTATTCGTTGATGTACAAAAACATATCGACGAATAGCACATCACTGGAAAATCTCACAGGCACAAATACTTGCATTCAAAAGAAATATCTCAATACTTAATTGCATTCCATAATGCTTTATAAAGGTGAACTATAAATAGAAAACAAAAGCAAGTCGAATCTTTAAAATACGAATTAGATTTTTTTTTACCTTAGCATTATTTCTGAGCAGTACTCGCACTAGATCAGTCTGGTGCGCGCGCGCCGCTAAGTGCAGCGGCGTCTCGCCCCGCGCGGTGGCGGCGTCCGCCGCTGCGCCGGCGCCCACCAGCACCAACGCGATGTTCATGCAGCCCATGAACGACGCCACGTGCAGGGGCGTCAGACCTGATTCTGTTGTTGCTGACTTGCCTGCGCAAAATAAATATTATCAAGGAAAAGGAGCAGATGAGCCCAGGGGACTGAACCGGAAATGCCCGGGTTGCTTCCACCCCCTAAAAGCCCGGGACGGGATAGTGGTAGATGGAATACTATCGGAAAATAATGTTTTTTTTATCTTTTGAACAATCTTAAATCTCGTGTAAGCACGTCAAAATCGGCTGATTCGTTCAAGAGTTATCACTCCGTTAAGAAACTGCCCGCAAGCCAGGCCAGTGGCCCCTGGCCCCTTGTAGGCTAGGGTCCGGCTGGCAATCGCCACCCTGACTATCCGACACTGGTCATGAGCCACCTGATGATAATCAGTCATTGCCGCCAATAGACAACTACAACACAGTATTACAGTTGCTCAGCAACCGGGAGAACGCACACAAAAGTGCTATACGAGACTCTGCCGTAACAGTTATGGCCAAACGAAATAATTCTGGAGTTAGATACTCACTGGCGCCATATTTGAGCAGCAACTCAACCACTTTGAGTCTGTTCTTCTTGCACGCAATGTGTAGCGGTGTAAACCCGTTAAGTGCGCGGGCGTTTGCGTCTGCATTTCTGTCTAGAAGGAGTTTTGCAACCTGTAACAGAAACATGGTGTAAATGCCATTGCAAAATAGTCTTTATTTTTTAACTAAACCGATAATACCATAATACCGATATGGTCTTTTGTTAATATCACTTGTAGCCTCTAATCAGCCTCTCAAATCGCTTATCAAACTGAATCGAACTTTATTTTATAACCAGTAAGGTTTGTATTACCTTGACATGTCCGCAATGTGCAGCAACATGCAGTGCAGTGAGGTAGTCGACGGTGACGTCATCGATGGGCGCGCCCTCTGACAGGAGAACTTTGGCCGTCTCCACGTGTTCGCCTTGCACGGACATGTGGAGAGGGGTCAGACCGTTCTGAAACGAAAAAATAGGTTATAATAACTACTATTATGGAATGCTATCAATTTGTATTGAACACTAAACTTTTCAATGAGGTGTTATCTTGATTATAACCCACTAAACTATTGGGTATAGGATACATCAGTCTCTGCCCAGCAGTGGACTGGTACACAAATGAAATTAAATGAGATTCTGCAAATAGATCTTTTCAGATACTTTTACAAGCTAATGTTTTGTGGTTTTGTGTTAGATGTCGTCGGCATTTCCTAACTAACGACCTCGGAGAAGAAACGTCGAAACAAACTCATGATCTCTTTTAAAGTCCAGACATGGCGGAGGCCAGAATGGCCTTTTGAGGAAGGAGCCGCAGCAGCAAGTCATCGTGAAGCTCGACCATATTATAGGGAGCTCAACGACCCAACCAGTACCTTAGTCTTGCTGGTGATGGGCGCGCCGTGCTGCAGCAGCCGCGACACGACGTTGCTGTGTCCCGAGCGCGCCGCGCAGTGCAGCGGCGTCAGCCCGTCGCGAGTCACTGCTGCTATGTTAGCACCTGGTAACAAAACATATAATTATCATGTGAGGAGTCAGAGAGAAAGATAGAGTGACGGAGAGAGGGGGAGAGGGGGAGTGAGCCCCGTCTCTCCCCTTCTCCCTCTCACAGAGAGGTGAAACGGAGGAGAGAGAGCTGCTTAGTCTGAGTTTGCCGAGCGCAGGTCGTTTTGTGTATAGAAGTTTCGCAACAAGAGCTGTCTACTTTTCTGGAATTTTTAGTTTTAGGTGTCTTGTCAAAGTAAATAATTTTTCTTACCTAGTCTAGGTACAAACAATTGCTACAAATATAATAGGGTATAATTAGGTAGTGTTGCTACTGCCAGACACTCCAATTGTTGTAAGTACCTACCAATTATACTAAATATGTACCTGAGTGATGCCGCCTGCTCACCCCCACAAATAAAATGTAGCACCGACACGGGTACACATAGTTATGACTTTACGCTTCAACTACAACGTCATTTAAACGCGTTTGACGCAACGTAGACGTAGGTTTTAAAAGTAAGCTGCCGTCTATTGTAAGATTGACGATCAACGCATGCGCTTGAGCAAAATCTAGTATATATTGACTGGTGGCAAGTGGCTGGAGTCAAGTACTTATTATTATGAACAAAAATTACAAATACTTTTATACGCCTTACAAAATAGTCATAGCAGTGCTGTTTAGGTACAGAAGTTATTAGTATAGTGGCGATGATTTTCCTTTAGCGAAAGTGACTGCGTGTGACCTACCGAAGTTTCATAAAAACATTTTAATGATGCTGGTTTCATTGGATTTTTTTAGTGAAATAATTGGCGGAACTTTCATCAAAAAAAGAAACAGCAAGCTAAACAATTTTTCAACCTATCATTTTGCACGAGACAAATTGCCAAATTATAGCGAAATTCCACTTTATTATATCTGTCAATGTCTCCACCTGTCATATGTGGACTGCAAAAGTGATGTTTGATTGACAGGCTATCGTGAAGAACGCCCAATTAAACAAGAAATTCCTACTATATGATATTTCAATCACATTCGAAATGTAATTAGTTGGTCGCGTGATACGAAAAAAATATGAACATATGTAATTATTGAGTCATACCGACGAAAATATTACGTTTGATTTATGAGATTCCAAAAAAAAAAAATATTTCGTTTTGTTTTCATTCCTTAATTTGGATGATTCGTTAAATGGTTCGATTTAAGTGTGGAATTCCTGAAATGTAAACAGATATAAGTAGACACTAACTATTTCAACGAATTTATTTGTAAAAAGTGAACTGTTTTGCAATCGTGGTGAGATGAGGAATTTTACAGTTCTCGCCAATCTTTTTGTCCGGCCTGAAGTTGGCGAGAGCCAGCCCGGCCGTAAAAATCGGAAAGCGAAAAATATTAGATTAAAACTTCATAGTCCGAATGATTGTGTATAGGTCAACTCACCATTCTCAACAAGCAGGTCGAGCATAGCCAGCTGTCCCCACTTGCTGGCGACGTGCAGCGGCGTGATGTTGTGCTTGGCGGCCCTGCCTGCGTCCGCGCCGGCCGCCAGCAGCGCGCGCGCCACGCCCACGTTGCCGTAGTGCGCCGCTATGTGCAGCGGAGTGAACCCCGACTTCGAGCATGCGTCTGGGTTGTGTTCGTTCTGCGGATAATACACAGTGGCGTAAGTCTCTAAGAAAAAAATGGAGATACTGGGTTTTGAGTGAGAAGACCATAGTTCTATGTAAATACAAAAGAGAAACAAAGCTGTAAGAGGTATTGGATCTTAAACGGCTTAGAAAGCATTTAGCCTATCTTTTAAAATACCGTAGTTCAGGCAATGGTGAATAGACAGCACAATTGTTGCTGAACTCAACATATATTTAAAAAAATCTTTCCCCAAATTCCCATTACTTCCATGACTTTCACTAAATATGTCGCCGTAGTTACTGTAATTAGGATAAATTTTCGATCCCATGAATTAATATAAATTCTCAATAACATTATGGAACTGTTTCAACAACTCATAGGATAGTCGCTAACCGCCGGGTTCATTTTAACCAGTGGCATACCAATATTGGACAAACACTTGACCAGTGGCATACCAATATTGGGCATACACTTTTTGCCAGTAGCATACCAAACGATAGAGTAAGTTTTAAGTTTACCTCTAGCAGAAGCGTGGCTGCTTTGACGTCATTCTTCTTAGCGGCGATGTGCAGCGCGGGCAGGCGGACTTTGCCCCTGGTGTCGGACTCCAGTAGCTCGGCGACTACTCGGTCGTGGCCCTGTTGCATCGCTACTGCTAGTGGTGTGAAACCGTCCTGGAAACACATAAAACACTATTAGAATGTCATTGCCATAAAAATGGTCACTCTGTGTCGTTCTAACTTCAGGTCTACCGTTTCACAAAATAAGGGAGAATTTCTCAGTTATTTCCACGAATAGATCATATAGGAAAATAAAAGATAGATTTCTCCCTCATCCCCATGTACTCTGCGGGGCTTAAAATGCCGCTTCTGATACCATGACCAAACTTGTATTTCACATTAGAAAATTGTTAAGGAGCTCCTATGATTTTTAAATATGATCAGACTGGCTGTACCTCGCGGTGCTGCCCACATGGTGGTGGTATTTCACAAGCCCGTAAAAATATCCCAAAACCCTTTCTTAGCAAATCTAAAAAGGACCTATACCTATATATAAGCCTAAATTCACCCAATGACCATTAAGTTCCTAAAATTTCGTGATTAATTAGGTCTTTATAGATCTCTTGAAAATATAACTCACTTCTGTGGCTAGGGTCTGGCTGGCTCCTGCCGCTAGCAGCATCTTGACGCATCCTGCATGGTTCTCCTGCGCGGCCATGTACAGCGGGGTAAAGCCGGCCGCGGACTGCGCGTCGGCCTTCGCCCCCGCGGCCAGCAGCGCCCGCGCCACTGACTCCTGCCCCGCGAGACATGCTATGTGGAGCGCTGTGTTGCCTGGAGACAAGTGTTTAATTAAGTATGTAGATCTAAAAAGTTTGATATCGCAATCGTGAGATTCGCGAAGTAACAAGGTACTGACTAGTGATACATTTTAATATTAAACCATTGTTTCAATGTTAAACGAACAAAGTTATCTATGCTTAAGAAAAACTGTTAAGGGAAAATTGAGGACAAAAGATGACGAATGAAGAGCGTGTTCCCCAAAAGGTTTTGAGCATGAATGTGGATACAACGGAAGAGAAAGACCAAAGAAAAGATGGATGGACTGTGTAAGAGAGAAAGGATATGACTACAAAGAAGTTGAATGAGAAGATGACGCGATGGTGGGAGAGAAAAAGACTTGCTGCGCGCCGACCCCAAGTGAATAAGGGCAGGAGGATGATGATGATGATGAACCATGTTTTTTTTTAAATGGTAGATTGGTAGATAGTTTTTTTAATGGTATCTTTCGGAATGGCGATTGGAAATACATCAATGTACATAATATTTAAATCTACTAAAACCAAGAGCTCACCTTTTTTGGTGGCGGCGTCGACAGTGGCGCCTCGTTTGAGCAACTCCTCGACCACGGAGATGTGTCCATCTTTAGCGGCCAGGTGAAGCGCGTTCAGCCCGTTCTGTAAACAACAATCAACAACATTCTTGTTTCATTCAAAACTGTCAGATGAAATCGTGTAAACTGCAAACAATTTTTTGCACGAAGAAAACCGTAAGCTTATCTCCTAGGAGGTAAGTTGTATTTGCATTGGATAAAAAAATACGAATGTCATACAGGCATACAGTACCTATATACCTCCCCTTAAATTACCTGGCAGATAATTTCATAAATATGTTTGTTCCATTTTTTATTTATCCGACGGATAGCGGCTATCCGAGGTGATGGAAGAACCCTAACAATCGTTTTACCCATTCTTGTATTATCAGTGTCAAGTTCAGTTTGAGTTAGCAGACTGTTGTATACAATACAGTCAGTATATTATGTACTTCCTAGTTCCTAAATGTTGTTACAACCGATACTGCAATCTACAATTTCAATGTCCATAATAATTATTTCTATTGAATTATGGCCCGTTCCTAATTTTGCATCGGAAATTGTGGAAACAATGATTTTCAGTCTAAAACGGGTACAACAGTTTACGATCATGGTAATACAGGAACACAATAGGTAATTATAGCAAGATAAACTGCGCTAGATATATTACAATACCTAAGTACCTTTTGGGACAATCTCTTTTTAGCACAAGTTAGAATTTATTACACTATGACAAGTATTTATTTTAAGCCTTTGTTTATTAGTCTAGTAAAAGTAAACGCTACGACCTAGATTCGATTACCAGGCCAAAAAGTGTGCCTGGGTTTTTTTTTTTAAATTTAATTCTCAGTAGTAGCATAGAATTTGGATTCAATATGCTCGCCCCCCATTACATGGGACCTAAATGTACCGGCAAACTGTGGGTATACGTTGTACATCATTTCCTAACCCCCTCGGGAATACAGGCGTAATAGTATGTTAAAAACACCTTTACGATTCGTGATTTCTAATTAGGAATTCTGTAATTATCTCTTCTTCCTCCTAGCCTTCTCCCAACCATGTTGGGGTCGGCTTCCAGTCTAACCAGGATGCGGCTGAATATCAGTATTTAACACGGAGCGACTGCCATCAGACCTCCGCAACCCAATTTATAGGAAATACCGATATTCAAAGGAAAGACTGGTTGTCAGGCTTTTTAGGCTTCTGGTCATAGGTATGACAACCGGGACCGACGGCTTTACGTGCTCTCCGAGGCACGGAGGGGTCTCGAATCGAAACTCTCGATATGTTAAGAATGGTCACCCATCCACAGACTGACCACGGTAAGTGTAGCTTAACCTTGCAGATTGGTTGATCAGCGTAGTTACAGCTTGGCCACGAGCCCCTCGAGTAATTATCTTTGACTCTGTTAATTAAATTGGGCCGACCTAGGCTTTCCATTCATATCTCCCAATTACATCTGTACAAAACTGATTGGACGGGACTAACCGGTGCCTGAAATACCTGTCTACATTTTCACAGCAATCGGTTTTCTCAACAAAACTGGCAGGTGGGACGCAAATTGAATCACTATCGTCACAACTACGCAGTTACGTGAACCTCGGTTTTCAATTACCTCTCTGATGAGGAGTGAAGGGGTACGGAAGTACCGAGACCCATTTCAACCATTTGCTTTGGGAAATGAGAAGCTAGTTTACTGTTTTGAGGTTTCTCGAAACATTAAAGCTATTATAATAAACTAGCTTTCCGCCAGCGGCTTCGCCCGCGTGGTCTTGATAATCTTTTTAACCCGCTTTTCTGTTGAAATTTTTCCTGAATTTTCTTTGCTATAAACCTCACGGAGCCCGAAACCTTTCCAACGAATGCAAAACCGTGGAAATCGGTTCGTGCGTTCTGGAGTTATAGCGTCAGGAAGGAAAACCCGACTTATTTTTATATAGTAGATAAATGTTAGGACCTAACTTGAAGTCAAATGTTTTCATTTAATTATTAGAAAGCCATTATACACCGACTACCAGTTGCAACAAACTTAATTAATCTAATTAAAAAACTTCAACCTTTGACCTCGCTGGATAATCTGGTAAGATGTCCTCACTGTTCCCAAGCCCGTTTTTTTAAAGGTGAACGAGGTTTGAAAGTGCATTGTGGCAAGATGCATAAAGCCCAACCCCGCGATGTACTTTCTAACCTCGGGACGGTTTTAAATTTATCATCACCAATAAATACCACCTCTGTTCAACCAATCTGGCAAAAGTTATCAAAATTAAAAAATTCAACTCCTGTTTTAAAGAGAGTTCCCCGCGGGGCGAGGCCTTTAGTTGCACTGAGTTTAGCGCGATGTGTTCGCCTCGCCACCCGGGAGAACTCACAAAATGCTTGGGAACAGTTACTCACCTTCCCTTACAGGATTCTGCATGTGCAAAAAAATTTGGCTAGTAAAAAATCTTTGACAACCCAAATTAAAGAAAACTGTAACTCTTCTTTAACTTTTGACCCAAAATTGCCTGCACCGCGACTATACAAAGGTATACTGCACCATGTGGAATCCAAATTAAGTGAAGGTGACATAAGTGGAGCTGCCAGGGTAATTTTTAGTAGCGACGTGGTCGCACCATACTCTCCTGAGACTCTTACAGCTCTGGAGAGTAAGCACCCGTCTCCAGTGGATGACCTCGATTTCCCTGGTCCCCCCGACCCTGATTCTGATTCCCTTCAAATTACAGCTCGCCAATTGGTCACAGCCGTCAGCTCTTTCCGAAATGGATCTGCTGGTGGACTCGACGGCTTGACACCCCAGCATCTCAAAGATTTAACGGGTTCAAGCGCCGGGGAAGCTGGTGAGTCGCTTTTGAAGGAGCTGACAGCTCTGATTAACTTAATGCTCTCCGGTAATGTGCACGAGGCCGTCATCGACGTCTTGTACGGAGCCAATTTATGTGCTCTGCGCAAGAGGGATGGCGGCATTCGTCCCATCGCCGTAGGGTGTACTTACCGGCGTACGGCAGCCAAAATTTGTTGTGCTTTTTATAGTGATCTACTTCAGCAAAAATTCCAGCCCTTACAACTAGGTTTTGGCGCCAAAGGGGGCTGTGAGGCTGCCGTACACGCCCTATCAACTTTTTTGAAATATAAAAAAGATGAGGTCATCCTTAAGGTTGACATAAAGAACGCCTTTAATTCCGTAAATAGGGACACTTTGTTGACAGAAGTCAAAAAAGAAATACCCAAAATTTACAGTTTTCTTTGGCAGTGTTATAGACACCCCTCTAAATTATTATATAAGGACCATCTTTTAGAATCTGCTGTCGGTTGTCAACAAGGTGACCCTCTCGGACCAGTCATCTTTAGTTTAGCAATAAATCCTATTATTAAGGAACTAAATTCAAAATTCAACTTGTGGTACTTAGATGACGGGACTCTAGGAGGTGATGCAGACACAGTTTTGGAAGATTTAAAATTTTTAAAACATAAATTCAATTCTATTGGCCTTGACCTCAATCCATCTAAGTGCGAAATCTTTTTACCAGACACTACTGACAGACAAGTGACTTTACAAAAATTTAATGAAATCGCTCCTGACATCAAAATTGTTGAAAAAAGTAGTCTTCATCTGCTAGGGTCCCCAATCTTCGATGAATCTTTTCCGTATTTCATCGAAGAAAAAATACAAAATTTTAATGACATTTCGGAAAGACTTTTCAAAATTAATATACATTCGGCTTTTACTATTATTAGATTTTGTTGTTTTGGACCAAAATTTACGTATTTTCTCCGTTCTTCACATTTGTGGATGTACCCACATCTTTTGGAAAAAGTTGATCGAATCATACGAAATTTTCTGTCTTCTCTTTTAAACGTGGCACTGGATGACCGAGCTTGGCTTCAAGCATCGCTTCCCATTCGTTTGGGTGGCCTGGGCATCCGCAAAATTTCAAGTATTAGTTTACCTGCGTTTATATCCTCAGTCCACGGTACTGATAAGTTGACCAGAGATATCTTAGGACCATCTCGGGTTGACTTTGAAGTACCGTTCATGTCTGATGCTATGAACGTATGGAAAATGGCTTGTCCGAGTACGGTTTTACCTTTGATCCCATCTTCCCAGAGGCTGTGGGACGAGCCGCTTTGCAGTTTGACGCGGAAAGAACTTCTACATACGTCAGTCAATACTGCCGAGCGTGCTCGTCTGATGGCTGTGGGTGAATGGGAATCGGGTCTCTGGCTTCGGGCACTTCCGTCGTCCAACATAGGGACTATGTTGGATGACACAACTTTTCGGCTCGCTACGTGTCTTCGTCTAGGCGCTCCTTGTGTTGCTCCGCATCGGTGTCACTGTGGTGAAGCTGTCGGCAGCCTCGGACATCACGGTCTGTCGTGTTGCAGGAGTGCAGGCCGCATAGCGCGACATGCCAGCATTAACGACATTCTCCGTCGCGCTCTTGCCACCGCCGGCGTACCAGCTGTTTTAGAACCTAATGGCTTGGTACGTGACGATGGTAAGAGACCAGATGGTATGACGCTTTTGCCATGGAAAATGGGTAGGCCTTTGGTGTGGGATGCAACTTGTGTTGACACCCTTGCTCCATCCCATCTTTCAAGCTCAGCTGGCTGCGCTGGCGCTGCTGCTGCTGCTGCGGAGACTCTCAAACGGCGCAAGTATACTAACTTATCTGGTAGTTATGTATTTGAGCCGTTTGGAGTCGAAACGCTCGGTTCGTGGGGTCCGAGTGCTCGTCTCCTTTTTAAAGAAATTTCAAGGAGACTGGTCGGCTCTTCACGTGACCAGAGGGCTGGCTTGTTTCTAGGGGAACGTATAAGCATTGCCATTCAACGTGGCAATGCTGCCAGTCTTCTGGGCACGTTGCCAGACGACAGTGATGCGGAGGAATTCTTCGACGCTTAGGTGTCGGTGTCGGGTGTGTGAGGTGACCTCTGTAGGTGTTTATTATTTTTCTTTTATGTAAATGTTTTATTTATGTTATTTAAGTTGCCAATTATATTATATTTAAATAAAAAACACTAAGGAGTATTGATATCAAAAAAAAAAAAAAAAAAAATTAAAAAAAATATTAAATTAAAAATATAGATGCCAAGAAGCAATGAGCAAACTCGTCCGAACCTTTATGACAATGCTTGCTAATAGGCGTTATGAATTTAATATTTTTTTTACAGAGTAAGTAGAGTTACATATAATTTATTAGTGTAATTGCTTAATTAATTTAAAAAAGAAAACAGCGCCCAATTTATTTTTATGAAATTACTAGGAAAATATATTTCATTCCTATATAAAATATCCTAGCAACGTAAATAGTCTTAGATATGTAAATAATATTACAATTATATCAGAAAATAGGCTAAAGAAAAACCATTGTAATTGTGCGGAACAATTAAAATGCCATAGCGAGTTGCTAGCGTACATTCTTCTAATGTATACGCATGCGTTTCAGTTATCTGGGTGCAGATTATTATTTATATAGCAATCGTAAATACGGCTATATAAAAGTAAATAATCAAATTAAAACCAGATCTGTGATAAGAGAACAAAAATAGGCTCTAAAATAAAACAAAGAAAATTATTCAAAATTCAATTAGGTATCAATGGTCGACAAAAAAGGTCCAACTCAGGTGGATCTACCCTTATATTCTTATCCAAGGGTGGAAGAATGGGTTTAGAAATCTAGCTCCCAGACTTATATGTTTACTAGCTTTCCGCCAGCGGCTTCGCCCGCGATCCCGCGGGAACCATACATTTTACCGGGATAAAAAGTAGCCTATGTGCTATTCCAAACTATAATCTATCTCTGTGCCAAATTTTATCCAGATCCGTTCAGTAGTTTTTGCGTGAAAGAGTAACAAACATCCATCCATCCTCACAAACTTTCACATTTATAATATTAGTAGGAAGTAGGATAGGATAGGAAGTAGGATTAGCTTCCTAAATATTTCTTTCAACCGCCAACCACGACGATAATATTTTTTATACACGTCGAGGCATCTTGGTCCCTAAAATAATAATGTCTAACCCAGTCTTCAATGCTCATTTTATATTCAGAAGACTGAAGTTGAAAATTTGTGTGACAAAGTGCAAAGCCTTAGCAGTGGTAGGGAAACAAAGCACAGATTAAATTGGACCTGATCTGTAGAGACGGGCCTGTTGTATTACCAGCTTCCAGTAAGTTAAAGTTCCCGTTAAATTACTTGGCAGGTAATTTTATACAAATTTGGTTCAATTTTTTTATTTATCTGTCGGTTAACGGCTATCAAGAGGGGGTGCAACAGGCCCTAAGTGTCCTTTGTCATCAGAAATTAGATGTTACCAAAACATCTAATTTCTGATGAAAATAAAGAACCCCTCTCAGCATTATTACTTTTAAATGTTTAACTAAATCATGTTCATCGTCATAATTAAACCATCCCATTGCTGGGTACGGGTTTCCTCTCAGAAGTAGCCTTGGAATAAATTATCGTCCTAGGCTAGCCTACATGTTATTTATTCCTTTGATCATGCAGAGCTACAGTAACCAAATCACCTGCGACACTATTTAATGATGCCGATCGCAGTCGTACGTGTAAACCGATCTTTATTCTCAATCGGAGCGGAACATGGAACGGCCTGAAGGCCGAACACTGACAATGGATAATATTGATATTAATTTTTAATTACTGGTCGACGATCACCATGGGTCATTGACATTGTATTTTTTATAAAGAGGCAAATTAGCACACGACCTGATGGTAAGCGTTAGACGCTTAGAGAAGTTATACGATACGAAGTTTTAATTGTGAGAAAATAAACTCCAATATTGGTACGATGAACACATTAATATCAAATAACTGTTAAAGATTAATAAAAAGGTTTATAAGTAATGGATCTAATTAATAGCTTAAGAAATGTTGTAACTAACTTATACAGAAGCAATAAACACAGATTTGCGAGCACACTCATTCATAGATATCATTAAGACAATGAGTTTTTAATCCTCTAGTATTAAATTTCCTACCAGTACCAAGAGCTCAAGTTTTATCGTTTCTATTCCGATACCTAAATACAATCTATAATATAACATTATGTCGGCCGTTATCCCGTGAGAAAATTTTATGACTTTCTAAATAATTATTCTACAAAGGTGGGGCCTTAGATAGATTAATAACATACAGATACGAAATAGCGCACCGTAAAGCATGTTAAAAATAATACGCTAAAATCAACGGACCTTCATGATCCCCCCGCCACACGCCACAGAGCGATCGCCGCGTACACACGTCACGAGTTGGTAGCGTAATTACGGCAATTATGACTGTTTTCGCGGTCAAATCCTGCAGGAATCACAGGGCAAAACACAAAAACTGTCTAAACATCACTTTTCACTAGCAAGGATTAAAGTTTCGTATGTATTTCTTTGCAAAATGAAAATAAAACGACAAAATAACAAAATGTAAACAATGCGACGCCATAACTGTTCAGTGTTGCCAAGGACTTGAAAAATTTACCCATATTTTAATATTTGTAGATTTGGTAGAAATTATTGAAACAAAAGTAACAGTTCATTTAAAATAACTTAACACTGTTATTAATTATTGTAAATGAGTATGTTAGAATGTTTATGGTTTTACAGCTTATTAAAGACGACGACTTTTTAATGTATGTTTTACGAGTTAGTTTCATTAATATGGGCAGCACTGTTTATTGAGACCCGGCGATTTTTATAGGGGTAATTTTTTTTGCGTAGAATATAGTGTTCTTAGTGTGTTTTTGAAAACCTGTAAATCTAGGTTCCGAGAAAAAAGTCGCCAATTTTCTTTCAAGCCTGGTGGGATAGCAGAGTATTAAGGGTCGGGAAGATCGCGAGGCGGGCCAAATCTAGCTAACAAGTAATACTAAGGTAGAGGACAACGCCAAGGTCATAAGGTCATATAGGGCAGTTGACTTTTTCTGTGTTATTTTTTTTTATTCTTTTTTCTTCGTTCTCTTTCTGCGGTCGTTCTCTAGCTCCCGTCATCCCCTTCTAACCTAACTTATCCGAGTTGGGGTGCCCCGATTCCCGAGCCCACTTCGCTCGATAGTTCTTCAAATTACATCACGAATTCACAACAAATGATAACTGTCAAACGTTAGCCTTACATATTTACATTTAATTCCATAAATTGAGTATCGTTTTTCAAGATTGATAACAGGGAAAAATATTATGCTTTTATACATTTGAATCCACTGTCACACTATTTAAACTTAAAACGTAACGACCAACGAGTCGCTTTTACATGATCTGTGGCATGTTGTGATATGAAATGCGTTTTATCTGGAAAATAATTAAACTTTAGGATTTATTTTCTCAAAAACTGTGCGGTTGCTAGGTTTGATTGAACTTTTGTGAAAGTGTATGTATACTAAGAAGAGTTCTACACGAAAAAAAATTAAACCTTCAATCAGCGGGTCATAATGTACAGTGGAGCCTATATTTTACGGTATGTTCGATCTTGGACCTCAAAATTAGGTTTAAATTACGTAGGTACTTCTTACTAAAAGGTAAGTATAAATATTAGTTTCAAATCACAATGACGCGAAACTCACATACAAAATAAAATTCCGTAATTTTTGGGGTAAACTCTATGCGCTGGTATCACCCGCGTCATGCACACAAGCGCAAATTCGGTAAGTAATACACTCGCGGTGGGCGGTGCTCACTCACACACGAAACTACAAGTGCCATCGCTTCTCTGGCTGCGCTTTACATTGAATTACATATCTGTATGTTATTAATCTAAGGGTGGGGCAATCTAAACATTTGCAGGTACCTAGGTACTAATAGATATATATAAATAGATGATATTAAGAAATGATTTATTGTAGTAAAGTAGATAAATGCAACTTATTCATTAACCTAGTGGTAGTCAACGCGACTGCTACGCTAGGTCCTGGATTCGATTTCCAGTTCGAACAACGTTATTGCTTTTTTTATAAAATTCTCAGTTAAACCTCGAAATTTAGAATTCGTGCCCGGTTACAATACCCTCTGAGCAGCTTTCTATTAGATTAATTTGGTTAGAAAATAGTATCCTGAGGAAGGTCCATACGTTTTATCAAAGTAATAAAACCTATTGATTTGCGAGTGATGCCGCCAGCAAAAACTAGTTTGAAATACTAAAAAGCAAACAGTAAACAAGCATTCTATGATAACATTGTGTATGTCTGTCAGTCCGTCACAGCACAGAGAAGTATTGTTAATCTGTGACTATGACATAAGGTTTTAACAAAAAGCCCACTTGATTGTCCAACAACTGTAATGTCGACCATGAAATGTATAATACGAATAGATGCAACAAATAGTTATCTATTTTTATGATGATGATTACCCCCACCTGCCAGGATGTCCTCAATATATCAACGTGTATCTGATGACATGCACGGTAAGCTAGCCAGGGCTGGCGAGTGCGCATTAATCACTTTATCTATACTTCTATACTAATATTATAAAGAGGAAAGATTTGTATTTTGTATGTAACGAATAAACTCAAAAAGTACTGGACCGATTTGAAAAATTCTTTCCATGTTAGATAGCCCATTTATCGGGGAAGGCTATAGGCTATATATCATCACGCTACGACTAATAGGAGCGGAGTAGTAATGAAAAATGTTGCAATAACGGGGGGAAAAAATTATAAGACCACGCGGGCGAAGCCGCTGGCGGGAAGCTAGTTATCATATAAGTCCCGTAAGTTGCTAATGGGATGGAACGTCTAATTCACAGTCTGTCTAATTAACCTCAAAATGACGTCATCCACTGTAACATTTTTTTTTATACGGCCGGGTATCACTTGCGCGTTGGCGACCCTAAAAACCTAGAGGTTTATGGAGAATTCACTGCGCCGACACTCCTCTTGCTGCCAGTGCAGCGCATCCTTAGAAGGAGCATGATACTGAACTGAAACGGCTGGATCTATTTTGACAGATAGCTAATGTTATAAGAAGTAACTAAGGCTACATTTATTATAGAACTTACATTTATTTACAAAAATTGAATGGACGCGAATTACACCGCAGGAACAGCTAGTTCTTATTAAATATTTTATTGTATCACCATTTTTAGTACGAATTTCATTGCGTCGCGTCGCTTCCGCCAACCCTGTACCTCAACCATGAGTTTATGTTAAAAAGTTACGATAGGTAATCAAAGTCGCTAGCGAGCTAACGTGCATCGGATAGATTTCGATGGCACTTGTACCATGAGTCATAATGTTGTTTACGTCACACGCTGCAGTAAGCTCGATCGTAGATTTACGTAGCGTGTCGCTATGTTGGCAATAGGTGTGTTTACAGTTAGCTTCACGCCTATTATAGTCATCCTCTTCTATCAACATGTGAACAAAAGAGAAATAAAATAATGCTCCTTTTCCCGTGTAACCCGACCAAATGCAAAAGGCTATATGTGTGTAACTATTTATTCGTAATGGTGTGATTCCGTTTTTTTCCTCTTTACTTGGTCATTTGTTAAATGTCAAATACTCAAATGTCATGTCAGTTGTCACCCACCTCAAACCATTAGGTACTACGTTCGTTTCCATTTTTTTATTATTTATATTATTTTCGTTTTTACTTTGTTTCAATCATGAGGACCAGTGCGTCGCAATTCCAAATGTTAGTGGAGTATATGGAACGGTAAGTAATTCACTTATATTACCAAATTTCTTGAAACGTGATTGATAAAATAGGCATGAATCCAACATAATTTTGAATAATAAACTAAGGCTTTTTTTTGTTTGATAAGTTAACATAACTCAAGCGACTTTGACATTACTAATTTTATGTACATTTATTATAATGTGATTTTATTTCAGGAATGGTGACCTAAGCAAGCCTTCTGAAGGACCTCAAGGCAGGGCCTCCAATATAAGAAGTTGGGCGGAGTTAACTGAAATGTTAAATTCAGATGCCACAGGGGACACCAAAACATCCGAGAAATGGAGAAAAGTAAGTGGGTTGTAATTAATAAATTTAACATTCATCAAGCTTTTTCATGCTTTATTTTCCCTTTTCTTTTACTTACTTATGCATCCACTGTGTGTGTTATTGTGGTGTTTGTTTTGGCAAAGGTTTGGAGCGATTTAAAAAATAATACAAAAAAGAAAGCTTCTCGCATGCACCGAGTTGCTACTGGCACAGGCGGAGGCCCTGCATCTAAATTAAAGCTCTCCGATTTGGAAGAGAGGATATTAAATTTAATGAAACCCCAAGCGGCAACAGGAATGATAGAGATTCCTGAAGTTGGCTTTAATCAGGTTTACAATTTTCTTTTTAATTTAAATTTCATTTTCATGCATGCTTTTGCACATAAACACTTCATATTTTAAGGTAAACCTTCTTTGATAAATGTGTATCATAGATGGATACATTCTTTCTGATGCATATAATTATGTACATAACCTTTTAAAGGTAGAGACAACAGGGAACCTATTGACAAATGATAGATATTATTATTGGATAATTTATGTTTATAAAGTGGCACAAAACAATACTGCTTTATTGGTCTAGTGGTCGCAGGCTCACAGTTGTGCTTGGTATGGTTCCTAGGCCAATAAGTGCTGTACATTATGCAGTTCCCAGTAGCAGCTTGGAGTTTGGATTTTTGTATGTATTGCCACTATTGTTTGTCTAACCCTTCAAGGATGCAGGTGTGATGTTATTTTAGTTAGTATGGTATACATATTATAGATAGATATACATATTCGGTTATTCACATTATGATTTATTACCCGACTGCCGAAGGAGGAGGGTTATGTGTTTGACACGTATGTATGTATGTCCGTTCCTATGTCCGGTCGTAACTACTCAACGGCTCAACCGATTTAGATAAATGACACCTCATTAGATTTGTCTTGATGGCAGAAGTGTTAAATTAAAAAAATATATATATGGCGGATTTTATACGCTTTAATGTGCGACCTGATTTTGAAAATGATCTTAAGTTGTATCAATATACATTTTAAATTATCATTTAGGATCTATCTAGTCATTCTATGATGATTTATTAACTTAAAAGAAGGAAATAAAATCAATTATTAAATGAAACAAAAAACCCGACTGCGTAAAAAGTACTAACTAAAAATCTAAAAACAAGCTCTGTGATGTTGGAAAATGTATTGCAGGCGAGACAAGCTGTTTGTTCATAAACAAAATTGTTCCTTTGCTTGTCCCGCCTGCAATACATTTTTTGTACAGTTTTACATGTTTCATTTAATAATTGTTTTTTTATTTATTAAAATTTATAATACATATATAATAAAAATATCTAAATATGTTTATAGATTCACATCGAGCAGTTGCCAGAGGAACCAAGTTCTGCCTCAATTGCTCAAACATTGTTGGATGCAGGTACAATTGATTCAAGTTATTCCTGTAAAACGTTTTATATTTATTATGTAACTGTCATCTTTTTTAATCATATAACAAACTATTCACAGTTGAGAAAGATGATAATAATATGTCATTATCTGTATATTTAATAGTTTTTGTTTTGTTGCAGCTCTGGAGGTTGGAAATACCACTATAAACGAAGATAGTGTTGTGGAAGAACCACATCATCTTTCACCAGTGGCTACTGCGACTGTGCCAGTGGCTGTCGAAACCGCGCCGCCAATGTCTCCGTCTTCTCCACGACGCCCGCGGCGCCCTTTGCCAAGGGGCGTGGCTTCACCTGCTCGCGGTAGGAGAACACGCACACAAACGCAGTCAGAATTAGCAAGACAGGCTTTTGTCAATTCTGACAGTGAGTGGCGTGTTTTCCAACGCGAGCAGCAAATGGAGAACGTCCGGCTGCGGGAAAGGGAGCTGCAACAGCAGCAGCAGTGGCTAGATTTATTCGGCCAATTTATAGCATTAGGTAGCAGTTATATAAATTATTTAGAAAATAGAGAATAAATAATTTATGTTAAACTTGTAAAGTAAGTATTGATATTTTTGTTAAACTGTGTAGCCTGCTCATTTTTTTATTTTTCTGTTCGTGATTGTTCGAGTATCCCCAGTTATGATGATTGAAAGAATGTTTTGTTGTGGCTCAGCTCGCTGATGATGTCTATAATAATTTATCTATATATATTAGAGGTGTGCGCCGCGCCGCCACGCCGCCGCCGCCGGTGGACCTGAAGCACGCCGCCGCCGCCGGTCGCCAGACCGGCGTGAAATCGGCGTGTCTTTTTAAGTTTATTTCATTGACAAATAAACGCCTAATCAAGTCCTTCAGAAGCTATTTAAGTCTGTCATACTCGAGGGCACAACGCCGGAGGCATACAACAGAAGCGTGGTGGTGCTTTTCTTCAAAAAAGGCGATAACACCTTATTGAGCAACCTATCTCGCTTCTGAGTCATGTCTACAAGTTGTTTTCAAGGGTCATCACGATCCGTCTCGAGCGCAGGTTTGAAGACTTCGAACCTTCGGAACAAGCCGGTTTCCGAAAAGGTTTTAGTACCATATACCACTTCCATACGCTTCGGCATATTTACAGAAGACCTAGGAGTGTAATCAGCCACTTTGCTTAGCGTTTCTGGACTATGAGAATAGTATATCGAAGCGTTCTTCTTCTTCGTGTCGAAGGTACGACGTTTTAAAATTAAATTTGGTAACACTATCGTCAGTTGCTACGCAGAGGTGCCTTTGATTGCATGTTGTGGGGCACAAAGGACAGGATAGGAGGTTCACCATTGTTTGCGGCACAGTTCCACAACCACACCCTGCAGCTGTTTCATCGAGATACCCCCATTTCATCATCATCATATCAGCCTACAGAGGTCCACTGCTGAACAAAGGCCTCCCCCATAGACTTCCACAAGGACTAGGTTTCTGCCACCTACGTTCAACGATTTCCAGCGACCTTTATCAGGTCATCCGTCCATCTCGTTGGAGGCCGTCCTACGCTGCGCTTTCCGGTGCGTGGTCTCCACTCGAGAACCTTTCTGCTCCAGCGGCCATCAGTTCTACAAGCTATGTGCCCCGCCCACTGCCACTTTAGTTTGCTTATCCTTTGAGCTATGTCGGCAACTTTGGTTTTTCTACGGATTTCCTCATTTCTGATTGGATCGCGTAGAGAAATACCAAGCATAGCTCTTTCCATAGCTCGCTGAGTAACCTTGAGCTTTCTTATGAGGCCCATAGTAAGCGACCACGTCTCTGTGCCATATGTCATCACAGGTAATACACACTGGTTAAAGACTTTTGTCTAGAGGCATTGTGGTATAGTTGACGAAAAGACGACATTGTCACGTCCCCACTTCACCAGATTTGAATTACACCTCCCGACTTGGGTTCGGAGTCGGATTAGTGACTTCCAAATGTGCCAAGGAAGAGTACATGTACATCCTGGGGAGAGGTGCTCGCTTGGTGGTAGGTAATAAGTAGGCGGGGGAGATATCTCCAACCACAGTTTGAAGCGTTATGTGCTTACCTATACAAAAACGCCATAATGTCGGTCCGAGTACACGAACAGTGTACGGGGGCAATTCCATTGCAAAAGGGTGTTAGCCAGGAAGATGTCATATCCCCGAAACTATTCACCACCGCAATGGAAGATGCCTTCAAGATACTGAAGTGGAAAGGATTTGGCGGATCTTCAATTTACCGACGATATCGATAGTGCAAAATCGCTTCATGAGCTCAGCACAATGCTCAATGACCTCAACAGTTTTCAAGCAGGTGGGTCTTAAAAGAACATGGGCAAGACGAAAGTTATGTCAAACGCTCATGTCGTGCCCATCCCAATTTCCGTTGGGGACTCTGCTCTCGAAGTTGTTGATGAGTATGTCTATCTAGGACAAACCGTCCAGCTAGGCAGGTCCAATTTCGAGAAAGAGGTCACTTTGAATCCGACTCGGCTGGGCAGCGTTCGCGAAACTTCGCAACGTCTTTTCGTCAACTATACCACAATGCCTTAAGACAAAAGTCTTTAACCAGTGTCTGTTACCAGTGATGACATATGGCACAGAGACGTGGTCACTCACCGAGCTATGCTTGGTATTTCTCTACACTACCAAATCATAAATGAGGAGATCCATAGAAGAACCGATAAAAATTATCGATATAGCCGAAAGGATTAGCAAGTTGAAGTTGCAGTGGGTGGGGCACATAACTCGTACTGATGGCTACTGGGGCAGAATGGTTCTGGAATGGAGACCACGCGCCGGAAAGCGCAACATGGGACGGCCTCCAACGAGATAGACCATAGACCTGGTAAAGGTCACTGGGAGTCGTTGGATGCAGACAACATACGACCGGTCCCTGTGAAAGTCAATGGGGGAGGTCTTTGTTTAGCAGTGGACCTCTTTTGGCTGATATGATGATGATGATGCTGTAATATGTTGGTTTTTTCTAAAACTAAAAGGTAATAAAACCTGAATTCTCTTTCTTCTCTTTGAAGTCTAAATCAAAAGTACTGACGCCGATTTCACGCCGGTTACGCCGCCGCCGCCGGCAAAATTTTGCCATCACGCCGCCGCCGACGAAAATTAAATCGGCGCACACCTCTAATATATATATATATAAATATTTAAATCACTACATATTATAACAAAGTCTTCCGCTGCGTCGGTCTGTTCGCAATAAACTCAAAAACTACACCTATTTTTATGCTGTTTTCACCAATGGATAGTGTCCTCGAGGAAGGCTTTAGTACATAATTTGTTAAGTTTTTGTATACATTGACTAAAATATAATGTTATTGTTAAAAATGCTGTTTGTTCTGAGAGGTCAGCTTGGAAAAGCTGGCGTCTTCTAGTCTTAAAATAAATATGTCTTATGTCATTTAAATATGTCTCGAAGTTCTTCAAGTGTATTAAAAACTAAAATAAATAAATGTTGATTTTATTATTGAGTATTATTTATTTCAGAAAACAGTCTCCTTGTTAATCGGTCCCTCAATGCTCTTCCTAATACTAGACTTCTAGAAGTATCATTTTCCAACACCACCTCCAGTTGCTCATTAGGTTCTGTTAAAGGAACAAGAATTATTACAACACAATTGTAAATTGCATTTATAAATAATTAAGTAATCATTTCATAAGCATAATAATAATCAACCCATATACTGTCCCTCTGCTGGGCACGGGTCTCCTCTCAGTATGAGAGGGACCCACCACACATAGTCCACCACGCTAGCCTAATGCGGGTTGGCAGACTTCACATACCGTTGAGAAAATCTCTCAGGCATGCAGGTTTCCTCACAATGTTTTCCTTCACCGTTAAAGCGAGTGATAATTACGCACATGATTTCGAAAAGTCAGAGGTGCGTGCCTTGAATTCGAACTTGAGACCTTTGACTTGGCAGTCCAATGGTCACACCCCTAGACTATCACTGCTCACTGCTATCATAAGCATACATGTAGAAATTACCTGGAGCTTGTAGAGGAACAAAATCATCAGGGTCTGCAAGTCTATATTGTATAGCTATGTTGTGCAAGACACAACAAGCAGTAATAATTTGTGCACATTTTGCAGGTTTATAGTGCAATGTTCTATCTCTATGTAAACAACGCCAACGATTTTTAAGTCGCCCAAATGTATTTTCAATTACAACTCTGGCAGCTACATGTGCTTTATTAAAAAAATCCTCCATTGAACCAGGCGCTGGATCTGAATATGGAGTCATCAACCAAGGTCTTTGAGGGTAACCAGAGTCACCTGTTAATCAAGCAGGATTACTAATTATTATGTACCTTCCATAACATAGAAAAACAAATGAAAACAAAACTGAGTAATATGAAAAATACTCTAACCCAATAGCCAAACAATTTCATTACTTCTATGTAATGATTGCATGTAATCATTAACATGGCTGTTTTGCCACACAAAAGCATCATGGGTTGCACCTCCAAACTTTGCATTAATTGACAAAATCCGGCATTCCGAATCGCATAGCTAAAATGTAATTGAATGTTAGGGCCTAATTTTAAACGAATCCAAATTTACTTTATTTTTCATATTTCTATTTAAGATAGAAAATACTCACCATTTGTACATTGAGAGAATGATATTGCTTTCTGCAAAAAAATAGATGTTCTTCTTCCTTTATTGGGGTGAAAATTTTAAAGTGACTGCCATCAATACATCCAATAATACCCGGTATATTATATTTACTGTAAAAACTAAAAAAACATTGATTAATACCTATTATGTTGTTAATTTTAGACACTAACTCATTTACTTATTTATTAGGTACCTTTGTTTAATATCATTTCTTGCCTGTCTTGTAGTTGGAAATTTGATATATCTTTTCACTATACTAGGATGATTCAATGCAGCTGTCACTTCTTTAATGTAAGTATAAGCTTATGGTTTCTTGTGAAAAGTGATTAGCTTCTCCAACAACGCTTTGGTAATCCCCATGAGCATAAAATAGTAACACACATAGAACCTGCAATCGAAATACGTAGTAAGTAAGGTGATAATGAAATTGATAATGAAAATAAGTAGGTAATTGTTAACAAACATTTGCTAATTCAATACTTACCTTTGATTCCAAGGACACCCTTTGTGATGACTTTAATTCGGTAAAATCACGTAACACCCTACACAAATCCTCAAAGGCTGTTTTGCTTAGCCTGTAAAGTTTCACAAACTTCTTTTCACTAATATTTTCTAATGGATATCCAGCTAGAATTCTCATATTAGCCTGTGTTTTTCGTTGTTCGCGGCGATTGTCTTCATATTCAGCCATTGCTAACATATTCCACGCTAAATATGCTCTCCCAGACATTAATTACAATAAAACTTTAAATAAAGTACGAACTTACGAAGTAAAGTAAGTCATTCACGGCAAAATTTGACAGTGAGTAACTTAACTATTGTCGAAACGGTATTGCTCGATGACGTATGTCAAAATAATGACTCATGGTACCAAATTTGTTCATCTGCCATACAAATCGGAGTCGCTATCGAATAGCTTTCGATAGGTTATTTACGCATCAAATCGCTGTAATCTCATACTACCGATTTTAGTTCCTGACGTAACCGCTAGGGGCGTTGGAGGGTTTTCCATACAAATATTTTACGGAGTCGCTAGCGAGTAAACGTGGAAAAAACTCATGGTCGAGGTACTGAACGCAAGCACTAGGTATCGGTAACAGTACGACGTTAAATGCGTGCGCGCATTTCATTCAATTTGCGTCGTTACCGTTGCAACAATCAACTCCTAAGAGATTAAAGTGAGGGTAACACGGTTTTCGAACCACTTGGGGCCTAAACACACAGCATTCTGTGATGTATATTATTTGTAATATTTCTAGAAACGGTCAGACAATTAAGTTTATTAGCTGTCTACCTTTCTCCGGGTTAAACGCAGGAAAGCGTTCAGAATGCAGTTTAGTACTGACAATTATATGTTTCCATGTTTCATTTAGTTTATAGATCAAAATAATTTACCCTGAACTTTTGAATCACAACTGTTATAAACCAATTGCTGTTGTTCGTATCTAATATACCTATGCCGAATAAATGCCGGGAAATAGAAATAATGAATGAATACAAGACTAGAGAAATTAAACGATAAAATAATCTCCAAAAATCGGCAAACGGCAAAGTAGGCATCCTTTCCGAATATTTACTGAGAGAACAACAATACACCTAATTAAGATAACAATACAAGATAAACCAGATAGCCGACAGCGGTGAAAGACTGGATTATTACCGAAAAATATTGTAAAGCCTATATAAAGTAAGGTATATCCTTACTTTATATAGGCTTTACAATAAGGTAATAAGGTAAATGTTATCTGAAATAGTAGATAAGATTTTCAGGGAAAAGCTAAAACTAAGATTATACAAGACATAATTCTGTTATCGAGCACGTAGTACAATCACATTATGGTGCTATTGTTTCGTATCTTGTACAATTTTAGAGTACTTGTTCCCTCTGTTTACCCGATGAGAAATGAAACACAACATTTGCTCTGACGGAGATAATTTATTCAGACAATCGCCTTGTACTTATGATATTTGCGGTAACGAAACCATAGCGCGATCTAATTTGTCGCCAACGCCATCTAGTTGCATTTGGTGAACTAAAATAATTAAATAATTATAAATTACAAACTTGAACATACCGCCCACCAAAAGACCTTAGTCCTTTTACTACCGCCCACCATGAACTCACATAACTTAAAATAGAACAATGGACTGTATAAGAATAAAACAATAAAATTAATAGATGAAATGAACGGTAGCTACATTTCAAGTAATTGAAAAACTAGACGGCATAGAATTTTTCCTACCAACAAATATATGCATCAAAAAGGTAAGTACTTGTCTAAATAAATTTCTAAAAATAAAACACTTTAATATAGAAAATATAAAAGTGTAAATAAGACAATAAACTAGAAATATAACTTATTCTGTGACCGGGAGCAGACATAACTTTGAAGTTGGACGTTTTATCGTTGTGCCCTTACAGTAGATAGTGACAACGCGAGTCATATTGTCCTTTCCCGGATGCAATTGAACCACTCTACCATACAACCACTTGGCTGGAGGTAAATTGTCTTCTTTTACCAACACTATGTCGTTAACCTTGAAATCAGGAATTCGAGCAGCCCATTTATGCCGCTGGAAAAAACGTGTTAAATATTCCTGATTCCACCTGCGCCAGAAACTCTGCACCATCCTCTGCACTAACTGCCACCTGCGTAGCGTGGTCATTGTAGAGTCCTCGTAATTGTAGTCAGGTGCTACCACTAAAGGATGACCTACTAAGAAATGACCAGGAGTGAGAGGTGCAGGATCTTCTGGATCAGAGTTGCTCTGAGATATTGGCCTTGAGTTAAGGCACGCCTCAATTTGTGAAAGCACTGTGGACATCTCTTCAAACGTGAGTGTCGAGTCTCCGATGACACGTTTCAAATGGTGCTTGACACTCTTAACTCCTGCCTCCCAAAGTCCACCGAAATTGGGAGCGCGAGGAGGAATGAAGTGCCATTCTGTATTGGCATTAGCTACAGCAGCGGCGATGTCCTTCATCATAGAGCTTTCTTGAGCGAACAATACTTTTAGCTCTTTGGCGGCTCCGACAAAGTTGGTACCATTGTCACTCCAGATGTGGCTGCAATGACCACGCCTGGAGACAAATCGTTTGAAACAGGCCAGAAAACCTTCAGTGGTTAAATCTGAAACCGCTTCAATATGTATGGCGCGTGTGGCCATACAAACAAACAAGCAAATATACCCCTTGTATGATCGCTGTCCACGTCCTTTCGAAACTCGCAGGTTAATGGGTCCTGCATAGTCAACACCACAGTTCAAAAATGGTTTACTGGGGTTGATCCGACAAGCTGGAAGGTCACCCATAAACTGGTGCGAAGTTGTTGCTGCATAGCGGATACAAGGGACACAGCTACGTATATGTGTTTTCACAATGCTTTTGACTCTTGGTATCCAATACCGAGAGCGTATAAAATTAAGTACTAGCTGTGATCCTCCATGAAACGTTCTCTCATGAGCATTCGCTACAATCAACTTGGCCAATGAAGCGTTATGAGGAATCAAAATAGGATGCTTTGAGTTCTCACTCAATTGAGAATTTCGAATTCTGCCCCCAACTCGCAATAATCCATTGCTGTCAAGGAATGGTGTTAATGTGTAGAGAGGACTCTTTTTATTTACAGGACGATTCAAGGTTAACGCTTGGATCTCTTCATGGAACCACTGCTGTTGACTCTTTCGGATGCAGCAGTTTAAAGCATCTTTTATCTCCTTAACAGACAGGTAAGGCGTTATTATTTCCTTAGCTTTACGTTTCCTAGATAGTAACAGAAACCTCCTACACAATGCAACTATTCTTACTAATTTTCTCAGTGATGAGAACCTCGACCACAGATTAGTATCTTCTAATTCTGTCCTAGTAGCATGTGTCTTTACTAATTTCTTCTCTATATTAGTACTTATAGCACTCGGTCGAGAGTACTGAATTATGTCATCCTGTAACCAACTCGGACCGCGTTTCCAGAGATCACTTCCCAGGAACGCTACAGGAGATGCACCGCGCGAAGCAATATCAGCAGGATTGTCTTTGGATAAAACATGCGCCCACTGTGCATTGTCTAATAAGGTAAGTATTTCCGAAGTACGATTAGCGACATATGTTTTCCATCTGCTAGGATGGTCACTTAACCATGCTAGCACCACGGACGAATCAGTCCATGCATGTAGGTTAGCTTTCGGTACATTTAATACCTCAGCTACTCCAGTTAACAACTTAGCTGCTAACACGGCTCCATTCAACTCCAAACGAGGGGTTGACACCTGTTTTATTGGAGCTACCTTGGTCTTTGCAATGATGAGATTACAGTGGACCTGTCCCTCAATATCTACAATTCTACTATATACAACAGCAGCATATGCCATGTTGGAGGCATCACTGAAGGCATGCAACTCAAAAGTAAGGTACTTAGCCCCTTGGCCAATCCATCTGGGTAAGTGAAAATCTATTAAGTGTGTTAATTGCTCTCTATAACACTGCCATTCTTTCAGAAGCTCAGCCGACAACTCTTCATCCCAACTGACTCCAGCTATCCACAGCTTCTGTATGAAGACCTTTGAGGTAATTATACAGGGTGCTATCCAACCCAAAGGATCGTATAATCTGGATATTTCAGAAATAACATTTCTTTTTGTTGCAGGTACAGCAGGAGGAGACATTTTAACCGTATAATTAAATTCATCAGTGTTCCGGTTCCAGGTAAGTCCCAAGAGTTTTGTAACATTATCTATTTTAATTTCTACACTTTTATCTGTACTTTCTTCTAGTCCTTCTAGTAACTGACTCCCATTACTTATCCACTTCTGTAATGGAAAACCACCTTTCTTTAACAATTCATTCAATTCCTTATATAATGTTACAGCTTCTTTTTCAGATTGGCAGCCCGTGAGCAGATCATCGACGTAGAAGTCATTCTTCACCCTTTCAGCGGCTAGAGAATATGCATGACCTTCATCAGTAGCTGTTTGTTGCAGCGCCTTTACAGCCAGGTAAGGGGCGCAGGATGTACCAAAGGTAACCCTTAATAAACGGTAATCTTGAATTTCTTCCGTAACATTGTCTCGCCAAACTATTCGTTGATAGTCCGCGTGTTCATCGGCAACCTTTACTTGACGGTACATCTTGACGATGTCCGCCGCCATAACAACAGGATGTTGCCGCCATCTCATGACAATGTGACGTAAGTCTGCTTGGAGAGTAGGTCCTACCATTAGACCATCGTTCAATGAAGCTCCATTGACTCCTTTGCACGATGCGTCAAACACTACTCTCACCTTAGTAGTTAATTTATCATGTCTGACCACCGCATGGTGGGGAAGGTAAACTGCATCAGCTCGATTACGATCAGACTCCTCCGTAATCTTTTGCATATGTCCAAGAGTCAGGTATACGTTGATGACCTGAGAGTACTGTTGCTTCAGTTCTGGATTCTTGGACAGTTTGCGCTCTAGACTGTGTAGTCTTTTTATGGCAACAGCCTTTGAGTCGCCATATTTGCAGGATGGATCTTCGGATCGAAAGGGAAGTTTAACTATGTAGCGGCCTGACTCATCTCTTCGTGTGGTACCTTCAAAGAAGTCCTCACACGCCTGTTCCTCTGGTGTCAGAGGCTTTTTGCTTAGCGTTGGCTCAGAATCAAGCTCCCATAAACGCTTCAGCAAGTCATCTTGTTCTATTCGAGTGTGCATACTTCTTACGATATTATGCTCTTCTCGAATAGTGCTTATTCCGTCTACATGACCAGAAACAATCCACCCAAAACAGGTATTTTGTGCCATTGGCGATCCACTTGGTCCCTTAATCAAGCCCTCTTTTAAAATGTGGCAATAGATCTCGGCACCCAACAAAATATCAATTTTGTTAGGACAATTAAATTGTGGATCGGCTAGCTGCACAGTAAGTAGTTCCGGCCAATCATTGGCTACGAAACCCTTGTCAGGCAAAACCGATGTCAGTGCATTTAAAACATGCGCAGTTACTTGCATTGTAAAGGAAGGGTCATGAAGCGACTGCATTTTTATCCTTACCACATATTTTGAGGTAATGCCGCCATCATGACTATCTCCAATACCCGAGATAGCACACTTGGTGTTTATCTTTTTTAATCGTAGTAACTGCGCTGCTGCTTCGGTTATGAAGGACGCCTGTGATCCTTGATCTATAAGCGCTCTCAATACTTGAAAGGAACCGTTATCTGCTTCAGCTCTAATGAGAGCTGTAGCAAGAAGGACCTGCCCTTGCCTATTTTCCCTCAAGCAATGAGTGGCTATAGCTGTTGTGATCTCCGCCTGGACTGCATTAGTATGTGTGTGTGTTTCAACTCCTGAGGTTCCTGGTTCTACTGTGACAGCAACCTCACTAGTATTATTTGGGTTTTTGGGATGCAATAAGGTATGGTGCTTGCGTTTACATATACGACATTTGGTAAAAACTCTACAAAATTTAGTAATGTGGCTACTACCAAGACAATTAAAACACAAACCTAGAGATTGGACAATATCACGACGCTTGTCAATATCTTCTTTAGAGAACGTCTTGCAATATGAAAGTCTGTGATCCTCTGAGCAATGTGGGCATTTAATATTAGAGGTAAGCATGACCTTGGGACTGGAAACTGCACTGTGTGCTCCCTTGAATTTGCCTTTAGGCTCGACGAACTCAAGCGCACGAAATCTAGTTTCAAGGAAGTCTGTAAACTGTGCGAAAGTCGGCAAATCCTCAGAGGACTTACTGACATGCAGCTCCCATTGCTTTCTTGACTCAACGTCCAACTTCAACGCTACTATGTATATAACGATGACATCCCAGGAACTTACATCAATTCCAATATTTGTTAACTCATGCATACAATCACCTGTCACATCTAACAATTCCTTTAAGGCTGATGAGGATTCTACTGACATATTTCTTTGACTAAATAATCTCTGTAATATACACGTAGACATAAACTTTTTGTTGTTATATCTATGCACTAACATTTCCCAACATTTGGAGTAATTATTTCCTGTAATAGGCACGTGTCTTATTAGCTGTTCTGCCTCACCCGATAACTGTGTCTTCAAATAATGAAGACGTTGAACATCGTCTAACCTTTTATTTTTATGAATTAAGGATACGAATAAATCTCAAAATGACGACCATTCAGTGTACTTTCCACTGAACGTCGGTATATTAATTTTTGGTAACCTTACGTTTTGGTCGGGTGAAACGTCACAAGCGTCATGGTATGATGATGATGATTCGCAAGATTTTATTTTTGACAAAGAATTCTTAAGTTCTACTTTATACTCAAGATACGAGTCAAATACACTGTCATAAACATCTTCCTTAAAAAAGTCCAGAATTTTCTCACTTCCATATTCACTAACCACGTACTCGTGTTTTTCGGCAAAAGTCTTGAACTGCCTCTCTAGTACATCGAGTCGGGCGTCTATGTAGTTGTGACATATTCTTTCCTTTGGTGACTTTTTAAAGTTGATCATTCCTTTTGCTATTTGACTTTTTAGCTCTGCTAATACTCGTAAGTCTTTTTCCATCTTGAATATAATAGATTAATTGAAGAGTTAGAGACAAGAAGATATGGACAAACTTTTCTCAAGTCTTGTAAAGAGACGATTTTTTCCTAAGTCCAATGAAGCGAATTTTTCTAAGTGTTCACTTCTTATGTCGCTAAGATCGGGCATAGGTTCCCCGTCTCGTCGTTTTTCTTAAAATTATTCTAAGTCCATACTTCTAATCTACGCAAATTATTCTATGTCTCTAATCTTCGCAATTTTTCTAAGTCCCTGACACTTGCTCTTGAAATAATTAATTTACTTACAGTTTGCTTGCACTTAACCACAGTTCACGACGTTTTCCAATTTGTTCGCCTCGGAAACTTGACGTTGCTCTGCCGTGCACTCCAGATGATCTCCAATACGGGAAACTTGACTGCGGCGCTACCAAGCAGCCAGCAGTACAGCGTGCGTCCAATCTTCTATAGGTTGCACAACACTTAGCACAACCTACTAGTAGTGCCCACTACACAATGGCTTTCACTCAAAAACCGTCCTTCGGCTCGATGGACCATGTACAATTTTAGAGTACTTGTTCCCTCTGTTTACCCGATGAGAAATGAAACACAACATTTGCTCTGACGGAGATAATTTATTCAGACAATCGCCTTGTACTTATGATATTTGCGGTAACGAAACCATAGCGCGATCTAATTTGTCGCCAACGCCATCTAGTTGCATTTGGTGAACTAAAATAATTAAATAATTATAAATTACAAACTTGAACATATCTCATGCAGAAAATTCTTAACAAGAACGGGTAGGTATACATATCTGTTTTTCTTTTGATCGCAGAATTATGTATCCCATTTGAAAGCGTAGGAGTTGCTTAGTTGTACATTAAGGCTAAATCAGACGGTACGATTATATACAGGCCTATTAGCCGGTGCTAACTGTCAGTAGCCATAAACTATACAAAACGCGGTACCTGACAGCGCGCAATGATAATTACGACCAATGATTTAGCTATACTTAATGCGAGATAAATCTGTAGGGCTACTTACTTTAGAAGTAATAACCGATGCTATATTTCTAGGCCTAAAGGCGCTTTTGATGGTCGTGGAATGGGGATTCAAATTGAGAAGGATTTGCTAGGGGTTGTAAATATGAATTGATTCTACCAGGAATTCAAGGCGTTTCAGTTCCCAGAACTATAAAAACTTACTAAGCTATGATTAGAATTGTGTACCGTGTGGTACTTAGACTTACGAATTATATGTAGAGAAAGAACATATTTATCTCTATATTCTCTTATATCGGTGTATTAGTGAAGCAAAAGACATTAGTCCAGTCAGGCTTCTCTGGACAGGCTGTTGTCCCAAAAGAAAGTCCGAAACAAACCTAACGATACAGTTGAGAAGGATTTGCTAGAGGTTGTCAAAAGGCAGATATAACATAGGTAACAGAAAGAAAGTCGCGAGTACTTACCGAATTACATGTGTTTATGTCCTTGACGGCGCCGGAGTCGAGTAGGTCGACAACTGTGTCGAGCTGACCGGCGCGCGCCGCTCGTAAGAATGCTGTGTTTGGCTCTATCTGTAATTAAAAGAAAAAAAAAGAGATTGTAGCTGTGTAGGCAGTGGCATAATTTGACTACATTTTGAAATTCCAAGAGAAGTTAATTAGTAATTTCCTTGCCAGTTTTGGCAAGTAGAGACATAGTCTTTTTGGAACATTTATAAATTGAGTAAAAAGACGAGTGGAGAGTTAAGTGGAAGGATAAAATCGTATATTACAACCTTCTCAAACATGTATTCCCAATAAGAACATAAATATTCATTAGAACTTTGCGTGACTACTGATTGACTGGCCACCAAAACCAAATAAATATTTAACTTTCAAAGCATGAGCTTTTCTGATAAAGTTTCCGAACAAATACGGTTATTAATTACGTACGTAATCAAACGACATGGCTTTCGAAGCCATAGTAGAACGTTTAGATTAGATTTATTGACACATTTGGGACACTCGGCTAGTTTTCATCTATTAAGGACCGAGCCACACTATCGTTAGCGCTTTCCTTTTTAGTCTGCAAAGCAGCGGACTGAACTGTCAAATTGACAGCCTCGACATTGTCAGACCAATCAATGTAGATTGGTTTATAACGCCCACCTTTTTGCCTACGCTTGTGTGATATGGTCCTAGAGGCCCTAAATAAATGTACCGTAGCAAATAATCTCTAAGTCATGTTTGTCAGTTGTCGTGACTTCGTTCTTGTCCCTGCACTTTCTATACCAATGCTAATTCACTATTGAAACATTCGAAGACTATGATTGCAGCTAAGTATCGGATTCTCGATTTCACAAACGATTAACCAGATGTTTAGGGCTCGGGTCCCTTTCAGCTCGTATATCGGCGAATGCCTGATAAAACGTCAGCTGGTGAAAGCAAATAAATTAAGCCGTTTAGAATTGAATGGATACTTATGTGAAAATATGGAGGGAACACGTGAACTAAAGAAATGGCCGCTTTTCTTGACACATAACTGTATTTTATGCAGTTCTCTAAATTCATACTAATAAGTATTACTTTCGACATTATTTAGGTGCTTACGAAAGTTTTTAGGCTACTTTAAAACTAGATTGTATAAATCTAATAGTAATTTTCAAAGTTAAAAAGCCTGTACTGTTTATCATATTCAGTTTCAGTGGATTTTTCCGTAGCAATTCCCATGACTTCATGGTGTTAAAAAGTCCATGACGAGTAATAATGCAGATTTGCCGAGACTCGTGTTCGTGCCCTAAGATTTCACGCTCCGATCGCCGACCCAATAGCTTATCCATCAGTAGACGGAAAAAATCTAATTTTGCGCTCTATTTCCTTCACACGAAGGGCCGACAAATCTACTTATCCGTGGTAGGCTAATGGACCCGACGCTACCTTACCTTCAATTGAGACGTACTTTCACAGCAGAATACCTATTAAATTATCTAAATCCTTGCTCGAAGCTTTTATTGGTAATTTAAAACGACGTGACGATAAAATGATTCAACATTAAACTTATGTGTTAATGTATGTAGAATATGTAGATTCAATGCAAAGTTTATGTAGCCTTACCCATGTCGATTTGTACTTTATGATTACCATATTCGCTTGGTGAAGCTAGTCATTTCTACATGTCCATTTCTCTTTTTAATTCCTAATAACTATTACTTTTTTATATGAATTCTTTTATTTTGTACATCATGTAAATAGTTAATTTAATTGCATTTGAAATGTAGAATTAAGGTACCACATCGATAAAGTGACAGTAAAAGTTTAAATAAACTATTTATTTAAACAAGTTTTCGTATAATATAAGAAGAAATAAAGAAATTTGAAGAAGAAAGATAAAAGCCATCCTGAAACCAAAGAGAACGGTAGAAACCGTTTGACTCAGGAGGAAGACGACAACTTTTTCAGAGACATCTTTTGAAGATACCTTTATGAATGTAGGTGTGAATGTAGATATAAGTATGAGGCAAAGATTTTTTTTAAGAAATTTGGTTAACATGAACGTAAAGGATAGACCAGTAGTAAGAACGAAACCCTCAAAAAATTACAATCAAAATCCGCTAACCGCGCAAAACACAAACAACATTGCAAAAATTGAACCTAAATACTGAACAATACAAATAAACCAAAGTGGAGAACATTTCACACACTTCACAAGAACAATCACATATTCATTAACAGTGGTATGAAACAACCATAATTGTGTAGCGACAAAGGCTAACAACGCTTATAGTCAATTTACTTAAAAGCTCATTGCTAAAGGACAGTACACTAATGGCGAAATGATTTCACTGGAACAATTTCAGAAATTAAAATGGTGGACGGAATGAATTCAATGAACGCATCCAAACGGTACAGGGTAATAACGTAGATGGGGAACACGAAGATGTGATTGTGTTTTCGCATGCCGTGACTACGTACGATATGTATGCTGCTTTACTGTTACTGATTTGATAACAAACCTTTCAATTCTTACCATACCTTTCTTTCTGCTGTTTGTCTATACTAATACTATAAGGAGGAGAAAGATTTGATTGTTTGTTTGCGTTGAATAGGCTCCGAAACTACTGAACCGATTCGAAAAATTCATTCACCATTAGAAAGCTACATCTTTACCGAGTAATATAGGCTTATAATTTTAAGAAATACTCAATCCACGCTGGTGAAGAACAGAAAACTAGCTTTTAATAAATGGTGGTAGCAATATATTTATTTCCATTAGAGAACTGATATTTTTTCCTAGAATCTATTCACTGGTGTTTAAATCTTGCATGTCATTACTGCGAGTATTGTACTCCTTCTAGCGGATTCAGCAGTAAAAGAAACATAAAACGTTTTATCATCTTACGAGAGTAGTAAAACTCGAGCCAAGGGAAAGGGTTAAGTACTGTTATAGTAACTGACTAAAGAACTGTTCACGTTGCGCGTACTGAACTCATTAATTATATACAACATACAATTATTACTACACAATACGGCATAGATTTTACAGAGGAAGAGGATATATATTTAGTTGGCCATAATACCACATTGTTTAACACTTAGAATATAGTACTTACTTACCATCATCAAAATTTTTATAAGTACTATTTACAGCCCATATGGATATTTTTGTGGCACCTAACAACCATTTCATAATTTGTGACCAAGTTCTATAAATCTGAGATAAAAAAGCATGCGACAAGATAGATTTACTTCCAAAATTTTTAAACCAGTCGAAGCTTCAAGAATTTTAATTCGGCAGAAGATAAAACACCAGTAACAAACAATAGCGACGAGACACCGGGATAATATTTCAATCAACGCGATCGAAATGGAGATAAAATACAATTTATAAATGAAGAAACTTCCGTAAGCTCCACTCAAGATACAGAGATAATTTGCTTCGTGACCGTAACTTTGGTCGCAAGATCTAATCGAATCCTCTGAGACTTCGCAGCTAGCTTGCCCAGAAATCATCCTGTTAAGTAGATTAGTAATTTTAACAACAATTTAACAATAAGTAGCTTGATTTTCCTTTTAACCATGGCATTTAGCGTCAGTTTCGGAAAACCCCAAGACCTTTATTTTTTTATTCACGTGACAAGTGCTACACATAAACGTTTCCATTAAAATTCGAATAGTCCTCAGTGTGTTTATACCATTTTGCAGTTTTGCTGGCCATTACAAACGGTTTATTGTGAAAGATCCTTGAAATAGACGCAGACAGATAGGCACCGTAGTTTCAAATGTTCCAACAAAATATTTGAACCATTCTGTACACAAGTTAGATAGCCACTCTTTTACGAAAAATACCTTTTTGATTAATTTAACCTATTATGCATACTTTTACCAATTTAACTCAAACCATCTGAAATAATTATTGCTTCCAAAAACGTTAGTAAATTACTAAAACTAATTATTTTTTCCAAAAACAGAAATAAAACTAATTTTCCAAACATGGTAATTTCCCAAAACGCCGCACATCGTCAAAATGCACACATAAATTGACACGCACGCAACGCAGTTGACGTAAATTGGTCAATAAATATTAATCGACATGAACGCACCACAAGTGTGATGGAGTAGACGCGTCGTTCGAGCGGCAGAATGCGCGCGCCGCACCACACCGCCATGGCGGCACTGGCTGTGCGGGCGCACGCGTCATGCGCCACCGACCACACCAGGTGACAACGACAATACTGATAGTTGACCAACAGTAGACCAACTAGGGTCGTGATCCAAGCTCTGTTGCTTAGCACAAGAGCAATTGATTGATTGTGTGCTATTTTCAGGTGTCAAAAGTGAACGAACGCTAAGCGATGGTTCAACATCGACCAGCAATTTAGAGCTTTTTGAAATTGGTGCCCCAAATAGCGAGAAAGTTTGACACATGATATCAAAGAAACTTTAAGATGTTAAAGAAAAGAGAACATCTTATGTTAAATTAGATTCACTTGGTAACACGCAATATACAATACAATATTTAAATATTTAAACAATTTGGACACCTCAAAATCTTAATGATATTTTGTTTTGATACTTAAGCAGATTATATATACATATTTATACATATACATATTTATTTAAACTGATTTAATTTTAAAGTTTGATCTCATTGTTTTCGTTTATATTAAGTAGTGGTTGATCTCATTTCGCATGATGTGATCTCCCATAATTAAAGAAGCACTTGGCTTGAAGGTCAATTGTAATATTTTTATTAGCATGTAAGGTGTATTCTTTGTCGGCGATCCTAATAAAAAAAAAAAAAAAAAAAAATGTAGAGCGTAGGTCTAAACTATCACAATCTTTCAGAAAGGTATCGATTTCAATGTCATTTGATAGGAAGTTTATAGAGACTCGACCAAGAACATATGAACCAGAATTTGCTGTGACAAAAGAATATGCAACTCATAGAAATAAATTGCTTGTAACGTGGCAAAAAAAACTGTCCAAGGTTAAACCGGTGGTGTAATTGTGTCGGTGATCTATATCAGTGCTGGCGTTATAACGGACATCCCATCGTTTTGTGCAATGTGCAGCAAAGAGAACACCTAACGTGCAACGGGACGAATTAACGGGAGTGTCCGTTTTATGTAACGTGCATCTGCCCCTTTAGATAGTTACATACTTAGTGGTTATAAGATTGAGAACATCGACGTGTAAGAGTCAGATCAGTGTTGCTGTATTTAAAGTAGGTCCAATTTTCTACGTCTCATAAAAGTTTATTTTAAAGGACTAAAAAGTTTCACGCGAAAATTATACCCTAGATTCCTTCATTCACTTCTTTTACCGTTACTTTTATGTCGACGTAGTACGTGTAAGAAGGTCTCGCATAGGATAAGATCAAATTCCAGTTTCCGGAGATTAAGAGCAGTGATGTTTATATTTTAATACAACTTACACGTTGTCAGATATCTAGACTTGTGCTAAATAAGGCTAGTAATGTTTTCTCGCAATGAAACTAACTACTTAACCTTGATCAAACATTCTTGCCCAAATAATCTGGAGGACATTAACCACGATGCTAACATACATTTTAGGAGCTTTTTTCGAATAACAAACCGAAGATTGCACGGTTATTTAGATACGGGGCTCTGTTTACTCACTTTTTGCCACCGAATCGGAAAAAATATCTCTGAAACTGCCAAAACAAAAGCAATTTCGGATTCGTCACAGAGATGCGAGTTTGATAAAGGTTTTCAATTACTTCTACCTATTTACAGAAGATTGCATGTATAAAATGTAACCGAGCGAGTCCAAATTCATCAAGGTGGGAGAAAAAATATGTAATTTGGTTGAATAAGTGTCATTATTGTAAGAGAATAGTGTGTGCCGTTAGAAAGCAGCGTAATCAGAGAGCCACGGGTCGCTGGCGACGTGAATTGTACGGATGATGGATGCACGGGGCAAATTATCGAGAATCTTGTCCAATCATGGTCCGGAAAATACTGAGAATTTGCCGTAACGAATAAGTTATAGATAGTAAAATAAACAGCAAATATTTTGATGGGGATTGCAGACAGCTATGAAACTGTCCTTTTAGTTATACTCGTAGGTACTCTGAATTCAGTGATTACTTAATCTGAAATTACAAATTGTAATAGGCATTTACCATCCTCTTGCCTTTATCCTAATTCACTTGGGGTCGGCACACACACTCGTTTTTCTCTCTTCATTCAACTCCTTAGGCACAAATCTAAGTAACAATAAAAAGAATTTTATTGTCATCATCATCTGCGTGACCTAAAGCTTTATTTACAGCCAACGATGTTTTTTTGACCCCTCTATGACCTCTTTAGAGGTATTGCATAACCACGGCTCCAACACGGCTTCCAACAAACATATCAGTAATGTAGGTAAACATTCGTCCCGAATCGAATTCAAAGTGGAGCGAGTGAGCACGGACCGCAGAAGTTTGGTATTGGTGGAATCACACATCGATTGTTTTTCTACTAAATAAATGCCGTTATTTATACGACAAAATGTACAGCAACACTTAGTCCCAGATTATAAAGCAAACTCTTCAACTATCTTCACGTTTTCTTTCAGAGAAAAAAAAACTACGAAAAGATTATCTTAGAGGGCCTAGTAAAGCGAGAGGCGCGTTTCTTGCATCGTGTTTGTAACCGTTAAGGCATATTATGGTACAAAAAATCTATAGAATCTCAAATACGATCACGGCCCTTCTCCCTTTGTAGGGCGTGCAGAGTTGTTCAAACTACTTCGCCATAATGTGCTGAGTCATTGTTTGCTACGGTATCGGGGTCTATGGTTTTTGCCGCTTATCAATATAGATACATAGGTACCTAATTCAATTTACTATAGATCGATATATCTGGCTTTGTACGCTTTACAATAGCCACACAAACAAAATATAAAAATTGGCCCGACATAAATGAAATTAACTTCACAGATTCGTTCGTCAATTTAATTAAATTTTCAACAAAGGAGTTTGTGTTATAAATACTTTTTAACAGCTACGGAATGATATGGCCTGACCGATGAGAAGACGAAATATATAATTAGGAGAACTAGAAAATAACTACCTACTTTCTATTATATACTTAGATGCTTTTTTCTTGGGTGGTTGTGGCAATAGTAAAGGCACAGAATGGATACCAGACTAGTATTATGTCTGTAATAGCAAAATTTGCAAACTGAAATGTAAAGTGGAGGGGCGCGAAGAAGACTACGCCTCTATTGTTAATCAACCGACTTCAAAAAAGGAGGAGGTTCTCAATTCGAATGTATTTTTTTTTATGTTTCACTGTATCAATCACACACCATATTTTTATGGAAAATTATACCGCCCCCTATACATTAGGTACGATATTATCTCAGAATTAGGTATTATATTTGTATAAAAATACTGTTCTTAAGTATTTTTTTACATCTCTTTAATAAAGTAAACAAGCAATGTAAACAGCAATGCAATGTGAACACATGAAAGTATTAATTATACTACGTTTATGTTATTAATGTAGTAGGTAGGTTTGGGGACGTAGGAGCAGCCAAATAATAACACTTGTTGTTGTTGAATAAAATGAAGAAGTCAACGTGCTGTGATGTGTGGTGGCTACATAGGTATACTTCATGTATAAACGTAACATAACTGGCGTTGACAGTGTTCGGAAACTTCGGAGAACGTAATAAAGCCGCTTTTGAAATCGAAATTGAGTGTCAAATGCAACAACTTCGTTCCAATACTGTCATTCACATTCCCTTTCGTTAACAGCTATAACATATGGGTACAAAGCAATTCAGTGTGGACGGCTTAATTAAGTCCCGTTAATTGCAAACTCGCACCTCTAACTTTTGGAAATCATATGCGTAATTATTAATAATCGGTGAAGGAAAACATCATGAAGAAACATGCATGCCTAAGAGTCGATAAAGAAATAAATCAGGAGAACAAAATATGGAAAACGGATACAGACAGGTATATTAATTACTTTCATTATAAACACAATTAAAAAAAAACGCATAACGCAAAAAAATTGGGCTTTAATCTAGAGGTGCTAAACCTAAACTCCTAAAAACAAAAACGTCAGTCTTCAAACCGAAGCAACCGGAGCAAGCCCTTGTGTCCTCTTCTCTGCTACACCGAACCTGCTCTCCTTTTGTTTCTCAAGATTTATTTTTTTTGTATTATGTAACTTTTTTTTTCAGTAGTATAGTTCTCGCCAAACTTATTGTCCGGGTTGAAGTTGGCAAATCCGTCCGGCCGTAAAAATCGGAGAAAGAAAAATATTAGATTTAAATAAATATAAATGAAAGCTCAAGTTAGCACGTGCCAACTTCAACCCGGACAATAAGTTACACATAAGTTTGGCGAGAACTGTACCTAAACGTGCACAGACTAATGATAAATAATTGTTGTATTACCAATGATTAATAAACAATAGTTCACACGAGATCACCGGGTGAAATGAGCCGGGAACGCGTTTGCTATTCGAAATTAAAAGTGAAGCGGAACGGAATCATTGAGCAGTCATTACAAACTGATTACAAAGTTAATTAAATCTTTGGTTTCACTGCTACCGTTATTACACTTATTACTCTGTCTTCAATTAGTGCTAAATTGGAAACAGTGGTTTGGAACATCTATATTTGTGTGATAATAACTATGCTGGATGGTTTAAGCATTTTCTCATAGCTTTTCGAAAGTCTGTCGAAATGATCATTTTTCTCCCTAACTTTTTAAGCCTTAATTAAACCTCGTCATAAAACCAATGAATTGCAACTGTGCTTTAGCTAATGGCGTATCTTTTATACCATGACTAGTCCTAGACTAGGGCTAACTCTACGAAATAGACCATATTCCACGTTTCTCTATTAGGAAAGCAATGGAACTCGAGACCTATAACAGATATAATATATATTGATAGGTTTATAGATATACTCTCTCATACAGATATTTCGTAAGGATAAAGTATTAATATGCCGTGTACCTTCCAGTTACAATCACCCAATAACAGCTGATTAATAGATATTGCCTAAAGAAAGATTGGAAACTGTAAATAGTTATTTGTTATACAAGAGTGCAAAGTTGCTTTTTAACCGCGTGCTCAATTTTGATGACCGAGCAAGCGAGGGAATTAAAAGAGCACAAGGTGAAAAATCTTTGCACTCGAGTGCAACACGTAACTTTTCATCCCACCTCAGCGAGGAAATGACTAAAAAAAACATTTACAACCACAAGATACTTTATCTCAGTTTAGGTATTAAAAATACTATAATGATAGGTAAGTTTTACAGAATATTCTTTAAATTATAACAAATAATACTAGGTATCATTAAGAGAAATTGAAAGCAACGTTGCTACAATTACTTGAGTGTAATATTTTTGTTAAGTATTGTAATGTTGGTGTTAGTGACTTAAAAAAGTACACCAAGAAAGTTCCGATAGGCTTGTTGAAAAAATATCGATACATCGATATTATTTTTTTAATGTATCGATATTTTTGAGCGGTATTTAATATTTCGATATATCGATGCATCGATATAAAATTCAAAGTATCGAAAAGGTATAAAAATATATATATTTTACAGCCCAATAAACATTTATAAGTTTTAAGATTATAAAATCCCAAAAAGGAATACTTTTTTTATACTAACATCTTTTTAACAAATTATATTTAATATGTTTTTGGTCGACTTGATTTGTTGTTTTATAATTTGGTTTTTAAGATATATCGCCCATATACCGATATTTTTAAATAAAAATATCAGTATCGATACTGATATTTTCAAAAAATATCGATACGACATATATCGATACTTTGTTGCGTTTAGACTCGGAACCTAGGGATGGTTCCAAGTCTGAGTTTTTAACAAATGAAAAAAAATGTGGAATGATAAATTCGGCGCCAGGGGGGTAAAAGCACGATGTTCTAAATTCAATTTACTTTGTCTCTCTAGAGGATAAAAACGACTTTTGCGCTCAGATATCGAAGAGTAAAAATACTCTTTCCGAGATGGTGGGATGAAAAAGCTATTAATTTGTGCTTGTCTCCTTGTAAAGCTTCAAAACCCAAATACGTTCCAACAACGTGATTATGTTTACCCAAATCCAGTAACGTTTACATTCAAATGACAAAGAAATAAATTGTCACCGGATAAAGCCATTTGATGCAGCCACTCAGAATCACTCCTAAAAGAGCCACTTAGCCCCCCAACGTGTTTTGTAAGTACAAATAATTACATGACAAACTCCACCTACGCTTCCAATCTGAGATTCGTACAATAGATTCTGCAGTGAACTACGGTTCAAGGAAACAATCAGCCAATTGGATAAATACGCTAAAGCGACAATTGAGTAGTTGACCTACTAATGCGTGTTGTGTAATGTGTTTGGTCTTATCATAAGAAATCATCATGTGTACACGCATGTTTCAATTTAACAACATTCAGCTTTCCATGTGCTTCTGTAAACATTTTTACTGCCGAAGAAAACAAGCTTTCAGACAGAGTTGCAGTGAGTCCATTAATTAGTTACGTTCTTATTAGAATAGAAACTTCTTGTTTTTAATATTACAGCCATAATTATAGCAATTAGGTACGTTTACAAAATAAATATAATACTGGAAAAGGAGTAGTAAATGAATCCTTGTTTACATTACTTTCATTGCAGTAGCTCCAGCAGTATCATTTACGAAATGAGCATTCGCCCAAGACTAATAGCGAAAGAGATTATTGGATACAGCAAAATGTTATTCATCACTGTGATAACATAAGCCCTTGATGGTTCAATGTTTGACGAAAGCTAATCGTTACTGACAAACATGTACATAGTGCGTACTACCTTTTGCGTTTGTAAGTAAATCTCCAACCATACCAATCCATAAGTGGTTCAATACCAGCTGAGCTGAAACTATGCAATGCAGTTAGCGTGTTATTTTTAATGACTTCACACAAGTTATTAGCTCATACACTACAATCATCATTACAAGCTTGTCACCTCACAAAAAAGCGTAATGAGACTGTATATTACAAAATGGAATAAAAAAGATCGATCTTCGTCCAATTTATAAGCTCGAAATTGTGATTCCTACAAGACTATTCCAAGAATCTGTCGTGTCGGAATGAAAGTTCCAAAAGATTTGCGATTTCGGAGAAAAACGCGCCTCTGACACGTGTTTCATCAGTCTTGACATTCTCGGAAATTACAACTAGGAAAAGTAATAGGTGTGTACTTAGATGCTATCGATCTTTTAGCTGTGTTTTTCTTACGGGACATACAAAGAGAGGCATTTGACGTTAAATTTTTGATCATGATGAGCTAACGATGTCAAAATGGTGGGACCAGTTTTTATCAAATATATTAAGATAATTTCAACCTCCAGCAGTGGATAAATACGAGTTCATTATGATAGCAGCTAAACTAATTACATCAACTTTTGATCCGTATGTTTTGGGGCTTTAACTATGCTAAAGACACAGTTTCCAGAACTGTAGCAATATCATCTGCGTCAGGTTTAATAAAACAGCTGGTGCAGTTAACTTTTCTGTTTGGAAAGTATGACAACAAACCAGCAACCATAGCCATAGGTAACAAGTCAAATCAAAGACATATCGAATGCATTAAGTCCTGAATATGAAAGTGCCCTAGATTCAGAATGAACGGCGCGCGGTTAGCCTGAATCTAGTTCTGAATTAATTTCATGCAAATACTATCCTATCCTGCAGACAAGTTGAAGTTGTCTGCAACTTTCAATATAAGTAATACACTTTGCTCAATATGAAAATTCAGGAAAGTGAATAATTTCGCGTGTGATCTATTATTTCAAAGTGTAATTGTTTGGGGTGAATGTAAGTTTATACAATCGAAAGCGTCCCTATTGTCTCAAATTTGGTTGGAATAATTAAGATCTTATAATATCGAACGATTATATTGCAAACATATCTTTTTACTTTTAAACAAATATCAATACTTTGTCAAAGCGACATTATTTTTTTACAGGAAGTCCTGCAAACATAAAGCTCTAGAAAATATACCGTTGCCAGCAAAAATAAAATGTTACAATAACAATATTGGACACCTGTCCAATTTCAACGTGTCAACGTCCCTCACTATTGTCACCGGGAAATTTGAGGGCGACCCCAATTCACAGGAAAAAAGAGTAAAGTTTTATAACACGCGGAAATAAAATTTTCCTTTAGGTACCTATCAGAATAATTCTCATAAAAATTACCTTTGGGATTAATTTAAGTTATACCTCAATATTACTTTAAATTTAACGGTCTAGAATCAATCACAGTAAATCTATTTATTGTTAGTAGATGTAGGTATTCCCAGAAAACTGACTTTCGGAGTAAGGTTTAAAACAAAAGTTTTCAAAGTTTTGAACACCCTTTCGGATGAATAGCATCTATTGACTACCAATTAAGTTGACTTTATTCTTGATTTCGGAGTTGGTCACATAGTAAAAGTTGAAACCCAAGAACTCTGATATTTTTTCGATTATAAAAATTTTCAACCATAGTTTCTTGTCAGTGTGGGAAAGATTTTGACAATGTACATACCTAGTACCTAATTTATTTTTGTAAATACATATTTACGAGCAAAAAACACCCAAACGAACACAATCACTTAATTTCATCACGAATACTTTTGTCCAGGGGGAATTGAACCTGAGACCTCGTAATTAGCAGTCCGTCCAAAACTTGTAGATACAATAATACATCATGAAGTGTTCGATTATATAACAGTAGGTATATCTAATTATCGACGTATGCTACACGTACGCTGTAAGTCTAGATATTGGTAACGCAAGGATACGGCCCAGTGGCGGGGTCGTCGTGGTCGTGTCAGCATTGGGTTACTTCCCATGGGTATCGGTAGCCACCTGCGGGTATCCGGTATCGTTGGGCTTCAACGGACCAACTGGATTTTGCAATTAATCGACTTTGGTACTTTTCAGAAACTACAAGACGCCAAATGTCACATCAACTTTTGATGTAGTCTGTATTCTCCGATTATTGAAGGATTGGGCACCTTGTAGGTACACTCGTGGTGAATGTAATTGATCCCATGGCCATAACATATAGGGTAAGGGAAGGCAAATACATACTGTTTTTAGTAGGTATAAGTCCGAAATAGGTACCCGCCGCCGCCCTTCGGTGGCGGCCAATCCATCCAATCCAATCCATGAGGATTTTCCGTATAAAAAAAGAAATGTAGGTACCTACTGCTGTAAGTACACCCATAGTTTTTCTACAATAGGGGGCGGGCCTATTGCTACTACCCGGCCACACAGGCAAAAATCCAAATTTCGACTAGCTCAGAGAAAACACAGTAACAGTGCTCAACCTCTGAATTGAAATTGAACCCAAAAGACTCTGAACGTAGGGTAATGGACCTAATAAGACGGCAAAAAATTGTTTGCATTAGAAAATAAATTAGAAATAAGCACTAAGTG
This sequence comes from Acronicta psi, assembly GCA_946251955.1. Taxonomy (NCBI): domain Eukaryota; kingdom Metazoa; phylum Arthropoda; class Insecta; order Lepidoptera; family Noctuidae; genus Acronicta; species Acronicta psi. The sequence continues at coordinate 4,744,368 of OX276493.1, read as the reverse complement.
CTTCAAGCATCTCCAATAGCAAGTTGCCATGAAAGGGTGTAGGGCGATTAAGCGATATGGGTCGGCCATGACGTAGTCAGATCGATGATTGCAACCATAAATAAATAAAGACAGGGGCGCGGCCGTAACCTTGGGGTACGTAAACAATACATTACCTTACCATTATAATTTACTAGCTTTCTGCCAGCGGCTTCGCCCGTGTGGTCTAAGTATTTCTTATAAATTTAATCCCCTATTTTAACCCCTTACAGCCCTTTTTTCGCATTAAAAAGTAACCATGTCCTTTCTTAAGCTCTAGACTATCTGTGTAACAAATTTCATTTAAATCGGTTCCAGTAGTTTTGGCGTGAAAGCGCGACAAACAGACAGACAGGCGGAGCTAATTTCGCATTTTTAATATTAGTATAGTAAGGATATGGAAACAACATGCCTTTAATTTCAATGAAGTTCACCAGTCTTGCCTGATAGCAGTAACTCCAATCCAGGATGCAAGTCAAGCAAATACTTTTTGGAGCTATTTCGAATTATTTACATTCCTATTCCAAGCGTCCGATGTCCAACGTAGACCGTACTTGCGCTTTATAAGTAATTGGTCGAACTGCAATTGGCGTAGCGTAGAATTTATGCTCAGCATTTATTTTTAATTTATAAATGAGGCGTAGTATTTAATATTCTCTTTCAAACTCTAAAATAAATAAAATAATATACTACGGATGCATCCGAGTTCGCAGTTCAAGAAATAAAATAACAGAGTTCATCTGCTTTTATTTCGCAATTGATTACAAATTCCATCGACTGTACAATACGGAAAATTGTTTTGATTTCAAATTTATAATGCAAGTGTTTTGAATTCATTTAAACAAAGATTGTTTCTTTATGTTTGTAACAACAATAATAAGCAGTTCTGCACGAGTGTATTTTAATTAACGGATCCCGGCAGGGTTCATGGAGGGTTCGTTGTTATAATTTTTGAGTATTGCGTAATTTTACATCCGATGTTAATTGGACAAATTAGCAACGTAAGGGTTTACAAGTAAATCCAAATCTAGTAGACAGGATTCAGTGATTAAATTATCCATACTAACAATACTTATCTGGCGTCAATTTTATGAAAGTCTTTCGACAAACGTGTTGGGTTCATCACGCATGTATTCTCCGAAGGTTTAGGCAGATGTGTACTAATGTACCTACACCCACAGTCCGTCGGTAGGTTTTATAAAGGCTCGCCCTCTATGTGAGTTTATTGCCATAAATCAGACAAAAATCAATTCTGAGCTGCTATTGAGAATTTGCTCCACCTGGGAATCGAACCCAGGACGTCTTACCATTATAAGACCACTAGGCTAACGAGGCACGTCACATTATTTTCATTGTCGTTTTGTAGCAGCTCGTATTTCACTTTATGTCGTTGAAACGTAAAAACTTCAAACAGGAGCCATTTCAACAAATGCGACAAAGGTAGTAAAACATTAATGTGAAAGCTATATCCGCCTTTTTCAGCTAGGTATACACCTCTACTATGTTTTTCCGATCTACTTTCCAACCTTTTTAAAAAAATCGATCGAACCGCCTGCAGAATATTACCAGTGGTGCAGTGCGGCTGAATCTCGTTGCTCGTGATATTTTCTCAGGCGCTTGATAACGAAACTAACTCGTTTAAGTTAACTTTATTACTAATACAACCCCTTTCAAAGGGCTTCTACTACCGTGCTATGTCAATATTTATAGACTACAATGGAAAACCTACTTTACGTTTTATTTTATAGCTAACGCACAAAGAATTACATCGCAATCATAAAATCATTGCATTTATATTTAAAACTGTTTCTTGATTGCAGTTCGAAGTAGATGAGGCGAATTATATAGATTTGTGAACGAAGAACGGCACGGCACATAATGATTGGCATAAATTATGTATTATTTCTCCTAAAGGGCAGTGGAACAAGAGTGTCCCCTTCAAGTGGCAGCGCCGTGAAAGTTTTATTTGCTGCACTTAACTAGCTTTGTATTGGCGAAGCTGGAAAAAGCACTAGGTACTCGTAGACTCAGCTTTAAAAGGAAACCTTCTAAGGAATCTGTTTACAAAATTCTGTTCGCTCGCTCTTTTCTTTTTAGCTGCTTCGTTTGCATAGTATAATTTCAGGTTTCATCTGAAAGTAAGGTACCTATATAAATTAAAATGAATCGTTAAAATGTTTGGACGTGCATAACTTCCGCACAACTGAATGGGCAATTCTTTTTCAGGACAAGGTTTGTGGGTATTTTTTTTAATACGCAGGCAAAGCTGCGCTCGGTACGCTAGTTTAAAATAATATGCCATAATGCACCATTTAGAAGAATTGTAATTCTCCTACTATTATCGATTTACGCATCTATATTTATCTACAACGAACCGATTATCGACATGCTTCTTGCATGTTTCATACACTCGTCTCTCCTTATACACCGAGTCAGATTGATTATTAATTCTGACATGATTGTAGCATGCAGATGATACATTGTGGCGTAATAATCTTTCATTGCAGGATCTTAAACCTGTATTTATACTGGATATTCACTACTGGTAAACTTAGTGCCGCTATTATTACCTGAAGAAAACTACAGGTTAAAAATTATCGCAGATTAGTGTTTATCGATAGAATTATCGAAGTTTATCGGCCTTTTTAACCTATGTTTTACATATTTACTAATTACTTTTAATGAAGGATTAATAACTGGTAACCTTAGCATGTAAAATGCTTAAAAAATACAAAAAGATAGATTTACTTATTTCTATTTTCTGCCATTTATCGTGTCGTCAATTCATGAAATCATGAGCGACTAAATTAAAAAGCTTTTGCGCAGCCAGCAAGCCTTGCGTAGATGTATGCATTTGAAGATGCTGTAGACAAATCCATGCAAGGCTGATTGCCTAAACTGGGTTGGACGATCATTAATATCTCATTACTCGTGGACACTTAGCACGCCAATTGTCTATCTTTAGACAAGTGTATCTATCTCTTAACCACAGCTCGCGTTAGTACGAAAGCAGCGTAATTGGGTCAGGTCATGCAGACAGTCCGCCTGGGATTTACTGCCTTAAAGCTGCTTGCCCATTCGCCCGTTTGTCGACTTTCATCCGCAATTTACCGTGAGATTAGAGATTGCAATTATACGCCGAGATTAGGCTTAATAGTCGGTACACACATGGAAATGGGCTCATGGAGCTTGATTATCAGCTTTTTTGTGGTTTACAAATCACGTTGCGAAAATATGCGAGATAAATAACTATGGGCAGGCAGGTATTTAAAAGTTTAATGTGCATTAACGACTTGAAATACGGGAAGGTTTAAGATTGGTCCTTAAATGTCTACATAAGAGTAAAATATCAGTCTGCTCGTGTGCTAGATAAATTATATTCAGACTGATCGGTGATTGTCTTCAAACTACCATTTTCCTCATAATCGGGGATTTCCGAGCCCACTTGACAATCTAACCGCAAAAACTTATGCATGGTTTACTCAGTATTATGTTACCAAAGCAGTTTAGCAACGATGAAACAAAAGTTTGCACCTTGCCATTAATGTTGTACCCACAGCTCGTGTTTTGACCTTAAAATTACCATTTCTATTGCCATCACAATGCGCGGTGGACGTGTTTCGATTTTTTAAACATCAATCCTCGTAGCGGCAATTACGTCATTCACTTCGCTTTGTGCTTTATTTTGTGGCTTCAACAAAACTTGTGCGGAAATGTCCGCCGTATTACGCCGTAAAGCTCCTTTATATTATAGCATTGAACAGCTTTTAAAATCTAAAGCGTGATGTTTTAATATGAAATGAGCATTCAATATACACATTTATTTAATAGTTAGGTACTTATTTGAGATCATAAAATTTCTAATAGCATGCTTGCTTTAACGGCACCCATAATTGTTTATTTTCGGGTATCCTTTTACTATCAAAAACAGGGTCTAGGTAGATACATCTGTATAGAATATCCCTCAAAGAACCATAAAATTTTCTGAAGCAATCTACCAAAATAGCTGGAATCTAATGAATTGAAGTACTTATAGGTAGGTACGTCGTGTTCATGTTCATAAAGTTAATCCTTTAAGAGTTACCAGCACGGAAGCTTGTTGACCAGCCCGACTCGATATAGATCTGGTCTGAAAATAGCCAGCACTTGAGTTTATAATGAAGTTGGCACTTACAGTTCATGCATCATTGACGTCAATTGCTTCCTGGAATTTTGCCTTTAGATGAAGGAATATTAATAAAACCAGTATTAAGGGACGCCATATTTCCGATTTATTTGGAACAAATTAAAATTCTTTCATCCAACAGTACCTAAGTATTTCCTGAAATTCTGGCTTTTTCCTGATTACCTATGTTGGGCTTTGATTCCAGTTCTAACTAAATGCGGGTGAACATAAGAACTGGGGAAAAGGTAATTGCCACTCAGCTATAGCCTGACCTGCTAAATTTTCAAGATAAATAATGATTTGTTATTACGTAGAAATACAAAGTCCTATTAATTTTGACCTTGAAATTACAATGTCAAAGGTATTTTGCGTAGCGTGGTTCTTATTGCATATTATAACATAATCGGCATGCGTAATAGTACATTGTCTCCGCAATCTGATCGAGCGGTGTCCTTGGCAGTGACACAGTTGTGTTGATCGACTCATTACGACGTGTTAGGTAAGCGCAATTAGATAATGACTCGGCAGACTACGTTGTGTAAGAACGGAGCGTTATTATTATGATTGTAGAGTAAGTTGTGTTCTACAAAGATGGGAAAAAATTGCTATTGAATTTTATAACAGAATACTTAGTGTCTTTATTTAAAAGACGTAAAAAAACGTATCTCTAAAGTAATAACATCAATATCGAATTAGTTTCAAAACTTTTCCCGAGAAAATTGCTGTCACGAATCTAAGAAAGTAACTTTCGTTTGCTACACCTGCAGACCCCTAACGCGATGCAAATCTGTCAAATTCAAATTCAAATTCAAATATTTTATTTCAATTAGACCATATAAATAGGTACTTTCGAAAAGTCAAACTAGTTGCACGGTTCCAAAAAGTTGGACTTATGGAGAAGAGCCGGCAAGAAACTCCATAGTCACTCTTTTTAAAAAAATATATATATAAATGGTTACAGTAATCATTTAGTTTTGAGGATAGTGCAGTTCGATACGTAAAATTAAGACACGAAACGTAAAATTAAGTACTTACCTATTTAAAAAAAAAAAAGTATAGCTATAAGCAGTAAGAGCTGACCAGTCCCGACAGACAGCACCCGTTCACGAGCATGACGTGTGTATCGGCGCCGTTTGACTCAACCATGTTGCAGGGAATAAAACGACCCGACACACAACGCCACCATCAGCAGGACATTTGAGTGAGCATGACATACTCAGACCGCCGAGCTAGATAAATATTAAACATAAAGTAATATCAGACTGCAGAATACTCGTACTTCACAGTTTATAAATTCACTATTTTAATGCAACTAATATATTAATTCGATTTACAAAATTATGTACCTATATTATTATATGTCATACAAAACATCATGTCAAATAATAATTATAATAAATAAATGTCATCAGATAAAAATAATAATAATAAACATGTGTATAATTTAAGCATGTCAAATTGTATAAGGTATAATAAAAATTCTCTCGTTAGGCGACTAGTGAGGTATCACCCTGTGGAGCTGGACTAGCACTATCCCATACATTTTTATCTAAAAGGTAATCTTCCAATTTATAATAAGCTTGCCTACACAGGGTTAATTTAATGATTTTCTTGAATTTATTTTCTGGGAGTTTTAAAATTAGGTCCGGAATTTTATTGTAAAATCTTACACAGTACCCCATAAAAGAGGTATGAACCTTAGCTAGACGAAACTGTGGCTGCATTAATTTTGATTTATATCTAGTGTTATAATCATGCAGTTCACTTTTTTTTGTATAAAGGTGTAGATTTTTTCTTACATACATTATATTCTCATAGATGTACTGAGAAGGCACTGTCATTATATTTATTTCTTTAAAGAGTTGCCTAAGTGAATCTCGACTACGTAGATTGTAAATGGCTCTAACAGCTCTCTTCTGCAGTATAAAAACGGATTCTATGTCTGCAGCGCGGCCCCATAGCAATATTCCGTAAGACATTATGCTATGAAAGTAGCTGAAGTAAACTAGTCTTGCGGTTGCTATATCTGTAAGTAGTCTGATTTTTCTAACTGCATAAGCAGCTGAACTCAGGCGTCCTGCTAAAGCCCTAATGTGCGGACCCCATTGTAGCTTTGAATCTATCTTGATACCAAGGAAAACCGTTTGGTCGACAAACTCAAGCTTGTTACTGTTTAAAATAACGTCACACTCCACACACCTGACGTTGGGTAGAGCAAACTTTACACATTTAGTTTTCTGCCCATTTAATACTAGATTATTAACTGTGAACCAATCATGGACCTTAAGAAGCGCGTTATTGATATCTTTAGTATTTGGTACACGTCTGTTTAGTTTGAAAATTAACGACGTGTCATCCGCAAATAACACTATCTTCGATTTGTCATCAAGCATGTAAGGTAAGTCATTTATATATACTAAAAATAAGAATGGACCTAGAATAGAACCCTGAGGTACGCCCATTTTTACTTGAGTGCCGGGCGATTTAGCTGCGTTTATTTGTACTCTTTGTTGCCTATCTTGCAAGTACGATTTGATAAGATTCAACGATTTATGCTTCAAACCATAATGCTCCAATTTTGATAGCAGAGTTTTATGACTTACGCAGTCAAAGGCTTTAGAGAGATCACAGAATATACCGATGGCATCCTGCGACTCTTCCCATGCATCATAAATATGTTTGATAAGACTGATACCAGCGTCAGTAGTGTTACGTCCTTTGGTGAAGCCGTATTGCTGGTCATGAAAAAGCCTATTTATATTGAAATGTAATAGCATTTGATTGAGCATGATCTTTTCAAATATCTTGCTAAACACAGGTAGAACAGACACTGGTCTAAAATTGCCAGGGTCTTGACAGTCTCCAGATTTAAACAAAGGTATAATTTTGCTGTATTTCATCAAATCAGGAAAGGTTCCATGGTCAACGCATTTGTTAAATATTATCGCTAAGTGTGGTGCTATTGTGTTAATTATACTTTTACAGACATTAACCGATATACCCCATAGGTCTTCCGTTAATTTAATTTTGATTTCTTTGAAGACTTTTATAATACACAGGGGGCTTACATGCTTAAATCTAAAAGTTATAGGACAGGCAGCTACATTCTGTTTCAGTAAAGCAGTAGAATATGTGGGTGAAGAATCTAATGATTTAGTAATATTTAAGGGAACATTAGTAAAGAATGTCTCAAATTCTTGTGCTACTTCGGCATCTGTGCTTATTAAACCTCGTGCCGTTTCGAGAGTGAAAGTATTATTAGAATTTAGTTTCGATTTACCACTTTCGGCATTAATTATCTTCCAAGTGGTTTTTATCTTATTATCGGCGCACCTAATTTTATTACTAATATACTGAGATTTTGCTACCTGACATACCTTTTTAAACATTTTTGAAAAGGTATTTACGTATTGAATGAATTTCTGACTTTTATCGTAACGTTTTAACCCATATAATTCAAATAGACGTTCTCTGCTTTTACGAATACCTGTAGTAGCCCAGTCACTGAACTTAAACTGACAGCTAATCCTCTTTGATTTTATTTCGAAAAAGGTATCGAATTCATTTTTAACGATTGAGAAGAAATGTGAGTAATGATTGTCACAGTTTCTATAACTGTTATTTTGAACAGTCAATTTACCAATTAATGAATTATTAAACTTTTCTAATTTATTTGATGTTATATGCCTAGACTTAATTTTTATATTACTCGGAGATTTGCTTGTATTAAATGTGACGGTTTGACCACTGTGATCAGATGACAAGCAATTTATGATCGCTTCATCTAAGTACTCACAGTTGCAGAAAACATTATCGATGCAAGTTGCAGATGTAGACGTAACTCTAGTAGGCTCGAAAAAAACATGAACCAAATTAAATGACTTAAATAGGCACAGTAATTTGCTACTAATCACATTGTCTTCTAATATATTAACATTAAAGTGTCCCCTTGTATCATCCATTATGTATAGTGTAACATGCACGATTGATAACTATCAGCAATTAAGTGGAAGCACGTTGCTTCCATTACTAAGTCGCAAAGGCGAGTAGTACCATGTATTATGATAATTTTACACTACAATAAGACATAGGTACTGCAGTTTCAACAGATCAATATTCATGGCGTCTCCTTCACTAAGTGTGTTTTGAGAGATTATTAGCTGTACATTTACGCTTATGAGTCACTTGTCTTTAAAATCAGCGCCATCGTTGTTACTCAGTACCTATATTATATGCAGTACTGCGCTGAACATAAGGCGTTAATTTAAAAGTATAATAATGTAAGATGCATTTATAATTTGTGTCTTCACGCCTTCCAAAGTTCTAAGTAGTATGTAGTGTCTTTACGACGAGAGTGAATCGGTTTCTTATAGGCAAGCGCGCTCCAGTGTAGACCACATTGTAAGTTGCTTGACATCAGGCAAGTGTTGTGTTCAAGCGCAAGTCTTTTTAAGATAAAAAAAAATATCTGTTATTTTAATATTTTTGTCATTTTGTATAAAAGACTTATAATTTCATTTCCGCCAGACTCCGAGGTCAGAACTTTTTGCGTTATATACCCGCCCGTAAAGACGAGACTTCGTATCCGGTCTCTGACTCTTCGTAGGAGAACTAGCACCAATGGCCGTGCCTGCTTTCAGAGGCTAACGGAGGAAGAATGGTGGTCCTGCAATCCAGGATGTAGTTTTTACCAAACTGCGAGACGTACACTGTTTTTTGTGTATGTAAACACGCGTGTAAAACCGCAAGCAGTTTCTATAAACTGTTGTATTTAGTTAATTTCCCAGAACCGTGATATTTATTTAACTTATCTCGACAGAATCCAGATAATAAAAGGTATGACGTTCATTGTAAACGTAAATCTTGATATCGGCTGTACAAGTATGTAGGTGCCATTTATTTTATTCTCATATGCAGAGAGAGAATACAACATAGCGAAAAAAACCTCGTATAATGACACCTATCATTTTATTATTAGCACCTTCTGCATAGTAACTAAGCGCTCAAACCGGTCTAGAAACATTCCGTATAACCACTTATTCACACAGAAGTTATCTCTTAGTATTGCCACAACAATAACTCATGGTTTCTTAGCCAGTTTTGTAGACGATGAATACCTGAAAAAAAACTAACACGGAAAAAATAAGACAATAGTGGAACGCCCACGTCCATTTGCTCGGCTAGCATGCAGCCTACTCAAACTCGGGAATAGGAACTTACATAATATTTCACACAAGTTGAAGTACGATTAGAAACTAGACTGAACTGGGGCAAGGCAAGACGTAGTTTTGAATTGCGGTGACGAGCCGCAGCTAGTGAACTACGGTCTACCAGCGTAAAGCTCTATAAAAGTTCTAGTTAAATACTTATTTCCACTTTTCTACCATTCTCTAGTCTAAAAAACCACCGGCCCACATTCCGTTTTATTGTGTAACAAAACATCGTAGATTCCAGGAATATAATAGGTCTGGTTTTGTACGCTACACAAAAAAATAAATTATGGAACAAATGGGAACAACTCAGATATAAAGGAAAAGAGAAATGTATTCGTTGAACTCAACAGCGTAGCTTAATTCAAGTTTCTGTCTGAAACATGCTATTGTCTAAGTAAATTAGGTGAGGCCAATAACATGGATTAAAACAGATTCTGTTACTAATGAAACTGTTGGAGAAATTCTGATCTCTCTTTGATTTTTTACACGACGTTATTATTGGCGGTCTTACTCCAAAACTTGCCTGCCTTCAATTAAGTATTGCTTAATCTATTAAATCCTTGGTCTCAGTATAAGTGTAGATATCTGAAATTATTAAGTCAACACACCAAATCCCTCGTCCCGAAGAGAAACGAGCGATATCGGCCACGATCTTAACACATTGAAAATGCCAGACGTATCTATTATATTACGTAGGTACAGCTTCAGAACCTTAGTCAAAGTCAAATGTTTTATTTCAATTAGACCATATCAATAGGTACTTTCGAAAAGTCAAACTAGTTGCAAAACATTGTAGAGTTGTATTATAAAAACTGGTTTTTATAAGTGGTGGTGGTTTAGTTCCGATTCAGCATACAATCAGGCGCTTACTGTCCCACTCAAAGTCTATAATCAGTGTATATTCACAGACCTTCAAAGTTATATATAATATATCTTTTGAATAAGCAGGTTTCTTCACGATGTTTTAATATACCGTTACGGTAAGTGACAATAATCTTTTTCTGATGAATTTGCGTTACTTTAGATAAACTAATGGACTATGGAATATTAATTACCTAAGAAATATTATACATTTCCAAAATCAGAAAGTATAAACAGGAATTTAACCAAAGTATCGCTTTACATAATTTCAAAACCTCCCAGAGGCAAAGTTTGTTTTCATTTGTTCGGTAGCTGTTTTTATTTGCTTTGGAACAACAAATATCTGGCATACATCACTATACGTTGAAGCTGGTTTCCTCAATGCTAAGCATTCCTCTTTTCTCTTCGTAGGTATTGTTTATTCACGGAACGAGAAATGTAGCAGTCACTATTGAAAGCCCCATTTACATAGCCAGTGTTGATGAATTTGTTTTGTAAATACGTTCAACGGTATTATTATTCTTACCAATAAGAAAAATTGAGACCTCTGACTTGATAAAACACAAAATGAATCATCTAGAGACAACCTAACCCCCTATCAATCTGAGAAGGGACCCGTGCCCAGCAGTAGAATTCTATGTTGATGATATTCTTCTTGATGTTAATAAATGTATATTCCTCTAGTAATTTTAGGGCAACAGTTCGGTTGTTATACTTGTTATGCAATATACCTATGTTACGACATTCTTATAAACATTTCAGATGAACTCTGCTAACGGTAAAATATTTAATAAAATTGTTTAAAACAAAGTACCATCCTTCATTTACAACAATAGTAGCTCATTAAAAATTAATGCTGCGTTAACAATCTCCATGGTATCTGGCTTGCTGGTTTTACTTCAGATAAAACGAATTAAAACGCATTGTCTCACTAACGGGTTCAGGTTTCTGCCGCACAAAAGCTCTCATAAAGGGATTTAAAAAAGCCAGGGATTCATTATTTTCTTTTTTGTCGAAGTAAATAGTAGTTCCGAGCTCAGTGACGCAACGAACAATATACGAGTTTTCAAAAGATTCATTTTAATTGCCCCACAAAATACAATTAGTAGGAGTTTCATAATAAAAGTTAATTCTGAAAATACACATAGCGCGAGCTCTTTCACATTTTATAATCCGTTACGGACATTTGGAAGGTATTAAAACCCCGCCCTCACACGTCCTAAAAAAATATAAACATTATAGGAGTTGTTAACGACAGCAGTGACTTGTGTCGGCTTCGAACTGACATAAAGAGTTATAATCACCACATAAACCGCATCACACGTCACCGTTTATTTACTAAAACAGTGATTTTTGTAGGATTTACTACCTACTATAGTTAAGATTCTTCTACAAAAGGTTGTTTGAAGACGCCATTACTCGCAAATGACGTCAGGAGCCGCTAGGTCCAACTGTTATGTCTACAACAGTGTTCTCATCGCAATAAAGCTCCGTTCACTCCAAACTTTAGTAACAATAACCAACCCGTTTTCGCGGCATGCAGCAGCCCACCACTTGCACTGAACTTTCGTCCGTTGCACGCGCATCGTCCCATCAGCCAGAACCGGTTTTTCTGAGCATTTCACCCGCCTAGTCCGCCTACGCTCCTACGCTGAACGTTACTTATAAAGGCTTTAAGGCTTCCATTTACCGCTCTTGTGGTTAAGATTTGTTGCCGTTTAGAGCTTTGAGATGTTTTGTGTTAAAATTGGGTTTAATTGCTTCGGTGAGAAACCTTTTTACCCGACTGCCAAAGAAGGGTTATTACATCTTAATTATTACTTACATAATTATTGTATAGTACCATAGATTAGTGACCACACTACACTTACTGGATTAACTATACGTGATACCTACTTCTAACTCGATGAATAAAATCCCTTGACCGCCTTCTACGACACACGATCCTATTACGAATGCGAAAATAGAATCAACACATTCCCACACGAGATTTATAAAAGACAAATTGATGTTTACGGCCTATTTAAAGCCTAGCGTCATCTCGTAAACTAGTTGGTGTATAAAATTACATATTATTCGACATGATTAGTCCGCACTTATCTGAGTCACAGCTACAAGACCTATCAACCCACACACGCGGGCTAAGATGGCTGATGCCCATTTGCTTAATACCTGTTATGTTCGTCAAATCCTTATGAAGCAAACGGATGAACAATAAGATTAAGAAAACCGGCTTTCTATATTTGTTTATGCTTTCTTTGTTTTCTTTTGTTTGTGTTTTAGTTGTATTTCATAACTGATGGCAACATTCAAACTGGTAAATTATTCTAGTGGATTAGTTTATCGTAGATACAATCAGCAAAAACTTTGTCATCGAATTACAGTTTGCAGCAACAAAAACCACTGCCCGGGGTCTAAAAAAACTCCCCATAAATAAAAACCAGCATTCCAGTCCGGCTTTATTAAAGCCGGTTAAAGGCTACGCTCAATCATGAGGATGAGACCATAAAACGAAGCAAGGACCACAAAGTTGTAAGCAAATGGAGGGTTAATGGTAGGATAAATGGCATTGACGAAATCTTCCTATGAGAAGAAAACTCCGCTTGGACTCGAAGCTCAAGAATTACACCGTACGTACACGCATGGGCGTACCCAGGGGGGGGCAGGGGGGGGCAGCTGCCCCCCCCTGGAACTTGGATGCCCGTGCGGAGATAAAAGTTATAATAGAAAAAAAACCTTTTTCGTGTTATGTGTAGGACGCAACTAACTTGTCCCCCACAAGTTACATAACACTGGCAGTGACAAATTGTCAAAATAGAAAAATATTCTCTATTTGTTGCTTTTTGTTAACAATTAGTTGCTACAAAAACGATTTTGTTGCTCAAACCGATCTTACAGAATTGACAACAATGCTAACTTTACTTAAAGATAGAAAGACATTTTCTTGCTCGACGTGAGAATAGTGATGCCTGAAATCACAAAAAAAAAAATAACCAGAGATTGGATGAATATCTAACCGGTAGGTATTCTTATAAACCGATTATGCTGCGCAAATAATTTATATTGTTTAATTTGTTTTGGAAAGCTTTTAAAAATACCGGTCACAAACTCGTGCGATCACCGAAAGATATCAATAAAGGTATTTTGTTGATTTCCTAAAAATCGAGTGCTAAGCTAACATGACCGGTTTATAAGGTTATCGGTTCGCATACTCATCCGACCTTTACAGTTGCGTATTTATCTTTTTGTATTTTTTAAGCATTTTCCATGCTAAGATTACTATACGATTTTTTCCTTCATTAAAAATAAGTTGCGAATTTACACTAGGGCCAAAAGAGCCATGGCCCGGAGCGCCAGGCTTCAGGGGCGGCGTTAGCCGCACGGAGGTAGTAAGAAACTAATTGTAAGTATCCCCTTCACTAACGTCGCCTGTCCTAAGTGGGTTTCCTCAATTTACGAGCTCACTTTTACTTGAGATAACTGGAGGTAGTAACAAACTAATTGTAATTACCACTCTAACCTAACCTGTCCAAGAAGGGTGGCTCAAATTTTCGAGCTCGCTTCGCTCGCTCTTACACTGAGACACCTGGAGGTAATAGACAAATTAATTGTAGTTACTCTTCTAACCCAGCCTGTGCGAGGAGGGTGGCCTTAATTTTCGAGCTCGCTACGCTCGCTCTTACATGAGACACCTGGAGGTAGTAAACAAACTAATTGTAGTTACTCTTCTAACCAAGTCTGTCCGAGGTAGGTGGCTAAATTTTCGAGTTCGCTTCGCTCGCTCTTACTGTGTGAGATAACTGGAGGTTTAGTAACAAACTAATTGTAATTACCCTTCTAACCTAACCTGTCCAAGGTGGCTTAGGGTTCATACGCATTATGCGGGTAGCCGCATTACGGCTAGCCGCGCGGCTGACCGCAGGATACGGTTGCGAATGCGGCCAGCCGGATCACGGGCAGCCGCATTCGCAACCGCAACGTGCGGTTGAAGAACCGTTGCGATTTGCGGTCATGTCGATCCATTTCAAAGATGGACGTGGAAGAAGTTGCATCTATTTACTACATTTACACACGTTACGTAAAGAAGAAAAAACAAAGAAAGAAGTACTGGGTGCATCCTTATTTGCAAACACGAGATGAGAGCAAGCATTTTGCAATATTTTTCGAAGAACTAAAAAAATATGAAGATAAGTTTTTCGGATTTACTAGAATGAGCATAAAAACGTTTGAAGAATTATTGAACATTTTAGAAAAACTCAATGGCGGGCACCCGCTGACTGAACCGCACAGTGCGTATAGCAACCGTTCGGCTGGCCGTCACTCGGGCCGCAGCTCTCCGAGCGACCGGAGCGGTCTGCGGGTAGCCGCAACGCAGTGCGCATAGAAATGAATATTACGTACATAATTGTGCTTGCGGTCAGCCGGACGGCTAGCCGTAATGCGGCTACCCGCATAATGCGTATGAACCCTTAGTCATCAATTTTCCTTGCTACGTTAAGCATTTTTTTTTCTATTTATAAATCCCAGATAAATCAAGCGTTGAGTTAGCATGACTGGCTTATAAGAATACCGGTCAGAAATTCATTCGATTTACGGTTCTGAGTTTTGTTGATGACTTTCCGGGCAACAATAATAAATTTCATCATCCGACGTCCGATTCTATTTTATTATGCTGACTCTCCAGGCGTCAATAAACATTGCAGCGTAGAGGAAGAAAACTATTTTATTTGATTCCAGAATAATTTGGAGTTAGACTAGTATAACCAGCTTATAAAAGGATACCGTATAGTCAGAAACTCTAAGAAAAGCTCCGATTCTATATTTTGTTGTTGACTATCCATGCATCAATTTTTATGAATACCGGAAAAATCGAGTGTTGATCCGGCATGACCAGTTTATAATGCATCAGAGTCACCAAAAAAATGTAGAACCGTAGATCGGATGATTTTCTGACCGATATCCCTATATGCCGGTCATGCTAGCCAATAATTAAATAGATATGCAAATAATTTATTATTTATTTATTTTGGTAAAATCGAGCGTTAGGCTAACATGACCGGCTATAAGCGTACCAGTTAAAATTCATCCGATTTCCAGTTCTAAAATTTGTTGCTGGCTCTAAGCTCATCCCACGTGGGGTCATAACATAATAGGTAGCAACAAATTAACAAAATAATTTGGTTCTGATATATTTACGTATACCTAGCTAGCATAGTTGTCGATTTTTCGAGATTGGTTGGAGTATTTTTTTTTTAATTCTGCTGAAATTCCACTGCCTCTTTTATGGAGATGAGGGATCGGGGGGGGGGGGGTTAAGAAATCCCTCAACTGCCCCCCCCTGGGCCAAAAGCTGGGTACGCCCATGCGTACACGTAATCTTAAAAAAGCAACATCATGCTTTCTATAACACACTGACATTTCTATATCAATTATTATTTATTTATTTAAATGAAAAGCGTTCTTATATGTTTTTGATAATTCTTATCTGGAGCCTTATTCTCCAGTGCACTTTACAAGCTCGATAACGATATTCAAGCTTTATGGATACTCCATGGACTTACCGCTCAGTGTCCAGTTCCAGTGACGTGACGGCACACGCCCAATAACCCTTAAAATGAAAGGGCTTGACGCGACACGAACATCGTCCATAATAGATGCCATTTGGAATCAAATTAACTGGGACGAGTGTGAACCATAAAATGAAATTGTCTCACGTCGCGTTTAAGATTAACAAATGAGATGAAAGATTAAACAAGTTCGCGAATAGCCCTTACTGTCAGGAAAAGTTTACAGTGGATTAGATTGAATGTTAGAAAATTGTAAACAGCATATTCTTGAAATACCACTGAGCTCCATTACCACATTGGAAGTTTGGATCGTGTCGAATGCTGTTTTCGGTGCTTGTCACTGAACTTTATTCGACATTAGTGGTAACTTCATTGCCTTTGCCGCAATTATTTGGTATCGTTTTTTTATCCCATCCTGAACCAAACATCAGGCATGCGTGTAATGAAAAAAAAAACTAAAAAATGCATTGCATCTAGTTGCTGTAGAATTTTTTAACCAATATGGAAATCCTACCTTCTTAACTAACGCAAATTTAGCATCCTTTTGTTAATTAATGTTCATTATAATTATAGAATGGAACAGGACGACGACAAGTGTCATAACATAATATTATTATAACTTTGCTGATGATGTAAACAAAGGTGCGATGTAAGACGACCTTGTTTCGTTAACCTTTTTGGCCACGCGCTAAAAAAAACTTTAATGCGCAAAATATCAGCCATTTACCTACGTCTAAAACCTGAAACCGTTGATTGGTGAGGTGAAGTCGAGGATCTGAAGCAGGTAGGTACAAATCACACCGGCAAAGCATTCCGGTCAACCCACTCCCAGTAACTTTAAATGTTTACTTAGCTTGATTAAAAAGGATTTTTGTGCACAACTGTAAACTATATAAATAAGACCGGCTCCTGTTTTTTCTTCTTCTCTGTTTATGTAGATAAGAAAAACTAGCATGATTCAAAGTTTTACTTTACCTACATTGTAACGGACGGATGTCCCATACCGACCAGTCCAGATACTTACGCCATGACGCCGATCCAGTTACGACTGGTCCTTTTCGAGCCATAGATTCACTCGACACACCCAGTTAGGTGCAGCACAAGTTTATTACATTAACAGTGGACGTACGACCATTTGAAACATTTCAATTTTTCTGTCAGTTTAAAACTAAAGTTGTGTCTAAAACTGGCTAGAAATGAAATAGGTAGTCCTAATATGAAAGTTAACCTACAGTAAAGTCTTCGAGTTAATAATATCATTTCTACAACACTAATTTTAACATTTTAGGCTATTATGTCAAACAAACAAACTTATAAATAGATAATTATGTTTTGATCGTGTGGCACGCGACCCGTAATAATTGAATTACAAGCACAAACATTCATAAATACTGATAAATTATTTATTGGGTGACAAACCCTAGTTCTTAGGTGAGATTATAAGAATATTGTTTTTTATGAAAATAATGTTGCGATTTGTTTTATCCAGTGCCATTGTCTTTTTATAATAATAAACAACTTAGATATTCTTTTTAATAGAACAATAGTGGTGTTGAGAATATATGCATATTTTAAAACAGTCATCCTTGACCTGTTGTGTTGTGTATGTCACAAATTTAATACGCGTGATGTGAGTCACGCAAGGTGTAATTAACGTCCATACTCTAATGAATGGTATCCATATTAGCATATAAACTTTTTCCATGAAGAGATCATGAAATTTATAAACTTAAACATCAGCACGTGCCATCCATAAAACCATTATTTGGTCCATTAAGAATCTCCTATTATACGAGCCAGGTCAGGAATGATTTATAATGGGATAGATACGAATTGCATTGGAATCTTACGTTATTAATAGCATCAGCTCTTACGATTTTCAGTATTCGTGCAATACACACAGAATGAGACCCTGGTCACCCTGGTGTGCAGCTGATGCGACGAGTCATTATCGTATATAGGTATACTTTTCAATTTGCTTGTTTTTTCAAATCTAAATGGATCATGACAGTTCATCCTGCCACGAGGTATGGTCCTTAGCCGAAATTGTCTACATTTTGCCAGTAGCTGTCGGTAAGAACATTACCTAAATTATACGAAACGTCCCAGCAGCGTAGCTATTGAAATAAACATTTTTACAGAGAAGTAGATCACATATAGAATAGAACACCAATGCAGTTGCTGTGAAAGTTATTAATATTAACATTAAAAATGTTATTGATCTACATTTCTACAACGTCATATCTATAGCAAATGTTAAGCACTTAAAAGCTCTCAACAAAAACAATCACTTTCAAATCCACACAATATTTCAAATACTTATCATTATCAAACTTTCACTTCAGCAGCCATAATTAAAATATAATCAATCTTCAATTATTCAAAGCGTACATTTGCGTACAGTTACTATCTGATAAAATAAACAATGGACGTGAGGTGTTGAAGAGGAAATGTCAAGTGCAAACTGTGGGCAGTCTACGATACGGTACGGCAGTGTCACATCAAATGTCACATGGTGCATCGGCGCATAACTGTACCTCCATAGCTTTCTTGCAATACTAGTGGATGAGAACAGTCGCACGGACGACTTGTCACCCAATATGGTGGTATAATTTTGCAATAACGCAACGTCTAAGGTGCGAGAGCGATATCACGCGAAGAATAATTCATGAGCTTTTTTTAATTCCAATAAATCTGCCTCGTCAACGCGATATATGAACTTTCAAAGATGCAGAGTATTTGCATATATTTCTTATTCACGACAGAAGTACCTAGCTAGACCAACTTCATTCTCCTGGGGTTATTTGCACTATTGTGCCTCACATTGATAATGTTTTTGGCTTCATTATTGACCAGTGCTTCATATTTTATAGGTACTTACTTTAAAAACTATAAGACTTGCGATTAATTATTACAAACGTTTTATCATATTTCATAAAATACAAGTATATAAAAAAAAAGCGAGATACATACACCAAAGAGATAAATGGAAGAAATGGGGGGAGGCCTTTGCTCAGAATTGGGACAATACGGGCTAGTAAAAAAAAAGCGAAGTTCAAGTAAGTACCTAGGTACCTATTAAAATAATTATACATGAAGTGAATACCGTGACATGAGTGATTACAAACAATTAGACTTCCCTACCAATACCTTCGGGAACTAATTGAATTACATATATCACTATCATTAGCTTGATTACAAAGTATATAGTTAGGTACTATATATAGATATTGATACCCGATATGGGTTTGAAGGGTACCTATGTACTGCAATTTATTAATCATGATTAAAAACTGATCCTGCGGATAGAGATTTACAGCTACGGATATAAGCTCCTGTTTTGGAAATCTCCAGAGATAGTCGATTGATAGATTGACGCTAGGAAAGAAAATAACCTCTTAAGAAACTCTTGATTGCGCTATGTTAAACGCCTTGCCGACCAGCCGATAGAAGATTGGAGTACGACGTAATGTCTAGTGAAGTGAATCACGCACTGTATTATACATCCCAGTGAAGGCGAAAGTGTTCAGCGAAAGTGCTTCGCCTTTTTTACATCAAGCTCACAAGCGGCGACTGCCAAATTATGAAAAGGTCGAATTTCACTGGCATTTTGTTAAATGCATCACATTAAACCTTCAGCCTTAGGTGTATATTTAAATATTTAAGGCATAACGATAAATCAGTGTGCTTGTGGTTTGTAATTTAGTTTAAATTCTTTATAAAATTTTGTTGTCATGTTGAACGCATGTCACGTCACGACTAGGTGACACAATGATCTTGTCGCTATAAACAGCCCTTTAATTAATAAAAAGAAACTAAGTTGCTGTTTTGTTACCTTTTTTTATCACGGTTACGTAACTAAAAGGACCAATAGGTACCTAATTACCTACTTATAGTAAGAGTTAATGGGACAGGTAAAATGCCTTTTGAATTCTGCTGACTTAGATATTGTATTATTGTCCAACGACAATGATGAAGAAGACGGAATATACTGACACAACTTGTCAATATTTTCCGAACACTGCCAAATAATACTACAAGTATTAAGGTACCTATCCAGTCTGAAGAGTTAATTATTATGTAGTAGTCTTTCTACATTAGAAGTAGGATTGATTTTCCATCATTTAATATGATGGGATTAAAATTATTGAATCTGAACTAAAACCATATATCAAACTTTAAACACGATTCGAAACTATTCCAGTACTATGTTTTCTTTTTATATATATATTTTGGAGACATATTTACACAGCACCTGGATAGTAGACAATGGATATAATACTTATATACTTTTTTATTTTAAATACGTACTTATTTTACGTAGGAAACACCTAGACAAACACAAATACTTATATTCATCATCACATAAATATTTGTGTCTTGTGGGAATGGAACCCACGACCTCGTGATCAGCAGTCCGGTACTCGCACCACTAGACCAAAATACAATGATTCTGTTTTACCTTAGAAGTAGATCGCTTTAGTTCTAACAAAGGAAACGAAAATGTATTGTCCGTAAGTAAGAGATAGTGGTTTACTGGTGACAGCTGATTTCTGGTTTAGATAATCCAATGTGAGACAATAAAGAGAAAGGATCTAATGATCAACATGAAAGTGCAAACCATGGATCGCAATAACAATTTATCATGTTTATCTGATGGCTAGACAACTCCTTGTTAATGAAACATGGTGTTATGGAGAAAGTAAGGAACCGACGTCATGGTTACATGAATTGTTACATCGTATTGTAACATCATAATCATCCTGTCATTCTTGTAGAAGATTAAGCATAAGAATGATTAATAACAACTACTTATGAACCTTTATTTCTAACTATTTTTAATATGGAATTGAGTTATCGGTTTTAGAAAATAAATTACTTGGTTTGCAATTTACACGTTCGTAATTTGCTAATTTTAAAAACATTCTCTTCAATCTACCCAATTATTACTATTAGGTACTTCGAAGACTTCCAGCGCGCACATAAAAATAATATGACCTAACCTAGAACATCCTGTCCCTTTTCCTTATAATGCAACCTTCTTATCAATATGCAGTGGAAAGCGATCGCCGATGCAGTTTGCATTACAATGTACCACCCGCACTGCAAGCGTGAATGTCACTTAACAACAGGGTTACAAGGGTTAGGTACTTCGGTGATATATATCTAGATTATGCAATATATAAGATAAAAGGTCACATACTCAATATGTAATTATCAAATCATTTATGGGGTTGCCATGGTCAGCTAATTTATTATTTACGTACATTGCTTCAGTAACTTCAAATTGAAACAACACTGCATGTAGGAAAAGAATGTTATAATTTAAGTGTCATTGGTTCTATTTGTAAATATATCCCATTGAATTCTATAAATGAAACGTATTAAAAATGATTAAATGAGATGAGAAACGCAGTTCTAGATCTTTTATTCTCGCCAAATATAGATATTTAAAATAGGAGAAACAATTTATAACCACCATATTTATCCCATTCCAATAATACGTTATAACCTGTAAAATATGAACTGAATGTCTTTTCTTCAATATCCGCGCATGCGCTGCGTGTGCGCATTGTCCTACATTCGCGACTCAGCGCGCATGTTCTGTAATCATTACCATAAAAGAAGATCGATCTTACAGTTTCGTCTCAACATACATTAAGTAA
This sequence comes from Acronicta psi, assembly GCA_946251955.1. NCBI lineage: Eukaryota > Metazoa > Arthropoda > Insecta > Lepidoptera > Noctuidae > Acronicta > Acronicta psi. Next base: position 4,722,878 of record OX276493.1, on the reverse strand, counting down.
AAGTGGTTATCAAACATAGTTCAACGGGAACGTGTAGGTAGATACCTATTATGATTCATAATTATTTTTAAAAAAAACATAGCTGCTGTTAGTATTATACATAATGATATATAAATTAATGTAAATCCTTTTATTTACTGTGTACGTTACTTTTATTATATTTTACGTGAATCTCAGTAATACCAAACGCAAATTCGTAAAAAGAAATCGTCCATAGGTACAGTTAAAGCTCATGAAAAGTATTTCGAAAGGTGACCTAACCCGTACTTGCGGAACAGAAAAACGCTTGGGCAAAAACAAATAGCAATAAATAACTTTCAACTGCCAAAGCTATTTCGTTCAACCACTATAAACATAATGCTGCAGACAAAACAATACTCACGATTAAAGTAGGTACCTCGTATTAAGAAATGTGTGCGTATAATGTACACAATTACACATGGTTTTAGAAAAGCAGTGTTTTATTTCTGGATAATTCGTAATACCCAATTATGTTATTATGCATCATCAATTCATCATCATCCTGACTGTCACGCCTGTATTCCAGTTCATCCGTATGTTTAGGTAGGTCTAGATCCCATGTAAAAGGGAGCTCAGCGCTATTGCCATCAATAGTACACAAACCCAAATCCCAAAAAATATTTTTTAAATTTATGAGACATTTGAACGAGCATTAGCAATATCGAAAATGGATTACTCAAATTCTCCATATAAAGTCGACCTTTCCGCTTGCCGATTCTTCAATCTACAGCACAAAATACTTAACTATACCAGTTACGAACATTAAAATTGTAATAATGTACCTTTTGTTTTGGAAACGAGACTTGAGTGCTCGAGTAATGTCACTTTGCCGCCAGATGTAGAAATAAAAATAATAATATCTCCAACGCAACGTGTGGGAAATAAAAATAGTACAAAAAACACTCGTTACTACGTTAGGTGTTTGATGTATAATGTAGAAAAAAAACATGGCTTTAATTAAAATTTACTCAACTAACGTGCTTGTTTCTAAATAAATCAGATTCTTAGCGATTAGCGATTTATCAGATGTGTAAGGGACAGAGTTGAAGAAAGCCTTAGCTTCCTAAATTTTTTTGTGTATGGGCAGGAGCGTTCCCAGTCCCCACCATAAACAACGTGTTTGACTTACTGACGTCAGAACGCAGGTATATTTTTATTAGTGAAATAACGTTTTGTAAGGAAACAATTTAATAAAGAATAATTGATAATCGCTTTATGGTCTTTACGTTCAAAATTACTTTAATGCTGGTATTTGTGTATACTTACATAAGTACATAAGTTTCAACCATGATTCCTTACTACAACGGTCTGCCGACATAACAGGAGCAAAAATAAATCCGTTTTCCCTTATTTTCCAGGTAAGAAGGTTTCCGAATTCCGATTCCCCAGCTCAACACCCAAATCACAAGAATGGAAAGCAATGGCTATTGATTTTTCCTTATAATAAAGATACTAGCAACATAACGGGCACAAAAGATAGCAGAGGGCGTTTAGCTATTGTTTAATTTTATCGTGTTGATGTTTTTTTTTTAGTATTCCATTCCAATCGTTTTTCTTAACAAATTATTATTTTTTTGGACCTCACCGAAATATTTCTTACTTACTATTTTTTTTCTCCATATTCTTATCATAAAGGTATGGAACAAATATTTTCTTTGCGAAAAGCAAGTGTTGTTCTACAATCAGAAACGTATTTTTTATATTGAGTTCGCCAGACAAACTAAGCTTCTGCAGTTAGTGAAGTACGACCGCCAGACATTTGAGGCAACATAAATCAAACCTCCGTTTTCTTGAGCACTATCCACTGTAAGCCTCTTGAAAATTAGGCCTAACTACGAAGCGGTCGAGCACAGCTGCCATCTTCGGACGCCGAGATGAAAAAGTAGGTTAAAAGTAGTTTTGTATCTTGGAGTACATTGAGCAACTTTAATAGTGGAAAATATCTTAATATGAGAACTCGAATAGGAGCAATTATTAACTCAGCCTTCCCACGACTTTTGTCCGTTCCCCTTTAGTGACCCTGCCAATTACAATAAAAATTTAAATAAGGAGCAATTTTATTTTAGATATGCATACATATCTGATCTTTCCAACAATTGGCTCGCGTTGAAAAGCATAAATAAATATTCAATGACTTGAAAATCGTCTAACTAGGAAAAATCACATTCTTGCGTGTGCGTATCTCGGAAGCGAAAACTCATCTAGATGAGGTAAACGCTGCCTATATTTACACTCTATTGTTAGAACTGAAATTTTCTGACTCACACCCCAGACACCTGCCGGGCGGGCGCAAATACCCAATAACCCAATACTGTAGAGTAACATGAGTTTAAACCTTGACAAGAAAGTGCAGATAATAGGTAACATGCAGGCATTAGTGTTGCAATTCAACACGATAAAACATTTTAAATCATATTCTATAAAGAAAGCGCCTTGTGGTCAGTAAAAGTGATGTGAAACCGACATGAATCTCATAATCATTTTAAAACTAGACAGTAAATTATTGAAAAAATATGGAGAGCTCCCAAATACATTGCTTTCATCGCCACAGTTATAGAAGATGTCATTTGACCCAATAAATCCCATGACAAATGTTCGGTAAATAATAGTGTGCGTGCATTAGACTGTGACGACATATATTCAATATTCAATTCTTTTACACGGAACAATGAAGACTCAATGCAATTGTCGCAGCTGTCACGCTACGTTGAGCCACGTATGTGAAATTAAAACTACCGTCATAGATGATACTAGACAAATCGCATGGGTATTAATAAATAGTTCGTTTATGCTGTGGCAAACGGTAGTAAAATTTACAGTAACTACTACACATTTTACTGCGAACGATAAAAACGCATGCTGTAACAGCTAGAGCAAGTTAATGCATAGATTTATGGTCTAAGATAATTTAAGTATTGTACTTATTGTTTTTCCATAATTTTCTTTACTTAATAATAGTTGGATGATAATAGAACAATTTATCTAAGGCCACGATAGGGATCGCTAGGGAAAACACTTTTCGAAATGCTTATCTCACATTAAAATATTCGGATATTCTATAGAATTACATTTGCGGAAGAATTTGTCTTTACTGGAAAAACAAAGTTTACTTTACAGTATCTACCTACCTATACCTACTGATGGATATGCTCTCTTTCTAGCTACCAGACTCTGCTATTATTTTGTTAATAGTTTAAAGTTGAATTAGATAACCAAAATCTATAGAAAAGGCATGTCTGGCTATATGTATTCTACCTACTACTGACTTGACTACAACCCGTATCGTAATGCCATTATGTTACGGTGTCCGCCGAAACAACCGGTTATGTTAAAATGTTTACATCATTCGCTCGAAATACATATTGTTATGTTTGTATTTATTCCATTTTTATTCTAAACTTAAATCGCGAATAGCCATGTACTACATGTCAAGGAACTACTTAGCTTTTCTAAAAATCGAATGCATTGGAGCTGTTTATCGGGCGGGGCCCCAACTGACAACTGGGTGACCTTGTCAGTTATCTTAATTTATACAAATTTGGTATTCAGTAGGTGTAACAAAGAAAAACTGATCAATTTTCCAACCAAAATATAAACCAGAATATTCTCTTTACTCGTGTTTACACACACATCGATTATACCATATCTTCAGTGTGACCTATATGATTCAAACCAGTAATAGTAGATGCCAAAAATATTTTACAAGTTCATCTATTAGGTAGGCAAGCATTTATAAGTTCCAACCTATATTGCATCACAAGTTTATTTGCGGACTTGACACGGACGAAATATTACGGATTAGGCTCCGTAGATGCAGCAATAATGACGCCACTATGTATAAAGGAAACTAAGACATGACCTTGTAGAAAGATCAAGAATTAGAATTCGTAAAACATTCCAGTCCACTAATTTAATTATAATCTTATAAAAAAAAAAAGTAATCATCGCAGGGAATTGGAACAAAAAAAATAATAAGTATGTTATAATTCGCCAAGTGAATTGGGATAAGGGTAAGAGAATGATGACGTGGATGATTTATATTATAAGTCCTACCTACAGTATAGAAATCTGCATGAGTTTTTAGGAGCCAAAAAGAAGCAGGCAGTATCATAATATCTGCTCGTTGATTAAAATCACGATAGTACGCCATGTGGCGCCTGACGAGTTGGATTTATATAGAAATCACACTACTAGTTTAATCCATTCAAGAAATAAAATTAGTACGAGGGTTTTAAAAGAAAATTATATCAGCTTGTGTAATAGAGAAAAGAGAGTAGTTTTAAATCATTCTGTTTACTGAGAAGGACAATGCTGCTATAAATTTTACAGGACATGAAAGCCGAGATCTAATACGGAGACAGGCACTGGTGAGTAATAAAACAAATGACAAAATTGTGCAGTACCCGAGGTACTGGTAACAGGATGAAATAATTTTTCTTATGATCGAGCACACGATGGGGTCGATTTATTGTCCTCCCACTCCGGTGCTTTTCGTTAAGGCCCCAGTCTAGCTGTGCATAACAACCGAATTCAGTATATTGACAGTTCGCGGACACGAACCCCGCGAGGCACCCTCTGTATCATCCTGTGATACGTAAATTACAAAGTGTAGAGCAGTGCTACGAAATGAAAGTTGCTCTACTTTACAAAATAAAATATTTCTATTTATTTTTAATAAAGGAAAAAATCGGCTGGCGGGCAGGATTCGAACCTGCGTCTTCTGGTGCGGTACATCAGACGCTTTGACCACTAAGCTACCGCGAGCCCCAACCAACCGTAGTGTACCGTGGTGTACCGAACCAGAAGACGAAGGTGGGAATCCTGCCCGCCAGCCGATTTTTTCCTTCATTAAAAATAACTTGTAATCTTGGTATGGAAAATGAAAAAAAAAATACAAAAAGATATTTCTATTTAATTATAATAAGCAACACTACTGTGGCCTGTGGGATTATACCCTGAAAATCTGAAAAAAATATCTGTCGTTTGAAATAATTTAAGTACTTTATGATTTATAAAACAGTAGATATTTTTAGTCGAGGTTTTAATTTCGTTTTAACAGACATGAAAAAGACGGAGGTTGATTCACTATAAGGTCAAGTTCCAGGAGATGGTTTGCTTTGGAGTAGACCTTTGTGTTTTATTTCTTGATCTAAACTGGTTAGAGGAAGAGCAAAATTCAGACCGAGAAGTAAGAATTTGACATAGAATACACTTCCACGACTGCTATAGCCGTCTGGCTATCATCAGAGGTGTGTAAACTCAGCTTTCAATGAGCTAGATGAACCAGATCACACGGGTTTGAACCGTTGAGCTTATAGCTCAGCAACAAAGTGACTAGCTCACGGCTCAATCCAGCTCTTATTGTATTTGTAAATCCCTCCACAGATTAGTCTTGTAATTCTGTTACAAATTTCTTTTAAATTAAATGGGATTTTTGTGAGCCATATTTCATGTAAAGCTATTCAGCCGTTCAAAAGCTACAGCTCATGTCCTAGTTGGGATTAGAAATGTTTAACACCAAAAAATCGATCAAAAGACTTTTTTTCTGGGCACATGAAGTGGGGTAAATGAAAAACCGCGTGCAACGGTTATCTATAAATATACTCATCTATCTATCTATTCAGCCGGTAAAACCCACTGCTGAGTCAGGGCCTCTTCTCTATTACGCCACTGCCATATTAACCGACAATCGGGGGGTGATCTGCCCTCCAATCGTTTACATCCAGCCAGTATATCATATGTACATCTAGCTCGTGTATTTACACCTATAGGCACCACCTCACCTTCACTTGGGGTCGGCGCAGTGTTTTTTTCTTACGTACATCGTCGTCATTCTCACACTGTCTATTCATCTTTTCTTTGGTCTTCCTCTTCTACTATATCCATCCACATTTATTTCATTCAAAACCTGTTTTGTAACTAGGCTCTCTACTTCTACGCATCATAATATGTCCATATATCGTAGATAAGCGGTCACTGCACAACTTTTCAGTACTTTTCACACTGACTTTCAAACTACGTCTTTACGTTTACGTCTACGTCTTGATTGTGTTGTGTGATTCAAACCGGGGAGGGTCATAGGTAAATTTTTGGGTGTCGGACAAACTTGTTACCTAGTGGTAATAAGTTAACGGACCATAGTAACGAACTTGTTTCCTAGTGATAAAAAGTTAACGGACCATAGTAACAAACTTGTTACCTAGTGGTAACAAGTTAATGAACCATAGTAACAGACTTGTTACTATCGACTTTTACTGCTAACAAAACAGTCTATGTCTGTTATTAATGTAAAAATGGCGTCGAGTTGTTTCTGTACCCAGGTGTTAACTAGGGACAGAAGAATCGGGACCATAAAGTTAGACGGACATCCAAGCGTTTAGGTGTCCAATAAATGCCTAAACACACCGCATTTTTTAAAACAATCGATCGATTAAACTGCTTGCGGAATAAAAACGCGCGTGATCGGGAAACGCGCGTCGGAAATAATTGCTGATAAATTGACATAAAAATAATGAAGTAGAGCAAGTTTCAATACCCGATAGTACGCCAGCAAGGTTAGAGAGAGAGCAAAATTTAGAGCGAGAGGTACAAATTTGAATTTGACATAGAATCCACGTCCAACCGCTACGACCGACTGGCCGCCTCTGAAGAAATTGGCTTGAGATTTTCGTTTATAAACCGTGCTCGTTGAAAACACTATAAAAAATATTTGTGAAGGAGGTACACATTTTTTTTAATTGGTTGTGTCATTTAATACACGTACTTTAAAATGATCAAATGATTTCATCAATATTTTTAGTTTTTATTATGAAAAAAACCGTTTGTTTTGGGACCAAAAACAGGAAAATTTGACGATGTTATGACACTCGGATTAAGAAAACTAAAGATATAATTAAAAATCTACTCAGCGCATTTTGAAGACGACTATCTTAAGCTAATTTTGCGCTGAGTAGATTTTTGAATTTATTCTTGAACATCCCGATTAACGTGCACAAACATGACTCTAAATGGCGTTGGGCGCGAGAGCGCCATCTTTGACGCCTGATTTATATAACATAAACTAACCAGAGGAACGTGAAAAAAATACGAAGATAAAGCTAATATAACATATATTCTATCGCGATAAAAATATATGACACTATATCCTTCCTTTCTTTAAAAAAACGTTGCGAAAATGAGCTAATAATTTGACAACTGCCAAATTTTGCTAGACTGGGGCCTTAATTTCCGGCCAAATCTAGAGCAATTTATAGTAAATTACAGTCGCATTCCCAGTGAGTTACCCCCTTACCCGTTTCAATGACTGCATTGTTAATGGCGACGGCTCACCGCAGTGAGATTTTATGAAATTAAAATGCATTCTGCTTCATTGTTATGCAAATTGGGTCCGGGGCTTTAATTCTTTTAGAGATTGAAAAAGCACGATACAAGTTTTAATCACACAATGCAGTGGCTTCGTGTTCGGGCATAGCTCCTGACTATTATCGTTATAATATTTTTATTTTAGCTAAACTGAACGGTCATCGCTCACATTCAATCACAAATCACATGCACAGTCACGAAATACCCTAAGTATGAAAAACGTACCTACTTACATGATACCGATCATGACATATAAAAGAGCAATGAGAAAAATATTAACTAAAACATCAAATAAGACAAAGAAGCATACAGTAAAAATATTTAAATAAATACGATTAGGAAACCCAAGGTTGACCTTGCGGCACCATCAATGATTGACCTTATTTTGTATTTTCAGTATAATGGGTCTTTATTCACAGACGATTTATCTAACTAAAAAGCAGCGAACAGTCGCAGAGGGCGATAATACCCACCGTCTTTTCAACAATAATAAGGTCAGCCAGCTTCTCCTCGAAGGCAAAATATAAAACACCTTGTCGAAGTCAAAATATTGATGAAGATGATTATAAACCCGCGTCATGGCCAAATTTACGAACGACGTAATTTCGAACAAAACATGAACATTTTTTGTCATTCGCCAACTCTGTTTTGAAGCTCGTTTCACCTTCAGAACACATTTATGGTATTCTTTGATGATGTAGTTGAAGGGCGACATTACTGTTACAAATCTTAATTTGCAGTTTTCGGCACGCAAAGGGAGTGCCACTCGTATTATTTATTACGCAATTAGTGGGATTAAAATATAAAGAGTCACAGTAGTTCATCAAGTACTTACCTATTTCCGTCTACAAATAACTTTGTTCTTTACGATATGTCGTAGTTTTGCAGTAAAATGTTTTAGCTAGGCAAGCAATGTTCCGAATGTAGCTAATACCGATTAGCTTTGCTGAGAAAACAAACAGTGTGACATCATGCGCAGTAACGGTAAAATATTAGCAGCCGGAAAGCATTACAATTTACAAGTCACCATTGCTACCAGTTGCCATCTCAATGCACTCTCTGAGGATGACTTGGCTTGCAATATTAGCTTACACCGTCACAGAGCGACATTTCCGCAGTGCAGTGAAATGGGACACAAATGAAATGCCATTGCCGAAACGAACAAATATAATTGAAATGGCTTCCGTTTGTAATTCGGATTTCTTTGATGTCAAGGGATACCATTAAAGAATTCATATTTAGTATTTATGTGGCAAACTTTACTACTGGTACGAATTGATTGGTTTCCCTTAATACGTGTGTGGTATTTGCTACGAATTTGTATCAACTATTTTCCGCTTCCTGTTGAAATTTGAAGGTTTGGGTTATTCAAGGCAGAAGTAGATATTGGATTATTCTAATGAAATGACTAATTGCGTCGAGTAAATACCTACGAGAAATGACTAATTAGGTACTAGTCGGTTTATCATATTTTATAATTGTGATGCATTATTATTTTATGTATTTCACGTATCAAAATTTCGGAAATTCTTGTCACTTTAGTTATATTACCTACATAACACAAGAACAGAAAATGATGATTTAAAAAGTCGGCTTAAAATCTAGAGCGGTTAATACCATCCGGCCAGTAACCATGGTGTATTGTTTTATTTCCACTTGGCTGGCCATCTGATGACGTCACGCGCCGCCACCTTCAACTGGATCAAGTGGACACCACGGACGCGGTCCGTAACAGCCAGAGCATGGTTTTACATTATTTTTATTCATTTTGTCTGAGTCTTTGTTCACGAGAAAGAATTGTATTCGATATATCTTGTCTAGAGCTGTAGAGGTTCTTTGGCCCCTTACAATAATTCTTTTAGCATTTTCCCCCGATCTCAAAAGTTACAATAGAGCAGTTAGCCGTGAACGTATCGAGCTAACGCCCTCATTTGGCATTGCTCGCGCTAATAGCAACCATCTGTCTAGCAAAGGACGTTTGACTTCTATTTATATTGGTGTCGAGTCTAGACCTAACGTGAGCGGATTAGCAAATATTATAACTATTATTTTATACTCATTTTTAGATAGACAATAGACAGATAGTCCGTATACCTACTTGCAAAAATATTAGGGCGAATAAACTTAATGTCTACGAAATTAAATACCATCACTTCCAATAAGTATTGGAATTGGAAGTGATTTAATTTTAGGAGGTTCCTGACTTTAAAGAAAGCACGCGAGTCTACACGTTGGTATAAAGTTACATGAAAATATAGATGATCTAACGATCTAACAAGCTTCAATGACTGACCAATTAATATTTAGTCCGTAATGGTCATGTCTAAAATAGCCTGAAATCCAGCTCTCAGAAGTCATTAATAAATAACGTTATTCAGCTACACAAAGAACGCGTTAAATCGATAGTAGGTCAGTAGACAAACTATTTCCCTCGTGTAAAAATGTAAACAAAACGCTCGTAAAGAAACGAAATTAGCCAGGCAGGCACCGCTATTACGGACAAGACAAAGTTCTCAACTTGCTAACCCAAATGACTGTAGAGTCGTGAAAACAAATGTGAATTTAAGGAAACCGGATTACGGTTGTTGGTAGACATAATAGTTCTGTCGGTTCAGTAGTCAGTCACTTAAATGCATCTTGCGTAGTCACGCATATACCTAGTTATATCACGAAACACATCACACGAATTGCTAGGTCTACTTAGGTTGCATAAAGTTTTTTAAACATTTGAATTTCGCGACAGATACAAATAGCAGGTGATTAAGATCAAGTTATATCGGAAAGTGTGGTATGTTTAGATAACACTACCGAAATAACCCCCGGCTCAGGCGCGCGTACGGCTATTGGTACCTAACCGATCGATTATTTTCAACGCACATTATGGAACGTCATGGAATTTTTACTTGAAATTTCTGCATGGTAGCAAATCGCGCAATAAAATGAGATAGATCTAAGTAATGATTTTCGCATTTTAGGACCGAACAGGATTTCGCTCATTAGATAACACATTCGTGTAACGCATTGATCTAACAAGACCTTCATTTTAGTATGTAAGCTTCTATGTAAGTAGTACTAACTTTTCCTCTCTAAACTTTAGAATATAAATAGTATATCGACTGACTATAAGTGGACACTGTGGACAGTCTCGGCATTTTATAAATGTCATTTGTTAATCTTCTCTAGGTACCTTTTTACTTTCATTTAGTACTAAAATAAACTGCCAACGAGCCGACAATATCAAAATGTCAGAGAACACTTTCACTCGAAGCGAAACATGCTACACAGCTACAGATACGAACAAAATAATATAGGTAGCTACGAAAACAATAATTACAAAAGCACAAACAAAACGATTCAATTGGAAAGAAAAGAAACTTATTGAATGACATAATAGGAACTAAAGTAATTTTGAGCATCAAAACAAGAGAAAGGTCATGAAACAAAACTTTCATTTAGTATTCGTTTCCTTATAATCTTTTAAGATTATAATAGTGTACTGTGTATACAAACCCGTATCAGATAGTAACAGATGACTGATAACATTACCGGCGCGGGTGCTATCGTATGTGCCTCCTCGCCGTCATACACATAGTTTGTCAACAATAGCTCTTCTATCGATAAGAGTGTTACACTCTCGTTACGGCTTCAAAAGATCAATTGATATGCCACTGGCGTAATCACTGGTCTACATCCCAGCTATACATTGCTCTAAGTACCGTCCGCAACTATAAAGTGCGTACAATTATGAAAAGAGATGATTGATAGACTGGCTTAAAAATTATAGCCACCGAATTGAAAAATGTGATCGATAAATCGAGTTAGAGACGCAAGAGAATCAACTTGGGTCGATTATAGGGAATTCGAGTTGGAAAAACTTTTTTATACATATTTTCTGAGGCACGTTAAACCAATCGTGGTAGCTGCATGGCCTGCTTGGCTAATAAATACAGTACATCAGTGTAGTTCCGAAGGGTGTCGTGAACCCTAGTGGAATAATCAAATTAATTTACGCTACACTCTTCCTCTTCGCCGGGTGGTTTTTTATAAATTGATATCCTCGCAATTTTCTGCTTTTCGCTAAATATTCAGTACACAGTGCTTTCATGGTAGAAAGCTCGGATAAAAGTTGTCACTTCCCGTGTAACTGATCTATGTACGTAGTAGGGCTTCTTCGTGGTTTCAAATTTCATGGAACAAAGTTTAATTTCCTTTTCCTGAAGAACACAGCCGAATCCAATTTCTTTACAACATTTCCACTTAAAACGAGTAGTGAAACGGTTGTATAGAATACTTTTAACAAAGGAAGCCAAAACTAGCGCGTTCACCCCATCGACCCAGACTGCATTAATCTTTTTGGGGTTAGTAGCCAATTTGTGTTCTTGGCAACCATTTTCCATGACCTCCCCTGCATTGTCAATTCCACGTGAACTATTCGCTACGAGACTATTCATAATCAATTATGAGGGCTCTTCAGTTGTCGGCGACAGTGCCGGAGAGGGTACTTATGTGAGTTCGATCTTTCATTCCCTCCACCCTCCCCAAGGCTGACGTCACACTAAGCGGAGAAACCTCTCAAGGTCGCTCAAAGTGTTCTGATTCGGTAAACGCCTTTGAAAATTTTCGAGGAAAATAATCTTAAGAATTTACGGTAATGTTAAATAGCGTGACATTCGGTAAATATACGACAGTCTACTTGCGATACTTATTTTTGAAAGTAATTGGTTAGTCATTTTAGATATAAACTTCGTGGTCCCATTATGACATGAAATAACGATTTTTCTAGTGAATAAACTGCAAGGTGGGTCGGCCACGCCCTGTGGGTACCCACAATATCAAATAGGTACTATCATAGCGTCATGGATCTACGGCGGCCTTGACCGCAGAGGTTGAATCACAACAATCACTGAGAAAATTAAGGAAATGATCCATTTAGGACTAGGTAATGAGGTCTCTACAAGACCCATCTTCCACTACTCGTGTGAAATAAAATTGGAATCAGTTGGTCTTGGCTGGAATAAGAGTCATGCTAAATTGCCGACTAAATATTAGCTGTCTACAAAGATATTTAAAAGTGTAATATTTTAATGTGTCTAGCTGTCTATAAAGTATCCGCAAACAGGTTCCTATGCTTTTTATTTGAACTCTCCTTTAGCATGCTAAAAATCGTAATTTTATTATGGGCCTGTTTCACCACCCCTGGATAGCCACTAACCGCCGGATAAATTAAAAACTGGATCAAAATTTTTTAATGAAATTATCTGCCAAGTAATTTAACGGGAAGTAATCAGGAGGTGGTGAAATACGGCCCTTAGTCTCTGAAACATTTTATTAATTTGTTAATACTTAGTTATGAGTGTGAGTATTCGACTTTTTGAATTCATCACGTGTACCGTTTAATTTCAACGGTTTAGGTAAGTATTCATCGTAATAAATCTCATCTGTAGTAGTAGCCATACATCCCGACCTCAAGGTTACAGGATATTAACAAGGCCTGTGACCTGTCCTACCTACCATGCAATATGAATAACAGTCAGAACATAAAAAAACGGAATGAATGAGTTCATGAATTAGGGCAAAGCAGCCCGGATTGCGACATAACGCGAATTGTGTAATAATGCAGCAGATGTTATTTGTGTAAAAAAATAACATTGTTGCTGCCTCCTCTGCATCATCTGTCGACTCGTAATCTCGTTCCTCTTTGTTGTATTTGTAGACCATAGCTCTGTGTAAGAACTTTTTTGTCATTGTAAAATTCTCGGTCCAAAGTCAACATTATCTGTCGAATGCAATGCATTTCGTTTCCAAGTTTTTATTTTGGAATATTTGACACATCTATAACGATTATGAAAATGTTAACAAGGTAAGATCGTAATACCTATAAGCTACAATCAACCCTATAACCATTTCACAGTCTACACGAGAAGTCGGAAAAGATTTTTAGAAAGAGTTGAGCTTATTACTCATCTCCGTTTGGACATGGTTTCATGGTCTACTGTTCTGTGGCAACTTATTGTAGTAGTTTTTGTTTATAACACAAATAAAATCATTTCAAATGCCTCAAACAGGCGCAGGAATCCACACTATCCATCGCAAGCTGCACTATCCAAGCTGGCAGTTTTGCGGCTTCTGCCAGTGATTGAGTTTTGGAGCGCAGTTATGACGCTATTTATCATTACGGTCTGGTAGTTTAACTCCCATCTACTGAGCTAAAACTCCAAGCACACTATGTAACATTATTAACATAGTCTACATTAATGTTAATGTCGTGTTACATGGACCAATAAATCTTGCTAAAAGTACCTAGCTATTCCAGGCATTCTCAGTTCGTCTTGCAACTTCTTCCGATTAGTCCCGCCTGGAAGGAAACTAATTCAATAGAAACTGTACTCAATGTCCTAAATCGACGTTCAACGATTTCCTCAAAGCTGGGTTTTTGACATAATGATGTTCAGTCCTAGTGCGAGGCTTGCCCAGTGTGTTTTAGGAGATAGGACTTATTGCTTGACTTTTAGGATAATGCATGGCATATTGCGGGATGTTTTAAACTGACAATAATTTCATGCGTATAGTCTTTAGCAAAGTTGAAAATAACTAGCAATTTCAAATTAATATCCTGAGAGACTAGAAAAGAGAAAAAATTCTCGACTTACAGGAGCATTTACATAAGGAACAAGCAGGGGAAGCAACGATTGTAGATTCGGTCAAATGCACCACAATGACGGTGTTAACAAGTCTATTGCTATAGGTACAGAGGCTTTTTCTCCAGGGCATTGCAATTTACTTGCATGACGTAAGCGAACGAATAAGTCGTAGGTATTTAAGTATACCTATTACTTTTGTTATAAAATCTATACTTAGTAAAAAAACTCCATAGATATATTTCTAGTTTTCGGGATAGTACAAATGTTTCCTAGCTCTACTGCCAACCTTGTTATTAACGACATCCATATTAATATGAATAATTAATGATTACTGGTTGATTGCATTTCAGATACTTGCCTTATGAATATAAGAATGAGTGAAATCATAGCTGATGACGAAGTATCTATAATTAAGTATTATTAGCTGCAATAATAGCAAGGACCACCACCATGAATGCTGGCAAGCCCCGTGAGTGATGTCATGCTAGTTATAAAATGTATTCATTATAGCTATTTGTGTAGATTCAAGTGCTTTAAGTAGAATATATACACATATTCAATAATTATACTTCGCATATAGGTATTATACAGCACCTATATGGATACATTTTTTGGTGTCTAAGAACACAGTCAATAAAAATGTTGAGCTTTTTATGTTCTGTTCCTTTTCTTTACACACATATTAGTAGATTGTGTACTTGACTTTCTTTCTTGGAATTCTTTTAATTTTCTGATGATAAAATCTTCTGCTTCATTTTGATGCTAATTTCGGTAAGGGACCTGCAAATATGACCGATTCTAAAGATATTTGTCTACCAAATAAATTCTTGTCTGTCGGTGAAAATCACCACAATTTTTTTTTCTGTTCCGTCATCACCCTAACTAAGCTGCACTAATACAAAATTTATTTTATTTAATGTCTCTGCTCTTTATATAATGTGTATACTGCAGTGACAGCCGCTTCTTATTAAATAGTAGAATTTTGAATGGATGATGACAATCTAACATCTCATTGAGATGGTCATAGTTCTAATTGGGTCGCTAGACTAGGTCAATTAGAATGGCCTGTTTAACACATGCCTTTGAAATATTCTTCATAATGTACTTTATGATGGGTGATACTATTAATTAATTAATTGCTGTACTACCTACCTCCCTGATTTTAATGTGAGAATGGATTTGTATTTTTGAGGAAGTGATAGTCTGTATTTGGTGTGATAATGATAACAGTTTAAGAATAATAAAGGTATCTGTGCAGTTTCATCTGTTTATTTATTATAAAGATAATAACAAGACAAGTTTCTGTGTTGTTTTAATAACTTTGATAGTCATAAATCATATTGTGTATTTTTTACAATACATAAATAGATATGTTATGAATACAATTTATTCAAATCACATCAGTATCCTCAATACCTTGAGCAGAATTTAAATATTCAAGGCCAAACAATCCATACAAGTAATTTGATGTTATCAACAAGATGTAGCAAGATGTGACAGACAATTGACGAGATGAATAATCATGATAAGTAGGGACACCCGAGAATAATGTATATCAATGACATATTTATTTGTTGAGTAACAGTAGGTTTAACTGAAAGGAAATTAGCACCGTAGTAATCGACAATAGATTTTATCGGACTCTCGCATTCGATCTCTACCGGACACTGAAATACAATAAAATTTTGCCTGGCAGGTACTCAATAACATCATATTTGAACGGAAATCAGCACTAACCCAGAAAATCTCCGTAGTTACGCCTGAAATAGGTCATATCCCCGTTTAGAGTGACCACCTATACTGAGCACCCGTCTCACATGATGCGCGAAAACACCCTACCTTCCGCACTGCCCCGATTTTAATCGCTATGCCGACCGATTGGGTTCGTTGAAAAAATAGAGATAATCCTTGCAACCTCCCTACGTTACTGGTAATGCTCTTAGGGCTGAAGATGTGGAAAATCGCTGTGAAAAAATAAAATAAAAAGTCATATCGGTACCTGTTTACTTTTGTTGTCGATCCCGTTTGCCTTGCCGTCTGGTAAGTTGCCGTTGTTTTCCTCACTTTTTTCACTTTTCACACCCTCCAACGCCATATTCAAACGCTTATTTTATTCACTGTCATGCGAGAAATGTATCAATTTCCTTTAATTCACTGTACATGCAATATTTTGTCACAAATTCAATACGAGCAAACACTCCCATAGACAACGGGCTGTCACAACCCACAACGCGTCGCAGTTGCGGACGCATTGAGCGCGAATGAAAAATGAAACGGATTCGCTACGCGAGAGAGAGAGCGAACCAATCGTAGAGCCCGGAGAACCTGGGAGAGCCGACCAACCATCGCATTTCGCCAAAACTGTTATGGAGAATATGGAAATAAAAACTAAGCATTCCGAACTATGTGATTTTACCATCAATGATTCAAAAAAATCACTTAAATAGGTACTTATTAGTTAGAATGTTCAATGTTCACTACTAGGTACTTATTAGTTAGAATGTTCAATGTTCACTACTAGTTACCACACTGCACTATTGACATATTATCTTAATGATTTACACTGTAATAATCATTGATAATAATCATTTATATCAATGGTAATAATATTATTATTATATTAAGTATTGCATTTAACAATGCATTGCATGGAATAATTAAATTAAAAATGTACTTACTTTGTGAAACACACATTTAAACTCGACTGCACAGTTTTCTTTATATGCCTTTATACTTTCATCATTTCAAATGTTCAAATCATAAGAATTTAAGGGTATAATTGATTATTTCTATGTTTATTTTACATGTGCATGCTTTTTCGCATTTAAAAATTATTGTGAAACATCAAAACAAGACAATTAATTTTCCCGCCTTTTTGTAGAAATAGGTATCTGATTCTGATATTGTCTATGGTTATGGCCACAGACAATATTAATATGTATTCCTATTTTATTGAAAAGAATATAATTTATTGTTTTTCAAATTAAATGTAGATTTCATGCAATATTAACTAAATAAAAAATGCTTTTATTTAATTTTATAAATATTTTTAATTGTCGGAGGTATTGTGGAAGACCTAAGGCACCAATATAAGTGCCACCTGGTAACAGATTGTAGAACCACAGATTTTTAGTTATCAATCTTATCACTAGGTGGCGTATCTGAAGTCTGAAGATTGGTATAACAAAATTAGAAATTATTTTAGTACTTATCAAGAAATAAAAATAATATTGCCGTCGGTTGCCGTTGCCGTTGCCGGCGATGTCGATTAAAGGGAACATTAATCTGTGATGCCGATGAGCCCGTACGCAAGTTTTGTGCACTCGTTTTTGATATTACGTGGGATGCGATCTAAAAATTTAGATAACATGACCAGTGCGTCAACCATGAGTTCTATCTAATGGCTTTCGATAGGTTTTTTACGCATCGAAAGCTGTAATCTCATAGCAGATTTTAGTTCCTTACGTAACCCCTAGAGGCGCTACGAAAGTTTTCCATACAAATATTTTACGGCGTCGCTAGCGAGTCTAGTGAGAAGAACTCATGGTCGAGGCACAGTACACCTCTACCCAAACCTTTGGGAAATATAGGCGTGATGATATTCATGGCAGCCATCTGCCACGGTAGGTCATGTATGTATACTTACTAATGTACGTTAATTCCCTTAAAATTACAGTACCTAGGTACCCACGAATGGTAAAAAATGCGTGTGTACTCAGTAGGTAGGTACGAATTTTTAATATTTTGCAATAATTTTCATGTAAATACTTGAGAGCCATAAGAGCCATGTTTCTATAAATAGAGAATATTTGAACTAATGCTTACGACGTAATTAAACACTATCAGTGGTGTTGTACGAGGGATTAGTTGGGATCCTTTTACTTACGTGTATATCAACATTAAAAAGTAAGTAGCTTCTTCTTAATTAATGTAGGCACGTGACTAAAAAATATAAAGTGGCCAGGCGGGTGTTGGCATATGAATTGATTCAAGAGGCAGGCTACTGTACGATAAATAAGTAAATTTTTTGGGTCATTTTACACAGCAATATCTAGTCCCAAACTAAGCATATTGCTTGTTTAAACCCCCAGGAAGACCTCCTTATGTTCATCACATAAAATATTTGTGTCCTGTGGGAATCGAACCTACTACGAAACCCACGACCTCGTGAACAGCAGTCCGGTATTCGAACCACCTAGTCCAAATAAAGTCGTCAAATATTTAGATCGTATACCAATTCCTTGGCAATTTTCTAATATACATACGTATCATAAATTCATAACAGTCATGTGGTCTAACTCATCGAGGGGCCCCCGGGAAGTTAAAGTCCCACAGCTAGGCAAAGGTATTGCCGCTTGGTAAGTATAATGACAGACAGACGGACCGGTTGACGACTCCAAACCATCCTTTTTGTTAAAATTTGTTGTAAGGAAAATTATATAGTGTTTGTCTCATTCACTGTACAGGATAAAGTTTTAACGTGGGGCAATGATATCAAAAAACTAAATAATTGGGTATACATTATAGTAGATATATAGGCCACCGTACTAACAGTTTATTAGTGAATAGTGTGTAATTGACAGTTTGAAATCAATGTACTGTGTGTGTAATGTGATTTTGATTCATTGATTTTGTCTAAAGAGAGAGAAAAATATGACAAACAATATTATAATAATCTAAAGTATTAAATACTCGTAACGATATATTTACTTACAGTACCTCTACTGACTCACCGTCTATAAACACTTCTTTTTTTTTTAATACGTACCGTAAAAAATACTAATAATAACAGCTTTACAGCAGCACCAATATTGAACTCGCGAAAATAAATCTGCGATTCCATACGACGACGACGTCTGTGGTCTAGTGGTTAGAATACCGGACTGCTGATCTCGAGGTCGTGGGTTCGATTCCCACATGACACAAATATTTATGTGATGATGAATATAAGTATTTGTGTTTGTCTGTGTGTTTCCTATGTATAATAAGTATGTATTTACAAAAAAAAAGTATATTAGTATTATATCCATTGTCTAGTACCCATAGTACAAGCTCTACTTAGTTTGGGACTAGGTGGTGCTGTGTAAAAATGTCCCAAAATATTTATTTATACAATTAGTCAAGTTGAATGAACATAAATCTATTAGTTCTATACTTTTAATATAAAGAGGAAAGATTTCATTGTTTGTTTGAATTGAATAGGCTGCGAACCGAAACTACTGGACTGATTTGAAAAATTCTTTCACCATTAGAAAGCTACTACATCTTTACAGTGTAACATCGGCTTATTTATAAGAAATACCCAGATCGCGAAGAAACCGCTGTTTTTCTATGCGATTTCATGATTGTTCCATGTCATCTTCACACAAAAACTGGTTTACGAAGTTAGTATACATAATTATAATATTTAATTAGTAATTCAGGTGAAAGTCTGCGTTATCGCTACTGACACACTGATAAAGGTCATGTCCGCAGGAGACAGGACAGATAACGCCCTATCAAAAGTACACTCGCGGACACAAACTTCTTACTATCTAAATAATTTATCGACTGCCTCGTTGGTCATGTTGTCC
Organism: Acronicta psi; assembly: GCA_946251955.1. Taxonomy (NCBI): domain Eukaryota; kingdom Metazoa; phylum Arthropoda; class Insecta; order Lepidoptera; family Noctuidae; genus Acronicta; species Acronicta psi. The sequence continues at coordinate 4,703,281 of OX276493.1, read as the reverse complement.
CAAGCGCGAATGCTACAGTAGGTACGCGCGACATCATGGCCGGACTGAAATTAGCTTCTGTTAACAATCCACTGATGTTACCAGTGATGACATATGGCACAGAGACGTGGTCACTCACTATGGGCCTCATAAGAAAGCTCAAGGTCACTCAGCGAGCTATGGAGCGAGCTATGCTTGGTGTTTCTCTACGCGATCAAATCAGAAATGAGGAGATCCGTAGAAGAACCAAAGTGACCGACATAGCTGAAAGGATTAGCAAGCTAAAGTGGCAGTGGGTGGGGCACATAGCTCGTAGAACTGATGGCCGCTGGGGTAGCATGCGTCCGGTCCCTGTGGAAGTCAATGGGGGAGGCCTTTGTTCAGCAGTGGACCTCTTTTGGCTGACGTGATGAACAATTCATTGCGCATTCAAACGGCCAACTTCGCTCCGGTCAAGGTAGCCGCACGTACTGTACGCTGGTCAATTCCCAGCTCGAATAGTGTTGTTGGGTTTTTCTGAGAAATTACCAGTAGCAGCTTGGAGTCTGGATTGCCCGGTTGATCGCAATAATAGGCTGTACATTAGTACACCTCAGCCTAATTCTTCGGGTAAGATGCGTGATGGTATATGTTATGTTACCCCGTGTGGATCATCCCCGCCCATGGGCTCCTGTATCTCATGTGGCATTACTGATGCGTTGCCGACTCTTAGAAGCCTTCGACTGCAAAGCAATCAACAACAGGCTTTTATACGCAAAATTAGATCACACACAAAGGTGATTTATTATAGACTCTAACGAAAGGGTGTCCTCACCAGCCAGTAGAGGTCCTACCACCAAGCAAGTCAGAATATTTTCCCGCCTTACGAATACTCTACCAATCTGATCGGCAGTAATGAATTGTATTCTATTCTTTTACTTAATTAATTTAACAAAGGTAAAAATTTGTAATATTGTTTTGGTAATATCCACTTCGCGGTAGATAATAATAATATGTACCAAAAGGAGACAACACTAAAAATAATTCGTACTTACCTAAGTACAGTGGTGTAATTATCCTGGTGTGATGTGATGTTTTCCCCGTCTGTACCTAGTATCGCGTTAGCCCAAGCCCGTCTGTGAGTGCGTTTAGTTACAAATGCATGATGCGTTGATTACAACGCCTCCTCATAATAAATACTACGTTTATTGTTCTCATTTTAAATGGTCATTGTAGTATAAAACAGTGAAGTGTTAATATCAAATATTTTATGGAAGTGTTTCGATAAATCTACTATTTTTTCCTGCTCTCTGAAATAAAAACCGTTGAAATGATTAAATGTGAGTACCTATTTAGTATTTTTACAAAGAAATTAAAATTTTGACCTCAATATGAGGTGACTTAGGTTGTATCTTTTATTTAAATGTCGTTTTAATTATTGTCGGTTAATTAGGAAGTGCTTCTTATTTTAAAACATTATAATTGTAATATAATATCTCTCTATTTATTTCAAAAGAACCCTAGTGAGTGTTTTTGTTAATAACATAAGATTTTTTCTGAAAACTATTCTCTACAAACAGGTTTCGGGTTCAATATCTAATATATAAAATTCTCGTGTGACAGTTTTAGTTGCCATACTCCTCCGAAACGGCTGGACCGATTAGTATGAAATTTTGTGTGCTTATCCGGTATCTATGAGAATCGGCCAACATCTATTTTTCATCCCCCTAAAATGACCCACCCCTATATGGCAAAACAACGTTTGCCGGGACAGCTAGTTTGGTTATAAATTTGTAAATGAAAGGGTAACCCTTACTTAATAATTATACCGTCGCTGTAACAGCGTTCACGTTGTTACAGTTTTCTTTTCATGCCAAACCAAGAGTAAAGCTGAAATAAAACTTTCCAGTAGGTCCGATAAGAAAAAAGTTCTATCAATCTTTCTTTTCTTCTTTCTTTCTTTACAACAAGAAAATGTCTGATTTTACTTATAAGATATATTAACAAAGGTTTCTATATCTAAACCTCTTTGTTTACAATTACCTACAAGCATACCTATTAAGTTATGTAAATCGATACATGATATCTAACTACTTATGTATCCTATTAGTATTTATTTATAAGTTATAGGAGGCACTAGGCTATGTCAGTACAGTGCATGTTGTTGTTAGATGACAAGCGATCAAGGTCCAATGGCGGCGAGATACGAGAAAATTATATTTATTAAGAGACAAGTAGCAGACTTGTTCAAACAACATTATCGCTAAAGATTATAAGGTGGAAATACATTGGAGATAAACAGCACAAATAAAAAGTACCTACCTAACCGTTTTCGGCGCAAACGCTGCCGCTGGCAGGCAATGATCTGTAATTGCGACTTTGTTCTTTTGTTTTTGAAATCTCGGCCTTAAATATGAGTAATTAATTTGCACACACAAAAGTAAATTGTTATGAATAACTAGCTTTCCGCCAGCGGCTTCGCCCGCGTGGTCTTGATAAACTTTTTAACCCGCTTTTCTGTTGAAATTTTTCCTGAATTTTCTTTGCTATAAACCTCACGGAGCCCGAGACCTTTCCAACGAATGCAAAACCGTGGAAATCGGTTCGTGCGTTCTGGAGTTATAGCGTCAGGAAGAAAAACCCGACTTATTTTTATATAGTAGATTAAGGTACAATCGTTTGTATCTATACTGTTTGTACCTACGCATTGCAAAAAGTAGAGTTACCTTGTATTCGAACTCGAGATCTACTACAACTTGGCCTATGACTTGGCAATCCAGAACATAATATAGGCTATCATTGCTTAAATTATGTTCAACGCATTAAAATCACGCACCACACAAAATTAATCAATCTTTTAATTAAAACTTAATTAGCGATCATTTATTGTGCGTTGGAAAGATAAGTAAAGCAAACTTGTTTCAAACAAAACAATATTACATTTGCTAGATTCTATAATTATGACAAACCCATTTGGTCCCATTATGTGTGAATAGATAGAGCAAATAAGTCATTTACTTGCAGTTAGTAGTTTGTATGGTAAACTATCCACAAGGTCGAGTGTCATGAGCTAGTTGAGCCAATAGACAGTTTTATTAAATGGTCTGTACTCTTTGATTACTAGTATATTTAGTTATTCAGTAGGCGAGCAAGTTAAGAATCCGCCCTCGCTTTTGCACCGCACTGGGTACTATTATTAATTTATTTGGAGTCTATGTTTTAAGTTACACCTCTAGCAATAACATCGGTGAAAATTGCATTCTAATCTATACTTACTGTCGTTTTTGCGTGATACGAGTACAAACAAACATACAGACGAACAGAAAGACATTGTTTTTTGCAAAAGACTCTATATTATAAAGACATCGGCTTGTTATAATTTTATTATATTACCTATGTAGTTTATAGGTATAGTTAGAATGACTCTCCTAACAATTACAAATAATTTAATGAAATCTATATCGTCAAAGTATTGATTTTTGAAAGCAGGTTATTATAAAAATATTAAAAACTTGATTATAACTTGCATAATTATAATAATACTAGTTCTAACTAATTCATGTATAGCTTAGCTGCTGAGCTCGGTCTCTGGTTCGATTTCTAATCAAAGCAAAGTGTTATTGGAGTTTGAATACATACTCATGTATTCTAGTCTAGAACGTCCTTACTTTCATCGATTCGAAATGTATATAAATGTATATAAAGGAGGTCATCAAAAGCCCATACAACTCAGCCCAAATTTGTACCGGAGGTACATGACAGCTGTCAAGTTGATAGTTTTACCGTGAAATTACTATGAAACTGGTAATAATGGCGTGCGTTTGACATTCCGAAACTGACACTGACAGTTCTTACTAAGAATACATTACGAAACAGATAGTAATGTGCCAAAATGGCGTGTTTTTCTCAAATTAAATTTTCTTTTTCTTCTCGCCCAGTCAACATTAAAAAAATAACCAGCGTAATACAGAATATTTTTTCCAATAAGTGTACCTTTGGTACCTCATTTGGGCAGATTTCGATGGCCTCCTTTATTGGTCGATTAAAATCAATCAATATGGTATGTATGGTATGAAACATGCAAGCCTTCAGAAATATAAGAGTTAACAATCAATTGAACCCGTTTACCACTTATGTGTTCCACTTGTGACGCTCATCAAGGTACGAGCTAATAATACATCATCACTATATTATATACTTAACAATAAAAACTATACAGGCTAGGTTCTTTGTAAAAACAATCTGTTTATTTGTGTATATTTATGAATTTAAATGTAACTGATTCATCATCATCGTCAATGCTGGGTATGGGTAGGTTATTACACTATGGTATGGGTCCACGTGGTGGTGGTGGCTGGGTGATTTCCTCACGGTTTTTTCTTTCACCGTTGCCGCGTTATTATTCCGGTAATACTCAAATGATTACGAAAAGTCAGAGGTGCGTACCTTGTATCCGAACTCGAGACCTCCTGCGACTTCGGCATTCCAGTCATAAGTGGTCAAACCCCTAGGCCTATTTTAAATGCAAATGCAAATAAAGAAATTGTGAATCCAATTTTTCCTCGGCATCATCATAGTTTTTTCCCAAAGATGGTAAGTTTTCCAGACTATACAGAATTCTAGATGCAACTTGGCTCTAACCTTTTTTCCGCAATCGAAATTCTGGGCCTGATCATGAATCCACACTACTTCATGATCGCCGTTCCCATACCCAATTGCCCATCCTGGTACCACAACGAGTATCTAACTGGGATGAACTGGGATCGGCAGCGGACACGGAAGAGTCTATCTAACTAGGAAGGATCTAAGGCTGCTCGGTACTCCTCATTTTCATGAATTGTGGATGCGTTTGTAATATATGTATAACAAAATACAACACAACACCTCATACTTATAATATTTGTTCAATGCGGAATATGTATCGCTGAGTACCATCAAATGATGCACCCGCCCTGCCTTCATTGCTTCTGCCTAGATATCGATGAAATCTGTTCTACCACGGAACAATATGTGTTCCACGTAGCGCCTGTCTATTTCACGTTAGCAATCTTGCTGGAAAAGGCAACAAAAACATACCATCACGCCTATATTACTGGAAGGGTTAGGCAGAGGTGTACCTGTACCTACCTATTTTCGACACCCACCGTTATGTTTTGTTTGTTTAAACCGCCAGAGGATTTGCTAACGTTGACGTTTCAGCCCAAATATCTTCAGCGACAAAAGTCGAATCTTTGTTGAATATATAATTACTTACCCAGCTAAAATCGCTATATACGCTATTCCTCTCGCTCTTCTGGTCCAACTCTTCTCGATTACAAATAACTATTCTCCTTTAGTCTACCTTCCCTACAAACAGAAGGCCAAAATAGAGTTCTATAGTTAGGGTCAAGAACATCCAAGACGGCGTGGGATTTTGCCGTGCAGACCCTTCATGCGGTTCGATTTTGAGGCTTGTGCTAGACCCAAGGTTATCATAGTCATGAATCCCGGAGAAATGCCAGACTCAAGAACTTCAAGTGCCTCTCTATATTTCGTCATCCATATTTTTCTCACAGAATTCGCAATTTCGTATCCCTAAAATTCCACAATAGCGATGAGTAGAGTTATATTGTATTGTGTTCATGTATCGATCGTAGTGTTTGTGTCGATAAGTGATGTGATAAGGCTGATAACACGTAACCCCTTAGCTCTGAGAGTATGCCTGAGAGCTCAGTCGGCACCAGTGCCCCGCATCCGACACACGCAGACGGAAGATTGTGATTCAACGTCACAGAGCGTGAGTTTCGTAATTTTGTGTATTTATTTTTAGTTCACCTTTACATCTTTTTGACGGATTGCGAATATCTTGGTACGGTTCCATTGGAAACTTTGTGTTTTATGTGTTTTTGTTAGATATCATTTCACTCTCAAACACATTTTATACCTAAGATTCTTGTGGCTTCCTCGACATCGGTTCCTGTAAGTCCTACAGATCCATCGTGGATCGTCGAGCATGAGGCACTCACATTGGGTACATACATTTAAAGTATTGTGTTATCTCTCTAGGATTTTTTAAGGATATTGTTTTAAATGCGTAGGCACTTACTTAAAATAGTACATAATACATGAGTAGGTAATAATTTCATCTTATTATAGAATATTCAATCAGCGAACGTCTCGCTAAGTTGACATTTCTATGAGTTTATTATGTATTGTAGTAACAAGTTTTATTTCCTTAACGATTTTATTAATTTTTTTTCTCACTGAAAGCAAATACATTTACAAGGGCATTTATTTGTTAATCAGTTTTAAGAAAATTTTAGATGCATACTTTACAACTGTAAATTGCATTGCTTGTTTGTACTCTATAAATGGATGGATGCAGGTGGCATTCGACCGGTGCCGGTGGATGTCTATGGGGGAGGCCTATGTTCAGCAGTGGACCTCTTTGCCTGATATAATGAGGACTATAAATTTCGTCATAATCATTTTCAACGTCGCGCGTCGTATCAATCTCTTTGGGCAATGATAAGAAGTCTACTCTTTCTATGTAATGTTCCAAATGGTGCTCTAACCAGACTTATTACACCCAAGAGTACCGCTCTGACTTCATTGCATCCAAACTCTTTCGAGTCGCTCTATATTTTCAAAATCGATCGAACTCCAGTTATGGAAAATCGTCATTGATCTTCTGCCACCTTGAAAGCTGGGTAGGATCAAATGGTCCTCGGGTAGGAGGGACTAGGAACTTGTCTTCCGTTAGGTTAATCAACGCAAGGCCAAGAGATTCACCATCACCACTAAGTACGATTACGGGATGCTTCAGCGAATTATGGTTACCTGAGTCGTAATTGTCAGGCACCAAAAGGACCCTGTAAGGAGTTTTCAATCAATATTTAAAATTGTCGGATAGATTGTCTCTTACCCACTTTATAGTGTAGTTATCATACATGTTTTTCTAGTCAAACTAATTTATCTCACAAATTATCATACGCAAAAATAATTATCATTGTTATTTGTTACAGTATCTTTGAGCGAAGTCATGAAGATCGGCTTCCTTGGAGGAGGCAGATTGGCCTTTGCCTTGGCCAATGGCTTTATCTCAGCTGGTAAATACTTAGTTCACTATTTATTTTATCTATTGCCTTGTATATAAAAAAATAAACCTATAAAGATGGTCAGAGACGTGTACGCGTACTTACAGGGCCTCAAGTCTGCTATTTTACAAACACTTCAATAGTGTGTCGATAGAATAGTTTTACAGATTTGGTAGTCTGCTCTTTATTGAAGACCAGTGACGTTCCAGTGACTATCCATTGAACTGCCATTCAACTGTCATAGACGGACAGACACAGCTTGTGTTAGCCCGGTTGTCAGTAGTTTACGTCTGTAAATAATTAATAGACATTAAAAAACTAAATAATAAATGAAATAAGAATACGGAAGCCATTTTAGCGAGACTCCACTGAACACTATTGGTAGGATATTGAATACTTTGCAGAATACACAATCTGTCAAAATCTCAATAGAATCTCAGTAGTGTGTCAGTGGAATGGTTATCTTAAATAAAATCTACCTTTTTGTATTTTTTTAAGCATTTTCCATGCTAAGATTACAAGTTATTTTTAATGAAGGAAAAAATCGACTGGCGGGCAGGATTCGAACCTGCGTCTTCTGGTTCTGTACACCAGACGCTTTGACCGCTAAGCTATAGCAGAATTGGGGGGCCCAGTACGCGCGGCATAACCTGGCTGGACTGAAGTTAGCCGTTTGAACCCGTTTGAATGCGCAATGGATTGTTTAGGTTAAAATTGTAAACTGCGCAGCAAAATGGCCAACTTCAATCGGACAGGGTATGCCGCACGTAGACTAGGTACTGTTGATGATTTTTAATAGAACTGCAGTTTGGTATATGAGTGCACGCGGTACCTACCTATAAATAATGGGTTTCCACACTGTTAGCATGTTTTATTGTCATGTTTTTTAGTACCGTCTAATTTTTATCAGTATTTATTTACACCAAACAAGACTACTTATATTTTTCATTACTAGGTACGTGAGATACCGAAGGTACATCATATAATAGGTATACTTAAGTAGTTAGAGCAGGTTTGTATTTCCAAAAAATATTTTCGTTTTGATAACACAATTATTTTTAAACAAAAAACAAACCGCCTCCAAAAAACACATAGGAACTAAAAAGCAAAAAATAACACATTTACATTATGATTTCTAACTAATTTTGAGTCGGTGCCAAACAGACAATCAACGAACGTCATATTTGAATTAAATGAGTAGTTTGGCACCGCCTCCAAATTAGTTAGAAATCATAATGTAAATATGTTATTTTTTGCTTTTTAGCTCCTACCTATGTGTTTTTTGTTTAAAAATAATTGTTTTTCAAAGTTTTAGTGGAATATATATTATATTATATGGGGGGGGGGGGGAGCAACTAACTCTCTGACCGGCACAAACAGCGAGGTTTCGGGGTAAACCATAATATCATCTATGTATACAATTTTTTAAATTTTCGTCGATATTTTTTATTCGACGAATTTCTTTCGCTCACCGGATTTCAAAAAAAATTTTATGGGACCAATCTGTAAGCACCAGCTTTCGAATAAAAAAAGAATCATCAAAATCGGTTCACCCAGTCGAAAGTTCTGAGGTAAAAAACATTAAAAAAAAATACAGTCGAATTGAGAACCTCCTCCTTTTTTGAAGTCGGTTGAAAAGAATCACTTAGGTACTATGAATCGGTTTATGACCGTAGCATAATAATTAAGGGCCCTCTTTTCGGAACACAATATCCGAATGCACCATCCCACATAGTGCGTTTCAAAACTATTTTCCTCGAAAAATCTGAGCGAAAACAACTTCAGTCACTAATTACCAATTTACGTGACATGTTTACAATTTACATGGCACTACTTAAATTTTACAGGTTTGGCAAAACCCGATGAGATCACAGCGAGTGTGCATCCAGCCGATGTGGTCAGCGCTGAAGCATTTAAGGTAAACCACATATTAAATATTCGAAAACCAAAAATAAATAATTACCTACCCAGATACTTACATATGTATTGTCAACGGACAGTGAACACATTGATTTTTTTTCCTTCAATTACCCAATATATTTTACCTTTTATAGGTAACTACTCATCATGCTTGGTTATACTTACCTGCATAAATACATAGGTACCTTCTTTCTTCTCTCCGCTCTTGTCGGTGCAGCGTCGGCCACTGCTCTCTCTTGAAAGCCAACTCCTGGACCACCTTATACGTCGCGACTTTCAGTTACTCTTTTATTTGTGTTATATATGTAGCTCATTCTTGGCCTACCCCTTCCTCTCCTTCCCTCTATCTTTCCTTCTATGATGTTTTTATGAATTCGTCGTGGCGTATAAGGTGGCCTATAATATTACCCCTTTTGGTCTCTATGTCTGCAGTAACCGACTTTTTTCCTTTATTCTTTGTAGAACTTCTTCGTTTGTTATTTTCTCTGAAAGAAAATACATCAACAAGCGTAAAATGTAAAATGCACGTATTATTTAGACCACCATAGTTAATAAGCGTTTCCACTAAAATAATAATATTATAAGAGCAAGACTAGCAGTTGCCTGGGGCTTCACTCGCATCCTAAAATAATTCGCATTGTTATCTTGAGACCACATTTGGCTAGTAATTTCGCGTACGTACTCTTCAAACCCTATTAATGCTTCGCAACAGAATATGTATTTATATTTAATTTGCTTTGTTGCCAACGACGCTGAAGTACGAATAAGTACGAACTTAGATAATGGGATGTGTAAGATAAAAAGAGATACCTAGATACAAAGTCTATCAGGTGAAGGATGACACTTGACAACTGTTCGCCATTTAATGACCGACTGACTTCTATTTTTCGCGCACTGATAGATAACATATCAAATCTTTCTCGTTTGAACGATAAACTTACATCGTTGCAATCTAAATCTTAAAAAAGATAGTTGTGTAAATCGTATATAAAAGTTATTAATAAATACTCATGCTAGATTGATAATATATATCTTAATAATGATAACAAAGGTATTAAAATATAATACAAACAAATGCATCAATCGCTACGCGAGTCCAGCTAGGTCTAGGAGTACTAGGACCATTGTTGTACAGTCTGCTTTTGCTGTGAATAGGTCTAGGTATTAAGTTAATTTGAGACCATTTAAGAATTGCGAATATAATACCAAGTTTCAGCAAACCAAATTAGGGTTTTGCTACTTTCGAATGTTTCTTGCAAGAGTTGTATGCTTTGATAAAAAGTTGGACGCAAACAGATAAAAGGTTTCGGTTCAGTGATCTTTCTCAAAATGCTGTCGAAAAGTGAATGACCTTAAACTTCAAGGAAATATTATTATGTCGTAGTCTTGAAAATGCGACACTAATAATGAGGACTACACAAACCCGTTCAAACTTACAAAGTAGAGTCATCAAACATCACAGCACACAATCTATATGACACACAAACATAAATAACGACTCATTGAGCGTCACTGTCGTAATTACGGTCATGTAGATTATTGTAGATACTAATATCATCTAATATTACGTCTTTAATGAATATACATTATAAAAAACCTATGAATAGGTAGGTACCTACTCTAAGCATAGATAAGATAGTGAGATCAGCAACAAAAATCAGCAAGAATAAGGGCTTATTTCACAGCATATTGATAAATTCTCGTTAAATTAATTAACAGATGATTTCATACAATCTGTGATCCATTTTTTAATTTATCCTGTATATGTATGTTATGTATGTAGATCCTATCATCATCTTCCTGCCCTTATCCCAATTTATTTGGGGTCGGCGCAACCTATCCTATTATCTATCCATATACTTAGCTATCCATATATTTTTAGGTTAGTTAAGAACTGTAACGCACCTAGAGACCGTAGGGAGACCGTAGGGAGACCGTAGGGAGACCGTAGGGAGACCGTAGGGAGACCGTAGGGAGACCGTAGGGAGACCGTAGGGAGACCGTAGGGAGACCGTAGGGAGACCGTAGGGAGGCCGTGGGGAGGCCGTAGGGTATGTCGGACTTGTACCAACCAACCAAAACCCGCACTAACCCTTCCCTTGCCCTAACGTCACAGCCGTGCGTATCTTGGCAAATACTTCATTATCTTCTCTATCTATTCTAGAAACTCGGAGCAACAGCAGTCTTCGAGAATAAGCCGGTGGTGGAGAGATCTGAAGTAGTGATAGTGTCGGTCAAACCTGACGTCGTGGTGAGGGTTCTAGACGAGATTAAAGACCTGCCAGCGTCCAAGAACAAGCTGTTCGTATCGGTCGCTATGGGAGTCAGCACTGCTGCTATTGAGAAGGTAAATGATGTTGTCCACTATGCGAGATACGGTGCCTTTGGAATTAGTAAAAAAAAATATGTTCGTTCTAAGTTCTTCTAATCGACCAACAAAAGGTATAAAGTAATAATATTTATAAAGTAAATCTTCCTTTTTTAGTATATTATAATAGACCAGAAATATTTTTGGGTCTCCCAATCATTCACTAAGTAAAAACTGTCTCCGTAGCTAGAGCCATTTCTTTTACTTTTTCAGCAGTAAGTTTGTAGGTAGGTATGTCCATCTTTTGCAGCTCTTTACTGCTAAATGATTTATTACCTTATTGAAATCAATGAAATCATGATGGATGGATTCATAAACATTTCACAAAATATCATAAATCGATGGTTTTTATCGGTATTTGATTTAAAGACTATTATTGCTTCAAGTGAAAAAGTCGTCACGTTTTGGAGGAAACTTGAAGTACAAACATGTATCAAACTCTTTGGTCAAATACATTAGCATTTGTTATTATTTTAAAGGGCAAATGTTATAGCAAAAAAAAAACAAAAGGACAGATTTCAGATTTAAAGTGGTCAAAGCCTTGTGTTGTGAAGGATTTAAACAATGAATGTTCGCCTCGCCTGTCCGCCAGTCTGAATTTATAAATAACACTTAAGTATCTAGACTTTCAATAAACTATAAGTTCTTTGTATAATTATATTACTTAATTTGTGTAAGTACTAAAAAGCTAACCAACGAATCTATTAATAGGTACTATTGTAGATATTGCATATTATATAGATCTTTTAATTTGCTTAGATTCATGTAATAAATCACGTTATCATCTTATCACATGCTTATCTGTCTTAACAATAAATACAATTACATTTAAGTACTTATGTATTTGTTATGATTATTTGTAATCTCAGTCAATCGATTGCTGATAACGTTAGCCAATAGCCCTAAGCGCAACTGCCATCTACGCTGAGATCTTGGGTTCGATTGGGGTAGGCCCTGTTTCATCACCTCTGGATAACCGCTAACTGCAGAATAAATAAAAAATGGAACAAAATTTGTAACATATTATGTGCCAGCTAATTTAACGGGAACTTGTCAGTAATCTGTAAAACAGGCCCTCAGTGTCGCCCCCTATTACATGGGACCTAAAACATACGGCGGGCGGCGATCTGTGGGTGTATTAGTACACCGTACACCTGTGCCGAAACCCTCGGGGAATACAGGCGTGATGGTAGTATGTTATTATAATGGTGCTTAAATTATTGTTATTGTTTCCAGGTGCTACCGACAGAGGCCCGTGTGATCCGGGTAATGCCGAACACGCCAGCCTTGGTACAGCAAGGAGCTGCCGCCCTCAGCCGCGGCACCCGCGCGACCCCTGAGGACGCTAAGCTGACTACACAGCTGTTCCAGGCGGTCGGCACCTGTGATGAGGTGCCCGAGTATCAGATGGATGCTGTCACCGCGTTGAGTGGCAGTGGGCCTGCTTATGTGAGTGGAGCTAAACGATTTTTTGTCTATGACTAACCAAGATCCGCAATTAACGAAACTGAACGAAACCATCTAATAAGTTTCATATAGAAATGATGTAGAAATATAATGAAGTAAGTAGGTAGGTAATTATTATTTAACTACCTAAGTACTTTATAACTTAAAAATCGCATTGGAGGAAGTACTATAACTTTACTTCATCATACAGTAACTCACTTTGGTTTGGCCTAATCTGCCTTCCTCGATGTCCTTATTATTTTCGATCTGAAAATACCAACACAGATACTAGTAAGAAGATGGTGTATTTTTTTGGGGAAATCAATGGAATTGGTGGAGATACCTCGAAACAAGAGTTCGTAAAATCAGAAACGAACCTTTTTCTTATTGAGCTCTGTTCTTCTAGATATACATGATGATCGAGTCTCTAGCGGAGGGTGGCGTGCGGTGCGGGCTGCCCCGCGACCTGGCGCTCCGGCTGGCGGCGCAGACCACGCTGGGCGCAGCCGCCATGCTGAAGACGGGCAGCCACCCCGCCGTGCTCAAGGACAACGTCACCAGCCCAGCGGGCTCCACTGCCGAGGGGACGTATCATTTGGAACAGAACGGTACGTATTCTGTAATTTTAACATTTTTTTATTGTGGTACCTGGACCACAGATTAAATCATTTATTTATTATAATTTATATAATCGGTATGTATTTGTGTATCTCTAAACTGATATATTAAACTTTAATTTTAAAGTTTTAGTGAATATCTTAAAATGACCTACGTTCTCTTCTTTTTATGTAAGTACGCTACACTACCTAGGTATCGTTTTTCCTTTCACATGAGTCCATCCAAAGGTCTAGCGATAAGACCGTCCATTGTACCATATACTGTTTATAAAATTGTTCTTTATGTTGGTTTTGGTGTGCAATAAGAATATTCTATCTATCGAAATCATTTCATCATCAAATCTTAAGTTAGTGAATTAAGAAAAATAGCAAGTGAATGGCGCTCTGTTGTTTTTGCCTTTCTTGTTTTAACAGCAGTAAGTTTATGACCCAAGAAGGCATAAACTATAAACTGCAATTATTATTATAACAGATATATTATTTATATATTTTTACAGGTTTCCGATCGACTGTTATCGGGGCAGTGGCGGCTGCCGCCGATAGATGTAAAGTGGTCAATAGCCAACTCAACAACACGCCCTAGTGTTAATTTATTGTGAATACGCGCTTATTCTAATGTAGGTAATTAATACCAATTTCTTATATTATTCTAAGAACACATTAAACATTATTTTCATATTTGGATTGTTTATGTTTTTTTTAATGGTGACTTTCCTCTCCTGTTCTCTATGGTTCTTAACAACTGTCTTTTCTCGTCTACAATTACTTATACTGCCTCACATTATATTGTAGTCTTTTCTGCCTCATTTGTATGCCTTTACTTTCAACCTGCTTCACCTTCTTGATTTTTGCTCCACCGACAAGAGCAGAGCTCGCGAATTTAAGTTTAATTTAATAAAAGAAGGAGAACGGACCATCCAAATTTTAATCATTCAATGCTAGATAAGAAAAGAGGTCTCATACTACAGGTTCTAGGCTCATAGTTTTTTACTCAGTCTTGACATTACCCACTCCTGACACCCGCAATGCTAGTTCATAGTTAGGCTCTCTACCGTCTCTACCTGTGCTCTAAGTTGAGAGTTGAGTTGCATTATTATGTAAGAGTATATTATCATAGAATACAGATGTAGAATTTGACTGATTAATTATAAATAAATTAACTGATGCGATTTTATAATAATAAGTACCTACTTAGAACTGAAAGCTGAGCCCTTAGATCTAAGATCAAATTGACTCTTTTTAGAAGGAACCATAGTGGAATATGGAACCACGAAGGTTGTTCGCAAATAAAAATATACCCAAAATCCTAACTTGGTTTTTTACAATAAAAAAAACTTGAACACATGAATTATGATGGCGTGGAAGTTCCTAAGTTTCTAAACTACCCCTGTCGTAGTCTGAGACGATCAGAAAAAAACGTCACTCAAAAATTATCATTGTATGTGCCTACTACTAACGCCATCTATTATTGTGTGGTGTAAATAAATTAACCATAAACAATTAGGTCTTCCATAATTCTCATAAAAGTTTTTGTTAATGAATATTAGATGGCGCTGTTCCATTATTGTGTAAGTATTTGACACTGACAGATCCATTTAGCATCTGTGGCAAAGTTGAGGAAAACTAGAAGTCTAGAACGAGTTTTGTCTTCCGATTTGATCCCAACGGCTCGTCAAGTGAATAAAATAAAATGAAACGTCACATTCTAAACGGGGGATTGAATTGAATTAAATTGCATTCAGGCTGAACGTGAATTCGCGGCCTTGTGTAGCCTCAACCAATCGCATTGTGATCTGTTGTTACGGCCGGTGCTTTTCTGTTTACATCTTATCACCCGAACAGACAATATCAGTGTAATTCAGTCTTATGAACGACGCGACTGTCGGCGAATGCTTATTAGAACTAAAATAGAATGCAAATGTCGTGTTCTGATGCAAAGGCTCCGTGGATTCGGTTTGAGCTGAGCTGACCTTACATCTGAGTAAAGACATCGACCCACGCCGATTAATAAAGAGACTCCTACGCGGCGAAGGCAACGATACGAACTGCGTTGTCTAAACATCACTATAGGCGAAACTATGAAGAATACTAACACTGTCCCGTCGTTATTCCATTCTGTGCAAGTTTAATATAAGTCCAGTGTTTTCTGCGATAAAATTAGTGGATTACATGTCAAATTCCTAAGGCGTTGTGTAGTGTTTGTCCAAACATCCAAATCTTGTCAACAATCAAGGCTACTTCGTAAAGAAACCTGCTGTTCTTCAACTGTGCAAACTGGTGCGTAACATGTATTTTTAACTTATTTGAATAGTCAATGTCATTAGTTATTTTTTAGTTTTCTTTAGTAAGTTGATAATTTTGTCGTTTTGCAAATTTATGGCTTGATTTCTTGCTTTAATGTCTTGGTACCGAACTTTATTCATTATTCTTCAAGTGAGGTTCAATGTGATTTCCCAAAAACATAGAACTATTTTAATTTATAAAAGATAATGTTTATTATTGGAACAATGTAAGCCTCTAACAAGCACAACCAAATTGTATCTAAAAATCCTATACACCGCAGCCTTAAAAAAAATTTTCATGAAAAATAATAGACAGGCTACTATATTTTATAAATATATGTATATTATATAATAATATTGTAATTGTAAACCTTACACAACCATGTACTTGCATATTTTGGCTGTGTATTTAATTACCTTGACCTCAAAATTGATATTTTCAAGTGTTTAAACAGATGCTATGCACTAAATGTAAACATTTCTCATTGAAATAATTTTTTTAGTAGCATTATTTTTATATTAACACCTGCTATTGCTATTATTTGATGTCTATGGTCTAGTGGTTCGAGTACCGGACTGCTGATCACGAGGTCGTGGGTTCGATTCCCACAAGACACAAATATTTATGTGATGAATATAAATGTTTGTGTTTGTCTGGGTGTTTCCTATGTATTATAAGTATGTATTTACAAAAAAAAAGTATATAAGTATTATATATCCATTGTCTAGTACCCATAGTACAAGCTCTGCTTAGTTTGGGACTAGATGGTGCTGTGTAAAATGTCCCAGGATATTTATTTATTTGTAATTGAAAAAGGGGAATATAGCGTTCATAAAATACGATAAACTCATAATAAAGAAAACATATGAAAGCAACAGAGAAAAGAGGAAAAGAGACTCTTCAGGATCACCGAAAATACCATCACAAAAGAAAGCCAACGCATCTAATACCCAAAGCTCATCGACCAACCTGAACAACGCCTCCTCTAAAACTGCATCAAAGGAAATAATCAGACCAAATATACTGAACTATGTAGAGCGCGGGAGATCAGCCTCACTATCAAATCTCTCAAAAAACTAATTTGCGACACCCGGATCCAAACAACCCCAACAACCACATCACCAAACACAACACTCATAAATCGCACCCCAAGCCGGCTTGTCACCGTGGGGGAAGAAGACAAACACCCTCCATCCAAATCAAAACAGTATAATTCGAAACACTCAAAAGAAAACCAATCTACAAAAAACAAGCACAAGAAGAATACAATAAAAATAAAACAAGGTAAAAAGAACTCTGAACATATATATGTCAGCACACTGAATACTAGGACACTAAGAACAGAAGAGAGCCTAAAAGAACTAGAAATAGCCATATCTAACTTAAAATGGGACATAATGGGCATCAGCGAGATGAGAAGACCAGGAGAAGGGATAGCAGAGAAGAACGGCTATATCATGTTTCATAAAGGTGAACACACCGGACAAAGAGGAGTGGGTTTCCTTATTAAATCTAAATGGAAGAAGAACATTACGGGATTTGAAGGAGTTTCTGACAGAATTGCGGTAGTACATTTAAAATTCCCGGGGTACAAGAAAAACTGGGCCATCTTTCAAATTTACGCCCCAACAGAACAAGCGGAGAGACCAGACATAGAATATTTCTATGAGAGTATCTCGGAAGCAATAAAACTGCATTACAGCAGCAACATAATAATCATGGGCGACTTCAACGCACAGGTTGGAGAAAGGCAATTAGGAGAAGAACCCACAATAGGGAAGTTCGGGCATGGAAAAAGAAGCCAAAATGGACAGAAACTAGTAGAATTCATGATGGAAAATAACCTTATTTTAATGAACTCCTGTTTTTACAAAAACCCTAAAAGCAAATGGACGTGGTCCTCCCCAGGTGCAAAATACAAAACTGAAATTGACTTTATTATAACCAACAAAGCAAGCGCGTTCACAGATACTAACATAGTTAAAAATCTCAACTTTAACACAGACCACCGCATGGTAAGAAGCTGCCTAAGCTTAAATCAAGCCAAAAGATCCAGGAAAAACCTAAACAATAAGAAGCTGCATCAAATATCAGAACACAATCATCCCACTGAACCCCGCAAAATAGAATCACTCACAGAAATTATTACCTCTGACGTAGAAACTGGGACTAAATACAGGAGACTACAAAACAAATTGAAAGAGATGCTAGTCAGCAAACCTAGAAGTAAAGAGAGCTATATAAGCAAAGAAACACTAGAACTACTAGAGGAAAGAAGAACACTAATATCAAATAAAGGGGAAAAAGAAAGACGGCAAAAAATTACAAACCTTAGCAAGAAAATCAAAGGAAATATGAGGAAAGACCGTAAGGAGAAGAGAAATAGAGTTTTGGAAGAAAATATAACAAGAACAGGAGGAACAAAAAAGGCTATGAAACAACTAAGCGAACATGGTAAAGAATGGATACCGAAACTAAAGCAACGCGAATCTTACCTAACGAATCGTCTCTCAATACAAAAACTAGCTACGGACTATTACCGCTTACTGTACTCTGATAAATTCGACTCAGGGCTGGCCCCAATTCAGGAAGAAACCAAAGCAATAGACAACAAAGTAGATGAGGTGCCAGAAATCCTCGCCTCAGAGGTATTCAAGGCAATAAAATCTCAAAAACTTGAGAAGGCCCCAGGGCCGGACAAGATACCTAATGAAATGCTCAAGGGAACCATAGAAGAAATCAGCCCTGTGCTAGCAAAACTTTTCAACGAAATTTTACAAACAAGGCAAATTCCAGAAGAATGGACAGAGTGCCACATAATTCTACTGCACAAAAAAGGTCCTAGAGACGAGATTGGGAACTATAGGCCAATTTCTTTAATATCAAACATATACAAAGTATTCGCTAAAGTGATCCTGGAAAGAATATCACTAGTACTAAACGAAAACCAACCCATAGAACAGGCAGGATTCAGAAAAGGCTTCAGCACAATAGATCATATTCATACAATAAAACAGTTGTTGCAGAAATATAACGAATACAATAAACAAATCTACTTGGCGTTTATCGATTACTCAAAGGCATTCGACAGTCTCAGGCACCAACACATATGGTGGAGTCTTGAACGACAGGGGGTCCAGAGCAACTACATAGAAATACTTAAAAGTATATACAAGTCCAGCAAGGCCAGTATCAAAATTGAAACAACAGGAGAATCATTCCCAATCAAAAAGGGTGTACGCCAAGGCGATCCTCTCTCTCCTACGCTATTTAACACCGTACTCGAGCACATTTTTAGACAATTGAACTGGGACCACTTAGGTCTGAACATTAATGGAGCCCGCCTAAACCATTTAAGATTTGCCGATGATTTGGTGCTTCTTGAAGAGGACCCAGCAGTAATAGAACAAATGATGCAGAGCCTAGCAAGTAAAAGTAGAGAAGTTGGTCTGGAAATCAATGCCAGTAAAACAAAATTAATAACAAATTCAAGGGAAGCAGACATTATGGTAGATGGCAACAAGATCGAGTATGTCAAAGAATATATTTACTTAGGACAGATAATATCACCTTCAAATGAAATGACTCAGGAAATAAACAGGCGAATAGCCCAAGGTTGGAGAAAATACTGGTCACTGAAAGAAATTATGAAAAGTAAGGATTTAGGCAATCACATAAAAAAGAAAACATTTGAGACCTGTATTCTACCAGCTCTTACTTACGGCTGTGAAACTTGGTCGCTAACACTTCATCACAGGGAAAGGCTAGCAAAGTGTCAACGTGCCATGGAAAGAAGCATGCTAGGGTTAAAAATCAAAGACAGAGTCAGGAACATAGACATAAGAACAAGAACGAAACTCACAGATATCCTTACCCGGATAGATGTCCAAAAATGGAGATGGACTGGACACATGCTGCGCCACCCCATCGACAAATGGAGCAAACAAGTTACCCTCTGGCAACCAAGAGTTGGCAAAAGAAGTAGAGGTCGTCAAGTCAGGAGATGGGAAGATAGCTTGAAACAGACAGCGGGACCACTCTGGTTGAGAGTGGCAAGGGATAGGACCCATTGGAAGGAACTGGAGGAGGCCTATGCCAGAAGGCAAACCGAACTTAGGGACCTCTTGTAACCCTATGTTCAGGAATAAAAAGGCTATTATTATTATTATTATTATAATTGAAATTGTCTACAACCTCCACCATTATTTGACTAATAAGATTCTTCTATAGAGTAAACAATAGAAAAACTATTAACTATGGGTTTTCTCCTGGGACCTGAATAAATATAGTTAGGTATATGGCTCTTTTCTCATCAGGCCATTTTCTAAATTATATAGCACATTATTTTCTTCCATGATTTCTGAATTTGAAGAGACTAGGATCATTGAGTTGATACCTATATTGACTTGTCATATCAGAAGTTGAGAGATCTTGATTATTATAGAAAAGATCATGTATGTAATATTTCTATGATACTGGACATAATCCATATTCATAATGAATACATACACACTGTTCCTGTTGCCTTAGGCAAAAGCTACAAATGTTATGGTGGAATAATTTCAAATTCCATGACTGCGACTATAGTTCAAGGGAAGGTAAATGTAGTTCTTAGTCAGTATGAGTCAGAGGGCGGGAGATCTTGGTTAGTTACCCGGCCCCCTAAAAAATGGCATAGGTATCTACAGAATACTATGATACTTACCATTCCCATATGCTTACTTACCTTTCTACTAAGTAACAGAAATCTTGTATTAATACAGAGCCAGGAAACACTATTATACAATCAGTAACTTGATTGGCAATTAGCTGATTGGGTTACTTTCTAGCTTATGAACATTTAAGGTAATTTAACTAGGCACTTGTCTCGGTATATGGAATGAAGCTGTAAAAACTTGAGCCGATGTGACTCCCACTACCTCTATACAGGGAAATAGTAATTTGCAATCTATTTTTACTTTATTTGTATGATACAGGAATGCATTCACTCACATGACATACAGTAATTTCTTCCTACTCTTCAATGGCTTAGACTAATTATTAATATAAGGGCTTGTTTCAATACCTCAAATAAAAAAAAATATATAAATATAGATAAAGTAAAAAACGGAACAAAATTTATATGAAATTATCTGCCAAAATATAATTTCATGGGATCTTATTGGGTGGTTGTGAAACAGGCCCCAACTCTAATGGATTATCAGTTTTTTATTTTTATTGTTTGGTTTGTAATTGTTTATCTTTATAGATTACTAGCTTCCCGCCAGCGGCTTCGCCCGCATGGTATGTTATTATACTTATAAACCTTCCTCTTCAATCATTATATCTATTAAAAAAACTTCATCAATATTTGTCGCTTAGTTTTAAAGATTCAAGCATACATAGGGATATAGCGAAAGCAACTTTGTTTTATACTATGTAGTGACTATTATGCTCAATTTCTTTCATGATAAGTCCAAATTGAGTTGTTTATTCTTTATTAATAATCTACATACAACAATACAATAAAGATTTGATTGATTGTTTGTTTGTATTGAATAGGCTCCAAAACTACTGGACTGATTTGAAATAAAAATCTGTGTTTATCAGAGAAAAAAAGCCCATTTATCAGAGAAGGCTATAGGCTATATTCTATCACGCTACGACTAAAAGGAGCGGAGTAGCATTGAAAAATATTGCAAAAATGGGGGAAAAAAGTTCACAAGGCCATATAGGCGAACCACTGGCATGAAGCTAGTTATAAATAAAACTTGATATCTTGAAAAAGGTCAACCCACCTTTTGTTAGCATTTGTGTTGTAGTATTTTTGAAACATTGATTATATTGCATACCTCAAATTGTTAAATCATACTGAATTCATTATGAAACATCTTACAAAGGGGCATTCACTTTATATTTGAAATGATTATGTGAATCTTTGTTTCAAAAGGCTGGTCTAATGATAGGTATATTAGAACAGTATATTATTATGTAACTCAGTGGTACCTTGTGTTACCCATTGATATATTAAGAACTTGGTACAAACAGATCAAACAAATTGACACAGTTTTGCAGATGAAAACAAATATTGTTTTCTTTTTAGGCTGTGGAGCATTACTCTACAAGTTACAAAAATATTGCTTGCTTCCCAGTAGTATAACTCAATGGCATTAGTTAATAAAATATCATGAGTAAAGTACACATTTGTTCTTACATCAGCACTAAAATTAAAAGAACTGCATCCAGTTTCTGAGAACAATTCAGTGATGACATTGGAATGAACCGGCTTTGATTGTGTAATGTTTTGTTCTTGCAATGTGTTAGCTAAGTCTGTTATTGTTTGTATCGTGTGACATTATGATTGAGAACCTAATGTTTGTTTCAGTCTGAGAATTAAAACCTATTTTCTTGAATTGCTTAGTTATTTTTTATGTAATCAACAGCACATTTATTCAGTCTTTGAGTGATGAGGTACTTCAAAGTAAATTAAAAAATGTATCAATAAACTTACTTAATTATAAAAATTGCTTATTAAATCATCTTTCTACTTCTGGGGATTGATCTGGCCCGACACCCAAACCTAGCCAAATTGAGCTATTATAATTTTTTTAACTTTATCTAATTTATTTATTTTTTGTTTGCAGATGACACTTCAAAAATACTCAATCAAAGTAATCAGCATTCCAGTATACCCTGCCCATAATGGTGTGAGAGCATTAAGATAAACAATTAGCTCTGCGGAGCAATGTTCCAGCTAAGTTGAGCAATATCATTCAAAATAAAGTCAGCAGCCCTGCTGTGCTACAGAGCAAGGATGGATGAGAGTGACGTCATCATTTCATCCACCGAGATCATAAAAGGTAGGTAACAACATAATTTGTTGCAGATTTAAAAATGATTGAGATTGATTTGTAATGTGATAATCTAAAAAAAGGAGAATTTTTTAAATGCATTATACAGTTCGCGCCAAACTTATTGTCCGGGTTGAAGTTGGCGCTAGCTAACTTTAACCCAGCCGTAAAAATCGGAGAAAGTAAAATATTGGATTAGAATAATTTATAACGACAGATTACGACCTGAGCTTTCGTTTTTATTTATTACAATCTAATATTTTTCTTTCTCTGATTTTTACGGCCGGGTTAAAGTTAGCTAGCGCCAACTTCAACCCGGACAATAAGTTTGGCGCGAACTGTACTAAGTATTAAAAATTGCTTCGCAATTTAATTTAGGCCTAGCCTTTACACGGGTCCTAACAACAAACTGTGGGTGCACAATGTAAAATATTATCAAAACTTAAAATTACAACACTTCTGCCTATGTATTTATATGCCTGCCTTGGTATGTTATGTTACCATAGATTAAATAGGTAAGACTACTACGTTTTCAAAGGCAATTTAAACTGTACACGCACTTGTCGCAATTCGGTAATGAAGTCACGTGTCGAAAATTTCGCGCTAAGGGACCAGCACGTGTAGTGATACTGAAAGTTTGTTAATTAAACCTTCGTATGATTGGTAGGCAGCACGAGGCTCTGGCTGGGGACTAAACTTTGAGAGGAAGTGTCGCGACGACTCCCACTTGACTCATTTAAATAAATAAAAAAAATTGCCACTTTTCGCTACCAAATACAGCTGGGCTGACCATCTGGTTAAACACAGCAGTTTTTCTTTTTATAAGAATGTTTTCCAATTTGTCGTTTATTACTCAGGAATATACAGATGTATAAATTACTAGCTTCCCGCCAGCGGCTTCGCCCGCGTGGTCTTATAATTTTTTCCCCGTTTTTGCTACATTTTTCATTACTACTCCGCTCCTATTAGTCGTAGCGTGATGATATATAGCCTATGTTACTCGGGGATAATGTAGCTTTCCAAAGGTGAAAGAATTTTTGAAATCGGTCCAGTAGTTTCGGAGCCTATTCATTACAAACAAACAAACAAACAAATCTTTCCTCTTTATAATATTAGTATAGATTTATAATACAATAATAATAATATATGTAACTGTTATTATTGATTTATAGCCGAAATGTAAGGTAGAAATTGAAAGGCCGCCCTTCCCTTCCTTGTATACATTGGTATTCGTATAGTTTCTACCATTCCATATGTAAAGTAGTCGTGATGTTAAACAGATAACGATGCACATTCTCAGATAAGCTATCAGGGGATAACCGATAAAGATAACACTACAATATCGACAGATATCCGTCTTTATAATATGACTGGAATCGACTTCAATGTTTTTTGTTGCACTTGTTTAGTCTTAGGAATTGAGGCTTCTTAACACGTGCAACGAACCTTACCTTTTATGCCTAGAAAGTGTTATAGTATAATCAACACTGCTTTGCAAATAGTCTGCCTAAAAATAAGTCAATAATACATTTATAATTAGTGAATTTTAATACGTCTCCTTACCGCAAAAAGCATTAGACAAAACAAAAAAAAATTGTAATTGTTCTAAATTTTAATAACGTAGGTAACTAAATATTAAAAAAAAATGCTTGTTTTTTAAACAGCTCAGTCCAACAGTGGAACACTGTTACTCGACACACTTAATCTTATTAAGTTATAAATAAACAGCATAATGCTAAGTTTGTAGGCGTCGACGATGGAATGACGACGTCACAGTCAGTTAGCTGCACAACGTACATACACGTATTACTGCAGGCTCCGAGCCGTCTGACCTTCATTAAGTGATTGATCCGTTGAGATATTACGTCTTAAAAGCTCATTTGATTATGCTATGGCTTTGGTGTGATGATGTAAACAGTAAACACAAATTACTTATGGTACTTCTGTGTTCTTGATGGGTTTAGTCATCATCAACCCATATACTGTCCCACTGCTGGGCACGGGTCTGCTCGCAGTATCAGAGGGATTAGGCTATATTATAGTCCACTTCACATGCCGTCGAGAAAATATCTCAGGCATGCTGCTTGCCTCATGTTTTCCTTCACCGGGAAAGTTCCTTGGGTATAGTAAAGCGTAATAATGTTCCCAACTTCCTACTCCCTTCCCGAGGGCGCGATTTAGTAGTAATTCTCAACAAGAACTAAATTTAGGTTATACAAGACAAGCTGTTGCTCGTGACTTCACTCGCATCCGAAAGACTTTTTTAGACAAAAGATAGACAGGCAATCTCCAGCTGAATCTGTTCAGCGGTTGCGGTGTGAAAAAGGAAGAGACAGAGTTACTTTCGCATTTATACTATTCGTATGGATATAAAAGTATGTATCCCATTTCCATTGTATCCTACTCAGAGCTTTATGTTCTTGTCGGTGCAGAGCTTTCTCCAGTTCTCTATTGAGTGTTAATTCCTTGTCCCGATGTGACTCTCAGTTTTCACGAAATTTCGTAAGTCCAAACCAATAATTATCAAGTTCTTCTTTAATGAGCAGTCAGCTAAAATCAGTAATATCCCTTACAGTCAAAGTATTGCGTGAGCTTCAAATTGGCAAGCTCTTTTCAAACTAAATATGTTTGTGGAAGTAAACTAAAAGTCGCCTGCCCACAGTTACCAGTTTATGTCACCAACATGTCATAAAAACGCCTACCGTAGAACCATATACAAAAGAATTCCATGTGTCACAGACCGGCATCGCAAACAAAACGCCATGTCACAAACAGACTATGTGAAACTAATACCATTAGTCCTTTACACAACACAATATGGACCGTATAGTTTCAATTGCGAAGCAAAACTTGTGACCCTGAGTCCCGGAAGAAAACATTAACCGTCAAAGGTTATATTTATAATTTTGGACGAATTTCTGAACTGGAAGTCTAGCTTTAGACTTTGTATAGAAGGGCAACTTTCAAGTCGTCTAGTAGACCTATAAATTTTGACGGCACGTTAATATTAAAAAATACACGGAAATCAATATCCACTAAGAGCTTTGAAGCCGATGGATCCTCTAAATGTATTCTTATCAGACGGGCTGTCACTTATAGAGAAAAGCAAGTCATTAATGAAAGCCACGGGCCTGACTTATCTTTTCCCCATGGGGAGACTGCTACAAATATAATACAAGACTTCCTACCCATATCATCATCATCAGCCGTTGTATTCGTCCACTGCTGAACGTAGGCTTCTCCTAGTGAACGCCTTAACCGATCTTCGACAGTTCTGATCCAGTCACTGCCATTTAAGCCAGCGGGCGTCCTACACTATGCCTTCCTACCCAACCGCGTACAACAAACGAGAATAGTGTTCCGCCTGGCTAGGTACCACCGTCTTATTTAAGACTAGCTCCAGTTCTACTGTGATCAGCCTAGTGTAAGTCAGAACCAGGACCGAAATAGTATCCATTTGAATTGCGATGTTAGATCCTGTTGTTTCTTAACCCTTCTGAACCCTTGTGTTTTCCATCAGGCTGGATTAGGGTCAAACGCATTCAACACGCCACAAAACCTTTGTTACGAGTATCAGCGACCTCTGCTGAGTGGTTTTATCTTAACCATGTTAAACCCGCCTTCAGAAATGAGGATTTTATTGCTCGTCTGAAGCCTCTAACCTTCAAAGGACCGTTATAGTAAGAAATTAGAAGTATAAGTTATTTCTGCCCTTGGGAAATCAAGGTAGCAGGTATATCTGATTAGGCTTTTGATAAGAATCATGAAAACTAAAATGTTTTAGGCATCCACCACGTTCTTTCTTAATTGAATTATTTTAACGCGCACTTTCACAACAGTAAATTTATGTGTTCTTTAATCTATTAATTACGCCACAACTGCGGTTTTTTAGTGTCGGAATTTAAGCAATCAGTGGCTAGAAATACTAAGTAGAATCACCTTCACAAAGTAACATCAAAGAGTACGATTCGTAACATTCAATTAGTTAATGTTCTATTCTATTAATTGTTTGATAATGTCTAATTAAGATTAGGTTATAGCATGCGCCTGTAGTGGTGTCTATCCGTGTTCTGAATTCTATACTACCATAAGTTGTAAGCTATCTATTTGTCACCGTTTCACTTGTTAACCGCTGAACAGATTTCGATGACAAGAACATAGATGGCATGCTGACGATGGATGTAGGCTACGTTTTTTCTCAATAAGCCCTTTTTCGGCTGCGACCTGCCTGTGACAGTTATGAATATTTCCCCCGCTCGCGCTCTGCTAAGCAGCAAAATATATTTGCAAGTTGAAGATATCAAACAAAAACGCGCTCTATTCTGTTGCATCGAAAAAAAACAGCTTCAGGATTTTAGCCTAAGCTTCACAAATGACTGTAGGTTCATAGCCGGTTTCAGTTTAACCCCCTGCATACTTAGATTAAATTAGTAATGGTTTAAATTAGTAGCACAATATTTTTTGCAACTAGCAGATAACTTGGCAACTTAAACTTGAATACAAACAAGCAAAGTGACAGCGCGCTAAAGAAAACGAAAAGTTAATGTGACTTCAGAGCGCACAGATAAATAATTATCTGCGTCTTGAAACAAAGCTTGACTAGTCTTGAGATACCCTACTTACCAAAAAAGCTAATATTAAGCTTTTTTGTTAAGTAGAGAGTAGAGATGAACGTAACAAACGACACTGGCCTATTTGACAAATGAACCCTTATCTCGAGTTCGAAAAATCTGCTCTTAAGGGTCACATTTGTTCGTCGTAGCAGATAAAGTCTAATCAGTTCTAATAATCGGATTTGAAATTAAGCAAGTAGGTTATATAGAGGAACACATTATAGACGATATAAAAAAACATTAGTCGTAGATAGAGGTATAACATTCGACACTAAGGGCCTGTCTCACCACAATTTTATACAAATATTTTTCAATTTTTTTATTAGAAGGTCTCGAGAGTTGGTGAAACGGGCCATAAATGTTTTGGAATCCACTTTTCTTTTAATGCCGAAGAAATGTTATTGCCCTAAAAAATTCTTGCCTTTTTCTCATTCATTAATACGATGAAAACCGCCAAAGAAATTTTAAGAATTCTCCGTAAATACGTTCCTGGCAGGCGCCCAATGAAATGCCATTACCGAAGCCTAACCCTTCGATGAAAAGTGAAAGAAACGAGGTTAACCCCTTGGCACCCCTTACAAACCCTCAAATGGAGTTATGTACTCAATGTTTACTATTTCATGCACCTTTGGGATATTTGCACGAAAAACTCATTATGCCGTGTTATTACGTGAACTGCGTTTGAACAAGCTTTTAATACCCATTTAATAGGTTTTCTTTGACGGCGACGGTAAAAATTGTTATTTGTTTTTAAGGTTAATGTACTCTGGAATTTAAATGGTAATAAAGATATGATCGCCAAGTTTTAACTTTTAAAGGACGATAAGCGTTTAACGTCTAATAAATTTAAACTCCATCATCCCCTGTTACATAAATACCCAATAAAACCTAACTAGACATAATCAGTTTGCTATATCTAGACAGACATTATCTGCCTTTCGATATCTTTACTCTGTTCATAGGTTGGCAAATAAAAGTACGTTCTGCAAACGATGAACAGTGATACACAGAATAATGACGAGCAATCAAAATAATTCAACTAAAAAAAATGAGTAGTAGTTACTAGTTACTTAATTGTTCCAGATGAGTAATATAAAACAATCAACAAAGGTTCAGTAAAGTTTAAATTGAACAATCAGTACAAGTATGAAAACATCAAAAGTTTCGGTAACCAAAGAGTTACACACATCTTTGTGCCAAAATGACAAGACTTATCAAAACAAATAGGAGCATTAACTCCAAGAACATCAAAACACGTTTAAAAGCAAAGAAAATGTATCTGACATAATATTAAGCTTTCAACGCGGGGCTGTAACGATTATTTTGAAGCACGGCTGCTCCGAAACAGCTTCCTGTTATGGATGGAAACTGCAAGCCTAAGTGCTTTTCATACTACCATCTTTACTTCAAAATCCATCTAGAATATTCTACAGTGTTGTAGTTGATGGTATAATCCCGTCATTTCTAGATAGTGTCCCAGGTGTTTGCATGAAATGGTACGGTCTTTAGTAGTGTTTATATTGCACTCCGGCCCATTCACCTGTTTAATGAGGTTTTGCAAGAGATTAAGCAGTTAATACTAAGTGCATTAACTGGTAGAACACCATAATAGGACTAACAAGATTGTTTTACGATCACATTTCTGAGTAATTGGTGAAACTTGCCAGAAGAACTTGCATTGGCATTATCGTGCACCCACATTTCGCTTGATAATGGTTTTCCAATATTGCCTTTCGCCGTTTATCAGACGATTCTCCGGTCTAATGTCGCAACTGAGAATAAAATCTACCATTATTCTATTACATGATTACATAATGTTTTGGAATTCATCAGCTACGCTTATTCGGCGCGCACATCTTAGCGCGATGTTATGTTTGAGGTAGAAACTCAAGTAAGTTTAAAGTTTAACTAAGCTGCCTTAGCAGAACTTTGGATTGACTAGAATAACTATGAGCAGCTTTGGTTTGACTTTTTAATAAAGTCAGGTACCATCACGCGGCGAGCCCAGAGATAGAAACGTTGGCTAGACTTTTAGCTATGTAAACCTAGCGAAGTTAAGCAGGGTAGGGAGACGATAATGGCTGAATAAAAAACACCCCTTTAAACAATTTTCTTTTCATTTGACCTTTTTCGAAAATAAAAAAGTAACATTTCCACTTACCCAATTTATGCCAACACCCGCTACACCAGTCGCGCTCGAAAAACAAAGGCCTAACCTTACTCAAATTACAATTTCAAGGGACGTACTTGGATTTCGACTTTTTGCTTGACTCAAAGGTCCCTATTTCAAAGGTCAAGTTTGATCGATTCCAATTACCATCAGAAATACATTTTTCATACGGAGTTAAGTTTGGGCCAGACATCATCCCTAGAGATAACATCTAGAAGCGATAATGCTTTTTGTGGTAACTGGGAAAAGAAAAAATGGACCTTCACTGGTGTAATTTTTATAGTTGGTTTTATTTGTTTGGGATATTTGCTTTGGGTAAAGTATTACTATCTTTTCAACAAATAATTTGATCCTGGTACATAAGTGAAAAGGTTAACCAAATCATCAAAATTATGGTGTATCGTATGCTTTTCTTAAGCTTAAGAAATGTCTACGGTCTTACATCGAGGTCAAAGTTCTTAAAACTGCCAGTTTGCCAGCTTTAACCTTGTCTCTACCCTTTCAATAACACCTAACTTGAAATGCATATCCATAAACTCTGAAACTGTAATTTTTGAAACATGCGAACTGTCTTTCAAATCATGCATTAATTTTGAACATATCTTCATTGACCTTCGCGTTCGATCGTAATCATTACTTTTTTCAGCAAACGAAACCATAAATATGAATTTAAGCGGTTCCAGTTCCATACGATATTTTGATTTATTGGATTCTCTTTTGGGACACATGAAATGAATTATTTGTTTTATGTTCTATAATATTCTATAAGGACAGTGACGATAAAAGTTTCCATTAAAAGTTGGGTTTCAACGTCTGTTGTATTCTGGTCGTTCAAAGTTTTGGGACGAAATAATGAATAATGTATTTTTGTCACAAACGGGATTAAGAAGAAGGTTCTGGCACGCAATGTGACAAAAACTTCAGGGCTTAGGACTCTTGTTATACTCGTATCTACAGAGTAAGCTTAATATACCAATTCTTTTATCTTATACTATTTCAAATATCTATAATTATAGCTTTTCTTTTCATTTTATCCACTAAAGAAAACTAGGTCCTTGCCACTGTTACGAAAACTAAGCAATATTTTACAAGTTCCTCAGCAAATGAAAAACAAATAATAGTTGCCTCTCTAATGGAATTGCAACATCGAAAATGTATCCGCAGGAGTGATGTCACACAGCCAAACACAACTTAAAAAATTAAAACTGTCGCGCAAAATTACAGTATGAAAATTTACAGCATACCCATTTATTCATATCAATCTCGCTGTAACAGTCGCTACGTGAATGCGTTAAGCAAAATCTGCATATTTCAGCGATGTACTGCACGCTTGCCGCTCGACTTAGAATATTAATATGTGTTTACCATGTATTTTCCCCCTCAATAAGCGGTGTTAAGTTATTTATGTGCACCTGTGTTTATTATTCTTGCTGAACAGCCTGTAAAGGTGTGTTAGTTTGCTTTAGGTGTTGGGCTTTAGCTTGATACAAAATCGATAGTAACATAACATTTATCTTCTTTAAAGGTAATATTCGCATTAATTCTCCCTCCTTTAGGAGGTAGAAGGTTTAATTGTTTCTTCCTTTAATTGGTTATAAATACATCGACTTTGTTCTTTTCTTTGCGTTCTTAGTTCTTCATCGATTCTTTAATCACAGGAGGGACGGTATCTTCTACCAAAACGGTCTTTAATTAGCTTTATCTGACAAGTGTATAAGTAGGTACTTGTCTTCTCGTAAATCTTTTAAAAACATGCTATTTCTGCATGAAATATCTTATTACTGTGTAGCTACATGTACTTAACATAGATGTCATGTTATGTTCAGAGGTCCTAACGTAAATTGAAAACACCAGTTGTGTGTTCCTTGAGTTATACTAGTATTAGCAAAGCAATAGATGATGGTCGTAATAGCAGTAAGACTCGTTACTCAATGATTTACGTCCGCATCTCGCTTCGCTATAAATGTGGACACTTCACAGGATTCCTTGAAAACTAATAAATTTTTGACGACTTCAGTATTTTGTTACAGCTTTGTTGATTATTTCGGCCTCGCTGGCGAATTTAAATGGACGGCTTAATGTTTTGGAAGATCTGAATTATAAATGCTAGGATTTATTTTATTGCCAAAATACTACCTACCTCTAAACCTTTCTTCAACTTATTGCTAAGAACACTACCATTTTGTCACCGAGACAAATTGGATACGTTTGCAGCGTACTTTCTACTAAACTTGAAAGTGGGCACCTGTTCCTTTAGGTTCTTCTTAATACATTCAGGGCTAATTTAGACAGTAGGACTTTACAGGCCTAACAGGTCTACTTTTATTAGCACGCCAACAGGAAAGCCTGCCTTGATTAAAGTACTAAATAGGGAATATGCGTCTGACTTAAAAAAAAGGTCAAATATTTCTTTTTATGAACTTTATCGTTTTAGAATTGTGTCTATGTAGATATTTTTTTATATTATTTCTTATTTGATGAGAAAATAATTATTAAAAAGTCCAAAAAAACTGTTTGAAATTCAAATCACTTGAAACGCAACACTATCGGTCAAATGGAATATGACGTCAAAGTCTACTAAACAATGTCTGTTGTACGTGGTTGTTTGGTTGAGAGAACGTAGACTTTGACGTTACGGCAACCGCGCCAAAATCGCGGGTGTTTAAAATGCCAATATCTGTCTCATAATTTAATAAAAAAAAAATGTTACTTAATTTTAGTTTTAACGCGCCTGGATTTTTTTTTACGGCTACATAACGATATAAAGTATCGTTTAAAAAAAAAAAAAATTGCATATTCCCTATTGTCGCTTTGTCCTCAGATCCTCCAAATTTCCCTTTTATTAAGGAGGCCTGTTTAAATACAATTACTTTTGGATTTTGGTAACCGACTCTTAAAAAAAATTACGTTTGTGTCAGTTCGTTCCCGCCATATATTGACTGACAAATAGTGGGAATTTAAATGAAGCACGTGAGTTTAACCAATGGTTTTGATTGTTTTAATATTTTATACCAACGACAAAATCAAGACTCATATAATTAGTTCTGGCTTTAAAGGCTACGTCACTAATCAACAATTGACACATGCCAAAAAAGAATTTTATGAGGAGTTTTATTGCGACCTTTTCCGTATGACAAAACTCATTAAAAGTCGGAACTTTCATCAGGTTTTCGCTCCACCACACCGACAGTGAGACGCAATAGCAAGTTGAAGTTTCAAGGCCGCTCATCGCTCAGTTTCAAGTGGCTATGTACAAACTACCCTGGCTAGACCACTGAAATAGCTGTAATTTCCTATTCAACTGCTACACATGCAATAAAGGTGTGGTGCGAGTGTCAGCGTGACCTTGGCGATGGGTTACGTAAGTGTATGCAAACTTGGGGTGTGCCCCAAGGACGAGCGCGCGCGATTCTGTTCATTAGCATCGAAGTGTTTATATTAGGTAATTTGTAGGCGTTGGTTTGTGAATGAAATATTGGTTTGATGTTTCCGTTTGACTAAAACGTTCGTAAAAGGGATTATTGGCTATTTATTAGTAACATTGGTATTAATAAAACGACAGTATGAGTTCAAACAACAGACTAACTAAATATTTAATTCTCGTATTTCACATTCCACACATGGTTACACTAAATCAACACAGATGGCGCTGCTTGTAGCAAACGTTAACAAATTACTATATTTTGATATTCTTACATAATATTAATACCCCCACTATATCAAAATGTTATACAGTAAATACAACATACCAAGACACTAAATTAATTACATTTATGTTGCACCCCCATCAGTTCCAAAAACTTATAATGTTTTACACAGCTTAAAGATTTTGTCAGAACATCTGCAGCCATATCAGCTGTTGGCAGATACTCTACTTTAACAATGTTGTTATTAATACACTCTCTTCCAAAATGATATCTAATATCTATATGTTTTGTTTTACAATGAAAAACTGTGTTATACAGTAATTTATGGGCACTCTGATTGTCATTAAATATAAGAATAGAATCAGAGCTAGCAGTTATTTCTTTATACAAATTTCTTAAGTAAACAGCTTCCTTACAACTTTCAGAGATACCAATATATTCTGCTTCCGTGCTAGACAGAGCTATATTATTTTGCTTTTTACTACTCCAAGAAATTACACCTCCTGATAGACTGAAACAAAATCCTGTGTAGGATTTTCTATCTACAATATCACTGCCCCAATCTGCATCTACATAACCAACTATATCTTTATTACCTGTACCACAATATTTAATGCAATAATCTTGAGTTCTCTTTAAATATCTTAAGATCCGCTTAGCATGAGCCCAATGCTCTCTACTATAGCAATTGTTAAACTGACTTAGGTATCCTACTGAGAATGCAATATCCGGACGTGTAAGTATGGCAAGGTACATTAAACAACCAATTAATTGCTGGTAAGGTAAACTCTTATCACAATTACTATGTTTAGCCAACTTCAGTCCAATTTCCATAGGAGTATCTATAGTTTTACAATTTTCTAAATTAAATTTTAACAATAACTGTTCTATGTAATGACTTTGATCTAATGTTAACACTTTATTTTCCTTATCATAACACACTGACATACCAAGGCATTGTTTTATTAGACCTAAATCTTTAATCTTAAATTGAGACTCTAATACACACTTTAACTTATCAGTTTCTTTAGAACAATTTGAAAAAATAAAAAAATCATCAACATATAATGCAATTATAGTCATATTTTTATCTTCATTCTTAACATACAAACAAGGTTCATATTTAGATTTTAAATAACCATTTTTTGTTAAACAAATATCTACTTTGTTATACCACATTCTTGATGACTGCTTCAATCCATAAATGGCTTTCTTTAACTTTAGAACTTTATTAGTATTTGAACTATCAAAAACTTTAGGCATTTGCATGTAAATATTTTCATGAAGTTCGCCATTTAAGAATGCAGTTACCACATCAAAATGTCTAATGTCAAGTTCTAGTTTAACTGACAAAGCAAAAAGTAATCTTAAAGAACTATGTCGCACAACTGGTGAAAATGTCTCTGCATAGTCTATACCCGGTTGTTGGGAGAAGCCCTTTGCCACTAATCTCGCACGATAACGCACTTTATTGTCAGGCTCTATTTTCTTTTTGAGCACCCACTTACACTGCACAATTGTACCAGTACTGGGAATATCTACCACATCCCAAGCGTCATTGTCTTCAAAGCACTTTAGTTCATCTTTGACAGCCTGCAACCACTGGTTTCCCTCAGGCCCCTTCAACGCTTGCTTCAGTGTAAGATCAGCTCCACAAACCATATCATTTTCTGAGTAGCAGATTCCACCGAAACCATATCTATCTGGAGCACGGCGTTCTCTTATAGGTCTGACTTGACGATAATCATCATCTATAGTTTCTACAGAATCCTCATACTCACTTGGTATATAGTCTGAAATATAATCATCTTCTGACACTTCTTTTAAAGTTGAATCTGTGTCATCCCCCACTGAATCTTGTAGATTCGGGCTTTCCTGTGGCATTCCATCATTCATAGATTCCTGATCCTTGCCTTCAGATGCAACCTCCACCTTGATTGATTCTTTTTCCATTACAATCACATCTCTGCTAGTAGTTATGATTCTTTTCACAGGATCATATACTCTGTAGCCCTTGATGTTCTCGGGAAATCCAACTAGTATACATTCAGTGGATTTCTTATCCCATTTTGACCTCTTCTCTTTATTGACATGGACCATGACTGGTGATCCAAAGATCCTCAGATTGCTAAGATCTGGTTTAACACCTGTCCATATCTCATATGGTGTTTTACCATCCAAAACAGATGAAACTGTCCGATTATGCAAATATACTGCTGTATTACAGGCTTCAGCCCAAAACTTTTTATCCATCACGGCATCATATAGCATACATTTTGCCTTCTCAATGATGGTTCTGTTCATTCTTTCGCATAACCCGTTCTGCTGTGGTGTGTATGGATTAGTTTTTTGGTGAACTATGCCATATTCTTTTAGGAAAACATCAAAATCTGAATTACAGAATTCTTTTCCATTGTCACTTCTGAAGAATTTCACTTTTCTATTAGTTTGATTCTCTGACATCGCCTTAAACTCTTTGAAATATTTCAAAGCTTCATTTTTATGTTTCAAAAAATGAATAAAGGTCATTCGACTGAAGTCGTCAACAAATAATAGAAAGTAGGACGAGCCTCCTAGTGATTTTTCCTCCATGGGTCCACAAAGATCACTGTGCACCACATTTAATAGTTCTGTGCTTCTCGTACCAACATTTGTGAAAGGTAGCCGACACTGCTTGCCCTCACAACATGTCTTGCATGATGATTTGCTTATCGTTAAAATCAGTTTCGCCTTTGTCTTGGCGTCATCCGCGGCTGATGCAATAATTGCCGCACCACCGACGTCCAACTCTGGTTTGATGCACTTCATCATTCCTTCAAGTATAAGGAAATTTTCAGCTGCAAACGCCCACTCGTCGTAATTTTCCCTTCCTCGTAGCTTAGGCACATTCACAATATAGTTAGTCGCCATTACGGTGATATGCAATAGCAACCGGCTAACTGTTCATAAACGGAATCCAAGTCTAATACGCGGAAACTAGCCTGACTATCTGCGAAAAACACTAACGTGTCGAGCTGCAACTTTTTAACACAAGTTACTTCGCGAAAATCTAGTCTTATGGCCAAAATTCTGGGCCCATAACCTATTAATAAAACGACAGTATGAGTTCAAACAACAGACTAACTAAATATTTAATTCTCGTATTTCACATTCCACACATGGTTACACTAAATCAACACAGATGGCGCTGCTTGTAGCAAACGTTAACAAATTACTATATTTTGATATTCTTACATAATATTAATAATTGGCATTGTTCAACAAATTGTATTCTTTCAATTTAATTGTAGATCAGTTTGATCGAATTCGAATCAATAGGTCCTTTACATCTCAAACCCAGTGCCCTTCAAAATATGATTGGTTTTACACGATGTATAACTCGAGATTAGACCGCTTACTTCTGTATGTAGGTATACATTATTCATACTGTGAACTAAATAATTTCATTGTGCGATGTTGACAAGCATGAAGCCCCGGACAACGTCACAACTACGTAACCTTGGCCATGTACCTAACATTTATTGACTAATGACAAAAACTAAGGTCAAATGATCATCATCATTAACGATCA
This sequence comes from Acronicta psi, assembly GCA_946251955.1. NCBI lineage: Eukaryota > Metazoa > Arthropoda > Insecta > Lepidoptera > Noctuidae > Acronicta > Acronicta psi. Next base: position 4,666,782 of record OX276493.1, on the reverse strand, counting down.
TTGCACGGAATAATCGAATCTACAGCTTCCTATGTCTTGCGACCGTCGCTGCAAACTCTTGCACGTAAAGCAGGCAATTACATCCACATAACGTGACCGTCCATCTATGTACGTTTTATACTGCTGCAGAAATAAACCAGCTATTTTTTAAGGCTTTCGCTCGCACGTTCCCTGAATATAACGTTTTACAGCGACGATGGTCGTAAATTGAAAGACATTACAATGTTTTAATTAGAGTCGTCTTGTTCAGTTTTTGTGTTGAGATTTTTTACGTCCTCGGCTTTCGTTTTTTCTGTATTCGTTCACCGTCCTTCGCCTCGTTAGCTATTCATCGCATGGCCTCTATAATTGAAAGAAAATTCGCTGAAATTATCTCCTTTGTGATACTGTTTTGCCTTTGTTCGCGTTGAAGAGAAATAATATAGCACAAACTGATAAGCACGGTGACACAGTCACTTCTCTTCCGTTATACCCGTCTGGGTCTAACGAAACCTTTATGAAATTCAGAGCTGAAGGTGATAGAGTGGATAATGACGCCAATTTTCATAGCATAATCGCTTACTTCACCTTTTAACACCCTTAGAAAGGGGGTAGCTATTTTTGGCTGCCTGATTTTAAATACGCTGTTATTAGAAGGAAAATAAGTCCCCGTTAAATTACTTGGCAGATAATATCACACAGATTTTGATCCATTTTTTTATTTATCCGGTGCTGGTTAGTAGCTATCCAGAGATGAAGAAGTCCCTTAGTTTTTTTTTTATTCAAGAAAACTTTTACGACTGAAGCAACCCGCATCGCAAAGATGGGATCTTTCATCCGATTTGTGTTTAATCAAACTTGTTCTGGCTTTATGAAGTCCATATTTCTGGCAAGTTATAAATCTACCTGATATTTAATTGTTTTATTAGCAGAAAAAGCTTTATATATTTTTTTATAATAGAGGGTGTAAAATGGCCGCGTACATCCCATAACGTGGTTACTTAGTCCAAGTATGCGAATATTATTGAAATACAGCTTTCGCCAAACTTATTGTCCGGCTTGAACGTATAGCTTATTTGAACTCGGCTGTAAAAATCGGAGAAAGAAAAATATTAGACTATAATAAATAAAAATGAAAACTCAAGTCGTAGGCTGTCATTTTAATAAGATATTTTCTCTCCGATTTTTACGGCTGGGTTGAAGTTAGCTCGTGCCAACTTCAAGCCGGACAATAAGATTCGCGAAAACTGTAGCTTTGAACTCTCGCATATTTCAAGTTTAAGGCATCTCCAAATTGCTATAAGTAAATTTAGTTAAAATGACGAATTGTCTTTTTCTGTCTGCGTTTTTGAAATTAAATTGAGTCTGGTTTTTGCTTGAGACTAAAAACCTGCTACGGTAAATTTAATATAAGCCAGAGAGAACAATACTAACAATATTCTGTTGAGATTGGTTGGGAGCTCTTATACAAAAATAAAAGACCATAAAGAACAGTTTTGCTTGTAACCTGATATCGACAGCTAATTTATACATAAAAAAGTTTCTTTTGTTGCTCTAATCTGTCTCCTTGGACATATTGATTACAACTTTCTTAATATTGACAAAGTTAGTACAAGTGGAATTTCGTCCTGAATTAACTTGTAACTAAGAGCCTCTCACGGACTAAACTTGTATCTAAGAGCCTCCCACAGATTTCAGATATAAATAACACTATTGTGTTTTGTTTATATCTCTGTGGGATCGATTTTCCGTCGTCCTTGAGTTTTTGAAGCCAAATATTAGGTACTTTAACCATAACCATAACAAAACATGTTTTATTTATTCCCCTCTCGAAGAATTTACTGGCTTGATCCATCCAGGGTTGATTATAATACTGATGCAATCTGGGCAGTCAGATCTATGGCCCATCATACTGCAAAAATATTTAGACTTCAACTATTTTTGTGTTATTGTGTTGCTTATTCACTACTTATTTACTTATTACTTTTAATAAAGATGTCGCTAAACCGATCGACAATGTTCGCGTACCCCGATAAGCTTACGAAGCCCAATAAATATGACGATTGGCAACCCCATTACATATTGGGTTGTATCACATAAATTCGAGGACACAAATTAATGCGACTGCGAGTAACATAGCAAACGATTATTTTTATCGACATAGAATAACGGCTATACGATCATATGCGGTCGACCGTATAATATTTACAAGCAGAAATTTCGTTTATACTAAAATTGTTATTGTAGTTGATGAAAAATTACATGGCACGGGTGTAGTTACAACTACTTCTTAACATGCGACTGGGTTCTCTGTAACCTTCCGTTGCAGGATATTTAATTCTTATCCTCGCAATGTAAATCTATTAATTTCAGGTCTACTTTCAAGGCTTACCTATAGCCTAATATACCGATTGCAATGGTTTGGAATTGAGTGTCTTTATTTTATAAAATAACTGCCAATGCATCGTTCCGTCAAAGTATTGGTCACTGAGTGGTGCAATATGAACACTAAAGAAAATTTTGCACCGATTTGTTCGTTATATAAATGGGGAAAATACCTGTTACTGGCATGCAAACATACTGAACAAAAATATTTCATTGTTTGCGTTATTAAGAAAGTTTTAGGAGTTGATAGTCCTAACTTGTATGGCGTTTCTGACAAATCGTTATCTCAAGGAGTTAAAGCTTCAGTATTGTTTTGGTATATAAGTGAGACACTAAAATAATTGCGGAATGTCCTAAGGTTAAAGGCAAACTAATAATCGACTTAGTTTTTGAAAGATTTGAATAGAAGACGAATGTCCTATGTATTCCATAACAGATATCGGAGCCTCGCCAAAAATGAAAATTGTAATAAATTGTCATCGTTTCGCTGTTACGTTATAACTCTAGATTACCCGAGGTATTTTCTGCATCGGTAGTTGAGAAGGTAAAGCCTGTGGCAAGGATCCAAAAGTCAGTATTGTTTCGTATTTAAGTATGAACTATGAAATATCCAATTTTCAAAGTGCTTTTAACATGAAATTTGGCTTCTTATCACGCAAACATTATTTACTACTTACATACTAAAAACTGTATAATCAAATAAGTTTAACCTCTTCCAAGTCCTGCCTCTTAGGTTAAGGTTAGGTTAGGTTAAGTTGAGCGTAAGGTTTATAAGTTTAAATTACATTAACTTCAGAATTATACTATATCTGATATAGTATAATTCTTCAAGAGAAATAATCATAAATAATCTTGCTGTTTAATCTGAATATATATAAAAAAGTATTGTATTTCTTATTAAGCTAGTTTTAGACCTTGTTTAGGATGCAGATAGATTTCTAGCGAAAACTATCGATAAGAAAAAAATGCATTTGTTACGATAATTGCCTATTACAACAGAAAAAGAAAAAAATATTGTATACGACCGTCTATAAATTATCCAAGAATAGTTTTCTAACATGCAACACTTCTATTTATCGGGCAATAGGTTCAACCAGAAGTCAATAACTTGTATAAACCAACTTTACTTCTTCCAGACAGACTTTACTTCGCTACTCTGAAGACCGGTTACAAGCCGAAGCCGACGCGGAACAGCAAGTACTTCCACATAGAAGATGAGATCGTGTACGAGAACTTCTACTTCGACTTCGGGCCTTACCACCTGTGCCATCTGTACCAGTTCTGCAACAAACTCAACGAGGAATTGGAGAAGAATCCGAAGAAGAAGATTGTTTTCTACACCAGTAACAATGAGACCCTCAGACTCAACGCTGCCTATCTTATTGGGAGTTATCAGGTATTATGTCAGTCTCTCATAAGCTAATTTTACAGTATCTAATTCTGGAATATAGCGGACGACCTTGACGAAAGAAAACTACAAAGAGATTTAAATTAAGAGGAGTTAAATAAGGTTAGGCAGGTTTATCCTTGCAATATTACATTATTTACACTCAAATTTTAATGCTTTTCCATCCGTAAAAACAGATTTCCGTGGATCCATCTCATAACATCGCAGCGACGAGAAATCACACGGCATATTAAGTCCCGATACGATTACATAGACTCGCAGAAAATATCAGTATCCGCCGCGGAATATCAGGAAGACTTAGAAATTCAAGGCTTCTAGGTTGCATAAGTCTAGACGTTATGGAATCATGTGGTATGTGACGTAGGACCTAAATAGTGTTAAGTACAAAGCACTATTTTTGTGATTCACAGAAATTGGAGGCATCGGCTTACGAAAAATAAAATAATGTGTCGTTCGTATGATTCTGATAATTATATTGGATTGAAAGCCGATACTAGCTATGTGTGATCCTTTGATCGACGCCCAATTTAGTCGGTTTGCCCTAAAGCACGGCTGGGCCTAGGGTGGCCAGATATAAGGGGCGGGCAATCGTGACAAAAATTTACGAAGATGAAGATGATATAAACAACCATTTTAAATATTTTTAATAAATGTGAAAATATCCTTGAAACCTCGACAAATATTACAGCAGCTATTATAGATACCTAATTTCTAAATCGATGTGACACGTCACTCCTGGAACTTAATACAAGGCCTGCGGCCTAGAGCGGCCAAGATTGCAAATCTGCCACGACCGCCACTGATGAGAAGAAGTGAGACAGTTATATCACGTTAAATTAAAACCTTGATTATACCGCCTACGAACTAATATTAAGTAACGTAGTACCAGTTAATCAGTGGAAAATACATCGTGTACTCAATGCTCGGTGGAAATATAAGCCGGCCTGTAATTAGGGGTTACCGGACGATGTTCCCACGCGCACGCAATTATTCAATGATACGTTACGCGGCCCAGAAGTGGAAATTGCCAGCGGGATGGACTGACGCCATTCACACGGATTATTGCCTTGACGAGATTGCTGTAGGAATTTAGTACAGGATAGTGATTCCTTCCTTTGATATCCTTGTCTTCGGTGTATTCGCGATAACAATGTTGGCGCAGACATCTTTCTTGGTGATTAGTCCTTAAAATTGATAATATAAGCAAAGCTATAAAATACCTTACGCTTCTAAAGACGTCGCCTATCCAGTGGTTCGAGTGTCGGACTGCTGACAACCAGGTCGTGGGTTCGGTTACCACAAGACACAAATATTTACCTGATGAACTTAATGTTACTGTTTTGCCTGGATGTTTCTTATGTATTTAGAAAAAATATATAAGTATTATATCCATTGTCTAATATCCATAGTACAACCTCTGACTGGGCCGGGACTAGATGGTACCTACTGTGATAAAAGCGAGATCTGACTTCCTAAACATCAACAATAAAACATAATATAAAGCTATATGTTGATATCACCTGCCGCAGTACTCGTGGTATTAGTTCCACGCGAATACGTCCAAATTCATACCTGATTGAGCATGTTAGCTTATCCCATGTGGGACATAAACTTTATGAACGTTATTTCCGGTGTTGTCAACCTATGACATGAGAGCCGTAAACAAGATTGAAGGTATCGTTACATTTTTATAGCATGTAAAAAAGTTAAACATGTCGGTGCTTTTCGGTATACATAAGTATTTATGACGCTGTTTGGAAATATTTGGTCTATGAGGATACTCTGCACTTAGTTATAAGTATTATAGTTCTCGTTTGTTCAGTCCTGGTCATTTTTGGTAATCAATACCACAAAAATAAAGATATCCTAATTTGTCACAAATCCATCGTCACCGAACCTCTATCTGGATAACTATAAAGATTTCTTAATTAAGAAAACTTGGCTTAGGAGATATATTCAACCGAAGTTATAATTATTATAGGATATTATTATTTATTTAAATTAAAATCACTGATATCTGACTGAATATCATAGCATGGAGATTGGAGAATGCTAAAAAAATACAAATAGATAATACTTACAAAATATTTGATAAATAAGTTAGCTTATGTCCTTGTTGCAACCTATCCTAACCTACCCCTTTCCAAAATTATCGAAATGTTTAGCGGTTTAGGAGACGTTGACAGACAAACAGTACTTTCGTATTTTATAAATTATCAATAAGGGCAAATACATGATAACGTGATTGTAAAATGTTAACAAATCCTCAGATAATATACCTGGATAGCAGTCCATCGGCAGTGTATAAGCAGCTGACAGATGGGTCAGAATGGTCTCTCCTGAACTTCCGTGACGCGTCGGGAGGTCCGCCACTCTTCGACATATCCCTTGAGAACGTGCTGCACGGCATCAAGGTGGCTCATGATGCGCGGTTCTTCGACTTCGATAACTTTGACGCCGAGCAGTATTTGTTTTATGAGGTAAGTTGGCGTTAGAGTGTGGTACGGTTTCTACTGGTTAAAATTATCTAAAAATCTGTGGAAGCAACAATCAATTCAACTGCTTGACATCATCAAGCGTACATTCTTTACAGTTCGATTTTAATGTATTAAATTACAAAAATCTATCCCCATAAACATTTAATTTTATCGAGTTGATCTTTTAATAAAGTGGTCATCAGCTCTTGTTGGTCAAGCAGTCACCGGTGCTGTATCCGATACGATTTCCACTATTCCATCGATCGGTTTAAGAAACTACCGCCCCTTCCTCGATTCCTTAAAATTTTCTACTGCGATGAAATGCCTAGATATTTTAAAAGTTGGATTCTCCTTTTTATTTGTAGAAACAGCTGGTAGAGAGCATGTCGTTGACCTCTCGACACTGAGTGGGCACTAAATCGCCGAACCATTCAGACGTCCTACACAGCATAAAATGGCTTCCTTTCTTATCAGCCAAAATATCTGCTAAACATGTTATGTGCTTGTTAAAATAAACTCTATGTGTCTTTACAGAAAGTCGAAAATGGTGATTTGAACTGGATAATCCCTGGGAAAATGCTGGCTTTCTCTGGCCCCCACCACCGGTCGCGGCTGGACCGCGGCTACCCCCTCCACAGCCCCGAGCACTACCACGAGTACTTCCGCACGCACCACGTCACGACCATCGTGCGACTCAACAAGAAGTCGTACGACGCGCGCCAGTTCACCGCTCACGGCTTCGAGCATAGAGAACTGTTCTTTGTGGACGGCTCCGTACCCTCAGATCTGATTGTTAACCGGTTTATACGGATCACTGAAGCTGCGAAAGGGGCGGTCGCGGTGCACTGTAAAGGTGGGATAAAAAAAAATTAACTACCCATTTATTTAGTTACATAATAACTTATTGCCAGCCAGCCAGATGTTATTCGCCTCACGATATCTCACCATCGTTTTCTGTTGTTGGACGTTCTAGTAAATCCTTGCAAGATTTAATTTAATCGCCTTTTAACCACCTTCGTTAAACCACATCTGCCACAAAAAAAAGGCAGCATCTTCTTTACATAGTATAAAACTCTACTCTTAGATCTAACTACGCAATGGATTTTAATGCAGTTTTTAGTATAAGATAGTGATTCAAGATGAAGGTGTAGATGTATAATTTGCAAAGGTTTTGTCTACATTGGCTGAAATATGGCTAAAGGTGGAAGAGGTCGCTCCGTGAAGCCTGGGGACGGGCCGCTCATATTCTTGGTTGTGTTCCAGCTGGCCTGGGTCGCACCGGCACGTTGATCGCGTGCTACCTGATGAAGCACCACGGCTTCACGGCGCGCGAGTCCATCGCCTGGCTGCGCATCTGCCGCCCCGGCTCCGTCATCGGACACCAGCAGTGGTTCTTAGAGAAGTAAGTGTCCACAAATTGTGTTTGCAAGCAGATAGGTCACAAAGTCAATGTCACCCGGGTGTGTCGGTGGCTTTAGTGTGTACGGTGTGTTGTGGGAATCCTATATCTTAGTGATTGTGTAGATTTCCCTATATTATTATGTACTTATATGTAATATAAATGCTTTGTAATTTTACTTAAGTTTGTATTTTAGAAATATAACAAAGTTTCATAAATCTAGAGGCACATAAAATTTCTCAAAACTGACTCAGCTATTTTTCTTTGAGATTGTTAGATTTTATAGAGCATAATTATCCTTTATGTAATGTACACAAATTCCTTCCAGTGTCCAGCCGCGCATGCACGCGGAGGGCGAGTCGTACCGGCGCCGGCACAACATCAGCGGCTTGCCGGTGTGCGAGCGCGGCATCTACAGCACTGCGCCGGCGCCGCTCGCGCATGCGCACGCGCCGCTCGACAACAAGCCCGTGTCGCTGCAGACCATACTGCACACCTCCAAGATCACCAACAATAAGGTAATATTTGCAGTGTTTAAGTAAAATGTGTCATAGTTTCCATTTAGGGTAGACAGAAAATGCAAAAGGTTCAGGTTTCAGATTTAGAGACTGGCATTGCATTTCCAATGTCCTTTTAAATGTAAGAGGTACTACTTTTGTTTAGAATTACTCTGGTTGACTATTATTAGTCATCAGAGTATTTCGTATTTAGGACGTAATTTCGGAGTAAATTCTCTTCGACGACGTGTTTATGGTTGTCCAAAGAACATTTGTATGATGATGCCCGTCAGTTATAGGAGTATGAAAGCATAGTGTAGTTGTTCGATAATAGTTTTAGGCCAAAGTATCGTCTTGTTCGCTAAATAAACAAATGTCGATGCCCCCATTACAGCTGGACAACGCAAATGTGCTAAACGCCAACGAGACCGATTCGGAGAACAACGTGACCACGGTGATCGGCAAGTACAAGACCACTCCCACGCCCATGTTGCCCACTAAGACCGTGTTCGCACCCAAAATGAACTACATGATGCCCACCAACAACATACGGAATGCCAACAACACTAACCTGAAACAACCGCCCCGCATCAACTCCACTTTAAAGTCTCACTATGCATCGAAAACTTCCACTTTCCCCCCCACAAGAAGTGCCAACTCCCAAGCCAATAAACTTACGGGCAGTGTTAAACCGTTTACGGGCAAAAGCAGCTTTCACGGCCAGAGAGCGAACCTCGCCCGTCCTGCGCTCGGATACACGCACGGTGCCAGCCCGCTAAAAACATTCACGAGAAAAACTGTCACTGTCAGCAAAATCGGCAATAATGACAGCGCCGTCGTCACAACCCTTAACAACGTAACTTCTACCTTATCAGCATTAACTGAAAACTGTCATTTGAATGGCAAGAATCGTCTCCCGTCTGAGCCAAACCTCAAATCGGTTGTGCAGACTAAACCAAATAATACTAATCTCAACGGCCGCAAGAAACTTATAGTTAGATCTAACTCTAGCTCCCGTAAGAAGCTTCCCAAAAGTAACGTAGCTAAAAATGGTCTTGAATCCACTCAGGATCTGTCTTCCAGTGATACAAACGTCACCAACATATCCGCGGACTCCCTCGATACACCATTTCGGTTCAGACGGAAAAGGGATAAGTCCAATAGTCCAGAGCCGATGGACTGCATTACTAATTCGGTAATCACAGCTGACGTCACTCCTGACAATTTTGAGGAAACCAATAACTCTCAAGGTAATAAGTTGTATAAAATAAAAGCGCTCAGGAAGAAATGCCCCGCGTTCGGTGTCAGTTTGCTGAAGAAGGACGGCGTCCAAACTCGGTCGAGTAGTTGTGCCAGTAGCTCGACCGTCAAAAAGAAATGATCTCTGTGAATTACCCCGACGGTTAGCGAGTAGTTTGGTGTCTAGAAGTATAGAGTTTTAACGATGTGCATAGCACACGCCGATGTTGTAATCGATGTAATTTTTACTTTTGATAAATTTGTTTAGATGCTTCCTAACAATTTTTTAACAATCGACTGAACTTTTTTATTGAACTCATATCAAGTTTTTAATAATCTGCTATAAAAGACACTATGTCTAAACAAATTTATCAATGTTTTTGATGTATAGTTGTTTAAAGCTAAAGTGACCCCGCGTGAAAGCGAGCCTACTATAATCTCATTAGTGACTATTGACAGTACAGTTAGCGAGTGGTCGATTGATTGACTAATGGTGTGTCAGTACATAGTTATCTATTTATATATATTATATATTGTCATATAAACATATATTTATTATACTTGCGTCCGTCGTAATAACATACGCTCTTGCGAGAATGGGGAAAATAGGGTTCAATAAAATATTATACACAGACACACAGATATTATATAAGATAATAGTTGAATATTAAATTATACATAACTATACAACTATTATAGCTGACTATCTACATAATATATTTGAATATTTAAATACTATGCAATATTGCGTCATTGTGAAATCTTTGCTATGTAGCGCATTTATATAGAGATTGACAACGACATGCAGATTATATCTAAACCTACTAAGCTTGTAACTATAACATTAGACAATCAGTTGATCGGTGTAGTGTTATAAGGAGAAATATTTTTGTAGTTTAGTAAGTGATTACAAAATGCCATTTTCTTTAGCTTTTATTGAGCTTCTTGTTGTTTAGATTTATGAATCGGTTGAATGTGTTACATTTGTTATTGTATAATGATCATTATCAGTTTTATATATTGTATATTTATATAGTCATGCTCAGATATTTTATGACTTGCAATTATTATTTTTAATGCTTTATGTACACTGAGAGTTGGTTTGTGCAATATAAAGTGTATTTTATGTATAAATTAGTGTACATGACTTAATATTGCCTTTGATATATTTACTACATACTACAACCGAGTGTTCTATACACTTTTTGTAGTACCTATATAATTTTATACAGCATAGTTCATGTTGTGCAATGAGTACCGATTCTATAAGATGGTTATGTTTACAACTTGTCACAAACAGTGTGCGTCTGAAGGTAGCTATGTGTGTTTATTAGTTATTATTAGTTGTAGATGTGTAAAGTGTTAATACGTTATAGGTGAAACTAAATATTATATTATAGCGTTCGTTGTGTCACAAAAATGTGCAGTTGCGGTCGTAATACTAATACTCTTCACCCTACCTTTGCTCTTGTAAATGTTACGGTGTAAACTCCCACATTCCTTACATTTCTTGTTCGTTTATATTGCAAGTTTACTCAGACTAAACTTGCTTATTACTACTATTGATATATAACTATTAATCTGTGAATGACATCACATAATGATACATATCTTGTAATTCGCCCACACCCCCTGTTATTATTTTTACACAATTATCATTTTCTTAGGGCAGCTTGCACAAGTGTAAACCCTTATCCAAAAATCATTGTCTTTATCGACTCTATACTAGCAGAAAAACAATATATTCTTAAAATTATAGTGAGTCGCTATTAAATCTGCTCGTAACCAAATAATCAATTAAAACTACTCCACTTGAAGTTATCGAAGATTTTTTAAATAATACTTTTTGTATTTCGACCGCAACTGTTCTATATTGAGCCTATGAAAAGTTCCGTAAAACTGTACGAATTTACAGTGTCATATCAGATTTGTACGCGTGCGCGTTGTTCGAGCGTGCCGGCTGATGTGCTGTGTTGTGTACTCTTTATCTTAACGCTTGAGCCTGCAAGTTACTTAAATCGACTATTTGACTAGTATAGTATCAAATACAACAGATTTTCTACAAGGAAAGTAAGCGACGATATTTATAGTATTTACATAATAATGTAGATATCTTTGTTACTGGTCAGTTACAGTACGTTCGTCAAATAGTCGATTTGTTGGCAGCGAGTGGTTATAGTCTAATTCATTACCGTTGAATGTTGTGAAGACTGTTGTCTATGCCATTTATCGTAAAAGTATTATTTTATAATCTGTACTTAGCATTTGATATTTAAAAAATCATACATGCACTAAATCCGTTCTAAGTTTGATAAAGTTCTTTAGAACATTAATTTTTGCCTGCCTTTGTACTAAAGAACTGTATCAAAATTAGAACAGCAGTTTTTTAAATTCGCTATTTTACAAGTAAGACAATATTTTAACAATTTGAAAATACGACCAAAAAATCAGTCGAAACAAAGTTTGTATTTATCAGACAGTACTTTCCCGACTTAAAATATATAAATGTCAAATTGTAAGTACAGCAGGCAGTTGATTATTTATACGCTTCAGTGGTGCGGCAGCTGAGAAAGGCGACTTCGTTTTACTTGTTAACAATAAACAAAGTAAACATTTTGTGGTACTGTTGTTTACGTTAAATCACTTTGTAGATATAATTGGTACAATAGTTTAAATCCTAACGAATTAATTTTGTTATACCGCAATATTTATTTAGTGTTGATTAGTGAGATTTTGGCAAATAAAGGAAAATTGGCAAATATGATTTACACGATAAAATGGTGTTATAAAATTGGCCTCTTTATTTCACAATTTAATTATTGAAAATATTCTGTTGTTCATTGATGTACAATGTGTTGTAGTGATAGCGGAGCTTCCGTTGTGAATAAATGATGGCCTATTAAAAAGAAGATATTTTTTGTACATTGGTAGGATTGCCTTGCCTATTCTCCTTATTCATTTTTGAAATTGTTTCTTCCTACTTCAATTACTTACTTTATACTGTTAATTCCTTTTTTCTTTTAAAGCTCAGTATCATAATCACAATTTTCGTAGTATATGTAAAACCGATTATTTACATTAGATTTTTTATTATTTTATGTTTATTAATTTTATAATTCAAAATTTATCTTAAGTCATAAGGTCATAAATTATTACATTGTTTTTCGATTTCCAAATAAATTGTGCCCTTGTTTTAATGATTAGTATTTGTGGTTTCAAAAAATGAAGGGTGCTTTTTAGTACATGATTTATTCAGCGAGTCAATGGCTAGTACTGCAATTCAAGATTCATTTACACAGAGTATCTCGACTCGAAACGCGATGTTACGAAATATACGTACATATATGTATATAGCATAGCTATATAATATATCTACGTTTGAGAAATTGCTTGTAACAGGTACATACAGATCTGTTTGAAGTAAGTAATTATCAGAAATTTGCATAACCCGAAAGATTGAAAGATATGTGACTCCCATATTAGGACAAAACATTGTATTTTGTGGCCTTATGACTAAATACCATAATGCAGTGATGCATTGTAAATTTCAATAATTTTGGATTAGTAGACACTAATATGATGTGCTTTCCATTGCATGCGTTGCATTGCATTTGTTTTTTATTTGCTACTACTGGTATATTTGTTGTTTTTCAGCCATGGAATTTATGTTTAGCTCAGCAGTTACGGTTGGAAAAGTGTCTATTAATCCAAATTGGAAATCAAATACACGAAATATATTTAATTTGTAAGAGTTATATTTTTATTGAGGATATTTTTATATCAATACGTTGGTGCGCAGGAGTGGATCGGATTAAGGGACCAGAGCGTTGTAGTGATACAATTTTTGTATTGTAATTGTTTTGCATCCGTTGTCTAGAATAGTTTAAAATATTAATTATGTTGTGATCTTGAGATCTAATCAATTACTAATGTAGGTAATACACTTACCTTTAGGTATTTAACCGAGGTAACACCATAACTTGGTGTACAAATGCTTGTGCTTAATAAAATTAAAAAGATATATTCCAATTTATTTCGTAGTTTTATTTACAATGATTTCAACAGTAGGTGGAGTGGGTACAGTTCTATGAGGTGCAGGCGGATTATCCTCATTTATAGGTATTTAATACCAGAGACAATAGTATAAATATTAAGTAGTCACTACATTTACGTAGATAAACAAATAATAACAGATTTTTAACAAAAAGAACGGCTTTTTACAAGTAATATAGCTATTATATTTATTTTACAGCGTAAGTTTCGCTTAAAACAAAGTCATCAAGCAATTTACCGAAAATAGATAAACACTGCTCTATCAGGTTTCTCCTTCCCTATTAGCTGTACAGGTCCAAAAATCGAGGCACGTCTAAAGTGACAACTATTTATACCATTAAAATTCCAATCATGAGCCTAAACAGAGGGAGTGTCCCCATCCCCTGGACCTGCCAGGCCGTGCCTCCCATGCATGTAGTGCAAAACATGTATAGCATAATTTCGTACCCCTTTCACCCCTCCCCCCAGGCTCTAAGATATTCTCTTAGTATATAGCTATGATAATATTTTCTCACAATCAAGATTTTGAACAAATTTTTCATGATACTGTCTATTGGTTGACTCAAAACAATTTAAAATCTTACAGAAAATCAACGAAACCCTTATAACGAGTCCAAACCCACTCAACATGCTCTGCAAACCTGTTCAACTTATCTGAAATATTCGGGAATATCCTACACCTGTTGTCACTACAACAGCCTCTAGAACTCATACTGCGAGACGATGACGACAAGCCTGGCCACTGCGCTGCCAGCAAACGTGGTGCGCTGGTACAGCGACATGGTCAGCTCCAGCTCCACCACCTGCGGGCCCTCCAGCGAGCACAGCAGGGAAACTACGCAGATGTTGCCTGATGGACGCGTGCTGAAAGAACATACATGTCCATGTGATATTTGCTAGATGACGAAGATTAGAGTATTTTTGAATGGGTTTGTCCTTGAAATGGTCAAGCAACCAGGATCTCCAAATAGAGAGTGAATTTGTTGAATTTGAACCTTATGTACGCGCGGCACAACCTGGCGGGAGTGAAGTGAAGATAGACCAGGACCTCGCTTATTAGTAGGTAATCATAATAATGTTGGTACTTACTCAAAACATCTTAAGTCAGCAGGTTTGACTCCTGGCGACGCTTCCACCGCTATCATGCGCATTTCGAAGCTCACGACGGATTCCCGCCATGAGGGACCGTGCATCGTGAAAAGGTCCACCTGAATACACATAGGTAAATGGCATACATTTCCCAACACTAATATCCTAGATGCCACGGCATCAGTGGAAATGGATTGGTATTCTACTATGAAGTGGCCTTCTTTCTACCTGCGAGACAATAACCCATTTCAGATAAAGTTTAAGGGATCAATAACCCATCTTTAGTCTATCCCATAAGCGCAATTTAACAAGTTAACAACACACACCAATTGGGTGTGTACGAGCAAACCCGTACAATCGTATAGTTTAAGTTTTATGCTGACAAGCACGCGCAGCGAACTGTAACATAATAATTATACAAATCACGTTTTCATAATCAAAGCAGTAGTGTAGTATAACCCAACTAATATACAAGTTCGCCTCGCGTCTCCTAGCATTTTTATCATCTTTTCTGTAACTGTGTTATCAATCATTATAGCATTTCAAACATTTATCTAGTTATCATTTAAATGTACCTTACCCGTACAGGGTGTTATTAACTATTTATATACCACTTTTAAATTTATCTACATAAGTACCTAGTACCGGAGAGGAAAGATGCTTGGCCACTTGATGTGAACCGAAAACTTCTTTAGGACAATTTAAAAAGCAAAGTTGAACGAAAGCGAGGATAGTGAAGACTTCGACGAAGTTTTGTAGAACAAATGAAAGAAATAGTGGGAATTTAATCCTATTAAGGCAAAGATAGAGAACAGTTCAACAGTGGGGACGGCTATAGACACCAACAAGGACAGAGCTCGTAAAAAAGATTAAGTAGGTATTAAATTATTATTAAGAATGATGTAGGTAACTCACGCTCCCAGAAGGCAGGTAGATGTTAGCGACGAAGGTGATGAAGTTGTAGCTGTAGGTGCTGGGCTGCTGCAGACACGTCCAGTCGCCCACCTGGCACGAGCGCTGCACCCGCGTACATCGACTGGGGGACACCAATTTAAAAAACCATTAGAGCATATTGTTTCCTCATCATAGCAAGATGAGGTTCATTTTGTGGCTGTGCGGTCAAGTTTCTTAGCCAGATCTGGAATGGATTGAGTAGGTATAGTTTGTGGAAAACTAGTGTTTGAAAAAAAATTCGGAAGTCCATTAGTTACGCACTGTTATCATGTTGGCTTGCTAAACTAAGTTTTCCAGGCGAATCTTTTATAATATCTCTCTTCTTAAATATATAAAACAAGTTAGTTAGTCAAGTTAGATAGTTAGTCTGTTACTGTACCTTTTGAATAAAATAAACAAAGTCGGGTTGTTACAACACTTGTCTCACGAGAATTATAAATATTTATGGTTTTGATTTGTTGGATTTGTCTCCGCCCCGAGTAACAGAATAACAACTTGGCGCGAGCGAGACTGTGAGAAAAGCTAGTAAAATATACATTTATGATAATGATAAAACAGAAGAAAGAAATGACTTTTATAATAATAGTTTCAGAAAAGTATAGTTAGTCTAGTTAGTAACATATGTACTGACTGTTTTGCCTCGAGCCTGTATCCGGGCGGGCAGTCGATGTGGTGGCAGTGGTAGCTGCCGCGCGTGTTCTGGCACACGTAGCCCGAGCCGGCGCCCGCGCACCGGGCGGTGCCCGTCTCGCACTCGTCTATGTCTGTTCAAACAATTTAGTTACTTAGTAACATGTTATACAGAAAATAAAACAATTAACGTCTCTACTAACGACTAATAGGCTTGATTTTTCAAACTCCGAGCTGCTACGGAGCATTTCAAATCATAGAAAAACGAACACTGCTCGTACTTGTATTGGAAATCGAACTCAGGACTTCTAGTTCACTGTATAGCGTACGCGTTTACGACCAAAGGGGAATTTAGCAGCTGAATTGATAAAATTTTAATTGCAGATTTTTCACATATTTTTACTTTTAGAATTGAAATAAGTATGCTCCAATTTAAAAATCGCTTGTTACATACCGACACAGCTTCGGGCATCTTCGGAGAGCCTGTACCCCGCCGGGCAGGAGCACCGGTAGCTGCCGGGCTCGTTGATGCACTCCCCCCCGCACAGCTTGCCGCGCACGCGCACCGCGGAGTACTCCTCACACTCGTTCACATCCACACACGTCCTGGGGAAACATCGTATTGTTTAGATTAAGCGAAATAACAAAGTTGCCTGAAGAATTTGGACATATCCGGATATCTTGAAGAAATTGAGGCCAGTTTATTGGGGTCCTCACTTGAAGTATGACCAACTCTGTAGTTCAGTTTCGGACTACTGATCACGAGGTTGTGGGTTAATTTCCCACAGGACATAAATATTTGCGATAAACAATAATAGGTATTTGTTGTTAGTTTTCATTAAGTTGTACCTATTTACATAAAGTAGGTAGGTATATGATAAGGGTAGAGATGGGCGATGGGTAAATACCTGTTGGGTAAATACCCAGGTAAATTCCCATTTGGGTAAATATCGGGTATTTACCCGGGTATATACCCAAAAGGTGGGTATTTATTTTTCTAAGAACAAAGTATTTAAATATGTTCGTAATTACTTGTTATGGGTTGCAAAACTAGCAGTTTTCACTGCACTAGAATGAAGTTAGTTATGTAGTAGTTTTTTTAATTCCTGATAAGCTACTCTATGACGGCTAAGCTAGTAGAGCTCCTGTTTTTTTTTTCGAATTCGAGTAGTCTCTTTGGTTTTTCTATGAAATTCTCAGTAGCAGCTCGGAGTTTGAAATTTTGCTCGGGCTTGCCCTCTTTTACGCTGAACTAACCCTCTGCCTAACCCTTCAGTAAATAGTCTTGATAGTTTTTTCTTATATCACAAGGGTGGCAAACGCTTATTTGCTGCCCTTGGGTATAAAACAATGGTATAAGCAATTACCACAGTCTAAGGAAATTTCCAACACCGAAGCAAACCAAACCTCTTAACTTCCTTCTTGTAGAATCTCATGCTCTAGTCTCCAGAGAAAACTTCTGCAGGGATTCATTGTACAACCTAAGCGTAATCGTCATCATCATCAGCCCGTACTCATCCACTGCCGGACATAGGCCTCTTTTAGTGAACACCACAGAGCCAAAATCATCAATCATCTCTTTCCATCCAGTCACTGCCAGCTGCCTTTCGCAATTCGTCAGTCCACCTAGCCGGCGGGCGTCCCACACTACGTTTGCCTAGACGTGGTTTTCACCCAACCACTCGTTTGTCCCAACGGTTATCGATTCTCTGAAAGACTTGAGCAGGCCAATTGCGTGCTTAATCCTTTTTGCTTTAGAGCTATTTCGGTTACTTTGGTTCTTTGACGGGTAACTTCATTGCGATATCAATCCCTTATAGAGACCCCGAGCATAGCTCTCTCCATAGCTCACTATGCGACTTTAAGCTTATGGGACCAGTCGCTGACCTAAGCGTACGTAGGAACAAATGCCTCTGAGACACGACCACATCGGTGCTATTCTCTGTCCAAGGCATGCGGTGCAATGGTGAAAAATAGGCGTCGACATCATCTGAGACCATTCCACACAATACAAGCAGTAAAACACACATTAGGAGGCAGTCTCTCCTTAGACTTCAGGGTTTTGTCTTCATTTCTTTAGTTAGTCGGTTCCGCACTGTCGAACCTGTAAAAATCTTTTTAGACCCTTTTTGAAGAATTCTGTAGTCCCTTGGGAAACCCTCAGTGGGAATCTGATTCCACAACCTGAGTGCACTTGGAAAGAATCTTCTCGTTGGTCTGGGTCAATATCAATTCTACTCTGACCTCATACTGTGTCAAATCACATAATATAAGACCAGAATGTTTCTAAGGTACCTATGTGGATGAACTACTCAATGGCGACAGGTGCAGTGATAGAAAGTAGCCGTGGGCTGATATTTTAAACAATTCCTCAGAACATAGCCCCTAGTACAAACGGTAGAATACACACAATACATCTTGTTCCACAGATCTCTTTCCACCAACCAACCGGATCCATATCTGATACATTCTCCATATAAATCATTTTCCCCAAAAATCTTCCTTAACTCTGATCCACCATTATAATTATCTAAATTTAAAAGTCTGCTCATTTCATCCAAGAACTGCAAGTCTTTCGATTTCCTTACCTAAAGCCTTACCCAATCTAGACCTTGCGAAACGACCTTGGATCCAACGTAACATTATAGGCAAATACAAAAAATCTATATCTATATCTAATATAATAAAACAAAGTCGGGTTGTTACAACACTTATAACTCGAGAACTGCTGGACCGATTTTCATGATTTTTGATTTGTTGGATTTGTCTCCGCCCCGAATAACAAAAAACGGGGTTCAAACTTAGCGCGAGCGAAGCTGCGGCAAAGAGCTAGACTAGTATATATATATATATATAAGAAAGTCGTGTTAGTTACACTATTTATAAATGAAGAACAGCTGAGCCGATTAGGCTGAAAATTGGTTGGGAGGAGCTTAGAACCAGAAGACGGACATAAGATACTTTTTACTACTACTACTACTACTACTACTACTACTACTTACTACTTTACCATGACAGGTGATGACAAACTTAAGCAATCCGATGGAAAGTACTAGGGTAGCATAAGCTGTACCAAGATAGTAGGTACTTTTTTTCGTCACGGGGGGGCGCTGTGTATGACGTTGATATTCTGAGAGACTTCGGAATACTAGGGTTGCATAAAACATGAAACGTACGCCACGTTTGCTGTGCTGTGTGCTGATTCCGGTAGTATCTGCCCGTGTGAAACCGGGGCCGGTTGGTTAGTTAAATATAAAGTGAAACGTCAATAGTATATTTACTACATTTAAACTTAACTAGATTCTGTGAAACCAAGAACCTATATCCCAAATGACATGCCTGATTTGTGAATTGATACAATTTACAAACAATACGTTATCCCAGTGCAGTTTAGTAATAACTAGCATTTTGAAAACTGCTAACTTTGCAACCATTTTTGCACCAATAACATTCTAAGAAGTAATTACGAATATATTTATATATTTCGTTATTAGAAAAATAAATACCCACCTTTTGGGTATTTACCCGGGTAAATACCCGCTTTTTACCCAAAATAATATTTACCCGGGAAAATACCGGGTAGAATCCCATCTCTAGATAAGGGCGAAGGGTTATTATATAATGCCAGCGCTTCACATTGGCTGTATTGGCTACAAGTTATCGGTTCTTCGGTATCTTGGTTCCCACACACCCATGTGTGGAACGGTTTTAGGGTAACTTGGTAAAACAATAAGTTGATAATCCATTGTTTTTTCCTGTGGGTCCACTTACTTGTTATCTTCATGGATTCGATAGCCCTTCTTACAGTAGCACCGGTAGCTGCCCCAGGTGTTGGAGCAGCTCTGGCTGCAGACCCCGGGGGTCTCGGTGCACTCATCAACGTCCACGCACACTTTAACATTAGAGGGGGCGTGACGGAAGCCCTCGTGGCATACACAGCTGTATGAACCCAGGTTGTTGACGCATTCAGCATTGTATCCACATGGCTGGAAAGATATAAAATGTGTTCCGTAAATATTTCCTCATTTATACTCTTGCACGAGAACAATGAAATGAATCATCGTACTGAGGCACGGACTTAAAGATCGAGGGCCACTAGCCCCAACACTTGGCATTTGGGGTCCCATTTTGGAAATTTTGCAATCTCAAAATTTTCATTCTTTCTAAGACGTTTATTACTTGCTTTTTGATAAGGCAAACTAGGCTTTTGAGCTTATGTGAAGGTTCCAGGGCCCTTAGGCTGACTAACCACCTAAGCCGATCGCTATTGTTTCCTCTTTCGTAAGGACAAAATTAAGGATCATAGATCAAAAGCTGTCCTGTGGAGTCCTAGCTAGAGGCATCTTACGTTTCCATGCGAGCACTCGTTGATGTCCTCGCACTGGTTCTGCCCGACGAGGCGGTGGCCGGTGGGGCACTGGCACAGGTAGCCGCCGTAGAAGTTGTCGCAGCGCTGGTCGGGCCCGCACTCCGATATGTTGCGGGCACACTCGTCAATGTCTACGCAGCAAACAAAGTTAATATATCACCTTTAGTGTTTATTTATTGTTACTATTGGCATGGTTGTAGGTACTATACGGCATTCAAATACTGAAAGTAATGATCATGAAAGGTGCTACCTACTTATGTCTAAAGTACAAAAATTCTACCGATCTAATTGTGTAAAAAAAAAATTAACCAAAAAGCTCATCTTTCATCAACTCCCTTAATTTAATAGAGACCGGATACTTGACGGGAAAACTATTTGGTGTTTGGAGACGACAAGACTTATCTACTACGTATCTTACCATAACATCTCTTGTCGGGCGTTAGCTTGTACCCCCAGGGGCAGGCGGCGACCATAGCGCCCACGTCGGGCACGCGCGAGTACGTGGGGCGCGGCGAGTACGGCCCGCGCTGCCCGTACTGCGCGCCCACCGTGATCACCGTGCGCGCCGTGCCCGGCCCCGCGCCCGGCCCTGAGCTCGACCCTGTGCCCGGTGACGGGCGGGGAGACGAAACCGGAGGACCTGGACCTGCAACAGACCACCATGGACCATGCACAGGATTAGCCATCTAACTTCCAAATCCTATAATGGGTGACGTCAAGATTTGGATACCATAAAGTTGGAATCTCCGTAGACTGATAGAATAGTTGAAAACAATATTATATGCATTACGGTCAATTGTATTTGTCCAGGTGACATACCGTCCATTGGTAATTGAAAGCCTGAAGCTTGAATTCAGCTTTTGGAAGTATTACCATGAAAAAAGACAGAATAGGTAACATAGTTCGATCGCCGCTCCCCGCAGAACAGAATGAAGGACTTCGGGAGAGGGCATTTGCAACAGAACGGCCAAGATTGGCCAGCCAGTCCGCCAACAATCTCGCAGACTGTAAATGCTGGACCTGGTTTCTGACGGGTGGCAAATTAGTTCCCTGCACTTCCTTTGAAAAGAGATCCGATCCGGCGCTGGGTCACGTAGTAAGTCATACTTGTACGTGTACATAGGTCATCTAGCTAAGGTATACCTACCTACTTACTTACTTAGTTACAGAAGACATCGTCGGATATCAGCCAAAACATTCAAATCAACTCAATCAAATTATAAACTTATGTTGTTTGTGAAATATAAAGTGATGTTTTTGATAGAGCGACGACGAACTGAATGTTTTTGTTTACCTGAGTTCTCATGTAAGTGACTATGACGTCTTTTTTGAGAATAAAATTTCTTTAAGCCTAATCAAGCTAAGTAGAAATTTTGTAACTTACTGTAGACAGGTCTGTCGACCTCCCCGCGGCACCAGCGGTCGCAGTCACATCGGAAGCCGCCCTCGAGGTTGACACACTTTTCACGGGGTGAGCAAGTTGCCCTGTTGGTTGCGCACTCGTCGATGTCTGATACAAAACAGGGTTTGTCACTATTCTTTGTCCCAATGCTACGTCAAAAATTCGTTTCTAACGAGCCTCGAGCCAAATCTTATTAAATACAACATGTCACAACTTCACACGCCACACACTTAAAGTGCTATGATAGAGTTTTTAATACTGGCTTACCGACACATTTTCCGAGAGCGCTGTCCAATTTATACCCTAACTCGCAGGCAGGAGGTTGCCAGCGGCCTGGTGATACCGGAGTGTACCACTCTGGAGAAGTCACTGAAACAAAGGATGGAAGAATGTCCAATGTGACCTTGGCATTAAGTTGAAAGTTCTATGACAAGAGTTCTTCATTCCTGGACTTTTCTGTAAATCTTGTTTCTGTTCACCAAGTGCCTGTCAAGTTGTCATTGAAGCTGAAACTTAAATTGTTACTGTCCATTTTTCGAGTTCGAATCTCCTCCTCCAACAGACTTTTTGGATAATTTTGGTGTGAAGGTAGGCGAAGCGAGTACATTTAATGACTGGAGGTAATACCTAACATAAAAACGAATAAGTATATTACTACAAAGCCATATTAATGCCGACAAATTGCTATAGCAGTTTGGCAGGAGAAACGTGTTACTAAAATATTGTATTACCTCCTCCATACAACTTATAAACCCTCGTGTTTGAAATTTAAAATTTAAAATTAAAATTTCAAGTGTACTCACAAGCAGTACTCTCAGTGGTTGTGGTACTGGTGCTGGTGGTCCTCCTAGTGGTGCTGGTGGTGGTGGTGGTGGTGGGCGTGGGCAGGACGCTGCAGTAGCCGGAGGGGTCCCTGCGGAAGCCGGCCATGCACTCGCACACGTAGCCGCCCTCCTTGTTCACGCACACCTCCGTGTTCTTGCACGCGTGTTGCCCTGACGCGCACTCGTCCGCGTCTACCACAGAATAAATATAGCAGATACCTGATAATGTAAGATTTGCCAACTGTTAACGCCATCTATACGACGACTGAACAAACGGACCGGCCCCTTGGACAGCCCGCTCATTACACATATTAATTACCAATTATTCGATTTAATTTTGTATTTGTTAAATTTTCACAAGAAACGCCTTTGTTAAGTATATAATATATAAAAAAAAATATTCATTGGCCAGTCTTAACCCAGTCTGAATCCTCTGTGCACACAAACCAAAGCATAAACAACTATGTTAAATGTAGTTGTTGAGGTATTGCGGAAAATCTTCACGGATCTTCAGCATCAGCAGCCAAGAGAGGTGGCGAGATATATCGGACTTACATTGCGGAAAAACCACACTTTCTTTCTCTTACCCTACAGTCGCGGCAATGAGTACGATTCGCGAAAAAAAATAAGTTTACGTATAGGATATTTGTTTAAGAGGTGTCCTGGGTGTACTCATGTATGTTTTTAAAGTCCCTTGCGCGTCATGGACTGTGAACTATTTAAAAAGAAACGGTCTACTCACCAACACAATTTCCCTCAGCATCTTTCTCTAATCCATCCAAGCAATGCAGATCATTAATATCAAAACCTGGAGATTCATCCCCAGGTTTCTCTCCACCTATTTCATTCGTTCTCCTGTCATCTGGTACTTCAGGAATTGGTCTCACTGGAGTCGAAGGTCTTGACGGTGTAACTTCAGGTCTGGTAGCACTAGTATCAGGTCTGTAGGGAGGAATTTCAGGTCTTCTAGGGTAACTTTCTGGCCTGCGTGGGTAATATTGTGGTCTTCGCGGATAGGGGTATGCCGGACGCCTCACTGTAGTGGTTCTGGCTGTTGTGGAGGAGGTGGTGTATCTAGGTCTGTCGTAGAATGGAGGGTAGGGATAGATCCTGGTTGGTCTAGCTGTAGTGGTTGAAGTGGTGGTGGGTCTGGGAGTGGTAGTGGTGGTAGTTGTGGTGCTGGATATGGTAGTGGGTCGTGGGGTGGTGGTTGTAGTAGTGGTGGTGCTAGATGTGGTGGGAATTGTCGGTACTGTCTCTGGGTATCTGGTGTCAGTTGAGTTGTCTTCGCTGTAAAAAAATGAAAGGATTTATAATCATTCCCCAGCTCTTGACTTTGAGTTCACTTAGTTATTGGTAGATTGTTAACTTTTTGTTGGATTTCTTGTTTTTCTCCAAAGAAGGTACACTACTTATTAGATAACTACTTTACTTTTCTTTTTGGCCCGACGCTACTGTCTTGCCTGCGCAGTCATGACTGTACAAAAAGACGGAACGTTGTGGACTGCGCGAGCTGCCGTCTTGCGGCCCACGCGCACGCGCACGCGCTGACCTGCGCGCGCGCAAACTGGTTTGTGCAGGCATGCTCTCAGGTAAGACGGAGTGTGACGCGCCATTGGACTTAAAAATTGTCTACGATTGAAGATTAGATCTACTTACTCGGAGTCATAGTACTCGTACTCGTAGATCGGTGGGTTGGTGGTGGTGGTGGTCGTGGTTGTGGTACTGGTACTGGTGGTGACAGGCCTTCGGGTGCAGGTGAACGTGCCCAGCAGGTTGAGGCAGTGCTGCCCGTTGCCGCAGTTGTCCAACTTTAGAGAACACTCATCGATGTCTGGGAACAATCAGACATTTGTAAACGTCATATTTTTAAAGCAACAATCAGACACCGTCACCAGTCTGTAAACAGGGATCATTTCAACACATCTTTGTGCCTTGAAAAGCACTTGAAGCTCTACTTGTGCTCTAAGATAGTGTTTACTCTGATATTTAGAAGAAGCGATATACTGCTTAGTTATTTTTCAAATCGGTAATTTTGTTGGGGAATGTCGGGCTAAAATGGAAGAAGCCGAATGTAGCTGATAATGTAGAAGCTGCTGCTATTAATGAATGACATGTGAAATATTGATAAGGAAGGTTCTTAAACATTGAGTGTCTTTAACAGTATCATTGGATAATATACATAGATTACCTAGTTCATTATCTTTCCTTAGAACAGTTCCTTCCGGCTTTTCACCGTTGTCGGGTAAAAATATACTAAGCCAAAAAGCTACTTACCAACACAAGATCCAGAAGAAGAGTCCAGTTCGAAGCCATTCTTGCAGCGGCACTCGTGTCCTCCATACGTGTTGATGCAGTTCTGGAAATCATCACACAAATGTGAGCCTTCGCGACACTCGTCGATATCTGCAACAAAAATAAAACAAAACACGAACTTACTTAGTACAAAAGCAATCCTCGTGGATCCATTTTAGAACAAAAAGAACCAAAAAAGACTGACCTTCGCAAATAGAACCTCCAGGACGAACTCGTGTTCCTTCTTGGCAGGTTTTCGTAGAAAGTCTGGTGAAGAAATATTTTTATTACTAGGATAATACGGAAGATACTTGTATTTTCGCCACTTAAGAATCGCGTAACTGCACGCATCGACAGTACCTACGCTATTCATTAGAAATCAAAGTGGAAATTTTGGTCGAACCTTTGGTCGAAACGAATCTTGTAGTTAGTATTCCAAACAAATACTGTCTCCTTGTAATTCTACCAGGAGTTCATTAAACGGAAAACGATACACTACCGCTGTCGGTAGGCACTTTAGAAATTTTTTGTCGGTCTCCCGTAGTAATAAAATCGGTATTATACATTCCATTGGCGACCATCGTGTAGGTACGAAACTTAATAGAGTTACTATACTATCAGGTACAGTTCAAGCTTTGCAGGTTTCGTTTCGTTCCAAAAACGACAAACTAAAACGTTTATAGATTCAAAGAAGAGTGCTCAAGAAGAACAATTTTGCTGTCATCACTTACTTCGGTAGAGTGCTTATTTTTGACTTGCAGTTGTATGCTCCTGGTAAATTGACGCACACTTCTGTGCGCTTGCACACTTCTGAACTCTCCTCACATTCATCGATATCTGAAAGACATAAAATAATACTAATAATAATAATAGTACTACACCTACAGTATCTACTTATCTACATAAAAACCACATCGCGCAACGTAGGGAATTCTCTATATTTCAAAGCGTACCGTTCGTAACTGAGAATTAATTGATCGTTTTAAAATGACTGATGCAATTAACAGTTTCGGACTAAATGAAAGATCACTGACGCAATTTAATGCTAACGCGTCCTACCTATTAACCAGGTCATAATTTTTTTAAACGTAGGTACCTATAATAAATCAGATAATTTAGTTAAATATGAATATTGGTGCGATACCTTCACAGATGCCAGTAGCACTGTTGACCTTGAACCCTGGGGCGCAGCGCTTGGAGACGTGATCCTGGCAGAAGAAGCTGCCGTGCGTGTTGATGCAGTGCTGTGACAGATGCTGGCAGTCGTCCAGCCGCTCCCCACACTCGTCGATGTCTGGGAATAAAATTTGGTGTGGGAAGCCATCTCAGAAGGTTGGAAATTTGAAGACAAAAACATATATATTTTCCCAACGAAAAAGTAGCAACGCAAAACGTATAAGAAAAGTTATTTCGAATGAAGTAAGTACTTGCTTAAAAAGTTGATCATACTAACCAACACACTCATCATCAGGCCCAGCTCTAAAACCAGGTGGGCAAATATCATTCTTGGGTGACGTCGTGGAGGTCGCTGTGGGCTCTGTGACCGCTCCTGGTAGCGCTTCAGTGAATGGCTTGCCCAACTTGCCTGCACACTTGTATCCGCCTATCGTATTCTCACACAGGTATTTTGGGCAAGGTGGACGGGGCATCTGGCATTCGTTGATGTCTGTGAAGAATTGTATAGTTTTCCCTATATTATGGATCTCACAGATTTTCTTTTGTCGAAGAATATTTAAAATTCAAAATATGATTGAATTATTCGTCTGCAACTCCATATGTTAACGATAATTTAAGATTCTGCCATATTTTCGAAAATTACAAGACTCACCATCGCAGACTTGGTTGATCAGGTTTCTCTTGAATCCGGGAGGGCAGCTGAGGCCCACGTCTCTCTTCTTGATAGGCACACACTTGAACGCGCCGGCTGTGTTATGGCACACTGTATCCTCTGCGGTACACAAATCATCCAATGCTTCGGCACACTCATTTATATCTACAACAACATTATGCCTAATCACAGAACTCCTAATTAGATGGAACGGTGACTGAGTACGGTAGATTCATAAGGACGAATAATTTAGTGTTAATCTTATTTCGTCCAAATAATGTGACCAACAGCCAATACGAAACATTATACTACATCGCCTGATACGAGTCACACATCTTGCGGTTAATATTTGTTAATTGCTTCACTACTTAGGTAATTTCTTTATTTTTGCGAAACTACGGAATAAGCGGATGATGGTGATGAGGAACTATACCTACTAACTTAGTTGTCTTTCTATTCTAACGGTTTTTTAAACGATGTCAATACTACCACTACATAATATCAATATTTTATAATGTAAATAAGTAGATGGGTTTAAATGCTTTGCTTCAATTGCTAATTATTGTTACTTAAATGTAAAGCCCACTTTATATCTAAGATCTTGTACCTTTACACGTTCTCTTATCTCCTTGCAGCCGGTAGCCCTCGTGACAGGAACACCTTACGGCGCCATTCTCTTCATGGCACTCATGTTCACAGGAATCCTTCTTACACGTCTGCTTCTCTACCTTCTTCTCTGTAGTCGTTTCTATTTTCTTCTCTGTAGTAGTCTCTACTTTTTCCGTCGTGGTTTCCACTTTCTTTTCAGTTGTGGTTTCTTGTTTCTTCTCCGTTGTAGTTTCTGGAGTTTCTGCAGCTTCCTGGAACGAGCAGAAGGTTAAAATGTTGTCTTCTTTTATCTTCATGGCATTAGCTTCACAAATTGCGTAGTTTATCTTTCTGTTCGATTCTAGATTATCACGTAGAGTATGATAGATCGAGAGAACTACTTGATGGATTTACTGCCAAGCAGGTCTCTCTATAATTTCCATGGAAAATACGGAAAAACTATGGCCGAGCACATACGCTAATATTATAAAGGTGTTCGAGAAATATCTAAACATTACTGGAGTTTAAAAAATAATTGCTCATAATTGGTTGATAATTATTATTTTAGTGGATTACTGAATAATGGCAGAACAAAGAGGGAACTTCCATCACAGGTTTTAATTGCACTAAGTGTTTACCAAACAGCACTGGTAGTAAGCCCCCTTTCTGAGAGCCGTGGAAGGACTGACGTCTTCAGGTGAAGGCGCTGATCCACAGGACTCCTTACCCTGGGACTCTCCCGTCCATCTTCCAAAGGAGCACTCCTCACAACACGACTAAAAAAAAGAATTCAGATTTAAAATCCAAGTGGGTCTGGTTCTAAATATGCCGATTACAAAATTGATGTTGGTTTGATTATGTATCAATTGTGATGAAGCTTACATCTCTTATAGTAAAAGAACTCGGTGGCAGAATTCAGTAAAATTCTGTCAGTGAAAATTAGGATGGTGGTCAACAATTTTTTTCCCGATCCAACTAATTCTGAATGTAGAACCCATGTCAATTACTGGAGAACTCATTGTAATAAATCATCAGTTTGATGCTTCTTATTGGCCTACTTAAGTAGGCGTCTAATAATCGTTAACATGAAATCAATTACCTTCCCGATGTCTGTGTCAGGGGAGCCACATTTCTTTGAAGCCGCTAACTTCATTCCTGCTGAACAAGCTTCTTTGAATCTGAAATAATATCACAACAGTACTTAATACAGCTGTTATAAATTAGTGCAGACTTATCTGTAGTCAGTATGATCACATATTAGCTGGACGTAGTGAAGCAAAGACAGAATGCGTGGCTACACAGAATCTAGGTCATGTGCATTTGGAGCTCATATATCTATTCTCATGTTGCCCAAGTTGGGCATCAATCATGCGCTAGAGTCTTGCAAAATGTATTGCGATGTAGTTCCTCTGATGAACACGAGAGCTTTCGATACATAAATATGCCAGAAACGAATGCTAACGGTTGTAAATAGTCTACGTACTACTTAGCTCTGCTTGACGGTTTTGCATCGATCTTCCTAACACTCTGTATATAATACGTCTAAACTCCCGATCAGGCTAGGCACATGTCAATTGACGTAAGGCAAAAAGAAATCTTTATGATAAAAAAATTTGCGCCGATAATCACATGGATACGAAGACAAGGAATTATCTACACTTGAGTATAGTAACACTTACTTCAACTGCTGTTCGCAACAACTAGACAGTGCAGCCATGCACACATCCATCTGTTCTGACTCGATGTCCTCCGGCGGTGCAACTCCTGCGCATGACGATGACGTCACCGCCACACTCTCGCCGTGTGAGCAGCATGTGTCTGTCACTTCCAGTTCTTCAGACGAAGATAGGGCTGTTAAGACAATTAAAATAATATTTGTTGAAAATTACGTTAGGTAGGTAGTTAGATACGCTAATTTGCAAAATGCGCCTAAATTAATAAGGTTTGATGTGCTTGTATCGAGAGCAAAAAGCTCTAAAAAGCACGTGAGAACATCAATAAAATAATCATTACACTTAAAAGTTTTTTTCTATTATTTATAGTCTATCAATCAATAATACAACACTCACAAA
Organism: Acronicta psi; assembly: GCA_946251955.1. Taxonomy (NCBI): domain Eukaryota; kingdom Metazoa; phylum Arthropoda; class Insecta; order Lepidoptera; family Noctuidae; genus Acronicta; species Acronicta psi. The sequence goes on along the minus strand of OX276493.1, from coordinate 4,637,294 downwards.
GTGTCGATGCGATCGGTGTTTTTTTATACCACACAGGTGGCAAACAAGCTTATGGCCCGCCTGATGGTAACCACCAGGGGTAACACTCGCGCGTTGCCGACCCTAAAAATCTCTTAGAGGTTTATGGAGGTTTCACTGCGGAATATTGCTCTGGCTGCCAGCGCGGCGCATCCTTAGGAGGAGCTCTGGCACCCTTACTGACGACTGCAGGAACACAACCCATTTCAATCACAACAAATTTCATTCCCATACATTTTGTTTCTATTCTTTTGTCGATCTTAACATTAGATTGCAGGCTAGCCTAACCTAGCTAACTTGGCTAGCCATAGCATATTCTAGCTAGCCCCCCCCAACCCTCTACCCCATATAGGCGTGTAAAGGTAACACAGACAGACAAACGGAGTTACTTAGCCGACCTCCCACGGACCCTCTTCTACCAGCACAATGAAGCCAGGTCAAAGGCAGTTTGCTTGTTAAATACAAATCGTTATTTAAGTGCATTTCATACGGAGTGCAGTAGGTAAGCGGAATTATCCAATTTACAGAAATAAGTGTGAGGATAGGCGGGGGCGGACACAAGTTATCGTGATCGACAATATTTCATCATGACTATGTAGGAAGAGTCTGTATAGGTACTAAGATCCTATTGGTTCTAAATTTTTAAGGGATACGATTCTCTGCAAAAATGTTGCGATAACTGCGGTCAGTTATTTGACTGACCGGGGCTATCGTAAATACTAACTAAGTAATATTTAACTCAGGGTTTCTGGCATTTGTCTACCACTAACCGCTGACATGGACATTCCGATGACATTTATGACGGACCGCTTTGACGGAGGAGTCTCGGATGCCCATTCATTTAAATGCACCCAGTATTTCGGTAGCAAACTGCTGCAACCGGTCCTATTGCCATTAAAGGGGTATACTACTCCGAGCTGCTACTGAGAATTTCATAGAATTTCAATATCATTTTGCGCAACCTGGCCATCGAACCCATGACCTTACACTAAACCGCGCTTGTGACAACTAGATCATTGAGGTAAAATGAAAATAAAACAAGATTACTTTGCTGGCCCAGTGATCCTGTTGGCGACGACATAATATGAATAACTGATAACTCTGATTTATTATATTCGTATTGTTTTATCGCCTTGTATGTCTATCCTAATACTGATTTAATTAAAAGTTAAGGAAACCTTCGTAACACAAGTAAGAATTTTATTGTATGTAAGCAACATAATAGTTACATTGATATGTCAACAGTGATGTTTGCATAATTAAACCTACATGTAGGTTGCATTATGCAAACATCAGTTTTCTAAATTGCAAAGTAACTACTACGGAGAGGGTTGGATTGGAATCGCCACTTGTCTGACATTGCATTGCAATTGTCTCATAAATTGTCTATTAGACTCTTCGCCTATTGAGAATTCAGCTTGTCTTGGGGTGTGCACGCTAATGTATGCGATTCGTAATTCACAAAAGTGGCGATTTCAGGCCCCCTTCATTTTCATCCACAGAACATTATATGTGTATAACACAGCTCACCTCATTAATTTATTCATACACATTTAAGCTTGGGTAATTCCCACGCAATAATGAGTAATAATGAGTTAATTAAATGGGTTTACACTACGGGGTACAGGGAGTAATGCATTAGTTTAGTTAGAGACTTCATTTAGGGTATCAGAATTCATTTTACTAAGCTAAGATCAACAATGATTATTCATAATCGTTTTAATTTAGTAACTAGTTATTTATAAATTCTGCGGCAGCTGTTGTTTACTAATTGTCTTATTAGATGTAAACTTTGGTTCGGCACGGATCTTGTCTCATAAATACTAGCGTGAATGTGATAGTCAGATGGCATATTGGCAGTAAGGTTAAGGCTCCGTTGGTACTGCAAGCGGATATGTATATTATTTTGTAATTATTCATAGTCCAATTTCAAACACCCGACGCTATCTAGGATCTCGATTTCCATGCAAGAAAATTCAAATTAGGTAACTGTCATCTGTGAAATTGTCAAATAGACAGAACAGATGGAACAATTTAAATACGGAGAGTTTGATTTCCGCATTTTTTAATCGGAAAATACTTATCTTGAAAAATAATTTATTGGCTCTGTGTAACCAGCCTGTCATAATTATTTTTGGTTCATAGTTTTAACTGTTAGCTTTTACTTATCTGTCAAAATTATATACTTATTTGGTATGTCTTCTATGGTAGATCCACAACACCCACAGTTCAATGAATATACATATATGTATTTCTACGACACATATACAAGAATTATAATCGCAATCAGACATACAGAAGACAACTACATCAAATTAATCCCGACTTAACGACTCCTAGATTGTAATTATAAACATAGAATCAAATGTTTACGAGTAATTAGAGCCTACACATTGGAATCAATCCGCGTGCGCTATCAACATTGCCTGGCTATGTTTATAATTTCGTGATTGCCGATAATCCCGGTGACCTCAGGCAGATCTCCGCTGCACTGTCGTAACTACTTGTAAATGGTCCATTAAACTGGTACAAGCTTATTGATGATTCTATTATAGGTACCTGCACTGAATTAATGAAGATGATTATTTGTAATGAGTGACATGCCTCATTGATAGCGGTCCCAAGCTCAACTGCTACGCTAGAATTTCTGGGTTCGGTTCTTAGGTCGAGCAGTGGGCCAGAGCAGTTGGGTTTTGATATAAACAACATATCCATCCCATAGTACAAGCTCAGCATGTTTGAGGAATACAGCAGCCTGTTGCAGCCAATTATTGATCATCATTGAATGAATACCTACAGCAAAAATCCCCTCGTCTGTAATCACTTAAAAAAGTACTTAAGTATCTACTGATAACCTAACAAGCCACTAATGAAAACAAATTACTGAATCACTCTCTCGCGATGGTCACAAACTCATCACGAGTGTAGCGTGCTTACAACACTTGTTTTTGATTGATTCCGTGACAAGTTTGATAAAGTCTAGCTTATGAAACAGTATTTTTGTATCTATATACTCGTAGATGTAGAGTTAGGTTACCTAAGCTATATTTGACAACAAACACAACATTATGATCTATTATTGGCCATATAAATCAAACTAGCTGTTCCTCGCGATGCTACTTGCTTTCCTATAATTTTCCCCGATCCAGTGGGTCTTTCCATACCACCATAAGAACCACAACCATAGAGAACAGGAGAGGAAAGATGTTTGGCCACTTGATACGACACGACAACTTCTTTAAAACCATACTAGAAGGGAAAATTGAAGGAAAAAGAGGAAGGGGAAGACCCAGACGAAGTTTTATAGAGCAAGTAAAGGAAAAACTGAGGAGCGAGTCGTATCAAGAGGTAAAACGAAAGGCAGAAGATCGAGAACAGTGGCGATAGCTCCACCGACAAGAGCTGAGCTCTTAAATTTAAGAAGAGATACTGTCCCACTGCTGGGCACGGGTCTCCTCTCAGTATGAGAGGGATTAGGCCACCACGCTAGCCTGATGCGCGTTGGCAGACTTCACGTCCGTCGAGAAAATCTGTCAGGCATGCAGGTTTCCTCACAATGTTTTCCTTCACCGTTAAAGCGGGTGAAAATTACGCACATAATTTCGAAAAATCAGAGATTGGCCTTGGATTCGAACTCAAGACCTTTGACTTGGCAGTCCATTGGTTATATCCTTAGTTTATCACTGCATAGGGCTGTACTAAATAAAATAAAAACTAAGTATAATATTTAAAATATTTTTATAAGGCTTTTGTAAAACAGAATGTTTGAGGATATTATTTTTACCTACCTGTTAAAGTTTGTGCATCACGCTTTCAGGCATGGACACAGCTTATTAATATAAAAAGCATTGCTTCGCGTTATCCCATTTCGCTGTAAATCCGCGGCAGCAAATGCGGCGGATAATTAAATATTTAATAACCCCCAACTTGCCTCCATGGAGGTAACTCGTGCGGCGTGCCTGTCTATTTGGACTACAAGCTAAATTATTCGCCGACATCACCAGTTTATGTCAAAACGTTGCTATTTTCAAGCTATACTCTTTAGGTAGAATAGTTTTGCTTTCTGTTTACCTCTCTGAAGGAAAATGTAATCTCCTCCATACTGAATTCGGTTGAAATTCAACTTGAAACTGTTCCATTGGTCTAGCGTGAGATTCTATGTTTGATTTCCAGTATTAGTTTTTCTGTGAAATTCTCAGTTATGCCCGGTTAAAGGCTCACCCTTTTGCTTAGTTACATGTGACCTTCAAACACCAACAAAGGGTCTACAAAATGTATTCTCTTCCAAACAAATCACTAGCCTGAATGTATTTTTCATACCGTTATCAATCAACGTATCATCCTAAATCATTTCATAGAAGTTTATTCTACTTAGGTACCTATCTACCAGCGATTTTGCTCATATCATAACTCCCAAAAGACCTTCCACTTCACTTAGGATATTGTTTGAATCAATCATCGTAAAAGCACGAAGTCAAACCAATGCTTTTCGACATTTGTTTGAAGACGATCTAGGTCAAACAGATAGCAATCTTTTGTATCTCAATACCTGATATGCAAAACGGGCGTTTTGATATAGTGACTTCCTATTTTTTTGAGACATGCGCATTTTTTGCAAACATCTGTGTGAGCAGTACCTACGTAGGTACTCATATCCTCAAATTACGAGGAAAATTACTTAAACAGACGTAATACGGATGAGAGGTAGTTTTCTTTTAGACATTTCTGTGTAACACGATCGATGTTATGACAATACTCAATACAGATATTTTATTACTTACATTAAAACTAAAAATTCAAACTTAATTTTAATGCCATGATGTTGTGAAGAAAATTATTGGTGTATCCAAAGTTATTATTAAGTCTTAAATCATTCATTCAATCATCGCGTATTCGACTGCAACTATCGCCACAGACTTCTAAGAAGTAGCTAAGTGCCAGATACATCATTGTTTGCTGGTCAAGCGTTTACTGATAGATTAGTGGAAATGTGACACGTTCCTAAGTTACTATGGGTTCCTGTGACCGGGTTATTCACCTGTGACGTCAACTTGATTGTGTCGCTGATCAGATACCAATATCGGCTTAGTTTTAACTTGCTAAGTAGGTTCTAACTTATAAGTACGTGGTTTTTGCTGGTATCGGCGCGTCATAGTGTGACCATTTTAACACATGGAGACTATTCAAGACATATAATTACTTATGTACAATATGATTGGTTCCTTATTTACAACAAGATCGTATGTTACACGTGGGTTGCAACTAGTGATAAGCGATTGCGTCCAGCATTACTAATAACAACTTTACTCTATAGTTTTGAACACATTTCTTATTTTTGTGACAATATTGAATACATTTTCTTTCTATCTTCCCTTCCATTAAACATCACGCGATCAGTAAAAATGCTGTGTATCTATGAAAGGAAAAAATCGACTGGCGGGCTGGATTCGAACCTGCGTCTTTTGGTTCAGTACACCAGATGCATTTTAATAGATGTCGCTACGTCAAAGACGTAAGTTTAGAATGTCAAAGAAAATTTCGTCCATTCGATTTTTTCCTTATTAAAATAAAATTACCGTACCTTTGTACTATAGTCCTAATATTTTTTTTTACTTTCTGGTTCAGTATGTACATAAATAAATAAATAAATAACTGGTAATCTTAATTAGAAAATGCTTAAAAAATACTTAAAAAATGCTTAAAAAATACTTGGACTTGGTCAAGCTGGTAGCCCACCCAAATATTGAAAGTTAACCCAAGTAAGCAGGCCTTAGTTATTCTAAGAATCTTATCCTATGTTTATATTTGTTGAGTCGGCTGCAGTATCCAGTGTCGGACTTGCTATATAGTCAGGCTAATGATTGCCAGCCGGGTCCTAGCCTGCACGGGCCCTCCACGCACGGGCCTGGCTTACGGGCAGTTTCTGAACAGCACGCGGCGCGAAAATTTTTGAACGAATCAACCGATTCGAACTTTTAGGGTGGAGCTGTTTCAGATTCACGAAGATGGAGTCCGTAAAGAAAAATAAAATTAAAGGCTCTAGAAAAATATCCCCGAAACGGGCGGTAGGAAAAATAAGGAAAGGTTTAGAAAGAAGTTTTATTTGATCGTTTGTTTGTTTGAATTGAATAGGCTCCGAAACTACCCAGACCGATTTGAAAAATTCTTTCACCGGGAAGGCTGATAGGCTATAATTTGTAAGATATATCTAGACCACGCAGGCGAAGCCACTGGCGGAAAACTAGTTAATTTTAAACTAAAACTTTACGGCATCTGCGAATCTTGCGATTTCACGAAACTACAGAATTAACTTCAAAGTTATCTTAAACCTAATAAGAGTAAGAGCATTGAGCCAGCAAGTTACGGAAGCTAAATACTTGACCGAAGTTATGCATAAGTTATCGACGGACATCAAAACTTTGAGTTCAATCGAACGGAGAAGGTTCTAATTTGAGTAGGTATGCCGTTTCAAATTTTGTTCTGAGGGTGACTAGATATAACTGTAAGCGTTTTTAGAAATTTTGGATTGCAAATTGCAAGATTTGATGCTTCTTATGCCTCACCTTTGTTAATAGGTAGGTAAAAAACATCTTTTTACTGTCTTTTTCCAAAAAATGTGTGATTAAAAACACCTACTTATTTGGCCTAATACAAAGATGATGATGAAAAGTTTCGTAAGAGATATAATTAAATGGGAACAAAATATATTACCTAATCTTTCTAATAATTAAACAACATTGCTTAACAACAGAGATAAATTTAATAACGACAATGATATTAAATGATATTTGTCGTGATCAACTTTCAGCAAATAAACTCGCGACTTATCACTACATACGCAATTAACAATATTTAAACAAATGTTGTTAAACTTTAAAACAAAGACGATACTCACCGCTGACCAAACTCGCCGAAATTATGCACAACACTTTAATCACTAATAAAACCTTCATTTTGAAATTTTGAAAAAAAGAACACAAGCACAGGCTATAGTGATAATGTTTTCACCGTGTTTTTTTTAATGTTTGTTGGTACCATAGTTTAATATTTTTTGAGTAAATCCTTCATAGAGAGCGGAGCAGAGATTCCGCGTCGCTTTGGCACTGTCTTATTCCGTAATGATAGAGGCGCACAGGTCAGCATTGCTGATAAGATTTCTGCGCATGACACCGCGGCCCGAGAGCGGCCATAGTTCAACTGGAAAAACTTTTAAAAACAATGTTTTCTTTGTAATTAAGTTATGTTTTAACCGGAAATACGAGTAGCTACCAGTAAATATGATCGTTCAAATAGAATCAGACTGACACTGTAATTTATTAGTTCTGTTTTTAAATTATTTAGAGATTTAGATAATTTCGCCAACCTACCGTTAATTTTAAATATAGAACCATAGACGTGTAGAACACACAGGTGCAGCATTCAAAATTTATAAGATGGAAATCCAAATTACTAATTTCAACTTCCACCGATGACCTACTGACAGTAACGTAATAGGTTTAGGAGTAACGGCTTTATACTCCTCCGAAATTAATTTATGCAGGTAGAACTTAGTACATAAAGTTCACAGTTGATGACTTGGACAGCCTAGCTACAATTTTGTCTAGTCTTTGCGGTTGCCACGGACTCTAATTAAAGTAGTATGTACGTAATAATTAATTTGTTTTGTTAATTAAGTTTCTAGACAATAATTAGGTAAGGAACGGATAGGCTATGCAATCTAGTATCATGATATGTATACGTATTTTAGAAGCGTTTAACAATTTCTTCTAAATTACATACAGAATTGATTTGCGACTTTGTGAGATCTAAAAAAATCATCCGTTTACAATAGAATATAAGAATTTATGGCATCTTAAGTTACATTGTACACCATATAATTTATAAATATCCATTTAAAAGTCCAGATCTAGGTGAAAACTAAGCTACGCTAAGCTGGTTAGATACTTTTTTGCGATAACTTGAGAGTGACACTTGGACGATAAACCTAACTTATACTTGTCTGTGATTTTTTTACCTTTCTGACTGTAACAGATATCCAACCTCATTCCACAATGTGAATTTATAAAATAGAGCAAGTACTTACACTCTTTCATAATTACTGAAAACGAGAGTGAATCGTGAACTTGGCAGGTACAGTCAGCATCAAATTAGGTATATATCGCGATGAACAGTGTTCATCATGATTCTAAGCTACTAGAGAAATTAAACTTTAACCCAGTGTGATAAAATCAGTATCTAGTAAAAGTACATTGGCACGTAATGGGTAATTGTGTAATATTCTGAAGTTGTTCATTAATTTTGAACGGTTCGTCCAGATATAACTGATGCTGTCTGTACCTACGTGTACTTAGCGCCTTCCTAATTAATACCAAAGTGTGCGCAGGCACGCTCGTGTATGCGTCGTAAAAGTTTACATTATTGGAGTAAACAGTAGCACGTGCAACCCCGCCTTTAGGTGCCTACTAATTTGACGTAATGAGTTTACACAATAAGAGCCCTTGTGTTCATTATAGTTTTAACGTAGGTACTTTTAACCAGTACTTAGATAGGTATGGATCCCGTCCTGCACGTTTATAAGACTTCAATAACTTTATGAAGGTTCAGAGTTTGTCAATCCACAGTGGACCATCAGTAATTTATTGATTTGATTTGATTATGATCATTTTTTTAAGCAAGTGGGTACACTGGGTTCTTAGTTCAAATAGAATGAAACACTAAGGCTAATATTCAGAGACGGCGCTAAGCGTAAACTTACACTGCCGTACGTCAAATTGTAGTACAAATTTGACATACGGAAGGATTACTTTATGCTTAGCGTCGCCTCTGAATATTGCCTTAAGCCCGGGTATTAAAAATAAGACAACTTTTTTATGAAATTATCTGCCAAGTAATTTGCTGGGAACTTACTGAGAGGCGGTGTTGTTCCACCGCCTCCTGATAAGTTTCCCTTTCTCATCTGCGTTCCGATAAGTTTGCGTTTCTTTCTTTATTTATCCGACGGTTAGCGGTTATTTTATTTTTATTTTACTTTATCCAGAGGAAGAGGTGAAACATACTTTTAATATCTACCTACTTTCTTTTTCTACTATATTTTAATATACACACATCAACAGAATCTAGGGATATTTGAATCCTAATTATTTACGGCTTTATATTTTTAAATCTTATTAGTTTATATAAAAAGTTTATATACAGATTGAAATCTCCTTTATTCTATTTTTAAAATTCGAAAATGTAAATTCAAAAAACAAAAGAAAAAACAAAATACGGTGGCAAAATTGTTAGTAATTCCTTACCTTGCGGAAATTAAAATTGTTTTAGTACTTAGTATTAATTAATGACAAGGCATTAGATTGTTTTTCTTTTTTAATTTTAACGTGCCGTGTGAGCTTTAAGAGTCATGTTGTCGTCATTTGAGTCGAGATGAAATGTTTCGAGCCGTGGGCATGTTTGAGAATGGTCCTATTCAACGCATCGTTGCTTGGACCCTACACACCAGCCAAAACGTGATATCAAGGTTCTGGTCACGTTATCGTAGTACTGGGAATGTGGCTGAACGGTACACGGGTAGAAATCCTGTTACTACGCAGCAACAGGATCGATTGATCCAAATCACCACCAGAAGGCAACCCAAAATCACAGCGATGCAACTAGTACAAAGGCTCCAGGAGGACCACCAGCTGCTGGTGAGCAACCAAACCGTGCGAAGGAGGTTGCATGAAGTTGGTCTTCATGCTCAAAGACCGTTACGTGTTCTAGCATTGCGCCGTGGCAATCGCGGACGACGGCTTTCGTGGACTCGGGAACATTTACCATGGAGTGGCGAACAATGGTCTTTGGTGCTGTTCACCGATGAGTCTCGGTTTGGGTTTCATCCTGATTCACGTAGAACACGCGTTTGGAGAACACCAGGGAGAGTTAGCTGTCTACGGCACTCTCAGGAGGTCCACTTATACCATGGCGGGACAATCAAGGTGTGAGCAGGAATTCATCTTGGCGAACGAGCCCAGCTCGTTTGGATCTAAGGCAGCATGACTGCACAAAACAGCACGCAGCGGTAGTAGAACCTGTTATTGTCCCACACAGAATACAAATGGGCCATGAATTTCTACTCATGCACGATAATGCTCCTTCCCATACGGCGCGGTTGGTGTCGGCCGCACTCCGAGACCACGATATTCAAGTTTTGGATTGGCCTGCACAGTCGCCCGACTTAAATCCTATCGAGCATGCCTGGGACATGTTATAAGGAAAAGCTTTGAGAGATTTCCGGCGAAATTTGACGACGGGACAACAACTTTACGAACACTTGCAAAGAACATGGGACCTCATACCACAGCGAGACATTGACAGCTTAATTTTAAGTATGAACAATCGATGTCGATGTGTAATTAATGTAAGAGGTGGCAACACTAATTATTAATAATTACACTGTATAAGATTTTTTCCATTTAAATTAAAATTTATAGTGTTACATGAAAAAATGAAGTTTTGTCATACACATTTTCTAGGGCGATTGAAAAAAAAATCATTTTTATTTAAAACAATAAAACCACGAAAATGTTTTTTATTTTTTATGAAAGACCTTGAAATTACCTATCATTCTTCATTCATCTTCATTTACCATATCAGAAAATTCTTCATAGATTTTTAAATATTTGATGGAATGTAAAATATTCCTAGATTCTGTTGATGTGTGTATGCCTACTTATACCTATCACTTACGTAATAACAATTCCAAAGTATCTTTAATTACACAACATCGCTCGCTCCTAATCCTAAAGCATTTCATAATTATAAAGTTAAAATGTAAGTTTTACATTATTTTGTTCATTAACCTTATGTTATCAGGCATAACTAAATTAAGTAGGTGCCTATAGCCAATTCTGTAATTCTCAATAAGAGATAAACGAATATTTTCGCTTAAAATGTAAGTAGGTATTTACATTGGTAGATAATTATGGTACCTAGCATTAATTCATATTTTATCATAATTTGACACGAAAACAAAATCCCTTTTAATAAATAATGTATCATTGAAACACGATGCCCTCCAGATGTTTGTAAGATGCTTCCATTCTCTGCTGGACCTGCTCAAGAAATGTCTACAGGTCAAGGACCAAAGAACAATAAACTGAAAGTTTTGTGACTTCAACTCAGGATTTAATTTAAACTTCGTCTACAAGAAAAGCATTACATTATGTAGAGACAATTTATGAGCGCGCCAATTGGGAAATGTATGTACCTACACAACGCATCACAATGTGCGCGCGCGCATTGCTGGCTGAATGGGAATGGGAATTGGGCCCGGCCAGGCACGGCCATTGAGTCAAGTGCGAGAGATAAGGATAAGTCACACTTAACCAGCCAATATTTTATCAGCCGTAAAAAAATTCAATGTATTCATAGAATATAATACACGTCATGATTTGAAATTATATGTATAAATATGGTAATATCTTAGAGGTAAGGTAATATAATATAATTTTCTCTTCCGACGTTTTAAGCCACTGGTAAAAGATACTGTCATGAAATAATTTACGTTGCGTGAGATTGCAAAGAGGTTATGTAGGACCTGTTGAAAAAATATTTAATTCGACTAAAAAATTATATAAACGTGAAAAGTTTTTGGTGGGGATGGGAGACTGGGGGACGGATGGAGAATAATTTGTGTGACGCACTGAGATGTTACGTCAGAAACTCAATAAATTGCTATACTTTAAGTAACTTCCTTGTTTTTGAAACCATTTTAATTATATTTTTTTGTCCACTTTTCACTTTAACAACTTTTTACTTTTAGATTTAATTATCTAAGCTTATATATAGGCTTGACTACATGTCAAGCCTATTCAGCCTATTCTTCTACTCACCACTGCGGCCACAGAGCTGCGGCTGTAGGCTTTATGGGCTGTTAATTTACCCATTTTTTTGTGTAGGCGCTTATTAACCGTTTTACGAGGGTTTTGTTGAATGTTAACGCAGGCAGAGGAAATGCCAACATCATTCTCGTGAATTACAATGGTATGATACCTACTTTCTAAGTACTTGTATATTTTTATCGTCATTGCGTTTTGCGATTGCGTGCAGGTTAATCTTCAAAACTGCTGAACGGATTAAATTATGGTTTCTTTATACTAACAATTGGTTCATACGCACTTTTAAATCTTTCGTGACCGTAATACACAGACACACACAGACCGTAATACACACACCTCTCAATACTCAACAATAAAGTAGCTTCTATTTTATTGTTGAGTATTAAGAGGTGTGTGTAGAAAAGTTAAGGGCTAAGTAGCCTGTACTCTTGCCGCCCATCGAGACCCCAAACTCTGAGAGCACGTCGGCGTCGCAAGAAGTCATCGGTCTCGACTGTCATACTACCCCAATGACAGACAGTCCTAAGTGCTCGAAAGTCGGAATACCTTAAATTTTCTTTCTTATTTTTTACGATTTGATTTTTGTCAGAAACTTTCGCAGATATTATTTTTGACTGGATTTCGACTTGGTGAGTAGGATTCTCGGTAGCTTAGTGGTCATAGCGTCTAGTGTATCGCAGGTTCGAGTCCTACCCGCCAGTCGATTTTTTCCTTCATCAAAATAACTGGTAACCTTAGCATAGAAAATGTGTTTAAAATACAAAAGAAAACATTTTTTTTTTTAAATTAAAGAACTAATAAAATAGGTATTTATTTATTGATATATAACCTCCTTGCTCCGCCATCTTGCTTCCCCGCACTACTTCCTAACAGCCCTGTTGATCTTGCCGTAGATCTCTGGGAAGGCTTCCTTGCAGTGCGGCAGGGTGTCCCGCACTTTGTCGTACAGCGAGTGGTCGAACATCTGGCGGAACTCGTCGCGCGTGGTGTACGTGTCTGCGTACAGCATCTGGAAGCCGTTGTGCTGCGTCACGAAGGCCTCGATGCGGCGGGTTGACGGTACCTGTCGAGAATGAATGAATGAATATAGAAATGTATGAACGAATGAATGAATGACATTTATTCGCTGACGTATGGTGCACTGCAGGGTAGTATGAGCACAGAATTTAACTACTATACTAACTCTGTACTCTACTTCTCCATATTTTAACATTTTAACTGTTACTCTCGTCTTACACAACTACATTGGAGAAGTCGCTTATGTAGATTACTATAAGCGGATATTATTTTATACAGTGACTAGTTTTCCGCCAGCGGCTTTGCCCACGGGAACCATACATTTTACCGGGATAAAAAGCTTATGTGCTATTCCAAATTATGTTCTATCTCTGTGCCAAATTTCGTCCAGATCCGTTCAGTAGGTTTTGCATGAAAGAGTAACAAACATCCGTACTTCCATACATAAACTTTCACACTTATATTTATACTCGTACAGTGATAGTCTTGTTCTGAGGTAACCAGTGGACAGCCAAGTCATAGGTCTCGTCTCGAATTCGAATCCAAGATGCTTGAACCCATCTCTTGACTTTTCGTAGTTACTTATGTACGTATTAGTTATATTATCACTCGCTGAGACTGTAAACGAAAACACCGTAGGAAAACTTGCATTCCTGCGAGATATTCTCGAAGCGGCGACGGTTTTAAGTCTACCAACCCGTATTAGACTAGCTAATAGATCAGACGAAGTACTTACAGTTTCATATCCTTTAGCTTTAGGCACTCCATACACGCCAATGTCGACGAACATTTGAGAGTCGGCTTGTGTCGTGATCTTCAGCTGACCAGGATGGTTGAACACTCTGAATGGACACAGCCAGACTGGGTACACCTGGGGAGAAAAACCTTTCATTATTACATACATACTCTTTTTCACATAGGGGTAGGTAGTAACTACACAACGTTACTTATTACCATTTTTGCATACTTAGCATACAATTAAAATGCTTATAATTTCTTTATTTTTTACCCGATTTTATAACATGTTTTTGTTTTTCGGTTCTATTTGTATTGTAGTAAACTTTTTATAAGGCCTTAAAAAAATTATTCAGTCTGTAATATTTAATTAGGTTTTTCGCAAAATATCCAGGGTAGGTAGGTATTGTGAAAAACGGGATCATAACTTAGCATGAAAGCACACTACTACAAAACCTAGTTAGTACTATTTTGCAGACTTTCACAGCTATTTTACAATAACTTCATAAAAAATCGCTGAATTTTTCACCCACCTGGAATTCATTGTGGAAGACGCCGATAGCCTTCTCCAGGTGTTCAATAGGCACCAGCATGTCCTGAATGACGTGGGCCTTTTCGTACAGCTTGGCGACGGCCTCGGGCTGTGTCAGCTTCAGCAGGGACACTTCTGGAGGCATCAGCCAGCCCAGCAGGTAGCGGAAGACTGGGTTATTGCCGAACGGGATTATGTCCTGTTTAAAAAAAACATATTTTGAGACTGTAATGGCCCGGCTACACGCTATTATCTTGCCTGCGCAATCCAGGCAAGTTTTTCAGTCAGCGCAGGTTAGCGCATGCGTGTGGACGGCAAGACGGTAGCTTGCGCAGTCCCGAATGTTTCATCTTTTTGTACAGTCATGACTGCACAGACCTCGGCAAGACTTTAGCGTGTAGTCAGTCCATTAGTGTTAGCAAAGCAGTTCGATCGGCGCGAAGCGTGCGGAATGGGGCCTTCTTGAACACACTTAAACGAATCTCGTATCGGACCCTGCTAAGAAGTTTCCCGGTTTCAACTCGGACGTTAATCTTGGATCCGGCTGAACTGATTCCGGATGTTCGGAGTTTGGTTTTGGCAAGACGTGTACATTAGTACACTTTTGCCTAACCCTACACGCGTGATGTTATGTTGGGACAACGTTTTATTGCATAATATCGCTGATGATATACGGACCCCAGGATTCAGTCCAGCATACCTGTAGCTCCCAAAACAAGCTCCTGGTGTGCCTGTGGTAGTAGTCCCTCAGCGGTATGTACTCCACGGCCGAGCGGTTCTTCCTCAGGTGGCGTTCCACTTGTGTGAAGAACCATTCCGAGTACCACTTGCCGATAGGGTTGAACTGAAAATACATTACATAACTATAGTTATTTTTAATGTTTTTTTTGTAATTTTGGTATAGCTGCCTCGTTAGCCTAGTAGTCTTAAGCGCGAATCCTACGCTCGAAGTCATGTCTTTGATTACCAGGCCAAGTAAAGTATTATTGGGTCATTTTCTATGACATTCTCAGTAGCAGCTCGGAGTTTAGATTGTGCCTAGTGAATGGCCCCTTATTACATGGTACCTTAAACACAGGTTTACTTGTGTAGATAAACAAGAATACAATAACCTACTTATATGCTGACTGACTGATATATTTATCTTGATATTGACAGAATTCATATTTTTTTAATAAAAATTGTAGGTAAATCTCGCGACAAACTTTTTAAATCATATACTCGTAAGTAAATTGTGTAAGTACCTATGTAATGTACTAAGTAATAATTGATAGGTTTGAATTACTTTTAAGTTAATTTTCTTTTTTTAGAGCATTTAAATAATTTTCATATTAAAAACAGATACTTTAATTTTATTTATTTATATTATGTATAGACTGCCTGGTGATGTGTAACACAGGGTTTCCCTAGTACTGGTACTGGCTCCAGTATCTCTCAAAGGAGCTCAACAATGTGCTATCTATAATTAATATTATTCTTCTTTATATATGCCTTTGTGAAGAGAGAAATAAATCAATTATTATTATTATCTATACTATTATAAAATTGTAAAAAAGTCGTGTCTGTACATTGAAGATATAAAAAAAACAATTGGGTAAGAGTATATAAACGATCGCGAACCCAAAAATGTGATTTTTAGAATTCTTGTCTGTTTTTCTGTTTGTTAGGGGTTGGCGCTAAACCTACTGAATAGATTTGAATTTTGTGTTAACTGTTGTAAAGTATAATTTCCAACTTAAAAACTGATGTAAAGCTTTTTTCAATTATTTGTATAGATCCTTAGATAGAGCTTGACCTCTCTGTTGTATGCAAGCCCATAGAAAGAAGAGATCATCATTGTTGGTTTTTGATTTTTGATTTTCTATTTAAAAGTCCATCGTTCAACTAAAAAAATGAGGTATATCTCATTCCACTCGGTTGCGTAGGTAGATGCTGAGATAGAGCTTGACCTCTCTGTAGTATGTATTCCTATTGATATAAGGGATCATTATTGTTGGTTCTTTAATTAAGTTGTCATATGCGCAGAAATCGTGATTGTTGATTAGTTATAAACGTTTAAAGTGGCATAGACTTAAATTAAACAATAGTTGTAAAGTTTCGTTAGAATTACGAGTTATTACGACTAACTGAAGTTTCAATTTTCCTTTGGAGTGATTTTGAACAACACAGTTTCACAAACAGTATCACCTCAGTACCTCATAGAGTACCCCAGTACCAGTAACAGTTGCTCAAACCGAGCTAAAAACTTTGGCGAAGTAATAGCTACGCTGAGCGATAGGTTAAGCAGCGGTTTCTGCGGTTAGACTATGGATGGGTGACCATTCTTAAGACATCGAGACCCTCTGTACCTTATATAGCACGTTAAGAAATGGCAATTGATTCGGCATAGTAGACCCCATACGAAAACCTATGAAAATCGTTAATCGTAGTCAGAAGGCCAAAAAACCAGACGATCAATTTAAAGTTAGGATACCTATCGGTTTTAACCAGTCTGAACGCTATTGCTTTGTGTAAGATATTTATATTTAACCACATCTGTTTCGATTGGAACCGGAGCTTAACATATTTTCGGCATAGGCTAGGCGCCTAGGAGGATGATGAAACTGTTATAGTGAGCTGCTTTTTATCTTATTCGGGATTGATTTCTTTTAATTTTGTTTCTTCGCCCACGGAGAGCGAAGCCGTGGGCAAAAGCTAGTATTATAATATAGACAATCTTGACGTTCACCAGGAGAGGCCTACGTTCCACAGAGAACGAATATAGGCTGATGATGATAATGATGATAGACAAGCTACTGTACCTTCCCATCGTCTCCGACCTCATCCACCATGTCTCCAGTCATGAGAACTCCACTCTCCTTGGAGTAGAGCAGGGTCTCGATGAACTCGTGTGGCTTGCTCTTGTTAGACTCCTCGATGAAGTGCTGTGCCAGCTCCGACAGTTTTGTGTGCGGGTGGTATTCGAGACGAATGTATCTGGTACAAACAAAATCATAATATGATTCGTATTTTAAGTTTGCAGCGAAACTAAAGGTGAATCGAGCCACCCCTGAGCTAACAAGGGACTATAGCTTCGATCCTTGTCTTTAGTTTATCTATACTAATATTATAAAGAGGAAAGATTTGTTTGTTTGTTTGCTTGTTTGTTTGTAATGAATAGGCTCCGAAACTACTGGACCGATTTCAAAAATTCTTTCACCTTTGGAAAGCTACATTATCCCCGAGTAACATAGGCTATATATCATCACGCTACGACTAATAGGAGCGGAGTAGTAATGAAAAATGATGCAAAAACGGGGGAAAACATTATAAGACCACGCGGGCGAAGCCGCTGGCGGGAAGCTAGTAATACTTATAAAAAGTGTGTGTGTGGTGTACCTACATTAGTACATCACACACAGTTCGAGTTCGACAGAGGGCGACCCTAAATTACCTTTCTTTTAATCACTGACTGGATTGGTTTTCCTAGCAACATCTGATTCAAACCTAACATAACATGTTTATGTTTTACTTATTTCTATCAAAGATGGAAATAAGGGAAAAACATCTACTCGTAACAGCATTATACTTAATTATCGAACTTACTTTTTGGCAGGAACAACTTTAATGACGACGGATGTCAAGAACCCGAGCGTACCATAGGACCAGGGAATTGCGTAGAACAAGTCCGAGTTCTCATCCTGGGAAAAAAAAAACAAAATCTAAAATGATAAAAAGAAATGCTTCTTATATAGGCCAGTTTCTTATTTTTATATTACTTTTATTCAGTCTGTGCGGAATTTTTTTCGTGTTTTTCGCGGTTTTTTGTAGGCAGAGATTACGAGTTTCTCTCAAATAATTTTGATCAATACGCCACTAATGGAAGTCGAACGAAATCTCTTTCTTATTAAATGTTATGTTATTATGAAGCCATATTTACTGGGGAGGGTGGATCATAATATGAATCGCGTACACGACCGTTGTCCAAAACAAACTGACCTCTGATAGTAGCCAACTCATTACAACATAAGCACCACAAAAAGACTATACCTTGGAGCAGGTGACCACAGATCCGTCAGCTAACACTAGCTCGTATTGGAGACAGATGTGCTGGAACAGGCCGTACACATGCGAGGAGGACTCCACGCCCGTGCCCATCACGAGCCCGCCCACCGTCAGCTGGTCGAGCTCCGGGACCACCGCCAGCGCCAGGCCTAGCGGCTCCAACGTGCGGGAGAGCTGGCCCATCGTCACTAGAGGCTCGCATTTGACGGTCTGGAAAAACAAATAAAGTTTTCTATTTAGTCGGCTATATTAGCTGCTGACAACTTCTTAAGTCTAGTCGTCGTGAGTACAATAGGTGTAGTAGTTTTATTTTCAGACATAGTCCATAGTAATTTACACAATTGTTTTATTGTGTACAATAAATTAAATTCGAATAGATAAAAGTAGTGTTGAGTTCGATGCCTAAGTCGAACAATATTTTCTTCCTTCATTAAAATAAATTATGTTATTGGATTTTTATATAAAATTCTCAGTAGTAGCTCGTACTCGTAGTTTGGATTTGTCCCCTATTAGGTATATGGGACTTAAATTTGCCAGCGTACTGTGGGTGTACATTAGTACCTCTCTGCCTATACCTTAAATGTAGTGATGGTGGCAATACTGGCAAAATGGTATGTATAATAATAGTAGGTATTCCATTATCTTCAACTAAACATTCTGAATTTCAAAACCGTTATGTATTTATTCAACTGTAAACAAAACCAGTGACGTCAACATTGTGTCTAACGCTATTGCGATTCATGTATTCTTTTAAATTATTCTTACCTCTCGGCACCCTGAATCCTGAATTTTAATGTATGAGTGAGAGACTTCAAATATCCTTGTTTTTGTATTTATCGTTTACCATAGCTGTTGACGAGCTAAGCAAGTCCCAATGTGCATTATTTAAAACATGCTCCAAACGTAGCGACACGTAGATGTCGCTACGTCACCTTAAGACGTAATTTAGAATGTGGAGGAAGATTTCGAGTGGCGAGCAGGGCGAGCGGTGGCTTAGTGGTCAGAGCGTCTGGTGTACCGAACCAGAAGGCGCAGGTTCGAATCCAGCCCGCCCGCCGATTTTTTCCTTCATTAAAAATAACTTGTAATCTTAGCATGGAAAATGCTTAAAAAATACAAAAAGATAGTATGCTCCAAATGGTTTCAAAACGAAGATTTGAATAATTATTTTCCGGCCAATCAGTAGATCTAAGTATATCTTCTTCTTAATCTTTTTCTAATATTTATACATGTAAATACTAGCTTTTCGGCAGCGGCATCGCCCGCATGGTCTGAGTATTTCTTTTAACTTTCAGCGCGACAGACAGACAGAGTTACTTTCGTATTTATAATATTAAAAGCATAAAACAAAGTCAGGTTTGTTACAACACTTATAACTCGAGAACTGCTAAACTGATTTTTATGATCCTTGATTTGTTGGATTTATCTCTACCCCGAATAACAGAATAACTATTAAAACATCGGAAAAAATCCACCCATGCGAAGCCGGAACGGGCTTAGTGTTAATAAATAAATTTGACGACGATTTGATCTTAAAAGTTAGGATGACAATGCTTGAGTAAGTATGAGCGATAAGATTCGAGTATCAGAAAGTTGGTGAAGTCTACTTACCATGTTGTCAGTGTCGACTTCTAGCACATCGACGAGGTTCACCTTAATGTTGGTGAAGGTCTTCTTGTAGATGCTCTGGCGGAACGACATCGTCTGCCAGGTAGGACGAGCCGTGCACAGCCGGGTGCTACGGTCACTGGTCAGCCACGCTTTCACCTTGAAGACGAGTTGTAATCAATCAAAATCAGATTCCATACATAAAGCCTGCTGGGCACGGGTATTCTACCAGAATGCGAAGGTCTAGAGCACTAGACCAGCGTATTTGAGTATTACCTAACGACTACTACTAGACGCTACCGCGCCGTCGAGAGAATCTCTGAGGCACGCAGGTTTCCTCGCGGTGTCTTCCTTCACCGATTAACATAAATCGCTTTAAGCGATAAGGTCGCCCATTGTACATGTTCTTAGTTAAGTAGGTATATAAAATCATTGTCTATTTGTATTTCTGGTGTACAATAAAGAATATAATAAATAAATAAATTCGAAAATACAGAGATGCGTTCTTTGGTTTCGAAATCAAGCCTATAATTTTCCAGTCATCAGCTATTGGTTCTTATTCCACATTGAGACATGACTATAAGGGGGAGAGGAAGATGAGTGTGGCTTTTTAGTCACTAGAACATTACCCTACCGCCTCCCTAGGAAGCAAACGGATCCAAGAGGAATTTCCGCATAACAAAAAAGGTTTAACTTCTTAAATTGTTTTTCAAAACTTTTAGAGCTCTTTTCACCACCTATCTGTCAGGTAATTAAACTAAAACTTACTATGAGGTGGTGTACCAGGCTCTTAATCTTTTAAAACTAACTGACCTGCCTCTGTACATCCTTGACTTTCCTCGCGTGCAGCTTGGGTGCGCTGTTGAACTTGAACACCACATAGTTTCTGAAGGTGGACCACACTTTCCACAGCACGGAGATGGGCAGCAGCGCCAGCAGCACAACTATCCACCGGTGTTCCACCAGGATGTACTCTACGAAGTTCTCCGGTTGCACCACAGTCATTTTGAGGTTGAATGTTCAGGGGACCCTGCAAAAGTTGAGAAAGGGAAGGGAAGACTCTGTTAATGCGACATGGAGACTCCAGGATTCCATTGACCATGAAATAATTTTTTGATGGTATGAATGGCGCAGCAACTGAGAGTTTTGGATTAGGAATTTATACCTATTTGTGTGGCCTAGTTCTAACTAGCTAGTTGTGTTAGGTTTCTGACTTTGTGTACGCAAGAACTTGTTTATAAACGACACCAAGAGCCACGATACAGGAATCAATCTAGTGTGTGTAAGTTTCTTTGGAAAACGAAACGTAGATACTGTGGATTGATTAATTTTCTCTTATGTGCCTTCTACTCCTGCAATTTTTCTACTGATTATCACACAGAAGTGCAGTGTGGATAATCAGTTGAGGGGACTGGATAATTAACGGATTCAAGACCTAGGATTAGTTCCAAATAAGTGTACCTACATACACAGCACTCAGTCCCAAACTAAGCAGAGCTTGTATCCGACCACAAATCTACCTAAACTCCGAGCTGTTACAGAGAATGTCATAGAAAATTACTTTGCTCGACTTGGGAATTGAACTCAGGACTTCTTTGAACTAACGACATCTAAGAACAGCGACTACTATGCTAATGGTACGTAGATCAAAAATCTTTCTGCTTATTGTCCTTCATTCATCGACACTACATCATCATTCGAACCGCAACGATTGTCATTTCACACTGTTTCTCAGTATTTCCGAGTTACACCGCACATCCTTCGCAAGAAACGCATTTCCACAGTATTTAATCTACTTTCATGCTTCTTCCGTCGCACCTTTGATATTATAATTGATATTTAAATACCAGATATCATGCTAAACAGAAGTGTTAGATTAAGAGTACTTAGGTATGTGTATCTACTCGTGTATACGATAATTCCTATCAATTTTGCAGGTGCTTGTCAATTTAAGTTATCTAAAAAGAATTAGGTAATGCCCTGTCTTATAGAATTATACATAAAGCGGTAAAATTATGTAGTTATTAACATTTACTGGCTCGATGGTCTAGTGGTCCCAAGCGCGTCTGCTACGTTTAGAAGTTATAGGTTCGGTTCCCGGGTCGAGCAGTGTTGTTAGGTTTTTCTCCCGATTCCCGGTTGTAAAATTACCATACCTACCGGCGAACCGCCATACTCTACCTCTCCACAAGTATCTACCTACCTTAGGTAGACAACAAGTACCTATTCATTATAATAATATTCTTCAACAAAGAATAGCACTGTTTTATAAAAAGTGTTATAAAAAATAGATTATACCTATACTTATTTAAGCTAACGAGGAAGGTAAGTTAGGTATACGCGCGAATGCGCAAGTTACCTGCTAAATGTAAACAAACTAAGTACTAAAACTCCACTAAGAGACGATAACAATAACTAGTGCCTAGATACTGGTTAACTAACTTAGTTAATCGACAAATTGGCATTGTAATAATTAGAGATTTTCATATGACGCCACATCTAGCATAGTTCCTGAGCAAACGAGTTTGAATCACACACAGAACAAAATATTTATACCTATCAGTCTATGAGACTATGACCTACAGAATAGCTGTTCCGCGTCTTGGTCTGTATGTAAATATGTTAACATTTTAGTTTTTTAACGCAATACCGATGGACTGGAGAAAATTGTAGTGGACCAAAATTTTGTTTTCGGTATAGCCTAGATTGTTACCTGCAAGAAACTTACACGATGACACCCTTTACGATGGTTCAAACAATATAAGTGTTTCAACACTCATTGTTTGTAGCTATTTTAAACTTAAAATTTGCTGAATGTTTACCTATAATAATTGCCGTTTGTGTAGGCCATCGAATTACAGATGTATAGAGAATTGTTAGCTGTAGCTATGTAGAGCCTAGGGGTAATTCTGTTCCTAGTTAACCCTCTCCCAGACAGACTCGTCCTGCGGTAATTTATAAGAAATAAAGGTACCTGCAGACCATGCGGGTGAAGCCGCTGGCGGAAAGCCTTTCATGGACTTGGAGCCTTGGATCATTTGAAATTTTGTTCAAACACAAATTTTATCTAAACCTGGATTTTTTTATAGTAGAGGGAGGTAAGCGAGCAAGCGAGTTTCGAGCAGTACTAACCTACTAATTAATTATCAAACCTACTAGTCAATATAATAATGTAAATATTTTAGTCTGAAGTTCTAACTCACGTCAAAAACCCATAGATTCATAGGCAGAGATCCACTGCACATGTTTAGCTTGCATTGCGTCAACTTTTACTATAGAAACCAAAGCCATTCCTTCCTTTCACTCATTTAATAATTAAGTATTTGCATGCATTTTGAGACTGTATAAGATCTCTACCTACAATCGTATACTTAGGTCCTCGTTTATCTATTACTTACGACACATTTTATGGCCCGTTTGAGGAACGAATGAGCTACGAAGAAATTCACAGATTCTAAGAAGTCTACAAATAAATGTTAACCAATTCTAGTTTTCAAGTAGGACCTTCTTTTTATAAACTGTAGTACTAGTTGATATTTATAACACACCTTTCAACAATTATTTATTTCTATTCACAGAGCGGAGTCTGCATCACTTCAGAGTTGCCGGCAAACTGAATAGGTACAGGGCACTTATATTAGCATCAGGAAATGGAATCATCGCTGTAATGTGCCAAAATAGACTTTATTTACTTCTACACAAGAAAATATTACATTCTAAACAGCTAACAGACTAGACATCGCGATATCACGCTATATACGATAACCCAATTCTGTTCTTTATAGACACGGAGTCAAGGCATTTTATTGGAAATCAGGAGATAATTATATAAATTATATAGTTAAACATTATCAGCCAAAGAAAGATATTGTTTTTTATCTTTTAATACAGTAATTTGGATTTGAAAACAGGTGCAAAATCACATAAACGATAACGTTGCTAAGTATGAGCTAATTAAAAATGCATAATTAGCCGCAATTTATCTAATTTCATTTAATTTGACTCATACGAGTACAGCCTGATCACATAAGGAAGGCTAACTTGTTTCAAGTTTTCATTAATAAAAGAAAAATATAAGACCTTCGTATCAAAGCAGAATATAAGATAGGAAAAGAAAATCGTAAAAGATAAAAGATCAAGGATAAAATAAAACAACTTCTTAAAGTAGATTAGATTTATTTATCACACAAGTCACAGGTATATAATTAAAGCAAAAATATATTTATTTAGGTACACATTATCACCATTATTTTCCTTAGAAAACAAACCAACATAGAAACGATTATGTTGGGTAAAAAATAACTACTCATAAAGCACCACCAAGTCTAGGTTCCTAATTTAATCACAGTCACAATAAAAAATGCTGATCTAACTTCACAATTTAGATTTTGACTTTGAATTCTCATGTTTTACATGTATTGGAGTATCCTTTTTAACCAACGTCAGCCGAGGCACTTGGATGATAAGCAGACCATCAGCAGTCAACCTTGACTTAACATCCTCAATTCTGCATCCCTCAGGAATAGGAAACCTTCTCATAAACTGTCGTGCGATGTAGCCATAATCATCTTGCTTCTCTTCATGCTTCCCTTCAACTACAACATACCCGTCAGTAGTTTTCACTGATATTTCTTCGGGGCCATAGTCCTTCAGTTGCATGCATATTTCATACTTATCGTTTTCTTTTTTCACTACATTCTCTTGCTTCCAAGTAAAATTTTCTAACCAATCTATTGAACGCAACAAAGTATCGTCCCCAAACATCGGTGGTTTGTATATTGTTGGTAACTGAAGCATTACGTCGATTTATTCTAGAAAAATGTCATGAATAAATACACTAGTGACTACGAAGAACGTATTACGTTAGCGTAACGCGTGTGTTAACCCACTATCAGTGACTAAACCTGTTTTGTTAGTTAGTTCGTAATTGTTAACTCTAGAGGGCGCTTTGAAGTGTCAATGAAACTTGTTGCTTTCGCACGATTGTACAGTGGTAATTTATCGACTATATATCCAACGCAGAGACAGAAATATAGACTTGTAGAGTAAGTACGTATAGTTTATGGAAAGATTGTGGTTTTAGGCGCGTAAATCAAAACATTCAACATGTATAAAAATAAAAAATGAGTCATCAAGTAAAATAGCCCACAGTATTACCTTCTTACCACAACCATGGTCTATGTTTTCTTGTATCATGCCACAACCCAAACCAGTTTACCTTACTTTTTTGTCTTATTGGACCGGTAAATCTTTAGGGTCAGGGCGTATTCCTAAGATATACCTACAGATTCATCTTGGCTTTCTATTAGAATTTAGACAATAATGTTTTTAATAATAAGAAGCTGCCTCAATGATTCAAGATCCATTCATTAGACAATTTTCAACATAAGGTTTGTGTTCGTTCTGATATTGAGTAAATTAGCCCTTCGGCCTAATTCCCAAAGACAGGCAGAATTTTGAAGGTTCCCGTAAACAAAAAAAGGTAGGTAAAGGTTAAGAAGTATTACATTTTCAAGCCCAAAAACAGACAGATAAAACCTACCCATATTCAGCCTAAATTTTAAAGGGCATACTCTGCAGAAGATAACCTAGTTTTCTTTGAGATATAAGGTAATAAAGAAGGTGACTGCTGATGCCTGATAATAATGACTGATCACAGTGATCACTGAATTATATGGAAGATCGTTGACGTTAGTTCGTTCAAAATTGTTAAACGCAGATGTCGCTTTTGAACAAATTGTCATTTTGTTTGTACTGTTTGTGAACACTGTTCATGAATAATTCTTATAACCTATAAAGTAATTTTCAAAATAAAGTAACATCACTACAGTAGGTACGGTTACAATCACGAAGTTTTAAAATATCCGACTGGCTGTGTATCTTATTCAAGGACTTTTTTATTAGGAGCAGTATATAAAGGTTATGTTTTTGATCCATTGTAAATTACCTTAGTAACAAGAGTAATTTACCAATGGGTAAGTAGGTAAGTAGTCGCTGCGCTGCGACTCATAGAATAAAGCCTCTCCCAGAGACACGATACCTGTGATGGCGGTCAGTACAAAATACTGGTTAGTAATTAAATAAATAAATATTTCAGGACATTTTATACAGCAGCATCTAGTCCCAAACTAAGGAGAGATTGTACTATGGGTACTAGACAATGGATATACTTATATACGTTATTTCTAAATACATAGACAAACACAAACACTTATATTTATCACAATCATATTTGTTTCTGTAGGAATGGAACCCACGACCTCGTGATTAGCAGTCCGGTACTCGAGCCACTAGCCTACTGTATTATCTATGAGACCACTGATGTCGTCAAATTATTACAACTGAAAGCCACACCACCGCAGGCCGCGTCTGTCTGGGAGAGGTTTAACTAGGTACTGTACCTACTTAAACCTCCCTAATTAGTCTAGATTAAATACAGCTAATCTGTTACTTTACAAAACTACAGATAGAAGGAACCCAAGCTGTAAAGTAATTAGATAGCGAACACAAACGGCATTTATTATAGTCTTTTCAGCAAAGTTTAAGTTTAAAATTCAATGATTTTGAAATTAAAATAGCTACAAATGAAGTGTTAAAATTCAAGACATTGTTTGATCCAACGTAAAGTCAAACCGTATAGCTATCAGAGTACCTATAGACGGACTAGAATTCTAGATTCTTGACCATCTTATTCATTCATTTTTTGGCAAACGAGCAAACGGATCGCCTGATGGTAAGCGACTCATAGATTAATATGTTATGAAGCGACTACCGCCGCCCACGGACACCCGCGGAAATTCCTGAGACTAGGGCTAACATTTAGGCTGATATTCAGAAACGAAACTCAACATGAACTTATGCTTCCGTATGTCAAATTTGTATGACAATTTGACATACGGGAGCGTAAGTTCATGCTGAGTCTCTTCTCTGAATCTCAGCCTCAGAGACGATGCTCAGCGTAAAGTAAGGCTTCCGAATGTCAAATTTGTATTACAATTTTGACATACGGAAGCATAAGTTCATGCTGAGTCTCTTCTCTGAATCTCAGCGTAGGTCTGCTAGAATTAGGGTCGTTGGTATATACCATTTTATTTAGGTAAGTACACAGGTTACAAAAACAACGCGTAGCTACCGACTTAGGTACATGTTTGGCAGCAAATTTTAAATAGCTTTAAATAAATAACGAACGAGACGAGAAGACATCGCTGCGTTGGTTTATTTGTGATAAGGATAATTGATAACGCTATCGTTCTGTTGTGTAGGTACCTACTTTATTACACGATCAATGTCTTATTTAAATTTGAGTGTAAAATCAAGTAAATTGTGATTTCTAAAGTGATAAAACCACCAAAATGTCAATGAATAAAATAGCCATTGTTACCGGCGCCAATAAAGGGCTTGGATTTTCAATAGTGAAAAATCTTTGTGAAAAATACGACGGAAAGGTTTACTTGACTTCACGAGACGAAAGTAGAGGAAAAAGTGCATGTGAAGAATTGAAGAAAATAGGACTTAGTCCTGTTTTTCACCAACTGGATGTATCTAACAATGAAAGTATCAAAAACTTTATATCGCACATACGCGCGAAAAATGAAGAAGTGGAAATACTCATAAACAACGCTGGGATTCTTTTTTTGAAAGACGCGCCGGAACCAAAAATTTTCCAAGCGGAACAAACAGTTTCCATCAACTTTACGGCATTGGTTACTTTCACTGAAGCTATTTTACCAATCATGAAAAATGGCGGGAAAATTGTGAATATTTCGAGTTCTTCTGGCCATTTGTGTAGGATACCGTCTGAGGAGTTGAGAAAAAAAATTCAGTCAGAAAATTTGACTTTGGATGAATTGAAGAGTTTGGTTAAAAGTTACGTTGAGGACGTGAAGCAAAACGAAGATATAAGTAGAGAATGGGGTGATTCGCCGTATGTTGTGTCGAAAGTTGCAGTAAATGCTTATACGTTCATGTTACACCGCCGCTTGTCGTGCAAAGGTAACAAAATCTTCTAAAATACTTACATAGATCTTGAGTCTTGACTGGCACTCTGCATAAGGTTACAGAGTTTGCGATAGAATAAACGGCAGTCCCAGTCCAAGTAGAATATCCTATAATCCTTAATTTTTGTAACCAACACCCGTGGCGCCATCTTTTGTTAACGAATTCCATTTTGTTCTGGTACATATACAAAGCTTTATACGTTGTAAGACCCTTTGGGGGGGAAAGGGTCGTACAACGTTTTGCATTGTCGATCAACATCATGCTTATGTTTAGCATAATATAACTTTTGAAATCCGTTCCAGGTATAAAAGTGAACTGTGTGCACCCTGGGTACGTGATGTCGGATATGACGCGCGGCGGTGGGTCTGTGAGCCCAGCGGATGCTGCGTTGCTGCCGGTGCAGCAGGGCCTGGCTCCAGCGGGCGCGGGCCGGTATATATGGCACAACGGACAAGAGGTGCCGTGGGATGGACCCGACCCTCGAGGCTATATCGATGGAAAACAAGTATAATATTGTCTAACCATAGAGGTACGGCCAGGGCCAAAAGTCGATTGATCACACAAATCACAGCGTCAAGATATTTGATTTATGCACAGAATTCGTAGGTACCTTCTCCTACTCGGGTCCGAAACTTTTGTAAAAAATAATAGGTAAAAATTATTTGAAAATTGCATCTTTACTGTTCAGCTACTTTTGGCGAGGTCTGTACCTAAGCTTTTTGGGTGACTGATTTAACCTTCAGGAACACAATAGTCGTACCTATAAAGTTGACAAAAGCTTAAATGTTGTAAATATTGCCCCTAGAATTATTGGGAAACAGGTTTTTGAAGTAACCGTCGTCTTGCTATGACTACCCTTGTTTTGACAACATTTCAAAGCGGTGCAAACCTCAATATTGTGACTAATTTCGGCAAATTATAGAAAATTCTCCCATGTTTATATACCTAGTTGCCGTACCTAAATGTTGTACGAATAATGTACACACCATACCACATAAATAGACCCATGAAGTTGACCATATTGGTGTATTTTATTTCTTAGTGTTCTATCTAGGCATGTGATCTCTGCCTTCTTGACTACACATTTAAATAGAGAAATATGAACCCTGGTGGTAGAGTCAAAACTAAGGATTTTGTAACACAAATAAGTATACTTTTTATACACCGGTTGGTACACAATTTAGGTATATTTTTGCTCTCGATATTAGCGTGTTGTCTTGAGTGATAAGGAATGTCATTAAAAGAGTGCATGTATAATTTCTTGCTTTAATTTTAATGATCTTTCTCATGGTTAATGGCTCAATAAGGTACAAATGGAACAGCGAGTTATTGGCATCTCATTTTAATATAGAAAATATAATCTGTCATAACAGGGATATGATTCTATTAAATATATAATATATAACGAATATACATATATTCCGCTCAGCGAAACGCAGTAAAGAACGAAAAAGAATTCACTCTAAGAAATATGATAAATCATCACCGGGGAGCGAACCGAGTCCGAACGAAAATAAATAAATCCAACTTTTTTAAATAAAACAAATAGGTTAATTTATTTTACAAATTCCTTTGTTATCATATTTCTCTCGTTAAAATATGCTCTTTCTTAATACAAAGATTTTTCGATCACTTCACCAACGGAAAGAAACAATAATATTACTGAATAGAAAATATAATATCCGCTGTCGGGGACCGGTCGATTGCACTCGTACGGGGTCTATTTGGCGTCGATGCACTCGGCCGGGTGCTGCGCGGGCTTGGCGGGCGCGAAGCCGGGCGGCAGCGGGATGCCGGCGTAGCCCACGCCCCAGCCCAGCTTGTGGCCCCAGCCCGCGCCCGCGCTGGCGGCGCTGGCGGCGTGCAGCTTCACGCCGTTGGCGCCGGGCTGCACGCTGAGCTGGTTGAAGCGCGCGAACAGCTCCTGCTGCTGCTGGCTCAGCGCGCTGCTGTGCGAGCTGCTCGCGTTGCTCACGCCCGCGCTCTTGCCGAAGTTCACCGACGTCGACATTATCGCGGGGTCCATCTGAGTCCAGTCTGAGAACATGGCGCTATTTGAGTTATAACCTGAAAAGGAACGTACAACACGACGTAAGGACAACTGTTTTTTACCATTAACAGAAATGTCCTGAACCTATCCCTATAAAGCAACCATTACTGTCACACTTGCATGGCTACAGCTGCAGCACTAACAAATAATTTGAGCCAGTGACTTCTCAACTATGGGATCATACACAGGTTTATAGAGCACATGTGAATATTGTGAATAGCCGTATCATTTCTCGATACACACATACATTAACCAGTCCATTTTCTGGTCACAACTAAACATACTCTCCCAAAATCAATATTGATTATTTAAAGAGAATAAATAGTACAATAATGTCAATTACTTTGATGGTGTGTCTGTTGTGGGCGGGGCTGTGCTAAGCCGAACGCGTTCATATGATTGAAACCGGGCGGCGCGAGCCGGGAACGACGTACACGGTCCATATTGTCACTGTAAAACATAAAACATACATTTTAAAGGGGAACAGATCCATCTTATAGTCCAGCTTTATGTTTGTCTATCTTAATAAATATTTTTGTTTTGATACGGAAAGTTTTATTATAAAAGCTTCGATGTTTAAATCTTTCTTCTATATGAGAACTGCTTGTTTTTATTAATAGTACCACTTCGGTCAATAACAGCATACATCCTAAAGACGTATAAAGATGATTTTGTCTAAAAACAAAAAACAGACTATAGTCCTTTTTTTAATCTCAGAGACTAGATTGACACATGCGACTGTCAAAATTACAAATAATGATACCAGCTTTTTTGTGTAGTGTTGTGCCTACGATACCGGTTTGTTGAATCGTAACTTTTAGACGATTAGCTTAAAAGTTTTCTATTCCAAATCGTATCATTAAAGCCCAAATTAATTAAAATTGACCGAATTCACAATAACGTCTATGAAAGGTTAGTCGTCGTAGAGTTTTTAAGTACCAAATGACGTAAAATTACCTACCAAAAAAAATAAAATAAGAAAGAACTTTAATAAATTTAGTCTTATGTTCCAACGAGGTAAAAAAGTATTAGAAAGCTATATCAATTGATGTAAAAAAGTTTTAGAAGACTATGTTGATTTCGCTGTCGTTATTTAGTCCTTAAAACTCTACCTATTCCGATCCATGAGTAATTACGTTTTAAATAAGACCTACTATTTTTTTCAGGATAACTCAATATAAAAAAACCGACACTTCAATTTATTAGCGATAATTTTCGACAGAGGCACATTACTATTTAAGAAATGCAAGAACCTGGTATCCCACGTAATGTTACTTTAGTCTCTGAGATTACAAAACAGACTATAGTTGGATTTCAATATATAAATACTTCATCGGATTATTGTTTCACTGCGCCAACCTTCGTATTCTCTGCGCGAACTATCGTATTCCAAAACGGTCATTAGCTACGAGAAAATAAGTATTATATCTAGTGCCGTCTGGTGCAGTATGCATTTTTTGTGTTATTACGATTAGATGTAAATGGTGACCAAGATTATTATTTGTGATTATCAGAGAGATGTACTTACCCGCTAGATACTGTGTTTTGCATCATTTCTGTCTCCATGAGCTCTGCGAACGCCTTCTGCGTCTCTTTGAAGGGGTCGAAGTCTAGGTCGTCGTCGCCATCACCTGCCGCGCGCCCGCCATTGCCCTCGTTGCCACGTAAATTGTTCATTCTGATAACAATTTAACAACAATTTTTGAGTAATTAAAGATAGGCAATTTGCATGCAAGAATGGACACTGGATAAGAAAGAAATAAGGGTAATTAGGTTTTATAAGAGGTGTTTCAAAGTGGCACCAGTTATTGAGACGTGCAGACCCCTAATCGTGGTAAACCTAAAAAGGTGCCTGCGAATAAAAGTCCCGTCAAAATCGATCCAGCCGTTTCAGAGATTAGTCGGAAAAAACAGACAGAAAGAAAAAAAAATAGAAATATTTTATTTAAGTACCGTATAATATACCTACTTTCATAAGCATTTAGTGAAAAGCTGTTAATTTGAAATTACAAACAGACACTTGAATTTTATTAATTTGTTAGATGGTAATATTTATAATAGGCGGCGTACGACCGGTCCCGGAAGTCTATGGGGAGGTCTATGTTCAGCAGTGGACCTCTGTTAGGTGGTATGATGATCAGTGTTGTCATGTTACCTTTGCTTGTGTTCCATCTCGAGTCTCTCTGCGCTGAGCATGTTCTGTGGATAGTGTGCGTGGTCGAGGTAGCGGCGCTCCTCGGCCGCGCCGCGTTGCAGCTGTAGCCTCATCTGCTGCGCCTTGTGGAAGTCTGTGAAGAACTTGTCCATGTTCTCTGCCAGGTACCGCACTTCGTTCTGTCGAGGTTTCATGTGCAATTGTTATAAAACGCGAACTTAATAGTAGAGACACGAGTAAAAACATGTATACACTAACAAAAGTGCTAAATCGATCTTCTCCTAAAGTGCCAATGGAATTTTTGTGATATTACGAACACAGTATTTACGAACCAATACTAGTGACATTGGTGTTATCTCAAAGTTACAATCGTTCAAAACTTTTGTCAGTGTTTATATGGCTGTGCTCGTGACTGTACAATAGGAAATACAGACAAGAAAAAGCTTGACATTTCGGAGAGATTCGGATGTTAGTAGTTTAAAATGCAGGAAAAAATAATATAAAAATGTAAACCCTTATTTTCTGTTCTTTGTATAAAACTGCATGCTGCAAGACAAAGATTGCTACTTATGAAACAACTCATAGAAATTATAATGGGACCTTAACAGGTCTGTAAGAAACTCCAAAGAAAATGGAGTAAGGTAATTGAAAGGCAATGACGATTTATGGAAACTACTAGCATTTATCTTGGGAAGAAACGCCGAAAAACATTAAAAACTTCATATGTATTTAAATCGACCAGCCCTAAGTATGGCTCTATGGGGTTATTTTATTTATCAATTTTATTTAAATAACTCACCGCCGACTGTGGTGCGTCGAAACCGTTTACGAGGCCTGTCTGTTGCATTTGTTGTTGGCTCTGTTGCATCAACTGTTGATTGTGCATCATATACCCGCCGCCCATCGAGTTGCCGCCCATAGAGCTGCCGCCCATCGAGTTGCCGCCCAGTGAGCTCGCAGACATTGAGCTACCGCCCATGGAATTGTCTACGCGCATACCGAACGGTGGAAGCATATTGGGATTTGGATGAAAATTAGCACCTGCACAAACACCCCAACTGTTAACTCCGTGAGGTAACAACACAAGTGAAACATATCGAGAACACGTGAGCATATCTTACCTAATAATTCACTAGCAGATTCGAGTCCTATACTAGATGTGGGCATATAGTGTTTAGGCTCGACCATAACATTGTGTTGCCTCGCCAGTAACTCGTTTTGTCTCATAAGCATTTCACTTTGGCTGCGTTCCCGTAGCAATAATTCCTTTTGATCCATGAGACCTTGGCTAATTTGATTAATCTGTCTATCATTACCTAAATAGGTCATAGTATCTCTGTCTAATAGTCCGTAGCCATTGAGTATGGGGTTCTTCATGTGTTGTGGGAGGAGGTGGTTGTTGTCGACGAGGCCGGCCAGCATGTCGGAGTGCCTCTGCATCATGATGACGTCGGCGCTGGGGTCGCCCAGCAGCTTGTGTGAGTGCTCGTCATCTAACAGACTGTGGTCGCTGCTGTCCAGGAGGTCGTGGTTCTCCAGCAAGCTGTGCCTGTCTGACTCCAGTTCGTCTATGTCGTTAGATAGGAAGCTTTGCGTGTCGTTCTCGAAAACTGACGTGTGTGTTGTCTGCGTACTGTTGTATTGTTTGGTATCTAATATTTCGGTATCGTTATTATCATTATTAATACTATTGCTAGACTTATGTTTGGATTTGTTGTCGGTTTTACTTTTCTTGCTGCTTTGGCCGTTTGTGCTGTTTATTTCCTTGTTTCTATTTGTTTTGCTATCTGTGTGTGTGTCTTTACTCTGTTTTGTTTGAGCCTGTTGTTGTATCTGTTGTGTTGGACTGGAAGATTCTGATGTGCCGTTTTCTTGTGACTTAACTGTAAAATTATTACAACAATATTAATCACTTTCTAGTATATATGAATTTGGATGGAGCATATGGATAATAATTGCGGCGGTAACATGAAACCGCGACTCAGTAAAATAAATATTGACAATAAGCGTGCGAAAATAGACTGTGATGGGTCAACTTTCATTTCTGAATGAGTATATACATCATGGTATTATTCACTGTAAAATTCAAAGTAAGAACCACATTCATCTTCTCTGAATTTGATTACTGTTTTACATGTCAAACAATAAACAACATATTGACAATAAATAACAGTATAAGACATACCCGTAGACTGTTGTGGCTTGGGACTGGACTGTTTTCTGGCGGGACTATCTGAGGGTGGCGACGATCCGAGACTGGGCCACGCTTCTTTGCCACTACCATTGCTGCCTACCCCATTACTGCTGCCCGCACTGCTCGAACCACTGTTGCCGTTTATAGATTCTTTTTTATTAGATCTGTAAATGATGTATGTAGTAAACATTTTTGTTCGGGAGGGTTTTCTACACTAAGGGACTTTTTTGTATGGAATAGCTGACATTGGAACAAATAATTATGTATCCAGGGCATCTAATATAGCAAACACGAGGAAGTTAACCTCAGGCAACACAAATTAGATCACATTTATTTATAGCAGCACCTGTGAGTACTTTTGGAAAAATTTATTAAACCGAAAACAGTATTTTATCCCATGGGAATGAGATTATTACTGTTTATCGCGCACAATGTAAAAACTTAATATTCGATCTGAGATTCGAACTCAAACACTAACAATCCACATCATATTTATTACCGCAGCAAGCCACTCCACACAAATAAATCTAGTCCAAGGACGAATACAGCTAGTGTCTATATATAAAATTACAAGTGTTGTGAATAAGTGCGTGAATATATGACATAAGGAAGTGTTTTTATAGGAAACCTGAAACATGGCGACTACTTATATATAAATTACTGTTTTTATCAGCTGTATACGCCCGTAAACGTTACATTGAACGGTACTCACTTAGAAGAATTGACTACGTTTATATGAGACGATGTGACCACTGTCGTTGGTATAAAGTTCGACTGATTACCTGAAAATTTCAAAAATATATTAGAACTTTCTGGAACATTCTCGTGATAATTTTCGTAAAGAGAAATACTGATACGCACCATCTTTTGAACTGCTTTTTTCTGCATTCGTACTAGAATTACCTGCAAGTTGAATAACGTTATACGTTTAGTGATTTATTGGAATAAATCCTCCAAATTATGGAAATAATATCATGTCAAGTCGTACAAAAACAAAATACCGTTTTCAAATCGTCATTGTATTATGATGCCGTGAGATTGTATGTTTTTAGTAACGGTAAAGTTATGGTAAACAGGTCATCGTAACAGGTTTTGTTATCGCATACGATGATAACTGTAAACAAATATGAAGCCACATTTATAAGCTTCTACATAGTATTTTTGACCCGCTTAATCTTAGTTACGTAGTAACACAAATAATATTTTTATTAACATACCATCACGCCTGTATTCCCCGAAGGGTTAGGCAGACCAACGAGGCAGTCAGATATTTTTATTGATGGGATATTTTTATTTATTTATTGATAAACATCAAATTAAAAAGGTTGATACCAGGCTTGCTTCACCGCTCACGCTGATTTATCTTGTTTATTGCAATAAATTTAAAAAATAATACTCTAAACAAAATATTATTAATTTCAAAGCAAAGAATCTCCACTTCGAAACTTTACGAAAACACGCCTGATTTGTTATGTTATGTCAATAATACTGTATCAAGCATAAACAACGTCACATACCTGAACTATTGTTGTGTTTGTCGTCTGGTTTGTCCCGCTGCGCCTGCAACAGCTGGTTGTGAAGCTTGCGCTCGTACACCTGGTGCAGGCCCGCGTGCATCTCCTCCTTCGTGAACGACGCCTTCGGATCACCTGCAAACATCACATTCAATGTATCAATCAGTGTCACACGAAACGCTACCTTCATTAATTGTCTCTAAACTAAGACAAGTGGTAAATGAGCTTATATCGTATGCACACATTGCACACTTCGACAAAACTAACACAAAAAAATGGATTGAAAAATACGAGAAAAATGCAATTTGTGATATTTTCTAGATTTTTCGAATTGTCTTAGGTTTGATCTAGGTATGCGATATACAATTATTC
Source organism: Acronicta psi (assembly GCA_946251955.1). Taxonomy (NCBI): domain Eukaryota; kingdom Metazoa; phylum Arthropoda; class Insecta; order Lepidoptera; family Noctuidae; genus Acronicta; species Acronicta psi. The sequence goes on along the minus strand of OX276493.1, from coordinate 4,601,181 downwards.
GAATATCGGTATTGCCCAGAAATTGTGTCGCTGAAGTCTGATGGCAGTCGCTTCTAGATTGGAAGCCAATCCCAACATGTTTGGGATAAGGCTCGGAAGAAGTATAGCATGTCGGTATACTTCTTACTACTTACTCGTACACATGAACAAAATGACAACCCTATTTATTTTACACTGGTGCGCACACAAAACGTCATTTACGCAATAAAACGTCACCTTGCATGTAATTGTACGCATCGCCACCGGAAAGTTTCTGCGGAGTGGCCGCGATGTGTCAGTGTGGAAATAGCCCGTATCTCTCAAGGGCTTTCATTCACATTCTAAGGGGTGAGGCCATGATTCATCACACAAGTTTATTCTGAATTGGCTTTGCTTATCTCTGGAATTTTATGTTCTGAGAGTAGAGCGAAAATTTTGCCACGATAAGTATTTCATCATGATGATATAATAAGTTTTTTTTAATAATAGACATGTAGCAAATAGTAGGTAGATTTTTTATACCAATAAGGTTGTAAACAAGCATACGACAAGCATATGGACGCTTGCGACACCAGAGGTATCACTTGTTGCAGACATTGTAAAAATCTTTTCACACCCTTTTTAAAGAATCACAAACACTTAAGTTCATCACAATCAATATTTGTGCCTGTGGGAATCGAACTCATGACCTCGTGATCCGCAGTCCGGTATTCGTACCACTAGATCACAGACGTCGTCTCCACGCCGATGGCGAGAGGTGCGGTGACACAAAGTAGGTGTATTAATTCTACAGAAACTGTTCTGGCCGCTATGCAACGGGTAGTAGAATGTGTAATGTAGTGCGTACCTAGCTCGTGCAGATACATGCAGTCGGGCTTGGGGCAGGGCTGGTTCTTCATGAAGTTGGCGCAGTACTTGGTGGTGCCGAGCGAGCCCTTGAGCACGCGGCCGTCCAGCGCCACGTTGTTGACGCCCTGGATGGCGCGCAGCGCGTCCGCGCCCGACACGTACGTCACGTACGCCGACGCCGACGGACCCTGGGCACCAATTCACTATTTACTAGCCTTTTCCCCCGTTTTTGCAACATTTTTAATTGATACTCCACTACTATTTGTCGTAGCGTGACGATATATAGCCTACAGCCTTCCACGATAAACGGGCTATCTAACACTGAAAGATTTTTTCAAATCGGACAAGTACTGAGATTAACACGATCAACCAAACAAACAAACTCTCCAGCTTTATAAAATTATAAGTTTTTTTTTTTGGAAACAATACATCACGCCTATACTCCCCGAAGGGGTAGGCAAAAGCGTACTATGTAATGTACACCCACATTTCTCCGGTATGTTTAGGTCCCATGTAATAGGGGCGAGCCTATTGCCATCAACCGGGCACAAATCCAAACTCCGAGTTGCTATTGGAAAATTCACAAACCCAACTACACTTTGCTCAACCCGGGGATCGAACCCAGGACCTTTACGCAGAAGTGTAATAATGTGTAAACTTGACACCCACAGTTCACCGGTATGTTTACATTTTACATTAAATGGGCACAAATCTAAACTTCAAGCTGTTGCTAAGAATTTTATATAAATCCCAAATTATACTTTGCTCAACCTAGCAATTAAAACTAGGATATCTAGCATACCAGTCGCGATTACGACCATTAGTGCCAAGGCAGTTCTCGTGACCATATGATGACAAAAGCGTCAATAGAAGAAAGAACTCGTCAGAAGCTTCTACAATACAAGTGTATTGTATTATGACTATTCTCCTTCTTCGAAGTGCCTCTCCAATTACTGAAGGTTGGCTGTCATTTCGGAAAACTTCAGTCTGTCCTTCGCGGAACAGTTCTGAGGCACTATGATTATTAACAAGTCATAAAAGTAGTCTCACCTGTGACCCTGCATACGTGGTACTCTGGTTTATAACTACTTTGTGAATTTTGCCATATTTGCCAAAGTACTCTTGCCGTTTGAGGATCTGAAATGAAACGCAAAAGAAAATATATTCCTTTTTTTAGCAATCAACATAACTTATAGTACGAAGTACTCAAATGACTCATAAAATATAACTATGAAAGTGAACATTTAAAACGTTTAACAGCAAACGCAAAACGTAGTCAATATTAAATAGTTATTGCATTTTTTGAGCCCCATTTTCTTTAACATGTAAAAACGATTAGTTCCACATATGGCCCACTTTTTCGTTCTATATTCCTAAAAATTCTTCATTCTGGTGACATAGTGTATGTATTGTGTGTATGTGTAGTGTGTATGTGTAATATGTATTTGTAGTGTGTATGTGTAGTGTGTACGTGTAGTGTGCATGAGTAGTGTGTATGTGTAGTGTGCATGAGTAATGTGTATGTGTAGTGTGTATGTGTAATGTGTATGTGTAGTGTGTATGTGTAGTGTGTAGATGTAGTGTGTATGTGTAGTGTGTATGTGTAGTGTGTATGTGTAGTGTGTAGATGTAGTGTGTATGTGTAATGTGTGTATGTGTGTGTGTACCTCTGGGTCGGCGAGGCGCACGGGCAGGCCCACGACGAACACGAGGTTGTTCTGCACGACGCGCACGTTGGCGAGCGCGCGCCGCGACTCCAGCGTCTTGTTCCGCCGCTTCTGCTCGCGCGCCTTCTTCTCCGTTTTTATTGCTGCCACCTGCTCCAAATAAAGCGTCTATTATTGCACCTGTCCCTACATCCTTCTCCGGTAATAAAATCAACAATCAAAGGCCGCTTTTTTACAATATGTATCGTTTACTTGAAACAATTTTGATCTTAATTTATATTTTGTTGTTAAGTGCACAAAGTAAAATGTGATTGAAGAATTGATTTAGAACCTGACATCTTTACGAATTTTTAATTTTGGAGAGTTTGGTTTTGAACTATACTTATTAGATGTCCAAAACCTTAAGATTATGTTCACCATGATTAATAAACATGTATTGCCTAAAAAGAGAATTTTAAGCAAAAAAGGGATTTTCTGTTAGTCGCGCAGTATGCGGGTTATCTGTCAATCCATAGTTTACCTGCTCTTGACTGAGCGGAGTGAAGTCTGCCGGGTTCTCCGGGTAGGCCTTCCGACATGCCGGACATAGGCCGTTCTCGCCTTCCCGGATTCGATTCCAGCAAAACCGGCATATCTGTAATGACAAACAATGTTTAAACACATCAAGATAGGAATCCTTCAGTTGGTCTGTGTAGAACTGCTGTAGAAATTCACAGTTCTTATTGTATTGAAGTTACTGGACAAATAAAGGTTGATTTGTCTGAGTGAGCACCCCTGATGTTGCTAATGTCCATAGGCTGCAATCATTGCTTACAATACCATGGGCTGTATGCCAACAACCTTGTGGTACGTAAAAAATCACGAGGTAAGTATTTCAGCAATTATTAAAGAGAATTCGCGTTTTCTATTAAGTCCAGAGTTTTTGAAAAAAAAAAACAGCAATACCATGTCCTACGGTTTTCGGCGAAAAGGCGACCAACAGCGTTCGTCATAACTACATTATAAACATGCATTTAGATTTGTTTTGCATGAACTTGCTTTATCTATTAACAACATGTACTTAATTTTAATAAACTGTATGTTACATTAAGAATTAAAAGGAACGTTTTATTGATAAACAGAGATATCCAAATCTAAATTGTTTATTCTTGTTTGAAACCTACTCAATCAGACATGTTTTTGTATCTTTTTTATTAGCGTGCGCTGTCATACTGGTTTTATGGTTTGTAATAATCTTGGGGCAGGTCGGAAATCGGAACTAAAGTTTGTATATAAATACACATAATTATATATCTGTGTGCAGCTTTTAATATTTTAGATTTAATAATATTTCGAGAAAGTTTAGCCAATTGTTGTTATAATTATGATGATGTTATCGAATCTCAGCCGATTTCGATGTCTCACTTTGGACAAAGAAACTTGTTACTACTAAGGCTATCCGAAGTTCCTTTAACTTTTGGCATATTGTTTGATAAATCTGAAGACTCAAACTGGGCCTATAGTCCACTTCAGTGGTACGTAGGTAATATCTGGGATGATAATATACCTAAACCTGTTATCCACTTATGAAGTGAAGCCGTCAGAAAAACACGGGTTTTTCTACAGTTCTAGGAAAGATCAGCTACTGGCCAATATAAAGATGTTTTGTTACTAGTTTGCCTTTGGTAGTTATATTAAAAAAGGTCAAGTACATACATACTTCTTGCTACCGATGCGTGTACGTGGACCCATGGAAAAGTATTATCAGTTTTATTATACTGATGATGTAAGCTCGGCCGTTTGACAGAGCAAAAGACAGCCAAAACTTCTTTCGGACCTGCCGAAAGAAGTTTGGGCGCAGAAAATCGTCCTGAATCCATCAGTCACTTGGGAAGGGGCACGGTATTTCAGACTCATACCACCTAAGAACCTCAATTACCTTCCCGTACCATATAGTCGCATATAGGACAGGCTGTGGTCAGGTACAATAAGGGAGCGAGTATTTTCTGCCCGCTACCTAGTTTATTAAGTGCCCATACTAGGTTTATACCGTATTTTTCGAGGGCATCGACCAAACAAAGAGTTAAACTACACAGTTTTGTTGCCTGTAAGTATTTTATAGCACAGATGGCGTTCTGTTGTTTCTGCCTGCTGCTTGCCTTGGGAAAACCGCGTGAGTACATGGAGGGAGGTTAGTAAATGAGGAGTTATACATACTTGGTAGCCACATGTGCACGGGTAGAAGTGGAGATCGTCCACCTCCAATGGTTCCATACACAGGGGACATTCCACCTGGAAACGAAACAAATATTGGATAACGCATGTTTTTAAAACAAAAACTTTTTGGGGATTTATTGTATTGCTTATCGTAAAAGTTCAAACACGTTTACACCAAAGATATCAGATAAAAAATACAATTTATTATTATCTCATTATTAGATAACAATCTTTTATACATAATTAGGTAGTAGTAATTTGTAATTTTCAATGCGAATTTATATAACCAGTTGGAGTTGTATTTTTGGGGGGAGATTTTGAAAAAAAAAAATAACATTAAAGGATATACCTGCTCTTCTCCACTCTGGTTCAGCACTGACATCCTAGCCCCAAGAGCCAATGGTACCGTACCCTCCTGTAAATGGTGAGCGGACATCAGTATAAGCTAAAAAAACAACTTATAATCAACAAAGGATATAACTATGAACACTGTAGTAACATGCAACTTAGGAAATAAATGACCTAAAAGGATTCAACTTATGGGTAGTAGCGCAAGTGGTTGAATTAAAATAAAGATTGTTTTAAATTGTTTGTTTTTATTGTTAAATAAATATTTTTGCCCACACTTTCTCCTGTACCAATAGTAAACACAAATTCTCAATCACACAAATCTGGAGTAACTGCTAGGCCCTAAAATATTTGTCCCAGACGCTTAGCCGTTACGCTGGTGCCTTCAATTTACTGTGATGATGAGGATAATGAAATAAGAAATAGTAGTACTAAATTGAAAGTCTAATAATAACCGTATTCGTTGAATCAATAATTTAAATGTTACAAAAATAAAAGTTTTAAACTTTTGGAGGCTATTCTTCTTCTTCTTTATATGTCTGAATTTAATTACTCAAATAATGTCATCATATCGGTGAAACTATATATTTTTACGACCAAATAAAAAGCACGAGTGTTTGTTATCGATTGTACTTCTTTAAATAACGTTATCGAATATCATCTCGGATTTTAGATTAGGATAAAATGCAGATTCTTGAAACAACTTCACTGACATTTTGAAGTCAGTAATCAAAGTAAATAAATATACGAGTATTTTATCTATATTATGTACAATTATCAAAAGATTATGGAAGTAGGCGCCACGCTACTTGTAAGGGCAGCGTGTCATTCAGCCGAAATATAGCTAGACATTGTTTACATAATTATTGTAGAATTATATTCTAGAAGCTAATCTAATTAAACAACTAACTACTACTAAATAATAGGCTAACATCCTGATAGCTTAGTTGACTGTGTATCCACACATCATGTTCCCCAAGTCTAAGCCGACCTCTCATTGAAAACCTATACAGTACAAGATCCTTCTCCGGAGACGTATAGCTTTGATGCGTAGCTGTGCATACCGAACTGCAGGGTCCACAAAACGGACATGATTATAGGGCAGAGGATGGCAAATGCAGTCTTAACTCGGTGCGAGTCCGGCACCCTGCCGAAAAAAAGCTGGGCCCAATGATCGAGATTTTCTTTCATACAAATTAACTTTAAAAACAGCTTCCGTAAATGCGTAATACAATTAACAGCAAAACAAAGAAAGAATATAAAGTTAAATTAAATACGCCACAAAACAATAAAGATTAGTTTACACGGATACATGTGTGAAGGGCAGGAATGTATAATGCTCCATTAGACTGGCAGAGCGCAGTTGATAACAAGACAGGCAATGATCCGCCCGATGATGGACATTATGCAAGCTCCTATTAGAAAGGCAGATTTACACTGAGGTCAACACATCTCGCCTTTTTACGTACCATTGTGTTGTTTTGTTAACATATTGAGATAACAATTACTTCTTTGTTGACCTACAATAACTATGGGACAAATAGGACCAACCTATAAAGTGAAATTTTACTTCAGTGCTCAATACATATGGAGAAGTGTTTGTATAAAAAAAGTTTTGTAAATACCAATACGTGCCTGCCAGTAAACTATCAATATCAATTAGATTCGGTTATTTTTAAATAAAATAAAAGGAACTTTCATATCAGGAAACTTATTTCATAGCTGTAGATCTATTCATTGATATTAAAATGAAAAAATAACCACAGAAGGATCAACAAGTACAACAGCTCAATTAACCCATATTCATATAAACACAAACGTTATAATATTTGCATAAAATTTCGGCCGGAATAGACAAATAATTTGCATGCATATTTTCGCGCGCCTTTCTGTAGTAGAATGCCAGTTGAGGCAGTTGATATATCGTTTATGCGCGAGCGTCACTTACGAAGCGTTACTTTAAACTAAAAATTACAAATGTAATTTAGTGAAAGGTAACTAGCCCATCTTTTACGACCACCATAGATTCTTATCATAAACGCACTAGCGTACACAATTTTTTTTAACTTTATATGATTATTGACCTTATGACCTTTTATGAAGTAGACGATGTTTTAAATTAAAAAAGTAGGCATACAGTTTGTATCAAAAGGTAAAACATAAAGGCCCATTTACATGATACAAGTTTCATGCCTGCTGCATACAATAAAATTGAATAAATAAATTATGCTGTGTAAATTAGCCTTAAAACAAAGGAAGATGAATGCTGATTTCTCTATCTACAAGAACCGAGCTCTTAAATTAAAGACGGATTATTAACTTGACGGTAATAAATTAAAGCAAAATAAAATTGTACAAATTATAACCAAAATAGTTCATTTTGTACTAAACTTACTTTTTTCTTAAACTGAAGTCTAACAATTCTAATAAATGGCTTTGAGTAAATTCATTCATAGATACAAAGAAGTTGGTAATCACGTAACATCACATCAAAACATTTCTGATCTTAATTTCTCAATGTATATAATTATGTATATTAAAAATACACAATAGTGTAACACACATAAGACCGTAATGGCATTCTCTACCCTATACAGGTGTTATTAAAGTCCATAAATTAATGTTTATCACGAAAAGTAAAAAAAGGAAATATCAATTAAATTTATGTTTATAAAAATTGGTAAACATCTCTCTATTATGCAAACACTGTTTATCAGAAATCGTCACTGATACCACCAAGATACATATTGATAAATATGTGCTTGAATTAAGAAACGATAAAGGTACATACATGATATTTATTATCTGCTGGAACTCTGTTGATTCCTGACCAATAACTAATTATTTTTAAGACATAATATTATTATTTCTCAATGTTGACCTATTAAATCATAAGTAAATATTTTAATTTGATATCCTATGAGTAACATTTCTATAATTGTGTGGAAATACTTGGCTACAATGCAGTAGCATCAAGTCAATAACTATCCTTATATCGAGACTTGCAGATTAACAACAAGACTATAATGGCCTATCAGAATTTCTGTATTTTTTTATCTCTAGTCACTAAAACTGGTATAACTGTTCCACGATGGGGTTCTTTCAGAATCACAGGAGCTGGACTAGCATAATTATAGTCTATTGTTAAGGACACCTGATTAAGACAACAGCACACCTTGATTAAGGATAGAAATTATCTTGATGTCAATCTAAAATAATTCTTATACTCTTCGCACAGACTTGATAATAGAATGCAAGTATTCTACCTTAGTAGCAAATGTTGCTTTGCTATACTTTCTCGGTGATTAGGCTATATTCAACTCTTCTTGTATTTTGATAAGGTTAATATTCTATCAGTGAAAAATACTTATGCAAGTGTTATCTCCACTGCAAATGGCACCAGGAGAAGCAAGAAACAAATGCAAGAGGTCAACCAAAAAAGGATGATTATATTTTTGTAATAGGACTAAGCTAAATAATTGTTGGTTTACCCTAATAAATAAAATAAAAATATAACACATCGCAATTAAGTAATTATAATTTTAATGCTGTGTATGGTTATATTGCATTTCAGATTTGAAAATTATAGTTACTAGAGGTCCTGGGTTCGATTCCCGGGTTGAGCAGTGTTGTTGGAGTCTGGATTTGTGTGTGGTGGCAACAGGCTCACCCCTATTACATGGGCGAACTGTGGGTGTACATTTAGTACATCTCTGCCTGGTATGTAGGTAGATTTGAAAACTGTATAGGTACTATAAAATTGCCTGATAACATTCTGTATTCTGTCACCTGTGACTGTAACTATTTTAAAAAAACTAAAAAAATATTAAGAGTAAACCTAGAATGTTTTTTTGTTATTCTGTGTAAATTAATTATGAAATAGAACCCATTTAAAAAAAAAAACTAAATAACTAATGACTACTATATTTACTAATGAAAAACATTCCATCTGTCTATTATAATAATTATAATTTTCAATGATAATTTATTATAATCAGCAAAACCTGGTTTAGTTTAAACAGAATAAAATAATTGTGTATTAACTCAGCTACCTCAATATATTTTATCATTCCAAAGTTAATTATGCATTCTTACATTTAATATAAAAACAAATAAAAATTGTTTACGTTCAAACCAAATAAAATAAACATTCGGTTTGATAGATATTATAGTTCAGATTTTGTAGTTGACAAATATCTGATATAGGATAATGTCATCATTACAAAGTAGTTCCTTAAACTGTTGTAGAATAGTGCAATACTGAATAATAATATATTTGCAAATTAATTTATGTTTTATTAATATCTGTAAAGGCTTATCTGATTTTTTAAATTTAAGCTAATCAAGAGACTACATAATTATTATTTTTTATTTGCTGTGGGGTCTCTGAGCCACTTAAACACTGCTTGCTACATAACACTCCTGACCATAAGGCACAATTTTTTTTATGGGGTCAAGTATTTTTTTTAATACATTCTGTTTTACAACTAAAATCTTGCAAAGATTTTACAGTATGCCATTCCTCAAGATTTGAAAAACTTCAGATCCATCAGATGCTTTAAATATTTCTTTTTAAAAATCCATTAAATTAAACTTTAGAAAGTTATAAATAAAATGATGAAAATTATGTTCATTACATAATCATTCCCTAGTAAAAATACTAAGCTATCAGCTTACTTCTAAATAAGTGGATGAGTAAATCTAAGTAGAAAAAAACATCAAAAATATTTCCTCACATGTGGCTAAATAAAAATCTGTGTATGATATTTGTAAACATTTTCCTGTTGGTGTGTTTGATTACCATGTTATATTGAGCACTACCAACTTTACTCAAATGAAATCACAATATTAGGCACTTATGAAATGTTGAGTCTACTTGTATGGTTCCAAATGAGTTGTTTCTTACGGAGTAGGACCAGCAAGAAATTCAGTGGTTACTCTTTTAAATGTATTGTTCTTTCATAAATATCAGAGAAATGTACATGTACATAATCGATTTAAACTTACAATCAACACTACAATATGGTATTCAGTATTTGGTATTTATATAAGGGGCAGTTGAGGGTCTCAGTCTATGAATTCTATTTAAGATGCAGTCAGTGGAGGAATTGCAACAAAGGCTTTTGACAGTTTAGTTTATTGTTATTTATTTGTTTCTCTTTTATTTCACAAGCTGACACAATAGCCTATGATAAAGTGAATTGCAATATTTCCAACAATTTGAAATTTAAGATAAGCTTGTTAATGTGTTTCCAGTATACTTGGTTGTCAATAAAAACTATACAAGTATTTATATGAATTAAAAATAAATACTGTACATGGCTGCATATGTAAAAAATACTGTGAGTAAATTACCTGTTAAACATGAATCCATAACAAGGATAAAGGTGAAATAATGGTTAGTTATCTGTTTGATACTGTCATCGGTCAACATTATCAACAATTTTGTAACAATTCTAACACAGACCAAATGCAAAATTTATTTGTTAAGTGTATTATAATTATAGAAGCTGTTTAAAAATGTTTTTTTTTAATGTTTTTCTCTAATTACTTATAATTGATGAGCAATCAATTAAATGTAGCTGTAACCCTGTAGCTGTAACTAACAAAATTAGACAGAATAGGTAAAAAATCCATTGTTCTAGTGTACCATACCCTTATATTAGCTATTTGATGAATAAAATTAAAGGAGATGTTGTGTAGATATGATTATTGTGTAGAAAATAATTTCACTAGTTATTTATTGTATAGGTAGTTCTAAACTGTTAGCTCTTTTGCTCATGTTTTAACACACTGCACAATAATTTTAGAATAACTATTACCCATATGGAAATGAGATTGAAAGAATTTAGAAAGCTTTAATATGTATTAACTAAATTGTTTTTACATAATTACAATAATCAGTATAAATGCTTACAATAAACTTCCTAATAAATAAATTACCTTGTTCTGATGACCTATATTTAATTAGATTCTGTTAGTAACTATTAAACTATTTCAGGACACCTAAATGTTTATTATTTAAGTGGGAATACTACTAAAAAAATGATAAAGAAATAGCTACAAGAAATCATCCAGTTTATGCACTTACTTTCATGTCAGAATCACACACAGAATATGGTTTATAATAAAGCCCTTTGTTGTTGATTAAAATGATTCAAAACGATTATAGGAATCAACAAAAGATCTGTTTTCTTCCAGTTATAAGAAATAGGCTAAAACTACACAAAATATGAATGAAAACAACTGAATGAACACTTCAAAAACTATTATCTGCAATCAGTTGAGATGGTATAAATAATCTTTTATTTAGGTAAACAGTGTAAATAGGTCTCCAACAATAAGTTAGGGCGATAAATGGATCGCAACAATGACTCAACCCTGCTTTGACAAGTTCACAATTTGACATTTTACCTAAGAAAAAACAATTCTATCTACTGCTTTCGTAAGCGTCTTGTAACCACTTTGAACACCCAATCATCAACATATTTTCAAAAATATTACGTTTACAATCTCACAAGACAGTTTACGTTGCATATTATGTACCTACTCTCGTAACTAGATGTACGTCGGTCAGCTGCCATTCAAAAGAATATGTGGCAAAAGTCAAACTTTCATTTCGTACAAGGATACACTAAAAATACATTATAAACACTCAATTTACAACCACTTGCGCATGGGAATATGTAATCCTTACTTTTAGCATACGATTCCATTTTAGGAGAAAAAAATTAAAATCGATGTTTACCTTACGTCCTCTCAATGCAAATCTTTTCTATTGCAGAACTGAGACTGCTAACCCTTCCGCTAGAGTCGACGATGAATCCTTTCCAATGGACCTACAATGCGGTTCACGAATCAATTTAAAATAAAATGCAAAGCTGAAATAAATACAACTGTCCCGAAGATATTTTCTGCGAGTTACTATACATTTGTTTTATGAAATGGCCTAATCTTTTACAAGATTCCGTTCTGTATTTCCATAGACAAGTTCATATACTTTTTAATTTCGAATAGTGAATGAGTAATTTTCCACTTTTGTCAAGGATGTTACTTTCTCTCTTGCTTAACAAATTTATTAATTTCTTTTATTTAAATAAATATGCATGAAAAATGCCCATTTATTTTAGAAATAACTATAATCGTAAAATACACTACCAACAATGAAGCAACTTTTAACCAGCAATCCAGATTCACACATCTTATACACAGATTACTATATTGTAGCAAGCTAATCTTATAAGTACAAAAGTCATTGCCCAAGATGAAATGAATTTGATTGGTTGATATTGTGTAACCAAAGACAACTTTATATATTCAGCCAATCGAAAGCCCTGACTAATTTGTTGACGTCGCCGTCATGGTCACTTTAAATTATCTTATTTTCATTCATTGTATTTATTGCCATTCAGCATTCATTCTCGACTTTTCTAAATACTATTTATTTAATTACCGTTTAAACAGGGAAAAATAAAATGTGATTCAAATCCGCTATAAATAAACACATCCGAAACAAAAATGTAAATTACCTAGAGTGTACATTACAATTTTATTTGAGTATTTAATCTGTGCTGTGTTCATAGAGTACACCTGATATAATTTATTGCTGTGCGTCAGTCCGAGGAATTGCCGTTAGCGGGAAAATCAAATGGATCGATATACGATATGTATGCGTGCTTGCGAACCAAAACATTGCTTTTTAATCATTGGCACTTCTTCACTGCTCTTCCTTCTAAATTCCCCAGAAAGTAGCTGTCATGCCAGCAATAGCGTTTTCTTGACCTGCCTAAGGGGTGACAGGACCCTCACTTCATAACTATTACTCTTGCTTTCTAGGTAATCAATTAATGAAACCTATTCCATCCAACACTCCCCTTTTGACGACCTCTACAAATAACCTTTAGACATATTACACAACATCCCATCACGCAGTATTCCCCGAAGGGTTAGACAGAGATGTACTAATGACTCAGAATCTCATGTAATGGGGGGCTAGCACAAATCCAGACTCCGAGCGAGCTAATATACTTAAAAGACATCTAACTTTTTTGTAAAGAGGCTGGCAAAAATAATCTATCTAAAGTTGCAAGTAGTCTGAAAAAGATGTAAATAAAATTACTTTCCATTGTTCAACAAATATGTATAATTATAATCCTCACGCCTTTTTCCCACAGGTGTAGGCAGAAACTAGAGACTTGCTAAGATTCTATTAATTCTTAATTAATTTTGTTGTTTATAATTTACTAGCTGATTCCCGCAACTTCGTTCGCGTTTGAACCCCGTTACACCATTTTTTTAGTTATTCTGTTATTCGAGGTGGTGACAAATCCAATAAATCAAAGATCATAAAATCGGTCCAGCATTTCTAGAGTTATAAGTGTTGTAACAAACCCGACTTTGTTTTATATATTAGATTTTTATTGTAGATTATTTGAAAAAACACTTTGGGTACATATTTGCAACTTTAGATGTGCCAATGTTGTAAGCCTTTATATAGCAAAACCCAATAACACTAATTGATCTGGGAATCGAACCTAATACCTCTAGCGCAGCAGTCAGAATGTTATTCCAAGGTATACTGGAGTATTTTCCACATTGTAAGATCAGGTAACAAATAAAACATGTGTATACAAGCATATTATATATTTTTTTATAATAATTAAGAATAAATTCTTACATCACGAGTTATAAAATAAATACATTTATTGCCTTAAATTAAGTCCAAAAGTACTCTGTACAATTATTGTTAGCGATGTACAAACGAGAACGACAAGTAAAAAATATCCAAAAACAAAAAAATAAAAATTAAAAAGGACCTTATCGTGAAGTCAGTAAAGTTTCCACAATTCTCCGTGTGACAAATCTACGAACAACTTAACAAATTGTGTCAGAATCACAACCAATAGTTTGCATCTTAATTTCATCTCTTATCAATATTACACAAACTATTTTATATCATTGCTCTTCGCTTATTACTAAAACAAGAACCATTCTTTACCTTATATTATAATTACAATTAAATTAAGACTATCTAATTGCTAGCGGGTGTTTCCTGGACTGTTGTGCTGTTTTCTCACAATTTCTCCATGCCCTTCGTAATCTCGAGATCTAGAACTGGATGCAGACTGCTCTACGTTGAGCTAATACTGCACATAGAAATCTTCATAATAATTCTGTTGGAACGCGCTCCGTGTCTCCGAGACTATTTATTCGACGTGTTACGTCATTCAACGATACTTGGCAATTGGCACAAAGCAGTAAATGAGATCATGGGTGTACTGGACTATAGTATCGTTATGATGCTCAAATTTAGCTTAGCTCTTACGTTAGACACCTAGAATTCATATGAGTTAATATTTTGATAATTAATTACATTCTGAATCAATAATATCCGTAAATTATGATCATTTAAAAAGTTTTTGATCTTATTCAATTGAAATAGAGATCATATTCGCGCGATTATGTCAAACACCGATAAATTTCGATGGCGATATTATTAATAACTTTCTTTTTTAAACGTGAAGCTAATTTGGGTTATATTTGTGTTGCACAAATTAGCTAGTCACGTTTAGAAATAAGTAAGATAAGAGTTGGATTAGTTTGAGTTTGTCTGAGTTTGTCTGAGTATGTCTGTGTGTGTCACGCGCGAGTTGTGTATTGAGCACGGGCGTGTAGTGTACGGTAGTGCAGTCTGCACGCAGGTCCGGTGTGTGATCGCTCATCGCTCACTCCGCATCCGCCGGGGTTCATTGCTTTATAAACAAGGCATTACTTAACCAAGGCCACTGTGTCATCCACAATGTGCGACTACTAGCCTAGCATATTAATATGCCCTATGTACTATGATTAAAACAAAAACTGTTGCGTTCAGATAATCTTGGCATTGTTCATACAGAATTACAGACGATAATAAATTAAATAAGACGGTTAAAAATATCACGAAATTAAATTCATGTGGCAAATAATATGGCATCAGATTTTAAGTACTTTTAATTATTAAAAGTAAAGACTACTAGCACTTGCTTTCTGCAAGTTTTAGTTTTAAGTAGAGTATAAAAAAAGATATACTCGACACCAGCGGTATTGTATTATTAAGAGCCTAGTAAAGGTATTGGAAGACAGAAAAAACATTGCTATTCAGATCAAATGAAACAGTTAAAAAAACTGATTACATTAATTTCCAATTTATACTGACCATTAAGCCAAATAATTATTATAATAAACCAATTTCACTAATTAATTAATATAAAACTAAAATGGACAAAACATATAAAATTATTTAAATTATGTACTTCTGTGTTATTAAAGTAACCAAAGTGCGGATTCAATAGTTTAAGATTACATTTTAACACAGGGTCGGGCTCCATTAATTTCAAAATTGACTAGATATCTGTGTGCATAGGAATCATATATAAAAAATAGCTAAGTAAAGGAACCGATACACTGAAATTCTGGCATGTCTGTGTAAAAAACCATCTAAAACTAATTTATTGCCATAAGCAAAAAATTACGTCTAAAACTGTACTTTAAATTATGTAGCAATACACAATAACACGTCTAAAATTTGTACAATTTGTACAAACGCATCTGCATTCACTAACATAAAATTCATGCTCAGTCAAGAAACCTAGATTAATGACCTAAACGAAACCGATATGCTAAAATAAACATAATAAAATTAGTTTGAAAAACTTCACAACATCGAAAAATCTCACAATAATACGCGGACTAACGAAAATCACTAACAAAATATTTGATCTCTCATTTCACTGGTGTACAATTTATTAAGTACGATCGCGTTTCTCGCCGACGAAAAACACAAAACTACCACCGATCAGTCTGCAATACAAAAGAACGAACGTCGCTAAAATTGAACAGCGTCGAAAGGCCGTATCGTAGATCCGTTACGTCCGTCAGACGCGGGCGCAGGCGGCACAGGGCGCGGGCGCCGGTCATCACTTGGACGGCTGGTAGGGCGGGTACGCCTGGTGCGGCTGCGCCCCGCGGGACCCCGTCGCGTACAGCTGCTGTTGGAAGTTGTGGAACTGCGCCGCGTACGTGGGGTCCGCCGTCGACGGCACCGCGAACCCCTGCCCCTTGAAGCCCGGGCCCGGCCCGCCCATGGACGGCGGCAGCGGCTGCCCCGACCCCATGCGCACGTTGCCGGGACCCATGCCACCCTTCACGCCGCGGAAGCTGGGCCCGCACATGGGATTGGGCCCGGGCCCCCCGAACGGGTCGGCCATCTTGGGCGGTGAGTTGAACCCGGCAGGGTAGTGGTGCGGCATGCGCAACATGGCGGGCGCGCGCATGACGCCGCGCATACTGCCCTCCATGTCCATTCCCCGCGCGCCTGGGAAGTAAGGTACACCGCCCTTGCCGCTGTCCATTTGCATTTGTGGATTCGTCACTCGCTGCAGGAAATCAAGGCTGGGGGGTCCTCTGGGGCCAGAGTTGCACGGCATCTGCGGCCTCGTGGGTAGGTACTGTATCGTGTTAGGTGCACTCGCTTTAACTTGAACGTTGGCACCATTGAAGGGCGGCATCTTGCCCGCACCGCCCATTCTGGGCCCCATCATTGCCGCGTCGGGTCCCATCGGTCCCATAGGCCCGCCCATGGGCCCTCCACCCATTTTCGGACTTAGATTCATGTCTGGTGGGAAGTCACCGCCGCCCATCATACCTTCCATTGGTCCGCCCATTCCAGGGCCACCCATGTTGTCCATATGGCATCCTAGGACAAAAGAATCTATTTAGTAACATTTTACGACTGTTTAATTATTTGACAGATCTATACTAATATTATGAAGAGGAAAGATTTGTTTGTTTGTTTGTTTGTAATGAATAGGCTCCGAAACTACTGGACCGATTTCAAAAATTCTTTCACCTTTGGAAAGCTACATTATCCCCGAGTAACATAGGCTATATATCATCACGCTACGACTAATAGGAATATAAGACCACGCGGGCGAAGCCGCTGGCGGGAAGCTAGTATATTATAATATCATCTATTTATTACTGCAATAAACAGAACTCACCTAAATCGTTCATCATCATGTGTGGATGTCCGTGCGGATGCATTGAATGGTGGTGTTGCATATGGTGTGGTGCTGAGCCAAAGGGTCCCATGTTGCCTCCGTTGGGCCCCATAGGTCCCCCGGGCCCTGGCCCGCCGCCACCCACCGTGTTGGTGAGTTGTTGCGACATTTGAGCGAGCGACGAAATGGGGTCGAAGGAAGACGTGGATGTCATGGGACCGTTGGGGCCCTGGTTGGGGTTGATGGGAATGTTGTCCGGCCTATTCATACTGCATGGACCGGGGAACGGCCCGGGAAGACTCGTGCTGTTTGGCCCACCGGATAGTGTCGTCTGTTGATAAATAATAAGAATTGAAAAAATTCAACTAAGAAAAAGAGACATTTAAACATTATTGATTGATTTGACAATAAAAATCCTGCAATTCATTCTTATACAAGCAGAAGAAAATATAGAACACATTTTAATCCAATGTGTGGTTCTTTATCAACTGTGCGAAGAAAATCAGGTAACATTTAATTGGTATTTGAAATACTTGGGTCTCACCTCATTATTGCCCGCCATCGTGTCGTCCATAGAGCCACTGGCAGTGGTGACGGCGCCACTGGACGCCACGCTGCAGCTGCTCTTGACACTGCCGGCGCACGACGAAGCCGACGACGCCGGCGCGTAGGGTCCTTGGCTCAGGTTTGGCGTATCCCGTTGAGGCGTTTTTGATGCGTTGTCTTGACTTGACCGGTTCGATGACGGACTTGGGCGCGATTTCTCGTCTGATTAAAAAGTGAGATTCCTTAGAATGATTGCGTCACATATATAAGATGTTTTTTCCCATCCCAATTTGATATTGTTAGTAAAATAGAGATCCGATCTTTAGGCAATCTAAGCTAAATAACAGTAGAGGCACTTGTGGTAACCACGAAGTATGTAGATATTCGACATATAGAAACCTTACCGTCCAGAATAGGCAGAGAAGTTACATACCATCACGCCCATATTCCCCGAAGGGGTAGGCAGAGGCGTACTAATGTACACCCACATTTCGCCAGTATGTTTAGGTCCCATGTAATAGGGAGCGAGCCTATTGCCATAAACCGGGCACAAATCCAGACTCCGAGCTGCTCTTGGGAATTTCTCAGAAAACCCAACAACACTTTGCTCAACCCGGGGATCGAACCCAGGACCTCTAGCGTAGCAGTCACTTTTGGGACCACTAGATCAGAGAAGTTAACTCTATTATTCATCACACTGTAACTCCATAAACCTTAAATGGACAGTAATAACGTTGCACTTACCCTGGCACTTGGTGTTGGCAGCAGAGGTAGGAGTCTGTGGGTTGTTGAAGCCCGGGCTCTGCTCCAGGGAGAACCGGCCCGCGCGCGCCTCCGACAGCGACCCGTGAGGCTCGGGGGTGCCCGGCATCATGCTACAGGTAAGAGAAAATTTAGATTGGTTCAATTCCATATTTGTCGTTTCAGAGTTTCTTTTGTCCAAATTTTTAGGGAAGTATCTTCAAAATCGATGGTCAGAAACCTACCAAATTTATATGAAACCATCTCGAAGTTGGACTATTAGAATACGAAGTAATAGTCAAAATCTGACATCCTACTATCCTACTAATATTATGAATGTGAAAGTTTAGATGGATGGTTTAGATGTTTGTTACTCTTTCTATCTATCTCTTGCTATACTATGTGCATTCAAATATATAACAAACTTCCTATGGAGATTAAAACCCTACCGATGACATCCTTCAAAAGGGCATTACGCAAATGGTTAACTGAAAAGTATTTCTATTCATTGAAAGAATATTTTCAATTAAAATATTAACGTATTGGTAGTAGACAATGCATGAAAATTTTGCTTTCATGATAAGGTACCTACTATTAAATATTTGCATGTCATTATCCTGATGACGAAATATGATGGATTATACTATAAATATTATGTAACACCTTTTGTAACCATATTTGTAAGCAAATAAATATTTGAATTTGAATAATTTATTTCAGGCAAAATCTACTGAACGGATCTGGATGAAATTTGGCTAGATAGATTAGTCTGGAATAGCACATAGGCTACTTTTGATCCCGGTAAAATTTATGGTTCCCGTGGGATACAATTCACATAGAACAATTTATAAGAAATAGCGAGATCACGCGGGATCATAAATATTTTTTTTATTTATCCCTTAAACAAAATATTAACTGATTAAAATACATAATTCTTCCCAGTTTTTCGAAGCATACCGAAAAACACACTGAGTTTATAAATTCATTATAATTTCGTTACAATTAGCATTTGTAACGAATGCTAATGAGTATTAAACTGATTAATTCATTTCACGAAACCTGTTAAATACGTACCCGGCTGGCGATTTCTGATTTGAATTAGATTGTGGCGTCTGCCCTCCACTGTTTGACGGCGGCCCGTTGTCTTTTAACGATGTGTTCGGCTGTTTCTGTATCGTTAACTCTTGACCTGCCATAATGTTAACATTCAATTATTATTAAACCATTAAGTACAACAAAAACAGATGTTGATTTGGACGAACAATGTAGAATGAAAGAACGAATTAGCCATAGAGTATGAAAGTACATTATGTTAGCACATTTTCACCAACCACCACCAAAATGAAAACATAAAATTACGGAAAACATAACACAATTAATACTACTATGAAACACATGATACGATCAAAACATACATTGTTTAGGCGTCGACACATCTTATTTAAAATTTATTTCTTAAATAAAATGTGTGAAAATTGTAAGATTACTGAGTGAAAGAGTTACCCCTCATTTCAATTCGTTTATTAGCTCATGTTGGTATTGTATCTAGTACCTTCTCATGTTATTGACATAATATCAAAGACATTTTAGTAATTAATAAATAGAAGTTCAATAAAAATCTCAGTAATCTTACAGTAATGTTTATTAAGAAAACATTTAAAAGCTTAATAAAAATGCAGTCTTAATTAGAGTCACAAGCAGAAATAATACAATAGTATTTAAAACATTAGCCAGGGGTTACACTCAATTGATAAAACATGCCTACAAAAATGAGCCACGAGCAACAGTTTTTATATTATGTAATGCGCCGTAATTTGAAGATTTCATAGAAAAGTGTGACCCCGGGTTTCAGGATGGCGATTATTTCTGTGGTCATCTAACTAAGCTAGTTACCTTCGAACTGGTTGAGATACGATATTTGCTGCGGTGACGGCACGGGCATCAAACTCGGCTCCTTGCCGTGCGAGCTACCTTGTTGATTCTTCTGCTGTTGCGCCGCCAAACATTGGAGAGTACGGACAAACACCCCATCGTCTAGTTTCTCTAGTATTTCTTTTGTGGCCAATGTTTGATCCGGTATTTGAATATTTGTTAAGGCCATTTATCGTGTATAAGGGGTTTTTAGTCCAGTTTTGGGTGTCAGAAGTGTATTCCAGAGTTTTGAACGTTTTTTATATTATTCGTTGTTATTCATCACACGATGGGATTTCAAGCGTCAAGCGTTTTGCGGGGGGAGGGGAAGGAAAACAAAAAATACGCATTACAACTACAGAAAAATAAAAAAACCAAAGTGTAAACGGTTCACGCCAATGACTGGGTGTGAGACGTGTCAAAAATAAAATCTGTCGTGGTTGGGAAAATGTCTAACACGGATAAAAAAATATGAGCATGCTCTACTACTTCTATGGCTTGATTTCATGTATATTAACTTTGCATGCGACTTACCATACATGTAATTAATCAATGAGGAATTAAAAGGACACCGGGTGTTTATACACCCCACTGAAATTATGAATTTTAGAAGTACTTTTCTTTCCGTTAACATAATATTTCACTGCAGTTAAATGATAGCACACAATGATGACAGTAACATTGGAAATTGTGATCTTTCCCCAATCTTCTCATCTGTCACTGGGAAACTTCTAATGTTTCTGACCCGACGAAAAACGTTCGTTTAGTGTATTATGTAAGCATGTCCTTTAAATTCACAGTCCTATACATTAAGTTTATCGTCGAAGTATTAATTGCAGGCGTCGGTACCGACCTGGGGCGTCGTTCTTTGGGCCAGGCTTGCAGTGCGCTGGGCTATTGAGTCCAGAGCCAGCGCGGGACGCTTCCGCCGACATGGGCATTTGGACCGAGCCGTGGCCCGGGGATTGCGTTGCTGCGGACCGTGAATAACGATCATCTAAACAACACAGAGACATCTTGACGTATTGATCCAAAATATAAATTCTATAATGCCGTGCTTTTTTTGAATAATATTGACTTTTATTTGTCTACTAGCCTTTGCCCACGACTTAGTTCCCGTAGAATTCCAGATTATTATTATTAATTTTCAAATCGGACCAGTAGTTCCTGAGATTAGCACGTTCAACCCAACATTCAAACAAACAAACTTTTCAGCTTTATAATATTAGTTTGGATATAGATTTTGTGAGTGTGTTTAGAGCCACAAATCTCTCACAATACCTACCGATAGTAGTCACAGTGTCACAGCACCTAGTTAACAAGTGAATGTGTGGAAATATACAAAAAAGGATTACTTAAATTCTGCGGCAAATGTAAATAATAGAAAAACAATCTTACCAACAACTTCCACGGTTAATAATGTGATGATAATGACTTACCTATAGGCACGGAGGCGGAACGGTGTAAGGGCGAAGCCCCGTAAGGCGGCGGCGGCAAGCACCCGCCCCTCTCGGAGCAAGGCGACTTTACTTGTGTGCCTGCAAATATTTTACGCATATTAACATAGGTAACCTGATTTTGTATAATAAAAACTAAAAGATGCATTGAAATAAAACTACTTTTTACAGATTTTATCGCGTTATATTGATATTATTTTAATGGATGCCAATTATTTGTCAACGTTTTGTTTATCATGATTGTGTTGAAAATTTTAAAGAAAATACATTTTATTTTGCACTACAATCGTTCCCTTTAAAACTGCAGCATACAGTTTGTGTGAATTATTAATTAAGTAGCCGAATATGTTTTAGTCAGCCACACATTGTTAGCATTGGACTCACCAATAGAAGATAGCTAGCTTATAAAAATATCATGAAACAATAAAAAAAATTAAGGTTAATTAAATTGTGAACTTACTCATATCATTATCCATGGACTTGGGGTCGTCGAAGAATTGGTGGTGTATCTTCTGCCAGTCGATGTCTGCCGAGGCGGGGCTCTTGGGGCTTCGCAGCCCCGCCTTGTGGACGCCCGGACCCAACCCGCCAGGGTCGCCAGGACCCATCTACAAAAGCAGAAAGGACAAAACGCATGATATCCATTTCCTTAGGAAAAGACAATGGAAAATATAAAAATAGTGTTTGTTAGTGGTGTTACATAGTCTCTTTGCTAGGTTCGATTTTCACTTCACATAGTTACAGTTGTTTTAAGCTATTGATCCGAGTAAACATCATTTTCTTACTCATCATCATGAACATCATCCATCAGCCATCAAGAGGTTATAGTCCATTCTGTACTTATAAAAGTTAAAATGTCTCTTCGAAATTAAAATGAGTGAGTTAAAGAAGTACTTACGTTTCTTCCACGACCATACTCGTCGCACATGGGTCCATTGACCGACATCCCATGGTGGTCGGGCCCGCAGTCCCCGTGAGGCACCATGCCACCCATCATGCTTCCGTCCATCATGATACCGCCTGGAAGACGCGGCACTTTGTACCATCCAACAATGTCTTATAAACAGGTAGCGTAGGGGGCGCTGTTAACGCTTGTGGTATAAATAATGTCACTGGCATGCAAATAGTTCCGTCACCTGCCATTACATGCAGTAATTATGATACACAAGCTTTGTTGTATCTAATGATTTTATCGATCAAATCTTAGATAAATGAATTTTAATAAATAAAGACGTCATCCAAATACATTAAGCTAATTCGATTCTATTTTGTGGTTTGAAAATTCTTCAATCAAATTAAAACAGTGTTAGTATTCTTTCCAGAACCAAAACCGATATCAAACATGAGTCTAATGCCTTATTTATGCCACCATAACTGGAAGGGTTTGCCTTCATGCCCTCCTCAAAAATAGTAACATAACTATATTACTGAAAGTTTCTTACCGTTCATAGCATTGAGATTAGGTCCTGGCATCATTCTGGGTCCCATGTGAGGTCCACCCATCATACAAGGTTTAGGCCCTCCCATTCCACCCATGGGATTTGGCATTCGCTACAATGAACAAATAATTAGTTATAAGTACAGTTAGGATTTCGAACATTCTACAATAACATTTTCAATTACAAAATATAATTTACCCCCATTGGTCCTCCGCAACCTCTTCCCATATGCATATCTGAGCACATTCCCGACTTCATATCTGGACCTC
The DNA here is from genome assembly GCA_946251955.1 of Acronicta psi. NCBI lineage: Eukaryota > Metazoa > Arthropoda > Insecta > Lepidoptera > Noctuidae > Acronicta > Acronicta psi. The sequence continues at coordinate 4,577,741 of OX276493.1, read as the reverse complement.
CACATGGACCTCTGATGCCCTTCATTCCACACGGTCCCATTGGACCCATCGGGCCATTAGGGCCCATACCTGACATCATGGGCCCATTTGGACCCATCATACCATTCGGCCCCATAGACCCGTGCCCACCCATACCCATACCGCCCGGCCCACCCATGCCTCCCATTGGTCCACCCATAGGACCGTTTGGACCCATCGGACCCCCAGGGCCCATTGGACCTCCCATGGGTCCGTTGGGGCCCATGGGGCCGGACATAGTGCAACTCGGCCCAGAGTTCATGCTGTTCGACATGGATACCATGGGGCCGTTAGGTCCAGATCCCATAGGGCCGTTTGGACCCATAGACATAGGGGGGAAAGGCGACATGTTCATGTTGGCAGTGGAGTTGGGTGGGTTTATGTCGTTGGGTGCCTGTGAGCCGTCGCCGGGGCCCTGGTTGGGGTTGTTACCCCCACTCTCTGGGAACAACATCTGTTGCATTTTGCGTATGGTAGCCAGTTGCTCCTCACGATGGGCACGTTGCTGCGGCGTTAGGTTTTCATCTGGTATTTTTACACCTGCACAAAGGTATTTATGTCTTACGTCACAGTGCACGTTGGGTATACGACATAAATTAACTTGTGAATACAATGAGTTCCAATTTACATTGTAATAAAATCGCATAAAAGGAAAGATCTATTTGATAAGACATTGCGTGATATAATCGATTTTTTTGCTTAAGATAGTATGTGTATACATGATTTTCAGGATAACACTTGGGGAACAGTTTATTCAGCTTTTGCGCTTAAAACGTCCAATAGATAAATAGCCAATTAGTTAATATGAAGCTTACTGGATATTCTATTACAATGCTTATCTGGGTTTCTTTTTTTAACAAATATAGTTACGACTTACCTTTAGGCCCAGCCTGGCAGGGCTGGTCGGGACCTGAATCAGAGGATGCCTGACTGGTAGGAGCGTCTTGAGGCGTGGGCCCTGCCTCCGAACAAGCAGGTAATGAACCCGGACCATTTGGCATACCATTTGACATTACAGAGGGGTTTTTCTGCAAAGATAAATGAATTTTACTAGAAAACATTCACAACTTGAAAAAATAAAGTAGCGTCAATCTTAAAATAAATTCAGTTGTACTTACGGTGTCCCAGGGCATTTCACCATCAGCACCGAGGCCGTCCATGACACCACAGGACGGGGTGCCCCCTGGAAACCCATCCATGGGGCCCATCCCTGGCCCCATTTGACCCATCTGCCCAGGTCCACCTTTCATCATCATCATTTGACTTCCCGGCCCGCCCATCCGATTAGGACCCATCATATTGGGTCCCATGTGTCCCATACCACCGTGACCCATCGGACCCATGTTGGGACCCATGGGCCCACCCATCATGTGTCCCATTTGGTTGGGCCCACCCATCATATTTGGCCCGCCTCGCATTCCTCCCCGAGTTTTGGCCATTGCGAGGTTGTTGAGCCATTGAGCGGGGCTTTGTTTGTTGAATTGCCCCATTTTTAAGGGATGTTTCTGAAATGAGCAAACAATTATTTTAAAATGCTTTGTGATTTTTCAGTAATATCATAAATCTTCAAAGAGTCTAATTACCTCGAGATATTTCTTAGTGCCTGGTTGCGCACAATGGTACGCTATGATAGAGTGATGCTGCCCCGATATGACGGATTCCGCGCCCTTGTTAGCCAATAGCGTCGAGAACACGAAGATTTGACTTTGCTGCTGGGAAGACATCCAGTATTTAAAAAAATTACTGCTTTAAAGGGTCAAAAAGCTGTCAAGGACTTGAATTTACATCAAATTGAGATCTAAATAATAATTTAGACTGGTTTTGCATATAAAAATATTGCAAAATATTGGTTATGCTTATATAAATTAATATAAATAAAAAATATTTGTTTGCTATTTTTACGATATGTTTGGGTGATGAGTTTGGTCATATGACCCCAAAAAGAAAGACATAGCTAGCGCAATGTAATTCAACAGTGCATTCAATGTTGCAATAATCATCTGGTGCTCATACATACCTACTGATAGTTTTTTTACTCATACTTTTCAGAAGCATTCACATTTAAAGTAGTATTTTATACATGAAAGTATAGTATATTTTAATTTCATACAGCATGCATATTTTAGGCGCTTTACATTTTACTAAACTATGTAGTTACCTCCATACTGCCAGCCTGTTTGCTTATAACGTTGGACGGTAGCGTCTGCGCCTCACTGGCCGACATGGGGCCCATCGATACCCCAGGGCCCATTGGGCCGCCTCCGCCTCCCATGCGACAGGACCCCATATTCTCTGGACCCCCGTTAGGATTGCGACAGTTTTGATTTTGATCCTATAGAAACAAAAATAGAACTTTATTATGTTGCTGAAGTGAAATCTTCAGCTAAGATTTTTATTTGTTAAAAGTGATGCTAATTTACAGTTCAAACATCTAAGTTAACATTATGTATACTATCTTTTATAGTTTGTAATTTAATGCATGCTTTAAAATTTTAGGACAAATTCTTACCTGGAGATTCCCTGTTGGGCCCCTGAGACCTGTTTGTGGATCCAATATATCATTTGAGTCTGAAGAAAGGCGCTCTGACTTAAGAGAGCCTGGCCCACCCAGTTCACAGGATGGGGATTTTGTGGGGTCACCTGAATAAATAGTGTGTTATTTCGATTTTGTTTATAATATCGTCTTACCCTTAGTTCTATGAGTACGCTAGATTAAGGCCTCTTCTTTATTAGCTTATTTATTTGTTGGGAGTAGAAAAATAATAATTTACATAGTAAAGGCTAATTAGAATATGGGCCATGTTGGGCCTATGATAACACAGATGGAAGTTTTTACCGTCGCTGTCCATAAGGCCGTCAATCTCAGTCTTGATGCCGTCAACTCCGAGATCAGCTGTGGAGTCCTCGCCACCGGACTGACTGTGGGGCTCTAACTTGACCCTGCTGTGCGGGGGCTCGTCTGGCTCCTTCTTCAGCGCCGCCGGAGTCGGCAACGACGCTGATGGCGGGCGCGACCCATGTCCTAGTGAAGAATATTCATTGAAATTCGTGTCTGATGAAATTTTTAGAATATCTAAAATTGTGTATATTTTTTTTTTAAACATAACCCTAGAAATGTTCTTGAATAGCTCCTGTTGGCTGTCACATTGCCTGAGGAAACAATTTATTTGTTTCTATAAAATTTTAACCATTATCCAGTACTTCTGAGATGACTGACTATGATTTTTAAATAACATTGGTACATTATGTAGAATTCTTGAATTAATTAATGTAGAATCACAAGTTTTCTGCCACAAATGTGATTCCATACATAAATGAATGTGATAATGTGAAATGCAGCAATTTACGATTTTACTGTAGGTATATCTAGATTGCTAATTGTGTGTGTGAGATGAAACAATGACTAGAACGGGATAATAAATTAGATGAATCAATTACATGCATAGCTGTGCATATTGCTAATGCTTTCACCATAGCTAAGCCACTGTATTTATTGTATGGATAATTCAAAATTATGTTTTGGTTATGCTCAATTTAAATTCTTATGCATTTCTACTAGACATGCATAACAATGATTTTCAAGTGTAAAATGTTTGGTAAAGTTTTTGTAAATCATTTTGTAACAAATTAATTTGTGTTTATTTTTTTTAATGTATTATTTTAACAAGTGGGTTATTTTATTAATAAAAATCATTTTAAAAAGTATAATTGCCACATATTTTTGTTTTTGTTTATGTATGCTAACTCTTTTACCGCTTTTGGGTTGAAAATACTGTTACCAATAATTATTTAGTTTTTTCATAGGTACTTCAACAAAATAACAAACCTAATCTGTAAATGTGATCTTAAGCAATGTATAAGTATTAAAAAAATCTGGAGGTTGCTGTTTAATGGATGCAGATCATGTCTTGATTAGACTTTTCAAGGAGACCCTACCAAATAGGTTCACTACTGTTGTTATTAGTTAGTGTTTAAAAAAAAAAAATTTAAGTATTTAGACCATTGATTACAATCTCCTGTACTATAAAGTTTACAGATATATGGTTTACAGATTACTTATATTGTATCAGGTTACTTACCGGGCTCAGCAGGATCACTGGGCTCGTCCTTGAGGCGGGCGCCTCCGCCCTTCTCCTTCTCCTTGATCATACCCCTGCGTGCCTTCGCCAACTTGACTGTGCACACAACATTATAAGGTTTATAGGTGGGTTATAACTTGGTGCTAAATTGGCATATACCTACTGTAAAATCTGGAGTAGTTATGTATGTAACAATTATTATTAAAGGTATTTAGATGTAAGTGTAGTATTTCAGGTGAGTGCACAAGGTGGTGCAAAGTTAATTTTAATTCTGTATAATTATTTAATAAAACAATCTTGAGAAAGTAAACATTGAAATTAATTAACATTTTGATAGTATGAAAATTGAGATATTGTCCATTTGTGGCCGAGTATGTACTACTGTTTTCATATTAAAATAACTTTAAAGTTTGTTAAAATTGTTGTCCGTGTAATATGAAATCTAATATTTAAATAGTTTTGATAATAATCATTAGGAATGCCAGAAGACCTTGATGTTACATATATTAGACACAATAGCAGTCATGAATATATTACTAGAATTTTGATGTATGCAAAGTTATATTTATAACAAGTTTACTTGCAAACAGAAATAATAATGATAGTACTAATCATAATTTGTTTTGATAGTAAATAAATAGAAAAACAACTATGAATGTACCTGCTTGTCCACTAGTGTGATAAATAACACATTAGAGGAGATTACCACATTCAAACACAGTGTGTTTGAACCAGTGTTTTACCATGAGAGAACTCCGTGGATTATTCCATGTGAATCCCATGAAGACACAAACAGTAATGTTGTGCATTTGTATACATACAAAACTAATCCGCGCCGCGTTTCGTCACGGGCACAATAATTGGCACATGTCCCACAAATCCACAGAACGGCACTTCATTACAAGAATGTCATTATGCTGCACCAAATGATCGAGAGATTATTATAAATAGAGATCATGAAAAACCTTGGCGGTCGGGGGGACGCCGATGGCGGGGACCGACCCCGCCGTCACTACCAGGCGCCAAACACCCCTGATCGTTTCCAGATATTCAATTAAAACGAGAATACACCGCGAATCCCCATAAAAATTCCTGGCTTATTCTCCATACATAAACAATGAGATAGGTCGGGTGTAGACGGGCGCGAGCACACGAAACGCACGTTTACTTTAGCCGATTTATTGCCACAGGAACGCTGTTCGAACTAGATGATACCACGGGAGAAAGCGTCTAACATTATTTTATATCATTCGTGTGATCTAATTAAGGTATAACGATGGGTATGCAGCAAGAAACAAAAAATCGGGATCGCTGACATTTTTGTTTATGGTACATCGACGAGATCCAGAATCCACAAATAGCGAAAGAACGTACACGATTACCGTCTTCCGACGGATTCACTATCACTTGATAACACAAAACACTGTGTTTCTTCACATTTATGTAGGTTTCATCGTCAAATTATACCTGATTTTATTTAATTTCTTTCTATCAGCATTAACACAAATCACCACGCACACACAACACAACATACATATATGTGCACAACACTAGAGCGATGAGCCGATTATTATATTCATTATTGTAAATGATTAGTCGATTAATTTTGTATTTGAATCGTGTCGATATAATACGCAAACTAAACATTGCAAAATAATATAACAAAGAATACTATTAAATATTAACTATTGTTTTTCATTTGCCGTTTATTTTGCCATAATAATATAGTAAAATGCATGCAGGTGGTAAAATACACATAATTACAGTTTATTGAATTTAGGTAGGTAGCAAAAATGTTTATACTTACAAGGGTATACGGTATTTGTCCTTTCCCTTTGCCTCTTATTCCATCCCAATCCCAATAGCAGTAATCGCTGACATGACTTGATCTTTAATAAAAGTATTATTACTCGTCAAAATAATATTTTGTAAATCTACTGATTGACAAAGAAAACAAACTTGAGAATATTTAAAGCGCGATTCTAAATTTTGTAATGTCGATACATAATCGATTCATAAAATTAGAATCGATTCATAAAATTAAGTGAAAAAAGAACTTCACTATTTACTAAAATAAAAAAAGTCTAATTCACAGATAATTTATTGCTCTGCCATCCTTGTTTTATAGTGATTGTATGAAAGAGACGCAAAGTCATTTTATTATGTAGGTGTTAGTGCTTCAGTTATATGTATTGTACATTACTATTTAGTGTTTCGTATATAAAGCAAGCAAAACGTTACCGTAAAAAATTAAGAACAGCAAGTAAAGCTTATAAAAAAAAATGGATTTTGGTGATTGCATAACAAATGGAAAGATAAATATTTCTGACTAGCTAGGATGAATTCTGTTGTCGTTGCCATTATAAAGTCAAACCTATAAAAATACGAATTTGTCTATGATTCATTTACGGTGAAGGGAGGAGGGACTATTTCGCTTCGTTGTCGCCCAAATTATAATTTCATGGTGATTTGTGATAAGATCTTCGTATGTGGATTGAAATAAGTGAAGTTATTTGGTGCTTTAATTGTGTGTAAGTGTGTATTTAACACCTATTCTGTTGCTCGTTTGTCGTGAAAGATTACATTCTGACCGCTCCCTAGGCGTAGAATAGTACGTCAGTCGTCAAGTATTTTTCATGCCTGTTTGTACTACTTGCGTTAGTAGGGGGCCGTAATAGTAAAAGCTGTTGGAAAGTGCAATCGTACGGGAAACTGATGGTGTAAAAAACTATCACACGTTCCATTTATGAAGCGCTCGCCGTGTTGGTGCATTTGTAAAGTTTGTAGCCATTTTCGGTGAGTCCTCATACATTTCGCTATTTACGTGTCGATGCCGACGATAGTAAATTTTGCGTGTAGATTGACCGCGAATATCTTTATTCGTGAACTTAGATAACAGTGTTGAACAGATTTCTGTTGTAAATTCCTAGATATGTCGAGATTCTTATTAGTCTTTCATTGATGTGGCTTTAGTGTACATTGTATCATGTTTTCTCACATAATTTGTTGTGTACGGCGTGTATTTGCCAGGAAAGTATGTCAAGTTTTCAGAGATAGTATTATAATGTTTAGCAAAGAATAAAAACTTGCTCCACCATTTATTCAATGATTTCTGTTGATATGTAAATTATATGCCTAGTCTATGTTGTATTACATACTTCAAATAAGCTATTTTGCAGTAACCTACATTGGACAGCAAGTGATAAGAAACAATACAAATAGAGACTCAATAGTTTCAAGTAAATTGTGCCACAGGTTTAAAAAAATCAATCTACCAAATTAAATTATTATCAGATAGATCACCCTGCTAGTGTCTGATAAAAATAATTACACTTCAGGCGTTTAACCTATAGCATTTATTTCCTAACTAAATTATCTCAATTTCTGTAATGATGAATTATGCATAAAATATTTTCAAAGTATCCCATATCCATTATCCTGTTTTTTTTTAAAAATATTACCCCATGCCACAAGGATGTTCTTTTGAGTTTGGATGCATTTACATTTACCAACATAAATTTTCTCATACACAAACGCACATACCCAGAACAAGTAGGTACTTAGTACATGAAAATGTTTCCTTTTTCTCAGTCACTGTATTAACCATAGCGCATCAAAGTAAAGTAAGTTTTATGACAGGATCCAAATAAATTATAAGTACCAAACTTGTGGTTTGGGTCCTGTCATGCAACTTACTTTACTACAGAAGGTCCTGAAGATACCTGTGATGTGTGTCAATAATTTAGTAGCTTTTTATGTGTGTAGGACTGTCTTAAGGCAGGCCTTAGGCACTTTAGGTTATAGCACCGCCATGACTATGACATGACAAGAGGTATACTTTATTAACAAAAACAAAAAAAAAGCTAAAGGGGTCGAAACGGATGCCTTATACATTGCAGGGCTCTGGCCCAGAGTAGCCTGGATGCATGATGGGTTACTTGAGACTGAGATTCAAAAATATATTTTTGTTTACACTGTCATAAAGGTGTGTGAAAATTCACACTCAATTATCCTTTATTTTCATTTGGGTACACACAATGTAGGCACAACAATTTGATGTACCGCCTATTCAAATAGTGTCCTAGTATTTGTAGGTAGGTATGTTGTAAACCTATTGTGATTGCTGGTACTGTGTGAGTTGTGTGACTAATCAATGCATGCACAATAAAATTGTAGGATATCCTAGACTAGCCCTTGCATTGTCCACAGTTTTTCTGTAATAATAATATAGTTTGGTGCACATTTTAAACAAAACTATCTTGAAAGATTGTTACATGCGATAACCTACAGCAAACCAACTTAATAGAAAATCCCCATGACTAGTAAATTAAGTAAGGCTAATATTCAGAGACGACACTAAGTGTAAACTAACGCTTTCGTATGTCAAATTTGTATTACAATCTGACATATGGAAGCGCTACTTTGCTCTTAGCGTCCTATCTGAATATTACTCTAAGAAGTCTTCACCTATTTCTATTTTGTAACATACTTTAGTATAGTTTTGCCAGCAGTTTTCAATTAATTGGAGATTCCAATTTCACAAAATATCATAAAACTTCTGATAGATATTGTTATTGACCTCCAAGGGTGGTGACATTGGCATGACCTACATAGTTATATTTTGTTGTCTACAATTATGTCCAAAATGCCACATACAAAACTACACCACACACACTTTCACTAGGTTCTTTAAACATTTTGTTTAGTCACTCTGCACATATTGTGTTGTGGAAAGTAATACAATGTAAACATGTTTGTCTGTGTTCAAATACGTAATTAAGTTTATACAATGTATGAATAACTAAAGGTACATGTATAAACAAGAAAATTCTGGATTTAATACAAGGTGTCTCTACATGTTTTACATTAAATTTGGGTTTATGTAAACACACATTATTTTAAGACTAGCTACTGTCTGTAATGGTATTTGACATGTAATTGCTTTTTGGAATCAAATTTAATAAGAATAATTATTGTTACTAGGTAGTACAAAAACAAAAAACAATTAAAAAATGGTCCTTGATCATTTAAGAAATAAATTGTTACGTACACTTAGACTGTTGCAATGCCCTTATAAATATCTTTGTTTGTAAGTTGCATTATACCTATTAATTATTTTTTTAGCATAATCGGCTGTCTTGCTGTCCTGTTGCAAATCCTTCAGCAATTCGTCGCGCTTACGTCGGCGAAAGACTCAGGTTTTGGGGGAATAGGCTCGTGATTCCCATGACCGGCAGGGAGGGACTTTCAGCCGATTGGTCTGAGCCTCGAAAAATGTATTAATTAAGTACGGCCGTGGCGGCCAGTAGAAAGTATGACGACAATTTCCAGGCCCATTAGAGTACTTAGTACGCTTTATTACACATAAAAGTGTGTCTAATTCAAAATGGGATGTCTTTTACCCAATTTAAAATAATGAATTTGATGTTCTATAATTTATGTCCTAAACCTAAATCTCCCAAAATGGACGTTGCTATAATAATGACCTATTTAAAATAATGGTTTAATAAAATTGTAAGGTCGTCTGAAAACCTAGTGGTACAAATCTTTCAAATTCAGAGATATGACTGTTCAACTGTCGTCGTTTTATTCCGCACTGCATCGGAAGTCCTATCATAAATATTTTGAGCTGACTCCGTACTTCTCAGCTAATTGCCGAGGCAATTAACCCTGTTATGAGCAAAGTACACTGCGAATGCACCAAACGGAGTCTGTCTTCACCAGATTAACAATGGACTCCAGAGCTTTCTTTTATTGCCTGTATACTTATTACTTTGATAAATTGAAGTTAATTCATTCGCTGGTGCGCACTTTTTGTACACGATAACGCGAGTCCCACGGAAGTATTGTTTAATTAAAAGTGGCGTCGTCTTTTTTAAAGTCTTCAAAGTTTTCGTCACAGTTGGAAAGCTGCTTGCACGGCCCTGTAATTACCGAAAATATAATAATTATGGTTTTCTTTGATGAAAGTATATGAAAATATAAATCTAGAATTGAGTCTCGTAAGGACATGGTTGCATGTATTTTTTCTACTAAGTTATCTTTCAATTTCTGCAGTCTGCACTATGTTATTCTAATTTCTTTTTCGCAGAAAGACTACTTAGACCTACTTACAATTTTGAAATCACATCAACTTCATCGGGCTGAGCTCAACGTGGGGTTAGTTTGACCCTGCCGTGACTTGCACTTCAAAATCCTTAAAATTTCAGTCTATTAAAATATCCAAACCAAACTTTACATAAGGTTCATCGGAAAGGCTATACCAATCCGGAAAGGGAACGGATGATAATGAATACGTTATTATGATGCCAAAAAAGAACTTTGGACTTCCCTTACTAAGAATATGGCAAAGAATGATTTTGATATTTCAAGAAGTTGAGTTCTTCATTGTTATGGGTAATAATAATATGATTATGAACCCCTTTCAGATACCTAATTAAAGCTTTTATGAAAGTAAATATTTAAGTACACATGTATATCAGAACATATTAAATATCGTCTTCGTATTTCGCGGTATATTGTGCTTGTTTGTTTGACTTTCAAGAAACTTCGCACTGTGTTCACGTTTTACACGAGTTGTGGCCAAAAATAATTACGTATTCGTAAAGTTATTATGTTGTAATCTCACGTTCCTTTCCCCGTTATACTGTTGGAGCGAAAATACTGTACCGGCATTTTTTTCTCTACAAACAGTAAAATATCAATCGTGTGTTATTATCATAATCATTAGGTACCTACTACGTACTAACATAATATTCATTATACATAGATGAGCTTTTAAGCAAGTAGCATAACATAATAGGTATATCTTGTACTTTAAGAATAAATAAATGAAGTGCTTATTCTAATGTGGTGCTCAGATCAGTGCTATACCTAACTTTGAGCAAAGATTTAACTGGGAAACTATATAAACCTAAATAAGTTCTTAAGATACTCACTTATTTTGAATCTCTTAAGTCTGGATAATATGAAGAATAAGTCACGGGTTATAAATTAGTTATAGCGAAATACTCATAAATGCTTTATTTTTTAAATGTCTGGCCTGCAATACCCCAGACTTACCAATTAACACAACACTGACATGCAATCATCGGTCATCAATATTGATTTAGTATCAGCAACGAGATAGTCCTACATCTAGACTAATTGGTTTACAGAATTAATTAATCCCGTAGATTAATTACCTGCGTGTATATAACCATATTAAAACAATATCTATTATGTAGGGAATCACAAAAAATCGCAAGATTTTGGTACTTACAAGGTAATCTTTTTATAAATAAATAATTAGTCCTACTTCATTAAGGCTACATTTGAAGCTCCTCTGATACTTAGCTTCTAACGACTTATTGAGCTCCCTAAATCCCAGAATTTAGGAACAGGAATTAGGTACATAGATTTAGGTTACAAAATGACTGACGCAAGCGTACCACAGTTGGGAATGGACTACTTAAAGCCGCTAAGGTTCTTTTAAAAAAATATATTTCAGACATTGCTCTATACACTCAAATATTTGATACTTCTATGTCTGGAGTCTGGAGTCCAGACACAGTAGTAAAGTCAAGTCCAGAGTTACAGACTCAAATAAGACACCATGTTCCTATGAGATGGGTTCGGCTTTTTCCGACACTTTCTAGTACAAAAAATCTAAAACATTGACTTTGAAACAAACACCGCTTAAGGCTAAGCGAATGCATGACAAAACGATTTTGATAAAGAAAAGCGATTACGGGGCGTGATGCATCAGCTTGCCAATTTCTTGAACTATTCTGTCTTCCAATTGTGTAATATTAAAAGAACATAGTTTAACAATAAGTAAAGTTTACGTAAGACCGAAAGTCCAAGTAGACGGGCCTGCGATTAAATAACTATTACTTTTTGCTGTCAATGAAAGTTCCACTGATTTGCAATGGTGATCTCTCTAGATAATTTTATTCTGTATGCAAAGGATCGCTTGTGACCCGGTGTATGAACAGGACTCTTGTGTTTACCTATATCGGACTTTTAAAAGAGGATCTATTTGTTTTATAAGCAAGATTAACGGTTAATAATAGGTCGACAATGTGTAAACAATGTACTAATGAATATTTTATTGTGTATAGTAAATAAAGAATATTATTCACGAATTATCAGTCTCAGTATCACTTGTTGAATACATATTAGTTTTATAGGTCCATTGTCATAATTAAATGACACAATGTTCGCATAAATAACACTTGTAACAATCCTTAACCGCAAACAAGTATGGACACAATATGCAATAAACAGAATAATTAATATGATTTTAAATAAACGAAAAACAAGGAGAAATTAAAATAATTTTGATAATGTGTTAGCATTTCCGAAAATTGTTATTTAACGAGAGAATAACATCCGAAATCATTAATCATCAACCAATTTGAATTCCCCAAATGTTTGACTCAAATGACACCTTTACTCTATGATAAGCCGTGACTGTATCAACGTGTATCCAAATCAGTCCAACCATTATGGTCGTATATGGTCATTGGTCAACCATTACCCTCGTTATGGTAGTCGTCAAGTAAAAACTCGAAATATTTTTCATCTGGCGTGAAATTGAAAACATTTGTGTGACATTTCGCAGCGGTATACATTTTCTTCATTACCAAAAATATTAAATGTACGAAAGCTACAAAATTTCCCTCGTAAATTCCAACTTAATATACTTATTACATTTTTATTTGTGCTAAATGAGAAAGCTAAGTGCCTGGACCTAGTTTCCATTTTGTTTTGAAAATTACTTTGTTTGTTGCAGGTGAATCGAATCAACATCAGTATTATCAAGAGCAGCTCATAATGACATTACGTTGTAATACATTAAGTAGCCATTAGGGTATCAACGGTCGAGTTTAGAAATGATAAGAAGACCACAGCAAAAATGGACGGCGTGAAGAAAATACACTCGGGAACACTGTATCGGTAAGTGATTAAAGTTTTTTTAAATTAATTTGCCGAAGGTTGGCTCTTGTTCTGCAATGTCATTGTCATGGGGAATGTCTGAAATCCCCTGGTCGTACTATAGGGCAAGGAACAGCAAGTGTGGTACTCTGCCGCCTCGAATCTCTAGAGTGCGGATGATCCATGTTTTCCATGAGGATTCTCCGCACTGCCAAGAAAAGATTATCACTAGAGGTTTACTACTCGAAGCAGAGCTTTCCCCAACACTTACGGACAGCAAGGTTTAAGAGACAAACGGCCTGCCATGGGCTTACTAATCATAAGATTGCTCTTTGTAGTACACAGTAGTAAAGTAATCATTTTGGAAAACAGCAAAGAGCGTCGCATAAAGCAGCTTGAATTTCTGAAGCTGGCTTTGCTCGCGCTTTCCTTGCTCTAGTAACATAATTGCTTCTTACTTCAGCTAATTACTTTAAGATCTCCAAGGACACATAATTCTGGGAAAGACGCTCTGTCTTACGTAGTAGACGAAATTTGATTATCTGAATCACTGATCTAGGAATCTATGACCAAGTATGGTATAAAATGTTGTGAACCAGAAGTGACCGAACCGGAATTCGTTGGATGGTAGAAATTAAATTCATGTTTGGCTTTTAAAATCCTTCCCAGTTTGGCAATATTTCAAGGATACCGGTTAATGCGAAAACAGCTCGGGTTTCCATTTCTTCTGAAAAGGATCGAAATATCAGATACTATCATGCGGTACCTATAACATTCGCATTGAACTGCGATAATGGTTTCTCGGTTGCTCATTTTACCTAGAATGAAAAGGTTCAAGGTTTCAGCTGAATAGAAATTCTAGACGGCAAGGACCTTTAAACTACAAGTTATTTGAAGGGTAAATTATGTAAGCCTATGAGGGTTTTTGTCAGTATTGTTTTCGTCTTGCGCCAATCGCACCCAGACTAGACGGTCATCTAGTTCCTTTGTTGTCAGTTCCACAGCAATTCTTTAGTTTAATGGTCTGTCTCTGTAGACAAGTTACAATTTAACATTCGTCAAAGGAATAGAATGAAAATGTATGGAAATGACATTAGTGACAGCCCGATTTGTCGAAAGCTTATGTAACTTCAATACATTTTGTTTCTATTCGTTTGTCGATTGCAACTTGTCTAGCCCCCGTTCAATGAAACTCTTCTTTTGACGACACGTCTTAGAGACGTGGTGACAAGAAAAATATCTTGCACGTTTGGGCGCGATAAATCGAGTTATTTAGCTTTCAACTTAGGAGAACTCATTTTGAGGGTCAAATTTGCGATCTACTAAATGTGTTTGGTCTTGTGAAAAAGTTAAGCTTTTGGCAACCTAGGTAATGGGAACATTAATGAAATCTTGGATTATGCTCCGTATTCTTCTAGTTTATGACGAGGAACTACGAAATTCTTATTTGTGTTTAAAATTCATCAGATGTTTTCTTATTTCGAAAATCTATCTCATGATAGCGTTGTCTGCAAATAGCAGTATAACATTGTGAAAATTCCATCAGTCTGGTATCTGATTTCATCAACATCAGTACATATTAATGGCATAACTGGGAACTATACAGTATTGCCTGAATTATACAGTAACCGCTGAAAGCTTTGGCGTTTCAATAGACACCGCTACGTAGACGAGCTTTGTCACAAGTTAGGCATACCTGATGTTGAGCATTCGGCACAATAATAGTACTATACTAGTTAAAACTGTACAATCATTGTTTATGTTCACCAACATTTAGTATTTAATTAGGGGCTAACTTTTGTCATGACAAGCGTAAAATTAGGGGTGGGTATCCCATAAATTCCCTTGCTCCAGATTTTGTTCTAATGTGCTTTTGTATTTTACGTCCAGAGGAATCTAAAGAATTTACTCAGGACCCCCTTCATTTGAGACCAAGTTTGAAAGTTATTGCGCCTACAAAAGGTTCACCCTAATCTCATTATGCACTCTCTTTTTCTGACTTATTATTCGATTTCAATTTAACCAAGTATTTGTTAACAAAACAGGGAAATACTCATTATGTTGATATCAATAGTTGCTGTAAGGTAAGTGTGTAGATTAGTTCATTGCGATTTTCCGGTCTTGATAATTTGGTGACACAAACCCGATTAGTAATCCACAAACCCTCTCGATATACATATCGAATAAGGAAAAAACTGAATGCCCAAGTCTTTTTTAGTTAAAGTGTTATATTGCGAAGTATGTATTCCTACTTGTAAGTAATTTGAAACAAACTATTAAGTTATCAAAACTGTCAAACACGCTACTAGTTAGTTACCGGTTTTACTGGAAATCTGATCTGAAACCGATGTCTCTATTTTTTATCGAATTTGACGTCTCAATGGTCTAGTGGATTTGCGTATTGTTATTACGGATGCATTTTAAATCAACAATACAAGAAGATTTTTGATCATAACAGAAATCACGCCGAGAAATGCAAATTCTGACATTTTAACAGGTTATTCAATTACCTACATACCATTCCCAACAGAGTCTAGAGTAGACAATTCGTCGGGTCGATTCTACCACATAAATCTCGCTCTCTCAATAAAGTTGGACATAAAATCTTTTTAACCCCTCGGCAAATCGCCTATTGAGCAATCCATTACGAATTTTCGCTGGTTATTAAAAATAGAGGCTCGCATTGATTCACAGGACAAACCACAATAGACTATTGTGAAACCTATATATTGTTTGCTGTGTAAAAACAATAACTGACCGCACAGATAGGCGGTGTTCCATTTCCATCCCATCTCGTGTAGTGAGATCACTTTATGAACAACACGACGCCATTTAGGCCGACGCTTGTATTGGCTCACTGTACTGGCAACACAATGCCGTGTGTAGTTGACACAACAATTTGTGCTCGTAATTATGTGAGATTACTTTTCCCGACTAATTTACATTTTCCTGCGTAAATTTTCGTGCGGTTATATCAGGAATTAAGCTGAAATTGGATCAGTCGATTCTTCATAAGTATCTCTATGACTTATTTTTATCACTAAGGTAGTAAATTGATAATTATGTTTCGGGGATCATAAAAAAGTATTCGTCAATAAGTAACAAAATCGCGTTTGTTTTCTCATCGTTTCATTTCCACAGTACAAGGTTAGCCACTCCAAATTCGCGTCGCTCTTATAGGGATTTATTTCACAGAAATGGAGGATGTTAGGAGAATTCGTAATCATAATCCCATTTCTGTTTTTTGTTCGCATTGCTAAAAGGACTGCTGTCTCGCATTTTGATAACGACCGAAATTAGTTTTGAAAGACAATCGATTTCTATATAACAAAGAACACAGCAGCGATCTAAAACTTGCCACATCAATCTTCGAAGAAGTTTAGAACAGCTCGCAATTTCTCGGTGCGCTCGAACTACGAATGAAGAAATCAAGAAAATTAAAAATAACCCAGTTGTATACAGTTACAGATGAAACCCCAAGTGGCGGCGGCGGCACAACTAACGTGCGAAATGTGCCTGTTTCTGCCTTTTTTATTTTACCTTTGTCGGCCGTGTGTCTGCCACCGTGACTGACTTATTCCATTTCGCGAATGGTCCCACGATCAAGCTTATTTCAAAGTAAACTGCTGCTTCAAAGTATATCTTACCATTCCGATTATATTTGAATCATCTTCCAAAAAAACGGAACACATACGAGTAAAATTATAAGAGCAAGGAGTGTCTACGTGGACTATGTTCTTGCCACTGTTGACAATTTGCCCATTTGTGGTTACGAACTTACGATGTAATCAGATCCCGTTCCCAATGTCTTGAAAGCGTTCCAAAAAATATCCGAAACGTAAAAACTAACGCAGAGGTTCTTAACACGGAAGTTTCACATTACCAAACATTCTATTGCGTTTTATTTTCATACATTATATTGGACTAGCTTTCCGCCAGCGGCTTCGCCCGCGTGGTCTGGGTATTTCTATAAGGTTAGTATAGACTAGCTTACGCCCGCAACTTCGTCCGCGTAGAAGTCGAAAATGGTTCTAATAGGATTTCAAATTGTTTTTTTACGTTATTAATTTTGATAAAATATAAATATGAAAATGTTTGAATACTTATATAACCTATTTTACCCTTAGAAATCCCCCGACATGAAATGGAATTTGCGATTTTGTGGTGGCAGCCATCTTGGGTTTGAAATTTATCATAGTGTATAGTATTCTCCTAGTGAAGCCCTTTCATTTGATACCCATATTGAGGGAGTTGTGAAAAAATATGTAATTCGCTATTTTATGGCGGCGGCCATCTTGGACCGATTTTCATCAAACATAGTTAAGAACACTCCCGACTAATTCACCTTTCAAATAAAAAAAAAAACAAAATCAAAATCGGTTCATCCATTCGGGAGCTACGATGCCACAGACAGAGACAGACACACACACACGCACAGACACGTCAAACTTATAACACCCCGTCGTTTTTGCATCGGGGGTTAAAAATATAACAATCTTTATTATGTTGTAGGGATTGAAAGGTTAAGAAAGCATGAAAATAAAATAAAAATTTGATACATTATATATTTTATGAACATTAAGCTCGGTCTTTGATCTGGTGTAAGTTACATGGGGTTATTATCTATTATCTTTTTACAACGAAATAGAAATACTACACTGCCACAGTATTTCTTTGTAACAATATTTTTTTGTTTTTTCTTCGGATGCTAGAATCAACAGGCTACTCTGTGCGTTTACTCTGGAGCATGCCACATACTCTGCCCGCGGGAGAAGCAGCTTTCCCTCAAATCTACTCCCACTACCAAGAGTTTGACCTTCAGCTTTGTTTATGGTCATTGTAAAGCAGACTTTGATGAGAATCTGCACTCTCTTGAATTTAAATCCTAGGGATAAATACATACTCTCCTCCAGAACAACTGGTCAGTATAGTTGACTCGATTACATTGCGATGCATGTTTTCACTTGAAATCTGGTGCCATTGCATAATATTGGTGGATTTATATTCCGCAACAACATAATTGGGGCGCCAAATCTCAATTTTAATGTGTTCCACCATTTCCTATTTTAAGGAACGGGCCTGAGAACCACAAATGAGACCGCTTCACGCGCTTTTCTTCTGAGCTCTACTGGTAAAGTCTGTTGGAAATCGCGTGCTAACATTACAGTAATCCCCTTTATAAGCCATAGTACTCACAGCCCAAACTTCGGCCATAGTAGTTTGTTTGGGTATATTGCAGAGTGGGGTTTCAGTTTGTATCAAATCGAGAAGAACTTGAACGCAGTTTATCAGTGCAGTTTTACCACCTTCCATCAGCGTGGCAGCAATTCGGGACGATGCGACCGATATTAAACTTAATAAAAGTCTTGCCTGTTACACCAGGAGCACTCAAAAAAAGATATCACTACGTATTATTATACTGGAATTTATTAAACCTTTGTTTATTGAATAAAGAGCCTTCACTACTTGACATTATTTACTGCTGAGGAATTGACATTTCATGTGTCAAAAATTTTATTTTAATCTAATTTAAATAAAAAACACTAAGGAGTATTGATATCAACTTGGAAATAAAATAACTTTCTACCCCCTTTTTAACCCAGTTAGGGGATGAATTTCAATAAAATACGAAACACATCTTCCATCAATTCTGTTAAAGAATGTTTATGCAAAATTTGAAGTATATTGGACCAAGGAATCACGTTGTCCCATACAAACTTTGCCCCCCTTTTTCACCCCCTTAGGGGTGGAATTTCGGAAAATCCTTTCTTATCGGATGCCTACGTCATACAAAGAACACACCCTCTAAGTTTCAGGTCTCTACGATTAGCGGTTTAGGCTGTGCGTTGATCCGTCAGTGAGTCAGTCATTCAGGACAAAGCATTTTATGTGTATAGATAACGATGACAGAGTATATTAATCTGTGGCGTTTTTACTTCTGTGACAGGACCTCAATACCTCATGTCTCAGCCATAGCCAGTTTTGGGCGGGCATGATAGAAAGGCAGCTTTTCATTCAAGACACTAAAAAATATGTCTGAATCGAGTACCTACCACCCGATAGTCTCCATATTATCGATTTCATGAATTCGAATCAGGATTCATAAAATGAGAAGTTAATTTTCGTTCGTTTAAGCTTTGAATATTGAATCAGCATTAAGGTTAGGTAACTTGGAATTGTTTCGGTTATTTCTTGACAGTTTCTTTACTATAAATTTAGTAATTCAGATTTGGTTTCGGGCTCCTTTTAGGGTATCAAGTTATTCTGAAAGCTTCTCTGAATTCTATCTAATAACAATTGCTGGTAGCAAAGCTTTGTGCTCCATCTCGTCCGTCAAGGTTTCTGCGGTACACGGTACACAGAAACGAGGGATTAAAGAGCAGAGCGGCATACGGTTGTTTGTTTTTCAACGTTTCTCGGGGAAACACATGCCCCAACCTTTAAAATTTCACACACGATATTTCTATTCTTGTTGATGGGCGTGGTACCCTTTAACTTGTGGCCTGTTTACACGGGCGTCACATAAAATCTCCTTTTCAAATATTCTTAATAGAATACAGTTTTCATGTTTACTCTGTGGTTTCAGGAGAATTTTAAACTGTGGCTTTAAGTAAAAGGGCTTCTTGAATAATTATGTTGATATAATTTACTGGCTCTCAACTATTTATCATTTAAATCACTTGACACGTACACAGTAATGTAATAATTTAATAAATGAAAACTTGAAAACTTGTTAAAACCATGACAACATTAATATTGCTTACACGGCAAGTTCAAAATTCCTAAAAGAATTCTTGAAGGCAATATCCAATCTTATTTTTAAAAACAATATTTTACCTTTATCCCTCAAAGGAAACCCTCTAGAATCAAAAATACAAACCTCGTGCTAGCTCAAATGTGCTTAATTTCTAATCCATTTTCATTTGGTTGAGTCTGGAATAGAGATACACTAAGTTCGACTATAGACTAAACGGATTAGTGATCGAGTTAAGGTGTAAATCAGCATGAACAGAATACGGAATCTCGGTACGGGAGCCGCATTGGCAATTGCCAAGATGGCAAGAGCGAATGCAATCGATACCACAATCCTCGACTATTTCTTGCCAGCATATGGTGTTAGAACGTAATTAGTGGCGTTAGCTTAGCGTTATGTTGAGCGGTTCATTTAATAGCTCTTACGTAAATTGCATTGCGTGTCATACGTGTCTTCGGTTGCTATTGCCATCGTATGATAACACTGATATTGCATCGATATTTTTACGACATGATAAGATAACAGACACGTCGCTTGTGCACCTTGGAAATATTGGGATTGTCTCTTTTTGCGACATTTCTTCATGTATTTAAGTCCTAAATAAGACGAAAAGGGGGGTCGTTTCTGCTTTTAGATTTTATCAATCATACTTATGAAGTAGTCTTAGATTTGTGTTATTTTCAATAATTTTCAGAAAATTGTCAGACTTTATGTTAGGAAATGAAGTTCTATTGCTAGCACTTATTCTACTGTGAGCTTAATTACTTTCTCTAAGAGTTGTCCAGCTCTTTGTCTTTATAGTCAGCGTTTTACGTAGCTGTCCGGTGATAAGATTCTGAAAGTACCTTAGGGTTTCGCGTTTACGACCACTCAATTTTAGTATTCCGACATTTTTTACAGGTTTTCATGTTTTAGAGTCGTTTTACAATAGTGTAGTATTTGGGGTCAAGATCTTCCTTATTTATTGATATTTATCCCACTTTTGCTATAGAGGTGGAAGGAGAAGAAGATATATAGTAATATCTAATCCACTGCTGGACATAGGCTTCCTAAAACTGCTTATAATGTAAGATAACATTCTGAACAAGTAGAGTGTAATAAAAGCGAGTTTAATTTAGTTATTCCATTATACCGTATAGAAACGAAGTAAAAACATATTTATACAAAACGGTTTGCTCAAATAACCCACGTATTCAAATTCTTGCGCACACATAGTACAAGAAACTAAACTCAATATTTAAATTAAAGCGCGGTTTATCTACATCTCATTATAATACGCAATATGAGCCGCTTGCTATCGCACCTATATGCATACATTAAGTACATTAATTGGGTACAAGACCTCATACTTTATCGGGTTATATGTTATAAGTGAATCATTATGACCAACTTTTTAATGCCCGCCATGTCCTTTTTGGTGACCCCGATAAGCATTGGCAAAACGGAACACTGTCGTTACTGCGTCGGTCTGTTACAGAATTTTCCTTAAAAAATTCTCTTTATTACAAAGAAAACGTCATGGTTATTTTTTTAATTTTGGCAACATTTAGTCCATAATGAAGTGTTCATTTCATGTAGGTTAGGGGATTTGCTTGACCAATTGTGCAAAATGTTAGTCTTATAGTAAATGTTGCTACTGTTATTGTGAAGAAAGAATCAGTAGGAGAAAATGGGTCCCTAAGGTGTTACTGGCAATCTATCGTGATTTATACAATAATGCGGTTTTTAAACCCAGTACATAACGGCGAATCGTGAGAATACCGTGCCTAGGTTTTCGAACAACAATACATAGTTACTTGATCGTATAACTAAGGCAAAGAAACTATCTTAGTTTAAGTCATTCTCGTATAATGTAGGAGCAAAGGTTATGATTGTGAAAAAGAATTAAAAAAAATTGTAGTTGCTCACACTCCGCTCAAAAGATTCCATTAAAAATGTAACTCTCACTTCGCGTAATAATAGTGGTGAAAAATGAATTCTAAAATTTAAAGAATTTGTTCTCGAATAGACTACTTTTAGGTCGTTGACCGAAATTGGCTGGGTATGCGCCCTAGTGTACAAAGCTTAATTAAATGGTGGTACATTTATGTTCAATACTTCTTTGGGGAGACTGGAAACATTTAACACCACCCAAACGACGTCGGCAACTAATGGTAGTTACACTAACAAGGATCAACCATTTTTTATCAGGCGTAATGCCATGGGAAACGATATGCCAGTCATCAAGCCCAGGGTACTCCACTTGTGAAGACTATTTTAATGTAGCCGTATTATAGTTTCCAAGAGTTATGATTTAAAAGAAATATGGTAACACAATAACATTAGATTTCGTATTATAGTTTCTAAGCTGGTTCAATGTGAAGGGTCCATCTTCCTACTAGTTCAATACACATTTCCTTCGTTTAACTTTTACGTCTCGCGTCAATGATAATAAACGTCTACAATTCCATCCATTTACTTTTAGGCAAGAAATTATTTCTCTCGGAAAATACTTAGATATGTACAACATTCAGTGCAAAACTCTAGGGCATAGACATAAAAATTGTCTCATTTCAAATGCAAATGTGAGCATAACAGAAGTTGGAACGGTTTGAAAGTTTCCTGTGGGGCCAGAAGATTCCGAAATTAGATTGTGGAATCTGAGCAGAGGTGTCTGAAGTTCTCCCGCTGATCCCCATCGACCGGTCAGATGTGAGCGAATATTTGCAAAAAATTTACGAGTGATTACAACAGGCCATAATGAAAAACGCGCACAAAGCTTACAAACTTTAATAAAACCTCTTTGGTTGCCAAGAAGAAAACAAAACTTCGCAAATTCGGAAAGGGTTTCGCAAACGCCCGAAGCTCGATATTTACACGTACATTAACTGGAATAAAGGTAATTATTTTGTACGTAATTTTATTTTCGCCGTGTTTCGTGTTTACACTGGACCGCGACCGACATTAAGCTCTTACATTACATTTATTGTTTAAATAAATTAACAGTAAACATGAATTAATCTGTTATTTATATCTGGAGAGAAAAATATTTATATTTGAACACACTTATGCCTCATAGGGGTGGCAGAAACTGCGTCACTTCCCGAGATTTTTTTAGACGTCTCCTTTAGGAAAAAATCGGATTCTCGGCAATGACTTAGACATACCATGAAGCTCGAAGAAGACCATTCTTCATTTATTGCGCACACCATAGCCTCTTATTTCTGACATATTTAGCGATTTAAATAATATAGAAATTAAATAAGATAGACAGATAATCCTCGTCTAAATTAGGGGAGGCTTTTGCCCAGCAGTGGGACACAAAAGTGGCTACATAAAAAAATAAGATGGAAATTAGCGATAGAGAGAGCTGGACAGCAAGAAATCGCCTTTAAATCTTCTGAGAGTTATGAAGAAGTCCATTCTTTGGTACTTATTTACTGGTGGATGAAATAATATCCTATGACGTCATAAGTAGCCAGGCGATGGGTAGGTATCCTGTTTATCAAGACTGCTATCACAGTATCAATACGTTGGCACTGATATTGGTGTCGCATTGATATCAGTGCAATGCCAAATCTAATTTATGTTGGTGTGTGTTAATCAAACATTGACTTAGATTGCTATTAGACACGTTATCGGGTATTGCTCGTCTATTGATAGATATATCAGGCACATATTTGTACCGGTTTTATTATCATGATAATTTCCAACCTATATTCATTCATCGGTAGGTATACACCTTCATTCATGGCAACCAGTTCTGTCTTTCATTCTTTTTGTAAATGAGCTATCAGCCTGTATATCTTTTGAACTCTACAATTCCTCACCTAGTTCAATAATAAAACAGTTACCTTTGAATTCAACTGTCATTATTATCCAGTTGTGTCACGATAACCGTCGAAAAATTAATTTTATTTCAATAATAAGCTAAAGCGGACGCAACAATAAAAACAATTAAAACAAAAGTAACGCTCGGTCGATGCGCCGGATCATCGGCGTCATAAGTATGGAATGCGTCCGCAGATTGCAATGCTGTGCGGCAACGGCACGACCTCATGACGTCACATGTCATATTGTCCTTTTTTCTCATTTTCGGAGCCCCGAACGGAAATAGTTATAATTATTCGAATTGCGACTCAATTTGACCGCTTTACGCCTCATAAACCTTTACCCGTTCCGGCTTACAATGATCGGTTTATGGCTCCCTCGTACCGCAAAATTCATCAATGAAGCAAGTAATGTATGCTGTAGAATTGATTTGAGAATACTCCGTTCTTTTGGGCAATTTGAGACTAAGCATCCAAATTTTCAAAAAACTATGGGTGTTGATAACTCTATTGTAAGTTTATGAACAAAAGAGTAAAAAATTTGTAGACATACTTATACCTAATACTGTTAGAAACTTTAGAAATCTAGAATATGTACTATGCTTTAGTAAAAAAACACATGGAAAAGGTTAGATTAAATAAAATGATGTCTACATAAAAACAAGAGAATGTTTACCATAAAGTTAGAAGTAGATGGACACAAACTAATTACACCCCACGGTCCGGAGTGTGTGCTAGGGGCCGCCTCCCTCGGGGTTACGATTACCGTGCGTCCCTCAAAGAAATAAATTCAAGATATTGAAATTAATGAAACCCAAATTAATGAAACGTTTGATTGATATTATACCAATAAACAATTTGGGGGAAAAGTCGACCAAAAATATATATACACAGAGCTTCAAGATTTTAGAAGCGGCACTTGTTTTATTTGAAATCTTTATAAAAATATTGAAGGGCTTCTTTGGTCTAGTCTAGTGGTTGCAAGTAAGGCTCTTAAGTGCCGAGCTGTTCCCAGAATGAGCAGTGTTGTAGGGATTTTCTAATTTGTTTTTTTTTTGTAGCGGCGTGAAGTTTAGATTTGTCCTCAAATAGCAATAGCCCCTTATTACATGGAATCTAAAATATACCGATGAACTGTGACGGTAAACCAGCACAACACTGCCTAATCGTTCGGGAAACTCAGTTATAGTGAAAAGAACAGACCTTGTCTTGGTTTTTTAAGATTTTCAACACACCACACCAGACAACACAACCGTGCTGCTTATAAGAAGAACTTCTTTTGACATGTATTTGATTTAAAATTGAATCGGTAATTCCTACTTATTGGGAGCAGGCCAATACATCTATGAAACTCATCCTTAAGTACCTCAGCGAAATATCTCTTTACTTGGACCAACACCATTATAAGCCATGGCCATTATGGCCAATGCAAGTCGATAATCACATTTATAATTCCACAAAGCACTCCATTTCCGTGACCGACAACATAGCGGCATGTCTGTTACATTCTAAGCCTTAAATTATACCGCACACAATTAGACGTCAAGCAACTGAAACTAATATCGGGCTAAGCAGTACGGTACCTTTGATAAGTGCATTGAGTAATGCTGATATGATTTATTGCCTACTAGCTTTCCGCCAGCGGCTTCGCCCGCGTGGTCTGGGTATTTCTTATAACTTTCATCTCCTATTTCAACCCCTTACCTTTTTTCGCATTAAAAAGTAACCTATGTCCTTTCTCAGGCTCTAGACTATCTGTGTACCAAATTTAATTTAAATCGGTTCAGTAGATTTGGCGTGGAAGCACGACAGACAGACATACAGAGTTACTTTCGCATTTATAATATCACTAAGGATGATTAACAGAAAATTTAAAAACATTGAATGTGTTTTGACACGAACTGCTGTATCGACTAGGTGGTCTTATATAGCTAAGATATAAGAATGAAATATGGAAGCATCTAAACTAGCTATTCTACTGATTAATGAATGAATCTGGTAGCAACGATAATATATCTTCAAAAAATGATAAAACTCTTCAAGCCGGAGCAATATCATCCTCCTACCCTCCTAACTTTTTTCCTAACCATGTTGGGGTCGGTTTCCAGTCTAACCAGATGCGGCTGAATATCAGTATTTTTATTTACACGAAGCGACTCCGCAACCCAATTTCTGGGCATTACCGATATGCGAAGGATAGATTGGTTGTCAGGCTTTTTGGGCTTCTATCTACCACTAACGATTGTCATAGGTGTTCGTATGACAAATTAAGCCGACAATGTAAGCCGGAACAATAGTAAAGAGAAATCTAACACAGGTCAATTTAGCTATTGCAGAAATTTAGGAAGCTCTTACCTAAGAAATGAAATAACAGCTTTAAATACTTCCAGATACAATATGGCTTATTGAAGCAGTATTTTACAAATGCCCACCGTCCGCTGACCTCTTTGACCTCAGCCATTACTAGGTATCCCAACTGTCAGACATTCGTGCTACCGACTGTCCGACTCAAATATTAATAGAAATGTCGTTGATACGTCCAATTGTAATTAAAACTGCACGTGAACCGTCTAATTTAAGCCACCACGTTTCTATCTGTGAAAAACTCATTCCTTCCATTGATTGTAAGTACCGTGACCAGAATTTACTCCGAACAATCTTGCCTATAAACCAGTGGCACATTTTCTTCGATTTTCTCAACCCAACCGCAAACATATTTAATTAAAATCAATCATTTGAATCTACTGTGGCGTCGTTATAAGGATTCCCATTAATTACGCAAACGCCGCCTCGTTCCGTTTTAATCGAGCTTCGTTCAAGTGTAGACTGTCCTGAAAGACTCGCCTTAAACTCAATCATAGTAATGCGTTGAACTACTAACTATGTTAGTTGTTGCAGGAACAACCGACAACGAACAAACTACGGTGCTTTAGACTCATTTGTGTCACAGGACTATAATGCAGTGTTGCGATCGATACGCGATACATTTGATATCGCACGTTAAGCCACTTAAATTGTTTACGAAATACGGATTAACTGTTTTAACGAGCTGAGTTTGTTAATTGTCTTCGATATACTGTTAGATTTTGGCTTATCCGTGACCATGACACTGAAGGTATAAATATTATTAACAGATCCTCTGAAATGCAGAAAATGTGTATGTCTTTCAGTAATAACACAATCCACAGTGTTTTATGCTATTTATGAGTCTGGATAGGACAACAGCCAGCTTCAATGGAATAGTAGAAATAATAGAAGATAATTTAGATCTTTGTAGGTGATAGGCTGACAATATGTCACAACTCACAACTCGCAATGCTATCTCGGAGTCCTGGAGGTTTATCACGGTTTCCCTCATCTAATCGGCCATCACAATTTCTACCGCAATCTTAATTAAATCAGCGCAGGCCGCACATAAAGGGTGCACTATTTCACTTTTATACGCGATCAAATTCAATTTAGACTCGGTTCACTGCCCGAGTGCGTCTAGCCGTCAACAATAAGATTATTGATTTATTTTATTTTTAAATTAAAGGCGTATCAATAAAACTGTGTAGTTTATCCAAGAGTATTTCGTAAGTATTTAGATCATAACATGTGTTACAAAACTGATGTATCCATAATTATCGTAATTGGACCATTATTGACGTAAATTGACATAAATTTCGTCAAACATTTTAGTAAAAGGTATGGTAAAACGCAACGTTGAACGCTCACGTACGTGTGTTTATTCATTGTAATATATTAAATTAAAGAATTAACACTACAGCGGATGTCGGTAATTGCAATTTATAGAGCTTGTAATGATAACATTTATTTTTCAAATACGATCTATAGGCTAGGGTGGGTGGATTCAAGAGAATTATGCGTCTGGTTTAACAGATTCTAGTTTTATCAATATTCTCGTATCTTCGTTGGAAATTTAGATTTTACGTCTTTATTAGAAC
Source organism: Acronicta psi (assembly GCA_946251955.1). Lineage (NCBI taxonomy): Eukaryota > Metazoa > Arthropoda > Insecta > Lepidoptera > Noctuidae > Acronicta > Acronicta psi. The sequence continues at coordinate 4,550,215 of OX276493.1, read as the reverse complement.
CACATATTGGTTGTTTATGCTGATATGAGTATGGAAAGCGATTGGTTGAACATACTCTACAAAATTTTCATCAAGAAAATGGGATATCTGCGTAAGACGTCGTTCGGCGATTTTTTGCATAGTTAATATGATATATCATTTGCATTACATGAAAATGCCAGCAGCGTGGTGGACTTTAATATGGCCTAATCCTTCTCATACAGGGAGGAGACTCGTGCCCAGCAGGACAGTAGGACAGTTAATGGGTTGATGATGATTACATGAAAATAACGTCCATGATCAAGCTTTAACTTAGCTCGATGATTATTAAACAATAATTCAATTAATGTAAATTATGTTAACGATATCGATTAGGTATATTGCACTAGTAAACATTTAAAAAAAATGTATTTGCGGTCTTTTAATAACAATAATATATTAACAACTTTTTCAATATCAGTAAGTAAATCTTTGAAAAAACTATGTTGGATCATTATTAAGGTCGTAAATACATACTCAAAGATACCTCGGATTACGCTTTCTAACTTCGCATTCGCATCGTAGACACACAAGATTTCCTTTTGATGTTTTCCTCTTAACCATCTCAACCTTAGATAATAATATATGTAGGCACCTATATATCTCTTTTGAATCTGTAAAGGGATATCTCGGTCTATTATACGTTATTCTAACGAGATTAATTATTAATATCCAAGTTATTGTTCAAATAATAAGGGATTGTGTCACAAAAGGTCACCCAGAAATCTGACTAAGCCACGGCTTTCGTAACTCGAATATTTAACAATAGATTTGTACTTAGATATCTGCTTAGGTCAGTTTATTGATTTAAAATAACAAACAGCGTTTCGTAAGTTAAGGGATTATTTATGTCTCCTGTCGAGAGTTCCCGTCCATGTTTTTGTTTTATCACCAAAGACTGCCAAAATCGAATCGAAGAGTCGAGTTTAATGTTTCAAACGCTCTAGGTAGATCAAAAACTTAGGACTGGCAAAATTTTGCGTTTCAATCTCGGTCTTTCCTTAAAGAGTTTTTCAGCCCCAGCTGCCATTAGTTCTACTCGTTACATATGTGGCCTGTCTACTGCCACCTCAGCTTGCTATCGGCCATCTTAATTCTTCTACGGATCTTTATTAATTGAATGGAGCTGGCTGTCGTTGGATAAAGGCGGCATATAATCTCGGAGCTATAAATCGAAACGCTTTTATAAGAGACCAATGAGGAGTCTAGTCTACTCTTCGGTCGTCGGTCTATTTGAGCTGAGCAATATCAGAAACGACAACAGAAATGGATGTTCAAAGTCAGATGACCAAGGCATCTCGGATATTTTTGGTCTGTGTGATCTAAATCAAAGTGCCATCGATAGAAAAGATGAAAAAGCTGCAGATTAAAGGGCACCAGGTGTTATGACGCAATGGCCTCATGAATATGTTAAGATGTATGTATTGATTTATTATTAAAACATTACTTCAAACACTGATTAAATGTTATTGCTTTAGGTTGTAAATATCTTTCAGTTATTTATTTCCAAAATGAAATGAGAATCTATTGAACAAAGTCTTTTATCCCTTTATCTGCAGCCTATAAAAGCCGTTAAAAGGTATTGTGTGGGCTGACGAACATCTCATGTTGACAGATACTTTCTGTTGTTCTCTAATTCTAACCATAAACATAAGAAATAATGATTCCACTCGGTTTTAAGTAGGCGAATACGCCTACTATGTTTATTTTTGCCATATTATTATTCTTGTGCGTCACACAATATATTTAAACTTGGTCTAGTTGGCATGAATGGAAGCGTGCCTTATCTGCCCACATAAGTTGTAACTTGGACGTGTTGGTTGCCTTGGGATATGGGTGATATGGTATCAAACTCTAAGTAGGTAATTTATATTTTGACCTCACTCCTAAGCGCGGCTGACAGAACTTCAGAAGTGAGGTAGGTACACTGTCACATAGTTTTTCTGAAGTTATTTGGTTAGGTTATTTCCATAGACTGTTCTGACTGACTGTAAAGACGCGTCGGTCAGAGGAAGAAGTCATGGCTACGAAACACCAGGGAGTAGATGGGAATATCGAGTCCTGCCGAACTGTTTCGCTTCGCTAGGGACAGGAATGAATATGCTAAATTGACTGCCAACCTTTGTTAGTCAGAGAAGCACTATGAGAGAGAGAGAGAGAGAGAGAGAGAGAGAGAGATAGACTGTTCAGTATCTTGTAGGTTACTTTCGTCTTCTACATCGTACGAGTTTCTATATGTAGCAGCTAATAGACCACAGAGATCGCTTTCAAGTTGCTTCCGTAAATATTTGAAAAATAAATACTGTAAGTGAGACTGCAGTATCAATAGCCGGTGTCTTATACAAATATCGTCGCATTCAAATATGTTTAACTTATATCTGGTATGTGCTGCATTTCCTGCGATTTTTAGGTCATCAGGTGCTCATCAACATATTTTCGCTAATAAAATTGTGATAGAAGTCATAAACAATTAATTCTCTTCGTTCTCCCGAGTTTGCAGTACGCGCTGCACAGCTTGGCCGGGCTGAAGTTGGCCGTTTAAATGCGTAATGGCATGTTTAGGTTATAATTCGTGTACTGCGCTACTAAACGGCTAACTTCACTCCGACCAGGTTATGCGCGTTCTGTACCAACGATGTGAAAAATGTGTAACCGCGTTAAATTCTACTATGTTACATTATGTATGTTTTATGTAATATTTCAATTCCTCATTTCGTTACTGCAAAATATTAGTCAATCTTATCGATATTTACATTGACACATCTTTGAACTTACTTTGAAATAAATGCATGCGGCGCATATAAATACAGATATCGAATATCGATCACGAGAATAGTGGAGTTAACTACTCGATTGAAAACTATTAAGAGTTGTTGGTCGATATTAGCTGTCAATGTCTTGAAGTCTGAAACTATTCAGGTAGATAGTGTCACGTCGCGCGTTGGTTTCTTAAATGAGTTTTTATACTCTTTGAATAAGAGTGATATTTTATTGGATTTTTAATAATTGCAGTGTTCAATGTTGGTAATTCGTTGTAATCAAGTTTTCCCTGCTCATCGATATGATAGAAGACGGTTTTGTATTTATCAGGCTTCTGGTACTGGTTCGTACAAGTAAGTTTTTTTGAGATTCGGCGGTTTTCTCAAAACCACTTTATTAGAATTAAAGGTTCATGCGTACTAACGTTTTCTCATCGAAATAAAAATGATATCTTGTAGACTGGAGATATGTCAATATTGAATTAGTTTTGACTTTCTCATTTGCTCAAAGTATTCCTAATGCTTGGCACTTGCAACCGGGATATCAACCATCTCGGTTGCAAGTGCCAAGCATTAGGAATAGGCTCTTTGGGATCAGGCCGTCATTCAGCATTGGACGGCAATAGGCTTGTATAATGATGATGTTTCCTAATGCTATATATATGTATATTTGTTACAGCAACGGGCCTGTGGAGGGCGCATACGGTCCGCAACACAGTCCGGTGTCGCGGTCCGACGCCTCCACGGAAGACGCCGAGCTGTCGGCGGCGCTGGCCCACCAGCACCACCTAGCTATGCAGGTCAGTCACATGGTATGATATCTGCATTATTACATTACACCTTACAGCCTCCGGCATTGGTGTGTAGCGACATTTATCGCGCTACACACGAAACTTGTACGAAGCAAATCCTGAATCGCGCAAGTGAAAATTACCGTGCAACTTGTAAATATAAGCGCCCGACATCAACCGTCGGGCAGTGGCCCGCCTGGTCGGAGGATCCTCCCTTTGGTGCGAGGGACGACACCTCGTCCCTCCATACTATTCGCAGCTGATGTAGATTTCAAAGCTTCCGCTCCCAATATGCTGAGTGAGATCAGTGGCTAGTGGTTTTAATGAAAACGAGTCGGATAGATTTCTTCATTTTCTGTGATAGATTTCTTCACATAGCATTTCTGTTATCAATATCTGCGATCACACAAAGCTATTTCTTTCCAAAATGGGTGCCCATGTCTCAATGACCACCGAGAGACACGCCCCATCTGGATACGCCCTTGAACCCGGTAGAAATCGAAGCGTCTTCGGTACTGATATCTTTTATAAATAGAAGGTACCATTGTGATGAAAAACTCCATTACTATTATGATCTGACTTCTGCGAATCAACCGGCAAATTGACCTTTGAACCTTTATGTACCGACCTTTATGTGGATAAAATGAGATCATCATGCAGATTATATTAGATTACACCATAATTGGTACAATTTTTAGTTCGTAATAACCAGGTTTGTGGATGTGGCTATAAATGCTATAATGGTTTGAATTCTTTGGTGGTCTTATCGCTGCATTTGAAAGTAATATTATGCAGCAGTGAACCGTTTAAAAGTCTTTAAGGACTAGTATCGCTCGAACGCTGTTTGGTCTAGATATCAAATCTGATTACCTTTCTTATATTAGATGATTGTGATTTCCTGTAAATAAATTCTTAGTTTTCATTCTCAGATTTTCTGTAAATAAATTCTCAGCAATAGGCTCGCCCTCTATTGTATACCTAACATACCGGTGAAATGTAGGTCTACATTAGTAGGTACACCTCTGCCTACCCCTTCGGGTAATACAGGCGTGATGTTATTATGTAAATTGTCAACTCTGACTGGAGAAAAATCGGTGACAACTTAAATAGGGTTTATACCTATCTATAATCGACCCTATTATATCTAATCGGAGGTTTAAGTGTGAGTATTAGCGGCAATTTATTGTAGGTATCACCACCATCGAGTCTCAATTTCCTGGAAACTTAATCTATTCCACCTCTTTACTTGTCTATAATGGTCTTCAACGACGAGGTCGGCTCGGGTCTCTTTCCTGTAATCTTATCTTAATGCATCGAGAGCTGTTTGCAGAGCTGATAAAGCACTTTCTTCCGCTGCTATATTGCAGTAGGTATACCACCACCTTTAGAGGAGATCACGTAACAGATTTTACCCTTAAGCCATAATTTCCTGAAGGGTTTGTCAGAGTTGTACTAATGTCGCTATGTTTAGGTCCCATGTAAGAGGTGGCAAGACTGTTGCCATTAACTGCACAAATCCAAACTCCGAACTTTATAGAAAAACCCAATGACAATTTTCTCGACCTGGGAATTAAAGTAATCAAAGGAGGTTAGGTAACTAGGCTAACGAGGCACTTAATTAATAAGCAGTAACTGATTTTATATCTCAACTAGCTTTCCGCCAGCGGCTTCGCCCCCTATCCCACGGGAACCACACAGTTTACCGGGATAAAAAGTAGCCTATGTGCTATTCCAAATTATAATCTACCTCTGTGCCAAATTTCATCCAGATCTGTTCAGTAGTTTTTGCGTGAAAGAGTAACAAACATCCATCCATCCATCCTCACAAACTTTCACATTTATAATATTAGTAAGATTAGTAAGATATTAGTAAGATTTGTTTAATATACAAGGAATGTTTTGTTTGTTACAGGCTGGTGAGTACCCGGTGGTGGGGGCAGGCGTGGAGCCTGACTACGGACAGTATGTGTCGTCGCCGGCCGCGCACTACAATCACATGGGACACCTCACCATGGCGCCCTCCCAGAAATACCCACACGTAAGTCTCTCCCAATTGACTGACAGATCTCTAAAACTAGGATGTTTTCTTCAAACTCTACACTTGTCTGCAGTATGACAGTGTTGCCAACTGTACTATAGCTAAATCTTTTGCAAATAGTTGCCAGATTCCTAAATATTACCCCAAGCAAAGTAGCCAAGTTGCCAAAGTTTAAAAAAACTAAACTAATCGTTGAAATCATTGTTCAATTGAAAAGAAAGTACCTTATCTTTTAGCATTTTTTTTTTTGTATAAAATGTTCATATAAAATATGATGTTAAAAATGATCACTGTCACGAAATGTCCTGACATGTCAGTATAAATTTATACTGTTACAGGCAAACTAGACGTTATAAAACGTACAAAATCTCTATGGGGTACGATTGACATTTGTAGCGCAGGCAAATCAAGCGTTTAAAAATGACTGTATCTTATATTTTCATGACATGTTAACTATTTACTAATTCCAGTTTTTTGTTATCTAGGTGATGGACTCAGTGTCAGTGAGCGGGGGAGGCAGCTACGCGGGCGCGGGGGGAGCGGGCCACTACGGTACTTACGGGCACTACGGCACCGCGGCCTACCAGCCCCAGACGGCGTACATGGTCGAAACGACGCAAGTGCCACAGTATATGGGACAGGTTTGTTGTACCTTATTTATATGTGCGTAAGGTTCATTTTTGTTGTAATAATGAAGTTTAAATGTCTCAGAATAATGTACTGTACTATATATGTATGGGTTTAACCTTCATTAGGGAATTGTAAATGAAACAATTCAAATTATGTAAAAAAAACTGTTTTGAGATTTATGTGACAGTTATTGGCCTGTAATAAGGTTGATATTAATAAAAAGAGGTACAATCAAAACGTGTTTAATGTCTTCCAATTCTACATTCAAGACCTGTTTCACTGTTCTCATTAAATTACTTGCAAGATAATTTCATACAAATGTTGTTCCATTTTTGAATGTAAATAACGGTTTGCGACCACCTCTGGATAACCTCCAGAGGTGGTCGAAATAGGCCCTCAATATTATTGTTGTTGTATTTATTATCTACCTGTAATTTGCGTTGTTCACAGGAATACGTGGAAGGCGGTGGTAGTGCTTCGCCCCGGAGTGCGTCCCCGGGTGCTTTGCCCCAACACAATCTACATCTACAACAAAGGTTTGTTGGTCTACTTCTCAGTATTCGAGTGCTGATGACGACCCTGACAGGGATGTGGTCTGGTAGAAGCATCTTACCCGCTTCGTATCGCTTACTACTCGAAGGTGCGCGTGGACTGATACATTCGCCCTAAATAATCTTATTCTAAGCAGATTATCTATCTTTTGACGACGTCTGTGGTCTAGTGGTTCGAGTACCGCACTGCTGATCACGAGGTCGTGGGTTCGATTCCCACAGGACACAAACATTTATTGTGATGAACTTAAGTGTTTGTGTTTGTCTGGGTGTTTTCTATGTATTATAAGTATGTATTTACAAAAATAAAGGTATATAAGTATTATATCCAGTCTAGTACCCATAGTACAAGCTCTGCTTAGTTTGGGACTAGATGGTGCTGTGTAAAAATGTCCCAGGATATTTATTAATTATTATTATTATTATATCTATCTATCTACTCAGCCTGTGACACCCACTGCTGAGTAAAGGCCTCTTCTCTATTACGCCACTGTTGCCAATCTTGTGCAAGTCGCACTCACAGATTCCCTATTCACAATATCGTCCGACCATCGGGCTGGTGGTCTGCCCTGCAATCGTTTTGCATCTCTTGACCACCATTTGGTAACTGTTTTGGTCCACCTAAGATCGTCTCGTCTTGCCAAGTGCCCTGCCCATCTCCACTGAAGTCTTGCGATGCGAATATCCAGACTTGAGGTGTCTAGTGTAATGTATAACAAACAATAGATAAATATTTACGATGTTTTAATCAATCGCGTGTATTCTTCCACTTATACATAATTATGTGGACATCTTTAAAAAAAAACTACGCTTCTCAGTTTGTTTTGACGATCACATTCAAAGAGGTTTTTAACAATGAGTTTGTCATTCATGCGTCAGTCTTACCTCGGTGATATAAGAGTATAATAACAAATCTCCATTGCAATTCTTTCAGTTGAATTACTTGTTTCAAAGGATAAAAATCATTTTTAAAGTGTGTAGTTTAAATTATCTTGTAAGACTGGCTGTGTGGACGTTTACAATGAGTTATATATTTTTTTCTTCTTTATCGTGGGTGCGCTTTATAAACGCAAGTTCTCACTAGTGTTCGAGCATTTACTTGTAGGTTATACCAATATTTTTGACGTGAGTCGAACTTGTGCGTGATTCAGAATTCAGAGCTACAACGCCAATAATCGTGCTGTTGTTTTTTGTTGTTTGCAGGACAGATGGTAATTTTCCTTTAGACACTTGGGCCTGTGTCACTACCTTCTGATAAATTCCCTTTATTTTACTTGGCAGATAATTTTATACTTATTTTGTTCAATTTTTGAATTTATCCAATTTATCCAGAGGTAGTGAGACATGTCCTTAGTGATTCTACATTGAGGTATTAGATATCAATTGTTGGTTGTTTACATTGTAGATTATAATTTACAATGCTTCCAGTTAGGTACGCTAGGGTAGGGTAGGGACTAGTGGGTGTCCAAATCTAACAATCTAGTGTTATAGTCAACTAAGTACACCCAGTGAAAGATTATACAAGGTTTTGCTATCCAAATCATAAGACGCAGGATATAAAAGATTTATTTATTTATTTTTACTTTAAATACAATGGTCTAAGACCAATTATTACAGTAATTAAAGACAGGAATTTCATTAATCTTTCTCACAGTATTTCTGGCATTCCGACAATAGCTTCGACCATTCATCAGCAAACAGATCACAGGTTGAATTATAATCCAAGAGAGAGTTCAGCGCCGTATAGTTTATTTTGCGTATATTAATTAAGCTTAACAATTTGTTAGGTTAAGGTAGTAGTATATATGTTGCTACCTTCTATATTAAAAACCATCCAAAATCATTGGCATACATTTTTAGGGTACTTGCACCGTTAGCTATGACAGGCTTAATACAAAAAAGTTCGATTATTTTATGATTATTTTTCGTAGGTATGACTCGGCATCGCTGGAGCAGCTGGGGCGGCACTACTGCGTGACGTCACCGCGCGGCGAGTACGCGCCCGATGCGTACGGCTACCAGCACTACCCCACGGCGTACGAGCAACCGCACCAACCGCCACCATTCAAGGTAATATACCGCTTAACACATACTTGATTGAAGCCACAGTACTCGCCAAACTTATTGTCCGGCTTGAAGTTAGCACGAGCTAACTTAAACCGAGCCGTAAAAATTGGACAAAGAAAAATATTGGACTGTAATAAATAAAAACGAAAGCTCAAGACGTAGGCTGTCGTTTTAAATCATTTTAATCCAATATTTTTATCTCCCCAATTTTTTACAGCCGGGTTAATGTTAGCTTGTGACAACTTCAAGCGGCGACTTCAATAAGTTTGGCGAGAATTGTACTTGATCGAAGCTGAATGCACTTTAGTCGCAGCTGTCAATTTCATTAACTACTATTGCACGATATCGTGGATTAGATTCACACCACAGGCAAATTTTTGTGTGAGCCACAGATATTATCTCCAAATGAAGGTACAGTACGCACGGCATAGCTTGGCCGTGGTGAAGTTCGCCGTTTCAATGCGCAATGGATTGTTTATAAATAGTGTTATGCGCAACAAAACACTGACAAACAGCTGACTTCAGTACTGTACTTTGTGTGTATGTCCCCCGCGACACAAGAGTTATGCATCTTTTCCCAATGATTGTTTAGTTTGATTCGGATTTTTGTTCAATAGCGTTAGTCTTGCTTTTTACGCAGGTTGTCAGACTTATATGTGATTTTTTTGACAGGATTCTCAAAATGGTCTAAGTCTAGGAAGCGCCGGAGGACAGTCAATGTATGGAGACGAGGAGGAGTTACAGAAACAAATGGCGAATATGGCTCTAGGTGAGATAGGTACTTGAAAACTTACTTTATTATTCAACTTTTCATATACCTGAAGCTTTTATAATATTAAAAAAAATACCTTGCCATTAGACCTGTAGCGACATCTATCGCGCTACATAAGAACTTCTACGAAGCTAAAATCCTGAATCGCGCAAGTGAAGTTTACCGTGCAACTTGCTTATATACAACTGTCGGACAGTGGCCCGCCATGCATAACACCCGTCTGGTCGGAGGATCACAACACACCTCGTCCCTCCACAGACCTTCTATTCTAAGTATGAGAATGAATATGTATTTTATAAGGAACAGTATTCTAATATAAAAATTATATTTTCATAGTGCATGGCAGCGTTGGTGGTCGCGAGGAGACCGGAGGCCTACAATGGCGCGACCCGAACTTACCCGAGGTTATAGGCTTCCTCAACTCCCCCTCCGATGTGGTGAAGGCCAATGCGGCGGCCTATCTCCAGCACCTTACTTACATGGACGATCCAAACAAACAGAAGACGAGAAGTTTAGGTATGATACTCTTAGAGAAACAGCTAATATTATTTACTGCATCATTAACTCATTAACTATCCCACTGCTGGGCACGGGTCTCCCCTCAGTATGAAAGGGATTAAGCCATATTACTTTACATTTACTTAAAACTTACTAATGCAGTGTTTCTTTCATAAATAGGTATTTTTATATGTCAAGTGTCTATGTAGCTACAATATGCGCCGTTCGAAAACAGTGTTGATGTAGCAAAATTACGAATAACACACTTTAATTTTGAATGGACATGTGTGTGTGATGTGCGTGTTTGTAATTTTCTTCTTCCCATAGGGCTTGATGAATGTTTAGCAATGAGTCATAGAGTATAATGAGAAGTAGATAGTAGTGAATGTGATTGTGTATTGTTGTGGCGCTGTGTGCAGGCGGCATCCCGCCGCTGGTGCGGCTGGTGTCGCACGAGAACCCGGAGGTGTGCCGCAACGCGTGCGGCGCGCTGCGCAACCTGTCGTACGGCCGACAGAACGACGAGAACAAGCGCGCCATCCGCGACGCCGCCGGCATCCCCGCGCTCATGGCGCTGCTGTGCCGCGCCACCGACATGGAGGTTACACACAACAACATTATTTATTTGATAAGCCACTTCAACTACTTATTCACTAACTACAGTTTATATAAAATACTTTTTTTATAGGGTGAATTTGTCACATAAAGATTGCACAACACTGGCATACATTTTACAACAAATTCCAAATTATCATTATCATCATCATCATCATCAGTATCACCATTATTATCATCATCATTATTATCATCACCATCATTATCATCATCATAATTATCATCATCACCATTATAAACGTCATCATCGTCGTCATCATAATTATCATCGTCATCATCATAATTATCATCATCACCATTATAAACGTCATAATTATCATCATCACCATTATAAACGTCATTATCGTCATCATAATTATCAACGTCATCATCATCGTCGTTATCATTATCATCATCATTACCATTATCAGAATGACATAAGTTAGGTCGGTTAGCATAGTGCGGGTTAGCCGACTTCATACGCCATTAATTATCAAAACTCATTGTCATGACAGTATGTTTTTTATCTCTCAGGTGAAGGAATTAGTAACAGGTGTGATATGGAACATGTCGTCATGCGAAGACCTGAAGCAGTCGATAATAGACGACGCTGCTCAAGTAATTGTAAACAAGGTCATCATACCGCACTCCGGCTGGCACCCTACCAACCCAGGCGATACGTACTGGTCTACTGGTAAGTTACTTTAGTTTTGTTTTTGGAAATTTTACACATTAGTCTCAAACTAAGCGGAGTTTATACTATGGGTACTCTATTTGTAGAACTTGCTTATATTTGTGAATTATAAAACATGGATTGCTGTTGAAGCTGTGGTAGTGTGGTAATTAGGATAAATTGGAATAAATCTTATTTTTTTCCTGGGATATAGATATTCTTTACGTGGTGTACTACATAAAGTTCTCGTCAATCTTATTGTCCGGCTTGAAGTTGGCGCGAGCTAACTTCAACCCGGCCGTAAATATCGGAGGGAGAAAAGTATTGGGTTAAAATTATTTAAAACGTCAACCTACAACGAGCTTTCGTTTTTATTTATTATAGGCCAATATTTTTCTTTGTCCAATTTGGCGAGAACTATACGGTGGTAATAATACTCAAAGCGCATTTTGTATGTAATTTGTACATCGTTATGCAGTATTCCGCAACGCGTCGGGCGTGCTGCGCAACGCGTCGTCGGCGGGCGAGTACGCGCGGCGGCGCCTGCGCAGCCTGGCGGGGCTGGCCGACGCGCTGCTGCACGCCGTGCGCGCCGCGCTGCACGCCAATGCCATCGGCACCAAGATCGTCGAGAACTGCGTCTGCGTGCTGCGGAACCTCTCCTACAGGTTAGTTTGACAACGCGTCGTCGGCGGGTGAGTACGCGCGGCGGCGCCTGCGCAGCCTGGCGGGGCTGCACGCCGTGCACAGATCGATCGAATCGAAGATCGTCGAGAACTGCGTTTGCGTGATCCGTCCTCTCCTATAGGTTCACTTTGTACACCTGATGATACAACGTTAGTTTTTATTTACCCTAAAGCTAAAAGACGCAACATTAAATTTGATTTGAAAGGTCAGATAAAAATAAAGAAAGTTACGTGGTGACGAGCTCCAAAAGTTAGTAATTCTCCCGGAGCGCCCCGTATGTGGGGGGTGGTTTGCGCACACGCAGGTGGGTACAAAGTATAGCTAAGAGTGAGCTCAGGCGAGTGATTGGCGGGAAGGCCATTCACTCGTAATGAAAATAGGTGTCAAAAATATAACATAGGTTAAAAACCATTGCAATCGATTCTGAACAAATTACTTTCGGCTTTCGGGTAAACAAATACTAACGTTGTATGAAACGCCTTTTTTTTTTTTTATCGTCTGAAAATGCTTTATGCACCGTCACGCCGCCCCGGGGAGGACGGCGCGGTGTGTGGGACTCCGCCCTGAAAAGGACGTCTACCCACTAAAACCAGACGGGTGTTCGCCTCATCACCATTCGGCTGGGGTCACGGGTACGTGTGGACATTCTTCCGCGACCCCGGCGGTGACGGGCCGCCTATGCGGCCCCCGGCTCTGTACGGGGGGGTGCGTGTGGTGTGCACCCCCCTCTCCTGCCAATCCACTGAGTGGGACGCGGCACACTCCGACCGCATCGCCTACTCGGGCCATGGTGCTGGGCGACAGACTTCCCCAAGTCTGCCGCCCGTGGCCACTTTAAGGTGGTTGGAACAGGGCACGGTTTGCCCTGTTCCTGCGCCCAGTTCGTCGGGCGCGGATTGGCAGGGTGGCGGCAGCGGACTCCCTCTCACGCTCCGCCTCCTCCTTCTGCGAGATGACGTCCTCGCAGAAGGAGGCCATCGCTTGCCAGGCGTCAGGACTCCCGACCATCTCTGCGATGACGGCCGGGAGGTCGAGGTCCTCCCCTATTGTATGAAACGCCTGACGCGACAATTTAAGAACATACAATGGGTGTCTTTATCGCGAGCTGCGATTCCTGTATCTGCTGTATTTGATCCGGAAAAAGCTAGATTTATTTGTTTTATACCTAAACTTTCTTAAATTTTCCATCGTTCTTAGAAAACATAGGACACAGATTTGGTCCGCTACCCTTTGAGCCCAATATCCGCTACAATAAAGCGTGTTTTTTTATAGATGTCAAGAAATAGAAGACCCGCTATACGACACAAGAGCGCCGCCCACACAGTCGTCAGGACAGGCGAGGATACAAGCCAGTGCTTCTAAAGGTATACCCAATATTATGTAGTACTAACTTTCCTCCAGCGGCTTCGCGCGCGTTCATTATTTTAGCCAATTTACACAAAAACTTGACAAACTATATACTAAAAACTTCCTCGAGAACCACTCTATCCATTGGTGAAAACAGCATGAAAATATGTGCAGTAGTTTTTGAGTTTATCGCGAACAGACAGATAGACGCGGCGTAGGACTTTGTTTTATAATATGTAGTGATAGCGATACTGATGTCACATTAAATATTTTAATTGGTAGTTTTAAATAATCCCGACTAAAACCCTACTTCAACAACATTCACGGCATATCTGTGATTGTTTTGCCTACTGGTGATCGAAATTTGACATTACTTCTATGAAGCTTGTTTCAAATTTCGATGTCCAATAGGGAAAACAATCTACAGATAGGTTTATTAATTACGGCCGTAAATCACTCACTTCTGTATCTGACCTTCAGGCGAGAACCTCGGCTGTTTTGGTGGTAGTAAAAAGAAGAAGGAAGGCTCATCGTCCTCCAACTCGACCAGTCCCCTCGGCAAAAGTGAGCCGGACACACAACCGCTGGGCGATACCGGCACTACGCAGCTCGGGTACTCTGTACCCAAAGGCACCGAGATGCTCTGGTCTCCCGAGGTAAGACATAACTAGAGAGAATTTGAGGCAGCCTACAGGTTCTCAAAATATAAAATACTGTAGAATGTAAAAACGTTGGTCTAGCGGTCCCAAGCGCGACTTCTACGCTAGAGGTCCTGGGTTTGATCCCTGGGTGTTGTAGTCCAGCAGCGTTGTTGGGTTTTCTGTGAAATTCCCAGTAGCACCTCGGAGTCTGGATTTGTGCCCAGTTGATGGCAAAAGGCTCGCCCCCATTACATGGGATCTAAACATACCGGCGAAATGTGGGTGTACATTAGTACGCCTCTGCCTACCAACCTTATTTCGGCTACAGTTTTTGTTTCTAGATCGTGAAATTCCGTCAAAAATAGTTTTGTTTCTATGTTAATATTCCAGTAAGTGTCCGAATACTGTTTCGATATCTTGGTGATGATATTTGATTATTGCTGCAGATAATGTTAGGCTTTGGAAGTTAGGAATTGATAATTTCCTCATCCACATACGCAGATCCTATTTCGCCAGATATTTATATATACTTTTTGCAGGTTGTGCCCCTATACATGGCGTTACTTCAGACGTGCTCGAACCCGGAGACGTTGGAGGCGGCGGCTGGTGCCCTACAAAACCTCGCCGCTTGCTACTGGCAGCCTTCCATTGACATACGGGCTGCCGTCAGGAAAGAGAAAGGTGGGAACACTAAGTAAACTTTTAGCATGGTCATTTATACATCTATCTCCGCAGAATTTTGTTTAATAGCGGGGCAATACCATCGCTTTATATCGCGATTTTGGTATGTGGAGGAAGGGTTAGGGGTAGGTTGATGGTTAATTAACAAATCGTTTAAAGCTCAATCATCAATCTCATCATCAATCTCACATCAATGCTCGGTCAAGAAAGATTTTATCTGGAAGTGAAACCAGAGTTATTTTATGACGTGTGAATCAAATATTAATCTTCAATGGTACTTTGGTTTGCAAATTATATCATAAAAGCTGTTAAAATATTTAAATTTCGTACCCTTTTATAGTGTAACCTAAGAATATTATTATATTAGAGTGTAACACTGATTTGTACTCTATGTTGTCTATGCTCTCTATTTTCTCTGCTCCGAAGCGTTACTACTAGCTGTATTATTAAAGTTTTTGCTATTCTAAAGCCTAAACCTAGCCTTTTCATTTAAAATATCAACAAAAGCTATTTTTAAATAAAAATAACTTGAAAATTTACTTGCTGTTGCAGAAAAGGTGTTAGTAATAGTATTTTGTTCGTATTAAGGCCCCAGTCTAGCTGTGCACAACAAACGAATTCAGTATATTGACAGTTCGCGGGCACGAACCCCGCGAGGCACCCACTGTATCATCCTGTGAAACGTAAATTACAAAGTGTAGATCAGTGCTACGAAATGAAAGTTGCTCTACTTTACAAAATAAAATATTTCTATTTATTTTTAATAAAGGAAAAAATCGTCTGGCGGGCAGGATTCGAACCTGCGTCTTCTGGTGCGGTACATCAGACGCTTTGACCACTAAGCTACCGCGAGCCCCAACCAACCGTAGTGTACCGTGGTGTACCGAACCAGAAGACGCAGGTTCGAATCCCGCCCGACAGCCGATTTTTTCCTTCATTAAAAATAAATTGTAATCTTAGTATAGAAAATGCTTAAAAAAATACAAAAAGATATTTCTATTTAATTATAATGAACAGCACTACTGTGGCCTGTGGGATTATACCCTGAAAATCTCAAAAAAAAATCTGTCGTTTGAAATAATTAAAGTACTTTATGATTTATGGAACATTAGATATTTTTAGTCGAGGTTTTAATTTCGTTTTAACAGACATGAAAAAGAAGGAGGTTGATTCACTATAAGGTCAAGTTCCAGGAGATGGTTTGCTTTGGAGTAGACCTTTGTGTTTTATTTCTTGATCTAAACTGGTTAGAGGAAGAGCAAAATTCAGAGCGACAAGTAAGAATTTGATATAGAATACACTTCCACGACTGCTATAGCCGTTTGGCTATCATCAGAGGTGTGTAAACTCAGCTTTCAATGAGCTAGATGAACCAGATCACACGGGTTTGAACCGTTGAGCTAATAGCTCAACAACAAAATGACTAGCCCACGGCTGAATCCAGCTCTTATTGTATTTGTAAATCCCTCCACAGATTAGTCGTGTAATTCTGTTACAAATTTCTTTTAAATTAAATGGGATTTTTGTTAGCCATATTTCATGTAAATCTATTCAGCCGTTCAAAAGCTTACAGCTCATGTCCTAGTTGGGATTAGAAATGTTTAACACCAAAAAAACGATCAAAACACTTTTCTTCTGGGCACATGAAGTTGGGTAAATGAAAAACCGCGTGCAACGGTTATCTATAAATATACTCATCTATGTATCTATCTATTCAGCCGGTAAAATCCACTGCTGAGTCAGGGCCTCTTTATTACGCAACTGCCATATTCACCGACAATCGGGGGGCGATATGCCCTGCAATCGTTTACATCCAGCCAGTATATCATATGTCCATCTAGCTCGTGTATGTACACCTATAGGCACCACCTCAACTTCACTTGGGGTCGGCGCAGTGTTTTTTTCTTACGTACGTCGTCGTCATTCTCACACTGTCTATTCATCTTTTCTTTGCCTTCCTCTTCTACTATATCCATCCACATTTATGTTCAAAACCTGTTTTGTAACTAGGCTCTCTACTTTTCAGTACTTTTCACACTCACTTTCAAACTACGTCTTTCTCACTTTCTAACTATGGTCTAATGACCCGATAAAGGTAGCTGGGATAATGGTCCACTGCAGGACTAAGTACGGAAACCGAACACACAGGACTTCATCATCATTGAGAACACAGGAGTGGGTTTTCAATGATGATGAAGGTCGCTAGGAGTCGTTGGAGGCAGGCGGCATATAACCAGTCCTTGTGGAAGTCTATGGGTGAGGCCTTTGTTCCACATGTGATTTGTTCATTTGTGTGATTCAAACCGGGGAGGGTCATAGGTAAATTTTTGGGTGTCGGACAAACTGGTTACCTAGTGGTAATAAGTTAACGGACCATAGTAACGAACTTGTTTCCTAGTGATAAATAGTTAACGGACCATAGTAACAAACTTGTTACCTAGTGGTAACAAGTTAATGAACCATAGTAACAGACTTGGTACTATTGCACTTTACTGCTAACAAAACAGTCTATGTCTGTTATTAATGTAAAAAATGGCGTCGAGTTGTTTCTGTACCCAGGTGTTAACTAGGGACAGAAGAATCGGGACCATAAAGTTAGACGGACATCCAAGCGTTTAGGTGTCCAATAAATGCCTAAACACACCGCATTTTTTAAAACAATCGATCGATTAAACTGCTTGTGGAATAAAAACGCGCGTGATCGGGAAACGCGCGTCGGAAATAATTTCTGATAAATTGACATAAAAATAATGAAGTAGAGCAAGTTTCAATGCCCGATAGTACGCCAGCAAGGTTAGAGAGAGAGCAAAATTTAGAGCGAGAGGTACAAATTTGAATTTGACATAGAATCCACGTCCAACCGCTACGACCGACTGGCCGCCTCTGAAGAAATTTGCTTGAGATTTTCGTTTATAAACCGTGCCTGTTGAAAACACTATAAAAAATATTTGTGAAGCAGGTACACATTTTTTTTAAATTGGTTGTGTCATTTAATACACGTACTTTAAAATGATCAAATGATTTCATCGAAATTTTTAGTTTTTATTATAAAAAAAAACCGTTTGTTTTGGGACCAAAAACAGGAAAATTTGACGATGTTATGACACTCGGATTAAGAAAACTAAAGGTATAATTAAAAATCTACTCAGCGCATTTTGAAGACGACTATCTTAAGCTAATTTTGCGCTGAGTAGATTTTTGAATTTATTCTTGATCATCCCGATTTAACGTGCACAAACATGACTCTAAATGGCGTTGGGCGCGAGAGCGCCATCTTTGACGCCTGATTTATATAACATAAACTAACCAGAGGAACGTGAAAAAATACGTAGATAAAGCTAATATAACATATATTCTATCGCGATAAAAATATATGACACTATATCCTTCCTTTCCTTAAAAAAACGTTGCGAAAATGAGCTAATAATTTGACAACTGCCAAATTTTGCTAGACTGGGGCCTTAAGGTTGAGATTCCAATTTTGAGTTGAGATTCAAATTTTATTTGGTACAATGGTTGTGGTGGGCAAGGGAAATAAAGCTTATGAACATGTATATTAAAGCTTATTACTCCTTGACGCTGGTTTGGGGCTATTTTTATTTTCCGTAGTTGTGTTAGATAATCCAGGACCAGTAACAGACAGTGAACAACGCTAACAGAACCAGATATTTCAGGTCTACCGATCCTAGTGGAACTGCTGCGCATGGAGGTGGACCGCGTGGTGTGCGCGGTGGCCACAGCTCTGCGGAACCTGGCCATCGACCAGAGGAATAAGGAGCTTATTGGGAAGTACGCCATGCGGGACCTGGTGCAGAAACTACCCAGCGGGAACCATCAACATGATCAGGTCTGTCACATAACGATAGGGTATTTATTTATTTATGTTTTAAGGACCTTCAATAAGAGACATACAATACATCTTTCATAGTCCACCACATCTCGACATGTACAGAGAAATGTACTTTATCTATACTATTATAAAATTGTAAAAAAGTCGTTTCTGTACATTGAAGATATTAAATAAAAAACAATTGGGTTAGAGTATATAAACGATCGCGAACCCAAAAATGTGATTTTTAGAATTCTTGTCTGTTTGTCTGTTTGTCTGTTTGTTAGGGGTTGGCGCTAAACCTACTGAATAGATTTGAATTTTGTGTTAACTGTTGTAAAGCATAATTTCCAACTTAAAAACTGATGTAAAGCTTTTTTCAATTATTTGTATAGAACCTCAGATACAGCTTGACCTCTCTGTTGTATGCAAGCCCATAGAAAGAAGAGATCATCATTGTTGGTTTTTGATTTTTGATTTTCTATTTAAAAGTCCATCGTTCAACTAAAAAAATGAAGTATATCTCATTCCACTCGGTTGCGTAGATGCTGAGATAGAGCTTGACCTCTCTGTAGTATGTATTCCTATTGATATAAGGGATCATTATTGTTGGTTCTTTAATTAAGTTGTCATGTGCGCAGAAATCGTGATTTTGATTAGTTATAAACGTTTAAAGTGGTATAGACTTAAATTAAACAATAGTTGTAAAGTTTGGTTAGAATTACGAGTTATTACGACTAACTGAAGTTTCAATTTTCCTTTGGAGTGATTTTGAATAACACAGTTTCACAAACAGTATCACCTCATAGAGTACCCCAGTACCAGTAACAGTTGCTCAAACAGAGCTAAAAACTTTGGCGAAGTAATAAGCAGCGGTTTCTGCGGTTAGACTATGGATGGGTGACCATTCTTAAGACATCGAGACCCTCTGTACCTTATATAGCACGTTAAGAAATGGCAATTGATTCGGCATAGTAGTCCCCATACGAAAACCTATGAAAATCGTTAATCGTAGTCAGAAGGCCAAAAAACCAGACGATCAATTTAAAGTTAGGATACCTATCGGTTTTAACCAGTCTGAACGCTATTGCTTTGTGTAAGATATTTATATTTAACCACATCTGTTTCGATTGGAACCGGAGCTTAACATATTTTCGGCATAGGCTAGGACCCTAGGAGGATGATGAAACTGTTATAGTGAGCTGCTTTTTATCTTATTCGGGATCGATTTCTTTCAATTTTGTTTCTTCATCCACGGAGAGCGAAGCCGCGGGCAAAAGCTAGTAAATAATATATTTATAGCTCTTGACCCTCTTGTCCAGGACTTTGCCCGCGTAGTTAATAATGATTAGGTATATCTTATCAAGTGCCTCAGTACAAAGTTTCATTGTTTTATCTTCAATAATAACGGACTTCCATACAAAATTCCATGACCTATTTCAATATTTTCAGGCCTTTTTTTCGTGAAAAAAGATAAACTTACGTCCTTCTCCAAAATCTAAAAAGTTAAAAGACGGACAGACTATCGCATTTATAATATTAGTAGGTTTTTTTATATTCTTTCACAAAACTTAGGACACTTTTAGCTAAAAGAGCGTCTATAGCAAAAGTAACATTATTCGAATATAATGTTCAATTTTATGTTGACTGACGATAGGCGATTATTTTCCTAGGGCACATCGGACGACACAATAGCCGCTGTACTAGCGACCCTGAACGAAGTAATAAAGAAGAGTGGCGAGTTCTCCCGCTCTCTTCTTGAAGCGGGTGGCGTGGAGCGATTGCTCAACTTGACCAAACAGCGTCACCGACATACGCCTAGAGTGCTCAAGTTTGCAGGTCAGTATACAGTGGTGAAAATCACGAACCCCAAAGCCGTAATTATAGGCCAAAGGGAGTCAAGTTTGGTTTTTAGTCTGTATAACTCCCAATATGTCCCTGCCACCTTCCCAACTGGGAGTCTAATTATGAAGTTTTATCGTGAGAAATGAAAAAGGTCAGTATAATGTTCATAAGTTCATAACGTATATATGCAATCGTCCTACAAAGACGTTAGGGTCCATTTTAGGCCATCTTATGCGCACTAAGATAAGTAGTTTTACATGGAGCGTCTGCTAGCTGATTTGTACAAATAAGTACTTGGAACAAAAATTATTCAAGAGATCAGAATATTAAAGTTTAGAATAAAAAATTTAAGTTCCGATTACAGTTGGCAACACCATGTCTACAGTTTGGCCAAATAAAGCAATTTTTCAATCTTTATTGAATTTACATCGGTGAATTTCTCTCCACGCAAAATGCCAACGTCAAATGAATATGAATAAGTCATACATTCAGTGTAAACACGCTCTATGTACAGGTCAAGTGCTGATGACGATGTGGTCTCACGCGGAGCTGCGCGAAGTGTACCGCAAGCACGGCTGGCGCGAGGCTGACTTCCTCACGCCCGCACGCGCCGCGCAGCCGAGAGCACCGTCTACCGCCAGCGGTCAGTCACTATAACATTTTTTTTATATGAAAAGTAAATATATGGAGTGGGCTCATCAAGGAAAATGACGATAAACCACTTTGACTGGCATAATCTAGTCTGTATGATGTCACAAATTCTATGTTAGAATACTTGAGACTATTGAATGCACTCCATTTGTTTGATTATTTGGAAGTAAAGGTTTTCTCAACATTTTGACACTAATAAAACAGTGTTAGAAACAAAAGTATTGTAAAAAACTCATATACTACTTTTGCTGAATCTTTTTAATTCGTAACTTCTAGAGAAAAATCCCCAGAACTAACTTCTAGTTAAAGTTCTTCTTTCTTTCTCCCACAATTTTAAATACCTATTAGATTGTAAATACTTATCGTGTACATCAATGTATTATTTGTATATCTGTACAGTCGTATGTACCGTGTATCATTGTCACTCATAACGCTATGTGAATCTCACGCTAACAGTAATACTAAGGTTACACTATGGGGGTAACTGCGCAAAATGTATAGTTATTAAACGATTTATCGCAGACACTCGATAGTGTAGCTCTAGTATGACAAAATTGAATAGTCACAATTAATAGTCGACTAATAGTCACTTACTAAATGTTCGTACTCGTTTCATGTTGTCACGCTTTTAATAACTAGCAACTAGATAACTTCGCGGCCCGGCGTGGCGTAGTGTAAATTATATAAAAAAAGAATAAAAGGATCGATATCGGGTTTGTAAAATGCTCACTATCCTGATTCTTTTAAAAGTTTTCGGAGTAGTAAACAAGCCGACGCGATGCTTCAAATCGTTAAAAGTAATATTCTACAATTTAATTTTGAAGTAAAAATAATCTATTGGTAATTTACCCAAGAGGTGTTGCCTTGTTAGAAATAACAATATTTAAGATCAGTATTATAATTTAAATGACATATCGAATAAGTATTTCTGATCTTTGTGGTACTAGCAAAGCAAAGCAAAATAGCAAGTTAAATAAAGACAAAAAAAATTCGCTAAATTGACAACCTAAATGGTGGCGAAAGTTAGTGATCGCAAAGAAGTTAGCGTTGAGATAGCACGGTGCGCTTACGGTGTGGGGTGTGCCGCTGTAGGTCAGGGCACGCCGTCGTCGGGGGCGGGCGCGCCGCACTCGCCCAGCAACGCCAACAGCACGCTCAGCCGCCCCATGGCCTCCACGGGCGGCACGCGCTACGAGGACCGCACCATCCGCAGGCATCGCGAGGTAACGCACGCACCACAACGCACTACGCACATGCTCACTCACACACACTCACGCACAACGCCAACAGCACGCTCAGCCGCCCCATGGCCTCCACGGGCGGCACGCGCTACGAGGACCGCACCATCCGCAGGCATCGCGAGGTAACGCACGCACCACAACGCACTACGCACATGCTCACTCACACACACTCACGCACAACGCCAACAGCACGCTCAGCCGCCCCATGGCCTCCACGGGCGGCACGCGCTACGAGGACCGCACCATCCGCAGGCATCGCGAGGTAACGCACGCACCACAACGCACTACGCACATGCTCACTCACACACACTCACGCACAACGCCAACAGCACGCTCAGCCGCCCCATGGCCTCCACGGGCGGCACGCGCTACGAGGACCGCACCATCCGCAGGCATCGCGAGGTAACGCACGCACCACAACGCACTACGCACATGCTCACTCACACACACTCACGCACAACGCCAACAGCACGCTCAGCCGCCCCATGGCCTCCACGGGCGGCACGCGCTACGAGGACCGCACCATCCGCAGGCATCGCGAGGTAACGCACGCACCACAACGCACTACGCACATGCTCACTCACACACACTCACGCACAACGCCAACAGCACGCTCAGCCGCCCCATGGCCTCCACGGGCGGCACGCGCTACGAGGACCGCACCATCCGCAGGCATCGCGAGGTAACGCACGCACCACAACGCACTACGCACATGCTCACTCACACACACTCACGCACAACGCCAACAGCACGCTCAGCCGCCCCATGGCCTCCACGGGCGGCACGCGCTACGAGGACCGCACCATCCGCAGGCATCGCGAGGTAACGCACGCACCACAACGCACTACGCACATGCTCACTCACACACACTCACGCACAACGCCAACAGCACGCTCAGCCGCCCCATGGCCTCCACGGGCGGCACGCGCTACGAGGACCGCACCATCCGCAGGCATCGCGAGGTAACGCACGCACCACAACGCACTACGCACATGCTCACTCACACACACTCACGCACAACGCCAACAGCACGCTCAGCCGCCCCATGGCCTCCACGGGCGGCACGCGCTACGAGGACCGCACCATCCGCAGGCATCGCGAGGTAACGCACGCACCACAACGCACTACGCACATGCTCACTCACACACACTCACGCACAACGCCAACAGCACGCTCAGCCGCCCCATGGCCTCCACGGGCGGCACGCGCTACGAGGACCGCACCATCCGCAGGCATCGCGAGGTATGGTATGGTATAGCGGGCTGATTTCCGCAACTCCACGTCAATGCGCGTATTTTGCGTACGGGTGGGGATATTTAATGTCTACTCAAACCACCCTAACTCCTCAAGAAACGCCAGCACATTTCTGATGTTGCTGACGATCTCTCGGAGGGTACTTTTGTTTCCGAAGTACTTAGCCCTGTATGTGGCGACCTCAGTACAGTGCAAAAGCACGTGGGCCGCTGTTTCGTCCTCACCCAGGCAGGCTCTGCATGCCGGGCTGTCAGTGACACCTAAAACATGCAGATGTTTATTGAAAAACCCATGACCTGTGATGGCTGCCGTGATTGTCCTCAGTTGTTGCTTAGACAATCGTAGTAGTTGCTTAGTGACATGAGAATTAATTGTGGGGAGTGCCTCCTTAGCCTGCCTGCATTTCTCATGATTTGTCCAGTAGCTGTTTTGTAGATTTCTGGTGCGTTGTCTTACCAGAGTGCGTAGCTGACTGAAGGGTAACGGTACTATGGGTTCTGGGCCCACCGCGTCCATGTCCGAGGCCTTCCTGGCGAGCTCATCCGCTGCGTCGTTGCCCCGGGAGCCGCTGTGCCCTTTGATCCATTGAATGGTAATGTTGTTTTGTGCACCTACCTGATTTAGTTTTTGGTGGCATTCGTATATTAGACCAGAGTTTATTGTGTGGCTGTTTAGTGCTAGCAGGACAGCCATGCTGTCCGAGAGTATCCTAATAGAGTAGTCTTTTACCTCTCGAGCCACGACCGCTACTGCTGCTGATATAATACCCATACATTCTGCTTGGAATACCGTGTTGTGGTCTCCTAGCGGAATAGACATCCGCATGTTGAGGTCCTCGGAGAAGATGCCACATCCGGTGCCCGTGCTGGTTTTGGATCCATCTGTGAAGATGTTTAGCTCTGTGGGGTTTGAGCCCTCGCCTCTGTAATCCTCATGAAGCTGGATCTTGTATTTTTTGTCGAAGATGAATTCCTTCGGTATGCGATCGTTGGTCGCTTGCACGATAGGATGTTCGTCAAACAGTTCATTGAGTATTGCTGCATGCTGTGTGTTATTTCCTCGCCAGAGTGCCAGAGATTTAAGGCGCAGAGCTGCCATCGCCGCCTCTTGCTGTATGTAGAGATGCAGCGGTGGCAGGTCCAACATAACTTCCAGGGCTGTAGTGGGGGTAGTTCTCATGCATCCTGTTGTTGCTAGGCATGCTAGTCTCTGGAAACGCTGCAGTTTGTTTGTGACACAGTCCAGCTTTGTTCTGTGCCACCAGACGACAGCGCCGTAGCTGATAAGGGGTCGAATCACCGTCCTGTACAGCCACTGAATAATTTTGGGTTTCAAACCCCATTTTTTTCCGATCATTCTTTTGCACTGCCAGAACGCGATGCTTGCCTTGTTTATTTTACTGTCTATGTGATTACTCCATTTGAGTTTGCTGTCTAGAATTACGCCGAGGTACTTGACCTCAGTCGATAGCTTGAGTTCTGTGTTGAACAGCTTGGGTAATGAGAAGTGACCCAGTACTCGTTTTTGGGTGAACATAACCAATTCAGTTTTGGTGGGGTTTACCGTTAAGTCATATTCCCCGCACCAGCGCTCTACTGTGCGCAGGGCTTGTTGTGTAAGATTGCAAATGGTGCCGGTTACTTTCCCTGTGATGAGGATGGCAAGATCATCTGCATATCCTATGGTGTAGTCGCGGTTGGCGTTTAGCCTGGTGATGAGGTCGTCAATGACCAGGTTCCACAGTAGGGGCGAAAGCACGCCACCTTGCGGACATCCTCGGGCAATCATAGCTGATTGCTCGTTACCCTCCAGGCGAACCACTCGTTTGCTAAGCATGTTTGTGATCCATTCGGTTAGCACTGGCTCCACTCCGTGTTTGCAGAGTGCGGTGTTAATGCTGGAAAAATTTGTTCTGTCGAAGGCCCCTTCGATATCTATGAAGGTACCCAGACAGATGCCTTTGTGTTGAATTGCCTCTTCGATCTTGTTGACAACTAGATGAAGCGCTGACTCGGTTGATTTCCCTGAGCTATAGGCATGCTGACTCGCATGCAGGGGTGTGAGTTTCAGCGGTCCATCCCTCAGCTCCCTCTCGCATAGTCTCTCCATGGCTTTGAGCATGAATGAGGTTAGGCTGATTGGTCTGAAGGATTTTGCATTCGTGTAGTCACTCTTGCCTGGCTTCGGAATTAATATTACTTTCACTTCCCTCCATCCCTTTGGAACGTATCTAAAGGCCAGGCACGCTCTCATGATGGCGACTAGTCTCTCGGCGACGGGGGTTCCTCCCCACTGCATCAGAGCAGGAAAGATGTCATCGGGACCGGAAGCTTTGAAGGGGTGGAAGCTATTAATGGCCCATTGGAGTTTTTCCAGGGTAATTATCTTGCGTGCATATTTCCAATCATATTCCGACGGTGTAGTGGTTACATCATGCCAGTTTACTACCTGTGTGAAGACGCATCCCGGGAAGTGTGTTTCAATAAGTACGCGCCGGGTTTCTTCTGGTGATGTTGTCAACGTATTATCCGGTTTTCGGAGAGTACTAGGGCTAGTGGTGACCTGTTGCGCTAGTATTTTCCTTACCTTGTTTGCTTGTTGGCAGGATTCGATATTCCCACAGAATTTGCGCCATCCCATGGTACTCCTGAACCTGATGCACTTTTTGTAGCTGGATTTGGCTGATCTGTAGTCATCCCAGTCCTCATCCGCCCTTGTATTCATTGCTCTATTCAGCGCCCTTCTTACCTTCCTCCTTTTTCTTTCTAACTCGGCACCCCACCATGGCTGTTTGCCCGGTGTCTTGGGTACGGTGGTCTCGGGGCATGCTGCATGGTAGCTGTCTTTCATAGATTTGGTTAGGTGGCTAACCTGTGTATCAATTTGTGTGATGTTGCCAGCAACTCGTGGTGGGCTTGCATGCGCCAGTTTGTCACCGAGAGTTTTGGAGTACCTTGCTTTGTCCGTGTTGCGCGGATTTCGCCTGGGCGGTGTTGGTGGTATGCATAACCGGATGTCAAACCGGATCCATCTATGGTCGGAGCAAGAGGCCTCATTGGAGACGTGCCACCCGTAGGTGATTCCTGCTGCGCCTTCCGATGCTAGTGTTAAATCAATGATTGTCCGACTCCGTCTGGTGACGAAAGTCGGTTCAGATCCTGTATTTAGGAGGCAAAGGTTAGTCGTGAAAAGAAAATCCACTAGTGTCTTACCTCTTTCATTTTGGTTTTCCATGCCCCATAGGGGGTGGTGTGCGTTGGAGTCGGTCCCGACGACAATTTCGGTCGAAGTCCCCTCGCAGTAGTTGACGAGGCGGCCGAAGTCGTGGGGCGGCGGTGTCTCCGCCTCTGGCATGTAGACCGAGGCGAAGACGATCTCCGTGTGTGTGGCGCCTTGCTGTAGGAGCAGCTTTGTTGCAGTTAAGTCTCTGCAACAGAAATCGTTTAGAAGCTGTGTTTTGATGTTGTTTGTTACGTAGATACACGATCTTGGGTGTTCGTGATCTGTAGTTGCTAAGATCTTACCTCCTAAGTTGGAGAGTCCTTTAATTTGGCCGGCTCTGATCCACGGCTCTTGGATTAGGGCAATGGCCGTTTGTTGCACCTCCAACCATTTCCGCAGTTGAGCCGTCGCGGTTTGACTGTGGTGGAGGTTTGCTTGGAGGATTTTAAGGGTTGACGAAGGGGACGCCATCGTTGATGGACTCCTCCTCTCCGTCTCCTCCAAGCTGTAAGTCGGCAAGTAGGTCCCCGGTCGCGAATTCGTCAAGGGTGTGGTCCGAACCCTGCGACATGCCGTCACCAAAGTCTGCACCCGGTGACAGCACATCGCTGAGGTCCTCACCCGACGACAAAGGTGTGTTCGCCGATCCGGTTGTGGCGGGAGGGACTGACTCCTTAACGGTATTGTCCACTCTTCCCTCTACTGCCTGTGCGATTTGGGGGTTTGTTGCTGTGTCCTGCGGGGGTGGTTGCTTTGGCCCGGGGTCCGCACATATGGTGCATGTCTCTGGGTCCCAACCCTGAGGGACGTCGCCAAATCTGCCATTCGCGCCTTGGAATTTGACGTACACAGATCCCAACCCTATGCCTAGGCGTCGCCCGGCCTTCATCAGGGCCGGAATCTGGTCCTCAGGTATCCCGACGATGACAAACCACCCCGCTGTCTGCCTTTCTGCTTTCAGGAGCACCCACTTATCGATCTGGTACTCCCAGTTCTGGTAGGCGAGAGCGCGCCCGATGTCTCGTGGGTCCTCAAGGATCCCCTGCTCATCCGGGATCAGAATACCGCAGCGGGTTCTTTGTTGGAGCTCCGACTGGCTCTTCACCACCAGCGAGACGCTAGATGGCAGAGCCAGGTCAGAGACCGTTGTCTTGAGCCACGCCAGTGTGTGGTCATCATTGCACCAGAGTTTTAGGGCCCCCGCTCCATATATTGGCTTGCCTATAAATTGCGGTCCGGGCCTGGGTTGGTCCCCTCTGGGTGCCCATGCCTCCTTCAGGATCTTCCTTTGGATCTCAGCGAGCACTTTGTCTGCTAGGTCCTGTGAGAGGAACCCCGTGCGTTCGCAGGTGATCGCAACACTGAGGGGCGATTTAGCGGCGCTGGCGTAGCTTCTGTTGGCGGCGCGTTTTGATTGGTCGAGACGCGGCCGTTTGTGCTCTCCACGGGGCGATGTCGTCTCGTTGAGAGCCCGTTTGGCCGCGGCTTGGTCCTTTCCTGCGCGCGGTTTTCCTGGCCTTGTTCCTGAGGCCGTGGGTTCCTCTTCAGCACTGGTTTGCTGTTCGCTGGGCTTCGGCTGGTTTTCACCAGCCTGACCTTGCGTTGGCCTGCCAGCACTGAAGAATTGAAGCTTACCACCTGTTGTGTTGGCCTCGTTTACTACAGCAGCGTTTAATCGCGCCTGGCGTCGCTGCTTCTTGTTCTTCTTCGTCCTCTTTTTCTTCCCGCTGTCAGTAGCCGCTACGCTCGAGGGTTTGCTGACCTGAGGCTGGGGTGCCCTAGGTCCTTTGCCCTTACCCTTGCGGCTAACTAACTGCCAGGAGGCAGAGAACGCGTCGTCCGTGCGGCTGATCCCCTCCGTCTTACCAGCGGTGACCGGCTGCTGTGTCGTTGTCGGCAGAGGGCCGGTACTGGCTTTGCCCGGCGCCTGTGAGCAGGTGCTAGGTTCAGCCAGCGCCGAAGCCTTCGGCGATGTGCGAGGACCGGTACTGGTTTTACCCAGCGCCGAAATCTTCGAGGAAGGACTGAAGGTCCCTCGTTTATTGGCGTGTTTGGTCCTGAAACCGGTTCTCGCCGGGTTCGGACCTTTGCCTGTGAGGCCCGGAATGACGCTCGCGGTTTTCACCACAGAGCTGCCCTTCCGGGTCGGGGGTGCGCTAGTTGCGCTTTGTGCAGTTGCTTCGTCGGCTTTCGCCAAGTCCGCACTTGCACCGGTAATATTAGGCCTGATTTTGTCCATAATATAAAAAATGAATTTAATTTCACCCCTCCGGCTCCCACCCTCCATGGAGCCCGCAACGTTGGGAACGTCTTACTACAGACGTTAGGACTACCGAAGGGGTATAGGTACGCGAGGCTGGTTTACGGCGCGACATCGGGCGCTCGTTTGGGTTGGCGTTCGGAGCTGAAGTAGGCCCGCTCCGACCGCTGATCAACCCTCCCTCACACCGTCAGCATGACCTTCACCACTGCACAAGTTTCACCCTAAGAGCGAAACCCGTGCAGACCTTACGTACCTAGCCTGTGGCCCTCTGACGGGACACCATGACCGTTTCCTTACCTGTGGCTCTCAGATAAGGCTACCGTTTCGCTTGAAATCCGGACCAAAGGGGGCGTGTTGCCTCACGAACGCATTACCGCCAGCGTCGATCGGCTCAACCCCCCAGGACTCCTTCATCCCCGCATACGGCGCTCAACTGCGCAGGTCCTAGCGCAGGTGACTACTACCCCTATCCGCCATCTACCTTAGTGTGATGACTGGACCCACCTCCACTTAGTCACAGAGGGTTGTGGTTCGGGGTGGATTGGGATTTTAGGGGGGGGGATAAGGGATGGGGTTGGGATGGGGGTGCTTAAGGGGGGTATTACGGCCTTGTGCGGGAGGGGGGGGGGGGGTTGGGGATAGCTTCAGTACTGTCCCTGGCCATGCCACCTGAATCCAGGAAACAGGAGCTAACCATACAACAGCACATCAGCTAGGGGGCTGGGGGGGGGGGGGGGAGTAAGGAGGGGAGTGGAAGGGCAGGGTGTTGTGGGAGGGTGGATTGGGATAGCCTCCGCACTGTCCCTGGCCCGGCGCCTGGCTGCAGAGAGCCAGGCGTTGTACCATGTAACAGCACTTCGGCAGTGTAAAGGAGAGGGATGAGAAGGGGATCGCCGTGGGAACACAGGATTTCGGGGTCGGGTGAAATGACCTTCATTGGGATTGGATGTAGGCCACCCTTCCCTTGTCCGGGGTTCAATTTGCGAACAACCCCCGCTCCGGTGCAAAAGCAAGAGAGCGGGGCGGGCTATCCGCAACCTGCCCACCCGCTCGGTAGCTCGGGAAGAGAGCTTCTCCACAGGTGGCATGCCAAGTCTTCAGGAGCCAAAAGGCTTCGTAGGCGAGGCATGCCCCGCCGAGGAGCCGAGCATCGCGAGGTAACGCACGCACCACAACGCACTACGCACATGCTCACTCACACACACTCACGCACAACGCCAACAGCACGCTCAGCCGCCCCATGGCCTCCACGGGCGGCACGCGCTACGAGGACCGCACCATCCGCAGGCATCGCGAGGTAACGCACGCACCACAACGCACTACGCACATGCTCACTCACACACACTCACGCACAACGCCAACAGCACGCTCAGCCGCCCCATGGCCTCCACGGGCGGCACGCGCTACGAGGACCGCACCATCCGCAGGCATCGCGAGGTAACGCACGCACCACAACGCACTACGAACATGCTCACTCACACACACTCACGCACAACGCCAACAGCACGCTCAGCCGCCCCATGGCCTCCACGGGCGGCACGCGCTACGAGGACCACACCATCCGCAGGCATCGCGAGGTAACGCACGCACCACAACGCACTACGCACATGCTCACTCACACACACTCCCGCACAACGCCAACAGCACGCTCAGCCGCCCCATGGCCTCCACGGGCGGCACGCGCTACGAGGACCGCACCATCCGCAGGCATCGCGAGGTAACGCACGCACCACAACGCACTACGCACATGCTCACTCACACACACTCCCGCACAACGCCAACAGCACGCTCAGCCGCCCCATGGCCTCCACGGGCGGCACGCGCTACGAGGACCGCACCATCCGCAGGCATCGCGAGGTAACGCACGCACCACAACGCACTACGCACATGCTCACTCACACACACTCCCGCACAACGCCAACAGCACGCTCAGCCGCCCCATGGCCTCCACGGGCGGCACGCGCTACGAGGACCGCACCATCCGCAGGCATCGCGAGGTAACGCACGCACCACAACGCACTACGCACATGCTCACTCACACACACTCACGCACAACGCCAACAGCACGCTCAGCCGCCCCATGGCCTCCACGGGCGGCACGCGCTACGAGGACCGCACCATCCGCAGGCATCGCGAGGTAACGCACGCACCACAACGCACTACGCACATGCTCACTCACACACACTCACGCACAACGCCAACAGCACGCTCAGCCGCCCCATGGCCTCCACGGGCGGCACGCGCTACGAGGACCGCACCATCCGCAGGCATCGCGAGGTAACGCACGCACCACAACGCACTACGCACATGCTCACTCACACACACTCACGCACAACGCCAACAGCACGCTCAGCCGCCCCATGGCCTCCACGGGCGGCACGCGCTACGAGGACCGCACCATCCGCAGGCATCGCGAGGTAACGCACGCACCACAACGCACTACGCACACACATGCTCACACACACAAGAAACAAACAGTGAAAACATCAATCAGAATTACATTACCATTTCTACAAATTTTATTAATATCTAATATCGAAAAGCACGTTAATTTTTCTAGTTATATACGGTTTTATGTAACTAGAAAAATGAATCTGGCTTTTTTGCGTGGTCATGCGATCTTTCAAATGCAACTGGTCTAATTGTAGACTTAGATCTCTATCTACCGTTTGGGGTAGACCATCATCCAAAATATGCACGTAATGAAACATTTTAATAGAATCAAGCACATTCGCTAAAGCCAAGAAAAGCTTTACTTGTTCATTAATATTTAAATGTGTGCTAAATTCTCATAAACATGCAACACAATGTTAAAACTAATCACATTTCTAACTTCATGTACATTTTCTTTACTTTGTTACTTATGCTTTTGAAATCACTATTTTGTTGATATGCACAAATTACTATAAAAAAAAAAAAAACTGTCTTTTATGTTTCTTTTAGCTTCTGTACATCTTAACATAATTGTTTTAAAAATATTTAAAATTTGCTATATGCAAATACAGAGAGATTAAATCTTAAAAAGGATTATATTCTTAGTCCTTATCAGTACCGTAGGATCTTAAAAAGTATGAAGGAATTATCGAACGAACGAAAAAACTAATGTTTCATCGAAATCAGATCATCTTCCGCCATATTCATGGTATTAATATTATCCACAGAACGATGACATACCAGCGATGGAGGGGAACAACTACCACGACGGTCTGGGCATGGGCAACCCAAATGGGCGGCCCATGAACCTGCAGGGTGTGCAGGCACAAATGCCAATGCCGCCCAGCAGTCGTTAGCGAGGAAGCGCACGCGCAGGTGGAACATCTGTCGATGGAAATTAAATAAATACCAGTATTGCTCTCCTTTTTTGGTGAAGCAAGAAAAACGGATAAAAGTCGTAACAAGGTTAATTGTTTAAAAAAACGATCTGCCAAAGGTTTATACTATTTTCGTTATTAGTTTTATACATGACAAAGAGTTGCTATTTTTCTTGGAACGAAAATCAGGGTTGTACTTAATTTTTTTATACTTGCAACATCCATGACGTAATTCTTATGATTTGTATGGAATTTGATTGTTGGTGTTCAGAGGAGGATGTAAAGTAAAAAATAAGGATAGCAATACATACACGGTATTTATTTAATTTTAATCGTCAATAGATTTTCGGCCAATTTGAGAAAAGTTCCAATTGGGAGAGTTAAGGATCAAGGGATTTTATGCTGCCTTTACACTTGTTTAAGAAGAAAAGTATAAACAAATACATGAAGAAGTATTGTACTTAAAATTTAAACAAGTATAAATACAGCACAATATCTCAACATCTACATGAAGATATTGTATATCTTATCTATCTACTGTACTTAGGGAGGTTGACTTCGTGACAATTTGACGATGGCAATATTATTTAGATTTTTTACGTTGGCAACTTTCGGTAGTGTAGCATTTTTGTATTTTAAGATTAAAGAACAGTATTATTGTTGTTGTGAGATGAAAAATAACTTTTTAATTTAAATTAATGAAGACAACTTCGACTTTTTTTTGTAGGTATGTAAATTTTCACGAAGTCAATGAAGTACTGGACTATATTGAGGTAACATGCACAAGCATTTATGTTAATAATCATTATAACGTAGTGGTCGCTCGTTGAATGTGGTATAAGTACGCTATTTCAACGTTAATTTTGTACAGTCATGAACAATATTTTTCTTGTTACACAGTTTTACACTATTGATATAGAAAGTTATGTTATTACAGATGTTTATATTACGAACTTGCTGCAATAATAATGTAGGATAGTAAATTACAAATTCATTTTTTTTACAAACACATTTCTTTATTTTTAATGGGCAATGTTTTTAAAACTAAGATTCCTTTTCTCATTTGTTAAGAAGCGACATAATTGTTGCTTATTATACTCATATTAAAACCACACCACAAAATGATAATTGAATTGATTGATTCTGTGTGAATAGACCGGAATATATTCATTCATGTATGTGATGGTGTAATCGTCTTATTAATAAACGTTGCGGAAGCTGTATGTAAATTACACATGCGTTTTCTAAGTCATTTAGTATGAAAAAATATACGAATGAGAAAACACCGTGTTTCAATGAGAAAACTTACACAACCTTTATTGATAAGATGGTATTTTTTTTTAATAAAAAACTCATAGAAATTGCCTGTTCCATCAGCCTCCCAAACGTTGTCATTGACTGTACATTATATTCCTTTGCCTTAAGGCCTAAAATTTAATCGCATTTGGATGTACGTTTTATACAATTATTATTGCCATTTTTGATTCGTAAAGATATCATGTCAATTCCCTATGTAAATAGTCGTGCCATTTCTGTATTTATAATAAAATAAATCTTAAAAGGGGCTCCCTGTAGGTGTGTTGTGTATTTTCTATTTAAAAGTTGAGGCTCACCGTCATTGAAACGGATTTGTTTTGTTGGACAGTTTAAATGTATATGGCAACACTGGGGTTGGATGAATATTTCGTGTGTTGAGAATTTTGGTACATTACAAAGCAATAAGGATGAATTATTTATTGAATCAATCGATTTTTTTTATGAGATTAAGCAAACATTTTTGTGATGCAATAATTGCAGCTAATGATTCAGACTACAGATGGCTGGTTAGGGTGAAGAATTTACTGCATTTAATTGAACAACAAAACAATCCATATGATATCCTAATATAACCATTTATACTAAAAACGTCGAGTAAACGTTTTACATTGATAAAATACATTTCAAATATTCTGGATTTGAACATAATTGTTATTATTTATAATGGTTAGTTTAGATACGCGACCCTTTGCTCGAAATCTGATATTTCTGATTTAAGATTTCGGAATAATGGCGTCATAGTATTTAATGGTAATTATAGAAGTTTTGTAATATTTTGTATCCATTCCAAGACCCTCTACGGTAATGTAATATAGGCGTCTATTGTCCTCTAACGTAAAATAAGTAATATCCGTCTTATATTTAGCGTTAAGATGCGTAATCATGGGACGTTCGCGTGTTAATTGTTTATATTTGTTTTAAATTATTGCGGGCGTGTGACTTGTGGCAACCCTGGAGGCTTGGTGTTAAAAAATTTAGGAATTCTTGAGAAACGACAAAATGTTAATACAAACCATTATTTAATAAAGCTTCCTCGAATAAGTTGCTTTGTATCACATGGTGGTCAAGCGCATTTATTTGTTGAACTGTCGCTCGGAACATAGATGGCACTGTTCTAGTAGACGATACTGAAAGGTTGGATTATGATGAAGTTATGGTCATTTGTAGTTATGCATAATTTCGTCTTATTTTTTAAGAAAGAAGAAAGATAAATCCTGAAGCCCACTAAATAAAAAACAATTAATTTTAATACAATTTTGGCCTCTATACTTATAATTATAAAGACAGTTATCGTGTAATTAATTGACTACGGTGCAGACGCCCGTAACCATGACCAAGAAAATTGTGAAGGCAGCTTTAAAATATTAATTTTTCGGTTCATTTCCCTCCGTTTATGATTTTAATATGTTAGTGTAACTATTTATTTTACAGTATCTCTTAAGGTTATTATTGTAGGTATAAATAGATAAGGGTTTTGTGAGAAACAAAATGTTTTTTATTTGGGAATATATTTTATGCACAATAATGCATTTTGATACGTCCGCGGCAGGATAATGTTGACTGACTAACCTGGTACAAACCTAACCTCATCCAGTGCATTATAATGATTTAAGTACCCATCTATGTAAGTTTTGTATCATATATTTTTTATTATAAAAATGTAAGCGAATGTACAACAATGTTTATTAAGAGCTTGCCACGGCGTCGTCGCTTCTATGAAGCGAAACCTTTTTTATTATATTTCCGTATATATAAAAGCTTACGATTATTGTGTTCGGTTTTTCTAGATGTAAGTATTATTTACGCATCATTTTATATTATTATTTATCGTGGTTTTAGAAGGGAATATTAGTAAATTGTAGGCATTATTAGATATATTGTTTATATTATATATCTATTAATTAATTAACATTAATGTCTATATAAAATTTTATAGGAATCATCATTACTTAGGCTTTGTATAGTTGAATGATTTTACTTTATGGGCTGTCTTATCGTTTATGTACTTCCACTTCACATTTAAAGATCTCTAGATATTTCCAAATTTTAATTTTTAAGACGTATAGTTTCACCATGATGTCGAGCGTCTTAGCGCTGCGGTTTACTGATGTTATGACGTCACGCGACTGATCAGTTCAGCCCTCGATGACATCACGTGGAATACAGGGGGGCTAGACAAGTTGCATTTTGACATTCGAATCGACAAACAAAATGTATGTAAATGACATTAGTGACAGCCCGATTTGTCGAAAGCTTTTGTCATTTCCATAGATTTTGTTTGTCGACAAACAAAATGTATGTAAATGACATTAGTGACAGCCCGATTTGTCGAAAGCTTTTGTCATTTCCATAGATTTTGTTTGTCGATTCGAATGTCAAAATGCAACTTGTCTAGCTCCCCTGATTATTTAGAAAACAACTGATGCGCTCATGACGTCATAATGTCAGTGAACAGCGGGACTTAGTGTTAAACCGCAAGTAAAATATATTAACGTCTATGGTCAACCATAGCTTATAGTTGTTGGAACAGTAATACTCGATTATTTATATTTTATTTAAAAATTATATTGAGAAAATATTTAACGAGACGTCTGCGTTTGTCGTTGCGACAGTTTAGTAGTTAAATATAATAATAGTTTCTCTTATGTCACGTTGTACGTAGTTTAATAGAGCATTATTCTCTTACATAAAGATACCTTATCATTAAACAAATTATATTATCAAAGAGAATTAAATGAATGATTTTTATTTTTGGTTTCTTTTTGTTTCCTTTTTTTCCTATTTTTTTTTCAGCGTTATGTTAAAGTTACGTTATTCAAATTGTATGGCCTATGGAGTGTGTCATATTGAATAAATAGCATTTATGATTTTATTAAGAGTAGGACCCAGTAATAAAAATTGACTTTATCGCTAAGTGCATAGAGTATGGATTTGTGTACCACTGTACGAGACTATGTAATGGAATTAAAACATTTTGTAAGCATTTACTACAATAGCTGTTAGAGATTCATTTCAGCCATGACTTTTATAATTATCTTTTTGTTTAGGTTTAATTAGCATATTTTTTACCGAGTAATGGCACTGGGTACTAAGATAATTAGCAAATGAATAGTGGAAATATTTTTTTCTTTGGTTGTTGTAATCGATTCTGTCGAAACGTACAATGTTAGGGACGCCCGACGAATTAAAAAAAATATAAATTTAAATTCGGAACTGCATCTGGTTGTTGCTAAGACTAAAGCGCGCTATTCACGAGTCGTTAGTTTTGTTTCGAAGACCATGAATGGCATATTCCTATTGCCTATGGACAACCAGACCGAAGGGCGATAATGTTAAGTGAAGTCTCCTATCTGTATGAATGCTCACGTTTTTATATTTATCAGTAGTGTCCTTAAATAATGGAAAAAATCAGTTATTGAATTTATAGGTGTAATAGACGCATTAAACGAAATTGTAATGAATTATTGTAAGTTGCATTTTAGGTGCGTGCACGGTTATCGGTGATGAGGAAATGTCTTTTTTTACTTACATAAGGTATTTAATAACACTAATTGTTAACGGTGTGGGTGTTCTGCGAGGTATCGCGGTATTACAATATTCCACGACAGTATTATTCAGTAATCTCATGTACCAATGTTGCTAATACACTTACATACATTTAAATAATTGTGCGAGTTTTATTCTTTACCCTACGACATAAGCCCCGTATATTGATAATGTGCCAGGCGGCCATCTTGGTTACGTAAAAATGACGTAACCGCTCTCAGTACACATTAGCCACTAGCGGGCAAGTACGGCGGATGACGTCAAGTGGTGGCTGATCAACTTGCGGAACATATGCTGCCTGCTTCACCACATAGACAATATGAGATGCGTGGTGTGCATACGAAGGATATTTTTGATAAGTATGTACCTAATTGGAGTGGGGTCTCCTTTTAATGACATCATACGCTGCCACCGTGCCAGGGCTACCTGACCTCTCATTGCATGAAAAACCGAGAAGTGCCTTAAAAAAGATTCTGTGCGTTAAGAAAGCCCCCCTGTGGGGAGGTCTGTGCACAGTCTACCTGTAAAGAACGACTGACGAGGGACTAAGGTAAGGGGGGGGGGGGGTCTGCTCTGAACGTCTGAATTGTGCACGGCAGCGCGTGACCTGCACCGTGCTGCTCTTCTCTAATCTCTGGAGTAACACGATGGACGAACAGTGGGATCTGTATTCCCTGATTATTGTGATTATTTACTGAGTGCAGTGTGATTTTTTAATGTAGGTAGGGTCTTGTTCTCGACACCGCTCCCGTCGCTCTAGATCACGTCACAAGCATCGATTCAGATTTTGAACCAATCCACTTATCAAACTACAAATTGACTGTATACCCCATCGTGGTGGCACCAGATTCGCGGTAGAAATCAATGAAGATGTTCCATCCCTTGACGCTTGGATGAATTTTTAAAA
This sequence comes from Acronicta psi, assembly GCA_946251955.1. Taxonomy (NCBI): domain Eukaryota; kingdom Metazoa; phylum Arthropoda; class Insecta; order Lepidoptera; family Noctuidae; genus Acronicta; species Acronicta psi. Next base: position 4,512,082 of record OX276493.1, on the reverse strand, counting down.
CCTTTATAATTTGATATATTAGTTATCCTACCTAATGATTTCCAAACCATTGCGAGTTGCGACCTACTTATATAACAAATCTTTAAAGATACAACGCGCCGTTCTATCAATTTCGTAACAAGTTCCATTTGGTATTTTTGTTATTTGTTAATAAATTCCTTGGTCTGCTACAAATTACTTAAAATAGTAAATCCACAGAAGAAATCAATAGGTACTTAATACCTACCGACTTATTAAATGCCGTCCATTTTCTAGCGGCAAATGTATTTCAATTTTCATTAATAAATTACTTTCATTAACTCAAAGGTTAATGGGTTAAAGCATAAAATTAATCACACGATCTGCTCTATCAGGTACCTACCTACATACTAAGATTAATGTATCCTAAGATACAAATCTTTACACTCGACTGGTTTTCAACTTATTACGGAAATATGTTCCAACGAAGTTAATTTAACATGTTATTAATGAAAACGCCGATAATTTTGTACTTAATTACTTTAGTGCACGATTTTTTGGGTAGGCAGGTAGATAATTAGTTGTCAAGTTGGATAATTCTACCGTTTATCAAATCCATAGTTTAAGAATCTACCCACACATCTCCAAGTAAGAGATAAGAAATAAAAACAACGTAAACGTCAAAATAATCTTTAGAAATATTACTGAAACTGTTTTACTTTTTCAGTCAAACAAAGTTGTTCTGATGACTGTGTTTAAACAAGTTGTTTTTATTTAAGCTCGCAATTTTCTTCAGCAAACACACAGCAAAAACATTTTGGAATAAACAATCGTAGGGCTGCGTAGGTCGTTCCAAAGGTCGCGACTCACGGGTCAAATAAAACTATAGTAAGTTTGGAAGAAAAAAATAAGGTAAGTAAGTAATGTGAATTCTATTTGTTTCGGGAAGTACCTATGTATTTTGAATTGACCTATATGCCCTAAGCCAGGAATACAAACGAAAATTCTCTCTAACATACGCCCAGACACGTAACAACTCACTGTAGGCCTCAGAAACCAATCGGTGACTCAGAAACCAATCGGTTTATTCGGTTTATTCATCTTTGGTATATACACAGCATCACCGGAGTCCATGGTGTTCAGGTTTGTTTCCCAGTTCGGGTAAAAAGAAATTTACTTCCTGTCTTTCACTAAATTTCCAGAACCCCATCACAATGTAGTCGGGTAGTTGGAATGTCCTCTTTCTATTCATACTTTTATACCCAAAATTATACATCCCTAATTTCATAAAACAATTACCTACATAGTACAGTACAAATTGCAATTTAGTGCAGTATCTTTACAAAACTTTTTTCATGAAACCTAAAAAGCACATATCTTTTTTATCTACCCTTATTTCTAAGATCATATAAACATACCTACATATGCCGATATATTATGAATTTATGACTCTTAAAGCTCTTGCGAGTTGCGAAAGATAATTTATGTATAAACACATTACTTAAGCTATTAACACGTTAAGTGCTAAGCGTGGATTTCAAAAACATCCCTATTTGCGATACGAAGCAAATTTGATTCGTCAGAGACTTGTTATAACTGCGGTACGCATCATTTCTGACCAGTAACGTAAGACATCTGTAAGAATCTGAATTATAGGTTATTTTTTTATTTTTTTTTATTTTTTGTGCCAAAATGGCATCTATATGAATAGAAGTAGACCCTACTTTTGTAGCACCGGGCTTGTATGAGTCCTATCGTGGCTATGTGGTGTCAAAGTTATGTATCAATACTGATTCGTATAGCAGGTGTGTAGTCATCATATTCATAGTTTACGAATCAGAAATGATACGTGCCGCAAGTATTTAAAATGTTATCGACAAAGGACTAGTGATGTGAAATAAAACTCCTATCTACCATCGACAACTTTTATTTTATTATATATTGGAATGATATGTGTTGAAACAGTTAAGACACATTGGTTTTTCACACTCTACACAAATTGTATAAACTTGTCTAAATTGTGACTTCTGGCTACTTTCTATAGTTGTTGATGGTAATTTTGTAGGTTTTTGTATTTGTACATCTTGCAAAATGATAGGTTTCTGATGCTGCACGGAATTCCCGGAAGACTGTTCACCTCTATTTTCGTATTCTTCAAAAACACGATCTAATATTCTACGGGACCACTTCATACTGGTAGCGATGCAGAGACACGCAAGCACACGACTTTTCAGAGTGCAAAATCAAGACAGCACTAATGCCAATTTACAATTATTACCGTAATACTACAGTACGATCAGAAATGATTCGTAACCGCACCCTAGTAAAAATATTTTAATTCAGTGCGTTAGTATCAGAAATGATTCGTACTTCTTAAGTAAGGCTAGAGAGTACTATTTGAGTATAAAAACAGCACACTATATTTGTCTCGTTCTACTTCCTACATTTGTATGAAATACTACTTCAGCAAAAAGAGAGAGACTGATCTCTTCACTCCCGCATACGCAGTAATCATCCGATCGCTCAATTCTGATACTAATCGCACCCTACGTGTTAATCACGTCAGTACATACCATTACCGTTCTAAACACTACTTAGGCTCATTAAAAGGGATAAACGATTGGTATAATTTCTAAACGGACTGATTTAACACGAGAAACGTGTTGTTAGATCGTGGATCGTGTAATTTTATAATCATTCCTCCTAGGTATGGCAGGCGGTGTCATTTGTGTCGAACTAGAAATCTGTTTAGCGGTTTAGGCGTCAAAAATATAACAGACAAACAGAATACTAGAGTTAAATTTACATCCGTCAATACTAATACCTATTATAAATGCGAAATTACGTAATTGTTGTCTTTTTACACTTAAACCACTGAACAGATTTTGATTAAATTTAACAAGGAGATAAATTGCATTCTGCCTGGGAAAGGTAGGCTACCTTTGGTCTTATAAACTCATTTGGCATTCTAGTAAAACGGCGAAGCTTAGCTAGTTTATAATAATTATAAAGAATAGGTTTATTAATATACTAAAGCTAAAAAATATTTTGTAAGCTGTTTTAGGGTGGATCGAGCCTTCGAAATGGGTCACGGTCTAGTCTAGGTCTAGCTAGAATAAGCTCCAAAATTGGGCTAAAAATGTATTTAATTAACAGAGTTACCTAAGCCCAGCTCATATGATGGTGGCGATGACCCCATGACAGGATCCCTCCGTGCAGTCGTACCTACTTGACCAATGTTATGTCCTCATCGCTTGGCGTAGCGTGTTACAAGTACTTTCTACGCTTTTTAGTCTGTCTATAAGTAGGTACTGTGTTCTGTGTAGGCACAGGTGTAAGTATCAGATAGGTTTTCGTAATCTAGATTGTGAAATGTTCGGTTTGCGGAATATTTTGGCCCGTAATGTTAGGTTGTGTGTGATTTATTAGGTAATATTTTGTTTTCTTGATTGTTCGGTAGTGTTGTATGTATAAGTTATGTTGATTAGCTTACTTAAATTTTCTACCTACTTGTTTGATTTATTTTGGATTTTCTCCATTATTATTTATTATTAAATTAATAAATTACTACGGATCCACCAATTAGAGTAACTAAAAAAATATTTATTAAAATTTAGTTTCCATAGATTAGATATGCAATTTTCATCGTAATTCTGGCAGGTATCGTAACCCTATTCTTATTCCATATTTTGTTAATGCTGCCTTTTCTTCTCAACTTCTTTTTAAAATTCCGTACCTGAAAGTTTAGAAAGATGGGTACCTTGTACCTTTAAATTTTCCATGAAAATACCTTAGATTGATGAAGATAGATTCTATGCGACTAAATTTGTTTCTTTATCATCTTACATATGTAAGTAGGCCCTCAAGGCCTCGGGACGGGAGACATTTCATCATCATGTCAGCCAAAAGAGGTCCACTGCTGAACAAAGGCCTCCCCCATAGACTTTCACCGGGACCGGTCGTATGCCACCTGCATCCAACGACTCCCAGCGACCTTTACCAGGTGGTCGGTCCATCAATTTGAATAGCTGCAGTCATTGCTCTCTAGTGCAAGTGCAGCAGCTGATTGTCCTTTCCCCGGGTTCGATTCACAAGTCAATTTTCTCAACAAATAGAGGGTGTTAATCTATGAATTTGTCAAAATGTCCCCTCTACATGTGACCTACATAAATCGAAACACCTCAGCCAATCCCTTCGATAGGCTTATTCGAGGTATGTTAACTAGCTTTACACTCCACTCCACTCCTATTCCCGACAACTTTTATCAAATAGCGTATATTTTCCCGCATTCCGTAGATCCGCACACAACGCCGATACCCTCACCCGGTATTTACGCTATACAGTTATTTCGCCACAGTGAATGCGATCAAGATCTGCAGGTCACTGCGCAGCCATTATTAGTAATAGAGGCCTTGTCGGCTATTAGACACGTTAAAATTACACCTCTACTGTAACTGCAATGGTGGGCCATTTAGGTCACACGACGCGACTACGACACGATAGATTCCTATTTTTAACCCCCGACGCAAAAACGACGGGGTGTATAAGTTTGACGTGTCTGTGTGTGTGTGTGTTCTTAGCTATGTTTGATGAAAATGGGTCCAAGATGGCCGCCGCCACAAAATAGCGAATTAACTAATTAACTCCCTCAATATGGGTATCAAATGAAAGTGCTTAACTAGGAGAATACACTATGATAAATTTCCAATCCAAGATGGCCGCCACCACAAAATGGCAAATTACATTTCGTGTCCGGGTTTTTCTAAATTTTTAATTTATGGTAAAAGTAGTTTATTTTGTTCTTGTTTTAAATTTTGTTCCCTATTGCCACTATAATAAAAATTTAACTATGTTATCCCTACCTATTCTAAACGATAATTACTTAATTGTCACAGTTAATATGATGCGTCGTAACTATTTCTAAGTCGTATTTATTTATAGTACATAGTTATCTACTTTGTCGTGGCCTCCTATAATTGAGGGAGTACATTTCTCTGTACTTATGTGGTGATGGACTATGAATTTATTTATGTGTCTTGTTGGAGGTTCATAAAATATAAATAAATAAGTAAATAAATTAAGTGTTACTACTACTACGAATACAAATTCAATTTCCTATCATCATAGAGACATTCTGCAAATACCTAGGTACCAATTTGTTTTTTTTTTATTTTTTTTTCAGAAACGCGTTCTGTACAATTTATTTTATCTATAATGCCACTTAAACCTCTTGGGTTTGAGTGTGACACTTACAATTCTTCGTAATATAGGTCACTAATTGTTGATAAAATAATGATATTAAATGGTTAATTTTCAATGATCTACAAAATCTAAAGACCACTAAATAAACTGCGATGCCTCGTTCCTCTAGCTAGTGGATCTAAGCGCGACTGCTACGGTAGAGTTCCTAGGTTTGATTCCCAGATCGAGCAGTGTTAACTTTCGGTATTTTATATGAAATTATCAGTAGCAGCTCGGAGTTGTGCTCGGTTAATGGTAATAGGGTTGCCCCTATTCCATGGTACCCAAACATACCGGCGAACCGTGGGGGTGCATTAGTAGACCTCTGCCTAACCCTTCTGGGAATACCGGCGTGATGTAATGTTTCCACAAAATCCAAAGTCCTCATGTGTAAAAGTCAATAGAAAGGATTAACTAGCTGACGTAGGCGTTAGATAATTTTGCCATAACTTAAATGCGATTACGATGGTAGTACCTGATATATGGAACCAGAGTGTGGCAATAGGTACCTATGTAGTAACTATATAGTCGGCTAGCTAGGTAAATAAAACATTTTGCGCCGATGCTTTTCACAATATACGCACAAATTACTAAACAGACGTAAGTAAGTAGGTAAAGATTTACTTCTAACTCTGACTGACACCCAACGCTAGTCTTAAACTGTAGGACAAGAAACATCGAATTTTGCACAGCAGTTCTTTACATCGTACCTACTTAGGTGAACACTTGAGCACTAAGGCGAGGGATTGTAATTTTGGGAAAATTACCACAGAGTTGGGCAAAACGAGGTCACTGAGGTCTGTAAGCTATTAGCTAGGAATATTTTATTGCTGGTTATTAACTTATTAGATAAACGTCTTTCAATGGAAAAAATATAGAGTGAATTATTTCTTTGAAAGAACATGAATTCTAAAAACATTCAAAGGGGCGGCCTTGGGGCGTAGACAAGTTGCATTTTGACATTCGAATCGACAAACAAAATGTATGGAAATGACACAAGCTTTCGACAAATCGGGCTGTCACTAATGTCATTTCCATACATTTTGTTTCTATTTGTTTGTCGATTCGAATATCAAATTGCAACTTGTCTAGCCCCCCTTATCGCGTATAACAATCTCTTCTAGGCTTTATTTAAAATTGATTCAAAAACGTTTATTAGTTATCTATAGTATAGTAGATGCATACCATAATAGCTCAATGAACATTTTTACTTCCAGATCCCGCACGGTGTAAACAAAAAGCAGTGTGGGCGATTGGAGCGCGCAATGATTTATTGATGTATTATGTGACCGGCGACGTCTTAATTAGGTGCACGTTACGTTGTTAGGAAAGAAAAAGGAAAAATTGCCCTCACCACATAATTTTATGAAAGGCAATGTTGTGGTCTATGTATTAAATTACGTCCGTACATTGCTTGTACTAAGTATGTAGAATATTGTTTAGGTTGAGATATTGATTTTAGGGTACTAACTTTATTTATGATCGTTTTTATTTATTTTATATTCGTTGAGGTGGCAAATGTTCTGCTGGTAAGTAACATACATTATGTTAAACAATTTTTTAGGTTGCTAACCTAATATATCGATAAATCGATGGCATTTAACTTTTTTCATGTTGAGCATAGATTATTAAAATTATTGCGTTTCATTTTTATTGAGACATAATTATAAACTGAGGTCTATTTCAAGACGACAACGCGCAAGTGATACCACTGGTGTTGCTGGCGTCGTTACCATTTACAATTAGGCCCCGTATGATTGTTTGTCATGAAAAACATCACTAACAAATTAAAATATAACGTTCAAACCAGTAAGTAAATGTAGAATTTTATATCAAATACAATTCTACATTTACTTATTTTGAAGTGCGGCACCCGATTGCAATCACGGCTGGACTAAGAAAATAATATTGTTGTATCTAGCAATCGCCATAATATTCCGGTAAATGGAACCATTTGCACAGGTAACGGGCCAGGAATGGCCGTTCAGACGTATAAGGGACCTCTGTGGACCTCCGAAGTACTGTAGGGTCGCCAAGAGCGCTGGTAATGTCGGGATATAAAACGAAATACTTGTTTTGGGCAATTTTGAAGTAAAAAAGTTTTTGTTTGTTTTTGTCATTTCTGTAAAGCGCTTTATGACTGTGCCGATTTATAACAACGCGGCTGTATTTCCTGGGCCTCAAGTCTGCTATTTTACTTACACTTTAATAGTGTGTCGATGGAATAGTATTACACATTTGGTAATCTGCTCTTGATTTAAGACCAGTGGCGTTCCAGCGACTTTCCATTGAACTACCATTCAACTGTTATAGACGGACAAGTACAGCTTTTGCTAGCCCGGTCGTCAATAGTTTACGTCTGTAATGAATTACTATAATACTAAATAGTACATGAAATAAGATTACCGAACACTATTCATAAGAGATTGAATATTTAGCAGAATACACAATCTGTCAAAATCTCAATAGAATCTCAGTAGTGTGTCGATGGAATGGTAATCTTAACTAAAATAGCAGAATAGACCTGCCTGCCTGGAGAGTTCAACAGATGTGGATAAATGTACATTGACAGTTTGCCTGTGTTTTGGTAACTTTTCTTTTCATGTTCTTTTCTTCTTTCTTTCTTTCTGTGCATAGAGTAACGGCCGAAGACGGCACAATCTTTACCATCAAGATATTATCAAATTAAAAGGGACCACAAACTCAGTCAAAAAAAGTCGTGAAAAAAAGTTGAATCAGGAATGTCCTACAAAATCAATCTTCATGGTAAAACTAGTAGTCGTAATGTAGGTAACTATTACTACAGGTTTTATTATTAGCAGAATATGGTAAATTAAATTATGTGAGGTCTGTACGTTCGCTGTGGCCTGCGGGCTGTTTCTAGGCCTTTGCCCCGTGTGCCGACGCCAGAAAAAGTTTAAGTTTGAATCAATGCGTTATCGGTTCTGCGTAGTTAAGTAATTTCAACTTATGAAAATTATATTTCACATATTTCCTTGAAAAAGTGATCATGTAAGTTTTTAAAGTTTAGAAGAAAATACTTTTGATTGTTACATGTAACATAATGCCTGTATTCCCCAAAGAGTAAGGCACACAGGTCACCGGTATATTTAGGTCCCATGTCATAGGGGACGAGGCCAGCCTATTGCCATCAACCTAGAATCGAACTCAGGATCTTCTAGCATAGCAGTGGCGCCCAGGATCACTAGACTAACAAGGCAAGAGGTCTTTACTGAACTAGTCAATCAATTACCATAATTGTAGGTAGGTAGGTATATTAAAAGTAGTTACATTTATCATAATCTTCTGCCGTAGGTGTCATTATTAAGTACTGTAAAATATGTGAATTATTGACGCCTTAAGGGGGGAACATAGGTAGAATACCGAAAACATCATGGTGTTTAAAGCATTTTATTGACGAATCCTCTCATTACTTTGCACTGAAAATTACACCCAATAGACTTAAGATTCTTGTGATTAATCCGTATTGTTTAGAACATTTTTTAGGTGTCTCAAATTTTGTAAAAAAATGTTTGAAAATGCGCAATTTTCAATCTAAATTGTATTTTTCCTCCATTACCACGCATTACTTGCAGATGAATTTTACACCAAAAAAACCGCCTTGGTCTGTTTAACAATCCGTATTGTTTTAATTTTTAATTTTGAACTTATTTTTCTAAATAAATAAGAAAAACATTTTAATCACAATCCCCCCACTACGAGCACCCCCTCGTGCACCCGTCGCATGACACAAATCATGTCACTTCAGTGCCTTGACGGCACCTGAGACGGGAGGACTGCACGTCAAATATTTTTAGGGAAAAATTACAAAATGAAGACAATTCTAACTATTTCTGAATTAAATAATATAGTAAATAGTATGGTTATAATATTAAGCTAAATAAAAACAGAAAATCATTTTGTAAATAAGTATAAAGAACATTTTTAGTAAATGTCAGGTTTGTGAGTGGAACATAGAGTAAACCGCAGACATGACAAAAGATGAAAATATCTGTCAAAGTGTCAACCTAGTGACTGACCGATCTTCTTATATATAATTATAAGTGGATACCTAATTACGTATTAAAAGATGGCCTTTTACTAGTTTTAAATCACTCATGTGTTACTGCTACGCACAACCATCATGCTAAGTCACATATTTTAAAAAGGCACAGCGATACCGACATGATCTTACGTATAATATTCATACCTGTAGGCTGTAGGGTTAGCTCCAAAGGGGTACACATAGGTAGTGCATTGTTATTCTTCTTTGTTGCAACCGCGAGACACAATTTTATGTTAAGTGTTACGTATTTTGAGGCTTGTAAAGTTTGTAAACTAATTATGTAACTGTGCAAACTGCGTCAAATAAATTGTACATTGTACATCACCCACATTCGATGGTTTGCTGGTATGCTTATGGCGCATGTTTAATAGGGAGCGACAGAATTTATTTACAATACATCTACAGAAGTCGCTGCAAAAAGTAATCAATACTTAGGTAAGTAAAGTAACACATAATACAAATAACCTGCTCACTCGGTGCAGAGAAGAGTCGGGGTCGTAGACTGATGTTTCACAGTTTAGTCTATTTTCCTAACGGCTAAATAATAACGGATAGATTAGGCTTTTGGCATATTAACAGAACCAACATCTGGTATTACCAGGTCTAAATAATGATAATTATGATGAAATCATTAACTTAAAAAATATATTTGAAACCCAGTGGAATTGGACAAAGAAATTTGACTAGTAGCATAGGTACCACCCTAGTTTAATACCTCTGTATCAATAATGAAAAAATATTATCAAGTAAAAGAAAAACAATTTTACTTTATTTTAATTATTAACTTATTCTAGACAAGTGTGAACCCAAATTAAAATATTTTTTGTTATCCCCGACACGCTAAATTTCTATAGTTTTCTGGTAAAGATAAGATATACTTAATACCTATTATAAGAGAAGTTCTTTAACAGTATTATAATGTGAAATTTTAAGCATAAAGCTACACAGATGACTTCAAAAACTATTTCACAATTTAAAACTGATAAAGAATTTGTACCTAACCGATTATGATTTTGCGAATTCGGAGTTCTTTAAGTACTCTACTGAATGTTTTTAAAAATATACTGAAAGTATTAAGACTATGAAACGTACATTACAATACAATTAAGATATACTTGATGATTTATTTTCCCAAAATCTTGCGTCTTTTTGCTAGTAAGTAGCAGCTCTTATGAAGTAGGACGTAGGTAACTATACTCTTATTTAGCAAGCACCACTAAGATTCATTCATCATACATACAGATGTTTAATTGCCTTAAATATACTCTTGAACTGGGCTTATTTCAACTATTATCTAAACACTATTCGAGCACTTATTGCCTATATTTTCGCACGAAATTAAAAAAAAATAGTATTTTGCGATGCACTGAGTTAGCCACAGTAGAGTGCAACTCCTGATCCATTTTCTTACATTGTATAGCGCGATGCATAGGTATTTATTTTCTATCAATTATGGTACCATACACATTTTTAACAAAATCGAACTTAAATTGATTACTCTCATAGAATGAATAAAATAGGCAAAATAGGAAATGTTACGACATATCTGTATTTTTGCATAATCATATTCTAGTTCAACTTTTCTGTATGTAGGGGGCGTTTGGGTTCCAAATACTCGTACAGAGGTCAAACGCTCAAAGTCATTGACGTGGGTAATAGCCTTAAGCTAAGATGGCGAATTTATAGGTTATTAAGTTATTAGTAAACGTGTCAGACATCGCTCTTGAAGGATTATAAATAAAATAATATTAAATTACACAGGGCTATAAAAAGGTTTTAATGTGAGAGTTGTTACGAAAACATAAACGTGATTTAAAAAAATTATATCTATTATTAACACAATTATAAGGAAAGTTATTTAGTTAAATTAAAATTGTAATATGATATGATTCGCATAACAATAGGAGAGAACGTTTTATTTAAAAAATATCCAGCTATGAGAGATTGAGCTAGATCGATTTTTCGCCCTCGTAAACCCCACATACATCACAACTCTTATCGAAATCCCTACAGCCGTTTTTGAGAACAGAATTACAAAATATTTACAGGATGGTGATTTAATTATCACAGAAATATTGCTCATTTATTATAGGGAGTACCAGGGGGGCCAGACAAGTTGCGTTTTGACATTCAAATTGACAAACAAAATGTATGGAAATGACATTAGTGACAGCCCGATTTATCGTTAGCTTGTGTCATTTCCATACATTTTGTTTGTCGATTCGAATGTCAAAATGCAACTTATCTAACCCCCCTGGACGACTGAGTTCTGATCGGATAAAAATTGAGAAAAATGTTTTTTCTCAGATCTTTTTGCGTTAAAATACAGAGAAACGAATTTTCCCAGATATGAGAACTAGCTAGACCGATTAACCCTTGTAAAACATATTTGCATCTTTCATCGAAATCGTTAAAGCTATTTTTGACTACGTGATTACAAAATATATACCAACATTGCTCCTTTAACACTAATTATAGATATTGCACCTACAAGGTAGGTTCATTAATTCGTACAAATGTGTCGTTCTCATGTCAGACACTAATTACAACACCAGTCTGGCCAGTGCACTTCAAATCATTACCTACAATGTTTCGGGAGCACCACAAGAACTTTCTACATAATTTTGATTGTCCCATTTCTCTGTTATACTTGTATTAAAACTTATAACAAGTTTCTGGGGAAATGGAGTCGGTTTTTAACGTCATTACTGTAATAAAACCCTGAGAAACAAAGGCATTGTAGTACCAAAGTGTAGGAAGTTTCCCAGAATTACGTACCTAGGTACATTTCTACCTAAATTACAATGTAAATACACGAATTTGGTGGGGTTGGTGCAGCGGCTGAAGGATCGGAAGAATTGGAAGGCGATCCTATTCCCATCAACCAGGCTCAAATCCAAACTTCGTGCTGCTACTGAGAATTTCACAGAAAAATCCAACGTCACTTTGGTCAACCCGGGAATCGAACCTAGGGTATTTACCTTAGCAGTCGTGCTTGCATCACTAGATTAATGTACTAGGCCACTGATATACTTATGTCGGAAATGTTTAGGATTTTGTGAGATGATGGATATGAGGTAAAATATAAGTATTATGTTTTCATTTAATTTTAACTTGTTTTTGTGCTTTTTTATATGATTATTATGATTTTTTCTGCTTGTGTACCAATTTTATTATTTGTAATTTAACGCAACAACGTATTGGTTAAGACTGTGAAGTTATATGTGTATGTTTTTTGTAAATAAACAAAATGGCTGACAGGCTGATTGTCACGGCATTAGCACTGCTGCTTCTCACATGACATCTTCACCTAACACACAGATCGCCTATTCTTTCCCGACAAGCAGGCTTTAAAACCTAATTATCAGATAAAAACTAGGTTAGACCAAGTTAAGTACAGTTACTACTTAGTACCTACAATTAGAACTTTGTTACCATAGTTTTTGTTACTATGTCTGTGTTTGTTACTTTATAAGACCATACCTGAGAAGTTTCGCTGATGTCTATGTGTCTAGGTGTAGTGCTTCTACTAAACTTCTAGAAATAACGAATATGAAAGATGGAAGCTTTGCAGTGTGTTAACAACTTTTAGAAATTCTGATGAATCTCATACTCCTCATACTAAGACTAACACGAAAAGTAGGTAAGTACCAAATATATTTTGGTTAGGTAACTAGACTTCGTAGGAGCTAAACACACCGGCGAACTAAGGGTGTACATTGGTACACCTCTGCTTAAGTGAGAGTGAGTGTTGATAATATGGGAATAATTTATTATTTCAGTACCGAAATAATCTGATCTAAGTACTTAGATTTTCTAAAGTAGTATTTTTTTTTAAATTTCCGAAATGAGGTTACAATTTTCACGCTATAGTAAATTCGTGACAATCAAGCAGTACTACAACTATAGTCCCGCGAAAATTTAAATTCCGAACACAAGATGTTCGTATTCGGGGCTCGGCGAGTGTCAGTGAAAACTTTAAATTTAAATGTAGAACGCTAAACTTTAGAAATGGCGGGCGTCGACTGGGAGCTGGGACCTATGCGGTTGAATTAATGTGGTGTCTAATGTAGGTATGTAGTACTTTAATGGTATAATTTCACATAAAAAAATTACACACAAAACGAATATAATTATTTTTTGTTTCAATTTTATTATCTAGGTATTTATTCTCCGTCTCGTTGTTTGTACGCTTACCTTTCTTCTTCTATCTTTTAAAATAGGTACGCACCGGATTTTAATGCAGATTTCAGCAATAGTAGTGATGATTCAAGAGGAAATTATATAATGTAGTATAGGTACATGCATATTGTAGTAGAGAATGAGAAAAAACCCGTGCGAAGCCGGGGCGGGTCGCTAGGATCTTACAAGATATAAATATTCATTGTTAAATTGATCATTGACAATATCTGAATAATATTTTTTCTAACATTGGTAACATACCCGTCGCCGATATATATACTCGTACTTTATTATATTTTAGGTCCCATGTAATAGGGGACGAGTCCAGTTGGGCTGGGCTTAATCACTGTGCGTGGTCGCTGTTCGTGGGTTCTATCTCCACAAGCAAAAGGTACAGATTTCTATTTGAAAACGTACCCACGATTGTGGACATTTTTTTAACGACTCTTTCCACACTTGGAATTAGTCGTTAAAAATGCAAGTTACTTCAATATCTACCTAAAGACATCTGAAACTGAAAGCCGAAATCGGCAACCCACCGAGAAAATGCTTAGAAAATTTAGTAAAAATATTATACAACTTTGCAAAGTGGTAACAAAATCTTTTGTTATTGACAAGCTTTTGCAAGGTTACTGCATAAATATGTCTGTGGAACAGTCTGTAAACTGCAGGCAAAGTCGGGGGTCGCTGTAATATGCGAGTTCGCGGCTGCAAATCGACCATTGCACCGCGTAACTGCTTCGACAACCGCCGCGATATGGTGCCCATGCTGCTGGTGCATTTAGGACAATCACTTTTTAATATTCGAGGTGTAAATTTACCCTTAACGACGCTTAAACCTACTTGTACGAGTAAAATATTCGCCGGGAAAATCTTATATTTTCTGCGCTGCTAATGTGTTTCATTTGGTATTCATTGTGTTTTCATTTTATAATTTTAAGCTTAATTTTCATGAGAAATAACAAAAATGTTTTTATCTACTTTTATCTATCATTTTATGTATGATGAGAATATTATGATGTAATTTCGTTTTCGAAAAAAAAAACGCGATATAGTACTTACTTATATACAGTTTTTATATATTGGAGTTCGTAGTAGTAGTAGTCAAGTAATAACTACAATGTTCTTCGGCCAGCATTTCAAGTCGCCGGTCCCGGTTATCATACGAACAATATATTGCGTAAATTATTTAAGTGTCTTAAACTGAAATTATGAAGTTACTAATTAACCTCGTTAATTAACTCTTGTTACTTTACAAACCTATAGCTATAGTTTTCATTTCTTTAGTTTGTTTTTAATGTTTTGTTCTAGAGTCCTACCTAAATCTTAATAATTCAAGATTTCTGCTAAAACAAAACAACACAGACTCCCTGAAGTACTTAAAGTAGATTCTTGGTAATGTAGCTTGGAAATAAAGTAACAGTAAAAATCCCTCCGAAATTGAAGCAAATAAAACAGGAAAGTCTCAGATAAACCTAAATTCATAGTCTCCCGAGGCGAGTAGTAACAAAAGCTATTACCTGCCGGGCGCGACTCGCTAACTTGCGTGGGACGTCGCCTTACCCGGGATTATCCCGCCTCGCGCTCCGAGTATGCTCACACGAGTTTACGAACGCCGCCATTTTGTTGTATTAGGTTATGTTGGGACTAAGTTCTTTGTTAAGTTCTTTGGGGTGACATGAAAAACCTGTTTCAACGAGTTTAAGTTTAAACTTTGTTTTAAACTTAAACTGAAAAGTGTTTGCTAGTAACACACTGGAAAATTTAAAAAGCCTTTGTATAGGGTAACAGGTAAGGGGTGGTTCAACCTACATGTACTCAATATTTTGATTCCAAATTAAACGAATCAAGTATCTTCTATCAATTTAAATATTATTATTATTATTATTATTCAGCCATTATCGTCCCACTGCAGGGCAAAGGCCTCCCTACCCTCTTTCCATTCCTCACGGTTTAAGGCTATTTGGGACCAATCCTTCCAGAAGGAATCGAGCTCATCCCGCCATCTTCGCCTGGGCCTTCCGCGCTGTCGTCTACCATGTTGTGGGACCCATTCGGTAATTTTCATGAGAAATAACAAAAATTTAAATAACTATCAAATAAATAACAATTACATCGTTTGATATTTTTATGCACGCTATATTCATCAAATGCTAGGCACTCGTAATTCACTGCTGGTTTCTATGTTTTAAGGATCGCTCGACTTGCCACGCTTAATCTCACTAGACCTATGAGACTATTTAGTAAGTTTATCGATTGCAATCTGTCATATTGTCGAACTCAGATACGTCACTTAACCTTAATGAATCGTTAACAAACAGTGGCTACTATATCATGGCCTATTTTTCAATATTTGAGTTTGTTGTCAGTGTACTAAGATATACTGAGTCTCTATTAGCTAATGACTGTGACGTCTCTGAGTGCGGCCTATAGTCGTTGAGATTGTTATGAAGCGTATGGCCTTAAAGGCAAGCGACAGTTGCGGTTGTGGACTATCCACGAGGATATACCGCATCCAAAAAAGAGCTATTTATGTAATATTACGTAGGTATGTAAGAGGCATATTTACTTTGTGTAGGTTAGGTACTATTTGCTTTAAGTTTTCCGGGTCGACTTTACTTGCAGGCTACTCAATCAAAATTACATTATTGCATTCCAAAATGTTTTATAGGCTTATCATTCATCAAAATAGGTTCCTATTATTTTAACTAAGTTCAGGACAACAATATGCCAGCAATAGATATTTATGCCAGCAATAACTTGTAATATAATATCCGTACCTAATCAATATTCGATAAAAGGCAATAATGAAGTTTATAAATGAATACAAACGACCGATATTGTTAAAATTATACTTAGAGAGGTGCTTAGAATTGCTTAATTTGTTAATATATTATAACAAGAAGCCATTTGTTAACAAATTTATTATCTAAAGGTATTTTTATTGATGTTCCAAAGAAACAAATCATAGAAATTTAATATGGAATATAAAAATGATGTTTGTATTTAGCATAAAACAATACTTAGCTGTGGCAAAATCCTCAATGATCGATGGATTTGCGGGCGACAAAATAACACGACTATTATCGAAGTCACACGATATTTTGACCTCACATGCGATCGCAAATTGTATCACAATAAACAATTTCTAGTAAATGGTTATAAGAATCGGAAACTTAATTATATTAGCCAAAAGAGGTCCACTGCTGAACAAAGGCCCCCTAGACTTCCACAAGGGTTATATGCTGCCTGAATCCAACAAAACTTAACAATTATACACAATTAAATCTATTAACTGAACTGCCTTGGGTGGCTGCTACAGTTAAGGTCCTAGGCCGCCGATCAAGCAGTGTTGTTGGGTTTTTCTATGATAATTAATTAGCAGCGCTCGGAGTTTGGATTTGTGCCGGAGGCTCGCCCATGTAACCTAATTATATCGGCAACTGTTGGAGTACATTAGTACACCTCTGTCTAACCCTTCGGGGAAAATAGGCGTGATGATAATTGTATAGTCACGAACAAAAACATGTTAAACATACACTTCTTAAAATTCAAAAGCGATTTTCTCCTAAAGTACTAAGTGATAGAATTTTTTTGGTACTACGAACACAGTATTTACGAACCTATACTATAGTGACATTGGTGTTTATTCATGAAAAAATCGCTTTAGCACTTTTGTAAGTGATTATATTTTATTGCTCGTGACTGTACAAAAAATGATGCAGTTCAAATTATGCAATATCATTACTTGTGAATGAATTTTAACAATTAAATTTGAAGTCCTATACAATAAATTCAATCAGCATTCATTCTCTTACGATACATAAAAGGTTACGGACTTACGGCACATATAACGGGCAACGGCATAAACGGGTTATTGACTAATAGAAAAAAAACTAAACTAGAGACAATCTTTGAAATAATCAGTATTATTTTAGCGTAACCTTTTGCTAGGTATATAAACACAATTACATCAATTTATAGGACAGTCTCTTATAGGTATTAAGTACCTTTATTTAAAACTATAAAATTTAAGTTTTATTTAATATCGTTTTTGGGAACTTTCAATTCTGACATTAAAAACATTGATAGTAGTTTAGTGGTCGCTATGGTCTCAAGCGCGACGGCAACGCTAGAGGTCCTGGGTTCGATATCCGGGTACAGTAAAGTGTGGTTGGGCTTTTTTTTGTGACATTCTGGTCTCAAAAGTAGCTTGGAGTCTGGATTTGGGCTCGGCTCGCCCCCAAATACATGGGAAACCATACCGGCGAACTGTGAGTGTACATTAATACACCTTTGCCAGCCCTTCGGAGAATACAGGCGTGATGCTATGTATGTTACTTACAGTTCGCGCCAAACTTATTGTCCTGTAAAATTCGGAGAAAGAAAAATATTAGATTGTAATAAATAAAAACGAAAGCTCAAGTCGTAATCTGTCGTTATAAATTATTCTAATCCAATATTTTCTTTCTCCGATTTTTACGGCTGGGTTAAAGTTAGCTAACGCCAACTTCAACCCGGACAATAAGTTTGGCGCGAACTGTACTTAATCGCATACGACTTGAACCGTCTGAACTTTCAATCAATTTCTTCGCTTCTTTTTGGTTGAGCAATAATTTTAAACGGCCACAATAGGTTTAGATGAAGATCTAACTAAATCAAGCCTTCTATTACTTATTAGTGTGTTAAGTAAAATATTAAATGAGAGGGTAGAAAGATTTTTCGTCGCCCCATCATCAACCCGCAGGCGTCAGTTGCGTCGAGAGTACCGATCGCGGCGCTTGCGCCAGCGCCGAAATATAAGGACTGTACTTAATATTTTATTAAATCATGGACAATATCCGTTTATTGTTTAAGTGTGAGTAATTAAAACATTGTGTGATATATAAGTATTAATTGTGTGAATAAAGTGTGAGTGTATGTGATTGTGACATCTTAGCTACTCAACAAAGTAGGTAAGTACTTTCCTTTTTATTTTTGGATTGAAAATTCTGAAATCAGAGAGGATCATAAAAAAGGCTACGTAAAAAAAACTATTCTATGTAGGTAGGTATATCTTATTTACTTTTTCTACAAATAATTTAATTTATTTCTTTTTGTAACAACATTACGAATATCACTATTATCGCTCGCAATTTCACCCGGCCATTGTACAGAATAACCACGCTCTGGATTAATGTCGCGAAAGATTACAGCGGTCGCACGCATGATTTATACAATTTAACAAACCGGCGCGGATTATCGAATTTACCGGTGTAGATAATGAACGGACACTGTGCAAACTGCGCGAAATATGCGTATTGACCGGTGACGTTACGAGGGGTTCGTCTTTAAGTCTACTAACAACTAGTGATGAAAGAGACTCAGTCGTTTAAGTCGTGTAAGAAGTGACTAGACTACATTTTGACAGCTAAAGACTGACTTAGTCCTTTAAACCCTTAGCTTTTAGTCTCTTAAGTCTTTTTAGTTCTCGACTAAGGTTTGCGTAGAATAAGCATAGTCTCTAGTGCTTTAAGGCTTATAAGGCGTGTTAGTCTTATAAGGCTTGTAAGTCTTTTAAGGCTTTTAAGTTTGAACTAAAAATACTCGCCTAGGGAGTCGTGTATGATTGATTAGTTATGAAAAAGACTTAAA
This sequence comes from Acronicta psi, assembly GCA_946251955.1. Classification (NCBI taxonomy): domain Eukaryota; kingdom Metazoa; phylum Arthropoda; class Insecta; order Lepidoptera; family Noctuidae; genus Acronicta; species Acronicta psi. The sequence goes on along the minus strand of OX276493.1, from coordinate 4,493,001 downwards.
TTTACTCCATCTTTTAAGAATTAGCAAAAAGACTAATCCCCATTGCAGTAAATACTACTAAGCACTAGCTAAACTCTAAAAGAAAGATTGGACAGCCAATATAAATAAATACACATTGAACTTATCATTCATCAAAAGGTCTGCAAAACAGCTATCTACTCATGACAAGTGTATTTACAATGTAGACGTAATGTGCAAGAGCGTACAACTATTTCAAACTTTAAAATTATATAAGCGACGTTTCAGAGTCTTGTTTAGCATAAAATACTCGATATAAAATCAAATTTACTTGTTTAATATAATAAACATGTTGTATGTCCAACAGGGCCGGCAGGAGACCGAGAAAAAGGTTTATTGCGATTTATTAACCACGAATATTGCTGGATAGTTATTATCATTGGGACAAAGACTTAAAAGGCTAGCTGTATAAGATTTTATTAACCGACTAAGGTGTAAGCATTTTCTTAAAGGACTGAGTCGTTAAGCTGTTTAAGTCTTCAAGCTAGTCTTATTTGGCTAAAGATAGTCTTATTAGTCTAAAGATAGTCTTTTTAGACTGAACTAGTTGCTTAAGTCATATTTTAAAGGACTTAAACAACTGAGTCATTGACAACACTACTAACAACCGATCTGCAAGGTTAAGCTGCACTCGCCCAGGTCATTCTGCGGATGGGTATCCAAGATCCCTCGGAAAGCACGTTAAGCTGTCAATCACGGTTGTCATATTAACACCTAGGACAATCTTTAGTGGTAGTCAGAAGCCGAAAAAGCCTGACAATCAGTCTACCCTTCGAATATCGGTATTGGCCAGAAATTGGGTTGCGGAAGTCTGATGGCAGTCGCTTTATGCATCTGTTTAGACTGGAAGTCGACCCCGTCATGATTGGGAAAAGGGTAGAAAGATGATGTATAATTTACAAATTAAAAATGTTTTCAGGTTATCACAGACTTTATTGATTAAGAAACTACCTACTATTTATTTATATAAAACACCGGATAGCGCAGCGTGGGATGGCCTGCAACGAGATGGACCGATGACCTGGTAAAGGTCGCTGGAAGTCGTTGGATGCAGGTAGCATGCGTCCGGTCCCTATGGAAGTCAATGGGGGAGGCCTTTGTTCAGCAGTAGACCTCTTTTGGCTGACATGATGATGATATAACTACCACAATCTCGGTTGGTTATTATCATAGAAGTACCAAGTAACTACACGATTTATAGACTACTTCTACTACTACCTTTCCGCCAGCGGCTTCGCCCGCGTGGTCTGGGTCTCTTATAACTTTCATCCCCTATTTCAACCCCTTATAGCCCTTTTTTCGCATTAAAAAGTGGCCTACGTCCTTTCTCAAGCTTTAGAGTATCAGTGTACCAAATTTTATTTTAATCGGTTCAGTAGTTTTGGCGTGAAAGCGCGACAGACAGACAGAGTTACTTTCGCATTTACAATATTAGTAAAATAATTCATATCCTTACTTCCTAGTAAGGATATAAATTATTTTAAATGAAGGAAAAAATCGGCTGGCGGGCAGGATGCGAACCTGCGTCTTCTGGTTCGGTACACCAGACGCTTTGACCACTAAGCTACCGCTCCCCCGCCAGTCCACCCCGCTCGCCAGTCGAAATCTTCCTTTACATTCTAATTTACGTCTTAAAGGTGACGTAAATTCATTAAAAATAACTTGTAATCTTAGCATGGAAAATGCTTAAAAAAATACAAAAAGATAAGTAAGGATATACTTCAATATTTTGACTCTTTATATTAAATCATTGTTTTCCCTTTAGACCTGTGGGAATTGCCATTGTTATCTACGTTGATAATTAGGAACTCCTACGCAAAATTTCATGCTTCTTATATTTGAGTTGTCACAATCGGGAATCACGGAAATTCCGTTCGCAGATAAAATGTAAAAAGGTTTTATGTAAAATAGTCAAGTACGGTCACAATTTTACATAAAGCGACAAAGATACATTGTCATCATATACTCCTATATGCAACCATATTGAGACAGACAGCATAATAGCGATGCACACAATGCCTAGATCACTGCCGGTGACACCGCGACCCGCAACTATCCAGACTTCGCACAATGGAACGATGGCTAACATGAGCTAGGAGTCACACTGAGTTTGATATTCTAAGTGGATGAATTTTATGAAATACAGATAGGTGTACTAATATAAACCATTCCATCCATCATCCAGTTTATAGATCTGTTTTAAGATTTTAAAGTCTATATTATTTGGCATAGTTATATGAAATGTTAAGATTTTTTAAAGTCTTCTTCCTAGCCAGCTTCTTCCAGCCAGCTGGCTTCCAGTCTAATCAGTATTTACATGAACCGTCTGCCATCAGACCTCCGCAACCCAATGTATGGGCAATACCGATATTCTAAAGATATAAGTACTAGTTGAATTCTGAAGTTCTGACTATCACTAACGATTGTCATTGATGTTAGTATGACAACCGGGACCGACGGCTTTACGTGCTCTCCGAGGCACGGAGGTAACAATGGTCACCCATCTAACCGCGCCAAGCGTAGCTTAATCTTGCAGATCGATTGATCAGTAGTTTATAAATTAGCTACGAGCTCCTCATGATTTTTTAAAGTAAGTCACTGATCCTTGGATAATATTTCCCTCTATCCCCCACTCCCGATTAGTTCCCTCACTTACGGGGCACCCTGTATGGTCTAGCAATCACAGGCATTACCTATTTCCCACAAGCAAAGCAGCAAGCGGCGTCAAAATTAGGTGAATGAACCCGATCGAGTCGCGGTGTCAGTCGTGTGAGGTTAAAAGATCAAGATTGTGCATAAGTAATCTAACAGGTTCTTGCGCTAAAATGTACTAAATAGACCAATATTCAAATACCTAGGTACTAAGGAAATTGAATATTATATTAGGCATGAGATATTACTGGCTTTAACAAAGTGAATTGGAGAATAATTCAATAAAATGATATACGATTTCCTCTATTCAGTTCTAATAATTTTTCCCATAACTCCTGTTTTCTCGAGGGGGTTAAGTAGAAGTGTAGGTACCTATATAACTAGGTATTGGTGTAATACAACAGTTTGGCCATAATTATGTTTTACGACCCATACAATAGGATCAACCGTATTAACAGGGTTCAAATTTGACCTACTGAGAATTTATATTGAAAATCCCAATGACACTGACCGGGAAATCGAACTTCAGACTATGCTCACGTCAATGATTAGTGCTTAGTGCTAGTAAAAAATCCAAAAAACGTCACAACCAGTTTATCTTTAGGATATCAATCGGTATTTATCAGATACTGGATTGCGGGTATCTGATGGCAGTCGTTTTCTGTAAAATACTGATATTCAGCCGCATCTGGGTAGACTAGAAGCCTACACAAACATGGTTGGGAATAGGCTAGGAGGAGCATGATAGGGAATTTGAATATTGCTTCTATCAATGTGAGTGAAGCTCCGGGCAAAAGCTAGTTTTATATAATATCAATAAGCAATTAATAAAGTTTAAACGACAAACGGACACATTAATTTGTTACAGTTTCTGAATTATTTCTTCTGTTTAATGAAAACCAAATAACTGAGACGTATGACTAGTTATTCCTTGCAATTAATAAAATAACTACACTAGGCACGGTTAAAGGACGCCGCCCAATACATTGTAACATTACTGTAACTGTAATTCACTCTTTGTAAAAGGATTTTTTATTTACACAAAGAGTAAATAATGTTATATTTAAAATCTAAAATGAAATACCTAGTAGGTACATTTTATCTCTGACGTAAACCGAACTGACAGCATTTTATGTCGAAGCCTGAATTAGGCCAAATATATTCTAATAAATATATTCCAAATATATTTTACTTATTTTTATTTTTAAATTTAAATTAATTTGATTGATTGATTTATTCGTTATTAATATCACCATGTTTTTAATCCAAAGGTAAAATAATTAATTATAAACAATTTATTTACTAAGTCGGAAAATGTCTCAAATTTGGATTTTAATAATGTTTTGTTTTTTTTACATAATATTTTGTTTAGTGCATTTCTGTGTCTACCTCGCAGTGTGTTACGATGCAATGGGCGGGTTGCATTGCAAGTATAAATCGATTGCCAATTGAGGTTGGGGTCTATTATGCTGTCAATTCGTCTGTAGCGACAAGTTCTTAATGAGGAGTTAATTCCGAACAGAGAGGAATCTGGCTACCGCTGCCCTTTGCGAGTGATTACAGTTAATGCAGAGGTATGGACGCGAAATTGTACTATTTCTCGAAATACAGACAGTGAGCAGTTTTGTAATAAGACAGAAATTATTATAATTAATAGTTTATAATGTCAAACGATTCAAAAAATAATAATAATAAGTGTGTTTTATTTTACACGTTTTGTGTTCAGAAATGTTGATAAAAAATTTAATGTTTTTCTATCAGTACCTATATTACATCTATATAACGATAAATAATCATTCTATTCTTTGTATTAGTTAAAAAATACCAGAAATACTACCTACCTACTTACATTTACATGTTTTTGCAGCTTTTTCGTAATTGATTTATTTATCAAATGGTATTAAGGTCATCTACAATTTAGCATTTGATATAATAAAAGGTATTTGCCTGTAATATGCTGATTATGCATATAATTAAAATACCTGTTAGCGCCTCCAGCCATATTAATTACCTATTGTTCCCACATCAGTGGGAGAGTGAGTGAGTGGGATTCGAATGCGGCCCTTCAACCTTCAACCCGTCGTCGCATAACCGATGTGCTATTGTGTGTGTTTTACCATGACAATAGTCAGATAACTGATGTTCAAAACAGCAATGCCACATTATAACTACAGAATAGAAAGTACAGAAGAATGATTCCTTAAAAGCTCCTTAGGATGCGCTGCGGTGGTTGCTGCCACCGCAGCGCATTTTGAGGAATATTCCCTCAAACTGTCGGCGAAGTGACTCCTTAATAAACCTCTAAGAGGTTTTTAAGGTCGGCAACGCGCGAGTGATACCCCTGGTGTTGCAAGCGTCCATAGGCTATAGTAACCGCTTACCATCAGGCGGGCCGTATGCTTGTTTACCACCTTATAAAAAAAAGAATGTGGTCTATGGAACACGTTTAATCATGATAACATCATGTCCCTTAATCCTTTAATTTTGAATACTTAATAAATCCTTTACAATATAAAACAGGAGCTGGCAACCCTGATTGCAATCATAATCATAAATACCAAAAAAGCTAGATAAGCTTCTTATTTACCAAGACACAGAATCCATGGTTCTTCTGAATCTCACCTGTTCAGTGATAATATCTATCTCTGTTAATAAACCGCGCTGATGATTGACCGGAGATTAACGCTGCTATGTCATGACGTCACATGACGTCGAAGCGATTCCATTTATCGTAGTTTACACCTAGACAAGGTGTAAATGTTACGCATCAATGTGTTGTAGACCTTATAAAATGATTATACCTACTTATATTATACAACACCTCTGGTCACATCATTTTGGAATAAAAAAAGTTAAAGCTACAGCTGGCATTCATCAGGATGCAATCTATCTTTTTGCTAAATTGCATAGAAACCTGTGCAGTGGTTCAGATGTTAAAAATGTAACAGATAATCAGACGCATATTTATAATATTTATATGGATTGATGTGGTATTTATATTGGTGCTAAATTCAAACTCAGAGCTCCTACTGATAATTCCACTGAAAACTCCAATAACACTGCTTATCCTGGGAAGAGAATCTAGGACCTCAAACGTAGCAGTCGCGTTTACGACTACTGAGGCTGATGAGCTGATGAATACTTTAAACACTAAAGCAGATGTCCATAACATAAACACTCGCAACAAAGATAAACTACACCTACCACTGTCAAGAATGAAAATGTTAATGAAAGCCCATATTATATGGCAGTAAAAATTTTCAATAAATTGCCAAACATTATAAAAAAAGAAAATAAAATAATACTGTTTAATAAAAAAATAAGATTATATTTAACCCAAAAATGTTATTATTCCATAGCTGAATACTTAGAAAGCAAATAACTATTACAAATGAATAGATAATATTTATGAATAATTGAACTGTTATTTACTAAGTATTGACATCTACAAATTATTATTCTTCTTCATGTATGTTATTTCATAATGATGTAATTGTAATTAATTAGTTAATAATATAATAATTCTTAATGCTACTAGACATGTATAAATGAATCCTTTAGCTGACATAATTCATGGTTTATTATATTTATAGCGACATTGCTGTTAATTTAATATAATGTTTATAGTATTTTGCCCTCGATGTTGCAATGCTTGGAAAAGGCACTAAGTCTTAAGTACCTACCATAACATAATTATTACCCAAATGTACACTTAGTCTGCAATAAATGATTTGAATTTGAATTTGAATTTGAAGCAGTTCTGAAGATTTGTTTTTGCATTTCCGCTCCTCTTCATTTACACTCACCGTTCACCGTTCCGTCACCTCGCTCCGTTCCAGTGGACAGGCAGCCTTGAACAGAATTCCTTGTTCTGGTGATAGTTTTTCCCTCACTAGGTGAGTTTTGGCGGTTCCAAAGCTCATCGACGGACGTCCTTTGTGTATAGTAACTCAATGTACTTCAAAAGTGTCCATAGACTAAGCTTGCAGAACTGTAATTAATTGTAGACAGCGATATTTATGCCTACAGGTGACTGAAGTGTTTGTCTTCGAGCGATATAATGTTTCATTGTCGAAAATCGTAGATCTATTAGCAATATGATAAAGTAGCAATTGGTTTTGCTCGTCTTGACAGAATAATGTTGGAAGTAATGTGGGACAGTAAATAGGATAAAATGATGATTTATTATGAAGAGCTTTGAAGAACTTTAAAAAAAAATTGTTTAAAAAAAAATTGTTTAAAAAAAAACTCTTACACAACCCCATCGTCTAATTCTTAGGGAAAAGCTACAGATGATTAACGACAGTTTACATTTTTTGTTTAAACAATGCTTTGCCCAGCGCTGGTATTGTCTCGTGTGTTATGCATTATCACGCACGAACAGAACGAGTCGGTTGCCAAAATGAAAATTAGCCCTAATGCGCCTAAACCCCTGGAACATAGTCCAGGGATTGAACCTGCAAAGCTTAGGGCAGCGGCTGATTACTGTGGCATCAAAGCCGAAATTAAGAAAACGCAGAAGATCGACTTTCGATCTCCTCAAGTTAAGGGCTGTTGCGTCACAGACACAGTTTAATCGTCCAATTGCGTAGGCCCTAATATACGCTATAACTTAGTGATAATGTTCCGGCAAGGCATCCATTTCTAGATAAATATTTATGGCCAATATACCTTGGCCAGGTGCTGGATTTAGAATGGAGACTGCGTTTATAATTGATGAATCTTGTATACTTTAAGTGTCGCATTATATTAGGGTCTAATTTTATATCCGTCGATCGCATACTTACTTTTACGAGCAGCATACATACAGGGTCTTATTTCCCAATTTGATTGCAGAAGTGACATTGAGATAATATACTTAAATGCTTGTGGAGACACTGGGATCACGTCGGGGTCACCACTGTGGAGGGACGAGGTGTGATGTCCCTCCATCCAAAAGAAGGATCCTTCAACCAGGCGGGTGTTATGCCTGGTGGGCCACTACCCGACGGTTAATATCGGGCAGTTGTATGCTAGTGCAAGTTGCACGGTAAACTTCACTTCATTCAGGATTTGTCTCTTCGTAAAAGTTTCGTATGTAGCGCGATAGATGTCGCTAAATGCTTGTCTTCATACCACTCAATATTTGGTACCGTGTAAATATGTAGGTCTGTTTAAAAGCATTAGTTACGACTTTGACTTTGTCTGGTGCAGGTGATCGATCTCGATAATCTATAATATAGACGATACTCCAACTTAAAAACGGGCATTACTCATCTCAATTAGGTGAATAGATCCTAAGATAAAGCTTGACCTATCTGTTGTATACAGACGCATACAAACTAGAGATCATCACTGTTGGTTTCGTATTAAATACTTTTTATTTCTACGCGAAGTAACATCTAGTAATGTAATAAAATTCATGTCAGAATGACAGCTACAGTGCATTGTGGTCATTTTGAAGCATTACTTGTGTCATTGAGATAAAATTGAATTGTCTTAGAACTGTTTAAATTATTTGGATCAGTTTGTATGTCTTGTCCAGATATATCTGTAGGTACTGACTGTACACAAATTCGTTTCTAAACAGATCGCGGCCAATAAGATCTTTGACATTTATAACGACTTTAGTATATTATGTTAATAATTTTAAACTATTATCCTACGGGTTGTTTTGTGTAATTAAATTTATCTCTTCATTGCAGGTGCGTTTTAATAGCAAATTGGCAAATGTGTAAACGACTATTAGTATAATACCTACATTGATATCTTAAGGTATCGAAGGTACCTTGAATAGGTAGCTTGTGTAACGAAATTGCTTCATTGCCAATGACACCCAGAGGTCCCGGGTCTCCGACCATCACGCCTGTGTTCCCCGAAGGGTGGGACAGAAATTTACAAATGTACAGCCACAGTTTCCCAAGATGTTAAGGCCCCGTGTAACACGAAAGGGGTGAGCCAATTGAAAGCATTTTTTTAAAATTTAAATGGTAAAGGTGTGGTCCGTATTTACGACCGGATCTTAACAGACGGCAGTCGAGCCATCTAAACTACTGAGCCATAACTGCTTTTATTGAAGTAGTTATAGTTACGAAATCCGCTACACAGATGTCACTGATTACTTCTGTCTCCATATTTTATAGTTTGCGTAGATGAAGCTGCATAAGACGTTTGTCCCAGAAATTGTACACTCGACAACATGTTGAGCGGTACAGCACTACAAAAATGGCCTCTATTGCGACGGAATACGGGCAGTGCAAACGATATACCCTGACGTGTCGCCATGTGTACCTAATAAACATTATTTTAAATGCCAAAGCCTGCAATTGGTTCTTAGTGCCTATTACCGTCACAGTGCGTAATCGACCTAAAATCTTACGTTTTGCCCTGCGGCTTAACATTTATTATAAGTCTAAAACCGATACGTTAGTGCTAATTTATAGTTAATTTCCATCGAATTACGTGGTTATTTTACATGCGATTCTCAGGGTGTAAATTAGGATTTCGATTAATTGCGCAAGCGGCTAGAGCTACACTTAGAACGACCATTATGTAATTATTTCCACAGTATTATAAAATTATCGACTAGCTTTCTGCCGCGATGTTACTCGTGTTCATGCAATTTATCGTCTCCTAAGAAACATTTGTCAAAATTTCATGCTTCTAGACCCAGCGGTTTCAACTGTGTGTTCATCGATTACTCAGTAAATCTTCCGTCATTTTCTTCTTTTATAGATACATAGATTTTGTACTGCGCTCCAAAACTCTTTTGACATAGGCTAAAAAGCTACCAGCTTGAAGTGAAACTGGGCAGGACACATCTGCCACAGCGTGGGAGGCCCAGAAGGAAATCGCGGGATGAGCTTGATTCCTTCTGAAATGATTGGTCCAAAGTCGCCTTGAATTGTGAGGAATGGAAAGAGAGTATTTAGGCCTTTGCTCTGGGTCTACAAAGGGCAAAGGCCATTTTTCCTTAGAAGAGAGAGAGAGAGAATGTTTGGTTGTTTGTTACTCCTTCGCATTGCAACCGCTGTACGGGTTTGGCTGAAATTTGGAAAAGAGATAGATTATATCCTCGATTACCACATATAGTACAACACAACTATTAATACTGCTCAAACCGAATTTAATGCGTTAAATAAAAAAGTTCCTACATACTTGTCTAACACATTCCGTAGTTACACTAAACAATCGCTTATTTAAAGTCCACGAAGTTAATTCAGAAACTGTCGACATCGACCCATGTCTCGCACCGCCTCCTTTGTCGAAGTTTTGTCGAGCTGTAGGTAAAACTAATGAATTTATCTACAAGTGTTACTGCGGTCACGGAGTTACTTTGATTTGTGACTAGGCTCGCAATGACTCGCATGATAATATTGCACATAAATCTTATTCGCATTGCTACACTATAATTTTCGGTTGTTATTACATGTTTAATTTTAATATTTATTGGTTTCTGTAACCTATATTATTTGCGTTGCGGAAAAGGGAGCGGCGCATATTTTTGAAGAGATTCTACAATAGATTTTATTGGTGCAGCTTATTAAATTCATTTCTGTAAATTTAAATTACAATCATTCATTCATTCATCAACCAATCATCATTCTCTGCTTAAGCTAAAATTTTATAAATATTTTAACACAATGTAACTTTTCTTTCAAAACTTAACTTTCCTTACACGTTTTTTACTTCTCATAAAGGTTGTATAACTATTTGAATGTTGTGTTCAGTCATAAATGGACTTCAGGTTTATAAATTGTACGTTAAAAGAATGCTAGTATGTAATACTTAATCTGTGGTCTGTTTCTGTGCCTGTTAAATAAAATAAGAATAAAAAAATAAAATAAAATCATGCAGGGTTCCCGACGCAAGTGCAAGAGGGAACATCGCGGGTTTAGTCAGTAAGAATATCATAGTTCCTGCGCCATTCATAAGGATTTCCAACAACATAAAAAATAATGGTATATCCCCGTCATGCTAGTGGTGAATGCTTTTGATCTCATGGCCATGACTTAAAGGGCAAGAGAAGGCAAGTCTGGTTTTTGTCGGTATGGGTTCGACATACCCTGCAGTCTTCCCAGTTGGAAGGGATCCTTGACGATTTTCCGCTTCCCAAAGAAGGTAGAGGTGTATACTTGTAATAGGGGTCCCCCCTATTACAAGTATACACCTCTACTTAAATCAGAGCTGATACTGAGAATTTGATAGAAAAACCCAGTTTTATTCCCATCTACATTACTTTTACATTGTAGTATCTCTACTTAAAAGCTTAAAACACAATATCTTATCTCAAACAACTCGCCATATGAAAGAAAATAATAATACATATGTATTTAATGTACCGTCATTAGTCTAAAAAAGATGTAAAGATTACTTTAATTCGTCCTTACAAAGCGAGCGAGTTGAGTTGGCCTACCATTACCCCATTACTTGGCGGGCGGCAAGCAGACAGATGTCAATCAGGAATATTTTAACCGCATTTAGCTAACGACTGGTTTTGCATTACAATTGCACCGGTGTGTCGTACGTATCGCGAATGCGCATCGACTCCAGCGCAGGTTGCATTGCGGCAATGAGAAAAGTTGTCTTCCATCCCTTTCTGACGCGTTCCAACTTAAAATGCGTGAGCAAGATAGTGATGTTATTATTTTGCAATGTGCGGATAGCCATCAAAATGTCAACACACGATACAGGGCGGGGCTCATTGTTACACTTGCGGCCAAAATAATTCACTACAGATTTTTTTATTCATCAGTAAAATCTTCTCTTAAAAATTTTGCATTTACAATAGGCGAAAACGTCATAAGATTCGCCTGAATAGAGATATCCTAGAAATTGTTCTCGTCCCGTCCTGCACGACAGAATTCTGTATTATTTTAACTTGGAGTGAAATACAATTAGGTTAAAAGCATTTTACTTAGAATTCAGCGTTTTTCTCTCAAGTTTAATCTTAGCTTAGTATCCCTGCAGCAGTGTATGTCACTGACTTGGAGTATTTCCAGTCGTTCTTGTAGACTTTATCGTGTTAATTTAGACTTGCGACGATACCTAGGAGACTATATCGTAGAAAAGAAAGTAGAAGAAAAGAACTATGTAGTAGAAAAGACAAAGTGCTTCGCTAGTCTAGTGGTCCTACGGTCAAGGTTCTAGGTGCGGTTCTCGGGTCAAGCAAAGCTTTATTGGGTTTTTTTATGAAATTTTCAGTAACAGCTCGGAGTTTAGATTTGTGCTTTGTGGTAATAGGCTCGCGCCTTATTATATGGAACCTAAACATACCTGCCGGAACTGTGGGCGCAGAATTGTCCATTAATATGGGCCTGCCTAACTCTTCAGAGAATGCCTTAAACAGAGATCCAAAACTGTGCATTAGATTGTATGGAAATATTTCCACTAAAACATAAAAACTTATAAATAAATAAAACTATCTTAAGTGCTATCTTAAGTGCTAAGTAGAGGTCATTGTTAGTTGGTGGTGGTAGATATTGAAGCGTTATTGCAAAGCTTAAGTAAAGTTTTAGCAAGGCATCTTCCACCGAAAGAGATTTAATGATGGTCCCAACGTAAACGAAGTTGGATCGAAGCTCCAGCAATTTCTGTGAGTTGCGATCGCAGAGACATGGCGGCGATTCTTTGCATTGAATAGAATTGACTGGTTCCCTTATTTTACCAGGAAGTGTAAACATTGACAATCGGAATTAGATCGTAACGGGATTATTTCTGTATTTGGTATTAGTCAAAGGAATTGTTAAGCAACGGCAACAAATCTTAGATGGAAATGTAATAATTAAGATATTGTTTTACATAATTAAGGGAGACATTTTGATTTAGCTGGACTCCGTTATGGAAAGCGGTGTTCGCTTTCAAGTCAAGTAATTATCTTAGATTGGCAATAAAGTTAGTAATACAATGTTGGTTAAAGTATTTGCTTGACACCGTATTATCGAGTGTCAGAGTCGAGTCGACTATTGCTATTTATGTTCCGTGATAAGCAATGGTATTGAGTGTATTTTGTCATACCTTTACCATAAGTACATAATTTCAATTATTAGTATTACTTACATACATATAGACACTTGTCTTTTTATCACGATTCTTGTATACTTCTTTTGCTTTATTTATATTAATACAGTTTATCATACACATTACTGCTTAATACGTTCTTGAGGAATGGGGCACTCGTTTTAAGCAACACAATAGGGGGATTGTATTTGATGTCATCTCCGAAGGGTTAGTTCCCACTGTTTGCCAATAATGTTTAAAGTCCCATATAATATGGTATGTGCCTGTTGCCAGTAACTGAGAACAAATCCAAACTCGAGAGCGCCTACAGAAAAAAATAATAGAAAACACTAATAACAGTTTATACGACCTGAGAATCGAATGCAGAACTTCACGACCTGGTCCACACTTAACAGATCTGATTCTATCAATAATAGAAAGCAATAAGCATAAAAAGTAAACTATAAGCAGTAATCTGTGACCAATATCGTATCCATTACAATCACAACCATACTGAATATACTATACCCTATTTGGAGTAACCAAAATATCATCGTTTCTACGTACTAACGACGTTGGTAAACAACAAACTTAGAAAAAAAATCTTCTCTAACACTACCGCGTCACGCTTTAACGAATGAATGGAACAACATCCTGTGTTTACTAATTACGGCAGCATTTTGTTAATAGCTTGTGTAAACTGAGGCATGAATGTGATTTTTTTAACATAAAGTACCATCACGCCTGTATTTCCTGAAGGGTTAGACAGAGGTGTACTAATATACACCCACTGTTCGCCGTTATCTATATCTATATCTATACTTAATATTATAAAGAGGAAAGATTTGTTTGTTTGTTTGTTTGTATTGAATAGGCTCTGAAACTACTGGACCGATTTGAAAAATTCTTTCAGTATTAGATAGTCCATTTATAGGGGAAGGCTATAGGCTATATACCATCACGCTACGACAAATAGGAGCGGAGTAGCAATGAAAAATGTTGCAAAAACGGGGGAAAAAATTATAAGAAACGCGGGCGAAGCCGCTGGCGGGAAGTATAATTGTCCTATGGTATAGGAGGCGAGTCTATTGCCATTAACCGGACACAAATTCAGATTCCAAGCTGCTATCGAGAATTTTACAGAAAATCCCAACAACATGACGACGTCTGTGGTCTAGTGGTTCGAGTACCGGACTGCTGATCACGAGGTCGTGGGTTCGATTCCCACAAGACACAAACATTTATGTGATGAACTTAGGTGATCCATTGTCTAGTACCCATAGTACAAGCTCTCAAGTTTGGGACTAGATGGTGCTGTGTAATAATGTCCCAGGATATTTATTTATTTTAACACTGGTCTATACGGGAGTGGAACCCGCGCAGTAGCAGTCGCGGTTGAGGCCACTAGACCAATGAGGCAGTCTTCAGGCAGGAGTTTTTTTAATAACAGGAAAGATCGTAAAAATTATGTAGTTATATAATATTCTTGTAAAGAAATATGTCAAGAAGTTGCTAATAAAAGTCTCATCGCCTGATAAAGTAGAATGTGCATAGATTTATTTAATACAAGTTGGTCCTTAAATAAAGCCTTTCCAACATTCTTCTCTCCAAATCTCCAACAACACATTCAAAATAATCACGTTATCGATCGGATTGCGACATCGCATCGGTTCGATCCCGGTTGGCCAAAATATCGGCTGCGGATCTGTCGGCTGGTGCGGTCTAATGATATTGTCGTGACACGGTGACCCGGGATGGTGTAAATGTTAGCACATTCTTGTTATTCAGGTACAGTCGAATACGTAAGGTATTGGGATTGTTACTTGTGATTATCTTGGCGTTATGACCATTGGAATGCCAAGTCAAGTCAGTCAGTTTAGTCAGTGGAAGTCAGTTCCAATCCGAGCCACGCACCTCTGACTTTTCGAAATCATGTGCGTAATTATCACTCGTTTTAACGGTGAAGGAAAACATCGTTAGGGAACCTACATGCCTGAAAGATTTTCTCGATGGTACTTATTTGAAGTCTGCCCGCATTAGAGAATAAGTAGCCCGCAAAAGAGTATCTTATTGACATATTTGAAACCAAGTCCCATCCATTCCGACGACTTGTATCGAAAGATTTTTTTCAGTCAAATCTCAATCCGTGACACATAATTATTTTTAATTTACTTTCCTTTATCTAATAAGATTGTTTGTGTTTCCTTTCACTAGTAACGTTTAAGTTAAACCACAGGAGTGTACCGGTTACCTAACTTGAGCGAGGAGCTGGAACCAATCGGTAATTAAACTTTATCTGAGCGCTCATTAATTTTAGGACCACTTCAATATATTTCGTTAATATATTTACTGGGAACTGGCCGTTGTTGCTGTTTGATATCAACTGGAATTTCAATATTACAACAGTTGTTGTGTAGTAATAACATCACTCATTTCAGAACGGCCTCGCTGGCGTAGTGGTCGTATCTTAAGATCCTGGGTTCGACTCCTAAGTAGAACAAGTGTTATTGGGTTTTGCTGTGACATTCTCAGTAGCTGATCGGAATTTGGATTTGTGCTCGGTTACCTAATGGCAAAAGGCTAGCCTTTTTTTATACCACTAAGGTGGCAAACAAACATACGACCCGCCTGATGGTAAGCGCTTACCGTAGCCTAAAGACGCTTGCAACACCAGGGGGTATCACTCGTACGTTGCTGACCCTAAAAGCCTACTTATTACATGGGACATAAACGGGCGAACTGCTGGTGTAAAATGAAATGATGATGAAATGATATTTATTTCTGTAAGTAGATCCTTTAAAGACATTTTTACAAGTCATTTTTTTTTTAATGCTGATGTCGCCGGCATTTCCTAACTGACGACCTCTGAGAAGAAACGCCGAAACAAACTCAGAGAATCATGGTCTCTTTTAAAGTCCAGACAAACGTAGTAAATTGTACGGACGTACACCTCTGTCTAACCTTTCAGGGAATACAGGCGTGATGGTATCTTACGTTATAATAAAAAAAACTGCTTAGCTGGCGCCCTCTGGTGTAGTAAGCTACACTATCAAGCTTCCCACTCTTAACTAACTATATTATATAGCTAGTAAGAACAGCGCGATACGATTAGAGAACAGATTGGCAACATTGTATAATTATTTAACATAGCAACCCTATTCAGAGATACTTCTTACAACTTGTGTGGGATGTAAACTACTGGTCCAATAATTATACTTGCGTATCGCGTATCGGGCTAATTGGTATCCAGTTAGGAAAATATTGTGTGTCTTGCGAACAAATTTAAAATCAAATTTTTATTTCAATTAGACCATATAAACAGGTACTTTTGAAAGGTGACACTAATTGCTCGGCTCGAAAAAGGACTCTTTTTTTTAAATGTTTTCTAGGTAACAGTAACAATAATTGTTGTGAATAGTTTTGAGAATGATGCAGCTTATGTGTTGCTGCAGATATTAAAGGGTGGATATTAGGATTAAAAAGATAGCCGCAGCAGTAAGAGCCGAAAAGCCCCGACGGACTTTACATTCAATACTTTCTTCCAAATTAATAATAATAAAGCCTACATGTACATATAAATACAAAAGTAAAGGCACACTCAGACACACAGTACTTCACACGTAAGTAAGTTTCCGTTAAATTATTTGGCAGATAATTTCTTTCGGTTATTTTTTTATTTATCCGGCTGTTACTATTCATCCAGAGACGGGGAAACAGGCCCTTTATCTATAAAATGTCTTTTCATTCAGCGTGTGTATTGGCAAAGGCGAAAATTAAAGTTACTAATAGAATATTATCAAAAATACAGTACAATGAAATAGCTGTTTCGATTTTTTTTATTACGAGTGAATTTAATGTCATAGGCTCATGTAGCTCATATGCTACCTTTTTGTATCAATAAGTCAAAATTACTTTACTTGCTTTTTTTTCTGCCTTAATATCATTTTTCACACGGTCCATCTATCTTTTCCTTTTTTAGGACCTAAGTTACGGATAAAATAAAACATCTTTTCATCTATAGTGCTATTTATTTATTCTTAGTAGTCTTTGTGAGGTACATACTACATACATAATTATCCTTTCTCGTACATATAATACGGAAGTCGGCACTAAACGAACGTGTTTAGCTTGGCGCCTCCGAGCCACCTCGGCCAACGGTTCAGAGATCATAGAGAGCTCACGAGTTTAAGTGACCATTCATAACGTAGTCTTGTTTATATTCTATGCAATTGCAAAATTATGAGAAGTTAGCCTACGGCCGAAATTAATAACGTAATAAAAATTAATAGAAATTTGACATTACTTCTATGGAACTTATGTCAAATTTCGATCTCCAGGGGGGCTAGACAAGTTGCATTTTGACATTCGAATCGACAAACACAATGTATGTAAATGACATTAGTGACAGCCCGATTTGTCGAAAGCTTGTGTCATTTCCATACATTTTGTTTGTCGAATGTCAAAATGCAACTTGTCTAGCCCCTGAGTAGGGAAAACAATCTACAGATAGGCACGTTATTAATTTTGGCCGATAGTTAACTAATACGGCTGCTCTACGTGAAGTCGTAGTTACGATGCCCACGTCGGGTAAACTTGTTATTCGATTTTTGTATCAAACTAACCTGTGCCCGCGACTTCGTTCCCGTAAAAATTGATTTTTTTCCTCCCGTTTTTGCACATTTTTAATTGATACTCCGCTCCTATTGGTCGTAGCCTGATAGCCTAAGCCTTCGTCGCTAAACGGGCTCGTCGCTAAACGGGCTAACAATGAAATAATTTTTCAAATCAGACCCGGAATTCCTGAGATCAGTGCGTTCAACCAAACAAACAAACTCTTAAGCTTTATAATATTATAAAGTACAGATTCTCAGCAGCAGTTAGGCACTTGTATTTGTTTCTACCCGGTTAGTAACAAGGTCTTGTGATACAAGTTTAATAGCTCCGAATGGGAAGAAGTAGAATCTAGGGTTGCGCGTTTTTGCAAAACAAAAGAACATGTCTGATGCCCGTAGACAAAGCAAAAAGATGTTCCAGGGTCGTAACAAATGGAAACCTGCTGTCTCTGCCTACCACAATGGAAGGCTAGGCGTGATAATACGTAAGCATGTGTGGTATTCTTGTTATATAAAAAAATAAACAACTTAAACTATCCTATTAACCAGCGTTTATATTTGAATAAGGCCCGCAGCCACTGTTATCTAAATACGGCCGGGACTAAGCAGCTCTAATCTGACGCTTGCCATAAACGTCGCATTATATGGAGGCGTACGCGCAATGCAGATGGCGCGTCAGATACTGCTGAAATGATTTTGATGTTGTTCTAAGTGCCCGATAGGCCGTGGTTCCTGCTATGGGTAACAATGAGATGACTATCTGGGTTATCTAGAAAGGAATGGTTTTAAAACGAATTATGAAGTGAGACAGTCCCACACGGGCTTGTGGTTAAGTTATAACTACGATATTCAACAGATGTACAAGGTTAAGCTGTGCTTGCTTGCCGTCGCAAGTTTGAAGATGGGTGAAAGCTGTCGGTCTCGGTTGTCATACATGATTCATGTCCATCCTAAGGTTGTCTGTAAGAAATTGCTATTAGCGATAAGACCGCTAATAATTGTACTAGTCTTAATCTATTTGTGTACTGTTATAATGTATGGTGGTGTACAGTAAAGAATATTCTATCTATCTATCTATCTACATACGTACACTTGTGATAATCGTTAGTTGTAGTCAAGCCAAAAAACCTGACATGACCAGTCTAGGTATTGCCAATAAAATGGATTGCGGAGGTCTGATGGCAGTCGCTTCGTGTAAAATACTGATATTTAGCCTGATGTTAGACTAACTTAAAGTTAACTGTAGTAATTGTAAATCCGAGACGGACGCCTACCAGCTTAGTCTGCCAGTGACCATCGTGGGGATCTAAATCTATACTAATATTTTAAAGCTGAAGAGTTTGTTTGTTTGGTTGATCGTGCTAATCTCAGGAACTACTGGACCGATTTGAAAAATTCTTTCAGTGTTAGATAGCCCATTTATCGAGGAAGGCTATATATATATATATCATCACGCTACGACCAATAGGAGCGGAGTATCAATTAAAAATCGGGAACTAGTTATGGATGGATTCCGCTGCTAGAGTTCGTTGGTACCTAATCAATGCTTATTATTGTTCCGGAAGACAGTGAAATTACTCGGGATATGACTCGTGAGACTTATTATCGAAGATCTCAAGATAACAGCGTGCTTTTGGCGTGTTGCTGGTGCTTTATAGGCTGCGGTTACCGTAATGCTCGTTTGTCAAATAAAGTAACTATACTGTAAGCTGCAGTTGCCGTCGTCAGTCTGTGGATGGGTGACCATTCTTAACATATCGAGACCCCACCGTGCTTCGGAGGGCACGCAAAGCCGTCGGTCCCGGTTGTCATACGTACACCTATGACAATCGTTAGTGGTAGTCAGAAACCTTAAAAGCCTGACAACCAGTCTTTCCTTCGAGTATCGGTATTGCCCATGCCCGCTTTGTGTAAAATACTGATATTCAGCTGCATCTGGTTAGACTGGAAGCCGGCCCCCCTATGGTTGAGAAAGGGCTAGGAAAAAGAAAGAAGAAGGTATCGATAGTAAAGTATAAAGTGTCGCTTTCGATAAATCCTCTGAAACTATGCAAATAACTGCATATACCATCTCTATAACAATCTACGAAGGCAGTGAGTCGTAAGCACGATAGTGTTGCTTAAGTGCATCCTCAAGTACAGACACTAGTTCCAAGCGACAATGTTTATGTTATGTGATTCAGGAATCGCGACAATTGATGCTCAGTGCCTGAGTGCATTGTCATTGAAAATACTTCAAACAACCCATACTATAAATGGAAAAGTAATAAGATAATATGCAAAAAAAAAACTGCATATCTATACTTTATAATATTATAGGCTTAAGTGAGTTTTTTGTTTGTTTGGTTGAACGAGCTCAGGAACTACTAATCCGATTTGAAAAATTTCAGTATCACATAGTCCGTTTATCGAAGAAGGAAATATATCATCACGCTGCGACCAATAGGAGCGAAGTATCAATTAAAAACTTTTCAAAAACAGAGGAAAAAATTCAACTCGAAGTCGCGAGCAAAGGCTAGTTATAAAATAGAGTCGCTTTCCGCGTATATCCGTTAACTTGTTCTTAAACCACGCAACGAATTTCAGTGCTGTTTTCATGACCAAATTTTTAACCCCCGACGCAAAAACGACGGGGTGTTATAAGTTTGACGTGTGTGTGTGTGTGTGTGTGCCTGTCTGTGGCATCGTAGCTCCCGAACGGATGGACCGATTTTGATTGTTTTTTTATTTGAAAGGTGAATTAGTCGGGAGTGTTCTTAGCTATGTTTGATGACAATCGGTCCAAGATGGCCGCCGCTACAAAATTGCGAATTACTTACATATTTTTTCGCAACTCCGTCAATATATGGGTATCAATTGAAAGGGTTTAACTAGTAGAATCTATACACTATGATAAATTTCAAATCGAAGATGGCAGCCATCACAAAATGGCAAATAACATTTCGTGTCGGGGGTTTTTTAATTTTTTAATTTAGGTTAGGTTATTTTCACGGTAACTTTATTAATGTTTTTATTATACTAATGTCATACATGTTTACCCAGTGTAATAGGGGGCCCGTATATAGACATATTAACCCGGACACAAATACCAAACTCCGACCTGCAATATTAATATCTACCTAAGTACTTAAACCCACTTTTCACTTGAAAATACTTGAGCTTATAAAAGAATTCATTCTTTAAGTCCCCAAACACATTCCATCTACGACCCACTCTTCCCCATACCTGACACCATTACGGCTCAAAAACGGTGTTTATCTGTAATCGCGTCAATACGCTCACATAAAGGTGCGCACACATAAACCAGGCGGCGGCGTCCGCGAGCTATCGCCCCATCTGACTTAGTGCAATCGCGAGTCACCGCGACGCGTGGCCCAGGGCACCGTATGCGCATTTGCAAATTAGGGTTGGCACATGTCGGACGGAGGGGCTCGTGGCTGAGAGTAACGCTGATCAACCTATCTGCAAGGTTAAGCTGCGTTTGCCGAGGTCAGTCTGTGGATGGGTGACCATTCTGAACACATCGAGACCCCTCCGTGCCTCGGAGAGCACGTAAAGCCGTCGGTCCCGGTTGTCATACGAACACCTATGACAATCGTTAGTGGAAGTCAGAAGCCCAAAAAGTCTGACAACCAGTCTATCCTTTGAATATCAATATTGCCCAGAAATTGGGTTGCGGAGTTCTGATGGTAGTCGCTTCGTGTAAAATACTGGTATTCAGCCGCATCTGGTTAGACTGGAAGCCGACCCCAACATGATTGAGAAGAAGGCTAAGAGGATGATGTCATGTCGGACGGAACGGTCATCGTGGTTAGTGGTACCCACATGTCCTACAAATAATTAGTACTTACGGTTATTCTTTTTTCAGTATGAATGTCAGTATAAATAGTTTATGTATCGGTAAAAAGGATTACATGGTACCTAAACATACCGGTGAACTGTGGTACAGTTCTTCAATATCTTTTCACCTGTAATCAGAAGCTTAACTTGCAAAGCCGAATTGCCACTACGAGTCGGTTAATGTTATAATAATATTTTAATACCTAATAATTTTTTGCTGAGGTAGCCCTTTTATATTCGCATATTTTAAAGCTAAAACTACATCCACGAGGATGATTCAGAGACGAATCTAAGCGTAAATTTTTGATTTCCATAATGTCAGTTTAGTTGAAAAGAGGTCATCAAAAGCCCATACAACTCAGCCCAAATTTGTACAGTTTTTACAATGAAATCACTATGAAACTGATAATAATGTGACATAATGGCGTGCGTTTGACATTCCGAAACTGACACTGACAGCAAATAGCTGACAAGTTGACAGTTTTACTATGAAATCATTACGAAACAGATTCCAAAATGGCGTGATTTTTCTCAAATTAAAAGTTACTTTTCTCATCCCCCAGTCAACATTTAAAAAAAGTACGACTAGAGTTTTAACCAGTGTAATACAGGGTATTTTTTCCAATAAGTGAACCTTCGGTACATCATTTGGGCCGATTTCGATGACCTCTTTTGACACATGACTTTTTGAATCTACAGCTAGAGCCGCACTCAGAGACGTCACTTAACCGAATGAATCATTAGCTAATGAGACCCAGTTTAACTTAGTACACTGACCACAGATGAACAAATTCAAATATGGAAAAATAGGCCAAGATATATAGTAGCCACTGTTTGTTAACGATTTATCAAGGTTAAGTGACGTGTCTGAATTGGGGTCAAAGAGTACAATATCTCCGAAACTATATATTTTAGCATAGCATGGTTACTGGGGATATCTCGATGAAACGGCTGCAGGGTGTGGTTGTGGAACTGTGCCGCAAACAATGGTGCACCTCTTTTCCTGTCCTTTGTGCCCTGCAACTTGCAATCAAAGCGACATCTGCGCAGCCACTGAAGATGCTGTGGAAGTGGCGAAGTTTTGGGCACACCAAATTTAAATTTAAAAAAGTCGTACCATCGACACGAAGATGAAGAAGAATATTAGCATAATGAAATATTCATGGTTCCGGTGGGAACTTATAGTATAGCATATTTATCATATGCATATCTGTATTTATTCAATCGTAAGAAATAATCACGAACTACAAACCAATTTATTTTCAAACCCCGGAATCAAAAACAGATCTCACTCATAACCTCCATAACTTATCTACATAACAACAATTTAGCCCCTTCAGAATGAGTAAGCGTCGACTTTCAACATTGACTAGAAGCCTGCGCCGGCGCACCGTACGGTGTACATGCGCTGACCCGGGCAAGTTATTTATCGTTGCGTTTAATAGGCGCGGTGATCACTGCTATCATTGCGGGTACTTTTACGATATAAAGATTAACTGTTATGGCGCGTTTGTAGTGCAGACCATAAATATGGTGGTGTATTTGTTCCAGATAAACTAAGTACTGCGCATTTGAGGAAGCCGAGCGTTGCTATGGCGCTTTTTAGTTTTCAACAGCTCTTCTTTGTTTTCTGCCTTATTGGTGTAATTTTCGTGAGTGCGGTGGTTGAGTGTGAGGTCCATTCTCAGGTCAAGTAATGTGGTACATGAGTTTGCTATGAAATTCTTCTTTGCTGAGCTGTTCCACCTCGCTAATGACACTATACAGAGACAAATATTCAGAATTGGTGGCCAACCTTCAGTTATTGGAGAGGCACTCAAAGAAGAATGAAATTCTTAGTGGCTTCTCGTAGTTCATAGGCTCTCCCAATCGCCCCTTATTACATCATGACCGCATACTGGGGAATTGAGGGTGTCATTAGTACACCTCAGTCTGCCCTCCCAGTAATACTAGCGTGATAATTATGTTAAATTTAGTTTTAGTAATTATCATAGGTTTCCAAAATTTTTCATTTCGTATTGATGACGCGCTTTCGCTTTTAGTTGCGAGCTCATATTAATGAATATCTCCTGTAGATCATACCCGAGGTGTGTGTTCATGTCAGGGTCAAGGTATGTTGTACTGGACCGGCTAGAAACCGTACTTACTTGACCTATGGACTATCTATACTATCTTGGGATTCGTAATGTCCAACATGTAGTTCAACATGTAATACACAGGCCCCCTTCAAAGGGAGTACATTCGTGCCAAACCCATGGGGACGGGACCTATGGAACTCGTAATTCTGAAAATAATTATTTGCTACGATAGTTTAGAAATAAAGTACACAAAGCGGTTAACTATGTGGAAATCTTTGGACGCATGGGCGGGGCCGCCAAGCTAAGCAGTAGGTAAGCAGCATTACGTAAAGTATTGGAATCCTACTTTGTCGCAAGCTCAGTAAAACCTTTTATTATGAAATTTACTAGCGACGGGCATTACCCAGTAGCACTAGACGTCCGCAGTTGCGTACTCAGCGATCTTTAGCCCTAGGTATTATCTGTTATCGTTACTTTGTATTGTGTTAAAAGATTACGAAACTTCTATAATAACTTATGGAAGCTTCGTAATCTTAAACTTCGCAATCTATAGGTACATAACGTTAACTTGTTTGAAATACAAAGTGAGGTATTGTTCATCATATCAACCTTCAAAGGTCCACTGCTGAACAAAGGCCTCCCCAATAGACTTACAAGGACTGGATATAAGAAACCTGCATCCAACGACTTCCAGCGACCTTCCTTTATCAGGTCATCCGTCCATCTCGTTGGAGACCATCATATGCTGCGCTTTTCGGTGCGTGGTTTCCACTAGAGAACCCGAGAAAGAAGGTATTGAGAAAGTATATCCACCATACTTAATATTTTTTTTATTGATTGTTTTGCGTCTATTAAATAGAATCGAAACATACCGGCGAACATTAGTGAGGTGTACTAATGTGTGTTTACCATACACACACACATTGTGTCTAACTCAAAAAATACAGGTTCGATAGTATGTTATGCTGCTATAAATGTATAAATGATCACGTCGGTAGGCATGTCCTCTGTTCAGCGTAATAGTCGGACCTACCTACCTAGTGGCGGCATTCCTCTCAACCAAACCCTTATTTTGCTCTTCAAACGCCTTGCAATCAACTACATACCTATAGATATCATAGAAAGTACCTACTTCCCAGTTTTCAGTCTCGTCGATCGAGGGTAGGCGTACAGTACCGCTTGCTCCTAAGTCCCGCATGGTGACCTGTGAGCCCGTGACGTCACATTGTCGTCCCGCGTTGTCGATAGCCGATAACATCCACTAACTGTGCGCACACGCAGGGCTGGGACCGGAGACATACGAGCCTTTACAGTTAACAGTTAAATGCTATTGCGTTTCATCTAATTGACATGTCCTACATTTTTGAAAGATAGATGCTAATGATTACTTGCGTTTTGTCTTTTATTTCTATGAATAAGGTAACTGAGACTGCTTGAGACGCCGAAGTTCTTTAAAACATTGTCAATCAAAATAAAAAACAAAATAATAACTTTAGAAAATGCTTGGGAAATGGGATTCGAAAAAATATTAACTCATAAACAATACATAATCTACAGGATTTTTCTTAAATTTAAGAGCATAGCTCATGCAGGTGGTGGAAAAAACATTCGGCAGGCTAGAAAACTTTTTGGTGTGTAAAACATCCTCATGGACCCATGACCATGGTATGTTAGATTCGTACCGACTAAAAACCGCACTGGCCTTCTTTTGCCCTACATATATCATGGTCATGGGATAAGAAACATTCACCAAGACCATATGCAGGACCTTAGACTGGCTAGATACCCCCTTTGCAGTGAGGTACATCACGCCATTATTTTCCGAGGACCTGGATTCAGCAGTCAGACTTACGACCACCTGATTAATATTGGTACTTTCTGTCTCCGTTCATCCCTATGGACAAGAAAAGACATTACTGTTGAATGTACTCGAGAGCCAGTGATGTGATGAATGATTGAAACCCATTCCTAGTGAAATCTCGTTAGAATTTCCCGCATTGTCTGTCGCTGACGTCTCGTCGTCGTCCAGTCGACGCTGACGTGGACGCGATAACGTCGCGGCTAACTGCGCACACGCAGGGTTATAGCAGAAATGTTAAATGGTTACCTTCTTAAGTTTTTAATTCTGTGTGCCTATGACACAGAATTAAAACACTTGATTTGTTTTGAATTGAAGCCCTTGTCAGTTTTATTTGATATACTTACTTATTATTTGTCACTATTTGTTTTAGTAGATAACTTCATATCATATTTGACGTGCATTTTATGTACTCTAAATTAGATTTAAGTACGAGTAGGTACTTACCTGGTTTCTGGAGTATCGAGCAGGTACCTCGTCTATTTTTTTATTAGAATGATATAACAGTTATTGCTCTTCCCAAAGTGACACTATAACAAAAAAGAATGGACTTTCTCAGAGATTGGACGGCAATTGTCAGATGGCTGTCTTGTAAAATATTGGGCTAACATCGGGTTACATTCTAACATGGTAGTGCAGATTAGCTGTAAAAACAGCCTATGTCTTCAATGCTACAGTGGCTACCTGCACTCTCTGCTCCATAGAATTTCTGTCTCGTTAAACTTATCGATCGTCAAGTGGTCGTCACGTTGACGTAGCGATAGCGCCATCGCACAGTTAGAAACTAATAATGCGCACACGCAAGCTCAGTTAGTATCTCTGACTTTGGTATTTGAAAATGACGATGATGAATATTAATGTTGCCACACTGACATTCTCTTTGATGCCAAGTTCAAAATTCAAAATTCAAAATATTTTATTTCAAATAGACCATATAAATAGGCACTTTTGAACAGTCAAACTAGTTGCTCGGTTCCAAAAAAGTAGGACTTATGGAGAAGAGCCGGCAAGAAACTCCATAGTCACTCTTTTAAAAAAAGATAGTGAGACAGTAACATTTTTTTGTTGTGAATAATATATGAGTCTATTGCAGTTTGATGTGTAAGGATTAATAAAATAGAAAAGAAAATGGCCATAGCAGTAAGAGCTGACCAGTCCCGACAGACAGCACCCGTTCACGAGCATGACGTGTGTATCGGCGCCGTTTGACTCAACCATGTTATAGGGAATAAAAAGACCCGACACACAACGCCACCATCAGCAGAACATTTAAGTGAGCATGACAAACTCAAACTGCAGGGCTAGGCTGGTTTATATTATACATCAATGGGTAACTATAAAAAAAAAACATCAAGGCCTGCAGAATACTCATACTTTACAGTTAATATTGTTCGTTTCTCAATTAAAAAAAAAATTACAGTAAAATTTCTCAAATAAATAATCATAGTAAAAATAGTTGTTAGAGAACATACTGCGATGCTGATGATGATTAAGTTTTTTTAATGTTACTCCAGTATTAAAATTCTTTTACATTGGCATATTCTAAGCCACTCGAGAACTTACTGTACAATAAACAGAATAATTTTAAAGATTAAAAATTAAGCGCTTCGCATAAATTATTATTTTTCAAAAAAAGAATAACGTCGTATACCATCACGCCTGTATTCCCCGGAGCGTTAGGCAGAGGTGTAAAACCACAGTTCACCGGTACATTTATGTCCCATTTAATACGGGGCGTGGCTTTGCCATTAAACGGGGCTCCAAACTTCGAGCTGCTATTGGCAAAAAAGAATACAACAAATATTTTGACATGATGACGTAACGAATCTAAGGTAGGTATAGTCGACCATAAAATTGCTTTACTACCCTTAGAGTGAATGTTGTTTGCACATCACAAAACAATAAGGTGTAATTTTGCTTGCAAGACCAAGTGACAGATTGATAATGAGCTTAGTAAATTTAATCATGACGGAAGTTTTTGTCAAAAGTAGTAAATCATTTTTTATGGTCGACTATAATTAGGCTAATATTCAGAGACGACGCTATGCCTAAAGTAACGCTTTCGTATGTCAAATTTGTATTACAATTTGTGCGTAAGTTTACGCTTAGCGTCGTCTCTGAATATTAGGCTTATTATAGACGACGCTGAGCATAAACTTAAGCTTCCGTATGTCAAATTGTCATACAAATTTGACATACGGAAGCATAAGTTCATGTTTAGTCTCGTTTCTGAATATCAGCCTTAGTCTTAAATATCTGTTACGGATAGTTTAAAATGAGAGCACACTCTAACTTTGAGGTTTTCTTTCCTATCGTTCTTCACTCCTGTTGCTATAAAACAAAATGGTGGATCATTGACACCATTACTACGCAGTAGACGGAGTGCAAACATGCGACCTTTAGGTCGTGAGTTCTAATACGTTCTAGCCTGTTGAAAACGACCATATTTAGCCCGTGATGGGGTCTTTATAATAAAGTTAATGTAACTTTACCTAGATTGTTACTAAGTTTAGGTTGATAATGGATTAAACTTTGACCCGATTTACACGTTTCTAGAGAAGACTCAAAGATTAAACGAATAGATAGTTTGATATTATTTCTGTGGAGCAATTAAAAAAGTTATGCGAGAGATCTTTGCCCAGCTGTGGGACTGTATATCTCGTAACTAACAATCTAAAAACAAGCTC
Source organism: Acronicta psi (assembly GCA_946251955.1). NCBI lineage: Eukaryota > Metazoa > Arthropoda > Insecta > Lepidoptera > Noctuidae > Acronicta > Acronicta psi. The sequence goes on along the minus strand of OX276493.1, from coordinate 4,465,277 downwards.
TATGATGTTGGAAAATGTACTGTAGGCGGGACAAGCTTTTTTGTTTTTTTCTGAATTTCATGTACCTACATCATCATGAATAGAAATAAAATGTATGGAAATGACATTAGTGACAGCCCGATTTGTCGAAAGCATGTGTCATTTCCATACATTTTGTTTCTATTCGTTCGTCGATTCGAATGTCAAATAGCAACTTGTCTAGGCCCCTGGTTAGCTATCGTTTCGCCACCTCCTGGTAAGTTTCCGTTAAATTACCTGGCAGATAATTTCATAAAAAAATAGTTCCATTTTTAAATTTATCTGGCAGTTAGCGGCTATCTAGAGGTGGTGAAACAGACTATTGGCAACTTTACTAAGAAAGAAAGAAAAAGTATTTATTTTTCGTACGTCTGCTTTCAAATTCAAAGGCTAACATAATGCCGTTACATTTAACTGTCAAACCAAACAAATAAAAGTTAAGCTGCAAGTCAAAGTTAAGCCCCCGTTTACGATTCAACATACGTTACGATTCGATCCGATCTATATTTGCATATAACCTATAAAATAATATCTTCATATCATAATTTACAACTCAATAATTAAGTTTGAACTTTATATTTCTACGAGATCCTCAGTAATAGTTTAGTTTGGATTCGTGTCCGGTTATTGGCAATAGGCTCGCGCCCTATTACATCAGACCTAAAGTGATGGAATGTGGGTGTACATTAGAGTACACCTTTGCCACACCTTTCGGCGTATACACGCGTATGTTAATTTATTAGGATAAATAAATAATTTTAGGTAGGTAGCCTTCAAAGATTATTTTTATCTATTAGAACTTTGAATAGTTGATATAGGTGCGTATAATAGACTTCACACGCCGCCGCCGTCGAAAAAATCTCTCAATCAAAAAGCGAGAGCTCATTAAATAAATAATACGCATATGATTACGAAAGGTTAGGGGTACATACCTTGGATTCGACGACGAACTTGGGACCGTATACCAGATAATGTTATAGGGTAAACTGGACTGCCAAGTCGGTGGCAGTTCAGTGTACCCTACAATAACATAGTCTGCGAATAAAACTGCCAGCGCCAACTTTCTTTTCCCAGTTGCAGATATCAGAAGGCGGCATGCACAAAGCGCGCTAATAGTTTCACAATACTCATAAACAACAATCATATTTGCGCTGATGCTGTCTTCATTATTTATATTCGTAACTCTTACTTTAGCCTCGAGGGTAGTTGTAAAACATGGTGCATGACAATGGTCTATAAGCCTAAGGCCCTGTTTCACCATCTCCTATGTAAGTTCCCGCTAAATTACTTGGCAGATAATTTCATAAAGATTTTGTTCCGTTTTTTAATTTAAACCGTGGTTAACGGCTATCTGGATAGCCGTTAACCGGGTGGTGAAATAGTCCCTAAGAGTCCGTATAATATTGTATATGAGTAATTTTCTGTATGCAGTACTTATGTTTATCTGTAAAAATGCTTTTCCACGCCTAAATCAATGAAATTAATTAATTAATTGGTTTTGGTGTGCAATAAAGAATATTCTATCTATCTATATATCACTGAACAGATTTCGATAAAGAAGTTCATCGAAATCGGCCCAAAGGATGTAAGTACCGAAGATACACTTATTGGAAAACATACCCTGTATTACGCTGGTTAAAACTTGAGTTGTACCCTTTTTTTAATGTTGACTGGAGGATGAAAAAATATAACTGAGAAAAATCACGCCATTTTGGCACACTATTATTTGTTTCGTAATGATTTCATGGTAAAAACTGTCAACTTGACAGCTATCTGCTGTCAGTGTCAGTTTCGGAATGTCAAACGCACGCCATTAAGGCACAATATTATCAGTTTCATAGTGATTTCGTGGTAAAAACTATCAATTTGACAGCTGTCATGTACTTGCGGTACAAATTTGGGCTGAATTGTATGGGCTTTTGATAACCTCCTTTTAGCAGAATGCGTATGGAATGGAATAAAACGCGAATGGAAGGTTATAGTTTAGAAAATATAAAACAGTATTTATATACGCCCACAGTTCACCGGTGATAGTTCACCCATCAACCGGCTGCTACCGGGAATTTCACTGAAAAACCCAACAACACTGCTCGACCCGGGAATCGAACCCAAGCCACTAGACCACTAGACAAACGACGCAGCCATTAATTTTCTTCACATAATTACTTAATTCTTCACATTCTTCTTCAACGTACAAAATGTAACCAAGACTTTGTTAGATTTTATCATTCCTGTAATGCGTAGATAACTATCTAATACATTTAGGTGGATAGCGGTTGTGCCCCATTCGCGGGAATTATGCCCCGTGTACCGGGTTCAGTGCCGTGTTAGACATTCTTTACAGTTACTTTATATCACGCGTTGTAATAATGAGGTTAGATTAGGGCTGGGTGTTAGGGAAAGGCAATTATTTGGCTTATGTTGACACTGTTAAATATATAAATAAATATCCTGGGACATTTTTTTACACAGCACTATCTAGTCCCAAATTAAGCAGAGCTTGTACTATGGGTACTAGACTAGACTAGACTTTTTTTTTGTAAATACATACTTGTAATATATAAGAAACACCCAGACAAACACAAACAGCTAAGTTCATCACATAATTGTGTCTTGTGGGAATCGAACCCACGACCTCGTGATTAGCAATCCGGTACTCGAACCAATAGACCACAGACAGACAGTTGTTCAGTGAAAAAGTATATTATAACATATCATCACGCCTGTATTCCCTGAAGGGATAAGCAGGTTAGCTGGTGTGTTTAAAGGGGCTACTGAATATTTTATAGAAAATCCTAAACGCATTAGGTACTCGTACCTGGGAATCGAACTCAGGACTTCAAGTGCTCATGCTTACAACCACTAGATTTACTGATTTCTGAAAGGAGGTCATCAAATCCTGCCCAAATGATGTACCGAAGGTATACTTATTGGAAAAAATACCCTGTATTACGCTGGTTAAAACTTTAATCGGATAATCTTTCGGATGCGAAAAAATTTACTTTTATTTTAAAAAAACGCACGCCATTTCGACACATTATTATCAGTTGTGCTTTTACAGTAAAAACAGACTCAACTTGGCAGCTATTTGCTGTTAGTGTCAGTTTCCGAATGTCAAACGCACGCCATTATGGCACATTATTATTCAGTTTCATAGTGATTTCATGGTAAAAACTGTCAACTTGACAGCTGTCAATCTTTGGTACAAATTTGGGCTGAGTTGTATGGACTTTTGATGACCACCTTTTGACAAAAGGCTGATCATTTCATTTGTATCATCTTATCGTCCTCTACGTGTGTTAATTATCTCCTCAGTTTGAAAATATATGACGTTATTCAAAATATTTCAACTACCCACACTGTGTTCGCACTTACGACTTATCTCTGAAGACAAAAGTCATGTGCGATACGCGTCAATAACTTTGTGAACCCTTTTAACGTAAAGTGCGACCGAACTAACTAACGTAGCCTATATCTGTACTGTACGCATTCAGAAAACAGATCCCACTTTTAAGGAGGGGGAGCTTCGAGGACTTTTTAGGGAGATTTTAGTTTCTTTTTTACTTAAACACATCTATACTGATATTATAAAGAGGAAAGATTTGATTGTATTTTTTGTATTGAATAGGCTCCGAAACTACTGGACCGATTTGAAAAATTATTTCAGTGTTAGATAGCCCATTTATCGGGGAAGGCTTTAGGCTATATACTATCACGCTAAGACTAATAGGAGCGGAGTAGCAATGAAAATTGTTGCAAAAACGGGGGAAAAAGTTATCAAGACCACGTAGGCGAAGCCGCTGGCGGAAAGCTAGTAACATATAAAAGTAATAAAAAACTAGCCTAACTGGTCTAGTGGTCCCAAGCGCAACTGCTACCCTAGAGGTCCTGGGTTCGATTACCGGGTCGAGCAAAGTGTTGTTGAGTTTTTCTGTGCACTTCCCAGTAGCTGCTCTGAGTCTGGATTTGTGCCCTTTTAATGGCAATAGGCTCTTCCCCAATTAAAGGGGACGTAAACATACGGCGAACTGTAAACTTCGGGATATACAGGCTTGATGGTACTTATATGTTACTTTAAATAATGATCTTCTCTATAATTGGGAAAAATATATTTCGTGTTAATTTTTCGCAAAATTTCAAATGTTGAACCTTTTCCCCTTAAACGTTGGTACTTAACAAACAGCCCTATCTGCAACATTTATACATTCTACCTCTTTAAATTTAGAATCCCCATATTTTGGGATTATAAACCTTATACCCGTACAGTAATACTTATTTTCAATTACAACCAAATCAGTCTTATGGCATTTTTAATTAGGTTTCATCATTCCAATATCAACTTTGTTTGCGTGACCTTTAGGGTGATATTTGTGTGAATTGTAAAAGGTTTCTATATTGTTATTGGCAAGTATACTAGTCTGATCCGCTATAAACTGGTGTTTAGTCTTAAACAAGTCTTATCGAGAACAATAAGATTCCGCAATCACGAGTCAAAGATCATGCAGGCGGCCTTCCTAGGCCTTTCTTATGTAAGTGTCAAGGAATTTTCTTTTTCTTCCTATTCTAAACACGTACACCTATATCCTCCGAAGGGCTAGGCTGGCCTGTAGACAAGTTGACATTCGGATCGACAAACGAATAGAAACAAAATGTATGGACATGACACAATCTTTCGACAAATCGGGCTGTCACTAATGTCATTTCCATACATTTTCCTTCTATTCGTTTGTCGATTCGAATGTCAAACTGCAACTTTGTCTAACCCCCTAGAAGTGTTCTAATGATCGAACCTGACAGCGCGATTCGAATATCGCTATTGCCCAAAAATTGGGTTGCAGAGGTCTGTTGGCATAAAATATTGATATTCAGCCCCATCAGGTTAGACTGATGGGAGCCGACCCCAACATGATTGGGAAAAGGTTAGGCAGAAGGATAAAGCTAATATTTAGAGAAAAAACTAAGCGTAAACTAACGCTTCCGTATGTCAAATTTGGGTTACAAACTGACATACGGAAGCGCTACTTGACGCTTAGCGTCATCTCTGAATATTACCCTAAGATAGAGCATATCTAAGTATTTTGTCTAGGCTAACTATTGTTCGTTTCTCTAGAGTACTTACCGTATGTAATTAGAATGTCTGTGCCATAACTTAGGCAGCAATAAACAGCATTAGATTTAGCGCTAATGTTGCCTACAACAAATCAAATGCACCGCACTATGTTATCTACCGGACAATATTGCTTTTGGATAAGGATTCCTGTTCACTGTCATTCTGTTTTCAAATTTGAGTTTTGAGGTTATGTTTCCATTATTTTTATTTTAACTGTCTGGATTAACTAGTGCGACTGCTGCGAAGTCCTAGATTCGATTCCAAGGTCGAGTAAACTGTCATTGGGATGTTCTATGATATGCTTAGAAGCTCGAAGTTTGGCTTTGTGCTCGATTAACGATAATAGGCTCATCCTCTATTAAATTGGACTTAAACATACCGGTGAACTGTGTGTACATTATTACGCCTCTGCCTAAGCCTTCTGGGAGTACAAGCGTGATGGTGTGATGGTATTATTAAAGCGTCCTGATATTATAACATAGAAGACTATATTTTCTCGTGCTCTGCTTGCTGATCTAGAAATGTTAAAACAAATTCAGTTGCAAAATTTCGTATACGTAGGTAATTTTTATAACACATATATATCATCACGCTTGTATTCCACGGAGGTTTAGCCAGAGATGTACTAATGTACCCCGACAGTCTTCCGATTTGTATATATATACTTAATAACAATTCTCTCGACCTGGGAATCGAACCCCAGAATGTAATCATAACAGTCACACTGAGCGACAAATACTTACAGGATGCGTAAGTTGGTGCTCAATAAGCTAATTCATAAAAAAACCGCATTTCAATTGACTGATAGTTATCTACAAACTCATATTACATTAAAATGATCACTACGAATGGAATAACAAATGCTTATCAAAAATCTTATTCAGAGCGACATTAGTTCCAGACAACAGATTCCGATTAGCATGCAAACTGATCGCTGGGGCGTGTTTAAGTTTAAAGTAGTCGCCGATACGTGTCATAGTCGCAGCGTCGCGCGTCGCAATCGTTCAGTGAATGGGACGCCGACACCCGCGGGAGAGCGCAGGTCGCAATGCATTCCCGGAGATCGGAACAGGATTAATGGAGATGACTGTGTGCTCGAATCTTGACGATGTTTGAGTTTCCTTAGCCATGTTTTGTCGAAATAGAGTAATAATTCGGCATTTCTTCCGTAGAGCAGTTTTTGATTATGGAGTTTAATTGAGTTTGAATTTCAGCAACATCAAGCATAGTGTCTGTTTGTCTGGGTGTTTCTTATGTATGTATTTAATAAGAAAGTATATAAGTATTATATCCATTGTCTAGTACCTTACCCATAGTACAAGCTCTGCTTAATTTGGGACTAGATGGTGCTGTGTAAAAATGTCCCAGGATAACGAGTTAATTTCTACTCTTAAATAATCTCTTCGTTCTTTGCATTCATCTTTTTTTTCTCAATCCCTTGGGAAATTCCCAAAAATCCTTTCTTATCGGATGCCTACGTCATGATAATCTATTTGTGTGCCTCTCAGCCCAACCCGTTCAGTGGTCTGAGCTCTGCATTGCTAAATCAGTCAGTCACCTTTTCTTTAGGTCAGAAGATTAATGGCACTTGAGTGCAAAAGATATGATTCGGTTTTTATCACTGACATATTTATTTAAAATTGTCTTATTTTAGTACCTCAATCTTTAATCTTAAAGCAGTTTTATAGCTGCTGCATTATATAACTAACCTAAATTAAAAACTTAGAAAACCCCCGACACGAAATGTATTTTGCCATTTTGTGGTCGCGGCCATCTTGGATTTGAAATTTATCATAGTGTATAGTGTTCTCCTAATTAAGCCCTTTCATTTGATACCCATATTGAGGTAGTTGTGAAAAAATATATGATTCGCTATTTTGTGGCGGCGGCCATCTTGGACCGATTTTCATAAAACATAGCTAAGAACACTCCCGACTAAATTCACCTATCACATAAAAAAATATCAAAATCGGTTCATCCGTTTGGCAGCTACGATGCCACAGACAGACACACACACATACACACGCAGACACGTCAAACTTATAACACCCCGTCGTTTTTGCGTCGGGGGTTAAAAACTTCTCATTATGTCGATGAAGATTTAGGTCAAAGCCTACTGTTCATTTAGCATAACTAGGTAAAAAAAGTAGGAAATTTTCCCTAGTTTACGTCACGGTTGACTTGCGAGGCTATTTTCTAGGTCATAAGTCTTCGGTTCAATTTCAAGATAAGTGTAAACTAAGATTTTTCCGTCCTATTTGACGATATCTAAGATGTTTTGCATTTTAGTAAGAAAATTGTAATTTTATTCATCATATGCTAGAAGAATTACGTAAGATTGACACAACACTGGTGAAATTTGTTACAATGAATCTAAAGGGTAGGGTAGATATCCTACAAATTGACGCTGAGCTAAACCATGTCTAATATATTTAAAACGTAATATGTAAGTATATTATAGCATAACATAACATCACGACTATATTCACCGAAGGGTTAGGGTTCTAATATACATCTACATTTCAAGTGAATATGTTAGTTCTGGACAAGCATACTCCATTGTTGACCGCATCGTCACTTTAACATCATATGACGCAGTGGACAAACGTAAGCCTATCGAAAATAAGAAAAATTGTCATTGACATCGACTCCAAATGTTAACAAACAGGATGGCAGGGATGAGAGAAGACCACCAATGTTGATCCACCACCACCACAAAACATTGATCCCAACAATAAAAAAGTTTAATGAATAGCACAAAACAAGCCGAGTTAAAAAGCTAAAATTAGCATAGTTAAAGCCGAAGAAAAAGCATACAAGCCACAACTTTTAAAAAAGAAAATAGTTTCAACATCCTCTATGCATTTCGCAAAAAATAACTAAGCACCTCCAATCTATGATGTCAAAATGAAATATTTAGTTATATTTTACACAACAGACTTCTAGCAACAAGGAAAATTAGATAATTATTATTTTCATAAAGACAATTAGCCAGGCAGTGAGTGTAACAAACGATGTAATTTCATCTGCGCACTTAATGATGCTCTTTCCGGACATCTTAGTGTAAATAATGACGTCATATCCTGGGGAAACGTTTTATTGTATGGAGCTCATTATACACAGACTTTGTAATACAGTTATGTCTTTTCTTGGCAGAATCTGAGCGTTTCTTCATCCCTGACTGATGTTAGAGATATTAGTTTGGAACCTTCCTCTGCATCCACTTCTGCAGTAACGTTAAAAACAGATGAATTTATATCAATGTGACTTTTAGTTTGACAGCTACTAGTTACTAATTAGGTGGGGCTTACCACGACCTCTTATCGCGATTCAGTTTAGGACCTAAATTGAATTATTTTGCTTATTCGCACCACAACGTCATAATTATGATTGACTTTACGCCCAACTCTCTGACAGCGATTCAGTGTCAAATTGCGTCACTAATGCTCATTTCATTCGCTTAAAATCGAAACCATGACCTCTTAATAAACCTAAACTGAGACGCTGCACTGTCAAAGTTGACGATTCAATAAAAGTTGCTCTTTTTGCAGCTTATACTCAATAGCTGAGTGAAATGTCGGTCCTGGGTTCGATTCCCGGGTCGAGCAGTGTTGTTGTGTTTTTCTGTGAAATTCCCTAGCAGCTCGGAGTCTGGATTTGTACCCAGTTGATGGCAATAGGTTCACCCATATTCATCATCAAACCATGTAGTGTCCCACTGCTGGGTTCTGGTCTCCTCTCAGTTTGAGAGCCAACCCGCATAAGGCCAGCGTGGTGCTCTCCGCACCACGCTGGCCTTATGCGGGTTGGCAGACTTCACACGCCGCCCGTCGAGAAAATCTCTCACTGGTTCCCTCACGATTTTTTCCTACACCGTTAAAGCGAGTGATAAATGATGAACCTCTGATACTTCGAAATCATGTGCGTAAGCATGATTTTGAAAAGTCGAGGTTCGTGTCTTGGATTCGAACTCGAGACCTTTGACTTGGCAGTCCAGTGGATATATGTAATATACTAAGTGTGGTTTCAGGTGTAAGTGTACGCAGCCGATAACCTAAGCAGGAAGAACCATGGGGGAATTAAAACGCACTTGTAATTCTAAACTCCCAATGAGTGGTTTATTTAATATTTTTACCATATTAATTACACGTTTTGGTCTAGAACTTTAGGTTCCCTATATTACAGCTGTACACATGTTGCCCATCGTTAGAAATGTTGTTTCATGCCCTAAATGCCTATGCTATTTATATCACACCTTCACACACCTAGCTATTATTAGTTAGGGAGGTATGAAATTATAAGACCTATCATTTTTAGGGCATGAAACAAATTTCTATTCCTATATCTTTGTAACCATTACTTATATTGAAATGAAACAACTACGAATAGCTAGGACATATCTGTGGCTATGCGTTGATATAATATAACATCTTTATTAACTTCAGGTATTTACCTAAAATCACGATACGGTAAAAAATTGAACATAAAATCACTTTAAACTATTACAAAGTGACAATTTAGTCACCGCCGATGTTGTGAAGGCGTAAACACACACAAACACACTATTTAAAATAGTAATTACTATTATTAAACACTAAAGGCACTATCTTATCTATATTTCTTCTTCTTCATAATCACTACCTCATAACCGGCATAGCCACCTTCACTGTGTCAACTCATCGCAGAGGTGCGCGTCCTCTACTCCTGGTGCCCTCTACGCGGCCGCGGGTAATCAGTTGGTTTTCTAGGGCATTTTCCAAAGAATTCGAGGTGTATAGATTCTTCTTGATGGACAGTTCTAGAATCGACTCGTTTGTGCGTCGCTGTGTCCACGATATTCAAAACATTCTGCGCGAGCACCACATTATCATCAGCATCCTATCTATTTACATTGTTTCTATTTCACTATAATACATGTCTGTCTTTCACTTGAAATGACTGATGGATTGATTCTGTTCGTTTTTTTTGTGTGATTACGCTTTAACAATTTATTCATTTCCATGAATTTATTTATAAACAATAACAAATATTAAAATTAAATTCGCTGTGAAAATGACAGGACTGACAATTGACCTATATATCAAACCGACAACTAGGGATGTTGAAATAATATCGATATATCGATATTATTTTTTCAATGTTTCGATAATTTTGAGCGATATTTAATATTTCGATATATCGGTGTATCGATATAAAATTCCAAGTATCGAAAAGGTATAAAAATCGATATTTTCTTCAGACCAATAAACATTTTTAAGTTATAAGATTAAAAAACTCTTTTTTTTGGCTGTTTTATAATTTGGTTTTTAAGTTTGCCGGTATATCGATATAACGATATTTTTTTTAAATATCAATATCGATATTGATATTATATTTTAAAATATCGATATGATATATATCGATACTTTTTGCGTTCCCGACATCCCTACCGACAACCGTCATCTTTTACGAAAGTACGTTCAGATATTTTCACACACGATTTAAGATACCATCACAAGCAACGTTTTATTTTTGTTAAATTAAAATAGGTAATAAACAAAATAACGTCTATTTTGATTTTGTAGTAATTTTTTCATAGCTGTTTTTTTATAATTTCGTACGTAAAAGTACTTTTTCCCTTGTTTTAAAAAACCGGTAAACTTGGAAGTCTAAGCATATTAGTTTTTGAACCTACTTTTGAACGTATCCGTCAGTCTTATGAGAACGAGACAAACTTATGTGGTACGGCTATAACTCCGTCACTTTCACACAATAATCCCGTTCAGAGACAAACATCGGTCATTCATTCACCAATAACGATTTAAACTCGGCCCAACTTTAAGATTGTCATGGTGTCATACAAAGCTATTCCATTTAGGCACCTAAACCCAACTGCCTCGTGTTTGAAAAGTTATTGTAAAGTTGATGGTAAGGCCCCAGATTAGCATTGTACGTGTATACCGTTTCTCATTTTTTTCCATTTCTTAGAAGGCGAGCCGTTTGCCATTTTCTGTACATACATCCAAGCTTCAGAAAGTGATTGAGAAATTGTGTAATACCACTCAGGTTAAAACTCTTCCGAGTCACCCCGACTAGATTAATAATTTCATCCATATTTATTGATCTATCATCAATAAGCCTGTCCTGTCCCTCGAAGGTTCTGGGGTCAACGAGTTTAAAAAAAAAGCGTCTAATTAAATTTAAGAGGGTGGATTAGCTGTAGTGGAGTTATGGCTTACGGAAGGTTTTATAGGTAATATACTGTCTAAATGAGAAGACTAATGAGATGGACAGATAACCTGGTAAGGTCGTTCGGAGTCGTTGGATCATCATCATCTTCCTGCCCCTGTCCTATGCTTTTTTTTCATTAATCCCTGCTAGCCGTCACCTCCTCATTCAATCCCTTTACCGTCGACCTTAACAGAATCCATCCATGTTTTCCATGGCTTGGAGTCGTTGGATGTAGGAAGTCTTGGGGAGGCTTTTGTATAGCAGTGGGCCTGTTTTGGTTGTTATGATGATGAAAAATACGATACAAAAAGGACTAAACCACACTGCAGGCGATGTTAACGTTTGAAGACCAAGTTTTAACGAGATCCTATAAAGTAAATGGTTCAGCGTGAATTTTAAGACGCGCTTAATTTTAGTTATCTAGATTTTTTTACGATATCTCTCTTGGCGTAATTAAGATATCTTCAACTCAAGAGACGGTCTTTAAACTTTATTTGGGGGTGGTTTATTATTTAAGCTTTTTTTTAAGTGGAAGAGGACATTGACCACTTACAAATTCTGGTGTTTGATTCAATTATATTTAAAAAAAATGGTATAGTTCCTAAGTAAGTGACAAATATGTTTATGTATACACATATAAAAGGAAAAGGTGATTGACTGATGTATCAAAGCACAGCTTAAACCACTGAACGGAATAGAATGAAATTTGGTAAACAGATAGATATTATGACGTAAGCATCCACTAAGAAAGGATTTTGGGAAACCCCACGGGATTGGGAAAAATAGAACAGCTAGGTAGTTGAAAATAAAGTTTATTTAAACAAAAAAAAGTGAAAATGCAATGTATTGTATATGATTGGGATTGTTAGCTTTTGCATAGATTTTATACCATCCAATTTTCGGTTGAAATACGATGTTCTTCTTCATCGTAAATGAATAAGACTGTGATGGCATTGCTGAATAGGGATGCATGGAAGTAAAAGATGAAGAGGACCCTAAATAAATTTTGACAAGAAATATGATGACAATTATGAATGAGAGTTCTTGTATGTGTAGTGCATATTAACTCTTCAATAACTTACTTGTTTTATAATTATGTGTCATGAATACGCCATACTTTTTTTAAAATTAGTAAATGTCGATTACGGTCTGGAGAAACAACCGTCAATTTAACCTTCACAACACAAGGTGGAAGGGACATCGACGCACAAACATCGTGACAAGGTTTCACTCAAGGTCAAAAATAAAATGACCTAGGTCATTCATGTAGAAAATTATCGGTTATTACAGATATTGACATTTTTGAGCGTGCAGTGTATTGCTAAAAACGCGATATCGCGCTCGCGATGCGAAATAAATGAGATAATGTTTTTTTAAATTATAAATCTAATTTGGATAGATAGAAATAATGTATTTTTACACGTTCAAGTAAAAAAAACAGCAAAAAAAATATGGAAAAATTGATGAATAAAGTTACGGAAAAACGCAGGGAGGTTCAGAATCATGTTCTGAACTCATAGTATTCGGATGTGCGTCGATGTCCCTTCCACCTTGTATAAGCTTCATAGCGTTGAGAATCCTGTCTACATGTTCATTATTCCTAATGAATAAATCACGCATAAACTTAAATCAATCTTACCCATACGACTCCTTACATTTTGCTGTGTGCATTGCAAAACTTATTTATATTATATTCATTACTATAACTCTAAATCGACGCGCGGTAAACCGTGGAACGTGACTCGGGCCTCTCGCTCGCACACTGGTGGCATCTCCCTCATGCATTCTGATCGTGTGATAGATGCGATTGCGCAGATTTCGGTGCGGTTCTTGGTAAGAAATTTGATATTTTCCCCGGATTTCGATATCCAGTGAACGATTTATTTGTTGTGTTGTGGGTTAAAACTCTTGTTTGCCAATAATATGGGTTCTATTTAAGATTTGTATCCGAAATACTGAAGGCGTTCATCGTTGTATTATGGTCGTTGACACTATAGAAGCTGACAAATAGAAACATTCACTAAAAGTAACATAAAATGATAAAGTATCTAAAATGAAAACAACACTATTATTACAATACGTACAGTCAGCATAAAAAACAACGGAACGAACGTAGGTACTGTCCTTCTTCTTCCTCTTCTTTTCTTGTCAATGGTAAATCAATGTGTCGAGTAAATTTCGTTCAATAAATAAAAGTAGAGTTTGAGCCCATTAGGAAGCCACCTTAATTGCGGTATCCGTTGCGTTTATCAAGTCCTCGAATGTGCAGGTGCATGGACACTTCGGGCACTCGAGTAAGTGAGACATGTCCTGGTCTGGAGCCCCACACTCGCACTGGATCGACGGATCAATATTCGCTAAATTACTAAAGAAATTAAATTTTGTGTCAATGTGATAAAGTTTATGTCAGAATGACAGTTGCCGTGTAGTGTGTTTGTTTTGAAACATTCCTTTCTTAGTTGTTCAGATAATTTTGAAGAATTTGTAATGTATGTCCAGATGATGATGATGATACAAAGATGTTAACTCTAAGTACATAATTATTGTAATATTACGTAGATTACCTATTCTTGTGTAGAAACAAAATGACAAGGTATTTCTCATTTGGATTCTAATTTAAAACATATTTGGCCTGAACGGAGCAGCTTGCTACCATTCTCACATGTAATACATTCAACCAAGCAGGCTTACTGTGAGCCAGAAGCCGAAATAAGGGACTTAGCCTGGGCTCTCTCAAAACTAAGGTCATACGCATTAGAGTCAAAAGAGGGGCTCGTGGCCAAGTCGTAACTACGCTGATCAACCGATCTGCAAGGTTAAGCTACACTTGCCGCGGTCAGTCTGTGGATGGATGAACATTCTTAGCATATGGAGACCCCTCCGTGCCTCGGAGAGCACGTAAAGCCGTCGGTCCCGGCTGTCATACGAACATCTATGACAATCGTTAGTCAGAAACCTAAAAAGCCTGACAACCAGTCTATCCTTCGAATGTCGGTATTGCCCAGAAATTTGGTTGCGGAGGCCTAATGGCAGTCGCTCCGTGTAAAATACTGATATTCAGCCGCATCCTGGTTAGACTGGAAGCCGACCCCAACATGGTTGGGAAAAGGCTAGGAAAAAGAAGAAGACGCATTAGAGTCAAGATGTTGTTCACCTTTATCCTATTACAATAGTAACTGTAATTCCTAACTGTAATTCCTAACTGTTATTTTTATTTATTTTATTTTTACAATATTAGGAAAACTTACAGCTAGGTAACAAAATTAATAGATTTACAGATATATGTAACTATTGTTACACATGGGAGAAGGCCAATTACAAGTTTCCACGGATAGACAGATTGTGTGAACTAAAAAAGACGACAGATACAATATTCATAGAAATTAACATACATTATAGTAGAAAAAACACGCAAACACACAATAAAAGATACACGCACACATCACGATTAGTTACCCGACATAATTCTCTACCTTTGCCCTTCCTGAACACTACATGTGTTGACGATGCTTCGTCACAATGGCACCGCCCATGGCATGTTCTGTTCGAACCTGAGACCCTGTCGCATGGTTCCACGATGTGGGCGGTGCTATTAGACCTCTTTGTATTAATTAGTTTCCGTTGCTGTATTAAAGATGGAAGAGTTTTATAGTTATCCTAGGACTTGTATTGTATGCTAGCTGATCCGTAGCCGAGACGTGGAACATTATAGAAAGTTCAATTATTATAACTAGTAAAACCCCGACCTTCCTAAGTTTCTAATATCCGGGCAACTTTTCAAAATTTTCTATATTTAAGAAAAATTGCTACGTCGGTCCAGACATTCACCATTACTGTCCCACTGCTGGACACGGGATTTCTTAGAGATATGGAATCATCATTAACTAGCGCAGCTTGGGTTCGAATTCCTGGTCGACCATTGCTGGGCTTTCATATAAAAAGAGAGCAATAGTAGAGCTGAGTTTGCACTCTTTGGTCCACTACAACAAGTAAACTGTGAATGACGAGCAAAAACATGTATACAATAACAAAAGTGCTAAATCGATTTTCTCCTACACTCATAGAACTTTTGTGATATTACGAACACAGTATTTACAAACCAATACCACACCTGTGACACTCCATACAAACTTTCCGATACCGCTGCACACTACAATACCAAATGTCAAACTTTTAAAAAATTACGTTTGTGCACGTGCAAATGCAAATGTGTGCGTGAGAGTGCGTAGGGTTTATTGGCAGTCCGTCCGGCAAGAACACCGGCAGAATGCGGTACCTGAGGTATCTGACGTTAGGGGGCGGAGAGTGGCCATTCTGTTATCATTTATATCATTTATTCTGTGCCAATACTATAGTGACATTTGTGTTATCTCAAAGATGAAGCCGTTCATTCATGAAAAAATCGCTTTATATCGCTTTAAAATCGCCCTATTGTGTTTATATGGCTGTGCTCGTGACTGTACACCAGTACCTTTCTGCCTAACCGGTTGGGTATACAAGGGTGATAGTATGTTCTTGTAGCATGCTTAGTATAGAGGATTCTTTTCATATGTAGATTCTGTAATTTTGAAGATGCGCGAGTGCTTGGTAAGTTTAAAATAGCTAAAGAAAATAGCTACCAAAGGATAAACACAGCAGCTCCTTCTATATAATACTTTATCTAAGAGCTATGTAAACTTGTAGAGGGTTGTGAAATAGAATTTACAATTTTTCAGAGTTCGTATTAAGTAGTAGTAATTTAGGACTGCCTCGTTGGTCTGTGCTCCCAAACTTTACTGCTACGTTAGAGGGTTCAATTCACGGGTCGAGCAGTGTTAAATTCCCAACTCGGGAGTCTCGATTTGTGCCCGGTTGATGGCAACAGGTTCAGGTATAGACCTACCTAACCATACCGGCGAAATGTGGGTGTACATTAATACACGACTGTCTAACCCCTCAATCTTCTGGCGTGTATCTTCGTCATCAGCGTCGTACTGGGATCTGCTGTCATATCCAGTATGCGCTGCTTTTCATCACAACTAGTTGATCTACGTCCACACAGAAAGCTGTTCCTCACAAAAGCTCTGTACATAGGCTGCGGTTGCTACTTACTCTCGGGCGGACTGTAAGCTTATAACATCTAATTACAAAAAAGCTCATGGCTCAATGCCGAAGAGTTGTGCCTAAATCTGTGCGCTATTGTACCCATCATCATCATCATCAACCGTCCCACTGCTGGGCACGGGTCTGCTCTCAGTATGAGAGGGATTAGGCTATAGTTTACCACGCTAGCCTATTTAGGGTTGGCACTAATGTACGCGTAAGGCTGTAAAGATCTCATAGCTGCTCCCCTCCCCATTCCGACACTAAACTCCACAATACAGCCGGAAATCTTCAAAAGTTTAACAATAAAACTTTATTGTAAATAAACACGCCCACGTAATATTTTATTCACTGTCGCCGTTCCAGAATAACTGTTTATTGTATTGTATAAGTTATAACGTATGCCGAATGACGTCACAGCGGACCGATAAATAAACAGGTCAAGCGCGTGTCGCACAAGAATCTTACACAAAAATACTACCTTGGCAATACATTCAATAATAAATTATATGCTGAAAAAGTGTTTAGACATTGAATGTAAATAATTATAACGTTGCAGGTCTTCCCGAAGGGTAGGATTTTGATGTAAGTACCTAAACGTCGGCCATACGTGTTGAGTCCCAAATAATAGGGAGTCCTATGCCATAAAACTTGTAATCTTTTAAAACTGTAATTACATAATTTGTCACTTGTTAATGTAGGTACTGGCAAAACATTTTCTATTGATGTTCTTTTTAATTTTGGAGGCTTTTTATGAAACCTAAGTATCTTTGACGGTTTCTCAATGGGTTTGGAGTTTGACCAAGGAACCCTAAAAGGCGATCGGACGCCATAAATTGGCGTATCAAGAACTCTCGAACGCTGCGTTTAAAATCGAGAAACGGAGATATAAGATATATGAAATTAATATCTGAATCCTCGAGATCTGAGATATATCTTTTTATGTGTTGAGAGGCGAATTTATGGAGTTTTATTTAAATATTACTTTGTGATCGTAAACGTTTGCGGAGGTTTTGGCTCTGAATAAATTATGGGGAGGGAAGGGGAATATACCGGTATTGAATCACGGTGTTGAATTATTTCAAATTTCGTGGACACTACTGCAAAAATATTTTGAAAGTATTAGAGCTGTATTGTAAAATAGGTACGTGCCTTAAATATTTTTAATAGCTATCATAATTATCCAAAAATCTAGGGGAGGGCTTTGTTCAGCGGTGGATTTCTTTGAACAATAGCTACGTGCTATTTTTTAATTGATGAGCAACAAAACTTCAGAATAAGCACAACTTGTAATTTGGGCGCCGAAATCCGATTGTTGGGCGCCGAAATCCGATTGTTGGGCGCCGAAATCCGATTGTTGGGCGCCGAAATCCGATTGTTACGTAATAAATTAATAAATCTAAGGGACTGTTCACCTCTGGATAGCCGCTAACTGCCTGATATACTAAAAGCTAGCTTTCCGCCAGCGGCTTCGCCCGCGTGGTCTGGCTATTTCTTATGACTTTCATCCCCTATTTCAAACCCTTACAGCCCTTTTTTCGGATTAAAAAGTAGCCTATGTCCTTTTTCAGGCTCTAGACTATCTCTGTACTAAATTTTATTTAAATCAGTTTAGTAGTTTTGGCGTGAAAGCGAGACAACAGAGTTACTTTCGCATTTGTAGTGACATCTATCAAGGTACATAAGAACTTGTACGAAAAGAAGCAACAAGTCCTGAATCGCGCAAGTAAAGTTTACCGTGCAAACTTGCATATTTACAACCGCCCGACATCAACCGTCGGGCAGTGGCCCGCCAGGCATAACACCGCCTGGTCGGAGGATCCTCCCTTTGGTGCGAGGGGCAACACTCCCCGTCCCTCCACAGTGGTGACCCCGACGTGATCATCGAGCAGCGAGTCGCATAGCACACTGCGCTTCGGCCGATCAGCACAGGGAGCGTCCCTCCTGGCTGACGTGGCAGTCAGCCAGTCGCACAGCACACTGCGCTTCGGCCGATCAGCACAGGGAGCGTCCCTCCTGGCCGACGTGGCAGTCAGCCGACTGCTGACTCATCAGCAAATGATCAACCTCCGGTCTCGGAGGGGAGTGATGTAGCGACATTTATCAAGCTACATAAGAACTTGTACGAAAAGAAGCAACAAGTCCTGAATCGCGCAAGTAAAGTTTACCGTGCAAACTTGCATATACAGGGTGTTTGGCGCATAGACCGACACAATTTGTTTAGAGATAGGGGGAGTCATTTGCTAGGTTTCAGCCCAAGAAGTTAACTCCTAAGTGCCATGGACTTTGGGAGCTCGGAAGTCATTTTATAGAAATCAATGTTATGAAGTCATGATTCACATCGAATAAATACACATTTATGAGTAATATAACACTTCTTTGGTGTTGCTACACCTAAAAACAAAAAGTTATGATGACCTAGAGGTGAAATTTTGGGTGACTAACTGACTACCAAAGAAAACTTAAAAAATCATATCCCAATGACCCTGACACTTAGGACTTAGCTTCTAGGGCTGAAACCTAGCAAATGACCCGCCCTATCTCCCAAAAAATTGTGTCGGTCCATGCGCCAAACACCCTGTATACAACCGCCCGACATCAACCGTCGGGCAGTGGCCCGCCAGGCATAACACCGCCTGGTCGGAGGATCCTCCCTTTGGTGCGAGGGGCAACACTCCCCGTCCCTCCACACATTTATTAATATAAGTAAGTAAGGAACATATACATGTCTGCCAAGTAATTTAACGGGAACTTACTGGGTAGATGGTGAAATAGGCTCTAAAACACAAAAGTATTATCCTTAAGTTATTAATGTACTTATGTTTATGAATCTAAAATAAGTAGGTATTGAAATACATGTTCTGTAGAGATTTTTCGCCTCCAAAAAGGAAAAACCGTTTCCAGATAGAGGAAGGAATCACTAAGTTATATAACTATAGTAAAAGGCTTTTATTCTTTGTTCTTTAACAACACAATTTATGGTCGGCCCGTCAAGGTCAGGGGTGAGTCAGGGGTGAGGCAGGAAGTGGTTACGAGTTGCTGTAATAAAAGTAAAGTAAGTACTGGTGTTGGTAACAACACATACATATACCATGGACTTCTATTGTTTTACGATTTGGCAACAACTAAGACTTGGAAGTTCTGCAGAAAGTCAATTCAGATCAGGCGGAAAAATATTGGAGGAGTTTTTAATTAAGTGGTAATTAAATATCATCCTTGTTCAGTATAGTTAAAGCTGAAAATTGTATGCAACATTCAATCTTATACGATTTTAATGTTGTATACTCTTTTTCAGCTTTGTCTAAGTTGAATAAGGTTGATATTTAATTATCACTTAGAAAATTATAAGTAGTGTGTATAAGTGCGACCACGCTGGAGGTCTCGGGTTTGATTCCCAAGTCGAGCAGTGTTATATATTTTGTTTTTCAAAGATATGACAACCGGGACTGAGGAACGGGGGGATCTCGATGTATCAAGACTGATATACCTTTGCAGATCGATGGATCAGCATAGTCATGACTTAGTCACGAAACCCTGAGTACCTATAAATTGGTATTAGTTGGAATTGCCGTTGGGGCAAAAAGTTCTCTAGAGGAGACCACGCACTGACGCACGCACACAGCTTGGGACAGCCTCCAACAAGATAGACAGAGGACCTGGTAAAGTCAATGGAAGTCGTTGGGTGCAGGCGGTGTAGGTCTTTGTGGAAGTCTATGGGGGAGGGCTTTGTTCACCAGTGGACTTGTTTTGGCTGATTATGATGATGACGAAATCCTTCGCAAAAAGGTGCCGAACCTCATAAATCAGTAAATTAATCTTAACAATTCTTTATCTTTCTCCTAACACCAAATACAGCTTTGTAATTTAGGAACATTAACTAATGTTTTACGATGACATTCAATCAAGGAGTCATTACGAACAATTTCACATTGGCCACGCTTGACTGATGATTAACTGTGGTTTAGCCGAGGTCGGATACTTCAATGGTACTTATCTTGACGGCCCGTTAAGGATTCGTCAAGAATTTATGTGATATACTTAAATTTATCGGTTCTCGTTTACGAAGCTCTGTTGTTGTTTTTGAAAATGGAACGAAAAGCGTTTTTTTAAAGCATGTTGTAAAAACATTTGGAGAAAACAGTCTTGAATTTACATACCTATCTAATATTAAATGCCTTGAGGCAAGTACACTGAAAATAAATTGAAAAAGAAAATTTTATGAAAATATGTTCTTGACTCTTTATACTTAAAGTTTTAAAAACTACCGAAATTACATTCACCACTACCTGCTGATAAGTTCCCTTTAAATTACTTAACAGATAGTTTCATAAGTACATGTTTTGATCCATAATTTATCCGTCGGTTAGTAGCTAACCAGAGCTGTTTAAACAGGCCCTAATTAAGTGATATCTTTTTCAATCATTGAATAAGTAAATTTTTAAAAGCCATTTTGATGTGTTGTATCTGTGTAAATTTTATACTATGTAAGTGTTGTGTACTTCTTAAGTGACGAATTCACTAATTATATATTGAAATTAATATGTTATTTATTCCCTTCATTTTGTAATGTAATAGTCGATGAGTCGTTGAAGTCCCTATTATAAAAAAATAAAATAAAAAAAATAAGTAAGTTTACTTTAGACGTAATCACAAGCAAATATTTAAAATCAAATGTTCAATATACGCAATAAGGTTGTTATCTTATACATAAATATAAGTCGGCTAATTCGACTATCGATGTTTTACATCGGTCGAATGGCCTCCCGCGTGGCGCGGGGACATCACTAAATAATTAATTTTAATGATCATTTTTTATCTGCGGCCGTGCAACCGTAATTATTTTTCATTAAAAAACGCACTGTTTGCTCAAATCGACTAAAGTATTATTAATTGAGACATTCTTAAAGTATTTGAGAATATGATAAATTAAATTCATGATAAACTATTATTAAAGTAAAGTTTAATGTCAGTATTTTCATCACAAAGATATCTTATACCATGAACTTAACTATTGCACATTTAACTGTCTCCTGAAATCCCGGTGTATTTTTTATTCTGACTGTCTGCCTAACCCTTTGGGGAATACAGGCGTGATGGTAGTATGTTTTCTTATAATATAGTGTCCCCTTTTCTGACACACAAGTATTAGACATCTATTAAATAAACAATTGCCGTAGGTACGTTAGGCTCACACTGTTTCATGAGACTTGAACGGTGAATTTTTAGTGTACCTAGCAATAGGACAACAAGCTACACAGTTGCAGTACAAAAATCGCCTCTATTACAACGGAATACGGGCGTTTCGAATGGCACAGATATTATGTCACGGTGTCTACGTCATTAGGTACACCTCTGCCTAAACCTTTACAGATACTTTTGTAATTGCAATCCTTTCCGTTAATAAAAGTGAAAAGTTAATTGATGAACACTTAAAAGGAAACTAGATATCCTAGATCGTAGGGAACGAGTCTGTAAAGGAAGGTCCTATTATAACATGTCATATGCCATCATTTAATATTAATTGCCTAAGTCTGGAAATTATAACTGTTTTGTAATTGATATATTGCGGTAGGTGATTGATAAGGCTTTAGCGATGTGTGGGTAGTATAATATCGATATAGATAATGTTTTTTATTATTTTATTCATTACTAGCTTCCCGCCAGCGGCTTCGCTCGCGTGGTCTTTATAACTTTTCCTCCCGTTTTTGTAACATTTTTCATTGCTACTCTGCTCCTATTAGTCGTATCTTGATGGTATATAGCCTATAGCCTTCCCCGATAAATGGGCTATCTAACACTGAAAGAAATTTTTAAATCGGTCCAGTAGTTTCGGAGTTTATTCAATACAAACAAACAAACAATCAAATCTTTCCTCTTTATAATAATATATATATATAGTACAAACAAATCTTTCCTCTTTATAATATTAGTATAGATAGACAAGCGATTAGTCCCGGATTTTCTCTACTATAAAAACGATGCATGTATAATATCTACTCTCTTAACCTTCCTCTTGAATCTCTCTATGTATTGCTGAAAACTGCATTAAAATCCGTTGCGTAGTTTAAAGGATCCAAGCGCACAAACAGCGGGAGCGACTTGAATTTGATGTAAAGATTTAATCTTCGCTTCAATCTTTCATTATCAAGAAAATGAATCATTTCATAGATTTTCATTTCTGTCAGTTACGTGAATATTATTTTGAAACTAAGTACTTACTTTAATGGATTCTATCATTGTGTAATGGTAACTCCTTAATTGATAAATAACCCTGTTTCAGGAACTTGAACCTGTCTCAGGTTACTGAGCTGTTCCTCCTAAGTTGATGACCAATAATTGGAGAGCCACCTGAAGAACAAGAACAATGGTACTTAGTTACTTTAAAAAAATACTTATTACACAGGGCTAAAGCACAAAGCACACTTTGTAACACAAGTTATATACTCAGAGCTTAAACTAAAGCTTAGCCAATGTAAACTTCTTGATACTAATACTTTTATTAATGAATATTAGTATAAACACAAACACAATAAGCGTACTTACTAAATAAGATTTCAAAGTTTCGACCTAAACGATAAATTAAAAAAAAGTCAATGTCCTTTTTTACCTCAGTTCAAAGACCAAGTTATTAAAGAAAAGCTTTTTTTTTTAAATTTATGATGTGTATCAGGATTTTGTTTTCACTCAAAGAGATTTCTATTAAGCAAGAGGTTGCACAATAACATAAATCAGACTTAGGCGATTTTTTGTGGACATAAATCAAACGGGACGGTGATCGGAGCATATTTTAATCAAATTTTAATATTTATTCGTTTAGTAGCGACGGCGGCGGCGCCCGCGTGCCTGCGCGGATTTATGCCTTTTAAATCTGTGGTCAGCGCGATTTATTATTTAATCTGTCATATTTTTTGAAAATGATCGAACACACGTTCTAGAACCGTATTAATAGTGATCTATTACGTCACTCGAACATTACATACCTACATTAATGTTTTGAGCATCCAATTTAAATTAATAACACATCGTAAAGAAATTAGGATAAACACTTGGCTGGATGATAATGGCGATTAAATATTAGACACATTGCTATCACACCATGATACTTTAAAGGGTTGGGCAGAACAAAGTATACCCATAGTTTGCCAGTTTGTTTAGGTCCCATGCAATAGGGGGCGACCTTATTGCCATTAATCGGGCATGAATCCAAATTCCGAGCTGCTACTTGAGAATGACATAAAAAATTATAGATAGGTACTTTGCTAGTCCTGGGAGCGAACCCAAGACCACGAGCGTTGCATTCGTGCTAACGACGACTGAGGCTATTAATAACTAATATGTACATAATTTCTTTAAAACTCTTTTCAACTCTGTGGCATTAGTAAGAAAAAGCCTAGGTAATAAATTAGAACCTCGAGTTTCAGTTTCACGTTTCAACAAAATGGGAAATAAGAATTTACTAAAACACGACTCAGCTTAGACTGATATACGAATGGAACAAGCACTCAATCAGACAACTACACCTAAATAACAACCCTAGTTTTCGAATCGAACTAATAAATAAACTAAAAACACTCGATAAATGTTACTAATACATTTTACTGTCTCAACCCAGATGTCGCCAATTATATCGATCGATACGTTTATTGGGACACAATTAATACGGACAATACATACATTTAGTAGCGTTTTTACTGGTGCGGGGTCCAATTAGGCGATTTCTCAGTCGCCACTGATATGAATATGAATAAAAGATGTCGTCTGATGAGACAATAAATCTTTGACGAGTGACAGTCAAGTGGTCGGGCTCGTTACAAATGCATGCGATGGGACACCATTGTATCGATATCGATGATTTTCAAATTATAAGATAATAATCATATAAAAATTGCTGTGTTAGGTTAGGTTAGGGTAGGTAGGGTAAAAATTGCTGTGTTAGGGTAGCAGTTGCACTTACGAGTTACGACTACTGGAGTCGTAACTCGTAAGTGCAACTGCTACCCTAGAGGTCCTGTGTTCGATTCTCAGGTCAAGCAAAAGTTTATTGGGTTTTCAGCAGCAGAGGCAGTTGGTAAGAAGATAAGTAAGATTATTTAGTATTTTAAATATTAAGTTCAATATGTAAAATAAAACTTATTGCATCTTTTTTTTAATTATATATATTTATTTATTGTAAAATGATACATAATACATATGCACAACTTGATCATAATATATTGCTTAATTAACAGACTATTAATTAATATTATATAATTTATATAATATATAAACTTACATAGTTGACAGGAACCTCTTTATAATTACTGACGTTTAACAATTACCAGTAACACTGCTAGACCGATGTGTACTCCGCGGAAACTCAGACAAGACTGACTCACAACTATGGCGGCATCCCCGTTTTATACACTAGTGGGGATGGCGCCACACCTGCGAGTTTAGCCAGCTACCCACATTTTCGTATTAAAAATACAGATAATAATTAATAATTGTTTTGCAGCCACGTAACATAAGACGGCATAGATATAGGTAAACGGGTTGAGGAAATGTATAATTCTTACAGTCGGCCATCCGAGCGAACTGTACGTCCTCGTACTTAGCTGCAACCCAAGTACACAATAAGATCGAAATAATAGTAACAAACTTTTATGTGGTAAATAAAACATTATTATGGCTAATATTCCTAGACCCCATTGGTCTGTACACAATAAGACCCCATTGGTCTGTACACAATAAGACCCCATTGGTCTGTAAACAATAGGACCCCATTGGTCTGTAAACAATAAGACCCCATTGGTCTGTTGTGTACACAATAAGACCCCATTGGTCTGAACACAATTAGACCCCATTGGTCTGAACAAAATTAGACCCCATTGGTCTGAACAAAATTAGACCCCATTGGTCTGAACACATTCAGACCCCATTGGTCCGAACACAATTTATTGCGCTGTAAAGAAAATCAGGATTAAGAAATGTACATATTCAGGATATGATAAAAAAAAAGGTTATTAATTTGTATTAGTCCTTGTCACTTAGTAATGCATCATCATGAGGTCTTTTAAAACAAATCCACGGCTTTAACTTATCTATGGCAATAACACTAGTGTATTTCTTTTTTCCCTTTCTTGTTAGTGGTGTGTCTTCTACTTGGTAACGATCATGATCGAAAACTTGTGTAATTTTGTAAGGGCCCTGATACTTTGGGATTAACTTTTTACTACTACCTGTAGTAGGGACTTGGCGCTCTATCCTCACTAGATCCCCGACATTAAATTTTAAAGGTTTATAACGGGATCTGTCAAAGGTTGCCTTTTGAGCTTCTTGTGAGGATTTAATGTGAGAAGACACTTCACTACGAATTTCTTCGAGGCTTTTGTTCGATGTAGTGATATCGCTATCAATTGCAGAATTGATCCTACTATCGCTCAGCCCATTTGGCCTTATTCCGAATAAAGCCTCTGCGGGTGTTTTGTTTATACCCTTGTTAAAGGTATTGTTTATACCCCACTGGACATCGGGCAGGTGATCGTCCCATTTGTTTTCGGATACACCAACGCACTTAGCTGTTAATGAGTCTAAAATAGTTTTGTTATATCTCTCCACCTGCCCGTTGGCCCTCGGAGTAGCAACCGCATTCAAAATATGTTTAATACCCTTATCCAACATAAATTGTTTAAAAAGGTCACTTGTAAATGACGTACCACGGTCAGATATAATACGTTTAGGTACACCAAAGGTGCTAATAAACTCTTGTAAAACTCGAATTGATGTATTTGATTTTGTATTCCTAACTGGCTTTAAATAAATATACTTTGTAAATGCATCAATTATGACTAGAATATATATATTCCCTCGACTACTTCGAACAAAAGGCCCTACATGATCCATATGGATAGTGTCGAATGGCACATCTACTTTATGTATTGGGTGCAAAAAACCGGGCTTTTTCCCACCGGGTGTCTTACTATACGCACATTCTAAACAGGAAGTTACATATTTTGAGACAAAAGTACGCATATCTGGAAACCAATAACGAGATTTTATTTTTTCTAACGTTTTGTCTAAAGCAAAATGACCGATATCGTCGTGGTTCTGTTTAACTATTTGCCACCGGACGCCCTTAGGTACAACCCATCTGTCTCCGTTAGGTGTGATTCTGAAAAGCTTACCGTTTTTAAATCTATAGTTTTCTTTTATTTCTAAAATGTCATTAAACTCGGGGTTACTCAAAATTCCGTTAATTCGTTGAATTTCCGAGTCTGAATTCTGTACTGTGGTTAGCCAATCCATTTCTGCAATTGAATTTACCATTTGTTCAGGAATATTACTATCACCGGGTGGGTTGCGACTCAGAGCATCTACATGGACCATGGAGCTTCCCGCTTTAAACTCGATTTCGAAATCAAATTCTTGCATCTGGGTCCACCAACGGGCTACCCGGGGAATCATATCACGTTTCATAAAAGTAGATCTTAACGAATTACAATCGGTTACAATTTTAAAGTGTATCCCTACCAAGTATACGCGAAATTTCTGTAATGAAGCTACGACTGCCAATGTCTCTAAATCGTAAGAGCAGTAATTTTGCTCTTCAGGGCTGGTCTGTTTGCTAAAATAAGCTACAGGTTTCAAAATATCTTGGTCATTCTTTTGGAATAATATACCTGCGATACCTATTTTGCATGCGTCAGTGTGCAATTCTGTAACGGCTCTTGGATTGTACAAAGCTAATATTGGTTTTTGGACTAATATTGTTTTTAGACTGGCAAAGGCATTTTGTTGATCCGGTCCCCATGTCCAATTAGTATCTTTTTTTAATAACTGTGTTAATGGTTTTGCAATTATTGAAAATCCCCTTACGAACCTACGGAAAAAACTTGCCAGCCCTAAGAACTGTCTAACATTGTGCTGGTTCGTTGGTACTGGGAATTTCTCTACAGCTTCTATTTTAGCGGACCCCGGTTGGATACCTTCACTTGAGATATTAAAACCCAAGTAAGTTACTGAACGACCAAAGAAAACACATTTTGACAATTTCAGTGTAAGACCCGCATCTGACAGTAAAATTAACACCGATTCTAACCGCTCCATACCTTCTTTGATGGTCTTTGACGGAATTATTATGTCATCTAGATATGCTAATGCCTCTTTGTGACGCAAGTTGCCGAGGACCTGATGCATCATTCGCTGGAATGTCGCTGGAGCATTTGCCAAGCCGAAGGGCATTCTATTGAATTCAAAATGGCCCTCCGGTGTGACAAAAGCCGTCTTGTATTTGTCCTGCTCCTTGATCGATATCTGGTAGTAACCAGATGCCAAATCAAGGGCAGTGAAATAAATATTACCAGCTAACGCATCGATCTGGTCGTCTATAAGGGGCATTGGATAGTGTTCACGTATGGTATTTTTATTTAGAGCCCTGTAATCGATACAAAGTCTGTAGTCACCAGTCTTTTTGCGCACCAGAACAATTGGGCTAGCAAAAGGGGAAACTGAGGGGCGCACAATATTATTCTGGACAAGTTCATCTACAATATCTCTGACTATTTCCTTTTCTTTGATTGCTAACCTATAGGGCCTATACACTACAGGTTTGTCGTTTCGCAAGTCAATGTTCATTTCGCAGACCGAGGAGTGTCCCAACTCAGATAGGCTAAGTGCAAAGCAATGACGATATTTGTTTAACAAATTCAGCAAGTTGTCAATTACAGGTTGATCAAGCTCACCACAAATATTCAGGTCTGAACAAGAGATGGAACTTACTGATCGATCGCGTGAATTTGAAATACACGACACATTCTTAACGATTTCTTGATTAACAACAATGCCTCGCGCAAACAAAATGTGTTCTTTTAACTGTAGGGGATTAGAATTTAAGTTATTAACAATAATACAACCATAACCTTCACAGTCAAATTGATAAACACCAGTAAAGACAAAATAGACACATCTGTCTTTGTTACGCAGGCCTCCCTCAATCAATAGTTCACCGGTGAATTTAGGCTCTGTGTACACTTCTAAAATTGTCAAGCCGGAAATTTTAACAGGTTGACGGGAAAACAATTTAATTTTGTTACAGTGAGCGATGTCAAAATCATTATGTAAAATTTCAAAACTATCGCATGTTTTGTGAATCATCACATGAGACTGTTCGGTGAAAGTTTGACCAATCATAAGGGGTACCTGCATAACATCATTGGGTACAATTAATATCTCTACTTCAGCTCCTACCCCGTCAATTTCAATTAATGCATTTACTTTACCCAAGGTACGGACAACAGAATTACCGAACCCTCTTAGTACAGGTAAATCACTATGTATTACTTGCACTTTCCCTAATTTATATAGCTCAGATTGTTTAAGCATCGAACATTCACTACCAAGATCAACAAACGATTCCATCTCGATGCCGTTTATACGGGCAGTTTTTAAATATTTATTTGAAACTGTACTATTTTTGTCGACTCTGTTAACAGATTTTTGGTTTGGAATTATTTTTGAGTAACAACCTTCGGCGTCATGACCAATTCTCATACATTTAGAGCACCTTTTGATTGGTTGCGTGCATTGACTTACAAAGTGACCCTCCTGTTTACAGTTATTACAACGAAGGATCTTGTCTTTGGCGCTTGGATTCCTTGTTTTGGTTTCAGAGGAACTAGTAGTCAATTGGTTTTTATTAGTTGATTTTCTATCTAAATGCTGTTTCAAATTCCTTGAATTTCTTAAATATGTAAGCAATTTATCCAAGTCCTCATACTGAGCTGCTTCGGCTCCCAACCTAACAGCCCGATCATCTATACCGTGCAGAACACACTCTACTGCCCGTTTGCCTGTTATATTACACCGGTTAATGAGAGCAATTTTGTCATAAAAATATTCTTCGAGAGAATCGCCAAACCGCGCGCGCCTAGCCAGCATATCAGCTAACATCTGACCGTAGTTTTCGTCCGAAGGAAATGCCGTTAATAATTTTGCCTGCCACTCACTCCAAGAAAAGAGCACCGACGGCAATCCTTCATACCAGCGTTTTGCGATCCCTTTAAGCTTTGGTAACGCATAATGCACTATTTGCCTTTCATTCCATGAATAAATTGCAGCGCATTCATTCACTTTATGTAACCACATTGCCATCGTTTGCTCCTTTCCTGCAGGGTCAAACTCGGGTATGGTGTTGTTGAAAGAGCCTATTTTTTCATGATCCGGTACTAAAGATTTTAATGCTTGTACTAAAATATTCAAATCGCTACTTCGGTCAGTCATCTTCCCATTAATAAGTAGATCACCACTGCCTCTCTTCGAAGCAGCAGTGTTACCTGCTGATCCCTTGGAGCCGTGCGGCGAGCCGTTGCGATGTACCTGGCTGCTCTCAGCCCGGCGATGCAATGACAAGCTCCGTTCTTCTGGTTGCTGGTCGGGTGACAGGTCGTGATAACCATGTGAGTCATCCGTCCTGCTCCGTGACCGGCAGTAGTGTGACAGGCGGCTGCGCGAACGCTGCCTGCTCAACCGGCGGCTGCGCGAACGCTCCCTGCTCGCCGTACGGCCGTGCGAACGGTCCCTGCTCACCGGACGGCCGCGCGAGCGGTCCCTGCTCACCAGACGGCCGCGCGAGCGGTCCCTGCTCGCCGGACGGCCGCGCGAACGATCCCTGCTCGCCGGACGGCCCGACATCTTGCACCGTGACCTGCTACGCGAAGACCGTACGATACGCGGGTAGCCCGATGGGCTGCGCGATCGACGGCACAATCGCCTAACAGCGGTTGAACTTCGCGTGGTACTGCGCGACTGATGGTTGCTTGAGAGGTGGTGATTTCTCCTCAAGCTGTGAGATGGCTGTGATTGAGCACTCCCCAAAATTGGAGAGCCAGATCGTCTTGCATTCTCCATAGTACTCGACCGGAAACAAAAAAATATAATAATAAGTTCCCAATCCCACTTCTGAATTGTAAAATAAAACTTATTGCATCTTTTTTTTAATTATATATATTTATTTATTGTAAAATGATACATAATACATATGCACAACTTGATCATAATATATTGCTTAATTAACAGACTATTAATTAATATTATATAATTTATATAATATATAAACTTACATAGTTGACAGGAACCTCTTTATAATTACTGACGTTTAACAATTACCAGTAACACTGCTAGACCGATGTGTACTCCGCGGAAACTCAGACAAGACTGACTCACAACTATGGCGGCATCCCCGTTTTATACACTAGTGGGGATGGCGCCACACCTGCGAGTTTAGCCAGCTACCCACATTTTCGTATTAAAAATACAGATAATAATTAATAATTGTTTTGCAGCCACGTAACATAAGACGGCATAGATATAGGTAAACGGGTTGAGGAAATGTATAATTCTTACAAATATGTACTGTATATATCTTATACTTATCCATAAATTTGAAAGCAACCTATCGAAAGTAGTGATACGATTAAGACCGCGTGTTTTACAGACTAACAAGTCGTAAGGTCTCGAGTTCGAATCCAAGTCATGCACCTCAGACTTTTAGCAATAATTTATTCATTTATCACTCGTTTAAAACGTGAAAGAAAACATCAACCAGAAAGCCTGAGAGATTTAGTCGACGGCTAGTGAAGTCTGCCGCATTAGGCCGCATTAGGCCTTCGTGGCCTTGCCCCTCGTTTGTCTACTATCTTTACTGCTCCACTAATAAATAGGTATCTAGGTAATAACGATAGTATCTTATCGATATATTCCAGCAACCACTTCACTGTTTAACAACACTATGCGCTACTGGTCCTGTCTAGTGTTCATATTATGTAGATGAAGTCTCTATAGATGTAGGGAGAGGATTAATTTAATATCCAACTACCCGTTTTATTGACTTATGATACAAGTTAATTACATTGATATTTTACTGTCTTACTATTTTTTCTTTGGCAATTCCTTCGATCTTACTTCTTTTGTTTTTCTTCATATTTTCTCATTTGTACGAATGTCAGTTTTTTCAGCGGTTATTGTGTCACTCTTCTGTTTCTTTTGGACAGGATTTCTAGCTTTTTTCTTTCTCATGGTTGGGAAGGGAATGTGTCGGTAACATTATGATTAACCGATTTAAAGTAAACAATGTGAAAAATAATACTCGTTTTATAAAATATATCTGATTTGACTCTGAGTGAATCTCTAAAGAGCCTTCCATACATTTACAAGACGGGGTAAATTAGCCAATCCAAAAAAAACAAGCCAAATACACTCGGCGTTAAGATAAAATTTGGTATAAATAAAATTGGTCTATGTTTTTTTTTAATTGTCGTGGTTGGATTTATTGGTTACCTTGTTCTGTTTGCCTAGGCAGAAATCCAAGCTTGCTTCTCTGTTAAATGGCAAAACTAAATACCTAATATGTATCTCCTGATATATTTCTATTACCTTGTTTTTTACTAACTGGCAGAACTATTTAGTAATTAATGTGACTATCGAGTTTTGAAAGCAATACCACAGATTAAATATT
This sequence comes from Acronicta psi, assembly GCA_946251955.1. Taxonomy (NCBI): domain Eukaryota; kingdom Metazoa; phylum Arthropoda; class Insecta; order Lepidoptera; family Noctuidae; genus Acronicta; species Acronicta psi. The sequence continues at coordinate 4,433,367 of OX276493.1, read as the reverse complement.
TCAAAACGAACAAGTATCTATTTAAAAAAAGTTCTCTTTCTGAAAAGCACATGGATATTTTTATTAAAATTAACATTGTGTAAAAATTTAATTAAAAAAGTACCTACTCGCTGTAAATTTTAGGGTTCGACTCAAGTTGATTGCGTTAAACTAATTTATGTTTTAAAGTAAAGTTCCATCACGCTTTTCCCTAGCGGGGTGGCTAGAGATGTTGTTAAGTGTCAATTATCTTGATCTGAGGCGTGTAAATCTAATTCAAGTTTATCGTTGATAGAATAATTTGAAGTTTAATGATATTTATTAATCTAGATATAAATAAAATGATAGAGGTCAGGGGGGCTAGACAAGTTGCATTTTGACATTCGAATCGACAAACAAAATGTAAGCAAATGACATTAGTGACAGCCCGATTTGTCGAAAGCTTGTGTCATTTCCATACATTTTGTTTGTCGATTCGAATGTCAAAATACGACTTGTCTAGCCCCCCCTAGCTTTTCTTTCGTATATTGAAAGATCAGTTTGTCCTGGAAATGTACCATAAATTCAAAAATGGAACAGGCGAACAGGCGGTTAGCAGCTATCTAGAAGGTGAAACAGGCTCTCAGGGTCTAATTCCGTTAAGTTTCCGATGCCTGTTCTATTTTTGAATTTATTCTCAAAATAACGGTTACTTAGGCGTGTCTTTTAATAGCCCTAAGAACCTCAAATACATGGCTTATGTAATAAGACTTCAAAGCTCAAAATTTTCTTTTCACATTTGAGTAATCCAGCTAAATATTTAATCTATGGTTTTAAGCAAATATTACTTATAATACACACACATTTTTTTACAAATGGCGCCGTTGCTATCTGCGCGGCGTTTCATAAGAACGTGGGTGGACAAATTTATAGCGCCCGGATAAGCATCGCGAACAAAATGCTTGTAATTTTAGCAATTTTTCTTTTTAAGTGGACTCTGTTTGTTTTGAGAATTTGTGCACCCTAATATTGTTGAATGAATAAACACTTTATTGTGCTATGTTGTTATCAGGGCCGGATTAAGAGGTGTGGAGGCCTCGGGGCAACAAAGGAGTAGAGCCCCTCAATTATTATCCAAATACAATGAAAAAAAAACAGTCGGTTTTTTTCAATAAATAATCATAATCATGTTACGAAGGTAAAAAATATATCAAAGGAAAAGTTGTATACTAGTGTTTACTAGTCGGAATTTAAACGTTTTCTTTTTCGAAGTTTCTATTGTGGGAGCCCCTCTTTTGTGGAGGCCGCGGGGCAGTAGGTTACCCTCCCTTAAATCCGGCCCTGATTGTTGGCCCGGCCATAATCAGTACCTACATGGACGGACGTTCTCAAAAAAGGCAAGGTTAAGAGCACCCTAAACCGAAGAGCATGCATGGGGAGGCTAATGAACATAGACCAAGCGAAAGTGGTGTGCCAGGATCGTAGCAAGTAATAATAATAATAATAATAATAATCTTTATTTGCAAGAAACTTAGTAATAGTTACAAAGATAACTTAGGCTAAGAATGGTTATATTTAATCTGATGAATCAGCTGTAGTCGAACTAGGCAATGCCTGTACTACGACTATCAGCCCCAACCCCAATTTTACAATAATGTTAGCCCATTTTAATTACTATTTTAAATTTTAATAGGTAGGTATGGTACGTAAAACTAAAACTAAGATAAAGTTTTATAATAGTAGTAATGTAATAAGTACATAAGTACATGTGCGCCAGTGTGTGTGTGTGTGTGGTGTGTGTGTGTGTGTGTGTGTGTGTGTGTGTGTGTGTGTGTGTGTGTGTGTGTGTGTGTGTGTGTGTGTGTGTGTGTGTGTTTTATTGTATTATATATAGAAGTAGTTCTGTTTCGTCATAACTCAATTTTTGGAGGTATTGTGCTAAATTTTTTTTACATTGCTTTTTTGTCAACGGGTAGATGTTTAAAATTTTGTTCAGTTTATTATATAGATAAGGACCAAGGAAATCGGCAAACTTTGTACTAAACTTAGATTTGCAGTCCGAGGGGTATGTGCACACCATGTATTTCCGGCGCTTACTTAGTATCTGTGGATCATACGATAATTTGCTGTGTTGTTGCAGGATGACATTTTGTATATACAATTGCCTAACCGTTAGAACCTCACAAGTCTGATACAAAGCTTTGGTTGGAAAGTATATGGGTTTAGAGATGGAGACCTTCAATACAGCACGCTGTGCAACTTCAACGGACTTCAAAGTAGTTTTATAGGTACCACCCCAAGAGGCAATACAGTATGTCAGAATAGACTGGCACAGTGCATAATATATCCGCTTTAGCAATTCAGGTTCAGCGATATGTCTCAATTTTTTAAATATATACATAAGTTTTCTCACCTTGCCACTCAGTTGTTTGATATGCTCTTTAAAGTTAAGGCTGCCATCTATTGTAACACCTAAGTACCTGATTTGACTTACACGTTCCAGCGACGGGCAATTACAATGGGCTTCAGAACGACATTCATGGTGAATGATATTTTGATTTCTGTTGGCTTCGATATTGTTTCTTTGACTGAAGCATACATATTTGGTTTTATCTACGTTTAGTGTCAGAACGTTTTCATGTAGCCATCTTCTAACCACATCAAAACCCCGCTGGGCAGCATTATAGACCTCATCCCAAGTACTACCGACAAAAACTAGAGCTGTGTCATCAGCGAAAGAGATGATTTCGCCTTGGGTGAGTTTAAGTTTTGTGAGCTCGTTTATATATACGAGGAAGAGTGTAGGACCTAAAACACTGCCCTGCGGGACCCCATGGGTAACAGGTAAGTATGTACTTTTGTACTGACCCACTCGGACGCACTGAAACCGTCCAGAGAGATAGCTTTTTATGAGCTCCAGTTGTGTGCCTCTAACTCCAAGTCGTTCCAGCTTGTCCAATAAAATGGAGACAGAGATCGTATCAAAAGCCTTTGCTAAATCCAAGAATACTGAAAGACACTTTTTCCCATTAGACATACTAGTACTTGCTAGACTTATAAGTTTGTTAACAGCATGTTCTGTGCACTTTCCTTGTCTAAAGCCGTATTGATTTTCTGTTAATACTTGTTTTTTTTCCAGGTAATCGACTAATCTGACATTTATAATTTTTTCCAAAATTTTTGATATTGCTGGTAGGATAGAGATAGGTCTATAATTATTGATACAATCCCTGTCACCAGTCTTATAAATAGGACACACCTCCGACCTTTTTAGATAATCGGGGAATATACCAAATTTTAAACAATTATTAAAGATTTTTGTTAACGGCAAGGCAAGAATCTCCTTATGTTCCTTTAAAAATTTGCAACTTAACTGGTCGCTACCAGAGGCACAGTCTGTTTTTAACTTACATATAATATTGTTCACTTCATTTACATCCGTGTCCATGGCAACGAATGAATTTGAGGTGTTTAATATTTTTGAGTTGTTATTGTCAAAATTGTGTGTAATAGAGTCATGTTTGCGTGTATATGTGTGTGAGTTTTTTTGGTAAATTTTATTTGCCAGTGAACTTCCAACATTTATGAAGTAGCTGTTTGCGTCGTTGAGTGATTGTTCGGGTGAATTTGATGTCTTTAGGAGTTCTATTGGTTGCTGAGTTGTTTTTGAGGTATTGGTAATGTTCCTAATGACTTTCCATAGCTTTTTATTATCTTGTTGCGCCGTTTTAAGTTGTTCCCTTTCATATGTTTCTTTGACTTTCCTTAATATATCATTACAGAAATTTCTGTAGCGTTTATACGTTGTTTTTAGAATCTCATTATCAGGGGAAGAATTTACTTTTTTATGTAGAATGTCCCTGTTTTGCTGGCATCGCAGTAAACCTGGAGTTATCCAGGGTTTTATGATTTTTTTACGATGAGAGAGAGCTATTGTGTTTGAATTTTTTTCTATCGCATTTCGTAGGCATTGTATCAAGTAGTTCAGACAAAAGTTTGGGTCTTCTGAGTGATATATTTTATTTAAGTCAATTTCTGAGATATCTTGTTTTAAGGCTTTATAGTTAATTTTGGTAATTGCTGTGGTACTAAATGTTCGAGGTATTTTTAAATTTATATTTAATAAAACCGGGTGATGGTCTGTTAGTGATGTTTGCGGGACTATAGTGGTTGAGGGACATTCTGATTTCAATAAAACATGATCTAGGCAATTTGCGCTACTGCTTCGTGTAGTAAGGGTGTGGGCAGGTAGAAGGCCATGCATAGCTGCTAAAGTGAGGTAGCGTTCCCCGTTTAGATCAATGTTGTTTGGGCTAATTGTAATATTGATATCTCCCATAACTATAATGTTTGCAAATGATGCGTGCTTATGTAAAGTTTCCTCTAAAGAAGAAAGAAAGGGATCTAAATTTTTATAGGAAGGTGATCTGTACAATGCCATTATCGCAGTTTGTTTGTTAATAGTGGCTACTAGGCAGTTACAGTCTTGTAGAGACGGTTCGTGTATATGCATGTTGAGGTACTCTTTATAATAAACCACGACTCCATCATTCTGTTTAGGGTTATTTTTAGTAGCCGTATGATAGTATCCGGGTAGGTTTGGTATGACAGAGGTACATGAGAGCCAACATTCTGTTAGGATGATAATGTCACAGTCAAGTTTTAATCTAGCCAATAGAGTTTCCATTCCTGCTATATTACAATTTATGCTGCGTATATTCTGCGTCAGTATAAGTAGGCGCCCTGGTGTTACTGGAATTATCTTATGACAATCCTCTATGTCTGCGACGAGTGAATGGGATACAGTAATCTGATCTATATTTTTTGTAAGTTCTAGGGTATCGAAAAGTGTGGAATAGGGTAGGTTTTTAATGCACAAATTTCAGGGTACGAAAAAAGGGTTTTAGTGTTTGCATAAGTCTTTCTGTAGGTGGTTTTGTACGAGTTGTATAGTAATATATAATGAGCTGGATAGCTTATGTATGTGGTATGCTGATTGTGTAGTGGAGAATAGTTATTTTTAAAATGTATGAGGGACGAATGAAAGTTTATCTGATTTGTGAGTGTGAATGTGTGGCAGCGCAATGACGTGTTTTTATTTATGGTGTACATTAGTATATTTTTTTTAGGTTTAACATGATAATAGCAAAGATCTACATCTATGATGAGAATATTATGTGAGTAATTACACAAGAGCAAAGGTAAACAAAAGGCATGCATAATGAAAGCAGTTATGAATAGTAAATAACAACAATGGTTAATTGTCGCAGCAAGTAGTCAAGATGTTACAGTAGATTTTCTTAAGTTATCTAGATCAGAGAGATTTTTTATTCTAATATGGGGGGAGCCTTCGTCCTGCTTAAGGTACACAATTCCATTTGCAGTCCAGCAGAAATGAAACCCATGACTTTTTTGAAACTGCCTAGCCATATAAAATATTTTCTGAGTTTTGTTAGTTAAAGTTTCTGATATGTATAATGGCTTCAATTTATGTTCATTGTTTAAGTGAGTCGTATTTAACTTGTTACCTTTTTGTTTGGATTTATTGAAATTTTTCACAGCCCGGAGAACTTTTTCTTTAGTTAACACGGTGGTAAAATCAACAATGACTGGATTTGCGTCGTCCTTTGACTTAATTCTGTAAATGTCTTTAATCGAGTTGTTATCAATAACTATGTTTAATGTGTTACCCAGTTTCAAAATTTCAGCTTGAAGGGATTCCTTAGTTTCTCCAGTTTGTTTAGGTAAGTTTCTAATTTCGATGCCAATTCCACGAGTTTTCCGCTCTAGGCTTTCTAGCTTTTCTTCCAGCTCTTTAATAACGAGCTTGTCGGCCTTTCTTTCTTTTTCGAGAACAGTTATTTTCGTTAAGAATTCGTCGTATTTACCGGACATCGTGTCGATACTCGTTTTTAGTTCTTGGAACCGTTTATCCTGTTCAGCGGTAAAAGAGGAGAACATGTCTTTTATGGTGGTAATTAGGTCCGTATTACACGCCTCATCGATTTTCCTTTTTTTCCGCTCCGTAATGTTAGTAAGTGTGTGCAGATCAGGCTCAGATTCACAATGCTGTAACGGTGAAGCGCCTTTATCCATGTGGAAATATATAGTCTCTGCCTACCCCTATGGGAAACAGGCGTGAAGCTATGTATGTAGTACCTATACCATCTGTTTATTGGGGTACGAACGGTGAATATGATACTTTTAAGTATCTCTCTTCATTCTATATCAACATACATACCATCACGCCTGTATTCTCCTAAGGGTTAGGCAGAGTCACAGTTCGCCGGTATGTTTAAGTCCTATGTTATATATCGTGAGTCTAATGCCATTTAATGGGCACAAAACCAAACACCGAGCTATTGAGAATTTCATAAATATATCCAATAGGTAAATCTGCTCGACTCTGACCACAAGAACAATATGGCAGTAAAAGGTAATAATTATTGTTGTTTGTTAGACTGCCTCGTTGGTCTAGTGGTCCCAAGCGCGACTGCTACTCTAGAGGTCCTGGGTTCGATCCCCGGGTCGAGCAGTGTTGTTGGGTTTTCTGTGAAATTCCCAGTAACAGCTCGGAGTCTGGATTTGTGCCCGGTTGATGGCAATAGGCTCGCCCACTATTACATGAGACCGTGAACATACAGGGGGGCTAGACAAATTGCATTTTGACATTCGAATCGACAAGCAAAATGTATGTTAGTGACAGCCCGATTTGTCGAAAGCTTGTGTCATTTCCATACATTTTGTTTGTCGATTCGAATGTCAAAATGCAACTTGTCTAGCCCCCCTGGAGAAATGTGGGAGTGCATTAGTACGCCTCTGCCTACCCCTTCGCTGAATACGGACGTGATGGTATGTCTGTTAGCTTGTAGGTATGTTGATACTCTCTCTCTTCGTCTTTAAAACCAGTAGCGTAACCTCGTGAAGGGAAACCAAAACAAGTACTTAGCAACACATACACTCACAGCAACACAAAGGGGCAGTTAGTCACTGATAGCAATCACAATCATAGTTAAACGCAAGAATGCAAGTCCGTTGCTAATCTTCAAAGTGTAGCCGTAAGCAGGTAAAGTATCAAAATGGCGGCTACGTCTTATTTGTGCCAATTAGTGCCACAATGAACTGTTGCAAAAGTTCCCATTGCGAGGTACATGCAGTTGCATAGAAATGTAGAACTTATTCATTCATACTTTTATAATCGTTTGATTCTCGGGTCGAGCCAAGTAGTGACAGTGATAGCCTAGTGAGAATTCCACTAACTAAACTATCACTTTCTACTATCACTCACTATTCATAAATTGTATGTTTTTTGTGTTATTGTAGACCTGTAAACCAATAGCATGCACATTGCATAATAAAAAATAATTAGAAAATACTATTTACCGATGAATGATGACCGAACGACTGAGTTACTAATCGATTTAAAATAATATATTTTTTATGTGCAAGGAAATTTAGTTTTAGAATGCACAACACTTTTGTAAACCTTCCGCCGCTAAGTCCCGAGTGGTACAACGTGCATTCGGCATTTGAAAGTGATAACTTTTCAAAAATGGAACGCTCCCGATCCGCAAACGAACGCAAATAAAAATTCTGAAGTCGTAACAAATGTCGTCCAATCAAAATTTCACGACGCACAACGGTGGAAACCATAATTAAATTATACATTCATGCATAAAATGGCCGTTACTGTGTTATGGCGAGCCGTGCGTGCGATTAACAGATTACACGATCCCATCTCGACTAAATCTGAGTAGTATTCTTCACATTTAAATGTATTCTTTTCATTAAAACGACGCAGTTACATCTGTTAAAATCTCAACAATCATTTCTTATTTTTAATGTTGGCGAAGTTACATTTGTTATGGGGATGCTGCCTACTAATGGCCTTTATTATTTTTCTGCCTGATTTTGTATGTTGCGTTTTAAAATACGGGAGCTCTTATAATATTTTTAATTTTTTTAAGACGTAGGTTTTTTCACGGAACACAACAGTGCCCTCTTATCCGCAGTTCATTATGAAAAGCTAAGTAATTTAACCATCTGATTAGAACATAATTATATTTATAGTACCTACTTATAGCAAATACATTTGGAGCCTGTTTCAACACCTCTGGATAGTCGGTAACCGCTGGATAAATTAAAAAATGGATCAAAATTCGTATGAATTATCAGCCAAGCAATTTAACGAGAACCCACTAGGAGGTAGTGTGAAACAAGTCCTTAATATTTCATAAATGGTATTGTATCTAAGTAGTATTTTTGTACTAGGTAATTGCCAAAAATGTTTATGCAGGTAATTAAAATAAGATTAGCTAGTTGTTGAGCGTGCCAAATTTTATGCTTACTTAAGATGCACTCTAAAGCTGAGATTCAGAGAAGAGACTCAGCATGAACTTACGCTTTGACATACGGAAGCCCTACTTTACGCTGAGCGTCGTCATCTGTTTACTTAACGGTTTAGGTAAACAGAATGTCACATTTATTGTATTAGTATGGAAGTAAGTATGTATTTATTTATGTAAGTATAAGTAATAAGTTCCCATTACAAAAATAACAAAATATGTCTACAATTCCGAAATTCAACTTATTTCTTTACTTGATCCAAAATCAATTAATAATAAGTTCGAAATTTAAAAAGGCGGAACATGACCTATGACCTAATCTGCCACAGATAACAAGATTAATGACCGACATATGAACGAATTGAACGAATGTTTTAAAAGAACAAAACTTTATTGCATTTCCTTTCTGAGGCGGGGCGTGTAACAAAATTACAATTAACATGATTTACAAACTGCATAAATAACACTTCAAATTATTAAATACGACGCCTCGAGACATAACACCAGTTTTACCGTTCCCGCCAGTGTTGCCAACACATGGTTCGAGAATACCCAGATTTTGTTTTGATATTATCATGTCGTCGTAACATATTTGACGCATCGAAACTTCCTGATCGATATGTTATGTTGTACAGATAATAATTACAAAGCTTTAGCTTTTTATTTATGGAATATCGTCATTTAAATATTTTTATAAAAATAAATGTCTCCCAGTATCTTTGCATCTCCCATATTTATGGTAAATTTTCGGATGTAACATCTCAAGACTCCATTAAACTGTCGCTAAACATTGTTATTTATATTTTTGCAATATCACTCCATGCGAGTGTGAGGGGGACGGACTCCTCTGTCCTTTTCTTAAAGTTATTGGTTTGTTAAAGATTATCTCAACAGTGAAGAGTGCATTTGATATTGCTTGTTTTACATCGAATATTAATACATTGAGAGTGTGTAAAACTGTATAAAGTACAACAGTTTATGCAAAAAGCGATCCTGACTACTTTAGTGAGGGATCATTTTATTGCAGAATTTATTTCAAGTGAATATTACAAGCCTTTAGTAGAGAATCTCATTAATTTTATCTAAGATACTCATTAACACACGTTAAGCTTAGTAAGAACAAAATGATTAATTAAAATCATCTGAGTAATATACATTACTGCATAAATACATAAAGATTTTTTTTCAATTATCTTAAAAGCAAAATATTTATGAATATGTAACAGCCTTCACATTGAACCACTTTGCTTGCTTGTACTAATCTGTACAACTTCTCGATTAATATTAGCATTTTAGCATAATCGATATAGCATACATTGAATCATTAATCGCCTACACTTTATCGGACGGCGCGAAAAAGTACACAAATCACACCTCTCGAATGGAAACTTTTTTACTTTTTTATATGTGAACCCGACGCACTGAGAACGCGTTCTTCCAGCTGCAGCTTTTTTTATTTTTCGCGCCTTTTAGTGCTTATTTTTCTTGTAGACGCAGTTAATGCCGTTTAGGATGCCGGGGAAAGTAAAATGTCTTATGTGCTGTGTTTTTCGTAACTTTGTACACCGAATTTATTTGGACCCTTTTTCTTAGATTTCTAGATAGCCTAATATCCAGTTTACCCTTCATTCAGTATTACCTGAAAACTGAGTTACGGAGGTTTAATGACAGTCGCTTTGTGTAAAATACTGATTTTACAGTCGAGCCCTCCCCAAGAAAATTTCTGGATGCACGTTCAAGAGACCTTTTCTTGTAAAATAGTTATTTGTTATACAAGAGTGCAAAGTTGCTTTTTAACCGCGTGCTCAATTTTGATGACCGACCAAGCGAAGGATTCTTAAATTGAATCACGAGCGGAGCGAGTGATTCAAAAATTAGAATCCTGAGCGTTAGCGAGGGAATTAAAAGAGCACAAGGTGAAAAATCTTTGCACTCGAGTGCAACACGTAACTTTTCATCCCACCTCAGCGAGGAAATGACTAAAAAAAAACATTTACAACCACAAGATACTTTTTGTTTCAGTTTAGGTATTAACTACTATATGATAGGTAAGTTTTACAGAATATTCTTTAAATTATAACAAATAATACTAGGTATAATTAAGAGAAATTGAAAGTAACGTTGCTACAATTACTTGAGTGTAATATTTTTGTTAGGTACTGTAATGTTGGTGCTAGTGACTTAAAAAGTACACCAAGAAGGTTCCGATAGGCTTGTTGAAAAAATATCGATAAATCGATATAATTTTTTTTAATGTATCGATATTTTTGAGCGATATTTAATATTTCGATTATATATCGATGCATCACTATAAAATTCAAAAGTATCGAAAATGTATAAAAATCTATATTTTTTACAGACCAATAAACATTTATAAGTTTTAAGATCCCAAAAAGGAATACTTTTTTATACTAACATCTTTTTAACAAATTATATTTAATATAGTTTTTGTTTTAAGTCGACTTGATTTGCTGTTTTATAAGTTGGCTTTTAAGATATATGGATATTTTTAAATAAAAATATCAGTATCGATACTGATATTTTCAAAAATATCGATACGATAAATATCGATACTTTATTGCGTTTTCGTTAAAAACTCGACACTCGGAACCTAGGGAAGGTTCCAAGTCTGAGTTTTTAACAAATTAAAAAAAAATTATATGACAAATTCGGCGCCATAGGGGTAAAAGCATGATGTTCTAAATTCAATTTACTTTGTCTCTCTAGAGGATAAAAACGACTTTTGCACTCAGATATCGAAGAGTAAAAATACTCGTTCCGAGATGGGGGGATGAAAAAATATTTATTTTCCGGAAAATATCTGATAAATGTTATGCTATTTGTACCTACCCAATTATAATGTTCGAAATAAAATATGAAAAAGAACTCAATATTATTAGGATTTATCGGCAACAAAGTGTGGTTAAAATGGCGGTTGCGCTATTTCGCTTCACATCACAGATTATGTCGCGTCATCCCGTCCATAGAACTGGTCGAAATGTTGCCAAGTGCTTTTTTGCAATTAGCAAAACGGTAAAATATAAAATAGATTTAAATTTAATTACGACCCCAGGCTAATTAGCTTTTGTATATCGACAAGTGGAACAAACCGCTAAGATTTATGTTTATCATTTATGGCAACTTGATAAATTCGTAAAAAAATATAACTTAGATATAAAAAGTGGTTTAACAATTTAGTTTTATTAGCTTCTATTGCTTTTCTATCAAAGTTATAGGTATCAATTTATTTTGAAATCTTTCCTCTGCAGAGTATATTTGCAATTAAACTGTATGCAAATTTATTTAATGCAAAAGCTACAATAGATTGAAGAATTGTCGGATCTGTTGGTATCGGATTACTCGGCCGAAAGGGCTAGATTTAGAGACGATTCTAAGCGTAAACATAACAAATTGAATTAAAGATTGACTATGGCTAATATTCAGAGACGATGCTAAGCGTAATGCTTCCGTATGTCAAATTTGTATTACAATTTGACATACGGAAGCGTTAGTTTATGCTTAGCATCGTCTCTGAATATTAGCCTTAGGCTGAGATTCAGAGAAGAGACTCAGCATGAATTAACGCTTCCGTATGTCAAATTGTAATACAAATTTGAAGCCTTACTTTACGCTGAGCATCGTCTCTGAATGTTAGCCTTAGAGTGCGTGTTTGTAATTTTTATTGTAATTAAATGACAAGCGGCATACGAGCCATCTGGTGTCATCTTTTCACCTCAGTTCTAATAGCATACAGAAATGTTAGCATTCATTCATTTTTATGGACCATGTACAGTCACGACCAAAAACATGTATACACTAACAAAAGTACTAAATCGATTTTCTCCTAAAGTACTAAAAGAACTATTGTGATATTACGAACACAGTATTTACTAACCAATATATAGTGACATGTTATCACTGGTAACAGTGGTGATGACATATGGCACAGAGACGTGGTCACTCACTATGGGCCTCATAAGAAAGCTCAAGGTCACTCAGCGAGCTATGGAGCGAGCCATGCTTGGTGTTTCTCTACGCGATCAAATGATCTGTAGAAGAACCAAAGTGACCGACATAGCTGAAAGGATTAGCAAGCTAAAGTGGCAGTGGGCGGGGCACATAGCTCGTAGAACTGATGGCCGCTGGGGCAGAAAGGTTCTCGAGTGAAGATCACGCAGCGTGGGATGGCCTCCAACGAGATGGACCGATGACCTGGTAAAGGTCGCTGGAAGTCGCTGGATGCAGGTAGCATGCGTCCGTTCCCTGTGGAGGAGGCCTTTGTTCAGCAGTGGACCTCTTTTGGCTGACATGATGATGATGATGATATAGTGACATTGGTGTTATCTCAAAGTTGCAATCGTTCATTCATGAAAAATTATCTTTAGCCCTTTTGTAGGTGTATAGAGGTTTTTGCTCGTGACTGTACCTAGGCAAACGAGCAGACTAACGATCTGATGGTAAGCAAGCAATCATTGCTGCTCACCAGAGGCGTTGATCGTCCATGGGATGTGATGACGAGTAACAATCACTCCATCAGGGGGGCTAGACAAGTCGCATTTTGACATTCGAATCGACAAACAAAATGTATGGAAATGACACAAGCTTTCGACAAATCGGGCTGTCACTAATGTCATTTACATACATTTTGTTTGTCGATTCGAATGTCAAATGCAACTTGTCTAGCCCCCCTGGCGGCTCGTCTGCTAATATGCCGAAATGTCGAACCTTTAAAAAAATATCAATATTTACAACTCTATGGCATAACAAGTGTCCCAAAGGCACAACATTAAAAAAAGAAACAAAAGATAGAACGTTCGGGAGCCGGGAGTCGACAAACTAGTTTGCATTTTCAATTTTAAGACGATTTAAGTTTTAAGTTCAGTTTAAGTCGTTAAAGATTCCACTCGGAAGGGATTTATCGTTAAATGGTTTTTACGGTTGTACTGCGGTTTCTTTGGAAATAAGATATATTTTAAACCGATCTTAGAAAAGAGGTTATCAATTCATCTGTACTGTACTTAAATGTTATAAGCATCATATGCATGCTTGCATTTATGGCTTTGTTGTTTATGACGATTTTAGAATGGATTATAACATTTACTTTTCTAACTGCTTCATTAGTATAGCAAGGGCAGCTGCTGTGCTTGAAGACCTGGGTTTGATTCCCTGGCTGACCAGTGTTATTGACTTTTTCTTCGTAATTCTTAGTAACTGCCTCATAGTGGTCGTATGCAGAACTACAGAATTTCTGTTCTGTAGTTCTGCAGAATGAATGAATATAAAACCAATAATTTGAAATAAGAACACAGTTTCTTTTTTGTTTTTAGTATCAGTCAGTGTAATCTCCGATTTTTATTATTTCTAACCTCTTTGCCAACCCTAGCGTCCAGGGTTGTTAAACACAAAACTGCCGTGTAACATGCGAGTTGCGAGTGAATGTCGCGAAGGTGTCAGGAATGCGGTGTGCCCGCCAATTAGCCCCGCGTCGAATGGGACCGGTCCCGCGGGCGGATTTTATGTGCCATCCATGATGCCGATCAAATCAAGGTTGTGATGGACGGTAGATATTTTAAAAATTTGCTAATGTTCTTTTTATAATAGCCATCATAATTTTAATGTTACTATTGGTGTATACTTACTGTTTGCTGGTTATAAATACTTTTACGCCTGTATTCCCGAAGATTAAGCAGAAGTGTACTAATGTAAACCCCTAAGTTCGCAATTTACGCCACTAATCCAGACTGAGCCGCTACTGGAATGACTACTACTACTAGCTACTAGAAAACTACTACTAACTAGTAGCTTCTAGAAAAACCCAACAACACTTTACTACAACAGACGAACAGGCCCTGTTTCCTGCCCTTAAGGGAATGGCGTGATGTTTGTTAAACCAGCTCTGCAGTTGTCTTTTACGCCCTGCTTTAATAATGAGTTCGTTTTTAGTTAATTATACCGTAATTACTTCAATTAACTCAAGTTGGATGTGAGATCACTGAATAAGTAAGAAGACGTTTTGAGATCGGACACCTTCAGGAGTGAGACTGAAAAATAACTTTGTGTAGAAAGTAGAAACTTCGTTGTTTATGTTAATTGTGTCGATTATTTATTCATTATTAGATTACTTAATACTACTTTTATTATATTTTCATTAAAACATACATATCTAGATAGACTTACAAGATCCACATAAATTCGAAAAACAACGTCAGAGTAATATTAAAACTGCTATTATGCATCTTAATTTATTTAGACTGTATAAAAGATGGCGGCTTCTGAACTTTATTTCCCGCGGAATTTTGACAGCTGTCATTAAACTTCAATGATTGATAATGTTTTAGGCAAAGGTAAACGTACGTAATGCCTATTGCTAGTTTCACAAGTTTATGTCACATTATAATAACTACAATAAAAATAATGTAATCATCTTTTGAATGAGCAATCAACATTGCATGATGTAAAACTTTCTATTTCATTTGTCTAACAATTCATTATTACCACAAATGTTTCTGCATTTGAACTAACCACTTTAATTCATAATGACTGCTATGCTCTACGTATAAGGTTTAAAATAACGGGTTGTTTTCAAATCGGTACAGAATAAAAAAGTTTACATGACATTAAGTATACTCTTGTCAAAATTGTTCTAACTATTGTAACAAGTGTTGTTACGAAACGTGCTTTATTAAAAATGCACCGTCTTCCTCCTCACTATTAATTTTATATTCCGTTATAATTTTGTGCGTACATTTTTTATGCTGGCAACATTGTTTAATAAATGGCTGGTAATGTTTTCGTTTCACTTTCAAAATGATTTAAATAATCTGCTTGTTATTATTAACGTTACAAATCTCTTAGGAGATTATCTTTTCATCTTTTTAGTTCGTATCTTCGTATTGCTTCGTCATTGCCGCACTAAGTACAGAAATTAATTGATTTGGTTTAGAAAGAGTTATTCTTATATATTATTTTTGTCTATTTTTTTATTTGTAGCATGGAATTATAGGTTCGCCCTTATTATAAGTATACCAGATAACTGTTGTAAAATCTTTCGGGGTGACAAGCGTAATGGTAGGTCAACATAATATGTATTTGCTTAGTTTGATCTAAATAAAGTGTACCGGCTATCAAAGCAGCGATTCACAGAATATTAATCATTCACTTAAGGATTTGCTGTCAAATCTCCTGTCCGCTACTTACCGTCGTGTACGTCACTTCGCATGTCAAACTACATGAAATAATGCTCACAGAAATTATCTGCTTTTTTAATCTCCGTAGGACCATCCTTCTAATCGGCACTTGCGTTGTTTTGCTTAACGAAATAAATAAGAATTATACTAATATTGCATTTGAGAATAATAATTTATTCCACGAGAAGCTTTTTTACGAGGTATATCTAAGCCAGAAAAATTATAAGATACTAAAAGAAAACCAAACCAATGCCCGAAAAGTGACCACCCATCCTGTTACCGGCCTGGGTTACCGCTTTGCTTTTGTAATACAAGCAATAAATATCACAATGTATTTGATTACAGGACGGGGTGTCATCAATTTTAAATTTCGAACGCAACAAAACAAATTTAAATTTCGATTCGTCGAATATAAACTGAATTGCGTGAATGGTATTGCCATAAACGAGATTTACCCTAGATTTAGGGAAGGCCAAGAAAGTCAACTAAAGTTTTTTTCTTCTAGGGATCTCTAATTTTATTTTTGATCAATTTGGTAATATTAAATATTGTATAGCTTTAACCAGACTATTGCCCAGAATAGTGTTCAACCAGTAAGTAATCAGGTGAGCACAGGTCAGTTTGTAATTTTCTTTACTATTTACTTAGAAATAAGTCACTGTACTGCTAAAGTATTAAATGTGTTTAAACTAAAACAGAATAAAAGTAGTTGGATAGTACCTATCCGTAAAAAGGAAATTTAAAGCTCCACGACGGGCAACCCTACACAAAATGGATTGCCAAGATGACAGCGAATAAAGTGTCGCCAGCATCGTTTGTTTGGTATTTGCATATTTTTGCACGGGCGCCTGTTATTCGATACTCAAAATATTTCGCGTGGGGGATTATACTTGGTTTTTAATGTCGATAAATTTTATTTTTCGAAAGTGATTTTGATTTGTGGCCATTTATTCTGAATTTGTCGTGTGATTTGAAAAAAGATCTTTTATTCCTTTTATTAATACCTACGGTAGTAGTATTTTAGAGCTTAATTTTTTTGGCTACCTCTTTTGTTCGGTAAATTGATTCGAAGAAAACGGGTTGCCGATATTATTCTGAGGTGCTTTTAACGTAATCTGTATTAATATAGTACAGTAACGTTTGTGAGTTTGTTGGCCGTCCTGAAAATGGATGAGACTGTCACGCCTGTATTCCCCGAAGGTAGGCAGAGGTGTACTAATGTTCACCCACAGTTCGCGTAAGGTTCGTTTAAGGCAAACCTATTATTGAAATAATCCTTACTAATATTGTAAATGCGAAAGTAACTCTGTCTGTCTGTCTGTCTGTCGCGCTTTCATGCCAAAACTACTAAACCGATTTCAATGAAAGGAGGTCATCAAAAGTCCATACAAGTCAGCCCAAATTTGTACCGGAGGTACATGACAGCTGTCAAGTTGATAGTTTTTACCATGAAATCACGATGAAACTGATAGTAATCTGCCGTAGTGGCGTGCGTTTGACATTCCGAAACTGACACTGACGGTTTTTACTATGAAATCATTACGAAACAGCTAATAGTGTGCCAAAATGGCGTGATTTTTCTCAATTCGATGATTTTTTTTGATGCACAGATAGTCTAGAACCTGAGAAAGGTTGTAAGGGGTAGAATTAGGGGATGAAAGTTATAAGAAATATCCAGACCACGTGAGTGAAGCCGCTGGCGGAAAGCTAGTATCAATATAATGCCATAAAACCCATCCAACAGTAGTCTTATTTATCCAAAATTAAGTTAGTAAAATGCTCAAAAATGCGTTATTAAAATTAACTGAATATTTTGCAACCATAATAAACCAGACCAACACAAAACTAAGGAGGTATATACAGTTGGACGGTATGTAATCGCCATCGCATTTCGTAAACATGATCAGCCAAAGTATAAGTTTCATTTTAATGTATTCAACCAGTTCAGATAGTGTAAATCAATTATAAATCGTTCTCGAATGCAAACGACCGAATGAATGACTGAACTTATCTTAGGCCACGTTAAAATACTTTTTTTGGGTTCCTTGGGTATCGCGTAAAGTGTGCTTATTTATTATAATTGAATTCTGAGTCATCGGAGGGAAATTTTCACTACATTTCTAGATAATTCTTAAGTAAGTATCTATTTATTATTGTATGAAACATCATTGGCAAGAACTATAAAGGCTACGTCATCAAAATCTGCCCAAATGATGTACACTTATTGGAAAAAATACCCTGTATTACGTTGGTTAAAACTCTAGTCGTACTTTTTTATGCTTAGTGTGTCAAAATACGTGCGTTTTTCTAATTAAACGTTATTTTTTCTCATCTAGGATATGAGAAAAAATAACGTTTAATTATCAGTTTCATAGTGTTTTTATAGTAAAAGCTGTCTGCTGTCAGTGTCAGTTTCGGAATATAAAACGCACGTCAATAAGGCACATTATTATTATGTATTAGTTACTTCATGATAAAAATTGACAACTTGAAAGCTGTCATGTACCCCAGGTAAGGTACAGATTTGGGCTTAGTTGTATAGGCCTTTGATGACCTCCTTTAAAAAGAGTTTCTTGCCGTACTCGACCTTTGTAAGTGGCTGTAGGTATGGTTTAGATGAATTTTCTGCGGTTTGTCTAAGTGACAATTTTTTGCGCATTCGGACTCAAATTTAAGACAGTTTAACGACAAAATGTGTTTGAAATGGTATATAAATAGGTAGCATAGCATAATGGTTCGCATATACAGTGTTTTTGCATTAAAATAAATAGTAAAAATATTTCATTTTTGCAAAATAAATTTGGTTTTTTATCTGTGGAAGTGGATACCCATGATTAAAAATCACGAGCGTCACATTTCAAAAATAAATCGTCTTGTTTATCTATTGATTGCGATATAAAAATCCAAAAACATTTTATTAAATAAAAAAAATCTACGGAACTCACCGTCCACCAACCTGATTGTCAACCCACGTTCCATTATTTAACATATTGGAGCCAAGTCTCTTATCTAAGTGGCTTTATTGAATATCGTCTGTTTTAGACGTTCCACGTCAAACGCACGTCGGTACCAAAAAGTGACTATTTTGGTACTTTAGTGATGTCGTTACACATAAATTTTGTGTCAACGGGGCTTTTTACCTTAGGAAAGCGAAAGTGAAGGGAGTGTGAGAATGCGCGATGGCTTTTTGTAATTTCAACATGGAATAATGTGTTTTGGATTCTAATTTGGCTTTAATTTTCTTACAATTAAGATTTTATCTAACTCCAATGTTTATGTCGGAATTGATTACACTATAACAGACCATTAGCTTAGTAGTAAGCGCGACTGCTACTCTAGAGGTACTGGGTTCAATTCCCGGGTCGAGTAGTGTTGAGTTTTAATATCAAATTCTCAGTAGCAGGTTGTAGTTTAAAATTGTGCCCGGATAATGCGAACCGTGGGTGTACAACTCTACATTTAGTAAGCCTCTGCTTAAGTCTTCGGGGAATACAGCCGTAATAGTAGTCATGATTTCTTATTTTATACTAATAAATACAATAACAAAAAACACACATACCTCTAAAATAGTTTATTTCTGAAATCAGAAATTACGACGTATTTTAATTAAAATATTATGTATAGAATATAATAATTATCTTTGTATTTATTTCCCATTAAAAATCTGTTAAAGTATTATATTCCTAATATCCTAATTCTTATGACAAACTAATTATCGTAAAGTTGGCTAAGTGATATTTTATTTAAAATTAATCTCATTCCTATCACCTTAATCTTTATTTAAAATTAAACTCATAAAATTTTATAGTTTCTAGATAGGATTATTAGTAGTAAATTATTATTGTTCCTGATTGACTGAGCTAATTATCAAAATTAGATAATACTTAAGTATCTTAATTTAGGCAAATGACACCTACTTTTTTTAGTTTAAGTACCGAAAACTAGTTTTTCTAATTTCGGTATTTTTACGCCGCATTATAAATGTAAATAAATAAATATCCTGGGGCATTTAACATAGCACCAGCTAGTCTCAAACTAAGCAAAGCTTGTACCGTGGGTACTAGACAATGGATATAATACTTACATATTTTTTTTTGTAAATACATCATACTTATAATATAATAAGAAACACCCAGAAAAACAAAAACACTCAAGTTCTTGACTTAAATGGTTGTGCCTGTAATGTTTAATGTTTAAATCTATCCTAATTAGGTTTAGTCTATCGACGGTATCTAGATTTTTCCTCTGGGGATAACAAGATTACCTACCTAAATTTCCTCCAACGTAATACCAACATATTTATATCTATACAAGCTTTATAATAAAGGTAATTATAGAATCATATATATATCGATAGATCCTAAATGATCATTTTTGAAATGAAAATACACCTAAAAATATTTTTAAAATCAGCTCGCACATTAAAGCGCATAACATCCAGCATTTTGTTTTTTTTTTAATTTCGTGTACTCAGTAACAGTCGCGCCATCAAGATAAATCTAATCAGGTATCATTTATCTAAATCGGTTGAACCGTTGAGCAGCTATGAGCGGACATAGGAACGGACATATATACACGTCAAACACAATACATAACGCTCCATCGGCACTCCGGTAAAAATGGAACGACATCAAAAAAATTACACTTCTATGCGTAAAAAGTACCCGATCGATAACATGTCCATAATTAAAACTACACCCTTTACTTACGACCTTTAGATGTGAAAACAAAATAATAACCACTGAAGTGTTGGTGTGTCGTTTTATTACACTGTCGGACAAATTTAATGGCTTCTGTTTATAGGGCTGCGAGCTTGATGTTATGTTAAATTAATTGATGTATCTTTGTCTTTTGGTGTGTATAAAATTACAGCTTAAAGGTGACCGGCTCTGGGAGGTAGCACGCTGGGAGATTCTTATGGCCAGCAGTGGATCAAGCGATTGGTGATCTATTTTGGTCATACTCATCGAGAATCATCACTTTTTGGGAAGCACATTGTATACAAATGTTGGAATAAGATACTACGTAATATCTTAGATAAGAGAGAACAATTTTTTTCCTAACAACGGTTAACTAACGAGTCATAAGGTATTCGTGAATATCATCATGACCACGATGGGCAGGACGGATAGAAGGTAGGTCCTATCATCAGAAATAAATAATGACGTCATAGCTGATGAAAAAGAGTCGTCGCGGGCAAAAGCTGTTTAGGTATAAAAGCAATTCCAGTGCTTTTAATGAGCAAACAAAGTATAATTACAACATAGTTCTTGGAAAATGGCCGTCACATTGATATGTGACATGGTGATATGTTTTACTGGAAGAGATATATTGTCATCACCAACCCAAAGCGTCCCACTGCTGGACACGGGTCTCCTCTCAGTATAAGAGGGATTAGGGCGTCCATAGTCCACCACGCTGGCCTAAAGCGGGTTGACATATTTTCAGTTTCTGTTTATGGAGATAGTATAAAAAACGTCGCTGGCTGCTCGATGTAACAGCAACACCAGTTGTAACAATACCGCGTTGTCATCTTGAGATTAATTCAAATTCAAATTCTTCATTATTCAAAAATGTGGTATATAAGCTGTTGTAGTCAAGTTAAAAATGGTTTCACAATTCATTCGTTGTTAAGTCTCATTTACGTATTCATTTCACTGGCTACATTGGCCTCTAAACCGAAACACAATAATTAGTTAGCACATGAAAGAAAGAATGACTCGTTAGGACATAGAAAAGTTTGTTTTATTTTGGTATCAAACCCACTATCCGTGGCGTCGAAGCCGGTCACTTATCCGGCACTTTTGCAAATTATTAAATTTAAATCGAACTATGTAGTTTCTGAGATTAGCACGTTTAACCAAGCAAACGTTCAAAAGCAAAAGTTCAAAGGTTGAAAACTAGCGCCAGGCATTCCGTCTGGCTTATGCTGAACCAGCGCAATTTATATTAGAGTAGGTATAATTATAGATAGTAAGTAATTGTGCTGAATAAATGATTTTTCTTTCAAACAAACAAACTCTTCAGGTTTATAATATTAATATTAGTATATTAGTATTGGTATAGTAATTAGTATAGATCTGTTAATGGCTACATTTACCCGTACGTATGTCGCTTCCATATTCATTCAAGTCGTTGATCTGTGTAGGTAGAACACTTTTAATGTCAAGCCAGTGTTCCACGGCGGGGGACATCGAATAATTGGTGAAATCACTTAGATGAGTGGGCTTTAACATGCATTTAGTGTGTCGTATCGAATGACACGAGAAATAATGACTAAACCGATCGTTTTTATGTCCAAACTAACTTAGTTTTGTTTAATTAAATGACCGTAGTAAGTTACAAAAGAATTAACAGTTAAACCAAACTAGTTGTTGTCCTGACCTTGCTCATTCTGAGAGGAGACCCGTGCCCAGCAGTGGGATAGTTAATGATAGTTGTTTTCTAAAGGACTTTTTGGGAAATAAAGCAATAAACAAAATAAACTCGTTAAAAATGTTATTTCGCAGGATGTAATCAAATTCTATTCAGCAGTTTAGGGATGAAAAGACACATACAAACTAACAGAGTTACTTTCGCTTTATAATATTAGTATTCAATGAACAACATCCTGCATTCGTTGCAATAGTGATTACTAATCATGATAACACAAAAATTTAGGTACTATTTTGAAAGATACGCAGAATCAAGGCTAACATTCAGAGACGATGCTCAGTAAAGTAAGGCTTCCGTATGTCAAATTTGTATTACAATTTGACATACGGTAGCGTAAGTTCATGCTGAGTCTCTTCTCTGAATCTCAGTCTTAGACTTTATCCGTTTCGATTCATGCAACTTAAAGTCGTCACTTCTTTATTTATTGAAATAATACACCAAATACATCAACACTTACGCTAAATAGACGCTCTTAAAAACTAGGACTGATGCATCTGACAATTGAGGCGTACATAGCATTTACTGCATTATAATACGATAACACAACAACTAGCTAAATAATAATAAAATAAAATCAGTCCATAACAAAACTAAATAAATAAATAAATAAATATATGCCTTTGTCATTGTATTTCTCTCATAACTATCTAAATATGTATAGCTGTTGGTATACCAATAAATAAATAAATAAACTAAAACTATGTAAAAATGTGGATACTAATACTACGAGAACTGCACAATCTTTGCAACGTGTCATTGAATATGTCTAATTCTGAATTTCTTTGCGCGTCTTCGTTAGTACGAAGTCTTCTGTATAATACCTCAATGGTCAATCCGATTCCCTCCTAAAAAAGGTTAAGTGCACGTACGAATGGCGTGTGTAGCGACACTTGGGGTGCGGCGGGTCGCTAATCCGTCGCCTGCGCTGCATCGTTTCCCTCATTTAACTCGAACAACTTGTTACTTGATAAGCCGCTGATATTCTGCCATTTACATACATACAATATACTTACGCCTTTTTGTCATAGGGTTAGGCAGAAACTATAGAACGCCACTTGGTACAATTCTTGCTTTACTGTCTTTGGTTTGTCCACGTATAAACATTTTGTGAAATACTCACCGCTCGAGTTCCTGGGTTCGATTCCCATGTCGGGTATCAGTAGCAGCTCCCAAGTTTGGATTAATGGTAAATGGTAATGTAGGCTAATGTCATCATCAACAACAACATTAACTGTCCCACTGCTGGGCTTCTCCCACTTTTAGGCCACGATGAGGCCACCACACGCTAGCCTAATGCGGGTTGGCAGACTTCACATGCCGTCGAGCAAACGTCTCAGGCATGCAGGTTTCCTTACGATGTTTTCCATCACCGTTAAACCGAGTGATAATTACGCATTATACCTTCAAAATGTCAGAGGTGCGTGGCTTTGATT
Source organism: Acronicta psi (assembly GCA_946251955.1). NCBI lineage: Eukaryota > Metazoa > Arthropoda > Insecta > Lepidoptera > Noctuidae > Acronicta > Acronicta psi. Next base: position 4,410,009 of record OX276493.1, on the reverse strand, counting down.
CAAAATCGAGATCTTTGATTTGGCAGTCCATTGGTCATTCCCCTAGGTCAGGGATGGCGAACCTTTACTCATCTGTGTTCAAATTTTTATTAAAAAAAATGAAAAGACCGTGACGTGCCGATATACAATCTTAATTCAGTAATTAATGCGGGAAAGAATATCGATGAGGCACCTAAAGCCCAAAGTTTAGTGCCCAAAATATTTTGACACGTGCCAGCAATGGCACGCGTGCCATTGGTTCGCCATCACTGCCCTAGGTTATCACTGTACATTTAGGTACATGGCCTAAACATACCGCATTAGTAGGTATACCCTTGCCCAACCCTTCAGATAAAGGTGATGGCATGTCATAAACTGTCATGGTTAATTGACAGTTCAACATCAACACACCTCTGCCTTACCGTTTAAGTTTTACAAGCGTCATAGTACCGTAGATGTTGAGTAAATCATTTAAGAGCCAATGTCTCGGCAATCGGGTTCTTAATGTTCTCTTAAGCGCCGCAGGTCAAAGACCGGGATCGCGAAGGTCGGGATCAAGGTTGTAGCTGCGCAACGCGCGGAACTTAGTTAGGAAATTAAGGACTATCTTTGGAGGCTTGCTTCAGGTTGCAAAGGCGTTGGATATGGTGTATTAATTATTACCCGAATGCCAAAGGAGGGTTATGTGTTTGGCGTGTATGTATGTCCGCTCGTAACTACTCAACGGATCAACCGTAGATAAATAAATAAATATTCTGGGACATTTTACACAGCACCATTAGTCCCAAACTAAGCAGAGCTTGTACTATGGGTACTAGACAATGGATATCATACTTATATGAATCCTTTATTTTTGTAAATACATACATATCATACATAAGAAACACCCAGACAAACACAATCACTTATGTTCATCACACAAATATTTGTGTCATGTGGGAATCGAACCCACGATGATCAGCAGTCCGGTACTCGAACCACTAGACCACAGACGTCGTCAAATAGGTAAGTACCTCATTAGATTCGTCTTGATGGCACAAGTGTCACTGTGTCCGAAATTATAAAAATCAAAATGGCGGATTTTATGCACTTTAATGTGCGAGCTGATTTTGAAAATCATCTTGAGGTGTATAATTTTCCATTTCAAGGACAAGCTATTCGTTCAGTCTAAATTATAAGCAATAAAGAGTTATAAACAAATTTTTTTCTTTTTTTGTCCCGCTTGTCCATTTTCCGATATCATAGAGCTTGTTAAATAGATTTTTAGTGTACTTTTAACGCTGTCAGTTTTTTCTGAAAAAAAATAATAAGATGGGGGTATTATAAGAGCAACAGAAGAATCCAAAAAACTGAATTACGAACTAGATAGTTATACGGTATATTTTATTAAGCGTTGATCGAATGAAAACTACCATTATAATTAAACAATACTGTACTACAACGAATTCAATCACAAAACCAAAGCCCGATATTCTAAACGAAAACTCACCAACACGCTAAAAATGCGGAACAGTATAAAAATCTATTAACACAGACATTCGCACTAGGATCAACGAGATCCACGGATAACATAGGTTTAATTACGACTATAAAACAAGCGAGGCTCTCGGGGTACGTCTTAAACGCTCATTAACGGCCATTACTTGGAGCTATGGCGGCCACGCAGCGATAAACTGGAGAACAGAGAATCACGGAGAAACGGAGAAGAAATGGAGAAGCGGACAATGCTATATCGATTCCACTATCGACTGTGTGATAAAGTGATACTTTCTGTGCTGTGATTGGTTAAAGCGTTTGTGAATGGAATGGTTTGTCTATGGAGTTATGACTCCCATTTACATTGTTCTTACGTCTTACTCCTGAAACGTTTTTGATATTGGTCTTGGTCGCGAATATCTGTGTATATGTCACCGAAGATTGTGAACATTGAGATTATTCAATCTAGAGAGATTGTAACAGCCAGAACCGAAAAAAATGCGTTAAATTGTTAGCACTACGTTACAGTTTACAATATTTAGACGTTGAAAATCTCGCGAGATAGATTCTATTCACTTACACAGTATTTACATTTTTACAGTACCTACGGTACTAGCTAACCGCCAGCGGCTTCGCCCGCGCGGTCTTATAATTTTTTCCCCTTTTTTGCAACATTTTTCACTGCTACTCCGCTCCTATTAGTCGTAGCGTGATCGTATATAGCCTATAGCCTTACCCGATAAATGGGCTATCTAACACTGAAAGATTTTTTTTAAATCAGTCCAGTAATTTCGGTCCATTTTCAATACAAACAAACAATCAAATCTTTCCTCTTTAGCTATCTTTCTTTATCTATACTCTATACTAATATTAATAAGTATTAGTAAAACAAAGTAGCTCCCAATGTTTGTGCGCTTAGATCTTAAAAACTACGGGACGGATTTAAATGCAGTTGTCAGCAATAGATACAGTGATTCAAGATAATAATAATAGATACTCGTTGTATACCTAGTACAGAAAAGACGAGAAATTCCATGCATCCGTGCGAAGCCGGGGCGGGTCGCTATACTATAGCTGCATCTCTGACCGGATTTACAGTTAAATGCTGAACTGTTCTATGCCTTTAGAGACACTGTACTGCAGTAGTCAAAGGTTGCATTCTGTCACCAGGGTTAAAAAAAATCTTCGAGGTGACAAGCCCACACACTCCCTTCTTTATTAAACTCGGGGATCCCTAAAAAAAACTGGAAAGTGATACATTTACGACGTTGTTCCCGCATCACCTGCCATAAAAGTGTGTCGGCAACTAATTACCAACGCGTTAGCGGCACTAAAAGGAAACAATGCCGTATTTTACATTGAAGCAGTAACAATAAATTAATTTTAGCGTTTTAGCGAACCCATCCGTTGTGCGCATTGCAATAACTTGTTAAGGGATTGCGTATATAATTATACATATACGTATAAGATGTTTGTTATATTTCATTTAAGTCAGGTTTTTAAATTGAAAGGCTTGAAGGTGAAAGTATTATTAGTTAATTGCTAAAGAATTGAATAATCATATCATATACTTATACAATATGTTAAAAAAACCCGGTCCGATCCGAAAGGGGTACATAGGTATCCCAATCACAGTACCGAATAAAATAAAATGAGTAGGTATTCATAAAAGCAAGACTATTAATGATACTGTGATTGGGATACCTATAAATATGCACGATTTTCGTACAAAAATTATCAAAATTACCCAAAATCTAGCAAATTTCTTGAATGTGACAACACTGTCGTGGTATAATGAAAAATATTGGACTGTAATAAATAAAAACGAAAACTCAGGTCGAAGGCTGTCGTCCTAAATCTTTTAATCTAATATTTTCTCTCTCCGATTTTTACGCTGGGGTTGAAGTTAGCTCGTGCCAACTTCAAGCCGGACAATAAGTTTGGCGAGAACTGTATACATATATCAGTACTCTGATATCTCAGAGTAATTATTGCTAAGTAACGTAGCCACTATATGCGATAAATTTATATATTTTTCTGAAGAACTAATTACAGGTGTAGCAACTGAAATGAAAGCCAAAGTTCAACAAACTGTTAGCAGAACAATCGCCATCACAATCGCATTACATTTGGTAGATTGAACACCGATAAATCCCATCACGTCACATAACGGTGAAGGCAAACATCGCGAGGAAACCTGCATGCCTGAGAGATTTTCTCGAGGGCATGTGAAGTCTGCCAACCCGCACTAGGCTTGCGTGGTGGAATATTGCCTAATCCCTCTGATACTAAGAGGAGACCTGCGCCTAGCAGTGGGACAGTATATGCGTTGATAAAACCCCATCACTAGAAGATGCAAACATGGAACTCCCCGTCCATGCATGCAATAGGACGGGGAGTGTTCATTGTATGGTTTTGATTAAAACAAATCGGTATCAGCATAACTACGACTATCGTCCAAAATCCGCCAGACACGTCGACGCTATCCCAGAAGAATTTCCACATGAAAATATAGACGGTTGTCGAACTTATCGAATTGTACAATACTTTTAGAAATTGATGCTCAACACTCACAATCAGAGCCCACCTAAACCACGCGTCGAACAACAATAATTAGTCGAGTATACGCGTGAAATATTCTTGTATATATTAATCCCTGTCAGGCCAATATTTATATACTGCGTATAAAACAGTAGTAACCCTTACAAAATATCAATTGGGGCTGGCTGTCGTTTTTTATAGCAGAGTCTGTTAAACATCGCTATAGCGTGTGTTAGGGCCTTATGCCCGCTTGGCACGCGACGTACACTCGTAACAAAAAGTGATTTAGGTAATTTTTTCTGGCAGTTACCTATTAACTCGTAATATGTACCATTTGCTACTGCCCACGATTTTATGTTTCCCTTTACATTTAATGTTATGTACTTAAACAGCGAAATTGTTCGGATATTTTGGGGCGACCCCGATGTTGTGTTATTTTGTTAAATTCTTAGAGAAATGCTTGAGTGGCCATATTTCTGTTTTAGTGTCGGGGGTTGTGCTCATAAAGTATTAGATATGAGAACCTAGATATCGCACCTATATTTTTTTCGGGATTATGTAGATTAATCTGTTTTACAGCTGTGTGCATTACACTTTCTCGGGTCTTGAGGGTATCAGCTGCACCAAATTTTAACCTAAATACTTAGATTTTTGGGTTGCCCTTGATACTACCATAATACGATCTTAACACTGTTGTAGTCGTTCTTTTAAAAGTTTACAAGAAACTTATGTAAGTTCACAGCAATTTACATAGGACAAAATTGTTATCTATCTTAAATAAATAATTGCTTATATAGAAAGATTTTTCATAAAATTTAACATATAGGATTAGGTATCCATTGTGTTCTACTTTGTTTGAACACACTGGTATACGGTCCTGAGTAGTTATGCCTACCTAAGTAGTTTCCCAATATTATAGGACTAATGCTGTGCCATAACCACTATTTTATCGAGCAAGAGGTTAGGCAGCAGTGGACGTTTATTAGGGGGTATGTTTTAGTCCCGTATAATAGGGAGTAAATACACACTTGAATCCAAACCTCGACTTGCTGCTGAGAATTTAAAATTTTAAGAACGCTGGACATGCATGGGCTGGTTGATGGGCAAGCAAGTGCTGGCTGCTTTATCGCTGCCAGAATCTTTATTCCCCGAGGATTTGGGTGTCTTCAAATCGGTTTCTTCTAGGCAAGCGCGCTCCATCGTAGACCACATCGTTGCTAACATCAGGCGAGTTGTGGTCAAGCGCAAGTCTAAGATAAAAAAATATGGAAATCTGTAGTCTCTACCTACCCTAATGGGAAAAAGGCGTGAAGCTTAACTATGCATGTATGTATGAATGCAAGTCTTCTAGCATAGCAGTCACGCTTATGATAATAGTTTTAATATGGTAACTTCATTAAAATTATTGTAGGGGACAATAATTTTAATGAAGTTACCATATTAAAACCATTTTAAAAGGTAAATTAAGTTCTACACTTGTCTCCTCGGCTGTACAGACCCCTTTTATATTTTTTTAAAGGCAACATCGAGTCGACCGCAAATGATCGAGCGGTTACTGTGTTATACATTAAAAGTTATCCTGATCAAAACTGTAGTAATTTGTTAACTAGTGTTTCTGTACTGATTCGAATTAAAGAAATATGTTCATTGTTTGCATTGACTTACATATTACTGCGTAAGGATTGGGCGAACTGCATGACACAATGATACCCCCAAGCTTGTTCCATAAAATGGTCTTCTCTAAACCGAAGTGAACTAGTCCGTGATCGGTTAAAAAACAATTGCCATGCGAGACTAACAAAGATGGCCTTGGGGGCTAGACAAGTTACAAATGAGTATATAATACAAGTTACAAGTTATGAATGACATTAGTGACAGTCCGATTTGTCGAACGCTTGTGTCATTTCCATACATTTTGTTTGTCGATTCGAATGTCAAAATGAAACTTGTCTAGCCCCCCTTAGTGTTTTCAAAATCAAAATCAAAACAGTTTTATTTTCACATAAACCTTATAAAGACACTTATAAAATGTCGAAACTAGGTGCACGGTTCCAAGTCAGTCTTGTTAGGTGCATGTTTCCAATTTCGTTTCCAAAGTAGTTTCTGTGAGACTATATTTTTTGAGACAAAATGTAGCATATATCCTGCCTATTCTGTTTCGCAACGCGCGAGGATACTTCTGGTGTTGCAAGCGTCCATAGGCTACGGTAACCGCTTATCATCAGGCGGGTGGTATATACTTGTTTGCCACCTGGTATAAAAAAAACTAATCTATATCCCAAATTTACTAAATTTGATTGAAATCTGTTCAGCGGCTAAGGCTTGAAAACACAGATACCAAATTAGTTTCGCATTTGTAATATTAGTTACCTATGGAAAAGGATATTTCGGTTTAAATAACGGTTTGTTGGTATACGAACATTTAGACAGTGGCAGTCAGTAGCCCGAAAAGCCTGACAATGCTTCAATATCACTCTGGACAGCATTGCCCAGAGCTGAAATGTAGGGAAGATGCATGAAGAGGCCTTGAGCAGAGCAGCAGATGCATGGAGCATCGTGGTGATGAATTGCCCAGAAACTTGCAAAGGTCTGATAATCAGGAGTAGCTGGCTAAAACCAACCCGAAAAGAAAATTTATTTTCAGTCGAAAAATTTATAGGATAATGAATTTCTTTCTTTTCATTTATAATAAAAAAAGAACTTCTTCCATTGCGATAAAAATGCATGGTACTATAAATTAAAGTAAGTAATCCGCTACCGTTTCACTAAAGCGCCAATAAAGCACTTTTGAATTCAAAGAACTCACCCGAGTATTATCAAGCGAATAATTTCAATGGTTAATTAGTAACAAATTTCTTTGAAAACCCTCACATGCCAATGGGGTATAAAAATTAAAAGTGCAATTTAACACCGCGGCTGTATGCCGTGTTGTGCCAACATAACACGCGGCAAAGGGCTTAAAACTAATTATTTTTATTTAATTTTATTTATTGAGAGATCCGACACGCGAGAATCGAACCCGCTCACGGCGGGAGTCGCCAAACCTGTTACGTTTAAAGGCAAAATTTTTAATTTATGCACACTGTATCCTGTCCTTACAACCATGGGAATTTATACTTTATTTTTTGCAGTACAAAATCGAATATTGCATGTGTTTTGTAAGTGGTTGTTTCACATATTGTGTTGTTGACTATACTCATATGAACACTTATCTAACAAATCTATACTTTTTAATTACTAGGTTATAATGTAGGCATTAATTTAGTTGTAATGTTGTTTTGTGTTTAAACCACCAGCTGTGTGGCGCGGCGTTTGCGATGATCTGGTTTTTCCCATTTCGTAGGAATTTCCCAAAACCATGCCTAAGCGCTTACCTTAATTTCACTATCAGTCAGATACTTGTGCGAATTCACTCCTAATAAGAGATATCATCATCAGCCTATTTACTTGCCCACTGCTGGGCATGGGTGTTTTTTATCGTTGATGGGTTTGCGCTTGACCACAATCTCACCTGATGATAAGTATAGATGTGGTCTAAGATGGACCGCGTCTACCCATAAGCCCATTCACTCTGGCCTTGAAAATACCTATGTTGTAGGTGACAGGGAACACAGTCGCCGGAAGAGAATTCCACAACTTCGCTGTGCGCACAAGGAATGATGAAGCGAAACGGTTAGTGCGGCAAGGTGGAACGTCTACGACATAGCGGTGGAGACCCTTCCGACGCCTAGCAGTTCGAAGGAAGAATGGAGATAGTGGAATATGATCATGGAGGTCTTGTGCGCATTCCCCGTGAAACAACCTGTAGAAAACTGACGAGCATGCGACTTGACTCCTCTTTCTCTTGTCACACGGCGATGAGAAAATATCTCTGGCAGCTTTCCTTACGACGTTTTTATCACGTGAGTGATACTCATACCTAAATAATTTCGAATAGGATTCGAACTCAATGGGTACGATTTAGCAGGCCAGTGTTCATATCGCTAGGCTTTCACTGTTAGAGTTGTATTAACAGAGATATTAATTCATTCTTAATACATACATACATACATACATAGCTTCACGCCTGTTTCCCATAGGGGTAGGCAGAGACTATAGATTTCCACTTGCTACGATCCTGGCACACCACTTTCGCTTCGTCTATGTTCATTAACCTCTTCATGCATGCTCGTCGGTTTAGGGTGCTCTTAACCTTGCCTTTTTTGAGAACGTCCGCAATCTGGTACGTTCGCCGAGGTCGGCCCCTTCCAACTCTTCCATTCGTACTCGCCATATATACTTGTTTAGTCAACCTCCGTTCATCCATCCTCTCTATATGCCCAAACCATCTTAACATACCTTTCTCAATCCGAGTTTCTTAATAAGGTTTATAAACTAAGCTTACTGCTCTAAATATAATAGTTTATTTGCGAAAGTTCGGTATTAATATTGGTTATTACTTCTAGTCTATAGACACATTTATAGCTAAGTCTAAATTATAATTGTTAACTTTAATAAATGGTTCAAGAAAGTACTGCATAAGTAGTATACGATTAATCGGGCACAATTCCAGACTCCAAGCTGCCACTGGGAATTTGTCAGAAAAACCCAACACTACTGCTCGGGGATCCGGGGATCGAACCCAGGACCTCTAGCGTAGCAGTCGCGCTTGGGACCACTAAATAAAGAGGCACTATAGTCTGCACGGAACTAGTTGGCCGCGCCTTAGGTATGTAAGCGGTGGGACGGAGGACCGGGTCGCCTGCGCGCGGTTGGGCGGAGGGGCGGGAGCGCTTGCTTTTGTTCACAGTAACCCGCCACCTCACCCCCGGTCCCTACCTAAGGCGCGGCCAAATAGTTCCGCTCGGACTATAGTATGGATATAGCAACCTAATTAACACGACGATCTTTTTAAAAATTTTTTTTTTTCATATTTATGTGATCTTATTGTAGAAATACGCATTCTGATACATTTATCTCTCCGCGATCTATATTAGCGTTGTTCTCGGAACCTTGTGAGCGATACCCTCAGTATATATGTACTGTTTATGTATATATATGTAACGAATCGGAGCCGGCGGCGAGTGCAGTTGAAAAGCGGCTTCCTACGGACCGGGCACCAGTTGCGAAATGTGGTAGAACGAAGAAAGAGAATGGAGAAGGTAATACCTTTTACAACTTTAAAGAAACCTAAGGCGATGCTAAGCGTAAGTATACGCTTAGCATCGTCTCTGAATATTAGCCTAAGACGATGTAGTGACTCTTTGCCACATTAAGACGATGTAGGAATAAACATAAATAATAATAATAATAAATAACAGTGTTACCCTTTAAACAAAAAAAACATTTCTAGGGAACTGTGTGAGCTTTTACAATAAATCAAATAAGTCAAATCTGTCCTCATTAAGAAAGCTTACTATAAAATCCAGGATCACATCGATGATAGAAATGAGTGGGCAGTTCCCACATTGCAGCCTGAGCTTACCTTGTGATTTCTAAAGAATCATTAATACACGTTTTACATGCTGGTCCAGTTCAGTGTTTTACCGTAAATATAAAAAGGTTAAATCGTAAGCGACTGTTGAGTGTCATGTCCTTAGTTTGATTTCCAGTTCCAGCAAATTGTTTTTACCCGTCTGGCGAAGAATGGTTAATCAAAATCAAACTACGAGCTGCTAATTAGCAGTCTGGCTTGGCAATAAGTTGGCCCCCTGTTGTATGGGACCTAAACCTACCGGTGAATAGTGTCGATTAAAACACCATACCTATATCATCTTTTTAAGCATTTTCCATGCTAAAATAACCAGTTATTTTAACGTCACATTGAGACGTAAATTTAGAATGTGAAGGAATATTTCGACTAGGCGAGTAGGACCCGCGGTGGCTTAGCGGTCATACCGTCTGGTGTATTGAACCAGAAGACGCAGGATCGAGTCCTGCCTGCGAGTTGAGTTTTTCCTTCACTAAAATAACCTTATGTCATGTTTAAAATCCCATAATTGATGCCTCATCCGTCCCCGCATGGTCCCAGGCCCAACATTGCCCACACATTACCGATCGGCTACGCGCGACGCGTTGCGCCGAGCCTCCCAATAATAGCATTACGCTAATTACGATAATGCCCTGCATGTGTGCGCTTTTATCCCTCCCGGGGCAAGTACACCTCCAGGCGAATGTTGCTCTTAGAACGCATTAGCGCGGGTAAATGAGTGTGTGAACTACTTCTAATGCGCAAATTCGATACACTTTTGCCATTATCTGGCTGCAGTTAATTTAAACTATGGGCAGTATACTGGCTTGTGGGTAAATAACTACGCTGATAAACCGATATTCAAGATTAAGCTGCGCTTGCCGCGATCTCTCTGTGGATGGGTGACATGGAACGGGGAGCAAGTAAATCTGTCGGTACCTACGAACACCTATTACAGTCGTTAGTGGTAGTCGGAAGCCCAAAAGCTTGACAATCTAGTCTATCGGTATCGGTATTACCCAGGTTGTGGAGAAGGGAATTTAAAAAAGTCAAAGTTCCATTTGTACAACTACCGGATTGGCTGATTGTTTCTGTGTGTACCTACTTTTTTTATACCACTAAGGTGGCAAACAAGCATACGGCCCGCCTAATGGTAAGCGGTTACCATACCCTATAGACGCTTGCAACACCAGGGGTATCACTCGCGCGTTGCCGACCCGAAAACCTCTTAGAGGTTTATGGAGTATTCACTGCGCCGACAGTTTGAGGGAATATTCCTCTTGCTGCCAGCGCAGCGCATTCTTAGAGCTCTGGCGACCTTACTCACTGCAGGAACACAACACACAATAAAGTGTGTTATTTGGCTGCAGTTTTCTGTAAGGTGGAGGTACTTCCCCAGATGGGCTGCTCCAGATTTGAGCCATAAATGGCTATGCCCTACCTCTCTTATAATACATATATTCATGCCTTTTTCCCAAAGGGGTAGGCAGAAACTAGAGACCGACACTTGCTACGATTCTGGCATACGCTTGTAAGTACTAGGCACCTGTCCTTTTTGAAGAACCTCACCAATAAAGTCGTTATAAGTTATTATAATGAAGGACAAAATCGACAGGACTTGAACCTGCGACTTCTGGTTAAATACACCAGACGCTATGACCATTGACTAGAGTAGACCCTCTGATGACAAGAGAGCAAGTTACGGGAAACGTAGCGCATCCTTTGAAGGAGCTCTGGTGACCTTACTCATTGCAGGAACACAACACACAATAAAGTGTGTTGTAAGTAATGTTGTTAATTAAAAAGATTATGATGTAACTCTCCCCGAGTTTCAGTAAAAAGCACCTAGATTTTAGGCTTGTTCACACAGCTTCTCAAATCTTCTTGCATCCCTTGTTTCGCCCGGGGTGTTACACAATACAGCTACTCAAATGTTCGCCAACATAAAAAAGTGGACTTGTGGGTCATGTATGGGACCTAATTTTGTATTGAATAAAACAAGGAAAATTATCTCAATACGGAATATTGTCTGTTGCTTCGCACCCGTGCTGGCGAGTCTTGGGTGCGGTGCCCAGGTTGAGCAAAATGTTATTGGGTTTTAAGATGAAAGTTACTGATAATAGGCTCGCCTCCTATTACATGGGTGCGACGTAAAAATATGGGCATAGTCGGTGTACTGATGGCGAGTTGAGAGAACCTAAGTGTATGAAAGAACTGTTTCTATTCTTATATTGAGTTTAGAGTTGGTCCCACAGTAAAAGATCAAACGTTCGAAATTCAGTAATTTGGAATAGCAAGCTTTCGAAGTTCCATACATCGAGATTGTGAACATTCGCAATAAAGTAATTCAGAATAGCAAGCTTTCAAAGTTCCGTACATCGAGATTGTGAACATTCGACATTCAGTAATTCGGAATAGTAAACATTCGAAGTTCCGTACATCGAGATTGTGAACATTCGATATTCAGTAATTCGGTATAACGTACTTTCTAACTCACGTAATTGGCACTTATGAACTTTATGAATACCGTACATCGACATTTTGAACTTCGAAGTTCAGAAATACAGTCGCTCATAATGATTAGTCCAAAGACCTCTATTAAACCTAGTAATTAAAAAAAAAGTGTAAGTATCTATATATGCAAAGTTCTAACATGTTACTATGTTGTATTAAATTTATTACATCCTAAGCTTCATCAATTCTCCATCTGACTGGTACCTGACTACCGGACGTACTCCATCAATACACGCTCTATCGTTCTATGTTATCTATCATTCTACAGCACAATGTATTAAGTATATTCTTTAACTTGCAGATTATATAAAGAGGTTGTATCACCTTGGACAACCTCATTTTATATAAGAAACTAAAATGGCCACTTTTTTTCATTCTTACAAAATTGCTTTGAAATTTGACGTTCTAAATATGAATTTGAATTAACGTCTTCATTGTGTCTGTCATGTTCGGATATTTTAGTTTAATAAGAAAGGGGTCTTTAGTTCTATTCCCGAGTCGAATAGTGTTTTTCTCGAGTTTGGATTTGTGACCGGTTGATGACAATAGGGTCCCCCCTATTAAATGAGACCTAAACATACGCACTGTGGATTTACACCAGTACATCTGTACCAAACACGGAAATACAGTCGTAATCATAATACATGTTATCTTATTAGAACTGTTTGTTGTATAATTTATGCTAAACGAATAAGAAGCTCATAGTTATTTAAAGTTAAAAAAAACATTTCCACTTTTGTTACTCGGAATAAAAACCTCTAACAAAATTGCCAACAGGAAGAAAAGATAATCATTTAGTTAGATTTGTTGCCCTTGCTCGATCGGTGTCGGAACTGTGTGCCTACACCGCTTAACTCATGGTTTTACACAATGGCAACACGGCCGTGTCCGCGGGTCAAGACGGAATGCCTAATTAATTGCTACCACGAACTAAACAATGGAGGACAAAGAAACGATACAGTAGGGTTGGTCAACTGGAAATTATAGATAGAATTATTAATTTTCAAGGCGGTGTAACTAAGAAATAATGTAATACTTAACATGGTTAAGTATATATTACGTAATAAGTAAATAAATAAATAAATATCCTGGGACATTTTTACACAGCACCATCCAGTCCCAAACTAAGCAGAGCTTGTACTATGCGTACTAGACAATGGATATAATACTTATATACTTTTTTTGTAAATACATACTTATAATATATAAGAAACACCCAGACAAACACAAACACTTAAGTTCATCACATAAATGTTGGTGTCCTGTGGGAACCGACCTCGTGATCAGCAGTCTGGTTCTCGAACCACTAGACCACAGACGTCGTCAGAAGTAGTCAAGTATACAATAAGCGAAACAATTGGATGCAGGTAGCATGTCCGGTCCCTGTGGAAGTCAATGGGGGAGGCCTTTGTCCAGCAGTGGACCTCTTTTGGCTGACATGATGATGATGATGAAGCGAAACAGTAGCCGCCATATTATTACGTCAAACTGTCATGTAAATAATCTAAAAAGTGTCAACTGATCAACGTTGACTTCAATAACTTCATCAGAATCGTCTTAAATCGAAACAAGATTTTAAATATTTTATAATTACCAGAATTTTCATTTTACAGAACGTTTCTAATTAAAGTTATTGTATTTATTAGGGCGAAGGATAATAGGCTTTAACTTACACTGGTCCTAAGGCCTAACACCATATTGCTAGGAGTAATATAAGGTAATAAACTTTCAGTTTAATGTCTGCAATAACGTATAAACAGTGAGTGGATGGCCCATAACCCATTCCTTGCCACCAGGGTACCACCATGAGAATTTAATACACTATATTTATGTTGCATTCTCTGTTTAATGGCAATCCGTAATTATAATTATAAATTGTATTTTAATTATTTTTGCGGCGAACTTTCAAAGTGTGGGTTTGACGCCGCGACAAGTCTTACGTGTTATGTTGGGTAAATTAAAATTTTTAAAGATAATGATAGTTTTCTTGGTTGTCATAACTTTTTACTGTCTTTGCCAATGATAATTTATAGATAGAATCTTCTGTACAATAAAATAAAATGGTGATTGACTGATGTATCAAAACACAGCTCAACCCTCTAAAGAGGTTGGGTTAATTGCGCACATTATGACGTAGGCATCCGCTAAGAAAGGATTTTGGGAAATTCCCATGGGACTGGTAAAACATTGGTGAACGCTAGTATTAGGGAAACAGCTAGTCTTTATAAAAGACTAGCTTCCCGCCAGTGGCTTCGCCCGAATGGTCTTCATAACTTTTTTCCCCCGTTTTTGCAACATTTTTCATTGCTACTCCGCTCCTATTAGTCGTAGCGTGATGGTATATAGCCTTCCCCGATAAATGGGCTATCTAACACTGAAATATTTTTCAAATTGGTCCAGTAGTTTCGGAGCCTATTCAATACAAACAAACAAACAATCAAATCTTTTCTCTTTATAATATTAGTATAGATATCATTGGTAATGACAGTGACAGTTGACAGTGATAATGACGTATCTTCAAAAGAAACCGGACTACAAGCATGATAAGGTATATTTCAGAACCGATGATCACCCTAAGTAACTTCTCACATTTTAAGTCGGCTAAAAATTAAGTTAATCCTTTCTTTGGAGCTTTGACTCTAGCATACATCTGAACACTTAGTTAAACTACATACAGAAACAGGCGAGGTACAGATACAACTGTGAGTTTGATAATTAGGCAGATCATTCGATTCTACTAATTAGCAAAATAATAATTAAGTATAGATATTAATTGCCAAAAAAAAACCTCGGCGCCAGAGTTTTAATGAAAGAATTGGTTAATGCGATAACTAGGGTTGCCAATAGTCAGGGTAAGTAATGAACTGATTTATATATCAGCTCATCAATGAACCTACCACTGTTTGGCATGGGACCTCTATGATGAAGTAATCTGCTCATGCTAGCCTAGCGCCGGTAAAATAAAAAATTGTAATTTCAAAAACTGGCGACCCTATCCTTAATTCACTAAGGGTGTATTTTAATGGAGATTCTAACAAAACTGAGGGTATTTAGGAAATATTTGTTGGATATTTGCGAGTGCTTGGAGGAAGAATGTCGCGAGCTTTTACTGATTAGAATTGAAAAGGTTTTTGTTAACTAACTAATTCGGTTTGATGTGTTCTGCATAATAATACGACTGATGCGATTGGATTTTTAAGTAAAATTCGCATTGTTTAAGTTTTTGTCGGTTGTGGCATATTTTTGCAAATATTTTTGGTTGAAAAGGCCTCATTTAGCAATTTTCTGGAAATAATTCATTTTAGATCAATATATAATAAGAGATAATGTAAAAACATTTTAATTCATAAAAGCGGCCCTTTGAATTCAACAGATTGATCTTGTAATTAGCGCAAGGCTTTTTTACATTTTAAATTTTAATTTAAACCTTATAAATTTAACATTGTAAAATTTTTAAACCTTTTTCGAAACATTTTCAGTGTCATATTAAGGATTTTTCTTAGTTACTAATCAACGAAACCTTTCAGTGTTTAAGTTTTTGTTGTGGTTGTTGCATATTTATGCAAATATTTTTTATTTCTGGAAATAATTCATTTTAGATCAATATATAATAAGAGATAATGTAAAAACATTTTAATTCATAAAAGCGGCCCTTTGAATTCAACAGATTGATCTTGTAATTAGCGCAAGGCTTTTTTACATTTTAAATTTTAATTTAAACCTTATAAATTTATCATTGTAAAATTTTTAAAACCTTTTTCGAAACATTTTCAGTGTCATATTAAGGATTTTTCTTAGTTACTAATCAACGAAACCTTTCAGTGTTTAAGTTTTTGTTGTGGTTGTTGCATATTTATGCAAATATTTTTTATTTCTGGAAATAATTCATTTTAGATCAATATATAATGAGATAATGTAAAAACATTTTAATTCATAAAAGCGGCCCTTTGAATTCAACAGATTGATCTTGTAATTAGCGCAAGGCTTTTTACATTTTAAAATTTAATTTAAACCTTAAAAATTTAACATTGTAAAATTTTTAAAACCTTTTTCGAAACATTTTCAGTGCCATATAAAGGATTTTTCTTAGTTACTAATCAACGAAACCTTTCAGTGTTTAAGTTTTTGTTGTGGTTGTTGCATATTTATGCAAATATTTTTTATTTCTGGAAATAATTCATTTTAGATCAATATATAATAAGAGATAATGTAAAGACATTTTAATTCATAAAAGCGGCCCTTTGAATTCAACAGATTGATCTTGTAATTAGCGCAAGGCTTTTTTACATTTTAAATTTTAATTTAAACCTTAAAAATTTAACATTGTAAAATTTTTAAACCTTTTTCGAAACATTTTCAGTGTCACATAAAGGATTTTTCTTAGTTACTAATCAACGAAACCTTTCAGTAGGTAAATACCTAATTAGTTAATTCATTTCGACAGGCTTTTGTTTAGTTAGCAAAAGCATAATTCCTTTTCTAAGACATGTCTGTATTTTATTGAATGACTTGTAATACAATTCTGCATCGTTATAATCCTTACTTCCTTTCTAAGATTATAAATGCGAAAGTAACTATGTCTATCTGTGTGTTGTGCTTTCACACCAAAACCACTGAACCGATTTACATTAAATTTGGTAAACAGATAGCCTAGAGCCTGAGAAAGGACATAGGCTACGTTTTAATGCGAAAAAGGGGCTGTAAGGTGTAGAAATGGGGTATGAAAGTAATAAGAAATACCCAGAGCAAGCGGGTGAAGCCGCTGGCAAAAAGCTAGTTTCGCTTATATTATAAATTCAAAATAAAACTCAACTAAACTGTAGGTATTCAAGTGAATCGCTTTGTGTGTACTGTAGAATTCCATTCGGTTCCTCCATCCAAACGGTTCAATACTATTCCTAAGTGCGTCTTTGTTGCTGAGCTCTAGCTAACAGGAATGTTAGAAATAACTCAATCGGAAACAATCACATATGTATCGGATAACGGTACACAGGTACCTTTGATCTCACAATAATAACATAACTATACCAATATCTAAGTGATAGTTAACTAATTGAACAGTGCCTCGACCATGAGTTTTTCTCACTAGACTCGCTAGGGACGCCGTGAAATATTTGTATGGAAAACCCTCGCAGCACCTCTAGCGGTTACGTAAGGAACTAAAATCTGCTATGAGATTACAGTGTTTCGATGCGTAAAAAACCTATCGAAAGCCATTCGATAGAACTCATGGTTGACGTACAGGGCTCAATAAGAAACGTTTTTAAAAGTATACCTTATTTTTTAAAATATTAATTGTGGAATGTATACGAAACAGTTTTATATATTTTGGGAAATTGTTCATAATGATGATGATCTTTAAATTTTTACATCCATACATACCATCACGCCTATATTCCCCGAAGGGGTGGGCAGAGGCGAACTAATGTATACCCACGTTTCGCCGGTATGTTTTAGGTCCCATGTAATAGGAGGCGACCCTATTGCCATCAACCGGGCTCAAATCCAGACTCAGAGCTACTGTTGGGAATTTCACAGAAAACCCAACAACACTTTACTCGACCCGGGGATGGAACCCAGGACCTCTAGCGTAGCAGTCGCGTTTGGGACCACTAGACCAACGAAGCAGTCAATTTTTACATCCGTATTATATAAAAGGAAAATGTGACTAACTAACTGTAACTGACTGATCTTGAACGGTCAGCTCCTCATCATCATCATCAGCTCAGCTCACCCACAGAACGGATTGGGCTGAAACTTGGCCCACAGCTGTTTGTTATTTAAATGTATGACGTAGGCTAAAGGATTTTGGGAAATTCCTACTAAATAAAAGCGAGTACCACGGGGAGCAGCTCCTTATAAAATAAGTGTAAAGTTTTAAACGTACTTCACAAGGATACAATATGCCACCTTGCCAAATTTTATCGAAGTCTGTTTAGTGGTTCAGAAGTTTAGGGGTAATTAAGATGCCAAATACACAGACAAACAGAGTTCTTTTCGCTTTCTCATTCATTTGGTCATTTTAACTAAAGGAGGTCATCGTAATCGGCCCAAATGATGTACCGAAGGTACATTTATTGGAATAAATACCCTGTATTACGCTGGTTAAAACTCTAGTCGTACTTTTTTATGTTGACTGGGGGATGAGGAAAAAAACTTTTTATTTGACAAAAATCACGCCATTTTGGCACACTATTATCTGTTTCGGAATGATTTAATAGTAAAAACTGTCAGTGTCAGTTTCGGAATGTCAAACGTACGCCATTACGGCAGATTATTATCATGGTAAAAAATTAATTATTTCATGGTAAAAACTATCAACTTGACAGCTGTCATGTACCTCCGGTACAGGGCTGAGTTGTATGGGCTTTTGATGAGCTCTTTTCGCGTATCAAATTGGGGTCACAATTCTCGGTGACCCATCCCAAGGACGGTAACAGGTGTACAGGATGTACAAAGTACAAGTTTCAAGTTATGCCGACATAACGATGGATTAGTCTGCCGATCGACCGCTCATACTGAAGGTAACTAACGAGTCAATATCTTTATCTTAACTCATAAATAGTTAGTGATTCAGAGGTTTATATGCTACTAGCATTATAGATGTGTTTGTTTGGATGTTTATCATTACTTAACGCTAGAACTTCTAGTCGGATTTGGTTGAAATTTGTAATAGCTTATAACCTGGATTAATACATAGAATTATACTACAAATACCAGTTTTTCAGCTAAGCTTCATTTTGCAAATAACTATAGAAGCGAGAGAGCGAGCGAACAGAGCGGTAGGAGCGAGCTAGCGAACAGAGCGGTAGGAGCGGGGGGAGCGGAGAGATCGGTCAACGCCTAATTAGAGCTAAAAATAACTTTGGAATAACTTTGTCTTGTCCGGATCCTGTTAAGGATTGTGTTTCGTTTGAGGTATGGAAATGGATGGAATTATGTATGCTTGTATTGATGGATTCGGGAACTTAATGAAAATGTGGAATTATTAGCGTTACTTTTAACATTGTCATACTTTAGTTTATTTTTTAATACCTTAAAGCCTGTATTCCTCAAAGGGTTTGGCAGAGATGTATTGCTATATGTATTTACTCACAGCTCGACGATATGTTTAGGTCCCATATATTATAGGGCGAGTCTATTGCTAGATAGTAGATATCAATCGGTCACAAATCCAAACTGCTATTGGGTATTTCACAGAATTTGCTCGACCCCGGAATCGACCTCTAACATAGCAGTCGCGCTTCGGACCACTAGACTAATGAGATAAGTTTACACAAGTTTATAAATCACTAAATAATAAAATAACAATATAATATCGATGTAAGTAAACTCGATAAAAACAGTAATTTTGTTCTTCACTTGTATATTAAACGCAGCGATGATATTTCGTCTGATTTGAATCTAATTTTGTTTCTCGCGTGCGTCGTCTTGCTGTCTGTATGTAGAATGATTTTATGTTAGGGTGTCTCAGACGAACTAGTATCTATGTCCAGTTTCTGCCATAAGACCTACCTACTAAGTTTTTGGAACTGTGCAACTAGATTTTAACACTTTAATAAATATTCTAAGACATTTTTACACAGCACCATCTAGTCCCAAACTAAGTAGAGCTTGTACTATGATTGCTATACACTACTTAAATACTATTTTTTTTTCTAAAAAACACAAACATAAACACCTAGGTTCATCACATAAATATTTGTGTTCTGTGGGAATCGAAGCCACGACCTTGTGATCAGCAATCCGGTACTCGAACCACTGGACCACAAACATCGTCGTCGAAGTCATTGCTTCGAAACTGAGTTGTTGAAATATTATTTAATAGTTGAAAATAAAACCACCTTTACCTGAAACCTGGGGCGGACATAACTTAAACGAGTACATAATATTATATCTTGTATTTCTTTGAATGCAACAGACAGTAGAATGCTATCATCTAAAAAACAAACAATTAAATGCACGTGCTTGTCTTGTCTGATAAAAGCCATTTCACGTAGGGTTTAAAACGCACCGTGTCTCGGGTTCCGTGTGGGAGTACCGTTTGAGACAGACAGACGGTGCCAGGATTGATCCAATCGCATGTAACATGAGCGTGGCTCAAAGCCGGCTATATAATAGTTATCAAATCGCTACCAGCTGTTTATGGATATGTTTGATCTGTGACTCGCAAAACTGTAAGTGTGTTATTTATTTATTTATTTATTTAACTCTTTATTGTACACTTAACCTACACAATAAATATAAAAAGAAATACAATGAGTTACTTATGTACAATGGGCGGCCTTATCGCTTAAAGCGATTTCTTCCAGGCAACCAAAGTGATATGAACCATAAAAAAAAGATAACGGGCATCGTGTAGGTACAATCAGTGTACTAAAAAGGAACTGAAAAACTACAGTTAACTCTTTATACTATAAACACATACATACATACATAATATATACATGAAACAAACATACATATAATAATATACAATGAATATAATAAGTCAAATATAATTTAAATATACAGTCGTGGTCAACTAATTAGTGGGTTAGGTGGTAATAATAATTGTCTTAAGTTTATAAATTACCTTACCTTAGTGATCCTTAGCGTGACTGCTACGCTAGAGGTCCTTGGTACGATTCCCATGTCCAGCAAAGTGTTATTGGGTTATTCTTTGAAATTCTCAGTAACAGGTTGGATTTGCCTTTCATTTTCTGTCCTAGAAATGTCATCATACAAAAGTACGATTGAAATAAGTATTTGTGGAACAGCTTAGGATTTTTTTTATACCACTGAGGTGGCAGGCAAACAAGCATACGGCCCGCCTGATGATAAGCGGTTACCGTAGCCTATGGACGCTTGCAACACCAGGGGTATCACTCGCGCGTTGCCGACCTGAAAAACCTCTTAGAGGTTTATTGAGGATTCACTGCGCCGACAGTTTGAGGGAATATTCCTCTTGCTGCCAGCGCAGCGCATCCTTAGAAGGAGCTCTGGCGACCTTACTCACTGCAGGAACATAACACACCGTAAAGTGTGTTATTTGGCTGCAGTTTTCTCTAAGGTGGAGGTACTTCCCCAGATGGGCTGCTCCAGATTTGAGCCAAAAATGGTTATGCCCTACCTCTCTTAAAAAAGGATGACTAAGTTCTCGGATAGTTGAGAACCGTCTTTCTTATTTTTATCTATTTTTTTCGTTTATGGGTTGACATTAACCTACAATAATAATATACATAAAACATTCTGGTATCTCAATAGAGTACTAGTAAAAATGGTAAGAACTCTTACTTTAAAAGAGTGTCCATGGAGTTTCTTGCCGGATTCTTTTCCATAGGACCAATTTTTTGGAACCGTGCAACTAGAATCATCTAAAATTTCATAAATGCTTGTAAAAGCTTATATGAAATAAAAACATTTTGAATTTGAATTGAAAGTGGGAATCGAGCCCACGACACTCGACCATTTTTACCACTACGCCAACGTGCCAATCAAAGTCAGAATTTATAAACAACAAAGCTCACAAAACTAAAATACAAGTCATGTTTCAACAAACTTATTTCTAGACTAATCTTTCTTTATTTTATAAACCCAAAAGCCACCAACAAAACATATTGTGTCAACATTTCTATTTAAACCGAAAACTCCAATATGATCCATTAGTAATAATGTCATATTCTTTAACTAAAGGCCGAGCTCTATTGTCTGGGCGCATTCACCCCAAAATGGCTTTTTGTAATCGCGACAGAAAAAAGTACTTCTTTCTTTTTCTTCTAAAAGGAATCCTATCGGGCACTTTCTCTTCATTCGTTTTGTCAAAGCCAGCAATTTTGTCCAGGAGACATCGTTTTGACCCACTGTGCAATTACAGTTTGAATGGATAGACGTAAATCAGCGTGTGCTGCCTTTTGTCGCTCTTATGACGTTTTCTTGCTATTGCACACTGTGCGATGTTGTGATTGAACACCCAGAACTGTTTTTACACAGTGTCTGTTTGCTTTTGAGAAATTTGTTTGATAAATTTCCTTATTTTCAAGATTCTACGTACAGAAAGTTTGTTTTTGATTTAAAAAACTCTGAGTAGGAAAGCTCAATAACACAGCTCCATCCGGATATCGAACTCAAAACCATGCACTCTTTGGCAGACTTATTAATTAATTAATTAT
This sequence comes from Acronicta psi, assembly GCA_946251955.1. Classification (NCBI taxonomy): domain Eukaryota; kingdom Metazoa; phylum Arthropoda; class Insecta; order Lepidoptera; family Noctuidae; genus Acronicta; species Acronicta psi. The sequence goes on along the minus strand of OX276493.1, from coordinate 4,387,899 downwards.
CATTAGACCGAAGAAACTGTCTATCGATTCATATTTCTTTTTAAATTAAATAATTCAATGAGTTAATTTGACGTAAGTATATTATTTTTTTTTCTTTTAATTTAACTTGAGGGTAAAAATAATTAAGAATTAGTTATATTAGCAGTTGGTATAAATTTAGAGTATGACAGTGCCTCGACCATGAGTTTTTCTCACTAGACTCGCTAGCGACGCCGTAAAATATTTGTATGGAAAACCTTCGCAGCGCCTCTAGCGGTTACGTAAGGAACTAAAATCTGCTATGAGATTACAGCGTTTCGATACGAAAAAAACATATCGAGAGCCATTCGATAGAACTCGTGGTTGAAGTACAGATCATTGTTACGAAATATAATTATTCTGTGAACGACCTACACCATTTTTTTCTACTATTGCTGTAAAGAAACACAAATAAGAACACTGTGTAACGTAAATAAATAAAATGCTGGACACAGCCGAAACAATCAGGCTAATGAATTCACTTAAAGATTCATCGCACTCATTACTGTGTAGTACTGCGGTGACGTGTGAAGCGACCCTTACTATCGTGAATCTGTAAGTGAAAACAAAAAAGACACAACTGCGAAATTAAAAAAAATAGATATAGTATTTATTGTATAGGACCCGTATACAACCTCTGCCTAGTTTGGGACTAGATGGTGCTGTGTATTTATTTTCTTTATTATCTCCTTTCTCTTTTTTTTTCTTATATATGAGGGACAACAGAAGTTAAATATATCTATTAATATCCATAAGCTTCTACTACTTAATTATGACAAAATTTTATATAGGTACGACTTCAGTTTACCACCTAATTAAACTGTTTACAATACCTAATTAAACTGTTTAATTAACATCGACGACGTCTATGGTCTAGTGGTTCGAGTACCAGACTGCTGATCACGAGGTCGTGGGTTCGATTCCCACAAGACACAAACATTTTATGTGATGAACTTAGGTGTTTGTGTTTGTCTGGGTGTTTCTTATATATTATAAGTATGTATTTACAAAAAAAAAGTATATAAGTATTATATCCATTGTCTAGTACCCATAGTACAAGCTCTGCTTAGTTTGGGACTAGATGGTGCTGTGTAAAAATGTCCCAAGATATTTATTTATTGTTTAAATTTTTATTTTTTTATACGTGGGCAGATAGATGTTTTATTAAGTTATTCAATAATTTAATTTCGTTAAAATATGGGTACAAACAGATGGTTACAGTGTAAAGGAGTTTCCACACATTTTTCTTCAAATTAATTTAAAAAATACATAATATTTTCCATTTTGCACTTAAGTCTTTTTACTTTGCGTCCGTAGACACGTCCCTTTCCCATTTACTCCGATTGATGACGTCACTATGTCCCCTTCGCCGCCACATTTGGGCTACGTGAGCTGTCCGTGGCCTTGTGTACTCAAAGTACATAAATAAAGTACATAAATACACAGCTGAGAACATTTAAGACCTTCATTCGGATGTAATGGAATTTGGGTCTGAGAAACTACGTCCTATTGACCGGCTCTTAGAAAACCGATTCTAACCTTATACCTATACAGGAAAACTTTTTATTCAGTGCGCAAACTTCGTCAAATGAAACTTAAACTACTTTTATTAAACACCAATTTTTTATCTTGATAAGTCTTAGTACAAATGATTAAAGTTATCGTTAACGAAAGATGTTTACTTTGAAACTGATATTATGTTTACTCGCTAGCGCACGACAGAGCGCGCGCGCCTTAGTACCTACATCAGCTGTGCGCTCGTTCGACCCGCCCGCGTAGGTATGGCGAGCGGCGACTATCCGTCTAATTTCTATGATAGATTTTCAACGTTAATGCAAAGCAATAAGGTTCATGTTTAATTTGAACAATTTATTTTAAAAGTAATTCCAATTTTTCCTTCATACTTTCATGGGCTTAGGACCATCAAAATGCAGAAAATGAATCATTATGATCACGTAATTCAGAATATGAAGAAAAAATTTGACCTGGCGAGTGCAGGTTCAAGTCCTGCCCGAGGTTAAATTTTATCTTGTTTAAATAACTCATGATCAATTGCACTGCACTTTTAAAACATACCTACTTACCTAGCTCGGGCTCGGCGTGGTACGGGGTCGGAGTCGTGGAGCTTCTGTACAGGTTGGAAGTGGTATGGATGGAGACCGGCTGTATTTAATAGTTTCCAAACTGCGTACTGGCTCACACCGAAGCGACGTACTGCATCGTTAGTACTTGCTCTTGGGTTTCGCTCGAAAAATTACAAATGTTTTCTTCGATGTCGACACATAGTCGAGGTCTGCCAGATCCTTGTGCGTGACGTGCGGGTTCTGAATTGGGCGTGGTCAAGCAACCTTTGAGTGGCGGCTAAAATAGTCCTCTCATTAGGGACCGCGGGGTTATGAATGCCATGGTCTCGCATTCGAGGCACACTGTTTCACGTTCAAGTTTCAAGTTTTCACCACTTAAGAGATACACTCGCACCATTTTGTAAAACTCGCGGTTAGTAAACTCTGACATTGTGCGTCACCGGTCACAGTACGAAATACGAAACTCATGCGGCGGCCGCGCGGCGCCGGGAGCGCGCGGGAAAGCAATAACACACGACGTCACAGGCGCGTGCGACGAGCAGACTGGCGAGTGGCGGGCGACGGCGCGGCGCCCGGCGCTACCTACCCCGCGGTCATCCCGCCCCGCGGGATTCACCCCCGCTGACGCCGCGCGTGAGTCGGCTGGCGCACGTGCCTATTGTTATTATTACGAATAGATAAGTGTCCAAATTTTGCTGATTTCAAGCCGGATAAAAATTAAAAAAAAAGTTTTTAACTAACAATGGGATTGTGTTCTATTACTGATACTGAACTACCAAAATTTTTTTGCGCACTGCTTAAAAAAATTTCCTGTATATAGACAACTAGTGTATTTTTTTAAATTGTCGGTCCACTGTTGGGCAATAGTTTCTCCTCTCTCCTTCCAGACACTATTTAGTATGATTTTAGCCTTGCTTGCCTAACCTAACCTAACACGTGCACAGAATCATAATATATTGAAAACTGTAATTTCAGACGTCTAGCTTTACCCAGAAGAAAGAAATAAGATGAAAGATGAAGAAAAGATTCTTCGTGAAAAGATGATTTCAAATGAAATTTATGTGTTTTTATTTAGTCTTTAGAATGTGCTACTTAAGAAAGTACATAATAAAACTAAGTACATAGCTCTAATAAAGACCATTTATTATTTGCCTAAGAATCGTAGACAAATTACCCACTCTATAAGATTATTCTCTATTAAATTTAATGTTTCTTGGCTTCGAATTTACCTGAAAGAAAGAGAATAAAATATTTTTTTCTAGATATTGCAAACAAATTGGGCACTGGCATTTTATAGGGTCGACCAAGGTTTAAATAAAATCAAAATATTTTGTAGACCATTTATAAGAAATATCCAGACAATGCGGGCGAAGCCGCTCGCGTTGGCAGAGAGCTAGTATTATAGTATAATTCAACAATAACCTCTCACATATAGGTGACTAGAAATTCTGGAAACGCCAACATTAGCCGTACAGACTATTGGCTTAACAAGACATACAAACATTAGCGACTGGATCACATAATAGAGCAGAACAGACGGTTAACTCCATCGAGCGAACCAAAAACTCAAACAAAATTAGACAGAATTAATCAATAGACCCTTACACCCAAGTCTACTATTTCAATAGTGTTAGAATGCTCGTCCAGTGACCCATGAACTGACAGAATTGTCAAAAACGTGTCAAAAATCAACAATTCTGAAGTCATTGAAATTGGATTTTGACACTGAAATACCCCGAAGGCCTTACTTACAGTCAGCAATTAAGTTACTGCTGCGTATTTCAGTATTATGTGCAAAGGTTCGTATTTAATAAATAGAATTTGGTATGTTGTTTTTGAGCAAAGTAACTGTTAACTGATACAAATACGTGAATTTAATTACTTATAATGATGTTCCTTGTGAAGTCTGAAAAACACTCTCGAGATTACTATCTCTAGATAAATAGTATGACACAAAAGCTTAATTTCTTCCTAAACTTTGCCTGCGAAGCCGACGCAGTCACTTGTTTTAGGAATCGCAAAATGATGGGCTACTTTAAGTGAACCTTCTGTTGTGTCCTATTATTGTGGCTGGTGACAAAATACTCTGCGGTCGAAAACAAACATCTTATGACATGTTTATCTAAACTAGGAAGAGCCACAGCGCCCCTTTGGAGTTCCTGGGACGTTGGGGATGCCAGACCAGACATAACCGTCAAATTTATCCTAGACACTGTTAAGAATGTTTGAGAATTATATGATGATATATATTTTGATGTTTGGGCAATTTAGAAGCCTTCGTGGTTTCGGACCATGAGTTGACCAGGCCCACGGTGCGCACACAAGACCAGTAAAAACCTAAAAACTGATACTGGTTCCGTGAGTCATAAAAATAAAACCTTTGTACATAAGATGAAGAAGCAGTGATAACCTAGGGGTATGACCACTGGACTGCCAAGTCAAAGGTCTCGAGTTCGAATCCAAGACACGCACCTCTCACTTTTCGAAGTCATGTGCGTAATCACTCGCTTTAACGGTGAAGGAAAACGTCATGAGGAAACCTGCATGCCTGCGAGATTTTCTCGAGGGCATTTGAAGTCTGCCAACCCGCATTAGGATGAGCGTGGTGGACTATAACCTTATCCCTCTCATACTGAGAGGAGCCCGTGCCCTGCAGTGGGACATGAACAGTCTATAAGATAATTGTGAGGTTCTGATCTTAAAAGGCTGTATAGAGATAAGAGATCAAGTATTTTCATACGATAAGACTTATTTTATCGGTGCCTTATGACTTACAACCAATAACGGAATTTGCCAAAAAATTGTCGCCTGCCAAAAGATCCCTACATCTTACAACACAAGTCGAAGAATTTAACATAATTGGAAAGTGACAGCACAATAACTTTAATAAAGCAAATCTATACTAATATTACTAAGTTGAAGCGTTTGTTTGTTTGTTTTATGAAGGAAAAACACTGTTGTCTGAGATACAGATATTAATTTATCTAGTTCAGACACAGATGTCTTAACAATTAATTAGATTAAACTTTTAGATAGTCATGTTAAATTGTTATAAATGTATCTGTTAAACGCGATAATCTTACGAAATACGGGTCCGATTTGAAAAATTATGTCAGTGTTAGATAGCCTGTTTAACGAGGAAGGCTATAGGCTATATATATATATCATTACACTACGACCTGAGTATAAATTAAAAATATTGCAAGAACGGGAGAAAAAGTTCAACTTCTACTGTAACGAAGCCGCGAGCAAAGGTTAGTTATATATATTTAATCTATCTTTACAAGTGAAGGAAGGGAAAAAATGTTCTTCAAGAAAATATTTTCTATCAGTTTTTATTTAACAATGTTTGTGGGCCCGGTTTCAAATTGACTACGTTACCGTTTAAAAGCCAGAAAATAAAATTGTTCCCACTAAGTGCACTCATTTCCCTGTGCCCGCTACTTTTAACATTGAATTCTGCTACGGAACCCGCCTGTATTGTTAATTTATAGACTTACCCAAGATTGTTGTACTACAAAGTGTACTTTTGTTCAAGGACTTAAAGTAGCTAGCAGTAGCTATCCAAGGATAGCAAATGTTTTCTTCTTAACTGACTTATAAAAAAGCTGATGTATAGGCAAAAGCCTACATTTAGCAATTCCTCTGGAATCAGTTTATCAGGGACTTTTTTTTTACACAACACCATCTGATTCTAGTCCCAAACTAAGCAGAGCTTGTACTATGGATACAATACTTATAAACTTTTTTTTTGTATAAACGTACTTATAATACATAAGAAACACCCAGACAAACACGAATACTCATATTCATCACATAAATATTTGTGTCCTGTGGGAATCGAACCCACGACCTCGTGATCAGCAGTCCGGTACTCGAACCACTAGACCACAGACGTCGTCATTAGCAGCACCATGACAATCCACTCTAATGTGAATCATAATAATTCATCACTATCATCATCTTCCATTGCTGGCACGGGTCTCCTCTCAGAATGTGAGGGGTTCGGCGATAGTCCGCCACGCAGGCCTACTGCGGGTTGGAAGACTTCATACACCAGTCGAGGAAATCTCTCAGGCATGCAGACTTCCTCGCGATGTTTTCCTTCACCGTTGTAAGCGAGTGATAATTAATTTTACTAATACAGCTCTCGCCAAACTTATTGTCCGGGTTGAAGTTGGCACGAGATAACCTCAATCCGACCGTAAAAATCGGAGAAAGAAAAATATTGGATTAAAATTTAAAACGACAGCCTACGACTTGAGCTTTCGTTTTTATTTATTACAATCTAATATTTTTCTTTCTCCTATTTTTACGGCCGGGTTAAAGTTAGCTCGTACCAACTTCAACCCGGACAATAAGTTTGGCTAGAACTGTACGTACATGACTACGAAAAGTCAGAGGTGCGTGCCTTGGATTTGAACTGAAGACCTACGACTGGGCGGTCCAGTGATCATATCGCTAGGCTAAACACTGCTTCTAATAATAATAGAAAATAATTCTCCTAATATACTCATAATAATTATATTATGATTAATCAAGAGCGACCTTTAAGCCCAACAGGGTTGTCATTACAGACTATCTTCTTACCTACCCTTCCCCAGGCATTCGCCTACAACGATATCCTATACTATTCTATCATAAAAACCTGCGTGGGCAGTAAAATTCAGCTTCTTATATTATTTGGACTGAAAATCTTAATAAACATACCATCACGCCTGTTTTCTTTGAAGGCTTAGGCACAGGCGTACTAATACACCAACAGTGTGTGAGTTCTATGCAATAGGGGGCCAGTCTAATACCATTAACGGGGCACAAATCCCAACTCCGAACTGCTACTAAGAATTTCAAAGAATTATCCAATAACCCTGCCTAGAACGGCCACACCTGGAAATCGAACCTAGGACCTTGAGCGTAGCAGCCGCGCTTACGACCACTATAATAGAAGTTATTAAATACACAAAAAATAAACATTCCAAGAAATACAAGAAAGAAATGCCTTCAAAATATATTGTCCTGAACGCAGTAACTACGTTGATTGTCGAACGGAAGTTGGTAATTTTGTATAGTAATAGTAAATTGTCAATATTTCCTCACGTAATTGTGGTAAATTACCTTATTTTGAATTAATAATAGTTATAAGGAGTCCCGGCTTTGTTATGATGCCGTGTTACGTAATAATTTCTGTTTGTGGTCGACATAATTTATAGGCTGTCTTCGTTACAATTTGATCCAATTTTTAACTTTCTTCTGTCGTAATCATCGAAAACCCATATACTGTCCCATTGCTGGGCACAGGTCTCCTCTCAGTATGAGAGGGATTAGGCTTTAGTCCGCCACAGTGGCCTAATGCGGGTTGCCAGATTTCACATGCCGTCGAGAAAATCTCTCAGGGTTTCAGGTTTCCTCACTGTTTCTACAAGTAATAATTATGCACATGACTTCGAAAAGTTTGACTTTTGTTGCTGTTTTTGTGTGTGGTGTATTTTTTTTTTTATACAAGGTGGCAAACAAGCATACGGCCCGCCTTATGGTAAGCGGTTACCATAGCCTATGGACGCTTGCAACACCAGGGGTATCACTCGCGCGTTGCCAACCCGAGAAACCTCTTAGAGGTTTATGGAGGATTCACTGCGCCGACAGTTTGAGGGAATATTCCTCTTACTGCCAGCGCAACGGAACCTTAGAAGGAGCTCTGGTGACCTTATTCACTGCATACACAACACACAATAAAGTGTGTTTTTTGGCTGCAGTTTCTGTAGGGTAAGGAGCCATAAATGGCTGTGCCGTACCTCTCTCTATATCTATTTATGGAGCAGTTTGTATGGTTTTTGGTTCGTGACTGTAAACTAAAATTCTTCTGGATTTATCTGGATAAACAGAACAATAGCCGAAACTTTCTGAATCGTCTGCTTATTTTAGAGTCAGGGTATTAATATGATTAATAGAGCGATAAAATAATAAGCTATATAATTCTAGTTCTTATAGTCAGTTTATAGATATTAATATACGAAGGCACATGAAGCCTTTTCCTTTCCTGGCGGCAAATTTTGTTGTTGTGTGTTTCATAGGCAAAATGAAGATTGATATTTTGTTAACTTAATATGTTCAAGTTGTGAAAAGTACGAAGCGTGTAAACAGAGTTTTGTACAGGTATACCGGTAACAGAATGTTTAATTATTTTAGTGTACATAAAAATGGTGACATCCTTTGAAGATTTGTGAAGTTACGCCAACAAGCATCTTCGGAATTAAAATTCTTGTGAGTGGAGCGTGTTCGTTTTACAAATTTTGACATTAAAATTGTTGTCTACAGCTAGTCTCATTCATACTCAGACAGCTCATTATTTCAAAGACTACTACTAAAGATAAGTAATTGTTAAAATTTCGCGCCGTAAGTAAACTCGGGACTTAATTCAAACGCGACTAGGTAACTAATTCTAAGCTCTACACAAGTTTATACGTAAATCTTTTGTTTTGTTTCACTCACTTGTTCAGTGACAGGCAAAGTTGGGATTTGTTTTAAAATTTATTCCCGTGGAAGACTGCCATTCTGTTTCCTCTTACATTCGTTGTTTGAATTCTAAATGGGCACAAAAGTTTTGTGCGCCTCATCTTTTTCTAAGGACGAGAAAAAAGTCGCGCCTAATGGTTTCGGAAATTAAATTTTTGGTGAATTGATATACATAATGAGTTTTCATGAAGAATTGTGTAATTTAGACTTTTAGAACGATTCGGAATGTTCGGTATAAAATTTTTGGCACACCATTTCTTTAGGCTGTTAGGCAAATATGTAGCCATTGAGGTATTAATGAAAGAAGACCAAGCGAAACGAGTTATTATATTGATACAAATGTGACTTAGAACTAGGACATTATTTTAGATGACGAATCAGGTTGCTAATGTAAAGCTAAATTTAGTAGAATATTTCTCTGGGTTGCCCAACTATTATTTAATGCGTGGTTGTGAAACCAATTTTATATGAGCTATCACTATAAATATCTTGGTTTTGGTTACTTATACATATATACAATAGTAGGTATATTCGAGCAAATAAATTGATTCACAGAAATTTTGCATTTGAGACACTCTTTAATTAATTTTTTAACGCAACTTAATTTTACAGTTTCGTTATGTACTGAGCAACAACGAGCAAGCTGACAACTGAACCATTGAGGTATTACAAGGTATGTAATACCTCAATGGATCAGTGTTATATTTTACTGCTAATAAAGATATATCGCGTACGCTACGCTACTACCGAGACAAAATCACAATAACAGTTTTTCATTTAAATTGGATTGAAGGGATTTGCTATTTCTTGGAAGCAATTATGATTATGGAAACCGGTGTTGCCAAGGGGACTTAAGATAATATTTTATAAAATATTGCTTTACGTATTTAGTTTATTAATCAATCTAAGGAATTTTATCGTATAACAATTTTCCTTTTTTGAAGGGTGAGCCTTATAATCAAATTATAACATACCATCACGCCTATATTCCCCGAAGGGTAGGCAGAGGCGTACTAATGTACACCCGCAGTTTGCTGGTATGTTTCGGTCCCATGTAATAGGCGGCGAGCCTATTGCCATTAAACGGGCACAAATCCAATCTCCAAGCAATTACTGAAATTTCATAGAAAATCCCAATGACTGCTCGAATCCAGGACCTCAAGTGTAGCAGTCGCGTTTAAGATTACTAGACTATCGAGACAGCACTAGCTTTATTTGAGTGAAAATATGAAAGCTCATACAATATTTAGTATGTTTTAGTAGCGAGTGCTTATTGTTGTAACTGTCAGTCACTATTGTACGGCGTCATTTGATTTTCACGAATATCAAAGCTAGAGACAGAAAAATGTATATAGGTTTTATAAAATATTGTTTACTTTAAGTCTAGGAAAAAGGATTACCTAAATAGACTTTCATAATGTAGCTTTAAGGCAACCATTAAGCAATATTTAGGTATACATTTTTTTAAATAAATAGGTACATGTTTTTGAAAACGTTATTTAAAAAGATAGGTACTTACCATTATTAAGTTTATTAATGAAATATGAATTTTAAATGGTATCTTCGGGTCAGTCTTCGTGTAAAATATTGATATTCAGTCGCGTCTCGTCAGACTAGAAGCTGACCCCAACATGGTTGGGAAAATGCTAGGAGGATGAGGAAGATGGTAGAAGCAAGTGGAAATCTATAGTCTCTGCCTACCCCAATGGGAGACAGGCGTAAAAATATGTAGTACTTAATAGTTTTCCGCCAGCGGCTTCAAAAATCAAGATCAAAATAGTTTTATTTTCACATAAATCTTATATAGATTACAGGCTCATATGAAATGTCAAGTCTAGGTGCACAGTTCCAAATTAGTCGTTTTCTATGGAGAAGAACCGACAGGAAAATCCATGGTTATTCCTTTCTTCTTCGTCCGCTTGGTCTTCTAAATTTTATTTTATTTTTCTAAGGGTCAAAGAATTTTTTTGGAATTCAGAATCGAATTAAGAATCGATCGAATACTATCGTAGTTTTTCAATTAAATCTTATCAAATAAACACAAACAAAAAATCTAATATTTCCTGTTTATAATTATTAGTTTAAACAAAATATCTCGCATGCACAAATCAATCCCGGAATACCTATTACAATTTTTAGATATGTTCGGTGTGGGGATTGAATCCCCTATCCGAACACACCGATCATGCAGCTAGCAGTTTTAATGTCCCATTTCTCTTTCATCTTGACTTTAATCCGAATATTTTTCTGGTCGTCTGTATATCTCTTTTGTAGTGTCCATCTGCATAGACAGCGGTAGGGGTGGGGGGGTTACAGTTTAGCGGTAACCATTGTCGGTCGCAGTCGCTACAATCAACAGCTTCGTTCATGATGGGAGTAGTTCTGTGTACACAAGGAATGATATTGCGTCGCACTTTTTTAAAACATAACATACCATCACGCTTGTTTGTTACTGAAGGGGTTAAGCAGAGGTATACGGCTGTACACCGTACACTGTAAAGTTTGCCGGTAGGCGGTATGTATAGGTCCCATGTAATAGAGGGCGATCCTATTGCCATCAACCAAGCACAAACTCCGAGCTGCCACTGAAAATTACATAGAAAAACCCAAATAACACTGCTCGACCCGGGAATTGAACTCAGGTTCATCATCTAGCGTGGCAGTCGTGCCTACGATCATTAGACCAATGAGTCAGTGTAGTAAAATAAAATAAAATATCTTTTTGTATTTTTTTAAGCATTTTCCATGCTAAGATTACAAGTTATTTTTAATGAAGGAAAAAATCGGCGGGCGGGCAGGATTCGAACCTGCGCCTTCTGGTTCGGTACACCAGACGCTCTGACCACTAAGCCACCGCTCGCCCTGCTCGCCAGTGGAAATCTTCCTCCACATTCTAATTTACGTCTTAAGGTGACGTAGCGCCATCTATTGTGAAGAAATGCTTCACAAAAATGCTTTCCTTCATTAAAAATAACTTGTAATCTTAGCATGGAAAATGCTTAAAAAATACAAAAAGATAGTTAATAGGTAAGGCGGTATCATACGACATTGAACTAGCTGTAAAGTTAGTCGTGTCGGTTGTGAAGCATTTCTTCACAATAGATGGCGCTACGTCACCTTAAGACGTAAATTAGAATGTGGAGGAAGATTTCGACTGGCGATCAGGGCGAGCGGTGGCTTAGTGGTCAGAGCGTCTGGTGTACCGAACCAGAAGGCGCAGGTTCGAATCCTGCCTGCCCGCCGATTTTTTCCTTCATTAAAAATAACTTAAAATAAAATATTTAAAATAAATTACTTGCCAGATAATTACTTGGCAAATAATTTCATAAAATTTTTGTTCCATTATTAATTTATCCGGTGGTTACTGACTGTCATATATTGTGAAACAGGCCCTTAATATTATAAAGCAAATTATATTATTATACTACTTATTGTACCTAAATCAGGTGTAATTTACGACTTACCTTGAATTGTGGGTGGGCATTGTGCGAGCTAGATACCTACAGTGATACCGTTTGACCCGGGGCGTGAGACCGCTCTGACTTGCTTACAGATTCATATATATAGCCTGCCCGAATTAGGCAAATACCGAGCATAGAATATTACAAAATTATAAGCAGGGGTTTAGGCAAGTTGCAATCAAATTCGGATCGATAAACGAATAGAAACAAAATGTATGCGAATGACTTAAAGGCGCACGCTCACTTGGAGCATTCGCCTGTAATATAATGTTTTAGAATCGATTTGGAGCATTAAATTACAACAGACAAGCACAAACACTTGCATTCATCAAATAAATATTTGTGTCTTGTGGGAATCGAATCCAAGACCTCGTGATCAGCTGTCCGGTACTAGACCACATTAGACCAAAGACGACGTCTGCGGTCTAGTGGTTCGAGTCATATAATTATTACAAATTAGAGTCCCCACTGCGCGGTTGTTTGATCTAATCTCTGTAAATGAAAAGTGGGTGTACATTAGTACGCTTCTGCCTAACTCTTCGGGAACACAGGCGTGATGGTACATTCTTTACTCCCAACATTTTATCCAGCGAAGTTGCTCAGCTCCACACACTCTCCCTCCCTGTCTCCTCTCTCTGCCTATCTGTAGCCCTCATATCGCGTTATTGCTAGCCCGAGACGGGACATGTACCTGCCACCGCGCATTGTTGCCGCGATGCCTTTTTTAAAAGCACAACAAAGCCGCAAGGCATGCATCGTAGTCTATGCCGATAGACATGCGTACGTTTTGATAGGTACAGGGTGCCACGAATTGGTTTTTAAATTTTTATAAATGTGAAAGTTACATGGAAGGAGGGATGAATGTTTGTTACTGAATCACGCCAGAACGGCTGAACGGATCTGGATGAAAGGAGGTCATCGAAATCGGCCCAAATGATGTACTGAAGGTACACTTATTGGAAAAAATACTCTGTATTACGCTGTTTAGAACTCTAGTCGTACTTTTCTCAATGTTGACTGGGGGATGAGAAAACATCTTTGAATTTGAGAAAAATCACGCTATTTTGGCACACTATTATCTGTTTCGTAATGATTTCATAGTAAAAACTGTCAGTGTCAGTTTCGGAATGTCAGACGCACGCCATTACGGCAAATTACGGCAGCTTATTATCAGTTTCATAGAGATTTCATGGTACAAACTATCAAATTGACAGCTGTCATGTACCTCCGGTACAAACTTGGGCTGAGTCGTATGGGCTTTTGGTGACCTCCTTTGGCACAGAGATAGAAAATAGAGAAATAGCACATAGGCTAGGCTTTTTATCCCGGTAAAATGTAGGTATGGTTCCCGTGGGATAGATTTCTTTTAATAATTACCCGACTGCCGAAGGAGGAGGGTTATGTGTTTGACGCGTATGTATGTATGTATGTATGTATGTATGTATGTATGTATGTATGTATGTATGTATGTATGTATGTATGTATGTATGTATGTATGTATGTATGTATGTATGTATGTATGTATGTATGTATGTATGTATGTCCGTTCCTATGTCCGGTCGTAACTACTCAACGGCTCAACCGATTTAGATAAATGACACCTCATTAGATTCGTCTTGATGGCACGACTGTCACTGGGTACATGAAATTTAAAAAAAATCAATATGGCGGATTTTATACGCTTTAATGTGCGAACTGATTTTGAAAATGATCTTAAGTTGTTTCAATTTATATTTTAAATCATCATTTAGGATCTATCTAGTGATTCTATGATGATTTATAAACTAAAAAGAAGGAAATAAAATCAATTATTAAAAGAAACAAAAAACCCGACTGCGTAAAAACTACTAACTAAAAATCTAAAAACAAGCTCTGTGATGTTGGAAAATGTATTGCAGGCGGGACAAGCTGTTCGTTCATAAACAAAATTGTTTCTTTGCTTGTCCCGCCTGCAATACATTTTCCAACATCACAGAGCTTGTTTTTAGATTTTTAGTTAGTTTTGAAATATCCAGACCACGCGGGCGAAGCCGCTACAGGAAAGTTAGTGTTATAAATGTGTAAGCTACTGTTTGTCTGTTTCGCTTTGACATCGGACTTGACCGGACAACCGATTTCGATGAAATATGGCGCAGAGATAGATTACACCTTGGAGGAACGACATAGGCTACCTTTTATAGCCATCATTATTGAAGTTAAACAATGAAGTTTTGTCCTGAAATTAAATTAATAAACATTCGTTCTTAAGCGTATATGGAGGTCTAAAGAAATCTATTATTTATGCCCAAAGTAACCATTCCACATGGATGAAGTCACGGGCGAAAGCTAAGTTGGACAATTTCAGAAAATCAAAACGACTTTGCCCGCGTTTTGTGACCTAGGTTATTCGGTAACGATGTAGCTTTTTAATGGTGAAAGAAGTCTTAAAATCGATCGAGTAGTTTTTGAGTTAAATCGTAACAAACAAATCTTTCCTCTCCAATCGAATATTAGTTTTGATTTAGATGTAACTATCTCTAACTATGATGACTTCAAAATTATTTCTTTCTTTCCTTAAAACGCCACAACAAAACCAACAAAATTCTCCTTTGTCAGATTACACCAAACTTATAAAATGAAAACCTCGGGGCGCGCTTGTTAGCACCCTGTGTATAGCAATAAGGCAGAGTGCAGACAGCTTTGTGTCGTCATTCCGATGCACGGCCGTGTGTAAAGGGGCTGTACTGTTTACGTCATTTGCGTTTAATTATGGCGGAGGAGAGAGTATGTGCGAATGTAATGGGGGTGATAATTAAACGCGTTGTGATTTTTGTGTCATTATCTTGTAATTTTAAATGTATTTTTTTATGGAAACCACGTGTTGGTAAGTAGTCATTATCGGCAATGGACACCTGAAACTCCAGAGGCGTGGCTGGTACGTTGATCAACCCATATCCCACTGCTGGGCACTGGTCTCCTCTCAGTATGAGAGGGATTAGACTATAGTCCAGCACACTAGCTTAATGCGGGTTGGCAGACGTCACATGCCGTTGACAAAATCTCGCAGGCATGCAGGTTTCCTACGATGTTTGCCTTCACCGTTAAAGCGAGTGATAATTACGCACATGATGTCGAAACGTCAGAGGTCCAAGAGTCGAACTCGAGACCTTTGATTTGGCAGTCCAGTAGTCATACCCCTAGCTATCACTACTTCACTGCTGGTGCATTGCCGTCCCCGTCACCTTTAAGACGTAAATTAGAATGTGAAGGAAGATTTCGACTGGCGAGCGGGGTCAAAGCGTCTGGTGTACCGAACCAGAAGACGCAAGGTTCGAATCCTGCCCCCCAGCCGATTTTTTGCTTCATTAATAACCTAACCTAAATTAAAAATTTAGAAAACCCCCGACACGAAATTCGCTATTTTGTGGTGGCGGCCATCTTGGACCGATTTTCATCAAACATAGCTAAGAACACTTCCGACTAATTCACCTTTCAAATAAAAAAAACAAAATCAAAATCGGTCCATCCGTTGGGGAGCTACGATGCCACAGACAGACACACACACACACACACACACAGACACGTCAAACTTATAACACCCCGTCGTTTTTGCGTCGGGGGTTAAAAATAGACCGAGTTAAGCCTGCCAGAACCGTAGCAACCGAGAGACGGAAAACCGGAAAAATATGCTTTATATTTATGTAAGTTTATGTATATATTAATACTCTTTACGACTGACTCCGACCTAAGGGTGCCAACCAGCCACCAGCCAGCCAAACCCCAAGAGGTCTACCACCTGAGGAAGTCAGATCTTTTCTCGCCACTTTACGATATTCCAATTTGAATGATAGTGAGGAATTTGTATCCTGCGGGGATAATAAACATAATTATAATAAAATTAATATAATTATAATAAAGGATACATTGTTTTATATGTAGGGCCACCTCTTGGTGAGTTCTTGTTAAATTACTTGTCAGCTAATTTCATACAAATTTTGTTCCATTTTTAATTTATCCGGCAGTTAGCGCTATCCAGAGGTGGTGGAACAGGCAGGAGTCTTGTTTAAAAATGTAAACATCTTAATTGAGAACATACTTCCATTTTTCGACGGTTAAAATATCCTGCTCTGTACTCCTTATGACCTAATACACCAATTTGGTCAGCCGCGATAGGCGAATAACACTCACATCAAAAATACACCCCTGCTTAACGGAATAAAGGTGAAATCATATTGTATTAATAACGGCAACAGTAACTGGTACAGGCCGGCTTTACTTACTATATTATGAGCCGTTTCGCCACTCTACATTTATGAGTTTATGACAGTGCTTGATAATATGCACCTGATGCCTACATTTGATATTGTAACTAGTACTAAAATCAGTGATTAGGCTTGTGTTTGTGGTTAGGTCGTCATACACAGGCCTAAGATCAAATCTAGGGCATGCACATGGCCTTCCCGAAGTGGCTCGCTGTATTACTCGAAGGGTGTACACCCATTTTAGGTCACAAGTATTAATGGTTTCAGCCTTATTACCAATGACAGTCGAACTAAGGAACTGATGGTCAACAGCGAAGATTAGCGTTAGTAGATAACGATATTTTGATTTTTTCAGTACTTTTCAGTAACAACTAAATACAATTCTCGCCAATTAAAATGAACCCCAAACAAGCACTCGCCGCGAAATCAAACATGCAAGCAAATCCGCGAAAAGTGTTTCCCCTCCATTTCTACAGAGGTCGCCACTAGCGCAATGTTTGCGGATTTCAGCCGGATAACAATGGCGGCCCAATACCCGGGCTTTGTTTTCACTTATCCGGAATACCCGGCCGCTCGTTACTCAAACGGCACACCATGTGCCTGGCATTGTAAGGTTTTTAAACACAATTACGGATAAGATTATTGTATTTGGTGTGATTATTTTATATGGTTCAGGTGAAATTAATCTTTATTTCTAATAGAATTTATAAATGTACCATCACGCCTGTATTTTCTAAGGGTTGAGCAAAGGTGTAATAAATGTAGACGCACAGTTTCCCGGGGGCGAGTCTATTATTAACCGGGCTTTCCAAACTCTTAAAAACTATTAAAATAACCTAAATTTTGAAAACCCCCGAAACGAAATGTAATTTGCCATTTTGTGGTGGCGGCGATCTTGGATTGGAAATTTTTCATAGTGTATAGTATTCTCCTAGTTAAATCCTTTCATTTGATACCCATATTGAGGGAGTTGTAAAAAATATGTAATCCGCTATTTCGTGGCGGCGGCCATCTTGGACCGATTTTCATCAAACATAGCTAAAAACACTCCCGACTAATTCACCTTTCAAATAAAAAAAAACAAAAATAACAATAACAAAAATTCAAATAATCAAAATCGGTTCATCCGTTCGGGAGCTACGATGCCACAGACACACACACACACACACAGACACGTCAAACTTATAACACCCCGTCGTTTTTGCGTCGGGGGTTAAAAACTTTCGAGCTGTTACTGAGAATTTTATATAATACTAGCTTTCCGCCAGCGGCTTCGCCCGCTATCCCACGGGAACGATACATTTTACCGGGATAAAAAGTAGCCTATATGCTATTCCAGACTATAATCTATCTCTGTGACAAATTTCATCCAGATCCGTTCAGTAGTTTTTGCGTTAAAGAGTAACAAACATCCATCCATCCATCCATCCTCACAAACTTTCACAGTTATAATATTAGTAGTATAGGATAAAACCCAATGCCACTTATTCTTAATGGAGGAAAAAATCGAGGACTCGAACCTACGTCTTTTGGTTAAATATACCAGACGTTATAACCTGCCACCGCGAGTCCTACAAGCTAAGTCAAAATCTTCCTTCACATTCTGAAGATATGAGATATTTTGTAGTTGAATAACATCTGCCGCGAATTGACTTACGACTTAGGTGTAGTAATGCAAAATGTTCCTTACGTTAGGCTCTATATAAATAATAAGTTTATTTTTGTTAAATGTATAGATGCTGGGTGATCTCCTGTGTCGTCCCGTGAGACATAACTCAAGGTGACATAAGAGACATCTATAGGACATTTGGACAATCCAATTCAATGATACTTTGCTGACCTGCGAATTGAGCCCAGGACCTTTGGATGTATGATGGAACTTAAATATTCCGGTGAACTGTAGTTACACATTACACCTTTGCCTAAAACTACGGCGTGATAATATGTTGCGAGAAAATTTCGACATAATAACTGAACAACTCTCTCGCGAACAATAAACTAGGCACTAGTTGTATGTAAAGTAATATCGTACGCGCCAGTGACATTTTACGCGCTTGTCATCGGCTGATTGGCCGTGTCGTGTTCGCGCTGTCGATGTCGCTCCATTGTCGAAACATGTTTATGTCGCGTCAATTTTGCGCCCAACACTTGCGAGAGCAGTCGCTACGATTATAGATAGATCAATATTTACTAAAAAAAATATTTAGTTCTTTAAATGGAATGTACGACGTCTGTGGTAGACCACAGACAGCACTAGAGTGCTGATCACGAGGTCGTGGGTTCGATTCCTACAGGACACAAACATTTATGTGATGAACTTAAGTGTTTGGGTTTGTCTGGGTGTTTCTTATATATTATAAGTATGTATTTACAAAAAAAAACAAACAGTATAAAAGTATTATATCCATTGTCTAGTACCCAAAGTACAAGCTCTGCTTAGTTTGAGACTAGATGGTGTAGTGTAAAATGTCCCAGGATATTTATTTATTTTAAAAAAATGTTTAGAGGGCTCTTATGGACCGGCAATTTACCGGCAACGCATCAGCAATTGCTCGGGTATTGCAGGTGTTAATGGGAGGCGATTACAACATCTACCTTGATATTTCAGCTAGTTTGCACAAAATTATACACTATGTTAAAAAAAACCTTGTCGATCGGACAAGGAAAGATCGAAAAGGGGTAAGTATACAGGTAACCCAATCACATTACTAAATAATAAAAAGTAAGGATGTTCATGAAGTTTAAATTCACGATTTTTGCACAAAAATTACCAAAATTAACCAAAATCTAGATTTTTTTAATGTGATGACACTATCACCTGCCGTGGTATATTTGGCACTGGTGACGATTGCTCCTGTGTAGCTATGAACCTAACTTAGGTTTCTTATTTCGGAATTATTCGGAAATTTTGTTAACTTGTCAACGGAAAAGGATTACATAATCTAAGTAATATCAATACATAATACCTTCACGGGTCCGACAGGGTTTTCTTAACATTCACGAAATCTCTTTGTATAAAACCTTCCGTGAAATTTTTATTGTAATTTCTCGTGAAAAGCGCACTAAAATCCGTTGCATGGTTTAGTAGTTAGCTGATACCTACAGAGATACACGGAAAAGGACTTTGTCTTAATACTACTCGTGTGTAGAGAAGTATATCGACGACTGTGGTCGAGTGGTTCGAGTAGCGGCCTGCTGATCACAGAGTCGTGGGTTCTATTCCCACAAGACACAAACATTTATGTGATGAACTTAGGTGTTTGTGTTTGTCTGGGTGTTTCTTATATATATTAAGTATGTATTTACAACAAAAAAAAGTATATAAGTATTATACCATAGTACAAGCTCTGCTTAGTTTGGGACTGGACGGTGCTGTGTAAAAATGTCCCAGGATAAGTATTATATATTTAATTTAACTAGGTACTTTTACGTATGTAGATAGCTAGGTATGCTTGTTGATAACCAAAGGACGGGACTACGGGAGCCTTTACTTCCCTACATAACGTGTTTAGTAAGTTTCCTATATGCGGCCAGCATCCGCAAAGGCTTCTTTTAATGTAATTTCCCTTACTCAACGTTATACGAGCAGGTAATCAATTTAAACAGTTGCGTGGAGGCGAGGTAGGCTTTTAAAAGGAGTTACAACACATCTACGTATGTTGCACTACTAAAATCACCGTTATTGCGACGGAATAAGGACGGTCCAATTTATACACTGTATAGCTTGACTTTTCGTCGTGTGTACACTTATATGCTTATTATAATATTTTGTTATGTGTCCTCAGAGTGCATCATAGCATTTGACGTCTTCTTATTGTCTAACTAGTAGTTCCAACCTTATCTTTTGTAAACCTGAGTGGCATATGTGTCAGACTTTTTCTATGTACCTTTTCTATTGATTGTAAAATATGTATGCTGTTAGATAAACTATCACACCAGCTGTAATTCCCCGAAGGGTTAACTTATCTTGTAGTCGGTAAAGCCAGCAATATTTTGACCCTTCATCTTTTGTGTTGTCCCCAACACCAGACCTAAAGTCTTCTGGCGGTATCTGCTGCCGAAATGATTCGTTCGTTTCGTCGTCAAGACGTGATAATCACACAGAATGTAACTCTCTGCCAAACCCGCGGGGAGTTCATGCGTGATTGTAGGCAAAAGGAGGTCATTAAAAGCCCATACAACTCAGCCCAAATCTGTACCGGAGGTACATGACAGCTGTCAAGTTGATAGTTTGTATCATGGAACCACTATGAAACTGATACTAATCTGCCGTAATAGCGTGCGTTTATCATTCCGAAACTGACACTGACTGTTTTTACTATGAAATCATTACGAAACATATTATAATGTTTTGCCAAAATGGCGTGATTTTTCTTAAATTAAAAGTTTTTTCTCATCCCCCAGTCAAAATTAAAAAAAAAGTAAGACTAGAGTTTTAACCAGCATAATACAAGGTATTTTTTCCAATAAGTGTACCTTCGGTACATCATTTGGGCCGATTTCGATGACCTTCTTTGCCTCATTAAATTATTGGACTATATACGAACTCGACAAAACATTTTGATAAAACAAGACACTCTTCTAAGGGCGTGTAATATTAATAAATTACTAAGATACATAAGATTTTGTCGGTTTTTCGCCCACGCTCGACATTCCGATCACGGCGATATCGATAGTTTCGACTGCACGGCAGTTATATCTATGTCGACAACCCGTCAATTTGTCGACGTTTGATGGTTTTTTCGGTAAAATGTTATGTCATTTTTATTGCGTTATCTTGATCTTTATGTTTCGTAGTTTATATAAATACCTAAACGATAATCATTGGCTTTCAGTTCAATGTGGAAATCAAATAGCCAATTATGGTCATTTTAAACCGTTTGAAAAGTAGTTTCGGTTTAGGCTGTGCAGTAAATGTCACTTTTAGAACGATTTTGGATCTCATTAGAAGGGTGGTCGGCAAACTAAATTGACTTTTTAACTATGACACTGTTTTAAACTATCTTATCTGGATGATTACTTAAAATAAACAGGACTAAAATATTTAGTTCCAAACAAATAAATTAGAAAATGAATATAATGTAAATAAATAATATTAGAAAATGGATATGGAATGTTTGCCTATACTTTTTGTGAATATATAAAAACGCCCATACAACATAAACACGAAAATAATGATTATCATATTAATTTGTGTCTTGTGGGAATCGAACCCTAGATTGGTCAACAGTCCGACACACGACGCACTAGACCACAGAGGTCGTCAAAAATTTTATATTATATAAAATAAGTAAAACCTCGTTTTTTTTCAATTTCAGGAAGCTCTACTGGAGCAGGATGGTGAGTGAACTATTTGGAGTATTTTGGAGGCTAGTTTATAATTTTATTGCAAAAAAATTAACAATATTGAGAAATGCATATTGCCATAGAATTGACACATAAACATAAACGTCCCAAATACAGACATCCTTTGGGAGCCGTGTAAAAGGTTCATCAGTGTAAACCTAACTTCCTAGGTTTTTTTTAAATACACGTATGGTTTGGCGGTGGTTTCTAGTGTAAAAAATAATAAATAAATTTTGTATTTACTTAGTGCATGGACTTACAAATTACTGCGTAAGCGCTGGGCGAATCACAAATCACAATCACACCTCCGAACTTGGTCAAAAAAAGGTCTTCGCTAAAGTCCGCGATCTAAAAAACAAACGCTATGCGATACTAACAAAGATGGCGTTAGTGTTTCTGTATGGCGAACGCGTCTATCAAATGTTCGGACGGCCCTATCTTTAGTATATTTAGAAATATGATTACGTGAAAATAATGAGATTATCCTCGTATCAAAACACAGGGCAAAATTCCATAGATCACTGACATTACTATATCTCTATGTCCAACAACATTTCTTGTATCTTTATTGTAAAACAATCTTATCATCATGATCGTTTGTTTTTACGAGGTGTGGTGCTGAGTACATGTTGCCATAGAAACCATGTCAACAGGGAAATAATGTGTTATGTTAGTGGTATACATAGTCGCAGTGCTGTGGGGTCTACATAAAGAAAGGCAAAGCAATGGTGGATCCTGGATTCCAGATTTGGCTTTTTTTTTCAATCTATATAATAAGAATGAATTATAAACAAAATTGTTTCTTCGCTTGTCCCGCCTGCAATACATTTTCCAACATCACAGCCCGGCTTGTTTTAAATTTTTTAGTTAGGAGGTACTTTTTACGCAGTCGGGTTGTTTGTTTCATTTCATAATTGATTTTATTTCCTACTTTTTAGTTTTCATCATAGAATAAATAAATAAATCCTAAATGATAATTTATAATTAAAATTGACACAACTACAAGATAATTTTCAAAATCAGTTCGCACATTAAAGCGTACGAAATCCGCGATTTTGTTTTGTTTTTAATTTCATGTACCCAGTGACACTCGTGCCATCAAGACGAATCTAATGAGGTGTCATTTATCTAAATCGGTTAAGCCGTTGAGTAGTTACGAGCGGACATAGGAACGGACATACATACATACGCGTCAAACACATAACCCTCCTTCGGCAGTCGGGTAATAAATAGGCCCTTTTAGGCTCAATTTATTATTTACCTACTAGCGACCTGCCCCGGCTTCGCTCGAGTGCATTGTAGAATTTCTCGGCTTTTCTCTCCTTTAATATGCTTGTATACCACATCTATACCTTCCTCTTAAATCACTCTATCTATTGCTGTATACTGCATTAAAATCCGTTGCGCAGTTTAAAAGATTTAAGCGTACAAACAGCGGGAGTGACTTTGTTTTATAATACTATCTACTAGCGGCCCGTGCGCAGCTTCGCCTGCGTTTCCTTGTGGTTTTAAAACATAAATCTTACATACAAACCTGGTCCTGACAATAACGTACACAGCAAAAAAAGAATTATCCAATTTGGTTAAGTTGTTCGCAAGTTATGCGCGTACAAACATTTCAGCGATTCATGTTTATACATATGTATAGATAGAAACACCCAGTCGTTTTTGCGTCGGGGGTTAAAAATCGGTATTCACAATGTTACAAAACATTTGCAGCAGTAAGTGAAGTAGAATGGTTATTATTTGACACCGTTACAGATAAAGCTACTGAATCTACTTTGGTATCAGACACTCTTCTCTAGGCTACATAGTGTGGAGATATCTTAGATATTCCAATGATAGACCACCCAGTTAAATAAAAAATAAAATAAAATAAAAAGGTTTATTGCAGAAACTTGTACAACTTTTACAGTAAATCTTACATAGATACCTCCTTTTAAGTAAAGATATACCTGTGATAGCAGGCCTCGCTCTTCATTGACAATATAAAATGGTAAAAGTGGTGTACAGTACAAACAGAACGACAGAAAATTAGACTTAAACTACATATAAGAAAATAAATGAAAAGATAAAAGATAAAAACTTAGAGATATCCTCAAATAGTGTATGTGTGTGTGTATGTGTGTGTGTGTGTTTGCGTGTGTGTGTGTGTGTGTGTTTGCGTGTTGTGTCTGTGTGTGTATGTGTCTGTGAACTCATTGTCATCATCCTCCTGCCCTTATCCCTTCTTCTTGTCTTTTTCTTTCTTTCCATGACGGCTAATGCCGTCATCTCATCATTCAACTCCTTTGTGGTTTTAACCTTTCTCACACAGTCCATCCATCTTTTCTTTGGTCTTCCTTTTTCCTTATATCCATCCACATTCATGCTCAAAACCTTTTTGGTAACATGCTCTTCCATACCACGGTAAAGCGATTACTGCACAACTTTTCAGTAACCGGTGCCACTTTCAAACCGTTGAACTTTGTCTGTGCTAATAATAGGGTTTATAATCAAACAACTCAAACTTTTGAGAGACTAGCTGCTTCCTCCCGGGTTCCTCGCGCTCATCCATCTTTTCCCAATCCCCTAAGAATTTCCCAAAATACTTTCCAGCTGAAGCCTACGTCGTAGTAATTATATGTGTGCCAAGTAGAGGTATACTGTATATTGATATAATCATTTTTATTAACAACACCATTGTTGTAACTGGGGTCTGGGATGTAGCCTGTACAAGCGATGACGAGGTAATACACTACAAATTACTTTAAAATAAAAATAATTGCGATTGAAGTGTTCAGTGTGCTCAGTGTACGTCTAGGATAGGATTATAAAATCATGAATTGAATATTAAATTATTATATTTTTTGTGAGAAATAAAGATATCTTAAACCTCAATTGATTTATTGATTAAAGTAATTAAACGATTAAAAAATAAATCTGGTCATTACGGTGAATAAATAATTACTTAATAAAATAAATTATCACTGTATTCATTGCAGCAAATTTAATTAAATTGCATTATTTAAACGCCGTCCGTCAATAAACGGTAATTAATCATACGGAATTCAATTTAAACATGAACGGCTACTTCCTGTATTGAAACTCGTTAAAAGAAAGTATTTTTTTTATTACACTTCAATAATGTTGGTTATTTTAGTGAAACACTAACTATTATTGTGGGTTCGATTCCCACAATACATAAACATTTATGTAATGAACTTAGATGTTTGTTTGTCTGAGTGTTTTTCATCTATACTAATATTATAAAGAGGAAAGATTTGTTTGTTTGTTTGTTTGTTTGTTTGTTTGTAATGAATAGGCTCCGAAACTACTGGACCGATTTCAAAAATTCTTTCACCTTTGGAAAGCTACATTATCCCCGAGTAACATAGGCTATATATCATCACGCTACGACTAATAGGAGCGGAGTAGTAATGAAAAATGTAGCAAAAACGGGGAAAAAATTATAAGAGGAAGCTAGTATATTATAAGTATGTATTTACAAAAACAAGTACATAAGTATTATATCCATTGTCTAGTACCCATAGTACAAGCTTTGCTTAGTTTGGGACTAGATAGTGCTGTGTAAAAAATGTCCCAAGATGTATAAAAAATGTCCCATTATTTATTTGATTATAAACATTTTTTTTTATTTATTAGGAAAGAAACATTATAAAATACTATAACTATTATAAACTATTTTTTTATTGTATTAGACTTCTTTATACAGGGTATATACTGTACACATTAAACACACTCAAGCCTTTTTCTCCAGGGGTAGGCAGAAACTAGAGAACGCTACTTGTTACGATCCTTGCTTAATTCTTTCGCTTCTTTCACGTCTTTACATATTGATACAAACACGCACCGGTTGTGAGTACTACGTACTTGACTTTTTAGAAGAACATCACCAATACTACTGAAATTCTCCTGAAAACTAATATAAACAAGTGAGGCACCTACAAAAACAAAAAAAAAGGAAGAAAGAACTAAACACAACACTTATAACACATAGACATAACATAATTATTATAATAAGGTCGGTGTAACCGTGTGTAAGTCTTTCTGGCGCTACCCAACATATTTTTTTAGATACCACCAATCAGCTTTTAATTTATAACAATGTATTATATTAATTTAATGTACTTACTAGCTTTTTCTGCAGATTTGCTCGTGTCAAGTTTGAACCTCATTTTAAATTGTTATTCTGTTATTCGGGGCGGAAACAAACCCAACAAATTAAAAGCCATGAAAATCGGTCCAGCAGTTCTCGAGTGTTGTAACAAACCCGACTTTGTTTTATATATAAGATTACTTTAGATTTATTATTGCTGTATCAATAATATTGTTTTACAAAATATACGTGTACCTATGTGATACATAGGTACCCAATATTCAATTCTTTATTGCATTCCATAATGTTTTATAAAAGTGGACTATAGATAACTTAGATCATTATGGACCCTGTCGGGCACTGCAAAATTAGGAGAGTCATAATTTTTATAAGTCTAAACTAAAGCCGTCTCCACACTGCACCACCCATTCTCGAGCGCCGTAATTGAAATCGTCTGCCCAGGAAACGTAACGTACAATAGATATTTTACAAATGGAAATATAAGACTTGCGACTGCACTTCTAATTCCTACGTCCGACTGCTAATTCAACAGCTAAATTGGTTTTTAAATAAAACTCCTGCCTGGAAAAAGGCAGGAAAGAGTTACGACAGCTGCAGGTAGGAGTGTTAGCAGAGATATATTTTTCTAGTTTATGATACGTTTTTGAATGAATGAATGAACGATATTTGTTCGATTTATTTTAACATTCATTTTGTATGATTCGATCTGTATTAGGACTGAGATTGTGGAGAATTTGTGAGGAATAAGTGCTTATAAATAAAAATAAAAAAAAGCCTTTATTCTACCACAAATTTATTGAACATAAAAATTCAAAAATTCAAAATATTTTATTTCAATTAGACCATATAAATAGGTACTTTTGAAACGTTAAATTAGTTGCACGGTTCCAAAAAAAGTGGGTCTTATGGAGAAGAGCCGGCATGAAACTCCATAGATACCCTTTTAAAAAAATATGTGTGGTAACAGTAACAATTGTTGTGAATAGTAATGAGGATGATGCAGCTTGATGTGTAGTTGCAGAGATTAAAGAGTAGGTAAGTATATTATATTATATATCATTTGATTTGTTATTTATTCTACAGATAGATATATACAGACTAAGTGCTTATAGTAAAGTTAAATTAGAACTATAGGTTAAATGAAAACTACACAGTGATAAAAAATGTAAACTGTGAATAGTATTACGTGAGTCTAGTGTTAGTAAGCACGTCTGCTACACTTCAGTCCTGGGTGTGATCTCCAGGTTGATAAAAATCTATTCTATCTATTTGAAATTTTCTATGAAAATCCCAGTAGCAACTCCCCCTACCTACCAACCTAAACATATCGGCGAAAGGTGTACCTATACACCGCCTAGCCTTTTGGAGAATACAGGCGGTTGTGATTGTATGTTCTTTTATGTAAACAATAAAGAGGGGCTCGTGGCCAAGTTGTAACAACGCTGATCAACCGATCTGCAAGGTTAAGCTACACTTGCCGCGGTCAGTTTGTGGATGGGTGACCATTCTTAACATTTCGAGACCCCTCCGTGCCTCGAAGAGTACGTAAAGCCGTCGGTCCTGGATGTCATTCGAACACCTATGATAATCGTTAGTGCTAGTCAGAAACCTAAAAAAGCCTGACAACCAGTCTTTCCTTCGAATATCGGTATTGCCCAGAAATTGGGTTGCGGAGGACTGATAGCAGTCGCTCCGTGTAAAATACTGATATTCAGCCGTATCTGGTTAGACTGGAAGCCGACCCCAACATGGTTGGGAAAAGGCTAGGAAGAAGATATGAAAACAATGAAAGCCAGGCAGTCACAGATCAATGATAGTATTCTAATAATTTAAAATATTCCCAGTAAATACCTATTTCGAGAAGGTCACCTTCCTAAATATCTTGAGACTGACCACTGGGGTGTAGGAATGTTAAAACTGCCCCTCTCGTTACTTATTCACGTGGGCCATCGCATTAACGACATTCTTAGGGAGCCAGCAGAGTCCCTCACGTCCTGTTCATCATTATGAGTTTAGAAAAAAATGGCCAGTATGACGTGTTTTGTATCGTATACTAGCTTGGTTCCGCAGTGTTCTCGCATTCATCCATCATCCATTCCGAATCCTGTGGGAATTTCTCCTTCTCAAAATCCTTTTTTGGATCATCATCATCATATCAGCAACTCCACTGTTGAACATAGGCCTCTCCCATACATCCCTTTTTCGGATGCCTATGTTAAATTTCAGTCCTATCCGTTTAGTGGTTTGATTAAGCTGTGCATTAGTTGATCACTCAGACAGTCAGTCACCTGAAATTCGTTAAAGTCCGTCGATAAGTTTAGGTTCCATGTAACGGAACTTTTGCAAAGATAATCCCCATACAACTTGCCACTTCAACATTTTAACGAAAATCTAATCGTGACCTGACCTCTTTGTAAAATTGCCTTGGATGTCGTAGAGGCTGGAAGGATATCTTCTGTATACCATTCTCTAACACATCAAAACCATACCACAACCACATCAAGGTGCAAATGTTAGTACTTACATTTCATAATTACTATGTACAATCGCCAAAAGATTTAACTATACAGGCAGCGAACGAAAATTGCTGTTATAAATACATTGCGCTATAAATTATAATTACCTGACTCTAAGGTTTGGTATTAAGGTAGCTAGCAACAGCTACAAATGTGGAAGCTTATTATTAGCAATTTGTATAAGTATTATATAGTTTTTTACCTTTGTTATTAGTCTCTAAGCTTTCCTAAATAAATAAACCCAATTATGGTCTTGGCTAATGTCAC
This sequence comes from Acronicta psi, assembly GCA_946251955.1. Taxonomy (NCBI): domain Eukaryota; kingdom Metazoa; phylum Arthropoda; class Insecta; order Lepidoptera; family Noctuidae; genus Acronicta; species Acronicta psi. The sequence goes on along the minus strand of OX276493.1, from coordinate 4,359,333 downwards.
TTTTTTTGTGGGACATAGTTTTTTCCCCAAGGGAGTTTTAAAAACTTAACCTGACTTGAGGGCGAGGCACCCAATGTCTCCAGCCAGGGACATACCTACTTGGCGAATATCACGAACATGCGTTTTTCTTTATTATGATGCTACCACCTTTTGTTAAGTTGGTAAAAAAGGCAGCTACACACTGTCACACTATACACAAACTTTGTCAAAATACAAATGTCGTTGCTGGGTGTGTACCCATTTACCCAATTATTTTGTCGATAGTACATAGGTAGCTTATATTTTTTTATTGTTTTATACGGTGATGTAAATGACGTAGGTATAGTAATCCCGCAGCTAAAGTGTTGTTATTTATTACGATTTTACAAGGAAATTGCTTTTTACAAAGAAGAGAACCTTAAGGTGTTGGGATAATAACTCAATTCAGTTTCTAGTGATGTTATCGTTTCGATTTACAATGTCGATAAAATTTTGATACATTTTAAAAAATATACAACTAACGGCAATAGTGCCTTTACATTTACCATCACGCCTCTCACATCCCAAGGCATAGGCAGAGATGTACTAATGTGTACTAACAGATCGCCATGCTATGTAATAGGAGTCGCCCAATCAGGTCTATTGCCATTAGCGGGTTAAATCCAAACTCCGAGCTGCTGCTGGGAATTTCGTCGAAAAACCGCATAACACTGCTCAATCTTGGAATCGAAACCAGTACCTCAAGAAAACAATCGCGATTACGACCACTCATAAGCTAACCAAGCAGTACCGTTAATTTTTTACAATAAAATTATATAGTGTAATGTATGTAGGTACCTATAAAATAAGTCGCCCGATATTGTGAGAATTATGTGGGTATCTCTCAAAGAAGCACTTATGGGTGGGACCTACGTCAGTGCAAATAAATACGTGTAACAGAGTTGGTCGTTTATTCAAATAGACAATTCCCGAGGATCCCCAAATACCTCAATATAGTTTACTAACTTTTCGCAATTTTTAGCGTACAGCGCTTTTTTCGCACAAAAAAGTTGCCTATGTCCTTTCTCAGGCTCTAGACTATCTGTGTACCAAATTTCATTTAAATTGATTCAGTAGTTTTGGCGTGGAAACGCGACAGACAGACAGAATTATTTTCGCATTTATAATATTATTATATTAATAAGAAATTAAGGATTATACTTAAGTTACAGCTGTTATAAGTACTAGGAGGTCATAATATGTGGGATTTGCAAGCCAGCTTATCGTTGTAGAACATCATTGTGACCTATATCCTTTGGCAAACTGTAATAACTTGCGAGGAAGCCGGCGTCTCACAAGCTCCGTAGTAATTTTTTTCGAAAGACGAAGACTTTCTTTTAAAATAAGAAATTAGACTTAAGTCTCTTTCCTTGTTCAACTTTATGTTTCTTTTACGTAAATATATATACAGTTTCAGCTTATAGCAATAAAGTGTACGTAGTTATGTACATTAGATATAAATCATCATCACTACATATTATAAAACAAAGTCCTCCGTCGCGTCTGTCTGTCCCTATGTATGCTTAGATCTTTAACTACGCAACGGATTTTGATGCGGTTTTTTTTAATAGATAGAGTGATTCAAGAGGTAGATTTATATGTATAAAACATGACCACGCGGGCGAAGCCGCTGGCGGAAAGCTAGTTGTATATAAAAAACTACCGCAATGGCCTAGAGTTCGTTGTTGGGTTTTTCGAATCGAATCCAGGACTTTAAATGTAGCAGTGGCTTTTACGACGACTAGGCTAATGGGCAGTCATGAAATACTTAACTACTTAATTATTGTAAATCAATTGCCATAATAGGGGAGAAAACTGGTATTGAATTTGTTAATAATCACACGCTTATTTAAAAATAGCATTAGCATACTTCGTATATTGAAAATAAATATTAAATCGACCAAGAAATTTCTGAGATAAATGCGTTATAAGTTTTTGGTGGGGATTGAGAGGGGATGCTCTGTCCCTCTCCCGCAAAACGATCGTTAGTATAGAATTAGTATGGCACACACTATTTTTGACGTCATTTGTAAGTATAGTGCGCTCTCTTTCTAGCATAACATTAAAATGCTTTTAACTTCGTTATTTTTTGAACAAATTTAAATTATGTTTTTTGACAATCGGCTCTATTTATCGTCAACTTTTTCATGAGTCCCTAAAAAATAATTAGTCGCATAGCCTATTATAATTATTAACCCGTCCTTGATAGAAATACTGACAAAATACTCATATCGATATGCATACGCACATCACTAACCTGTAAAAATAAAGCTGTTAGTTTTAGGGTGGGGCTATTTCGCAATCGTAAAGCGTCGAGTCGAACGCGTCGAAAGCTTAGTCTGGGCTAATGAGCTCTACAATGTAGGTAACGAGATGCTCTGCCGTTGAGAAATAGCAGTTGTTGTAAGAAACCTGTTCCTTTTGTTTAGTTACGTAATACGTATTGATGAGTAGAGTTTTTGATCCCTGAACGGTTCAGCAGACTGTACTGGTTAGGTGTATATTTTTATAAATTTCTCGCAAGGGTCAAAGTCAAAGGGCAAGTGTCAAATAACACTGGTTGATGAAGGGTACCCCTGTAATAACCAGCGCAATTTGACACTTGCCCGTACACTGCACGCAATATACCCGTGACCCGTTTTGAAGTACTAGGATCACATAACTTGAAGAAGCGTTCCTTATACAGTTACTTAGTCTTACAAATCGAAGCTCATAGTTTATTCACAGCAATTCTTGTCTGTAATAAGTAGAGATGGTTTATTTAGCCATAAACTCCTAAAATACATGCAGCCTTAGTACTTAAGGTTCACATAAAAAATTTAATGATTCAATCGCAATTCTAGGAAACAAGTTTATTCGACAGGGAAGGGCGGAGGCGTTACTAAGGTTTTTAGAAGTAAATTGGCGAAGAATAAATACATGGTGAATATGAATGATAGACTTGGAAGGGGTTGACCTTGACGAACGTACCACACACCATGTCTATAAAATCCATAAAATATATTCAAATAATCTCAGTCTAAAATAATGTTTGGTTTGGAATGGTTTGGATAATACCTACCTATATTATGTAGATCTGTCGTTCGCCGTAAGCTCGTAGCTATCCCGTCATGGTGAATATTTCTGATCCCATGGGCATGACATATAGGGCAAAAGAAGGTAGTTGAGGTTTTTAGTCGTCATAGCCTTTTGTTTGCGCAAAATCCTCATGGATCCCCGTCACCTATGTTGTACCTATGTCGGATTCATACCGACTAAAAACCTCACTTGCCCTCACTTGACCTCACTTGCCCTTTGGCCATGGGATCAGGAACATTCACCACGACCATGACGGGCTGTGGCCCAGTGCAACTACCGGGCTCCTAGGCACCTGAGGCGTGCGTGAATTACCGCGCGCCGCCAACTGGGGTAGTCTACATAGCCTGCCGCCTTCCCAGATGGCTGAGATCCATGGGGATTTCCCACAGCACAAAAAAGGGCTCGTAGCTATAAAAATAAAATGTATTTAAAGGAGGTCATCGAAATCTGCCCAAATGATGTACATGAAGGTACACAGGTTACTGGAAAAAATATCCTGTATTACGCTGGTTAAAACTCTAGTCATAATTTTTTTATGCCAACTATGGGATGAACGAACTTACAACACACTTACACTTAGCACAAGACAGAGCAGTATGGAGGACGTATACAAAAAACATTACACATTATAGTCATGCCGCTCAGTCATGAGGTAGCGACTAGGAAGAAGAAGAAGAAGAAAAATGGGATGAGTAAAAATATCAGTTAATTTGAAAAAAAAAACGCACGCCATTTTGACACATTGTTAACAGTTTCATAGCATTTTTATAGTAAAAACTGTCAACTTGTCAGCTATCTGCTGTCAGTGTCAGTTTCGGAATGTCAAATGCACGCCATTTTGGCACATTATTAACAGTTTCCGACAGTTTTCATGGTAAAAACTGACAACTTGATAGCTCATGTACCTCAGGTACAAATTTGGGCTGAGTTGTATGGCCTTTTGATGACAATTGTTTCACAATATTGCCATAAAACTCGATTCAAAAATCCATAGTAGTGGCTCTCATAGCGTGACTGGCATCCACCACTAGATGGCGTGACCCAGCTTAATAGTTTGACACCGCTGCCTCCAACGATTCTGATTGCATTCTCAAATACATTGCAAACGCTAATACTTGCACATGAGATCCCAATCTCTGTGAATAAAACACCAGATCATATTGCAAGGAATACTTGGAACGTAAATAAGCCAATAGGTACCTATAGATATATTAGTTATATTGTAATTATACAAGCGGCCCGGCCTGGCTTCGCACGGGTTAAAATTTATAAGAAACAGAAGCCTCTGTTAACATATCATCACGCCTGTAGTTCCCGAAGGGTTAAGCAGAGGTGTAGGTGTACTCATGAACTTACACTGACACTTCGCCAGTGTAGATCCCATGTAATGATTGCAACTAGCCGGACACAAAAACAAAAGTTATCGATGCTCTATATCACTGCAAAAAGCTTAAGTGGCGCTGGGCAGGTCACATAGCCAGACTGATAGATAACAGGATGGACTCGCAGGATAACAGCCTGGGAAGGACCACCAGGTACTAGGAAAAGAGGTAGACCAGCTGCCCGGTGGACAAACGATATCGCACAAATGGCTGGCGAACAATGGATGGAGACAGCATTTTTGTATTTTTTAGTAAGAAATATAAGGCTTTTTTATTTATTTATTTTAACCGGACACAAATCGAAACTCCGAGCTGCTACTGAGAATTTCATAGAAAAAACAATTAACACTGCTCGACTTGGGATTCGAACCCCTAGACCTCGAGCGTAGCTGTCGCGTTATATGACCTTACGACTTTTTGGTTTTTAGATGAGTTTCTGTAAAAAATAATAAGGTTTTTTTTTCAAATCTTGTTTGTAAATTTTAATAACTTTTATTGTATGTATTGTACATTTATTTATTCCATGAAATTAATGGAATAAATAAGTCTTTCCTCATCTGTTAGCCTGGTTGCCTTAGCGTCAAAAAGATTGTCATGAATATTAATAATTATGGTAGCCACATATTGTGTAGCCATGTGTTTTATTTTTCAATATTATCAGAAGCCCCAAAACGGCGGCCATCTTCAAAACCCGCAGGAGAAAAAATCACAATAAGCACATGATTATTTTTATTGGCGAAATGTCTCATTTGGTCTCATTCGGTCCCTGCCGGTGACTCATAGTCTACCATCATGCTGTGAGGTCGCCGCGGGTGGTCACACCACCACCACAACCTGACCTCCCCCACCCCCCTCCAAATACCACGAACCGGACCAATAAAACGAAACATAACCATTAGTAGCGGGTCTAACAACACTGGTCGGGAAAAACTTTTGTTCTTCGCCCATCGAGAACTGTCAGCGGTATTTTGGAAGTGTATTTTCACGCTAAATTGAACTTTAGTGTTTCGTGATAAGGGTGGACAGATTTAGTTGCAATTCTGAGAATGAATTTAGGTAATAATTATTGCATTTTGACCTGCTACTGTCAGTGGTTGAGATTTAGGTGGGTAGTTGGATCATTTGTCATCTCTGATCTTGCAAACAGGATGCCATTTGTTTCAGAGGTGGTAGTTTGATAATATTTATTGTAGAATCGCAGTTTCGAAGATAGTACCGGAAGGTAAATCTCCCGATAGATGGGTTTCGGAATCAGAGCAAATATTTTCAATGGGGTGCTATTTGTTCTAATGCTCGCAAGTACGTTTGAGTAATGGTGTAGGTACCCCATTTATGTAATAGAATTGAGCGATAAGTGTTCTTGGATAAAACGAGAAGGAAGAATACCCAATGAACCAACATGACGCCCAGATCCTATTGCAATCAACCGGACAAAAATCCAGACTCCGAGCTACAGGAAATTGCTTAAAAAAATCCCAACAACACTACGACCTAGGAATCGAAGCCAGGGCCTATAGAGTAAGTAGCAGTCGCGCTTATAACCACTATTACGTTAAAGGTCCTGGGTTCGATTCTCAGGTCGAGCTGTGTTATTGTGTTTTTCTAAGATATTCTCAGTAGCTACTACCTATAGCGATGCTATAGGTAGCAACCGAGGGGAGCACAGGCGTGACGGTATGTGAGCGAAGCCACGGTTAAAAGCTAGTTATAAAATATGAACACTAGCCCAGCCTACTACCCTGCTTAGCCCACCCTCGTATATCTTCCTAGAAACAATTTCTTTGTCTACAATAGCCATAATGGCGTCGTTGGTGGAACATTGTAAACTTCTTTATTTATGCACTACTTACTGCAACTTTTAATAGTAAACATGGTTGTTAAACAAGGTTCTAAACTAGGTTCTTTTAAAAAAATAAGGTTACGGAGAAACGGGTTATTATTTATTACAAGTACCTACAGGCATTTTTTTTATAGTTAATGCTTAGCGGCAGAATATTTGGAAACTATATCTTCCTTTAATCCAAGTTTTGACAAAATGTTCTAGTTTTATATTTACCATAATATTCACACACTCGATTTGCTTCTCACAACTGTCTCGTCAATGAATCGATAAATAAAAGTTACAAAAGTTTTTATCGATTTCTACGATTATTGATGTCCGACGGACTGAGTATTCTAACTCAATCAATGGAGCTACACTTACTTATCACATGAAGTTTTAGTCCGAGCTTTTTACGTAGAGAATCCATCCTAATGTTATAATAAAAAACGATTGTCTGTTCGTTCGTTACTCTCGCCTCAACTTCTGCCTGTGTGCATGAAATCAGAATTGATTTCAACAAAATTTTGCTCTACAACTAGACTCAGAGGAAAGCTGTGCCAGTGCTGGAAAAAGAGCTTTATACACAATAAGTGTATTTTTAGGGTTTGTACCCGAAGGGTGCCAAGGGGACCCTATTACTAAGCCTCCACTATCAGGCCATCAGTCCCTCTGTCCGTCAGCGGACTGTATCTCATGAGCCGTAATAGTTAGAGAGTTGTGCACAGATTCTATTTCTAGTGCCACTCGACAAATAGTAATTTTAATAAGTTTTTCTTTAGCCTTTAGTTTTCCACTGCCGGGCAACGGCTTCCCCCAGGTTCTTCCATGTACTCTTTTCTCGTGCCACCTAAAACCAGTTCTCGCGGTACGCATCTAGATAGTCCCGCCACCTGTTTCAGTTTTAACGACTTATTTAGAAATGGTAAGGAACACTTTATATTCGGGCAAAACTCGCACTTGATCGGTCACAAACCCGATCCTAAAAGTATGATACTATAAAGTTCACTCCCAACGCAACCAGGGTTGGAAGCTAGTAAAGAATAAAACCAGAGAATAAATCATTTACAGGCCAACGCATTGGCCTCAGGGCTGCGGGGCTAGGCCTCAAGGTCGCCGGGCCTTTATGTAATAGGGTCCCGGAAAGCGTTTCAGAAAAACTAAGTTATGTCCAGTAAGAATCTCTATTATTCAAACTGGTTTTTGTTGAGAAAGTTTAGTGTTACGTACACCATCACGCCTGTATTTCCCGAAGGGTTAGGCAGAGGTGTACAAATGTACAGTCAGCGACTTACGTTGCTGACTGTACATGGAAATCTTAAAAATGCTTTAAAATTTTTAATATTCAGAATTTACGAACCTGACTTCGTGATCAGCAGTCCGGTACTCGAACCACTAGACCACAGACGTCGTCATTATTGCTATCAACTGTGCAATAATCCAGACTCCGCGCTGCTACTAAGGCTAATTTCAGAGACGATGCTAAGCGTAAAGTAAGTAATGCTTCCGTATGTCAAATTTATATTACAATTTGACATACGGAAGCCTAAGTTTATGCTTAGCATCGTCTCTGAATATAATGCTGAGTATTTCACAGAAAAATCTTACGACACTGCTTGACCCAGGAACCCAGGACCTCTAGCGCAGTCACGCTTGGGACCCCTAGACCAACGTGGCAGTCCTCAGTTTACGATTACGTATATAATATAAATGATTAAAGGTTTACGTGAAGATTCATTAGACTAGCAATCGTCAACGCGAATGCTATACTAGAGGTTCGATTCCCAAGTCGAGGAAAGTCTCTGGGTTTTCCTATGTTCCAGTTTAAAATGTAATGCTGCCAGTGAAGTGACTTCTTAAGATGACAACGTGCGAGTGATACCACTGGTGTTGCTGAAGTCTATAGGCTGGATAGGCTGTTTACCATCAGGCGGCCCGTATGCTTATTGGTTTACCTAAATACCAACAGGATGCGAGCATTAGTTCGTGGGTTCAATTCCCACAGAATTATATAAAAATATTAGGTACAAAAGTAATATAAACATCGTCTGGTAACCATAGTATAAGCTCTAATTAGTTTGGAACTAGATGGTGTTGTGTATAATGTCCAAAAATATAAAAAGAAATATTAAAGAAACACCCAGACTAACACAAACACTGATTCATCACATAAATATTCGATCCTGTGGGAATCGAACCTACCGCCTCGTGACCAGCAGTCCAATACTCGAACCACTAGACCACAGATGTCGTCAAATTATATTATTATATTTACAAAAAAAAACTATTTCAGCATTGAGGATTCTTATTGGGTTTTTCTATGGAATTCTCAGTAGCAGCTCGGACTTTAGATTTGTGCCCGGTTAATGGCAATAGGCTTGCTCCCTATTACATGAGACCTAGGGACTATACCAGCGTATTGTGGGTATACAACATTAGTACGCCTCTGTCTAATCCTCCGGGGAATAAAAGCGTTATGATTGTACGTTATATAAAAAAACTATTAAGTACATTGTATACTTTCCCAAATCAATAACTTTTTACAAACCTTGCAAAACATTGTTACTATAAAATCGCGTAAAGCCCCAACATTCAATACAAGACATCAACCGAGCGAGAAAAAATGCCTACAATAGCGGGGCAAGCAAATAAATATAATAAATGCCCCATTCTTTACTGGGGGCTGTAAAACTGTCGGGAGCAGTCGCGTCCTTGGGTGACCTGAACCCTGCGCCGATTGATGGCAGGCACCGTTTCACTTTCACGGTCCATTTTGGTTGGGAGATGACTAGAGATGTTGAAAAATAAAACATATACAATATAATATAAGTACATGGTATACTTTTATTTTTCGCGGTTTGTGGTATTTTTTGTGGTTTTGTTTGAAATTAATTTCGTAATTTAGGGGTATGAAAAATAGATGTTGGCCGATTCTCAGACCTACCCGATATGCACACAAAGTTTCATACAAATCTGTCCAGCCGTTTCGATGGAGTTTGGTAACAAACGCCGCGACACGAGAATTTTTAAAATTAGATATTCGAACTACAAATAGTGTTGTGCATTTATTTTTATTAGGGACAAAAAATAATGGTACCTATAAGTAAATCTCCAAATACGAAGTCTATCAAAAGTTTTCTCAACAAAAATCAACAACACGAATCTATCAATAAAGATTGACATAAAATACATTATGTGAGTAATTCATTCAACATTATCGTGCCTCCGCCGGGATTCAAACTTGGTAACTTTGACACAAACCCTGACTCCCAAGCCGTATCTCTTTAGACCTTCAATGAGACACATAAGACAAGACACATTCTATCAGTCAATCGTTTATGTTGAACTTGAGAAGATTTCTTGTACTTAACATACCATCACGCCTGTATTCCCCGTAGGGATAGGCAGAGGTGTATTAATGTACACACACAGTTTGCCCGTATATTCAGGTCCCATGTAACAAGGAGCGAGCCTATCGCCATCAACCGGGCACAGATCCAGACTCCGAGCTGCTACTTACTGATGTTTAGTTTTTTTCACTAATACTCATCTATACTTAGTATTATAAAGCTGAAGAATTAGTTTGTTTGGTTAAACGCGCTAATCTCAGGAACTACTGGTACGATTTGAAAAATTCTTTCATTGTTAGATAGCCTGTTTAACGAGGAAGGCTATAGGCTATATATCATCACGCTACGACCAAAAGGAGCTGAATATTAATAAAAAATGTTGTTGTTGTGATACCCTTGGTGTTACTAGCGTCCATAGGCTATGATAACCGCTTACCATCAGGCGGGCCGTATGCTTGTTTGCCACCATAGTGGTATAAAAAAAAACAGTGGAAAAAAAACAAACTTCTACGGGAATTAAGTCGCGAGCAAAGGCTAGTGTAAAATAAATAAGTAGGCACTATTACATTTGAATTTTAGTGTCCAAAAGTATTACGCCAAGACTAATCGCATTTATAAATGTGTCATTGATGCGACGCATATTAATATGCAGCGGGATATTTTGTGTCAGCGGCAGACACAATGTTTTAATAGAATTACTAGTGACACGCCAATCGTGCAATGATATCCAATTTACATAATAATTTCACATTAAGTCTACCGTTCAGTGGTAATTTATTGATGGTAATAATATTAACAATATATTGTGTTGCGATTTTTATTGTTAAAGTCTATGATAAAATAGGCATATAAGTATACTTTAAGAGACAATGGCCAGTACCTCAACTATGACTTCTATCGAATGGCTTTCGATAGGTTTTTTACGCATCGAAACGCTGTAATCTCATAGAACATTTTAGTTCCTAACGTAACCGCTAGAGGCGCTGCGAGGGTTTCCTATACAAATATTTTACGGCGTCGCTAGCGAGTCTAGTGAGAAAAACTCATGGTTGAGGCACTGTACTGGCCAGGCATACCACCCGCTTGGTGTGAGCCTCCTCCCCTTTGGTTGGAAGGGCAACTCCTCGTCCCTCCAAACTGGTGACGGCGACGCGACTTTTTTCGAAAACGACGTGATCCCAGTGGCAATAGGTTGGCCCCCTTTACACGGGAACTACTACCTACTCGTACTCACAAAACTTATCTAAGCATTCTTTTTTTTCGGACCCTTTACAGCGTCCATTTTCACGGGCAGAGACTCTCGTCGGGATCTAAATTATAACAATGTAACTCGATAAAATTCGTAAAAAGTAGTCTTATTTTAGTGTCTTACATTCGCGTAAATGTCTTCTTCTTCTTTAGGTGCCTCTCCACTAGTGAAGGTCGGCAATCATCCTTTTAAATTCTTCCTTGTTCAGTGCCAGTCTGAACACATCTTCTACCTTCTTTATCCCAGCCCATTGTCGGATGTTGCGGAGCCAGGATAATTTTCTTCTTCCAACACAAAAACAAAAATATAAATGTAACGTAAATGTCAGAAACAAGTATATCGGCGTATGTTACGTTTTTGTACCAATGTATTTTTATTCTCTACGTCTCTAATTCTCTTAACTTTGTCAACTTACTTCCTTCCTAAGGAGGACTGCCTGTCTAGCCAAAGCACGGCTGTACATTGGGTCAAGGTCGAGTCCTTCACAAAAACTTGGGTCAAAGGGGTTGTTCTGAAGTTCTCCCATCCTTTTGAAGGGTGCTCTATTTCCAGATCGTTCCACTTTAAAAGCGTCAAAACTCCATCGAAAATTGGAGTGTTAGTCAATCAAAATGTTTGTAAACTCACGTTTCGCGCCCCGCTGGATACTGAAACCCTTTCAGAGTGTCTGTCAGAGTGCCGTGTGACGTCACTGCCTGCGTTTGACGGGCCGGTAATTGCCACAAATGTTGCTCCAGCAAAAATACAAAGGGTTTTATGATAATATGTGATTATGGCAGTGGGTTAGCATATCAGATTATTGTGGGGTCTTTGAACCCGTTACCCGTAAGAAATTTAAATTTTTCGGGATTAAAATGTAGCTACGTAATGTATTATTATATTAATGTCAACCTTAACCAAAACACAATCAAAGTTCCAAACACTCGATTCCCACACGAATAACCATAATATCTAGGTGTTAGGTCAGTAGGGCGGGTACCACCATAAATAGTAATAAATCCCACTCGAGACTTTGATAAATGATGGCGAGAAATACCACCAGCCATGGCGGAAGCCACTGAACAACAATGGAAACTATAATGGTAACTGTGAATTTTGTGAATCAAGTCAATTATGGTTAAGAAACACAACTTATGTCAGGAATTTTGTTTCTAAAAGTCATGAAAGTCTAATCTTAAATTACTGTAACCCTACTGATTTCTGACACTTACGCGAATACTAGACATTGAAATAAAACTACTTTTTACGGATTTTATCACGTTATATTGATATTATTTTAATCCCGACGTTTCGGACCCTTTACAGCGTCCATGGTCATGGGTGACGTAAGGTGGTAGGCGTCTTGACGTTTCAATTACTAACAGCTACCCGACATTTCTGGACGCTGTAAAGTGTCCGAAACATCGGGATTAAAATAATATCAATATAACGCGATAAAATCCGTAAAAAGTAGTTTTATTTCAATTACTGTAACCCTTTTTTTTATTGCCTACAGTGGCAGACGAGCAGGTGACCCACCTGATGGTAACGGGGGCCAGGGGCAAAGCTGAGCCGCCGCCTACTGTGTATGGTATTTAGATAGCTCTTTTTAGGCCTCGTTTGAACAAGAACATGACTGTCATAGCACACGGGAAACACCGCAGCAAGTAGTTCATTACAGAGCTTGATAGTACGGGGTAGAAATGATCTTTAGAAGCGTATCTTACTGTAACCCTTGTATTTAAACTAAAAATAAATAAATAACATCACGCATCACGCCTATGTGCCTCGAAGGGTAAGGCAGAGTTGTACTGCTGTACATCTAAAATTCGCCAATATATGTTATTCCTCTGTGTTTTCAGTCCATATGAGTCCGACATAACTCTCTGCCTTATGTTAGACCGAGGGTAACCATGAAATCAAGGTCCTTGTAACAGAGGGGTGTAAACAATTGGCTCATAAAATCTAGATAATACGGTTGTTCACGATCAAAATACAGTAACAGTGAAAAGTCGTTTTATGAAGGCATAGCTTAACTTTTTTCAGTTGAACCTTTCGGCACAGGGCCGGATTTAGAGGTGTGGAGGCCTCGGGGCAACAAAGGAGTGGAGGCCCCCAAGCCCCAAATTATTTTCCAAATAAAATGAAAAAAAGAATCGAGTTTTTCAATAAACAAATAATTTATTGTAAAACTAAGTAAATTATTTTAGTATATAACAAACATATAAAATTATAATCAGAAACTTAAAAATGAAATAAAATAAGACTAAAAATAATTAAACAAAAACTTAAATTTTAGCAGTAAGATTATAATTGCAATATTAAAACATCAATAGTTGGAATTTGAAACTTTTGTGGAGGCCCCGGCCCCGGGGCAGTAGCCCCTGTTGCCCTCCCTTAAATGCGGCCCTGTTTCGGCAGCAGTGATAGCCTAGGGGATTGCCAAGTCAAAGGTTTCGAGTCGCGCACCTGAGTTTTCTAACTCGTGTGCATAATTAACACTTGCTTTAACGGTGAAGTAAAACATCGTGAGGAAACCTGGCATGCCTGAGAGATATTCTCGACGGCATGTGAAGTCTGCCAACCCGCATTAGACTACCGTGGTGGACTATAGCCAAATCTCTCTCATACTGAGAGGAAACCCGTGCCCAGCAGTATAGTATAGGGTCAGTATATTGATTGATGATGACACTTACATAATCATGACGATGTTTTTGTTTTTGCAATCGTAAACATTTTTGTAATCATGTTTTAATTTTGAACATAACATATAGCAAGCACAAAGTAGGTACGCGCTTCGCTACTGTACCGTTTGGATCAAATCCACTTACTTCTAATCAGCTTTACTTTTAATTGCTTTTATGAATATCTCGATTAGGGATCCGTGAATTGGGTACCATTAGCCGTCATTTGTTATTCAACGGTCGCTTGAATTTTAATTATTTTACACGTAATAATAGCTGGTTTTTTGGACAAAATTGGGTCATTCCTTTATGTGGGCGTTTTACCCACAAAACGGCGTGATTTGAGTTTTTCTGTTAAATATTCATTCTGCAGGCATGTCAATCTGCCTGCAACATTCAATGAAAAAAGAACTTATCAAAAAATGGGTATCAGTTACTAAATGAAAACTATCGCTACGGCATTTAATTAAATAGCGTATTAATATCCTGAATCAGTGCCTTTTTTGGTTTCGTGCAGGTTTATCTTACTTTTTTGTGTTTCCCGGGTGGAATTGGAATTTAATCTTATATTTCTTTCTTCTAGGTAGTACTCCCTCATAGGTTTTAAGGTCTGTATGTTTCGGGTTCAAATACCTGCAGTGTACGCGTTATTTTTACAGTTATTGTTATTGAATCTCGCTTGTCCCCAACACTTGGGACAACCGTATGAGATAACGATCTAATAAATAATGGTGTTTATCTCACATCTAGATTTAAAAAAGGCTCTTCCAATTTAAACCTTTTTATATTACATGAAAGCCGAAAATAATTAGACCCTTCCCTAACCCCTACCTAGTTTATTCTGGTACGATGTGGGCGTATGCGGACAAAATTATAAAACAGCTTTTTCTGAGAAACTCATTTCGAGTTTCCCGTAACTTGCTCTCTTGTCATCAGAGGGTCTACTCTAGTCAATGGTCATAGCGTCTGGTGTATTTAACCAGAAGTCGCAGGTTCGAGTCCTGTCGATTTTGTCCTTCATTATAATAACTTATAACGACTTTATTGGTGAGGTTCTTCAAAAAGGACAGGTGCCTAGTACTTACAAGCGTATGCCAGAATCGTAGCAAGTGTCGGTCTCTAGTTTCTGCCTACCCCTTTGGAAAAAGGCGTGAATACATGTATGTATAATTTAATAATAAGTAGTAGTAGTAAGCTCGTGGCCAAGTTGTACCAACGCTGATCAACCGATCTGCAAGGTTAAGCTACACTTGCCGCGGTCAGTCTGTGGATAGGTGACCATTCTTAATATATCGAGACCCCTCAGTGCCTCGGAGAGCATGTAAAGCCGTTGGTCCCGGTTGTCATAAGAACACCTATGACAATCGTTAGTGGTAGTCAGAAACCTAGAAGCATGACAACCAGTCTTTCCATCGAATATCGGTATTGCCCAGAAATTGGGTTGCGGAGGTCTGATGGCGGTCGCTCCGTGTAAAATACTGATATTCAGCCGCATCCTGGTTACACTGGAAGCCGACCCCAACATGGTTGGGAAAAGGCTAGGAAGAAGAAGACCTACTCAGAGCAAACTAAAGGCAGGTGCCTAGCTTATATAAGTACGTAGAATTTCTTGTATTCATTGAATTTACATGATCACTATTTTTACACCTGTTAACCTTTGACCCGATTAGTGAAACGTAAAAAGCTTTTGTTAACTTTGTCGGGACAAAGCCGTGAAACGGACAAACACGTTTTAACTGTTAAATTAGCGTAAACAAAGGCTGATTGGTTAAATAGTTTACTGTTTACAAGTTTAGTTTAATTACCGAGATTTACTTCAATGAAATGTACCTACATTTTTATTTGTTGATTTTGAAATGTAACTTGGCAGTTAAATAAAATCTGTTTGTGTTTACCTATTACTATAAGTAACTGTAGCAAATACATCGTAAAACTTACATCTATACCTACTAAACAAAGAAACGGATGTTTACAAACAAATACGTTTCTCTAATAAATAGACAGAGAACATTTATAAAAATCTATTCCTAAATACAACTTAAATAAAATAATAATATAATAACTATTTACAATAAGGCATCAAAAAACTCCTCCGCATCGCCATCAGCTGGAAGGGTACCCAGAAGGCTGGCTGCATTGCCACGTTGTATGGCAATGCTGATTCTCTGACCAAAATAAAGGCCAGCCTTTGGGTCCCGGGAAGCGTCGAAAAGGCGTTTGGCAACTTTTTACAGAAACTACTACACTAGTTTAGTGGTCACAAGTGCGGCCGCTGAACGTGAGTTTCTGTGTTTGATTTCCAAGTCGAGCAAATTGTTAAGGACTTTTTTAATCAGAAAATTCTCAGCGTATTTAGTTTGTATGTGCTCCGAAGTTCAATTCCCAGGCCAAGCAGTATCGTTGAATTATTCCTGAAATTCCGTAGGTTGAAGTTTGGATTGTCTTTCGGTTAATGGCATTAGGCTGGGCTTTGGGTCCCGAATTTCCACTTTAGATACAATCATTATTTTCGTATTGGCCTTATAAATGGGAGCTAAAATAGACATGCGCAGTATGTTTTTATGGTATTAAACTTATATATTTACGTAACCCAACATACATCAATACTTTTTAAACATTAAACATAACGTAAGAACGTTTATGTTTCAATTAAAATTAAAAATATTCTCAACATCTATCGAATAAAACCATCTTCAAACATTAAAATTTACGATTGTTTATTTACCACACAATTTTCCTAATATCAGGATTGAGTTAAACTACCAAAATAGTGCATTTGCCCAATAGCCACAAAAAATCTAGCTTAATAATAAATAGTCCATAAAACGGATCATAAAATCCGCGGCAGTGTAATGGCGTTTAAAATCCAGCTTTTTATTACATCAATAAAATATTTATATGTCTTACTTGCAAACTATATTTAGAGCACATTTTCTATGAAATGTAGGGTTTATTGTAACACCAACAAACCTACCGATTTTGACAGTTCAATTTAGTAAATAGGTACTAAGATAAGTATAGGACTGGGCTATACTCAACCACGCTGGCCTAGTGTGGGTTGGCAGACTTCAGACGCCCCGTCGAGAAAATTTCATACAGGTTTCCCTGTATGCCTGAGAGATTTTCTCGAAGTTTTCCTTCACCATTCACTATCAAGTGTTATCTAAAAGAACGTGAACACATAAATAAACGTGCAAAGTTAAGCTGCACATGCCGCGGTCAATATATGGATGGAAGAGCACGCAGGTTCCAGCATGCCTAAGTTTGAATTCTTCTTTCAAAAATGCTCGTTTTGCGTACCTACGTTTGGCCTACCGTCGTCATCATCGCCTATCCCGATTGACTTGGGGTCGGCGCAGTGTTTTTTTCTTCCATACATCTCTATTAACCGTCATCTCTCGTCATTCAACTCCTTTGTGGATATTCTTTCTCACACAGTCTATCCATCTTCTCTTCGGTCTTCCTCTTCTCTTAATATCCATCCACATTCATGTTCAAAACCTTAAATGGGGATATACAAAGACTGCCTAATATAAAACCCTTCTTGTTAGCATTTTGCCGTAGTCGGGTAAAAGATTGTCTTGAAATAACTGATCCCTTTGTAACAAAAGCAGACTTTGGTCTATTACGGTCGCTTCATTTACTATGACATGCTTTGACAGAGATCAAAGTGGGAACATGACATAAGCTGTCAACTGACAACCCTGAATTAGAAAACAAATATCTTGAGTTCTGTCAAAATATACCTACTACATTATACGTACTTTAGAAGACAGAAATGCCTCTGGAAATAAAAGAAGTGGTTTCATTCGCGACTGCTACGTTACAGGTCTTGGGTTCCATTCTTATAGGCAGATTACTTTAGGTAGTAATGTATATTCACAGTACGACGTTGGTGTTACGACGAGTTTAGCCATTAACCGGGCACAAATCCAAACGAGATACTTGTTAGAATTTCACTGAAAAACCCAAAAACATTTTGTTCAACTTGGGAATTGAGCCAACACCTCCAGTGTAGTAGCAGTCGCGACACATCGCACCTCGTCCTGGCAATCGACATATAGGGAAAGGACAATGCGGTTTTTTATCGGTATGAGTAAGATATACCTGGCCGCCTCCCCAGATATGAGAATTTTCCTCATCCAAAAAAAGTTACATGTTCTATAAATTTTTTTCAAATGAGAATGTCTAAATAATCATTCTAAGCATCATTCTTATTACTATTACCTAATCTCTGTCAAAAGTAGTTTTATTTAGTCCAAAACACATTTATAATTTACATCTTCCTAAGCTCAAAACACCTGGGTCTACTAATTTAGGTCACTTATTTTAAATATCCTTATTAAAGAAGCTTAAAGTATTTTTCAAAGTGCTCTCTAACAATCTTTCTTTGTCTCCTCTATCTGGTACGCTCTCTTGGAACTAAAAAGATATTCCAATAAGGATGTGGATACTGTGATGTTAAATAGCGATTAGCGTGAACCCAAACATAATTCATATTTAATATTTAAACTAATCGCTGGTCGTGCGGGTGGTGGCACGGGTGCTAGTCGAGAGGAGAGAGAGAAAATGTCTCTCTCTCCATCCAGAACCAGATCCAAATTGTCAATCTATTTTCGTCCTCCACTTCGCTCCATCCTGGCATCCGTGTCAGAAGACTTGCATTTCGTAATATCTTTAAGACAGCGCTTCCCAAAGTATAGGAGTCAATATTGGGTGGGCCTAAAGAATAAGAAAGATATTTTTTTCTTGCAACCCTTTATTCATATACTTATGCTTCTTTTTCCTTCATGAAAACCACGAGGTGTGTCCCGAATTTGGAAGTTTCTGTTAGTTGGGTTGCGTTTCAGTCAACTTTGGGAACCATCACTGCTCTAAGCACATAATGTAAAAAAATCTAATTATATACCTTGATTTTCCTTGTGTCTTGTTTTTTTTTTTCAAACAGACAGATCAGAATATGCAGTGCTAGTTTACAAACGTATCTTTCCCTCTGAAGGGGTCCAACGTATTAATCTATGGCCTCGAGTCACCAGGGCACGAAAAATCAAGTGAAATTTTTAGTCACTACAAGTCTTGGACATCCAAAAACCCCTCACCCGCAAAAGTCTCTTACGAGTCTCTGACGTAAGGGTAGTCAGTCAGACAGCCCCGAAAGAGGTGCGTGCCTTGGATTCGAACTCGAAGTCCAAAGGTCATATCACTAGGTTTGCTTCGCTTCGCGGTTTTAAAAATAAGACCGTTGTCTATAATCGCTCCGCCTCCGCTTCTCCTAAGACGCAGCCTAACATGTCAGCCTGCAGAGATATCGCTCGGGGATATTTTCCTTAGATTAAACTAGACATAATCTTTGTTTAAAACGTGTAATTTCCATTACTTTGTTATTAATTGATAGTTATGTTGACAGACCTGGTTCAAACAGGTACTTTAGAATTGAATTATTTTTAATTGACTCAGAAAACATATTCTGTCTGCAAAATAGTCAATTGAACGAGTACTTTTTAACTTTGTCTATGTCCTTTTAAATAGGCTTTATTAAATACATCTACATGAGACCCTAAAACATAGCGGCAAACATTGGCTGCCTTATTATTAAACAAAGCTTAGACTAAGAGTAGTTAAACTATGTTTAGCCTCTTTCGTATTTTTTTTATACCACTAAGGTGACAAACATGGTACGGCCCGCCTGATGGTAAGCGGTTACTGTAGCCAATAGACGCTTGCAGCACAAGGGGTATCACTCGCGCGTTGCCGACCCTAAAAACCTCTTAGAGGTTTATGGAGGATTCACTGCATTCAAGTTTGATGGAATATCGCTCTGGCAACATTCCTCACTGCACGAACACAACACGCACACAATAGTGTGTTACTTGGATGCAATTTTCTGTAAGGTGGAGGTACTGCCCCGGATGGGCTGCTCCAGATTTGAGCCATAAATGGCTGTGCCCTATCTCTCTTAAATCATTTCGAGTATATTGATGTGAACTATATAATATTTCTTTTACTCCTCAATCCCTATAATTAATCAGGTATAACTACAAGAAGTAAATCCAGTAATAATTGTGAAACTAAGCGAGGAAATAGGTCAGTCTCATTAAATCCTTCTTTTTAATTTGATACTGCTGAACGGATATTTCAATTTAAGTTTTCCTTTTTCATCATTATGGACTATTTTTGCTTACACTTGCAATTTTTGCAACGGAAAGTACCTAATTTTTTTATACCTACTTGTGATAACAGAGTCTGTAGACAAGTTGCATTTTGACATTCGAATCGACGAACGAATAGAAACAAAATGTATAAAAATGACACAAGCTTTCGACAAATCGGGCAATCACTAATGTCATTTCCATACATTTTCTTTCTTTTGTTTTGTCGATTCGAATGTCAAGTTGCAACTTGTCTAGGCCCCCTGGAGGATGGGCAGAGGTATACTAATGTATGGCTACAAATCGCCGGTATGATTAGGTTTTATGACATAGGGCCGAGCCTATTTTCCCCGGCACTGATCCAAACTTCGAGATGCTACTGAGAAATAATACTGCAAGCCCTGGGAATCAAAGCCAAGACCTCGAGCGTAGTATTTACTCTTACGACCACCAGGCTAATGAGGTACTTAAATAATAAATAAATAAATATCTTGGGACATTTTTACACATCACCATCTACATAGTTCCAAACTAAGCAGAGCTTGTAATACAATACTTATATATATATATTTGTAAATACTTACTTATAATACATAAGAAACACCCAGACAAACACAAATACTTAAATTCATCCCAGAAATATTTGTGTCCTGTGGGAATCGAACCCATGACCTCGTGATCAGCAGTCCGGTACTCAAACCACTAGACCACAGACCTCGTCGTATCGACGACTTAGATATGAGAAAATCTTTACATCGAAATATATCGAAATTTAATTCGAAGAACAATCCCCTTCTTTATGCGCAACCTCTACCTCCACAAAATTAACTGGCTGGTGATAAAAACTGACAGAAATTACTTGAACTCTTTCGCAGGGAATTACTTTTTAGAAATCATTGCCATTACGAAAAATGGTGACGTAAAAACTTTAAAGTTTCGCTTTAGGAATGTACTGGAACTTCTAAAATGGTTTCTTAAAAGCGTTTTTAGTTTTACTTTTAAGTACAGATTGCTTAACATTTTTGGGTAATCGGAACTTTTGGAATTCTGTTTGAATCCGGATCAGCGTCTTTATAAAAACGCTTAAAATTAACGTCAGTTTAACCATACCATTATACCATCACGCCTGTATTCCACGAAGGGTTAGACAGAGGTGTACTAATGTACACCCAAAGTTCATTGGTACGTTTAGGTCCCATATAATAGGGGGCTAGCCTATTGCCATCAACTGTGCACATCAAATCCAGACTCCGAGATGCTACTGGAAATTTCGCAGAAAAACTCAACAACACTTGGCTTGACCCTGGACTCGACCCTAGGACCTCTAGCGTAGTAGTCTCGTTTGATACCACTAGACCAATGAGGTAGTTTAATCTTATTTTTATTAAGGTATACTCCGTAGAGATTTGTTTTTTATACTTGTGTGTTTTCCATTTTAACGTCCATTTTTGTTCTGAAAGGCGGCCATATTGGTACAGACACCCAAACTCGCGACTAATTAGTTTACTAAACGGACCTCATTAAGTAGAGTAGGTAATCACCACGCCCTTTGTTTTCACGATCAGATTACTCATAATCTTTAGTAAAAAAAAAGCTGGCTTTATGATATTGCGTGATGGATGACTTCATGGAAGAAAAAAAAAACGTTAATCGCAGTTTGAAAAAAGAACAGCGCTATCGTTCAAGGCGCCATTTTTTTGCTCATTTTAAGATGAAGTACATCTTGTGTGAGTAGTTGTTATAGGATTTATGCTAGGTTTTTTGGTATGGAATAAGCAGTGATAGCCTAGTAATATAGATTGACAAGACGTGGTTTCGAGTTCCAGTAGGAGGCACGCGCCTCTAATTTAAAACTAAAGCATGTGTGTATTAATAATTTAATTATCATTTGGTTCAAGGGTGAAGGAAAACTTCGTGAGGAAACGAAAAATGTTTAAGAGATTTTTAGATGGCGTTTGTAATCTACCAATCCGCACAAAGCAAGGTGAAATTATAGCTTAAACTTATCCTATAGGAAAGCTATCCTTTATATATATATAAAGAGGAAAGATTTGATTGATTGTTTGTTTGTATTGAATAGGCTCCGAAACTACTGGACCGATTTGAAAAATTCTTTCAGTGGTAGATAGCCCATTAATCGGGAAAAGTTATAGGCTATAATCATCACGCTACGACTAATAGGAGCGGAGTAGCAATGAAAAAACGTAAATATATTTTTTTACATTTTTTACCACGCGGGCGAAAGCTAATTGTCTTCCCACCAGGCTTATTCCCGTGATCACTACGCACGACACTTGTAGACATTTACAACTCTAAATTACAATCAACTAACAGTTGCATGGGTCTTCATACGGATACCAATGGACTTTTTAAGAAAAAAGATGGCCGTCGTCCTCCCTTAGGATACAATTAATCTCCTTGCCAAAATGTATCGAAATCTGTGAAGCACTTTAGGCGTGTAAAGTTAACAAATAGACAAAAAGGGTTAAGGCACTTAAGCATTTATAATATTCAAGGGCCAGTATTCCTCTAACCGCCGGATGAATTCAAAAATGAAACAGAATTTGTATAAAATTATCTGCCAATGATTTAACGGGAATTTAGCAGGAGATGGTAATAGGCCCTAAGTAAAAGCTTTAATAAATATCTATCCACATCAACCTATTCATAATTACCCAAAATTACAATTTGAAGTGCTCACAGAAAGCAATAATTGAAATTGGACTCCAATAATACAAAAAATTCACTTAAAAATTTCACAAGAAAATCTAATACGAAGTCTTAATAAAGCCTACGCTTTGTGCCTTCATTTATGCCCGATCTTTTTTATTAGAATTGCCCTCGAGGGCAAGAGGGTATTTTGGAGTGACCCTCCGTAATAACGCTAGGTAAAAGATATTATCTTGTAAGTACTTTACTAACAATAAAAAATCGCGTTTAAGTGTCGTTTGGAAAGTACTGCGGTGGTATTTATTGAGTTGACTGTACAGAAGAGACTAAAGTTTGTGTTTCTAGACGAAAATTAAGAGTATTCATTAAGATTGTTTTGCATACATGACCACTCTTCTATTCTATTCTCGGAGACGCACAGTAACTCTGCCTAGCCCTTCAAGGAATACGGGCGTGATGGTATCACTCTCTTCAAGTTTATAAGGCAAGGTTTATGAATGTGGACGAAGCAAAACAAGTATGCAAGAAGATTCAAAGATTCAAAGATTCAAACATTTATTGCATGCCAAGTGTACATAAGGTGTTACATAAAAATGTTGTGTGCTTGGAAATTAGCGGCCTTTTACAAGCATTGCAATGCGGATGTGGAGGGCTTTAATTAATTACTTAATATAACATATTCATTATAAATTTCATACTAATAACAATTGTGTATTTATCTATTAAATTAAGTTTTGTATCAATATAATTATATAAGAACCGTAACAAGTGGCATTTTGTTGCACAGTTTGTGCCTACTCCTATGGGAAAAAGGCGTGAATGTATATAAGTATCAATTCAAGCCAAATAAATAAACTCTTAATACTAAGCTCGACGAAAAAATATTGAGTTCTTTAAAAAATATATTTTAATGTAAAGCATGACAACCCTCTGTGCAAGGTCATTGCACTATATGTGAGTAAATTTTAATAAATCTTTGCATAGAGCATGCTATTTGTATATTTAACTTGTATACTGTTGTGTGAACTAGGGATGGGAATAGAAGTTGAATTATACAATCATATAATTTATAATTTTATAATCGTCAGGTAATTTTTATCAGAGTTAAAATTGACAAGAGCTGTATAAAAAAAATTAAAAGCTTTAAATTTGGAACGTGAATGTCAAAACTGCTGCTAAAAACGCTTCTACTAATAGCAGCTGGGGGGCTAGACAAGTTGCATTTTGACATTCGAATCAACAAACAAAATGTATGTAAATTACATTAGTGACAGCCGGATTTGCCGAAAGCTTGTGTCATTTCCATACATTTTGTTTGTCGATTCGAATGTCAAAATGCAACTTGTCTAGCCCCCCTGGACATCATTGAACGGTAGGTGTATATTTTTGCCTAACTCTTCAGAAATAAAGATACCTTCGAAGTTAAGATAAGATTTTGTTATTCAAAACAAAAAATATAGGTAATTTTATAATCTCATTATAATCCAAATAAAGAGACAAACTATCGTAGCATACATCATCCTCCTAGCCTTTTTCCCAACCATGTTGGGGTCGGCTTCCAGCCTAACCAGATGCGGTTGAATATCAGTAATTTACACGAAGTGACTGCCATCAGACCTCCGCAACCCAATTTCTGGGCAATACCGATATTCGAAGGATAGACTGGTTGTCACACTTTTTTGGGATTCTGACTTCCACTAACGATTGTCATCACCGGGACCGACGGCTTTACGTGCTCTCCGAGGCACGGAAAGGTCTCGATGTGTTAAGAATGGTCACCGATCCACAGACTGACCTCGGCAAGCGCAACTTAACCTTGCCTATCGGTTGATCAGCGTTGCTATAACTGAGCCACGAGCCCCTAGCATCGTAGCATACATTTCCCCATTTTGAATATGAGCTTATGCCCATCACTATTCAAAAGTAAATTGTATACCTACGTAAATATTATTGAAAATTTTCTGTTAGTCAGCGTTCAAATTGGATTGTACTAGCTTTAACCAGGGTTGGAAAACAGTCGAATCATTTCGTACCAATATCTTGGTGGGATTTTGTTTAAATTTTTAATCCGACAAGGGGCTTGCCAGCATCCATTTATATCAGTTTGAGATGTATTAAATTTGCTGTGCCCCAAATGCAAGGGATTTAAAAATGTTTGTGATATTATCTGTAACAAAATAAAAGAAGGTTTGTGTATAGTTTTCATGTCTTTTTACCGGACTTAGGACATCTTTGGTCTAGTTGTTTGAGTGTCGGACTGCTAATCGTCGTGGGTTCGATTCCACACATATATTTATGTGTTTGTGTTGGTCTGGGCGCTTCTGTGCTATATATAAAAACCTATGTATTACATTTGTAATCCCATTTAAAAAAATGATTTTGACAGCCCAAATCTTGAAGAAGGCTATAAGATGTAACATTACGCTACGACCATTAGGAGCCGAGTAAAAAGAAACAAAGTGAAGTCGCGGATAACAGCTAGTCAAATAAATAATACACGCACAATTAACTTACTGACCACGTCTTCATTAGGCTCTCTAATCAAGGGACATAATACAGCGTTATGAATGGAAATATAAAAGCTTTCACAATCATCTCTAACAATGGCCGCGTAATCTTATAAAAACGCTCCCTATGTGATTCTGCGACTGTATTACGTATTTTGCAACCGATTGCTACGAAAAAATACCGGAAAAAGACTACTTCGACTAGAGAAATAATTAAAGATTGATGAACATTGACGTAATAGGTTAAAATGTGTTCTTAAGCTAGCTCAAGACCAAATCAACGATATTTTTAAATAGCATAAATGGTAACATAATTTGTCACTAAAATGTTGTGTTACGTTGACATTATAGACTTGGGTCGGACTCGGAACTGTCTGGCGCTAATATCAATAAAAAGTGTGAAAGGATATAACGGACTAAATACTTAGATAGATAGAATACAAAGACAATAGAAAAACAATTGCTTTAATTCAACATGTAACCAATAAAAAGTAAAGTAAAGGTCGAGACTGAGCTACACAACTCAAATTAAGGAAAAACTGAAAGTCGCGACGATTACCTAAGAAAAACTGAAAGTCGCGACGAATAAGGAGTTCCAGGAGTTACGTAGTCCTTAATAGAAATTGGTAACGACAAGAGTAGAAGAGAGAGGGAGGAATTGCAGCATTACATGTTCGCAAATCGCCAAACAACCAGTAGCCGTTGCAAATTACAGAGTACCCTATACAGTAACACAGTGAGTCAACCGTCGAAAATTTAATTCGTTTCAAAGTTGCCAGCCTAATTCGTTTACCCATTCGGGAAATTAAATAGATGGGTAATATAGCAACCCCATTAGGGGTACCGGCTTAAATGGAGGACCTAGGGTGCAAACTACCGTCAGATTTATGCGAGGGATATTAATTATTTGATGGGGTATGTTGGTCATAGTCTGCGTATTTTTCTAGACTTTATTATATTATGGAATACTAGATTTTGTCTTCGGTTTTACTCTCAATCTAAAAGATTTTAAGAGACAGAAGGTAACCATCCTTCTTCATGATGCAATATAATTTCTTTGTCACGTTTGATCGAAATCGATTCAGCATTTAAGACGAGAAAACGTAAGAGACAGATAAGTACCTACATTTACTTTTGTATAAGTAAGTATGGATTTTTAAAGTGACCCAAAGCTTAATCATATCAACAAGCTGTGCTGGCCACAGTCAATCTATACTTAGATGGGTGATCATTCGAGACCCCTTCGTGTCTTAGAGACGACGCTGACATTAAGCTACGAGTCCCGGTTATTTGAAAATCTGTCTGTGAAATAATCAGCGGTAGTCAGAAAACCTTATGGATTTTCTTTTAATTTTTTTTTCTAAATCGCTAAACCGATAACAGTCCAGTCCAGACCTTCCCAAAAATAATCATGTTTATATACTAATAAGATCAATACGAAAGTCAGTCCGTCTGTTTGTTATTCTTTCACGCCTAAACCGCTAAACAGGTTTCGATAACATTTGGCAAGGAGATAGACTGCTTTCGGAGGAAGGACGTAGTCTACTTTTAATTTCAATAATTCCTTTTGGATGCGTTTAAACTTCCCGCCAGCGGCGGCTTCGTCCGCGCGGTCTTGATAACTTTTTTACCCGTTTTTGCAACATTTTTTATTGTTACTGGTATATAGCCTTCCCCAATAAATGGGCTATCTAACACTGAAAGAATTTTTCAAATCGGTCCAGTAGTTTCGTAGCCTATTCAATACAAACAAACAATCAAAACTTTCCTCTTTATAATATTAGTATAGATAAATCTTTCTCAAAGCCAAACAAAAAAAGAAATTATCCATTTTACTTACACACTCCATAGCCAAAGGCACACATCCAAAAAATAATCAGCTTGCTACCAATACATCAGGCTGCAATCCTGCTGAGTAGGGTTAAATGAAGTTAGCAGCCCCCCACCCCTACCATAATGCGTTTTATTCATGTTTTAAATACATTGCTGGCAAACAGAGTATTTTTTTGCGTTCGCATTCATTGAAAGCGTTAATGGAGATGAATAGGATCTGGCATACAGCCAGTCACTGTTTGGGATAACACGTACTGTTGGTACTCGAAGAATATCTAGATAGTGTCTTTTGCCACCCTCTAAATTAATAAATATTATTGATCTATTAATTGTACGTTCGGCCACTGAGCAGCTCCTAGGATAAATTCCAACGGCCTGACTGTTGGAATTTATCCTAGGAGCGCTAACGAGTTCCATTTTCATTTGGAAATCTGTCAGCTTATCATCTTAACCGGAGGGATAGTTCGAATCCTGCTTTAGACCCTTACGTCGGAGTCTATCAAAAACAACTTTGTGTGTTCCGACTTTAGCACGTAAGAACCAGTTCCTGCTGGTGTTGCCGGGCTTGTATACAAATTGCACAAACAAAATGTATGGAAATGACATTAGTGACAGTCTGATTTGTCGAGAGCTTGTGTAATTTTCATACATTTTGTTTCTATTCGTTTGTCGATTCGAATGTCACATTGCAATTTATCTATAGGCCCAGGGCCCTGTTTAATAAAGCTGACAATTCGACATTTATGTCAAAAAATTCTAAAATTGTAGAATGGTCGCGTTAAGCTTTTTAATAAAAGTTCAAATAATATGTTGAAAATCGACAAGTGAAATCTTGACATATTTGTCATTTAAAAGACGCTCTTAATAAAACCGACATATGTCAAAAAACCACAGTCAAATTAGTTCTGACAATTGTCGGATTGTCGTGACAATTCGACATATTTGTCGAATTTTCCACTATGACAATATTGTCACCTGTTTGTTTTATTAAACAGAAATATTGTCGAATTGTCACTTTTCGACATAATATGTCGGACTTGTCAAATTATCAGCTTTATTAAACAGGGCCCTGGTGTAAATCGGCGGCGACGACTACTTAACCATCAAATGGTCCGTCTGCAGGGTTAAACTAATAAAACAAATGTAAAGACATACACTGTGGTATTTCTGTTTATCTCGTCAAACTCGTAACAAATAGTAAGGGATGATTTCTTTTATGTTTTTGTCGGGGGAGAAAGCTTGTTAAATAATTTTATGCGCACCAACTCACATCATGTAAAATGGACTTTTGCAAAATGGCCTATTAAATCAAATTGTGTCTAGACGGAAAATTATATACAACTGTGACCAAAGCAGTAATTGAATGGGCGATTTGTTTGTTTGTTTGACGGTACATTGTGCGTTTAAACTTTAAGTACAGCAAAAGGTTTTATCGTTATATTCTACTAGCAGTTGCCGCGGCTTCACTCGCATCTTAAAATACTTTTTTATATCCTATGTGTTATTCTGATGTATAAGCTATAAAACTGTAAAGTTTCATAAAAATATGTTCAGTAGGTTTCTTCGTGAAAGAGTAACAAAAATACATGGGGGGCCACCTGCTCGTCTGCCACTGTAGGCAATAAAAAAAAAATCCATCCGTTCCATCCAGGACTTGGATAAGGTAACATTCCATCACTCCTGTATTCCACAAAGGGTAAATCAGGACCCTGGTATGTTAGGGCCCATAACGAGCCGCCATCAACGGGGCCACGCGGAAGAAATCCAGTCTGAAGTACTTCTAAAAATTTCATAGAAAACCCTATAACACTTTGCTCGACCTGAGAATCTACAACCAAACCTCTAGAGTAGCAGTTACCGACGTTCGACCCCTAGACTAAAGAGCCTTTACACTTGAAAAAAAATATTTCCTAGTTTTCCGCCAGCGGCTTCGCCCACGTGGTATGGGTATTACTTATAACTTCCATCCCCTATTTCAACCCCATACAGCCCTTTTTTTTGCAATAAAAAGTTTTTATTTATTGTTTTCATTAAAGTATTACAATATATTGTGACAACAATTTTCTCCTGCCAAACTGCATAACAGTTTGTCGGCAGTATTCTCGCGGTAGTATTCTGCACATTCTGCAATACTTACATTTATATATTTTTAAACTTATATTTAACCCGTCATGCAACAATTTACAGTACAATCAATTAAAGAATCATTCGCATAACGTCTATTATCGCATTCGGGTATGAATCGCCATACCCTAATACGATAGCAGAGGTCCTTACCACATCATGCAGGTACTCGGTCAATTTCATCTATGGGCATATCGACAGATAATGTTTCCTTAGAACACTTTTTAACACTGTTTTTGAAATACTATCCGTAGTTAATTCCTTAGGTAGTTCGTTTAGAAGTGTCGGGGTAAGCCATTGCCTGTGCCGGGGTAAGCCATTGCCTGTGTCGGGGTAAGCCATTGCTTGTGTCGGGGTAAGCTATTGCCTGTGTCGGGGTAAGCCATTGCTTGTGTCGGGGTAAGCTATTGCCTGTGTCGGGGTAAGCCATTGCTTGTGTCGGGGTAAGCTATTGCCTGTGTCGGGGTAAGCCATTGTTTGTGTCGGGGTAAGCTATTGCCTGTGTCGGGGTAAGCCATTGCTTGTGTCGGGGTAAGCTATTGCCTGTGTCGGGGTAAGCCATTGCTTGTGTCGAGGTAAGCTATTGCCTGTGTCGGGGTAAGCCATTGCTTGTGTCGGGGTAAGTTATTGCCTGTGTCGGGGTAAGCCATTGCTTGTGTCGGGGTAAGCTATTGCCTGTGTCGGGGTAAGCCATTGTTTGTGTCGAGGTAAGCTATTGCCTGTGTCGGGGTAAGCCATTGCTTGTGTCGGGGTAAGCTATTGCCTGTGTCGGGGTAAGCCATTGCTTGTGTCGGGGTAAGCTATTGCCTGTGTCGGGGTAAGCCATTGCCTGTATGCCTATGTCCTGTCTCAGAATTCATTTTTTTAATTATTTAATCTTTATGCAACAAAACATTACAATGGCGTACTTAAATAGGTATGTATTTGTGCCCCGTTGATAGCAATAGGCTCGCCACCTATTACATGGGACCCAAACATTCCAGTGAACTGTGGGTAACCTCTGTTACCCACAGTTCCCTTCGGGGAATATAGGCGCGATGTTGTGTTATTAATTCTTTAGCTTTAGAACGTTTGTCAAACTGTACCAACTTAAACCTCAGCAGCACAATTCTATCGCCCAGAAAATCCATGTGAAAGAACGGTCACCCATCCATATACTGACCGCGGCAAGCACAGCTAACCTTGCAGAGACTTGCGTATTTATGGCTTAGCCACAAGCCTTCTAAAGCGAACCCATTCCAATAAAAAAAGTAACAACATTCCCCAACTTCCACTAGTTAGAATTAACAACACCACCTACTGTTTCCACCATAGTTCAACTGCGGCGGTTAAATTAACAATGTTTGTTAAACTAAACTGGCAAGTTTAACATATAACATAGTACAGGTATATATTACGAACTCGGTTCGCTCGCAAACTCAATTTTGTTTTTATTCCGCCCCAATTTGTTTTACCGTTAAACTATACTATAGGTACGTACATATATACTGGTTTATTGCATAAGTTTAATGTCTATTTTTGAAGTAGGTATATATGAGAGGTAGGGCACAGCCATTTATGGCTCAAATCTGGAGCAGCCCGTCTGGGGAAGTACTTACCTCCGCGTTACAGAAAGAAACCTGCAGCTAAATGACACTTTATCGTGTGTTGTGTTCCTGCAGTGAGTAAGGTGCGATGCGCAGCGCTGGCAGCAAGAGGAATATTCCCTTAACCAGTCAGCGAAGCGAATCCTCCATAAACCTCTAAGATTTTTTAAGGGTCGGCAACGCGCGAGTATGATACCCCTGGCGTCCATACTGTAAACGCTTAACATCAGGCGGGCCGTATGCTCGCTTGCCACCTTAGTGGTAAAAGAAAAGACAATTTTTTTTAGTGGAAGAAATATACACGATCTCAGGCAGGGTTCGAACCTACGATCCTGCGGTTTACTACACCGGACGCTTTAGCCAACCAAGCTATCGAGATCACTGCCGAATTTTCCTATAGGTATCTACAATTCTTCAAAAACAGTATAAAACCAACCTAAAAATTCATCGTCAGTTTATATTCACAAAGTTTAAATCAACAAGCTTTGTATATTTAATAGCTGATGTTCCACAACACTGACGTCACAATAGTCAACCGCCAAATACTATCACGGCAAGAATTTAATAATTCATTCAAAATTCAAAATTCAGTCAGCCATGTTCGAACAGGGCAATGGCGATTCATCAGAATTAGCGCTGATTGGCGGAGAGACTGATGACGTCATCAATATGCAACCAACCAATGTGAGAGTTTATTGAGTCGCTAAACGATTCCTATTTTAAATTGTTGTTTTAAATGTAATTTTATGTGTGGTGTAAAAATTGTTGATAATATTATTGTGGGGGCCTGTTTCACAACCTCTGGATAGCCGCTAACTGCCGGATAAATTTAAAAATGGAACAACATTTTTATTAAATTATCTGCCAGCTAATTAATAATAATAATAATAAATACCTTTTGGACATTTTTACACAGCACCATCTAGTCCCAAACTAAGCAGAGCTTGTACTATGGGTACTAGACAATGGATATAATACTTATATACTTTTTTTTTCATTGAACGGTAACTTATCGGTAACCTGTGACGTGAAACAGGCAATTCAAAATTATTTAACAATTTTCTGCATGTTTCTAGATGTCGGACTAAAAACAGTACATTTACCTTCCCTTGCCCCATAATATGTCACAGTCATGGGATCAGTTACATTCACCACGACCATGACGGGAGTATAATAATTGTATGTACCTAACTACCTACCTACTGCTAAACTGTACTAATACGCTTCTCTATTAACGGTCGCACTTCAGTTTCGAATGTAACGGACACATTACAAATTCGAATTTGGAACTAATCTAAAACTGAAATCAGTTTAGCGGGCGTGGACGCGGATTGGCGCGCTGAATGATGACGTCATCAATAACCGTCGGCCGACCAACCGCAACCCGCCGCCCGTGCCCATTGAGCCTCGAAACTATCATGAGTTACACCAATAATTAGGAGTTCCGAAATGGACCAACCTGTTTATCATTAGTACGGAACCGGAAACATATTCATACTTGGACTGCCTCATTAGTCTCGTGGACGTAAGCGCCACCGCTAAGGGTCGAGGGTTCAAATTCAATTCAAATTTAAATATTGTTATTTCAAGGTAGTTGCGCGGTTCCAAAAAAGTGAGACTTATGGAGGAGGGCTGGCAAGAAACTCCATAGTCACTCTTTTTAAATTTCGTTCCATTACCTGATCGAACAGTGTTGTTGGGTTATAATTATGTGTACCTAATTCACAATAAGACATATCAATTTTGATGACAATAAGGCTCGCTTGTAAAATGGACGATGGCAAACCGTGCGTGTACATTAGTACATCTCTGCCTAACCCTTCGGAGAATACAGGCGTGATGGCATGTACAATAAAACCGATATACGTTTGTTGCCCATCTTACATTCAATTCAAAAGATAGGTCAAATATAAATTCTACAAAAGAATACTAAAATATTCAAATAAAAATCTTAAAATCAAATAATATATTGTAGAAATAAAAAGGTAAATCATTTTTCTATTGTAATCATGCAAAATAAATCCGAAGATATATCAAATTTGACAGGGAAAAATAATGTCAGTGTGAATTTGGGCGTCTGGGCCGATTTTTATATTTTATATTTATAATTGTATTTTATTCGTAACTTATAACCGCAGACAATGTAGGCCATTTTTCACAAATATTTATGTAATATAATTTTGACTTTGATTCTTTTGTAGTTCATTTTCGTTCGTCTAGAAAAATAACGTAATATAATTTTCTAGCGAGGTGCATACATGGAGTTTTCTATCGTTATCAAACAATTAAAATAAAATTAATTGAAAAAAAATACGGCCACGGGCGACTCTCTAAACTATAGTTTGGTTTGGTGACATTCGAATTTTGAATCAACAATCGAATAAGAACAAAATGTATATATTATGGAACATTATTTAGCAAACTGATTATTATTATTATTATTATTTAACCATGAGTTCTATCGAATGACTTTCGATAGGTTTTTTACGCATCGAAACGCTGTAATCTCATAGCAGATTTTAGTTCCTTACGTAACCGCTAGAGGCGCTGCGAGGGTTTTCCATACAAATAATTTACGACGTCGCTAGCGAGTCTAGTGTCAAAATCCCGCTTTGCCAAAAAATAAACTGGCAACACTATTAGCATTCTGACATTTCTTTAAATTAACAGAGAGATAAATGAAAAAAATTATGAATTCTTTTTTAAGAAATTATCTGTCAAGTAATTTAAGGGGAGCTTACTAGGGTTTTACTACTTCTGGAGTTCGTTGAAACCCCGTCGAGAGTAGGTAGGCGAAAAATTGCCATAAACAATATTCTCCCCTTATATTTTCTATTCGCTCGTTAGTAGGCTATTTATTAATTCAAGGATAGGAAATGGCCTTGGTTCGTCTAGACTATATCGTTGATTTGCTTGTCATGTTCTTGCGTAATGTGGACGCTAGCAAAACGAGTAAATTGCGAGGTAAGGGGTTCGTCCTTTCTCTCTTATCTGGTTGGATCCTATGCCCAGCGATTGCTGGAATACAACCTGCCATGGTCATGGCGTCTATAGCCTGCCCTATAGGCTAGTTACAATCAGGCGGACCATAATATGTTATCTTGTAACAACAAAAAAAAATGTATTTATATATATGATATATGATATTTTCAACACTACCCAACTATTTTCACAATGACGTTGCCAGAATGTATAAAAGCCTTGCCGGAGCGTCACTTTGACACTTCGTGCAACATTTTATTCGAGAACTCGGATAGTAACGACAAGTTCTTGTAAATACGGATAAATGTTGTTACTTTCTTGTAATGTTTCATTTTGTTTTAAGTTTTTCCGACAAAAT
Organism: Acronicta psi; assembly: GCA_946251955.1. Taxonomy (NCBI): domain Eukaryota; kingdom Metazoa; phylum Arthropoda; class Insecta; order Lepidoptera; family Noctuidae; genus Acronicta; species Acronicta psi. Next base: position 4,325,565 of record OX276493.1, on the reverse strand, counting down.
TTACATAATTTAATATCAAAGTTCATTAATAATTTATAATATCCAATCAATTTATATCAATTTCACGCTTATCTATACTAATATTATAAAGAGGAAAGATGTGTTTGTTTGTTTGTTTGTTTGTTTGTTTGTTTGTTTGTAATGAATAGGCTCCGAAACTACTGGACCGATTTCAAAAATTCTTTCACCTTTGGAAAGCTACATTATCCCCGAGTAACATAGGCTGTATATCATCACGCTACGACTAATAGGAGCGGAGTAGTAATGAAAAATGTAGCAAAAACGGGGAAAAAATTATAAGACCACGCGGGCGAAGCCGCTGGCGGGAAGCTAGTTTATTATATACTAGCTTTTCGCCAGCGGCTTCGCCCGCTATCCTACGGGAACCATATATTTTACCGGGATAAAAAGTAGCCTATGTGTTATTCCAGACTATAATCTATCTCTGTGGCAAATTTTATCCAGATCCGTTCAGTAGTTTGCGTGAAAGAGTAACAAACATCCATCCATCCATCCATCCTCACAAACTTTCACATTTATAATATTAGTATAGTAAGATTTTTAGTAATAAATTGTTACCCCAAAATGTACTGTAATAAAATATATTGTAATGGCCACTGGATAGTTTTGAAAACATACTTAATTACCATTGTATTTATTCGTAAATGAACACTGTTCTTTAGAATAAATAAAGAATCCTTAAGCCGAGTACAGACGTGCTATGTCCGACACTTTGTCGCTGGTCGTTATGTGTGTGATATCGAGTGTCTGTCCGATCGTTGTTTATTTTGGTTATGTATGTTAATCCTAATTAGATCCTGACTATGTAAATTGTTATGGCCTATAGCCCTATTAAATCCTTTAAAATTAACAAATAATCTCGATCTTTCTTTCCAAGTACCTATAGACAAACAATTTGTAACAAGTGCACCGAGCTGTTAATTAATTTAAGATTTAAATGTGCCAGCGAAGAATCAAACTTAAGTCCTTGTGAGAGGGTAGTAATTCGAATGTACTTAGTACTCATAGCAAATAGACTCATCTAATTAAGTCTATCTAGGCTTTAAATGTCGCTATGAATCTGTCGCCTTGTCTAGACTTGGGTCTGTAGCTTTGTCTTACAAATTAACATATTAATCTTACAATGCTACCGTAATACTCAGAGTATTCATACCATCACGCCTGTATTCCTTGGAGGTATAGGCAGAGGTGTATTAATGTACACACCGGGTACAAATCCAAACTCGGAGCCGCTACTGAGAATTTTATAGAAAAACCCAATATCATCTTGTTTGACCTGGAGATCAAACTCCGGACTTCTAGCATAGAAATCGCGCTTTTGACCACAAGACTAATGAGCCAAAGTTTTTGGATTTTTCTATGAAATGAAGGCGGCCCGGAGTTGGGATTTATGCCTTTTTAATGGCGAAAGGATCACCCCTATTACATGGGGCTTTAAACATACCGGGGAATGTGGGTGTACATTAGTACAGCCCTGCATACCCTTTCGGGAAATACAAGCGAGATGGTACCTATGTTATGTTTTAAATCGAGAATCCTAGCGTCAAATAACGCGACAAAAATCACCACTAAGTTATTCTATACCGTCAAATAAAAAGATTTATTCACAGAGCGCAGAGCGAATAAACTGCACACACGCGATATTTCTCGTCGTTCCCTACAACAGTGCCTTATAATAAGTAGATCAAAACAAATGATTTCATTTACTGCTAAATATATTCCAGTCATTTTCACGGAGTCGGGTAACGGAGCGGAAAAACTTTTACCCAAACCCAGACAGAGACACCGATACATAATTTCGTAGGTTAGAGTGAGATAGATATATTTCTGTTTGTCTGATTTTGGAGAAGGGTCTAACCTTAGAGAGTGGCTTATTGATGCCATACATTGTTCTTAAATGCGTAGCAGATGTTTGTTGTTGTAGGAAAGGTTTGTGGGAGTTGGGAGATTAGTATTCTATGCATAATGCTGTTAGGTTGATTTTTAAATGGCAATTTTTTCAAAATTTTCCCGTAGCATATGAAGTACTTCGATCGTATCAATCAATCTACAAGGTTAAGCTGCCCTTGCTATGGTCAGTCTATGGATGGATGAAGGTTTTTAAGATCCTTCCGCGCCTCGAAGTGCATGTTAAGCTGATGAAGGTATAGTTCTTTGTTTTGTCACAGTCATTCAAGTTACCAGCTTGTAAGGGACCTTTGGCCTTTGAAAGCAGTCCTTTGATGGACTACACGTACACAGTCAAAGATCTCGAGTTCAAATACAAACCACGCACCTCTGACTTTTCGAAATCATGTCCGTAATTATCACTCGAGTTAACGGTGAAGGAAAACATCATGAAGAAACCTGCGTGCCTGAGAGATTTTCTCGATGGCATGTAAAGTCTGCCAACCCGCATTAGGCCAGCATGGTGGACTATGGCCTAATCCCTCTCATACTGAGAGGAGACAGTGGTACAATTAACAGTCCGATGATGTTGAAGGGACCTTAGTAAAGTTTATTGAGAGGAAGATATTCTTGAAAGCGACTCGTAAAAACAGTCTGTAAGTTTTTTTTTAGTCTGTATGTGATTTGTTTTTATTGATATCCCATTAATCGAGCATAAATCCAAACCCCGAACTGCTTTCCATAGAAAACACAATAATAATACCCGACCCGGGAAACGTACTCAGTCATCGCTTATTCAGTCGTTTTCAACTGACTTCAAAAAAAGGAGGATTCGTTCGTTATGTTTGTTACCTCAGAACTACTCGACTGGGTGAACCGATTTGATGATTTTTTGTCCGTGCCGATCAGTGCGTTTAGTTGCATAATATTTAGATAATTTGGTAATGGGTATTATAAAAACTTTATACTATTAATTCAGTAAGAAAACTTAACGTAACATCAAACATTTTCTTCAAAATAACATCGACTGCCTTATTTGCCGGTTGGCTTACTAGTCGTCCCAAGCGGGAGTGCTACGCTAGAGGTCCTGGATTCGTTTCCCAGGTCGAGCAGTATTGTCGGGTTTTTCTGTGAAATTCCCAGTAGCAGCTCGGAGTCTGGATTTGTGCCCGGTTGATGGCAATAGGCCCTAGATCTAAACATACCAGCGGACTGTGGGGTTACATTAGTACCTACACATCTGCTTAACCCTTCGCGGAATACAGGCGTGATGGTATGCAATGTTACTTCCAATAATGCAAAAAAAAATGGTAATATCGCCCTTATAACGAATTAACTACAAATTACTATTCTCAGTGTTCATAAATTCCGATCAAGTCATGAATAAAAATTTAGTAAACCCCCGACACGAAATGTAATTTGGGATTTTGTGGTGGCGGCCATCTTGGATTTGAAATTTATCGTAGTGTATAGTGTTCCTCTAGCTATGCCCTATCATTTGATACCCATATTGAGGGAGTTGTGAAAAAATATGTAATTCGCTATTTTGTGGTGGCGGCCATCCGGTTCATCCGTTAGGGAGCTACGATGCCACAGACAGACACACACACACACACACACAGACACGTCAAACTTATAACAACCCGTCGTTTTTGCGTCGGAGGTTAAAAATGAAATCTATCACTTATAGTCACTAATAAAAGCATAGGTACCACTAGATAAACCACGTTAACACACTTTTCCGATCATAAAACATAAGTAATCATTTCGTCGAGAAATACGCGTGGACGTGAGGGTAGGTCGATTTTTTTCTATCTCTGGCGTCGGGTAGCGCAGCTGCGCCATTGTTAAGGGCTCACTACATCAATAAGCCATTCTGGGAGACGGCCGTAAAGTAGAGGTTACACTGCATAAAATAAGAAATGGGATAAAAATATTTCTTACAAATGTTTGTAGGTTTAAAACAAGAAATCAAAAAGCAGAGTACCTAACCTAAAAGAATTTAGTGTTTTTAGTTCAACTCAGATTTTTGCGGTGATGTCCAAAAGGAGGGTAAAATAAAATGTATGATCCAATTCTTTTTTTTTTATTTATTCTTAACTACTGTCAAAGAATTATATAAACTTGTATCTTAAAAATACTTGATCTGGTGACCACTTTAGTTTAAGTCAATGGCAACTTTGAGAACAACACTGAAACCGTATTATACAAATTCGACAGGCTTATCATAAAGCATGTCTTCAAAAGCTCATACAACTCACCCCAAATTTGTACCGGAGGTACATGACAGCTGTCAAGTTGATAGTTTTTACCATGAAATCACTATGAAACTGATAATAATTTGCCGTAATGGCGTACAGTTCGCGCCAAACTTATTGTCCGGGTTGAAGTTGGCACTATTATTATTAGATTGTAATAAATAAATATGGAAGCTCAAGTTGTAGACCGTCGTTTTAAATAATAATAATTATTTATAATCCAATCTTTTTTTCTCCGATTTTTACGGCCGGGTTAAAGCTAGCTCGTGCCAACTTCAACCCGTTTGACATTCCGAAACTGACACTGACAGTTTTTACTATGAAATCATTACGAAAAAATTGTGTGCCAAAATGGCGTGATTTTTCTCAAATTAAAAGTTTTGTTACTCATCACCCAGTCAACATTAAAAAAAAGTACAACTAGTGTTTTAACCAGCGTGATTCAGAGTATTTCTTTCAATAAGTGTAACTTTGGTACATCATTTCGGCCGATTTCGATTACCTCCTTTCTGGGAAGATGTTTTTCCCAATGTTGATCATTATAATAGGTTCCTCACCTCTTTTCAGCTACATGCACAGCTGATATAAAAGCTGTCTTAATGCCATTTAAATTAGGCATTTTGTACCTTAGGATGATGCAGAAATTATTATTATTTATTATCCCAAATCACTGTACAGTGTGTACAGTCCCTAAATGCGGCACCGTATGTTTATTTATAGGACATTAGAAAAGACGAATTCACGTTACCCCTGGATCGTTTTTGTACGGCAGTTAAGTTTCTAGGAACATGATCAATTTTCACACGATATTGACCTACTTTGCTCATAAATATACTTGTGTGAATTAGTTCAGCTCTTGAAATACTGATGCATGAACTTGTCAACTCGAAGCTGGTGTATGTCACCGTAACAACGTTAGATTATAATTTATCTCGCGAGATTGTAAATCGTCGACAAATTGAAAACTGCACCATATTTACATTCAATGATCATCTATTCCAGCTATTCCTGGAATACATCAATTCCAGGAATAGCAATGATTTGAATAACAATGATCTCAATTGCAATTGACGTATTCCACGAATGGCAATTGTCAATATTTTGATCTATTTTGGTCAATTGTTATTCGTGGACTATTCGGGGGCAAATGAAACTTTTAATTCCCATATTCCGAAGATGAAACCATAATTCCCATCTTGCCCCTTTCGGGGGAAGACACTCGGAGGAAGATACGATGAAATTCCATTCGTGGAATACGTCAATTGTTATTCGGATCATTGCTATTTCTGGAATATTGAAATCATTGCTATTCCTAAAAAATCTAGTCTAATCTTTGTTTCGGTTAGGTTAAGTTAGAACTGTGACCAAACAAAGACCAGATCCGATAAAATATTGCGTTAAATTGTTAGCAGTACTCGTATGTCACAGTTCACAATATTTATAACGGTGTTCACAATTTTACGGTGACATATCTATATGGAAGCTGTCTTCAAAGGCTATTCCAAACGTTGCCCCAAATTGGTAGACTCAGATAAAATAAATACGAAAATGTCTGGATCTGGACTTTAAAATAGCATATGCTCTTTATTTCGGCGTTTATTCTCAGAGCTTTAGATAAGAAATGCCGGCGATACCTAGTGACACTAATATTCTACAAAATGTCTTGCTGCCTCGTTAGGCTGGTCCTAAGTGTGATAATTAGACCAAAAGTCCTGGGTCCCGTTAGCCTAGTGGTACTCAGTGCGACTGCCACGGTATAGATCCTGGATTCGAAGTATTGTTGTTTTTTTCTGTGAAATCTCCAGTATGTGTTTTCAGAATTTCTGTAGAATTTATTTGTCTCCGGTTAATGGCAATAGGCTCGCCCGCTTTTATATAGGACTCCTACACACCTGCGCGCTTACCACTAGGTAAACGAGGCAGTCGAAAAAACTGAATAGCTGAACCAAACATAATAATAGAGTGTAATTCAAAAATATTTGTTGTAAAAACATCCATATCTCAGCGATTACTTACGGTAATTAGGTAGACGAGAGGTCGTTAGTAGAAAGCGCCGTAGCGGTTAATATCCATTGAGGGTACCGAGTGTTTTTAACGCCTTATATTGTAGGCTATTTAACTATATAATATCATTGATTGTAGGTAAATTATTTTCTGTTATTTTTTTGCGCGACTCTACTGTCTGTTGGTTCATGATGGCACAATGTATTGCTAAACATTCTCTTGTACCTCTCATATCTCTCTCTCTATCTGTCCATCTATGACAGTTAGGCTGCGTTTCCACCAGAGATGTGCGATAGAAATGTGCCGTGCGAGGATGTCTAGCTGTGATGTGGAAATGTGTGGGGGTTTCCACCAAAGCTGTGCGATGAAAATGTGCCTACGAGTATGTGTAGCGGAGCTGTACAGTATGAGCAAACCTCGCAACACATCCTTCTCAACACACATTCCTCGCAACACATCCCTCGCTCACATCCCTCGCCTGTTTTGTATGCGCAAAAATCTAGCTCCGCTAAGCCGTTTCCACCAGAGCTGTGCTGACCGAGGCGAGGTAAATGAAGCAATTCTATTGGTTCTTTACAAACACACCCCTCGCTACGCATCCTCGCACATCGCTGGTGGAAACGCAGCCTTAAATGACATTGCGATACGCTTCATGAAATGACGTCACATAAGCAATAACAACTATCAGGTGTATAGCGACCGCGACCGGTATGCGACCGCAGGAGGTGGCCGTCGCGTCGTCGTCGCGCCACCGCAACGCAGACGGTATGCCAACTATTTCAGATTACCATGCAAGTAACGCCATGTTGATGTGTTGTTGATTTAATCTATCAATGTATGATCGTAATCGTACATTTGAATTTAACAAACACGAAAACTCCAAATGAACGCACGAGATTTTTTTTCGACTCATTGAACTAATTGTAGTTCAATATTTTTATTTTATTTTTTAGTGAACTAAAAAACTATCTTTTTAAAAGAGTATCCATGGGGTTTCTTGCCGGATTCATCTTCATAAGACCCACTTTTTGGAACTAGGCTAGAATCATTTAAGGAAATTTCATAAATGCTTGTAAAAGCTTATTTGAAATAAAAACATTTCGAATTTTGATTGATACTACTGGTGTTGGGCGCCTATAGGCTGCGGTTACTTTATAAGGCGAAATATTTGGCATATTACTTAGTAAAAAATTTACAAATTACTACTCGTCTCCTCGTTCTCTTCTTCAACTTCAAGTTGGAAGCAGCTAATCGGTTATTTACAGGACACTACAGTTATTTATGGAGTCCAGCGCAATGCTCTTCATAGTTAAGTTTCACTTAAGTAATACTTCACTTAATTAAATATTTGTTGCTCGCTGTCTGGGAGCAAATATTTAAGCATCTGTTTTGAAATGAGAAACGGATCTATAACATATCTTCGTATTCCTCGAAGGGTTAGGCAGATGTGTACAAAAGTACATCCAAAACTGCCGGTATGTTTAGGTCCCATTGTTGTTAATTATTGCCTAAATTGATGCAATATATACTTGAAAGAATAGAAAATAAATAATTACGTACAATATTTTGTATTGCAGAAAATTAAAAACAAAAAGCAATAAACTTAAGACTTGAAATTCTGTCACTTTTTTCTTTTTCTTAGCTGCCAGTGTGCAGCTTGTGGCAGCTTGCGACCTTTTTGTCGCAACACTTATGTAATAGGGAGCGTATTGCCATCAACCGGGCACAAATCTTGACTCCAAGCTGCTACTTACTGAGAATTTCACAGAAAAACACGTGAATCGAACCCAGGACCTCTAGCGTAGCAGTCACGCTTGGGAACACTAGACTAACAAGTCTCTTGCTCCTAGATTAATCATAAAAAAAATATTGACAAGCTACGTTTTTGTTGTTCTTTACCAGAATAGTATCTGCGATCAATATTGGAAGCTAGAAATTCAATAAACTCACCTTACAGTAATCTACACTATTACAAAATATAATTAAATCAAAACAACACTTAAGTATTGGAAATCTTGGAAAAGCTAATGAATTTTCAGTTCAGATGAAGCTTAGCGGCTAAACGCTTTGTAATTAGTTACCTTCCTTAATTACTTACATCAGTTTCCAATACCTTAAGTAATTTCACGGAAAAAGTGGTTATAAGGAAATAAAATTTAATCCGTTAAAGACGTAAGTTTAGAATGTGAAGGAAGATTTCGACAGACGAGCGGGGCTCGCGATAACTTAGCGGTTAAAGCGTCTCGTGTACCGAACCAGAAGACGCAGGTTCGCCAGCCGATTTTTCCCTTCATTAAAAATAACTTGTAATCTTAGCATGGAAAATGCTTAAAAAATACAAAAAGATAAATTTAATCCTTTTTATATTTGACTAGCTTTCCGCCAGCGGCTTCACCCGTTTCAACCCTTTACAGCCCTTTTTTCGCATTAAAAAGTAGCCTATGTCCTTTCTCAGGCTCTAGACTATCTGTGTACCAAATTTCATTTAAATTGTTTCAGTATTTTTGGCATAAAAGCGCGACCGACAGACAGACAGACAGAGTTACTATTTTATACAAATAGAATTAGGGTTCGAACCTGCGCCCCTCAATTGTGTTAATCAATTAACGCAATCAAAATCTAAAGGGTGATTTAGTTTTTCACATTTTAATTATCAAATAAAAGCTACAGCGCTATGGCTCTCATTGCGGACGTTTTAAAGAGAATAGTGCAGCAAACAGTATCCTGACTCACCCCGCAATTTATCACGTGATAATAGTTGTCTAGGTTTTATCTTCTTTTTGTATACTGCCGCTGTCATGGCGAAGAAAGACAGAAGGTTAAGAAGGGCCTATTTCACCGCTATAGTCGCTAACCCCCGGATAAATTAAAAATAGTAACACTAAGGAGGTCATCGAAGGTCATCGAAATCGGCCCCAGTGATGTACCGAAGGTACACTTATTGGAAAAAATACTCTGTTTTACGCTGGTTAGAACTCTAGTCGTACTTTTGCATGTTGACTGTAGGATGAGAAAAAAAACTTTTAATTTGATAAAAAATCACGCCATTTTAGCACACTATTATCTGTTTCGTAATGATTTCATGGTAAATTTTTATTTGAAATTCGAATACCGCATGCATCAGCGTCCATTTAGGTAGTCGAAGGTATTCTTATCATAGCATACATTAGAATTACTTAATCTATAATTTGCAATTTTGTTCGGTGTTCAGCAACTTTTGTTGCTGTTCATACCAGTTAGCTACAGTTTGCAGTCAGCCTTCTAGCTTTAACCTGTATAGCGTTGTTTCTGTGAAACATCCCCCAGTTTCCAGGAACTGTGTCTGCAGCAGCTGATTAACTGCATATAGCTCTGTGTATATTATCTATATTATTTAAAGCTCTGCCACTAACCAGATACATTTCTGCTAAAGTGACCAATCAGTACTTGTTATGTTGACTAAGCTTTATAATATGATTTGTTGAGAACTATTTTTTATTATAATAATACTTTTATTAGCTTGGAATGTACGGAAGTTTTGTACATGATTTTTACTTCTTATTTGATTTGAAACTTTGCACACTTATCAAGGACCGATGACAATGCAATAATTTGTATTTTGTCTAAGAAAAAGAAAAAAAATACAAAACAAAAAACTAAAAAGTAGAAAATAAATACAATAATTACTTGAATTTTTCTATAAAAACGTGTATTTTTTAAACGATGTATTCCAGGAATAGCAATGATCCGAATGGCAGTTGACGTATTCCACGAATGGCAATTATTAATATTTTGGTCTATTTTTTGGTCAATTGCGATTCGTGGATTATATTTTTAAATTAAATTTTATTCCACGAATGGCAATTTCATCATAGTAGCGACTAGTGATGTGGTGTAATATGTTATGTCGACATTTAATGAAACATAATCAATAAATATCACCAGTGCGTTTATTTTTTAATTTGAATTGACCTAAACATACCGGCGAAATGTGGATGTACATTAGTACGCCTCTGCCTACCCCTTCGTGGAACACAGGTGTAACTATATGGTAAGTAAGTATGGTAAGTAACTATAAAGTTTCTGTAAAACTCATCATTTCTAAAGATAGATATTTTTGTGAAAGAATAATGCTTTCGCTTGAAGAAGCAGTCGGCAGTTCTTATAGCTTTACTGAAGATAGTCATCATCATCATCCTCCTGCCCTTATCCCTATTCACTTGGGGTCGGCGCAGTATGTCTTTTTCTTCCATAAGATCTATTAGCCGTCATCTCATCATTCACTTCCTTTGTGGTCATATCCTTTCTCACACAGTCCATCCATCTTTTCTTTGGTCTTCCTCTTCCCTTATATCCATCCACATTCATGCTTAAAACCTTTTTGGTAACATGCTCTTCACTTCTACGCATCACATGTCCATACCACGCTAAGCGGTTACTGCACAACTTTTCAGTAACCGGTGCTACTTTCAAACTACCTCTTATATACTCATTCCTGACCCTGTCCATTCTTGTAACTCCACACATTCCGCGTAGCATTCTCATCTCAGCTGCATGCAATTGCCTTTCAATGAAGATAGTAAATTCATAAATTAATTGCAACTGCAACCACTTTTGTGTAGATTCTTTATGACTTTCAATCTATCATTTCCTCATTGCCAGACAAAAATGGTAATCTAAAAATCGTTTCAGCAATTTATGAGTTAATAAACGTTAAAGCAATTAACCATTAATTCGGATATTTATTGTTTTTTTATGAATCAGAAAGAAAGAAAAGATTACTGGTTGTCGTTTTGATCGAAAGAGGCTTGTGAAGAAACAGTTGTCGGATAATGTTTAAATAATTTATATAATTATTAAAAAATAAAACGACCTTTATTATCATCATCAGCACATTCACTGTCCCCGTGTTGGGCAGGTGGTCCCCTCTCAGTATGAGACGGATTAAGCCATAGTCCACCACGCTGCCCTAATGCGGGTTGGCAGACTTCACATACCGTCGAGAAAATCTCTCAGGCGTGCAGGTTTCCTCACGATGTTTTCCTTCACCGTTAACGCGAGTGATAGGTACTTACGCACATGATTTCGAAAAGTCAGAGATGCGTGCCTTGGATTTGAACTCGAGACATTTGACTGCAGTCCAGTGGTCATTCCCCTAGGCTATGACTGTTAAAATCGACCTCACTGAAGTTAAATTAAATAAGCCCAAATATGAGGTAGCTGCTGTAAACCGTCGAGGGTTTCGTTCGTTTATCTTCTCAATCTCAATACTTAATACTCAATATTTTCAATGTATCTCCATCACCAGGTAAAACCTAGGTACTTATCCATTATGTTATATAGTCATAAGAACTACATAACGTGTGCCAAGTTCACATTAAGTACAAAATCAATCACCCCTTATTTTTCTACCCTTAGGGTTGGAATTTTTCATTAAAATAGGACTACGCCGATAGGTCCACAATTGACGGATAAATTGGCGAACATATAGATAATATAAAAAAACATACATACATACAGTCGAACATAAAACCTCCTCCTCTTTCGTCGGTATAGAATAAAAAAAACACATTAGATAGGGGTTGATGATCCGATTTAATGCTTGATAGGATTTAATGATCCGCCCGGCGTAATTTCACAGTACTTCGCAGCTTAATTAATTAACTGTTGGATCGCACCGACATTCTAGCTAGCCATAGGTAATATAGCAACATCGTCACCTTGCCATACGTCCCTCCATATTACCTAACCAGGTCAATCATGTATATTGTATTGTCATAATGTGTCTTTCAGTGGCTCGTGGCTCAGTAACAATAATTAACCCCATGGCTAATACATGGGGAACCATAAACCTATCTATAACTGATTGATTTCTTAAAGAAGCATTAACATTTTGCCCGACCTAGGAATCCAACCCAGTATCATAAACCCCCCCTCCCCCTATCAGAAAACCAGCGCTATGGCATCGGATCATGTTCTGTAACCTGATGTCACAGCATTATGCTGAGATAAGGACCCATTTTTGGTCTTGCGCAGGATAGCATTATTTTTATATGTTTTATTTCTTTATATTTTGGTTTTCTTGTTCTGTGCGTGTCCAAAAATAAAAAGTTTTCTTTCTCTCTATCACTTTTGGTAACCGCGATTGTCATTAGGACCGCTTCCTTCTATCACCCAATCCTAGGCATAGCACAAATAATTAGCTAGACACTCCTATTAAAAGGAACCTAAAATTGTACCGGAGAATTTCGGTGTTCAGTACATCTCTGCCTCCCTTTCGGGGACACAATCGTGATAGTATATTATACAATATAAAGCTTAAAAGTAATAAGTACGTTTAATCCCATTATTTTAATAAATAAATGCACAATGTTCTTTTGCAACATAAAGGAAGTCATCGAAATCGGCCCAAATGAGGTACTGAAGGTACACCTATTGGGAAAAATACTCTGAATTACGCTGGTTAAAACTCTAGTCGTACTTTTTTTAATGTTGACTGGGGGATGAGAAAAAAAAACCTAAAATTCATATAAATACATTATTCATATAAGTACAATTTGGGCTGAGTTGTATGGGCTTTTGATGACCTCCTTTTTTGAAGTTACATTGTGCTATGGTACATAATCAAATATTTCACAGGAATACCTACTTATTAAATATATCATCTGTACTATGGGTACTAGATAATTAATGGATATAAGTAATACGTATATACTTTTTTTTGTAAACACATTAAAAAAACACCCAGAAAAACTGTCCTGTGGGATTCGAACCCACGACTTGTAATCAAGAGCCCGGTACTCGAACCATCAGACCACAAACGTCAAATTATTGCACCTACTATTATTCATCGTTTCTGCTTACGTTAAAACCAAATTGATCCTAGGTACTTCCATTACCGTTAAAAATCTCCAAGAAATAACAGACGCACACATTAAAAAACCATTTGAATTTGAATCAGCTGTTTTATGAGTACTTTACTATGCACATAGCCGCATCTCGCACTTAATTCACTTCTTAATGAAACCGTAAAAAGGTGTCTTTAAAGGATAGACACATTGATTAGAATTTAAATTGTTAACGTGTAAGTGGTTTTAACATTCTGAGAAGTAGTAGGCTTGTAGTTAAGTAATATTGTGTTTGACGACGTCTGCGGTCTAGTGGTTCGAGTACCGGACTGCTGATCACGAGGTCGTGGGTTCGATTCCCACAGGGCACAAACATTTATTGTGATGAACTTAAGTGTTTGTGTTTGTCTGGGTGTTTCTTATGTATAACAAGTATGTATTTACAAAAAAAAAAGTATATAAGTATTATATCCATTGTCTAGTACCCATAGTACAAGCTCTGCTTAGTTTGGGACTAGATGGTGCTGTGTGAAAATGTTCCAGGATATTTATTTATTTATTTATATAAATTACGTTGATACACCGATCTGCATGTTTAATTAAGTTTTGCTTGCTGTCAGTCTGTGGATGGGTGACCATTCTTAACACATCGGGACCCCTCAATACCTTAGAGCCGGTCCCACCAATCGTTAGTGGTACTTAGAATCCCAAAATGCCTGACAACCCGTTCTGTCCTTAATATTATGTCGGTATTGCCCAGAAATTGGGTTACGGAAGTCTGATTAATTTAGTGCCGACCATGAGTTTTTCTCACTAGACTCGTTAGCGAGGCCGTAAAATATTTGTATGGAAAACCCTCGCAGCGCTTCTAGCGGTTACGTAAGGAACTAATATCGGCTATGAGATTACAGCGTTTCGATGCCTAAAAACCTATCGAAAGCCATTCGATAGAACTCATGGTTGAGGTACTGAATTTTAGCTGTATCTGTTTAGGCTAGAAGCCGACGTCAACGTGGCTCGAGAAAAGCTAGGAGGATGTGCTTTGGTATAGGCGTTCCGTTCCTAGGGCAAGAGAGATACCATTACCGCTTACCATTAGCAGGACAGTATACTTGTTTATTAAGTCATCCTTAGTAGTAGCAAAAAAGGGGTCTGCAAGAGGCCAAGACGATATGAAGACGAAGAATGTTTTGATAGGCACATAAAATACATCATCCGATGGGAATTTATTTAGGTAAAGAAGGTCATCGAAATTAGCCGAAATGATGTACCGAGGGTACACTTATTGGAAAAAACTTTTAATTTGAGAAAAATCACGCCATTTTGGCACACTTATATCTGTTTCGTTATGATTTCATAATAAAAACTGTCAGTGTCAGTTTCGGAATGACAAACGCACGCCATTACGGCCAATTACGTCAGGTTATTATCAGTTTCATAGTGATTTCATGGTAAAAACTATCAAATTGATAGCTGTCATGACCTCTTTTCAGACCTCGTTTCTCTCCTCTGACCTCCTTTTCAGGGGATTTGGAAAAATTAAGTGAGTAACTCCGCGAGCACAGCTAGTTAATATATTATGTACATATAAGTCGTGAATTCGGCGTACATATACAGTCAAGCTTCGTATTGTCTGAGATAGGCTCCTTCCCTCGAGAATATGAGATATTGATTGGAGTTTTCCCGCTGTTTTCAATACTTTATTATCCTTCCCCTGTAGGCTGTACAGCTATTGTCTTTGCCGAGATTGAGCTGCTATCGATGATAAACTTTTTTGTTTTTCTCTTATATATTTTCGACAAGTATTCTCCATTTGAAATTGAGATGTGTAGTGAGGAATCGGTGTTTAGGGATCGAAATTTTGTTCTATTCACTTCCTTAGTTTCTGTTTATAGAACCGATATTTGCTTTTCTTTTTGCATAATCTCGGCATGTATTGGTTAATTCACAAAAGGGCGAAAGGACTTTTAGTGATTAGTGGCGTTTAGGGTCTAATGGTCTTAGGGCCAATAGGGAGGTTGTTGGAGGTGCCGGTAGCTCGCACAAATATATTAAAGTTTGCTCCGGCGACTCTGGCCGTGAAAATAACTAACATCGTCGCGTAACAAGTATGGTAGATATGTTTATATGTTCGTTGACACGAAATGTTTTATCAAATACGTCTCTTTAGTTATATATAATTAATTATAAGTGATAACATTGTTGCATTTGGTCTTGGCCTGTAAAAACAATTATATTTGTTATAAAATGAATAAAAAATATATATTATTTACCACCCCAGTAAGTTCCTCTTAAATTACTTGGCAGATAATTGCATAAAAATATTAAAAAATTTAATTTAACCGTCGGGTAGCGAATACACCTAGAGTTACCTAGTAGGTCTGGGGGGCTAGACAAGTTGCATTTTGACATTCGAATCGACAAACAAAATGTATGCAAATGACACAAACTTTCGACAAATCGGGCTGTCACTAATGTCATTTGCATACATTTTGTTTGTCGATTCGAATGTCAAAATGCAACTTGTCTAGCCCCTCTGTACAGTCTACCACAACATCAAACGAAAAAATTGGGAGATAGTTCGTCTATCTAGGGAATCGAGTCTACAAGATCAATGCCTGTTTTTTTAACTGTCACTGAAACGTATAACCAGAGACTAACTACAACATTGATATGTCTACAGCTACTTTCATAAAATGACTACAAGTTATGTTACGATTTTCTGTTTTTCCCTTATTTATTCTGTGTCCTTGCTTCTTGCCAAATTTCAAGGCTAAGGTCAAGGAGAATTACCCTATATGTTTGGATTTACTTGCGTAAGTTGTTTTTATGCTGCATAAATGTCCATTTATTAAAAGTATAAGTATATGTTTTTTTATTGCCGTGACAGAAGTTTAGGCTAGGAGCTAGTTTAAATTGATTTTTACAGCTTTTTTACAGGGATCATATTCCTACACATTTCATATTGAATAAAAAAAAACTTATGATGGCAGACAGATATACAGAACAATACACCAAACAGAGAGACGGAGAACAAAGTGATCCTATAAGGGGTTCCTTTTTCCTTTGAGTTATGAAATCCTAAAACCAGCTAATTTTTAACCCAACAAAACAAAGAATTCACAATACTTAACACCAGCACTAAAACATATAGGGTTGTACATAACCCCAATTAGTAATCTCATTCATGAATAGTAGACGTATTACGTAGAGCGGCGGTGATGGCACATTGGTGACATTCCTCTGGGGCCGCAGGTACAATAATAACAATTAGCGACGTAGGGTTGCGCGCTAATCTCGCGGTCTAATGACCGACATACCAGAGTCAGCGTGACAGGGTCGGATTTGGGGAGGTAAATTTATTAGCCTTGCCTCAATAGGATTACACTTATTTTTAAAAACCGCCAGCTCGCCTCGCTGCGGTCTACGATGGAGTGCGCTGGCCTAAAAGAAACATTTCGAGCTGTTATTGTTTTTTCTGAGTTTTGTTTTATGCCCGGTTAATGGCAATAGGCTACTACATAGACTTCAGTAACAGACAGACGTAAGAAGATAGTTAAGATATCGATATTACCCAGAAATTCCTCATGGATTGTCTGCCACCTTTGGACGAGGCAGGGTATGTCAGGTTCGTACTGTCTACCGACTAAAAGCCGTGGTTGCCTTTGCTAACTATTTATTTATGGCCAGGATTCGAAATAGTTACCACCACCGTAACAGACACGACGTAGTTATTACTATAAAAAATTCTGTTACGATCTCAAACGACAATACAAAATACATACGACGGATATTAAGATAAGGACGCAATTACACTCCCCTGGCCGTTGAATGCGGGCTCCGGAATGAGTCGGCTGTTTTGCCTCAGCGAATCAACACATTACGAGCCGAAATCATTGACCTATTTACATGTTTGCACTAGTCATTGATTGAATGCATGCCTGCCGAACGTAACCGAGCGGAGCGGTGTCAGTTGAGTGGAAGCATAGCTTTAGTTTCGTACAGTTTGGGTAAGAGGTATTTTCGCAGTTGACGAGTGAGACGAATGGAAGGCCTTTGTTCTAAAGTGGAGCGATCAGGCTGAATCAAAAATTTAAGTTTGGTGACAATGCGTTTAGCGATTAGAATTAAATTATTCTGATTCTGGCGAGTGAGGCTACATTTTGGGACACGGGCCGTGGGTTCGATTTCTGCACAAAAGAAGCCACCCACAGGTATGATGAACTACAAGTAGTTGCGTCAACCTTGATTGTTTGTTTCTGGTAAAAAATGTATTCGTAAACGGTCTTGTGCATGCTATAGGAGAAATTCCTATGGAAGAATGATTTTTAAAACAATAAATATAGGTTTCTGTGTTTGTGTGTGTTGATAAATGTGTTATATTATAGTAAGACTAACTGTTCCCCGTGGTGCTACTTGCGTTCATGTATTATTTTCTAATTTCTTAAAAATTTCTCGAAATCCTTTCTTAGCGGGTGCCTTCGTCATAACAACGATCTATGTACTAAATTCCAGCCCAATCTGTTTGACAGTTTTAGCTGTGCGTTGATCGATCAGTCAGTGAAACAGTCAGCTAGTCAATTTCTTATTTTATATAATACACACTAGCCTTTGTACGCGAGTTCGTTCCCGTAGAAGTTATTTTTTTCTTCCGTTTTTGCTACATTTTTAATTATTACTCTGCTCTTATTGGCCGTAGCGTGATGATATATAGCCTATAGCCTTCCTCGATAAACGGGCTATCTAACACTAAAAAAAAATTTCGGTCAAATCGGTCCAGTAGTTTCAGAGCCTATTCAATACAAACAATCTAATCTTTCCTCTATATAATATTATCTAGTATAGAGATTGATAAAATGGTGACAAATAATGTACCTATCTATGTCGGAGAAAAACTTTTATTCATGAAAAGTAAAACATTTTATTTTCATTGCAATATTCATTTTAAATCTAAGTTACTTATATCATCTTTCATTATTATGATTTCTGTCAGGTGCCATCCCAATTCATTTCTTTAACAATATAAAACAGATTTCGGTCTATATTTAAAGAAACCTCATCAATCTATCCAACAAAATGAATAAATCGTGTCACTAAAAAGTGATAAATGATGTGTGACTGATGTCTTTGAGAAAAAAAATGGGTTTATCTCGCGATTCACAACAGTTTTTCTAGATAAAAAGGTATTTTTAACATCGAAGTGCTATCAAAAGGCTGAGTAATAGAGTAGAATGAATTCTAGCGATGACATGACTGAAATTTATTGAATTAAGGCTATATACCTTTCACGGTGAAAGGTGTTTGGCTTGCTTAAGTGGAGGTTTTATGGAGCATCATGATTTTTAATTCATATCACTTAGAAATTAATTACTTAAATGATGTGCTGTTAAACAACTAAGAAAACAATTAATAAATGTCAAAGTATATCAGTTAAATGAATTTTACGAAATTCGTTTAAGTGGGAAAAATATCTGTGGAGACAATTAAAAACATAAGAAGTTTTCATACAGCCATATGTGGAATATGTCTTAGGAGTAGGTTTTTCCAGGTGTAGCGATTTGTAGCTACAGAGGTCCACTGCTGAAGAAAGGCCTTCCCCATAGACTTTTACAAGGATCGGTTCTATGTATATGCCTGCATCCAACGACTTTCAGCGACATTTATAAGGGAACCCGTCCATCTCGTTGGAGGCAGTCCCTACGCTGAGCTTTCGGGTGCGTGGACTCCACTCGAGAACCTTTCTGCCCCAGCAGCCATCAGTTCTACGAGCTATGTGCCCTGCAAACTGCCACGTCAGTTTGCTTATCCTTTGATCTTATAGTTATAAGCTTAATATACTATACAGTGTCTAAAAATCTTATCAGAAACACAATATATCACACGTAAAATGATATATTACACAATACAGCAATCAAAAATAAAACATAATTTTCCCGATCCAAATCCGGCCCTGCTAATTATCGCGCAGGGCTGCCATCTACGTATATACGTTTAATTAATTTTAAATTTACATGCAAAGGGTGGAAAAGATATTTATACAAGTTTAGAGTACCTACCGCCCGTTGTATCATTAGCCATATTCACATTAAGTGGACCTTGGTAATGATTTGATTTTCATTACTATACATTTTGAGAAGATTAAGATTTTCAACTTTATTAATATACTAGCCACTTCCACGCACACTTCCACGCCTACGCAAGTAGGTTTTTCCCCCGTTTTTGCAACATTTTCAATTTATACTCAGCTCCTATTGGTCGTAGCGTGATAATATATAGCCTGTAGCCTTCCTCGTTAAACAGGTTATCTAACACTGAAATAATTTTTCTAATCGGATCAGTAGTTTCTGAGTTCAGCTTAATAATATTAGTAGTACATTTTCATCTGGTATATTCCCCAGAGGGATAGGCAGACGTTTCAGGTTCATGTAATAAGGAGCGAGCCTATTACCATTTAAGGGGCAGCTTCGAGCGACTACTGAAAATTTTAACATAACAATCATATCATCATCATACCTGTATTATATACTTCAGACCCTTAGTTCGTCGCAGGGTATGTTTAGGTCCCTTGTAATAGGAGGCTAGCCTATTGCCATTAACCGGGCACACGTCCAAATTTCGAGTAAGACTTTTTTTATAAAAGACCGAATTACTCGACCTGGGGACCGAACCCAGGACCGCTATCATAGCTGTCGCGTTTACAACCAATAGACAGTTTTGAGAAGTAACGAAAAGAAAGCAGTAAAATTTTCTACCTTACACTTAATAGCTGGAATTGCGATCGGTAAACCTTTAGAAAATATTAGATGAAGTTACGACTAAATTCTTCGTCAAATACTCCAATTATTTCTATTTTTTTACTATCAATTTACACGTAAAATAGTGACACAATTAGTAGGGCTGGGTGTCATAAATTAGTGTAAACAACACATAAAAGTTGATCACTATTACTGTTCGAGGGGTCTCGAGTGCGATGACCCCCACTCACATACAACACCCAAAAAGTACAACATTTTGACGTGACAAACATGTGATGATCGTAAAATTAAGGGATCAAGTTGTTTAAGAGAGATTAATTAAGCGTAGTACGGGATTAGTGTGTCTACGGCTTAATTTTGTTCCCCATTTAATAATGATGTTCCCCATTCTTTGGAGCACTCCTAAATTGAGGTGGTAGAATTCTAATACTAAGTCTGGGGTCGTATATTTGGGTACAGAATATTTGCAAATATCCTGCCGCAAAACAATAATTTGCCATCATTACTGTGTTGCGGTTTGAGTTTTCAGAAACGAAAGGTTCATAGAAAAACTGTTTTCTCGACCTGGGAATCGAATAAGCAACTAAAGAGGTAGGTTCATACAGATCTGTTGTATTTTATTTAGGCTGCATTGTCCTGGAGATTATAGCTATAGCACAGGGTTCTTCAAGAGTTAAGAAGTTATCTTTTTGTATTTTTAAGCATTTTCCTTCCTAAGGATTACCAGTTATTTTTATGAAGGAAAAAATCGACGGGCGGATTCTTACGTCACCTTAAGACATAAGTTTAGAATGTGAAGGAAGATTTCGAATTGGCGAGCAGGACTCGCGGTGGTTTAGCAGTCGTAGCGTCTGGTTTACCGAACCAGAAGACGCAGGTTCGAATCCTGCCCGCCGGTCGATTTTTTTTTTATTTATTTAAACTTCTATCCACAAAAATGGTACATAAGGCGGACTTAATGCCATATGGCATTTTCTACCAGTCAACCTTTGTGTCAAAAAGAGTCATGTAACAAAAACAAGGTAGGTTGTAGATTAAAAAAAAAATGTGAATACTAAAATAATTTGAGCAGTTAGACAAGAGAAACCAAAAAACTTGAATTTTTCCGTCTTTATTATTATTAAAAAAAAAATTGGAATAACAAACAATTACCTAACTAAAAATACAAAAATAAGACTTAACAATTATGTAATCAACAGCGTTATTCACGTCATTCATTATTAATATTACAGTGAAGAAGTTATTTTTAATGAAGGAAAAAATTCTAAACTTTCACAATAGATGTCGCTACGTCACCTTAAAAGACGTAATCGCGATAGCTTAACGGCTAAAGCGTCTGGTGTACCGAACCAGAAGACGCAGGTTCGAATCCTACTCGCCAGCCGATTTTATCCTTCATTAAAAATAACTTGTAATCTTAGCATGGAAAATGCTTAAAAAAAATACAAAAAGATAGTTAAGAAGTTTTTGCGGGGTCGGCAACGCGTGAGTGATGCTTCTCTATTGCAAACGTCCATAGGCTGCGGTAACCGCCTACCATCAAGTGGACGCAAGCTTATTTGCCACCCTTGAGGTATAAAAAAAACTAGTACTACTATTAGAGTTCTACATACTGTGTAATTATACAGGAATACTTTTTAAGCAGTGCGCAAAAAAATTTTGGTAGTTCAGTATCAGTAATAGGACACATTCCCATTATTATTTAATTTTGTTTTTTTGAATTTTTATCCGGCTTGAAATCAGCAAAATATGGACACTTATCTATCCAGATAGTCGCCGCGTGCCATACCTATGCGGGCGGATCGAACGAGCACACAGCTGATGTAGGTAGGTACCAAGGCGCGCGCGCTTTGCCGTGCGCTAGCGAGTAAACATAAACTCAGTTTCAATGTAAACATCTTTCGTTAACGATAACTTTGACAATTTGTACTAAGACATATTAAAATAAAAAAATGGTGTTTAATAAAAGTCGTTTAACTTTCAATTGACGAAGTTTGCGCACTGAATAAAAAGTATTCCTGTATAATCCTTACATATTTTTATTTATAATTTATTATATCATAGCAGTAAATAACTATACGGGGGTGAAGTATTACGATCGCACTTAATTGGGGGTGGGTAATTTAATTACCGATTTTATAGCTCAATATAATTTTATGGAGCAATGCAATTGATTCGTTCTGTATAATTAAAATGCATTTTTATAATCGATGCATGAACATATTGTATACATAAGTGTTATTTTAACCTAAACAGGTAAGTACTTATACGAAAATATTTTTTTTTAACTTTATAGTTTCTAGCCCAGATTGTGTGCGTGGTTTGATATATCTTAAGGTGGAAGGGACATCGACGCACATCCGAATACCACGACTTCAGTACATAATTCTGGGCCCACCTGCGTTAAAATTTTCCGTAACTTTTTTCATAAATTTTTCTATTTTTTCTGCAGTTTCGATTACTTGAACGAGTAAAAAAAGATTATTTTATAATTAACCAAATTAGATTTATAATTAAAAAATAATTATTTATTTTATAATCGCATTTTTAAGAAAGAAAACCCTGCGCGCTCAAAAATGTCAATATCTGTAATAACCGATCATTTTCTACATGAATGACCTAGGTCATTTTATTTTTGACCTTGAGTGATACGTTGTCACGACGTTTATGCGTTGATGTCCCTTCCACCTATGTTGCAGCCTAATGACGCCCAAAATGGTAAGACGGAAGCTTACGGATGGTAGGATAGGCATTGGCCCAAGAAATACCAACTTTTTTCATCAACAAAAGAATTAGCATGTCCATAAATGTAACTCCTTATTCGGAATATTAATAGGCATAGTTCATCAGCGCCGTAAAGTGCGCATACGACCCAATGAAGTCGGCTATTTAAAGCTATATAAAGCTAACAGAAACAGTTTAACGTAATGAGATGGGACCGAGTGCGCGTGACGTGCCCACTTTATTATACCGTTAGTGTTGTTACACAGTAAAAGATATAATATGTTGGCGATAATATAATTTTGCGCTTCATTGTGACGTCTTTACGTTTTTACGTAAAAATATAATAAAGCTGAAGAGTTATTTTTTGTTAAAAATGCTCTTTAACTGCAAATCGGATTTGAAAAATTGTTTTTTCCTTGAAAATCTTCAAGAAAGTCATATACTATATATAACCCTAAAAAAAGTACAAAGGAAAGCTGACTTCTTTTAAATTAAACGCCGGGTAAAACTGCGGTGCACAGCTAGCACCAATTTAAGAGCGTAAAATTTAAATACTTGTTTACTGTTGCATCCAGTAGGACAAGGAACAAACTATTACATTACCATTGTAGATATTTCATTATGTATCTAAGCAGTTTCTAAATACATTTAGAAACACAAGAAAATTAAAAAGTACAGCCCTATTTCAACTAGGCATGTCTACTAGTCTTATAAAAACGCTCTGTTAATATAACATAAAAATCAATAAATACATTGGTTATATACACACAGTTCAACAAAAAACAATGTCATTGTCATTGATGAATGCATTTTCACAACTTTCACTCTCACAATTTCTTTCTTTTTTCAGTTCTTAAAACAATTTTAATTTTCTTTTTATATATTTAAAGCATATTCCATGCTAAGATTACTCTTAATTTTAATTTGTCTTTTTACGTTTTATCATCGCTTGCAGTGTGCAACAAGCTTTTTCGCCGGGCACGTGAACACACGTGGTCACAATATTTACTTCAGGAACGCACTCTGCATATTTTGCTCCTTATTATGTCGCTTATTATAGCTTTCAGTGTGAGACAGCTTGTGATGGATTAATAGGTACAAGGGATTAATTTTTTTTGTTTGCTTTTGTTTTCGGGATGTGATGCTAATTATAAAGGAATGAATGATTGTTTTAGGTGGTTGAGTGGGATGATAATATTTTACACCTATATACTGATGAGATACTTATTAAATAACCGTTAGAGAACACAAATAACTGATATTTGTTTGTGTTAAAAATCTCGAAAATGTATAAATTACATGAAAAATATATAAGAAAGAAAAGGAAAACATACCATCTTGCCTCTATTGCCCAATGGGTTAGGCAGAGGCACGTCCCCTGTTCGGGGGTATTGTGTTGCATCACTTGCATATCTGCATGTAAACGATGCGATCAGACATAAATCCAAACTCGAGAGAATTTGAGATAAAAAAATCCCAATACCTAACACTTTATCCGACCTGGGAATCGAACCCAGCAAGTCGAGTGTAGCACTTAGGCTAACGAGGCAATAAATTTCAAGTTTTTTCGAAAATTTTGGAAAATATGAGTTGATTTTTAATACAATTACGACGCCACTGCCAAACCTGTCGCGAATACTGCCGTGCTTGTGATATATACAGTAAGTGACATTGAGACACTTTCGAGAAAAAGGCGGACAAAGTTTTTTTTTTACTTCTGACGTTTCTGTCTTACTGTAATTATGCTTAAGCTTATTTGATTTTCTAAACCACTTTTTAAAATTTTAAGTATACAGAAATGTAGGTCTCAATCTCTACATTCCGAATATAAATACATAACTCAATATCGACCAAAATATAGGCGGCAGAATAAAGGTGTGAAGGTATGTGCGTACGGTATTGCAACGACATTGAATACGTACAAGTGTAATAAGGTTAAGCTAGATCTGACAAGCTGATTAGTGTCGGCTTACCGTCACTATATTGAAACAATATGTTAGTTTTGTACTAATTTGTGACTAATTGTTACGACGAATTTATAAATGATCGAGGGTTAAGCTATAGTCTAGTGCGGGTTGGCAGGCTTCACATGCCGTCGAGAAAATCTCTCAGGCATGCAGTTTTCCTCACGCTGTTTTCCTTCACCGTTAAAGCCAATGGTAATTAATTATTAAAACGCACACGATTACGAAATGTCAGAGGTGCGTGCCTTGGATTTGAACTCAAGACTGCCAGACCAGTGGTCATAACCCCTTTTTTGTTCAGAAAATCCTCATGGATGATCATCTGTGGTCAATGTCATACCCTTAGGCTATCACAGCGCAAATGGTGTAAATATGACTAGCTTTCCGCCAGCGGCTTCGCCCGGTCTGGGTATTTCTTATAAATTTCATCCCCTTTTTCAACCCCTTACAGCCCTTTTTTCGCATTAAAAAGTAGCCTATGTCCTTTTTCAGGCTCTAGACTATCTGTGTACCATATTTCATTTAAATCGGTTCAGTAGTTTTGGCGTGAAAGTGTGACAGACAGACAGAGTTACTTTAGCTTTCTGCCAGCGGCTTTGCCCGCTATCCCACAGGAACCATACATTTTACCGGGATAAAAAGTAGCCTATGTGCTATTCCAGACTATGTTCTATCTCTGTACCAAATTTCATCCAGATCCGTTCAGTAGATTTTGCGTGAAAGACTAACAAACATCCATCTCTCATCTCTCTAAACTTTCATATTTATAATATTAATAGGATAAATCGGAAAAGACAACCTTCTTGTGACCCGCAATTAAAACCCTATTACCGTGAAGCCTTTATTACAAACAGAACACTAAATCGTACATACCTACAGGTACTATTAAGTGTCGGTACTAAAGTAACAGGTCTCAACTCAGCGCGTGGGCGTCGCGTAGGCCCGATTGACGTTTAGACGCTAATGACTGCAAATATAGACATATATTAGACATACACTTCACTTTATTTATCTAAGCTGTTTGTCTGGGAAAATGTCTGTCGATCATGATTTGACATATCTATGTAACCATCACGCCTATATTCCTCAAAGGTGTAGGCAGACGCGTACTAAGCGTACACCGACATTTCGCCGGAAGGTTTTAGGTCCCATGTAGTAGGCAAGCCTGTTGCCATCAACCGGGCACAAATCCAGACTCCGAGCTGCTACTGGGAATTTCACAGAAAACCCAACAACACTTTGTTCGACCCGGGGATCGAACTCAAGACCTCTAGGCCCAACAGTCGCGCTAATAACCACTAGACCAACGAGTCAGTCCGTCAGTCATACATGATATTACAGTAATAAAAACTCATTTTTGGATCTAAGATTCATAGACCTCCTGAATTCGATTCCTAGATCAAGCAATGTGTATTTATATTACGATCTCAGGCAGGTGCAGATAAAGCGCCCGGTGTATTTAAACGAAAGGACGCAGGTTCGAACTCTACCTAAGATCGTATTTAATTTTTCTTACGCTAAAATATACCTGTAGGTACCTATGTAAAAAGTAATTAATACTTTTTTATCCTCTTGTCCGATTGTTTTTATAAATGTGTTTAATTATAATGTTATTAGGTACAGTTCTCGCCAAACTTATTGTCCGGGTTGAAGTTGACACGAGTTAACTTTAACCCGGCCGTAAAAATCGGAGAAACTAAATTATAGGATTGTAATAAATAAAAACGAAAGCTCAAGTCGCAGGCTGTCGTTTGAAATAATATTAATCCAATATTTTTGTTTCTCCGATTTTTACGGCCGGGTTAAAGTTAGCTCGTGCCAATTTCAACTCGGATAATAAGTTTGGCGAGAACTGTATGTGTGTTGGCAAAATAAAAGTATTTACTTGAGGAGTTGCTTCATGAGCACGGCATTTATATTTTAAGTTGCGGTTTGTTTTTAGGTTTTTTAAGAAAAAAATGAAAAAGAAAATAAAAATACAGTCGAATTGAGAACCTCCTCCTCTTTTTAAAGTCGGTTGAAAAACATTAATTTTAACATACAAATCCGTGAGAACATGAAAATATTACTTATATTTGCACTTAAAATAGATCAAAGCTTGATAATAATACTATTAATAAACATCTTACTTATTGGCTAAAGGAAAAACGGCTTTTGGTCATTTACTTTCGGTCATTGACCTTTGAGTAGCCATTAGTGTACATCTAAGGCCTCAAAGCAAGCGAACAAATTCATTCCGATGACAATTTATAAGCTGACGATTTAAAATCGAACAATCAAACTGTTTGAGTCGTATTTTCTGTGTTATTTTTAAACCCCCGACACAAAAACAACGGGGCGTTATAAGTTTGACGTGTCTGTTTGTTTGCGTGTGCGTGTCTGTGGCATCGTACGTAGCTCCCGAACGAATGAACCGATTTTTTTTTTGTTTGATCGGTGAATTAGTCGAGAGTGTTTTTAACTATGTTTTATAAAAATCGTACCAAGATGGCCGCCGCAATACAATGGCGAATTGCATTATTTTTATTTATTTATTTATTAAACTTTATGCACGGATGGTACAAAGGTGGTCTTAATGCCATTAGGCATTTTCTACCAGGCAACCTTAGAGTGATGCAGAGATAATAAAACACAGTCGATGGGTCGAGTAAAATTAGTTAGGAAAAAAAAACCTAAAATAATTATACATATAATAAAAATTAGGGACTAACTACATACATACTATACACAATTGAATATATACAATACATATTTATATAAATATATACATAAATATGTGGAGAAAGTAGATAGGTCAATGTCGAGATAATGAATCTGCCGAGGAGCTACCTTGAAGGTGTCTTCGTAGATTATATTTAAACGAGAGCCGAGTGTTATCCTGATTTCAGGTGGGATTATTTTGTGTCGGGGGTTTTTTATTTTAATTATGTAAAGATGGCTGTCTGATCTTACTTCAAAAATCGAGTAACAACGGGCTTAATAATCGCCATTTCCCTGGCCTCATGGTGTTAGACAGCGTCAGTTTACACAAGGGGACCGGCTAGTATTGTTATAGTGTAGAGTTACCTGGCCTATCGTTATCGTTAATGTTATTGAGCTTATCGGGATTGCCCTGGGCTTTCCCGGTATTGGACATAGATACAAGTGAAATTGGACCCGAATTCTATATTAAGTCGGATACAGTGATGTCCTTAATATCGATTGTTAAGATTTAACTTAAACTCAATACTCTAGTAGTCCCAAGCTCGACTGCTACGCTTAAGGTCCTGGGTTTGATACCCGGGTCGAACAAAGTGTTGTTGGGTTTTTCTGTGGATTTCCCAGTTGCAGCTCGTAGTTTGAATCTGTGCCTGGTTTATGGCAATTAGCTCACCCCTTATTACATGGGATCTAACCAGAGAACTGTGGGTATACAGAACACATCCACTTGCACCAGGCACAAAGGGAATTACTATGTTTTAATCTCAGTTTTAATATTTGTTTGGATTGATATTTTTATTTTGACAATGTCACTATTTATCATCATATCAGCTTATTGCCGTCCACTGCTGAACGTCGGCCTCCCACAAAGAGCGCCAATGATCCAGGTCTTGAGCAGTTCGCATCCATCCGCTGCCAGCCACCTTCTTCAAATCGCGGGTCCATCGTGTCGCAGGGCGTTCCATACTACGCCTGCCCTAACGCGGCCTCCACTCTAACACTTGTCTGCTCCATCGACCGTCTGTCCGTCTACAGACATGGCCGGCCCACTTTCACCACTTCAGCATGCCATGCCGCTTCTTATTATACCATGAGCATGCCTATTCTTAGAGCAATGTCGGTGACTTTAGTTATTTGGCGAAGGACTTCGTTATTATTTATAGATTATTGTTTTTTATCAATTTTATAGCGGCCATAATTTATTATATATCAAATCTTAATGAAATTCACAACATATTCCTTTTATTTCATAAAACTATTCAATTTAGGCTGCAAAAAGACTAACTTTTATTGAATCGTGAATTTTGATAGTCCAGCGTCTCAGTTTAGGTTAAAATAAGTATATGGTCATAAAATATATGGTAATCAATAGTAATAAGGTCATGGTACCGATTTTAACATGAATGAAATGAGCATTAGCGACGCAACTTGACAGTGAATCGCTGTCAAAGAGTTGGGCGTAAAGATAATCGCAATTATCACGTTGTGGTACGAATAAGCAAAACAATTCAATTTAGGTCCTAAACTGAATCGCGATAAGAGGTCGTGGTAAGCCCCCAGACTTAATTCTTCCTATAATAAATAAATTGCAAAATTACTAAAGCTGAATAAATGTATTATTTTTTGCGAACCATACTCTACCTTCATTTGTTGGAGGCAATGGTACATAATTTGATATTTAATTTATATTAAAATTTATTTTTGGAGGCACTGGGACAAAATTTTTGGAGGCATGGGATAGACCCATTACAGATACGGGGTTGATGGTAGGTATTTTATTTTATTTTTATTTTATTATTAAAGGAAAACTTACAGCCAGTACAGTACTCAAATAACATGAAATAAAATATGATTTGGTCTTAAACATAATTTGGAAGTTGTGGTTTAACAATCAAAAGGACAGTAGTTAAAATAATATGATAGAGATATAAAAATAACAATTATGCGACTTTAACGAATAATCATACCATCACGCTTGGTTAACCCTTCTCATTCGGAGAGGAGACCCATGCCCAGCAGTGAGACAGTTAATAACGGGTTGATGATGATAATGATTTACAACATAACATACCATCCCATACCATCACGCCTGTATTCCCTGTAGGTTTAAGCAGAGGTGTATTGTTGTACACTCATAGTTCGTCGGTATGCTTAGGGTCCCTACCCAATAGGCTGGATTTGTGCCCGATTATTGGAACAGACTTACCGCCGTCTGTTCCAATAATCGGGCACAAATCCAGCCTCCGAGCTGCTACTGGAAATTTCACAGAAATGCCTCGACCTATACCGAGGATTTTGGATGGTTCTATTTGCATTGGTTTTTTTTTACTTGAGTGCGATTCCTAGACTGCGACTTGAGAGAGACCTATTAATCGCACGTTGCGCTTACGGTACTACTTTTAAATGACATTATTTCTGCAAATAGAACCATCCAAAATCGTCATCTTACACAAATAGCAAATTACTTAACAAAACAATCACTATCCAAGTTTCTAAGAATAAGTTCGTGATCAAATAATAAATAATTAAAAATTCGATCGGAATTAGCTGTACCGACGAGCGGGACTCCCACGTAGAGCGTGACCGGGCCATCGCGTTGAGCGTCGCGTGCGCCGATAAATCATCTCAAGTCTGACTGACCGGAACTTTACGAAGATGTAGTTCGTGTAAGTGTGACTCGTCGGATTTGTCTCGGAGACTTAGGGGGCGTTCATAAAATACGTGAGATGTTTAAGGGGGGGAGGGGGTCGAGTCAAATCTCATCTAATCTTACGTTGGAGAGAGGGGGGTCTCGGCAAATATCACGCAATTTTTTTTCTGATTGAAACAAAAAAAAAATATACTAATTTTATTACACTTATAATTAAACTTTCAGCAATATTGATTACTAGTCTTAACTAGTCGTAAATAAAAGCACGTAGCATTTTTCTTTTCTTTTTACAATAACAATCCCAACGGGTTTACGTAAGAAACCACATTTTGAAAAATCTCACGTGAGATTGGGGGATGGGGGAGGGGGTTGAATAAAATCTGATGACATCTCACCAGGGGGGGAGGGAGGGATAGAAAATTTAAAAAAACACCTCACGTAATTTATGGACGCTAGTTAAGCTAATTAGGCTAATATTCAGAGACGATGCTCAGCGTAAAGTAATGCTTCCGTATGTCAAATTTGTATGACAATTTGAACGGAAGCGTAAGTTTATGTTTAGCATCGTCTCTGAATATAAGCCTTAAACAGCTGAAAACTAAAACACATTTTTTTTAGATTAAGTAGATACTTATAAATTCAAATAATAGGTTACGTGTTGTCGGTGGAATGGAAATATGTCTTAAGTTGGGGTTCGGTTCTTTCTACATCGGCTTTAATGTCTGCTGTAGTTGGCCATTAGTGTAGAAATTAAAAATTTTAATAACACCTGGCACAAAAATAATAATAATTCGCCATTTTGTGGTGGCGGCCAGCTTGGATCTGAAATTTATCATAGTGTATTCGACTAGTCAAGCTCTTTCATTTGATACCCATATTCAGGGAGTTGTGAAAAAATATGTAATATAATATTTATGTTTATGAAGATGTAGACTGCCGTAAACTGTCGTGTAAACTGGCTTCTCGGAAAAGACAATCCTGACGAGCCGAGCCAGAGTTGACTTTTTTTTTTACTAGCCCACTTTGTCCCACTGCTGGGCAAAGGCCTCCCTTCCCTCCGTCCATGCCGCTCTATCTGTTGACTTAAACAAATTTAATAAAAAAGTTGATTAGGGCTGCAAAATGTCGCAAGCAGAAGCAATCAAATACATTGTCAATAATAACATCAGCTACTTCAGCTAATGTTCTACAGAATTGAGCCTTCCGCCATCTGAATGAAGTTCTAAGTCGTTTCCCGATTCCCTACATCACTGTTACTACAAAATGTCATCAACATCACAAAGGCTATTTATATTAATGACCTGCACAGATCAGCTGTAGCAACCGAATGCTATTTAGCTTATCCAGCCTCACTACATCAGCTGTACTGGTACAGAATGACATCAGTCTCACAAAGGTGGGTCATAAATAATTGATCTGCAGAAATTAGCTTCACTTCAACTGGACGATATTTATCGTTCCATTTGATATGTTCCGTGGTTATAAACGTATAATATACGACATGATAGAAGTGTTGTCATTAATAAATGGCAATTTCTGTTTATATATGCATTTTGAATTGCCTGATTGGTTCAGTCTCCTAAGCGTGAGGGCCTGAAATCGATTTTTGTGTATACAAAAAAGCAGACTCAGAGTTTTAATCTCTTCCAAGTAAATTCAATAGACACATAAATTGTGGGTGTAGTAGGTACCTACACATCCTCTGCCTAACCTTTCAGGGATACCGGCGTGATGGTTCGTTATTATGATGTATGTAGGTATGTATAAATGATGATCTATCTTTTTGTATTTTTTAAACATTTTCCATGCTGAGACTACAAGTTATTTTTAATAAAGGAGTCACAATAATTATGATGATCTTTTAAGAACGGTAAAATTTTAAAATCAGTAATTTAGATTATTCAGCAATAGATGGCGCCAGGCAAACAGTTCCATTTAAAAAAAAAACTATTTTAGTTTTTGCTGTTAATCTAAGTATGTTTTTGCTTTTCACTGTTTTTAAAGCATCTCCATCTCTATAATCGTCTTGCAATTTGACATTGGAATCGACAATAGAATAGAAAGAAAATGTATTAAATGACATAAGTTTTCGTTCGACAAATCGGGCTGTCACTAATGTCATTATTTCGTTTGTCGACTCGAATGTCAAATAGCAAGTTGTTTAGGCCCCTTGTCTTCATTCTTACAATAACATTCTTTGAATATTATCCAAGAACGCAGCATGTTCCCTCAGCCTTCCTATAGCCTAAAAACAAACACCAAGCCACTTTTATTTAGAATTCTAGGTCGTAGGAAAAGTAGAGAGCTCTACGAGGAAAAAGCTTAGAATTGAAACGGAAATGTTCACAGGAAAATCGCTTTCAAATCTAAGAGCATAAAGGGCAAAATTCTGAGGCAGTTTTGCCTGTGATATGTAGCGGATTGTTCACTGATATATCCTAATATGAGTGAATAAAAATAAAGTGGACTAGATAAAAGTTTAGGGTGAAACTTCTCATATTTCTTAGTCCAATGTCATTTAGGTCAAAGAGATCGGATAACTTCGTTGGTATAGTGGTCTGAAGCCACAACTGCTACGTTAGAGGTCCTGGGTTCAATTCCCGGGTCGACCAGTGCTGTTGCTGTTTTCTGTGAAATTCCTAGTAGCGGCTCGGAGTCTGGATTTGTGCCCGGTTGATGGCAATAGGCAGGCCTATCACATGGGACCTCAACATACCAGCGAACTGTGGGTGTACATTAGTACACCTCTGCATATCCTTCGGGGAATACAGGCGTGATGGTATGATATCGGACAACGCCAGATGAAGTCATCCAAAGTACCGAGGAACATTCTATTGAGGCACTTAGGCTGATATTCAGAGACGAAACTAAGCATGAACTTAGGCTTCCATATGTCAAATTGTCATTGTCTAGTACCCACCCTACCTATAAGCAAATATATTTTATAGATTTACTTTCTTATATTACTAAGGCATAGGCAAATACTTCTAAATCTAAATCTTCACCATCATCAACCCATTTTTTTACCCAGGTTTTCTATCCTCATTGTTTTACTGTTCGCAAACGCGTGGTATTATGAAAATCTCGAAGTTTCCGGTTCCAGTTACTATGAAAGTCTCAGTAGCAGGTATGACCTTATGTCTGGTTAAAAAAAAATACAAAATACTTTGAATATTAGTATTTGCCAGACGCGATGATATGTTTATGACCTCAATGCGTTTGACTCTAATCATACCTCAAAAAAATTAAAAAGTAAATCCCTTATAACCTTTGGCATTCACACGGCAGAACATAGCCAAACCGTTTGTGTGCAAAAAGTCATAGGAACCAAACTTCACCAAATTGATACTTCATTCAAATTGATCTACCACCGCGCACCCTGGGTCATAATGTGCATGTTACCATAATTTACAGAAAACCTCTTGCTTATATGTGCCTTGCTTAGCTAATCTGGTAAAAAAAGTTAAGTCCAACTTTTTTGCGCACGTGCACAGACAAAATAAGTACACATGTATGTTAATCTATGTGTACAAAAAAGTGCCAGAACAATTATCTACCCGTCTCCCGGAAGGCTTAGCTAATAACTTTAAAACAGATGAGTAATTCAACCTCCGAAACATAATTTAATAACACCATACGGTATGCAAAAACGTCTATAAAAATTATAAAATCGTGTCTCTAGATTAAAATGCTGTTTAGAATGATACTAACAATGTAAGAATCACATGATATAAATCACAAAAGCACAATAATTAAGGCGGCTACAATACCTAATGACGTCAGCAAAAAAATATACTGAATACTATTCGATACGACAAAAAGTGGCCGATTTGGTATAGAGTAGTTTGGGGCGCAGAACGGCACACGTTTTATGCCTAAAAGAATTACAAAGTTTATTTTTATATATGTAGATAATGTATGCATTTATTGTTTCTTTTACTGAGCTTAAAATAATTATTTTTTGTTTTTTTTAATTACGATTACGATAAGCCCAGTGTGTCCCACTGCTGGGCAAAGGCCTCCCCCTCATTCCTCCATCTGTCCTATAATTAATACCTATAATTAATTCCTTCTTCTATTATATTTATTGGAGAATTACCGGGTATCATGTTTTCTGAGCTACTATTTTACCAACATGTATTGTATCACATTGTATAGTAGAAAAAATTTAATTTATTTAGATTATAAGTAATACATGTAACTCTAAATAATAAATACGAATCAAGTAGGTACCTACGTTGTGTAGGTAATGAAGAAAAAGAAACAAAATTTGACAATTGTTTAATTATCGATTTTTTACAACATACCTCTTCACTGCGTTTGAAGTAATAATTTTGATTTATTTATAAATTCGAGCCAAGTACCTAATGTCTCTTCTACAAAATTTGTAAGTATCAATAATCTTTGCCAGGGATAACCTATAAAAACTATGATATTAAGTGGATGCGATATATTGCGAATAGAATGACTATACAGTATACAGTTTCTTATAACCGGCTGTACCTACTACCTATATAAGATCTGTGCGTCCGTATATCTCTATATGTTAAATCTAATTGGCATATTATCGAATTAAATAGCTTAATAACCTATTTGTAATAGATAAGTCTGAATTAATTCTAATTTCTTTATCTATGCTGAGAGACATATTGAGTAGTTATATCTAAATAGTTATCTTTACGTTAAGTTATGTGTCAAGTAGAGGAATGGGCTGGTTGGACAGGATAGGACAGGATCTGTCGACACTTCATAAATATACATCACACATCGTATGCGATAAAATATCTTTGTATATGATGAAATTTGTAATTTCATGAGAATAATTTTTACTAATTAGTTCGAAGAAATCTCGGATGGTTTAAATTACTGTAAGGCTAATATTCAGAGACGACGCTTAGCGTAAAATAACGCTTCTGTATGTAAAATTTATATTACAATTTCACATAAGTTTACGCTTAGTTTCGTCACTGAATATAAGCCTAAGATGAACGAGACTCCGCTTGCATCCCGTCTTAGCCTCCGTAGTTATTTATATACTAACTTATAACTACCCAAAAACAGAGTCACGTCAAGTAATGTCACTTACAACTTATTTAGTGT
Source organism: Acronicta psi (assembly GCA_946251955.1). Taxonomy (NCBI): domain Eukaryota; kingdom Metazoa; phylum Arthropoda; class Insecta; order Lepidoptera; family Noctuidae; genus Acronicta; species Acronicta psi. The sequence continues at coordinate 4,290,675 of OX276493.1, read as the reverse complement.
AAGTAACTTGCTAAACAAGTTTTATGTCTTTTGAATTATCAAACGGTTTTTCGAAACAAACTTAGAGCCTACGTTTCTAGTTTTAAGGCAATGTCTAAAATGGCCCTTTGAAGAAAGAGTCTTTACGGCTTTGAGTAGATCAGTCCTAATTACTTAAGGTACGCTGCATGCATGCCAGTCATAATCATAACAAAATTGGTTACTTACCCGAATGAAAATATACAAATTTTGATATCAACTTCTAAGAATATTTCCTTATGCATACTCTTATCACGTATTCCCACGGCTTGTCCAAATATGACGCGGTGTCAACAAACGATAAGATATTATAGGTCATATTTGTTATGTGTTTCCAGACTAAATGTTGGGTTTATCTTCCAATTGACCTTTTAATTCTGATGATAGAAGAGGTCGAGGATGATAAATTGGTATATTATTGTCTTATACACGAATTTCGATGATGATTTGGTGATAGAAATACAGATAGTAAAGGCTTCCATAGATTAAACCAGGCAGAGATAACACATTCATCATCTTCCTTGCCTTTTAAGGGGTCGGCTGCTCGCCTCATTAGTTCAGTGGTCGAAAGTTCGATTGCTACGCGGTCCTGGGTTCGATTCTTTAGTCTAGCAAAGTGTTAGTGGGTGCTTTTATGAATTTCTCAGTAGCAGCTCGGATGGCAAGAGTTTCGCCCCGTATTACACGGGATTTTAAACATACCGCCGATCTGCTAAACTATTCGGGAATTATCAATCTAATTTCTGGACAATATCCTAACCTACAGATAAACTGATGGTCAGGCTTTTTGGGCTCATGACTACAAACTTCAAGTGTCCAACTTGCCCCTTCAAGTTAAAGGAGACACGGAAGAGTCTTGATGTGTTTAGAACAGTCAACCATTTTACTTTATTTCTGTTTAGGTAGCATTATACTTACTACGTTATCTACCACAGAAAATGTTAGGTATTGCATTGTTAAAATTAGATCTAGGTCTTTAAAAGGCAGATAAAGAAATCCGTAGAATTAGGCTATGCTAATCGAATTCTTGTTTTACAGATAACTAAACAACAATAATGCATACTTAATAATACCTTATTGCTTAAACTTATTAAGTACCTATCTCAAGGACGTAACATTATTGGTATTATGAAAGCAAAGTATATTAAGCAAAATACATAGTACTATAGTCATCAGTCAGTCATTCAAAGGCACTTTACGGTACCAATACCTACAAAACAGTACCTTAACTATGAGTTCTATCGAATGGCTTTCGATAAGTTTTTTTACGCATCGAAACGCTGTAATCTCACAGATTTTAGTTCCTTACGTAACCGCCAGAGGCGCTGCGAGGGTTTTCCATATAAGTATTTTATGGCGTCGCTAGCGAGTCTAGTGAGAAAAACTCATGGTCGAGGCACAGCAGACAGCGCGCCGACAGCGTTCGGTAAGCGAGGTAAAACTAGAGTAATATGCAACTACAGAGGACGATGTAAAGTGCATATTTCAATGATACTTTGGTTGGGTGGGAGTGGAGTCGTGTAATTCGGCTACGACCTTAAGTCACACTAAGTTGTATTATACAAATTGTACAATGATAGCCTAGGGGTATGACCACTGGACTACTAAGTCGTAGGTCTCGAGTCCGAATCCAAGGCACGCACTTCTGACTTTTCGTACAACTTTCGACTTTGCGTAAGTATTAATAACTAGCTTCCCTAGCTAGCTTGATAACTTTTTTCCCCCGTTTTTCATTATACATTTTACATAGCTACTCCGCTCCTATTAGTCGTAGCGTGATGATTAATAGCCTACAGCTTTCCCCGATAAATGGGCTATCTAACACTGAAATAATTTTTCAAATCGGTCCAGTAGTTTCGGAGCCATTTCAATACAAACAAACAAACAATCAGATCTTTCCTCTTTATAATAATATATTAGTATTGATTTATTATCACTCGTTTAAAACAGTGAAGGAAAACACCATGAGGAAATCTGCATGCCTGAGAGATTTTCTCGACGGCGTATGAAGTCTGCCAATCCGCATTAGGCCAGCGTGGTGGACTACAGCCTAAGCCCATTCATTCTAAGAGGTGACCTGTGCGCAGCAGTGGGACAAGCAATGCGTTGATGATGACGATGACACTTGGTGGAATGTCTCCATTAAAAAAAGTGTTCTGGATCGATTTATTACATTCAAGTCTTCACTGCTTAAATAAAATAAAAAAAAACTAATAAAAAAGTGCACATTTGCAATGCCTTTCCTCTGTCTGTAAGTTAAAATATCTTCACATTATTTAAATATTTTAAGCTTGTTTATAGGTGATAAAGTAATTAATATACCGTGCTTCATTCTACCAAGCTGAGTGCAAGCAATAAGGTACTCAATTTATAATATAGCAGAGTTCATGACTGCTCTATTCAGGCTATCGAGAAAATATCGAAATAATATCCTTTTAAACGAAGCCGGCATCGGACGATATAACTGTGCGTCTCTGAAGTTGTTACGTTGTATTTATTCTGTGGTTGTCCACACGCGCGGTTGTGCGCAATTGATTGCGCAGACCAAAAGGAGGTCATCAAAAGCCTATACAACTCAGCCCAAATTTGTACCGGAGGTACATGACAGCTGTCAAGTTGATAGTTTTTACCATGCAATCACTATGAAACTGATAATAATCTGTCGTTTGACATTCCGAAATCATTACGAAATAGATAATAGTGTGCCAAAATGACGTGAGCTTTCCTCCAACAGCTTCGCCCGCGTGGTCTTATAAATTATAGTTTTTTCAAATGAATTTGAATTTGAAATTTGAATTTGAATTTGAATATATGTTACTCGGGAAAGATGTTACGGGAAAAGGCTATAGGCTATATACTATCACGCTACGACTAATAGGAGAAGAGTAGCAGTGAAAAATGATGAAAAAAACGGGGGGAAAAGTTATCATGACCACGCGGGCGAAGCCGCTGGCGGAAAGCTAGTTATTTATAATTCTAGGTAACTTCATTGTATTACCACAACATTATAGCTTCGTTAGGTCACAATTTATAATTAAAATACCATGATTGTGTATATTATAGCCTTTTGGCCCAGCATAATTACAGCCGCCGTTTTTGTCTCGTCACATACAAACAAAATTGCCAGGACATATTATTAGAATATCATTATCTTCGTTACAGAGGGTGAGCAGAATTCTTTTACTAACAATGCATTGCTTACAGAGACAATGACGAATTACAACAATGACAATACAAGGACATCATCTAAATATAGAATTATTAAGGTTTGCTTTTACAGGGTTGCCAAACAATAAGATGACCACGAACTAGACCATCCAACCCCATTTATCTAATTTTCGTTGGCGCATTAAGTTACTAGTATTTTTCTGAGGGTGTACATTAGTGCTACTTTGAATTTTCATGGTATTTAATGTGTTACTGCTGGTTGCTGGAACAGCTTCAGTGTCGGTACCTTTTTAACAGATAATGTGATGTAACCTATACTTAAGTAGATGGAGCTTAAACCTTCAAGCTAGATGACGTACAATCCTGCCATAAAAGTGTATATTACATCTCCTACGAACTTGTCGATATAAAGTTATTATCGTTTAGTTATCGCAATATTCTCGTTCCCCGCATAACACCTCGCATATGCAACGACATTGGTATTCCGCTTACACGACTATCCCATTGCAAAATAGAGGGGTGTTATCAAACGGTTTTAATTGCGCTGAAATTATTATGAGACGTGTAACTAGAGTCTTAAGATCTATCTCAGGATACGTAGGAATAGCTAAATAAACTTCAGTGACATGTTCCAAGTATTAGAGATACTGTGATGTCAGTATTCTTAAGATAAAGTCTGGGATGGTTTTATATAGCTAGCATCAAAACTTTGACTTGTGTGGGCGTGTGTTCAGATAGATAGTCTGTGACTTGATTTCAGATTTTGAATCGGTTATTTATACAGCGTTTTTACGTCAATTATTTAATTGAAGACTAAGTAGAAATTATTTTGAATCGATGATTTTAATTGTGAATAACCTAACCTAACCTAAATTAAAAATTTAGAAAACAACCGACACGAAATGTAATTTGCCATTTTGAGGTGGCGGCCATCTTGGATTCGAAATTTATCATAGTGTATAGTATTCTCCTAGTTAAGACATTTCATTTGATACCCATATTGAGGGAGTTGTGAAAAAAATATGTAATTCGCTCTTTTGTGGCGGCGGCCATGTTGGATCGATTTTCATCAAACATAGCTAAGAACAGTCCCGACTATTTCACCTTTCAAATAAAAAAATCAAAATCGGTTCATCCGTTCGGGAGCTACGATGCCTCAGACACACGCACACACACAGACACGTCAAACTTATAACATCCCGTCGTTTTTGCGTCGGTGGTTAAAAAAGACGGCACATTGATCGAACCCAGTATCTTGCTCAGGAACCGCACTAGCGACCACTAGTTTCAATAAGGCAATTCTCACAACAAGAAGAAATTACAATTAAGTCAGTACAAGTACTTAATCTCCACTACAAATGAGTAATTTCATTCACTTAATTAACTCTTATGTTCTGATAATTACTGCACATAAATACATTACTGAGTTGGACGCGAAACGACGCAAAATAAAACAAAGCCACACTATTTCAACTTTTGTAACACTAATGAACTAAAAGTTGTTTATACCAAGTAACATTTAGAGTAACAATGAGTACCTCCCCCCTCCCCACCATTCGGAGGAATGCAAGAGATCAAAGAACAGTTAAATAAAATGTTCTTGCTTTGCTACAAGCTAACGAGGCATTTAGAATGCGATTTATGTCAAATAAACTAACACGTGGTACGACAATAAATAGATCTTTGTCGAGAATAATGATGCGGGTGCTGTGATAAGAGGAGCGGAAGCGATATTATTATGAGCTGTTCTCCGCGACTTTAATCGCGTTCATCAATTTTTTTCCCATCGTCTCATTAGGATTTTCCTAAAATCCTTTCTTAGCAGATGCCTACGTTATAATTGCTATTTGTGTGCCTTTCAGTCCAATCCGTTCGGTGGTTTTAGCTGCTCTGTGCGTTGAGAGTCGTTTAGTTATTATAGTAGTTATAGTTTCTAAGTTAGCAAGCGGAAAATACTAAATACATTGATGCAAATGACTGGTTTAAAGTCTTTAATTTAAGATTGTACGTTATTGAAATAACTATTGTGAGTAATATTGGTTAATGTCAGTGATGTGTTGTGTCATCATTTATAGATATTGCTGACGTCGCATTAAGACGCGATATGTGGAAGGGAAATTTGATGGCACAGCCAGTGATTACCATAATATGCTAAACTATCAAGTATACCAAACTGGAGCACACTGGTTTGAATATAGCCTAAGGTTAAATTATTTTTTTACCAAAATCTTCATTTTTCTTTCCGCTTCCTTTTCAGCTTATCACTAAGTTTACATCATGAAGTGAGCGAACGGTCAACAGCTGCCTCTACGAGTGGATTAAAACAATTGATTAATTCAAGTGCAACTAGCTGAATGAGTTTTCTGGACGTCTTCCAGATGTCTCCAGCCATGCACGCTTCGAGCTAAAACACACCGGTGTGGTCAACATTGAAGCAACTCTGCAATTTGATGTGTTGCATTGCAATAATTCTGTTGCAGCAACATTGTGTGCAATTGTTGTGTCGCCATATTCGCTACCTAATAGAGTAGTGGTTTTGTCTATTGAGACTGTTCCAACCTAAGTATTTTGAAATCGGCTATCATTTCATTTGAAATATCAAATAATATTTAACTATAATTCAGATGAGCAATAGACAAAGGGACGGTCAGTCTTTAAACCATATTGTGTCAAATCTCCGAGTTTTAACAACATCTAAAATAAATACCATCTCGCCTGTATCTCTGAAGAGCAAGTAGAAAAGTATTGATTAGAAATACTCGTTTACTTGCTCTTCAGATCAGTGAGATAGAAATTTATTCATCATCTTCCTACCCTTGTCCCAATTTATTTGGGATCCTATCTTTTTCTTCCATTCATCCCTGTTAGCCCTCACCTCCTCATTCAATCCCTTTTCCATCATACCAACCTTAACACAATCTATCCATCTTTTCTTTGGCCTTCCTCTATACCTCCGTCCTTTAATATTCAATATCACCCCACTTTGAGTCACATGCATTTCATACCTCCTCATCATGGACCAAGATATACGATTCCCCTTAAACTTATCCATTACTGGCGCTACTTTCAAACTTCCTCTAACGTCCTCGTTCCTTATTTTGGCCATTCTAGTAATAGAAATTTATTGAAACGCCCAATAAGGCTAGCCGAAATCACACTCGACAGCCACTTGTAATGCATCCACTGAACTAGGGAGTCATGTAGGAGAATAGGAAAACCATACTTTACAATGAAACCAAGTCCAATTACTCTATGCCCGTCTTTGTTATCTAGGTATTGAAACATTCGTAGAACAGGCAACTATTCAACCATTGCTGTGTTGCGCTGTTGCAGTTGCATGATGCAGAACCTCACCGTATCAATCTGTCCTTACCCTTAGTTGCAACCTAGTGTATGTTGTGTCCTTGTTCATACTTCGAAATAATAGGTCGTTTGTCACAAGTACACGAAGTCAATAGATGTTCTATTCAGAAATAGGTTTCTGTGTATGAGTGGACCCGTTGATTAAGGCTTATCTGTTCGGCCTTATTGGAGTGTTGAGGATAATATTGTTTATTCTTAAACTCCTTGAGATTCTTCCGTATCTCAGACAGTTGGTTAAGCAATGGATGCCAGTTTTATTTGTGATGCAAATACCTTACAGAAAATAATATGTTGAGATGGAGAGAAGGATGAGAATTATTATAAGGTGAATGTCACTGGAAGCGTCGGGAGACGGCCTAAAAATAATTATACCGACTTTATTGGCGAGGCCCTTAAAAAAGGCCAGCTGCGTAGTACTGGAAGACGGTGCATGTGTATGACAAGATGTATGAACGTGGATAAAAAAGTATGCAAAAATAGCAAGTGCAAGCAAGCGTAGCAAGTGGCAGTCTAGTTTCTGTCTGTATGTATGTATACCTAACACAATCCTAAAAATTTCGGAGACATTGCTAAAACGTCTACACCCAATCTCATTTCGAAAGAATATCCCACGTATGACGTCATTATGTACACATATATAAACCTTTTATTATTACCTACCTACCTACACAGACAAGCAAATTATTTCTTAGAAAAGTGTGGCAATTTACCTAGGTAAGGCATGTATTATTAGAGGCACATCAATACAGACATTAATTTCACGTCTAGACTAAGTAAGTACAAACACAGACAGGCATTTAAAGAAGGTCAACTAATAGTAATTTATAAGAACACGCGTACTTAAATCATCATCATAATAATATGATAAAAAAAGAAACTGATAGACTGATCCACTCCATCGATCAACGCACAGCTGACAACGGATTGGGCACATAGATAGTTATTTTTAATGAAGACATAGATAATTTTTATGACATAAACGACCACTAAGAAAGGATATTTGGAAATTCATAAGAGATTGGAAAAAATTTCATGAACGAGGGTAACTCCGCGGGGAACAGCTAGTTAACACTAAAACCTCGGTCACACATTCATCATCTCCACTACGGTCCCACTGTTGGGCACAGGTCTCCTCTCAGAATGAGAGTGATTAGGCTGTAGTCCGCTGCGCTGGCTTCATAAGGGTTGGGACTGGGACTCTTTACACGCCATCGAGAAAATCTCTCAGGTTGCATCTGCAGGTTTCCTTGCGATATTTGCATTCATTCGAAATCATGCATGTATTTCGAAAAGCCTTGGATTCAAACTTGAGATCGGCAGTCCAACATCATTAGGCTATCACTGCTTTCTCATGGCCGCACATTATTATTACAATTTTTGTCTTTTTTTTAGTTATGTTACTTAGTTATCATCATCCTCCTGCTCTTATCCCTATTCACTTGGGGTCGGTGCAGTATTTCTTTTTCTTCCATATATCTCTATTAGCCGTCATCTCATCATTGAACTCCTTTGTGGACATATTTTTTCTCACACAGTCCATCCATCTTTTCGTTGGTCTTCCTCTTCCCTTATATCCATCCACATGCTTAAAACCTTTTTGGTCCTTCCTTCACTTCTTCGCATCACATGTCACACCACGATAAGCGCTTACAGTTTACATCCATCACTTATACTAAGTGATGGATGAAGAAAAATGTGTCTGTTAACACACCTACGAAACAAAACAAAATCCTAGTGTTTTTTTTATACCATTAAGGTGGCAAAGAAGCATACGGCCCGCCTAATGGTAAGCGGTTACCGTAGCCCATGGACGCTTGCAACACCAGAGGTATCACTCGCGCGTTGCCAACCCGAAAAACCTCTTAGAGGTTTATGGAGAACTCTCTTGCTGCCAGCGCAGCGCATCCTTAGAAGGAGCTCTGGAGTGTGTTTAAGTTTCATCACAACACATCAATACTTACAGTACCATAATAAAGATTTAGATAAATTCTTCGTAATGAATCTTCTGTTTAAATTGTTGTATGGTGGTTTGTGAGGGTGGCCCGTCTGAACCTTTAACAGGATTAGCTTAAGACAGCTGATATTAAGACCTCCTTAGTCCGTTTAGCTATCCAAAGGCCAGTTACCGCCTATTACCGTGTTACAGCTTCCATTTATCGGACATTTGAACTGTCTTTGTTGGGAAGGAAGTTATAACTGTTTAACAACTATAATTTATTTCTTATTTTATGATGAGTTTTATCACAGATTTACAGTAGTCTTGTATAAAGGGGTTTTTAACGATTATGGTAAGTAATTAATTCATTTAGAATATTAGTATTCAGTTATATATAAATAAATAAATGAAACTGTGTACCTAGAAGCAAAACAATAATGTTTCGACCTTATACAGCTAAGCCAATTGCTTTGTCACGGCGCTTTATAACCAAAATAATGTCCATAAAATACAGACTAATACACCAAGTAGTCAAAGTGCGTGATTAATTCATATTTATAACGCCAAAGCGTGCCAAAACCCTGTCAAAAATGTTCTTTCTTTACGATAATAGTTGGAAATGACGCCCAACATAACTAGACACTTCATGGCGACGCCACTGGCTACGACAACTGCCACGTTACGTCAAATTCAGTATATTAGAAGTTAGTTCTTAATTTTGCCACGAGTCAAGTTGTTCTGGTTGTCAGTTTGGTACAAGGTCGCCGATTGTCAAAAATATGGTGTTTGGTGCCAAATCCCATGAGGAGTCAATTACCCATAACAATAGGAACTGCTTAGTTACTGAGTCGTAACTTTACATTATGAAAGAACTAATTCTGCAAAACAGAATTATGAACATTCTTGATTCTTCAAGATTGTTTTCCTTCGTAAGTGTTTTTGCTATCTACAGATTTTTATTTCTTTTAAGTTTTTTCCTGATTTTCATTTTCGGGCTAAGGTTTTTGTATGACGTAGGTACGTATGACGACTTCTGTATGACGTGATTTAATGATACCAATCTTATATTTAACCCTAATTTCTATTAATAGTATGTTAAACGATAACATTTCGTTGAACTGCAAATAACTCGTAGGTCATGTTCACCTTCAGCAATAGCATACGTCAGATATTTTCATAATGTGATCTGAAGGCAAACTCTTAATTAGGTACCGTACATCACGCTTTTATTCCCCAAAAGGGTAGGCACAGGTATACTTATGTAACCTGTGTTCGCCATGTTTTCGAATCCTTCCTACTTTCTACAGCGCGGGGACGCACGAATCCAAACACAGAGCAGCTACTCAGAATTCCACAGAAAACCCAAGAATCTTATGACAACTATGCTTAGCTTATAAGTAAAATTGTTCAAATAAGTAGATCCCAAATTTCCGATCGGTTGCAAAAAGTAATTTATGTAAGTCAATTTATTGACTTAGTCAGTCAATAGAATGGCTAACTGACTAGGAGAAATATAATTATCATATAAGTACCAACCCATATAAAAAAATTACATAGTTCCCCCATCCCCGTTCCACTATCGGACAAGCATCGCTACATGGTGGAAGTGCCTAAATCCCGCACTAAACGTTTTGCCTCCACATATATAGTGCGAACTGCTCTACTGTGGAACTCACTGCCCAGAGCCTTATAATTTGGGTGTCTTCAAGTCGAGTGAATCGGTTTCTTCTGGGCAAGCGCGCTCCATCGTAGGCCACATCGTTGCTTAACATCAGGCGAGTTGTGGTCAAGCGCAAGCATATCTAAGATAAAAAAAAAGATATAACATAAACATATTAACCCTAGATTACTACTCTACGTCGCAGAGGCGCCTGCGTTTTTGATATCCCCGAAGAGTTAGGTAAAGGGGTACTAATGTACACCCACAGTTCGCCGGTATGTATAGGGCCCATGTAATAGGGGTCTATTGCCATCAATCGGGAACAAATCGAGACTCAGAATTCTCCCACCCAACAACACTGCTCGATCCGGGAATCGAACCCAGGCCCTCTAGCGTAGCAGTCGCTCTTGGGACCACTAGAGCAGACCAACAGAGGCAGTCTTTTGATATTAAGGCCAATAACCCCGAAGTTTATCTAAGTACATAGAAACATATCAAAATCATATCCCTAGGTAAATCTATTGACTGATTTGTTATTGAAATCGATCGTTAGCACAGTTTGATGACGATTGCAGGGCTTAGGATAGAACACTAGTTACGCCAGGATTTTTAAAAGTGGGAGATAAATTCTCCATGTCCCGCTGCAAGCTTTCAAGGGGACAATGTAAGAGAATCTGAGAAAATAGTAACAACACACGTTAAAAATTATATTTTCCAATAGGTCCTTAGTACTAGCCAATTTGGTTTAAAAAAGGTTCAGTTTCTCAATCAGCTGTTTTCATGTGACGCGATAACTTCGCCGATCGCGAACCAATTTTCTTTTCTCATAAAATAATACAATTGAAAGCGTCTTATATTATAATTTGATTCGTGTTTTTCTAAATAGTAAGTGAATAAACTAATGCAGAAAAAAATATCCTCGAAGTGGGCAAATAAGTGAGAGTTGAAAACAAGACAACACTATTCTTACTAAAAACTTCTTAGTGTTACAAATTCCTCTTCGTTTGCTTAGCTCGAAGATTTCGCTTGACCTCAGGCGATTCCAGTTTTATACTTAGACCTATATTTTCCAATAGACTTTTACGAGCTGAAGTATTGACTCAACAAACATGTGTAAACAAGTTTAAGTCCCTTTTATACGAAAACTGTATCAATAAGGTCTTGCAAACAATATACAAGAGTATACTAACGTTATCTAGACGACCTAGGTGACCTATAATGTTGTGCCGATAAACTTTGCAGGCATTGTCGCTCGGTTAGATAAATTAGTGCTCAAAGGTTGTCTAAAGGACACACTTATTCACTTTAGATAATATGTTAAGATCACATTATGTATGTTAAACCAGTATTGATATGGGGATCAATTTAAAATGCTGGGTTTATGGGCTAGGCTTAGAATAATGGACTGATAGCTAACTCAGTTTTCATTCTATTTGGTTGAATTTGAATAATAATTGATCAATTCTACGAACATACTATAACGCTACGAAGACTTAGGCAGAGGTTAACTAGACACAGTTCTCCAACTCCAATAATGAGATTTAAAAGGGCTCGGTATAGACCGATCCTTGTAGGAGTCTATGAGTAAGGTCTTTGTTCAATAGTGAGCCTATTTTGTGTTTTCTAACATGATGATGATGACAATAGAGCTGATAAAGAAAGATTTAAGAGAATCTTTTGACTTGTTATGAGCATGTGATGATGATGTAGATACCTATGGGACTCATGTAACTAAAAGAGTGATACGCTTACATTTATTTTAAACTACGCAACGGACTTTAATGAAGTTTACAGCAATAGATAGAGTAATTCAAGAGGAAAGTTTATATGTAGCATACATGTTTAGTACAGTGGAGAATGCACCCGTGCGTAGTGCGAAGCCGGGGCGGGTTGTTAGTAATAAATTATGTTTTAAATCTTCTGTACAAGTGTTTGCCATCTAACTCCTCCTAAACGGCTGGACCGACTTGGTTGATTTTTTTTAAGTATTATTACGGGTTCCTGGATAATTTGAAAACAGAATTGGACACGGTAGGTGGCGCTGCTGTCGGTCCACTGCGAAACGCAGGCGAAACTGCATTGAGGTCGCTAGTATAAAAGATAGGTATAATCTCTTCTTAGTACTTACAGTACATAAGCACTTATTTATACTTGATCTATTAACAAGAGCCTTGCAAAACTAATATGGAATGGTATTATTAAATAGTTATCATGCGGTTACCATGCTAATAATGCATAGTAACAATCATAAGATTCAATTATAATTATTGAAATGGAATCCATTGATAAGCACCTGATTGATAGACTTCTGAGCTTTGAATGAGGAAGTCTTATAACTGTATAATTAATATTAATGTTTATTGCTAATAGCACAGATTGCAATTAATTATAAACGTTATATATATAAAGCATTTATTGCTAAGCCTTAGAATTTGCATTAAGACTAATAAGGTCTAGGCCAGGGTATAATAATTGTAGTAAAACAGAGTAGGTAGGTAGGTAGGTAGGTAGTAGTAACCTACATTTATTATCTGAGTGACTTATCATTTTTTTTTAAATCATAGGCCTACGCTTGAATGCCCGTTTGCTGGAGCCTGTATTCCCCGAGGGGTAGGGTAAGGGTAGGGCAGGTAAATTAATACACACTGTACGATGCACGTACATGAGTTTAATTACTTATTTATTTACTAAAAGTAAAAGGATTTCTATTAAATTATATAATTTAGAACTAGTGCTATAAGTTAGTTAAATAGGCTCGCGTATGCGTACTTTGACCGCGGCCTACATTTTTTGTAGTACACTGACATGCAGCGAAGCAAATCTCATACAGTTATATTCTTAATAAATTTAGTGTTCAATAAATCGTGGTTCTAGTCGGACAACTTGCATTTTTACTGACAGTTCCATAGACACTCAATTGCATTTACATTTATCTAATTATATTTACATAGACATTTACATTGACATTTGCATTATCCTAAATGTGCGATTAACACATCTTACATTTTTTTGGTCCTTCGAAATAATTGCAAGTACCGTACAGTCCGATACATCGGTCGGTAATTCGTCGCGCTCGCGTGTGATCTGTGTCGTATCGTGCTACGTGTGTTGCCGTGCAGGAGACATTCGGGAGCTACCAGCGGTCCAGGTTCCTGAGCGTCATAATTGCAGAAAGGCTGAGTTCCTGTGTTTCAAGTAAGATCGTTCATTTTTTACGCTTTGACAATGGAAGGTTTAATCGCGCGTCAAGCTGAGATCCTTGAGGAGGTGAAGAAAATCCATTCAAATTTTAAAAAGGATTCCGCGAGTAGGAAAACTTCCGAATACATTCGTAGAAGGCTTGAGCGTTTAGATGTGTTATGGGCGGAGGTCGAACAGAACAACAAGGAGCTTAGCGCAGTAGACGAAAAACGTCACGAGTATTTCACCAATGACATCTTTGAGGTAATCAGGAGTTGGTACCTTGGAGCACGTAAGGAGATAGCAGCGTACGAGATGAAGACTCAGCCGGCTGGAGCTAGTAACGCCGGCCAGACTAAGTTAAGTACCGAGTTTGACAAAACTTTGTTTGAAAAATTTCCGGGAACAGAGGATAAGGTAATCGAGTTACAGCAGGAGCAACAGGCTCAATTCCGTGCATTCAATAGGTTAGTAGGGAGTAAAAGCATTGACGAAGTTAGCGAAAAATGGGAGATTGAGGATATGTTAAAGACATTAGAGTCTCGGTGGACTGCAATTGACAAATTACATTTAAAAATTGATGGCATATTAGAGGGTACACCTGACGATTATTATAACGAGTTCTATAGTAATGAAAACGAGTTTGCAAAAGTGAAACGGGCATTGAATTCGAAACTCAACGCCTCTGTGCATCAACAACAAACGCTGCCAAAAATTGACATACCCATTTTTAACGGGAATTACACTTTGTGGCCTACATTCATGGATCTGTACGTAGAGGCGATTCACAATAACCCTGCTATTGCAAAAGCCCAAAAAATGCAGCATCTCAAGGGAAGGTTGCGTGGGGAAGCGGAAAAGCTCGTACAGCACTTACATATTGCACCCGAAAATTATGACACGTGTTGGGAAATACTGAACCATAGATATAACAATAAGTTTCTGTTGTTCACCAAGAATTTCCAGGTCTTCATGCGCCAACCTACTATACAAAAACAATCTGCATTCGAACTTAAGCGGTTATATGACACGAGCAATGAAACCATAAACGCTATACATAATTTAGGGATAGATACAAGTGCATGGGATCCCGTTCTAATGTACATTTTATGCGAAAAACTTGATTCTGAAACATATTCTGAGTACATGCAGTCAAGATCAGATCCGCGAGAGATACCTTCTTATAATCATTTCATGGACTTCATCGAGAACAAGTTTATGGCATTAGAACCGTTGCATAGAAAGAGGCTAGAAAATGGAAATAAACTTACACAAAAACCACAGTTCAATAATGCATCATATTATCCATTTAAGAAAAATCATAAGGAAGCTAACTCGCAACCTAATAAAGGTTCATTTAATCATTCTCGGAACTTCCATACATCTAATGCTGGGCAATTCAGTAAGATTAGTTGTTCATTGTGCAATCATAATCACGCGTTATTTCAATGTCCTAAATTCAATGACATGAAAGGTTCGGAAAAAATTGCATTTATTGAGAACAATCAGATCTGCAAAAATTGTCTCTATGTGCATAGTAAGGGTTACTGTGCGTCACAAAAAAGATGCAGAGAATGCAATGAAGCACACAACACATTATTGCACATCGATATTGTCAAACCAGCGCAATCAACCTTAGCAACACAAATCGCACCTAAGCAGTCGTCATCGACTACAACTAGGTCAAATAAAAATTTGCAAAATAACTTCGTTTCGAATAATGATGATGAGATATTATTGGCAACTGCATTATTACAGGTAGCAACAGCTAATGGTGATTACATCACATTACGGGCGTTAGTGGATCAAGGTTCACAAATAACATTGATCACAGAGAATGCAGCTCAAAGATTGGGTTTACAGCGGAAGCAGCTAAGTGCGAGCATAAGTGGAATAGGTACCTTATCTAATAGGAGCAAAGGAAAGGTGCAGCTCTTTTGCAAATCAGTACATAACGATTTTCAATTTACAACTGAAGCATTAGTCATGACACGGGTGGTTAACAATTTGCCTAATATTACGTTTACAAAGAAACGGTGGGCTCACGTGTCAGGTATTACGTTAGCCGATCCAGACTACAATATATCTAGGCCCATTGACATACTTCTTGATGCACATGTATTTTCCGAAATCTTAATGAATGGTTTGATCAAAGGAGAGGTGAACGAGCCTATGGCTCAGCATACTCAATTAGGATGGATTCTGTCAGGAAATGTCACCAAGACATTCAATTGTAACGTCGTGCTGAATCAGGTTGATGAATTAACAAGATTTTGGGAAGTGGAAGATATCAGTGGGGATGCGTGTAATACAATGACGTCACAGGAAAGATATTGTGAAGAGTTTTTCGCTGCAACGACAAAACGGTTGGAAAATGGCAAATATGTAGTACGTTTGCCAATGAAGCCTAATTTTAATCAGTTGTTAGGTAAGTCCAAACCGCGAGCAATAGCGCAGTTTATGCACATGGAGAGGAGGTTAAGCAGGGATGACAAGCTGTCGGAAAGCTACATTAAATTCATGCAGGAATATTTGGATATGAAACACATGAAAGAGAGCAAGTCCAATTATAGCCCGGCGTGTTTCTTACCTCATCACGGGGTATTGAAACAGGATTCATTGACAACGAAGTTAAGAGTTGTTTTCAACGCCTCACAGAAGACGGACACAGGCTACAGTTTGAACGACTTGATGGAGTGTGGTCCTAAGCTTCATCAAGATCTATTGACATTATTAGTGGGATGGCGTATATATAAATATGTGTTTACAGCAGACTGTGAAAAAATGTACCGAATGATCTTAGTGCACGAAGAAGATCAGCATTTGCAGAAGATCGTGTGGAGGGAATCCAAAGAAGTTCCTTTAAAGGAGTACCAATTATGCACAGTGACATATGGTACTAAGGCGGCACCATTTCTGGCACTTCGTACACTGAAACAACTCGCAACCGATGATACAGATAAATATCCATTAGCAGCTGACGTCATTACTAATGAGATGTATGTTGATGACGTATTAAGTGGTAGCAATTCCATCGAACGTGCACAAGAGATCCAAAGTCAACTTATGAACATGCTGAGCGGAGCAGGCCTTACACTACGGAAGTGGTCAAGTAACGAGCCGACCTTGATTGCAAACTTGGCATCTTCAGATCTTAACCAAACTACAATGCATTTTACAAACGATGGAACTACAAAAGCCCTTGGTGTACAGTGGAATCCTACTACTGACACATTTATAATTACAAACAAAATGCAAGTTGACGATCATCAGTTATTGACAAAAAGAAAATTACTCTCGGAAATTTCAAAAATATTTGACCCACTTGGCTGGTTGACACCCGTAACAGTGAAGGTAAAACTTATGTTCCAAAACGTCTGGTTATCACGATGCGGTTGGGATGAAATCTTACCTACCAGCATACAAGAAGAATGGAAGCAATTTCATACAGGTTTGCATAACATCACTCAATGTGAGATACCGAGATGGCTGGGAGATAGTACAAAACCCTTCCAAGTCCATGGGTTCTGCGACGCATCGGAAAAGGCCTACGCGTGTGTCATATATCTACTGACAACCAATGACAATGATGAGCCCGTGAGCAGACTGATAGTTGCCAAGTCTAGGCTATCGCCAATTAATAAAAAACTGACATTACCACGGCTGGAACTATGTGGTGCATTACTACTTTCGCGACTTATGACAAAGGTTTTAAAAGCTTTCAAGTGGAACAATATTGCCAAAAATACATACGCTTGGACGGATTCTATGATTGTGCTAAGCTGGCTACATGGTGACATTACAAAATGGAAGTCGTTCGTGAGCAACAGAGTGCAGCAGGTGCTTGAATGTATACCAAAACAACACTGGAATTATGTCAAATCAGAGGACAACGCGGCAGACTGTGCATCACGCGGCATCAGTTGTTCCCAATTGTTACAACATCCTTTGTGGTGGCAAGGTCCAGAATGGGTGAAAAACTATAATGACAAAATCTCCGACAAAATTGCTATAATTCCAACCACATGCGAATCCAAACAAAACCGAATGAAAGTGTTTGTTGTGACATTCGAACCGTCTGCAATTGTAATTGAGTTATTAGACAGGTGCAGCGATATGGCTCACATTACAAAGGTCACAGCGTGGATAAAACGATTTATAAACAATTGCTCAAATAACAAAACAAATACAACGAATTATTTAACATCAACTGAATTGCAAAATGCAGAAAATTACATATTTAAACAAGGACAATTACATGCATTCAAGGAAGAGATTATGAGATTGACGGAGAATAAAGAATTGAGTGCCAAAAGTAACATCTTGAATTTAAATCCATTTCTTGACGAGCAGGATATTTTGCGTGTGGGAGGGAGGTTACGTAACTCCAACTTAAGCGCAAACGCCAAACACCCTATTCTGCTACCACATGACCACAAACTGACAGATTTGATGATTTGGCAAGCTCACAATAGGACATTACATGGAGGCCCTAAATTAACACTGACACATTTACGTCAAAGAATTTGGATTGTAGGAGGACTTCGCGCCGT
This sequence comes from Acronicta psi, assembly GCA_946251955.1. Taxonomy (NCBI): domain Eukaryota; kingdom Metazoa; phylum Arthropoda; class Insecta; order Lepidoptera; family Noctuidae; genus Acronicta; species Acronicta psi. The sequence continues at coordinate 4,272,797 of OX276493.1, read as the reverse complement.
TAAGAAGGTTCTGCATACATGCGTAACATGTCGCCGATTTAATGCAAAACAACAACAGCAGATTATGGCAGATCTACCCAAGCCTAGAGTGACAGTATCTCGCCCTTTTACACATACAGGGGTCGATTTTACCGGTCACGTGGAGATCAAGGCAAACAAGGGTCGTGGTATAAGAACGTTGCTGGCATACGTTGCAGTATTTGTTTGTCTTGCAACAAAGGCCATCCATCTGGAACTTGTGACTGATCTGTCCAGTACAGCTTTTTTATCAGCCTTTAAGCGTTTCTGCGCCCGTCGAGGAACGCCACGTGACATGTATAGCGACAACGGCACGAATTTTGTGGGAGCAAATCGGATTTTATTACAACAATACAAATGCATTGTAGAAACAATTGACAACGTTTTCTTAAGCAAGATATCAGAGATGGGAGTTAAATGGCACTTCAACGCCCCTGTTTGGCCAAGCGCAGGTGGACTATGGGAGGCTGCCGTGAAGAGCATGAAATATCACCTGAAACGTGTCATTGGAGACCAACGCCTAACATATGAAGAATTTTCTACCTTACTTTGTCAGATCGAAGCTTGTCTGAATTCACGGCCGTTATGCACAGTTACAGAGGACGCCGAAGAAATTGACTGCTTGACACCTGGACATTTTTTAACTGGCACAGCACTCATGACAATTCCAGAACCAGACCTTGACAATCGGTACACTTACAAAAAAAGATGGCAAATTGTCCAGCAGCTTGGTAACGATTTCTGGAAGAGATGGTCCCAAGAGTATCTACAACAACTACAAACAAGATTGAAATGGAAAAGACAAAACCCTGATCCCCGAGAAAATGACATAGTGTGTATTAAGGATGAAAGGTTGCCTGCTGGAAAATGGGCACTAGGTCGGGTAACGAAACTACACCCTGGAAGGGATGGTCACACAAGAGTTGTAACTATGCAAACTGCAAAAGGAGAAACCAAACGACCGATTACAAAATTAGTACCTCTTGTTGAATCTGAAGTAGGAAACAGCTCGGATAGTAACAAACTATCTCGAGACAAGCGAAATAGGATAAAAGGGCCTACTTGGAGCGGTTTGGGTTGCTACCTATTGATGCTCGCGTTTACACTAATAACACCGAGTGTTCAACAAGATATGCATTTTACCCCATTGACAAAAAATCAAACTATTTATTTTGACAAGATTGCAGAGTTACAGGAAATTACAGATGAATGGAAGTTAGTATTTTATTACAATATGACCACGTACTGGAATAATTTTGATACCCTGCAGCAATACGTGTCCCACATAACACAACTTCGCTGCGATAGCTGGATGTTACAATTTCATGTTTTAATCAATCAATTAGAACAAAGCACAAAAGAACTTGCTTATTACAATGAAATCTTGAAGTCCCAACGATTAATTCAGCACAGGTTTAAAAGAGGATTAATCGACGGAGTTGGATATGTTGCGAACTCACTATTTGGCGTGTTAGATCAGCATTTTGCAGAAAAATACGAACAGGACATCCATACCATTAAGCACAATGAAGATCATTTGTTACGACTGCTTAAAAACCAGACTAGCATTTTGGAAACCCAGAATAACATCATAAAGCGCAACGAAGCAACAATGGTAACGCAACTTACGTTGGTTAAGGATCACCTCACTAGTCTGGAAAACAAAACGCTTATGGATAAACTGGACATCACAAATGCTTTTTACATAATAACATCTGCATTAGCTGCAGAAAGCATGGCGCAACATTTAAAAGAAATCCAACAAAACATAATCAATACATTGACAAATATGCACCAAGGTAATATTGACATACATTTATTATCATCCAGCCAGCTACAAAGCGAGTTAGATAGGATAGCTCGACAATTACCCCGCGACTCTACGCTACCTGAAATAAAAAATGACGTAAGGGACATCTACAGGCTGTTCAGAATACATGCACGCATGACACACCAATATTTATTGATGGAAATAAAAATACCGATATTGAGCGACGCACTTTACGAACTTAATAAATTGATTAGTATACCTCAACGTATTGACATTAATCGGGTGATATACGTTATTCCGAATTCTGAATTTATGGCAGTTAACATTAACCAGCATTCTTTCATACCTCTCGAACAATCTGACATCCAGAAATGCCGAAGAAACCATGACAATCTTCTTATGTGCAAAGTAAACCATCCTATATACAATACGGGTAATCGACATAAATCCATTTGCGAGGTACAATTAATCCGAGACAATGAGGAACACTCCGTATATTGTCATACAGAAATAAAACTATGCGCTGACAAGTGGATAAAATTACATAAACAAAACACCTGGTTTTATTATTGTTGTGGCACGTGCGAAGTACAACTAGTGTGTGGTGCTCAAATGACATCGGAGACATTACGTCACTCGGGTTTAATAACACTTAAACGAGGATGTAACTTGCAAGGCGACTCGTTCATGTTGCATGCCTATACAGAATATACAAGTGACGTATTAGTTAAAGAACCAAATGCCATGATACTACCCACAATATCTCCCATTAATAACATCATAAACACTTCGATTCGGAACTCATCATTGCTAATTGAAACGCACGATGAAACATTTAAAAGGATCGACGCAGACTTACGCTCGATTAAAGAACAATCGAAGCTAGACACCTTATCCTCTCACGACCTTCATCATTACATTGCGATCTATGTTGTTATCGCTATCTGCATTGCCCTGTCTGCAACAACGGTGTACGCATGGCGAAAAATGACATCACAAAGGAAGGAGGAAGGTCCGCAAGATGCGAGAAGCAGAAGAAGACAAGAAGATGACGATGACATCGAGGAAGGGTACAGCAAAATCAAAAAACGGCAGTCAAAAGTGCATAATGATGAGATTATCATGACGGGTGTTGGCCCCACCTCAAGTGAAAGGAAATTTGACACTACAAGACACAGTGACGTGTGCTAAGCTTAAGCAGTGTGACATAACATTAATGGGTTTTTTTTGTTTACAAATAAGTATATCGGGGATTCTTATTTATTTATTTACTTTGCTTTAGTTTTAATTTTTTCCGATATAGGTCTTTTGTTAGTTCTTGTTAGTATTTTGCATTTATGTTTTTCTCGTTATGGCAATATGTACGATGCACGTACATGAGTTTCATTACCTATTTATTTACTTTGCTTTAGTTTTAATTTTTTCCGATATATGTAGTTCTTTTGTTAGTTCTTGTTAGTATTTTGCATTTATGTTTTTCTCGTTATGGCAATATGTACGATGCACGTACATGAGTTTAATTACTTATTTATTTACTAAAAGTAAAAGGATTTCTATTAAATTATATAATTTAGAACTAGTGCTATAAGTTAGTTAAATAGGCTCGCGTATGCGTACTTTGACCGCGGCCTACATTTTTTGTAGTACACTGACATGCAGCGAAGCAAATCTCATACAGTTATATTCTTAATAAATTTAGTGTTCAATAAATCGTGGTTCTAGTCGGACAACTTGCATTTTTACTGACAGTTCCATAGACACTCAATTGCATTTACATTTATCTAATTATATTTACATAGACATTTACATTGACATTTGCATTATCCTAAATGTGCGATTAACACATCTTACACACACCCATAGTCTAATCCATAGTTACCCAGTATTAAAAAAAACATTTTACTTTAAAACCCTTTTAAGATAGAAACATTAAAATAATCTACCAACTATACTTAGGTAATTTTGTCAACCCCCCATATTCTCATTTTACATTTTATTTTTGCATAAAATGGCTGCCTGCTGGGCCGTTAAATTAAATACTATAGTAATAAAGTGAGATTACTTTAACAATATAATTTTATTTTGATTACAAATGCTACTTTTGTTGAGATTTCGTAAAGGTCGCTTAGCAATTTTATTTAGTTAAGTTTATAAAAATGTAAATGTAACCTATCTTTTGTTTGGGTGTAGATTTAACATATAATATGTATAATATAATGTAATACTTTTATTTCGAGTATCGTAAGACTCATATAGTGAGTTACAAATTGCTATTATATTACTCTATATATGCATATATATTATATTACTCTATATAATAGCAGTGATAGCCTAGGGGTATGACCACTGGACTGCCAAGTCAAAGGTCTCGAGTTCGAATCCAAGGCACGCACCTCTGACTTTTCGAAATCATGTGCGTGATTATCACTCGCTTTAACGGTGAAGGAAAACATCGTGAGGAAACCTGCATGTCTGAGAGATTTTCTCGACGGCATGTGAAGTCTGCCAACACGCATTAGGCTAGCTTGGTGGACTATAGCCTAATCCCTCTCATACTGAGAGGAGACCCCCGTGCCCAGCAGTGGGACAGTATATGGGTTAGTTATTATTATTATATGCATAATATTTCGTTTTCATTTTAATAGATATCTATGGTTATATGACCACTAGGTCGAAGGGCTCGAATTCGAATCTAGGCACGCATCTTTAGCTTTTCGAAATCATGTGCCTATTACATAAAGGATGAAGATTAAATAAAAAAAAACATTTACCTTCCACCCACGTCACACGGCTTCTGGACAGTCTAGTTTCTAGTGAATTATATGTACCTACTTCATAATTGATAATACACATGTCATATTTTACTCACGCGCATCATACTCGTGCACACATCTATCCACGTCACAATAGTCTACAGTTTAGGCACGTTTCTAAGATAGGGACTAAAACTAGTATGCTATTAGTATTCTTGAAGGACCTGGTTTATTAGACAAGTTGCATTTTGAAATTCGAATCGACAAACAAAATGTATGTAAATGACATTAGTGACAGCCCGATTTGTCGAAACTTTGTGTCATTTCCATACATTTTGTTTGTCGATTCGAATGTCAAAATGCAACTTGTCTAGCCCCCCAGTAATGATAGGATAGGGATATGACTACTGGGGGCCTAGACAAGTTGCAATTTGACATTCGAATCGACAAACGAATAGACAGAAAATGTATGGAAATGACATTAGTGACAGCCCGATTTGACGAAAGCTTGTGTCATTTCCATACGTTTTCTTTTTATTCGTTTGTCGATTCAAATGATAAATTGCAACGTGTCTAGCCCCCCTGAACTGCCAAGCAGTAGGGCTCAAGTTCGAATCGAAGGCATGCACCTCTGAATTTTCGTAATCATGAGCGTAATTATCACTCGCTTTAACGGTAAAGAAAAATATCGTGAGGAAACTTGCATACCTGAGGTTTTCTCGGCGGCGTGTGAAGTCTGCCAACCCTCACTAGGCCAGCGTAGTGGACCAGTAGTCCCACTGCTGATGATGAAGACGGTCTTCTGTAAATACAATGAGTTAGTTTCTAACAGGTTCTGGTGCGCGGATTCTTGTCATCGAAATAAATAAACTTAATTTAATGAATTATTACCTAGTATAATATAGTAATTAAATGTTTTGCAAGGGTATAAACGCCGCTTTTGATTAATAATACACAGAGGAATTGTTAAATGTTGCCTTTTTACGGCGTGTGCGTGAAAGTAACCTCCATGAGTAAGGATAGGTACTAGGTAGCTATAATTATAAATTAGTAGTTTGGCACCGACTCCAAATTAGTTAGAAATCATAATGTAAATATGTACCTGTCATTTTTGCTTTTTAGTTCCCAGGTGTTTTTTGGAGGCGGTTTGTTTTTTGTTCAAAAATAATTTATTTTAAAACTTTTAGTGGAATATAGATGTATTTTGTTTTGTTCCCACTATATGATATGTTAACTTACCCACTAATTTTCGTCGATATTTTTACAACCGCTCACCGGATTTCGATAAAATGTATATGGGACCAATCTGTAAGCAACAGCTTTCGAATAAAAAAAGAATCAATAAAATCGGTTCACTCAGTCGAAAGTCAGTTTGACGACGTCTGTCGTCTAGTGGTTCGAGTCCCGGACTGCTGATCACGAGGTCGTGGGTTCGATTCCCACAAGACACAAACATTTATGTGATGAACTTAGGTGTTTGTGTTTGTCTGGGTGTTTCTTATAAATTATAAGTATGTATTTACAAAAAAAAGTATATAAGTATTTTATCCATGGTCTAGTACCTACCCATAGTACAAGCTCTGCTTAGTTTGGGACTAGATGGTGCTGTGTAAAAAATGTCCCAAGATATAAAAAAAAAGTTCTGAGGTGACAAACATTAAAAAAAACATACAGTCGAATTGAGAACCTCCTCCTTTTTTTGAAGTCGGTTGATAAATTATCGTCCAGCGTAGGTACATATTGGGCATTAACATCACTGTCACGCTGCTGGGCACGGGTCTTCTTTCAGAGGAGTTAGGCTGTAGTCCACCACGCTGGCCTAGTCCGGGTTGGCAGACTTCACACGCCGTCAAATGGAGAAGTATATTGCTGAGCTCTAGACAAGTTGCCAAATTGTAACTTGTCTAGGGCTCAGCATTCGACATCAGCAACAACACAGACATTCGAATCGACAAACGGATAAAAACAAAATGTATGGAAATGACATTAGTGACAGCCCGATTTGTCAAAATCTTGTGTCATTTACATATGTCTGTTCGTTTGTCGATTCGAATGTCTACAGGCCCTGTATTGCTCACAAAACGACCTTGGCAAGGCCCGAAAAATTACGGGGTTGCTGAATCTTCCTACCTGAAATAGAAAAATAAATGTGTACCTATATCCCCTTCCCCCTACAAGGGAGTAAGTCTATAAGGCCATAGCTCAGCAGTTTATCAGTTTTCCGTGTCAACGGTTCTAGGTCCAAATTCACGATATTAAAGTTATATGTTTTACGTTATTGAATTTAATTTTGCCGAAGCGGAAAACATTTTTTCGATTCGACGGCTTTTTTATTTGGACGAGATATTAAATTTTCGTTTAAGTTGTTCCATTTAAATTATGTAGTTTCCTTTTTATCTATTTTTCAATCGACTTCAAAAAAAGGAGGCGGTTCTCAATTCGATCCAATTTTTCAGAACTTTCGACTGGGTGAACCGATTTTGATGATTCTTTTTTATTCGAAAGCTGGTGCTTACAGATTGGTCCCTTATAAATTTTATCAAAATCCGGTGGGCGATTGTAAAAATATCGACGAAAATTAAAAAAAAATGTATACATACATAGATGATATTATGGTTTACTCCGAAACCTCGCTGTCTGTCCCGGGCAGTGCGTTTAGTTGGCCTCCCCATATACTATAATGGGTACAAAAAAAAATACATCTATATTCCAATAAAACTTTTAAAACAAATTATTTTTAAACAAAAAACAAACCGCCTCCAAAAAACACCTGGGAACTAAAAAGCAAAAAATAAGAGGTACATATTTACATTATGATTTCTAACTAATTTGGAGGTGGTGCCAAACTAATAATTTAATTTAAATATGACTTTCGTTGATTGTCTGCTTGGCACCGACTCCAAATTAGTTAGTTACACACGAGCATTAATTGGGTACTTAGGTGCATAAAATTATTTTATACCTAAAACACACCTACTAAGTAGTCTTCAATGGAACTGAAACTTTTAGTATTCTTGAAAGTAAAGATTTGAGTCGATGCAGTAGTTTTGCATCAGTTTAAAAGAACCCATTCTCTTTAGTAGGCATCAAGCGGTAGAATTCCTTAGACATAAAATATATCAAGATAATATTTACGTCGTTCCTCTGTAGGCACCCGTTCATCCTTTTTATGCGGAAAAGTATGCCAAAATATCGACGCCGCATGTTCCCTTTGTTGCTAAATAACATTGTATGGTATTTTTTACGACATTTTTCGGTCCACATAGAACTTTATGACAAAGCAAACGCCCGAAGTTTTAATTCTGAACGAAGACTTGGAACACTAAAATGAAATTGACTTTACCAAGTGAAATTATATTAAGTCCCTATTTTATGATGACTGGATGAGCTTTGTTCGTGTCCTAAATTTTAAAACAAATACGATGTACTTAAAACTTAATAGAGGTAATGATAAAAAGGTTTGAAAAGAATAATCCGAAATTAGATTTCAATTTAAATGAATATTTACTACAAGCGCAACCCTAATAAAGTGAAGCTCTCAATGAGAATAGCGGTTTTTTTAATTTAGCAGCCATTGCTAAATATTATTATCATTTCTAGCTAAGTAAGAAATAAAAATTCATACCGCATAAATAAATGTAATACTTAGTCATTAAAGAAATATATTAAACTCTAAGTTATATTCCTCTGCCAGCATAGACTATAATATTTAAAAGCAACTAAGTGGCACTTTGTAACAGACTAGATAGAGATATAAATTCTAGAAAAATTGCCGGAACTGCATATGAAAGAATAACGATAAAAAACGAATAGGTAACGAATGAACCAATTCGTTTTTCAAGTTTTTGACGACCCACTCGACGTCACGTCTCGACGCGCCAACGTCACTTCACCACGCCAGTTGTAATTACACGCCAGTCCGAGAGGCGGCGCTAGTTGCGCGACAACACGGCAACACCATGCAACCAACGCTACCTGACCCCTCCGACCACACCTTCACAGACCAACCAACGCACGGAGCTCAAAGTAATCCAGCCGAGAAAGTACGCTCAAATTGTTCACGGTAAACATTTACATACAAACACACTCAGTGAACGCGAGGAGGTATCTCCTGTAACGGTGAACCCAAATCCAGGGATTAACTTCAAAGGGCCACGGCGGCGATTCAGAAAATGCGTTTTTATAGAAATACCGGCTTTGACTACAAAGATTTTGTCAGCGGATTGCGGATAGCTGAATTTCAGCGGATCAGCCGATCTTGTTTCAGGGGGTAGGTCATTTTGAGAAATTCACGGGATAAACGCTGTAAAGACGGTTGAAAGAAAGTCATTATCGAAAAGCGCTTTAAAGATTTTGTACGCAGGTGGGTGGGTGTGTGTCTCAAACTCTTAAGTCATTTATTGTTAGAGAATTCTTTCGTTTGCAAATTGTCGAATTACTTGAAATGGATAAGACCATCAAAGACACAATTTGTCAGTATAATAAACCTATCCGTGAGAACTCTTTTTAAAGTTACAATGGAACTATAATTTAAAATAAGAACCCTATAACTTATAAAACAAGGTATTGTGAGAAGAAAGTCGAAACAAAAAGCAGGTAGGTAATGAAGATTCAAAAACAATATTTTCATTTAACAACGTGTACAGTGCACCTGTCAGTGAGGCTTGTAATAAATAGCGTACATGTGCATTATTTAAATACTTTACGTCGATACACCGAACAGGCGAACACCACAAAGGTGGAACATGAAATAAGGCTTATATCCTGAATACATCGAATATAACGTCCACGTTTCAATCATGCTCCGTCGTTGTGCTATTGTTAATATTTTACACATAAATTACGTATTTTGAACCGGTGTCAATAAAGGCAGCTTTATTTCCAATTCCATTAGACTTGGACGTGTATAAACTGATGTAGTTATTGTATGCTAACCGCTCTGCCTGTATGCATCCATTTGACGGATTTGATCCGGTCAGAGCACACTTTTTTATTCTCGAAGCCGGACTATTGGTAGCAATTTAAAATATCTAGTAAATGCTGGTCCATAATTCAGAATAACTGCTAAGCACCAACATGTCAGCTAATATATATTTCTTTTTATTAAGAAGCAACGTTTAGTTGGTTCGGTTTTTAAAATAACATGTGAACGGTGAAATCCTCGCTTGCATGTGACATTTCGGCATTTTTTTATGCATACGGAATTTTATTCAGCTTTTTTTGCATGCCAAAACAGGTGAAACCTTATACTGTTTTTTTTGCTAATTTTGAGGGTACATTAGATTAGATTCTTTGATTCCAATTTATACCTGAAACAAAAGCAATACCTACGTAAGTTTGCGTTGGCGCACTTGGAAACGCAACAAAAAGAAATCGTAGGTCCAGCAAAAGCCATTCCCTATTATAGAACAATTACGAAGATAAATAGACGATTCTCAAAGGCAAACAACGTTATACCGATAAAACAGAATCGTAAATAGTCGCTGCAAACAAGTCCGATCCAAACCTAAACCCGCGACCTGGCTAGCTAGGGCAATGCTCTGATCAACTGAATTATAGATGCAATATGCTTTGAAAGAAACAATAATGAAGGTACGATACGAAACGTAATATCGAACGAGTAGCAATCCGTTGTAAATTTGATTGTAGATAGAAATGCAACGTGCACTAAGCTGGGGTTCAGTTCAGCCTTTATAAAATGGAAAGCGTAGGAAGAGACAAAGACCTCACATCTCGTGTCGCTGGATGGGAAGCTAGGAAGCGTGTCCACTACTACAACACGTTGGGATTTTTACTATCTTTATCTATCGCAGCCTACAGTGCACTTCAATCAAAGATCCGAGGCCGCTCTAGGCCGACGCACTCGCCGACATAACACGTGCATTACTCACGAAATATTTTCATAAAACCGAACCAAACGCACCCGTCCACTTCTCCCCGCGACCCCGCACACCCAGCAAAACCAGTTCAGTTCGTGCCCGGCTGCCGTGCGCGTCGGTTGTCTCGTGGAGATAGTGTATTCGCCGCGTTGTGTTACGAAAAAACATCTTTTGTACCATAACCAAACCAGTGCTGTGGATTCCTATTATTAAAGTGCTCGTGTGAGATTGTGCCATTTCATATTGTGATGTTACCTGTACGACATGTTATAGTGGAGGATTTCTCTTGAAAACTGTGGAACGGGTTCCGCCTGCCGCCGCCGGACGCCTTTTCTCTCCGATCTCGGGATATCATTAAGGTATTTATTGTTACACCGGCTCATTGTTGTAAGGAATTCTTTCTACGACCCTCGTGTAGAGTTAAATCGATAGTCTTGATTCAGTTTTGTATGCGAGGAAGCTCAACGGTTGTAATGCGTCGATATTGAATCGCAGATTGTGGATGGTGTTTGTGGATTTGCATTGTAGATGCGCGCGGCGTGCAATGTGCGGTAAACATTGCAGCCCCGCAAACGGGTTCGAGTCCGGCCCGGGCTCGAGTGGGCGAGTATTAATTAGGCGACTTGCTGTAACGGTACAACTTGATGCTACCCGCCACCCGGCTCCACTTAACGATCATTTGATAACTTTTGTTGTTGGGTTTCGTCGATTGGATTATAATTGTGTTAATAACATTTTTTTATAGTCAAATGAACATTATGAATAGGTACACCAGCAGATTACGATCAGATAAGATTAGTTACGGTGGCCGAGCTTTTTAGTCGAAAGAACTTGAATTGAAAGCTTGATGTCAAATGATCATAGTAGATGTCTACTAATAGGTAGTACTATAGATGCATCTATTGAAGGTTTGACTTACATTTAGATTTAGCACTGTAAATACCTAAGTCCAAAATATTGATACCTCCGATCCAATATCAGTTTGTTAGTTTAGTACTCGGATCATAGCAGAAAGCTCTTTCAAATTCCATAAAAACATTTTCTGGACACGATATGCGCTTTTATCTATGACACATAAAATCTAAACCTAAATAAAATTGCTTCTGCGGAATTGACAAAATGTATTTTTTATGTTGTAACTTTGTAAGGTGTAAGCTCAAATTCATTCGAGTCAACCGCCCGATAGATGGCGCAACTTGTGGCAAAACAATGAGCTTTTACCACTTTGTAGGCATTATCTACGATTTCGGGGCGAATCTTTACTGCAATTATACGAAACAACATAATAGCTGGCTTTGTTAACCCGATTTCACTGAAACACAGCAATCACAAACATTTTGAACACTAATTTTACGTTTCGAATTCAACATTAAAACGGCACGCAATTTAACATCACAAACGACCCATTAAACTTTCCCTGAACAACAATAAATGATTGTTTAAACAAATTATGCAAAAATAAATAAGTACTTATTGATGAAGTACGGATTTTAATCATTTCTAGATATAGATACACTACAAGAGAAGCTAGCAAGAAAGTGGCAAAATGATTTTTCACAATTGACATTTAAAACGGCGGGAATATTCCTGACAGATACCTATTATTGTTTATGGCATCATAGTGCTGTAAGATAAACGCTTAAAAATTTAGTCGAATACAATCGGTCAAGAACTTCATCGATTCGTTGTTATTACAAGCAACAGTGGTTTCTGATTCATTTTTATTATACAAATTTGAATACCAACATCGGATAACATAATTTTATAGACAATTTAAGGGTTACAATTTACAAGATGAAACCGTTGATTTAGTCGTAAAACGAGTCGTAAAGGCTGTATTGATGGCGATGGCGGTCGTGTGCAAGATAAAGTTGTGGATTTTGAATAATAATAAATATTTTTCGAGGAAACAATAAAAATATGGAAATTGGAATGTGAGACGTAAAATATTATTACAAGATTGTAAAACAGAAGCTAAAGGAACACAATAAAAATTTGTGACTGTTATTTTGGACGAATTTAAGCAAAACCTTGCGAAAATCAATAAAATGGAAAAAAGTTATCAAAATCAGGCAATTGAGGCAACGCCTAGGTAATTTTATTCTTTTGTGCCGTAATGGAACAGCAGCAGCTGTAGTCACACAACTAATAATCAAAAACAATGCACATGGATTTATTACTGTTCATTTGGGGTGTTTGAACGCACGTGTCGCGTGGTTTTTCAAGTAGATATGCCTCGAAGCGTTAATTTACCGTATAAAAAATCCAAGTCCGGAAATGTGTGTGTCACATCGGTAGTTGTAGAACAGATGTTGACATGTGTCGGGTGGCTGTATGTTGCGCTGCCGTGAGCTAATTGACTAGGGAAAAAAGTTGAGCTGCGTTCTACGCTGTCTCTGGTTCCATCCTACATTTGCGCGGGAAGAACGAATGCGCTTTGGGACTTTGAATTTTTTTAGAGCAAAGTTCTTGATTTATTACTCTATTTTCAGTTGCTTATTTTATACGAAGTTTATTTTAATTTCAGTGTTTTAGTTTTGGTTATTTCATTTGCGGAAATTGACAGCGTACTTACATCAGTTTTCACACATTAAATTTTTTATATTTTAATTAACATTATACAAAGAACACCTACATATTTGATTTTCATTCGAAGTTTGCAGAAAGTATTTTGCCATAATTATGAAATTAATCTTTTTCTTTTTAATCTAGTAACGTGATGGTGTTAAAATTTACGACTACTCAATTGGGGAGCATTTTTGATTTATAAGAATTTTCTTTTCTAAGTTAGCGGAATGTAAATTACTTTGGCGTCTAGCGGTCGAAGAAGGACGACATCGGAATTGTGTTTTTGACGTTCCTTCACAGTACCATGTTAGTGAGCCATGCATAGAATCTTTATTGCTTTATATAAATAAATGTCGTTTATTGTATTTTAAATTGGGTACTTATTTTCTACAACGGTATTGCTATTGCCAGGTTTGATATTGTGCCAACGAGAAAATGAAAATAAGTTTTAAGCAGTTTGCAGTTTTTTTAAGCTTACCTACTTGCTTTTTTAAAGTAAATAAGATCGATACATATTCAGAAGCATATTTAACTAAAACTACTAACTATTAATTTACCAATATTGCTTAAAAAAAAAAATGATGTAATAAAATGTCTGAGATTTTAAATGGAATTCGACATGCGATATTTACCTGTAACATTTAGATATTTTCAAAATATTTTGATTGAGACACTGTCATTGAAAACTACTATTGTTTTATTGAATAACTTATCTAAATCTATATCGCCATTATTGCCTGATGAGTGAATTGTCAACCAATGAATTTATCGAGTACTTACCTACCTATTTGATTGCTGTTATCATTCAAGTTCAATGTTAAAAGATAATGGTAAATTGAATGCGCCTGTAGTAATAATTGAATATGAAATATGTTTCAAGTGCCTACCTACTTCCTACTATTAAAATAAATTATGTAAAATAAAAATTAACAATCTGAAAAAATAAAAAAGGTTTTGAAAAACTAAACTGAAGAATAAGTACGCCTCTAATTAATAAATTAAGAAAGTAAGCTTAAATATTTTAACATAACAAACAGCCTCCTCCTTTAAGTTTTAAGTACAAAAATAGCCCACTATAACATAATGCGCGTGGGCACTTACAAACAAGATCTAAATAAACCATCAACTTATCTTCGACATTTAACAGTAAAAAAAATCTGGACCATCGCTTACCGTTACTCGAGCGGTCAGTTATGGTAAGTGCGACCACAGATAATATAAGACAATGTATGTCGCCATGTTTGATCTCAACGGATTAATTAAATTTGACAGGGCATTGTGACATGGCTTCATGATGAAAATTACTGTTAATGTGAGCGCAATGAGTCGAAATCTCGTGTCGTTTAGCGCGTCCGCCATACTTTATGGCTTTAGATCAATCAGACGTGTTTGGAAGTCAAGTCGCCTGTCAATTTTGCTTGATCGGAATAGATTGATGGTTTGAAAGACCAGATGGTTAATGATTACAATTTCTGATGCCAAATTAGGTAGATATTGAAACAAAATTCTTTAATTTTTAAGCTCCTAAATATTAGCATTTAAGCTCTAAAACTAATATTTGTTTTAATACGGAGTAGTCGTTGAAATTCAATCCAATGATATGCTTAATTATTTAGTTACTAATGACACGGGGATGTGATTACAGTCACTGTGTTGATTGATGTAGATTGCCATTGAGATTAACATGTCATGATAGATAGATACAGTCATACACGATATGACGCATCTGTCAATGATTTTATTGGTTACTAGCTTTTGCCCGCGGCTTCGCTTACGTGGATGTAGAAACAAAATTAGGATTAGAAATTGATCCCATTGATAAAAATCTTGTATTTTGAAGTAGTGTTTTAGAGGTTTTGTAAAAAGGGCCTCGTGACTAAGTTATAACGGCGCTAAGCTTAATGAATATTGTGGGTTCGATTCCGGTCGACAATTAGTCTCGGTACTGAGGATCTTTATGAGGTGGTGATGCTGTTTGTGAAAATATGTCCAAAAGAAAACGGAAGCTTCAGTTAGTCGTAATAACTCGTAATTCTAACCAAACTTCACAACTATTGTTTAATTTAAGTCTATACCACTTTAAACGTTTATAACTAATCAACAATCACGATTTCTGCGCATATGACAACTTAATTAAAGAACCAACAATAATGATCCCTTATATCAATAGGAATACATACTACAGAGAGGTCAAGCTCTATCTCAGCATCTACGCAACCGAGTGGAATGAGATATACCTCATTTTTTTAGTTGAACGATGGACTTTTAAATAGAAAATCAAAAATCAAAAACCAGCAATGATGATCTCTTCTTTCTATGGGCTTGCATACAACAGAGAGGTCAAGCTGTATCTGAGGTTCTATACAAATAATTGAAAAAAGCTTTACATCAGTTTTTAAGTTGGAAATTATGCTTTACAACAGTTAACACAAAATTCAAATCTATTCAGTAGGTTTAGCGCCAACCCCTAACAAACAGACAAACAGACAAACAGACAAGAATTCTAAAAATCACATTTTTGGGTTCGCGATCGTTTATATACTCTAACCCAATTGTTTTTTTTTAAATATCTTCAATGTACAGAAACGACTTTTTTACAATTTTATAATAGTATAGATATAGTTGACTGGCCACAGTCCGTGTACTTCTATTAGTCTATCCTGTTTCTAATGTCCGTTTTTAAATAGGAAAGCTTTTAAACCTAAAGGCGAAACAATAGTTGAAAAAGTCATAACTGACACATGTCAAAAGAATCGTTAAGCATAGTATAGTTGTACTAATAGACTTCTATTATCGAAGTAAAAACTTTTTTAAATATTGAAAACTCTTTACTAAGAATCTGTTCTATTGAAAGTAACGGCCATGCATTGAAGTGCCTCCGAAGACTACTCCAAACGATTTTAAGCCTTACATTCAGAGCTTTACGTGATATTTTAACATCGTTGTATCAGAAATGTGCTTACTTTAAAATCCTTGCCCGCACGTCATTTAAACTAAGTAAAGTGGCTAAAGCTATGTAAGTACTTATTTAGTCATGAAGATTTCTAAAGAATCTAAACTATTTTCTTTTGTTTTGGATTAGAAAATAAGAGCTTTACTCTATTTTCAACACTACTACTGCCCAACACAATTTAGTAAGTAAGTAAGCCTAAAATTTGCAAAAGTAGACGAATTTATCTTTGAACTTGCTACAGCCCAGGGCACATTAAAATCTCGTGGGAATATTGTAAATTTATCAGTAACTTGATATCAACTAACTAGATGTATTATTTCACCTTGAAGCTTATTACCATAAAGACTATTCAGATAACTTAATTATGGATGCATTCGAAGTATTCTATATTTGCTAACGTGAAATTACCTGTTTTAACGTCTTCAGTTGTTATTCATACACTAGTTGTGTCTGTGTGTGTCAAAACATCCCTAAATAAAGACAGGCTTTTGTAATTAAGTATACTATGTCATCTGAAAGCTTTTAGTTTCTTACTACAATCTACTTTTAATGTTCTCTTTACTCATTCTTTTTTTAACTATACTTTAAAAGTTCAATCTTCAAAAGTCGAGTTTAAAAACCACAACCACCTTAATTTTGTGCGTAAATTCCCTTTTCATGTGGCTTTATTTTACATTAAGCCGTTAAAGTGTCCTTTTTTATGGACGTTTAATAATAGTGTTTAACACTAACACATTCAGTTACGACTCAGCCTTAAAATGGCCGCAGGAGAAACGATTTTGAAACGTTGAATATTCTGTCGATCATTTGCTAGATCAGGCTGCATGTCTGGCCTAGCATTACTAAATGACCCTTGATTACAGCAACAATCAATATTATAATAGTACACTCATTAAATCACCTGGGTGTCCCTCGGAGCGACGTGCAAAGTTTCTTTAAGCCCCGTCAACTATATTTAACTGCATTACCTAGACTTAAGTGGAAGTTATAGAAGTCCAAGAAGCTGTTTAATTTTTTTCCCCACCTTGAGATGTTAAGAACAGTAATCCTGGGAGTTTTGCAACATTTTATTGTTTTATTACACTCTGTCGGAACGCGTAAGGAAGTTGCGCACATTACGGGATAGCCCCAAGGCGGAATGGTTATAAGAAAGCTATTTTATTGTTTCGAAGGTTCGCCTTCGAAATAATTTCGGTTGCCGTTAGAAGCTCAAGTTGAAAGTTTATTGAGGAACCAAATTGTTTCAGAATAATAGACTTTCGGTCGATGGTATCTATTGTCAATGGAAACTTATTTATCTAGATGATTGCATGATACCAAAAAAAATATCCAACAATTGCTTGAATTTGGTTGTATAGGTAGTAAACTGATGAAAGCAAAAAGCGAGGTTTCTCAATCTAGCATTCAGTTGAATACACAATTTATGTAACACCGCTTTGCTAGTTCCCCCACCAAAATTCTATAGTAACGATTTTGCACACCCAGAAATCTGCAACGTACAAAGTTTACTCTTGATAAATTTGGCAGGATTTGCGTGTAGAAGGAGAAATGTAACGATAACAGCGACTGGATCGTTCATTTACGTTAGATTACGAAATGGTGGTGAGTCAAGTCTCACCGGGGTTTTACGAGTTTCGTATGGCTCCCGAATCGGCTCAGAGGCAGCTCTTCAGAAGTCATTTGAAAACTTTATCGTCATCAAAACTGTAAATCCGTGCGTCATAACTTCACTTTATCCTATACTTCTATTTAGTCATATAATACCTATATTATAACAGTAGAAAGAGAATCCTATTCACATATAAATTCATTCATAAAAGCTAAAATGCCACTGTGATGTAATTCGATAAAATAAAACTCAAAACATTGACGTGACCTTTTATTTTATAGAATTATCGCCCTATGTAAGCATGTGAAAGTATTTTGAGAGCAAACGTCATTCATAAAATCCTATAAAGCGTCATCAAAGCATAATAACATTAAGGTTATTTCTAAAGTGTCTCACACATTTGCGACCCTTGTAATACCACTGTCAACGCTAGTAATAACATCAGGTAAAAATTGGAGCCCAAACTTGTCCCTTCGCATCGGAAAGGGGATATCGGTTCTCTCTTTCATTAATTGGTTCGAGAGGACAGACTAACCCGAGCCGAGAAAGCCGAAACAGATGGATCACGAAGCATTTGTCATTTAAAAACGTTCAACTGGAATCCGAACGCTCGGCCCAGCGATAAAAATTAGGCGGGCCTAAAATAATTGAACTCTTTTATTTGGGTCGTAACTCGGAACGTTTGAGATACTTTGAACGCAATCAAGTTCGCCTCTACTGCTTCGGAGTTAAATTGAGACATTGAATGTTTGCCATTTTCTTTTCCCTCCAATTTCGCGCCAATAGGAAAAGTAAAAAAGCTCGCCGATACCACCAACATGGAAGGCGATATACGACTTCGCTGGAGCGAACCATTTCCTTTAATGTTTTCATGAGTCTCGGGAACTAAAGAGCATGTAACAACGTATCTGTTCGTTGCCTTTTAATAGCCCAAGAGCGAACAAACTGCCAAGTATTAAGTTTTATCAACCATCTGCACGAATGTCACGTCTTTATTACTACTTATTCTTTGTCCTCATGAATGCAGCGGCCACGGGAGCGAGATGGGACTATGCGTATGTCCCGTTTTGGTCTTGTGGTTCTTGCAGCGCACGAAAAGGTAGGGAAACGAGCGTCCCTTTCGAGCATAGGTGTTCAATTCAATAAAAAATGGCGTACCTGAACCGGTCCGCTTGACATGTTTATACATTTTTCTTACTGTTGTGTAGAGGATTTTTTTGTTACGTATTTTTACATTGAGATTGAATCCGGAGCGTTATTAAAAAAGTTTGTGGCGTAATTCTCGCGGTGATTTTTACTAAGCCCGCGGATTTTTAGCGAAATTTCATTTTGTTTTAACGCTTATCGAGAGTTTGTTGTACGTTGATTTATTACCTAAGCATGTTTCGTACACGCCGTTGCCGTGTGCTTAGATTTGAATAAAATGATAATTAATGTTAATTTGAAACTGTAAAAGAAAAGGGTCCCGCGCGTTGTATTGTTTAGCATGGAAATCATAATGTTATGCATATTAAATGTTACGTTTATTATTCGACCAAACTAGGCTACTTATGTAGCTTCTAACGATGAACAATGATCTAACGCAAACAGCGACCTGAGGCGGTAAAACATGCTATCAAAATCATTTAAGGATGTAAAAAAGGCCGCTATTTCAGTTAAATATCCTACGTGTGGAACAAATCTCTAAAGTAACAAACAAACAAGCAATTTATCCGAAGAAAATTTGAAACAACTCCCAACCATTCGAATAGTTAAATGCTATAAAAATAAATTGTATCCCAACTCAATCGAATCGTTTGTCTATGCTCGCAGTTTAAAAAAATAAAAATCCAATATGGCGGGTGCTAGCACTCACAGCTGACTCAGCGCACCTTACGATGGCGTCCAACGACGCTTTGTCCCGATGCCTTTTGCTAAGCGTTACGATTGTTACTGCCATTTTATCTTTTGGAAAGCATTGGCGCCGACGTATTGGTATTTGAAATAAAAAATCCTTGTGTCGAATGAAAGGTAATACGTCTCGACTGTGATTTGTTCTGGCACGAGGTTCACTCGCTTCAGCAATTTTAATTTGAGGTCGTTGTGGAGTCGATTTGATAAAGTGTGTTTTAAAACCTAAGGAGGAATCTACTTACTCTTAAAATCTGCGTTGGGATTGAATGATGACAGGCCGAATCGTTTAAATAAATATGTAGAAAAACAAAATTAGGTACTCATCAAATTATTGAGAGCGGTAGTTATACCTATAAAAAAAAATTATAATCAAGAATCAATTCGGCCCTCTTGAGGGTTATCTTTTAAATAAAGTGTCTGGTTTATATACCTACCAAATAGTAGAGCCCGAAAAAGATTCACATATCTGTCGAACGAGTCAAGCTGTTACCATAGACAATTAGTTTCGATCCATGCATGCACTCCGAACAATTGCACAACCGAAAGTATTCTTCTATTCACACAAAAGAACCGGCATCGATTCTTAGATAAGACATTTTCTGTTCTATTATTGTCTGGTTTCGTAAGAAGCGTTTTACTTGAGCAATACTGGCCTTAAACATCTTCATTGAAAATATAATTTGTATTTTGAACTAAGAACACCCTGCATAGAAATTTCGATGCTCACTACAACTACATAAGCAAGATGACGTTTGTACACGTGCAAATGTGTGCGTAAACAGCTAGGGTTGCCCTTGTGTCCACAAAAGTCATGTTTGGATAATTATGTCACCGACGTATCATTGTAGATACCGTTAGTTAGTTTGTTCATAATTGATCTCGCGAGATTATAAATTGTCGAAAGATTGTGAAGAACCGTCACAGACCGATATTAAAGATGGTCCGTTTATGTAAATATGATGCAGTTCACAATTATTTATCGACAGCTCAGACACTCTCGACAATCTCGTGAGATAGCTTATAATCTGTGTTCACAATCATCGAGACAGATGTTGTCTTACTTCGCATTTTATCGGCTGTTGACCCTTGTATTAGATACAGCTAAAACTATACAAAGTGCAAATTGTTGAGTTAGGAAAAGGCCGTTCCTAGTTATATTATTAATTCTGTGCTAAGAGAGAATTATAGCTAAAAAAGTATAAATAATAGCGATAGTTATAGCAGATATCAGAAATTTGGAATTTTAGAACACAGATAAACACAAACATATTCCATAGAGCATTACGCAGATATTTTTTAAATCATATTCGTGTCACGTGCTGTTTAATATCGCATAAATTGGATATAATATTCTTCATTATCTTGAACTCTGACATTGTTACTTGACCCCTGTTAAGGCGATGTTATGTTAACGGTTAAAATTTAACATTTTATGTTGCTATCATGTCAATGCCTTATAAAATATGTAAGATAATGGTCATTTTTTAATACTTTATAATATTAGACACATAATTGACTATACATATACTACTATATTTCTTGAGTGTTCTAGAAGCGTTGCTCTTGGGCTAAGGCCTGGGTTCGATGTTCAAAGTCAGTAAAGTGGTAAGTGTTTTTCCTTTAGGAAGTATTCAGTAGTATCTCAGTGTTGGGATTTTGTACCCGGTTTTTACTGTAATTGCACAGAATGATTGCTCTGCCTTTTTTTGACGCGGAAAATCCTCCACGTAACGTCATCCGCCATACGCGCCGGCTAGTGGTGGTAACAGTACTGAGTGCGGTTACGTCATTTTTACATCATCAAAATGGCGTCAGGCGCATTAGCAAAAGTTTGCTCTTTAGAACGCTTGTATTCCGTTGCAATAGGAGTGATCTTTGTTGTGCTTCTGTTTAGCTGTGTAATATTGAGCTACAACTCCAATAAATTAGGTACTAGGAATTATATTTATTAAAAATCATGACGTTTTTAACGACCTTGACAACTATTAATGTTTCACCCACATTTTTACCTTATCGCATTTGAAATAGTGCCGGATACTATTAAAACGGTTGCTCACATAATAATAATATATATTTTTAACCGATTGTTATAAGTGCTGTTATGCATTAATAATCATGTGCAAGTACAACATACGACTGTTTCCAGTGAGTCATAGTATTGACACTTATATGCACTATTTATAATGCTTTGCAGTTTGTGATAGCCTTTGTTAAAGATATCAATAGTCTGCGTCTTATAGTACAAAGATTGTAAATAAGGCAGCATATCGCACAAATACGCAGTCGTTTCTTAAATTAGGTCACTTTGAATTCATGGAAACTTTTTGATATACGCAAGAACATGTGTGCATACTTCTCTTGCATCTCGGTGAAGCAAGAGTTCTTGCTTCAGAGACAAAAACCAGAAATAGTGCAACGAAAGTGCATGAAAACTGATGTAAAACTATTCAGAAATTGACGGTTAGGTCGTCTAGACTATTAGGAGTAGATAATGTGATTCTCGGAATTTATATTTTATTGAGTTTTTTTTCTATGAAATGCTCAGTAGTAACCCTATTACATGGGACCTGAAGACACCGGTGAACAGTGGGTGTACGTTATAACACCTCTGCCTATTCCTTCGGGGAATATACGCGTGATGGTATGTTATGTTATTATCGATGTATGAGTAATAAACTACTTAATACATTGTAGTTCATTCACCTCTCATTCTATGTTTCTTTACTCATCTTATCATCTGCAAATCTGGAGTAAGTTTATTTTTATAATCTTACGTTTGTTTACTGGCTTCGAACTCGCAATATTATCTATCCAGATCCACCCACTCATATCTCAATATTATAATTTCTGCTCAAAATATTTTGTGAGTACTTAGTATAATATTTTTGATTACGGTGGATGCGTCATTGAAGATTCAACGCGGAATGAGATCATCCATTATAAACTTCCACTTTCCTTGTGGTTGTTTCAGGAAATATAGTAAATATTAATTTTGTTATTTATTTATATCTAGCTATATGTTGTTTAAAATTAGACACAATGTTACTGTTATTTAAACACTGTACAATATTATGTTATTTAACACACTACAATCTGTTTTGTAAAATAAGTATCTTGCATGCAATACGCAATTTTGTCTGCTTGCACATTGACTTTTTGCTTCTAGCACTTGGTTTGCGCTGCACGAGACTCGTACCGTTTATGCAACTTGCACTTGCATGCAAGCTGGCATAATGGAAACGCTACGTATTTCTGTAAAATGTTAAAATGTCTAATAGTATGAGTTAGGCTGTATATTTTGAATATTACAATATTTGCCATTCTGAAATAAATAATAGTTTGTTGATGTTGAATTAATGCTAGTTTTTACTAAACATCGTCTTAAATGTGCCATTAATATGTTTATGGCGGTGTCTTACTCAATCGATGTGGATGGATTTAGTTTTAAATAAAATTTTGTTCAGATGTTCCAAATGTGGGTTAATGTTCTTTGAATGTACAATTTTATACATTAAAATTTTGATATAAAAACACAGTTCTATTAGTTAAATATGATGTGTTTTTTGTATATTGTAACCTTGTTAGTTACTGCCTGTAAGTTACTCACTTATTCTTAAGCGGAGCGTGTGTGTGTACTTGTGTAGCTGTGTATAGCAACCGCAAAATTTATGATTGAAGAAGTAGGAAGTATACAATATCACATCCCAAATTAGTTATTAAAACAAAATCTGTAACCTACGACCTGCCACAGGATGGAATCTATCTCCTTGCGAAATTTTATCGAAATCTTTTTAGCGGTTTATGCGTAAAAGGGTAACAAACAGAGTTAGGTTACGCGACAGGGTATTCGTTTCGTATCGACTAATAATCGCATTTGCCTTCTCTTGCCCTATGTCAGGGCCATGAGACTTATGACAACGCCACGCACCACACATTGCCCTCCAACACGCGTAAATTCGTATTCGCATACCCAAACTTCGTTATCTACGCGACACTACAATTATAAACGACTCCAACCATTATTGCTACTCTAGCGGATTCCATTCCACACCCCGTGAAATTCCTGGAACTTTCACAAACTAACCAAAGTACTACTAAGTAGCGCTCTGTCTCGCTTCCTCTTCATGTAGTTGGTGTGAGAGAAAGAGACGGGTATATGACAATAAGTCACGCAGCTTTTAGTGGAGGCATCGTAAATCTTTGTAGTCAATTCGCATTGATCGTTTGCGCTGACGCAAAAAGATACGCCGGTGTCTTTTAGATAAGATACGAACATGCGAATGCTGTTGAAAGCGACGCTTGTGCTAAATCATTCTGTTTGACTTTTAAACTTATATTTTCTACGAAGAATTTTAAGTTTGGTATCTTAATAGCCAGTGATGTAGGCATATTCTGTGGCACTCCGAATAGGCTCACAAATCCTAGCGATTTTATTTATCTATATCTATGCTAATATTATAAAGAGGAAAGATTTGATAATTTGTTTGTATTGAATAGGCTCAGAAACTACTGGACTGATTTCAAAAATCTTTCAGTGTTCGATAGCCCATTTATCGGGGAAGCCTATAGGGTATATAGCATCACGCTACAAATAGGAGCGGAGTACCAATGTAAAAACGGGGGAAAAATTCATAAGACCACGCGGGCGAAGCCGCTGGCGGAAAGCTATATTGGTCTATATTTTCCATTTGTAATGTAAAGATTTATATTTATAGCAGTACCTTCTTCATTTAGAATCTCCAGTCACCATGCTTAATAAACGCTTCGTCCAGTTTCCCTCATCAAGGGAATCACTCGCCAAATCCACCCATAAGATCAAGGAATTGCCCTATTTTTCCGGGATCCAACACTATTACAAATATGTACGTATCTAATTGAAAGGTGTCGTAATCCAAACCAGTATGGTGGGCACAGGGCAGATTTAGAAATTAGGTCGAACGTGCCTTTTCATTGGCCTATCGGAACCGCACGGATCTGCCAAACACGCAAATAAATCTGATAACAGATACTTGTATTGAGAATTTTACTTGAGATAATAGAAACTTGTTATTGGACAGATATTTAGTACGAATTGTAAGGTAATTTGAATAAATTTATTGAGTTATTGAATTGTTTTGTTTAGCCTAGACCAACCCTTCACTCGCTGTGTTCCGTATTTTAAAATAACTTGTATTCTGAGAATACAGAGAATTTTATAATTGTGTATTCTGACAAACTATCAATATTTCTGGTCGTTTAGACTTTTCCCGTGCCGAAACCATTGCTGAAATCGAGATAATGCAATGATAATGTCGTGGTAGAATAGTATAAACTGGAATCAAAAGGAAGGCACACCAGCCTGATATTGCAAGACATATTGTCTCGTACTGTCTCCGAACCACCCAAGGTAGTTAAGCTATACTTGAGCTTCTATTTTACAGTTGTCTACCCCATCCAGAATCCTTGTTTCAAAGCGCTAAGTTTGAAACTAGGTCAGGCGGAACATCGAGAGACTGACGTCTTAAAATTGCATTGCACACAAATTCCACTACAAAGACATAGATTAATGATCATGAAGTTAATTATGCAAGTGTATAGAAACTATTTAACTGTAGAAAGCAAGAGAAACTGTAAAGATGTACAGATCTCGTAATCATAGGGATGTGCAAAAGTTCAGATATTACGATAAGATTATTCGTGTACGTTGCGCAATGGTGAATAGTGAGTATGTGTGTGACGTAAATGGTTTGGTACAAGCGAAGAGCTTGGCGCCAGTAATCACGGCTACATCTCAAGCTAAAGAATTTCAAATTTGTATAAGCTGAGCTCTGATTGTAAGGAAAGCCTATACAATTCGAGACAGACTTTTATACTGGTAATGTATTTACTCGATATTTAGCCGTTTGTATGCATTGTATGCAGATTTTAATGTGAAAATACATAATTTAGGTACTATCTGATAGTTAAATAACACTTTGCTCAGATAAAAATTTACTAGAAAACCTGTCATACCTACTATGACAGTTATGACACGTGTTTTCTAGTAAATGACGAACAGCTTTTATCAGCAAATCGGACAAAATCTAATTATGTTAACCGTAACATTAGTGTAAATACAAGTTTTATACATTGCAGTAAGTGGTCCTCATTAATTAAATATCTCTCATGCCTTGGACCAAAAAAAAAGTTGGGCAGGCAACGCAACTGAGTCTCTAGCGCCTCACTGTTTCGGATCATTAATTTGACACTTGAAATAGCTCAGAAGTGTTACAATGGCAGTACAGATCCGCCCACAAAACGTTTACGGGTTAAAGGTTGGCGATCTTTTTAAATGTGGCTCGGAATAGTCGGAACGGTTAGCTAACCCTGCTTTTGTTAATGGAAATGTAATGAGTAAGAGTGAATAGCTGGTCGAATAGGCCCGTGCTATAATAATTTGTATGTTGCATCGCTCCGCGCGGTTTTGGGTTAACAATTTGAAATCTGAATTGGGAAAAATGGAACATTGAAATTGATACCCATGAATAGTGATTTAAAAATAGAACGGGAATGTGGTTAGGATTAGAACATTGAATGGCCCATTACTGCATTTTAGGCATTGTTTATGCAACGTGTCACATAAATTAGGAAGGAAAGGAAAATATTTGAGATTTGTTTTACAAAATCTTTGATCGTTCGTTCCATTTCTCTTTATACTGAGCCAGAATTTGTATTTTGTCAGAATAACAATCGTTTTGTCTAGAACAATGTTGCGTAACCGTTTCAGAAATATTTATTATGCATGTTTGACAAGCCCAACATGTGTAGACATCGAAACATGGAATGGATTTAGATGCAACCTCATTTAACGTAACTATAAGACTTGAATAGTTTTGTGGCAATAAGTGCGCTGTGTTCTACCATGGATCTCAGAAGATAATCATTACAAACTTGTAGCTTTTGGCATTTTTTTTTAAGGGTTATGGCTCCATCGACGAACATTCGATGATTTTGCCAATGTCAAGGTACGAGATGTTAAAAATGGTCGGTACTCAATAACAGACAGAAACTGTAATGACTATTGATCGGTTCTTTGTAGTGATGTCATCTATTATTTGCCATGCTACAACAAAATAAAACATATTTAAGACAGCACATAATATGAGTGTTAAAACATCAAACATATTTAAACAATACAAAATAGTAAATATAATTTAATAGTAATATATACATATTACAAATAGTGTGAACCGTCTTAGTTCATCAACCCAGAAGTAGGGACTTTTAATGCAAAAACACTGAATGCAGTGATATATATTAGTTTTATTACTAGTTCAAGCAGTACAATTCTAGATAAACAGATTATAATATAAATTATTGACCTCAGTCACAAATAAAAACACTCGTTGGACCCGTCACCGAATGTCTGCTGTCATTCGTTTTCCCGCCAAAAGTACTTTTTTTATTGATCATTGAGATTGCCAGTATCTCGACTAATCGCAAACAATACTTTTTAATAACAAACTTCTTAAAATTAAATGATACTATATTCGGTAAATAATTACTTATTTACCTAATATATAAATTATAATAGATATATTTAAATATTTATAACAATAGATTTTATTTATATTAATAAATTTATAAAGTTTCTTTTGGCTTTTATTTCTAGCCAGTGAAAGTAATTTCCGAGATCTTGACAACAACGTGTGAGACTACTGGTGTTGCTAGCATCTGTAGGCTGCAGTTGCCCAACCACCAGGCGGCCTCAATCTTGGCTTGTCATCTTCTATAAAAAAAAGAAGTACGCATCTTGCATGCAAGTTTCACCACGAAATTGTCCCTTCACCATTAACGCAAGATATAACAATAACTCGCTACATTAAACTCTCGTTCCCATTTCATTAGTTACGACAATAGTATACGCCGATACCCAATACATGGGTTTATGTCAAAGCATGGTGTCTTTTATGAGTCGTAACAGCCTATATGGTGCAGTTATCATGGGATCATAATATGATACGTTTTAACAGGCGACGCCCTGGTTTCTGTATTTCCCAATACTTACTTTATTTCTTCCTCTTAAAACGAAAAGTGATATGTATCGGGTCTTTTGTAAAGAACGAAGGTGGTTTAATTTTAAATTTGACATTTGATCGTTCTCGACAATGTGTTTTAGGACTTATTTTAATACTAGCCTTTGCTCTTAGCTTCGGTCGTGTGGAGTTAGAAACTTTGAATTCGTTTCCCGTAAGAAGTTTGGATTTTTCTCGATTAAAATGTAGCCTATATCCTAATCTAATATTTAAGCCATCACTGTTTCAACTTTCAGCCAAATCGGTACAGCCGTTTTGCCGTGAAAGAGCAACAAACATCCAAACATACAAACTAGGTAGTAAGATTTCTGTTGACAACAATTGTCTCATTACAAAATTAGCAGGGTTATTTGGGGTTTTCTATAAAATTCTCGGTAGTGGTTGGGAGAGATGAGCCCAATAAGCTGGCCTTTGTTACTAGGGACCTATTAGCGAATTGTTTGCCTAACTTTCCGAGGAAATACAGGCTGGTTTTGTGTTATGTATGAGTAATAAAAACAAGTTATAGGCACTTACATACCTACTCTTTATTATTCAACCATGACAAACATTATTGACCTTGACTAGTGGAAGAAATAGTGATGTAAAACAATGCGGTTTTTCATTGTTTGTATGGCTTTGTCAACTTAAAGTTACCTATTTAGATAGTGTACTGCAGTGACTAAACACTAACTAAGAGTGTCAGGCTAATTAATCTATAATATATGTCTTAGTACCATAATTATAATCATCACATAGAATGGGATGGTTTTTGTCGGATAAAAATTAGCGCCACGATTAATGGCGCTGTATCCGATAGCTCAAGCCAGCTCTCAACTCTTCTAGATATAGTATTCGCATGAACATAGTGCTATTGACAGCTAAAATAGGGCAAAGAGGTCGCATACCTTTTTAAATATGGAACACACCATAGCTGGCCGATAATAAAAACGAAAGCCAGCCATCAAACTTCACATGCCCAGAATGACTAACCATTACTTACTTATTCTATAACGAAACCGTTACGAAATGGGTTCCGAATACCTAACCCTGCGAAAACTAAGGGTATTGCGCCCAGGACTTGGGAAGTCGATCAAAGTGGGATTTGCGCTGAGATCCGCACAGAACTCGGCACACGGAGGGTTGGTTCACCAAATAGAAATTTTGTTTTTGTTTATTCCGATCGTCAGGTGAGATTTGAAGGGTTGAATTGGACATTGTATGGAGAATTAATTTTGAATATATCTACATATTTTATGTTGGGGTATTATCCTTTGGATCGTCCTGATCGCGTAGGATTAAAAGACAAACAAAGAACACAAAATCTCGCAGTACAAAACACAAAATAAGTATCATACCATCACGCCTATATTCCCCGAAGGGGTAGGCAGAGGCGTACACCTACATTTCGCCGGTATGTTTAGGTCCCGTGTAATAGGGGGCGAGCTTATTGCCATCAACCGGGCACAAATCCAGGCTCCGGGCTGTTACTGGCAATTTCACAGAAAACCCAACAACACTGCTCGACCCGGGGATTGAACCCAGGACCTCTAGCGTAGCAGTCGCGCTTGAGACCACTAGAACATCGAGGCAGTCTTGTCACAAAAGTATCAAAATACTTATACCGCAAAAAAAATATTGTATCATTAAAAATATTTAGGTATCAAATTATAGTAATCGATACTATGTAATAAGGGGTTATTTTCGTCGCCCACGTCAATAAGTAGGTAATCTATAAAATTACCTGTTTTTATATCATGTATAAATCTACTTATTTTAGTTATTGCGTAACTATTTGGGAATAAAAATAATGTTTCGAATCTTGTTTCGAATCTAGTTTCGAATACAATATCGAATACACTCAAATTAATTTGATAGGTAGTACTTACTATAGTAATATTCTAGTAAATTATACAAATATTATTTTATTCGTGGTCAACAAAATTGTAACACTAAAAACGAGTACCTCAATTTACATACCATCACGCCTATATTCCCCTAAGGGTTTGACAGAAGTGAACTAATTTATTCACACTTACAGTTCGATGGTATGTTGGGTCCCATGCAATAGGGGCCTATTGCCGTTAACCGGGCACTAATCCGAGCACCGAACTAAGAATTTCATATAAAAACCCAATAACACTTCGCTCAACCTGGGGATGGAACCCAGGACCGCAATCGAAACAGTCGCGCTTAGGAACGTTGTCGACAACATTAAAAAGACATTTATGAAAATCACCAAATTATGTTACATAATATTTTGGCAACCCTGTCAGCTAAGCCCAACTCATCTTAGAACTTAAATCCTCGAGGTGCAACCCTAAGCCTTCCCGTCGATGACTTTACAAGCCAGACTTAAGTGGTGTTCACATTATACTTTTCGCGTACTGTTTCGTCAGTAGAGAATAGGAAACTGTATAAATGATTCATATGGATGACACAATCTTGTAGAAATCAAAAACGTACCTACAGTTCGTGTATCTAAAATTAGGTGTTCCGCGCAGTGTTAACTCGCGTTTCAAGTATTTTTTCCCATCCCGTGGGCTTTTCCCAAAATTAAGTACGTCAGAGGAACATAATGTGCAAAATTTCATGCTTCTCTAGACCAAGTAGTTTCAACTTTGCGTTGATCGATCAGGGGGGCTAGACAAGTTGCATTTGGCATTCGAATCGACAAACAAAATGTATAAATGACATTAGTGACAGCCCGATTTGTCGAAAGCTTGTGTCATTTCCATACATTTTGTTTGTTGATTCGAATGTCAAAATGAACTTGTCTAGCCTCCCTGTCAGTCAGCCATTCAGTTTCTTCTATAAGTACTAAAATATTATAAAGAGGAAAGATTTGATTGTTTGTTTGTTTGTATTGAATAGGCTCCTATATTACTGGACCGATTTAAAAAATTCTTTAGTATTAGATAGCCCATTTATCGGGGAAGGCTATAGGCTATATACCATCACAGTATATATCAGAGTAGCAATGAAAAACTTATCAAGACCACGCGGGCAAAGCCGCTGGCGGAAAACTAGTACTTTATATATGTACTAGCTTTTCACCAACGGCTTCGTCCGTATGGTCTTATAAATTACAGCCTATATCACTCGGGAAATATGTAGCTTTCTAATGGAAAAAGAATTTTTGAAATCGGTCCAGTAGTTTTTGAGTTTACTTATTAGTTACAAACATAAAAATCTTTTCTCTTTATATTATTAAAATAGATGACATGTTATCAATATAATAGATAGATAGATAGGATAGTTCCCCTGTGCTTCTTGCAATAAATCTTTATTCAGAGTCATTGCCGTTTTGACCTAGGATTTTGTCAGTTGGAAAATAACGGTACTATATTATAAAAAAGGTTGACTTGTAACAGTGTTTTTATAAGATCTATTTGATGATAAGATGCAGAGGAGTTTTTATGCCCTTTTTTGCTTCTGTAAATTCTTCATTCTAATCGGTCCGATCTCATTACTAGCAA
The DNA here is from genome assembly GCA_946251955.1 of Acronicta psi. Lineage (NCBI taxonomy): Eukaryota > Metazoa > Arthropoda > Insecta > Lepidoptera > Noctuidae > Acronicta > Acronicta psi. The sequence continues at coordinate 4,241,841 of OX276493.1, read as the reverse complement.
ACTTTTACTTATTTAGGCAGGATAAGAAGACATCTCTGATCCGTCTTTCCATCTTGTCTAAATGATTACCTACACTAAATTTAACACAGTGCAGTGTAAAGGCTGCTTAAGCATTTTGCTATTCCGCGCCTTATTTGCATAAGTATGAAGTCTAGAACTGTTGTTTTGTTTATTGTATTGCAATTAGAATTTTGTTTACGTAAAGTGACTTGGTTGTACGACATACGATTCTACGTCTGTCTACCTATCGATATAGTTTAGTTTAGATTGGCTGGGGGGCTAGACGAGGTGCATTTTGGCATTCGAATCGACAAATAAAATGTATGTAACCTCCCTAGCCTCCCTGGGCATTTTCTATACTTATCCTCTTAATTAGGCCATTGTGCGTGTCTCCTAATTCTTCTTACTCCAACCAACCCAGACTTTTCCAGAAAGTTAGCAGCCTTTTGGCAGGGCACAGCCATTTATGGCTCAAATCTGGAGCAGCCCATCTGGGGAAGTACCTTCATCTTACAGAAACTGCAGCCAAATAACACACTTTATCGTGTGTTGTGTTCCTGCAGTAAGGTTGCCAGAGCTCCTTCTAAGGATGTGCTGCGCAGGCAGCAAGAGGAATATTCCTTTAAACTGTACCTACTGTATAAACCTCTAAGAGGTATTTAAGGTAGCAACGTGCGAGTGATACCCCTGGTGTTGTAAGTGTCCATAGGCTACCGTAAACGATTACCATTAGGCGCGCCGTATGCTTGTTTGCCACTTAGTGGTATAAAAAAGCATATTTACACTGCTGCAGGCTTCCTCTATCGATACATCGGCACTTTTGACGTTGGCAAAGAAATACTTTTCTCAATAATTACCTGTTGCAAATAAGTCCTAATTAAGTCTTCATTACAGGCTTGTCTGAAAGTTTAAAACAAAAACGTTTACTAAGCCGTACCGCTGTCAAGAAATCTTTATTATCAAATTGTCTTACGCCAATTTTAATTAAGAATATTTGCTTAAACTTTTTTTGCGGGCAACAGGAAAAAACAATTCTCGTAACTCGGGCCTAATTTGGGAACCAAACTGTTTAGGAAATGTAAAATAAAATTAGGAGAATTTATGGCACAGTGGGTGGTATCTTGATCGGCACAGGTCGTTAGGTTTAGGTTTCAGTAACGTACCAATTAAGCTTGTTTCAGTATGAATGAGACAAGCTAAGAGTGAATGTTGTGGCAAAAGTGAAAAGTTACTTAACTATTAATTAGGCAACCAAATGCGAAAATATCCTGCGCATAGTCCTTTTGCTAATATCACACTCAGTACACAAACGTAGCATCGTTGCATGATTTTTTCTCAGATCGAATTTTGGATTTGCGCCTTTTGTAATGACGCTCTCTTTACATGGGACTTAAAAAATATAATTGAAAACTGATAATAGTACACCGCTGGTCTGCCCAACCATATATATATGCAAGCGTAATGGAATGATTCTGCACACATTTTTGTTGCTGTAATTTTTTGTTTGTAAAAAAATGGATGATTGCTGGTGAGACTCGTGATTTTACTATTAAATAGCCGTTTCAACGCTTGTGTTCACATAAACGTAGCGTGCTCTATAACTAATTCATTCTCTAAGGTTTGAAATGTGCTGATATTACTGCATATTGAATGCTTTGTCACGAATAGCTGACAGCAACTAAATCATGGCTTGTTCAATGTAGTGTCGACTCGTACTTAGTTTCAATTAAGTAAGTGGTTTATTTGTTCTATTGAATATAACGCCATAGTAATTACAATGTTTTAATAGATTTCTAAATAGTGCATTTAATAATGTGTCAATAATTTAGTATTGAATTTCAATTGTCTTTTCTTTGGACCACTGGACTGCTAAGTCAAAAGTCTCGAGTTTTAATCCAAGACACGCACTTTTGCCTATATTAAACTCTGCATTAGTGTTTCTTAATGATACTTTAGATAAGTATTTCAACATCTAACATAGTGGCCAAAGATTTAGGGGCCATCTTTCACCATGGCCTTTTACCCTGGTATCCTTTTAGCCATGTCCTCCCGTCCTCAATTTGTTATAGTTACGGTGCATCCCGTTTTGAGACAAAACCTCTTAATGTCTGTCAACAGGATGCTCCATAAACATTTAAACAATCCTCTTCATATATTTTGTTAACTAGACTACCATGTGGCCGCCATCTTGGATGTTTACGATCGAAATTGACGTTTACGACATCTGCATAAAGTTTACAATTGTTTGTTCTTGCTTGTCAAATTGAATTGTGTTGTTTGCCAAGTTTTGTTTTGCTGTCGATGCGGTGTTCCAAAGTTGAATTTAGATCTTTTCATTTCGGGATAAGGTTGATGGAATGTTTTCGGGGTTGTAATGATAATGTTGTTATGCCACTGTTGTTTGCATACTGACAGACAAGGAACACCCGAACAAAATAGTTGGGGTGTAAGATTTTTTTTATTGTTTTTCGTTTGTTATTAATCTATCAGCGGTTTTGGTAACAACTTTCAGGACAGTTGTTATTTTGTGGGATGTTTAAAGAATACATTAAAAACAAGCAAGCGTGAATGACGACGGAAGCAAGGCGGATTTAATAAAGTAAATAAGTACTTATTGATTAAAAAGAAATCGTACGCGCATACCTGAAAACCTGTTTATACTGCAATATAAGTGTAAAAGCTTGAGGGAATATTCCTGATGACCATATTTAGAACCTTCACGACCGCTCTTTATAACACTCATAACTTCATAAATGCGACACCCCATATACATAATGTAAGCAGGTACCTTCATTTTACATCATTCACATTTTTGTCGAAAAAACTTTATTTCATGACAAAAAGGCAGTCGCCACAAGAGCCACTTGAAAAAAAATGTACGAAATAACGCGCGGTATCCTACCGGAAGTCGGGCGGCGGAAGTCGCTAGGCTTCCCGGAAGTGCTAGAGGGCACTCGGGAGCGGCCCAAATTGTATTTAATCACAGTATATTGCAGCTTCAGAGGCTGAAAATCGGCACGTTGCGTGTGGACACCAAATTGTTAAAAATTTAAGAGCTACCCTTCATTTAGGCGCCCGATACTTAAATGTGCGCTGGTGTAAATGTGTGCGTAATTTTTATTTATTTATGACCTGTTCCGGGAACCGGGACTAGCGGTAAAGGGAATTTAGATATAATATAAGTACCGACAGTACACCCCAGACACTCGCAGTTGAAAACGTTATTGTTAACCAGAAGCCACTAAAATGAAGTAACCTGTCCTTGTCATTTTGATGTCAATAAAGAGAGATAGCACTAGAAATAATACCAACATTACCTTACCTTAGCTGATGAGAGTTTAGGAATAATGAGGTTACACCCCATAGACCAAAACCAGCCTGCCATTTTTACCAAAGCGGACCGGAATAGCTGAGACGAAAACAGCAAAACTTATTTACGTTAAACGCTTCTCCCTTTCTTTGACCTTACATAATTACTACTCAGCCTTTACTGGTACTTGTCCGACTAACTACAGTACATTATAGAACTTTTTTCCCTTAGGACAGGGTAAGGCCTGTGTCATACGACCGACATTCACGCAGCGTGTTGGCATCAGATCAGTGATTTTACGGTAGTATCAATGCTGTATTGCGTTTTATAATCGTGGAGTTTTGTGACTGGCATCAAGATGTAGCGTTCAGACGCGGCATCAAGTTTCCAAAATCCGGATTTCCGGATTCCGGCTTTGACCCTTGCTGGGAGCGTGAAGAAGCGCCCATCCATTGCTAGGTGTATAAGAACCGGACAAAGGTCCCGTGAAGAAACAATTTCTGCCTGGCTCCGTAACTATATAAAAGGGATTATATATTCCCAGTATATTTTAGTACACTAACAACAAACTCAAATATGGAAAAATAGGCCAAGATATAGTAGCCACTGTTTGTTAACGATTTATTAACGTTAATCGACGTTTTTGTATGCGGTCCTTGGAGAGGATAAGTGCATAGCATAACAGAGTAAGAATTTTTCATAATCTTCTTGAATCTTTGAAGAGTAGAATCGGGAGCAGAAATATTTACGAGAAAATCTCTTTACTGTAGCTTCGACTCCTCTACGCTGGCTGTCAAGCCGGTACTCGAGGAATACTTCTAAATACTCGCCCAAATAAAGCTGAGTACATAGCGGCGAGATATTAAGTCTTGTAAGTACTTGTCAGAACTAAAGTTGTAAATTGCAAACTTTGCGTCGGGACGCTCGATGCGCGTTGAGTTTGTGCTCATAATGTTTTGATGGCGATGTTTCATTTTAAAAACTAATTTCTTGGTGTTTTTGGTGTTTAGCTGGTATTTTTGGAGTTTTCGTGGCAGCTAGTACTTCAAGTTTTATAATTAGGAAAAATCTTTGAAATAAATTGATGAAATCTTTCATTATTTTGATGTTTTGCATCACTCCTACCGTGCAGTTTTTTGGTACAGAAAAAACAAGTTTTACTCGATTCCTGTTTCCCTAATTACGCTGTCAATCTCCGGAGATCGCTTAAAAAATCACACCAGAAATTGGCAATCAACATAAACGTCGACCCGTTCCCATAAAAACGTCACGTCATTTCTAATCTTACGTGAAACCAATAAAACTCGGGCTATAACCCAAAACGAAATACACATATAAAAACATGTTGTACTGTACGTTTTTATTTATTATTTTTGTTTACAGCATGTCAAATGCAAGGCGACGCGATCTATCACTAGCGCGCCTGGCGGCAAGCCAAGGAAACTATTTCCAACTATTCGGACAGCCCCGTTAATAGTTTTACAGTTGTGGCCCGCGCGTGTGCGCTAAGCTTTGTAATTAATACTCAACTAGGATATGGAGTTGATTTAGTTGTTGAGATGACAACCGAGAAAACGTTATTGGTTATATAGTTTCTTAGCAGAAACTGTCTATCTTTTATTGTCTCTTCGTACAAGGCTCAATGTTATAAGAAATCACTTTATTGCTAAAGCTTTTATTGTACCTATCTGTTAGGATGTATGTTAGAACCGTAGAGGTTATAAAACAAAGATATAAAGTGAATTTACTTGCCACGAAATTATTAACTTATATATAAAACGTACGTAGAAAGATTAACATAAACATTCGCATGTTTTTACACATAAAACTCGTAACCATTACAACTTGACATTCCACGGTGGCGCTGCTTGTGAACATAACTGTCAAAGAAACGTCAAATTCGGTACATTTAAATTTAGTTCCAAATTTCGCCGCGTGTCAAGTTATGTGGAGATGGAGACATTGAGAATGCCGTAAGCGATTCGGTGAGGGATCTTTTTTTATAGATGACACGTCTCAAGCTTGACTGCTGATGTTGTTTATGATTTAGCGATTTTAAAACTGTAATAACTTTTTAGTGGCTGCCGAACACGTTTCGTTAATTTATATTACGTTAGTGATAATAAAATGTGATGTATAATAACTTGTTTGCTTGTAGAAAAAATATAAATGATACATGTGTGTTTTAGGTACCTATCTACATAATAATTATACTTACTTATTATAACTTATCATGGTCTTTGACAGGAAGGGTTAATCTCATTCCTATATTGTGTTTTAAAATAAAAATATATATATAAACAATAACGGCTTGTTTCACCACCTCTGAATAGCCGCTAACTGCCGAATAAATTCAAAAGTAGAACAAAATTTGTATAAAATTATCTGTCAGCTAGTTTAACGGGAACTTATCAGTAACCTGTGAGACGGGCCCTTAATCTTGCAGAATTAAAATATTTTGATGCAAATTTTAAAGTATTGTAACTTATAATTATATATAGGTACTTAAAATATCGTTGAGGTTATTAACCATTGTGGCGTGTAACACGATCTATTAAGGCATATATTCCTTCATAAAGATTTTTTCCTACACTATAGGATACACTGTAATGAATAGCCCTGAAATGAGTTCAAATTACTCTGAACTTTAACAAGGTAGGTATCTATCAAAATAAAAAACACCTCGTGACATGTATGACGTCACTAACGCCTAATGAGTGGAGGTGAGTGACCTTTGAGGAGGGAATTTTGCAACCGCAGCGAGTCCCGAGTCCTCTTGTATTGAGGGCTGGCGAGTTATTTGTTTTTTTTTTCTGAAGCTGATTTTGTGTCTTATTACTTTTGTTTCATTATAAAAACAACAGCAAAATTCAACACAACATTTTATTTAACCCTTGTATTTAGAATTTTGCTTGGATTTTTGTCCAGTTAAGGGTATCCTCTCTCTTTTACAATCATGTAATCTACGTACAGTCAGGAGCAATAACATGTAACCACTAACAAAAGTGCAAAAGCGATTTTTTCAATATTGAACCATTGCAACTTTGAGATAACACCAATTTCATTATAGTATTGGAGTTGGTTCCTAAAATCTGTGTCCGTAATATCACGAAAGTTCTATTAGTACTTTAGGAGCAAATCGATTTAGGACTTTTGTTAGTGTATACATCTTTTTGCTCGTAAATGTACTCGAATAAGATTGTTGTCCAGCCAGGCTAACATGCGCGCCACGACAAAATTTTGTCTACTCTTTTGTCTCGCTCTTTCTTGTGCGAAAACGAAACAAAAGCACGACATAAGCGTAGACAAAATGTTCTCGCGGCGTGCATGTTAGCCCGGCTGGTCAAGGCAATCAATCTCAAACTTGTGATCATTATGTACCCAACTGTGTTCATCTATATCCAACCCTTCGAGTAATACAGACGTGGTATTCTACAGCCACCAATTAACAAAATGAGACACCTTAATGTTACAGTTATTCAACCGAATTAAGACATTATCAACATTTACCGGTTCGCCCTTCAAGATTGCCATCCCCATACACAGCGAATACCGCAAACGTTTCCCATCTTAAATTAACATCCACTAGTACAAAAGATTGATTAGCTAGCAGCCTTGGCCTGATTACCCGACCCTTGTACCGCATGGCAGGTTTGTCTGTTTGAATAACATTCACTGTAGTGAGTTCGTGCATAAATCTTGTGGTATTAAATTACGTGCTATTAATATAAGCTAGGTTTTGAGATAATAAGGCCTCATTTTCTAATAGATTTCTATTTTCCAATAGATTTTCAATTTTATTTGATTTCATACTCATATAAAATACAATTGAAAAACGATTGGAAAATTCTAAAATAATGCGTTGTGTGTGAGCGTCTTAATAGGAGTGTTTTAGAATTCATAACATTTTTTATACTGTCAATAGTCTCACACGGGTCCTAAAATATAACAGAGAACGTTCTGTTTAAATAAGCACATCTGTGTCTAAATCAATAGAGAATAAAGGCGTTATGGTATGTATTTGCTGCAGTTTTTGTTTTAATTGTAGCATAATATATGTGGCAAAAAAAACGTTTAAATGTTATTTTTTAATAAAACTTGTAACTCAACTTCTAAGAACGAAGAAGTAAATGCAATGTACTTTCTGCAGAACGCATAGGGAGAAGTATATTTCCGAACACTCAAATCTAATAATCTTTATACCATTGTCTTCACCAGTTCGTCCCCCATTACAAAGTTTACCCGTGGGACCTCCCAGATGGGACCTTACCCATTCATCGATGCACTGAGAGGGTCCATGGAGTCCGTATATCATGAAAACCTTCGGGGATTACAGTTAGGAAAGGTCTCTAATGTATTTTTAAACATATTGATTAACTAGTAACTATCCGCGACTCCGCTGAAGTAAAATCAAAACAAGACAGAAAAATAAAAACAGACTTAAATTATTTTGTGTGTATATTCACATCCGATGGTTAGACACTAAGCAATTTAATTATTATTATTATTAAGTATCTTAAAAATATTACCTTATCTGAAGTAAAGTCTATGAAATGAAAAAAAGTCGAAATCTCTTGGCAATAAATGTTTTGGTTCCAAATAAATTTCTTTCCTTCTGTTCTTTAAAAAGAATTAGCTGTTCTATAACAACCCTTTCTTGGTGAAAAAATGTATTAGACTTGTTTCTAAGCGGGTCTACAAAACTCTGAAAAAACATATCTTACAATTTTCTAAAATAAACCCATGTTTAGTTTGTTAACAAAACAAACGCATCACCCCATCAGATGGGATCAAGTGTCAATCAACGCAGATAGATTCAATTATCCGTTTTGATCCAAAACAAACCGGAGCGCACACGCACGATAGATGCGAAAAACTCTTCTAATCCACCACTTAGTCTTCTAAGCTAGGAAAAATTTTGTTGAAAAAGAGCTGAACTAGAGATTTATAGGAAAACTAGGTATATTTGACCGTGGTGATACTAAGATCTCATTTTTCCTAATCATATTGGAATTTCCAGAAATGCCGTGTTAGTACTCACATGTGTTATATGACAATATAATGACAATATGACACTTCTATACAAAATACGAATAATCTCTAAAAAACAAACCCAATGTCCTTTTACCAGAACACTAAGAAGAGATTTCGATATATTATTGTTAAATAAATGTTTTGGCACCTGGCAATTGATGATGTGATTTACTTCAAACTTTAACCGAACATCTAAAAGTCCCCTTTATTGACTTTCCTCACTAAGTAGCTTTTTGTCGTCTTTTTAAGAACCTCATAACTGCGTCCTGAGAGGAAACGTTCACTTTAATTACGTTCATATTGGAACTAAAAATAAAATGCCGTTATATCCATTAAACGCGTTGACAACCCTGTCTTCCGATATCTGAAGAGCTTTCATCGGTTCTTACAAATCGCTTACGCCCCGCCTCTCGCCCCCTCGCTCGAACGTTGAGAACCGCTGCCAACACGGGTCCCTTGTTTTAAGGCAAAAATTATGGGTTGTACTGTCGCTCCGTCGCTTTTTATTTGGCTTCCTGTATGCTACGTTTTTTGGCGGCAAAGAGGTTGAATTGCTCAATTCACTGGCAACATTCACAACCTTTTGCGGAATGTTTATTGTAATTTTTTGAACATCGAACGTTTTTAACGACAGTATTAAAGTTTGGGAGCTGCTTGTTTCTTTTTTGTTTCACTGACATAAAAGGTGAAGAGGTATCGACTGTATTTTCACTCTTTCATCAGACAAAGATGGATTTTTCTATAGGTGACGTTATTGTTTGATAAAATCGAATCCACGACAAAGCTGGGTATTCTGTAGGGACAAAGTAATTTGCTAAAGTGGTAATGCCTCCCCTTTCCACCCCCGACGCCACCCTATAGGCGTATGTCGTCTATCTACTAAGGCTTAGGTACTTAGTGGTATTCTTTTTATATATATTCATCTTTCATCTTCATAAATGTAAGATGTTTTTTTCATCACTGCTGAAAATTAATAAATGAAATTATGCTGTTTACGTAATTTGTACGTAATTTTGCCCAAAATTAAATATGAAATACGGACGTTAATAAAATAAAATGCCATAACTCAAAAATTGCGAATTTCAAAATAATTTTGACAAACCCGCCCGGGACGGTCGCATCGCAGACTCGCAGACGAAATTCCCTTAAAATTCTATCACATACTACCGTCGAACAACGTCGTAATTCATCTCATAGCTTTTAGTAGACGACAGTAGCGTTTGAAATAGCTGTTACTGGCGTCATGTAATGCCATTTTATATTACATGTTAGCTTGTTAACGTCTTTTTACTGTAAAACATGGCGGGAACGATCGATACAAAAACGATGTTGAGTTAATGTATTAATTGGTAAGTTTGGAAACGGGAAATGGGATGATATGGTGTTTTGAGTTATTATGTGCTTGCATTCATTGCTCAAAAGAGTTAAATAAGTTGATGATTTAAGTGAGCAGGAATAAACGGTGCGCTCTGGGCACGCAGTCAAGTCAGCCGCGTGATGTGACGAGCTCATGAATTGACTGGGATTGGATCCGAAATGAGTGGAGCTAATATCTAGAGGATATCCTATGTGTTTAAAAGTTGTAATTATTTGTAAATATAAAAATATGTAAAATTCAAGCTATCTGAGTAGCCTTCATTAAGCAGTGGACTACTCATAATTATGAATATGATAATTCAACGTGTTTTTAGGTATACAAATTGTAATGCACATTTTAAGTACACCAATCACTGTGGAGCGCCAAATGCCGAAAAGGAAGGTGTTAAATTAAATGACGCATTACTATTACAACATTAACCTCACTATCGAAAATTAGAATAAGGTTAAGCACCTGCGTTCAAACAAACAAACAGACGTTCCGTACTATTTTAGTAATTGCGAGTGAATCACAAAAACAGGCGTATCTTTGTATTGACCGTGACCGAATTTTGTACTTGTTCTAGTTGTACCGTTTTACGCCGACTCATTGTGTCACTGAAATTGTTTAATTTTATCGCAATTATTTATAATTACTTGTAGTTTTCGTTCAGCTGGGAGTTGACAGTTCGAATAACTGTTATTATTTCATGATTAAATGATTAATGGTGCGTAATACTTGTATATTTTGGGGTTGAAATAATTATTGTTTATGTGACATAATGACGTTGCAAATTATTATTTAAGGCACAGGCTTTTTTATCGTGTAGCTGTTATTTAAGGCTCTTTATGTTGAACTCAATCATTTTTGAACAGCGACATGGAATAGCACTATAAAGCTAGGCGAAGTCTTGCTACTGTGTTCTGCCACTCGAATAATCCAGGTTTTGTCCAGTCTTCCTTTACTTCTCTCATTAACTTTACAACTTTAAAATTTCAAGCCAAAGCGTATCTTGACCCTAGACAGTAGCTAAAGATGAGCAAATTCATGTCGAGGGATGCATTTCAGCCTCAGCAGATTTGTAGCGAGTAAAGATGGGCAATGTGTCGAATAAATTCCCATTTTTTTCCCAACCAAGCTACAATTAAGAAACTCTAAATCCACTCCTGTGTTGTACCTAGTCACATTAAATAATTTTACCAATGGCAGCCCTAATGGAGTTTCACGAAATTAGGTTAAGGCCTCCCAAATTCTGGAAGGAATTCTTCATTGAGTGCTTCGTTATCTGATGGAATGGCGAATAATTATGTAAAATTTCGTAATACCCTCATAATTACGTTTAAATCGGTAGGTATATCGATACTCGAGTGCTGAGTTGAGTGTTTCGATTCAGTGAAGTGTCAATGTTGTAAGGTTATTGTACTTTGTATCGTTTTACTCGAATACACAAAGTAAACAGGATGATGTTTTTCGTATTTCAAATATTTTTATGTTATGCTGTTTCTTTGATTATTGTCGGTAAAGCATTTCTATGCCTGAATGTGAACTACCAAATTTTAATAAGATATTATTAATAGGTTGCTTATTAATTACCATTATATTGTCTACACAACTTGAAACAGGTTTTTTTTTAAATATGCCCTGAAAGTTAGCTCAAGTATCAACTCAGAAATTATTCTATCACTATGAAGTTATCGTAGAAAAAATATAGCAAGTACATGAGGGTCAGGTAAGAGCTGAGTGGTGGGTAAACAATGGTGTTTACCCTCAAGATTGGGGGATTATATGGCTCTGGCCACGTGGGGAAAGTAGAGTTTACACGCGAGTGTAGATAATTGTATAAGTTGAATGTTGGTTTAAATAACTTAATAACAAAGTCTGCAGAACAAATGATATTGCAGAAAAATTGTAGGGACAGTTGGACAAATTAATTATCACGATTTAAAATCGCTTAGGATTTCTCTAAATTAGAGGACGTAGCTGAAAATAGGCATAAATATTCTTTAAAGGGATAGTGAAAATAGGTATAAGTTTTATTTTTCTGAAAAATAATGTGTTTTTATTTTGTAAATTCTACACTTTGAAAATCAAAATTTCTTCTATTCTTCGTTAGATTTAAATTTATTTATACCTTCCCCAATATCTTAATTTATTTAGGGCTGTTGCAAAGATATACAATCTCTAACTGATGTAGAGTATAATAAAGAAACTAAACCTTCAATCCACTAAATAATAATCCTCAAAAATCTACGCAAAACAATATGACATTCTTTGTCATCACTACCGAGAACATTAAAATTGATCCTCGGAATGTAATGTCAAGTTACGATCCATTTATATTCTGTAATACAATATGAACCGGGTTTATCGGTTCGCTTTTGTTGGAAATATAACTTACATCATTTCTTGGAACGGAATGTATCGGTAGATAACCTACACTAGACTTATATTGCACCTATTTGTCCTGAGATAACAAGTGTTTTTACTTAATGTGTGGACTATAACGGCACACATTGTATTATGTCCTTTAAAAGGGTCATGCAGGTCGAATTTAGTCCCCTTACGATAGTGTGTCCAACGTTATTTATTTTAGACAAATTAGATTTTCTTCCATTTTTTTATCGTATTATGAAGGAAAAAAAGCAGAGCCACACAACCTGTAGATGCCAGCAACACGACTATTGTATCATTCGCTCTTTATCAGCTAGGGATCCCAGTTTTTTGCACACAATAATGTTTGGGGCAAAATATTTTCTAATGCAAAGAGATCTTCCACTAGCTATAGCTCGATTTTAGTCGTGTCCAATAGTTACGAAAAAAGAAAGAAAGAACCCTTACCACTTTCTAGTAAGATCTCGTTAAATTACTTAGCAGATAATTTCATAAAAATGTTGTTCGATATTTTTATTTATCCGACGGTTAGCGACTATCCAGAGGTGGTGAGACAAGCCCTAAAGATTATAAATAATTGAGTTAGTAACCCTCCTTCGGCGGTCGGGTAAAAAACTGGTCAAGATGCCTCCGTCCATTCCATACTAGGCTCCTAGGAATATAAATCCGCGTAGGAAGCCTGTCAGCGCGGGTCCTAAGGCGTCTATAAACTATTTGATATGCGCCGTGTGTGGGCACACTTAATCCCGAGGTGTCACGGTATCTTATCTCCGGTCCCCGGGACTTCCTGGGGTCGTGGGCTGTGGTCACAAGGTCCAAATGCGTGTTAAGTTGTAGATTATGTCCCATTTAATGTGAGTTACTTATGCAATGTGATTTTTGGTGAATGGGAAATACTTTGATTTGCGAATAAGTTTAAAAATAGATGTTTTGTCTAATAAAATTATTTTAAGAAACAACTGCCAATCTTATGATTTCTCTCTCGCACGTACTTAATAAGAGAGAGATGTCGTGAGATTGGTATGTGTTGCATAGAATCATTCACCATTGACGCGGATCATACGTACCTTGATCAACAAACAGTTTTGTAATTATCCTCCTTCAGCAGTCGGGTAAAAAATCCCACGAACTATAAATAATTTAGTTAATTTAATCAAAATCGGTGTTATTTTCATGATTTTCATATTTATATTTAAGCAATTAATGTATTTTACAGAACAACTTTGTATCATGCGATTAAATTAATTAACCAATCAGTGAACTTTGTTGATAAATTGAACATTTTATTTATGCTTAAAATTAACAAATAAAATGTGGCATAAAATCAACATTTATTTATTTGAACAAACAACTATCGTCATCAGAAATGTGCAAATTCGAATTTCAAAAAATAGGCTTGATTTAATAGTGCTGATGCAAGTTGGTATCGATGATTTGGTATAGTGTTGTCGATGGTGTGAAACTAACTCGTTTAGCCAGGTTATTTTGTCAGTGCATTGTGACGCTGACTCGGCTACCAATTGATTCGGCGGATTGAGACGTTTGATGACGATGACTGACATACGGGTGCATCATTTGGAGAGCTGTATGCTGGTTCGGTGAGAGTAATCTAATTTGAATATTCCAACACGCCTGTATTCGCAGAAAGGTATAAGCTGATATAAACTAACGTGTACACATAATTTAGATACCATTATGTTTTTGGTTTGTGTAATAACGTAGCGAGATTATTGCTATAAACCGGGTATAAATGCAAACCAAGAAAAGAATAATAAAAACTCATAACATTTTAGTGACTTAAAACATATTATTAGCGAACTGTGACTCTTTTTATTGCGATTACTGTTTTAATATTGCAGAAAACATACAAGTATTATCAGACAGAGCTGATGTACTATCAGCTCTGTCAATTTCTATCAATTTCATCGTAACAAATATTCAACCGTCAAATGTAGAATTAAAATATTCCAAATTTATCGATTGATTTCTCATCTCTATTCTAGTTTGTAATATAAAAAGAAATGGTCTCATATTCTTGGAAGTAGGTCAACTGCTAATCATAGTGTTAGAGTAGACGTTGAAAGAATATTTAATCCCCAGTTGAAGGCGGATTTGTATGGGATGAGTTCCGTAGAGGGCGATACCGTGCAGAACGGAGTTTTATTAATCAGCCGTTTAGAAAATGTTTCCTTTGTTAGGTTAGAGTATCGAAGTAATCGAGGGCTGAGTGGTGTATTTTTAAACTACCATTAGAACTTGCTTATTGAAAGATTGAAATGGTATTTTTATTTACTAATTGCGATATTGTGCAAGTTCATAAATTGTTTGACAGTTTAACTTGAAACTATCTAACTACCGCACCGGGTATGGATAAGTTTAACCATGTAATTAAAACATAAACTACGAACTTTACTTTTATTTAACCTTTGTTTTACTTAGTTTTTCAACTAGTTAAAAACTTACTTAAAAGCCTAGCCTAGGTTTAAATACAAACTTTTTTTTAAATGAGAGGTGTCATTTCATAGTCCTACCTGGTCTTATTTAATGGGACTTAACAGACTTTATACACATATATTTACATATTATACGATGCAACACATTGGAATTATTCAAAGAAGGCGGTGATTTTAACTTTTTGCTGTGAGTTACGCCATTTATTTATTTATTTACACTTTATGCACATTATTGTTTACCAGTCAAACATAAGGTGATACAAAGAAAATCGTGATAGATGCATCAGTCGTATTATCGAGACAATGTTTTCGACTAAAATCTTATACAGGGCTTGTAGCTAAGTTATAGCAACGCTGATCAACCGATCTGCAAGGTTAAGCTACGCTTGCCTAGGTCAGTCTGTGGATGGGTGACCATTCTTAACTCATCGAGACCCCTCCGTGCCTCGGAGAGCACGTAAAGTCGTCGGTGCCGGTTGTCATACGAACACGTTACACGAACATTAGTGTTAGTCAGAAGCCGAACAAGCCTGACAGCCAGTCTATCTTTCGGATATCGGTATTGTCCAGAAATTGGGTTGCGGAGGCCTTGGCAGTCGCTTCGTGTAAAATACTGATATTCACCCGCATCTGGTTAGACTGCATGGTTGGGAAAAAGGCTAGGAGGATGATGTATATTGTATATATAATATATAATTATATATATACCTTCATCTAAATAAATACACTTACTTAAATACATATACAATAATAAATAAATACTACGAACATATTTACCTGGTGTCCATGTGTCACGGTATTACATTGGAAGTGCGAGACACTTTGAAGGTATTAATCCCTGATTTTAGCTGTCCCTATATTCGGGTGTCGGGATTCCAATACCTTGCCGGCAAATCGCGTTGCCTAACGTTTTGTTCACTTATTTATGAGATAAAGAGCCCATTTTGTTTTAGTGTTTTATTTACATTCGAGACGAAACTGGGTTAAGTCGATTGAAAGTTGTTTTTGAAATGTGAACCGTACTTATGTTTTCTTTTTTGTTTTGCAGGTAAATTTCAAACATTGACGCTGCTGTTTGGAGATTGGTGGCATCAAAATAAGTACCGTATACCTTAGTATAACTTATAAGGTAACGTTTTAAAGCTAAGAAGATAAGACTAGAGAAAATAAAGTAGATAAAATGGACATTCATGAACGTTAATCTTGTTATAATTTTAAAACTGTTTTTGTTTGTTACTTCGATAAAATCTGGCAGAGTTATAGATTAATTCCTAAGGAAGATAACGGACCTGTTGGACCTTTGATCCCGCAAACACATGACTTGATTCTTGACTGCGAGAGCTATCTTTTACTTTATATATTTTTTAATCTTTTCCGTATTCTTATTACTATGAGCATAGTATCTCAATGCAGGGCAAAGGCCTCAATTTACGCGTTTACACGACATTAACCGTTTATAACAGCGAATAACTAGATCATAATTAACAAGTGACAAAAACTACACAAACATTGAATGAACAATCATTGTAATGTGTCTATTAGTGCGCAGGAGTTCACACGACGGCTGAATTAAAAACACATCAGAAACGTATTACACTAACTCTGCCACCCGCGCGGTATGCCTTTGTACCTCTTGTTGAGCAATATTAAACCTAATGTCCCTAATAATACGCACTAAAAGGATTCACGAATACACTATCTGTGTTTTCAAATTCGATCCCTGAATTGAAAGCAATAAAGTTCAAAATTCAATGACAGATATTCCCGGAAACGTAGGGATGGGAAGGCTTGGAAACCAGTTCGGTGGTTGTTTTTTTTTCTGGAGTTCAAAAGTAGAATTAAGGTTGTAAAGCGACAGAGCGATACCGGGAACGGATCAGTGTTGGGCTGATTTTAAAATAACAAGGTAGTTTTATTTTAGTTTGTACTGTGATTTTAAAACTACTTTTGGATAACAATAAAAAAAATGTGTTAAGCGCTGATGGCCTGGTTAACTAACCATTGATAATTAGGCCATCAGCCCTAATTATCAATGGTTAGTTAACTATGTTTAGCTTGAAATCCGTTTATGGTGTACTTATTAAGTACTTACATGGTTCATAATTTTACTAGAACAGAACAGTTATTTTATCGTGAAGTACCTTGGTAAACCCCTTGGCTTTAGTTTATATTATAGAATCTAGTTAGGTATTGGTTAAAATTGTCGATAACCTCGGAGAAATATAGGGCCGAAATCACTAGTTTTGAATTACTAGATGTTTTGTAAAATATAACTAATATATCCAATGTTTCAACACTTTCAACGTAATCCAAAACATTCCATAGATAATTAAGCACATTGGCTAAGTGCCGCTCACACGGTAAGCACTTAATGTAGGCAAGTTGCGTGTAACGTGACATGTGGCTTAGCCTGTTGTAGCCAATCAGCGTCGAGTATTTGAGCTTAAGTTATAGCTAGTCTATCTACTCGCTCTCATATTGGTAGAAATATTGTTTAGTCCTTTACTAGGGTCATATATTTTTAGACCGCGATTAATTAACTTACTTTCTTAATATTTGTGCCTTTAGAAAAAAATAGTACCTAATTTAAATAAAACTATTTCTTACTGATTGTATCGCGTTATGATATTTACCTATTTAAGTACCGACTTACAGTGATAAAATCTGTAAAAAATAATTTTATTTCAATGTCTAATATTAGATTATCCAGCAGATAAATTGCTTGAAGAATGGAATGTCAAATCGGTAAATCAAAACGATATGAATAAATTTTAAAACGTTTTAGAAAAAATATCTAACAATCTCATTACCTAAGTTTAAAGGAAAAAAGTAATTAAACGATTATTAACATCAAGAAAATTTATTCATTGGATAGATTTCTCATAGCTGGTTATCAGATTTAATCCCAAATGTTTAACCATCAGTTCCAGAATGTAGTTAACTTAATTCCGACGAACAATTTTGTAATTCGTTCTGCATTGTAATAAGGATTGTTATATTATCTTTTTGACATGTAAGTACATGTTAAGTACGTCGTTAATATTCGGATATACGTATCGAATTTATAATTTCGTCAGGGATTGTTGGTCAAAGGATATTTTATAGGTAATGGTGTCTGGATCGAGATCCACTTTGATAAGACTTTTTAATGACGCTTGTTTTAAGCGGGTAGAAATTATTCATGTGTTATTTTTATGATAAACGGGTAGGGTTGGATAAAGGGCACCCACGAATTACGTTAAATAAATGTGCCTTGCAAAGTCGGAACGGGCCTCTTGTAATAAAATAACGATAAATAATTACACAAATGTGATCCTAAGGTCTTGAAGGACACGCTTTGTAACTTAAAGACCTTATTTGGTCCAAATCAATCATATGACAACTCCCAACTGTCATTCCCAACAATAAATAAAAGCAGATTTAATCCATCACGAACCTGCAAACTTAAAGCCACATCGATCTAACTGAAGGCGTGCTGTCCCCAATAATCCATTGTAAACTGGTGTACACACTGTACACCGTAGTTTACAAGTTTCCTGAAAGATGAAGTGCTTTCAAATATTTGTTTTTAGCATAAGAACAACTTTGATGGGGCGGCGACACACCAACAAGTTTGGTTATCAAGTCTGGCTGTGGTGACCATTATTTTTGATAGTTGCGGAAAACTATCGGGATTTATAGTCACGGGAGTCACTATGATTGATAAATTTTTGAGAGACTTTTTCTTAGTATCAGATAGTAGATAATAAAGAGTATTCTTTAATGACATGATGTGTTCGTCAGTAATTCGTCAAATCACTGCTTCAGAAAATTACTCATAATTTCTTCTTACTTTATTTATTTTGTGATGTAACACTATAGTTTTAATGAGTTGATCTATGATTGATCATGATCTAAATCATAAGAAGTAAATGCAATTAACAACATGAGGATTCGTTCTAATCTAACTGGAACAGTTGATATATAAATCAGGCGAATGCTTTTATTATAAAATATTGGCTCAATTTAGTGATTGCAGAGTGGTAGCACACACGTAGTTTCAAAATAAAGCTAAACTATGATTAATTTCGTTTGAACGAAATACAACAAAATTCCCATCCAATCCTCAAGTTTACAAAAGCAAAAATTTATGGAATATACGAATGAAAAGTTTCCGAATAAAATTGGTCCAGATTTATTAAAACTTTAGCGTATGCTTTCAAAGGTCGCTGACCCACTGCATTTGTTTTAGTTTTTGACTGGTTTTAGATGAAATTCGTTGTAAATTCAAATATTTTCAACCCCAAATCCATTTACCGTGAAGGTAAGTGAACTTTAACAAACGGAAATAATTAACAAGACATGTATAAAAACGAGTCTCGACTCAATAGATTTGGATTCATAAAAAACACTACTTAAACTTAAAAGGATAAAAGCGCGCGGTTTTTTATTTAAATTATCTTGTAATACAATACGTTTAACCTCGATGCAAATTTAGTGTTACAACTTAAAATCTTAATAAAATTTTTTTATAGCTGGTAACCTTGCATAGTTAACTGAGGCAGGTGTTTGCTACATATATCCCATGAATTCTTTTATAAGGGGGTGACCCGCACATTAAACTAAGCTACACTAGTAAGCATAAAGCTTTAATCTTTTAAGGATTAAGTAATTTGTGTCTTCATCATAATTATTCACAGTGGTAAAGAAATTCCTTTGTAACAAAAAGAAAAACAGGCCTGTATATCAATAAAAACTTCAACATTATTCAGCATAGCCTGACAGAATGGTAGGCACAGCGCACTTAGTAACAAAATTTTGTCCACGTTCCCTCGTCAGCCATGCTGGACGTCCAACGATTTGTTTTCCAATCCTAGGATGTACTGTAATTGCATTGGTCCACCTGCCAACGCCTCCAGGGTGTCTCACTGACTATCAAACTTATGGTCACCATACAAATGCCCAGTTTCTCTACGTGCTGGATACACGATGAATTTATACGACCTCCTTAAGAGACTTTACTTTGTATTGTCGCCGGTGTCTTCTGAATTCCTTAGAGTTATGCTCATCATTATTTTGTGTTTTATGTTCTACGCTGTTATAGATTGTGAGTCGTGTGAAACATTGTTGTTTCGAGATTTAGTACGTTGTAACGATAGATGAATCTGGAACGCATCTTGAATGTCTATGAGTCCTGCAGTAATCATAAATGTCAGAACATAAATTGTGGTACATTCTGCAACTTCGCGTACTTAAATATCTATTCTAAAACAGAATTTGGAGTATTCCCATTTGAGCACCTAATTTTTTAAATTCCCATTTAAGAATACATTGGCTGAACACTCCTAAGATTTTATCCCTTGTCGTCTCATTTCGTTGATGATAACAATTTAGTTGATTTAATAAGGCCTATAGTTCCCAATCTTATTAAAATTACAAATTAGTCCTTTATATTCATCCGTCGTGCTCAAATTTTATCGGGAATATTCATGAGTATCCTTTTTCGTTCAATAAAAAATGACTTAATTATTTGATCGATCGGGTTTATTGAAAATTTATTAATGACTGAAACATTGAGGACGCTGCCAATCTTTATTCATGAGGGTTTTGTGAAACTAGTCTACATCTACAGAATTTTTTGGTATCCTGCCTATAATATCTTCAAATTATTTCAATCAAACATGATTAGATCTAGGTATTTTATGCAGACAGGAGATCATTTCCGTGTGCACTAAGTCATGCTGTAAATGATAACGAGGATACAATTATCATCATTATCCTTCTTCACCTACCGCTGCACATAGAACTCTGCACATAGTGAACGCTGCACATAGTGTGTGTGTGTGTCTGTGTGTGTGTGTGTGTGTGTTGTGTCAATCTTTACTTTTCTGTGCTAGTCTCATCCATGTTCTATTTATTCATAGATATCTCTTCCAGTTCTTACATTGTATACTGTGTCTTCCTTTGGGATAGCCATGGGTAGACTATAGATTACAACTTAGTATGATTCTGCCACACTACTTTTACTTAAT
Source organism: Acronicta psi (assembly GCA_946251955.1). Classification (NCBI taxonomy): domain Eukaryota; kingdom Metazoa; phylum Arthropoda; class Insecta; order Lepidoptera; family Noctuidae; genus Acronicta; species Acronicta psi. Next base: position 4,221,285 of record OX276493.1, on the reverse strand, counting down.
CTACGTTGATTAACCTTTTCATTCTCATCCTTGATTGTTGGCTTAGGGTGCTCTTGACCTGGCCTTTTAATACTAGGATCTATTTCATCACCTCCTGATTTGTTACCGTTAAATTTACCTGGCAGATAATTTCATATAAATTTTGTTACAATTTTGAATTTATCCTGCGGTTAGCCCTAAGATTTGTATTTACTATATTGTGCGTTTCTTTTATCATCTTATGCATTGTTTTTACGCAAACGTGCTCCGATTTTCACTTGATAATGAAGTCAGAGCTACTAATTGTGATGTTTATACCTTTTTAACGCTTCAAACCTCTGCCAATGACCTACAACTTCTTGTACGTGCTTACTAAGTTAGTAACAATAATTAACACGGGTTTTTAATGATAATTTAAGTTGTTTTCATACTTTAAGCCATTGAAGTTGGTCTTATTTTGTTATGTAACAAAGTTTCATGAGTCTATAAACATACCAGCAGTATCAGGTAATTCTTATACTACGAAGATACGACCCAACATGGTTGTCAGTTATCTTTTACGGTAATTATTATAAAACAACATATTCAACACTTAAAACATCTACATTACAGCATAAACCAATGTAAACGCGATCTAAACACACAACATTTAATATACAAATTAGCGAACAGAACGTTTGTATTAACATATTTCTGTCATTCTTTATTCGGAGCCATTGATGCGATTTCCAGCTGCCTATAAATAAGAAGACAAGTCGGCTTATAAAACGGTTTTTTATGTAAAATCTAGAGGAACTAATTCTGTTCGCGTTCCTCCCTTGTATATTTTAACAATGTCTTATTTTGAAGGTTAGATACTGCTTGTTTAGGCAATAACTGAGTAACTGATTTAGTTCTGACATATTTATGATGATTCTTCGTAATAGTTTCTTCTGTGAATGTCAATGAGATTATTATGGTTAGAACACTGGCAAAAACGGTATTCTGAATAATATTGCGCACGCTTTTTTTACTTATTTTTTAGATAGTTGCTGAAAACCAGCGCTGTGGTTCTGCACCGCGCACGAGTCATAGTATTTAGTTGAGCGATGGCCGTTTTGTGTGGCTGTGGCGCATACATCGCATAAGTGTATTATTACTTCCGTGTCTGCGATTCCAAATATTGTATTATGTGTCTTGTCGATACAAATAAATTCATTTTCATTCCTTCCTTTATATATTTAAGTACATAATATTTGGATTATCCACATTTGTCAATATCGCTAATATTGACACATGGATTCACGAATACAGATACATATTTCTTATACAGTGTGATACAAAAAAATTACACACATCTTATCATTGACACCTAACATAATAAAATCCATTAAGTATGGCATACCACATAATTTACAAAATGTTATCTTATGTATTTGCATTTTATGTACAGAAATAATGGACGTCCCTCTTAAAATCTTAATGCGTGGACACATTAGCATACACCCAAGATCTGTTATTAAGAGGTATGGCGCGACTAATTGGTTTTTTTAATGATACATTGTGATTTAAATATACCATCACGATTGTATTCTTTTAGGTAAAGCAATGATGTTATAAAAAACAGTTGTCATGGTGGCTTTTGAAGATAACTCAATTAGCGCAATGGCCGCTGCTGCTGCTGCTGCGCTAGGACTTGCGGGTGTGATCCCCGTACACGACGAATGCATGGCCTATAACAAAGGTCGGTTTTAGGTGATTGACAATGTGGAATTGTTTGCAAGATATATAAAACTGAAATCGTGGCACTAAATAAAAAAAATATATTATGTTATTAAGAAGTGACTTACAACAAAGTTGCGTATCAGTGACATTAGTAAATAAATTATGTGCTTTAACCAATGTGATGAAGAAATGGTTATTGAAAAAAAACTTATGTAATATTTTATTAGTAACCTTATTCTCTTATCACTGTGATAAACAGGTTTTATGATATTCAGATACAAAGTATCTTAACAACAAAAAAGTTGTTTGTGCTTTTTAATGGATTTGCAACTTTTTGTGAGTTTGATAAGGAAGTAGGTACATTTAATTTTGAGATTTATGTACGGTAAAATCTGTGGGTTAAGGTCAACGACACTAAAACCATTTACTTATATAAGGATTTTATCAGTATTTACAACAGTCAGTTTGTTTTTAGAGGGACAGATGAAATATTATATGTCAAAGTAAGTGACACATTGTCTTCGTGTGCTTTGGAATCGAACTTGAGACTAATGCTGATGTAAACTATCTTGAAATAAAACATTTCTTCCGGATTTTATTGATATAATTTTAATCTCGACGTTTTAGCCCCGCGGATGAAATAATATCAATATAACGCGATGAAATCCGTAACAAAGGTAGTTTCATTTTAATGTCTATATCCGCGTATGTCTCAGAAATCACTATAAAACCTGTCTTCGTAAAAAAAACGCAAGACGTAACAAAAGGTAATCTAAGATGACCAGCGTAACAAAAGAAGAAAACAAACGAAGTCACCTCCCTATTCGCGATTTAAATTAATTAAGCGCCAAAGCTTTTACGAGTTGAATTTCAGCTTACATTCTTTTAAAAGAACCTGTATAAACAAAGTGTAGTGAGCAAGTGAGGGGTTGGGTGTCGTTACATTGCAGCGATTTAAATGCAACTATGTTGGAACGTACAGAGTGCGAAAAATCTGGCAACATTTTCTTTATTCTAACTTCTAAGTTTCTAACCTTTAAGTTTAAAAATAATGAATTAACAAACATATCCCGCGAGTCCAACCTGAGTGGACCAGTTTACCAAAGAGTCTATTACCGTGTTATTTTGTCCACGTGTTTTTCTACTTTTTCACGTCATTTCCCCTTCTTAGTTGCCTTTGCAGTCGGTGTTTTAACGCGTCTGCAACGTCTTTGGGGATTCAGGTGCCCACGGGCGGCAATGCTTACTAATGCGTCAGGTGATTCATCGGTTTATTGCCGGCTAAAAAATGGGTTCTTAGGAAGATTTTTTTAAGTAACCCGCAGTAATGCGTACGCTGCAAGTATTTAGAGGTCTGACGTCATTGTTACTTTGTAACGTTTCAAAATTCCTAGCAAAGCGCACGTAAAAGTGTTATATGTTCCACTTTTGTTACCTTTTTACTGCACTGTTCTCTTACGTCACGGTAACTGAGATATATGGCATAGTTAGAACAAAAGCTTTTTTTATGGAAATATCTAGAAAATGTAGTTAAACTATGTTAAAAGCAACAATGAATATTCCATGGAAATTCCATTTTCTCTAAATTATCTGGAGTAGTGTTGTTAGGTTTTTCTGTGAAATTCCCAGTAGCAGGAGTACCGGTTGATGGCAATAGGCTCACCCTGTATTACATGGGACCTAAAAATACCGGCGAACTGTGTCCTGCCAAACACTTCATAGAATACGGGCGTGATGTTATTTTGATGCTTGTAAAAAAAATAATTATATTTAATCACTTGATATAAAATAAATAAAAAATTACTTAACTATTCCACGTGGAAAAGGAAAAGTTAGTTTAATGTAATAAATAGACAGAAAAAGATTGCTACTGCAAGTAAGATTTTTTTTTTTTTTAGGACGGATGTAGATTCTAGCTCAGGAGCTTTAGAATCTTAACCGGGCTAAGCAAGTAAGATTTGGCCCACCCCTTTATATAGCGTCCGTTTATGAGCAAGACGTGTGTATCAGCGTCGTTTAAACCTAATAACCGCTTGACACATCTTCAGATAATTAGTGTTTTATCCAAGAATGGTCATGTCTCTACCATCAAATTAATGTGTTTTATACTTTAATTTATTATTGAAAACGACCTCAATATTTCCTAATGTTTTCCAAAGAGTTAAAAGCAAGTAACGACCTTTTTGTTAACACCATAGCTGCGAATTGAAGTAGCGAGTGTACGAAAAGATTTTTAAGTGTTGCCTGGTTACGGAAAAGCCGTAAGTGGTGCTATAAATTGTAAAAGAAGAAAAACATCGCCGGCTAATGTTGCTAGTTGTTATTTTTGTTTTTGGTGTTGTAAACTGTATGTTTGTTTGTTGTTGCTAGTTGTTATTTTTGTTTTTGGTGTAGTAAACTGTATGTTTGTTTGTTGTTTCTGTTGTGTAAATAGGTCAATGTACTTATTTTTGGTAATCTTAACATTTTTCACACTTACGCGATAGATCAGCATAACACCATCTCGCCTGTATTTCTCAAAGGGTTAGACAGGGGTATACTTTAGCAAACCCAAGAACAACGGTCTTTTATTTAGAATAGTAGTCGGATTTTTTTTTAACTGCCTCATTAGTCCAGTGACCGTAGACGCGACTGCTACCACCGAAGTCTAAGGTTCGATTCCCAGGTCGAGCAGTGTTGGGTTTTCCTATGAAATTCTTAGTAGCAGCTCGGAGTTTGCAATTGTGCTCGGTTAATGGCAAATTGGTAATAGGTAACAAAAACCGCGCCGATTTACTTTTTTTTTGTTACGAATTGTACTGTTTTGCGGAATAACAACCTTCGCCGACGTACCTATTATAAAAAAAAAATATAGTACCTACTTACTGACATTAAAATAAGTACAGTTGCGTACAGTGAAAATTAAATAAATACTCTTGAAGACATTTTGTCCACAAAAAGGATAGCTTGTGGGTACTATGGACTTACTAGACAATTGATATGATACTTATATACTTTTTTTTTGTAAATACCCTTCAACAAATACACTTAATTATGTTTATCGCATAAATATTTGTATCCAGTGGGACTCGAACCCACAACCTCGTTATCAGCAGTCGTAACACTCAAACCATTGGACCACAGAAGTCGCCGAAATAAATGTTTAGTATAAATTGGTAAATTAAAATTGATGGCGCGCCCCCAAGTATTACAGACACCGCACTATAAAAATCCGTAGGTACATAAAGATACTCGTAACTTTAGTAGTCAATAAGAACTGATATTAAGGTCATTTCGGACCCTTAAGGTAATTGAATTCGAATTTACGATCGCTTATCCCCACATTTTAAATAATGTTATATTGAATTTATCTCCATTTCTTTTGAATGCATCGTAAAAGTTATGAAAGGTGCAAATTATTTTCAAGTAAGAACCTGTCTAATTAAACTGTGTGATTTCAATTGAAATTAATATTTCTTGGTATTCCTGTAAATCAAAATGACTTTAGTGAGCGATAAATCTTTATAATCGTCGTAAATATGGCCAGTATTATATAACGATGAAATAAATACTTAGTCTTAGGGCGCGGGGAGCGAGCGAGATGTGCTAGCAAGCCGCGATTTCCGCGAAACGAAATTATTTTAGTGTGTCTGTGTGTGTAATCTTCCGATTTGATTTCTTTTATGTTTGTATTTGTCTTGTTTTATGTAATTAATGTCTGTGGATTGTGTATTTTCAATAAAACTTGCTTTCTTTCTTTCATTTAAGTTTAACGTGATTAAATTTTGGGTAGCTGCCTCATTGGTTTATTGGTCCCAAGCGCGACTGCTACTTTCGATGTCCTGGGTTTGGTTCTCAGGCCGAGCAAATTGTTGTTAGGTTCAGATACATTTCTAGTAGCAGCTCGGAGTCTGGATTTCTGAATGCCTAAAGTCTAGATACAGGCGAGATTGTATTTAAGTTTTATTATTTTAATAGTAATGGTCAAAAATCATATCGATTGCACTGATGAAGCGATTACGTCACCATACAATTAATACTGCTCCCAAACGTCCTACATACGAAGCTATATTTACATTTTTATGAGTTTAATTTATCAAATTCAATATGAATTATGAATCGGATTTGTCGTCTATCGATTAAATTGGTATTTAATATCGATACGACCTCATGGGAAATCATTCGTTATCATAATAAATGGAATATATTACTGGAAAAATATTTTATTATGGACAATTTTGTTCGTGAATGTACTTTTTGATGTGTTTTAATTGCCTTTGTTTGCCGAAATTTTATTTTATTAGAATTTAAATGTTTGTGTTCTGAATTCAAAACGTGCTATTAATATTCGTCCATACGAGTTTCTGTTAAAGTAACTAAGTAGGTAAGTATAACCTATTTTTAGGTTTCATTAGGCTTTAATTCGCATTCGCTTCACACGTAAGTAACTTCGATATTGAATTTCATAATAGGTTTATGTCTAGACAAAAATTTTAAGGTATATCCCTTGTACATCGTGGATTATGGACAAATAAAATTGATGAGCTGATAAAATCGTAAGGGAAGTTTTTTTTGTTATAATTATAGTTCCTATTTTTAAAGTGTTTCTAAAGACCAGTATAGGCTTTAGTTTTCTTTTTTTTTTCTGTATACTTTTCCAATGAAAACTTTTTGCATATGAACGATCTGAATACTTATCGCGTCTGAATAAAAAACTCGAGAAAAACTAAGCTATCGGTATAAGGATTTAGATTTCCACACAAAAAACCTTTTATTGGAAAACTTTTTACTAAGGAATAATAGTTGCCAGAGCTATGTGGGGCCCGAAAACCAGCGGGAATGAATATAAACTAAAACAAATTTTTACTCCAGGAATTTTTCAGTCTAGAAATGGTCAGAACTATGGACGACATTGTTAGAATCTCTGTAGTTTAAACAGAAATTCTGTTTATACAGAAGCGTGTTACCAGAGAGACGATTGGTCCTCGTGTTCGTCACGTGAACATGTCGAGCTCGCTGCGGGTGACCGACAACCTTATGATCGCTGCGTGGCGTTTAAACAATACATAAATGATCGCAGTTATCGCAATGTCGTTGCAAGCACAATCATACCAGTGGCATATTATCTCAATGATTCTACGTAGGTATGTAGGTCACAGGCCGCTCAATTCTAACACAGGCCTATATTGTGGGGGACAATGTGTGACGTTGGAAGGATAATAGAGTAATCATTTCGCTTGGTTGGTCGTCAATCGATCTGGTGACAGGTATGCAGGGATATTCCCTCCTTGTATAGTTAATTAATAATCCTATTTAGGTTTAATATCAACTTAAGGTGTCGGATTTTGGCATCACCTCATCATACCATACCATCACGCCTTACCAGGTTAGGCAAAGGTGTACACTGTGCTCTCACAGTTATCCAATGTTTTAGTCCTATGTAATTGGAAGCGCATTAATGCAATTGAACGGGCACAAATCCAAACTCGTGCTGCTGCCGAGAATTTCACAGAAAACTCCATTAACACTACTCGAACTAGGAATCCAATCCAGGACCTCTACTATAGCAGTTTAGGACCAGTAGGCATACGAGGCAAAAGACTGAACGTTTTATATCAAGCTTAGCATACCTAAGATTACAATCATTATAAATTTTCTCAAATGAAAAGTTTTTTTTTCTCATCCCCCAGTAAACATTGCAAAAAGTACGACTAGAGTTTTAACCAGCGTAATGCAGAGTATTTTTTCCAATAAGTGTACCTTCGGTACATCATTTGGTCCGATTTCGATGACCGTCTTTACAATCGTTCATTCATGAAAAAAACGTTTGTAAGTGTTTATACGGCTGTGCTCGCGACTGTACCTCAAAATTACATATGCCAACGGAATCGATTTGTTGAACAATCATTTTATACTGCCTCTGCCATTCCCCGCCTATTTAGTGGCCCCACAACTATAAGAAAACATTCAAGCGAGCTAACATCGTTGGCCAAGTTTTACGGCGACCATTCCCAGTGGACGTCTTCGGCCTACACTCCATATCCGTTTCCGGGCGTTTGGCTAATCGTTTATTGTCAACGGAATATTTTCGTGGTATATTGGTTCGTGGTGTAAAACCTTTTTTGCGGCGTAAATGGTTATTTCTGATGTAACCATTGTATTGTTATGATTCGCAAGAATTTGTGACTTTAATTCGTTGTCCCATGTTATGGCTTAGGAACTTGTGTATTGTGAGTACTAAAACTGAACTAAAATTCCTGATTAGGCCAGTGATCTTAAACTCGATCGCTACGATCCGATTTCCAGGTTGAGTAGTGTTGTTGAGTTTTTCTATGAAATTATCAATAGCAGTTTGGTACTTACTTGGCAATTAGGTTCGCCTCTTATTACATGATACCTAAACATACCCGCGAGCAGTGGGTGTGCATTAGTACACCTCTGTCTACCCCTTCGGGAAATACAGGCGTGATGGTATGTTATACACACCACAATAAGTTCAACGTCCGCGTTGCGTCGTCTTTGCATACGAAATTAAAGGGATTGTAAAATTAAAGAAAAAACAATTATAAAATTAAACAAAAAACCCGACTGCGTAGTACTTTACTACTACGCAAACAAGTTTTTTGTTTAATTTCATAATTGATTTGATTTCCTACTTTTTAGTTTATAAATCATCATAGAATCACTAGATACATCCTAAATGATAATTTAAAATGAAAATTGATACAACTAAAGATCAGAATTTTTCAAAATCAGTTCGCACATTAAAGCGCAAAATATCCGCACAGAATAAATAATACAGAATCTCCGCCCCTCCCTAACGTCAGATACCGCAGGTCCCCCGTATTCTGCCCGTGTTCTTGCCGGACGTACTGCCAACAAACCCTACGCACTCTCACGCACACATTTGCATTTTCACGTGTACAAACGTAATTTTGACAAGTTTGACATTTGGTATTGTATTGTGCAGCGGTATCGGAAAGTTTGTATGGAGTGCCACAGGTGTGACATAGGAACGGACATAATTACATTCGCGTCAAACACATAACCCTCTTCCCCACTCCATAGGTATCGTGTTCTGATTCATATGCCAGAAGATGCAGGCAATTAAATCACCATTGAAAACCAAACACTCGGCAGTAGCCACAGTAGTTGGGAAACTGTTTACCGTCTACAACCCAACTCGGTCGAAATCCAACAACTAATCGGTATGGAACTTTCCGAAATGCGCCCCCGTGTGTAACGACTGTAGCCAGCTCCGAGTATTTAACCGAAATCACGATTTAGTATCGATTTCTCGGTTCTGTTATTCGGTTGTTCTTACGGTAGCGGGAGGAATATTGTTCGAATAGTCGTACGTACATTGGTGCAATGTTGCTCGATCAAAGAGGAATCTTTGTGGTTTAATTTGTATGATATGGTTAGGTTGCATGTATTAGGGGGTGAACCTATTCCCATTAGCTAAGAATTGAAATAAAACTACTTTTTACTGCAAACGTCGGCATCTAAATTATAATATAACGCGATAAAATCCGTAAAAAGTAGATTTATTTAAATTTCTAATATTCGTGTATGTGTCAGAAACAAGTAAGCTACTGAGAATTTCATAGAAAAACCTAATAAACCTGTAAACCATTAAATCAAAAATCAACCTGGGAATCGAACCCAGGGGGGCTAGACAAGTTGCATTTGACATTCGAATCGACAAACAAAATGTATGGAAATGACATTAGTGACAGCCCGATTTGTCGAAAGCTTGTGTCATTTCCATAAATTTTGTTTGTCGATTCGAATGTCAAATGACCACGAATGAACCACGAAGGGGATGGCGGGGTCTTGCAGACCCCGCCATCCCCTTCGTGGTTTTTTTTTTTAAACCACCCGGAAGTAGGAGCCCCGCGAAGCGGGGCTCCGTCAACTACGCCTTATTACTATTGCCTATACTTGTCCTTCACCCCAAAGGCAACTTGACCTGGACCTCAAGGTCACTGACCATGAACATTGACCTTTTAGAACCCCTGATAGTAGCGGACAATGAATTCCCGAAATTTGACCTTGACCTTGGACAGTGACCTTGACCTTAAGGTCATTGTCCATGATCTTACGTTCGATGACCTTGAACACAGTCAATGACCCTGAGGTCAGGGTCAATGACCCTGGGGTGTCCCATTATGTTCCCCCACCCTACTACTCCCACATCCCACCGGCTCCCGAAGGCTTCACTAGGCGACGATTTTTGGTCAAAAATTTTTTGACCAAAAATCTTTTTTTCATAGTGCCCCGTTTCGTATCCACTGACCGTGTATTGCTAAAAAAGTGATTATAACGCTCTGCGGTGAATGGAATCGCGCGCGCGATCCGAAATAAATGAAATAATGATTTTTTAATTATAAATCTTATTTGCTTAGATAGAAATAATGTTGTTTTTACACGTTCAAGTAAAAAAACTGGAGAAAAAATTAAAAAAATTGTTGAAAAAAGTTACGGAAAATTTCAACGCAGGGTGGTCCAGAATCATGTACTGAACTAATGGTATTCGGATGTGGTTCGATGTCCCTTCCACCTTGTAGATAGGTAGATACACGAATATATGAATGACGCGAAATGAGACTCATTCTGTGGTCTAGTGATGCCACTGGTGATTCTGGCGTCTGTAGGCTACGGTTGTAGCTTACAATGAAAAACAATTTGTAATATTGTAAATTAGAAAATATTATTTGATGTCGTAAGTAATGTACAATAGTGTGCCGCTTTCAAATCGTGGATATAGTCAGATTCAACAAAGGATTTGGGGTAATGATGGTTATGACCTACAAATTCGTAACTATACTTACCCCGACCCGGCCTAATGGTTAGAAGCACGGGATATTGTGGTCTCTGTATTTGGTTTTATTATGCTAGTCGTGATTATTTTATGGAGCGATGATCAGAAGTGTCTGGCATTATTATTAACTATTTGATCTACAATTCTATATAGATCGCAAAATATACTGCATCGTTACTTAACCAACTTCAAACGTAAGCCTATCAAATAAAAAAAATATAAAAATGTTCTCTGCGGTGTTACTCGGGTTCATCTAGTTTTTCCCAATGCCGTGGGAAGTTCCCTTTCTTAGCGGATGCCTACGTCATACTATTTGTATGCCAAATTTGCGCCCAATCGGATCAGTGCATTGATAAACCAGACAGCCAGTCAGTCTTTTTCCCTTTTTAAACAGAAAACTAGCCTCTTGGATGTTATTTATTTAGATAATAGTTACATCACTAACCTAACCTTTTCCAAACTCGGTTCGCTTACCTAACCATACAACTCGAATTCCAAGCCATACCGATATTCCTAGAATCAAATAGTTGTCTTTGCCAGACTTTTCGGGCATCTAACTACCACTAACGATAATCATAACTTTATCATGTGCAAATGTCCAATTGCTTTTTATTAGACAGACATTTCACGAAAGTAAACCTCACTTCTATACAAAGAATTCTATCGACAAGGAATAAACGACGAAACCCTTAATATATTATTCAATTTCTTACAACTATCATGGCCTTCTATTACACAGAACAGCTTTTTTCGGTCGTTCACACCACGCTAACTACAGTTAACCAATCAATACCAACTTAAGCGCACGTCAAACAGTAAGATTAAGTCAAAAACTTGGTTCGCAAAACTGTTTAGCTCGAGCACAGTGAAACAGCAAAAGAGAACGAATGTTTAAACTCCGTTTAACGAGTGTTTAATGTTGTACTGAGAAGTTGAGGTTTGTGGAGCGGAATAGATTAGACCTTTTATGAGATCTAAACTGGTTCTGGAATAGGGGAGAAGGATACAACAGTGTGCTATCTCTTTTAGAATATAAGGTAAATAATTTACATAATTGTATTCCCATTCCCCAAGAGGTGAGGTGTATCGATGTACAGTTCTCGCCAAACTTATTGTCCGGGTTGAAGTTGGCGCTAGTTAACTTTAACCCGGCCGTAAAAATCGGAGAAAGTAAAATATTAGATTGTAATAAATAAAAACGAAAGCTCAAGTCGTAATCTGTCGTTCTAAATTATTATTCTAATTCAATATTTTTCTTTCTCAGATTTTTACGGCCGGGTTAAAGTTAGCTCGTGCCAACTTCAACCCGGACAATAAGTTTGGCGAGAACTGTACACATAGTTCTCCCAATATGTTTTAGCTCACATTTAATAGCATCGGTCACACATTCAATCTGCTGATCTGCTTAAGGTGCAACTCTAAGTTTAAGGGCTACTCAATTCTATTTGCTTAGACATTAGCGCGTTATCTGTCACGTGTTATTGACAAACAAATCACTTTATTTCTCTTTTTTGACTTGCTATATTATTAATGCATAGAAATTATATGGTTAAGACTAAGGACAATGACGACGTCTGTGGTCTAGTGGTTCGAGTACCGGACTGCTGATCACAAGGTCGTGCGTTCGATTCCCACAGGACACAAATATTTATGGCGTGAATATAAGTATTTGTGTTTGTCTGGGTGTTTCTTATATTTCTTATAAGTATGTATTTAAAAAAAAAGAAGTATTTAAGTATTATATCCATTGTCTAGTATCCATAGTACAAGCTCTGCTTAGTTTCGAACTATATGGTGCTGTGTAATAATGTCCCAAGATATTTATTTATTATTTAATGGCATTTAAATCAATATACATAAAAGAGTACCCCGGCCGCGTCTGTCTGCTTAAACGCGAGAAACTCAAAAACCACAATCGGCGTGATTCATGAGGCATGTTGAAATGTATTCATTAAGGTTTTGTGTAAATTGGATGATAATTATATGACGATGATTGTTGAACATATCGGGGCTGATCGCTAGTCTTGTAAAAAAAGGGTTCAGATCTAAGATGAAGTATAACACCAACATTATCTTCATGTCTTACGAAAAACTACGCAAGAAAGGGCGTATATAAGTCAGTTTAATACTGTTCTAGCAAGTAAAAAGGATGTAATAAAAATGATTTAGATCTGTGGACCGACTCTTAATATGAATGGCGGTTGCTCTTTGCTCCTATGACGTCACGGTCGGCGTTTGTCTATGACGAATTGTTGCTTTCATGTTGGTAACCTTGAAAGTATTTGTGTATGTGTGAATTTGTGTTTTTTAACGGAGAAAAATCGAGTGTAAATAGATACACACAGTTCTCAAGCATATTTAGGGGCTTAGGGCCCCCGTAAGTGGTCAACCGTAAGAGGCCACTAACCAGGCACAAATGCAATCTCCGAGCTTTTACTGAGAAACACAGAAAACCCAATAACTTTGCTCGACCTAATAATCGAACCCAACACCTAATTAGGCAGTCGACTTGCCACTACATTATTTTTATATACATTACAATAAAACTTCTAAGACAAGCCATTGCGTTGAAATGCACAAAGTGACATCTGTATTTGCGTTCGTGCAAAAAGAATCCCGATGTAAACAGAGCCTTAGGTAATAGGATTTGTATAAGCTCATTATTTAGAACGAGAAAACGCACTTGTTCGAAGAGTATTAAAAAAAGTATAAAATTTGTTATAACGAAACTAACCTATAAATATTTGTTATTCTTAACCGACGATCGAAAAACCGGAGGAGGTTCCCAATTCGGATATTTGTATGTTTTTTTTTTGTTTTTGTTTGTTATGACTTAACTCAAAAACTACACGATCGATTTTAAAAATTCTTTCACCATTAGAAAGCTAAATTTTTACCGAGTAACATAGGCTATTTTTTTTATAAATTTTAACCTGTGCGAAGCCGGGCTAGGCCGCTAGTATTAGTATACAAAATCAAGACTTAACACCAAATCATTTGAAAAAGGGGCTCATGGCTATGTATTAAAAAAACTGATTAACCGATCCTTGCCATCAGTGTAAGATGGGTGTCCATTCTTAATAGATGAAGATTCCATGTAAAAGGGGTCTTATTGCCATAATCCGGGCACAAATCCTAATTATTACCGAGAACTAGCTAAGAAAATCCAATAACATTTCGCTTGACCGAAATATTAAAACAAAATTGAGGACCTTCTGATATTGAAACTTTTTTGAAATAACCTCTTCAGTAAAATATAAGACCCTTTGAGCATAATTCTATCACTGGCCTTTAAGAATGAAATGAATGTAAAACTTTTTCGCGTCCCTAATTATCCTCAAATCGTTCACGAAATTAGACCAAACTTCCAATCCAACCTAAATTGTGGTACTCCATCAAATCATTACTGAAACTGAAAGCACTTCCAAAAATACTTCAGGAAAATTTACAATTCTTGAAGTCTCTGTCAGTCGGATCACCATTAGACTTAATACGGAGGTCGGGGATTTGAAGTCTGCTTAAAGTCCTCCAACTTTCAAGTGTCGTAATTTAATTATATTCTTTTCTTATTCCGAGTAATTACGCGAGTGATTCCGCCATACCAAGCATTTTTATAATGATGTAAAATCTCATTTTTGTTTCTCGACGAAAATTGGAAAGACTTTTATTGCGTGTAGCGGAATTGTTCGCTTCTTTTGTGATTATACTTACTACGCCCTTTTATGACTAAAACAACAAATTTATGCTGTGAATTTGTGTATCAACTACGAAAGATTTTTTGGTTAAAATTTACGGATAGAAAAGTCAATATGATAAGAAAATATCGATTAAAAACACCATAAAATATGGCAGTAATACCTATAAATACTTACAAAAATACAATAAATAATAATAACAACATTACATAATATAGTTCTCGCCAATATTTTTGTCTAGCTTGAAGTTGGCATGAGCTTAACTTCAACCCGGTCGTAAAAATACGGCTACGCTCAAGTAGTAGGCTGACAAAAAGATTGGCAAGTACTGTACAGCTCTGCCTTCGGGGAATACAGGCGTGATGGTATGTAAGTTAAACACTGGAACGCAGTATAGCTTCAATGGCACTTAAAGCTCTGCTCACCCTACAAGGCCAAAGACCGCAAAGATAAACTATCTGTATGCTATACAAGATGTCAATTTGTTTCTTTCAATGCAAATCAAGTTCTATTCAAAACTTAATGCTTTTAATACTGTCATCATTTATGGACCCGGCGACTACATTATTTATGGTATGCCTTCGATATTTGAAAAAATAGAATTCGTATTAGTTTTTTTTAAACGGCTGTCGTAAATAACCTCCTTTCGAGATTTGATTTTGATTAAAATGTTGAGTATAATTTACGAGTTCGATGTAAATCAGTGATTATGAAATCGTACGGCTTTTTGTCACATTTCGGGTGATGAATGATAATTGTAATTTATCGCTGAGTGAGTTGTTATTTGGGGCACTAATTAGCATAATATTCTATCACTTCACAAACTAATTCGTGTACGATATTTAACAAAGGATAAGAAGGTACCTAATCTATTTAAAGGAAAATCTTCGTGTTAGGAAACATGCGCAGAATTCACTTATGTTAATTACAAGCATTCTTAGACCAGTTCGTCCCACTGGTGGGCAACTCTCAACTCAAAACTCTTTCCAAGTAGCTTTGTCTGTAGTATTAGCGACCCAATCTCTCTTGTGTGAGCCTCAAGTTGTAGTAAGCATTTGTCTGGCATAATTTAGTCATTAAATATCTTAACACCAGTTTCAAACTGCACACCGGGCACTTTTTTATATTTTTTGTTTTTTTTTAAGTTGGCAACACAAAAAATTCATCAAGTTAACATGATTATTATAAGAGTTTATATGTAAAATGACAGAATAACTTAAAACCTTTATGTTCCCAACTTTTTAGGATATTTCCTTTGGGTACGTTAATGCATAATAAATATGCTAAATGGATGTATGTTGGAAAGTATTTTCGGGTTATTGTTTCCGGGATATTTTAGAACATTTATACTAACTTATTTCAAAAGTTTCGATAGCGAATTATATCAACTTTTAGGTGTAGTCAAATTTTTTGATACTAAAGTATGCTTTTGTAAAAAAAAATGCAATGGTAACGAGAAACAGACAAACGAAATTTTTTAAGATACTGACACATAAGTAGGTACGTTTTCCACCGAATTCCTTATTTAACCGATTCTATATTTTTTGACTAATAAAAGCTGCAAACAGAATCCATAGAATCTTACGAAAGGAGAATATAGCAAAACCGCAAAAAAAACATGTTTTACCTAAAATTATTTTGTCCTACAACGCCCACGGGTGATGGGGTGCCCTAATCTTGGCTAGGATTACACGGTCTAAATAAATCAGCTGTTTATAGCCCCACGCAAATTGTCCTAAGTAAGATTAAACGTGGAAAGATAATGTTTACATTCTTTTTAATCTATCTGGGAAAGGACTAGGACTGTCTCGTTGATCTAGTGGCCCCAAGCGCGACTTTTACGCTAGATACGATACCCGGGTCGAGCAAAGTCTTGTTGGGTTTTTCAGTGACCAGTAGCAACACGGAGTCTGGACTTGGGCGTCCAACCCATTAGATTCAAACAAACTTACCGTTAATGCAATTTATTATTTTCCAAAAAAAAATCTCGGATTTTCTAAATCAAAAATAGAACTCATCAGAGGGGCGAGACAAATTGCATTTTGAATTTTCATTTTCATTCGAATCGACAAAAAAATATGTTAATGACATTAGTGACAGCCCGATTTGTCGAAAGCTTGTGTCATTTTCATACATTTTGTTTGTCGATTCGAATGTCAAAATGCAACTTGTCTAGCCCCCCCAGTACCGAGACACTTTCGTCACCACAAGGGAATTTGACAATGAAAATCTTAAATGTAAGTACAGACATAAGAATGTACTTTGCAGTTCTCAAAACAGTAAAAGTAAAAGTATTCGATTTTTTTTCTACTCCAAAGTGTTTTAAAGAGTGCAAGAAAGTAGGCTTTCCACTTCTCTTAGGATCCTGAACAAAAAAAGTACTCAAACGTTAGTACTTAAGTACCGACACAGCATTTCATGCAAAATCAAATAGCAAGAACACTCGTCTAAGAAAATAGACACTTGAAGTTTGCCAGTGATAGGCTTTCCATTGCCTCTTCACAGACTAAAAGGATCGAACCCCAAGTCTAGACTAAAATAGTAGTTATAACAAAAGTTTGCACCAACTTTTTAATGAATAGTTTTCCGAAAGTAGACGGTATTCTTTCATTGTCTTTAAGACTTAATGGAAGTTATTTTGAAAATGGAAAAGCTCTATTCTTTCTGGTTTGAATTACGGTTGAATGGCAAAAAAGGTTTTAATAAAATTTTATGGCTTTAGAAATAATTTCTTGCTGGCAGCTTTATAATAAATATTTATCTTTATTAAAACATTAAAGTATCTTCCTGAAATATTTGCCATTTGAACTTTTATCGTTCTACGTCTAACAATGAAGTTTGGTTAGATAAGTATAGAACTTAAATTGGAAATCCTAGTCAAACGAAAATAGTTTTTAGTGGTTTATTAAGTGTTTCTAAACACAATACTCTTCGCCTCATTAAAACTAACCATAAATTTTCTTCATTATAACTGCAGTCTAGCTTCATTTCAAATCGATTAAATCCGCTCATAACGCGATTTATTGGCTATCAAAATTCACTTACATCTATCAATGTTATTCTATTTATACCAAACAATGTATTGAATGAAGTAATCATTGTAGCCATCATACATCCAATAACATTGTACCAAAGCATTTGCGGTTAACCAAACGATTTTCTCTAATTCCATTTTAAATTCAATAAAACATGGAACGAGCCTTTTTTTAAAAACAAAATGGCTTTCACCTGTTACAACCAAATTATATGGTTGGGTCGCAACTTTGAACAGATAAAAAAACTCGTGTTGGGCATAGAGTGTGCTAATGGCCAGTCATATGATTCTATTTTTAAAATAACAGTGATTGCGGATTTTGTTTTTAATCTTTTATTTTTTTAGTTTGGTTTTAATAAATGAAATACAGTAAGTTTGCTTTGCGCCATGTTTTTTTTATTAAATTTTTCTCATTTGTTTTTGTGTAACAGGAGTAGTAAAGATAAACAAACAAGAAAAATAATTATTATTCCAGCCTGAATATACCAATGTATCATGAAGGGTTGTATAATATGTTTTTAAGGTAATATGTAATAAGATGCAACCTACTACACATACAAAACTCAACCTGATCATAGAAAAAAACATTTAGTTTAACTTGGAGATCGAACCCAGACCTCAACTTCAGCAGCCGTGACTTTGACTTTTACACCAATGAGCCAGAATTGTCATGTAAAACTTCTTAAAATAGAACTGACTGACTGATCAATCATGATCACTTACCGCGTCGGTCAGCCGAAATCTGATACCAAATTAAAAAAAACAGTATCTTCAAAATTTGTTTGCATTTTTTATACGGGAAAACGTGCCCAGTGGTCCAATTTGTTTACATGTTTGTGCTTCGAAATTTGGTTTAGTCTTTTCGCCGCTTTTTCGCCAACGTGCACCATCGCCGGATGCAAGGTTTTTTGTCCCCAGTTTAAGTGCAACTCAAACATTGGCCGACTGTGTTTTCACAGCCACAAACTTTTTTTACACCAATTTTGTTATTTGGGGATAATTCGCCTGTCACATTTTTGGCCATATGCTTGGGTAAATGCTCTTAATGAGAGCGAATTTGAGTTTGGGAATTTTGGCTAATATTATTTTGGAAAATATTTTGTCATTACTCACATTCATTACCTGCCATTATTCTTTTTTTTGCATCAAAACAGCACAACACAATGCTGAGCGTTAAATTATTGTAGACATAATCTCGAAACTTCTTTATTTTTGACTTAATTTCCCAAACTTCGTAACGAACTAACAGTAAAAATTGTCCATCGTAATCTTATAAAACATAGAAATTTGATACAGATGATGTAAAAGACTGATAAAAACTGCGAAAACGAATCCCAATGAGCAGAACGGTGGTTGTCGTGGACAAAAACTAACTTAAGTTTTTATACCTCTAATGGCAGAAATCGTGCATCTACTTCATCTAACTTCAATAGATGTTCTTTGTTGCCAAATTGAGGGTTTTCTCGACCTTGTGACATTAAAAAAATGCTTAAGACTAAAGTAGATTACTTTCCCTTTGAAGTTTTAAGTGTCTGTTTCGTAACTTCAAGCTATTTGGATTTGTAATTAAAATTAGAAACTTTTTTGGACGGTGTCCGTTTTAACTTTTCTTTTCAGCGAATGTTTTTCTTTTTGAAATGTACTGTTAGAGGATGTCTTACAGAATTGATTTATTTTGCAATTTAATGACGTGACAAAATCAGAATTGTGCAATTAGGCTAGCGTTTAAATGTTTTCCTTGTAATGAACGGACATTCTTTACATACAATATTTACCTTGATTACAATACGACAGCTAAAGACACATTGATCCAAATCAAGCAACGGACCCACAATCAATATGAACACACGACCAAAATGCTTCATTATCGTTACCCGAACTAAATACCAAGAGAATAACGGAAAATAATGTTAGTCACGTTTTTTATCTCATTAATGGCTGAGAGCTATTTATCTCTTCATGTCGTCTGTGTAGCCACCATTAATACATGTCAAAACGGACTTCTCTACTGTCGTCGGCTCTCGAGGGACTTTTGTATTTCGTTTTGTCCAGTGACGTTTCGATTTCGGAACACTGTGTATTGTCTTTTTGTAAGGGTTGTCACTACGCTTTTGAGGATTTAGGGATTAAGGAAACGTTTTGTTTTCCGGTTATAATAAATGTCTGTAATTGTTTGGAAATAATACTTATAAGTTTTTGTTGTTTGTTTCAGGTATGTTTTGCTTGACTGCTCCGTAGTTGACGTTGTTTGGATAGAGAAACAAAATGGTAAGTAATTTGCAAATGATCGTTTTTAAATCGATTCAAGTGACCTACTTTTTTTGCTTACTTTGTAATAGTTTAATTTACTAAACAAATTAATGTATTGTTGGGAACTCAGTTATGCTTTGAAAGTAACAATGTTTTCGTTTAAACAGGCTCTATTTAGAGAAGAGGCTTATATTTTTAGTAGTGCGCTTTTTTATCTTCATAAAACTGGTTAATTATTTGGTTTTTGGTGCGTAGAAGTTTAGGAGGTTTTTGCCCAGCAGTGGGATAAAAATAAAGGCTCAATAAATACTAAATTAAATTTAACTTTATCAACGTAATCTTTATTTCCCACCATTTTTGGTTACTTAATCAAAGTTACCGAAAGGGGTTGAAAATTAAAGGTTCGGGATCACGTTTCAACATTTTAACAATATTTTTTATTTTATCGTTAGACAGTTTGACAACCATTATTAGATGGTTACGTGGTTATTTATAAAACAAGAGGCGTGAAAAATTAAAGACATTTAAATATTCAAAGTTACCGGTTATAACCGCCTAGGGGTAGTAATTACCGCAATGAAGTCTTTATAAAGTACGTGGGTTTGGCGCCGTGTCGGGTACCCGTAACGGTCACTGGTATCTCCCTCCGAGATCTATTCTAAACCCACACTTAGAACCGGATTAAGGTACATAAATTTTACCTGTGTTGCACGAACGTGTGCGTTTGCGCATTTTAAAGACGAATGTTTTAAAATTGTTGTATTTTTAATTTATAACTCGACCTATCTTTATAATCGTAGGTCCAAGGCAAAGAGGAATTTAGTTTTTTATTGTTATGTCATGGGATGCATATTTCCCAACAATTTCACTGCTATGCTGGAGAACCTGGGTTCCATTCCCGGTTCAAGCAATGTGTTATTGTTTTTTTTTATTAAATTCTCAGTAGCAGCTCTAAGCTTAAAGTTGTGCCTTGTTAATAGCAATAGGCTTACCCCATATTACATGGGACCTAAAGATGCCTAGAATGTAAACTGTTGGTATAACTACAATAAGTACAGCACTGCCTTTCCCTTCGGTGAACCAGGCTTGAAGGTATACTAGACAAGTTTGATCACTCTTTACTTTATTAAAGTTATGTCTAAGATATAAAATAGGACTTAACATTTCAGTCAGGTCTGAGGATCTATGAATATTTAATTAAATATCTAAAGATGGACACTTTGCGATTCTAGAAGCTATTAAGTTTATAGTTCTAGTTTATGAGGCATAAATAAAATAAAAAAATGAAAAAATGTGACTTAGGTAGTTATTCTACAGTAAACAATTAAATTTTTCTAAATTATTTAACACTAGCTTCCCGCCAGCGCCTTCGCCCGCGTGGTCTTATAATTTTTTCCCCCGTTTTTGCAAAATTTTGCATTACTACTCCGCTCCTATTAGTCGTAGCGTGATGATATATAGCCTATAGTCTGCCCCGATAAATGGGCTATCTAACATGGAAAGAATTTTTCAAATCGGTCCAGTACTTTTTGAGTTTATTCGTTACATACAAAAATACAAATCTTTCCTCTTTATAATATTAGTGTAGATGTAGATAAAACTTCTTTAGGACAATTTTGGAATTCGTAACTAGTCAAATGGAGAACAGAATACATACATACCATCACGCCTGTATTCCCCGAGGGAGTAGGCAGAGGCGTACTAATTTACAGTATGTACATCCACAGTTTGCCGGTATGTTTTAGGTCCCATGTAATAGTGGGCGAGCCTATTGCCATCAACCGGGCACTAATCCAGACTCCGAGCTGCTACTGGGAATTTCACAGAAAACTCAACAACGCTTTGCTCGACCCGGGAATCGAACCTAGGTTCTCTAGCGTAGCAGTCGCGCTTTGGACCACTAGATACTAATTACTTCAAGACGATTTGAATAGATTAGTCAGGTGGTGCAGCGAGAATAAAATGAACTTAAACTTAAAAAAATGTTTCCATGTTAAATTTTCGAGGAGAACTCACTTGGTACCAACGGTTTACAGCGTTGAGTCGTGTGCCATTGAAGAAATAAAGCAGATTAAGGACCTTGGAGTTTTGTTCGACTGCAAACTCACCTTCGTTCCTCACCTTGAACATGTTGTCAATAAGGCCTCCAGAATGCTTGGCTTTGTAATAAGGAACGTTAAATACTTTAAACGTAGTCAAACAAAAATTTTGTTGTACAACAGCCTTGTTCGCAGCTGTATAGAATACTGCAGTACAGTTTGGAGGCCTCACTATGCAGTTCACCAACTGAGGCTCGAACGTATCCAAAAGAGATTTCTTTGGCATTTAGCCTACTCTGTTGGCATTGCAAAAAAGAAAATTTCTTACTGCTCTAGGCTATCACATTTTAAAATGATCTCTCTAGAGAAACGTAGCAAAATTATTGATTCAGTCTTCCTATTTAAAATTCTTCGATGCAATATAGACTGCCATGAACTGCTTACAAAAATCTCTTTTCGGGTCCCCGCAAGATACCCACGCACACCTATCACTCCCTTGTACCCTCCCTTACGCAGGACTGTTCTTGGTGCCAGCTCCGCTGTGCCCCGGTTATGTAAGCTGTTTAATAGCTACAGCGACTGTGTTGACATCCATGCCGTCTCGCTTAACAAGTTCCGCAAAATTTTATATGAAATACTGTAATTAACCTCTATTCATTTGTCTCTGTATAACTATTCTAGTAAATAATAATTTGTGTAAGATGTAATTAAAATTTTTGTAATTGTAATTAAAATTTTTGTAATTGTTATTTTAATTTTGTAATTGTAATTTTAATTTTTGTAATTGTAATTTTAATTTTTGTAATTGTAATTTTAATTTTTGTAATTGTAATTTTAATTTTTGTAATTGTAATTTTTAATTTTTAAGCTGATGTTGATTTAATGTTGTGCATGCAGTGCTTATCTGTAATAGATTGTTACACTTAACTTATTTAATTGTGATATTATTATTATTTTGTCTGAGTGTAAACAATTGTTGATGAGCCTAATAAATAAAATAAAATAAAATAAAAATAGACCAACGAGGCAGTCAAAACTCAGTCAAGTTGGATTAAATATAGTATCAAAATGTGACCTTTTTGGTTTTTTATGTGTTTAAATCATTATGAATTTACCTTGCCAGGCCAGATCAATAAAAAAAACCGCATATTAAATCCCTTTGTCAAGCTGTCAGCTGAAAAAAAAATGTCTTAAAAGCTTAAAAGAATTTCAAATCGCGGGAGGTCGCGACATCAATAATAGCAACAGCGCATCTCATTATTACAAGACAATAAAACAATAAATAATAAAACATCTTAAAAACGGTGTTTGTGATGACTAAATGTAAATTTGTTAGTAGATAAGCAAGCACACGTGCGTGCGTGGCGGAGAATATAAAATTATGTGATCTGCATACGCAGGGATGTAAAAGAGATCAATATGAACACCTATCTATTCAGGGATGGTGAAATTATGGGCTGTAAATCTTGTGTCTATGGTTCTTAAAAGACCATCTTATTGTTTCTAGCATAATTTTATTGGTACACACGACAAGAAGTCGTGTTATACAGTTGTGATGCAATAATAATCGCTATTGCGACGGTATAGAGGTGGTCTTGGGGCAACCTGTGTAGCTATGTGTGGTGTGTTTAGAAATTTTTATATGCTATAAAATGGGGCCACCTATACCTGATGGTAAGCGGTAACTGCAGCCTACAGGATGTCAGCAATGCCAGTGGTATTACTCGCGTGGTTTTATCTTAAATCCCAGTTCAAGTTTAAGTTAAAATGTTTTTATTTCAAATAGCTTTCCGCCAGCAGCTTCGTCCGCGTGGTCTTGATAACTTTTTTCCCCGCTTTTGCAACATTATACATACTCCGCTCCTATTAGTCCTTCCCCGATTAATGGGCTGTCTAACACTGAAAGAATTTTTCAAATCGGTCCAGGGGGGCCAGACAAGTTGCATTTTGACATTCGAATCGACAAACAAAATGTATGGAAATGACATTAGTGACAGCCCGATTTGTCGAAAGCTTGTGTCATTTTCATACATTTCGTTTGTCGATTCGAATGTCAAAATGCAACTTGTTTAGCCCCCCAGTAGTTTCGAAACCTATTCAATACAAACAGACAATCAAATCTTTCCTCTTTATAATATTAGTATAGAAGTATAGATAACCTTTTACTAGCATTTATGAAACGTTAAATGTTTAGTTGCACGGTTCCAAAAAATTTATCCTATGGAGAAGAATTGGACAAGAAACGCAATGGACAATCTTTTAAAATAAGAGTTGTTAAATTTTTTTACTTGTACAATAATTATGCTATATTAACAACTGCCTGCCTCGTTGGTCTAGTGGTCCCAAGCGCGACTGCTACGCTAGAGGTCCTAGGTTCGATTCTCGGGTAGAGCAAAGTGTTGGTTTTTCTGTGAAATTCCCAATAACAGCTCGGAGTCCGGATTTGTGCCCGGTTGATGGCAATAGGCTCGCCCCCTATTACGTGGGACCTAAACATACCGGCGAAATGTGGGTGTACATTAGTACGCCTCTGCCTACCCCTTCGGGGAATACAGGCGTGATGGTATGTATGTATATTAACAAATCTGTTGAACATCACTGAATAAAAACTTATCATTTTAAATATCACCTATCTATGCTAAGCACACACTCAATCCTGTTAGTAGGTACCTAAAATGAAGGACTTCACTATGTGAGTGCGTGGCTTATCTTGTTATCTGCCCACGTGTGGGGTAGTTGCCCACTAGTGACCATCTGCTACACGATAACACTGCTTATCATTTTACATTGTGTCCAAATAGTAGAAAAAAAATATAATGAGAATTATGTCTAAAATGAGCTTCACAAAGTTTTGTTGTTTCATATGTTGCGGCAAGACAATAGCTACAGAAAATGTAAAAAAACAGTTAATCTTTGCTCGCCCTGGAAATCGAACCCACGGTTAGTAGGCGCAAGTGTAACCATTAGACCAATTTCAATGCTAAACTTGGTAGAAAACAAACAAATCTAGAACAAAAACAATCTAGAACTTTTCTCACTCATCGTGGTTGTGACTTTCTAACCCCCGACGCAAAAATGACAAATTCAAATTCCGGATGGCCGCCACCACAAAATGGCAAATTACATTTCGTGTCGGAGGTTTTCTAAATTTTTAATTTAGGTTAGGTTATACCTAAATGCTTCATCATCATCCTCCTGCCCTTATCCCAATTCACTTGAGGTCGGCGCAGTATGTCTTTTTCTTCCATACATCTCTATTAGCAGTCATCTCGTCATTCAACTCCTTTGTGGACATATTCTTTCTCACACACTCCATACACCTTTTCTTTGGTCTTCCTCTTCCCTTATATCCATCCACACTCATATTCAAAACCTTTTTGGTATTATGCTCTTCACTTCTTCTTCACAATTTTACCTAAATACTTACCTACAATAAATTAATCAGCCCATAACAGTTCACTACTGGGCATGTGGGCATACGCCGTAGTCATAACAAAACGGTTCAATGACTGAAGCAAGAAAAAGACAATGTCTGCAACGTTTAAAAAAATGCTATTTTAATAATTTTCAATGTCGTAGACAAAAGCTGTTCACTCTGCATAAATCATACTAAGTTAAACACTTAAAGTTTTTTAAACACTGCAAGCTACGACGTGAAGGAGCGATAAAATATAGCCTCATTAAACACAGAAATCGTCTATCTATGCACAATGGTTCGCCAGGTGTCACCGCCACCCCCACTGAATCTATCATAGCGCTATCAAAGCGCTCCTGATGGATGTAAAAAAAAATTAAGCATGTGCTCTTCTGTTGACAATGTGGTTCCGTATAATATAATCTAATAACTTTTAATTATTGGGAATTAGATATCTATCTTTCTTATTTCATTCGATGCTCATTCATAATTTGAATTGATTAAAATTGGTGGCGTGTTTTGTGAATAATTTATTTAAATACAAACATGTTCTTTATGTTTTCTATGTTAATGTTTTTTACAAAAAGAATACTTGGACAGGCCGCAAATATTAAAACTACAATGTAAAGATATTTAAGTTTAATTCGGAGTAAAATATGCGAACTGTCTGACTAAGACTTTTTATACCAACGCAAAATAATAAGATAAATAATCTGAATTCTTAAATAAAACGATGAAGTGTGCTGTAAAATTCCTTCTTGTCATTTTTCGTATAAATTATTTTCAAATACAATTTACAACCATGAAAATTGTGATGGGTCGCTGCAGGCAAAATTCCTCCCCTCTTAAAACCCATAAAGTTTAGAGCAGGAAATAAGCCCCACACATTGCTAAGACGGGATTTAAAGGTTCTTCCGTACACGGTACCCTAAAAAACCCCTCCTGCAGTATTATAGATAAGAAGATGTAAATTACTCCGGGAGGGTGTTTAAACGAATTTACTGAAGCGCTCCTCTTGAACAAAATTGATGTTTCAGGAGCATGATCGAAGATCAGGGTACTCAGGTGAGCAGGCGATTTACTTATCAACGCTTAGCCAAACAAGGACCCAATAAAGATGGCGGAATTGCTTAATTTCAGGCAAAAAGAGCTAAAGACAATTTGGATAGATTTACCAGAATTTCTGTTCAAATCAATTGATAAAATTTAACATCTAGGATAGGAACATTTCTCGCTTAAATTACTTCTTCGTGTTTTTATAAAAACATTTTTAATATAAACATGATTTTTTTCCATTACGAGAATTTTAGTAAATGGCTCGCCTTATTATTGAGATAATAGATATATTATGAGACCTAAACATACCGTTACCACAAATTGGATCCCACACGGAATGAAGCGACAGCGTGGTCGGCCCAGACGGAGATGGCGTGACGAACTTGACTCCCACGAGAGAGATTGGATTCTCAAGTCAACAGACAGAGTGGCTTGGAAGGAGGGTAGGGAGGCCTTTGCCCAGCAGTGGGACAAAGTGGGCTAGTAAAAAAAAAACATACCGTACATACCCGTGCGTCTACATTTACGTATATTTTAGCCACTTGAAATATTTAAGTTTATTTTTAGTACTAAGATTGCGCTGGTACCCCTATAAATATAATAAAATCGACCATATCGAACACTGCTCGACCTGGGACTTTAACCCAGGAGTTTTACTCAAGCACAGCAGTCAACGAGGCATTTGAGTTCAATAGAGTAGTTTTCGAGAACGATATCTGACGTGTTCTCCATTGATTTTAGCTTTAAAATAACTTCAGGACCTCATCTATACTAAAAATATAAAGCTGAAGAGTTTGTATGTTTGTTTGGTAGAACACGCTAATCTCAGGAACTACTGATCCGATTTAAAAAAATATTTCTGTGTTAGAAAGCACGTTTATTAATAAAAATGTTGCAAAAACGGGGAAAAAATTTAACTTTTACGGAAACAAAGTCGCGGGCAAAGGCTAGTATTACATATACTTGTTCTAGAACTTGCTTGAATAAATAGTAACTATTGAAGAAAATAATTAAACAACATTAAGTTGTATAGTACTGAAACCACTAATAATACACCGAATATAAAATGATAATACCTACTAAATTGTATAATTATATAAAACTATATTATTATGTATGTTTTTTTAATTAGCTGTTCTATTTTGATATAATTATTTTATCAGATTTTTATAATAAATTGCACAGTGGTTCAAACCATAACTTAAGTGTGGACAAAATAATTTTCGCTTTGGTGCAGTTAATTTTAGGGTCGAAGTTGTCTTACAGAGGACATAGGTTGGCTACCTAAGGCATTATAGCTAAATTACTTCGGCTACTTCGTACCAAATTTATTTGGAAACTTCTACACGTTACACGGTGAATGATTAAACAAGTGAACAACTTGCGTTAATAAAACTGCTTGTTCTGAATTGTTGGAGTTCGCCGAAGAAACTTTCGTAAGAATTTTCAGCTTAGTAAGATAAAATTAACGTTACACGTTAACGTTTACCGTTAATGTACGCTGAGTTTTAATTATATTAGAAAAATGTCACTGAGAGGAAAATTGCAAAAGATAAAGTAACTAAAGCGAAGTTAGTCCAGGATACCTGATTAAAGAACAAAGGTTCCATAGAAATAATTGTGTTAGGGCCGTGGTTTTAATAAACGAGACAAGTAAATGGACTCTAGAACAGCAAATTCTATATTATATCACCGAGTCATGTATTTTTTCTTTTGGGCTGAAATATTTTTTACCAAAAATTCACAAACGACAGTCAATAAACGACAAGTGGGACTGTGAACGTCTAAATATATGTCTCCGTGCTACCGGGCGCACTGTGGGTGCAAACTGCCGATAGCGCGGACAAAAAGATTCCACCGCATTGTGGCCGACACACAATGGCACGCCGCGAGAAAGGAGAACTTGTAATTACTATTTTCCTACGGGCGCCTTTTCAGGAGGTTTATATTTCAGAAAAATGGAATATACGTGAGGCGCGCCACTTCTTTGTTGGACCAACTCATATCTTCGGCATACATCACCGACAAACTAAGAGACGCTCGTAATATTTTTTGTTATAAAAGATTACTAGCAATGTGGGTCACACCTTCCAAATATTTCTCTTTTATGACCAACAGTGTTTAATGTTAATAGTGCTGCAGTCAGAAATCGAACTGATGATTATTCAACTCCCTATTTAGTGGTTCAATCTTTTAAATATTGTCGTTTAAAGCGGGACTAAACTAAACTAAGTATTTAATTTTTCATTATACGAAATCACAGTGCGGCCACAATTTAAAGCGAATATTTACAGAACATATGTGACATTTACTGCCTAATTAAGTTAGCTTAACGATCTGCCCGACAAATAACTTTAATATGTTGTCATCCCATAATGTTTCGTAAAACAAATATTCTTGATATCTTGATATGTTAATCATTATTTATCCACGGATAAATCTAAATTCGGACGATAAAGACATTAAATTATTATGACCCCACTTCATAAGATGGTAAGCAATCGAAATCTTCTCTGCCAGCGTATTATTACGGAAATTGCTAGGTATAAGCTATTAGCATCGAACATAATGGTCATTGGTTGGTGTAATCTCGTAAAAGGATCTACCACAAATGTAGCCGCCAAGCCCCTCAATATTTACTGGAATAAAGTGTTCTTCTAAGAGCAAATGACAGGAATGAGCCGATGTTAGGAGCGAGTGAGAGGCAACTCAGGCTATTTACCTCGATGGCACATCTGTAATTACTGTATAGCGTATACGAGAGTTAAAATATCCCGTCGCTTTACTTGGAATTTTGTCCGTGCGACTCGAGCGTAAGTGCCACTGGGCGACTAGCGATTATCAACTGTATTCTCTTAAAGAAACCGCGTCCCCACAACGTGTTGTTAACAAACTTTTCATAGTTCCTTAGTGCCGCTAACTAGTATGAAGAGAAAATTAAATACAAAGCATTGAAACGAAACCTTCAAGATTGTCAACGACCTTTTGTTTCTATGAATGAGAGAGTTCAACAGACATTGTGTTGGGCCTACTGGTCGCCGACAAAAAAGTTGGACAGGCTACTTATTACCAATAAAATTTTGAGAGAACTCCTAAGTGGCATTTAAGTGTCAGTCAACTGGTGTTTAGGACGTTTCGCGTTTGGAGGTGTGCGACCGGCCCGAGGCGGACTGGTTTGAACCGAAGCCGGTTGGACAAAGTGTAGCGACTTAGTAAGTCGGTATGGATACTCCTTTGTGGGCGCATTCCGATAGATACGGGCCCCGCCAGACTGAAATGCGGATAATGAAGAGCGCTTATTGTGATTTGTGTGGCATCCGAGTTGGGAACTAGATATGCAGTTGGTCCTGTTTAGTATCATGAGATCGGTAGATTTATACTCTCATACACGTCTTTAGCATCGCTGATGTGAATAAATATTGCTTTTTTTACTTACTGCAATTTAAAGGCTTCAGTGAATAAATATTGCTTTGAAGCCTTTAAATTGCAGTAAGTAAAAAAAGTTACAAGCGTATTTTGAAGGTAAAACATTGCAAAAGTAAACGGAGGAGAATTTTTGTGGTGTCTTTTTGAGATGGTGGTGTGGCATGAATCTCAAGTTATTCCGGCTTTAAAAAAGCCCCGAACACGCGAGGTTACGGCCAAATTCGGCAGTTTTACGAGCGCCAGATAGGGTTATTTATACCGGGAGTCTTATTTAATAACGTTATCGGAATCGGTGTGTCGTTAAATCCATTAATGCTTGTCTTACCTGTATATTTCGGATGTTTTAAAAGATATATACCTCAGATTTTGTTTTATATTTCGTTTTAAGTGCTTTAATGGTTTAATATACGAACGATGTAGTGTAATTTAAGGAATGTTGTTTAAGTGCCAAATGGAATGAAATTAAAACTACTTTTTACGGATTTTATCGCGTTATATTGATATTATTTTAATCCCGACGTTTCGGACCCTTTACAGCGTCCATGGTCACGGGTGACTAAGGTGGTAGGCGTCTTGACGTTTCAATTACTAACAGCTACCCTACATTTTTGTTAATTGTTGGCAATCCGATTCACGCAGAACGAGCTCACCGTATCCTTCGGTCTTGCAGTATTTGGCTTGGATTTAGATTTAATTGAATCTATAATAGGGTTCCAAGCAGGTGGTAAGACCCAGCCATCTTCTCTATTGAAATTTGGATGTTTTTTAATTTCAATAGCCATTATCATTATTCAAACATCCAAATTTCAATAGAGAAGATGGCTGGGTCTTACCACCTGCTTGGAACCCTATTATAGATTCAATTAAATCTAAATCCAAGCCAAATACTGCAAGACCGAAGGATACGGTGAGCTCGTTCTGCGTGAATCGGATTGCCAACAATTAACAAAAATGTAGGGTAGCTGTTAGTAATTGAAACGTCAAGACGCCTACCACCTTAGTCACCCGTGACCATGGACGCTGTAAAGGGTCCGAAACGTCGGGATTAAAATAATATCAATATAACGCGATAAAATCCGTAAAAAGTAGTTTTATTTCAATGTCTAGTATTCGCGTAAGTGTCAGAAATCGGAATGAAATTAATTTAATTATCTTTCTGTGTAAGATTCTCAAAGAATCAGAAGCAATTAAAAACACATTGCGTAGTTTTTTTCGGAACTGATACTTGACAATGAAGTCTAAAATCACCTCATCATCTTTATTGTACTTAGTTTATACTTTTTTATAAGAACAGAATATCAAAGCTCCAATATTCTACATATTCATAGCTCTGTCAGAACCCACATAACACATAATAATATCTCATATCCTGTTATTCCGACTTCCTCGTCTGTCGTAATAGAATTTACTGTAATCACATTAGCTAGTAATGACATCAACACACTGATCCATTTAAACGTAATTTTGTTTTGTGCATTCAGACTCAGCATTACATTTGGACCGACCATTTTCAGATGCGCATGTTTTTGAATAGATAGGTGACCTGGATTTAACCTCTATATTTAGATTCAAAACCCAGCCTGAAATATTTCTAAAAAGAATTGCTAGCTATTTCCGCAGAACAATTTGGTCCGGGATTATTGGCGCTACCTAGAAAACTTTCGAGAATCTAGAATCTCGGAATTGAAGCCCTAAACTGGAACATCTAAAAGGAAGTTCCCAACGTTCGAGTTAATTTTAGTAACTGTGTTCTTTTTAAAGTTTCTTCGAAATATTATAAAACTTGAAGAGTATCGTCCTTCTTTTACCGAAAAATTTGTAGCGTTCATATCGTACACAAAATCTTCAAAAAGTAATTTGATATGCAGCTTAAAGTCAACTTTATCGTCAATCTATGAAAATATCCTTATAAAACACTTATCTTGTATCTAAATACTGGCATTTATCTTGAAAAAGCAGGCCAAATCTTCCAAAAAGTGGTTCAATGACCTCCTTAACATACTCGCCGCGTAAAAGCAAAATTTTTTCACCCACTCTTGAAACATGGATTCCTATTGCATGGTGTTTAAACCCAGCACACGTTGCTGCGCGGAAACCATTGTTATTTTATTTAAAATTCATGAGACGCAATATTATTTTGTCCATAAAATTATAATTTTGGTGAAATGGCGCCCTGTGTATGGTCAATTTGGATTAGTGGTGGGGAAGCGAGGAGCTTACGGTTGCTGTGTCTTTGGGAATATTAGATTATATCTTATTAAAGAGGTTTCGTGCTAATCTGGGTTAAAGATAATTCCTATTCCTATTCCTATGCCTATTCCCAATACCGGTAAAATATAATTTTATTGGTTTGTATTATTTTTTTCGGGAGATCTAAATATTGATTATTACTCGTCATAGCGGTATTCGACAGGCCATAAGGGTTACACATTTTGGGGATGTTTAATATTCTCTACTTTTCTATATTGGCATATTATCTTCAATGAACTTAACTAATACAGAGAAGTATAATTATTAATGAGGCTTGTATAAAAAAAATTAAAACCTATATTTCAAACGCCAGTCCCAGTAACACAATGCCACCTAATAACCATTTAAACTAAGTTTAAGTTGTTCACCTAAACGGCATCGGGGCGCACATAAATAAAACGAGGAGTTCAGTTTTAACTGCACTATTATAGTCGGGATATATTTTGTTTTAACACGGTGCCGTTAAAATTATGAGCAGAATAAACTATAAATAATCTAGTTAACAGCTAATGCCGAATAATAGTGTGTGACAAGTGCATATTAGTTTTAATGCTCGTATAAGTTGTGATATTGTGTTTCTGTGTTCATCTGTCCAGTTACATTATCGGATTTTGAAAGAAAGAAGAAACATTTATTTGTCAGAATATGGGTGTTTGTCAGAATTTGACGTTTGGATGGATTAACCCTTTTGAGATACTTAATATATGTATATAAAATATATAAGTATTTTGGGACATTTTACACAGCGCCATCTAGTCTCAAAGTAAGCTTAGTACTGTGGGTACTAAACAATGGATATAATACTTAAATACTTACCCAGACAAACACAAACATTCATCACATAAATATTTTTGTCCTGTGGGAATCCAACCCACGACCTCTTGATCAACAGTTCGGTACTCGAATCACCACAGACGTCGTCATGTCGTCAATATCTTTCCATTCATACAATTACAATTGGTTCGATCTGGGAATCCAACTCAGGACTTTATTCTTATCTGCTGCTCATATTATAACCACTAGATTCACAGGACTTCACAAAGCAAAATTTTTTAACACGATTACCGATTTAACAATATCCGTATCTCTCTATAAATTATAATATTATATTAATTCAAATGAACCACCACGCACCCTCTTCAAGGTTCATTAGAAAACCAGCGTCAGACGGCGTCAGTCTGTCTGACATATCGCTGAAATAGACCTTTTTAGTGCATTGTGAGACGCACACTTGGTTACCATATATTTAGTAATCATTATTTTGTAATTTCTATGTACTGTGTGCGTTTTCGTTTACGTGGTAAAAAAATTTTATTATTTCTTTCTTTCTAAACCAAAGACAGATAAAATTATCTACCTTTTCTTTTATGTAGCATTGTAGTCAAAACAATTCACAACACTAGAGCATGAATAGAATTGTTTTTTCCCCAGCGTCGCGATTAAGGCGCACAGTGCGTTATATTTTATCGTTACCGATTCGCGCTGGGTTTTATTGCTCGCTTGCCTTTCTTACTAATATTGCAATGTTTATTATCCATTGTTGCTTTTGACCGTATGAAGGTACATGCTAGAATTCAAAACCAGCTTTGTACTTCTATTGATGTTTTAGTATGGAGACGCGTGGAACACACACAATATTATTGTCAATAAATTTTATTTTATTGATTGATTTCGGTTTACTATAACGAAATACGGTTGAATCACTCTTGTTTTTTTTTTTAATATTTAAAATGAATGTTGTATGGTTGACGAACGATAATCTTGATAAAAATATTTTTGCAGGACTGTAGCGCACCAGTATGAATAAGCACTAATTCGAATCGCAATAATCTATGAAAATATGTAGTTATACAATTTATTCCGCCATATATTCTTAATGAATTAATAAGGTCAAATAAATGCGTTTTAATCAGTTACTTAAATATCTCACTTGGTTATTAAAAATAAAACCAATCCGGTTGTGTCTGGGCGTATTTGGTGTCTCGGTGTCTTCCCGGTTAGTCCAATAATATAAATACATAATTGTATAATAAATCGTTTTATATTTATTACATTCACATAAATTATATTAACAATGTATACTTATTGAATTTCAATATCTTTAGCTTCTAGTACATTTGCTTTGACTGGTACCTACTATTTAATTTAATTAGCACTACACAAGTACCAATTTGGAAAATTTATGGAAAACGTGCAGAAAATGAACGGCGCGATAAATATCCGTACATTTCTTCATTACAAACTGCTGAATTATTTGCAGTTAATATTAATTCCGAACCAATATTAGCACAGTGTTCAAAAGCAGCAAAACCGCTGGACAAAAAGGGGCATCAGTTAGTTTACTTTTCGTATTTTAGTCCAAAAGTAAATATTTGTGAATTAGCGAAATTTTAATCTGAGGTTCTTTATATGTTTTAGTAATTTTGGTGCTGAAAGCATTATATCAGCTGTTTTTCTTGTAATGGTCGATTCAATTACAGTCCCAATAATTTAGGCTTTCATTGCTTTCAAGTGAGAATAATTTTTTGCAAATTTTGTAGTCACATACCTACTCATGTTCTTTCATTTATTTAATTTCGAGATTCAGTTTTATTGTGTTTAAACGTTTATATCTTGTCTCTTAAGTAGTGAAAAGTTACTACTTAAATTTATCCTATCTTACAAAACAGGTAGTTTGTAAATTTCAACTTAGTAAATAAATATTTATTTTTGTAAATTGAATAGTAGAAACTAAGTAGAACCTCCCATAACTAACCATGATTTCACATCCTTCGATTCGATAGAGTAATCAGTAAAATTGTTCGATAAAATAAATATCTACACGCATTAACAAACTAGTTATTTGTTAAACGTAGTTACTTATAACTAACGTAACTAATACTGACAACCGTCTCATACAATTGACGTCGTTATACGAACAAAACCACAGTAACATAACATACATACACATTGTTTTCAACAACTGTATTTTATTACTCTTTCCTTTTATTGAACACGCTATAATACAAATCGACATGGGTATTAAAATTGTATGAAACAATCACAGTCACATATGTCTGTCCCTCTCACTCGCACGCAATAAAAAAGAGATTGCAATACTTTATAGCCCAGTGATCACGAGACAAGATCGGTGCAGCCAAAAAACATTTATTACACGCCATCAATTTTTAAGAACCCGTGTAACATGACACCATAGGAACAAATGAATGTGTTCAAGACAACCGAAATGTGTTTTCGACCGCACAGTGGGCCGAATAGTGATGTTACATGGCCATAACATTTTTTTCACCGCTAACCACAAATTTATTCATTCGTTATAGTTTTTATGTATAACATACAGCGATCGTTAAATAAATTACGAGGTATTAATTGAGAATATTTGATTTTTATATAAAAAAAGTGCAGAAATAGTCGTCGCTGCCGGTTGTGAACGTCGTTTTAACCTTTTTTACCCTTTCCGTGGCTGTTAAAGCAAAGAATTTAATGAGAAACTGTAATAAACTGATATTATAGCAGTTCTCCATAATAATGGCGGGAAGAAAATAAAAATGCTTGTAAGAGGGTTAAATGTGCTTTTACGTTAGGAGAACATAATAAGGATTAAGTAATTCTAGAGCAGAAGCGTGTTAAGTTGGTGATTTCGCTATAATATTTGACCTAGATATAACATTTTCAAGCAAATATGCAAGTAGTGCTTTACTGTTATGTTAAAACAAAGCCTTCAATCCACCTTTTGAAAACACGTCGCAATCGTAAATATTTCCCGATTAACTGTTAATAATTTACAACCTACTTAAAGTTGTGCTTACTTTCATTCCTCTATACAAATTTCTCACGAATGCTTTCGTATCCTTACAATACGATGCCTCCTCACTGAAGCCGCAACTTGGCCGGTCATAAAATTTGAGCATAAAACCGTAATGGTGCAATTACAGGGTTAATTAGCGAAGCTGAGGCGTTTGTCAGACCAAGTTTTACGATATACGTGACAGAATTCGATCGGCAACAACGATGTCAGAACACGCTGGTCACGTGGTGTATTTATTTTTGGGGCGAGGGCACGGAATTAATTACGAATAGGATTAGGAAGATATTTTTCCGGAAAACAGAAGAAGAAATTGTGGATTTACAAACAGCTATTGGTGTCAATGAACTTTTGAGGATTTGTTACAGTCACAATAAATGTATTTATGATGATGATATGATGAATTTAGAAAACTTAGGTTTATTTCTTGCGAATTTATTCAGTTAAAAGTAAATTACTGTCAAAATCTTTTTGTATATATTTTATCCAAAGTAATAACACGCTTTTCTTAACAACTTATCGCTACATTCATTGACAAAGTTAGTACAACAAAACGCGCAAAGTAATCATTAAGTACTGTTGAACTTAACTTTAGCCAACTTAACATACACGCAAACTTAAACTTCAATCATATCTAATAATACAAGTAAGTTTAACCATTGTTTCGCGAAGTTGTGTGTACGAAGACGCCATTTTATAATTTAAAAAGTAAAGTTTAACTGTAAGACTTTTAATTAACTAAAGTAGGTGGAAAGTATGTGAGGACCCATTTCTTGACGTTATGAGGAATACGTGAGCTCACGTGAAGGACTAGAAACGTATTTTTTCTCTTTTCCCTCCTTAAAACGAGTTTTTAAACGTGTTACCTGATGTTCAAGTGACAGCAACCTTTTTTAATTATTTTGGCGCGGATTTTTCTGATTTGTATCACTGTGCCGCTTCATTTGATGTTTTTGCAAATGTTAGCTAAATAATTTGGTTCCTTCTAGTTCTGTTATTAAATTAATCATTCAAAAGATATGAAACAATCATTATTGCCAATAGGCAGAGGCTAGGTATTTCTTTTTCAAAAGGTTTTTTGTTTCATCTTAAATCTGTATTTTGCGTAATACACAGTACACACGAAAATAATATTTTATAGGTGCTTAACAAAAATCATTGCTATTGCTACCAACTAAGGCTTGATTTGTTGCAATGTGTATGATACTAATAACAAATATAATTATCGACTCGGCGGCGGCGATCGGCGACGGCGATCGGCGTCCATCAATTAATGCTGCAAAATTAATCGATTCAATCGGATAAGTTCCTCTTATTCTTTCTCACAACAAAAATAAATCTACTCTTTGACCATAAATACGAGCTCGTAAACAAACTCGCGATCGCACAGAGCGCATATCGATTAGACACGCCGATGAAACTTAGCACAATTTGCTGCAATCGATTCGCGTCGCTTTAGCAACGGTGGGGCATGGGGCACTGGGCCCCCGTGACGTCACCCCGTGAAAGCTTACTATGTCCTACATTTTATCGATAATATTGCATTAATAGGATATTGATAATTTTAATGGGTAGCTCTTAATTAACTCATTAAAATGTTTAATACAATATGTATAACATTTTATTTTTTTTAATGGCGTAATAAGTTTATGTGGTAGGCTAGGTGGACTATAGCCTAACCCTTCTCTTTCTGAGAGAAGACCCGTGCCCAGTGGGACGATTAACGATGAAAACAGTGTCTAATTTTGAAAGTAATACTCTGGTTCTGTGATTAAAATAAATAATCAACCCATATACTGTCCTACTGCTGGGCACGGGTCTCCTCTCAGATTGAGAGGGATTAGGCTATAGTCCACCACGCTAGCCTAATGCGGGTTGGCAGACTTCACATGCTGTCGAGAAAATCTCTTAAGCATGCAGGTTTCCTCACGTTTTCCTTCACCGTTAAAGCGAGTGATAATTACGCACATGATTTCGAAAAGTCAGAGGTGTGTGCCTTGGGTTAGAACTCGAGACCTTTGACTTGGCAGTCCAGTGGTCACACCCTAGGCTATCACTGCTTCGGTTCTGTGATTGGTTAATGGCAATAGGATCGCCCCCTATTACATGGAACCTAATCGGTAAAATGTGGGTGTACACCTCTGCCTAACCGGGGAATACAGGCGTGATGGTATGTTAGATTTGTCGACTTCACACAGATTTACAACATGTGTCTCCAGCTTTGATTTTAATTTCTCTATCGATTTTACTTTTCCAAAAAAAATACAGTTCTGTTTTTTTTTTTTGTTAATAATAAATATCCTGGGACATTTTTACACTGCACCATCTAGTCCCAAACTAAGCAGAGCTTGTACTATGGGTACTAGACAATGGATATAATACTTATAAACTTTTTTTTTGTAAATACATACTTATTATACATAGGAAACACCCAGACAAACACAAATACTTATACTCACATAAATATTTGTGTCTTGTGGGAATCGAACCCACGACCTCGTGACTAGCAGTCCGGTACTCGAACCACTAGACCACAGACGTCGTCAATTGTTTAATAAGTATAAATTAACAATGACAAAATCGATTGGTTTGGGTTATTAGTCATTTGATTCGATTCCTCAAACAAACGGTGTCGGTTTGTTTATTTTAAATGTATTTTTGATATTAAGTCATTTAAGACTAAAATTGTATTCTCTAACAATGTAACTAGGTAGTGTTTTTATATCAATTTGCAAGTTTCTATAGAATATACTCTCTAATACTCTTCTATACAGGCATCGTTTGCTTAAAAGGAGGCTCCAAAAACGTTGTATGAAATGTAACCTTATATTTTCACAATAAAATATTTTGTATTTTTTTGTATTTGTATTTGTATATACGGATGTGAACAATGAATAAGGCTGAGTCTTAGTAATCATTAAGATAGGAATCTCTGTGTAGATTTTAATTTAACTTTTAATTAACTTCTTAATGCGTATTGTAATTCTCTATACTTAGTCTATAAAACAAACGTTTTCGTGTTAGACTAAGTTTTTTTTACAATAGAAGATGTGATTAAGTTGTAGTCAGCAAGCATTAATTATTGTTGTTAAACTTGGCATGTTGTTTCTGTTTTTAAAAATCAAAAACTATTAACAAGTGACCTTAGAATACTAAAACATACTGTCACGCCTTTATTTCCTGAATGGTAGGCAGAGATGTACTATACAGTGTAATAGATAATAGTTTCTATTCAATAGGTGAATTTCTAAAAAAAAATTCGTGTAAGTCCTATCATTTTAGAAATGCATTGTAGACTGATGACTAAGTATACTAATTATCTTGTGTTTAACTACCAAATATTTGCATGCTATAATTCATTTCGAAATGTGTCTTTGCACTACAATACTTTTATATCATCTCTTGTACCTACCACATTTAACGCAAATAAATGATTTTGATTTGATTTGATTGTGTACACTAACAGTTCGCTATGTAATAGGGAGCGAGCCTGTTGCCGATTAACCGAGGACAAATAAAAACTCAATCACACTGCTCGACCTGGGAATCGAACCCACGACCTCTAGCGTAGCAGTCGCGTTAACTACCACTAGACTAACGAGGCAATTAAGAACACTAGCTAGACAAACAATGACAATATTCTATAAAACATTAACTTCACTTCATTTAATAATCAAACCGATGACTTAACCTTTGGCTTCTAAAAGCACCTTACGTTAACTGACTATTGTACGCTGTCAGGAGTCGAATCGACTGACGTCCACACACATACCGCCGTATTAATTACTCGTATCTCGGCGGCCATGTACAGCCAATTGGATGCAATTAGACGGAGAAGGGGGACACTTTAAGGAGTATAGGTGCTAGTAGGGTTATAGACGGATGAAGAGCTTCTCGATTCCGTCGGGTTATGGATGCGAGGACTTAATTTAGAGGTGTTGGGATTAAACGGCTGGAGCGACGAGCAGTGGGCCATTATTTGGAATAATTGGGGCGTATGCTCCAGTGCATCAATCATTTAGATTCTTGCTGTTTTGAATTTGACACGCTATCATACATTGCCCTGTATTCCTCAAACAGTTAGGCAGAGTTGTTGTTTTAAGTCCTTAGTAGCAAGCGGCAAGTCAAGGGGCATTATCTTTATCCGGGCACAAAAATTTTACAAACTCCGAGCTGTTACTGAAGAGTGATGGACCTGGGAATCGAACCCAGGACCTCGAGCGTAGCAGTCGCGCCAAGGACCACTAGGTTAACGAGGCAGTTGAATTCAAGCTTTGATTTATTTAGCTGAGGGCTGGTAGACGATAGTTGTCGAGATCCTGTGTTAATCCCGGACATGAGCTATCTCTATTCTAAATTTCACTCAAATCCGTCCAACTTTTGCTAAGTAAAGGAGGAACAAACGTAAACAAACTTTCACCTTTTTATTATTAGTAGTATTATTAAACTTTACGAGAGTTTTACGACGAAAACATGGCACTTAAGACATTAAAAGATAGTTCCCCGTAACTAAATTATTAACTGTGAGAGCTAACAAACGAGCGATAAAACAAATTAATTTCATCAATAGCATTGTAATTTTATTGGCAACGAATCGTGAAAATCTCCAGCAGTGTATGAAAATGGTCAAAAGTGGTCAGAATCCTATTATGTGGTGACCACTTACCATCGTAAAAACACCGCAATTCCAACCACACTTTACAACAATTGAATTCAAAGTCCAATATGAACTTCCCACGAGATTTAAGGAGATCGCCCACTACATCGTATCATGTTTGTTTGAGAAATTGCAACGGCGCGATCTTCAATTAAAAACCAAATACTTGTTATATCAATGAAGGAAATAATCGACTGGCGGGCAGGACTCGAACCTGTGTCTTCTAGTTAAATATACCAGCACTATGACTTCTCTATGCCTCTCAGATTTTAAATTTACATCTTAAGGTGACCTTTCCTTCATTGAAATAACGTGTAAAATTAGTATAGAAAATGCTTAAAAAGAAAGGGAATACTTGAAAAACAAACCGCTTTCCGATTTGACATAAAATGTTAGAACGTTTACGGTTAAAGTTGGGTATATCAGCAATGTCAGTAACCACCCAGGTCAAGGTAGTCGAAACCGGTATAGATTCCTTCGTTGTCATCATGTCTGAAGAGCGTATGTGGTATGAGACAACTCCGAAAACTTCGATACCAAATTGTAGTATAATTCTTAGTTACGGAGACACCAATTGACGCAACATATTTTTAAAACCTGAAAGAAATAAAAAACATTTGTCTCATATATTTTCGCATTATGCGTGTCACGACCGAGCCGACAGATCTTATTAGTAGCCCAATAAGCTTACTGGATAAATAATACATTGTCTCACAAATCTAAATATTACGAATAAGCTCTGAAGGGTATTGATGGTATTCAGAAAATTCAAAATATAATTACCATCTTTTTATATTTTTTTAAGTATTTTCCATGCTATTAAAATAATAACTTATAATTACCATTCAGTATCTTTCGTAAATGTCAAATGGTATTTTACAAAAATAGTAATAACCAAGTCTATTAATAAGTTCGATATGACATATGATCGAAAAATTACCCTAAAGTGACATTGACATTTGTAACATTTATAGGCTCGAAATTATAATTTGAATATTTTTTTAAGGATCAAACGCCTACTGAGAGCGAAGTTCTCTAAAATCTCACATAAAACAGCAAAAATATTATCTTATTACGTTTTTGGTTGGTATCGCTGGTACGGTTCAATGGTTGGAGACCTTTATCACTGATCTACTCTGGGTCTCGAGTTACGATGACAACTTGCTAACATGTTTGGATGGGGTCGTCCTGTGACATTACTTTATAGTACAGGTGAAACAATGCCGCGATTTATTATTGTCCAACCGCACTATGCGGCGAATGGTGGACAAAAATTGTGGTCTAATCGTTGTTTTATATAAATTCCTCGCTTAAATTATATTATTTGGATTACTGTAAGGTAATTGATCAGATTATACCTACCTACCTACATGGGTATTGTTCATGAAAATGTGCTTAAAAAAACTCGTTAGTATTTGTGAACAATCGAAATACTTATGCGTAAGAATTTTTCTAAGGGTAAGTAAAAAACGTCTAAAAGCACCATCAAGAACTTTAAAAAAGTTACAACTTTTATTATTAAAAACTTTTTAATTATAGAAACAAACCTCAAATTATATTTCTGGCTCAATGTTATGGTTTCAAAATATCGAGCACCCAAACTTTGTAACAACTTAAATAACTTGTCCAACAATAGCCAATTACAAATTGATTCCAAACCCCTAGCTTCACAGAGTAACGAAATTTATATTCAAAACCTCATCCGGAAACGTTTAGTGTTTCTGTTAAAGCAATTTTTCATTATAATTACTTAAAAAATATTTATAGACTATTGTGAACAGTTTTTACGGTGTTCCTGGGGCGCGGTTTTATAGAAATAATTGTATAATTTATGTCTTGTAATTTTGTCCAGGGCATGTTGAGATTTATACCACTGTGCAGTGAACGTATGATTTGTAACTGTGTGTTTGAAGGCTATTTAAGTTAACGGTTTGACGGAAACGTGTCTGTAGTGTTGTATACTTAAATGATTTACTGTTTAATTGTATATAGCTAGTACTAATAGATTGAACTTTGAATTTATTTGACCGTAGAATTTAAATACGGGTTTTACGTAAAGGAAAGGCATGAAATGTTACGGTTTTTTATGGGTTTATTGCTTCATTTATAGGTTATTGATACGGTCAATAATTCTGCATACTTTTAGTTTTCCAACATAGTATTTTTTGTGCTGTGCCGATGGAAATAATGCTTATAATCGATTCGGTATGCAACATTTTTACAGTAAAGACTCCGATAATTTTACCGTTATTCCTTCCTTCCTAAAGCTTCCTTTGCCTCAACAAACTATGATTGCGTTGCCCTTTTGGTGCGGGGTTAAAAAGGGACAAAGTTAAATTATGATTTTCTACATCACTATTCCCAGAAAGGTTAAGCAGAGGTGTCCATATGTACACCTGCAGTCCGCCGGCATGTTTATGAGCCTATTGCCATCAAAATCCAAACTCCCGAATTGCCAATGAGAATTTCATAAAAAAATCTAATAACACCTTTGCTCGATCCGGGAATCGAATCCAGGACTCGAGCGTAGACGACCACTAGTTTAACGAGATTATCTAATCGACATTTTATCTAAATATATATATTTTAAATCTATACTTAAATTGTAAAGCTGAAGAGTTTGTTTGTTTGGTTGAACGCGCTAATCTCAGGAACTACTGGTCCGATTTGAAAAATTCTTTTAGTGTTAGATAGCCTGTTTAACGAGGAAGCCTATAAGCTATATATCATCACTCTACGACCAATAGGAGCTGAGTAAAAATTAAAAATGTTGCAAAAACGGGGGTAATATTCAACTTGTACAGGAACGAGATCGCGGGCAAAGCCTAGTTATTTATAAACTGTTTCTACGATTAAGTATAAAATTAGACTTAGCAACTACAGAAATACGAATGTAATTGCGTGTCCTGTCAAATATATTTCTTTTTTTTATTTCCATCGTGGTCTCGTGCGCCATACATGGTGTAAGTCAATTTGTTAAGTAAACGTCAAAGAATACAATTAGTTATGTTATAAATATGGGTGTTTCCTGTAGGTTTACATAACCACGCGAGTCAAACACGCAATATAATTATAATTAATTGTATTCTCACTTAAATCTCTGAATTAAGATCAAGATTAGATGAAAAATATTTGAAACGAAACTTGTTTTTTTCTATATTATACATATTAGCTATTTCTCGCAGCTTTGTATACAAAAGCCTTTTTGAGCCAAAAGTTAGCCTATGACCTTCCTCGGGATGCAATCTATCTTTTTGCCAAATTTTAT
Source organism: Acronicta psi (assembly GCA_946251955.1). Classification (NCBI taxonomy): domain Eukaryota; kingdom Metazoa; phylum Arthropoda; class Insecta; order Lepidoptera; family Noctuidae; genus Acronicta; species Acronicta psi. The sequence goes on along the minus strand of OX276493.1, from coordinate 4,177,904 downwards.
CGCAATCGGTTCAGCGGTTTAGGCGAGAAAAGTTAACAGACAGACAAAGTTACTTTCTACCATTGGACTATCAAATCGTAAATCGTGAGATCGAATCTAAGACATGCACCTCTAACTTTTCAAAATCATAGGCGCTTCAATGGTGAAAGAAAACATCGTGAAAAAACCTGCATTTAGAGATTACCTACGGTGTGTAAAATAATAATAATAATATCCTGGGACATTTTTACACAGCACCATCTAGTCCCGAACTAAGCAGAGCTTGTACTATGGGTACTAGACAATGGATATAATACTTATATACTTTTTTTGTTGTAAATACCTACTTATAATATATAAGAAACACCCAGACAAACACTAACACCTAAGTTCATCACATAAATGTTTGTGTCTTGCGGGAATCGAACCCACGACCTCGTGATCAGCATGTCTAAAAATCTGTCAACCCAGACTAGGCTAGCGTGGTAGACTATAGCCTAACTCCTCTCACTATGACAGCAGACCCGTGCCCAGCAGTGGGACACTAAATATGTTGTTTATGTCAATAAAAAAACGTGACGTAAAAAAAAAATATTATCCAATGTACCTACCTACCTTTACATGACTAATTTTATTAGTAGGCAACTAATTATCCACCCCACCGGGAGTTGTACTATGTAATACTCACAAGGATTGCTTGGTTTTATTTTAAAAGAGGGTTGGGGAGGTGCTTGTGGAAATCTATGGGGCAGGCCTCTGTTCAACAGTGGACATGATACCATTTTTAAACTTCTGCAAAAAAAAATATAGGTTACTAGACGACGACAATATTTATTTATAAACAACTTTGTAACGCAAAAGTAATTTCATAATACGCCTATAACAATGTGCATTCAGCGTGAAGTGCGTGCAACGTTGAGCGACATCAAAGTGAATGAACGAATGGCCGAGCTGTGAACGAGTGACCGGGTGAATGATTCCGCACGCTCCGATGGAAGTGACCGGGATAAGTGCGGTCGTTCGAACTTTGTGGTTTAAACATTGGATTAGCCGTTCCTCAGTTTATCGTGGATAGATAAAATCGGCACAGCAATCCAGTGATCAAATAATAAATGAGCAATTTATTTAAAAAGCTTGGAGAGAAAAACGGATTTATTAATGTAGGTACGCTTACAATGTGGGAGAGGTCGGTGGACTTTGACTTAACTTTGACTGTAATCTGCATTTCTCATATCAATATCTACTTATAGATTCATATTCCATATCATATCACGCACGCACCGTTTGGCACAGGTGTCCTTAATGTACACCCATAGTTTGCCTTTATGTTTAGGTTCCATGTAATAAGTGCCCTGCCATTAACAGTACGGAAAATTTTAAAAATCAAATTTAAACATCGAGCTGCTTCTAAAAATTTAATAGGTAAATCCACCACTAGGCTAATGAGACTGTATTTATACATGGGTATACATAGTTATTACATCTCTACCTAACTCTTTGGCAGTGTGGCGTGAACAGGCGTGATAATATTATGATAATTATGTTGTTTATTAGAAATCTTTACTGAACAGGACTATATAAACCTTTCACAAACCAAACACACAAAGAACCCTAAAAAATACCGCAAAATTAAAATAAAAACCAAAAAAATTGCTTAACTAATGCTAATTTGTAAATAAACCATGTAACAGGTCAGTGTCCACGCGCCAAGTAATCCGTGAACGAATGAGTGAGTGAACGAATGAACGCCTGATTTATTTGTTGGAGCCGATCCCGGCGGAGTGCGAGCCAATTGAGGGTAGAACAAAGCTTTGAATGAGTACCTATTTGGAATGCTTAAATAGACGTAAAGGAAAGAGCAACGAATAGTGTTTGTAACTTGTTTTTAGAACAGGTTAACGTCGATATTCTAGGCGTAGGATACTGGGCATACAAACAAGTTGCAATTTGACATTCGCATCGACAAACGAATAGAAACAAAATGTATGGAAATGACACAAGCTTTCGACTGATCGGCCTGTCACTAATGTCATATCCATACATTTTCTTTCTATTCGTTAGTCGTTTCGAATGTCAAATTGCAACTTGTCTAGGCCCCCCTAGTTAGAAAGTGTAACATCATCATTAGCCAAACGTAATTTAATTAATTAACAATTGTTTTCTATTGTGTTTAGTTTAGGTACTAATATAACAAGGTTACAATGTTATTCAGAAAGTATACACCAATCTGAAAGGGGCAGAATTCTGGTTGTACAATTTTGGAAAAATTTATCGTATTATCATCGATTAATCGACGAACTTGATTAGAATTAGAATTAATATTTACGAACTATAACCGGACTGATCTATCTACGGTGGTCGGGAAGGCCAGCAGAGTACGTCCAGGTTATGATTTAAGCAATTTTAACCCTTGTCCGATTATATTTTTCAACATGAAACCATAGTAACATAAACGCCAACTGCACGAGTAATCTTTCATAGAAATTTTACTCTAATAAAGAGAGGCCATTTTCCAATCTAAAATCTATCTATCAAAAACTCTTTTATCATACCTACCTCTTTGATTCGACCTAAAACTTATGGCTTCACAATATCTGATTAAAAAATAACGGGTGTCACTATGAACCTCACTAGTTAATAAAAAAAAGTGAAGCGTTCGCATTACCATGGTAAGATTGTATAAGTACGGTGCACAAAAAAGGTGTATTTACCCCTGGATCTCGCGTCTCAATAGGTATTACACTCGAAATGCTACTCACAAAAGAATCTTTTTCTCTTCCATGTTAAGTAGACGCCAGGTTTTTAGATTCGTAGCGTCAGCAAGGCAAAGTTTAGATTACGTTGTTTTATGTTTGTTTCTCAGAATGTTTCTTACTTTTGTTTTGCTCATGATATTTTTGTTTTTGTTACAGGTAAATAAATTTCTGTTGTATGGAACACTTGAGGATTTGGGGTCAACAAGAATTTATCTGTAAGTTTTTATTAGTTTGAAACATTAGTTTACGCTCGTTTCTATTTATTTCCATTAAATGGATTGGGCAAAAAATCTGGCAATAAGCGTTCAAACTCGTGAACTATTCTACATATTATAGTACATGATTACTACTAATTAGATATTTAATTAAGTATTTACACACCCTAGAGCCATAGACTACCGTAGACATAAAGAATGACTGAAATATATTAAAAAACTGTCAAAAAAATTGAATTGATTTATGTTTTTGACAGAATAAAATAACTGTTGAAAAATATATTATTTTATTGTTTGCGATAGTGACTTCAACCAAAACTGACCTACCATCATAAAATAACGTAACCAAAAAATTTCTTCTGCCAACCGTACCAACATTCGTCTCACCAAGGGCCTGGGCGTCGAACAAAGGTAGGAGAAACCAATTTGTTACGTGATAATATGCCCCTCTCCCCCGATGGGACGAGCCTACCCTAGCCCCCTCTTTGACAATAAAACGAACATTTACTTGCCCTGCTTTGATAAAATGTGGTTGTCTGTCACGCATGTTGCTGTAGAAAGCCTAAGCGGCATTCTTGCTAGTGACATTTGGCCGGCTGCTCCCTAAATTTTTCAGCGGATCCTAGTTTTAACTGATATACAAATTTTTACGTGATGACACAAACATTTATATGATGAACTTAGGTGTTTGTCTGGGTGTTTCTTAAATAATATATCTTAAGTATGTATTTACAAAAAAACGTATATAAGTATTATATTCATTGTCTAGTACCCATAGTACAAACTCTGCTTAGTTGGTGCTGTGTAAAATGTCACAGGATATTTATTTTTTTATTTTTCATGGCGCTTACGCTCATTATATCACAAAGAGATTATGGCTTATGGTTGACACTATAAAGACTGTTGACCACACTGGACAAATCAATAATCAATGTGTAATAGGCTAATTTAAGCTTACTGCGGTCTGTCTTCGGATGGTTGACTAGATTGGGACCTTCCATTTAAAAGTTCTTTAAGCTGTGCTCTAATGTTATAGTCTCTTTTATTAAAGGCTGATATTATTTTTATAATAATAACTAAGTATTTTAGCTGTCACACACATTATATTTACGGCCATCCATCTGTAGCTCAGACTATTTTCCATTAGAGAATTATATCGCCTAATAATGATAGACATTAAGAAAAACACCTGCGATACATTACATTATATGTTTATATATGACACCTGCGTTACTAATACATATGTATAACATCACTATATTTTTATTAAACATAGCTTTCCGCCAGCGGCTTCGCCCACGTGGTCTTATGAATTTTCTCCCGTTTTTGCGACATTTATTATTTTTGTTATTTATTAATTTAGACAACTGGGGTCCATCTTGTTAGTAACAATGACTTAGCCTATGTTAGTACTTAATAACTAAAACAAATTTGGTCCGCATTACTAACGGCACACGAGCGAGCTGTCTGCACGGGCGGCTATCGCATGTAGGATGGTGTTTCATTGTGGTGATCATTGCTACTGCACTCCTATTAGTCGTAGCGTGATGGTATATAGCCTATAACCTTCCCCGATAAATGGGCTATCTTACACGGAAAGAATTTTTCAAATCGGTCTGTAGTTTCGAAGCCTATTCAATACAAACAAACAAGTAAGAAATCTTTCCTCTTTATAATATTATCTAGTATAGATATAGATGAAACCAAAAGCAAATGTTTCTCTCGCTGTTGTCTGGCAACGTATTCAGAAGACTCGCAGCATTGCCACGTTAAATGGCAATGAACATTGAACATTCGTTCTCCTACGAACAAGCCTGTCACGTCATAACTCATAAGATGTGTTGATCAGTCTCCTTGAAATTTCCTTGAATATGAGCACTTGCCTTAACATATTACCTATGTGTAGTGACGTTGCCTTAAATAAGAAAATTGTTAATTACATAATCCACACTTAAACTTAATTTCCATAGATAGGGTGGATACATTTTATACGTGTTATTGTAAAAGCACAGCCCTGCATTTTTTGTCCTAAACCATAGCAGGGACATCAAAATTCAAGCCCTATCCGAATTCCAATATAACGCTAAAACCCACGTCTTACCGCCAATATTACCAATATACATTCATTCAATATTTGTCAAAGGCAAAATCACCTTTCGAAGGCATGTAGGGCGGAGTCAAGTTGAAAGGCGTACCACAAGTAAAGGTGTAATTTTAGTCCGCGTCTCCAAAGACGTTTCAGATTATGCGTAAACTTTGCATAAAATACTTTGATTTTGGTAGCGATGTTCTTTGTCAAAGGGCCTATTAGCATATTGTGTAGCAATTCATCAGATAGGGGCTATAAATACATAGGATATGATAAATCTACTAGAACTAGGTAAGTTTTGATAGCAATTTGATTTAAGTTGCAGAGAATATAAAATAAAATATTTTTGGCCGCTGTTCTACGATAAACCGTTAATCACCATAAAAAACGTCTACAACTCACTTTGATTTATCAAACAATACATTATAATTACCATAAACAATAATACGTTTATCGTATAAAAAGACCAAAATTACACACTTTTAACGAACATTGATAAATAAAATATGAATAAACGTTTTTGTTAAAAATAAAGTTAAATTAAATGCGACGAGGGGCCGCCGTCAATAAGTACCCGTTTCTGTATGGAATTTATTTTGAAATTTCTCGCTTGTCCCACCCCTATAATCTGTTATGAACGTTGATATTGTTACACTGGAAACGATAGTAAAAATAATTGGTTAATGCAATTTTGCTAATATTTAGAAAAATCATCATGATTTTAATTGAGTAGTTACTTTAATTTTCTTGTCAATAAATGTCATAAACTCTCTGACAACATGTACTTATTTTAATGATTATGTTCACGTTACACGATGATAAAGAAAACTACAATCGTCAGACAAACTAAGTTATTAAAATTGAATATTTAACCCTGCCTCTATTGTTTTAAAGATAGCAACGCAATCTATTAAAATAAATAATTCTAAATGCCACCGTATTAGCATAAAAGATAGGATTATAACTAACGTTTAAGTGAAAATTATCTAAGAAAAACGATAAGATATCACAGGATATATGGACCGGTAACTTTATTGAGATAACTATCTGAAATGATGTATTATTTACCACACCGTAATAGTATGATATAAAACTTAATTACAGCTTTTATCTTACACACTGAGCTTAAATGGCGAACGCGATGTTTTTTTAACGTCTTAAAAAGGCAACAGCGACTTACAAGTTCATCCGTCGTTCGCCTCTGTCATCTCTTCTCAGAAAATAGACAAAATGAGTTATTTTAATGTCTTATTTTATTTAAAATCTGTATTTAAATACTTTTTTCTGTGGTTCAAAGGTGGAATTTTAATGGTGCGCTAAATTTAATGGTAATAGGTAATAAAAACAATAAAAAATAGTAGATTTTTAATTAGTCCATCAGACATGGCAATTTTGTTATCGAATATTTTTAAATATGATACGTGAAATTATGCTAATAAATTGCAAAATCGATTTGAAGTATCGTTCCCCACTGGCAATACAATAATTACGACCATGCTTAGCAAGCGAGCTAACTTAAAACACAATTACAAGGTTACACAAATAAAAAAAAAATCACAACAAAATTTAAAACTACTTTTTACGGATTTTATAAAATCCGTAAAAAGTAGTTTTATAATAAAAAGTAGTTTTATTTCAATGTCAAGTATTCGTGTGTGTCAAAAATCAGTAACAAAATTTAAATTAAATCTTCACTTGTCACATCCAGTAAATCTTTAATATCATCTAGTTAGTATCGGGAAATATATTAAATTCGTTGAGAGTACCTACCGGGGTACCCTTCCGTACCGTAACGATCTCTGTCCGTCCCGTCCGGGGTAGTCACCCGTCCGGGGTTGTCGTCCAGGCCGGACGGGACTTCACCTAAACTTGTTTGGATTACGTGTCCAATTTAGACGTATTTATACTTATTTTTTATATTTGTTTTGGCTGTAATGGCCAATGGCCGCTTATCCCGGTATTTTGCGCTTTGTGGCGTCTTTTGCGATGTGTTTATGTAATGAGGAACTGTAAGAAGGTTGAGAAGCTTTGATGTTTTTTTAATATGTTAGGCAGCAGTTTGGAGCTATGCCCGGGTAATGGCAATAGGTCTGCTATATAGGGCCTAAAAACATACGGGCAAACTGAAGGTATACATCAGAACACTTCAAACCATGCTGGGAATATTTATACTTGCCGCTACTAATGTATTTATTTCCATTATGCAGACGAATACGGTATCTCTATATTTTTAAAGTCGGACAAAGTGATTGTCTCTTTAAATAAGTGATTATCTCCATAATGACCTTATAGAAGATCTTCCAAGATGGCCGATAAAAGGGGTGAATGTCAATAGGGGAAAGATATTGCGCCGACCCCAAATTTTGGGACGAGCCCGCAACCCAGGATGATTATCTCATTAATATCGTAGTATATAACTGCTTAATTAGCTTAGTGGTCGAAACCGCAACCGTTTGGGATCCTGGGTTCGATTCCCATGTCGATCAAAGTGGTTTTTTTGTGGTAATCTCTGCCGCTCGGAGAGACCGGTTGATGGCAATAAGGCTCGATCCCAATTACATGAGACCTAAATATAACGGTGCACTGTGAGTGTACAGCCGTACACTCCTGTCTTACCCTTCTGGGAGTGCAGGCGTGATGGTTTGTTTGTTCTAGATTACATTGTAACAAACACAAAACCAGTTATTAGAGAATTGTGTCAACAAACTTAATACAAAGCTATCATTGTTGAAGAACAATTTTCAGTTAATTATCATTGTGGGATTAACCTTTTTTGTGGCGGCTTGTAATTACATTTGTTTTGTGTGGTTTTTTTGTAGTTTACACGGGTAGTCGGGTAATTATGATTTTATTAAGATATTCGAATTTAAAGTAAAAAAAACTGGTAATTTTCTGTGAAATTAAAAAAAGTAAAAAAAAAACGGTGCGGCCAAGGTCAATTAATTTGGGCCAAGTGGGTAGCAGATGACCCCAACTAACCACCATTTTCGAATGTTCAACGTTCTACCAAACACTCTGTATAGACCCTGCCTACCCCGAGCTTGTTATTGTTGCTACTGAAAATTCCGTAGAAAAAGCCTAAAAGCACTTTGCTCGAGGCAATCGAACCCACGACCCAGAAGTCGCGCTTAAGACCCCTAGGCTACTGAGTTAGTCTTGCCTTATGTGGTTTCATATAAATATTTCACAGTGTAGCAATTACCTCTCAAGCATCAGTCAATATTAAAAATGGATGGGGTTTCGTTGCTTCAAAAACGCAACAGCATAATTTTTCATGTCAATTTAGCTGGCTGAAAAATGGGTCGTGTAGTAACTTGGTTATGGAAAGTGTATTGTAAAATTTATTATGGTATATATGGTTTAAACCCGGGAATTCTCACTCCATTCAATCTCAAAAAAAACACTGTGCTCAAATTATTTTACATAATTGATAATTTGTTGTTTTTCCTTTTTCTTTGGTAAATCATTATGCATATTATAAAGCAAGTTTACACAAAATCGTTAAAAGTGAAAACTTTTTACTGGCCATCACTTAATTATATTCAACTTTATTATTGTTTATTAAGCTGTAAGTTTTCTAAATCTAAAAATAATATAATAAAAATTAATAAGCCCTATAACATCATCGTATATTTTTTTTTCTAATTATGTTAGGGTTGATCAAAAGGTCTGGTGCGTAGTATTCGCAAACGGCGTGTGTATGACAAGATGTAACAACGTGGACGGAGCAATCGAAGGATGCACGAATCGTTATAGCAAGCGTTATTGCCTATCCCTGTAAAAAAGGCACATCGATCGAGGTATGTTAGGGTCGGCTTGCTATACAAAAGTAGATTCGGCTGAATATCTGTATTTTGCACGAAGTGACTGCACTCAGATTTAAGCTACATCCTAATTACTGCGGAATACTGACATTTCGAGCTTATTTACTCTACAAAAAAAATCTCATAAGATTTCTTATAATATCCGAGATTAATAACTTAAGGTGATCTTCGAGACAATAATAACCCATCTATAGATAATCCGCGGCAATCACAGCTTAACCTTGCAGACCGATTGATACTCGTATTTACAATGTTGGTCACTCCAACCAAAGTGCACATTAAAGCTGCTTAAATGTGCATAACTTATTGCGGCATTCATGTGCAAATTCGACCCATTTTCACAACGATAAAATACATATTTATCGATTTGAATGTACCTCCCCTTAACATGATTCAATACAGACACAATTCAAAAATTACCATAATAAAAATGTGCCGGTTCTAAGATTATTATTAAGTCGCCTACACACAGATTAGTTGAATTCTAAAAGAGAATTTATTTGTTAGAAAAATACTATACTTAATTTAATATTGCTTAAAAAATATTCCTTTCTCTGTCATCTCCATGTTAATGAAATGAGACAACAGAGAGGTAAGTGTCGCACACACACTTGCGGGAACGCCTCTTAATGAAAATGAAAGTCTCAACGAGGTTATTTTCATTCTACCCTCGGATTAACCGCAGTACGAACGAAGCAACGGGGAATCGTAGTAAAGCAAATACTGGCCATGTGTGAGTAAACATTGTGCCCTTTTTGCTGGTCCCGACGGATGGTCTATTGTTTGGCCAAAGAACTTGGGGTCTTTTAGTTAAATACTGACTATTTTTGTATTGTGCCGTTGTTTTAGTTACCCTTCTTTACCCTTTAGTCTATGTTACCCTTGTGGGTGTCTAGTTTAACCCTGGCGTTTGTGTAGCTCGAAGTAATGTGTCGGTTTTATTATGCTTATGTTCAGTTTTCTGCTATCCCTAAATATTTGAATAATTCTCAGGTTTGCAGCGAGATATTTGTATGGAAATAAGCATTGCCTTTATTCAGGATTATTTTATTTTGTATCTGTTGAAAATCATAAAATAATACGGTCATAAAGACTATTGTGACACTGAAACTGGCAGTCTAAGGAAAATTAGACTAGGGAATTGTTATTACATCTAATAAAGACACTTCTTGGATAACATTGAATTTATTATTTATTGCTTCATTCACTTTCATGACTACTGAGTGTAAAGGTTCCAGAATTCCCAGTAAATTATTGAAGTTTGGAAATACCCCTATTTACTAACAATAAGCTTCCTGCTCATAGCAGTGGATTTAAAAACTCACCGGCAAACTGTGGGCTTATTGTCGACACTTTTGTCTATCCCTTTGAAGAAACCAGGCGCGATGATACGTTGTTATATAAAATATTCAAAACCAACATTTTCCCTTAAGTATCGTAAAGAACAAACCGAGAGATTGTTATGCAGACAGACAAAATGTACAGATAAAATCATAATTACCATTGCAAAAAACACAGAATAAAGTTTTTAGTAACGTAGCAACAAATGTTTGTGCAGTATGCAAATATTAGATATGAGTAATGACTCTTCTGTGGCCAACAAATACAGCATTGCACTGTTTTATGTTGGAATAACCTACATTGAGTCTATTTGCAGTAGCATTGCTATTTGCTAAAAAGACACAATCGAGCGATTTGTTAAAAAGCTTCTATAATAGAAAATGAAAGCATTATCTCTATTATCGATTCATTTCCAACATTGATGGGCGCATCTATTATATTCTAAAATTAAGAGGGGCCGTTGCAAACTGTATACATAATTACATATATACTACTGTGTACATATAGGCTATAATAGCCTAGACTAGTCCAGCACGCTAGCCTAGTGCTGGTTGACAGACTTTTCATGTCGAGAAAACCTATCAAGAACACAAGGTTTCTCGTGTATTTCTTTACCGATTAAAAGTATTAATTATACGTTATACGTTAGGAAACATAGCACAATGATATTTTGGTCCTTATTTACGGCGATTGAAATGACACTATTAAATCTTTAAAATAAAATCTGGAGTAGCTAATTGTATAGGTATACATCGCCGGAAAATGTGAGTATCAAGTATTTCGTAAAATATCTTGAAAATCACGGAGGTAGGCAAAACTAATTTATATACATCAGTTTCTTGTAAGATAAATTTTAATTGGTAGTCATTTTACTAGATTGAACACTGAAAAAAGTTAGACACCATATTTATATAATAATAATGGTTAATTTTGAAATTCCAAAGCCACTGACTGAGCCCTAGAGACATAACATTATGCATCCATCCATCAGAATCCAATTCTATTTCAATCCTCAGATATAATAGTAATTCGAAATATATTTTCATAATAATTCATCTGTCTTTCTCTAATTGAAATATTACCGAGGACCCGGGGAAGACCTACCAACACAAAGATATTTAATATTACTCTGCATTTCATTTAGAAAATGTCGGTATTGTGATTTCATTCAAGTTCTAAAATTTAATCAAAACAATTGAATTTATTGTTTTCTATTAATGAAATTTTTGTGAGTGTCCAATTTCCTGACATCTTTGTGAATCTCTCTGAAATATTTATCATGATTTATCATCTATTAATTTCGATATAAAATTGTTTTTTAAAAACTAAACTAAGTTCATATTTAATGTATCTGCTTCAAGAATGCTTAGGCTCCTCGATAAAGGGCTTTCAATTAGGTAATTTTTTTTACTTATAGTACATAGATTAGATTTTCTGTTTTTAAAATCTCATTATGACTCCAAAAGAAAACATTCCTCAAGAATCTAGAACCTTCCTATTAAACAGAGCCCAACAATATTCTACAGAATGCATTATTTCTTGGGCAATTCTAAGATGTCGTCCCGAAATAGGATGGCGCTGGGGGCCATAAAGCAAAATAGGGTCGATTTACCTTCAGGTACAGCCTGAACACCAAGGAAATGGTTTATAGGGAATCTGTATGAGTGATTTAGATAGTATCTGCGTTTGTAGGCTTATAGAGGATATATATTTGTCTTCGCGAAGGATTGTCTTGAACATCAAACTTGAACACAAATTTGTGTATATTTTCTTTCGATTTCATTGTTTCTTTTTGGCTTACATGGCTTGACTTTATAGATAGTTTCATGTAAAGAGCTATCTTATAAATATAATAGTGAGTTAAGTTAAAATCCATAGCTCAATCGCTGAACCTGTGTCTGAAGTAGTCCTCACCATACGAAACATTTTGTCCAATGTTAAATTTGTTGACAGACGAATTTTCTTTTTTTGTAACAAATAAATGACTATGGATTTTATTTGTAAATATTTTTTGAATCTAGCAATATTTGAAGCCCCGAAAAAAACAGTAGGTACCCAGAAAAGGCCGCGATATCAAGATAGGTAGTCATGAAAGTTAAATTGTTTCGCAACCCGACCCCAAAAACACGGGTAGGTGCCTACCAAAAATAATATGCTAAAAATATCCAATCTAAGGTTAACACGACACCGAAAATTTCAGGTTATTCTGTTAGGGTAGATAAAAGTGCAAGTAAGCATATTTTTAGTAAATTTCATTTATTTACACACACATTTTGTATTTAGTGATAAAATGAATCAGAAGTACTTGAAACCACATGTCGCGGTAAACGTCGAATTCGGACAATTCTGTATAATACCGCTCTTGTCATCTACCTCCCTTCCCTATCGACCATTATCTCAAATCAGTGTCACACACGTGGCCAACACGTGTTTACATTATTAGCCACAAGTGCTGACCAAATTATGAAGACCTCTAAGCTTTGATAGCATAATGAGTTTTTCTTTTGTTAATTGAACACAGGAAGGGATGTGAGGTCTAGATAGGATGGATGTGTCGTACCCTATACTTTTAGGTGTCATATGCCACTATCACACTTCTGTAGAACGGTTGTGTTAATAAAACTGTGTGATATTATGATCCATAGTAGCTTACATGTTTTGTTACCTCTAGGGGATAATCTAAATGGGTTTTATTCCTGCACCCGAATCACGTGGATACGAAAAATAATTGAATAAAAAACCTTGATAGTGCATAACTAACCATGAAATGAGGGGATCAGACAGTAACGAGTTATCGTGATGTCGTGAGTTCAAACTCCAGTAAATATATTACTTTTTTTTCCTAACATATATTATTCGACACAACTACTTTAAAAGGGTGCCATATAAAACATTCTAAAGAAACCCGTACAGCATTATAAAGAGGCCTTTGTTACATAAACAGGAAAGATTTGTTTGATGGCCTAGAAAGATAAAGACTTTTTACGAATCCCTGACAAAGAAATTTAAGGACTCCAGTTACAAAGATTTATTCAGTGATGTGAAAAAAAGAACAGACATAATCATGTTGTAGGCACTAATGGAATTAAAGCAAAAAATAATATCGCCTAAAAACATTTCGTCAGATCGGTCTAACCCAGATTCCAAATTTCAAAATGACGGGATTTTGCGTCTGCTTTACTCTTTTCGTCTTCAAAAACATTCAAAGCTTTGACCTGAAAACTGTAAAAGCCTATCGCCAGTTAGGAGTCAGGTACAGTGGACCATGGGCGTGTCGGATGTGGAAATTGCATTTCGCTACCCTTTGTTGGGGAGGTTTTTTGTTTACCCACTCAGGTGTTGATTCGACTCACAACTCGGCTGTATTTGGCGCGTGTGAGGGTAATCCTAGTTGATTAATTTACCGTTGATTGTCGTTGTTAAATAAAGCCACTGATTCTGGCTAAATGGGTAGAATATTGAGTAAAATGTCATTGATTCGTTGAAAATTACCTTTCAGAATCCATTTGTATAAAACTGTTGGTATTCTAAATAAGTAGGTATACATAAGTTGCTTCTAGCCCCACGAATCTGTTACCTTTCTACTATCAGATTTTGATTTGTTGCTAGGTCCACTATGCAGTGAGATTCTTGATTTTTGCAAAAACAGAAACAGCAAAACACGATCATTCCACCGTCACAGTCAAAGGTTTAAGCGATAAACCGAAATCTCACAAAGCCTACAATCCGTAGTAAAGGACCGGGTAGAAAACAAGTACATATCGATATCAAAGAAACGCATCCTCTACACAAGATGGAACAAAAATAAAATCGCCTGCTCCTCTATATTGTATGCAATGGAGCGTGGAACGTGGACGCCAATTATTGGCCACTGGATTTACGTCGCGTCACTTTTCTGGCCGGTGATTGACTGACGGCAGCCATCTTTTTTTCCCATTTTGTTAAACAACTAGCACTCGCTGTATAAGGGCGAACTAGCTATAATTAAATTGTATAAAAGGGTTCGTTTGATTTGTCTTTGTAAAATGATTGTGTGTGATTTGTTAGTAATTAGTTCTAGCGCTTGAAATGAACTAATGTCATCAGAAGGATCAATTTGGTCCTTTGATCCCCAAATGTTACAAGATCATTTTACGTTACATTGGCATCCCCACAAGAGACTTTGTGATCAAAGAAAAAGGGAAACTATTTTACATAACTAAGTCTTTTCATCTCAATCGATTTATCTGTCCTTGATACCGATTGACGAAAAGACCTTCCCTAATGGGGTTTTCTTTCGCAACCCTGAAATAATACCAATCCTTTCGAAGTTCCCTGTGTTGCATGGCGTGAATATATTCGATGGCACTATTCAACAGACACGTCTCAATCCTCGACGGTAAGACGGAAATCATTTACGCCAATAACACCCCTCGCCCCCCGATCCGGGGTGATTTAAAGAGGGGAGAAGTACTTCAGTAAATATCGATTTTCTTAGGTAAATATTTACGTCGTTTATTCGCTTTTTTGTCGCCGTTATGAAATTGTTATTGAGGAATAAAAGTTGAGTGAAGATTAAGTGTTAAAATGTCTGTCAGGTATATAAAGTCGAAATTGATATATGGCGACATTTTAGGTGTAATTTTTTTACACGCTTTGATCGTTTTAAATTTCAATTTGACTGTAAATGAGAGTACTTAATAAGACGACGTTGAATGACATTGCTACGTTGATATTAAAATTGGTATGTTAAACATATTGTATGTATAACATGCACACTTAATTTTATTAGTAATTTAAGTATAGGTATATTTTTACAGTATTATAATAGAGCAAGAAAACTACAATATCTATACTAATAAATGATTTGATTTATACTTAATCGCCTTCTCAAAAAAAGGAGCACGTAAAATGATCCAACATTTATTTCTAGATTTTTTTCGTGTAGAACATTTACACTTGGGAAATATTTTTGAAGAAAAAACTTCTCAAAGGGCATGAAAACGGAAATAAACTCACAAAGCGGCAATGTAACGAGTGGGCCAGCTCTCATTACCACTGTTACAAAGATGTACAATTTTGCACGGAAATGACGCGGACGATTGTAGGGACTTTCACCCCTCCAAAAGTGAAACTTGTAGGGTAGAGCTTGTTTATTGGAGAAATTGCGACGGTAGCTATGCCGTTTCATTCCAAATATATTTTTTTGTGATAAAGTTATTGATATTTTTTTATGAAATTGTATTAAGATATACAAAAAGCCTGATTGAGTAATTTCAGTAATAAAATTCAACCCCATGGCTTCCTCCAATTATGCTTATTATTAGTAGAGAAATGATTCTTCAGATATTTTGTTTATTTGGGTATACAATCTATGTAATATTTGCCTAAGATCTGAGCGAAAACCACTCGCTTTAGTACCTACTAAGGAACATACAAAATGTATGTTAAGTCAAGTAGATAAATTGCTAAGTATGTAGGTATTATCTACCTACTAGGTGACACATATACCATGCTTTTAACACAGCTCATAAATGTGTTTCGAGTGTTTCAATATCTTATGATCTTAGTAAATGTATAGTGAACGGATTCTACCGAACGTGTCATACGGCACACCTGTCGCCATATACAAATAGCGATATGTTGTAGGCATTCACACATACATTTTATATAAGTACCATCTGTTAACCTTGATTTTCTTTGGAAAATGTGGCACTACTTTTTTGGACTTACATTTCTGTTAGCCACAGAGCTTCTCCAAAAATGAGAAATACTAGTTAGGCCGTTGTAATCCAGTCATACTTACTGACCTAGTACTTTGACATTCGTCCTTTTATCGTAAATGCACTTTTTTAACGCGGACATAAGGACCAAAATCATTAACAAGTCTTAAGAGTTGTTCTAAAACACGAGAAAACCTTTTTGATTTTGTAAAATAGATTAGTAAAATAAAAGTATTCCATAATTTAATTAAAAAAATATTTATTTTTCAACAAATTCTGTGACCCATCCAAATTGCGACAGATCCAGGGTTGTCACTTCAATAGAGACAGCGAAACTTTGCACAGACATTGTTTCCGAAGGACCATGCAAATTGGGGCAGTTTCATATTGACTCATTCTGTTGAACACTCCTTTAAGAGCAAGTGAAAACGATTTAATTGACCGAGAATTCGGAATCATTGCAGTTTGTTAAGTAAGCAGTTTTTTACAGATTAACGTTATATTATTAGGGATTCTAGCTCGTGTGCCTAGTGGCCGTAAGTCCTACGGTCGAGGCCCTGGGTTCTATCCCCAGGCTGAGCAAAGTTTATTGGGTTTTTATAGGAAATTCTCAGTAAAAGCTCTGAGTTTGGATTTGAGTCTAATTAATGGCAATAGGCTCGCCTCCTAAGGAACCAAAACAGACTGGTGAACAATGGGTGTACATTAGTACGCCTCTGCCTATGTGAATACAGACGTGATGGTATGTATATCTGAATAGTAATTAAAATAATGATATTACCTGTTTTTAAAGAAACATAACATCAATTTGAAACTAAGATGAACCTTCGCGTTATCTCGAAAAGTTTTCTAATGGAATTCGAACCCAAAAAGTTGATCGAACATATTTTGATGGAGTCTCCCAACATATTGTAGGTATCATAAAAATTGTATATTTTATTACGCATTACATTTGGTGGGCAAAAGTGTGATGGGTTTTCTATGTTCAGTTTTAGTTTGTTTTTGTTTCTAAGTGTACAGAAAACATGTTTCTAATGTTACCGAAAATGTGTGATTATTTATTTAGAGAATTTTTGCTGTTGTTTTTGGATGTTTGGTGGTTCTTTTATAAAAAAAAAATTGGATAAAAAATCCATTAAGTATTTTTCAGTGTTTTGTTTTTGATTTCTCTGTTAGGTACTTAAATATTTTTGTGATTTTCTTTGAAATATTCTCTCAAAAACAGAATTGTTGTGCTTTGTGCTACCCTGATCAGATCTATACAGTACGTTTAATTTATTCTTTGTAAAATAACTATCTTTATGCTTCATGATATTTTTCAGCGCAGTGTTAAAAATTTAATGAATTTTCTTACATCAAATATTGAATTCTCAAAGTATGTTACACACCGTCTACTCCAGTATATAAAATATAAAATTTGCACTCTAGATGTGAAAATTTGAGCCTAAGTACATAGTAAAACATGAGCTGGAACATATGTTGAGAAGGCTGAGCGTCTCGGGGATATGACTCGTCCTAGATTGTCATGTAGGGATGTCACTTCATAATATTTTCACATTTTTTTTGTGGTAGGTATACTATTCACTTAAATAATTTTACTTATCTATACTAATAATATAAAGCTAAAGAGTTTGTTTGTTTGGTTGAACGCACTAATCTCAGGAACTACTGGTCCGATTTGAAACATTAATTCAGTTTTAGATAGATTGTTTAACGAGGAAGGCTATATATTGACGGTCCCTACGTATAAACCCATATCTGCAAATGACAAATTTTACAGGAGAGCGTTTTAAAGTTTCAAACGCGTGTATTGTATAATGAGTTCTATTTAACGTAGAGTCATGAAATTTCGTGTGTAGATTTAAGAATGAATTTGAAAACTTTTACTGACTTTTGTTAAACTAAACGATAAAGTAGAGGGTTTTGATGGTCCTGGTAATAAAACATGCAAATAACGTATCTACCACTTCGGGGATTGTACGTAGGGACCGTCGATATCATCACGCTACAACCAATAGGAGTGGAGTATCAATTAAAATGTTGCAAAAACAGGCAAAAAATTCAACTTCTTCGGGAACGAAGTTAGTGTTTAATAATAGTGATGTTTAATTGTAGTGTAGCTAATAGTAGGTAACCCAGTCACATCTATCAACCCAGTGTTGTCCTATTTCTGGGCATAGATCTTCTCTCGGATTGAGATGAGTTTTACCCAACAATTTTTATTAATTTATCGAATGATTAATGACGAGAAAATCAAAAAGATATCCTTACATACACATCCACATCCTTACGTCATAAATACACATCCTTACGTCATAAATACACATCCTTACGTCATAAATACACATCCTTACGTCATAAATGGTTACTCTGTTAATAGATAAACTATACCTAAAATAATGTTATTCCTATCTTTATAAATATGTCTCGAAGTCTTAGTGGTACCTAGTAAGTACAACATTTGAGCATATGCCTTGCGCTGGCTGAGCGAGTCTCGGGATTCGAGCCGGTCTCCTAGATTGCTACTTAGGGCTGGCAACATTGATTTACAACTCAACAAAAAAAATGCACTCATTTTAATATTATTACTAATCAATCTTTATCTAATTTTAACGGACTTTACGGAATGAAAGTTGTAACAGTTTCGGCGTATTCAGTTTAATAATAAATAAAATTTTCTAGACTATTTTGCATGCGTTCAGTAAATATTTTTCAATTTTTTTTTGCTAAATTATTTTTTGGTTTTTAATTCAAAACGTGTTTCAAAGTCCTACATCGCATACATTTGTTATGCGTGTGGCAATGACAGATTCAATATTTATTTCTGTGCGCACATTTACGCTTTTCCGTAGAATGATTCAATTTTCAGTCCATATATCTTGTTGCACAGAGAATTTGTTAGCGGTATTTTTTGTGACGTATTTGTAGCAACATATTTTATATACTGGAAACTTTAATTCATAAAACAAAACATTTTAAAATAAACAAATCCCCAGTGAAATATTGTAACTTAATATTGATTACTTGACAACAACATGACAAAAAACTAAATCAAATACCAAGTCGGGTGCGACAAAAAATGCAAAAAGTTCTCAATACTTAAAAACAATAGCAAAAAATATTTTTTTCGTTCGAGACAGCCCTACGGCCATCTTATCTCGTCGACAGGTACGCTTGACGGGACTGCGTCAATAGACGGGAGTCTGCAGCTGTGTGTGTGTGTTTGTGTAAGTGTGCGACAATCCGTCTATGCTATGGCATAGTGCATATTGGTGTAATCGAATGAGCCGATTATTGATTGAGAGGATCGATTTTTCAAGAGCTTTAGTTTTAATTCTCACCGGACTTGACCAAACTGGATTAGGAATGCAGGAAAACAAGTCGGGAGCTGATTAACATTAATTTTAGTTAAATAGGTGACTAATTAGGGTACGTTTTAGTAACGAATCTACTGTTAAAATCTGATTTACAAAATTGCATTTTTTTTTTTGTTTTAACTGCTTCCAAAGACTGTCGTTTAAGGCTTTTATAAAATCATACTTTTTTCCCTGGGCTGGGCAAATGCCTTACCTTCCTCTCCCCAATATTTTATACTATAATCTTAGTACACACACCGCCTTATAGCCAAACTGTTGATCTCTACACCATTATTTCCACCAAAAACCAATTTTACAAAATGTACCGAAAAAATATTTCCTAAACACAATGATATATAATACATACCCCTTATAAGGGGTAGGCTTCACGTCCCACAGAATTCCGTACCCTTTATGATGGCAAATTTATTTCTTCGACCAAAATCGATCCCTCGTTCGTGGTATAATACATTATTCAGATCAGATTTTCGAAGCCAGTGAACGACAGTGAGAATTCAGCTTTATTGTGTTACTACTTTTCATAGAGTTGTCGGAAATGTGACTGAAAGCGGTAGGATTTTGTGATGGTAAATTATGACGAAGGAGGAGACTAGGCTTGTAATATTTCCGTATTTTGTATACATTTGTATTTAAACTAACCGTACAGTATTTTTCTTATGTTTATTTTGCTTATTTACGCATTAAAAACTCAGATAAGTTGAAAAACAATTTGAGTTTTTGGAATAAAAATTACAAGGTAAATCTATTTAACCATACAGTTTAATCCTCCACAACATCGTCGGGTTACTGAAAGTCCCTACATATACTTCATCAGCCCGTATTCGTCCACTGCTGGACGTAGGCCTCATAACAAACCCCAAAAACCACGATCCTCAGCTGTTTTCATCTATACTAATATTAAAAAGAGGATTTTTTTTATTTGTTTCTATTGAATAGGCTTCGAAACTACGGGACCGATTTGAAAAATTCTTTCAGTGTTAGATAACCTATTTATCTGGGAAGGCTATATACCATCACGCTACGGCTGATAGGAGCGGAGTAGCAATGAAATTTTTTGCAAAAACGGGGGAAGAAAGTTATCAAGACCACGCGGGCGAAGCCGCTGGCGGGAAGCTATCTAGCTAGCTGTCTATAATAAACTTAAATAAATCTTTCATCAAACCGATCATGATAGTCCACGTAAATTATTTGATTAATAAAATATTTGTTTATGTTGCTAAGATCCGGGTACATATCGGTATATCACACAAACAATTTACATAACTACATACACATCCGTCTCCGATGTATGTATGTATGTATGGCCGGATACCGACGTCAGGTGATTGAGTTCCGTTCTGCTAACGTTGAGATATATGACAAATGCTTAATCAGTAACAGTTATGCAATGTTACATTAAC
Organism: Acronicta psi; assembly: GCA_946251955.1. Classification (NCBI taxonomy): domain Eukaryota; kingdom Metazoa; phylum Arthropoda; class Insecta; order Lepidoptera; family Noctuidae; genus Acronicta; species Acronicta psi. The sequence continues at coordinate 4,157,221 of OX276493.1, read as the reverse complement.
TATGTGGTATCCTTAAACTAAGTTTAAGAGATATTAATCGTCTATGAAAAATTCAAAACTATTAAATTTAGTTCAGACAATCCCTAGTTCCAACATTCGTACATTATGTTATAGACCATATATAGCATACTAGCTTCCCGCCAGCGGCTTCGCCCGCGTGGTCTTATAAATTTTTGCCCCATTTTTGCAACATGTTTCATTGCTACTCCGCTCCTATTAGTCGTAGCGTGATGGTATATAGCCTATAGCCTTCCCGATAAATGGGCTATCTATCATTGAAAGAATGTTTCAAATAGGTCCAATAGTTTCGGAGCCTAATCAATACAAACAATCAAATCTTTCCTCTTTATAGTATTAGTATACATAAGCTAATAAATTAGTGTTATTAAAACTTATTTTGAGATCATTAATTTAATTCAAGGGTTAGAAAATCTTATATTCTTCTCAGTTCAGGCTATTTTAAAAGGTATAGAATAGCTAAAATTAGCTACACAATACCCCGTACAAAAGGACCAAAAACTAATTTCACAAAAACATAAATATCTCGTTTAAAACACAGACGAAACACTCCACTACCATTATAGTATCATTAAGCTACATACAAATGGGGTAAATTGCAACACAGCAAGAGAAAGAGATCCTTACGATACTGAGATCTCCACTGAAATTGCTCCGAGATTATCATGAAAAAGAATAAAAAAAGGCTTTACAAAAAACCTACCGAAGCATGGTCCCCACTCCAGATTAAACGTACATTCAGCAATATTTTTCACAAAAGGATACCTTAATCCCTAACAAGTGGGGGTACGCCTTTATTCCCCCGATTTTCATAACCGCTCGCTCTTGAAAATTTAAATTGCAACTATATAGAAAAGAGGTGGAATTTTGCTTCATGTAAGGTTACCGAATAAACATTTTTATGATGTCCAATTCAGTATTTAAAATCTTGGAATTCGAAATTTTGAATTCAAAAATCTCATTCGAACTAACCTTTCAAAATTTGAAATATTTTTTGATAGATTTCACCAGGCTTAAGTTTAATTGTTTAGTTGTTTGTAAATTAATAAGTAAAAATTGCAGAAATTATAAGTAGTAAAAGATTTATTGATATTTAAAACATACAAACATAAATTATTTAACCGATTCTAATCACTAAAACAAACCTACCTATTTCCGTTGGTACTTTAAATACAAACTTCAAATATTTACCTCAAAAAGGGTGACTGAGAACGCCAAACATCTGGCCATAATTTCGATACCGCTCGCCAAGTTTCGCATACGATAAGAATTCCGTTGTTGACAATAGGCCCCAAAAGCTTTCATTCCAATATTAATATTGCTTCGACTCGCCGATGAGTTGCCGACAGTTTTTTTTTATTGAAAACTTTTCTAGCTTCAATGGTGTCTGGTCAGTGACCGTAGTGTATAATACCTACTACGGGAAAATTAAAATATGTTGACTCTTTAAAATTTCCCGTTTGGTGTTTCCTTTTGAATATGAACGATACCTATGACGTATTTTAGCAATTGATAACTTGATTCAACACTTTTTTGTCCTGGATCATCGGCCATCTGGAGAGGCGGTAGGTATGGTGTTAGCCCCAGTAGGCGATCTAGGTAGAAAGTATGGAAATGCCTTGCTATGATGGAACGACGCGACGAAGGTTTCTGATCCTATGACAAGAGAAGGCAAGGGGGGTTTTTAGTCGGTATAACTTATAAATTGCTGTGCAAATTTTCTGTATTCGAAAATAGTTACACGCGTGCAAACACAAACTAACGCACATTACGTAAACCTACTCCCATACCATAACTAAACCCAATCATGTAAAAAAAAACTGTGACGTAAGAGACTTTCAGAGAGGTTCAGAGCTATTATTTAAGCTCTGTATGACCTTTGACAAACCTGAAATAAACTTATTATTATTATTATTTAAGGGAGCGACATCATTTAAAGTCAGAACAATAACAGTTTTATAAGAAGCCCTGGAAATTACTTTAAAATAAAATAAAAACGACATAACATCTCAAATTGGAATCATTGTTGGAGTTCCAGAAATATCCCTTGTACTAAAAAAAAGAAGCGTATTGAAAGTGAGGTAGACCTATTTTTAGAGTTTAACACAATGGGTAATTAGGTTTGGCTTGCCTTGGGATATTATAAGTGTAAAGTTAATCTATTGTGGCTGGTAATTAGTGAGCTAAATGTAGTTGAAATGATTCTTTTATGACCGCTCAAGAGTAAACTAAGCTTTTACTGAAGTTAAATTTGACGCTATGCGCATTATGTTTTAAACTAAAAACCTGACAATTTAACATCGTAAATGTCAAATAATACATAGTGTAAAATTATGCAAAACAACTATGTAGCAACAAATTACAAACTCAAAAGATTTTTTTTATAACAGTATCAACATTTTTGACATGACAAAGTAGTTTTATTAAATTAAATGTTCACTACACTATGTTGGCATATCAGTCAACCCTGTCAGGGGTCAAAAACCCAGATGAGCCAGCCAGTTTAATAAAAAGTAATTAGCGTTTTTAAAACATTGCCGAACGTACAATGAAGAAAAAAACACAAAATAATTTGCCCTTTCACTAAGTGTCAGGGGTCGAAAGTGATTACGGCTGAACACCATAATTCAGGGCGGGAGTTAGAAAAGATTCCGTCCAAAGAATTAAGGACAAAAGACCTTTTTCGGGCGGTTTACATAATAAAACAATGGCACGAACGGAACCCTGTTTGAAGCTAGGGCTGTCAGGAACTCAAGATCATAAAGTTGGAAGTTAGGAACCCAGGACCAAGCATAAACGCTTAATAATTGTTGGAACACAAGAAAGAAGATATTTATAAGAAGTCTTACTAAAACCAAAATGTTATTTTTAAGTTAAAGCTCTTTTACAAGAAATTATGTTTATTTTGTAAATTATTCGTGGAAGCCAAAAGATTTCGTATTTGTTTTTGTCTCAACAAAACATTGGGTTTTAGGAAAAACAAAGACAACAATCTTATTAATTTGGTCCTTACAGACATAAGGACTCAGGTAGCACATTTTACGATCGCGGATACGCATAAATTGTATCGAAAGATGATCTCAGCCAAATGTGGCCAGCATACGTAATTATTATTGAAGATTAAATTAAGGTTTCTTGACAGTGACTCACTGTGGAAATGAATAAAATAATTTTACGACCAGTTTTTGTAGAATTTGCCAATGTCCGGCAATTATTTTCGCCATAGTTGTTATATTATTGTTAGTCACCGTAACAATCATTAATGTTCCTGAAGCAGTGATTTAGTTGCTTATTGAATGTAACATCAGCCAAAGAAAATGTATACTTACAATATTAAAAATGCGAAAGTAACTAACTACATGATAACATTTTGGCAAGTGCATTCGATTGCACGTGATTATAAAACTGACAACCCTAGCATGTATACCAAGTAATAATGCGTTATTTGACGTGAATTATGTGAATTATTCGCGTTAAAGCAACTCCAACCGCGAAATTTTAATAATGAATTAAAACATCCTTTCAAAATGTAAATTTTTAATTAGTATTGCGTTGGTCTCCCTTCAGTTTCGTTCGTGGATCGCTGGTTGTGGTATATTTGTTTGTGATGCCCAGTTTTGCTAGCTTAAAGACTCATAGGACACTGTTTAATGTTTTATCGAGATGCAAAACTAATAATATAAAAAAAACTATTACCATCAATTGTTCATTTTGAATTTCAGGTCGAGCATTGGTTCACATCTGTTTGACCTATGGCGTTATGTTTAAAAATGTTGTCTCGAAAATCGAAGGTGCGTTATAAACGCACCAAGAAAATAATCGTAAAATTGTTCATAATTAAATAATTATCATGATAACACTAATAATTATACTCGGAGTAAAGTTTCATTAATGCTAAAAATTAATACGGCAAAATGCCGCTTGTAAGCAGAATTCTTAGCACCCCAAAAACGGCACTCACGCCCCATCAAATAATTCTTTGATCATCTGCACTGCCGATATTAAGAATTTAATAATGGAGTTTCTAAACAACAGCATAATGTGTCAACAAACGCAATCCTCAAACAAACAAGTTAAAAGCAAATTTTCGCCCCCTCTTCTCCCCAATTGGTCCTTTGTCTGCACGGAATCGATCCCTTGTCACTTAATAATATTTCTATAAGAAAATCACCCCTTTCCAATGTCTATTCACGGCACCTTTTTAAGCTCATTGTCCTTCAAAGTACAGTCGGCTCCAAACTTTCATACTTAATTAAATTTTAATATCTTCTCGTACCGAAGGAATTATATTTTTTAATGCTTTAAAATGTCTTTTAAATAAATTAGATGGAACACATTTTATGGTAATGTAATTAGCCCATTACGTTTCTAAACTTGAGTAATAATGTGATCCGAATTGATTTTCGATCATAAAATAATACTAGTATACGTTTGGTTTGTATGTCACACTGTTTTTAGAATGCTAATGCCGTTGTAAAACGCCTTTTATTCTTGTAATGTGCGTGTTTGAATAAATATTCATCGTTTTCGCTTTTGATATTTTAAGTCTGCATACATTAAACAAAGCTTGTTTTGCGTTTCTAAAATATGGATGTTTCACATTATTTCTGAGCAAAGACATAAAATGTAGTAATTCGTAATGAAGATTGAAACAAAACATCCATTTTGTTTATTAGTTTCGAAACGTTGTGTGAACACAAATATATTCAAATGACATAGTCGGCTTACAAAATGAAATTAATGGTTTTGTATTCAGAATACATTTTAGTTGTAAAACTTTATTGTTCTATAGAAATGCTGGAAAGCTAAACCAAACTCATTAGAATTATAAGTATTTATTTTCGCAAAAGACATGAACAAGAGAAATAGTGATTCAAATAATATTTGCGAAAGCATTTGGTTTAGAAATAAGAAGAAACGATAATAGTTAGTATTAATAAGTTCCTCAGTGCCGTTCAGATTGGCATCTCGTCAGACGCGAGAACAGATCAGACTTGCGCGGTGGTAGGGCTCCTTGGGAGTTTACTGACTGGCTACCAGCCTTATGTCGGAGTCCGTCGTAAAGCAGCTTTGTATATGTTCCGATTTTTGTGCTTGAGAGCCTGTTCCCTCACTCTCGAGTGCTTTGCAGTTGGTAGCGGCTTTTGGGAGTCGGTAAAGCATTAGCAACTATCACAGTATCGATGACGTCACTCGTCTGCACGATTAAAAAGCATATAACAAGTGAAATGTTCACTAACTCAATAAAACTCTTTTAAAAATTTACCCATCAATAAAGTGTCCCTTGCACAATTATTAGTTTAATAAAATAACACTGAGAGCCAAAGTTTCGGGATAAGGGGCGAAACATACCGAGCATAAATATATTATTCGAACACTTTAAACTGTCTTCCCAATGGGGAAGTTGCTTAAATATTGCAGATTTATGCTAAACGTTAACGTGGTCTCTGGGTTTTTTATTACCGCATAAAAACTTAATTCAAATTAACTCCCGGTGTACGAGTGTTGCTTCCACCCTTCCGGAGAAGACTCGGGAATGTTCCACTTTCATATAATAATTTCTTAAAACTAATTAGAATTTAGAATGGTAAGATAATTCGAAAAAAATATTATAAAATAAAAATGAAATAATATTTGTTAAAAACATGTGTTTTTCCCAACAATTACTTAAATCTTCGGTCATTTTTCAAATTTATTTTTTCACAAATTATATTCAGAGTTCAGACTAAGTAGCGCCAGTAGCAAATTTTTATGAAAAATAAGAAACGTGCTTTCGTTTAAGCCTTTATTCGAATCAAAAGATATTATTTGAACAAGCGTAAATATCTCATCGTTATTACGAAAAATATTTTCTGAGAATAGCTAAAACGCTTTAGCGTTAGTTGAAACTTTTTCTTAGAATAAAAAGAATTACTGAAGGCATTAATAAAATAAGTAATTTGGAGAGTAGAAAAGAAAAGCTTCAATAATATTTCTAATGCTTAATGCATGCTATTGAATACCTCGAAAAGTGTAAATGATGATAATTAATTACCATTATGAATGATACAAATTAACTAAAACATTAAAGATATTACGAGCACCTATCTTTGGAACGGATTTGCCTAAAAGCATTCCTTATAGCTTTATAAAAACGAACTTATACTCAAACAATAAAACCTATTCTGCTTTGATATGAATATGTTTCAGTAACTGTAAGAAGGTTGCTCGTTTTTAGATTGTTTTTGTAACCATCTTAATGCAATATTCATCATGCTTGCACGCTAGACACCGAATATGTTATTAAATTTCTAGAGCCAACTCTAAAGATGCAAATAGACGATCATGTTTGACCATTTTACGTCTGTTGTCCACAAATTTGACGAACAAAATTTTCAAATTTCCTATTTAAATAAAATAAAGCAATATACATATCAAATCTAATTTCAAAGCTGGCTTTTAAATTTGATTTGATATGTATATTGCAAGTTTAGGCGGTTCTAAGGATTATTTACATTAGTCAACATGGCTCTCAGTCACAACAATATCTTCTTATTTAACTTTAATTCAACATACCGCGATGAAACTTTTAAACAGTAGTTTTATTTCAAAGAAGAAAGAGGTCAAATTGGTCAACTTATTTTAGTCGTCTACACGTTGCTTTACAAATCTCTAAAGCCATCTTTAGATAAGATTACAATTCACTACATTGTGGCTATATAGGTGCAAAAAAGATCAAAGGATCAACGCAACGCACTGGTTGACTAACCCCCCCCCCCCCCCCCCTTCTTCCCGCAAAACCAATCGTCTCCAGTTAAGACTTTGGTCTCTATTTAAATGCTTTGATTGAAATCCGAAGATGGAACACCAGACAAAGTTAAAGTTAACACTGCAAATTGGACTTAATTCTTGAGCCGTTAAAGTTGAAAGTTGCTGCTGAAAGTTAAGAATTTCGTCTACCCTCGGTTATGAATAATTCAAGTGGTTTCTAATAACTAGTACCTACAGTTGTAGGTGGACTTATGGGTTTTGTAAGGTTATGATAAAAGAACTGAACTCCTTACTTAGTTTAGTGGTCTTAATTGCGACGGCTACGCTTGAGGTTTTGGGTTCTATTCCCAGGTTGAGCAAAATGTTATTTTTGGATAAAACTTACTTAGCGTTCGTAAATCCAGCCTAATTTTATAAGTGTAACTAACGAAAACTTTTTCATTTTTCAGGTACGTACTCAAGAACGGTTATAAAAAAACTTTTACATAACGATTGTAACTGAATATGTAACAGTTACTTCAAACACCTTGCGGTGTCTTTCGGAAGTGTGCAAGTAAGTACTTAAAAAAATACGGGCTAAGTAACTTGGTCCTTTTTTGGTCCTCGGCTCCACAAACTTCTATACATAATAAATGACACAAGAACCAACTGAATAGCATAATATTTCAGCCAACTGATCCAATATTACTCTCATTTATACATATAATTTTGATGTTTTACTGGTTAACATGGCATAGAAATAAAAAAATAAACTTTTTTCTATCGTTCTTAATACCCAAGTCTAAATTAAGCCATCAAAATTTAAACGAAATTTTCACAAACATCCAAGCGTAAACTCTAAAGGAAATTTTACGAGTATTTGTACGAATTATTGCCCTATAAAACTAAAAAAAATAAATGTTTTTTTGAATGGTAACACTGGCCTGTCAAAGGCATACGCCCATAAATCAATGGGAGTACTAGCTGGAACACTGGCATTGTTTTATAAACACTATGGTTTATATGTTATGGCATATGAGGTTTAGTTAGAATATAAACAGAAATGCGAACGTGACCAATAGTATTAGTTTCTGTGTAGGTAAACAATCTTTCGGTACGCTTTAATGGCGGCGTGAGAGGTCGAGCAGGATTTGTAAATGGAACTATTTGATTATCGCTGATTGGTTGATTTGTTGAATACAAAGAGTATTGGCTGATTTTTATTTTAAGAACTTTTTGGTGTTGCTAGTTAGTGCAATTAAAATCAGTTATATTAAACTTATCTATTATATTTGTTTTAAGAAAACTATTGCTGACGTAACCATGAGAGAAATAAGTAAAAAATATTCATCACTGCAAACCTAGCGACTATCAAACCAGACGTTACGGGGTTGAGTCCCGGTCGTAGTTGGATTTTTTTTTAAGAAAACGCTATAATGCCACTATTTGATGTCATTTACAACTTTGAAAAAGTTAATACCCTTATATGGCCTGCTGTAACCGCTTAGACGCTTATCATTAGGCGATGCATCTGCTAGTTTGCCCCTATCCCGTAAAAAAAAAGATCATAGACAAATAAAAAAACCTAATTTTCACAAACAGAACTCGTAATAAAGACAAACAGATCTAGTAATGGCATTGTATTGTTTGGTTCATCCTCGCATGGATGTTACGAAGTAGGTCACTGTGGGCGCATAGTCCGCGATAGCGGCTAGAATACTCTTGGTATACGAAATTAATGTTCGTAATTGACTTTAGTGTTGTTTAACTATTAGATAAATTACATTATAAAGTACTACTTTGTTATTTATATACTTGTTTTTCGAGAAAGTATAAACCTAATTCAAGCAGACTGGTGCTAAGGGAGCATTGTGGCATGAAAGATACTATAGTAACTCGGATTGAGAAAGGTATGTTAAGATGGTTTGGGCATATAGAGAGGATGGATGAACGGAGGTTGACTAAACAAGTATATATGGCGAGTACGAATGAAAGAGTTGGAAGGGGTCGACGTCGGCGAACGTATCACAACCAGATTGCGGACGTTCTCAAAAAAGGCAAGGTTAAGAGCACCCTAAACCGACGAGCATGCATGGAGAGGTTAATGAACATAGACGAAGCGAAAGTGGTGTGCCAGGATCGTAGCAAGTGGAAATCTATAGTCTCTGGCTACCTCTATGGGAAACAGGCGTGAAGCTAAGCAGACGGGCACACTGTTGCGGATTACTTGATAGAAGAAAATATGCGAAAGAAAATTCAATAAAATGTGTAAGATATGTTTTGTTTATATTGTATAATCCTAGGTTGTTCAACTTACTCCACTAAACAAGATGCCTTGTATTTTATGATTTAAAGTTCGGAGACACCAGACTTCTAACCTTGGGCACGCATTTCTGATGACTTTGACTTTGCAGTTATAAGCTATCATGGCACTTCACCTCCCCCACTGACCTAGAATCCCAAAAAACTATCTGGAATACCGGCTAGCTTATATCAGTTACATCAGTTTTAAAACGGCCATAGTGCGAAAGCGTATGCAATGACAGACCACTCCAGAAAATATGACTCCCCTTGCCCACAATGGGTGGGAAGTAGGTCAGGAGCCAGCCACACTCGCCATGAGAAGGTGCAACTTTGTTACTTTTTATTCGCGATTGCTGGAAACTGTTTTGCCTGCTCCACTTATTTTTTAGGTTAATTGGACTGTACGTATGGTGTTTTCAAAATGGGGGGGATTTCGAGGATCTGTTCTGTGCATTTCCACCTTTTAATCTACTGTTGCAATTTAGAATTTAGAGGAGGGTTGTTGATGACGTGCTCAGTGGTAGAGTTAGTTTTACAATATCGAAAACTGGTCGAGCAGTGTTATTTAGGTTTTCTATAAGAAAATTCTCAATTGCACAGCTAGGAGTTTCGATTTATGCCCGGTTAATGGCAATAGGCTCTTCCATGGGACCTAAACGTAACATGTGAGTGTACGTTAGGACGCTTCTACTCTCCTTCGGGGACTACAAGCGTGAGGCGTGATTCTTTAGCCCTTTCAGATAAACTTTTGATTGGTTTCAAACTATCGCACGATCGTTTAGTGTGTAGTCTGCCAGGTTCTCAACCTTCTTTTGTTTAAAACTACATCCTCTAAGCAAAGACAACATTAATTGTGACGTCATGTCAAAAAGTTACAACCGCCGTTGCTACACGAGATGAGGTATTATCTAACTTTGTTAGTTCTATTCGCATTGCAGTACTACTCCATTTATTCCCGCTGATTATGTTGTTACGCAGACTACACAGCTAGAAAAATTACTTTTCGAAATGCTGATGTAGAATAACTTTTGCAGTAGGTACTGTTAGTGTTATGTGATGTAAAAAGATAAATGGATGCTTAAAACATGGTGAACTTTGAATGTAAAAATGTATCATTGCATCTTTGCTTAACCTTTATGATAATGAAGAAGAAGTGATGGTAACTGGTAATTTTATACTCATAAAAATACAGCCTATGTCTACACTTATAGTACCTTGACACCTGAACTTAGAAACAGTATGCATCGAACAAAAAAACCTAATAAAATTCAGATCACATAATAGTATATTGTATACACTAGAATAGAATATACTAGAACTCAATCATTTATTAATAAAGCCCAGCCAATTCAGTACAATACGCGCTTATATAAAAATAATTATCACAATGGATCATAAATCTGTATATATATTTCTTTTTCACTGGTATCATCAAATCCGATAATGTAGGGATTGTTTTAATATATTATTTTTACGATGCCCACCCATTATTCTGCCACCCACTGTGCCATTTATGGAGTGATATTAATCCGTTTAATCACGTAAGTGGAGCTTTTTGCCTAATGCCAGCTCTGTTGTTAATTCAATTATTGATTCTTTATTGTTACGGAGTCTGATTTGAGTTGCAGATAGTGTCATTTTATATTTCGACTGTTATTTTTATATCTTTTTGTATTTTTTTTAAGCAATGTCCATGCTAAGATTACTAGTTATTTTAATGAAGGGAAAAAACGACTCGCGGGCAGGACTCAAACCTGCGTCTTCTGACTCGATGCACCAGACGCTATGACCGCTAAGCCACCGCGAGTTATTTTTATTATAGTGTTATTTTTATTTTAGTTTCGTGCTTACGTCACAAAACCATAATAATTAAGAGGTACGCCTTTATTTCCTGAAAAGTTACGCAAAAGATGGACTGCTGAGCACACAGAGTTTGTTGGTACGTTTTAACGTGTAAGATATTTTGTTCGGTTACTTTCTTGCTTCGTATCAAAGACAATGCTTTTAAAGAAACTTATTTCTTATAGTAGAGCTTTTTGGTTAATTTCTTTTTCTTCCCAGCCTTTTTCCCAACCATGTTGGGTCGGCTTCCAGTCTAACCAGATACTGCTGAATATCAGTATTTTACACGACCGACATCCGACCTCCGCAACCCAATTTCTGGAAAATACCGATATTCGAAGGATATACTGGTTGTCAGACTTTTTGAATTTCTGACTATAACCTGCTAGATTTTCATATAATATGAGCACCGCAACCGACGGCTTTACGTCCTCTCCGAGGCACATTGGTTTATATCTATGATGATGATGATGATGATTTAGGTATTTCAACGTTACTTTTGCATTCTAACTTTAGTGTAACTTGCGGATTGAAGTACAAAATAAACAATCCAAATATTTGATCCGCCCACACAAAAAAAAACTGCAATGAAAGTTGCCAGTTGCGACCCGCGGCAGTCGCTACTCGTTAATGGCACGTTGGCGGTAACTGCACGCACGCGACACTCCTCATAACGCTCCCCTCGGATTTATAATAGAGAGAAATAAAATGTAGTATCGATCCGGTGGGGGATCAATAGGGCTGTCAATGTGAGAGAAAAGTCTTGATTCAAATAATATTTTTATAATAAATGAAAAAAAACTTTTTATTTCTTACAAAAATATGAATATTTTTATACAATATATAAACTACGTGAAACTTTTTGTTAAGACTTTGTATTCGACATAAATATTAAGATCTTGTTATTTTAAATACAGTCGATGGAACGATTTATGCGTAAAATCTATAAAACCACGAGACGAAATAAAATCATTTTAAACCATTTTATATATAAAAATTGTTATATTGAATTTTGAAATATATGCGGGATTCGAAGTTATACAATATAAGATGTAAATAATATCAAAATCTTTCGAGATATGTGATATTAAATTAAGGTAAATGTTTAGCTGCGCAGTTGATAAAATAGGTATAAAATCTGGATACATTTAAAATATTTATTTTACATATCAGAGAAATATCATAAAGATCTGCATAATTTTCTAGACGGTTTATTATACGAAAGATACAGCGATGGCCATCTTAATAATAAATTTATATTAGCATAATTAATTACCAATTATTTTAATACGCCTCATTAGTTCCAAGTAAGACATAAGAATAATTTTCGGTTTATAGTTATTGTATGAATTAATTCTGAATAAAAATATTCTGGATATAGAAATAAACCTGTTCATAGAAGTTATTAAATTCGTCATTCTGTCTGTCTTTCTGTTTATTGGCTGTTTAAACAAACAAATATGTTTTGACGAAAATGTTTATTGGGTGCCTGGAGTGTAAATCGTTATAGTATGTAGTATATCCGAAGATCAGGAGAATCAGGAGATCTGAAACTGAACTTCTCACGTTCTAAGCTATTTTTAGATTTACTTTTGGAAAACATTCATTTATGTAACTCTAAAAGTTCTAATTACAATTCATTTTGTAAATAAGTATAATATAATTTATCCTTAGTATATTATTGTTAAGTTAGTTAAATTTTATTTTTTTTGCTTTAAATCAAAGTAATACCTGTATTTTGTGTACTGTGTGTACCAAGAAAAATTACTTCAATATTTTAATGGTGTCTTTTTCCAGTCGCGTGACACCCCTGGCACGCGCGTCGCGATCGCGCGGTTCGCACGGCCTGTTTATATTACCGGCAGCAATTGCCATTTTTTTGGCGTTAGAACCAATGAATCAGAACTTACTTTAATGCGAGTAATCGTCTGAATCCGTTTTATTTTTATTGGATTAGTTTTTAGTGATGGCCTCTGTATTATGCGTATTGTCCTTTAGTGTGAAAATGTGTTTGATAGTACTGCTATCTAAAATCCATTTTATATTTTGCCCTGCATTATCAAACTCACATAACTGCTGTTTTCTGGCCTTTAAAACGTGTAAAACCATGATTCTATGAGTCATTTTCGTCGTTTCTTCTCAGAGTTCGTCTGGTAGGCGCTTTTGGCGCCATCTAGTATTAAAAAAGAAGATTATATCATCGATATAGGAAAGGTTTCTGAATAAAATTAAAAACAAAGTTACAATTTGGTTTGCATATTATGGAGTTGAGGAATGATCAATGTTTAAAATTGGATTTCAATAATGTGATCTCATTTGATTTATAAAATGTTATCCTTAAAATATGATTATTAGGTACCATTTAATAGGGGGCGAGCCTATGGCTATCATCCGAAACAAATCCAAACTCCGATCGCACAATTTTTTTTATAGAAAAATTCAATAACACTATGCTCGTCAACAAACCCGGGACCTCTAGCATAGCAGTGGTGCTCACGAACAAAAGATTACAGAGACATTTCTTCAATTCAAAACAACTAATGATGTTTTAAGAACAAAAACGTCTGACGAAAGTCAAATTAGCCAAGTAAAACTATAACGTACAGATGTGAATCATATTCGTGTCATGTAAGGCACGTTCCCAACAGCCTATAGCGTCCCTTAATAAAGGCCCTATTGTCCTCCCCCTGTATTTATTTCAAAGATAGATAATCTTTTATTATTCCCAGTCACAATTTATGGTTGGACGTCGAATTTCATTTGTCATTGACAGTCTTTGTTGAACGATCTTTTGTACGCTACTCTGAGTAAGGTAATGGATAGCGAACTATTTTGATACAATGCTTGATCGAGTCTGTTGAGTTTCGTAATCTTTGGCCGATTATTTTTGTCGAGTGTGCCCGTGCCTAATGTGAACTTCGGAATTGTTGTAGAAGTGTAAAATTGTGTCTAAATTAGTTGCTATAGCTTGACAGCCGTTTCGCCGGCGTTATTAAAACAAATCTATCCCACGGGAATCATACATTTTACCGGGATAAAAAATAGCCCATGTGCTATTTCAGACTATAATCTATCTCTGTGCAAAATTTCATTCAGATCCGTTCAGCCGTTATGGCGTGATTGAGTAACAAACATCCATCTATCCAAACTTTCTAATTTATAATATTACTAGGATTTAGTTCGAATACTACGTTAATAGCAGCAACGAAGTTTTTCCTTTTTGTGTTCGTTTTCGTTTCGTTTCGTTTCGTGTAAAATACCAATATTCAGTCCAAACTGGTTAGACTGAAAATCGACTCCAACGTGGTTGGGAAAAGGTTAAAAGGATGATGACCACCGAATTGTGTTTACATCAGTCCACCTCTGCCTTTCCCTTCTGGCAATACAAGCGTGATGGTAAATTATAACTGTAAAGGCCTGTTTCACCACCTTTGGACACCAACTAACCGTTAGATAAATAAAATATGGAATAAAAGGAGGTCATCAAAAGCCCATACAACTCAGCCCAAATTAGTACCGGAGGTACATGACAGCTGTCAAGTTGATAGTTTTTACCATAATATCAATATGAAACTGATAATAATCTGCCGTAATGGCGTGCGTTTGACATTCCGAAACTGACACTGTCAGTTTTTACTATGAATTAATTACGAAACAGATAATAGTGTGCCAAAATGGCGTGATTTTTCCCAAATTAAAAGTTCTTTTTTCTCATCCCCCAGTCAACATTAAAAAAGTATAACTAGAGTTTTAACCCGCGTAATACAGGGTATTTTTTCCAATAAGTGTACCTTCGGTACATCATTTAGGCCGATTTCGATGACCTCGTTAAGACCGAATATAACGGTAACTTGTCAGGAGATCGTGAAACAGGCCCGAAATCTTCCAAAATTCTCACTCAAGAATAATAATTACGAAATACTGTAACACCATAGGAAGTGTTTCTTTTTTAATAGTTGTCATCAGTAACCGTCGTTTACCACTAACCGTGACCATTTACCAACATTCACAGGTAGCTTTTCCAATGGTAATTTAACTTCGTTACCAAATCAATGGCGTATTTATTAAGGTACAGACAGCAACAGAATTAGCTATACAGGCACCGAAGGAAATCTTTATTAACTGACTAATATTTTGTAATCATATATGGCAAAATTGGCGGAAAATCCCAACTAAAATTACAAAATACTAGTATTTTACCGCATTTTCGCTCACGTCAAATTGTTTTTTTTAATAGTTCATCCCGTGGGGATGGGCTATATCTATTTAACATTTAAGACAAATCCATCCTGCTGTTACAACGTGAAGAAGTAACAAAATTGTATGTTACCTTTTTATCCTTACTAATATTATAAATGCGTAAGTAACTCTGTCTGTCGCGCTTTCACGCCAAAACTACTGAACCGATTTCAATGAAATTTGGTACAGATATAGTCTAAAGCCCAAGAAAGGACATAGGCTTTTATTGCGAAAAAAGGGCTGTAAGGGGTTGTAATAGGATAAAAGTTATAAGACCACGCGGGCGAAGCCGCTGGCGGAAAGCTAGTATGTATATATTTAAAAAAAATCTGGCAAGGAAATCGCATTCCTACGAAAAACTTAGAATACTTTTGGTCTTAAATAGGACCTTTGAGATGCGATATGAGTGAAACTGCGAGATTCCTAGCGATTTATAACGCAATATATATCAAATTCAAAACATAGATGTCGTGCCTACCTTACTGTTTTATCGACTGTACGTTTAATTTCCTACTTTACGACTTCGTTACTTTATATCGATAAACCAGTTGTTCTCAATGTATCGGTCTATCGAAACGGTACAATCGTGGAAAAAAGTGATTAGGCTAATTATTGTAATTAATTTATTTGCCTCGTTTGCCTAGCGGTCGTAAGGATTGATTACTCCTAGATTCGATTTCCAGAATCAAGCATAGAGGAGCAATCAAGAGTCTTATAGTATTTTTTAATTTAGTTTGACAATATTTTTATAGTATATTAGATTTAGTATGTATACTTAGTAGGGTTTCTGTTAAGATTCGAAAAATAAATTTATATTAAGTTTTTGAGCCTGCCGACGCGAGAGATTACTGTAGAGAACAAATTAAAAACATGATTAAAATATTTCTTAATAAAAACTCTTGTAATTATCTGTACTTTTTTTACGATTTAGAAGTCTATAATTGATTTCGCATTCAGTATAGTTTCCCAGTTATTGTTCTGCTTAATCAATTAACTTAACTGATAAACACTCATAACTTATGCAATTTTAAACATAATAAGTTGTTCATAACACCTTTTTTTAATCTTTTTTTTTGCCATACGACGTGGCAATGCAGCCAGCCTTCTGGGTACCCTTCCAGCTGATAGCGATGCGGAGGAGTTTTTTGATGACTTATTGTAAATAGATATTGTATTATAGTTATATTTAGGAATAGATATTTAATTTAGTACTTAGATACATTTTAAAATAATTATATTAACACCTTTTGATTTAGAAAGAAAGATTCTTTCTTCTTTTTTCCTTTTGATTTCTTCTTGAGTTTTAATATAATATACGGAACTATAAAACGATGTTTTTGTATTAAAAAAATACATACATACCTACACACTTGTGTGTATGACAAGATGTATGTACGAAGCAAAAGAAGTACCTATGAAAGAATCGTGTGACTGGCATTCTGTAATTTCTGCCTAACCCTATAGAAAAAATGCGTCGAGTGTATGCATTAAAAAAAAACTACACTAATTGGGGTCGTGAGTTCGTATACGTTAATATGTACGTATAATAATTCTAATTATATATAAATAAATAAATAAATATCGTGGGACATTTTACACAGCACCATCTAGTCCCAAACTAAGCAGAGCTTGTACTATGGGTACTAGACAATGGATATTAAATTTAAAAAAAATTAAATTAAAAAGGTTTATTGCAGAAACTTGTACAACTTTTACAGTAAATCTTACATAGAGACCTCCTTTTAAGTAAACTTAAATACTTATATACTTTTTTTTGTAAATACATACTTATAATATACATATAAGAAACACCCAGCTAAACACAAACACTTAAGTTCATCACAAAAATATTTGTGTCTTGTGGGAATCGAACCCACGACCTCGTGATCAGCAGTCCGGTACTCGAACCAATAGACCACAGACGTCGTCGTCGCCGTCGTCGTCGATATATTTATTTATTTTTAGGTACGTGAAAGAAAATCTATATCGTTTGATATAATTACGCATCGGACGTTAAAAAGACCAGCTACTTCTAACAAGTAAGAAATATACTCATAATCAACTATGATTACCTCGTTAATCCAGTGGTAGTAACCGCGACTGCTGTCCTGGGTTCGATACCTAGGGCGAAGAAAGTGTCATTGTGTTTTTCTATGAAATTCTCATCTCGCATCTCGGAGTATGCGCTTTAATTCAGCCCCCAGGTGGCACCACATCATAGCCGCGTGCCGTTTAAATAAACTTTTATCTATACTAATATTATAAAGAGGAAAGATTTGTTTGTTTGTTCGTAATGAATAGGCTCCGAAACTACTGGACCGATTTCAAAAATTCTTTCACCTTTGGAAAGCTACATTATCCCCGAGTAACATAGGCTATATATCATCACGCTACGACTAATAGGAGCGGAGTAGTAATGAAAAATGTAGCAAAAACGGGGAAAATATTATAAGACCACGCGGGCGAAGCCGCTGGCGGGAAGCTAGTTTTTCATAAAATCAGTTTCAAGGTAACACCTTTCGTAGATGATAACTTTATTTTTTACTATTTTAGTAACAACAATTAAAACTCCTTTCATTATCTTTTGCCAAAATTTGCTTACTGGTTATAAAAACTCCTGTATACTTACTCATTTCCAAGTAATTTCTAGCAATCTAAAATCTTTGCAAGTCAACAATGGTCTCTTTAATCAACTATTGTTAATGGCAATTTATTGCTTATTAAAGGGTCTTATGAACTATGGACCATTCGCAGTAGCCATAAATACATGCTCCGATAGGCAATTAGACCGTAACGCTTTTCTATGGCCACTGGCCATATAGCCTACAATGAAGCCTTGTGTGCGTGTGGCTATTGCTCACACGTATTTTGTAGTGCTAAAATTGCTCGATTTTATAGTGTAACCGCCATAACTTCTTAGGTGTTTAGAAATATGCGATCGTGTTACATACACTAAGCTTTGTTAATGCAATTTAATTATAACTCTATTGTATTTATGGAGAACTCAATTAAGAATAGAAAGCTTTTTTAAATATGATTCTGAGTTTCCGGAAGGGTAAGGCAGAGGCTGATGAATACTACTCTCTAGTATTAATTAGGACACAAATCTGAGGTGACAAATTTCTATATGAAAAATACAATAGATGGCTTGATCTGGGACTCGAAATGAGGGCCTTAGTAATTTCCTACTTTGACACGAATTGTTTTCGTGTTGTATTTTCATAGTCAGCAAATATACAGTCAAAACTCTATACACAAACTACGAATTTCAATCAAAACTGTCATTTCAAAATAGCATTCATTGAGATTTGCCTAATGAAACCCATGAAATCCTACATCAACAAATACAATATTGACTGGAATTATCGGGAATACCACATAACATTCTAACACAAACGTATGGGGCTTATATACGGCATGTCGGTTCCGGTATTACCGAAATGGTAAACGACAAATACCGGCCGAATTGTTTGAATTCCTGGAACGTTCTCAATATTGACATCGTGTTTATTTGATTGCATCGTAATTGATTTTAGTGGGAATGTTTTTGATCTCATTAGGCAGTTTAGAAACATTTAAAAGCTGACTGTCAAATACATATAGTCGATATAACCTACCTAAAATCAAATTATTATTAAATGATATTTCTTATGTGATCAGATATTTATTCAAAGACAACCTACTTATATTGTTTAGAGAAATTAATTTTATAGTATGCGACAAATTCGTCGATCAGCAGGGTTTGAAGTCCCATGTAATAGGAGCCGTTTTGACCGGGCTCAAATCTAATCTCCGAGCTGCTATTGAGAAATGTATAGATAATCCGAAGAACATCTTTCCAGGGAGGGATCAAACTACAAACGTCACACTCCGAAACCAGGTGAATAGACACTACGTGATGTATGTATACACTGGCGCCCGTCGAAAACATATTTTCTATCGTGTATGTATGTATCAATTGCATGAAGGTTTATCAATACATCAATAGTTTAATATTCCATAGATTACAAAGTCTTAAGGTACTACCAACCTGTACTCAAGTCTCAGGGCAAAAGAGGCTCAAGTTCAAACGTCTTAAAGACAAAAATGGCACATATATACGTATCATTGTAATAGCAATAATTCATAACATTATCGCTAATGTAAGCCGCGCGGGTTCGTTTGCTCGCCCTCCTTCGCTTCCTAGCATTGTGTAGACGCCACACTCCACTGCCTTTGCTCCTATAAGCTTCTGCGTTACGTATAGGG
Source organism: Acronicta psi (assembly GCA_946251955.1). Lineage (NCBI taxonomy): Eukaryota > Metazoa > Arthropoda > Insecta > Lepidoptera > Noctuidae > Acronicta > Acronicta psi. The sequence goes on along the minus strand of OX276493.1, from coordinate 4,137,841 downwards.
CTGGCACAAAAGAAAAAAACTTATTCTCTATGTAGGGTGTACATAGAGACATACAAAAAAAAACTTTTTCTTTTTACAACCTGTATATTGCACGTAGAAAAAAGGAAAACATTTTTTAATTATTGTTGTTTGCAACTTTATTAACAGGAAAAAGGTAACAAAAAAAAAATGCACTGTGCAGTGCAGTTGTGTTTCATTTTATATTCGTGATTTTAATTGATAAAAAGGGGCATTTTCTGTTTTATGTTCTAGTTGATATACTTTTTATTAATTAGTCATCAGCCATATCATGTCTACAATCGGGTATACGCTCCGTAGGCGTATGATTAAGAAGTAATTGCTTTTATATTACCTATTTAGATACGCTCATAAATTTTCCTAAGTTCCTTTTAATTTGCACTGTATGTTACGTGATAAAGCAGAAGCAGTATTTCATCTAAATTACACAAAAACGAAACATTCAGGACTACGAAAAGCAAAGCTAACCAACCTAAAAACAGAATTACGTTCACAATACCAAAAACACATCTAGCGTAACAAAAAAGGAAAGTGACAGCCCTAGCTCTGCGTATGTTGTTTCACACATAAATCCAGGGGTACCACGCGGGTCGGCAAAGGTGTTTGATTTAGTACGCCACGAGAATAATATTGCATTCCCCTGTTTTGCCTGTATTCTGCTTACATATGATTTATCCAAACGTTTTTTGGGTGCGAATGTTCGCCGTAAATATGATTTTTGGGCTAGACTTATCTCGAGTTTATGTACATGTATATATCAGGGTGGAGCGTCGGAAATGTGGGCTTAGGTACGCTACGTTTTATGGCAGTATTTATTAAGTATTAATAAGGCTTATTGGCCCACTGGTGGGCAGGGGTATTTACTCATAATTAGAGGGGTTACGATCCTGAAACAAACCCATGTCCAGCATTGGGATTGCAATGTGGTCCATGATGCCGGTCCTATACTTTAATGACTGACTACAGTTCGGACGTAACCAATGTGAAGTTGTAAGCTATTGGTAGTTTTTTTTAAACCACAATGGTGGCAAACGTCAAATAACCATGCGGTCCGCTTGATGCTAGGCAGAGCCTATGGACGCTTACAACACAGGAGCATCACTCACGCATTACCGGCTAGCTGACGATTTAGACACAATATATTCAGACACTGTGTCCGAATTGACACTTTTTAATTTTTATTATTATTTCACTGTCGATTCGAACACCAATAAAAAAAGCTGTTATGTACAGTCAGATAAAAACCTTATAATAATACCATCATTGTAGAAATCTTGAAGAAATTTTACCGTGGGTCAAAAATTACTTTTGAATAGTTTTTGTTTCTCTTTATGTTTTTGTAAAATTCTCCCGGGATTAAGATAAATTAAATGACACGAATAACACCCCGGGTGCTATATACTGTTTCAGTGTCCACAGCCTAAAACCTACAATGACACAATTTTTAATCTATCAAGACAGATGTCATTATCTGAAGACAGTATATTTTCTATTTCTTTTTCATCTGGAAGAGGGGATGCCCCATCAAAGGCCTCAGGGAATAGGAAAACGGGAGGCAGCACACACCTGAGGCCGATAACTCCATAATGTAATCAGTATTCTTGGCAAGTGGATTGAGCTTAGCAATATTCTCTTCTTCAGGACAATGATATTGATACATTTGACGATGTTTGTGGTCTAGTGGTCGGACTGCTGATGGTCGTGTTCGATTCCCAGTTCGAGCAGTGTTGCGATGACGTCTGCGGTCTAGTGGTTCGAGTGCCGGGCTGCTGAGTTGGATTTCCACAGGACACAACTATTTATGTGATCAATATAAAATGTTTGTGTTTGTCTAGGAGTTTCTTATGTATAGTAAGTAGTAGTAGTAAGTATTTTCTTAAGTATTTACAAAAAAAAAGTAGTCTAGTAGCCATAGTACAAGTTCTGCTTAGCTTGGGACTGCGTGCTGTTTATAAAATGTACCCAGAATATTTATTTAAATACTTGCTGTCCCGGCAGACCTTGTTCTGCCCTATTTCTCTAAAACAAAGTAACATAAGAAATAGAAATAACATGCATCCTCTAAACAACTTGAAGGCATACCAAAGATAACACATGGTTACAAAATTTTAATTTTTAAAATTTTCCGGAAGTTTTTTTCACTTTTCTTTTATCTTTTGATACAGTGAATTTAAATCTACCAGCCGTTTCTATCTATCAGCTTTTATTTTCCGTATATAGCTTTTTGGTATTTTATGTGAGGGTAGGCGCACCTTTACAAATTGAATACAGTATTAATAACAATTAAGATAAAATTATAGCGATGTCTACATCGAGGAGACGTTGTTTAAACGATCCAAAGTGTTTTTGCTTTATTTGTGGTGAATATGTTTTTAAAAATTATAGAAAATCGGTGAAAAACTTTCTTGGTAATACTAAAGCACCAAACTACCAAGACTTGGTCCAACATATGTCAATATGTCTGAAAGATCTTGGTTGCAACATGAGCGTAAAACTTCATTATTTACACTCTCATCTGGACCCCTTTCCTAAAAATCTTGGCCACTTTAGTGATGAACAAGGAGAAAGATTTCATCAAGAAATTCGCACCATGGAGGAACGATATAAGGGCAGATGGGATGTGCATTTGATGGCAGATTATTGCTGGAGTTTGAAACGAGACCTACCACAAGCACCTCATGCAAGAAAATCTTTAAAAAGATCATTTTTGGCTGCTTTCGAAAATTAAATATTTTTTATGGTATTAATTTTTTGTATTTTTCTACAAAATTCCATACATGTCATATCTCCAAAACTAAAGCTGATAGATGAAAACGATTTTTATTTTCAGAATCAGGATGCCATCCGTCTACATGAAAGCTAATTAACGGTCTGGAAAAAAATTATTGTAATTACGTGTAATCCAAACGCGCCTTTGTTTTGTTTTGATTCACGTCAAATGTTTCACAACTGGGGACAGAGTAGTTTGCAAGGGAAAAGATTGTTGTTTTTACTTCTTTCTTCATTTTTTTCCATTTTTCTCTCATTAAGAACCTTCCTCAGACCTTATCAAACACAACAAAAAAGAATTCAGTCAATTCAGTTCAGCCGTTCTCGAGTTTTGCGCTTAGCAACACACTTATATGGATTATATGGTTTTTCTATGAAATTCTTATTTTCGTAGATATTTTCGTATTGATTTGTGAAAAATTGAACAAAGTTTGTGTGAAATTATCTGTCTAGTGATTTAACGGAAACTCAGTGGCCGGTTAAAATTACTTCTATTGGAAAATTAAGTTATGACGGTTACATGAACATATCAGATAACACGTAATAACATATTATTGCACAAGTAATCTGATATAAAACATTTATAATACAATGGGTGGTCTTAAACAATGTTTTTTAATTGCGAAACCGCTAATTATTCCCCGTATTCTTACTAATGAGTCAGTAAGATCGTGTTCAGAGAAATATATTTATCGAAGCTCGAGTGACCAGTGTAACATGGCACGCGGATAAATCGGGAACTAAATTTTAGTGGATAGAATTTGAGGTTCAGTTGATGTCGGTCTTTGCAAGTAGCGCCACTATGAAGTGTCAAGATATATTGGAGACTCATGTTTGAGTGGTTCATTTCTGAGTATTTCAGAATGGACGTATATATAAGTGTTTGGTTTCAGTTCTTGTTATCTTATCTTTATTATGGATTTAGCCTTTATTTCTGACTCGTTAATTTAGTGGTTCTAAGTGCGACTGCTACTCTCGAGGTCGTGGGTTCGATTCCCAGGTTGAGCGAAGTGTTGTTATTTGGTTTATCTATGAAATTCTCAGTAGCAACTCTGTGTGTTATTTGTACTCAATTAATGGCAATAGGCCCCCAATTACATGGGACCTAAACGTACCGACGAACTGTTCTGTTCATTGGCTTAGGTTTGGAAAATATAAACATACCATCACGCCCATATTCCCCGAAGGGTAGGCAGAAGAATGTACACCCACATTTCGCCAGTATGTTTAGGTCCCATGTAATAGGGGGCGAGCCTATTGCCATAAACCGGGCACAAATCCAGATTCCGAGGTGCTATTGGGAATTTCACAGAAAACCCAACAACACTTTGCTCGACCTGGGGATCGAACCCAGGACCTCTAGCATAGCAGTCGCGTTTGGGACCACTAGACCAACGAGGCAGTCGGAAAATATAAACAGACTTATACACTACTGTCGCAGTTACAACATTAGCGTGGATAATAATATGGATTTAGTAAAACCTAGTCACCAATACATAAATTCAAATTATACAAACATAATCCTTATTTTAACTGGATTTTGTTAACGAAAATATTTGCATAATGTTTATGAAATACCGGGAATCCGAGTACCATAATTAATTATTTACTATAAATATAATATTTATATCATACATCTAAAATAGGTTTAATTTTGTTGGAACGAAAATGTTTTTTCAAAATAATTGCAAAATATTTCGATAATGGATTTTGATATTAAATTAATTAATAATGTTGATAGCATTGTTTATATTGTAATTGGTGCTGACTTGAATAAACTAACAATAACTATAGTTGTTGTTCCCAGAAGCAGGTTAGGGGTCTGGATTTTTGCACCCTATGGCAAAAGGCTCGCCCGCTATTACATGGGACCTTATTATACCGTCTAACTGTGGATGTTCATCTCTGCCATCACTTCGGTGAATAATAGGCGAGATAGTAAATGCATAGTTCGTCAAATTTTCCTACAAAAGTCGACTAAATACCACCAATCAAGAGTTCAATAAATACAAAAAAGGTGACGTCAGACGGTGCGTCTAAAATATCCTGCTACATGCTGTTTATTAATTAAATTTTACACATTGTTAGCGTTCGGAAAGTGGCGATTTACCTGTGAATTAATTTGACATTAGTGTCATGCATGTTATGCGTTACGAACAACCCTAGCTTGTCTGTTCTAGGGCTGTGCCGCGAGTGAATTCTTGTAAAATATCAATCATAAAAATATTAAATTGGATTCAATATAAATTATTGATAATTATTCGCACAGTGGGTCAAAATGATGTCATATGGTTAGAAAATTAAGGTTTAATGAACGAGTTTAATATTCAAATCTATTTAATTTACGAGTTAATGTTCGATCAATATGTTATACATTATACAATATGTATAATTAAACTCCTTGAACATTTATAACTAAGTAACTTTACACACATAAAGAGAACACTGCTTAAATAGCAAATTTGCATTATGAATTAGTGTCTGTCTTAGATTCCAGATCTAGTTAACTAATTAGGTTAGCTTCGGAGCTTAGTACCTAAAATTTCAAACAGAATTCTGTTAAATCAATATTTAACTCTATGATAATGTTCTTATGTTTAATCTTACTAGTTCGTTAAGTCACGTTTCATCTATACAAATATTAAAAAGCTGAAGAGTTTGTTTGTTTGGTGGAACCTGCTAATCTCAAGAACACTGGTCCGATTTAAAAAAATCTTTCAGTGTCAGATAGTCTGTTTAACGAGAAAGGCTATAAGGCTATATACCATCAAACTACGACCAATAGTAGCGGAGTATCAATTTAAAATGTTGCAAAAACGGGAGAAAAATTCAACTTCTATGGGAACGAAGCTGCGGGTAAAGGCTAGTAATTAATAACTTCATAGTTTTTGGTTTAATATGCAACTAGCTATTGTCTTGCCCGTGGTTTCTAGACTTTTAGACGATAGCCTATGTCCTTTCTCAAGATGCAATTTATCTCCTTGGAAAATTTTATCGCAATCTGTTTAGCGGCTTAGGCGTAAACAAGGTAACAGATAGACAGATAAAATTTTAAACAGCCGATTGTATTACGTTACAAACATTCAGACAGACGGACAGAAATTCTGAAATATTTTAACTTACATTTTGGCATTTATTTTGAACAGACAGACGCTGACATTTTATTTATTAGTATGGATTGAATATCTCAACATTTTTGTTGTCCACAAATAAAAAAAAAATATCAATTTACAAGCCCTCGTAAAACATAACCAAATTAAGCTTATCATTTTAAAACTACTTCAACCAATTAGCGAACACTACTTAATCGAATCGAATTAATTAATTTTTTAATTGAGCAGCCCTGTGGCTTTCGCTACGAGTCCCTAGGGCTGGCAACTTCGACAATTTGCCTGTACAAGTTGGGTTGGTGTCCAGCGTATAACGTATTTACTGTTGCGAAATATTAATCTGCTCTGTAACGAACCGGCGATAGTTTGGTCGACAGAAGACATAGATTAACTCTGTGAGCAGAGGCGGCAGTTGGTATTTTTATGCAGCTTTTATTTTGTAGGCAGGGCCAACTTTAGTGATAATTTACACATATTTTTTTATGGAGGAGTCTTTGCCCTCATCCTTCTGACCAACTTTTACTATTAGGCCGACTATTAAAAGCACAAAAATATCTCAGTTGTTCCATATAACTCCTATAATTATTTACCTTTATCAATTTATTTATCGTCCCATATAAATAAATTGACGTGTCTACTCTGATTTTATATATACTTATTATTATTATTTAAAAACAAAATATGTAAAAAAATATACTTAAAATACTTTTAAGGATTTTATTGCTTCGTAAGTATTTATGTTGATAATCAATGTGCTTTATATACCATTTTCTAATAAAATGTATACCGAAACTGAGATAAAACCAAGCCAGCCGCTTTGATAAAACTATTTACATGAATTCTTATAACATCGACATTCATAAAAATAGAATAAATTATTCGCAAATGACTCCGAAACGACTATTTAATTAGACTTTATAACCATAAAATCTCATGTAGAATGCAAAGCAAGTCATAAAGTATATATGTAACTATTGACACCGTATATTTACAAGAGTCAGAAGAAAATATACATATTAGGTGTTGAATTTTATTGTTGCCTCGTATTGGCCGTAAGCGCGACTGCTCGAGTCCCTCGGTTCCCGTGTCGAGCAATGTGTTGTTGGGTTTTTCTGTGTAATTCCCAGTAGCTGGGAGCCTGAGTTCCGTTTGATGGCAATAGTCACGCTACCTCGAACTGTGGGATCTGGATATATATCTATCGAATCTGGATAAAACTTTTTCTATCCAATGTCCTCTCTATAACCCTTTTATAACTCTTTGGTTTGAAGTATGAATAAAGATATAGAGCGCATTCATGAAAGTGACTGATAAGGTCAGCCAAACAATTTACAGAAATTTTAATACTATTTTATCGACTCTAACAATCGGCCTCAGTTACTTACCTACTAACTGTCCTACTGCCAGGCACAGGTTTCCTCTTATAATTTGAGGGTCAGGCACGCTATAGGGTATCCTAATATAGTGTGGACTACATTTGAATTCGAGCAAATCTATCCGTTATGCAGATTACTTCACAATGTTTTTTTAAATTTGTCGTTTAAACAAGTAGTGGTGACACTTTTGGGGGGATTTAATATGTATTTTACAGTTATATTTTATGGGTAGGTGATATTTTCATTTTTTTTATAATACCATCACGCCTGTACTAATGTACGTGGTACGGATGAGATGTACTAATTTGTGTACTAATACACAGACCGCACACATTGCAAACTTGTTTCAAACATGCTAATATCAAATTAAAAAATCATAAAACTGAATCAAGCTGTAATATTTCCGAATGGTGAATCTAATGGCTATAATAAAACTAGACTGTTGCAATCCAATAAATCAATTGCATTAAAATTGCCCTTGTCGTCACCTTGTCTCATTCTTTCTCGCGGTGCAAATAAATATTTCACTTGTACCCTTTCGTCGACCCACTAAATTAGTGTTTTATTGCCAACACCCGTTCTCAATTTTTATTGGGTGTTGCCAAATAAAAATGTATAATATAAAACTGATAGTTCAATTTTTTACGAAAATTTTATTGATGTTATGTTGTAAAATATAGAACATGTTTTGTAGTGGTACTGTTGCTAATAAGTTTGAAACTGCGAACCAATTTCAAGTTTATTGTACTATGACCATACATGAAAAGGTGGTGGTGGTCAAAAACAATAGTGTTTTTGATTTTCTTAGACAGTGCTAATTAAAATAGAAATTAAATACATTCTTTTTGTTCTTTACAAAGGTAGAAATCCAATCATTTAGGGTTGACAAAATATGCTATCTTCAATTGATTCTTAATTTATCTATTCTTTGAATTTCTATTAATTCACACTATATATGCATAAAAAATATTAATATTCCTGTTCTGTTTTAAAAAAATAATGTATTAAATTGAACAAAATAGGTACCTATTCAATTATTTCCTTGGAACAACTAATTTAAGTTCAAAGAATGTGACCTACTGCTTCATAATCGCTGCCCCAATGACGAAATATGACACAGGTCATAACGAAGTTCGGTTTACGGCTTTAATTTAACCCGAATCGCTCATCTATTACATTGTGTTAATAAATTATAATGTTATGCATATAAAATACGTAAAACATAATTGGATTGACACTAGAAACATTATTGACAAAGTTTTAATTGTAAACTACGTTTTAACAACATGTTTATATCATACAGGCCCATTTCAGACCTTTACATTTTATAAGATCACGCGGGTGAAGTTGCTGGCAGAAAGCTAGTATGTTATAATAAAACTATGTCTATATCTTTATAAACCTTCCAGATAACTTTTAAAGCCAAACTAAACGTTATTGATGATATACACTAACGTATGGACGAAACACGAAGCCTAAATTATGACCTATTTGTCATCCAGTTAAGGCCAGCTCCGTATTGCCGACGTTAACCGCATTCTGCCGAACAAAAAAGCAATAACTTGCACCAGAATTAAAGAGATATAAAGAATGGCCTCTAGAGTCCATAATTGTACTTCACCATAAAAGTTTGGTACGAAACAATGGGGAAATATACTGCAGAACATCTTTCACACCTTCAAGAAATTCCCATACGTTTCCCATAAAAACGGAATACCATATAATTATAAGAAAGGCAATATTTTTACGTGTGGCAACTACAATTGTGTTTCGACTGGAAACTCGGAAGATATCGAGACACTCGTGTTTCGTAACTCACATACTTGAGTTCAATTATTTCTGGAAAGAGATTTATACTTCATTCTTACTTACAACGAATACGTTGAGGGGTTCGTGGCTAAGCTATAACTACGCTGATCAACCGATCTGCAAGGTTAAGCTACGCTTGCCGAGGTCAGTCTGTGGATGGGTGACCATTATTAACACATCGAGACCCCTCCGTGCCTCGGAGAGCATGTAAAGCCGTCGGTCCCGGTTGTCATACGAACACCTATGATAATCGTTAGTGGTAGTCAGAAGCCCAAAAATCCTGACAACCAGTCTATCCTTCAAATATCAGTATTGCCCAGAAATTGGGTTGATGGCAGTCGCTCCGTGTAAAATACTGATATTCAGCTGCATCTGGTTAGACTGGAAGCTGACCCCAACATGGGTGGGAAAAAGGCTAGGTCTTACAGCTGTAAGGTGACTTACAACGATATATAGAATTGTGTTTTGTCAATCTCGCGTTAATTTTCACAATTCCTTTCTTAAGTGAATAGCCTTTCTACATACAGGTGAACTGTGGGTGTACATTAGCACCCCTCTGCCTAACCCTTTGGGGAATACAGGCGTGATGGTATACAGATTTGCATTTTGTAAGAGAATGAGTGCGGTATTTCGGTTTTTATGTAAGTACAACAATAACAAAATGGGTTTATGTGGTTCTAAATATTTTTTTGGTTTAAAAAACACTGAAATAGGTAGGTACGTGGTCTGTATAATCATTTTATCGTTACACGATATAATTAACGCATCCCACTATTATCAAACAAACTTCCTGAAGTTAAATTTCATCTTGGTTCGTGTTCTAATGATGTAATTTCTTTGTTTTCAGGTACGTGTAAGAAAATCTATATCGTATAGGTTGATTTTATCGAGCTCTTTAAAGAAGGCTTCTAAAATCAAGTAAGAAATATACTCGTAATTAGAGAGCACAGACGTTATACTCTCTCATTTTGTTGTATGGAAAATAGCAATTACCTACCAAAGTAACTAAATACGTCATACAAAAATTTGACATATTGCACATCGAACAAAACTTAGCAATGGGTGGATTTCAACTCCCGAGATAGTGTAAGTGGAACTTCTAAAAATGTTTTTTGATTTTAGAACATAATTCGGATTCGAATTGATTGTTGATTTAAGAATTAAGTATTTAAAAATCTGTTCTAAAAGTTTTATTAGATTTTTGAACTCTTATGTAATTCTTAAATTAAGAGTCAATTCTCTCAATTTAAGAATTATATAAAAATGAGTCTAAAAACCTTATTCGATTTTTGAACTGTCAACTTAGATTCGAATTGATTCTTAATTTATGAATGGTTTCAAAATCACACTATATAAAAAACAACCTTATACGAATGTAATTAAATTATAAGTTAACTCGTGACAATTCCAGTGCAACTAACTCGATATTCTAAGTTATCGTCAAGTTATTGTTGTAGATGTTTTGCTTCGTCAAGCCAATCTAAGTTGCGTTGACAACAATTATAAGTTTGCCGCCCCCTGTCATTTTGTTTTAATGTTGCCACTCCTGTTAACTTGGACGTAACTTAGTATTTTGAGTATTACGGAATTTTGTGTAGGTAAATCATGTTTAATTTGAGAATTGGTACTGTTCGATAAATAACTGTTTAGTCATCATAAGTGCGGCCTATTATCGAGGATTTCTAAGATTTCTAAGTCGAGCAACATGCTATTGTGTTATTCTACGAAATTCTTTATGGTAATTCGAATTTTAGATTCGTTGGATGAATATAATACGTCTCCACACCTCTTAACTCTTTAGGGAAAACAGGAATAATATTACTTACTGTGACAAAATTAATAGATTTTTAACATCGTACGTTTAAGTTGATCAGTATTAATTCTTGATCTATACACAATTTAAAAACAATAACTTTACCCACATAATTTCCCCCACACAGCTACATAAATACTAGGAATACTATTTGTAGGTCATACAAATGTCGTTCTGTGTGGGGATCGAACCCACAACCCGTGCCGCAGAGGACGCTCATACGAAACCCCAAAAAATAGACACAATTATATGTATAGTAAGTTTGCTTCCTTCGCATCGACCCAAATCCATTACGTCATAGTGCACACTGTTTAACATTGCAAGCTGTCTATAGTAAAAACCTAATTCAAAATATTTCCATTTTAAGTAAACCAACAACACGTTCGTGAAACTGCAAAGTGGTACGTCGGAGTAACGACTCTCGACAAAAGTTCAAACTAAAGAAATCACGTTTCTCAGGCGATTGTCACCTGCGTCCACTACCAAATGTGCATTTCCAAGAAACTACCCTTGTGGCACTGAGGGACTTAGTTTTTGTTTTATTTGTTATCTGTGGCAGCTACAAATCTCCTTTCCACAAACAAAATACACGTCAAAACATTAAAAACTAAATTAAATTGCCTTTACTTTGTCAAAAGCAAAATATAACGTTCGCTCTCAAAAGTTGCGGAACAAAATCTTGCTGTTTATTGCTCTTCCCAAAAAATGTTCAAGAATAACAATGTTTCAACCTGACAAACGTTTTTATGATTCAACAAGAGCGTGAAGCTTAGCTTGCAGTCAGCGTTTTCTTCGACGGAAAAACTTCAGCTAGAGACAGCATTATAAATCGGGGCAGTCAGAGAGAGACAACAGATGTCTGGAATAGAACAAGTTCGAAAATTTACGGGCTGACCGAACCGTCAGTTTTTTGGCCAACTACTATAGTGCTTCGGCACACTGGGCGTGTAAAATTCATGTAATTTAAAACTTTTGTTGAATTAGTGAGTTTTTGTACACCCGTGTGATTAATGTTACCTTTATACGGAAGGTGGGGGGTTGGTGGGGGTGTAAACTTTTGCTATTACTTTGAATGGATGTTTAAATTTCTCAATAAAAGTTCTTTGGAGGTTGTTTTGACTCGCATTGTGTATTTGATATTTTGACAGAGCCTTTGGACCGAAGTTTTCGTTCGGAAAGTTTGCGAAAACCGCTTAATAAACGTCTTTGGAGGCACCTTTGAATATGTAGATGGGAAGTTTATATATGAAACTTATTGGGTGGCAATGCTCGACTTCCGCTGAATTTCAGGCTATTCCGGTATAGTCAATAGTCATACGTTTCGGTTTATTGGATCAAACATTATGTGGGTTGTGAAGGTCACCTAAATCAATTATTTATCAAATGAACTTCAGTGAAAACAGTGCAAATATTTCCCCAAACAAGAGTAAGAAACTAAATAATAAAAATAAATTGTTTCTTTTTTATATTTCTCTGTTGGATTATTTGCATGTGTGACGGCTGTCACTTTAAACAGACCTAAACATAAGAAATTGTATGTTGGTACATAGTATAATATAAATCTTTACATAGTATAAAACAGTAATTCCCGTTGTTTGTGAGCTTAGATCTTTAAAACTATGCGACGGATTATAATGCAGTTCTCAGCAATATATAGAGATATTCAAGAGGAAGTTTTATATGTAGGATACATGTTTAATATAGTACAGAAAACACCAGAAATTCCACATTGCATCCGTGCTAAGCTGGGGCCGGTCGGTAGTACCTATGCCTATACATATAAATAAACAAAAATAGAACAATTTATTCCATATTTCATGCTGTTACATCTCACCTGACATCATTTAGGATGAGATAAATGTTTCTATCGTGGCTATCGCGTATGTCCCGTTTTATATCCGGGACAAAGATGCTGCATCGGCGGCCATTTGTCAAGCTGACGGGCCGGAGAGCCAGACGCGATCATTATGGATCTAGGAACGCGTATTTTGCAGTATAGTTTCAAGAATTTCTGATGCTTTAGCATTAGATGTTTGCGCAAAACTAACGTGGTGTGGAAGCGTGCGGGGCTCATATTAAAACACGATGACTGTTGCAACCAGACTATTCTTTATTTTAAACATTCAAAATACCTGACGTTCGATCATTAATAGTACTAGATAAAGGATCAGGAACAAAATTAAGTCGCTTAAGTGACATTTGCACACAATAAACAATTTGTAATTCAAATATGGAATCACATTTAAAATTTTCAAATTTTGAATGCTCAAAACACAGTAACTATTGAAAGACATGGAGCTGCAAAGTATATATTTTTTAGCCAATGTTCGTTTTACATGGTGGTAAATATTTTTAACCGATTTAAAAAGGTTGTAGACCTAAGTAGTAGGTACTAGTTTGGATTGTACAAACGTTATTTATTTAAGATATTCCTGACAACCTAAGCTAAATACATTGGGCCACAAGACGGCGCTATTTATTTTGTTATGCTAACTTTAAAAAAACTTACCCTTAATAAAGCTTAAAACTAAGCATAGTGCAGCCTAGTAGTTGTAAGCGCGACGGCTATGCAAGGTCTTGGGTCCGCACTTTGGTCACGCAAAAACTACTGAACAGATCTGGATGAAATTTGGCACACAGATAGATTAGTCTTGAATAGCACATAGGCTACTTTTTATCCCGGTAAAATGTATGGTTCCCGTGGGATAGAGGGTGAAACCGCTGGCGGAAAGCTTGTTTATTAATAACTCAAGACGACTGGACTGATTTTTCTGATCTTTGATTTTTTGGACCGCTGTCACCGCCCCGAATATCAGTATAACTATAAAAATATCGGAAAAACTCACGAAAAACATATCGAGACGGCAAGCAAAAGCTAGTACATAAAAATATATTAAACCACACTTAACCTTGCTATTTAAAGGGTTAATGAAAGTCACAAAATAAATTGTTAAACAATTTTTTTATAGTTAGTCTTCATCTTTAAGCAGTTAAGTTTTATTGAATCGCTCAAATTATTATGTTTTCAAGGATGTCTGGAGTAACCACTAATAAGTAGTTAACTTTTGTATCGACGCCCACTTACTGTAAATTTGTTGGTAACTTAAGTTGTAAACGCCAAAATAAAGTTAATATAACAAGCTTTCAAGAAAATTAATTAAGAGAATTGAGAAGTGAGTAATGTTATTAGTATTTGTGAAAATAAATAACGATCTCAGAGAGGATTTCAACTTGCGTTCACGCCAACTGCTTAGTTGGCTAAATTGTCCCCGTATCGAGACCACTGCTTGTGATCTCGAATTTATAACGAATCTATCTTCTTGCAAATGTTATCGAAATATGTTCAGTCATTTCTAGTTTTCGTCTAGGGAAGCGTATTGTAGGACGCCCGACTTGCAGAAGGTAGCTGGCAGCAACTGGATGAAAAGAGCTGAAGATCGGGCTCTGTGCCGTTCACTAAAGGAGGCCTATGTCCAGCAGTGGACGAATACGGGCTGGTGATGATGATGACGATGTTCAGCGGTTTTGGCGTAAAACAGACAGACATAGTTACTTTCGCATTGAAAATATTTGTATAGATAATTCATACAATATTATTTATTGAACATAGCAAATCATATTGCCATATCTGATTCATTAAAATACTTCCCACGGTACAAAACTCTGAATTGTACACAATAAAATTATTTTTTTACTTTATAGATATTTCATGGAGTAGATTTTTTCTTATTTCTGCCCGGTTGATGGCAATAGGCTCGCTCCCTGTTCCATGGGATTTAAACAAAGCGGGGTTACTGTGGTGTTTAGGTATGTATGTAATATGTATACATTAGTACGCCTCTGCCTACCCCTTCGGGGAATACAGTCGTGATGATATGGTATGTTATGTTCTAATTAGACAGTATGTGACAATATACGCTTGTAATACACCCACTGTTATATCTAAAACTTTAACAAACTAACTCAATGTACTTATATCCTTACAGATATTATAAATGCGAAAGTAACTCTGTCTGTCGCGCTTTCACGCCAAAACCACTGAACCGATTTAAATGAAATTTAGTACACAGATAGTCTAGAGCCTGAGAAAGGATATAGGCTACTTTTTATATTGCGAAAAAAGGGCTGTCAGGGGTTGAAATAGGGGATAAAAGTTGCTGAAAGCTAGTAAAATAATATATTAAGCGATAATACAGGATTTCCATGAAATCAGAGAACCGATTTAAATGAAATTTAGTACACAGATAGTCTAGAGCCTGAGAAAGGATATAGGCTACTTTTTATATTGCGAAAAAAGGGCTGTCAGGGGTTGAAATAGGGGATAAAAGTTGCTGAAAGCTAGTAAAATAATATATTAAGCGATAATACAGGATGATGTACGTCGGAGCATTAAGTGAGGTCGGGCTCACCTGGGACTTTGTAACACGACATTATACATACATGATGTAGTCTCCTCGAGATCGGGTGACGTTTTATGAGAGTCGAGAGCACTAGCTGTTCCCCACGGTGCTGTCTGAATTGATGCCGTTTTTATCAATCCCGCGAATCAATAATGATTGAGTGGTATTTTGCTTTTATATCCTTTATCATCATAAATTGTCCCATTGCTGGGCACGGGTTTTCTTTCAGTATGAGAGGGGTTGGGCTATAGTCCACCACGCAGGCCTAATGCGGGGTGGCAGACTTCACATGCCGTCAAATATCTCTCAGACATGCAGGTTTCGTCACGATATTTTCTTTGTAAGCGAGTGATAATTAATGATTACGAAAAGTCAGAGATTTGTTTGTGCCTTGTATTCGAACTCGAAGACCTAGGACTTGCAGACCAGTGGCTATCACTGTTTCTTATAATTATCCTTACATTTATGAAAAAAGAAACTAATTTGTTAATGTCTTGATCAACTCAGCATAAAAAGCGTGAGGTACTAGCACCGATTCCCAAGTGTCTCCATTACATGGCACCTAAAAACATTTAGCGAAGTCCATTAGTTCCCTACCTAACCCTAGAGATATACAAGTGTAATCGTTTATGCTTTTTGGTCAGCTAAAACAAGGACTGCACAAAATTGACTGCAAGCTGTTAATAACCTAACCTAAATTAAACATTTTGAAACCCCCCGACACGAAATGTAATTTGCCATTTTGTGTTAGCGGCCATCTTGGATTTGAAATTTATCATAGTGTATAGTATTGTCCTAGTTCAGCCCTTTCATTTGATACCCATATTGAGGGAGTTGTGTAAAAATATATAATTTGCTATTTTGTGGCGGCGGCCATCTTGGACTGATTTTCATCAAACATAGCTAAGAACACTCCCGACTAATTCACCTTTCAAATAAAAAAAACAAAATCAAAATCGGTTCATCCGTTCGGGAGCTACGATGCCACAGACACACACATAGATACAGACACGTCAAACTTATAACACCCCGTCGTTTTTGCGTCGGGGGTTAAAAAGACCTTTTATAAACCCACTTATACCCAGATGGTGCACCATTTCATACCCTCTTAAAAACCCCCAAAATTTTTGGTCAACACACACCCAACGTAGACACTCACTGACCAGACACAAGTATATTTAATATTCTTATTTGTCCGAGTGACGTCACGTCCGGAGAGCTTACATTTACATAATTAAGGTCGCCATCTTGTGTCATTAGTGCGCTTATCCTTTGGCTTTATTTTTATGTCTTTATGTCTAGGAAAATATATGTGAACATGGTTATGTAAAGAACTCTATTATACATACTTACTATAAGCACACCTGTGACCTCCATACAAACTTTCCGATGCCGCTGCACACTACAATACCAAATGTCAAACTTGTCAAAATTACGTGTGTACATGTGCAAATGCAAATGTGTGCGTGAGAGTGCGTAGGGTTTGTTGGCAGTACGTCCGGCAAGAACACCGGCAATATGCGGGGGACCTGAGGTATCTGACGTTAAGGAGGGGTGGAGAATGGCCATTCTGTGTTATTTATTCTGTGCCATAAGAATATAATTGAAGCGTTATTACACGGGCCTGTTTCACTACTTCCTGATAAGCTCCCGTTAAATTAATTGGCAGATAATTTCATTTTATAATTTAGCCGATGGTTAACAGCTATCCAGAGGTGGTTAAACGGCAACAATTTGAATACATAACATACCCTACCATCACACTTGTACTTCCCGATGAGTTAGGCAGAGGCGTTTAGATGGCTTTAAAAGGTACACTCACATTTCACCGGTATGTTTAAGTCCCATAATAATAAAGGGCGAGCCTATTGCCATGCCCACTAACAGGGCACAAATTGAGACTCCGATCTACTGAGTATTTCATAGAAAAACCTGGAATCGAATGGCAGACTAAATAGGCTCTAAAATGGAGGCAAAAGGTAATTTAATCTTCAAATACAAAGTGCAAAACTAACACTGACGTCGTCGTTGGTCTAATGGTCCCAAGCGCGACTCCTACCCTACAGGCCCTGGGTTCGATCCCCGGGTAGAGCAAAGTGTTGTTGGGTTATCTGTAGCAGCTCGGAGTCCCCGGTTGATGGCAATAGGCTCGCCCCCTATTACATGGGACCCAAACATAACAGCGAAATGTGGGTGTAGGTGAAACATTAGTTCGCCTCTGCCTACCCCTTTGGGGAATACAGGCGTGATGGTATGTTTTGCAAAAGTAACAATGTAGCGTTAATAAACGCGTGTTGACACTCACCTTCACTTAACGGTTACTAACCCATTTCTCTGAACACGTTTACGACTTGACCGACATGATACACTGGGACAAATAATGAGGCATATGCTATTTACTTATCACTAGCCACATAAATCATAAGAGTCCTATTTATATAACAAGATATTACTTAAGATTGTTTGTCTGTGTAAAAACATTGACTAACTATACACCTAAGTATAAAATCAAACCACAATTCTTGTGACTCAAACTGTCTCGTTAGCCTATTGGTTCGATTCTCAGGTTGAACATAGTGTTATTGGGCTTTTATTTAGTTATCAATTTATGTATACACTGAACATAACAGAAAATTAAAAATACTTAGGACTATAATATCTACCTACAAAGGTTTTCTAAGTATAGTCCGCACGGAACTAGTTGGCCGCGCCTTAGGTAGGGACGGGGGTGACGCGGCGGGTTACTGTGAACAAAAGCGAGTTCCCCCGCCCCTCCGTCCCAACGCGCGCAGGCGACCCCGCCCCTCCATCCCGCCGCTCACATAGCTAAGGCGCGGCCAACTAGTTGCGCGCAGACTATAATTCTCAGTTATTTGTACCCGGGATCGTCCCTCTTACATGGGACCCAAACATACATCTGCCTTAACCTTCGGAGAATACAGGCGTGATGGTATGAACTGTCTAGGGTAGGCCCTTCCTCTTCTGCCGTCTATCTTTCCTCCTATGATGTTTAAACAAAATCTATACTACTAAATATTGTAAAGCTGAAGACTTTGTTTGTTTGGTAGAACGCGCTTATCTCATGAACACTGTTCATCACTGTTAGATAGCCTGTTTAATGAGGAAGGCTATAGGCTTTATACAAGGTGGAAGGGACATCGACGCACATCCGAATACTATGAGTTCAGTACATGATTCTGGACCCTGCGTTGAAATTTTCCGTAACTTTTTTCATCAATTTTTCAATATTTTCTGCAGTGTTTTTTACTTGAACAGGTTAAAAAACTATTATTTCTATCTACCTAACCTAGATTTATAATTAAACAAACATTATTTCATTTATTTCATACCGCGGAGCGGTTTAATCGCGTTTTTAGCAATACACTGCGCGCTCAAAAATGTCAATATCTGTAATAACCGATCATTTTCTACATGAATGACCTAGGTCATTTTATTTTTGACCTGGAGTTAAACCTTGTCACGACGTTTGTGCGTCGATGTCTCTTCCACCTTGTATATATCCTCACGCTACGACCAACAGGAGCGGAGTATCAATTAAAAATGTTGCAAAAACGGGGAAAATTTTCACTTTTACGGGAACGAAGTCGCGGCCAGAAGTTAGTACTCCTAATAAAATGTTCCAACAGAAATACCAATCTAATCTAACGTCCTAGCCACAATATACTCTCATTTTGATACAAGTCATTCTAAGAACAGCCGAGTCACACAAAGGCTTATGTTAATAAATAATAATTGTCAATTATACATTGATATGTCTAGACGTAATAAGACATAATTACAATAAAATCTCTTAATCATAGCTGGATTATAATTGTGGCAAATCATCTAAGGATATTTTATTTAAGGGTTATATTCTTAGAATAAGTTTATAGTTGATTTTATTTAAATAGTTTTACACACTAGGCGTATATCGCAGCTTATATGTTTTGTAAGATAACATGGAGAACTCTAAGGCTAATAATATTCAGAGACGATGCTAAAAGCATAAAGTAATGCTTTTGTATGTCAAATTTGTATTACAATTTGTCATACGGAAGCCTTAGTATAAGCCTTAATCGGTGGATATTTTATCGGTTACCTACACTGCATTTTAAGAAAATAATTGTTCTACTTTTTGCGCTTCTCATCATATCGGTTCGCGAGGACAGAAAAATGAATCTATACTATTATAAAATTGTAAAAAAGTCATTTCTGTACATTGAAGATATTAAAAAAAAACAATTGGGTTAGAGTATATAAACGATCGCGAACCCAAAAATGAGATTTTTAGAATTCTTGTCTGTTTGTCTGTTTGTCTGTTTGTTAGGGGTTGGCGCTAAACCTACTGAATAGATTTGAATTTTGTATTAACTGTTGTAAAGCATAATTTCCAACTTAAAAACTGATGTAAAGCTTTTTCCAATTAGTTGTATAGATCCTTAGATACAGCTTCACCTCTCTGTGTATGCAAGCCCATAGAAAGAAGAGATCATCATTGCTGGTTTTTTATTTTTTATTTTGTATTTAAAAGTCCTTTGTTCAACTAAAAAAATGAGGTATATCTCATTCCACTCGGTTGCGTAGATGCTGAGATAGAGCTTGACCTCTCTATAGTATGTATTCCTATTGATATAAGGGATCATTATTGTTGGTTCTATAATTAAGTTGTCATATGCGCAGAAATCGTGATTGTTGATTAGTTATAAATGTTTAAAGTGGTATAGACTTAAATTAAACAATAGTTGCTGTACGGTTTGGTTAGAATTACGAGTTATTACGACTAACTGTAGCTTCCGTTTTCTTTTGGACAAATTTTCACAAACAGCATCACTTCAGTACCTTATAAAGTACCTCAGTACCGAGACTAATTGTCGACCGGAATCGAACCCACAATATTCATTGAGCTTAGCGCCGTTATAACTTAGTCACGAGGCCCTTTTTACAAACCACTACTTCAAAATACAAGTTTTTTATCAATGGGATCAATTTCTAATCCTAATTTTGTTTCTACATCCACGTAAGCGAAGCCGCGGGCAAAAGCTAGTTAAAAATAAAATTTTCAATCAAACGGCAATTTTGACATTTAAAATTAAAAAAGTAAAATTACGCCGGCTATTTATATATTAAAAATAAAAAGTTAAAAACAGTATTTAATTTTATGTGTTAAGACCTAAACAAGAGAAAGTTTAATGAAAGCTTGTAAAAACGAATCAATTTTAAAATTCGAATATTGTAAAGTTGAATTTGAAATGAAAAAAGATTAGTCCAAATCACTAATTTGGGATTAAATAAAAAAGAAAACATTGAACAAATATCATTCTCATTCTAAATTCAAAATTAGCCTCGCACCTCGCCTTAACAACTGAAATGCAACGTAATGCATCATTGTACGGGGAATTAAACGTCTATACAAATGTAGGAACACATTTGTTCCATTAATTGTATTCTCACGGAAATGATCAATAGGCAAATTATGTGGGCAATTCGATGGGTCAGACGTCATTCGAAGGTAGAAACTATTTGTTGGTTGAGTTTAATTTGTGTTTTTAGGCAAAATATTAAGTGCCCGTATTGGATTACGTGCACTTAACAATTTAATTTTGATTGTGTCTTATAAATAATTCAAAGACAAATAATCAATGGCTTCTCGCAATTAAACAAACATACCATCAGGCCTGTATTCCTCGGGGGGTTGGACAGACGTGTACAGAGGGGCGAGCTTATTGCCATCAACTGCCATCAACATCACAAATCCAGACACCGAGCTGATACTGGGGAATTTCACAGAAATATTAAGCAATATTAAATATTAAGCCTTTTTCAGTTCTGTAACGAATGTTTTCGTGTAATAATTATTAGTAAACCAATAAATAAATAAATTTAAAAAAAAACTACAAACCTTTGCTCGACCCGGAAATCGAACCCCGAGACTAACACCGTTGTATTTGACGACGTCGGTGGTCTAATGGTTCGAGTACCGGACTGCTGATCACGAGGTCGTAGGTTCGATTCCCACAAGACACAAATATTTATGTGATGATGAATATAAGTATTTGTGTTTGTCTGGATGTTTCCTATGTATAATAAGTATGTATTTACAAAAAAAAGTATATAAGTATTATATCCATTGTCTAGTACCTATAGTACAAGCTCTGCTTAGTTTGGGACTAGATGGTGCTGTGTAAAAATGTACCCAAAATATTATTAATATTACTGTGACCCGACTCGAAGCCAGAATCCGTTCTTGCTGCCAGTACCGAAATTCTAACAATAAACCCGAAATTCTCCCGTTAGTACCTTGTGTACCGTCAGCAACATCAATCATGGCGTCACGCTGGTACAGTCGACCGAATCATCAGCTAACAAAGATAGTAATTACATGTTAATTAAACGTCTACAGCGGATGCAGGTCACTATAAATCTTAGCGAATTATCTCGGTAACGGGTAAATTTAACGCTAAAATATGGCTTTGTTTTATTTAGGTAGGTAAATTCTCTGTAACGCTTGAACATGGTTTAAATAAGAACTAAATACTCTTAAAAGTTTTTAGGGTAAGAAGAATTGGACTTATTGACGGAAAAATAGAAAATTCTGGCAAAACTCTTAGTGATTTCTTCTAAGATTTATTGAAAGAAAAAACACAATTGTCCCATATTTTCTCAGTAAGAAGAATAGGATTTATTGCCGGAAAAATTTAAAGTTCTGGAAAAACTATAAGGGATTTATTCTAATCTTAGAAGAATAATTGAAATAAATAATTTCAACGACGCGAAAATTAAAATGCTTGAATTGAATAAAAACACAATTGTTCCATATTTTCTCAGTGGGAAAAAAGTAGGTAATAAAATATCGTGGTTGTGTTTACAAACCCAATTTGCCTCATACACAAAGACATGGAACTACCACCATACAAATATTTGTTTTTTGCGGGAATTGAATCCGTGACCCTTGACTTTAAAAAACAAATAAGTACATACCAACACGCTTGTATTCCTCGAAGGGGTAGGCAGAGGCGTACTAATGTACAACCACATTTCGCCGGTATATTTAAGTCCCATGTAATAGGGGACGAGCCTATTGCCACCAACCGGGCACAAATCCGGACTCCAAGCTGCTACTCGGAATTTCACAGAAAAATCCCAACAACACTTTACTCGACCCGGGATTCGAACTCAGGACCTCTAGCGTAGCATATAAACGTCGCTAAACACCATTTCTCCTGCGACCAGGAAAAAATAATCACGTGATTCCACTTCAATAATTCCGACCAAAGAGAAACGTTGTCAATACTTTACTACAATGGAAAACGTACACCGCGCCAGAGCATTACCCCCCGCCCCTCCCCCGCGATTACCAACAGGAACTGAACTCATGATGGATAGCCGGAACACACCGGTGTTCCAACATTACTGTACTACTGTAGTACCTAGGGCTGCTCGCAAAATCATTAGACCGGGACGCGCGGTTACAAAATCTACTCATTTTCAAATGGGGTGTTTGTGAAAACGGGGTGTGTATGAGTGTATGTGTACGGTCGCGGTCATAAATCCATTACTATTCTTAAAAATCTATCGCATGAAACATCGACCTTTTTCTATAACAAACATTTTCCATACATAGACGATCTCGTATATCGTACTCTTTCATAATTATCTAGGTAGTCGGATCATTTGGTGCTGTGATGTCGCGACGGCGTATTAGGATAGTGGTATTGAATTTCAAATCACTAATTATATGTTTATGTATACGCACAGTAACGTGCAGGCAAATACGATCCTGGACATGATAATGGACTTATGGTCTCTTACTGTACATGAATTTCCTCAGTTTTGCTTTCAGTTTTAAATGAGCGACTAAGTGATTATCATAATGAGATATTATCGATTTTTGGTAGATCAAATTTTCGGTAGTTTTAAATTAAACACTGCCTCATTGGTCTAGTAATCATACGCACGACTGCAACGTGCGGACCTGGTTTTGATTCCCGGGTCAAGCAGTGTCGTGGGGTTTTTCTGTGAAACTCCTAGTGGCAGCAGTGCACTGCGTTTGCCTATGCCACAACAAGCGTGATTGTATGTTATGTTAAAGATGTTAAAACTTTTGATTTTGATAGATGACGTAAGTTTCGGTACCGTTTTGTATAGGTATCTTCAAAAACGGGTGACCTTGAAAATAGTTCTGGATCAAAGAAAATTACTTCTCCATACTGAGACCCATTCCTCGTTATTGAATTAAACTAAATAATTTTGTTGAAACCCTACAAATTCACGAACGACCTCCAAGTTATTGTTCGGGTGAAAATCTTGTTAGTAACAACCCTATGTACACCTAGAAGACCTCTTTGTTTGAGTACGTTTAAAATATGACCCGCCCCATCTATTGACGGTTTTCATATCCGCACTCAGTAAATTTGTTTATGGTTATTCGTTTTTAATGCTTTTTATGCAATGCAAGTTTTCTTTATTCAAAAGACTTTTGTTTTTTTAATGTGTCACAAGTTTTTGGTGCGTATTTTTTCGTAGCCACCCCATATAAACACCTAACCTAACCTAACCTAAATTAAAAATTTTGAAAACCCCCGACACTAATGTAATTCGCCATTTTGTAGCGGCGGCCATGTTGGACCGATTTTCATCAAACATAGATAAGAACACTCCCGACTAATTCACCTTTCAAATAAAAAAAAACCAAATCAAAATCGGGTCATCCGTTTGGAAGCTACGATGCCACAGACAGACACAACACCCCGTCGTTCTTGCGTCGGGGGTTAAAAAAATCTACATTGAAAAATGTATATGTCATGATGCACCTCGAACTGCCTCGTTAGTCTAGTGGTTTTAAGCGTGACTGCTACGATTCCGAGGTCTAGCAAAGTGTTGAGTTGAAATAAAACTACTTTTTATTACGGATTTTATCGCGTTATATTGATACAGCGCCCATGGTCGCCCGTGTCCATGAGCGCTGTAAAGAGTCCGAAACGTCGGGATTAAAATAATATCAATATAACGCGATAAAATCCGTAAAAAGTAGTTTTATTTTAATGTCTAGTATTCGCGTAAGTGTCAGAAATCAGTATGTTATTAAACTTTTCTATTACATTCTTAGTGGCAGCACGGAGTTTTGTGACCGGTTATTGGCTTGGCCCCTATTACATGGGATCTAAAACATACCGGTGAACTGTAGGTGTACCTTAGTATGAGTCTGCCTAACCCTTTAGGGAATATAGGCGTGATCGTATGTATGTAAATAGATAATTAAAGTTACTAAGACATTTATTATATCATTTATAAGTTAAGCATTCAGTTAAACTAACAGAATTCTATCAACTTCGTAAATACATGGAGAATTTAATTTAGTATGTATTTAACAAATTAAGTTATTTCATCAATTACCTAACAAGTCAGAACCTATTATAAACGCAAATAAATCTAGAAACTTTAGAAATCCTGACCTAGATAACTTTGTAACTAAATTACGCAATCGTTAATCTGCGTACGTACACGACTGCCTTTTTGACGTGGGGGTAGGCAGAGACTACATGATGTCACGTGCTCCTTGCATAATATTTACTACAGTTGCTTCACTTTATAAATAAATATTTGGCACATTTTATACGGCACTATCTAGTCCCAAAGTAAGCATAAGTTTATACTGTACTCATTAGACAAGGGATATAATACTTATGTATGTACATTTTTTGGATGAAAATACATAAAAGATAAAATGCGTGTTGTCCTCTAAGAACCAGGCATAAATTTTAATTACAAATAATTTAGGTACACTTTTAAATTAATGCTGAAATGTTAAGTTAATAATAAAAATATTAGGCATACCATATTCAGAACTGAGAAAATTATTATTTATTTCCTTGATAAAACTGCAATAATAAAATAAACAAAGCGTCACTTTTGTATCCCTCAATTAGGGTTTGACAAAGGTGTACCCATGAACACCCACAGTTCGCTACGTTCGGTAAGCAAGCATTAACTTAAGTAGAAAAATACTTAAAAAACTTGAGAAATAAAATAACACCTGTCATTCTACAATTCAAACAATTCCCTTTACTGAGTCGTAAGTCATCACTAATCACACATAAATTACATAATCTTGTAATTACACCGCATTAGCTCTCAGATGTTCAGAAAGAACTGCAACCCAGTACATTTTAATCACGTAATTGTACACTGTACTGACGTGTTGCTCTTTTCCGGGTCGCAGGCATGCTATGTATTATAATAGAGTTTAGAAATACGCGGTATGAGTTGTAATTTTAAAATTGAAATACAGAATATTGACTAGTAAATGCCTCCTTTAAATTAGAAGAAGTAGATCCATTTGTTAATATACTAAGAACCTTTTACCATGGACAAATAATGTTCTTTTTGTTCTCAGGTAAATTTTCAAACGCTGTATCAAATCAAGAACCCAAAATTGGAGCTGTGAGTAATATAATTACGTATTTATTGACCCAACATCATAAGTTAGTTCAGTTGGATGTATGTGCAATAAGTTGGGACACTATAATCGTATAGGTACTTCAGAAACTTCAAATACAGTTGAAAACTGACACTTTTCTTTTCAACCCGATATTGAACAACGACTAACATATTTCAAAAAAGACTGTCACAAGTCCAAAATATTGTAAAGTACGACAAAATTAAATTCCAATAGTGAAATAAAATTAACTGTCACATTTTTAAGAACAGCATAGTAAACATGTATTGGATTTGGATGTTCTAAGCATTTATTTCAAAAACAGTGGAATACCGTAAATTTTCTTTCAAATTTAGTAATAAAGTATTTTTGCTGAATATTTCATGCTAAACTGTCACAAGACCAAAAAAGTTGTCAAACGTCCATAGCAAAGTGTCACAAAATCAATTTCCCATAGAAAATGAATTGTCACATTCCAATAAACGGCATGACAGACGAAAAACAATTTAAAAACATCGATTGGCTGAAATGGACGCCATTCTGCAAAATGTTATCGGAAATGAAATCGTTTAACTGTAAATGTACAGAATAGAGTGACAGCTACGAAATTAAACTTTATTATGTTTACATTTAAATTTAATTTTCATTGGGTACGTCGTTGAGTAGGACTTGTGAGTTTGATTCCCATAGAACACAAATATTTTTGTGATGAACTTAAGTGTATGTTATCCTTTCTAATTATTTCGTCACCTTGAGACGTAAATTTAGAATGTGAAGGAAGTTTTCGACTTGGCGTGTAGGAGTCGCGTTGGCTTAGCGGTCATAGCGTCTGGTGCATTGAACCAGAAGAGACGCAGGTTCGAGTCCTGCCCGCCAGTTGATTATGGAAAGAATACTTGTGTCGCGGTCGTTTTTAAAATCTGTACAGATACAGCTCTACTGTTTTATAATAGTATAGATAGAGATAATGGATTAGAAAGTCATCATCCCCCTAGCCTTTTTCCCAACCACGTTGGGGTCGGCTTCCAGTCTAACCAGATGCGGCTGAATATCAGTATTTTACACGAAGCTACTGCTACCCAATTCTGGGCAATATCGATATTCAAGGATAGACTGGATGTCAGGCTTTTTGGGCTTCTGACTAACACTAACCATTCTCATAGGTGTTCGTATCACAACCGGGGCCGACGGCTTTATGTGCTCTCCGAGGCACGGACCTAGGCAAGCGTAGCTTAACCTTTAGAAAGTAAACAAAATAATTTTAGAACAAACATTAGTCTTCGGTTGTAATAAATTCTAAAATTCAGTAATTCTTGGTCTGCTGAAATTTATTAATTTTCAGTTGAAAAGGAGACAATGTTGGGGATATTTATGATGTTCAATATTAAAGGTCTGGCGACGTTTCTTTGTCGTCTGAACAATGAGATGGGAAGTAAAAACATTATTTGACTAAACCATCATAGAAGTATAACGATGTTATTTTGTAAAAGGGTTTAAAGGCCTCGTAAGGCATCTTTAAGACCCACTGCTGGTCAAAGGCCTACTTAGATCAGGCTTTTCTATGCTCAACTTCTTCGTAAATTATTGGAGTTAGGATTTGCCCCCCGTTAATGACAATAAGCTCTCTCATCTCTATGACTACAGTTCGTCGAAATGTCGGTCATAGGTACTGTGGACTCACGTCCTCCACAGCACACGGGAATGGGGTACTGATAAATCATAAAATTATTTATATTCAACTTTGTTTATTGGGAGCACTAAAGAATTATCATACACGTCATTGTGTCCGTGACACATACTACTATTTCTTTATGAATGCTTGTCTTAATATCAAATATTGGTAGCGACCTTTGTGGTCTCTACAGTACCTACATGTGGCCGGCAAAGTGGGTTTACAACAATACACTTCTGCCTAACCCTTTAGGGTGTTAGGTGTAAGTTTTTTTGAAAGAAAATATGGAAAGTTGGCAGGTTTTGAACCTACGATCTCTGATGACATACCAGACAATGTAGCCTACAAAGCTACTGAGATCTACTACTTTTTCTTTATTTTGTTGACATTGTTATATTAAAAAATACACATATAAGTGTAATGTTTTTAAAATTATTTCGAAGATGTGTACTTCGAAATAAAATGTTCCCGTGACGTAGTAAGCAGAAAGGTTTTTTGTATTAAAAGTTACAGCAATCAATCCTCAAGCATTTTATTCCCCTCATTACCCTGGCAGAATATAGATTGCCAGGAAAATTACCGCAAAAAAAACCAAACACTGCCATGTCAATACTTTTATGAAAAAGTAACTGTATCGACCATAAAATAAGGTCGTTATTAGCCAGTTTATTAATACCGATGGTACATGTCAGTTTGTCTGTTTGTCAGGAGCCGTCGCGGCCAATTTAAGAGACAGACAAAGACAAAATTAATGTATAAAAAAAAACAACTTTAATAGCTCGGAGATGCGTCCCCTTAAGACGGTTATTTTTAAACAAAACAGATGTAAAAAAGGTCATGATTGTCAGCTGTGATTATGTTGTTAGTAAAAATGTTGCTGTACGATATTTATTTTTATTCCCCTAAGTTTAAATGCTACATTTCAATACACTGAAGTTTGTTGCATTTAGTTTTCATGGGAAAATATATTTTATCTTTTATAAACAGATGACTTTAACTGGTTTCTATTGTAGTAAAATATGCAAACTTAACTTTAAATACTTTTTCATCAATAAACTTTACGAATTTAAGTCCAGTACACAAAGAAATGTTTTGAAGTTTTGTGGGTGTCAAACGACGACAAAAGGTTTTAACCAATAAAATAAAAAGAACCAAGAAAAAAAAGTTTTTTTTAAGAATTCGTTGACATTGCAACTTAGTAGTTGACGCCCAATCAATTGAATACGAGCAAATAACCGTATTTGAATAAATAACGCGTGCGGGGCAGCCCTAGCTCGAGCAACGGAGCAATTGGCGTCAAATTCAGCGCTCGGTGAAACATCAAAGCGCGCCGACATGTCGCTAGGGTTGCCGCGCTATTGATTTGTGTATGATACGTGTGTTTTGATAAAAAAATACGTTGTGGCAGCTGTGAGAAATTTTCTGTAAAAATATTTTGATACGGCTTGACTGCTTGGGTAAACTTTATAGACCTAACTTGGTCTGAGTATTTATATAGAATTTTTTCGATAAAAAATTGGTGCCTTAAAGATTATTTTATTTTAGTTGGTAAATAGAATAAAAATTGCTGAAGAAACATTAGTATAATTTCGTTGTTCTAATGCTTTATGGCTGCGGAACGTGAGGTCCTTGGTTCGAATCCTAGCTCGAGAAGTTTTATAAATTTTTCTATGAAATTCCCAGTAGCAGCTCGAAGTATTGATTTGTGCCCGGTTAATGGCAATAGGCTCACCATGATACCTTTTGTGGCGAACAAATAGGAGTTAGAAAATCAAACGCCTTTCCCAAAGAATTTTTAAGACATAAGGTAATAAATTAAGTAACTAAGTAAAGTAAAAGCCTGCGTCCTTCCTCAGGGTGCAACCTATCTCCTTGCCAAATGTTCTCACAATCGGTTCAGCAGGCGTAAAACGGTAGCAAACAGGCAGAGTTACATTTGCATTCATTTATATATAATTACGTCAGCAACATATAAGAGATTCTTTTATCCTAGCAACATTTGTATTCTTTAAACCATGATATTACTTAGATAGAGTAATACATGGCAACACTATAAGTATGTAAGTATATACTACATAATCCAGAATATTGATATACCCAACAGCTTCACTAAGCAATGATATACCGTACGGTAGCTAGTTCGATGCCCGGGGGGTGCAATTACGTGTATCAGGCAAATTTCCTCCCGCACTGACCTCGGCGTAGGTTAATGATTATACAGCCAATGGATGCGGCGTTATTTCCCGTTCATTGTAATAATATCTATTCCTTATTGTTAGAATATGATTTCGATTTGAACTTTATTCCTATACTAGCTAGTGGCTGTGGTTTTACTCGACACAAAAGACTTACTTTCGAGAAAAAAGAAAGTAAAAAAATACTATGAATAACTTGTGTTCTAGAATGAAATATGTGCCAGATTTTAAGTTAAGCCTTCAGCAATGCAACTGTGAATACCGCATCCAATTTCATGCAGCAGTTTTTGCGTGATACGCGCACACAAAACAAACAAACAAACATTCTAAAGATAAATGTTTTGGCGACCATTGCTCTTTATAAAGTCCTAATATTATTGTTTCTTAAGTATTTTCTATGTACAGACATCGGTTAGTTACAATTTTATTTTATGTGTATAGAATAGCTTTTGAATTGTGTATATTGGAGTAGTGTTATTGGTTTCATGGATTGAAATGATAATACCGTTCTATTGGATTAGGAATCTGTTGAAATATAGCTTCCTTGTTACATAGACATAAATTGTAAATGGGAACTCTTATATTAACATAACATACCATCATGCTTGTATTCCCTAAAGGAATAGGCAGAGGTATAGTTATTAAAAAAAAATTGCAATGAAAATATTTAGAGTTAATTCCTCTTAAGCTGAGATGCAAGAGCACCGCCCTCCCGCCCGCTTAATTATGCTCATGCAGAGAGAACTTAGTTGTTAGTGCAACATGCATACCCAAACCTATGTGACGACACGTGTTTCGCCTCTCCGCGAGGCATCATCAGGTGCGACGTCGAGGTGTTGACTCTGCGCCGGCTGGAGCGAAAGTTCACTTACAGTTCGCCACTTAGTGGCATTTAATAGGTGGAGAGCCAATTGCCATCATCGCGCACAAATCCAAATTGCGAGCTGCTACTGCTACATTTGGCTCTATCTGGGAACCGAACTCAGGACAACAAGCGTAGCTGCTACGTTTTAAGACAACTAGACTTAGCGGCGGATTTAAAAAAAATATTCTGCGTCATTTTCTTTTGATAAAATTTGTATATTTAAAAACATTGATATACTATATGCAATTTCACTAAGTAACCCTTCAACTTCTAAGGACTTTGACCTTCCTTTAACCCGTTAGCATTCGTAGACGATGTTTTGAGTATTTGCCTCCTTTACAACTTGCTATATTCAATTGAAATTAGTAATTTTAGTGTTTGATTTGTATAGGAATATTTCCTTTTCACGCAATTTCGTGTTTTGTACATAACTGTTGTTTTCAAATGCCGATGAGTGAGGACGATCATACAATCCATATTGTACTGTTAGAAATTCTATGTAAGCAAGGATATCTCAAGCTTTTCTTGCGAAAAATTTAAGATTTTATGTATTTTTCATGAAAAGTAACTAACATTGATTGAACGATTTATTTGTTTCCTTTTTTAAAAATAAATTGCTGCTAAATTATAAATTGAGAACAGCTTTTTATCCAACCGAAATTACTTATTTTTTCTAAGTTAAGTGGACAAAACTTCCCTGACAAACTCTTGGATCGTCGGTACCTATATTAACGAATTTCCCTGTCGTCTATTAGCCGTAAGCTGCTGAGCATAAGATCCTTGGTTTGAATCACAGGTCGTGCAGTATTATTGGGATTTTGTTATTATGTTTAGGAGAGATTTGCGTTCGGATATTTTTTTACACTTATATCGGTGAACTGTAGATTTGCAATACACCTCTTGCTTAGGGCTTACCCTATAGAGATATAGCCGTAATACAACCAATTTTCATCTTCTCACATTTGCTTCTTCTTCTTCTTTAGGTGCCTCTCCACTACTGAAGGTCGGCAGTCATCCTTTTAAATTCTTCCTTGCATACATTTGCTTACATTCTTATAAATAATAATCAACCCATACACTGTCCTACTGCTGGGCACGGGTCTTCTCTCAGTATGAGAGGGATTTGATTTGATTTGGCTTCAGTCCACCACGCTAGCCTAAAGCGGGTTGGCAGACTTCACACGCCGTCGAGAATATCTCTCAGGCATGCAGGTTTCCTCACGATGTTTTCCTTTACCGTTAAGCGAGTGATAATTACGCACATAAATTGGAAAAGTCAGAGGTGCGCGCTTTGTATTCGAACTCGAGACCTTTGACTTGGCAGTCCAGTGGTCATACCCCTAGGCTATCACTGCTTCACACACACATTCTTAGAATGTCAAATTATAACTCATAAAGTCATCATAAGAAGGGCGAATGTTGAATAAACCCTGATTAGTAATGTATTCAAATTTGTTACGTATTTATAATGACCATTATTTTATTTCTAAGTATCACAGTTTCTTTGGACTCGTTTGCATTAAATTTGCCTTCTTAGATTTTGGGAGTGTGTCTTGAATATTTCTTAAAGGGGTTATAGACGTACCTACTTGAAGTACGGGGTTTTTAAGATCAGGTGACAGGCGAAAAAAAGTCGTCGAGCCATAAGTACAGTTCTCGCCAAAATAATCTCTCGGCCGTAATAATCGGAGAAAGCAAAATATTGGATCAAAATGATTTAAAACGACAGCCTACAACTTGAGCTTTTGTTTTTATTACAAACCAATATTTTTCTTTCTCCGATTTTAACGGCCGCGTTAAAGTTAGCTTGTGCCAACCCGGACAATAAGTTTGGCGAGAACTGTACTTATGGCTCGACGACTCTTTTCGCCTGTGTCACTGAGAACAGTGCCTCGACCATGAGTTTTTCTCACTAGACTCGCTAGCGACGCCGTACAATATTTGTATGGAAAACCCTCGCAGCGCCTCTAGCGGTTACGTAAGCAACTAAAATCTGCTATGAGATTACAGCGTTTCGATGCGTAAAAAACCTATCGAAAGCCATTCGATAGAACTCATGGTTGACGTACTGTAAGTAAGTGTACTTCACTCGTTCGTCTATCAGCCCCTTAACATGTACAGCTTATTATGATGACTGTTGTGCTTTAATCACGGATTGCGGGTTTGATTGCCGTTTGAAACACATATATTTTGTCTGGGGGATGGTAATAACTGGATGATGATTAATGGTTGGTATAGCTATTTTAGAGGTTCCTGGATTCGATTCCCAGGTAGAAAAAAAATTGAGTTTTTCTATCAAATTCTCATTAGCAGCTCAAAGTTTGCATTTGTGTCCGGTTAATGGCTCACCCCCTATTGCATGGGGCTGAAATGTACGTGTACATTAGTCCTCTGCCTAACCCTTCAGGGAATACAGGTTTGTTGGTATGTTATTATTCATCCACGATTTTAATAACTGCGCTAATCAATACAAGGAACTATCTTCGCATAATACAATTTTACCACCGATAACGGAGCTTCGAGACAATAGATTCACACCCCTATACAGGGGAGGGGGTTCAGTGACCTCCCATTGTTATATTAAACAAGCAAAACTAAGCCCTAAGTCAACGTTGTAGAGTGTATAACCGTTTAAAGTGTTTAACCATTTTGATTATCATTTTAACAGTACTCATAAGCCGAGGTGTAACTAATGTTTTAAATTTATTGTGCCAATTCTTTGGTATTCATTGTAAAGGGCCGGGAATGAACCCAAGATCTTTCGTGCTATGATTTATATTAATTATCATTGTAAGGTGAATAATCCCTGCTTCAAAACATAAACGCCAAAGAAAATCTGTTTGTTTGTAATCTTTTCAGGTCTGAAATCACGCCTATATTCCACGAAGGGCCAGGCAGAGGCGTACAAATGTACACCTATGCTTAGGTCCCCCCCCCTAACGCAGATACCTCAGGTCCCCTCCCAGTAGCCCCCAGTACCCAGGCATCCTGCCGGTGTTCTTGTCGGATTACCAACAAACCCTACGCACCTACACGCACACATTTGCACGTGTACAAACGTAATTTTGACAAGTTTGACATTTGGTATTGTAGTGTGCAGTGGTATCGGAAAGTTTGTATGGAGTGTCACAGGTGTGTCAAAGCCATGACTCCAAGAGTAGCAGTCGCGCTTAGAACTACTAGGCTAAAGAGGCGAACATTTTCAAACAAACGACAAAACAACGCGACTGTCATTTGTATGCAGAATGTTTAGTCATAGGGTGTGCTGTGGCCCTTAGGGACCAAAGTTTTGAGTGTACCCTGTGTGTGTGCGTTTGTCTATGCCTGTGATTTTAACCCTTAGCCGCCAGTCCACTTTCAACCCTCGTGCAAGCGGCGTTCTTGCACGCGTGGCACATTCCATTAAGTGTTATAAACGGATTTAGATATTATAAAACACTTCATCTGATTCGAATGAAGAATACCGTACATTTAAATTAACATTATAAATAAATACCCTCATATAATACCTTGCTTGATATTGTTTTTTCAAAGAATGTATTCTTAAACTGTCTCAATAGCCTTGTGGTCGTAAGCACGACTGCTTCACTCGAGGTCCTGGTTTCGATTTCCATGTCAAGGAGTTTGGATTTATGGTTACGTAATTTTTGATGGAAAGGGTTGCTACCTCAGAATGCAATGTAGCTATTTGTTGAATTTTATCGAAATCGGTTCAACGTAATAGGGGGGCTAGACAAGTTGCATTTTGACATTCGAATCGACAAACAAAATGTATGGAAATGACACAAGCTTTTGACAAGTCGGGCTGTCACTAATGTCATTTGCATACATTTTGTTTGTCGATTTGAATGTCAAAATGCAACTTGTCTAGTCCCCCAGACAGACAGAGCTAATTTTATATTCATGCCTTCATTTGTCTGTACAATAGTTTTCCGATTGTTTTGACCTTTAAAATGTTATAATATTAAGTTCTATTATACTTAGTATGATTAATCAAGGACATATATTATTCTATCCAAATGTCACCAGAATACTCCCGCATCCATTTACAATTCTATATCACGCCAAAACATCTTATCATAAGCCGCTGAATCTCGAGAATAATACTCCACTTTGGCTGTATAAAATCCTCATTGCTCCAACCTATTTGTTGCAGTCCAGATCTACGTGTCTGTCTAGCACAAATCTAGGAGATTGATCCAGACATTAGCATAGCATTAGGAGATAGCACTGTTTTAGTTTCAGCTGGAATTTCTAGATTTTAAACCATTTTATTTGGAAGTTTCAAGATTTAAAGATGGATGGTGCAGTTGTTCTGAATTTGAAATGTTTTCGAAGGGTAGACAGAAGACTCAAAGGAGTGATGTAAACCCTCAGAAGTTAATTATCAACTGTGTTTTCTTTTAAGTTTAATGTCATACAATAGGCTCCTACAAAAGAAAACACGAATATTAGGCTATAAGCGTGACTACACTAGAGGTCCTAGGTTCGATTCCCGGGTCGAGCAAAGTGTTGTTGGGTTTTTTTGTAAAATTCCCAGTAGGAGCTCGGAGTCTGAATATGTGCCCCGTTGATGGCAATAGGCTGTCAGAACTGTGGGGTGTCTGCTTATCCTTCGGGGATCAACAAGTTTTAAGATAGCAAAGAACATACTATCTTGCCAGTAATCCGCGAAGGGTTTGGCAGCGGTGTACTGTTGTAGGTACGGTTAGCATCGAAAGTCGTTGAACACGGCGAAAGCTTAAAAACAGCACAGTACCAAAACTATTCATTAGATTTTGACTAAGGTAAAACATATAATTGTTCTCTATTATGATAATTTGTACTGCCTTTAAGGGACAGTGAATTTTTACTATTAAAGATGTTAAAGCGTTTTGAAGATTTCAGTGTTCAGCTACTTTTGTTGCTGACTGTACATCAAATTCTCTGGTATGTTTATTATTTAGGTGGGTCACAAATCCAAACACCCAGCTGCTACTGAGAATTTCATAGAAAAAACCCTGTAAGAATAAAATGACAGAGTATTTTTTTTCGTAAAACGACACGCTGCCATCGAAATCATATTCCCGCGAAAGAACCTTTTCAACACGAATTCACAAATCAACGGGTGTGTTTGTTCAGTGAACGTAAAAACAAAACAGTTGACAGGTAACCACCCTGGAGGGTAGATATCAAATATAATCCGCGGGATCTGCAGGCGACTAGCGGACGCCATCTTGGCGATAAAAATGTAAGCTCCCTCATACATAAAACTATTATATGGCCATGTTGCTTTTTTTCTGTTTCTGGTGTTCTTTTGTTTTGTGTCTAAAAGAGGTCATCGAAATCGGCCCAAATGATGTACCGAAGGTACACTTATTGGAAAAAATACTCTGCATTACGCTGGTTAAAACTCTAGTCGTACTTTTTTAATGTTGACGGGGGGATGAGAAAAAATACGTTTTATTTGAAAAAAAAAAACACGCCATTTTGACACACTTTTATTTGTTTCGTAATGATTTCATGGTAAAAACTGTCAGTGTCAGTTTCGTAATGTCGAACTGCGGTCAATTAAGGCAGTTTCATAGTGATTTCATGGTAAAAACTATCAAC
Source organism: Acronicta psi (assembly GCA_946251955.1). Classification (NCBI taxonomy): domain Eukaryota; kingdom Metazoa; phylum Arthropoda; class Insecta; order Lepidoptera; family Noctuidae; genus Acronicta; species Acronicta psi. The sequence goes on along the minus strand of OX276493.1, from coordinate 4,101,787 downwards.
TTGACAGCTGTCATGTAGCTCCGGTACAAATTTGGGCTGAGTTGTATGGGCTTTTGATGACCTCCTTTATATTGTTTTTTTTTTGCAAGTACCTGTAGTATCAAATGTAATTTTTAGGGTTATAATAGGCTTGTTATAGCTGCAAATTTCAGGTCGAACAACCTTAGTAACAGCACAGATTAGATCGTACTAGTTACTACGTAAGTCACATGTCGGACGTTGGATTTAAACCCGGTTAAAGATTGCTACTGGATTTAAACCCGGTTAAAGATTGCTGCTGGATTTAAACCCGGTTAAAGATTGCTGCTGGATTTAAACCCGGTTAAATATTGCTGCTGGATTTAAACCCGGTTAAAGATTGCTGCTGGATTTAAACCCGGTTAAAGATTGCTGCTGGATTTAAACCCGGTTAAAGACTGCTGCTCTCTTCTACTTAACATACCATCCCGCCTGTATTCCCTGAAGACTTAGGCAGAGATGTTCAGGTCACACGTAGGTAGGTACTAAAGGGCGAGCCTATTACCAACCCTCTGTTAATTCATATAATTATTGTCTAGTACTACATGGAACCTAAAAATATACCGACAAATTGAACATCTACCTAACCTTTTAGGGATACAAGCGTGATAGCTAAAACTCTATTCACTTTCTAAACAGGAACACCAAAACAGAATCCAATTACAAACCCAATCAGAATGCAAATAATTTTTACGGGGCGGCCATCTTACTTGTCAAATTCTGCTATTCGAATGAACAATTTATAACGGTTTACGGTATCGTATCCAAGTGAATTCACGCGCGTAGTTTAACTGCTGAAACATGGCATCCGGAGGACTGTTACGGGTATGTGAATGTGAACCCACCCTTTGTAGGGAAGGCTTTAAGGTGCCTCCCTATTATGTGCGAAATTCAAAAACGTCGCGTTGTATCGTTAAGTGTAGGGTTCACTAGCGGGACGGCACGGCAAGGGATTTTTAGATGAAAAATTATTATTATTATAATTATTCTATTATCTATTATATTAATACGTGAAGAATAAACTTTGTACTTACTTACCCCTTTTAAGTACATTCCGCGCACGAAAGATTTTTTTTTATAAACATTATGGTCGAATTTAGACCACCGGGTGAACACTAGTTATTATAATTAATGTGATAGTTTGTTTTCATGTTTGTTGCACTTTCACGCTGAAATGGCTGGACGGATTTAGCTGAAACAAAGTTAGCTTATACCTGGGATTAACACATGGGATTTTTATACCGATCATGGGAACAATTACTACAAAAACCTTATTTATTTTGTATATTAAATTAAATAGTCCTTTTAGGACGCGAGTGGAACCACAGAGTGCTAGTGACATGTTTTTTTAATTATTTAAAAAAGTATGACATAATATTTTCCCGATTTTGTCTAGCTTTAATTTTATTAGTCACCTAAAAGCCCTTGCCGTGCCGTCCCGCCAATGGGCACCAAGCCTAAAGCATGCAGATGAATGATGTACGGGGATATTTTGGGATTTAAATGTAGATGACATTAAAACGGAAATGAGAAGGGGTTTTGTTTAATTTGTCATTGTTTATAGCTAGTTAAGTCTCGCTTGTTTTCCGGCAAGGCCTAATATTTTAAGTACGTACTTCTTTAAATTGTTATTGTTTGTTCGGTGTGTGTTCACTACAATCACATTACATATTTCATTTATAATATTCCGAGTCCCACTGCTGAGGATGGGTGTCCTATCAGAACTAGAGGGGTTAAGCTTTACTCTAGTCCACCAAATTGGCCTAATGTGGGTTGGGAACTTGGAACTTGGCAGACTTCACACACTTTCAACTTGGCAATTGGTCCCATCACTAGCCTATTACTTTTTTTATCGTTATAAAAACTGCATTTCATGATAAAACTGAATTAAATATTACTGTTCATCTTATTAAGGACTAGACAAGTTGCAATTTGACATTCGAATCGACAAACGAATAGAAACAAAATATATGAAAACGACATTAGTGACAGCCCGTGTCATTTCCATACATTTTGTTTCTATTCGATTGTCAAAATTCGACTTGTCTACAGGCCCAGTAGGTACATAAATATTCATCCTCTCTATAAGGATACAAATTGTGAACATTTTCAAATCTCGAATGTCACACTGAGTGACTTTAGCACTAACGTTACTTAATCTATGACCGACAAAGCTGTGGAATGCAAAAATACACCTTATCTGTCTTACAATAAGGAGTTCCCGAGCTGCAAATATATTTTGCAATAATTAGTATGCCGAGGCTGTGCGTTTTCACTGATTGGCTGACGGTACGGTAGGGGGAGGGGGGATAAGATTTCCCCTTTATCGTTTCACTCAAATGACTGGCTTTAAACTTAATTTCCTAAGATTTTAAATATAAATAAATTGTTTTAACTAATCGATTGAATGCGAAGGGACCTCGTTGGATAGATAATTATAATTTGCAGCAAAGGAAGCTATTAAAATGACATGATCAATTTAAGTTAATGGAGCGTCTCTTTTTTACTTTAATATTTAATTTTAATCAAAATTAACGTTTAAACGAAGGAATATAAAGTTTTTATTAAGTTGTGTGATGGACCGATGACCTGGTAAAGGTCGCTGGAAGTCGTTGGATGCAGGTAGCATGCGTCCGGTCCCTGTGGAAGTCAATGGGGGAGGCCTTTGTTCAGCAGTGGAGCTCTCTTGGCTGACATGATGATGATGATGATTAAGTTGTAAAATGTTTAAGAAATCAAATAAGTACATTAAAACAGTACCGTATAGTACAAGAACTGTTTAGTTTGGGACTAGATGGTGCTGTGTAAGATGTCCCAAGATGTTCTATTTGTTATTGTTTACGTTTTCACGCTTAAACTACTCAACAAATCAACAAAAGACATACTTAGATTGCACCCTGGAGAAAGACATAGGCAAAATTTTATCTCAAAAATATCTTAAGGATCTGAAAAAATACCATCTTCGTTTACTAAAATGGTGAAGACCCCTTGTCAGCTACTCAGCACTTAAAGCTTCGATAGGTACGTTAAAATATACCAATTTCTCTGGCACCGTCTAGTCTTTACGAGTGAATATGCTAAACCAATTAAAACTTAATAGTACTATCTAGAGAATACTAGAACATATCAATTAATATAGACTCAGACGGGTTATGTGTTGATATATTATATTATTGATACATAGGTAAGAGAAATTAATTGATAATTTAATTTGAATTCTCGTCTGATATAAATTCATTAAATTTATTCAACTGCCTTCTAAGCCTAGCGGTCGTTAGCTTGATTGCTATGCTTACAGGTTCTGGGTTTGATTCCCAGGTCGAGCATTGTTTTTAGGATTTTCTATTGTATTCACAAATATAATTTAAAAAGCTGTTTTTTTTAATATTGGATTTAATTTAAAACTGTTTTTTTAAATAATTATTATACTTCGTACTGAAAATGCAAAAGTCCACTCTGTTTGTCTTTTGCCTGTACACGCCTAAACTGCTGAACGGATAAAATTAGGATGTAGATACTAGATAGACATACAATCAAGACTTTTCCCATAGTGATAAGCAGAAACTTTAAAACGCCAGTGGTTTCGATTCTTGCATGCTTATGTAGCTAACATCTTGTCATAATGTATACATACATATTGCTTTCTTATTTAATTAGTCTACATTTCAGTCTGTGTTAGAGTAGGTATTAAGGTACCTTAAGCCTTATACAAAGACTTATATGATGAAAGTAATTTCAATAATGTTATCTAGAATATAAAGATATCTAAAGAATAGACAAACTTTTGATGCCTTATAAATGAAATAACTTGATCAAATACAGACAGATTCTAAGAAAGTAATAGTATCAACTTTCGCTGTTATTCATACTAGAGATGGGTCGAAATTCGGCAAATGTTTGGCCGAAAATAAATTTCGAATGTCAGTATTAAAATGACAAGTTAAAATGTGGTAAGTACAGTTAAAAATACTTCGCGATTTGAAAAAAAAATCCAAATGTGATATTTAGGGCCTGTTTTACGACTTTATGGTAAATTCCCGTTTAATTACTACTTGACAATTCATTTTATACAAATTTTGTTCCATTTTTTTATCTATCTGGCGGGTAGCATCTATCCAGACATTGAGAAAGAGGCCCTAAGAAAAAATATCCTGATACTTTATCAAAAATACATACTTAGTAACTCTTAAATTCTGGAATTCGAACGTACGTATGCCCGATTGCAGGTCCGAAGCCGAATGTCGGACATTCGACTACGGTGTAACTTGCAAACGGCCCACCTCTAATTCATACCAATTTTCTCAAAGTCAAAGTTAAATGTTTTATTGCAATACGACCACATTACAATAGGTACTTTTCAAAAGTCAAACTAGTTGCACGGTTTCAAAAAGTGGATCTTATGGAGAAGAGCCGGCAAGAAACTCTATAGACACTGCTTTAAAAATATTTTGGTTACAACATTATTATTTTGACACTGAAAATACATAAGATTTACTTATTCAATAAAAAAAACAGTAAAATATTGCAATAGCAAGTTCCTACGAGCTGACCAGCCCCGACAAACAGCACCCGTTCACGAGCATGACGTGTGTATCGGCGTCGTTCTACTCTACCTCTAAACCTAAATTACAACATCAAATAAATTTTGCCGCTACATTCCACCTTACACTCGTAGATATCAATCATAATCTTTAACTATTAACATAATTACTGATAAACGTGATTAAAATCACTCTAATTGACTTTTCACAGAAAACCGAGTAAAAGTTGATAAATCATATTTTAACAACTAATTGTGAAAACCCCAATAATAGGGTTGGTTTTCACCCAAATTCAAAGTCAAAAACTAATTCATTGATACCCTTTAGTACAATTATTTTGATTAATCGCCAACCTCTCATTTGAATAGGACAACTTTAGAGCTCGCATGAATGGAAACTATGATTATATTGATTAATTTGATTAAATTACTTAAATTTCTAAAGGTCGGAAATGTAATTAATGATTATTTTGTCTTCATTGTGAAATTTAAATATTTAGCTGGCTTTGTTTTCGGTTTTGCTGACACGATGTCATTTTATGTTTTAATTATTTTCATATTTCTTCAAAATAAATTGATATTTAAGTAAATTAAATAATTTTCTGGTTTTCCAGTGTAAATATTTTTTACAACCAGATTAAGTACTCGTTAATTTAAAGACATAATTTGTGTACGAAAAATATCTCTTTAATACCCAGTATTAAACTGTTCCAAAAAAGAGATTTTTCTTTAGAATGAGTTTCAATAACTGATAATTACTTTTCGTTTCCATTTGATGAAATATGTAGTAAGAGGTTTATTTATTTTTTCCTGAAAACGTTTGACATATTTATGATAAGTACTTTTTTGAAGTTTTTTGAAGGACCGCAGTATTTTAATGAAACCTTTCTATGGATATTAAATTAATACTTTTATAATTAAAATACAGCTGTTGTCGGGGACTTAAATCGTACAAGTAATGTAATTGTAAACGTTTCTTTGAATATTACGATATTCATAATATGTTACTCCTTCACGATGCAACGGTGCGGGGCGGATTTGGCTTAAATAAAAATAGGCATAGACTAATATATCCTGGATTGTCATAGGACCTTTTATTCCGATATCAAGTTCCAACGGAACGAATTACTACAAAAACTGATCGGCGGAGTCGGGAATATCTTAGTTTATAATAATTATATTATTATAGTGAACTAGCTTCCCGCCAGCGGCGTTTTTTCAACATTTGTCATTGCTACTCCGCTCCTATTAGTCGTAGCGTGATGAGATATAGCCTATAGCCTTCCCCGATAAATGGGCTATCTAACACTGAAAGAATTTTTCAAATCGGTCCAGTAGTTTCGGAGCCTATTCAATACAAACAAACAATCAAGTCTTTTCTCTTTATTTATAAGTATAGATAGACTAGTGATATTTCTTGTATATTTATGACAACAATAACGATTATTAGTCTTCCATTTTCAAACCCAGGTACATTTAGGGTGATCTACCCATTTCAGTACATCTTTAATGGCGTAGAAATAATTACATTACGTACATTAATAGCGGCGAGACAAACGTATCTACGACTGTCAAACTGATCGTCAAATTAATGAATGCCGGGGTACTAAGGTAATGACATTGCGGAGCAGTCATTCGGAACTGATAGTAGCTAACAGAATAGGGGGCAGGGTTCGAAGACAGCGGGGGCATGAGAGGTAGCGAAAGCGATTTTAAGATACCTACGTCTGACAATTTGATAAACAAGTCGCACGGCGTCTGGAAAAACAAATGTTGCTATTGTGTCTGTAATTGGTAACAAGTTAAACATAACGTTTAAATATCTAAATTTGACTTAATCGTCAACTGGCGAGCGCGAATCTCGCGAGCGCGCGCGAGTTGGCACTTTTCGATTTTACCTACTTTTTTTGTCGTCAACTCGCGCGTCTATGTAAAGTACAGTCAAATAAAAAGAGATTGAAAACAAAAACTATTAATAATTATTTATTGACCGCGTTAGCTGATTCTGTGAAGTACTGACTTAGATTACGATTTAGAGGGCCGAAATGAGAAGGCCTGGGGAACGCATCCAATGACACATACTATCTCGTCTAACGCGCATGCGCACAACAGTATAGCTGTCATAGCGCTATCTCTTTCTAATTCATTTTGCAAACTGAGTGCCTACTCCTTATGCACTTAGTTACAAACGATGTACCTGTCACGTCTAACATGGCGGAAGTGATGTGTGTGTGTGACAGGGACGGGTACATCGTTTAGCCGTTCGAAGTTCATCAGGAGTAAGCACCCTAGTTATTATTTTAGTGACGTTAGTGTTACGTAAGCTAAGCTGACGTTTACAGTGCACTTACGGAGTAAACATACTTACAGAGTATAAATGTTTTTATTAAGTCTATAAGAATGCCATTTGGTGTGAAAATGTGGAAGTTTTTAGTGATTTTGATGTACTGTGGGGGTAAGTTTATAACAATTAAACTTTTCGGGTAATACTCTCAAAGTGTTCTGTTACTTTTATCAGGCATCTTGATTAGTTAAACCTTAGATTAACTCGTTGTTCTTACTATTTTACTTTTTTGAATTAACATATGGCTTTACCCGCTCGGTTGCTTCGCAAAAAAATGCAAAGAGGGTCGCTTGCCAGTGATTTTTGACCGCATCTGAGCGTACGACGCGCCGTAATAAAAATTTGACTGTGACTCGCTCCAGAAGCGCACTTCAAATGTTTTAACTGCTCTGAATAGCCATTAAAATAAGCCTAAACATTGTGTCTGTTTTTTAATAGATCTTGTTTCCGTATTTTCCTATGTACCTTGAAACTTTAACTACCCAAATATTAGCTACTTGTATGGAAAAATGCGTTTTACTAAAAACTAAGATCGACAAGAGTATTGTTTCTTATTTTATTTATAAACTAGATTAATTACTAGATACATTTAATAACACATGGATATATTTCATGTGGAATAAAATATTTAAAACATTAAGGGAACTACAACTTGAAAAAAAAAAAATGGCGACGTCAACTTTATTTCGTATCGTGTACTAAGAATTAGATTTATAATGTTGTCAACTTGTATTTGAAGGTCGGATGATATATCAGTCTATGGTTTAGAAACGTTTCACGAGGACTTTATGAACTACAACATAAAGTTTAAAGTCGATTAGTAAAAATTGGTTGTTGGAAACGATTGTTGCCAGAAGCAGTCAAGGGTGTTCAATTTTGGAAAAAATTGTTTCCTTAAGCAGTTTATCGGTTACTTAATTGTTTTGTTCACTTTAAGGCCTTAACAACAGTGAAATGCCCAAATTCTTGGGTATTCAATTAAGATTGTTTCAATAACTGTTCATTTAATCTGTACACAAAAAATATATGTGATAGATAAGGATTCGATAAATTTTTTCACTTGAAAAAAATTGTAATTCCGCCAACCACTTTTTGGAAAAAAAATCACCAAAGACTACCTATTTTTGTCAGAATTTTCAAATTGTTTGCTAAACGGCTGAAGCTACTTACTTCGCTTTTTCATACAAAAATAGGTCTTCAAAATATCAATGTTTTCACTTGAAAGTATTATTTTTATTTTGCATTTTACTAGTCAAAATATTCATTTTCCTCGAAATTGAGTCTATCCATGCGAGCGTTCCCTGCTCCTTCACCCGCGCAGTCCGTCTCCGGACGTTGTCGAGGGTGGACCGCGCGTCGGTGTTTGAGCGACTATTTTAAAATACATTTTAAGTTTTGAAGGCTTTATACTTATTGATAAATATTTATATTAACAGAAATGCTTAGTTTAGTTAATATTTATATATTGCTGGCTGTAAATATTTTTTTCTAAACAAATTCATTTTTTAAGTGCATAAAGAGTAAGATTGCAGAGTGGTAGATCTGACATGTATTGCTCCGCACTTTAGGCATAAAAATATTACTACGCCACTCGCCTTGTTGGCGACTGGCTGGCAACAGTTCTGTTTTTGATAGTTTTTATTTTTGATATTTGATTGTATTGTTTTTTGTGCTGTCAGTCCGTTATTGTGAAATAAAATACTTCCAGTGCTACTAAATTTCTCTTAAATTACCACCATAGTTTGATTTTCTTCATCAGTCCACTTCTCTCACGAACACGCCTTATTCTTATTTAAAAGTAATTTTTTATATCTTTTTGTATTTTTTAAGCATTTTCCATGCTAAGATTACAAGTTATTTTTAATGAAGGAAAAAATCGGCTGGCGTTCAGGATTCGAACCTGCGTCTTCTGGTTCGGTACACCAGACGCTTTAACCGCTAAGCTATCGCGAGCCCCGCTCGCCTGTCAAAGTAATTTTATAGTTACTTACCGCAGGTACTTATCGTAAATGTTTATCGAGTTTTGATTTATTTAGTTATGGTTATTCAAAAAACCACATAGGCATTAATTGTAAAGGTAAATAAGGGTATCAAATCCTAATGTTCCTTAGGGAAATGGGATTACAAAAATTGCATTATTTCTTTAATCCAATACGGCGGACATATTTTTGAAATTTTGAATTATGATATAGGTATCAAATTCAAGGTTCTTTAGGGAGCTGATTATGAAAATAAGCTTTATTCTAAAATTTAAGATGGCGGATATTGTTTTTTTATTTTTTATGATATTTTAAGATTCTTCAGGGCGCTGATGATTATGATTATAATATAATATTGATATCAAATTCGTGGTTTCTTGGGATGCTGATTACGAAAATGGCATAAGTTTTTGAATATAAAATGGCGGACATTATTTTTTTATTTAGTATGATATGGATATTAAAGATGAATGTATATACTAGAATAGATTAAAGGACTAGGTATTTAACGAGATCATGTAGTACCTATTCCATCTTTTAAAATACTCGATCCTCCTAGACTCACTGTGACTATGGGTACGCGGCATCCGAGGCCCGCTCGAATTGAGCAACGCGGCGCGGCGAAGCGCGGTACAGTCATTTAAATTTGAACCATATTTCTATGCACATAAAAGTAACGCGACGCGGTACTTGTGTCGTGCAAGAATATACTGTCTTTTTTAATTACACTAATAGTATTTTCGCCGTAAGATGATATGCCTGACAGTTCTCATTTTAAAACCCCTGACGCAAAAACGACGGGGTGTTGTGTGTGTGTGTGAGTGTGTGTATGTGTGTCTGTCTGTGGCATCGTAGCTCCCGAATTTTGAATTAGTAGTAGGTTTTTTTATTTGAAAGATGAATTAGTCGGGAGTTTTCTTAGCTATGTTTGATGAAAATTGGTCCAAGATGGCCGCCGCCACAAAATAGCGAATTAGATATTTTTTCACAACTCCCTCATTATGGGTATCAAATGAAAGGGCTTAACTAGTAGAATATAATGTACTATAGAACATTTCAAATCCAAGATGGCCGCCACCACAAAATGGCAAATTATATTTCGTGTCGGTGGTTTTCAAATTTTTTATCCTTGCCTAGACTGCCTCGTTGGTCTAGTGGTCGCAGACGCGACTGCTACGCTAGAGGTTCTGGGTTCGATCCCCGGGTCGAGCAAAGTGTTGTTGGGTTTTCTGTGAAATTCCCAATAGCAGCTCGGAGTCTGGATCTGTGCCCGGTTTATGGCAATAGGCTCGCCCCCTATTACATGGGACCTAAACATACCGGCGAAATGTGGGTGTACATTAGTACGCCTCTGCCTACCCCTTCGGGGACTATAGGCGTGATGGTATGATGGTATGATTATCCTTGCCGCGCATACTACTTTAAACTAATCTATACTAATAATATTATAAGATTTGATTGTTTGTATTGAATAGGCTTCGAAACTACTAGACCGATTTGAAAAAAAAATCTTTCAGTGTTAGATAGCCCATTTATCGGGGAAGGCTATAGGCTATATAATTATCATCACGTTATGACTAATAGGAGCGGAGTAGTAATGAAAAATGATACAAAAACGGGGAAAAAATTATAAGACCACGCGGGCTAGCTAGGCTAGTAATAAATAAACTGGTGTAGTGTCCTACCTACAGTTTAATTATTTAAAGTACCCTTTTTATATTATGCCCGATAATCGTCCTTTTTAATTGTTATTAGTTTATATATCAATAAATAATGATATTATTTAATATGTAATTAAATTAATATAATAATAATGTTATAATATAATAAATAACAAAATGTTTTAATAATTTTGTGTGAACAGCTAAATTTATTTTGTATAAAATAAATATGACATTGGTAAATGAACACACAATAGCTTTTATATAATATAATAATTTGCAGATATCAATAATTGTCTGTTACGCACAAACAGATTTTTGTATTAGTAGTTAGCTCATCACTAATGAGGCGCGTGACAAAACGTCCGGCCGGCCGCAGTGGCGGTACATCGAAATACAACGGCGCGGTGCCAGCGCCGGTACCCACATTGTAGGATATTGAGCTACATGGTGCCGTTCGGCGAGTTGAGTTAGTCTGTTTAGTCTGCTGTACCCCGCCGCTTACAGCGTGTTTATTGTTATAATTCTCGGATGCGACTTGTATACTTATAAACCGTACGTAACCAGTATTTTGTATGCATATTCGGCTGTGTAATTGTGCGCTAAGACTTAGTGTAAAACATACGTAATACTTATGTGTTAATAAACTTTGAAAGTGAGTGGCTGAAACTTTTATTTGGTTCTCTGAACTACACATCATCTACACACTCACTTCACTGGCAAAAAAATAAAAAACATATTATTAAATTAAACATAAAAGCCGACTGCGTTAAACTAATGCTAAAACGGTACTAACTAAAAATCTAAAAGCAAGCTCTATATAGGTAATATCGGAAATGAAGTACTTCACGTTACGTCATGTCACCAATAAGAAAACATACTTATCTTACACACAATAATTGAAAGTATCGATTTAGTCACTTAATACCGTGCACATGACGTGACTCTCAGTGATGCTTAAACATAATAGGCAGTATTCCAAATAATACCACTTATTCTCTCTGCGACTCTAATCTTTGAACTATTCAAATCCGTGTGTAAGCAGTACGGAGCGTCTCGAGCGAGATGGCGAATTTTTCAAATTAGCTCCATTTCCTCAAGGTCATTCACGTGGGTTAAGGCCTTAACTTGATTGTCGTTTACTTTCTTATAGTGCGATTGCACTTTAAAATAAATACCACGTGGCAATTTTACACAGTATATTTATTCCATAGTAAAAAATATACGTTGATTTTCCATTTTTTATATAGATAATTTATATTTTTTTGTGATTTAGCTTTTTAGAAAATGTTTGTCATTAAAAACAATATTTTTAGGAAGTGGACCACAGGCAGGTTCGTCCAGAAATGTAACTGGACACGACATCATTACATCTCAGCGAGGAAGTTCGATACTACTTCGTGCAGGACACAAATATAATAAAGACCGAGAAAATAAAGATGGTTTCTGTATCTGGAGGTGTTCGAAGAGGACTGTTTGCAAGGCAAGATTAATTATTGATAGCAATAACTGCATCAAACGAGATGACAAGCACGACTGTGAGCCTGATTTTGTATCAAATGAACTGGAGCTTAACTTCGACAAGTGCATGGAAAAAGTAAAAAGTGACTGTACTATACCCATACCAAATGCATTTCGACATACGGTCTCAACCCTTAAAGATAAAGGAATTGACCTCATAAAAAAAATACCTACATATAAAAATATTAAAAACAAATTTTACCGAAAACGGAATAAGTCATTGGGGGTAAGAAAGGTATGTTTTAAGTCGATTAAGAATGTTACTGTGCCCGAAATATTTGCAAACTTTTTACTAGCCGACTACCAAACAATCAATAGAATTTTAATATTCGCTAGTGAAAATTGTAAAACAATTTTAGCAAAACCAAATTTGACCATTTTATGCGATGGTACTTTTAAATTTTGTTTAAAACCTTTCCAGCAGTTGTACACTTTACATGTTGATTTAGGAAGTAGTAAAACTCATAATAATATTATACCCGTTATTTATGCGTTGTTGGGTAACAAAACAAGAGCAACTTACAAAATTTTGTTTCGCCTTATCAAGAGCCAAATTCCTCAGTTTAATCCCAAAACCATTCTACTAGACTTCGAGAAGGCTGCAATGTTAGCAGTCAAAGACATATTCCCTGAAACAAGCGTTAGAGGGTGTTTCTTTCATTTTTCGCGAAGTTTGTGGCGGAAAGCTGACGAAATAGGCATAACAAAATCTGTACTATTTAGAAAACATATAAAGAGGTGCGTTGTTTTGGCACATTTGCCCAAAGAAGCTGTTGAGAATGGTTGGTTGTATATTATGTCTCAATGTCCGAATGATAAAAATATTGTAAAATTTAATGATTATTTTGTAAGAACTTGGTTGAATGAGACTTCCATTTTTGCAGACAAATGGTCTTGTAATTTTAGCCAACACCGCACTACGAACATGGTTGAGAGCTGGCATTCTACGGTAAATAAAAAAATTAATAGCAAACCCAAAAGTATTGCACATTTTTTGACCATCTTAAAAGAAGAAGATAATTATTATCAGACTTTATACTTAAAGAAGTCTAATATAACTGCAAAATGTAAAGAAACTTGTGCTATTGACGAGCACATTACCAACACTGTTAACGAATTTATCCATGGGGTTATAAATATTGACTTATGTATCGAACTTTTGATCTTGTGATTTTTGATTTAATTTAGCATAGTCTGTTTATTTTAACGTTTGCTATAAAAATCATTTATAACAAACCATGATCTGTGATTGTATAGTCTGTGATTAGTTTTATTAGTAGGTCGTCAGTAATAACTTAGCCAATTGATGAATCTACTTATTGATAGTGTTTAGCGTTTTTTGTAAAAATCATTTACAACCATATGTGATCTGTGATTTTATAGTTTCTAAGACTCTTTCTATGGTTCCTAAGATTGATTTTATTAGGGAGCAATAATAAGTCAGTTTGTTGTCAATTACTATGTTTAGCTTTACTATTTTATACTTACCAATATTCAGTATACGAGTATGTGAGGGGAGTGTTTTCGTTGTTTCTATTTTATTTACTTAGTTTTTTACAATTTACATACTAAATAATAAGATAATAAGCCAAATTCTCAAATCAATGTGATATTGTTGATAATTAGTAAGGGAAATACTACTAATAATTTATATTTTGTCCTGTTGATTTATAATAAACTGATTTCAAAACGATGTATATTTTGTTTTATTTTAAAAATCAAATTTCATAAAGTTTCTTATACATTTAGAGTAGGTAAGTACCTAACTAAATTAAATTTGTTATAACGTTTTTGTAGCTGACTATACATTAAAACATCAAATTATATAGACGCGCGAGTTGACGACAAAAAAAGTAGGCAAAATCGAAAAGTGCCAACTCGCGCGCGCTCGCGAGATTCGCGCTCGCCAGTTGACGATTAAGTCCTAAATTTTAGTGAAATAATAACATGATGTCAGCCAGGGTTCGAACCTGCGTTCCCTCTGGGGTTTATTTATAACATTTAGGGCTTGTTTTACAGGTTACTGATAAGTTCCCGTTAAATTACGTGGCTGATAAATAATACAAATGTTGTTCTATTTTTTAATTTATCCGGTGGGTAGCGCCTTTCAAGATGAAACAAATCCTTTAAAGTCTAATAAAGTTTTGATTCTTGTTTCGTAGTGTTAAAATACATAATTTTTAATAATATTAAGTTTACTGCTTATAGCCTTAATGTTCGATTAATATCAACTGTAATCTGGAATCGCTGCTTTCAAAGCCCCACAGAAAACAAAAGCAAAAACCAACTCTTTTATCTTGAAACAAAGTCCACATTCCCTCGCACACATACCAGGGTAGTTTACAGTGGCTTTCAATTGATTTGGCCAGAAGCAATCTTTTCTGATTCTTTGAGAGTACATTTCTTTCTTTCCCAAGTATTTGCATTTACTTGAGTGTATACAAAAGGGGGAATTTGCTTACGTTTGTTAGAATTTGAATAAGTTACTTAGTGGGATAGAAAAGTATTGGGTTTTTGTCTCTTTTTTGTCTAATGATCTATCTGATTGTTTTAGAAGTAACAGTGATGTAATTTCGAGTTTTTTTAACCGACTGCTTCAAAAAAGAAATGGGTTTGTTGTTGCACTTATGTATCGGAATGTATACAAATCTGTGATTAATAATTTTGAGTCTCAAAAAAATACAAAGAAGAAATTTCTAGTCTTATACTTCTACTTTTTCTAGTCTTATACTTACTTTCACCTGCAAGCATTTAAACCCAAATCCCAACTCCGAGCTGCTGAAGGATTCGTAAAAAATCTTATTAGCTCGACCTGGGAATCGAACCAAGAAACTCATGACATGAAGTAGCTTAAAAGATAATAAGTCTTACAGTGTATTTTATTAAAAGTTAATTAGTTAGTCAAATGGCATAAATTACTAATATAATAAATATGCTTAATTAAACTTAATAAGCTGTCACATAACTCACGCAGACAACAGCTTTACATTATCTGTTAATGTAATATGTTGTACAATAAGCTATATATTTTAACTAGGTACACCGGTAGCTTATTGGTCCTAAACGCGACTGCTACATTCAACGCCCTGGGTTCGATTCGAGCAGCTTTTTAGGTTTTTCTATGAAATTCTGGTACTTAGATCTAGCTAGCGGACGTTCTACGATGAAGTAAGTGTCGCGATTGCAATTTTAAATCATCACTAGCTTCCCGCCAGCGGCTTCGCCCGCGTGGTCTTATAATTTTTTCCCCGTTTTTGCTACATTTTTCATTACTACTCCGCTCCTATTAGTCGTAGCGTGATGATATATAGCCTATGTTACTCGGGGATAATGTAGCTTTCCAAAGGTGAAAGAATTTTTGAAATCGGTCCAGTAGTTTCGGAGCCTATTCATTACAAACAAACAAACAAACAAACAAATCTTTCCTCTTTATAATATTAGTATAGATATATTATAGTATAGATTATTCATCAGCCCGTATTCGTCCACTGCTGGTATTAGGCCTCTACTGAACGCCACAAAACCCGATTTCAGCTCTTTACTATTAAAAAACAATAAAATATAGCTTAATCGATGAAATGTAAATCCATTACAAAACCCGCATCAATTTCATGATAGTTAAAATTCGTGAAATCGATAGTTCCACAATTGACGTGTCCAAACACCTAACAAGCGTGAAGATCGTGTTATGCATGCTAATAAAATACTGGTACCATTTGTGACGTTTTAATTTGTTCATTTTAAATAATTAATTTATGTGTTTACATATTTTAGGCGTTGACTGTACCTTTGGTTTAAGGCATCAAGCTTCTTATTTAGAAATTGTTCTTTTATGTGTTGACAGAGGGTTCCTTGGCGTATGATTCATATTCGATAACCACGTCGAGCTTTGTTATTGCCTAGTTTTTTTTCCATTAGGACATGCCAACCCGCATTAGGCTAGCGTGGTAGACTATAGCGTAATTCCTCTCATACTGAGAGGAGACCCGTGCCCAGCAGTGGGACCAGCTCTATACCAGCTCGTAGTTTGAGTTATAGTTCAGTTAATGAATATAGATTTATAGATTCGCCCATGTTGATTTACAAGATACTTAAAGTTATGTGATTACATATTTTAGACCACGACTGTACTACCTATTTGTATGAAGGCATAAATTTTCAGGTTTATATGTTCTTTTGTTTATGTGTCTAGTATCAAGAGGGGTTCCTGTGTGCGTGTGTGCCTGTGATCGAATCCCGGATTGAGCATTGTTATTAGGTTTTTGAACTAGGACATGCTCAATAACAGCTAGGAAATTGGATTTTACTTCGTTTAATGATGATTTACAAGACAGAAACATCGGCAAGGTAGTCATAGATCTACATCAGAGAGTAGGTAGATTTTCACAAGATTACATTGTAAAACGTAAAGCCGTGTTCATAGATAAATATTTCGTCATAATATCAAGAAATATCACCCAAATAAAATCAAACACGGTCTTCCAATAGACATGTCACGACTTTTCATGTTTACGTTCATCATAAATAGATTGAATTTTATACCGGGGTCGGAACAATAAAAGTAAATTGCTTTTCGGTCCGTCTATACGCACCGAATAAATCGACACTAACGCCACCCCGCGGAATCAGACAGATACTATTGTATGATAATCTGTTGCAGAAAGCAACAGCGTAATCCCGATCTGTCTGACAACCCTGCGTTTGGCAAGCAAACCGTAATCGAACAATAAATAGTTGGCAGCCCTTACCCATCTGTCACTTAACTAGTAAAATATACAAACGTCATTCACCGCCACAGTGAAAAATCGCAGCGTTGTGTGCCACCCCTAACGTGTACCGTTAGCAAACAAACCTATCCCAACTTTAAAGCAAAGTATTAAGGTCGATTTTTATATGCGCACAACAATGAATAAATTTAAATATTTGTTAACTTAAAATGTAACCCATGTTACCGGAAATACAGTCTAAATTGCACGGCTGAACATTTGTTTCTTCAATTGTGTATGGCACGAGCTAGAATCCACCTTATCGCTAAACAATCAAAGTTCACAATTGTTTGTGTTCATTCCCGATTCTCGTCAACCTTACGTAGGGGTTATTTAACTTTGAAGTCGTTCAAAAGACCCACGATTTGGGATTCTGGTGGATTTCTTTTTGGATTAAAGACCCCATGAATATAATGATAATGCATTGGAGGGTTATTATTATAGCGCGATTTTGTCACGCGTCAGCGTTTGTACAAGCTTTCTTTTTTATATTAAAAAAGTCTGTGTACCGTCAGATCAAATGGGGACTAGCGATTTGATTTTATAGTTGTAGGTATAAGTAATACAAAAGTTTAACTTAATACGATATACGGTATCATTACGGCTTTGTTGCTTTTGCAACAGCTTGTATCGTATTTGTACTTACCGTGTTTAGAGAAACTTTCCACCAATCACATACCTAATTGGTAATTATCTTGTCTCTTTCTGAATTGTTATTTTAATTCTTAGTTATTTTATCCATACAGGCTATTATCTACTAGATTTATGATATGTATTTATTACTCCATTAATTAATATAAGTACGAAAGTCTATCTAATCATTTTAATATTTATTCAAATAAAAACAATTGTAGTTTATACTCTTATTTTTGTAAAATCAAAATAAGTAATAAGATATCGGAATTACTTTTTAATTTTACGATTCAATCTTTATTTATATTATTGTGCCAACTGTACTTATAAAGGGTTCTCTATGAATAAATACAAATCCTTTGAAGTGACAGTTAATAGTGTTTGCTTTGCAGAAAAAAACGTTTTAATTACTAGGCTATGTGTGATCAAATGTTTGATAGTTTGAAGCCAATATTTGCGTTTATGGTCGATCGCCATGTTTGTACAAGCGTTGATTTATTTATACTATTTTTTTATTTCAGGTATGGGTTGCTGAATTATTGAAACTGTAGCTTTGGCTTGCAGTTTACAATGTGAAAATTGGTGAGAATAAATAATAATTAAAAAGTTACAGTAATGCGCTAATATGTGGCGGCAACAATTCGTTTCTAAGACATGAGTAAATACTAAGTTTTATTTAAAAAAACAAACAAATTAATTTTTAACTTAAACCTTACATTGATTATTTTATTTTATAGTGTATTAGAAATTATAAGCTTTTATTTATATCCTCGTTTCTCAATGCTGGGCAAAAAGTTTTTTTAAACCATGTAATAAAACAATTTCCATTTTTTTTTTTGTAAAAAATATTCAGAAACAGAAAATCAATTAATATCCTTTGAAGTATCACAACCCGCCTTACTAGTGACGAATCACAACAATCTTCCTACAACTTACAAGTAACACCTACGTTCAACTATTTTGCGGTGAACAGAGAATTTCCCCGAGTAATTTAAATGTAAAATTTATGTTAATCACATTCACACCTTGAGTGTTTCGTGAGCCACAGCGGCTGGCCTGTTTTGTAGATGCGTATAGATAGAAGAAAACTTTGAAATTCGCTGGGGTTAACTTACAAATGGACTTGACTGTACTTTAGTTAGGAGATTTTTTGGTACATACTTTTTTCTTGTTCTGAGGTTACATGTCTTGTCATCCCTTTTTTTGGAGTGTGAAAAATCCAGGGCTTTATTTACCGGTAAAATTTTCATAACGTTACCTTTTTCAGAGTTACCGTTAATATAAAAATAACGAAAGCAAATTTAACGTTATATTTACTGCAAATTATTGTTAAATTTAAGTAACGTTAATTGTAGATATTTTAAAGTTAAAACTTGTGAGGTGGAAGAACGCGTATTGTTTCAAACGAAACTAAATCCACGTACCATAAGTTCGGCTTACCCTCTTTAGGCAAATCCGTGAGCCAGATAACATTCTATTTGGTAACACCTTTTTGAGCTAAAATTCTAGATAAGTACCCATTGTGGCACGATTATCTTATCTAGAAATATTTATGGTTGGAACTTAGGTACATAGGTTCTAGGTCGTAAGCTGGGTTACCTAGATTTTAGACTGAGAAAGGCTTTCGTTGTTTGTTTCGGTCTAGCAATATTGCTCCCAATAGTACTTTAGATACAAATGTTTTAGTTTTATGTAGATGAGTATTTTACGCTATATTTACTCTGCCAAGGGTTCTAAATATTACCTATGTTAAAGAAAGAAGATTTTGTATAAACCAGTTGACAGCGCGACTGCGCATGCGTAAAATTCATTTTGGTTTACAAATCGAGATGCAATTACTTGGAAATATCCTTACAAATGGACAGACGGATAGGTTTATAATTAATAATAATTTCTGGGATAAGATGTAGTGGTCACAATCTTCAGCATTGAGGGACCGAGAAATGGATGGATGGGTCATGGATGGCACATTTCAAAAGCTCTTGTACCTATCATTGGGATTTTCTTTGAAAACCTTTGGTATTACATGGGACCTAAATATACCAGCGAACAATTAGTTTATAATAGTACACCTCTGTCTAACCCTTCTATATAATACAAGCGAGATACTTGCGGTACAATAAACCGATTCATATTTATCAGAACAATTCCAAATTATAATACCGCGGTGTCAATGTGCCGCGGTCAAATAGCCGTTTAGTAAATGATACAGTAATAAATTGGTTTAACAGACGAGTGGCGACCTCATGAATTATAATGGAGTAGTGTCCTATTTACTGGCACTTGAATATGATGCCAGTAGCCATGCCAGTAGGCTGATTAGGGGAGGAACATTTGACATTCATTTAGAAGAAAATTACTGTTAATCATTTTATAGTATGGCATTATCATATTTTATTTTAGAATGGTAGTTTAGTGGTTTGAGCTGTGCATTGGTAGATTGGCCAGACAGTCTGTTTCAATACAGACTTCTCTGTATTAATATAAAATGAAGGAAGACTGTTTTATCCGCATTAGAATTTCTTAAAATTCCGTCTCAATTCTCAGTTACGTTATACGAGGAAATCCTGTCCAAATTCCAGTTTCTAGACCAGTCATTCGTATGACTTACAATGCGGTTCGTGAACCCAGAACTTCTAGCGTGGCAGTCGCGCTAACGATCACTAGGCTAACGAAGCTGTTTAATTTAATACCTCGTAATTAAACAATATCTATACTTAATATTATAAAGCTGAAGATTTTGTTTGTTTGTTTGTTTGGACGCTCTAATCTCAGGAACTACTGGTCCGATTTGAAAAATTATTTCAGTGTTAGATAGCCTATTTAACGAGGAAGGCTTTAGGCTATGTATCATCACACTACGACCAATAGCAGCAGAGTATCAATTAAAAATGTTGCAAAAACAGGGAGGAAACAACTTCTACGTGAACGATGGTCACGGGCCAATGCTAGTAGCAGTTATTACATCCCATCCTTACCTTATAACCATAGTATAAGAAACTTTAGCACTATCCTCGGCAACTTGACCAGGGTTGCAACTAAGTTGGGCCTACTCAAATAGTCTGTAATATCGCTGATATAAACTTAAACTTGCCATCAGCGAAGCTAAGTAAATCTTATATGCAAATTTCGTAACTTACACTTGAGTGCAAGACAAGAGATTAGCGGTGTTTAAAGGGACTGGGGACCGCACTCAGAGACGTCAATTATTGTAATTAATCGTTAACAAACAGTGGCTCACGTATAGACCACGTCGACTAAAAAGTCGCACTTGCGTTTTTTGCCCCTTAGTTGAGACTACGAAACTTGTGACCTCGCAACACAGTCCACGACCCTGACACCTCCAAACTACCACCTCAAACTGCAGCCAAATAACACACTTTATTGTGTGTTGTGTTCCTGCAGTGAGTAAGGTCGCCAGAGCTCCTTCTAGGGATGCGCTGCGCTGGCAGCAAGAGGAATATTCCCTCAAACTGTCGGCGCAGTGAATCCTCCATAAACCTCTAAAAGGTTTTTCGGGTCCGCAACGCACGAGTGATACCCCTGGTGTTGCAAGCATCCATAGGCTATGGTAACCGCTTACCATCAGGCGGGCCGTATGCTTGTTTGCCACCTTAGTGGTATAAAAAAAGACCTCTAACTGCTTGGAAAAATCCACCCGCTATCTCTCCCACGATAAACACTGCCTATAACTACGCATATAAATGGACTGATGTTACATCATAGTCGTCATGCGCGCCCGTCTCGCCAGATGACAACTCAAGCGTTTTTGAGCATAGCAAACAGGCTGCAGTACCCGTTAGATAAACTTGTTTGAATAAACCTAGGCTGGGACGAGAAACTGGGAAAAAACAACGTTATTAGCATTTTTCTTGGGAATGTGACAAACCTCTTTGCTATAGTAGCGACATCTGTGTCAACACACTAGCACTACTTACGCTCGAATTCATTAGCTAAGTCAATTTTGGAATTACAAATTTAATGTGACATGATAATGTTCACTTTCCATTGTTACCATAATAAAATTAAAAATTATTCTTTATCTTCTTTCAAAAATTATATTTAACTATGTACATGATTTTAAGTAGACAAACGTATGTGGCAATTCGATAAAAATATTTACAATTTAATCATTCCAATTTTCCGATTACATCTAAACAAAACTACAAACAAAAAGAATCGTATGAAAAATCGCTCAATAAGAAGTTGTATCTCAAAAATCATCATTTCAAATATTACAATTTGTCAAAAATCTATCAACCTACCTCATCTAAGAGTAAATTGCCTTTAATCAATCATAATTTATTGTCTAAATTTAAACTTTGACCCAAATAATAAACAGTATCAAAAGTTACAAGTCGAATCAATCAAAATTTCAAACTAATTAGGCATTAACTTGCTAAGTTCACCTTGGCGTCGTTAACTTTTTCAAAACAAGCCATAGATTAAAATTTAACTGGCAGTTTAGAATTTAACTTCCCACTTTAACTCGGTTTCGGACGCCTTTAATTACTGATGTCGTGCAACGGAGTTTGGGGTGATTGCAAAATTTATCACTAACACAATGTTAGATACATTACTTAAACCTTGTTTAATTAACAAACGCAGTAGCGAAGATACCTCCCATTTAGGGATTCTTTTTTTAAATATTGCGCCACTAAGATAGCCGGTCACTGGTAAAAAAACTGAACTTTTAATCTGTAAATACCTCTTGAAACTAAAGGGTGTTTTGGGGCTGTCTAAATTAAAAAATGGTGTCAAAAGTACTGCCTGAAAGACTATCTTGATTAAAATTATTTTGCTTTTGACTTTAAACAAAGGGAACATAAAACTTTATGTCAAAAACTTATGATATCCTATCTTTTATTTATATACTTAACCTAGGTCTATGGGATTGACGCTCACGATGACCATACCATAATGCCTGCATTCTTCAGAAGGCTTAAACAAAGGAGGAGAGGGGTAGTATGTTTTGAGGCCCTATGTAATGGATAAAAGGGGGGACGAGCTTTTTGCCACAAACTGGGCACGTACTCAAAGCTTCTGAGAATTTTCTAGAAAAACCCAATTACACTGTTTGCAATGGGAATAAAACCCGCGACCACACGTTCAACAGCCTCTTACCAACTGCAACGACAACACATTTTTTTAATTAATAAAAAAACACATGTAACAAAATCGAATGAATAATAAATATAACCTAATTCAATATCGAATTTTTTTATCAAATAGAATTATGTATGTACTCTCAACTGCCAGAAGCTTTACAGTTTTACACAGAAATTAAATTAATTCACGTATTTCAAAGAGATTTTCTGCTGCAGTGTACAGTCGGTACATCAAAATTAAAAGGATTCATTACCACGAATACCATATAAGTACTTCTGTTTTTTTTACAGTAAATTTCAACAACTAGCTATCGTTACGCTATAGTGAAGTGATTGAAAAAAAAGACGTGTGGCACTCGGAGACTGCCGCGGTAAAGCTATTGCATAGCATTTTTTATCAACTTATGCAATTATAATTATTTATTTATTTTATTAATGCAGTATTTTTTTTTCCTTTGTTTTTTTTTCTTTGATATTAATTCAAGTTACACTTTGAGCGTGGTGACCGATAAAAAAACATATTTTTTTCTTTTATTAAATAAATGAGATGTTCGGGGGGTGTTAGGTTTTTTTCGTTACGGAATTTCTGGATTCGGTCCCCACGCTCAAGGCCCGCGATAAAAGCTATGCAATAGCTTAAAATATTTCCCTAATAAATTACTTAAAAATTGATAGCAGAGGTGTACACCTACAGTTCGCCGGTATGTTTAATGTCCCATGTACTAAGGACGAGCCAAAAGACTAAGACCTTCCTATAAATACCGCCTCATGAACCGCGTCTTCAAAGAGTAAGAAATATACGGTAATGGGTAAACACAAAAGATCCCATTGGGTCGAAGTGTTGCTGGTTAATAAAAGCTTGCCTACACAGCAAGATAAGATAAGAAAGGCGAGTCTACAGCCATTAACCGATCAGAAATCCAAACTACGAGCTGCTACTGAGAACATTGATCGACCTGGGAATCGAACCCAGGCATTAGCAGTCGCTTAGGAACACTAGGCTAATTAGGCAGTCCTAATAAATATATAGTTATCGAACTTGTTGGATTAAAACTAAATAAAACGAACCATAAATTTTGGAGCAAACAGTAAACCTCATAAAACTGACAACTTAATGAAAAGCTTGAAACGAAATATATCGAATAAAAACTATATAATGATACACCAACAAAACAAAACAAAATGTAGGCGGTTATTCTGGGCCATTCGTTATAAAGTCCTAATTTTCTTCTTTGATTCTTTAGTCTACTTTCACCCTTGACCCATCATTCGTTACTATTAGCTATACAACCTTACTCATCCGAAAAAAAAAACTTTCACCACACACATTCAGTCAAAATTCAACCCTGTGCATGTCAAAATAAATCTTCATTTAGTGAACACTTTGTCTGCACAAGGGATGTTTCTCCCCGCGCCACAGTATATTCAACCTTATATAAATGCTAACAAAATGTCGGGTTTGCGTGATAGACTCTACTTATTGTACTTTTACCATTTTGCATATATTACCTCACTATGCATATTCTGTAGTCGGTGACTATACCAATTTTATGTTTTCGCTTGCTCTACTAATGTAATCAATGTTAGGCTTCAGGCTTTCATCGATGTAGAATATATTTTAGATAGGAAAATATAATTTTGTTACGTAAGAAGTCTGACGACGTCTGTGGTCTAGTGGTTTGATAACCGGACTGCTGATCACGAGGTCGTTGGTTCGATTCCCGCAAGGCACAAACATTTATGTGATGAACTTAGGTGTTTGTGTTTGTCTGGGTGTTTCTTATATAATATAAGTATGTATTTACAAAAAAAATGTATATTAGTATTATATCCATTGTCTAATACCCATAGTATAAGCTCTCCTTAGTTTGGGACTAGATGGTGCTGTGTAAAAATGTCCCTATATATATATATATATATATATATAGGGACATTTTTATATATATTATTTTTATATATATATATATATATTTAAGAACATTTTCGATAACGCAAAAGTTCTTTCACGAACAAAGCTGAAACATGAAGTTAATAAAGCTTTTGTGCAATGATGACTGGGAATTTTGTGCTGTGTATTTTAGGCGTTATGTAAAAGGTAATGTTGTGATTGGGGAGGGAAAACGGTACCTGCTGCCGAAGTTGTAAAAGTTTTCGGGGGGAATAGTTACCATGGCGCGTGTAGTACTTGTCAACAATTGTGTGTGTTCAGTTTTTCCGGTGAATAAATTGATTGTGTGATTTTGTTTTCTATATTTTGCTTATCTAGTACATATATGCTCGGCTATTTTATAAAGAAAAGCGGTTAAATAGATCATTAAAATATTTATTTTATATCCTTCAGTAATTGAAACCCATCAATTTCTTACTCTGAAAATCACAGACTATACTTAAACTACCTTCGAATGTTTTATGAAAATCACCTTTAGCTTGCAAGTCTGCCATTTTGCCTAAAGATAATCAATCTCTTTAGACAAAATGTCTGTTTGCCTGGCAACCTAGTAGTACTAGATGATACTGCTCTTGAAGTTCTGGGTTCGATTATCAAGACGAGCAATGTTTTATTGTTTTTTTTTATGAAATTCTCAGTGGAAGCTCAAAGTTTGGATAGGCTCACCCCATATCACAGGAGACCTAAACATACCAGAGAACCTTGAATGTTCTACATTAGTATACCTCTGCCTATCCCTCTGAGGAATACAGGCGTGAAGGTATGTAAACCCAATGAAAATAGCAAACTTAGGCCAAAGGTTTCATCACAATTTTTCCTTTACCATCGTAATCATAATACCTAAAGATGACGTATGAAATCCTGTTTGCGACGGAACGCTCATACTCGAAGGTACCTTAATCAAGTTCACAGAAAACACTTCAAACTTTAACTTACAACTTTACCTGGATTCAGCTAATCCTGGAGCTCGTTTTAAGCTTCGTGAAGCTTCCAAGGGTCCACATTATCATAAGTTTAAACCGCTTGAGCCTTTAATCTGGCTTAATCCTTGATCAACGCAGCTTTAACCGAACCCCCTAACTTTAGGAGGTATAGGGCGTTATTTCAATAATGTTATCTTCTTAATCGATGTTCATAACACACCATGATACCAGCATGTCTTTATTCCGGGTTAGGCAGAAGTGTACACCCATAGTTCGCGGTATGTTTAGGAGAGTTTTGGCGTTAATCAAGTAAAAATTCAAACTTCAGAGCTGCCACTGGGAATTTAAAAAAAAACAGGGCCCGTAGACAAGTTGCAATTTGACATTCGATTCGATAAACGAAGAGAAACAAAATGTAGGAAATGACACAAGCTTTCGGCAAATCGGGCTGTCACTTATGTAATTTCCATACATTTTGTTTCTATTCGTTTGTTGATTCGAAATTAAAATTGCAACTTGGCAAGGCCCTCAGGACCTAGAGCATAGCAGTGGCGCTTAGTAACACTAGACTAACGAGGCAGTTAATATTCGATATGCCTAACTCATGACACTTTAATACTGTCAAAAATAGCTTTGATGTCAACCTTTTAAAAGAATTTCGCGAAAAATATTGCAAATATTTTTTTATAAAATTTCTTCTAATTTTAAATCTTACATATTTCGAAAGAAGATCATACCTCAAAATTCAGAATAAAGTCAAGAAAGCTCCATTGTTCAAGTACCGGTATCCGAATCTACTTACGGGGCCTCGGAGGCATCCAATGCAATCACTCCGGACCTCCCCGGACCTCCCCGGGATCCCCCTTCGAAGGGATGAGACATTAGCATTTTTATCGATAGAGAAAATTGTAAGACGCTGTTGACTGATCATTATTGATATTGCGCTAAAAAAATGGTCCATTTTCGCTTTTGTGAAACGAAAGAGTCTTTCGTAGTTTTATAAAGTAATTCGTGTTTCAATAAGAAACTATTTAAAATGTATTTCGTCAGTGCTTGACGATCCAAGAAAAAATACACCACAAAGTTTTCACATTTGGAACGAAAGCAACAATTCCGTACAGTAGCATTGCAAGCTCTAATTAAAAAAGCAATAGTTACGTCCATCCATCGTCGATTGATTGCTAGGGTAGGCACTAAAACTATCGATGTCCATCTCGGGAACCAGTCTGAACGCACCCGGTGCGGCGAATTTCCATACGTACACAGAGCCAAATCCAACTGAAGTTATTGGCCATCCCGGGAGACTTCAATATATTCGACTATTTTTATTTATTTGAAAGGAGAAGCTTTCGCGCGTTGACTGCCGTCTCCCGTCTCGTAGACGCAAAACGACCGTGGAATACGTTATTTTTTTGTCACATCTCTATTCTTTTGTTAAAATTTAAAATTCCATGAAAAAAAAAAACATATTTTTAAAGTTGGAACGTTGTCGGAGCCAGCGAGACAAAACGTTCGCTATTTAAAATATAAAGTGCATAAAATGATTATATTATCAAATACAAAAGTAACTTTCTTATCCTGCATTCAAAAGCTTTTTGCCCCAAAAGGTATCACTTAATATTAGATATGCATGCACTAACTTAAATTAATTGGACAAAGAAACTCTAAGTAACGTAAACGTTCTCTATTAGATAATATAATGCCAACATAAAGTGAGTATAAAGTGGTATAGACCACCCACGTTTACAACATTTACCTACACAAGATTACAACATAAAGTAGCAATAAAAAAGACGTAAAATCTAAGGAATGCAAAAATTATATTACAGTACCTACTTAATTGTAATTTAAAATCTACCAATACGAAAGTAGATAGGTC
The DNA here is from genome assembly GCA_946251955.1 of Acronicta psi. Classification (NCBI taxonomy): domain Eukaryota; kingdom Metazoa; phylum Arthropoda; class Insecta; order Lepidoptera; family Noctuidae; genus Acronicta; species Acronicta psi. The sequence continues at coordinate 4,074,467 of OX276493.1, read as the reverse complement.
TTAGCTACAATATTTTCGGTATTTAATCATTGACCTTATTATTACCATTTAACCTCCAAAAAACAACCACAAAAAATTGCCAGCCCGTTAAATCTACGCAGTGTACATTAAGAGAACTTCCAGAACAATAATTGTGGCAAGAGAGGAAAAAGCGCGGGAGTTTTAATTAATAAAAATGGCGCTTGGAATTTCTGCAATTCAAACACGCCGGGCCCAGCCAATGAGCGACTCTTTATGTACATATGCTAATGAGTGACAGCCCTGCGCGAATGGAATTGTCATGTAAGGGCTGTCATTACGTTATTCTGTGAGGTTACAGGGATGAGACGCGAATGTTATTTTTGCATTTGAATATATCTTGCCTGCTTTATAATGTCATTTTTTGTTATATGTCTTTGTTCTCGCGATACGCAGAAAGTGAGAAGTGGTGGTTTGTGAATATGCCAATTGACGTCGTATTATTGGTGTTATGACAGTAAATACGTGTGGTGCCTACGCTATAAGCCGTAGTACTTGTGGAAGGTATTTGACAGTAACTGGGTAAAAAGAGTTGAAGATCGGGCTCTATGGCATTGACAAAAAGAGTGGACGAATACGGGCTGATGATGAAGGGATGTGGCGCGGGCAAAGCCCTGAGCAAAAGCTAGTTATGATATTAATTCCACTATAATATAAAGTACATATTCTATATACTATCTTTTTGTATTTTTTAAGCATTTTCCATGCTAAGATTACAAGGGCGAGCGGTGGCTTAGTGGTCAGAGCGTCTGGTGTACCGAACCAGAAGGCGCAGGTTCGAATCCTGCCCGCCCGCCGATTTTTTCCTTCATTAAAAATAACTACATATTCTATAAATAATCTTTACATAGTATACAACAAAGTCGCTCCCGCTGTTTGTGCGCTTAGATCTTTTAAACTACGCAATGGATTTTAATGCAGTTTTCAGCAATCGATAGTAATTTAAGCGGAAGGTTTATACGTAGTATACCTGCATATATAGTAGAGGAAAGCCAAGAAATTCTACATTACACTCGTGCGAAGCCAGGGCGGGTCGCTAGTAATCTATACTAATACGAGTATTATAAAAAGGAAAGATTTGATTGTTAGTTTGTATTGAATAGGCTCCGAAAGTACTGGACCGATTTGAAAAATTCTTTCAGTGTTAAATAGCCCATTTATCGGGGAAGACTATAGGCTATATACTATCACGCTACGACTAATAGGAGCGGAGTAGCAATGAAAAATGTTGCAAATGGGGGAAAATGTTATCAAGACCACGTGGCCGAAGCCACTGACGGAAAGCTAGTCATAATATGTCAATCTTCTAAATGAAACCGTCAAACCCTAGAACCCGTTTAATTGATAGCGAAGAGGTTTTCATATTATTATTTATTGCAAAGTTAATTTTCAAAGTAGAAAGCGATAAAAGTGCACGTTACGATATTAAACGACTGCGCAAGTAAAAGTTTGGTATCTCCCGCCAACGCTTATGAAACACTGTCGGAAATTAATGAATTTTGTAAATTTTTAAGTAGATGAGACGGGTATACGTTTAGAAAGCATAATTGAAAATGTGTGGTGGCTTTTTTCATCGTGTGTTAACTCGCCTCGGCAAAGGTGTGGGTTAATTCGGACTGCAGAGTAAAACCACAATACCAGGTTCTTTCCAAGGTCGACAAAAAATTTCACAAAAGCAGTTCCACAATTCAAGTAAATGGTAAATTATTTTTGTTTCTTTAGATAGATGTTTTAAAGACTGATTGATCTTTCGGCGTGTTGAGCTGTGATCGCCGCTGTCAGTCTGTGATGGTGACCATTTTTGAAAACAGTTAATTATTTGCTGTGCCATGTCACATCATTACATATCATAACGCCTGTATTCCGAGAAGGGTTAGGCAGCGGTGTACTAATGCACACCCACTGTACACCGGTAAGTTTAGGTCCCATGTAGGTAATAGGGGGCGATCCTATCCTGCAGACTCCGAGCTGCTACTGGGAATTTCAAAGAAAAACCCAACTCCGGGATTCGAACTCAGGTCCTCTAGCGTAGTAATCGCGCTTAGGAGCACTATATCAACGTGGCAGTCATATTATACTAAAAATATTTAAAACATAATTCGACTATCTGTCAATATAAGGACTAAACTGGCACAATTCTAATTCACCAAGTGATTAGGTATACAAGGTGGAAGGGACATCGACGCACAAACGTAGTGACAAGGTTTCACTCAAGGTCAAAAATAAAATGACCTAGGTCATTCATGTAGAAAATGTTCGGTTATTACAGATATTGACATTTTTGAGTGCGCAGTGTATTGCAAAAACTCGATTATAACACTCCGCGGTGAATATTATCGCGCGCGCGATCCGAAATAAATGAAATAATGATTTTTTAATTATAAATCTGATTTAGATAGATAGAAATAATGACTTTTTCATCCCACCATCTCGGAAAGTGTATTTTTACTCTTCGATATCTGAGTGCAAAAGTCGTTTTTATCCTCTAGAGAGACAAAGTAAATTGAATTTAGAACATCGTGCTTTTACCCTCCTGGCGCCGAATTTATCATACAACTTTTTTTTAATTTGTTAAAAACTTAGACTTGGAACCTTCCCTAGGTTCCGAGTCTAAACGCAACAAAGTATCGATATATGTCGAATCGATATTTTTTGAAAATATCAGTATCGATATTGATATTTTTATTTAGAAATATCGATATATGGGCGATATATCTTAAAAACCAAATTATAAAACAACTAATCAAGTCGACCAAAAACAAAAAATACATTAAATATAATTTGTTAAAAAGGTGTTAGTATAAAAAAAGTATTCCTTTTTGGGATTTTATAATCTTAAAACTTATAAATGTTTATTGGTGTGTAAAAAATATAGATTTTTATACCTTTTCGATAATTTGAATTTTATATCGAAATATTAAATATCGCTCAAAAATAACGATACATTAAAAAAATAATATCGATATATCGATGTATCGATATTTTTTCAACAAGCCTACCGGAACTTTCTTGGTGTACTTTTTTAAGTCACTAACACCAACATTACAATACCTAACAAAAATATTACACTCAAGTAATCGTAGCAACGTTACTTTCAATTTCTCTAGTATTACATACCTACCAACTAATGTACACATTATGGAATGCAATAAAGTATTGAGTATTGAGTATTGAGTATTGAGTATTGAGTATTGAGTATTGAGTATTGAGTATTGAGTATTGAGTATTGAGTGTTTTACAGAATAGAACTCAATACTCAATTGAGTTCTATTCTGTAAAACACCTATCATATAGTATTTAATACCTAAAATGAAATAAAAGTATCTTGTGGTTGTAAATGTTATTTTTTGTCATTTCCTCGCTGAGGTGGGATGAAAAGTTACGTGTTGCACTCGAGTGCAAAGATTTTTCACCTTGTGCTCTTTTAATTCCCTCGCTGACGCTCAGGATTCTAATTTTTGAATCACTCGCTCCGCTCGTGATTCAATTTTAGAATCCTTCGCTTGCTCGGTCATCAAAATTGAGCACGCGGTTAAAAAGCAACTTTGCACTCTTGTATAACAAATAACTATTTACACGTTTAAGTAAAAAAAAAACTGCAGAAAAAAAATGGATGAAAAAAGTTACGCAAAAATTTTACGCAGGGGGTCCAGAATTATGTTGTGAATTCATAGTATTCGGATGTGCGTCTATGTCCCTTCCACCTTGTATAAATACGTCTATTCACGTCCGCGTTTGCATTTTAAACGTCCCATTCACAACACAAAATGTTTTTACGCGAAGTAACGAGTGAACTTTTATATTCGCGTAAAAATTTTCGAAGACGCTCGTCGAGGGTGTAGCAAATCGTTTATTTTACCGTTTTTTTTCTTCTATAAAGCAACGGTTGCTTACATAGAACGTGAGACGTTAACGCAGAATTTATTGGCCTACGTTGGCTCTTAAAGGTGAGTTTTGCTTGAAAACTAAATCGGTTTTGTTGGTACTTACCTTTCTAATTTACACGGCGTTGCGAGGTACTTTGTTCCTTATTTGACTTGGGACAGTTATGAACAGAAGTGTTGGGTCCTGACGTGTGAAAATTACCTATTACTTATACTAGTTTGGAACTTAAAGGTAACTCTATATACTTCAAATTGTGAGTTTATTATTATACTTCACACATACAGGTTAAGTCTTTCTTGTATTCCCAGAACTATAGCGTTTGTACTTGTATTATATTCAATATGCATGCATGAATATGAACCAATATTAAACTAACCCAAGTTAGGTTTCGTAACATGAAACTTAGCTATTTGGTTAAAAGCTAATAAACAGAACAGTATCCTATCTCCCTGTATTAATAATTCCGACAAATATAATTATACTGTTATGGTATATAAGCAAGACTTTCTTATCAAGCAGATTAATCATATTATATTTTATTTATTTTATTTTACATATATTGGGATGACTTACAGACTAATAACATACATAGATAAAGCAAAATAATGGCTAGGTTGCTAATAACAAGTCACCATAGATAAATTAAAATACTACTTAGATCGATTTAAGAACTTTAAATAGGAACATTATTTTATGTAAGGAAAACAGGTTGTTGTTTTATGTTTAAGGTAACAAAAGGGGAAAAAATAAGTTAGATGTGTGCATTTTAAGTGCCACAAGCAGGTGCTTCATGCTCAAAAAATGGTTTTGCTATTAATTTTCTAGCTGTGTTTGCATTATCATACACTAGTATTTGTATGTGGCTTCGGCGGCAGTACTTATTCTAGGACATAGTGTAAGCTATAAGCTATCTATATTCTAAATTTCAGCCCAATCCGTCCAGCCGTTGTAGATAAAAACAAGTTTATTGTCTATATTGCTACAATTTTTGATATGTGGAGTTGAGTGTTGCAGTAGATAATTCTACTTGATAGTGATGTGAACTCTTATTTAGTCTGCAAGTAGGTAAACGGGCTCTGTAAAACTTGACATATACAAAGCCGCCAATTTACTTCACAAATTAAAAGAAAATACTACGAAGAAAAGGACCAAAAAGACTAATAATGTAGAAGATTGATAGCGTACAACAAATTAAACTTAACGCTAAAAGCAACAAAGCAACATAATTTAAATACAGAAACAAGCAAATCGTGCGATCGTAATGAATAAGGTTCGTAAATTACTCGGCAAGCAAATACCAACATTAGAAACGGTGTTACCTGCAAACGGTTCCCAATAAATAAAAGTAAACCAAATAAATTCCTCTTGCAACCGGGATGCGCATATATTACTCTCAGATAAGACGAATTCAGTTTTCAAGGAATACTAGAAAAGTTTTGCGAGGGAATTTCAATTGTACCCCTTAAATAAGAGTGTTGGTTGAATTTGAAATAGTGATTTGTGAGTCGTATTGAAATGGTTTACAAAAGTTTTGGCTTAAAAGGCTTTTCAGTTTAAAGTGGAAGTTGGTGACTTAAATTTTGTTGGACATATTTTCAAATGGAACAATTTTGATAACGTTTATGTTAGTGGGATTTGGGACACATACACTATCAGTAAATAGTGGTAACATAATCATAACACGTCTATGTTTTTAGAGGTATACTAATGTACTATCTATTTTAGGACTCATAAATACATTACGTCATATCAATCAAGTAACATTAAGCGTATATGTGTATGTGCATTGTTATGGTTTGGTTTAATACAATGTAGATGTTTTGTGAAACACATGAATAAGCTAGACTATAATTTTAAAACTCGAATTGATGACTTAGATCCAGACTCAATTAATAATCACGCTGTGTTTAGTCTTATGGATGCAACTTTGAGTCAAGCTCTAAGATTTTAAGAAACTTGAAATGTTTTACTATACTACTACTTAGTTCTATTAGATTACATTGCCCAATTTGCTTTAGATAATAGGTACAGAATCACAAATAATATAATCATTCAAATCAAAATGTTGTTGAGCTATTTATATGCTTACTTTCTCTCCTGGGGTTAAGCATAAGGGTAAGCCTATTATATTTATATATTATATTTATCCATAAAATCTTATAATTAAATATTAAAAGGTTACCCTATTAAGTTACATCACTTATTCAATTTTATTTTTTTGTACCTATTTTTACTTGATAAATTTAACCCAAAGGTTGACTGGCATAGAATACCATATGGCATTAAGTCCGCCTTATGTGCTAGTCTACATAAAAGTATAAATAAATAAATAAATAAGCCTTATGATACCTAAGTTTTGGTCTTATGAGTAAAAGTTCGACGAATTCTATAGATTCTAATATAAATTTACTGATGTAGTTTGAAAACATGTACCTATTGATCAAAATATAGCAGTGACAAGTAACAAATGATTTCCTAATATTTATTACCTAGATCTTTGAGATGTGGTGCTGGAGACGCCTGCTGAGGATAAAATGGACTGCTCACCGTACAAACGTTTCCATCCTGAAAGAGCTAAACATCAAACAAAGACTTTCGTCGACTGTTTAAATGCGAATCCTCAAGAAGTTTGGGCATATTATCTGCAATGAAAGCTCAATGGAGCGTTTAGTAGTGCAGGGGAGAGTAGAAGGCCACCACTCCCGCGGCCGATCACCCACTAGATGGACAGATGCAATAAAATCAGCAACAAAATGTTCCCTAACAGAGTGTACACGTAGAGCCGCCAATAGAGAAAGATGGAGAAATCTCGCCAAAACCGGAACCTTGATGGATCAAGACAACCCATAACCACGAACACTCTGCCAAGAGTGTACGACTAAGAAGAAGAATTACCTAGATCAACTTCTAAGAACCTCCAAAACGTCATATTGACATTCGACATTACCATTAGGAGCACAATCCTCAAAAATATACAATACTTTATCAAAATAGTATTATAAATTCGTGGGTATCTCATTAAAGCCTAGAAAGTTCGTATATATGCTATGATTTCATTAACACTTCGCCAAACACGGCTAAGGAGGCAAACACGGCCCAACCGAACAAATATCAACGCAATATAAGTACATACGAGAACGATTACGCAGCCGGGACGCATTCAATTTTTCTTGTTTGTCGCCAAAAGCGCAAACACACGTGTTTTTTTTAAACACACCTACCTCCAGTTTATTTGGTATTCGTGGAACTGTTTGATTTCACCTTTGCTGAATCTTTTTCTGTTCTTTTTTTAGAATTTGATATGCGAGTGTTGTGCTAGTGTAGTTGTGTGGTCCTTTGGTACGGAGAATGTTAGAAGAACCCCCAATATCTTATTAGAAATTTGTGATAGGGAAAGATGAGATTAATGAAAATTAAAATCCATCAAAGATAAAGGAGACTAAAGACTCGTATCTTTAAGACTAAAGTAAAGCATGTAAACACATACCAATATTGCCATAATAATCAGGCCGAACAAATTGAAAAAACGACAACCGGAAACAAGACGCCGTATTACCAATTTACGAAAGAGCCTTACATAAACCATACGAGGCACATGCTTAAGCATTTCTCCGAACAATTTCCTATAAAACCAATAAACAGAAGAAAGTCTTACTCGGCATTTTGCGGGCAACAAAAATATAATGTATCTAAATTATTATTTTTTATCCCTCAGCAATAGAAGGGGATTGTTCTCGAATTCGGCGTTTCGTTCGACATCTCTTTGATGGCTGCTTAAGCTTATTTGCCTGTAGGGCTCACGGTGGAAGTTGGTCTTTGTCCCATCCATGAATATTGATGGTTGATTGCAAAACTTCGTGATTGACTTACGAGTTCGTATTAAACGGTGGCTGATATTTTGTGATGCTCAGATTCAGAATCATATACTGTTATTATGTTATCCTTTGGTATTGTATATTCTTAAATATAATGTGTTGAGTATCGTATAAAACGATACGGCTCATTAGTGTCTAGTCTACACATAATGATGAGCAGCCTAAAATATTGATTGTACGCCGCAAATAAAAAAAAAAACCAGATGCAGAATCAATTAAGTTTTGATGATAATTGATTATGATTTTTCTATTGACTTTACATAATGATTGTATGATTTACACTACGCGTGGTCTACTAGTGATGATATCAACAATATATTTTAAAACCTGTTGTATAACCATAGATACTCATACAAATAAAGATACTGATATCGGTGCTATAAATATAAGATGAATAGTTGACTAAGAAATCGATGTTGTTAATGCACTTGAAGTTGATTTACTCTGTGAAATGAAACCTGAAACATTTCTAAAAATATCTAAAATAATAAAGCCTATAAATAATTTACGAAAGAAGTCCTTTCGACTTATCAACAAAAAGAATTAGCTGCGTAGATACTTGTGTAATACATACCAACACAGACAAAAAATAACCTTTTCTAAAATAAAATGATTTACAAGAGCGCGGAGTCCCACAAAATATCGACTTTACCCACGTAATGCTTTCGATCCCGAAGAAAATGATATCCGTTTGATGTGGCAGCTTTATACATATTTAAATGAATCAAATATTTTTTGACTACTGAGTTCCCATGTTTTTCTGTTTATCCTATATTTTTTCGTTGGTACACGTCGAAGTTTTATTAGCTAAGAAGATTTGTGGTCCTTTCGTCCGCGATGTTATTAAGTTTTTGAATGGTTTTGCTGGGAATTCCATTGTTGGTTATTTGATGTATAGGGTCCAGAAAATAGGTACAGTAATCGACTGATTTTGCATTTTGACTTTACTGTTTTGGCCAATAGAAACTATTTTTAGACTATTCATGACTTTTACTCTCTAGAGTATCAGTTTATCAGAGGCATAGTATGACTTTGGAGGGCATTAGAAAAGCTTTAGTTATTAATACCTCAGAATACAAGCCGAAATAACAATAAACGACGAACATTTTAATTGTCCTTTGAGCCGCTAGATTTAATAAAGACACAGATTTTATTAACCTTGGAGTCTAGCTGTCTTTGAGTATATTTCATTAACAAAATACACTGATTAATGGGCGTACGAAATTAAGGTCGCTAGGGTCATTTACGTCTAGAACACTGGCTGATACTATTTTGTTGGTCTCTTTTGGTTTTATTTTCATCGCCACTAATTACATTATAATGTTTATTTTCCTACTTTTACTTTATGGAACTCTTTAAATTTGAATAATATAGTAAAGATTTTTTGCAACTTTGAGACTCGTCTCTTTTAATGATTCGATTGAGTTTGTAAACTAGGTCACGTCGTTGATGTAAAAAAGTATATGGTTGTGTTATGTTAAGCTTTTTCAAGCCTTCATTTAAGATCTAAAGGCTAGGCGTATTAGAACAAATACCCAGCCATGAACCAAAATGGACGGATGAGCGAAAATGTAATGTAATTTCTCTCTCTGGTACTGTAACAAAAAGGACCAATTGTCGTTTCACTAAATACGTCGATTATATTTTCACAAATCCCATTTCCGTCACCGACCCACAAATGACCAAGAATGCTAAGGTAAACGACACAATTGTTGTCCATCGGCTCCCAGGTGTTTCAACCGTACCTCGTATTTCTCCGTCATACCAATCCAGTTTTTACTATACATACAATTTATGTTTGTTTGTTTGTATGCGCATGGAGCATAAAGTTTTACTACAACTGCGGTTTAGGGTGATGCAGAAATATGAATTTTAGTTTTTATCAAAGCGATATGAAATTTTTCGCGGTTTATGCTTTTGCGGCGGAATGTAATGCATTTTTTTCGTTTTGGTTTTAATACGGTTGTTGTTAGGTTTTTTTGTTTGGATTTAGTTTTATAGCTTTTTTAGTTTTAAATTTTACTCACGGCACATAATTCTTTACCACTATAGGTATATCACCGTTACTCAGTAAAATAGTTTAAGCTTTGTAAATTATAATTCTTTAAACTATTTTAATTACGATTCGGCTTCATTAAATTCATTAAGGTTGTCATTTAAAAGTGCATTAGTGTCATTATGTGTCATTATAATGTCTTTAGTCACCTAACCAATTAATAAAGTTGCAATAAAAAAATACTGTCATATTGTTTTAAAAACTGTGTCTACCCGCATAGCTAATAATTAGTGTTCTACTACCCTCTTTTAATTTGTAACACAAAAGTAATCATCAATGTCATCAACAAAGGTCAGGTGTGTTTCATTTTACAATTCACTCGTGCGCCAACAGAGGGAGCCACTATAAATCATGCTTAACCGTGCCTCGGGGGATTGTTCGCGTTTTTGCTCGCGTTCCCATCAAATCCCATTAGTTTAGCTGCGGTTAATGAGTCTAGCTTTTCTTTTATTTTCCCTTCGTCTCTGGTAATTAATGTTGAATTTGTAAATGGGTGCGTCAAGTATGTTTTTGTCGGTAATGTGATTATGTGGGCCTTTGAAGATTATGTTTTGTTTATTTAACTGGAACGTACTATGCATTTTTACTCCAAGCTTTTCTTAAAACAGATTTGAGTCGTTGCGTATTCGGATTTTAAAATAGAATATCGATATCTTATTCAATAATGCCCTAAAACAAGGGTCAGAAACGATAAAGATAAGAATTATTTAGAGACGTTTGTAATATGGATTGATCGATGGTGCACTGATAATAACTTCAAAGGTAAAAATAAAGCAACCATTATGTAATGTGTTTTAGTAGTGCGTACAGAATTTCTACATAACGGGAAGTACCTCCAAATTTTGCTTAATACTTGTTCGTTTTATTTAATTCTCGGTCCAGCATTAATTTACATGAAAATTATGAACTGATCGTTTTTGTAGGTAATTGGTTTACTGTTAAACTAAAGCATATTGTCATTGCAGACAGAAATCTAAGCATAAAAACAACATTCGGTGCTAAAGCTATTTGAGAAAAAGAAATTAGTCCAAAAAAGATAGGAACAAGTATTTTAGTCCCAAAGAAAACGTCGCTTTATGTTTAACAGAATTAAAGTTCATAATTCCAGTGCACTTTAATTCAAAATTTTAAGTGTCTTGTGGATAAATGCTTGTCTTTCCACCGTTACTGTAAGCTGAGAACCTTATACCGGGACTGTCATTAATCTACTCTCCTCCGCCACCCTGTTCATCCAGTTTTAATCTCGATAACTTCCCGACAAAATTCATTTCATTGTGAAAAATAATTTATAGTCCGGATTCAATTTGGTTTTCATTATTAATGTCACATTAAAGATTTATTATATTTGATTCATTTTGCATTGATGTTATGCTCTTCCCTGTCAAAAATATTTTACATACAAAAGAGAGGCCAAATCCAACGGTGCGTGAAATCGGGCTGCTGATGATGATGGAGTAAATGTTATTCATTTCATCACAGGGTCTTACATACCACATGCCAGGTCTACAAAAAGCAGAAGAAGCAATTCTTCAATAGACAGAAATATTTTTCTGAATATTCTGTGAACCATGTAGTCCAGTACTGTAAACCTAGAAACACATAGGTACAGCATTCGATGAATAAACTGGTTCCGTAATTGCTAATAAGAGAACAACTGGTCGGTTTTGGCTAGGCAAACTCCAACATAAGGCTAGATTAGAAATAATAGGATGGAAACCTCTCGGGAACTCAGTAGCTTTCATCCTAAACATGATTTATTATCTCCTGCCTCACAAAGTATACTGTGCATATTCACGTTGCAAATTCCTATTATTTATAAGAAGTCACATTCCATTGTAAGGCTAAAGCTTACCTTCCTTGTTTTGACAGTTATCTAGACGATCAAATACTATGATCATTTTGTCAAAAAGTTACTTCGATTATTAGGATTCAATCAAAGATATTTTAAATCTGCCAATGACAATTACATAATTAAATCCAAAGATAACATGCTTTTTGTTAAAACAATGACTGCAAATCTTTATAGACCATTTCGAAACTTATGACCTTTTACTGCCAAGGGATTTCAGGCCAACATGAGGCGCAGTATTTCCTTAACGAGACACCACGCGAATAGGCACTTAGCGTATGAAATTTTCACAGCGCCCTCAATAGTTGAACGGCGGTTTAGTGGGGGAATGCATTCGCCAAATTGTAGCTGACGTGAAGTTACGATGCCGGCAACTGGGGACCTCACCTTACAATACTTAGAAGTCTTATTGAGCTGTATTTTAAACATATTGAATGTTTCCTTTTTTTTCATCCAATTCTAAATGTTTTATCTTTCTGTTTGCTATCTTTCTTTATTATTGAGTGTTTTCTACATAATCTTTTCAATTTTATTTCAATGGTTATAAATTCTACAATTTGATTCCCACAAAATACAGTTTCAATAGATGAATTGAATATCTATATAAAGTAATTTATCATAATCTAGGTCAGTGATTAATATCTGAGCTATGAATACTAAACGCATTAACACTACATCAATTGCCGAATATAATCAGAAAACCGCAGTACCCACTCTATTTCCTTCGTAACTCTCAGGATGTAGTCTAGAATGGACGGGAAATGGTCTAGATTCTAGATCCTTATCGCACTTAGGGAAATCGGGACTGTGCCACCGAACGCTTAATGCTGCTCGCTTGAGTATGCCAATATTTCCAACTAAATTGTAACATTACAATTCTATTCCTCTACTATCTGTCTGAAATAACTACAATAGATAGTTTTGAAATTCGAAAGGACAAACATTAACTTGGTTCAAGTAAACTCAAGCAATTTGAATTTGAATATCATCTCATTTCAATAACATATATAATTTGATATATTGAAAATTACGTTTGTAGGTTGGAATAGAAATATATATAAAAACTAAAACTACCAAACAAGTCCTTTGACAAATCGTTCCAATCCCACGACAAAACCTTTACTACTCATAAATTATTCTCTTGAAGTATCTGGAAAACCATTTCTTCTTAAACCGGAGTTAATGCAAAAACGACTTCCTAAGCATTAAGTGGAAAAATTATTTTAAGTATAATACTTGTTTCTCTGAGCTCTAAACAGGGTGGCACCAGGACCGACCTGTTTAAGGCCATGAAAATTTAACCCGCCCCGACGCAACCCTGGGTAGATGAAGTGTGGTGTAAGGTTGAAGTTAATGCGATCTCGTTAGTAAATGGTAGCAGTTTAGGTTGTGATAGCCAGATAATGGTGCTTTGTGTTTAGAATTTAACAAATTTCTGGTAATCTAACATAAGATTTTGCAAAGAATATAAATTTTGATATAGGCGTATCACAGATTCTATTGGCATTGGAATACAAAGCAAAATGTCCTTTTATTGACAAAGATACTTCAAGCTATTATGTCGTAGAAAATTATAAAAATAAAGATTCCGCAATGGACAATATAGTCTTCATCTCTTTTGTTCTTATGACTCTTGTTGAAGTTGCAACTACTTGGATGACATATTTTGCATTGCTTTAATTATGAAGATTTTTAAAACACGTATTACCAGTATTTAATTAGCCCGCTTCACTCCACAAACTTCGACCACCACGACTAGGAATGCACTGACCATTCCACTCAGGCCATTTCTAAATTTAGATTGGATATAAGCAACGTTCCTTTTAAAGAATAACTGACCATCTTAACTGTTATTACGTACGTTTAATTGCGTACGTGAAAAATGAGCAGCCATTTTATTTTTCCTGTGTTCAATATTCATTTTTATGTGAGCACCTTTTTCTAATGCTGCCTTTTTAGTATTTTCTAATTTGTCGTGTTTAACAGATAAATCTATTTAACCCCCGTATTTTAGATATCCATAATTGATGGGTTTCATTGTCTTCTGGTTCGTTTACTAATATTTTGAGATAAGCTAGAACTTTTACCGTCACGAATGGGCTTGTTAACGTCGTATACTTCTGGTATATCAACTGTGAAAGTTTTAACAAGTAAATCGTCTCTTCCTCCATCGCTCGCACTACTAATCACCTCTCAACAATTTCCACAATCCTTAACAGAGACATCTTAGCAACACTTACACCAAAATTGATGACCCTTTAAGTTTTTAGCCCGACTCCGCTGCAACTGCAAATTCCTTTGCAAAACAAACTGTGAAACCGGGAATGGCAAAACAAACAATCAGTCACGAGGGGGAAGCATTCACCCCAGCACCTGTGCTCGACCTCCCTCCAGAGGGCTAAAGAGGAATGGACCTCAGGATTGTTACGATAAATGACTGTTTATACATCTCCTCAGCGCTTCAGACCTGTCTGAAGCCACTTATTCAAATTTAATTCGATCCACAACAAGTCCGTTGTGCAGGATCTAAAATTTTTGCATTGTATTTTAATTTAATTAAAGTTGGGGAAAAATGTGATGATTTTAAATTCAAAAGAGCCAAGAAATCCAGGTGGTGAGTACAGAATTATGAAAATATATTTTTTCGTGGTTTAATTGGATGGAGTGACAAAGTTGTGTGTCACGTTTATGATTTCCTTGAATAATTAAGTGCCTTTTTCATCACTGTAAAGTGCAGTTACTGTAAAATCGAATATGCTATTTTTTTTCAAAGGATAGTGAATAAAACATCGGAACTAAGGGTTGCATGAATCAAATTAATGGTCCTGGTTCCTGAACTCCCAAAGAGCATTAAACAAAACTTTTAACCTTAAAAAACCAATAAAATTCTCTCTTCTAATAAAACGTGTACAATTGGACAATAACTCATGATAGCACCTGTGAAAGATCTCAGGGTGGGTAGTCCACCTGAACTTTCAGCATGTCCCGGGGGGGCTAAAACAATTTTCAGTTACGATCTACGGACCCCGGCTGTCCGGACAAGTCCGAACGAATTTCCTCCCGTCGTTAAGCATAGAAATATCGTCGAGACGTGAGAATTATTCTCGTCGCGGGCTCATTGATCCTGCTATCGGAGATTCCCTTTTATTTTTCTGTCATGGCGTGTAATGATGACATTTGCCCTTATTCAACCCTTTTGATAAACGCTTATATAGCTATGGTGCAAAGCTTTTGTTGATAGCTTTACAGTATTTTTTTACTTGAGAAAGCTAATTCTGGTAATTATATTCAAGATTATATTTTCAATCTAGTCTCAGTGTCATAAATTCAACAAGTGTCACTTTTGGGTTAATTTATGTTGAATGTCATAACGTTGGATGTTATTTGTTAGTTTAGGAGACTATAATTTGACATTTACGACAATGAGACCGGAACTATATTTTTAATTACGTAAAGGTTAACCAACTCGGCTCGGTTTACTTACGGAAAAAACATCATCATGTTCGGCAAATACAATTCGGAGTTAGCTATACTTTAGATATCACAATTATAATTTATTTACATGCTACATAACAGAATTGGAACCAAAGTAACTATAATAACTTCGCTGAGTGGCATATCGTTTCATTCTCATAAATTATGTCCAACTTTAAGTAACACATTTATATGTAGAACTGACAAATTAATTGCAAAAGCATTAATTGAATTATAGGATTCATAGAAAAAAAGAATAAATAATACTTAATGCTTAAATACTCATCATTTATATTTGACCAGTTAACTATTAATTTGATGATAGTCACTTCCAAGATTCCGAGATTTTAAAGCAATGATCATCTCTCGAATCGCATCATAGAGTAAACATAGAAATACAAAAAAAAACTATCGCTAATTCCAATCAAATTATCTAACATTCCGAAATACCCTCTGAGCCGAAGTGTTCCGCTATCCGGGATACCGCAGGACTGGCTAGGCAAGGGCAAGGAAGATTAATGAGGTAGCTTTGAGCCTGGATTGGCACACCTGAGCCGACCTGCAGTTTATGCATTGTTCAGCATGTAAACAGTTTGCAATTTCGCCTTTTATAATGCTAAAGATATATTCGTGAGTGGGGATACAATAGTCATTAAACAATGGTCATTTAGGTGAGGAAAAATATTTCTTGTAGTCTCAAACACAATCTGTAAAATCTATAAAGATAGCGCTTTCAATAAAATTAGGAAACTGTTTTTTTATGGTTGCATATTTTGTCCAATTAACGTGGTATTAATTAATGAGACCTTGATTCTTATGCTAACTATACTAATTATGTCCGGAATGTTATAACACTTAAGTTTAAAGTTAACAGAAAAGCAAAAGCAATAAAGTAGAAAAAAACCAACTGTCGACATTTAGCTACATCGCCGCCGACGTAAATCATAAGACTCCTCAAGTTCGCACGCCGTAAAAATGAGCTATAATAAAATCTCCAATTTTGCACCTTTCTAAACGTGCTCAAGAGTTCAAGACGGTACAAAAAATAATCCCTTCGTTATCGAAAACTTGACGGAGGAACAAAAACCACTCATTAGGTCTAGACTAGACTCGTCCAGTTCTTAATCCGGCTTTGAGAAACAAGTTCATCTTGCTCGGAGTTTATCTCCGTCATTGGGACGCAGGTGGCTACGGTGCATCCCCCCCTCCCCCCACGCCCCGGCTTACGGCGAACGATAACATACTGTCACATCTCTTGATGAATTGCTTATTAGATTGTCGGCAACATTCGCGTTTTGCGCTTATTTTGGTCCCAATAATTCTGTCGTGTTTTTATTTTCTGTAAGAAATTTATTGGCCGCCCGATTGTTGGTGCGTTTACCCTATTAAGTTGTTAGTGTTTTTGTTTGGTGGTGAGCTAGTGTTTACGCGTGGGTGCGTCCGTGTTGGAAAAATTACTAGGTATAAAAAAATAATGGATTGCCAATCATCGTGCCTAGCCCTATCTAATAATCTTATAAGCTGTATTTTATGGGTAATTTGAGTTATAATAGAGTTCTCTTAGAGATAAAAGAATTCGTGGCTAAGTAATAAGTATGCTGAATAACCGATCTACGATGTTAAGCTGAGCTTACTGCAGTTAGTTTTTTGGATGGGCAACCATAGCACGTCGTGACTGCGCCGTGCCACAGTTGTCCTACAAACACCCATCACAATATTCAGAAGCTCTAAAAGTCTGACAATCGGTGTATCTTTAGGATATCGGCATTGCCCAAATTGTGAAAGTCTAATGGTAGAATCCGACTCCAAAATTGTAGTTGGAGAACAACTTGGAAAAAACCTAAGATGATAAAAGGAATATTTCTACGTAAAAATATTTAATGTTAGATACCTAGGTCTAAATACTCATGTTTTAATCGTTATAAGTACTTATAAAGAAATATTTTTTGCTAGAAATACTACTTACGTGTTTCTTAGTTAACAGATCAATAAAACTTTTTATCGTTTTCGTTTGCACCTATATTTCAAAACAAATAAAAAATAAAAATGTTATTTGCTTTTTTAATACTGGCAATGTGTGAAGTGCATATTTAAGTAACAACCATTAAATTTTCCCAGCTCATTAAACCATTATTTTATGAGTGGACTTGCATTTTATTTTACTATACATTATAAATAAATTAATGACCCTGTCGCGTTGTCTTTGTTTGTTTCTCAGAAACTACTATACGGATTTTCATACGGTTTTCAATAGAGCGAAGGTTTATCTACAAGGGTTAGATGACTAGATGAAGAGAGCTTGGCTAAATGTGATAGGCTTACTGATAACTATTTGACGACGTCTGTGATCTAGTGGTTCGAGTACCGGACTGCTGATCGAGTGGGTTCGATTCCCACAAGACACAAATATTTATGTGATGAATATAAATATTTGTGTTTGTCTGTGTGTTTCCTATGTATTACCTATAAGTATGTATTTACAAAAAAAAAGTATATAAGTATTATATCCATTGTCTAGTACCCATAGTACAAGCGGTGCTTAGTTTGGGACTAGATGGTGCTGTGTAAAATTTCCCAGGATTTATTATTATATTTATTGTGGAGGGACGGGGAGTGTTGTCCCTCGCACCCAAGGGAGGATCCTCCGACCAGGCGGGTGTTATGCCTGGCGGGCCACTGCCCGACGGTTGATGTCGGGCGGTTGTATATATGCAAGTTGCACGGTAAACTTTACTTGCGCGATTCAGGATTTGTAGCTTCGTTCAAGTTCCTATGTGGCTCGATAGATGTCGCTACATTATTATTTATTTATAAATTATACCTTATATCCTTACCTATATCTGTAACTATCCTTTGCTCGCGACTTCGTTCTCGTAGAAGTTGAACATTTTTAATTGATACTCCGCTCCTATTGGTTGTTGCCTGATGATATATAACCTATAGCCTTCCTCATTGAACGGGCTATCTAACACTGAAAGAATTTTTCAATTCGGACCAGTAGTTCCTGAGAATAGGGCGTTCAACAAAAAACAAACTCTTCAGGTTTATAATATTAGTATTAAAGGCCTCTTTCACCACCTCTAGATAGCCGCTAATCGCCGCTGGATAAATAAAAAATTCAAGAAAGTTTGTATAAAATTATCTGCCAAGTAATTTATCGGGAACTTATCAGGAGGTATTGAAACAGCCCCTAAACATTATAAAGACTTTCTAGAATCAATAATTTATATTTTTAACCCCCGACGCAAAAACGACGGGGTGTTATAAGTTTGACGTGTCTGTGTGCGTGTGTGTGTGTGTGTCTGTGTGTGTCTGTCTGTGGCATCGTAGCTTACCAACGGATGGACCGATTTTGATTTTGTTTTTTTATTTGAAAGGTGAATTAGTCGGGAGTGTTCTTAGCTATGTTTGATGAAAACCGGTCCAAGATGGCCGCCGCTACAAGACAGCGGATTAAATATTTTTCACAACTCCGTCAATATGGGTATCAAATGAAAGGGCTTAACTAGTAGAATACCTACTATACACTATGATAAATTTAAAATCCAAGATGGCCGCCATCACAAAATGGCAAATAACATTTCGTGTCGGGGGTTTTCTAAATTTTTAATTTATTATAAAGGCGTCGCTTGGCGCTATATCCTAGCTGAAGACGACCTTTGAGAAGAAACGCCGAAACTCAGAGGAATGAGAATCATTGTTTTTTTTTATCCAGTGAGGCTGATCTATATCTATCTATACCTACTAATATTATAAATAGGAAAGATTTGATTGTTTGTTTGAATTGAATAGACTCCGAAACTACTGGTCCGATTTGAACAATTCTTTCACCGTTGGAAAGCTACATTATCCCCGGGTGCATTCATTTGCGGGTCATTTTTAAGAAATACCCAAACCTCGGGGGCAATTCCGCTGGCGGAAAGCCAGTGTATTATAAATACTAATACTAATCTATTCTATCTCCTTGTTACAGATGCACACGCAAGATGAGCCCGGAATTTGACCTCAAACAACCACATCTTCTGTAGCAACCTCCCACTAACCAACCATGACTGGCCAACCAAACATGGACCGGATCCCAGAACCCTCGGGAAACCCCATCACGACGAAGAAAAAGAGTCTACAAGACCTCAAATATCTTCTAGAAGACAGAGGATATAAGAGAAGACAGTGTAAAGACCGAATTAGCAGTAATAGTTTTGACAATAATTATAATTCTAGTGTAGTGATTGAAAGGTTTTGTAGGGGGCGCTGGTGCTTTAGTAGGTTTAAAACAATGGTGTATTTGTTGTTAGTGTTTGTGATTGTTGATAGTGCGCACGCCAGGAGTTCAGGTGAGTTGTTTTTTTTTTTTTTTTTTTTTTAAGCTAAGACATACATTCAACTTGAGAAAATTTGAGGTAGGTATATACTTTTATTTAGCAGTGAACAGTCTTATTAGTAGTCAGTACATAGCAGACAGGTTGACTCAACTGCTAGTCGTAGATCCTGGGTTCGATTCCCAGGTGAAACAAAATCTATTGTCTTTTTCTGATATCTTCTTTCATTAAAGTGCTCTCTATATAAGTCAGTCTCTTATAACACAATAATAAACAAAAAACAAACCGCGAGGTTTCGGGGTAAACCATAATATCATCTATATATACAATTTTTTAAATTTTCGGCGATATTTTTACAACCGTTCACCGGATTTTGGAAATTTTATGGGACCAATCTGTAAGCACCAGCTTTCGAATAAAAAAATAATCATCAAAATCGGTTCACCAAGTCGAAAGTTATGAGGTAATAAACTTAAAAAAATAAATAAAAAAATACAGTCGAATTGAGAACCTCCTCCTTTTTTGAAGTCGGTTGAAAATAATCTACACTTCTGCAAACCTTTGACGGAATAAAGGCGTGATAATAATAATAATATAGTTTACTTCCCCCCACAAAAATAATGAGTGATAAAAATGATACTACCTAATATCTAAGCGCTGAACGAAATGATTATTTCTTATACATACATTTTTTACACAAACTCTTTGAAATCATGCGCACGTTTTAACAATACATTAGTAGCGTCATTGACACGTCACAGTGTCCCTGTAATCAGCGTCAGTCAACATTTAGCGACGCTTTTGAAGCGTACCTACCCCCCGTAGCGAACTGAATTGCTTTATTGAAACCTATCAAGCTTTACATTTATACCGATTACCTATTAGTTTTTTTGATTGGCGATTTTTTTAAAGAGAGCTAAAAATTTAGCAATTTCGTTTCTTTATGTTTTTTCATTTTTTAAATTTTTATCAAAATGTATTTTTCTTTTCAAATACATGACAAAAAAGTTTGCCCATGATATGCGATACAGTACGTATTTATTATAATAATATACTCTTTTTTTTACGAAAAAAAAACTAACGAAAGATATAATATTAAAAATATATATTTGTTAAAATATCATCAGTAGTTTAGAAACTATGAGAAAATAGATGAAGTACAATTCCACAAACAAAGTAACATACTATTACGCCTATATACATATCATCAGATGGTTCAGGCAGAGGTGTATCAATATGTATACACCGACAGTTAGCCGGTATGTTTAGGTCTCACCAACCGGGCTCAAACCCAAATTCCGAGCTGGTAGGTAATGGGAATTTTACAGAAAAACCCAACAATACTGCGTGAATACTAGCCTAGCAGTCGCGTTTCCGACGATTAAAACAATGAGGTTGTCATCACATACATCTCTCTCTCTCTCTCTCTCTCTCTCTGGGGTTGGTCCTTTATGTCTGAGGATCATAGTCAGCATCAGGGTTGCATCTGGAGCGGATGATTTGTCTCCACCAGTTTCTGTCCAGCTCGTTTCACATAACCGTGTAGAATTTGGAGGCTGACGAGTCTTTTACTTGATCGTTCAATCTTGTTGATGAACCGCGTGATCTTTTGCCTTCGGTGTTCCCAACCACAATCAGTTTTGCCAAAGTTATGTCGCCTCTGCGCATTGTGTGGCCAAAATATGAAAAGATGCCTTGTTGCCATGTTTGACAAGCGAGTTTTTTCAATCACATAAATACAGTATGAGTTTTATTTACATAACAGTTTCATGATGACACTCTATAACACTCATTTACCTTGAGCAAAACCGCAAAGAAAAAACTACCCAAAACCTTTATTTGTACAGTTCACAATCACAATTAACAATAACTACAAATATTGGCCAAATCCTTACTCATAGACAACTTGTAAATTAAATCAAAACAACAAAGAAAAGAAATGAGTAATCATCAGTATTTTCAAGTACATAGACGTAAAAAACCCAGTCAGTATGTGGCACAAAAGATTTACCTTGTATGAGTAAGCCTAACCTCATTAACATGTTAAGTTTAAAACGGAATTAACACAATTCTTGTAATTTAGAAGTTTTTGCGGGTTAGGCAGTCAAGCATGCTAAAATTATTAAGAAATCTTCCGTAAATACGCGTTTCTTTTCAGCTTAAAAGTATAATACGAGTATGATCAGTCTTCCTCGTTACCTAGTGGTCCTTAGCGTGGTCCTAGGTTCGATTCCTAGGTACAGCAAAGTGTTCCTGGGTTTTTCTATGATCAATAGCAATAGCCACTAACCGGGCACAAATCCCAACTCCGAGCGAGTTGTGCCCGGTTAGTGGCAATAGGCTCATCCCCAATTAAATATACCGGCGAACTGTTTATGTGCATCTGTACACCTTGACTCCTCTGTCGAACTTTTCAGGGAATCCAGGCATGATATTTCATGCTATTCATGAATCAGCCAATTTCTGTCCCATTGCTGGCTTAGAAATATTATAATTATATAATAATAATTTTTATTCACACAAAAAGGTACAAAATTAAACATTGAAGTCCCTGATTTCTGAGCTAGGCTCCAAAGGCCTGTATTACAGAAATCAGTGTCCTCTCACATAGATAATGACATATAAATTTATGTAAATAAATGCATTAATAACGATCAATCTATATTTAAACTATTACACTACTATACAATATGATCTATATAGAAATGATTAGTATTCGGATTGAGAGTAATCAAATGAAACACAGTTTATTTCTCATTCTGTAAATAAGATCGCTTGGACGCTTGTACAAGTCAATGTTTTAGATTTTCAGCACTAGATGGCGCCGAGGTACCGAGGTAGGAACTTTGTGTCGTTTCCTCAAAGCGTGTAGATGCTATCACAATGTTTTACTTCACCGATGAAGCAGTGATAATCAATTTAATAGGGTACTTACAACCCTGTTTATCTTCTTAATTGCAGGGAAACCAGGAATTCGAAGTCAGCTCAAATATTCAAAACTTTAGGTAGTTTTATAAAATAATTGACGACCTTTGAGAAGAAATACCGAAACAAACTCAGAGAATTGTAGTTCCGTTTCAAGTCTAGGCAATAGTAGTATTATCAAAGAGATACTTATTATAATCTAATGTTTCTCTGGTAACAACCCTAGCTCTTAAATTGAGCATCTATAAAAGGCGTACAATTGATGTATTAAAAACAGAGTACAATTTTATTATATCGAAAATGTTAACAGAAATAAAATATTACGAACCCTTTCAAAATTCGGTACATTCATCTCACTAATCGGTTCGTTTGCGAAGCTGGTACGAAAAAAACGAAGCAAATTGGATTAGCTGCAGACACCGCCTGAAAAAATTTAAATTGTTATTTTCCCTAATTGCTTGCCAACGATTCAAAGGGACGAACAAAAAAGGTCCCATTGCGAATACGTTTAATACTCTATAGAAACCAATCTACGGCGGATTGGGAGAAAAAAGACCTGCAGAATATCTCCAGGTTAGCCGAGTAGTCCAATCATACCATAATCCATTAAGATTTTGCTGCGGTTCGACGCACACACTTCCAAACTCCCGCGAGGTAAATATTTCACCCTCCCCTCTAGCTTTCTCTAGTATAATGTATTCTACACCCCCCAGACCTCATCTTTCCGTCCCTATTTTGCATGAAGGGGGAATTTAAATTGTGTAATCTAACTTTCAATTCATTCATACATTCAACGCCATCTCTCGGTGATAAATTGAAACTGGGATGGATTCTTACAGTCATTTAGCTTGTGGACTAGTCGCGGGGCGGTCGTGTCGGCAACCGTCGCAGGATTGATATGGAAATGTGGTTCCCACGATGTTTTCACTGCGTTTAAGTAGAATAACTTCAGTGGGTCAACTTTGCGAGTTCATATCTGGGGCACATAAAATTTACCAACTTTGTCCGGGTGTAATGAAGTTTTGGTGTCACACCAATGAGACTTCCTACGTGTCTTAGGTTAATTAAATGTTTGTATCTTGTTTTACCTGTATAAAGTATCTTGAGACCTGGTATACTCTTGTGGAGATTTTAGCTCAAGAAGTCTCTACTATCTTAAGGTGACACCCAAACCCTTGCGATGATTACACTAGGTACTTCTTTTTGTTCAATCATACAATTCTAAACGACTTTGCTTCCATTCTTCATAAAGAATGGATATGAAACCATAAAATGCCTCATATCACAACCTTTATTTACCTGTCTTTCTAAGGCTAGGTCTAAACAAAACAGGCTTTTATTACAAAAATATTAATAATCACAAAGAAAATCTTAGTCTCGTTGTCAAATCATTTTTGTCACTTTTCAGAGGCTTGCTTTTATACGATTCGCGTTGAATCTCTTTTGTTTTCATTTACAAAACCATTTTTCATGTTCACCTTCTATTCGTTAAGAAGAAAAAAGCAATGTTGGTTTTATACATTGAGTTATTAGAGTCTACACCACAAGTGCTTGCTTGAGTTGTAGAGTAAGCGCTACAACAGCAACAACCTTCGCTACAGAGTCAGCGATTCTGATGACGAAATCCATTCTTGCCAAATAGTCGATGTTAGAAATAGATACATAAAAATCATTTACCTAGTCTGTCCTATGTACAAACTGATAAGTAAATGCGTGATCTTTTTAGCCAAGCTTCTGTTGTTAATATTAAAATCTCTCATTAATCGTGACAATGGCAAGCTACGCACATTTGGTCTGTCATCCCTACGTGACTGTGGCGGTCAGAAGGTTCGTGTATGAACTAGAACAATAAATGAAATAACAACAAAGGTTAAGGTAAAGGTTGTGACCGGGACATTTTACCAGCAAGCAAAAATGTAGAGCCTAATATTTATATACTACTATAGTACGTAATACCTCAATGATTTTATAAGTTAAGTTCTCATTTTCGAAATGTGCCGCTAACGAGATTATGTGTCGATACAATGGTTGTTTTTCTCTTTCTAATGGGATGTTTCTTTTAGCTTTTTTCCTTATTGATTGTCAAGTCTTCACTCGATTAGGGTAAGGAGGTGGATATTTATGTAACAAATTTTCCCCTTTTTGTTTTACATATTTCTTTAAATAACTTTGACTAGGTAATGAATTTCTGTATTTATAAAGAGTGTGGTTGTAAGTGTTAAAGTTACGAAAATCGGTGCTATTACGACGAAATAAGGGCCTTTATATAAAATATAATAAATATGTGATATTATCAATTAAATATTATTATTACATTTTACATTAACAATCTTATTTTATTATTTTTATTTCATTAAACAGTGATAGCTTAGGGGTATAACCACTGGACTGCCAAGTCAAAGATTTCGAGTTGGAATCCAAGGCACGCGCCATTGACTTTTCGAAATCGTGTGCGTAATTATCACTCGCTTTAAAAGTGAAGGAAAACATCGTGAGGAGACCTACATGCCTGAGTGATTTTCTCGACGACATGTGAAATCTGCCGACCTGCCTGTCTGTCTGTCCATCAAGCTAGCCTCATGCTAATCCCTCTTATATTAAGGTGAGACCCGTGCCCAGCAGTGGGACAGTATATGGGTTGATGATTATGTTTTAGGTACATCTAGATATTGCTGTCACATAATCATATTTTAGCTTCATATGTGGTTGTCTGTACATTAAATGAGTTTCTCTCGAGCCTCAATATGACTCTGCCTACTAATCTTTTACCACGATATGAATAATCATTGATACTCTTGAGATGTTATAAGTAAACAGGATATATTAATAAATCCAGATCTTATTCATATGCTTCCATAATATTTACGCGCAAGTTTCCCAGTTCAAGCTGCCATAGCAAATATTGGTCTCAAAGATGAGTTTTGGAAACCAATCTTAGCAAGACTAGATGTAAACATGTTTTGGTTGGCCCAGGAATTGAGGCCGAATGCCGAAAGCCGAAAGCGTCTTCAAAAGATAACAAAGAAGGTTTTATTATTAAAATGTTGTTAGATATGAAACCTTTTTGTAAGATTTTCGGAAAATACGTTTGATAGGATAGATCCGTAATTCATTGACTACTTCAGTAAGCACTGGCGTTTTACCCGACTACACAAAACTGAAGACTTTGTTTGTAATTTCAAATTAACATTTAAATAAATGCATATAAAAGTATATACAGTACTTACAGCAAAAAAAACAATTTTAATAATTTTTGTCCGTTTGTTGACTGGGCCGATTTTGGCAGGACTTTCACTCGCAGATAGCTAATGTTATAAGGATTAACTTAGGCTACATTAATTGTACGGTATGTTGCTCTTGTGCGCAAACGAAACTACGTATCTTAAAGCAGAAACCGGAAAAATCCAGCTTTCTTATCCATACCATTCTTTCCTTTCAGTTTTTCAAATCAGACAGACAAAAAGGAAATCGTCGCCCGTCCTCACAATCAGAGCTAATGAAAGGGTCCTGTCCATTTATCACTGAATTATCTTTGCACGTCTGCCCGTCTATACGAATCTACCTCCGGAATTACTGAACCGTTGCCGAGGTGTTAATCCAGACTGCTTAATGTGATTTTCACGTCTAGCTGAGGATTAAAAGTGCAGTTTGTTATGTTTTATTTCGTTGAATTTTGTTTTAGCGTGATTTAAGATGTTTATAATACTTTTATTGGCTATGTTCATACAAAAATTTTAATGCATTTTTTTTTATAAACTGCTTTATTCGTCTAGTGTAGAGGGTAGTAAAGGTTTCTGAAATTAAATGATATTTATTCTGCAAATAGATCTTTTCAGACACTTACAAGTCAATGTTTTGCGGTTTTGTGCTAGATGGCGTCGGGTTCTGGGTTCGATTTCCAAGTTGAGCATAGTGTTAATTAGATTTTTCTATGAAATTCTCAGTGGGAGCTTGGAGTTTGGATTTGTGGCTGGTTAATGGTAATGGGCTCACTTCTTATTACCCTATACCAGTGAACCGTGGGTGAACATAAACTCTAGATGTATAATCTCTCAGGTAGGGTTCGAACCTGCGTTCCTGTTTCGGATGATAAGTTTTGTGCAAAAACAAACAACTACATATTTACTTCCGAGTTTACGATAAAAATACTAAAAAAATATATCGTTATGTTCATCTTTTCACGGCAATCGTAAAAGGCAACGGAGAGGAAAAACTTGCTTTATGTCTCGGCAAAAGCAAGCAGAGTTTATGGCATATAGTTACTAACCTCGTAAAAACTATGTAGCTCTGTAAAAGCCAACTTCTATATACTCTCATCATCATCACTATATTAGTCACAAGAGGTCCACTGCTGAACAAAGGCCTCCCCCATTGAGTTTCCACAGGGATCGGTCGTATGCCGCCTGCATCAAAAAGTTTCCAGAACCTTTACCGGGTCATCTGTTCATCTCGTTGGAGGCCGTCCTGCTGCGCTTTATGGCGTGTGGTCCTGTGGTGGATATATATATATCTCTATGACTGCCTTATTAGTCTCTAGTTATTACTGCGACTGCTACGAGATCTTAGAGTCGATTCCCAGGTCTAGAAAAGTGTTTTTGGTTTTTTGCTCGGAAGCTCGTAGCTCTAACTCTATTCCCCGTGTCTACTACTCATCCCCTATTTATTGCATAGTACCTTAACATATCGGCGAACTTGGAACATGGGTGTAGGTACATAAGTACACATTGTATGGTATGTACCGCTAAATTGTATTGAACATCGTATCATAATTTGTTTCGTAGTGTAGAAGAGGGCAAACAGACAGACGCGGATAGCGGCTTTGTATTTAATAATTATATTCCTCGAAATTTAACTAAGCACAATATTCTCATTATTGATAAAATCATAAAGCGTATACGGGATATGAAAAACATCGTATGTATACAGACTGTAAAATTAACAACCTGTATAAATTTCTAACCTGTATAAATTTCTAACCTGTATAAATTTCTAACCTGTATAAATTTCTAACCTATATAAATTTCTAACCTGTATAAATTTCTAACCTGTATAAATTTCTAACCTGTATAAATTTCTAACCTGTATAAATTTCTAACCTAATATCCACCCTGGAAACGCTTTAGGTGGTTTTACACCCTGTATAGGAACAGGGAGTCTCTTTAATTAGGTAGGTACTGTGGAGGCTTACCAGTCCTCCACAGGAGCGTTACCTGAAAGCTAAAACAAAAGGAAACACACGATTATTGGAACACAGCTGATGCTGCGGTATATTCAGTCTGAAGGCTAATACTAGAATGACATTCGAAATTTTCTTCAAGTCTTCTAAACAATTCAACCACGTTTTAAATTCAAAACATATTTTTTTATTCTACTATGACGGCTCTTGATGCCAACCAGGGCTTATACGAAGCAGCCTCTGTAGAAACCTCCTTGGGTCTCTACAGTACCTAATTAAGAAGATTTTTGAAGTTTAAATTGAACAAGCAATGTTTTTTCAGTATAACATTTTAGTACCTCAACGAATGAATTTGACAGCCTGTCGGCCTATAGATGACAGAGGCTTCAAATAACACGAATTTGCAGGTTTCACAATGTCCTGTTTCAAAATCCAGTTCATAAATCCGTTTTGTCGGCACAAAACAGATGGTGAATGAAGTCATTTTTGTCTCATAGTGACCCCGTTCTTTGTTCGTACATTTTTTTTTGTTTCATCTATTTGCATGACAATTGTAGCCATGTTTATAGGTCGTACCTACATAGAAATGGTGAAATAATATTTCCAGATTTTGCAACAGTTTTTTTTTTGTTTCAAAACGTTCTATTGTTGAATGCGGTTGGTACGGGTTGTCGCTGGAAGGTCTAGTTGACGTCATAAGCGGGCTGTGTTGCAAGATTCCTTTGCATGTCTTTTGAATATTTATCTGCCAACTGCGCATAGTGGTTTAGATTCAAATCTGGGGAACGTATAATGATAAATTGTTTACCTATTATTTTCTTGAGCTTAAACAAAATTCTCTGAAGAAACATCTACTAGGGCACCTATATGGTTTATGGTGTGAATAGTTGTCACTATTGGTAGAGATCACACCTTACCACCACTACATACCACCACACTTACGCGTGTCGACTTGACTCCTCTCATTCTTGGAAGAAGTTAAACCTTACGATACATATTAAAGATTCCAATTTTAAAACAATCACTGATGAACCATAAAACTAAGTTTCTACTAAACTTACCTAGTTATTTCATAATCAATATAAAATAAATTCTAAAAGGAAATGAAATTGTCGACATTTCAACAATACTTTCGCCCCTACAATCGTAACTGGGAATAAAAACATAACAATAGAATTTCAAATAAAATTGACAATAAAAAATACTTTCTTGAAACAATCACATTAAAAACTCATTCACAGTCGACTTTGAAACTTAACAGCCCAGCTTTAGAACTCATTCTGGCTTGCAAAACAAACTAAGTAAGTATTTTTTTAAAGAACAACGTCGCTCGTTGAACTAGGGCTTAATTTTTTGTGAAGAAAAATAAAACTCGTTCGGAATTTGAATTCATAACTTTCAATTAAGAATAGCGGCCAGTAACATTTTTCTCCTGTAACGTTTTATTGGTAAGTATTTAAATTTTAAAACTTTTAAGACTATTCATGCTTAATGGTTACCCATCCAAAGACTAAACTCGGCTTAACCTTGTAGATCGATTGAAAATGATCACGTATCTGAAACTTTTTCGACATCACGCGTTATTTGACCATTGAATTACTTGCGTATAACTTCACAGAAGAACAGCTATATCATCGGAACTTAGCCACAAGCCCCTTTTGAAGTTGCTTATACACATTCTACTTAAATACTACTACTAATACTATCACTTTTCTCACTCAGAGGTAATAGAAATAAGGTATATTTTTACTTTTTTCCTTCCGCCAAGTGAATTCTCATTGTGGAATCTTTTCGGTACATTGAATATGAACGAATTTACTTCACAGCCCAATGACTTATACATTAGTGGCTATTGAGAGCACTGGAAAGGCTTTTTAATTAATATTTTCTTTACTGTAAATAATTAAATAAATAACTAGCTTTCCGCGAGCGGCTTCCACGTGGTTTGATACATTGGTCTTATGAATTTTTCCCCCGTTTTTGCAACATTTATCATTGCTCCTTCGCTCCTATTAGTCATAGCGTAATGGTATGTAGCCTATAGCCTTCCCCGATAAATGGACATTGAAAGAATTTTTCAATTTCGGAGCCTATTCAATACAAACAAACAATCAAATCTTTCCTCAATATTAATATAGATAAGCTAGCTAGCTAATATAAGATACCCAAATGTACCTGGCTTTCTCATGGTGTAAGAATTTTTTAAATCGATCCAGTTGTTTTTGAGTTTTCTCATAAAAAAATACAAATCTTTCCTCTTTATAATATTAATATAGGTTTAGCATCAACACTTAACTGGGCTTTGTGTCTGCAGCTCCTAGATGTTCCTAGTTCCTATCTCGCACAATTCCCATTCCCCTTCGATGTGCTGTTTATTGCAATAGCTCCATTGGGAGCAGTCACTGCCATTTCCACCGAGTTTTGTTTGCTGACCACTTCACACTGTTTTCTCAGCGAAGATTGCTGCGTGTCTTTTCTATTTTTTGTGCTTGTATCTTGCAATTTATCTAGAAAAACATCACAATATAATATAAATTGATAGATATTCTATTTACCTAGAGGCTTAGGGCCCTCTGGATAACCGATAACCGCCGAATAAATTAAAAATAATATAAGTAATAGCTCCCTACTTAAATAAATCTTTAGAAAGTCTTCTTCGGTAGCGGTTTCTTTATTATTTTAATTGCACACATAATTAAATCATAAATATCATAAATATCTTGGGACATTTTTACACAGCACCATATAGTCCCAAACTAAGCAGAGCTTGTCTTGTACTATGGGTACTAGACAATGGATATAATACTTATATACTTTTTTGTAAATACATACGTATAATATATAAGAAACACCCAGACAAACACAAACACCTAAGTTCATCACATAAATGTTTGTGTCTTGTGGGAATCGAACCCACGACCTCGTGATCAGCAGTCCGGTACTCAAACCACTAGACCACAGACGTCGTCGAATTAAAGAAACTTACATGTAGTATTCCCTCCCAATCTGCTTTCGCCCTCTAATTGGTACATTGGATGATTTAGAGAACCAAGCTATGGAAACAGACGCGTGGTGATATCTCATCAATAGCTGATGTTCCTGACGTCATCTTGACCTAGACATCGTGTAACTACAGATCTTGGTAGCTTACTGCTTAGTCCACCACCATGGAGTTACCTGTCGTTTCTTCTCGACTAATTAAATAAACGACTAATTTGGAACAGTGCACCTAGATTCGAAATTTCATATGACTGTAAAAGGTTTATAATGAAAATATAACTATTTTGATTTGGAGACTTTACACAGGTTCAAAGTGCTGAAGGCGATTTTTCTTTCACAAAATTAGTAACATAATCTAATTTCATAATTTATTAAGAGGATTAAATTCACATTGACACTTATCTTAAAAAAACCTTTTTTTACCATAAACCTTTCGCACCACCCTAAAACCACGTGCCCAATTAAAGTAATGACCGGTCACGATACCCGTAACACAAAACTTGTGCCATAATCGTAAAACAGAAGTTGCCCCATACAATCAATGTTAACCCCCGCCCGCGGGTACATTTGTAAAACCGATCTCGAACGATACGGGAATCACCCACAGGGGAGGAGCGGCATTCCCGACTAAATTTTTAAGCCGCATGGCATCAGCAGGGTTAAGCCTGGAAGACTTGAAGGGTAAGTTTTTTTACGACTTTAAAATGGTTGAATGGGTGTTTTCGATTATTTTAGTGGTACTTTCGAGTATCGGTTTAGTGGGTGAAAAGGGGTTTTGTTTTGTGGGTTTTATACGGCGATTAAAGACTGTACAGGTTATATTTACTGGTTTTCTTTAACCTATAAAATGTAAAGTATTATACCCATATTTTTCACCAATTTAGATTTACTATGAGTACAGGATAGGTACAAATTCCACAGGTTATCTACACTAATATTATAAAGAGGAAAGATTTGTATTTTTGTATGTAACGAATAAACTCAAAAAGTACTGGACCGATTTGAAAAATTCTTTCCATATTAGATAGCCCATTTATCGGGGAAGGCTATAGGCTATATATCATCACGCTACGACTAATAGGAGCGGAGGAGTAATGAAAAATGTTGCAAAAACGGGGAAAAAATTATAAGACCACGCGGGCGAAGCCGCTGGCGGGAAGCTAGTATTTTATAAAACAAAATCATTATTTCGACGATTTATTCCGAGTCGCCTATCTAATTGTAGTACCGCAAATCGCTGAATTAAATACAGTAAGTACTTTAATACAATGTTAAATAAACCTAATTATAATTCCTCTTAATTAATCACAGCCAGATATATAATTAAACATAAAGAGTTGTACATTAACTGCTATCAAATAAAGGTTTAAATGGGTTTTAGCTAGCTCACGCCGTGTGTTCGTTCACACGCCACACTATTATCAATGTTATTGGTTTCATTTTATTTGGTGATACAGAGTAGGCAATTTTTTAGAGGTGACTAGACTAGCTGTTCTCCGCGGTGATACTCGCGTTCATCGATTGTTTCTCAATCCCGAAGAAAGTCTCAAAAATCATTTCTTAGGATGCCTACGTCGTTATTATATTATCTACTAGCTTTCCGCCAGCGGCTTCACCCGCTTGTCTGGGTATATCTTATAACTTTCATCCCCTATTTCAACCCCTTACAGCCCTTTTTTACGCATTAAAAAGTATGTCTATGCCTATGTCTTTTCTCAGGCTTTAGACTATCTGTGTACTATTTCATTTAAACCCATTCAGTAGTTTTGGCGTGAAAGCGCTACAGACAGATAGACAGAGTTATTTTCGCATTTATAATATTATTATCAGTAAGGATATTTGTCCCACAGCCTAACCTGTTCAGTTGCTGTGGCTTGAGCTATGCGTTTTATAGATCAGTCAGCCATATTTTCCGGTTATATATACAGATTTACATCATTTAAAACAAATATTCGCCCCGGAGCCAGTTTCGTTACACAAATTAAGATTTAAGATTATAAGATTCTGTTCACAAAGACGATTTAGATACTTTTTTATACTCTTACCGCCTTTAAACAAGGTGTAGGCTAAGAGTAGTTAATCTATGTTTTGTTCCTGTCAGATGATTTCAAATTAACCGATATAGGAAAGAGACAAAACATAGATTAACTACTAGGCCTAAGTCTTGTTTATTAATAACGCGGTTACTCTTTTCTGGCATTACACTCAAACTCGAAACACCTGATAAATAGGTAATTGTCCAACAATATTTAGCAGATTTTTAATTGAATTCGATATGAAAGAGGTACTGAATTCCTGAAGTCGATAAAGCTTGTTCTCAAGTGTAAGCGTTGTTTTAAAAACAACATGCAGCTAGGCCTACAAAAGGCTATAAAAATAACATATTATAGGTTAGTTAAGTATTAAACGTAATGTATCGCCGTAATCAGTCTCTATCTATCAATTACTCTGTGCGGCTAGAACGCGTTGGCACGACAGTAATGGACTCGTCTGAAGCCGCCAAAGTTTTACAGTATTGTGGCGTTTGTAGCGAACTATCTAGTTACCCTATCGTGTTGGTTATTGTGAATTAGTTTTTCACTTCTGCCGCCATTATTTCGTATGGATTTAGCCGTTCGCGGCTGAGTTTCTGGAAAGTTCGATGTACAAAGTCGAAGTGGTTTCGTTGCTTTGCGGATTAAATGTATCCGTTGTATTCGTAATATTGAGTAAGGAATGGATAGAGTTAGCAGAAAATGGTTTGTTTAAGCTAATACTATGTGTAAGTCTTCTTTCTTTGAAATCTTTCTTTAATTGACTGACCCGTGTCCAGTTTAATTAAAGAATCCGGACAAAATGTGGGGTTAGCAGACTTCACTAGCTAGGTATAAAGTTTTTCCTTGCCTTTTAAGCGAGTGACAATTACAATTTATTTTTAATTCGTTAGGTAGGTACGTTCTTAAGTTTTGTACAAAGATGGCGTTGTTGTCTGTGTATGGTGAACGCGTCTGTCAAATATTCGGACCACCCTATCTTTAGTATTTAGATCAATTTTGATAGGTGTAAAGGCAACGGACGATATGATACGATAGCTGCGTCTTGACATAGATTTCTTGATAATTTGTCAAAGGGTTATTAAGGCTACTTACCTAACCCTTGCGTTTTGTCAATTTTTTTGTGTGTTACGATATTACACAATTTTGACAAAACACAATTGTTTAGCTGCCGGTGTAACTTTTATGTCGTCTGTACCTTCGCTCTATTCGATTATTCGCCCGACTAACTTATCGATATCCATCGAAATAGCCAGACACGGTTCAGCTTTTAGGCCTAAATGTCATGCGACAGCCCTAGGATATAAATATCGAGTTCTTTCTCGATGTAATCGAATCACAACCGAATGGAAGCTTTTAAAGTCCTAATTGTCGGATAAAATGATGTGTGGAGAGTAAGTTTGGCGTATTCGTATACGGTAATAATTAGATTAATGAAGATATTTATAATTAATTCCAATTTTTGAAGGTTTTGAGGGCTTGAAAATTTAGTGTTGGAGTGTGGCGTGTGGTCTTAAGTTTGATTCTCGGGTCGTGTCTAGTAAAGATTTATTAGACTATTTTAAAGTAATCATAGCAATGATTTTCTTATTGTATAAATGGCATCTAAAAGCATACCGGCGAACTACATAACGTGTACATAAATTAGTACACTTCTGCCTAAGCCTGCAGGGAACACAGGCCATGGTATTGGTATGTTTAAAAAAAACAATATAAACTCTAAATACCTATATTAATTCAATAATTTTTCACAAAATTAACAACTAAACAGAATAACATAAAAAATAAAACACGTTCTGAAACATTGGATGTCGGTCCACACAAAAAGGGCGTTAATAAAAAATTATTCGAACAATACAAAATGATTTTAAACGAATCCCCCACGGCTCCGGTTTAAAAATGAATTAATCAATAGAGACCACACACAATATCGAAGCATTGGTGCTTCGTTATGCTTGTGGACCGTCATAATCTAACTCATTAGTGTAGTATTTAATTTATTGGTGACAGACGTTTCTTAGTAGGTGTACATGGATGCGGCATATTGAGCTCAGATATTTAAAATTGATATTTTGCGGACATTCTTAAAAAGGCAAGCATGCACGGGCACAGAATAAACATTAATAGAATGGCCACTCACCGCCCCTCCCTAACGTCAGATACCTCAGGTCCCCCGCATCCTGCCGGTGTTCTTGCCGGACTGCCAACAAACCCTACGCACCTTCAGGCACACATTTGCACGTATACAAACGTAGTTTTGACAAATTTGACATTTGGTATTGTAGTGTTCAGCGGTATCGGAAAGTTTGTATGGAGTGTCACAGGTGTGGCTTGGGGTTGGTTGATGAGAAGACGAAGAGAAAGTGGTGTGCCAGGATCGTAGCAAGTGGAAATCTAGTCTCTGCCTACCCCTATAGGAAACAGGCGTCAAGCTATGTTCAGTATATTTTTAAGAAACATTGTGGGTTTTCGACGCCATTTTATAAGGCAAAATAAAAACCTAAAATTGTTTATACAAAACAATTAGATTTAGTGAAGCAATAAATTATCCATATCCATTTATTCCAGACTCGTGGTAAACTAAACATGTTTCATTAAACGCAATCAATCTCCACTCTCATGCATGTATCTACTCGACGCCATTTTGTATTTTTATTTTAAAATCTCTTTATTCCCGTTGATGACTTTATTTTGTGATATATTGTGTTTTTAAATGCCGCTTATGATATTAACATTGATGTTCATTAAACTTGTAATTTTCCAATGTAATTTAATTGTTTGCTTAATGGATTAGGTACGTCTATGCAATTTAATTGGATGCTGTTTTTTGAATTATCATGAATGGTGTTCGTATTTTTAAGTTCTTTTGATTTAATCCATTGAAATACCTACGCATGAGTGCCATCACTAGTAGTTGTAGCAGTTAGAGTTTTCTATACTAATATTATAAAGAGGAAAGATTTGTTTGTTTGTTTGTTTGTTTGTAATGAATAGGCTCCGAAACTACTGGACCGATTTCAAAAATTCTTTCACCTTTGGAAAGCTACATTATCCCCGAGTAACATAGGCTATATATCATCACGCTACGACTAATAGGAGCGGAGTAGTAATGAAAAATGTAGCAAAAACGGGGAAAAAATTATAAGACCACGCGGGCGAAGCCGCTGGCGGGAAGCTAGTTTTAAATAAAAAACTTCAGTTCTTCAGCACACACTACAGCACTGATTTGATACTTATGTCTGGACTTTAAAAGAGACCATGATTCTCTGAGTTTATTTCGGTGTTTCTTCTCAGAGGTCGTCAGCTAGCATTTCGTTTAAAAATGTAATACATTGACTTGTAAAAGTGTCTTTAAAAAATCTCTTTACAGAAATAAATATCTATTATCATTTATCAGTGGTTTATGAAATTTACGTACCTATATATTTCCACGAACCTGACAGGCCATGATCTGCCGATTTGTAGTAGAAAGTCCTGTGGTCTGACATGAAAAACCATCATATTGTAAAGTTGATGACTAATATTACGAACAAATTAGATAAAAACATGTAAGAAGCAACCAACATGTAATTACCTACAACAGAATTTCAATTCGAATGTATTTTTAATTGTAATACGCATTATACTAAGTTAATGCTATTATTTTAGTTTTTCTGGGAATTTTCGGCACTTAGCCTCATGATTGGGCCATTGTACGTGTTAGAAAGTTAATGCTTTAGTAGCACTATTAATTAAAATAAATGGTAACCGATTAGCATAACAACTTTAAATTAATTGAAACTACATATAAGAAAACTTATGACCCTACAATTAAATTAAATTGCATTGGAAGATAATTAAATTACTCCTTTAACTGTCTTTTGAGCGGCAATAGAGCGTTACGATCTTCATAATTGCATATTTTATTATTCAATTAATTGTGATTTTATTACAAGTTAAAGTATCAATTAAGTTACATTAGCGATGTTTATTAATAACGTTAATGAGCGAATGATAAATAATAAAAGATCAAAGGACGATGACTTATTAGATTTTACATTGATATATATACGTAGTATATGTGTGTGTATTTTGTATTTTTGGCAAACAAGCATACGGCCCGCCTGGTGGTAAGCGGTCACCATAGGCTATGGACGCTTGCAACACCAGGGGTATCACTCGCGCGTTGCCGACCCGAAAATCCTCTTAGAGGTTTATGGAGGATTCACTGCGCCGACAATACATAAATAAATAAATTAAAATTGATACAATCACGCCCTTTTCCCCTTAAGGGTAGGCAGAAATTACAGAACGCCACTTGCTATGATTCTTGCATGCTTCTTTTGCTTCGTCTACATTTGTACATATATAACATCTATATAATGTTTATTTCGTTCGAAAGTAGAACTTAATACTGGATAATTTTGGCCGCTAAAACAGAGACAGGCGGGCTAAACAAGTAGCAATTTGACTTTCGAATCAAGAAACGAAAAGAAAATGTATGGAAATGACCTTAGTGATAGCCTGATTTGTCGAAAGCTTCTGTCATTTTCATACATTTTCTCTCGATTTGTTTGCTTGTAGACAAGTTTGTCGACAGGTCCA
Organism: Acronicta psi; assembly: GCA_946251955.1. NCBI lineage: Eukaryota > Metazoa > Arthropoda > Insecta > Lepidoptera > Noctuidae > Acronicta > Acronicta psi. Next base: position 4,037,273 of record OX276493.1, on the reverse strand, counting down.
GAACAGTTATGAAGAAAGAGAGGCCTTAGATCAGTAGGACTGAGGACTAGGTCTAGAGAAAACTCGTAGGAGCAGCAGCAAAAAACCCATTACAAACAAATTGAAATCCCAATCGCTCAAATTAAAAATAAAATTAATCTATTAAAAATAGCATTCCAATACTCATTTCTGGAGCAATTTTAATCGTTCCTCATTAAGGGCATCGCCGCGTAACCGCTGGATTTTACGGCCGCCATCTTGAATTAATAACACGTCAACAAAATGGCCGATGGCGCGGACAGTAAAATTTTTATTAATCGCGAATAAAATCTTGGAAGCGTGAATTGCTTTACCGCCGTGTAATAATGATTTTATTATTTTCGATTTTAATTTTACCCTTTTAAATAGAGGGTCGACGATTATTATATATAGCACGAGTTTATAGAGACATCTTCTATAATAAAATAATTACCAGCCTCGTTGGTCTAGTAGTCCCAAGCGCGACTGCTATGCTATCGGTCTTGGGTTCGATTCTCGGGTCGAGCAGTGTTCTTGGATTTTTCTGTGAAATTCCCAGTAGCAGCTCGGAGACTGGATGTGTGCCCGGTTGATGGCAATAGGCTCGCCTCCTATTACATGGGATCTATACATACCTCTGAACTGTGGGTGTAGATTAGTACATATCTGCCTAACCCTGCAGGGAATACAGGTGTGAAGGTATGTTACGTATTTCTGCGTCAAGCGTTCGAAAACAAGGTTACTAGCGTAAAGTCCACGGTTCGATCGTCGGTCAAACAGTGTTCTTGAGTTCCTCCTTTAAGCAAAGGCAATTTTCAGCGACTCAAAGTTTGGACTTGTGCCCGGTTAATGGCAATAGGCTTAGGCTTCTTATTATATGAGACCCAAACATACCGGCAAACTGTGACTGTATAGAAGTACATCTCTGCCTCACCCTTTGCGGAATATAGGCGATATACACGTGATATCTTCAGTAATATTTTATCAGCTGTTCAGACTAAAAACGTAACCGTTGTAGACATAAACTATACTTTTTTTTATTGGAAAGCAATCACTGTCAAGCACACCCGTTATGCCAGGTCCGTTACTTAATATTTAACTAAAAGTCTACAGACATTTTCCTTTGGTTGAGGCCAAGGTATAAGCAGAGAGCGAGGAATGAGAAGATCTAAAAATCTAACCTAGATTGTGTAGGAACGATAGTTTTTAGTAATTTTTTTTATTGTAATAGGAAGACGAACAAGCATACTTCTTGGGCCTGTTCACAAGCTGCAATTTGACATTCAAATCGACAAATATAGAAACAAAATCTATGGAAATAATAATAATAATAATAATAAAAGTTTATTTTGTCATCATAGTACATGGATAATGTTAACACAGACATAGCACTTATAAAAGAAAACAGAGGTCAAGCAGATAGATTAATGGCCCCCATGCTAGGAAAATCCTGTGTTATGGGGGTCATCCAACCGTCCAATTGATGTTAAACAGTGATGTTTTTATTTTTAAAAGTAGATACATGCATTCAAATTTGGATATTGTACTAATGACAGTAAAATTATTCTAAAGTTATTCCAACAAGCGTATTGTAATGTGATGCAATTAAATCTGCGTAAGAGTAGTGAAGTGTGTGTGAGGAGGTGAATGAAGAGAGATGTGTGTGGTGTAGAGTTGTGGTTGTGTGTTGTGTTGTGTGTGTGTGTGTTGTGTTGAGAGAAGGAAATAAAGGGAATTAGAATGAACGATAATCAAATATACGAGGGTTTGATGAGCTCTTCTGTATCGTCGTAGTCAAGCGACATTAGGTATTCCTTCACTTTGTGTTTGCATTGGTAAGTGTTCAGCGAGTGGATGTTGAGTTTTGTGTGCAATTTATTGTATAGCAGAGAGCTCAAGAATCGACTATGACGTTGTGCAAAGGTTGAGTTAACTTGTAGTTTCGGACAGGCAGGATTTGGTCTTCTTCTTTGGATGGACTTGGAGGTGTCTGGAGGTGAAAGAGTAGCGTGTTTACGAATGACTGTGCGAAGAATGAACAACTGTCTGACTGTTAGAGATTTGTGCTCCGAGTATAGCTGAAGTGTCGGGTAGCGACGGGGTTTTCCCAGGAGAACCTTAATCACAGCGCGTTGGGCCCGCTCCACCTCTATAATCGCGGTCTTTGCGGTTCCTCCCCAAGCAGTGATGCAGTAGCCTACAATCGATTCGCAAAGAGCGCTGTAAACCATGTTCAAAGTATCAATGTGAGCCGATAGTCTTAGTTTCTTAAACACAAATAGGAGTTTTCTAATGCGCGATGACAAAGATTTTAGATGGGTCTTCCATGATAGACAGGCATCGAGCTGGAGTCCGAGGTATTTTACCACAGGAACTCTGTTCAAGATAGGACACGCACAGTTTCGACATGATGTGTTACATTGGTGTACCTTGACCATGACTGAATGTTCGGCCGGTTGATTTAAGGGGCGAGAGCTAAACGTGACCAAATTAGTTTTATCTACGTTTAAAGTGAGGCTGTTTTTGGACAGCCAGTGAGTAATCTGCCTTAATATTGCTTCTGCGGTGTCTATTGTGGTCTGCCAGTCATGATCGTATACTACAATTGCAGTGTCGTCAGCATAAGCTACTATATGTGCTGAGGGGTGTGATAGCTCACAGAGCTCGTTCACGTAGATGGAGAAGAGAAGAGGACTTATCAGACTTCCCTGTGGTACACCGAACTCAATTGACTCCTCCCCACTAATGACATCCGCTACCTTGACAGACTGTGTTCTCTCAGAGAGGAAGCTTTTGAAAATATCGTGAGCAGTACCGCGCACCCCAATCGATTCCAGCCTGGAAAGAAGGATAGGGACAGAGACGGTGTCAAATGCCTTCGAGAGGTCCAGGAATATACCTAGACACTTATACTTATTGTCGATTTTATCGACAACACAATTTAGTAGTGACGACACGGCATCTTCAGTGGATAAGCCTTTTTGAAATCCGAATTGGTTTTGCGAGATTAGTTTGAATTTGTTTACATAGTTATTGAGATTCTTGTATAATATTCTTTCCAGTATTTTCGAGATAGCTGGTAATACCGAGATTGGGCGATAATTGTTGACACTGCCTCTGTCACCTGATTTGAAGATGGGATGGACCAAGGCGCGCTTAAGGGCTCTTGGAAATATGCCTGAGGACAAGCATAGGTTGCAGATGTGAGTTATTGGGGGTACTAGGATGTGACAGGTAGATTTTAATAACTTAGAGGGGATACCGTCCCAACCCGAGGCGCTATCCGAGCGAAGCTCTTTGATTATACGCTCGACTTCTTCTTCAGATGTCTCCAGTAAGACCAGCGAGTTCGGCATAGATTGGGGTTTTTTGAAGAATGATTGAGAGCAGTTTTGGGAGTGTGTAATTTTGTTTGCTAGGGTTCTGCCAACTTGTGTGAAATAATGATTAACGGAGTCAGCTGATTTCATGGGTGGATGGCAAAGCTTCAGGAGTTCAGTAGGCAAGGGTGGCTTGTGTTTGGTATCTGTTATTTTTGTGATAGTGTCCCACATCTTTTTTGGATTATTCTTTGCTTTTGCAAATTGTTGTTTCTCATACGCAATTTTAAGTTTTTTTAAAAGGTTATTGCAAAAATTGCGATAGCGTAGGTAGGTGAGTTTGAGAATTGAGTTTTCGGGTTCTTTTTTAGTTTTTTTATGCATTTTGTCCCGGTTTCGTATGCACCGCAATAAACCGACGGTGATCCAAGGCTTGATAATTCTTATTTTACAAGAGATAGTTCTATGAATAGTATTTTTAGCTACGATGGCTGATAATATACAGATCAACTTGTTTGTTGCCAGGTTAGGGTCATTCATTGTAAAGAGTATTGAGAAGTCGTAACATTCAATGTCTTTTATGGCATTTGAGAGGTCTAGGCGAGATGAAATAAATTTGTGTGCTTTTTTTATTGGATTACAAGACTCGATACTCAATAAGACACCTGAATGATCTGTGATAGTGGTTTCAAGTACTAATGTAGTCGCTCTTTTGTTGGTTTTTAGTAAAATGTGATCCAAACAGGTGTTTAGTCGGGTTGGGAGCTGATGTGCTGGTAAAAGACCGTGAGAGGCGGCTAAGTCGAGGTATTGCTGCGATCGGGGATCGATGCTATTTGGACATATATTTATATTAATATCGCCAATCACCGCCGTAGTATGGTAGTTCTTATATTCAAGAAGCACGTTATGTAAACTATCCAGGAATTTATCGGTATTTTTGGTTGACGGTGACCTGTAAAGTGCAACTATTGCCAGTTTGTTCTCGATGGTGCATATAATGCAGCTGGAGTCAGAAAATTGTGGTTCGGAGACGTTACAACTTATACGGTCCTTAATATAAATGACAATCCCATCGTTCTTGTTAATTAAGTTCTTAGTATGGTGACTTGTATAGCCAACTAGTGTTGGTATTGACATTGAGTTTTTAAGCCAACATTCTGATAAAATTAATATGTCACAATTGATTTTCATCGCCACTAAAAGGCAATTAAAGTCATTGAAGTTTTTATTTATACTTCGTATATTTATGTGAAGAATATTAAAAGCATTCGCAGTATCAACATAACTTTCACAGTCGTCTGGAGAACATGTATACGAGAGAGAGACAGAAACGTTGTCTAAGTCTTTATATATTTCATTTATAGTAGCCATTTATTTAATTCTATTTTATTGCACAGATTAATGGCTATTATTGGTAATGGGGGATTTTTGTAAGGGGGTGATTGATGTGTGGGGCGATTTAAATCGCAATTTGGGTTGTGTAACATGTAGGGAAAGATGTGACAGGAGCGTAAGTTGTGTTTTTGTGGTAGTGTAAAGTTAAGTGTGATAACTGTGGTAGGATAAGTATATTTATTCAGTGTTGTGTAAGTAATTATGTGTGTGGTGCGAGGTGTGTTAGTGTGATACAAAGTATAATGGTTGAGGGTGAAAAAGAGTGTTTTTGCTTGTTGGTTAATCAAATACATTACTATAAAAAACATTGTTAAAACTATACGTAACGATATGTTTAGTAGTTGCTTATTTAAAAGCTTAATTTCCTTGAGAAACTTATCTAAAACTAAATGTAAGGATTTATACTGCAGATGTACATTTTTATGCCAAATATAATAGAAGAAATTATACAGTGATGCAATATTAGACTCGAAGGATAGTCATTGGTCGGAGTGCTGTTCTAGGTCGCGCAAAGTATCTTCCGATTTGATAAGAATTTGCTTGAGACCCACGGCTTTTCTCAAAAATATATTGCCGTTACTACTCCAGCAAAATTCGTATTTGTTGAGTTTGGCAAATTCCTTTGCAGCAAAGAAAAGCTTTCTTGAACTTGCGGGCAAATACTCCGATACGTAAATCGGACGGCGCTCACCGGTCAAACCAATGCTTAGGGTACTGAGGCGGCTCTCATTGCTGTGTTTCTTGTTGAAGTTGCGAGATGCTGTGACAAATTGGTTTTTCATAATGACGTTAGTAAGTTCTGCGACGATAGGTCTGATTGTGCCCGGTTTACCCGGCAGTCGGTAAACATCACGTAAGTTGCTATTGTTAAGCGGCATTTCAATAACGGAGCCGACTTTGCTTACAATTGTTGATAGATCCGTGGGAGATTCGTTATCCACAGAAGGCACATTTCGTATTTCGACGCTAGAAGTGCGAGATAAGGAACGCTGGAAATCCTGTAGTTTTGATTCAAGGTTCAATATACTCTGCCGATATGTTTGTTTTTCTTTTTGGAGAACCTCTACTTGTTTGATCGTATCGTCGTACTGGTTACTTATAAATGTGACCGTTTTATCCATCTCCGTGTATGATTTTTGGATGGCCTGATTTTGTGCTTTGACTTCGGCAAGTTCGGATATCAGTTTCTTTAGAGTTGAACTTTGTTCGTTACAGAATTTCGCAAGGTAAGCTTCCTGGTCCGTTTTCCAGTCCTGTAACATTTGACGGAGTTCTTGTTTGAATTCATTCAATTCAGAAACCGGAGAACAACTCGTACGAGGGCGCTTGTGACGCATTGTTGTGTTTGCATCCTCATTTGGGGTACTCGATACCAGGTGAGGAATATCGGATTCAGACGATGTTTGTGTTATATTATTAGTAGGCGTGATAGGTGGCGGAGAGCGCTGTACGCGGGGCATTGTAGATTTGTAGTAAGCGGGTATTCTTGAACGGCCGAACAGTACGACGTAACAAAGTACTTACGGTTGTAAAATAATATTGTTATGTGTGAAGCTCGTAGCAACGGAGCTGCGCTAGCGCCGAGAGGCGGCCGTAGTAATCTTGGCTGGAGCGAGACAGCAATTATGACCACTAAACCTGCTTGCTCGGAGGTGAAGGCGGCGGGTGCGGAGCGGGGTCTCACTGCTTGCAGCGTCGGTTAGACGGCGCGGCCGCGGCGATGCCAATTTACGGTGCGCGTAGTGTGTATCTAAGTTTAGGCACTATGGGTATTTAACTTTGGGTTAAAATCGTGTGCGTACTAATTAATATTTTTAAATAAATTGAGCACACGTCTACTCGTGGACACGGTAGCGGACGGTCGAGGATATGACACATGCTTTCGACAAATCGGGCTGTCACTAATGTCATTTCCATACATTTTGTTTCGGTATGATCGGCAACCGCAGTTTTTTTTGACGCTAGTAACACTAGCAGTGTTATCTAGAGATTACTGAGGCCCCAGCCGAGAGAAGAAGCTGGAACAAACTTATGAAATGCCGATACAGAATCCCTATCCTTCTTCCTAGTCTAGATAGACTGGTTGTCAGACTTCGGGCTTCTGACTACCACTAACGATTTTCTTAGGTCCGGAACCGGGACCGACGGCTTTACGTGCTCTCCGAGAGACGAAGGGGTCACGATGTATTGTGAATGATCACCCATCCAAAGACTGACCGCGGCCAACGCAGCTTAACCTTGCAGACCGGTTGATCAGTGTAGTTATAGCTTCGCCACCAGCCCCTCAAACGAAGTAATGCCGAGACAAAATGATGCTCTCTTTTAAAGCCAAGGCTTAGGAATATACTCCTTCGATCCTTTGTCTCAGACCATACCCTAATAAAGCATTCATAGTACAACTACTAACATACGTTGCGCCGAACCTTAGTATTAAAACGTCAACGTTTTCATGCAAATTACAAGTTTTAAAATTATCAAGAAGTTTTTATACCTTTTCGTACAATCCTAAAGAAGTAACAAAACTTTTCGTTTTCTTTTTTTTAATGTCAAGTATTGTCGACGATTCTGCCAATGTTTCTGTTTAAAGACGTGTTAACAGAAGTTAAGTTTTGAAAAAAGAGCCGGAAATTAAAAACAAAAAAAGTTATGTTTGCAACAAAATCGACATAATAGTACTCGTTTTTACAATTTACAAAAATATTCATTAGACCCAAAAAATATTTAGTAATGCTATGCGTAGTAAGATAAAAAAATTGGGTTACTGGTTTTTGATATTAGGACAGCTAAAGTAGCGTCATAATACCTATTCTATTTTCGAGATAGATTGCTGGACTGGATTTGGACTGCTGGTCACGAGGTCTTGGGTTCGATTCCCACATGACACAAACATTTATTGTGATGAACTTAAGAGTTTGTCTGGGTGTTTCTTATGTTATTATAAGTAAGTGATTAAGTATGTATTTACAACAACAAAAAAGTATTTATGTATTATATTCATTGTCTAGTACCCATAGTACAAGCTCTGCTTAGTTTGGAACTAGATGGTGCTGTGTAAAATGTCCCAGGATATTTATAGATATGCATGTCATGATATCAATCCAACTGAATCTAGTCAAGAATTTAATTATCCCCAACCACCCCATAAGATGTTTAATAAAAAACCATAGGAATGTCTCATTATCACCACGCTTGTTATGTGAAGGGTGATAATAAACAATTTGAAGGCAGACGGCACGTCCGACTTGGCTCTAGAAGGATCCTTCTGGTCGCCATTTTAATTGGAATAATGAATGCCGACATTGTGAGGTCGTTAGGCCTGGTGAGAGTATTGTCTGTAATATGTTATTATTTTTGTTGAGAATGTGTCTGCAACTGCTACGTTAGCCTAGCCTTTAGGTCCTAGGTTGGATTCCCAGGTCCAACAGTATTCATTGGGGGTTTCTATGAAATTCTCAGTACCAGCTCTAGACTCTTCCCTATTACACGGGACCTCAAAATACCCACAGTTCTCCGATACATTTTTAGGTCCAATGTAAAAAGTGGTAAGGCTATTGCCATTAAATAAGCACAAATTTAAACTCTGTACACCGGTGGCTGGCATGTTTTTAGGTCCCATAATATTGGAGATATTCGACAATTTTATACGAAATATATTTTTATGCCAAACTTGACAATTATTTTTTTTTAATTACTTACAAATAATGTTTCATCATTAAAACACTTGGCCATCTCACTCACTTCTTATCTTAACTTTTTTTTACATAAATCATCATTTTTTTTTTTTTTTCTTTATTAGCCAACCAACAATTGTTTACACTGATAACATTTAAAGTAAGTATATAATATCTAAGGTTAGTGTAACAATTAATTACAGGTTAGCACCGCATGCCCCATAAACAAATAAGATGTGCCACAAGCACTGAACTATAATTAAAGATTATTTTTTGAGTACTTATCATCATAATATTATCATAATCTCAGAGACAGTTTAAAAGTGAAAAAATTACCGTTTAAATAAACTTCGCTTTCTAACATCGCACCCTACAATAATACATCAAGACAGCAAAAATATATTGTACGATATATTTCCTATATTACTTCTGATGGCACGCAAGGGATTCACGATTCACGGGAAAAAGACGACACAAAGAAACAGCGCCTAAACGAAACGACGTGGAAATGTATACTTAAGATTATAACAGTGATTTACTTAGTAGCTTTTGTGAAAATTAAATGTTCTATATAAAGAAATGTCGTATTTAAGGGCAACTATCTTCTAAGAAATAGGCATACTTAACGGTATACTTAAAGCTAGAGTTTTCTAACGGTGGAATAAAAATTTATCAAAAAAATATTTTTGTTATAAAAATAAATGTGGCGTTAATTGATGTTGCCTTGGGGCAAGAAGTTTATTGAACGTCTGTTGTAAGTGAGAACGTCTTCGAATAATAAAATTGTTATTCGAAAAATAAAATAACGTTTGAAAGAATAATGCAATAACGCCTTTTTAAATTATCATGACAAGTATGTAACAATTTTTTTTACATATATATATATATATATATATATATATATATATATATATATATATATATATATGTCCAAAGATATATAAATATATATATATTTATATATCTTTGGACATTTTACACAGCAACATCTAGTCCCAAACTAAGCAGAGCTTGTACTATGGGCACTAGACAATGGATATAATACTTATATACTTTTTTTTTGTAAATACATACTTATAGGAAACACCCAGACAAACACAAATACTTATTATATTCATCACATAAATATTTGTGTCTTGTGGGAATCGAACCCACGACCTCGTGATCAGCAGTCCGGTACTCGAACCACTAGACCACAGACGTCAGATTTTGTTTACTTGGAAATTAATTAACCAATAATAGTCTTTAATTTATTTGGCAAATCTATAACAGCTTGATAGATTTCAAGTATGAACCCTTAAAATTAAATATTCTACTTAATTATTGTATATATTTTTATTTATTTCATAACTAATATTTTTAACAAGAAAATAAATAAAATTATGACATTGTTTTAGTGCTCCATTCACGTGTTAAATGAACATTATGTATTAATTTTTATTTCTTTTGCAGGTAAGCAAACTCATAATCTTAGTCTTGACGGCGAAGGGTGAGTCTGTCATAAATATAATTACCTTCATTAAAGTCTAGCACATAATGTATATTAATGTTTTACATCGTAAATCTACAGGGAACCCCCCATCTTCGAATAAGACGATGATTTCGCAGGATTCTCGTTTAAACGACGAGACAGAGTATCTCTTAATCAAATAACGTTAACATGTGGGACATACTGTGTTATTGTTTAACATACAAAATGCTCGTAACATATACATACATGTATAGGCACTTTTACCTAACTAACCTAATTGACAATATAAAAAGGTTCGCATAAATTGAAAAATAAATTATTCCAATATTATCAATCACTCCGAATAAATAGTAGGCAATTTTGAATCAGCATAATTTGCAAATTTTCAAGTTCTAATTTTGAAATATTATGCAAAGTAAGTTACAAATAGTAACTGCGAAAATTATAGAATTTATTCAAAATATTCTTCTCAATAAAATTAGAATACCAATTTGTATATTGTGTTTGTACAATTGATTTGTAAAAAGAATATTTTAGTGAGTTTGTATTTGTGTTAGCTAATGATATTTGTATTATATTTGGATTGATAATAATATTGTAATAATTATTCAATAACATTGACATTATTTTATTCAAAATCAATTATAGTTTTGTTTTCCAATAATCTCTATCACAGGCACTTATAAAATTTCTAGTCTGAGCGGTATTTACAACATTTAATTGTTATAAATTGAGGTAAAAAACAGCAAAAAAACATACTTTATGACCGTACTAGGCCATAGATGTCAAAAGCACTCAATGAGTAAGTCTTTGGCTCGCCGATTAGCTGGCGTGCCAGTGGTTTTATTCCTCAATGGCGCAGCAGCGCTTTACAACAGAGTTTTACAGCGCTGCTCTCTCTCTTCCTGAGCCCTGTGTCACACGGCAGCAAAACCACACGTTCTAAGATTTTAATTTGCCCACGACTGAAGCCTAGTCGTTTTAATCAGGGAGGAAAGTACCGCCGTGCTTGTTTAAATTTTCTATTAAATTCGTGAGACGAGTAAAGGGAGACAAAAGCGACGTATCTGCGATCTATTAATAAGGCAGTTTAATTTGGAAAGCGGTAGGTGTACCGACAGCATAAAAGGCGAACGAAATCATTGTTTTAATGAAAATTAAGATCGAGTTTGTGTGCGAAAATTTTGGTAGTGTGGGTTTTTGAGAGTGCTTTGTTTATTTTTGTAAATATCCTTTTTATAAAACGGTTACTTTTATTTTTTATTTTTAGCATTTTTATCAGAAAATTTTCGATATTTTCTGTTGGCTTCAATTTTCAAAATATGGCAAATGTAAGGCACATTACCGACCACACTGCAAAGAAAGGCAAATGTGGTTTTCTTGATAATTGTTTATCTGCACTATAAAAACGTCTCTAATCTTCCACTGCTGAATGTAAGACTCACTTGAAACTTCAAGGTTCGACAATAACTTGCCAAGTAACCATTAGCAGACTAAATAGGTTACAGTTCTTTCTTTAATTGTAATGTTACTGTAATGTTAATTACCTTATTTATTAGAATAAAGATGAAGTCTAAAGGATTAAGGATCATAAATAACGAAAACCAAAAGCAATTATCAATCCTTAAACCCTCACTGAACCAACAAAATCCCTAACAAATTCTTTGGAAAATATTAATTTAAGAAAATATTTATTAAGCATTAAAATAAATGCCAAACATCACAATATTCCACGATAGAGAAAACACTTCAAATATCGAATTCGTAATTTAGCGAATATGTACATAATTTACCCATCACTTCAAGAATCAGAACTTAAAAGCTCTCAAACCAACGAGGCGTCGTAGAATAACATATTTCACATAATATTTCGAGTATTACGACTAATGAGAGAATATTTCGAATTCATCTTTGGCGTGTGTATTGTATTTTTGGTAGAAATTCTCCTTCGCAAACATTTTGTTACGACTGAGTGAGTGCTTGTAGTCTTCTTAAATGTCTCGACAGGTTCTTGAAATGATTTTTTATTCTGTTAAATTTGTGTAATGAAAATGTATCTATAAGTAGGTGTAGTGTAGTGAAGATTTAATGGCTGCGTAGCTGACATTGCGGGTTCGAATTTGGACATGGAATTTGTACACGAAACCTAAACCGAATACCTTTTGGGCACACCTAAACCGAATACCTTTTGGGCACTTATTACCGAGTTTTTATCTAATAGATATAGTATTAAATCATGAAACTATGTTGTTCTTGTTTAAAGCATACCTAAAACTTCGTTTACTAACATTGTAAAATTCGTAAAAAAAATCAAAACAGATGACCCAAAAAAGGATTCAAAGAAAAATAGATGCCTTTTTTCTGCAAATTTAATTAACATCTTCGTTTAGTATTTTGCTGACCGTACTTTTCACTGTGACAGCTTCGTACATGAGCCAGATTAATGGTTATATTTAAATTCCCGTGTATTTTATGTTACTTTTTTACAGTATTTCAGACAATTTCATTATTCAGCGTTTTTTCTACAATTGTTTCTTTTTTATTCGCTGCATTTGATGTTCAGATTTCAGTTTGTTGGGCTTGTTAGGACATAGTTTTTATTTGAAGCAACTGGCGATTTAATTGCCAATTAAAAATTTCTTTTTGGAATGTTTTTTTTCTATTAAAAAGGGAGCATTGCTTCAGTTCGCGCGTGGTCTGGGTATTTCTTATAACTTTCATCCCCTATTTCAACCCCTTACAGCCCTTTTTTCGCATTAAAAAGTAGCCTATGTCCTTTTCTCAGGCTCTAGACTGTGTACAAAATTTCATTTAAATCGGTTCAGTATTTTTGGCGTCAAAGCGCGGCAGACAGACAGACAGAGTTACTTTCACATTTATAATATTAGTAAGGATAAACACTCACGCCTTTTTCCCATAGGGGTAGGCAGAAACTACACAACGTCTCTTGCTACGATTCTTGCATACCTACTTGTAAAAAAATATGTAAAAACAATACAGTTAGTATGCGGCTTTTCTAAGGGAAATTCGCTTCATCTGCTGTTAAGGTGTTATCGAAAGGAAGCAAAAGGACCTCTGAATAGACCCCCCCTCCTTAATAGCCCCCCTTAATAGATTGAAGCCTCTTTGTATTCTCCTTGAATCACACCTTTCAATTTCATCTGACCCTGTGGTTGTCGAAGTAATTAATTGTAAGAATTGCTTCTCCCCTCCTGCCCCCCTTTTGGTGAAACATTGGTTGTATTAATCTTTAATGGTGGGTTTTGGAATGGAATTGGCTATTTTGTGGTGAGATCAAAGTTATTTTCTCATGTTTCATTACTAAAATAACTAAGTAGTAATAATGACTAAACTTCAATTTTAAAGTCTTGACCTAAAAGAACATGACATACCATTACGCCTGTATTGGCTAAGGATTAAGCAGAGGTTTACTAATGCACGGTTGCATACCTAAAGTTCGCTGGTAAGTATGTTAAGGTCGCTTGTAACAGAGGTTGAGCCTATTGCCATTATTCGGACACAAATCCACACTCATAACACTGCTTTTAAAACTAAAATGTAGCGAATAAAAATAAAAAACATAAATTTTACACTTTTACCGCTACTGCGCACATTAACCGGTCAATTCGGACATTACCCAAAATCTATATTTTTAATCTGTGTCGTAAGTCGCAATCGCCTGTTGTAGGCAATCTAACCAGCCATAAATCATACGTTTCTTTAAGTTTTATTTACGCGCTATTTATGTATAAGTGTGTTAGTTGTGCTTAATCTCTGTTTAAGCGAGCGAGGGAACACGCCAAAGGCGCATTAATATTAGAACTTAGCAAAGTAAAATTGGGTGTGGTGTCAGTTATAGGCGACAGCGATTATGTTACGTCAGGGCGGGGCGGACCGGAGTCGGATTTATTGTGACTAAATAGCGCATTTGCCTCCCTTCCCTTCCGAACTATGATTGGCCAGGGTCAAGTGTGATATTGTGGTAGAAAAAACATCATCATCCTTCTTATAAATCTCCATTTTATTTCAGTAAAACACATTTAATATGTTTAAAGATGACCTATGACAACTGAGGCCAACGGCTTATTGTCCACTCCGAGATACGTCGCGACTAAGTGATCCGCTCTTCTTTTATAACTTAAAACTAGGCCTATATTCAGCAATCTTACGTAATCCTGTTACCTAAGAAAGCGCTGAAAAACAATCGATGCATACGATAGTAAACGTAATTTTCATTTATTTTCTCAGAGAAAATATTTTTATAATATAATCCGACTTTGAGCTTATGTATTGGGCTACGAAAAAAGCTCATTTTTGTGAGTAATGTTATTGCTAACTGCCTCGTTGGCCTAGTAGTCGTAAACGTGACTGCTACGCTACAAATCCTGGGTTTGAATCCCGGGTCGAGTAAAGTGTACTCCAAGTTCTCAGTAGCAGTTCGGAGTTTAAATTGGTGCTCAGTTAATGGTAATAGAAAATTAAATGTCCGAAATCTTTTTAAGGGTTAAAACGACGCGGTATTATAAATTTAACGTGTGCGTGTGTGTGTGTATGGGTGTGTGTCTGTCTGTGGCACCGTAGCTCCCAAACGGATGAACCGATTTTGATATTGTGAAAGGTGAATTAGTTGGTAGTGTTCTTAGCTATTTTTTATGAAAATCGGTCTCTCAACTCCAGTGGTATCAAATGAAAGGGCTTGACAAGTAGAATACTATGATAATTTTCAAAACCAAGATGGCCGCCGCCACAAAATTGCGGATTACATTTTTTTTTATGCTGTGTATGGTACTTTTAATTTTTAGTTTAGTCTTGTTATAGATCGCGACTAATTCAGTACCTTTACCTACACAGAGAATATGTATCCTAAATTAGAACAAAGTTCTCAAAATAACCCGAACTCACGACCCATTTAAATTAGCATCACGTAAGTCTAAGCGGTCGTATGTTCCCGGAAATTATGAATTCAAACCTTTCTGCCCGGTATTCTAACTAAATACATTAGCTATTTAGTAGCCGACTTAACCCTTGCACTGGCGAGCTGTCTGGTTAATTTGGCATGAAAACACGCAAACAGTCCCCACCTGGAGGGTTGAGTTACTAGATGAGATATGGACGTAGGTAATAGCGTCTTTAGAGCGTAGTTCTAAAGAATTCAGAAACTCACATTTGGAACATGTTAATAATAATAGGTAATTTAAAAAGAGACTTCCAAAATTGCGTGGCTATTATAATTACAGAGTTTTTAAGATATTAAAACAGTTTTCTTTTGAAAGTTTCTGTGTGTGTACACTTCTGATGCTATGTATGTTAAAACTTATCAGTGATCTGTTTTCTGATACTTTCTGATGCCTAACCATTGAGAAATACAGCCGGAATGTTATGACTGATTTATTTTTCTATAAGGAAAAATCACACAAATTACAACCTCTGGAGAATATGCGACGAGGATTATAAGCAACTGATGTAGTGAGACCTGTATTTGAAAACTTAAGGCGTGTTTCACGGTTCAAAATTGGAACAATGAAGTTATCTGGGTGAAACAGGTCCTTTTAAGCAAATAAATTTATTTATTTATTTATTGCAACAACTTAAACTATCATTACAGGTTTTACCCTAATGCGACAGTTAAAACCTAAAACTTATTACCTAATTATAAAACTATGTATTTACAATAATAAAATGGGAACCTACGAATAAAAAACAATAAAATAAAATTACTAACACAACATCCTAACTAATCTATCATAACATTATTACTTGTAAATATATATTATTATTATAATTTAAGAATTATTTTGCTTGTAGCATAATATAATTAAATGAAAAATAATAAATAAAATTATTTGATTTCACAATGCAAACGGGGCGTGCCGTATCTAGTAGCTGTTTTACTCTTGGAGGAAACACTAAATATGTTGATTCTGCTATTTATTCTCAGTTCTAACCATCTGCTTTTGTTTTACTAACGAGGACTCTGCTAGTTTTGCTACCATTTTGTGAGGATCTAGTTATTGTAAATTTGGAGAAACAAATATTCTAGAATTTGTTGGTAACCTAAATATGTTCGATATCAGGGTAAAACATGATCTACTACTAATGCTTGACCTGGGAATCAAACCCAAAACTTCAGGTTCAGCAGCTGGAAATGCGGCCAGTAATCCTGCATTTACATCAGAGATGTGAAAGGAAGATTAGCGTTGAACAGCGAAAATATCGACCGGCTTACGTTACTTTCTGCTTTATTTTTTCCCCCCTCAGAACCAATATGGCACATATTTGGTGGAAACGTATACAGACAGACCTATACAGACAGCTGTATTTATAAAAATATAAAATCGTTTGTCCTGTCTTACTGATCAGTCAACATACAGCCAACACCACTAAGTCCAGAAAGCTAAAATTTAGAACATAGGTTTATTTTATGACGCAAGCATCTAAGAAATTCTCACGGGATGTTGGTACACCACATAGTATAGTTATAGATAATCCACTAGCAATCAATCGCAAACTCAAACTTCATTTGACAATCAGATTATATCACAAACACATTCCCAATTTAATTCATCATTTGACTATGAAACGGTTGAAATTCTGAACACCATTAATATACCAAATAGTTTTCGATGCCGACAACCTTCAAACTCTGTGTATTAATGGCAGTCATTAATATTAAAAATGTTGGTTAACACAGCCGCCACACTGAATATATTGCTGTAAATAAAACTGATATGACTGAGTTATTTGAATGCATTGTTTTGTCTGACTGTTTTCTGACAAAATTGAAGCTAAAAATGCTGATGGAGCAGCTTAATTGAGCTTAAAGTTATGTGAAACAATTGTTGAAGAAAGATCAGAAAATATTGCAGGAACCGTAAATTTAAACGAACACAAAGCTCAAATAGATATTTAATATTGTAAGATAGTGTTTTATAAGGTAAAAGCTATGGGTCCTTATTGATATAAATCATCTGTAAATCAGTAGTGGTAGTCAAAAGCCAAAAAAGCCTGGCTACCTCCTTCCTCCTCCTTCCTTGGGTTATCTGTGTTATCCAGAACTTAGAATGCGGGAAGTTGAATGAAAATCTCTTCGTGTAAAATACTGATTCTTAGCCACATCAGGCTAGAATGGAAGCCGACCCTAACATAGTTTGGAAAAGAAGGACGATTAGTGTACTAAATAATACTTAATTTGCTTGCTTTGGGAAAGATAAGAAAATTGTAACTTCAATTCAAAAGAAATCTGTAATACCTGAGAGATTTAGAATATACGCAGCTTACAAAACCATGAATACTGATCATCAGACTTTCAAACTGCATGACCACAAATTAAATCTTGCTTCATACATACAAGGAAACTTGAGGAAACCCACGCGAATGTAATAAATTATGAGCGAGCATAACTGGCGCCACCTGACATATCCAGAATGAACTACCAGCGCTACGTATAACCAGTAGTTAAGAGTGATTAACATGCTTGATCTAAGTTATGTCTTGTATACCCGGAAGGGAATAAGTAATGCTTATAAATAAATTCCATGCAGCGTGGGACGGCCACCAACGAGATGGACAGAAGACCTGATACTGATAAAGATCACTGGGAGTCGTTAGATGCAAGGGATGTATATAATACTTGAGGAAATTTATGGGGGAGACCTTGGGTCAGCATTGACTGATATGATAATGATGATTGACAAATTTATTCATAGTTAAAAACATAGTAAACTGCCCAAAATATTCATGAAATGTTTTTCTTATTATAACATTCAATAAAAGAAGCATACATCTATTTTAGACTCTCCGTAAGGGAAAATCATTCACGATGTACATTCTATGCCAAATCAAAAGAAATTTGAGCCAAAAGCAACACTTCCCGCGCACGCCAAAAGGCGAAAATAGCCCAAATTGAATTTCACATATCCAAATCGTATAATGTCATTATATTACCGACGCTACCTCCTAACTCGAGGAATTCAAGTCTATATTTGCCAGTATTGAATTTACTTGCAATCCGGATAGTAGCGTTGTGAAGTGCACTTTGATTTAAGAAAATATTATCGTTGGAGACGGTATTGGTTGTATTATATTTGAAATACAATGCAATATCTGTATCTAATGTCTTTGAATTCTACACTTGAGCTTTGTTTTCTAGGACTTTTGAATTCAAATACAAACCTCTGTCAATATCAGAGTAAATTATATTCTATACTTACCTATGTAGATAGATTTTTTGATAATGTTTTCATTACTTTGTATGAATATCATCTGGATGTTTAATACTAACATAAATCTATCTCATTTCAAACTGTTTTAGTCTGAAGTAGTTAAGAAAATATTGGATCAATTTAATTTGATTGTTTTATTAACTGAATTCTCATTCTACAGAATCCTATATCGAATACTTAGCTTAAATTCTGCAATAGATTACAAAGGAATTCAGACACATATCCAAAGTAGCTCCAAATTGAATTGCTTTCTATTCCAAAATTTCAACCGCCTTATCCATCATCCGAGATTTATTTCAAGTGGTGTAAGGGTTCAAATGTCTTACCTATTGATTTTGTGGAAATAGCGGCACGTCTCGACGATTCACGGGCTCTGCCTAGGGAATACCATTTCGTTGGGAAAGAGACGCCTTGGCGCGACTTGGCTTGTCTTTTTAACATGTCAAGATCTGTGTTTATGTCTACTGGTCTAGTGTTTCTATCGTTTTGGTTTTCGAAAGATGACTATTAAAAAGAAAAAATGCAAATAACTAAGAAACAGCTGCAGAAGATATAATATTTACTGCAGACTCACGTTATTGGCAACGACGTGATAATATCAAGTATATATTTTAAAGTTAAACTAAAGATTTACTTAATAAGGTAAATTGACTGCTAGCTGTCCATGGATGAATGAACCATGAATGATTTGTAAATCATTCATGTTTCATTCATCCATGGACAGTTAAAGATATAAAATAATAATATTTCGCAAAGTATACTACATAAAGAAAGCAGTTTTGTGCAGAGGTGCAAGATTTTAGAGTAAAACATACTCTAAGGTGATACTATAATATTAAACACTCTACTATCAAATATTTGACTGCAAACCACCTTGTGTTTGTAGAATTTACCAATTCAAAACTGGATACGACCGTGTGTAGAACTATTTTATTTTTACTACCTTGTATATCGACTGAAGCTTTACTAAGAACAATAATTTAGTTTCTACAACTGAATTTCCCTATATATGAGATCCTGTTGCATTTTACAAAGCTTTTTGGTATGTATTATTTAAATGTAGTAATATTGTAGGCACAGTTTTATTCGCAACCTTCACAGCTTCCTTATCTTTAGTATTCTTGTCTGTTATGTGCTGGGAATAGAATGTGCCATTGTTTCTCTTTAGTGTCCTTAAGAGGCAACTCAAGTATAGTAAAAAGGATTGCCAGTGACATGTTTATGTTCATCAATAAAATTAATGAGATAGCTAATCTAGCTAAGAGCTCTTACTGCTTAGGTTTGCGCCTTATTGGAATAGAAAACGTCAATAGTCACAATCGCACTTTTATGATCGTTGCCAGTATGTATGTATACGATTGACCTATTAAATGGATTATCCAATTTTATACGGCTACGTACACGCTAGAGTATCGCTTATTAGATTTCGTACCAAAACGATAAAAAACCAGTTTCAGAGCGAAGTCGCGAACGCAAGCTAGTGGTTTTAATAAATGTTGCTGGCTCGATAGCATGTGAATTTTTTTGTTGTATGTAAAATTCGGACGACTCTTGTTTCGAACCAGTGACCCAGTTTTGAGAGTGTTGTCTGTTTCGACCATCGTTAGTTACATTTTTGGCGTGGGTATAACAATTGGTTTTTCATTGTTTTCCACGGGAAATTGGGCATAGGTGCTGCGGATGCCTATAAGTGAAAAAGTGAATAAATGATACAATATACGGGGATGAAATTCCTGAAAACTATTCCTAAAGAACAAATCACCTTCATATTGGATTGCTAAAACAGTGACAGCAATATCATACGGTGAAATTCTTGTTAAACTTGAAACAGATGAACTAGAAAATAACTTATTTCAAGCCTAGACAACAATACCCAATTCTTAGTCCATAAACTTGTTTCCAAGAATATCAAACGTCAGTTCGGACAGATCAACGCACTGCCATGGTCCCTTGGGGCATACCCGCATTCTATCACTCGACGAATTAAACTAGCTTTGTAATGTTTCAAGAATTTGATCAAGGACTGATGTATTTTGTCTGTACCGGAAAGTTGCTTAAACTTTCCATTTTCTGTAGCATAATGTCTTTTGACATCTTATGGACATTTGATGTTAATTGGATTTGACATGGCCTTTTTAATTTTAGTTTCTTCATTAGAGTTGCATTAGGTGTTGTTACCAATGTAAACGAAGTGAAAAATGGAGTAAAGTGCATGTTTGCTTTACAAATCCAAAATTCTAATTAAAGGCTGTTATCACCAGATAATCAGTCCAGTTAATTAATTTAACATCGTAAATCACCTTGGAGACTTTTAAAAAAAAAATCAAAATTTTAAAAAATATGATTCACTTTTACCGATCCTGTATCTACTTCTAAATGTCAATCACATCCAGTAGTTAATCCTATCTTCGTATTGTCGCCATATTTCTAGGGTTAGTTAACAATAGGCCATGGGGTTTCTATAGCTGTTATGTTCGGACCCGCATGCAAGGACTGGGGGATTTGCAACCACTGTTGAGGTAACGGGTTTAAATTGACGACCCAAATGTCTTAGTGGATTGTTCAACTCCCATGCAAAGGGTTTAGTGATTTGAGAAATAGGATTACGGTTTTCAACAAGGTGGTGTTAGATGCATTTGTGTTTTTGTCATCATCTTCATTATACTCACATCATACCAATCACCTGTATGCGAAGGGCTCGTGAGGCCTACTAATAACCCACAACTAGCGGGTATGTTGAGATCCCAAGTCATCATTTGTGTAAACTGGGCACTAATCCATTCCATAGAAAACACAAACAAAACAAATGGCTCGACCTGGAAATTAAACCAGGACCTCTAGCCTAGAAGTCGCGCTTGGGTTTTTGTTTAGTTTAGTTTCTAATGGAATTTACAATCTAAATTAATTCTGCTGTGATTCTGTATATTATCTTAAGGCAAATTATTTCAACACGATGAAGTAAGTGGGTTAATAAATCTTGGCGATAATCAATCATTTAGATTTCTGTCACAATTTCAACATCATCGTTACTGGAATCAATATAAATTTTCCATTACTGTACTTTAATGATAATTATTACATTTATGACATCAAAGGTAATGGATTTTGTATTTTCAATTCCACGTAAATCACTTCTATCTCGTTAGATAATTTTTTTTGCTGTTGGTTGGTAGGTTGTAGATAAAACCAGTTGTATTTTTGCTTGCGAAAATGTTTTACTTCAGTGAAATCTCAGTTGGTAGTTAAATAAACTCAACTATAACAGTGCTCATGTGTTCATTAAGTAAGTTGAGGAGTTATACAACAATAACTTGAAACAAAAATTTCTGTAGTTAAATTGGTATAGGTACTCTATTAATCGAAAAAAAAAACATTTCTGATAGCCAGAAATCTAATCATTTTAAAGAAAGTTCTAATAAATCAGAAACTATAAGATCTGATAGACAATCAATGTGGTTTTAATACAATAATTCAATTAAAATAATGTTCAAAGTGTAGTTTAGGTAATTTTCATATAAATGACAACTTTGGGTCATTTTTCGAACTAAATCATTCACATTTGACATCGCGTCGTGAGGATACCATTTAGGCATTAACAAAACTTGACTAAATTAGAAATATATTTGTAACATTTATAAAATCTAAATTGGCTAAGTATTAGGATTCTTCTGATAATAATATCGGATTAACCAGAGCCAGATTTCTACATAAATTATATTGCTATGGCTGATATGCCTCCAATGGCTCGTAAAGGTAAGGGTTATTAGACTTCCGCTGGTAAAACGAGTATCTAAGTCTACGTTATGAGACAGAAATTGCTAGATATATTTGATATCATGCTATGAAGACGTAAAATCGTTATTGCCTATTGAGCCTTTCATATTTGCCATATTTTAAGGTATATTTAGTACAGACCGTGGCTGTAGAATAACTCTTCTTCTTCCTACCCCTGTCCCAATTTATTTGGGATTTATTTATTTTATTTGGCTGTAGAATAACTACTTATCGAAATTTACTTGATCCATACTTGAATTATTCTTCTGTATCGTCAGTGCTTTTTCAATTCTCACATTACAATCATCTTTAGCATAAACCCCAAGTATATATGTTTTTAAATTGTCCATAATTAATTAAACCATTAAAATTAATTACCTATTGTCAAATTTTGCTTAGAATGACATGACCAAATGATACTAGCTGAATTGTCTTTAATAAATTAGTCGAGATATTTCTATCTACAACGTATAACGTGCCATATTTGACCACCATTTTAGCAACATTATTTATACCATACTAAGCCAATGTATCTAAATATACCGATACAACTACACAAAGATTCTTTAACACAGAATGCGTGCCACCGGCTCGTTCAAAATTATAAGGAACAACCAATTAGCTTGCCGGTTCCATTAGAACATAAACTCGTTGAGATTGTGGTTAATAGCTTTAAATATAAGGGATCGAGCGAAGTGGACGGGAATTACACTAATATTAACAGCTCCTTAGCTTGCTTAGATCAGTTTACTGGTTGATTATAAGTTCTGCAAAATCGCTTGAGATAGTACGTTAACCTGTTAGGCTAATTTTAAGATTAATACTTTGTTTTCTGGTTATAAGGAAGCTACATCCTTAGTAGAATTGTTTCGTTATCGTTTCCTCTTTGACAGTACTATACTACTAAGCATTAGTCTTTGTAATTCACATTACATGTTTTTTTGAATAACTTCTTCGCTTTTTATTTATATGAGTTCAGTTATATTTAAATCTAGCCAGTTTCCGCTACGTGTTAAAGTAAACGTACAAAGTACCTCAATCCTCCAACCTCTTTTCGTACCTGCCATAATCTAACTTCACAAAATGGTTTCCGCGGCACCTTAATACCTCTTAATGAAGGCATCGATATAAACAACTATTAGCATCTGTTAAATGAAACCGTTTATCAGAATTTACTGTTTCCCGATACTTACAAGCCCCTAAATGTTTGGCTATTTCAAATCAGATATAACCACCGCGAACCAGTTCAGGGCGGACCAAACTGGATCACAACCGGGACGGACTGGCCGAAACCAGATTAATCCGCCAAAGTTCCTCGTATGGTTTTGCTGATTTAGAAACTTGTTTGTTCCTTCAGACGACCGCAGTGGGTTTCTATAGAGATTCTGTTTAAGTTTAATGGAAACTAATTCCAGATAACGTCGTGCTTTTGTATCTTAGATTATCTGTTATTTGATTGTAGGTAAATATTTGGTTAACTTTGGGAATTCCTGTTCCCTTCCAAATTGACTGGTTAAGTTCAAGGACGTTTTAATTAAGATTGTTAAATGATATTAGTGTTGAGATAAATCTAGTGCTTTATTGAACCACTGCGTATCTTGGTAAATTGATGATAATTCTAAAATCTAGATGATAAATGTTTAGTTTCACTTTTACCCTAGTGTTTTTTTGACGAGAATTATTTTCATACCCGGTCTAATTTTTTCTCTCTATTTTTGTGTATTCAAAAAATTCTCCGGTCTCACTTTAAGTTAGGTAGGTTTTTATTCAAAAGCTCAACTACAAATATTTCCTATACCAATCACACTACCAAATATAATCGAATCTTCAGTTTGCAAATTCTAACATTCGCCACTAACGTCCAACTTTCATAGATATAAACGCTGAAATATTTTGAAATAAACTGAAATATACAAAGTTGTACTATATGAAAATAGGATCTCCTTCTGAATGGACTGTAAACATCCGTTGAGTAGTTCAAAAGACTTTGCGGGTACAGTCGAAGTCGGCACCATAAACAAGAGAAATATACCTTACTTGGACTTAGTAACTTATTATTTGTATCTTAGTTCGCTTTAAAGTTCGTATCGTCTGTTCTAAATCATAGATTTACAGACTTTGCTTGTGGTTTGACGTGACATTTATTTGCTATAGTTTTTCTTTAATTGATATCAGCGCCATCTTGTGACACTTTTTCCATTTCTCTACCTTAAACACTCGCCTGCACAGCTTTTTTATTAGGTCTTCGGTCTATCTGGCGAAAAGGGTCAGTGTCTTCAAAAAAATTAGGCTATTTACTATTGTACACTAATCATTTTCGGCTTCAGCCTTAAACCCATTTTTGAAATTTTCTGAGTAAAAAAACTTGAAAACTAACTTGTAAATCTTTTGACCTCAAACTCAGCTGCATTTGCGCTCACTAGTACCAAAATGATCCAGTTATACTTTGCAAATTATACTCGTTTGCGTTTTAGTTAACTTTAACCTTCGTATAGTCTGTTTTAAATTATATATTTATGCGTTTAACAGGAAGCAGCGGTTGTATTGCGTGATCCAGAGTGTTTAGAGTTGGCACTAATGCTACTTTATTTTAAATTGTATCGATGTTTCTGCGATTTACTTTGTCGTTTAAAATTAGTTTTGACGTAGTGTTTAATTTGTGTCATGGTGGTCTGAGAATGAAAGGAGGGCATTTATTTCAATAGTTATTTCTTGTGTCACTTGTAACCGGTATTTTTTTGATACTTAAGTTTAAGCCGGATTCACACATTGTATATTAATATACTAGCAGTTTGTTGCGGTTTGACTCGGATCTTAAAGGTCTTGAGGCAAAAGGCTACCTATGTTCTTCTTCAAGATGCAATCTATAATCTTGCCAAATTGTATCGAAATATTTTCACGGGTTTGGACGTGAAAAAGCAACAAATATATGTACAGACAGTCCTCCTATGTAGTTAATATAACATTTATATTACTATTATCCATAGATTGAAATTAGGGTTGAAACTTGTCAAGCATGCAAAATAAAAGGCACACAAGCAAACCGCACACACCCCTAATAACATTTCTTAGTTACAAAGAACATAAATTTAATTATAAAGCACCTCTTTATGCCAGTGTAACCAACCGCTGCATTCGTCGCGTTTCTACGATATGCGGTTACACGAACTCAACGTTTTGAGCCTGAATGTACACTATTGTACAAAATTCTCCGTGCGCAAATATCAGTACAGATACACTTAGTTTCAGTTTGTCTTGTCTGTGTGTCTAGTATTTTACAACAACATAGTTTTAAAGTCTCCTCGAGCTGAAACAGTTTTGTGTGTGATGTTACAGTTGAGTTGCGATTTTTTTTTGTTTACAATGCTGGCCATTATTCGGTCGTAAATCTAAATTAGTATAATCGTAATTCGAGAATAAATTAAAGTGTAACATTATACTTTGTAAAAGTCTGTTCATTCTGATAATGTTATAGCCAACCATGTTGGGATGGGTATTTCAGCTCACAGTTTTAAAGCTCAGCTGGCAATCCGAGCTGTTGCTGTTGATGAAAAATCCAATAACACATTGTTGGACCTGGAAATCGGCCCAGGACCTCTGGAGTACCATTCGCGCTTACGACCTCTAGACCAATGAGGCAGTTATTCATTGAAACATCAAGTTTAGATTAAATCTTCACTATAAAGACTACAGAACTAAGATAATCTTAAGACTAGCTATCCGAAACACGAAACGAAATATAGAAATTTAAACCATAATCCAAAAGCTACGAATTATCCACTCGAACTCACTTGCAAGCTAGAGAAACCGTCCACCCGTAAATTAATACATCAGTGTGTACTAATTAGCTATGTAATCTTCAAAGGGGCCGCTTGTGTACACAGGTTTGTGTACACAAATTGTTGTTGGGGGTACAGATACGTTTAGATGACAGATTGTGTTTAAATTGTGAATCACATTCTGGTGAAGAAATTAATTTGCTTAATATGTGACTGTAGTTTGATTTAGAGGGCATTTCACAGGTCCTTGTGGAAATCAATGTGTCCAAACAGCCGGATCGGAGAGTCTAAAACTCAATTTTAATAACGAAATTTCCTCTCCTTTCCGAGCCTGTGTGTCTTTGATCAGACACTATGGAGGAGGCCTTTGTTCAGTAGGGCTTCTTTTATCTGGTATGATGATGAGTAGCAGCAATAGTTTACTGGTGGGTCTGATTGAATTATGTCATTTTTCATCATCACAATCGTTAGCACTATTGTCCATTGCGTGGACCTGCTTTGTGCCAAACCCAAATTCTAAATGCCGATAAGTTTAACCAGTATTTGGCTATAACCGAAGATCTCCGTAGATTATGGGAAATATTTCTATCTTATTTAATACATTTTTACTGGTTTCCTTCACGAATTCATTAGTTATCCTAATAAAATCTACCCACACGATCACCAAACTATGTAATATGTAATATCTAGAGATAAAATGTTTACATGAAAAAAACTTTTATTTGAAACAAACTTTTTAGTTAAACAAGAAATATCGCACTCAGCATCCTAATCAGATTCCGAATCTCTTTGAACAGACAACTGTATTTAATTAAATATTCTCGGCTGCAATATTAATGAAAGCAAATCGAAAAGTAAATAACATTCACTTAAGTACACGGGGTAGACTCGTGCTATTATTGACTTCAATTAAATTAAACTGAAGCTAAACAGTTCTTTGGATGCAATTTTGAATGTTATTTAACTTTTACTGTAGTTGCAATATATAGTTTTGAAACTAGATTTACTAAAATGCTTAAAGATTGCAACAAAGAAAGCAACAATAATTGCAAACGTATTAATTACTTCCAAGGCTAAGTTATACATCACCAATCCACTTACTGTTGTTATATTGATCCGACCCACTTGCTCGCGTCTTTTAAACACATGTTACGCTTTAAATTACACCAAATTATACATTACGTGACCCAAGATGCCTCCCTGCGAGACACCCACAAACCGCGAGCCCCTGCACCCCTCTTCGGCTTCCGTTTCCATTGCGGTTGTAAGAAACATTCCCCTGGAATTGGATTACAGTCGCCAGAGAAGTGCGCTGTTTGTGTGAATGCGACGAACCAGCGTATAAGCATTAATGACAATGTCATTTGCATGTGTAAGATCTGTAACGAGGTTATTTGTTGCATTTGCGTTTGATTATTTAAATCAGTCTATTGGTAAAGAAGCTTCACATTAGCTTAACTGGCGATGACATGAATATGATAAACTACATATTGAACATTTTATCATATTGAGGCATTGATATGTACTTGTTAAATATTGTAGATTGTTAGTTTACTAGAAATCAAAGAAATGTAACATTTGAATGTCAATCTGAATTATTGATGACGTGTATGTTACATCTGTTTCTTGACCCTAGACATAAATGAGCAAAACCAATTAATCTAACTAAACGAACCAACTAATTGAATTTAATTGGAAGTATCGTAATTGCACTGCAAAACATTTAGAAAAAGTATTTCGTTACCTTTTAGCTATCAATATAATTGCAAAATGATTAATGTTATACCAATATTTGTAATAATTCGATATTACTTGATTTATTACGATTACGACTTAACAACTACTAGTTACGCTTTAGACATTTTGATTTATTTGTAATAATTTTAACAAGAGTTGGTGCTGTAATATGCCAAGTGTAATATTTGTAATCGAGAACAGGCCTTCAAATAACACTGTAGCATTTGCAATGAGAACAAAATTTGCCATAATCATCTAGTTAATTTCTACTGAAGCAGTATTATTTCTAAAGTTTCTGTTTACCTATCAACAAACAAAGCTTAACCTTTAGAATTAACAGTGAGCACGGAGAGTAAGAGCTAGGATTATGCGGTCGAATTATTAAATTTAACCAAGACTGCGTTTGGTCGAACGGATACGAATATCTAAAGTTTATGAACAACTTTCTTAGAAGTTCCAAAGTCTCAAACTTGCTCGACCGCACTGGTCCGCTATTTGAAAAATGAATTGTCTGCGCACCAAATATATGGTTTTAGTTGTAGAGTTGTTCAAAATATGGGAAAGTTAAGAAAATTCTGTTATTACCTTTTTTTGCTATTTAAACTGACGTAGCTTGCCGGTATGTTTAAGATTAATCATACCTTTTAGGGTTTCGTACCCGAAGGGTGCCAACGAGACTCTATAAGTAAGGCTGACCGTCCGTACGTCTGTCTATTAGCGGGGTGTATCTCAGTAACCGTAAAACTTTTAAAAGGATGCTGGTCTTTGGGGATTAGACCGGGATTGAGGGATTCTTACACACCAAAACCATCTCGGTGACCAGCTGACCACCATCAGTCCATAGACACGGCACTGTTTCCTCCGAAAAGACCTCTCCAGTACCTCCTCGGTGGTTCACCTCCTTGGGGAGGTTCCATGACACCTAGCGCTATAGAAACGCTACGATTCCTATTACATACCCTATTCCTATTATATATTATATATTCCTATTACATACAACTACGTGTATATAGATTTTTTATCTAAGTTGATCATCATCCTCCTAGCCGTTTCCCAACCATGTTGCGGTCGGCTTCCAGTCTAACCAGATGCGGCTGAATATCAGTATTTTACACGAAGCGATTGCCATCAGACCTCAGCAACCCAATTTCTGGGCAATACCGATATTCGAACGATAGACCGGTTTAGGTGGTTGTCAGACTTTTTGACTTCTGACTAACAATTGTCATAGGTGTTCGTATTACAACCGCGACCGTTTCTTTCGTGCTCCCCGAGGCACGGAGGGGTCTCGATGTGTTAAGAATGGTCACCCATCCACAGACTGACCTCGGCAAGTGTAGCTTAACCTTGCAGATCGGTTGATCAGCGTTGCTATAACTTAGCCACGAGCCCCTTATTTTATCTAAGTTGCGAGCCGAGTTTTTTTATCTAAGTTGTATTGTAATCCCACTGTTGAGCAAAGGTTTCCCCCGTTGCTTCCATTGATCTCTGTACTTATTACTATTATTTGGTTCTTTGTAAGAGGAGGTTCAGTGTATTGCTATTAACCGGGCTCAAAGCCAAACTGCGGAGTTGCTACTGAGAATTTCACGATAGAAAAATCAAACAACTCTTTACTCGATCAAGAATCAAACCCATTATTACCTCATGTTCAATAGCCACGCCTGCGTCCACAAGACGTATGAGAGAGTGTTCAATCTGTCTAGATTCTACCGTAAATCTGAACCATGTTTACATCAAGAGTAGAAGTACTCCACGAAATAGGACGTGCGTCAGAGATGTGGGTGGAATTTATTACCCAACTTGCGTGGGCTGCCCAGTTTAAGTTATGGGCTCCACGCATGCTCACTCACACATCGTTATGTGTTACGCGTAACGCAAGTCATGTTACTGTAAAGTTGAAGATTTATCCTGCATTTAATAATATGACAACGTATTATTAGCAAGTGCTACGGCACATGCTTAATAATGCTTGCTTAATGCCGTTAATGCTTACTTAATAATGTACTGCTGTCTAAACACAGTTCACCGGTACCTATGTTTAGGTCCTATGTAAAAGGGGGCGACCCTAACCGGGCACTAATCAATCTTGTCTAAATGCTTTCAATGAATTTCATAGAACAACCCATAACACTTTCCAGGACCTGGAAATCTATAATATCTACAATAGGACCTAGGACCTAGGACTAGGCTAGCAAGACAGTAAAAAAAAATATTTACATAAATGAAAAGATCTTTTCTAAAACACTTTTCGGTTATGTTTTCTTAAAAAAAAAATATTAAGGGTTTTTGTAAGGGTAAGATTCTAATCTTATAATCCATATTATACATTTATTCAAAACTCAAAACATTCTTATTAAGTAAAATACTGTTATCAACAACACGTATTGTCCCCATTCTTTATATTCTACATCTAACCCCATCTACACACGATAACAACTCATATATATTCGCCGGTTGCATGTCTTCCCCTTATTATTGACCAGCTAATACGAGCCATAATCGCATGCAAACCAAACATTAGGTATGCAACCTGCATCCGACTGGGGCGCTTTGTATGTACGTAAGCTCCAATATGATTCCTGGGCGCTGTCTGCGTTAAACTTCGACACAGAAATGAAGATCCAGAAGGTCTATCGACATCACGAATGTAGTAATTGAGCAATTGGTCTCTGCGCTTGCCTGTGGATGGGTGACCAATATCTCAGATCGCTTTGTACCTCGGAGACCACGTTTAACCGCTGGGTACTGGTTGTCATACACACCTATGACAATCGTTAGTATACAGAAGCCTGAAAACATAGTTTTTGTTTAAGATACAGCCTAGATTTTTGGTTGAAAAAGTCTGATGGCAGTCCCTTTGTGTAAAATACTGATATTCAGCCACATCTGTTGACTGGAAACCGACATGGTTAGCGCAAGCTTATATGACAGAGAAGTCGATTAAAGATGAACTTCTACCATTTTTCTTCAATACCGTTCGTGAGTATTTCCATTCATTCACATCAAGAATAGATATTGTAAATTACTAAAACTACATACACACTGTTTGCATTTAGACGCAGAATGCATTTTATTATGAAAATTCGCGGTAAAACAATGATATACTTATACATTGCATTTTAAGAGAAGGATTTATTATCTACTGACATATATACCATCACGCCTGTATTCCCCGAAGGATTAGGCAGAGATGTACTAATGTACACCTACTTTTTTAATGTTATGTGAATCTGTGTTCGCCCAATATATTTTCTTTCTTCTTCTCCATTCGCCGGAATGTTTAGGTCCCATTTAATAGGGGGCGACCCTCTTACTACAAATCCAAACTCCAAGCTGCTACTGAGAATTTCAAAAAAAATCCAATAACACTGTTCGACAGGGCAATCCCCAGAACCCAGAACCTCAAGCACCAACACAAACCCAGGGATAAACTATAAAAACGAAACAACACAAAATCCCTAATCGATGTAAAATCCGAAGCGACCTAGACACAAAAAAGCCTATTTCGGACAGATCGACCTCTGTCCAGCACGGTAATCGAACAGGCGATCAATCAAACACCGTCTCCCAACATTTATCTTCGAAACGAATATTAAAAGGAAAAACGAAATACATGGGGAACGCCAACCGGAATTATTCATGTACGGACTTAGTGCAGTATAGGTTTCATATGGTTCCGTATGTTCGAAAATATTATTTTTGTTCGTCATTTATTTTCTATTCTAATTTCGTTGCGGTTGCTTGAAACGTTGAATCGAGAGTTCAATATTATCGGTGTTGATAATAAATGGCTTGTATTTACTGAAGGGTTAGGCAGAGGGGTACTAATGGACATCCAGTGTAATGGGGGCCTGAATTATCAGTCTGTTATTAACCGGACTCTGGTCTCCTGAGTTATATATAAATCCGTATAGAAAACCCCAGGAACCCAGGAATCGCATCCTGGAGCTCAAGATTATTACCAATTTGTGATCATTAGATTGGGCCATTGTAACGAATGCTTTACATATACCAAGTACTGGCTTATATCATGAAAATATAGCTGTAGATTTTTTCTACATAAACTATTTAAATATTTAATTAGGTATGTTATTTAAGTATTTAATTTATATGTCTTTGAATATATTAATACATTCACTAATAAAAAAAATTAAACCTGCTTTTAAGCAATTTTCTGTTACAAATACTGGATTTAAAATTAAACGACTATTAAATATAGAGAAAAGTAAAACTTTTACGACTTCTTTTGTTACTGTTGTCCCTAGACCTTGCATTTTACACGATTACTATATAATTATTTAAAGACTTTGATTATAAAGGAAAGTTTAATGTCAGCAAATGATGTAAATAAAAAGGATTGCCTTTGCGGATCCCTAAAATATTCCATGTCACGGCCCATCGAGTAGCAGATTCACAGTGCTAAAATAAATATTGCTTTTGCAAGATACTGCCTTTTGAAACGACTTTTACTTTGAAAAATTGTAAAGAAAGGTAAATAATATTTCGTCGTAAATAGTCGTATGAACTATAATAAGTAGAAGGAAGTAAAGTTTGTACATGTCTGAGGAATTAAATGAAAAAAAAACATGAGATATCAATTACAAATTAACATATTCTATAAACCCATTAAGTACAGTCTCATAAATTACGCAACATTGTGAAATTCACAATTTCCCCATTCCCGCTCAATTTATTTGGCGAAATAAAAAACAGAAAAAAAAAGAAATAAATTGGATTCATTTATGCGTCCCCCGTTCCCGCCATATCCGTTAAGGGGTAGACGCAAAAACGAACAATAAAATACCAAATTGAACTTTGGTTTGTGACAGAGCGCGGTTGCAGTTTTAAAAGCCTTCATTCGGCTATCAATCAACATCCGAGGCTATTTACATTTTTATCTTTGCCTTAAATTGTGTAAACGGTTTTTACGGATCAGGGTTGTCATTTTCAGTTTAGACGTTTTCATTAAGCGTTGATAATGGAGTATCAGTGACGAGGAAAATGGTTATTTTAGGCGACAAAACGTTCATTGATTCCTAAACAGGACACAAACAAGATAAAATGTGTTAAGTGCGTTTGTGTAAACGTCAAAACTTTCCGCACATCAAACACAGGAAAGTATAGACATTAGGTAGATTTTTCCGGCGATATTTTATATTATTCCAATATAAAATTTATTTAAATAAAATCTCAATAGTGACAAATAGAACACAACTCAAACAATAACACGAAAATGAATTAATACGAGTATACTTTCAAAAACTTTACGAATTAGTTTTGTGAAAATAAAAGTATAATTATGGAGGTATAAATACTCTCTCTTTCTTATTCGATTGACATTCCATTATGATATTGATACTCTTAATGATTTTTCAATTACACCAATAATAAATACATTAATTACAACCTCACCAAAATACAATAAATTAGACACGAAAAATAGTTCAGTAACAAAAAGGTTGAATACGAAACGAAATGTACTAACCTATCAATTGTAAATCAATTTGTTAAGGCCAACGAATTTCATTTTCATAGATATTTGAAACTCAGCTGCCACTGAAACC
This sequence comes from Acronicta psi, assembly GCA_946251955.1. Classification (NCBI taxonomy): domain Eukaryota; kingdom Metazoa; phylum Arthropoda; class Insecta; order Lepidoptera; family Noctuidae; genus Acronicta; species Acronicta psi. The sequence goes on along the minus strand of OX276493.1, from coordinate 4,004,337 downwards.
AGTTATTTTATTAGTTATAATAATTTGAAGCTTATTAATTATTTTCCAACTTTATAAAATAATAATTTATAAGTAATCTTTCATAAAATAATTAATATTTTGACACTTCTCTTGAAATTATGATTAAAATTTGAGATAGATCACTTTATAGTCTAGCTTAATAATTATACTTTTCATTGTTATGCAATTTTATTCTATGTCATAAGTATGGCATAGAAAAAAGTGAATTTCCAACGAGCTTAATAAGTTTAGTATAATAATAATAATCAACCCATATACTGTCCCACTGCTGGGCACGGGTCTCCTCTCGGTAAGAGGGTTTAGGCTACAATCCACCACGCTAGCCTAATGCGGGTTGGCAAACTTCACACGGCGTCGAGAAAATCTCTCAGGCATGCAGGTTTCCTCACGATGTTTTCCTTCACCGTTAAAGCGAGTGATAATAATTACGCACATGATTTTGAAAAGTCAGAGGTGCGTGCCTTGGATTCGAACTCGAGTTTGACTTGGCAGTCCAGTGGTCATACCCCTAGGCTATCACTGCTTGTTTAGTATATTATACAAAATTTAAACAATACATATTACATTATACAAAAGCCATTTATTGGTTTCACAGAGCAACGATGGAAGGACATTTTATATTTCTTTGACAGAAACACTGACTTTGATTGTCTTATAATTTCAGTTCAAACCAAAGTCCCCTAGCCCCCATTTCATTCAACTTCAAACGAATCAACGTCTCTCAATATTTTGAGCTTTTTTTCTTTTTTCTCTCTCCCGCATTGTTCTTCTGTTGGTATTTCTCTTGCAATTTGCATTTGGAATTATAGTGTGTCTCCTGGCTAATTTAGTGTGGGTGTTGGATTTTTTTCCGTAATGAAGGAGGGTAGGGCAATACCTACTTCTTAAAGTTAGAATTACATTCTTTGAAGTTTGATGCAACTTTAATTGGCTGTGGGGTTATCAATAATAGATTGTGATGATTTGTTATGTCAGTATTGCATTAATTTTTTTTTAAATCTCGTCGTTATGATAAGCCATTATTATTAACGAGTTCTTGATTGATATTATGATTCACCAAAAGTGCCTATTTAATCCCAACAAATTGGCATTCAAAGTTTACTTTGACCAACTTATTACAGCCGGTATGTTTAAGGCCATAGACCGGGCACAAATACAAAGTCCGAGCTGCTACTGGGAATTTCACGGAAAAACCCAACAACACTACTCGACCCAGGAATCGAACCCAGAACCTCGCTAGACCAACGGGGCAATCAGATTAACTAGTCAGTCACGTTTACATCAAATGTTTGTCTAATTCTGACAAAGTCTAAAAGTCCAACCATGTTTTATATCAGTGTGAAATGAAACAGAAAAGGAAATATGGAATTATAGATATCTATTACAAGACTGTTGTATTTTTAAATTTCAGGCTGTAGAATTATGGTCCGTTTAAAGCCGACTGTTTTCTAATAAATTATTAATAATAAATACTATTTCTGTAGTGTTAGAAAATGTTGAAGACATTTTCTAACACTACAGAAATAGTCGACATGAAATATTCTTTCATAATTTTTTCACTTTACCCGGAATATTTTCAGCAACAATATCCTGAAAGCTTCATAATTTGATGGACAAATTAACGCGGAGTATTTTTATATGCATATTTTAAAAGCGTAGAATGCCGGAATTTCTATGCTGCATAAAATTTTTGGATAGCTATGTAAAAATATCTAAAATGTGTCTTTGTTTTTGGAGAAGAGGGTAGGCGGCAGTGAAAATAGCTGAAATTTTATGACTGAACAACAAAAATAGCTGAAAACATTACTTATTCATGATTTTACAGGTTATAAAATGTCAAGAGTGATTAGTATACTTATAGTACTTTGCACTTACCTTTATGTTGGTTTTTGTCCACTATGTATGTATGTACGACATATACGTGTATGTGTTTATTGTATAGGTACCAAATACAGAAAAATATGACCATTTTATTTCTTGAGACTACAATCTTAGTTCATCTAAAAAAACAGTAATTAAAATACAAATAGACAAACTCATTTCCACAACCCTATCAGTGTTCTGTCAAAACAGAACGATCCTAAATTCTATAAAGTCGTATATCCGAACAAACTAATTTGTTTTCACGGAGCTTCGGTCACAAGCCGGCGTATATATAAAATATATGAAATTGTACCTCCTGTCATAAATGTCTGTGTGGCATTAAAAATTCACAGCAAATGCAGTCGAGACAGGTAATATAGGGCGTGACGTAGTTAGTGGCAGGCTGGTTGAAGTACGTATGGTGTCAACTAGAAAATTGACGTTCAAAATTTCTATTAAGACCACGTTCCGTAGGCGACACGGAAGCCTCGGGAACTATTATTATCGAATGAATTTTGTATTTGTGACACTTTTGAACGAAGTGTAATACAGTCTTTTTATTTTTAAATTCCTACGCCTGTATACCCTGTTTGTCGGTATGTTTAGGACGATCTAATAATTTTATTACTTTTGTAAGTAGGTACTTTACAAAATAATCTTTCTTGATCAATCAGTTTTCTTTGTTTGTGTTTCATCAATAATTTAACTGCGTTTAGTGCAGTGGTCCTAAGTTCGATTACTACGCTAAATGGCTTGGGTTCAATTCTCTGGTCGAGGAAAATATTATTGGGTGTTTCTATAAAATTCTCACCAGCAGATCGGTGTATTAATTTGTGCCCAGTAAATAACAAATTGGCAATAGACTCGCCCTTACATAATACTTGTACACTTCTGCTTAACCTTTTAAGTAATACAGGCATATGTTTATGTAATTAAATTCGATATACCTAAATCTCATACTCACATTAATGAATTCTACATTCGGTAGCGAAAATCTCTCTCTGCTGTACTTATCGATATTTTCGATCGACTTCGTGATAAAATGCGTAATTCGGAGATTACTGAGGGCTCTTCGAAATATTATGTAATTTCGAGCGCGTTCGTCGAATAGCAATTAATGTGGCTTACTGTACTTTAGCATATTTTATTATCATCTTAACGTCGCTTGATCGGTTTTAATTTTATATGAGATTATTGTGTGTTCAGGCTTAGTTACATATTTTTTTAAATTAGGGCTGCTTCTTCTGACTATGTCACTGTTGTCTAGTTTTTTTTAAATTGTTCTCTCGCAGATATGCTGGACGGTATTTCTTTAGAAATAAGCAGTACCTATATATATATATACTTTATTTTACTTGTATTCTATAGTTACTTTTTTGTTAAGTGTGTACATCTTACTAATATCATAAAGGAAAGTTTGTAAGTTTGGATGTTTGTTGCGCTGTCACAGCAAAGCGGCTAAACCGATTTGGCTGAAAGTTGAAATGGTGATGACTTATACCTTGAATTAGGACATAGGCTCCATGTTTTCCAGAAGTTCTGTTTTCTTTATGAACCCGTTTCCCGTAGGTACTTTGAATTTTTCGGTTTAATCCCGAAAAAATCAAAGTACCTACGGGAAACGGGTTGAAAGTTCCTAACTCCACGCGGGCAAAACCTAGTGAATAAATAAATAAGGAGTTTATTTTCACACACTAAATTTAATAAATACGATAGAGACAACCCTACCTGTTTACGCACACATTTGCATGTGTACGAATGTCACTTTGGTTATGTATTTGTGCAGTGCGCATGATCGGTAAGCTTTTATGACGCGTCTACGATGTATATAATCATTCTTGTCACAGTATATGAAAAGACATAACAATACCTAAACAATTATAAATAAGCAATTATTATGTTAATACCGAAGATATTTAGCTTTTATTGCACCAACTGTTTTACTCCATTAACACAATTTATATATCATCTAATTACACTAAGACTGCGAACTAAACTAACCGTTGTCTCACCGAAATAAGGTTCAAATTCATATGCGATATTTAGTACAAATGGCATCGTTTCGATTCGGGTATTATGGCAGGATTAGCGTCACATGTGTTTAGATTTTGTCGATTTTCGACGCACATGTGTTAAGATTCGGTGTAATAGTGACTTAACAGTGTTATTACAGTGTTATGTGAACTGGGCTTTGCTTGTTGTGTTGTGGATTGCTAAATGTCATCTTAGGATGTATTCACACGGCGTATTCTATACGCGCCGAGACGACTTGCGTTTAAATGCCTTACTAAGAAATATAAATGTTTATTTGCAAGAAACATGGTTGTTATAGTATTACTTTTAGGGCATGCAACACTAAAATTGACAAATTTTCATTTAATAAATATCCTATGGTATACATTAATCAATGTTTTCATTAATACAACTTTAAATATTATAATTAAATTATGATTGTTCATAATACACAACAGTTTAATATCTATTTATGTTAATCAAAAATAACCTTTATTAATAATAATAAAAAATAAGAACTTTAAGTTAATATAAACCTTATAACTGCAAACTGGTGTAAACCTTATAGCTGCGACTGAAACTCATTTAAAAAGCGTTAAACCCGCATCATCTGCGCCGAAAGAATATGCCGTGTGAATACGCCCTTATAGTGAAGTGAATATTAAATGTTCTTCTATTTTTACGAATTCATTACACTGAAATAGGACTGTCTAGTAGCCTTGGGTTCGACTCCCAGGTCGAGCATTGTATTGAGTTTTTTATGACATTCTCAATAGCAGACTAGCAGCTCGGAGTGTAGGGTTGTCCCCGGTTAACGACAATAGGCCAACGTGGGACCTAATACCCGCGAATTTTATATACATGAGTATAACTCTGCCTACCCCTAACCCTTCGGGGAATACAGGCGTGATGGTATAAAAAAAAATGAAAAACTAAAATGAATTACGGGCGAGTATTCCGCTTTTATATATCTTCATTGTACCGCACATATCAAGTTGCTTTGTTGTAGGATTTCAGTTCATATCGTGTTATTTTGAAAGGATTTATTTTGACTGCCTCGTTGGTCTAGTGGTCCCAAGCGTGACTGCTACGCTAGGGGTCCTGAGTTCGAATCCCGGGTCGAGCAAAGTGTTGTTGGGTTTTTCTGTGAAATTCCGAGCGAAGTCTGGATAAGCCCGGTTGATGGCAATTAGGCTCTTCACTATTTTATTACTTGGGACCTAAACATACCGGCGAAACGTGGGTGTACCTTAGGAGAAAGAAAAATATTGGATTGTAATAAATACCTAAAAACGAAATCTCAAATCGTAGGCTGTCGTTATAAATAATTTAATTAAAAAAAAATCTGTTTCCGATTTTAACGGCCGGGTTAAAGTTAGCTCGTGCCAACTTCAACCCGGAACACACCTGTGACACTCCATACAAACTTTCCGATACCGCTGCACACCACAATACCAAGTGTCAAAATTACGTTTGTACACGTGCAAATGCAAATGTGTGCGTGAGAGTGCGTAGGGTTTGTTGGCAGTCCATTCGGCAAGAACACCGACAGAATGCGGGGGACCTGAGGTATCTGACGTTAGGGAGGGGCGGAGAGTGGCCATTCTGTTATTATTTAAGTATTCTGTGCCCGGACAATAAGATTGGCGAGAACTGTATGTGATGTTTTATTACTCACAGTATAAAATAGACACATACAACCTCTACCTATGGCAGTACAGGTATTCGTTCAGTGGCGCAAGACTTGCTAGCGATAATTAAAATAGATATAAAATGAAATATTCCATGCTACCCGCCAATATCCGGTGCGGTCGGAAGTGACGTCATTTTATTCTGTTGTTGTAGTTCAGTTTTCTCATTGGGACTTAGTAAAAAAGAATCAGCATACCTTCACGCGTATATTCCCTGAAGGGTTCGGCAGAGACATTCTTTTACACCCAGCTTAGGTTACTTAGGAAGAGGAGCTTAGGTGTTTTTATGTCCCATGTAATAGGGGGCGAGCCTATTGTTATTTGCCGAGCAAAAGTCGGGATGCTACTGAGCACTTCAGAAAACTTAATAACACCCTGCTGGAAATCTGCCTGGAAATTGAACGTAGGACCTATAGCGTAGCCTCGCGCTAACGACCACCAGGCTTAACGAGGCAATAAGAGGACTAGCAGTACTCTACACAACGACGTCTGTGGTCTAGTGGTTCGAGTACCGGACTGCCGATCACGAGGTCGTGGGTTCGATTCCCGCAAGACACAAACATTTATGTGATGAACTTAGGTGTTTGTGTTTGTCTGGTTGTTTCTTATGTATTATTATAAGTATGTATTTACAACAAAAAAAGTATATAAGTATTATATCAATTGTCTAGTACCCATAGTAGGTACTAGCTCTGCTTAGTTTAGGGCTAGATGGTGCTGTGTAAAAAATGTCCCAAGATATTTATTTATTTATTACATTAAATTGATTATTACTTTATTATATGTCTATTTTATAAGTCTAATGTTTTATATTTTTTGTTTCAGGTATGTATCTACACTTAAGAGCCGCTCTCTACAACCATAAGAGACCAAAACCTAAAGAGATAAGTGTAAAAGATCTGGGTGGCTAGACAAGTTGCATTTTGACATTCGAATCGACAAACAAAATGTATGGAGATGACACAAGCTTTCGACAAATCGAGCTGTCATTAATGTCATTAACATACATTTTGTTTGTCGATTCGAATGTCAAAATGCAACTTGTCTAGCCCCCCTGTTATATTAAATTATCTAAATACTACACTCACGCCTTTTTCCCACAGGGGTAGGCAGAAAACTACGATTCTTTCATATTTCTTTAGCTTCCTCCACGTTCAAACATCTTGTCATACACACGCGCTGGTTGTGAGTACTACGCACCTGAACTAAATGATCTACATCCAAAAATATATTAATCGGTAAATTTCGCCCAAATTCGGCTTAATTCGGATAAGTGCGCAGACACATAAATCACAAACAATTTCTGTGATGGCGACACTGATTGGAGTTCTAGTTAACAGGGAGGGGAAGGGGGATGTAATGTGGAATTCACTCGTTATTTTTGTTCAAAAGGGTCAACTATGTAATTACCTTTTCCGAGGGGTAAATTGTAATGACATGTGTTTAAATTTAGAATACTATGGAGCCTACGGACCTGTTTCCCGTTAAATTACTTGGCCGATAATTTCATACAAATGTTGTTCTATTTTTGAATTTATCTGGCGGTTATCGGCTATCGAGAGGTGGCGAAATATGACCTTAATTTTATATTTGAAAAGGTTTGATGAACAAACTACACAGTTCGAAAATTACAAGAAGTTAAGAAGCCTTTTAAAGTATTTTTGATCCTTCTAAGATATTTTAAGATGTTAAAGACAGAAAGGAATTACTGGGCAAGTAAGAGGCGATACAAAAGTGGCCATGATTCTCCAAGTTTGTTTCGGTGTTTTTTCTCAGAGGTTGTCAGCTAGGAAATCGTCCTCATCTAGTTGAACTGATTAAACTAAAATCATTGACTTTTACCCGTGTCTCTAAAGATCTTTTTTTATACCACAAGGGTGGCAAACAAGCATGCGGCCTGTTTGATGGTAGATGGTTACCGCAGCCTATGGACGCTTACAACACTGAAGCGTCACCCACGCGTTGTTGACCCTGCAAAAACCTCTTAGAGGTTTATGGAGGATTCACTGCGCCGACATTTTAAGGGAATGTTCCTCTTGCTGCCAGCGCAGCGCTCTTTAAAAGGAGCAACCTTACTCACTGCAGGAACACAACACACAATAAAGTGTATTATTTGGCAGTTTTCTGTAAGGGAATTCCCCAGACGGGCTGCTCCAGATTTGAGCTATAAATTGCTGTGCCCTCTTATCTCACAGAAAATATAATATAATTTAATTTACTCTTATTTTTGGTGTTTACAGCTTAGCATAAGACGGCCCATAATGTATTACTTATTCATATGTCACACTTAGACACATAGTTATACTACGCTTTATCCCGCGACTTCGTTCGCGTAGAAGTTGAAAATAAGCTCTCAAAGGAAATAATTTTCCCTTGTTCCTCCCATTGGTCGTAGCGTGATGTGATGATATAGCCTATAAGTCTTCTCATATTTTTTTAAATCGTAATTCAGTAGTTCCTGATATTTGCGTGTTTAACCAAACAAACAAACTTCAATTAAGCTTATAATATTAGTACAGATAGGATCTCAACTTTATTTTTCCTTTCCTTTAATTTCATACGTCAAATCGGTTAAGCTGTTTAGCAGTGAAAGACAAACAAACCTTTGGCTTTATAATATTAGTAAGATAGATACAAAATTACAAATACATAACCCTCCTTCAGCAGTCGAGTAAAAATAAATATGACTTGATACTGCTAGTACTACTTTGTGCAGAAACATCACACAGTATCATATGACCGTCAATTTTACATCGCTAATCTCAAGATATAAATACGACTAGCCATCTGTGACTAACATTAATAACTGGGGCTCAGCGATCGAGGGGCAAAGCGATTCCGCCTTTATAATTAAGGAAATTTGAAAACCGACATCAAAACCGGGGTTGAGTTGGGGTTACGATCTGATACGGTGGGGGGTGGGGGGGCCTATTCATTAATCAAACGAGTGACAAGTCTTGCCATGTGTTCTAGTAGATTGTGTCTTATTTCCAGTGTTTGGGTATGTAGAAGAGAGAGAAAAATGTACATACCATCACGCCTGTATTCCCCGAAGGGTTTGGCAGAGATGTACTAATTGTACACCCACAGTTTGCCGGTATGTTGAGGTCTCATGTAATAGGGGGCGAGCCTATAACCCTATCAACCGAGCACAAATACAAATTCCGAGCTGCTACTGAGAATTTCATAGAAAAACCCAATACATTTACATTACACTTTAGTCAACCTGGGAATCGAACCCTCGAGCGTGGCAGAGAAAAATGTAGTTTTAAAATAGACTAAGTAGATTGTGATATCTAGTGACCTGCCCCGGGTTTGCACGAGTTCATGAATCTATAAATCTTTATTATTGTAAATCTTTGTGACTGCTGCGCTAGAGGTATTTTGATCGATTCCCAGGTCGAGCAGTGTCATTGTCACAAATTTTCAGTGGAAGCTCGAAGTTTGGATTTGTGGCCGATTAATGGTAATAGACTCACTCCGTATTACATGGGGCCTAAACATATTGGCAAACTATGGGTGTACATTGGAACACCTTGATGGTATTTATAATGATAACAAGATGTCTAGATAAAGCTATTGTGCTACAATTTTCTCTCAATTCATCGTAGGCCACATCGTTGCTTAACATCAGGCGAGTTGTGGTCTTGTCAAGCGCAAGCCTATCTAAGATAAAAAAAAAAATAATTCGATAAGGCATAATGAAGATTTACTGATCTGCCCATCCTTCAAAGAAGGTCATAACACTTCGGCCAAGGTCGCGAAGTCACCGATAAACTGATAGGCCTAAGTAAACAAACGGAGTAATTAAATCTGATGGACCGTATTCCGGGTATTATAATTATTTGATATGAACGCATACCACGAGTACCTTTTTGCGGTCGACCTTCGAATATTGGGAGTTTAGAGTTTGTAAGGGTCGAGTCGAATTTACGCGGAAGGGACGAACTAAGAGCCTGTTTCAGAACCTCCTAGTAAAAAAGTTCTCTAAGTTCCTGATAAATTACTTGCCAGATAATTTTCATATAAATTTTGTTCGATTTTTTAGTTTATCCAGTGGTTAGCGACTATTCAGAGGTGGTGAATCAGGACAGGACCTAATTCTCGAGAAGCTTAGAAAATTCCTTATGTTATGCAATACTAGCTTTCCGCCAGCGGCTTCGCCCGCTATCCCACGGGAACCATACACTTTTCCCGGATAAAAAGTAGCCTATGTGCTATTCCAGACTATAATCTATCTCTGTGCCAAATTTCATCCAGATCCGTTCAGTAGTTTTTGCGTGAAAGAGTAAGAAACATCCATCCATCCATCCTCACAAACTTTCACATTTATAATATTAGTAGGATTAGCAGGATTATATCAGTCATGGAAATGAATGCATATAAGGGAAGAGAAAGACTAAAGAAAAGATGTATGGAGTGTGTAAGAAACGATATGACCACAAAGGAGTTGAATGACGAGATGACAGCTAATAGAGATGTATGGTAGAAAAACCTAGCCTAAATTAAAAATTTAGAAAACCCCCGACACGAAATTTAATTTGCCATTTTGTGGTGAGGGCCATCTTGGATTTGAAATTTATCATAGTGAATAGTATTCTCCTAGTTAAGCCCTTTCATTTGATACCCATATTGAGGGAGTTGTGAAAAAATATGTTATTCGCTATTTTGTAGCGGCGGCCATCTTGGACCGATTTTCATCAAACATAACTAAGAACACTCCCGACTAATTCACCTTTCAAATAAAACAAAATCAAAATCTGTCCATTCGTTCGGGAGCTACGATGCCACAGACAGACACACACACACACTCCGTCCAAAAGACATACTGCATCGCCCCAAGTGAATTGTGATAAGGACAGGAGGATGATAAATACATCAGCTCGACTATTTCGGTAATCTAAATCAACAATATGGAAACTAACTTGCTTTTCCGAGATAAGGGACCAATAAAATTTTATAGAACCATTATTCAGGGACTAGTTTAAAGTCTCAAGCAGTAATTAGTAAAGTTAGTATGTGAACCAACCCCAGGCTATATGAGTTATGCTGGAAACGTCTTTGGCAAAGTCAAAAAGTTCATTTGAAGTCAAACCGTTTACATTCCAACAGTTTTTTTTTATGCTTTAGAAAAGATATTGGAAGTTTTTCGGTTGAATATGCGTAACATACCATGACGCTTCTGCCCTGAATGATAGGCAGAGGATTACCTCAAGCTATATTCAGGGAAAACTGTAGGTGTACATTAGTACACCCACATTTTGCTATTATGTTTAGGTCCCATATAACAGGCGACAAGTCTCTTGCCATTATCTGGGTACAATAAATCACTATGATCATCACTACATAGAATAAAACTAAAGTCGCTTTCTCTGTCCCTATATCACTATGTATGCTTAAATCTTTAAAACTACGCAAACGGATTTTGATGCGGTTTTTTTAATATATAGAGTGATTGAAGAGGAAGGTTTATATGTATAATACATACATATTATAGTACAGAAAATACAAGAAATTCAAACCCATGCGAAGCCGGGGCGGGTCGCTAGTAACATATATATTACAAACTCTGAGCTGCTAACAATTTCATAGAAATCCTACTAATACTGCTCGACCTGAGAATCGAAGCCAGTACTTTAAGCGCACCTGTCAGTACAGCCCATGAGGCTAATGAGGTACTTACTGAGATTTTTGCCAATTGAATGAAAATTGCAAGGATTTAATAAAAAGCACAAATCCAAACATGAACTTCATAAAAATACTAAACAAAAAAAACTAATCCAGACTATGTATGTATGTATATAAGTGAGCCAGTGAGCAAGTTGAAAGCAAATTAGCAAGGTGGTTTGCCGAAGGTACCAAGACAGTCATACAGCCTCTTTAAAAGCACCCAAAGCATACAAGTTGACTCACCAACACTACCGAGCCTCTATAAATCACATTAAGTTACAATCCAAGATCTGAAACACTTATTTAATGTACTAATGAATGGCCAGCCATTGGGATCGTGATGGGGTGGCATAAAACGTCCATTAGCACTCGAATGCATTTATATTCACGACTAATTATAGGGGGTGAGTGCACGCCATAGATTTAGGGGAGACTGTGATGGCTCCTTTTGTTATGGGGCTACCTACTGAGCTTTGTACACTTAAGTACACGGCAGGAAGTGGAGTAGGTACCTGGTTCGATGACGTCAAAATGCTATGGTTCATTAAGTTTTAATAATGGTTTGATACAATAGGGTATTATTTATTCTCGCCTTGCGTTCGATTTACAAAATATGCTTAAGGTAATTAAGCTCCAGCCAAGATAAAATTTCATTTTTTTTTAATGAAATACTTTTTAAGGATTTTAGAGCGTCCATGGTCAGTCTCCGTGGCCATGGACGCCGTAAAGGGTCCGAAACGTCGGGATTTAAATTATAATAAACGCGATAAAATCCGTAAAAAGTATTTAATTTCGAAATGTCTAATATTCGCGTAAGTGTCAGAAACCCAAAACGTTATTAAGTTAAAACTTGTCAGTAAGAAGACGTACTCGTTACCGTAAGAAATAAAATGAGACACAACACCACACGTAGAGTCTACTCCCTAAGTACAGTTCTCGCCAAACTTATTGTCCGGCTTGAAGTTGGCACGAGCTAACTTCAACCCGGCCGTAAAAATCAGAGAGAAAATTATTGGATTAAAATGATTTAAAACGACGCCTACGACTTGAGCTTTCGTTTTCATTTATTACTAACCAATATTTTTCTTTGTCCGATTTTTACGGCTGGGTTGAAGTTAGCTCGTGCCAGCTTCAAGCTGGACAATAAGTTTGGCGGGAACTGTTCTCAGCCTTCGTTACGGGCGTTTTATACTCCTCATCAACTATGGACGGAACATTCGTTCGGGGCCCACACAATTTGACAGTTCTACCTACTCCCGATGTGTTTTTGTTTTAAAGGATCCTTATGTCTTAGCTACCTTCAGTTGGGCACGTTACTTCGGTGACGGAGACTCCCAGTATGTCCCTAAATCCTAACCCTTCGTTAAGACTCTACTAAACTAATGAGTCAGCAATAACCAACAATTATTATGTGAAACCAATGTAAGGAATGAAACAAAGAATCTTTAAACCCAAATTAACTAAACCATTAGCTCAAATAGATATAGCAAAAGGAATAACAGTAAAACTATTAGTTAAACCATTAATAATATAACCGTTGAACCCGCTCCAATAACTGATTTAAAAGATAACCCAACAGTAAATTGAGAACTGCTATCCAAACAAGACATCGATCTACAATCACCGCATAAAGGTATCAATTACTTAAAGCATTCACAAATCACCACTTCCCGTTATCATTGTATTTAATCGCCGATTTAAAGTATAAAAGACCGACTGTGCAGACCGCTTGCTAGTAATGCGTTTGCGCTGATCGCGGACGCCATTTTGTTTGATTGATTGACATGCTTTGATATTAGAACTGTTTTTAGAGAGTAATTTCTCTTTGCTTCTTGTGTGTATGTAAGTATTTTACTGTTTTCTAATACTTGTGCGAATATTAAACACTGATGGTAAATAGTAATTTTTCCATCATAGAGGAAGAAACCGAAATCGAATATCGGTATTGCCCAGAAATTGGGTTGCGGAGGTCTGATGGCAGTCGCTTCGTGTAAAATAATTTAGCCGCATCTGGTTAGTCTGGAACCCGACCCCAACATGGTTGGGAAAAAGGCTAGAAGGATGATAGAGGAAGAAATCATGGCTACGTAGCATCAGGGACTAGACGGGGATAGCCTCACTAGAGATAGAGATGAGTTTGCTAAATTGACTGCCAACCTTCACTAGTTGGAGACTACTATGAGTTAGAGAGAGAATAAATAGTAACTTATAATAAATTTCACGATCCGATATCTCTATCGCCAATATTATGCAACCGCAAAAATGTTGCTACCATTGTACACAGTTGAGCAATAATTACATTCTATTGAAACGATCGTGTCACCAGATATCAGATAGGAAATTTAATGTAATATAATTTGTAAGATTCACATTACTAATAAAGATATGGTACCCCCAATTTCTCAGAAATACGGAAGATCAAACTAAATAAACTTTTACGAAATAAACCTCTTCAATTATTTTGTGTCAAACTTTGTCCTTAGAACTTATTTCTAAATCTTTTTCAATCAATTCTGTATCTAATGTACTTAAGTCTAAGGATGTTCTAATTGGATTTCTAAGTTATAATGTAACTTGATCTGTATTCGACTATATTTTTCTTAGATTTAGGTTCAATTCAACATCTCAACTTTTTATGTAAATTGATGTATTAACTGTTCTAATAAATTACACTAAACAATGCTACATAATGAATCTATTTGGAAATGTGAAACCTATTTAAGAATCTAAATTCGCTGTGCAAAAATCTGTATACAATTCATATTCGTCGCTTATGTGTTCTGTTGAAATGGATTCGTATAACAATCATCATAATAATGAACCAACAATACACAAACTTATCACACCCAAAAAATTCCATCTTTGCAACTCTTACCTGAGATAAATTCAGAAACAAAGCCCTCAAAAGAATAACTTTTTCTATTTCCAAACACACTTGGTAGAAAGTTGGTGCGATAAACACCATCGGTTGGGATCTCATACATATTAATACATTCTGCGACACTGAATGACTCTCGGAGGGCCTTCGGAGGAGTCTCGTGTTTATTTAGCCGACTCAATGCAGCACCAGAGAATTATTGTTTTAATAATTGCGAGCAGTTTCTTTTAGCATCTCCCTAGAGCCTTACTGGACGTTTGAGGTTGTTAGGACTTAAGAGTTGATTAGAAAAACTATTTTACTTGGTTTTATCTTCGAAAAATGTTCTACAGAAATTCTCGAGACAGCCTTTTGCGTTTTAATTTAAAATAGCCTTAAGGATTGTCCATCATTAAAGACACTAATTGCTCTCAATAATAGGTATAATAATAGAAATATAAAGGTGATTACTGACTTTGTTAAGTCAAAGAAACCCTTAATGTAACAAAGTCGCTACTGAGTCATGTAAATCCAAATCATAATTCCAAGCACACATGAACGGCTTAGCGTAATCCGTAATAAACGAATGAACATCACTAGCAAGTCTTGACACTAAACAATATTCTTGCCAAAAAATGGGAATTAATTTCCTGCAAACCTCTATATTTCCCGCGTCTAAATATAAATAAGAGGCTCGAAGGCTTAGTGGCTGTCGGCAACCGTGTCCTTGCTTCATAATGTCGCTACGTTGTTGACATCGCGGGATCCATTCGCCCGCCATTTTCGTCGCCATTTTGGACGCACCAAAAGCGCGGGAATCTTGCTGTCATGGCGGCAAAAATAATTAGATTTCGTCGGCGTACTTCTTCTTGGTTCATTTCTGTATGTTTTGTTAATTATTTCTTCGTGAATGTCACGGCGACAGGTCTTAGTGTCCCTTTCTTTTTGTTTTCACAAGGTGATTCTTTTGTTCCGCTAAATATCGCTAAAAAGCGAGGGAGGTGCAGACTGTTAACGTTTCTTTTTAATTTTTAATACGAACGTTTTCTTTCGTCGACGTTTCGTTTATTTGGATTTTACTTTTGTACGTAACATTACATTCTTTGCTTTGTATAAATTAACCTTTCTGTGTCTATTCAGCCCCCCTCGAAAGTACAAATTGATATTAATTGTGTTAGAAGCCCTTACAGCGTTACCCCATGTGTTTTTCTTAACAATCAAGCGGTTGCACAATCCTTTTGCTGTTAACGAACTGAAACAGTGTGCGATACTCAACTTTATTGTGCAGATAATAGTAACGAAATCGAATCCATTCGAGCAGAAAATTAGGTTAGACACTGTCGTGTCTCTCACTATTTCTAAATTCAATTTGTGTTCGAAATACAAATTGTGGTGGTTAAATCCCACGCGTCGGCCATATTTGAATTAATTTCGTTTTTAACTAACGCGGGAAAGCTCTTTATAGGGGCGACACCTTGTGAAAAGTGGTTTTATAGTGCATTTGGGAATTTTCGCCATGTGAAGCTGAGACGAGTATTGCTCCACTAAATTAGGTGTAATTACTGTGAGAATATTTTATAAGGGTAATGCAGAGTAATGTGTTTGAATTTTTTATTACGATCAAGTGTTACTTGGAACTTTGTAGTTTGTGAATTTAACCAACCATTTTGGGCTTTCAGCGCGAAAATATACTTTATAATTAAGGTTCACAATTCCACATAAATATAAACGCTACGGAGAAACTGTTTGACGGTTTGCTACGTATTGATAAACTATCAGACCATTTTTTAATAACGACGACTACAATTATTCCACAACAAGAATAAATCATAACAACAAGAAATTTCTAAATATAATATTAAGGCATGTCTACCAACGTATCATTTATCAAACTATTATTACCCGGTAATAGTAATAAATTCCGGTAAATGTGTAACATTCGCCAACTGTTCCATTTCGAGTGTTAACACGACTTCGTACGTGTATAAGTATGTTGCGATTTTTTTCTCTCTGGGTAGGTATCATCTAACTATAGTAATTGGGAAACTTTGCTCATTATATTTTCGGCTGACATTTTTCTGGGTCGTGTGTTGGGACTATGTATTATAAGTTTTACCTTTGATATTATTATTATACCTAAGTAGGATATTTTTATCACATAAATTATTCTAGTCAACTAGTTATCCGTTCTAACATGAAAATCCTGCAATTCAGGGATATTAATCTAGCGACATCTGAATACATACGAGCTACATACAAAACCATACCATTAATACTACTGAAATCACCTTGTGTGTGTGTGTGTTTTTTTTTCATCACCAAATATGTATGTTATGTGTAAAAAAACTTTGAAAGACACCCTTTAGTTAGATAAAATTAGGTATTAAAAAAAAACTAACAAAGCTATTGACGACTCTGTTTTGTGAATTCAATATAACTTTAAATTAATACGAAAAAGAAAATGTTTTTAAACAAAAATATTCTTTATGTAATTTAAGTTTTCTTTTTACGCATTGATACAAATGTCAACCCTAACAAAAATAAATCACATCTAGTAGCTGTAATACTTTTTGATGTGGAAAAATATATTAAAATATCCCCTTTAGACATAGATGCGATTAGTTAAAGATATAAATTAGATATAAATTAGTTTAATTTTGTCATTATAACCATTTAGAACCATGATGTGTGTGCCAAGCTTTAGATTGCCAAATCTTTCCTTTTTCAAAGATTTTTATCTTGCCAACGTCACCAAGGAGTTATATGTATAGCAGATCAAAACACACTTCATTGCTTTGACCTACATATATGATCGCGAGCTAAAGGCTTCGTAACGTAAATACCATGATATTTTTGGATTGGCATATGTGAGCCGACATTTCGCTAAAGGTCGCTACACAAAAGTAGCATATCCCTGTTAATAGGAAGTAAAAGGTCTATTGTAAATATTTCATTGTCTAAAGAAAGTATATAAAATATGTCCTAATAAAAATTTACTAATATCGTTAACGTTTAGGGTTTGAAAACTATAATCCTTATTTTGATTGTGCTCATTGTCTGACTCAAGCGCGGCAACTGGACGAGAAGTTCTGGGATCGATTCCAAGTGCTATTATAATGAAATTCGTTAAAGAACTCCTAGTTTTGATTTGTGATTTGATTAATTACATCACTGTGTATGTACATACCTAAGGAATATAGTTTGAAATAATTTACAATATTACTTTAACTATAATTATAACAGTTTCAGACGTACCGTTTACCTACATTCTCACCTATAAAACCACACAATTACAGTAACAAGATCTAACCACCAACACAAATGTAGGTACCTATAATGTATACATCTAATTGATACGTACATAGTAATGAGACGGTTTTCAAAGCCTACCCGAGCCGATAATCAAAGATACTTAGCCACCAGTTTACTTGGTCTTCTAACCTCCGTCGCAGAGTGTCACATAAAGTATAAATTCAGTTATAGAGCGCTCGTAAACTATGTACTTTGCAACGAAGACTGTATAAACAAATAATAAGTGTTTTTGTAGCTATAACAAGATAATAAGCATTGTGCAGCACAAGTGTCTGTACCAATTTTTATTATGTACTTGATGAAAAGCACGCATTTGACGCCTCCTGACTGTAAGCAGCATCAATAGTGATGACCTACTTGAGACCTCAGATGTTAATCCTTATTTTGACATTACAAGCCAAATCTCAATAATATAGGTAATGTTAGCAGTTTATTGCGTTTATAAAATATGTACATAGATCGTGCCAAAAAGTTTTGCATCGATATAACGAAAAGCAGCAGTTTTAATATAAAAAATGCATAATTTATTATTAAATAAACATTATAAAATTATGTTTTCACATCTCTAGGTATATGTTGTTCATACTTGTTGATTGTTACGAGATACCATTTTTTATGATTTTAGCCACACGCTTCAATAATTCTATAGCTTGTTATATTCATACTCCACGGTATTGATGTGGGTAATGAAGAGGGCAGATGAATGTGTAGTCAGATCCAGTTTATTTGGCCTGTTATATTTCTGTGTCGTCTGATGGGGAGGTTATGGAGCTTGGGCTATTTCATAGACAAGGGCGTTTTGAAATCTTGGTTTACACATCCTTAATCTTTCAGTTATAAATTTGCAATATTTCCGTCGCCGCTAGAGTTATGAGCATAAATACAAATGCCCGAATATATTCCAAATTACAAAATGCTATGCTCATTGGCCAATTCTAGTCGCCGCCGAAAAGAAGGTCCACTCGGAAGGAAATCTCCTTGCTCAATTTTATCGAAATCTATTTAAAGGCTTAGCCATGAAGAGGGTATAAACAAACAGATATTTTCTGAACTAGACTCCTTAATTTTTTTTTATGTAGCCTCTTTTGTGTCCCGACTGCTGACTCCTAAACTACTGTCAGTAAATTGGTTGATTATGAAAAATCAACTTCTGACTGTTCAAAAAGATTTCAATTTCTTTTTTTTTTTATTTAGCCATTATCGTCCCACTGCATGGCAAAAGCCTCTCAACCCTCCTTCCACTCATGTCGGCTTAGAGGTTTCAATTGACTTGAAAAACGAATACGCTTCCTGTTATAACTTGCGCATGAATTACCGAGATGCGAGCGTCACGGCGGAACGAGTGGCGTCGTCGGCTTGATTGCGGGCCAGCTACTGGCGCTAATTACTCGCCGAGAACTGGGTGAGCTTACTGTCTCGTAAGGTTTACATGTTGTCAAGACTTTTCACGCTGACTCAATGACAGCCAAGTGTTGTACTGATTTCTGACACACGAATATCACATGTATTGTAAAAAATACAGTCGAATTGAGAACCTCCTCCTTTTTTTGAAGTCGGTTGAAAAATATATGTACCTGGCGGTGTAATAATATCTGTAGGCAAAAATGCGATCCGTTACCCAGCTTCGTACGGAGCGACATCTTCTACCTTCACAGTCATATTTCAGCCAATTTACACAAACAAACTTGACAAATTATATCCTAAAACCTTCCTCGAGAACTACTCTATACACTGGTAAAAACAGAATGAAAATCGGTGCAGTAGTTTTTTATTTTTCGCGAACAGAACAGTTTCCTATGTATAATAAGTATGTATTTACAAAAGAAAAAGTATATAAGTAATCTATCCATTGTCTAGTACCCATAGTACAAGCTCTGCCTAGTTTGGGACTAGATGGTGCTGTGTAAAATGTCCCAGGATATTTATTATTATTACAGACAGACAGACAGACGCGGCAGATGAATTTGTTTTATAATATGTAGTGATGATATAGGCCCCTCTATTATATGGGAACCTGTTGGGTATATAGGCGTGTAAAATAGGTAAATAGCAAACAATATATGCCACCCATCCCATTTATCATGCACGTTAAGTAATGGTGGTAGTAGAATGTTTTTCAAAGAAAGTGCTAAAGAGTATTTTATGTCTGGGCGTGAAATAATTAGGTAAGTGGAAGGCATGCATACAATCACTCCTGTATTCTCCGAAGGGATAGGCAGACCTGTACTAGTGTCCAACCACAGTTCGCCGGTATGTTTAGGTCTCATGTAATAAGGCGCGAGCCTATTGCCATTAAGATAGATCCAAAGTCCGAGCTGCTACTCAGAATTTTATAGGAAAATCCACCCAATAAGTGACAATTCTCGACATGGGAATCGGACCCAAGACTACGCTAATGAGGCTATTAATTATTAACTAATAATAATGTCACAACACTTTAATTGCCAACATTACTTTATATAACCTAACCCCCGACATGAATGTTGTTTGCCATTTTGTGGTGGCGGCCATCTTGAATTTGAAATTTATGATAGTGTATAATATTCTTCTAGTTAAGCCGTTTCATTTGATACCCGTATTGAGGGAGTTGTGAAAAAATATGTAGTCCGCTATTTTGTAGCGGCGGCCATCTTGGACCGATTTTCATCAAACATAGCTAAGAACACTCCCGACTAATTCACCTTTCAAATAAAAAAAAAACAAAATCAAAATCGGTTCATCCGTTGGGGAGCTACGATGCCACAGACAGACAAACACACACACACACACACACACACACACACACACACACACACACACACACACACACACACACACACACAGACACGTCAAACTTATAACACCCCGTCGTTTTTGCGTTGGGGGTTAAAAACTTCCTACCCAACAAAAATTCTAAAAAATATACGACTACCGTACTATCCTAGTAAACAATTGTCGCGCGGCCGTCCGGTCAATAGTCTCTTGTGGTAATTGCGTATCGCGCTCGTAACTCTCGTGGCACACCACTTAAAACCGGACCGGTAAAAAAATCGACCGGATAAAATGATATTTGCGTTATATTTTACACCGTGAGCATGGTAGCGACATCTGTCGGTAACAGGCAGGACTTTTTAAAGGTGGAGTTTAATTTGATTAATTTTGTGTTGAATTTTTGTTGTATGGTGCTTAGTTGATTTTATTGACAAGTTTATTTAAAACTAAATTTAAATAGGTACTATGGACAAAGAAAACCAAAGTTAGGTTAATATTGCTATGACTATGGGGTTAGAAATTATAGTTTTTACCTGACTGCGGCCAATCCCAAAAGGAGGGTTATTTGTATTGTAAATAGTCTACTTTATCACCTGTTGTTTAGCGCCGATGTGGTGGTTTCATAAAGTATGCCATGAGTACCTACATTGGATACCAAAAACCAACTGAAATTCCAAGTACCGTTTTTTTATTAATTGTTATATTTTTATCCATAATGAATAATCCTTGGAAATCAAACGATAGGTAATTTTTTAACTCTCCTTCGTGTCCATGGTGCTTTTTCTTCAAATAAAACCTTACTTGCCCAAAACTTGGCTTCTCATAAGTAGCTTAAGATATTGTATGTATGAATTGATATCACACCACAAAAGAGACAATTATAATAACGACAAAAACGTTAAATATTTCATCGTCCAAAACAAAGCCCAATAATTAGCCCACTAACCCACTTAAGCAAAAACCTTCAACCCGTAAAAATTACGGGTCCTTAGAGCCCCTAATTGACCGGTACATAATACATCGTTGTAATGGGTGTGGCCCGTAAATCTCTCGCACCTGGACACTCGCGAGTGTTCGGATATACTCGGCAATAGCCGGCAAATATCGGGAACCCGCAGATAAATCACTGAACCCAAGAGTAGATGGGGGAAGATTAAAAATCTTTTCTTGTTTTACACGGAGTAGATTGCAATATCGGATAGAGCCTTTGGGGATAGCTTCGGATAGATTTTTATATTAACTACCTCAGTAATCTAGTTATTACAAGGTACAGCTGCTGAATACAATGTCCTAAATTCAATCTCCAGCTCTGGTAAAGTGTAAGATGTACAGTAAGAGGTCATAAGTCCATTATCATATCAAGAATCG
Organism: Acronicta psi; assembly: GCA_946251955.1. Lineage (NCBI taxonomy): Eukaryota > Metazoa > Arthropoda > Insecta > Lepidoptera > Noctuidae > Acronicta > Acronicta psi. Next base: position 3,982,791 of record OX276493.1, on the reverse strand, counting down.
TATTTGCCTGCACGTTACTGCGCGTATACCTACATAAACATATACTTAGTGATTTGAAATTTAATAACACTATCAAAGAATTTGCCCAATTTCCATCTCTACTTATCAATAAATAAGAATAATATGTTTTGTGGCTCACATGGCGGGACTTAATTCTAGCCCTAATCAAATAATTATTCTGACCCAATATTAAGGGCAAATCCTCTTCCAGAACATTGCTTACTTCAACATACGCCGCCGCCGTCGCGACATCACAGCACTGAATGATCATTACATCGCTCTGTTTCCGACTTGATAATTATGAAAGAGTATGATAATACGAGATCGTCTATGTATGCAAAATATTTGTTATAGAAAAAGGTCGTAAGTGAAACTTGTTTCATGTGATAGACTTGTATAAATGGTAATGGACTTATGTCCGCAACCGTACATTAGCACACCTCTATCTAGCCTTTTGGGGAAAACGGGCGTGATCACCAAGAATACATTTGCAGTCCCCCAAATTGTAATTAAAGACTACCCTGAAATCATTGTACGTAATCAATCAATTGTCTTTACGTCAACCAGTCATTACTATGGGGGTGACGTAACGAATTGCATCCACCGGTAATTAATCCCAAATCTGCGGAACCAACAAGTCTAAGGGTAAACGACCTCATTTAGGGTACCGTAAGAAGGGGACCGTTGATTGATTGTAAGAAGTTTCTTCTCAATATTTGTCAAAATATTTCACGCTTCGAGAGTTTTGGTTTGAATCGTTTTATTAATTTGTTTAGGGGTTCAACTGGCACAAATTTGAATTATTACATTTAGGGTTCTGTACCGAGTGAAAACCAATCGATTTAATTACGCTTTGTTTACAAATTTATCACTAGATGCAAAAATTTTATCACTATTACACTGTTACATTACTATGGGTACCCTTATTTTATTTATAACATTTACAACATATATTTTGTAACATTTTCATACCCTCAATTTTTGTATTGTTAGCACATACCATCACGCCTATATGCCAAAAGGTTAGGCAGAGGTAGACTAATGAATACTTCAACGATAATTCAACGAAATATTTTTAGGTCCCATATAATTGGGTGCAAGCCTATATTACCAATTACCCATCCAAATTCCGAGCTGTCATTAGAATTTCCTTATGGTAAAACGAAATAATATACCTATTACTTAACCTGGGAATCAAATACAGACGCTCATGCAGCACACGTCTCAATAAACCTTCGGAGAAAACTGGCATATTCATAGGTAATGTTATAATATTAGATTCAATCAGTCAATCTCACAAATACAATATCAACAACAAGAGCTAATTAGTAAGAGTGTTTATTCTAAATATTGGTCCCCGGAATACTATCAGTTTTAATGATTACTCTCACTTCCCCGTCAGGGGTCGTCATAAAATAAATTACAGGTTCCCAAACCATCTTTTGACGTGTTGACGACGTCTGTGGTCTAGTGGTTCGAGTACTGGACTGCTGATCATGGGGTGGTGGGTTCGATTCCCACAAGACACAAATATTTGTGATGATGAATATTGTAATTTAAGTTTGTCTGGGTGTTTCCTATGTATAATAAGTATGTATTTTCAAAAAAAAGTAAATAAGTATGTATTTACAAAAAAAAGTATATATAAGTATTATATCCATTGTCTAGTACCCATAGTACAAGCTCTGCTTAGTTTGGGACTAGACGGTGCAGTGTAAAAATGTCCCCAAAAATATATTTATCTTTGCGGAGGCTTTTGTTTCGTGAATTCATCACGGGATTCCTTAAATCTCTCAAACAGTTTGAAGGAAAACGTTGTCGATAGCTCGGTTGATAATAAAAAGGTAAACAAGATTTTGAAGAATTTGAATGATTTAGTTACATTATCCCCTTAGAAAGGTTACTTCTGTAGCCGTTAATGCGTCATGAAAACTAGGCAAATATTCACTTGACATTTATCACATAACGGAGTTAGCAAATGTCCATCCCAGTAAGTTTGCTTGCCATCCCACTTGCCCATGGAACATAAGGCAACATAATCGAATTCAAATTTAATTAGACCGTATAAATCGATACTTTTAAAAAGTCAAACTTGTTACATGGTTCCAAAAAGTAGGTCTTTTAGGGAAGACGCAAGAACCTCCATAACACTTTAAAAAAATTATAACAATAACAATTTCAGTGAGAGTTCTGAAAGTTTTGAGGGTAACGCAGTTTGATTTGTAAGATTAAAAAGATAGCCATAAGCAGTAAGAGTTGGCCTATTGTCAAACATAGTTAATCAAAATATTTTTACAGTATTTTTTCCCAAATCATAAGACAACTTACATAACACAAATATTATTGTATTCTCAACATTTTTTATCATTTTCTCAGTAATAATACCTGAACACACAAAATAGTTTTTCCACCTCGCATTTCTCCCCTCCATTTAATTCCCGACCTTCATTCGGCCCTTTGTGCGTCCCTCCCATAAATTCTTCTTGCCACTACCATTCACCGTCTTTGTTGAAACTTTCCATTCTGAAAGTGAATCGGGATCTGATAAGAACCTATTGTTAGATAATTAATTTCTTCATTAACGTCTTTTACACCTCTGTACGGAGTTAGGTGAATATAGTGGTGATGGCACCTTTATGTGTAATTACTGAAATTAATTGTCTGAAATCTATTCAGGTATCCGAAGGTCGCACCTTGGTTTGTTTTAGTTCGTGCTTTTGTCCTCAAATGTGATGATATCCCAAAGTTTCTGGTGGAAACAGTTAGCTCAATTTATGTTAGTAGGTTTAACTAATACCACTTGTGTTATAAATTTAAGAAGAACGATTAAAGAAGTATTAATACGGACATAAAGCTATGAAACAAAATAAATCACATTATAGCTGAAGAAATGTAATATTGCTGACATTTTGGCAAAATTACGTGGGAATGCGTAATATAGTTAAGTAATTGAAAAAAAAAACTTTTACTTATTTAAATTAGAATGAAAAGGCCAAATACATTTTTTTTCAGGGGTTTCATATAAAACTCATCCTGTACTTGCATAGCTTACCCGCTTAGAGGCGTACTCTAATTATTTGTGAGTGTTACTTGCTGTTTCTACAATATAAAAGTCAGTCACGACATTTAATTGTACATGAAGAGATTTACAAAGCATTAAATACTTATAATACGGTGTGGTCCAACATGCCCTTAGCGCCATAACAACTGGATCTGCAAACAAAAGTAATTTATTATAAATAATTCTACGTCCCACAAAAGTTATTAACTAAACACCATCCAACGCTGAGCGATCTCTCTGCTTATCCATTACCGTACGGCGTTAACATACAATGCAGGGCGAACAATGTAGCGATTTCCAATAATGTACAGTCAAGCAAACAAATATCTTTGTAACATTAAATGTGGAGAAATGGGAATGTCTTTAAAAATTTTGTTACGATTCGGATGTAAGGAAACGTCTTCCTAAAGGAAATTACATCGTGATATTTAAAATAGGAATTTTGTCAGTATTTTTTTCTGGTAAAAGCGTTTTTCATTTGTTTTGTCATTTTCTTTTAAAAGTTCAGGTTTTATGTATGGGACACTGCTTTCATCTTAACTTACTTCACTAAACTTCTTTTGAAATGTTAATTGTATATATTTTTTTTAATGCCTTAAACAGGTTTTAATTGTATCTCTCTAAATTTGGTGCATTTTAAGACTAAGGCAATAAATCAAACACTAGACGCAATTTTAACTATATTTTTTTTGTTAAATAACGACTTTAACGAAGACCCATTTTATAATTGTTTTTAGACAAATAATTTATTTCGCGGTGGGCGGCAATTTCTCAGTTAATACTTATTTTATTGCCAAATAACGGCTGCTGAAGACCATTGTGAAGTATTCATTTTTTTTATACAATGAAAAAATATTTCGCGGTGAGTATCAATTTCTAAGTGTTCGTAAAAAAAAATCTTATTATAAGTTAATCGCGGTTCTTATAAGTAATATATCTTAGAAGTATCTGGCGCCGACTGTACAAGCATCCATGACAAAGCTTAAGAGGTCGTTAAACTCGGCTTAAATATCTGACACACGACCGTTAAGTTCGTTAAGCGGGAACGGTAATAAAGTATGTATGTATCATTTTTATGTCTGCGTGTGATCTGTTGTGTAAAATTTCATATCTAGTAATATTAAGAAAAAGAATACGTCTTTGATAGGATGATGGGGTCTCTATCCATCACTGGAGTCCACTGGAGTAAAATTGGAAATATTAGATCGAAGGTATTATACTATAACGCCTATATTCCCCGAAGGCATAGGCAGAGGCCTAGTAATGAACACCCACGCTTCGCCAGTATGTTTAGGTTTCATGTAATAGGGGGCGATCTCGTATTTCTCAATCCCGTTTGAATTTTCCTAAACATTTTTTTAGTGGGTTCTCGGAACCCGTACATATACATGAACCATACATGACAGAGTTTCTAGATTGCGCGAGTGAGTCTATTTCGCTTTTGTATAGTGTACCTAAAAAGTAATAACCGATTCTTTCCATATCAAAATCACATCTTGTTTTTAATTTATAAGTACTTTTACTTTTACATTTTTACCTTTAACTACCCCATTCAAGAGGTCAAATAGAAGGCAGAGGATAGAGAATACTGAAACTAAAAACAGTCTTAAATCACAAAAGAAGAGCTACTATGACCTCTTCTTCAGAAATAGGCCGAAAATAAACTAAATACATTTATGATGTATGTAGTTACGCTTTGTATGTACCTAAATATCTAGTTAGAACGAACGTTGAAGCTAATCGGATGTTTCCTTGATTTCCCTACTTTGTCTCCAATCCAATCCAATCTCCCAACTTGTCAGCCAACATGCTTGCCGCTCGCGCCGCCAGTGTGTCCCCCTGAACTATGCGAGCTGGTTTAACAGTAGTAAATCAGTGCGGTAGTCGCGGTCCCTACGCCATCACTCATGCCTAAACTCCGAGGTTTACAACACTATGATGTATGGTGTTGGACTTAAAACTACTCAGATCTTCTCTTGTTTACTAGGTTTTAGGGTTAGGAGACAGTATGTTTTATATATGCCTAATATTTACACTCACGCCTATTTCCCGTATGGGTAGGCAGATACTAGAGACTCACTTGTTACGATTTTTCCTTTTACATAGGGGAAAAAGTATGCTCACTATAATTTAATGTTTTATATACATTTCTCAATAAGTGAATTTGTTTGTAATTCTTGTGAGAAATCACAGTCCGCTTCCAAAGATCATTCCTACCCCGCACTATCAAGCTCTGGAATGAACTACTTGCTGCGGTGTTTCCCATATGCTGTGACATGTTCTTGTTCAAACGAGGCCTAAAAAGAGCTCTCTACCATACACAGTAGGCGGCGGCTCAGCTTTGCCCCTGACGTTGCTGATGTCCATGGGCGGTGGTTACCACTTACCATCAGGTGGGCCACCTGCTCGTCTGCCACTGTCGGCAATAAAAAAAAAAGTTCTTCTTAAACCGTAAAAAAATATTTCGAATAATAGTTTTTTTTTATAAAGTAAGAAAACTTAGGTTCTTACCTACATAGCTAGAGGGTCAATTGTCACAGTTGCCAAATATACCACGTCATGCGATAGTGTTGTCACGTTAACAAAAATGCAAAATTTTGGGTAAATTTGGTAATTTTTATTTCAAAAATCGTGCACTTAAAATTTCATATCAATAGCCTCACATTTAGGTTTTTTTTTTATTCCGTAATGTGATTGGAATACCTTTATACCCTTGTCGGATCAGACAGGGTTTTTTTTAAACATAGTGTAGATATACATATACTTACAGTTACATATCGCATCGTCAAAAACTCGAAGTATATTAACCTGAAAACTATAAGTAGTTGTCTCAACTAAATAGAACCAGTGACCTTCAGCAACGATGTACCTATACTATTAAACTCGTTAAAATTCAATCTAATAAATATGTAGTTAATTATGATGGATGACTACAAGCAAATGTGTATCGTAATGGTCAATGCTCTTAAGACCATAATCGATCATCGTAGTAAGCCGTGTAGGAGACAAAACAATATATTTTATCTGTGGTCATTGAAAAAACAATCGTCCGAATAAGATTAATTGACACGTATTATTGGACACGGTTACTGGTTTCTAAGTGGAGAGAAAAAACGTTGTGGACAAGATTTTTCTAAAAAAAAAAAATTGTAAAAATATTTTTCTCGTTGGTCAAGTGGTTCTTGCCGATGGTACGCTAGAGTTCCTGGCTTCGATTCCCTGGTCGAGTATTGCGGAGTTTTTTTGTGAAATTTCCAGTAACTCGGAGCCTGGTTTTGTGCCTGGTTGGTGGCATTTGACCTTGTTCTCGGGAAATGGGCGCTTTATGGCACATACGAATTAAACATACCGCTCTGCCTAACCCTATGAGTAATAGGTACAGTGGTGTTGGTACCCTAAGAATTATTTAAATAGTTCTGTTCCACTCAAAACACTAGAAACCAGGATTCTCTAGATTTTATTTCGGTATCTTCGCAGAGGTAATGCCAACGCCATCTGATATCAAAAATCCAAAACACTACCATCTAAAAGTGTCTTTAAAGAGGTATTTCCTCAGAAATAAATATAATTTATGTTATATGACTTTGACAACCCAATTTATTCTCTATATCCATGAATATGACAACAGAGATAGGCCTTTTTCCTTAAAGCGAAATACATATCCTAATTTAATAATAGACTCGCATTCTTACGCCAATAATAATTTGCATAAAAATGGTGTACCCTTTACGCCTACCCACGCATGGCATCACACAATTGTCTAAAAGGGAAGGGGGGAGATACGTCAAAAATTTCCCGCTCTATTTCGCCCGGACATCGAACCGCCACTACAGAAGGGTTGGAACAGGTCGCCTGTAAAATGTCCGGACATTCCCTTCGTGTTATTTTTGGCGTATTTTTACTTTATACCCTACGGCGGTAAATAGGTACGCTTTGATCGTGTGGAGCAAAAATGTGGAGTCATTGGTTTTAGAAATGGACCTTTTCAAAGGTTTCTTGGAGGATACAAAATATTACATGACTAAGTATCTATAACACTGATTTTATCAGGACTTCAAATATCATCGTTGGTCTAGTGGTCCCAAGCGCGACTGCTACGCAAGAGGTTCGCGTTCAATCCCTGGGTCGAGCAGTGTTGTCGGGTTTTTTGTGAAATTCCCAGTAGCAGCTCGGAGTCTGGATTTGTGCCCAGTTGATGGCAATAGGCTCACCCTCTATTCTACATGGAACCTAAACATACCAGTGAAATGTGGGTGTACATTAGTACGTCTCTGCCTACCTCTTCCGGGAATACAAGCGTGATGGTATGTCAAATATCATACTTGGATTCTCTGATGGATTTGACAAAGGTGTGTAATGTATACCCTCATTGCGCCACTATGTTTTAGTCCCATGTAATAGAAGGTGAACCTATTGTGATGCTACTGAAAATTTCACAAAAACACATAACCCACCTTCGGTAGTCGGGTAAAAAACGTGAAATTAAATATTTGTCAAAACATAAATAATTCGCATTTTTTAAACACTTATTATACAAATAGCGCGGCTCAACATTGAATTAGTTAACTAAACCTATTTTGTTACTTAAATTGCAAGACTAACAACATTAGTAAATAGTTAAAAGTACATTAATTTGTTTAACTTGGAAACTCCAATTTCGAACTATGAAATTTTAGTGTAAATAGAACTTAGTACTTTTCTACAAATAAATAAAAAGTACCTAAGTAAATAAACTTAAATCAACACAGATACCATAAACTTTATTTAGAAAAAAGTTTGAACGCGAATTCACAAAATGCTCTTCGAAATTTGAGTTAAAAACGTCAATCAGTCATAAGATTTTCGACACAAAACAATGAAATATTTGCTCACGAAATTCAATCATAATTCTGGGCAGCTTATGCCCATATTGCCCATCCTTCACCCAGACTGTAACGAGCGTAAGCCGATGGCTGCTCCAATTTGGCTAAAAGCTAAAACATCAAAATACACAATTTATAGATATATGAACGGAATAGACCTGACACTGGATTTTTATATCTATTTTTGTCAGATGAAGGTTTTTTTTTACAACACCAGGAGTATCACTTGCGCGTTGCCGACTCTAAAAACCTCTAAGAGGTTTATGGAAGATTCACAGCGCCGACAGTTTAAGGGAATATTCCTCTTGCTGCCAGCGCGCATCCTTGGAAGGAGCTCTGGCAACCTTTATGACTGCAGGAACACAACACACAATAAAGTGTGTTATTCGGCTGCAGTTTTCTGTAAGGTACTTCCCCAGATGGGCTGCTCCAGATTTGAGCCAAGAAATGGCTGTCACTACCTCTTAAAATCTTAGAGAAGAAATTCAGCTCAAATTACTAAAGGGATTGACCGAAATTTGGCATAGAAACAGTTATATGACGACGATACAATATGACGTAGGCATCTAATAAGAAAGGATTTTGCGAAATTTCTACGTGATTGGGTAAAAATTGATGAATCCGAGTAAGACTGCGGTGAAAAGTTAGTCCACGATAAAGTTATCTGCCGCTTCTAGTAATAACTAAGCTCAACATAACCTAGTTCCTAAACTAATTGAACTACAGCATTCGTGAACTGGCCACCATAACGAGATACGCGATCTTAGCATGAATTTATAATGCATCCCTTAGTTATGTACTTGCTAACTTTAGGACGTAATCCACATATTATACACTAGCTTCCCACCAGCGGCTTCGCCCGCGTGGTCTTAAAATTTTTTCCCTTGTTTTTGCAACATTTTTTATTACTACTCCGCTCCTATTAGTCGTAGCGTGATGATATATAGCCTTCCCCGATAAATGGGCTATCTAACACTGAAATATTTTTTCAAATCGGTCCAGTAGTTTCGGAGCCTATTCAATACAAACGAACAATCAAATCTTTCCTCTTTTTAATATTAGTAATGATGCATATCTTCACGCTTGTATTCCCCGAAGGGTGAAGCTGAAGTATACAAATGTACACCCACAGTTCGCTGACATGTCGTATTTATTAAGTGAACGACTGACTCGTTGGTTTAGTGGTTCCAAGCGCGACTGATACGCTAGAGGTTCTGGGTTCAATTCCCGAGTCGAGCAGTGTTGTTGGGTTTTCCTGTGAAATACCCAGTAGCAACTCGGAGTCAGTATTTGTGCCCAGTTGATAGCAATAGGCCCGCCCCCTATTACATGGGACCTGAACATACCCGCAAACTGTTAGTGTACATTCGGACACCTCTACTTAACCCTCCAGAGACTACAGGCGTGATGAAACTACAAATATGTATGAAAATACCTTTTATATATTACTAGCATTTGCCCGCGACAACGTTCCCGTAGAAGTTGAATTTTCCCCGGTTTTTGCAACATTCTTAATTGATACTTCGCTCCTATTGGTCGTAGCGTGATGATATATAGCCTATAGCATTCCTCGATAAACGGGCTATCTAACACAGAAAGAATTTCTCAAATCGGACCAGTAATTCCTGAGATTAGCGCGTTCAACCAAACAAACAAATTCTTCAGCTTTATATTAGTATAGATATATTAATAAATGTCTAAGCTGAACTATATACCCGGCACCATTTAATTAGTTTGGTAAAACCGGCTTAACGGTAAAACCGACTGTCGACAAATAACGTTACAATAAAGGAACAACACTAAACCGAAGAAAGGAAAACCGAAATATTTATTTCAGTCATAAATAAAAGAAAATTCACGTTTTCTTGTAACGCCATATTGGGTCGAACTAAATCTTAAGGACTTCGCTCAGTATATCGTAACATACCAAGTAAAGACTCGCACTTTTCCGGTTTTTATTATTCCTATAAAATAACCGGACAAGTGTATCTGACTCAGGATACCGTACAGTATGCATAAGTAGTTTGTCTATGCATTATGTCTGGAAAATCCTTATCCGTTTTTCAGGGTATCTTTTAAGTTGCCTCCATAAATTAGGTACCTCCTACACGTTCCTGAGGAAATGGTTGTAGCCTATATCTTTATCAGGATGCATTCTCTCTCCTTGCCAAATTTAATCCAAAATCAGTTCAACGGTTTAGGCATAAAAAGGTAACAGACAGATTTATTATCTCATTTATTATATTAGTATGGATTTACAATACATTTTAAAGTCTATTTCCATCGTACGCTGCATTGGGCAGTGTCCTTTCCAGCCAATAAATAATACCACAAGAATTACCAGAATAACTATCTCATAACTGTTATTAATAAAAGAAAATTCAAGATGGACGAGAATTCTTTATTTATTGCTACCAGCCTTCATTAACGTATATGTTTTCGTTTGACGTCACACTAGTGTTGGGACATTAAAAGATTATTTAGTCAATTTAGTCGAATGACAAAAAAACATATTATAATATTAAGGATGATGTTCTGTTGATGAAATGATACTAATTTTTCATCAGAATTGATCCTTGCGATGTTGTAACACTGCCTGTAAAATGTTAAGCTATTATTTCTTTTTATTGTCTTTGACAATGATGAATAGAGGACGGAGATGGGTGGAAAAGAGCGGGAGGCCTTTGCCCAGCAGTGGGACAATACAGGCTATAGAATAGATAGAATAGACCAATCTACGTTATCCTTATGGACGCAGACGGCATTTTTAGAGGGGTTAAGCTATCCACCACTCTGGCCCAGTGCAGTATGGCAGACGACACGTTATTTAAAAAATCTCTCTAGCATGTAGGTTTCTTCACATGTTTTCCCTTTCCATGTAAGAGAGTCGTAAATATCTTTTCTTTGTATTTAAAAAAATGACAACAGTTGAATCAGTTTCAAGCTAATTGGTACACGAATACCGCGAAGAACATCTTAGCCAAATGAATGTTGCGAAGGACCAACTCCATTAAATAAACAAAACTATTCTAACTTGACAATCTGTAACAAGTTTCTACATGTCAAGAGTTTTAGTTTCAGACATTTTGTCACTATCACAACCCTACAGTGTCCGAAACTTAGTGAAACTTGTGTCCTACAGCGGCAACTTGGTCAATCCCTACTCTCGCCATCCTTGTCTTACTTACCGGTGTTGTAACCAGTTGTCTCCCTCACTCTCTTCGTAATTAATAATGTATGAAAGCCGTAGACGCTATGCATCATTATGATGTACGGCGAACTCTTAGCCCTTTGTAGCGTTGACAAAAAAAGTAGAATTTAATTAATACCTACTAGTTGATTTATTGTGCGCTGCCTAGATGAATTTAAAGTGGTCTTGTCATTTATAACTTACATCTTCATATTTTTATCGAGATGCAGTACAAAAAGCTGTTTTATTGATACATGGTCCAAGACACGTCTTATGGCTTTTATTTATAAGAAAATGACACGAATATTATGTTCAATAACTCATACCTGTCTTTGTCATTTTGTTTTCAATGAAGAGCACACATTAAATCGTCACAATTTGCTATGTAACTGTGTTTATCGTGTGAACGGTTATTTTCGAGACGTTATATTTTATTGATAGGAATAAATTTATGTGTTATAATCAATTTAATGTTATTTTGTATTCATCGATATGCAGAGACACGCTTGGCACGTGTTGTTTCAAATATGGTGTTGATATAGAAAACTCAATTCAACGCCGTTTACGGTGTATAATGGCATTACTATGAAAATATTCTCATAGTCCACTGTTGGACGTGGGCCTCTTTTAGCTAACGCCACAGACCGCTATCTTCAGCCCTTTTCATCTTTTCTTACAACATATTCATCATAAATTCTAAAGAGCGTCTACAATATCGTTTGTATATTCAAAATCATTATAATTTTCCTACTTTACGCCTTAGGATCAGCTTCTAGCCTAACCAGATGCGGCTAAATATCAGTATTTTACACAAGGCGACTGCTATCACACTTAATCTTCGTTATGCATTTATGTTTATATTTATGTTATTCATTATTCAATTATATAAAATGCTTACCTGTATAAAAATGATTGGATAACTAGATCGGGAAAGTTCTTAATAACAAAAGTTTAGCAAATTTTTATTTACTAAAACATGGTTAAGTGCGTAGGGAATATACATGAAGACTAGCCTTAAAATACATATTTATAAGAAATATGTTCGTTTCAGAATTGCCGTAGCCTCAATGTGCCTCAGTTTTATCATAATGTGTGGTGTTTTGAGAAATCATTAATATGGATTAAGCTGAGACAATTTATAACAACGTGGATGTTTTGTGACATGTCCTCGAGTGCTTTTTAATTAAAATAAATATGAAATGAGTTTTGTGTGTTCTGGTTTTGCGGTTTATGTGCAATTATGATAGGTATACAGATTAATTATATTAAAAGACTACTATTTCAAATAATATCAAAGAGCTTACAAAATATTACGAAAAAAAAACAACAGCTTTTTGTGAAAAGAGACTTTATCATTTTGCTATCATCAACCCATTGACTGTAACACTGCTGGGCGCAGGACTCCTCTGGTTGTGAAACAGGTTAGGCTATAGTCCAGTCGGTTATCTAGTGGGTTAGTTTAGCTGGGCTTTTCCTCACTTAGCCACTTAATTGGGCCATTGTGCGTGGTCTAGTGTGGGTTATCATACTATACAAGCCGTCGAGAAGATCTTTTCGAAGTGTACGATGTTTTCTTTTACCGTGTAAGCGAGTGATATATTATGATACCTACGAAATACGCACATGATTTTGAAAAGTGAAAAGAAAAATTTCCTATGACTTGATACACAGTAATGGAGGCTTTATTAAAATATTAAATTATTTTTAGTAACTTAACTTTTTCTGCTGACGCTACGCATATACGTAAAAGATTTTTGGGTTATTTATTCATTTAGTTATCTCACGTTTTATATAATTATATACAAGCTCGTCCTAAGTAGGGAAATATGAAAAAAAAAATCACAACCGAGTATTTTTTTAATTTTTAGTAGTACAAGTAAAGTATTATTTTTTGTAATTCTTATAAAGTGACAAAAACATTCAATATCAGTTTTCAATCTATTTTTTTACTCTAACTTTAGAATGTTAGAAAGGATATGACCACAAAGGAGTTGAATGACGAGATGACGGCTAATAGAGATGTATGGAAGAAAAAGATATACTGCGCCGACCCCAAGTGAATAGGGACAAGGGCAGGAGGATGATGATGACGATGATGAACTTTTCAATGGGTTAGAAAAAAAAAACAAAATAGAGATTCAGAGTCAGACCCACTAACTGAGCAAACCTCTCCCCATCTTCCACTGCTCTATTTAGTAACTGAAGCCAGCCTTGGAGGCTAGGGAAGCTTCAAGAAAAACACTGACGTGAAGATTGACATGCTTTTCGAGACCTGTAGACAAGATGCAATTTGACTTTCGAATTGACAAGCGAATAAAAACAAAATGTATGAAAATGACACATGCTTTCGACAAATCGGGCTCTCACTAATGTCATTTCCATACATTTTGTTTCTATTCGTTTGTCAATTCGAATGTCAAATTGCATCTTGTCTACAGGCCTCGAAAAGACACGTCAGTGTTTTTCTTGAAGCTTCCCTGGCATCGACGGTTATCTTCAGGCAACAAGGGTAAAGCTCACCTCTCCGGGTGATAACATAACCCTTCTTTTATAGTTTTTTTTTAATATAGACAGCCTATTAACGATATGCTTTTTTTTTCAGGTAAGAACAAACCACTAATAATAAATATTTTGGAGTGTAAGTGCAGGCGAGCGTAAGTAAAAAGAAACTTAAATGTTTTGTAATAATATTAAGGGCCTGTTTCTCTATCTCTGAATAGTCCCTAACCGCCGGATAAATTCGAAAATGGAACAAAATTTCTATGAAATTATCTGGCAAGTAATTTAATGGCAACTTACTAGGAGGTGCTGAAACCCGTACACTCTCCATTTTCTGTCTTTTTTATTTATTCGGTTATTGGTATTCGTCAAATAGTAAAAAAAATACTATTCGTTAAAGTATGTAAATATTAGTTTCATGTAATATGGATACATACTCCTCAAACATTTACAGCTACTTCCAAAGCATCTCCATCATACTTAAACGCCCACCCATCCAATTCCTGGCCCGACATTACTCAACTGAAGCCACAACAATCTACCATGACATAACTATACCATTCCATTGGACACCTGAACTTGAATCCACTATTAAACAATTTCGAACCTTGTCACATTATACACAGGGTGTAAATTTAAGTGTATACGGGTTTTATATTAACATAGAGTAGATAAATCCGGTATTAAAATTCGACGGACCATGCGTTATCCAGCGTTGTTACATGAGAATCGTTTTAACTGTGGCACGGCGTGGTTTTAGATAGATTATCGAATATTTATTGATAGTGGGCATACGCAGACAGTGATTATGACATACATTAATGCACATCTGTGTTGTAATGATGAACAATGTTGTCTCCAATGGTTTAGAGGTTGAGAGTGTATATTTCGGGCGATGGGATTGTGTCGTGTGATAGTTCAAAAGATGAGAAGCTTGGAGAACTTACAATAATGTTAGCACATTATTGTTTAGCGGCAAAATATTTAAATTTTAGAGCAATGCGCTGGTACCATCCTTGACAACTGCAGCAAAAGATTCCTAACCCCTTTAAAAACTAACAAACAAATATATATTACTAGTTTTCCGATAGCGGCTTCGCCCGCCTAGTCTTATAAATTAAAGCCTATGTTAGAAAAATGTAGCTTTCTAACGGTGAAAGAATTTTGGAAATCGGTCCAGTAGTTTTTGAGTTTACTCATTACAAACATAATAAAATACAACTCTTTTTTGTTTATAATAGGTATCTATTAGTGTAGATATACATGAAACTAAATAACATACTTATATAATAACTAACTACTTCTACCAACAAATTCATTTAACTATTGTTTATACAACATTTTATGGTATAATACGTGGCAACTATTCTGACTTCCTTATTGCAGAACTGTCTGATAAGTTACTGAGACTATTTGTTACTTATCATAAATACATACTTGTTCCGTGTCTAGGTGTGTAGTTGGCGTATACTCGTATAACACCCACGATACAGCCTTAAAATCCTATTGTGGGGCAAAACAATTGCTCACGTCATCAGTCAAATATTTCTTGTTTTTTCATAGCAACACTTTTCAGCGGTTTCATTGTAGAATCGTGAATCCCGCCTGTCAGGTCCGTCTGAAAACTTCCTGCCTACAAATTATTTCAACCCCCAATTGTTAGGAAACCCCTACCATATGTTTTAAAACTTTTCCATGATGAAAGGTAGCTCCGCTGCATGACTTTGTCGTCAGAAGTGGTACCTGCCAATGAATTATCAAATATTTTGACGCTAAGCATTATACGAATGTTATGTTCTGATTTGAAGGGTTTAATGTAGCCAGTGAAATGACTGGGCATACGACTTAACAACAAATGTCTCAAAAAAATTCTAGTTACTGAGAATGCGTACTGATTATAAAAAAAACTGTGGCTAAGTTATAACTACGCTGTTAAACCGACCTACGCTTGCCGCGGCCAGTCTGCGGCTGGGTGACATTATTAACACATCGAGACCCTCTCGGTGCCTCGGAAAGCCGTCGGTCCCGGTTGTCAGACAATCGTTAGTGGTAGTCAGAAACCCAAAAAGTCTGACAACCAATCTATCCTTTGAATATCGGTATTGCCCAGAAATTGGGTTGCGGATGTCTGATGGCAGTCGCTTCGTGTAAAATACTTATAGCCAGCCATGATTTAACTTTCGAATTATTTTCGTAGTAGGGGTGTTCGAAAGTGGTTCACAGCTCTATTTAGAGCCTAGAATGAAGACAACACGCTGTAATATTAAAGTTGTCATGAACAAGTGTTGAACACGGGTTCACTCGTGAAATATACACGCTAAGGTCATTTGCAACACCGTCTATTTTTAACCCCCGACGCAAAAACGACGGGGTGTTATAAGTTTGACGTGTCTGTGTGTGTGTGTGTGTGTGTGTGTGTGTGTGTGTGTGTGTGTGTCTGCCTGTGGCATCGTAGCTCCCGAACGGATGAACCGATTTTGATTTTGATTTTTTTATTTGAAAGGGAAATTAGTCGGGAGTGTTCTTAGCTATGTTTGATGAAAATCGGTCCAAGATGGCCGCCGCCACAAAATAGCGAATGACATATTTTTTCACAAATCCCTCAATATGGGTATACAATTAAAGGGCTTCATTAGGAGAATACTATACACTATGATAAATTTCAAATCCAAGATGGCCGCCACCACAATTGATGGAAATAAACATACCATCACGCCTGTATTCCCCGAAGGGTTAGACAGGGGTGTACTAATGTACACCCACAGCTTATGCTTAGACCCCATGTAATAGGGGGCGAGCCTATTGCTATTTGCCAGGCACAACTCCGACCTGCTACTGAGAATTTTATAGAAAACCCCAATAAAACTTTGCTCAAACTGGGAATCGAACCCACGACGTCGAACGTAGCACGCTTAGGATCACTAGACTAACGAGAAAAAAAAAATCTAAGGCATAATTTTATTGCTGTATTAACTGTATCTCAAGTCAATTTGCTTCTTAGTAAAATACCTTCTTACAGAATTTTGAGGTAAGTATCTAATAAATTATCAGCAGGTAGATAATAAATCTAGTTAATAACATTGGCAAAAGAGTTGCGCAACTGAAATGGCAATGGACCGGTCATATCTGCCGCAGGAACGATGATAGATGGAGCCATAGAGTCCTGTTTTGGAGACCCCGAACAGGAAGCCGAAATGTAGGCAGACCAGCAGCCAGGTGGTCGGACGACATAAAAAAGACGGCAGGGTCGACCCGGACGACAATCGCCGCATATAGATCTCGTTGGAGAACCATCCAAGAGGCATACATCCATCAGTGGATGCATTTATGCTGATAAAGAAGATAATAAATCTAGAATCCATAATTAGACACCTCCTTTCTTTCATGTCTATAAAATATAGAAATTAATTAACTTAGGAATACGTTGTATCCTATATCGCAAATCCATCAGCTTAAGCCAACCATGCCAAAACAAGGCGCAGCGCACACCAACACGTTATTAAGTCACGCCAAAATTCGGCCGTGGCTTCCAAAATAACAGCCGAAATTCGGACGAAAGCCCACGTCGATCCCTCGGGCAGTTGAAATCACAGATTCCCTTATGAAAACCAAACACGGCTTCAACATAATTTGAGCGTAGAACTCCGAAGTATTATTAGCTCAAAGAAATTACTTTGAACCTACCTAATATTTTTTGAAGACTCAGAAATTAATATTTACATAAAGATTTGTATTTTGTTTCATAAAAGGAAGTCATCAAAAGCCCATACAACTCAGCCCAAATTTGTACCCGAGGTATGACAGCTGTCAGGTTGATAGTTTTTACCATGAAATCAGTATGAAACTGATAATAATCTGCCGTAATTGCGTGCGTTTGATATTCCGAAACTGACACTGACAGTTTTTACTATGAAATCATTACGAAACAGTTAATAGTGTGCCAACATGGCGTGATATTTCTCAATTTAAAATCTAATCTTCCTAATCCCCCAGTCAACATAAAAAAAGTACGATTAGAGTTTTAACCAGCGTAATACAGAATTTTTTTTCCTATAAGTGTACCTCCGGTATCTCATTTGGGCCTTCTTTAACACCGGTCACACACTCCCATTGGGGTAGGCAGAAGCTACCGAATGCCACATGCAGTGCTTAGTTCTCTTTAACTTCGTCCATATTTAAACATCTTGTCATACACACCCACCAGTTTCGAGAAGTATGCACCGTACCTTTTTGGATGAACTCACCGATAAGGTCGGTTATGATTATTATTGTTTATGATAGGTTTGGTATTGGTAACTCTACGACATTGGTCGTATTTTGCGTGCTTTGAGATTGGATACCTCTTGATAAACGAAAAACCTGTTTATAAATAATTCTCAGTAGTCAGTACTCTGATTAACTGAAAAATACAAAGAAAGAAGAAAGAAAAATGGTTTATTCAGCACAATTTTACCTTAAATACTACTAATTATAATTAAAATCCTATTTGTTTAATGAAATCACAAATTAATTTTAACAGACAACGAACGGCTTACAGATTACTGAGTCATTGTAACTTGCTTGGTCAAGATAAATATCAATATGATAAATATAAATAGCTCCCCGCCTAACCTCCCTTATTTTGAAAGGAATCATAAGTCCAGTAGGACAATAAATGTCCGTAAAAAAAAAGATAAACACATTAATCCGATCAAAAATAAAAATAAAACGTCAACGCTACACCCCTATAACATCAACAACATTGTTTTCCACATCGGCTCAAAGCTACAGATTATTCCGCCACAATTCCTCCATATCAAACCCCCTCAAAAATGACCTAACCCTCACAAAGCCGATATAAATCAATTATCAATGTGCAACATTTATCAGTCTAACCCTAAAATGCCTTACGTAAGGTGCACCTGAACGCAACCTGCAAACGTCGTCTGGAGTTAAGCCGATAATTACGGGATTATTCCCCCTCAGTCTAGATTCCCCCTTCCTGTCTCGCCCCCCACTTCACTCCCCACACTTTGCTTCAATGCACAGTATGGGAGCTAATGGTTTTTAGGGGTATAATTTTTCGTCTGATGGCGTTTTTTTGTGAATAATTCCAGTGAAATTATTTTCTAGTGTACTTCAGTGCGAGTGTTGCTGTTTGTCGATTGTTTGATGTTGGGTATATAATTGCATCTTGTGTAGGTATATAATGTACAAGATATGATTAGATTCCACATTGGATCGAATTTCGACTGAAATTTTAGTTATGTACTGAATACTTTTTGGAATGATTTTGACATGCGCCAATATAAGATGAAAAAGCAAACTAAGTACAATGTTTTTAACCCCCGACGCAAAAACGACGGGGTGTTATAAGTTAGACGTGTCTGTGTGTGTGTGTGTGTGTGTCTGTCTGTGGCATCGTAGCTCCTTAACGGATGAACCGATTTTGATTTTGATTTTTTTATTTGAAAGGTGAATTAGTCGGGAGTGTTCTTAGCTATGTTTGATGAAAATCGGTCCAAGATGGCCGCCGCCATAAAATAGCGAATTACATATTTTTTCACAACTCCCTCAATATGGGTATCAAATGAAAGGGCTTAACTAGGAGAATACTATACACTATGAAAAATGACAATTCCAAGATGGCCGCCACCACAAAATGAGAAATTATATTTCGCGTCGGGGGTTTTCTAAATTTTTAATTTAGGTTAAGTTATACTTAGTTATTTTAGTAAAAACTACGTAATTTGATCGTGTATGAATTGCTTCTAATTTAACTTAGCAGCATGATTTATCTGCATCAACCATTGCATCGATAACTTTTGGACTATATTTATTTTATTCGACTATTCAGTTAATGGGACTTAATAGTGGACTTCTTGCCACTGATTAATATTCTATTATTATTGTGCCAATAAATACATTTTCTTTCTTTCTGTCTTTCTTTCTTATATACGGAGCTTTCATCCGGTTATGCTATTAATATCCTAGTTTTGTAATATCTAGAATCAACATGACATTCTAAAATTATTGTTAACTTTGAGATTCCCAAATTCTAGAACATTATTCTAGCACTAGTTTAGCTTGTAATACAAGTGTTTAGAAACTCGATTCTATTAACGATTATCTTACATTCTATACAAGCGGGTACAAGAGGTTAGAGCCAATGAAATCTTCTCCGGCATTGAGATATTATGTACTATCGCACTAGAAAAGGTATTATAGACAATTTAATTTTGCGTACTAGAGAATTTTTACTTGGAAAAAGGCCTCGATCATTTTCATCAGTCCATATTCGTTATATGTTCTAAGACTCTTCCAGTACAGAACCCAATCATAAACTTTTCATATAAGTCATTAGCTTCAGCAAGTTTTTCATCGGTCAAGTCAGCCTTTACCTTGGCCAGGATTGGCAAAATTTATTAAGCTCGATTTTTTCTCGATTTATTTTACTAAAGATTAAATCTTCTTTCACTGCCAATATTAGCTACAAGTGAGTTGCAGCGCTTGTTCCACAACTGGAAAGCTAATTTTCATGTCATATATATTCTAATACGTCAATGTTCTCAAGGCGTGTTATTGGACCAAGTTAGATTGGTATGTAATTTATGATAGTAATTGTAAGTTTTGGTCGACATCAAGTTAAGATCCGAAATGGTGTTATCAGGCTGGTTATATCGGAAGGAAATTAATTACGATTATAGTAATAAATTAGTATTCTCGAAGAGTAAGCAATGACGGTTTATTTATAAAATAAATAAATAAAGTAATATAATAATAATAAAGTTTACACAATGATCAAATATTAGTGGTTGAATAGAATAAGGAAATTGATTTTATTTTTAATTAAAAAACTAATGGTACAATTTCGTGTAACTTAAGCTAATTAATTTTATTTAGTAATCATTGGCATGTACTTATATATAATGTTATTGGATGAAATTCAATAGATTTATCAATATTTAGCTGCGAGTATCATCAAAATATGGTTTTAATCATGATCTGGTTGTTGGGATAAATATAGCGTCTAATGTTGTCTAATCAATGCAATGTAATCTCTATAACATATAATTAATGCAATGTAATCTCTATAACATATAATTAATGCAATGCAATCTCTATAATATTTATAATTAATGTAATGTAATCTCTATAAGTAATATTATGACATGTATATATAATTAATACATCTTTGTTGGCTATCATGTCGCCATTTAATTCCTTCCTGATCATATCCTTTCTCACACAGTGCATCAATATTTTCTTTGGTCTCTCTCTTACCTTATGTCCATTTCACATTCATGCTCAAACCCTTTCTGGTAACATGCTCTTCACTTCTACGCATTATGCCACGATAAACGGTTACGTCTATTTTTTTACCGATCCCGAAGGAATTTTCCAAAATATCGTTATACTCGTAAATTAAAACCTATAATGTTATTCTGTTATAAACAATAATACTGTAATCTTGCATCAAAAACCGTTCTGTAGTTTTTGCGTGAAAGACTAACAAAACATCCTTATAAACTTTCATCATAATCATCATCAACCCATTAATTGTCCCACTAGTATGACAGGAATTAGGCCATAGTCCACCCACTGGCCTAATGCGGGTTGGCAGACTTCACATGCCGTCGAGAAAATCTCTCAAGCATGCAGGTTTCCTCACGATGTTTTCCTTCACCGTTAAAGCGAGTGATAATTATGCACATGATTTCGAAAAGTCGGAGGTACCTACGTGCCTTTGATTTGAACTCGAGTCCATTGACTTGGCAGTCCATTCTCCTATCACTGCTTCACACAAACTTTCACATTTATAATATTACATTTGATATTAGGATTCCTTAGATTTACCGTCCTCGCCGGCGAGGCCCGTCGCGAAGACCCCGAAACGGTACCCCTCCCCGTCCCTTGCTCGAGCCGGCCCGCGCCGAGCCAGTAGTTTTAAATTCGTCCCAAAATAATTTTAACCCAGATCCAGCTGTCCCTAGCTGTCCCCCCAGCAACGCCCTAAGCCGAGGTCCGAGTCCCGTTAGGGGACGCCCTTAGCTGCTGTTGCTTAGTTTATAAGTGTCTATGGCTGGAGGCACATAAGGTGCCTCGCCACCAAGCCCGTTTAAGATTCAAAAGCTCCTGAGCTAGAATCTACATCCGTAAAAAAAAGGATTCCTTAACTCTATCCAATAATACTGTTATATCGCGCGGCGCAGTCTGCACATTAGTCGTTTTAATTGGCACTACGGCAATATTTCAAGTTAATGTAAGCTAACTCCTAGAAGTCTGGATCTATATACAGATATTGACAGCCTGGCAATCGTTCGCTACACACTTAATGTATTACTGCAGTTTTGAGACCGACAGATGGTTCCAGACTTGAGCTTACTTAAGTGGTAAAAGCGGGTTGCTATATCCGACGTATCAAGTTTGACTCTTGCATAAAATGTTGGAGATTCAAGCGTCTAGTTATGATTAGATTGAGAGAGTATTAGTAACTAATCTAGGTATATAGACAAGTTGCATTTTGACATTCGAATTGACGAACGAATGTAAAATGTATGAAAATGACATTAGTGACAGTCCGATTTGTCAAAAGCTTGTGTCATTTCCATATATTTTGTTTCTATTCGTTTGTCAATAGGGAATATGCGTCTGACTTAAAAAAAGGTCAATTTTTTTTTTATGAACTTTATCGTTTTAGAATTATGTCTATGTAGATATTATTTTATATTATTTCTTTTTTGATGAGAAAATAATTATTAAAAAGTCCAAAAAAACTGTTGGAAATTCAAATCACTTGAAACGCAACACTATCGGTCAAATGGAATATGACGTCAAAGTCTACTAAAACAGTGTCTGTTGTACGTGGTTGTTTGGTTGAGAGAACGTAGACTTTGACGTCACGGCAAGCGCGCCAAAATCGCCAATTTAAAATTTAAAATGCCAATATCTGTCTCATAATTTTAAATTTTTTTTTTGTTACTTAATTTTAGTTTTTAGGCGCTGGAATTTTTTTTACGTCTACATGACGATACAAAGTATCGTTTAAAAATATAAAAAAAAAATGTGCATATTCCCTATTGTCTAGGCCCCCCTGTTGTAGATATTGGTTTTGGTATTCGTCTCTTATTATTCCACTATTGGTTATGATTTGAATGTTAATTCAAGCAGTAACATTTGATAATTAATATAACACATACCATACAATAACACAGCCTTAACCTTCTATTAGGTACATCCGTACATGAGACCTAAAAATATTGACTAAATGTCAATAAGTACAATATTATAGTACAGAGGCGTAGATGATGTTATGTTATTCATAGTTTGACTATGTGCAACTGATAGGTGTCAGGATGGCAATTTACCTCTGCTTTGCGTACTTTTTAGGGTTTTGTACCCAAAGGGTGCTAACGGGTCTCGTGCTACGGGTCCGTCCGTCGGTTTGTCTGTCAGCAGGCTGTATCATTGATCATAATAGGTAGAGTTGACATTTTCACTGAGTTTCTTTTTTATTTCTAGTGTCATTATAACAACACCTTGAGAAAACAAATACCTTGAGAATTTTATTGATATAATTAAAATTGATACAAAACCCTTTATGTCCAACTCGCTCATGACCGGTTTTTTCTTTTTTAAATTGCTCGAATACATCCGCATCCTGCAATAAGGTGTTATATCATGTTATGCCGACTTTTTGGCGCGAAAGCTATCATCGTGCGTGTAATGGCGTTAGGCGGGCCGCACGCTGAGCGATCAAATTGGTGGAAAATACTGGTTGCGAACTAACTGCTTCCGAGCCGCGCGATTATGGCCTAAGGATGGTTGTACACGAGGCTATAATAAGTACAGCTGTAGGTGTTTTAAAAGGTAAATGGATAAATAAGTTTTGATTTGTTATGATTATGGTTTTTATAAGAAAACTGTGTTCGAAACTGAAAAGACTTACCTATGTAATGCAAAAATAAATGTGATGTAACTATAAAAACCGCCTTCAAAAAACAAATAGGAATTAAAAAGCAATAAATAACAGGTACCTATATCTTTACATTATGATTTCTAACTAATTTTGAGTCGGTGCCAAACAACTCGGTGTCAACGAGTCATATTTAAATTAAATTAGTAGTTTGGGACCGCCTCCAAAGTCGCGTTAAACATTTTATACACCTAACGGTATATTTCGCCATTAGATGAGTAGGTACACTGGTACACGCTTCAATAAGTTGACAATCCATTTCCTTTATTCCCAACATCCGTATAAATAATTACAATTTACAAATATCTATTTCTGTAAAAGTCTATTTTCGTCTATCTCATGTTAACTACAAAGGGAATTCCTAAGTCAATAAAACGTGCTTATACCTTCGTTAACACAAAACAGATCAGCTACAAAACGGTGTTTAAATTTATCTGTAAACACACAGAAATACAAGCATTTGTTCCTTAAAAACACTGAAAGTGAAAGTCGTAAATTAACTACGTACGGTTTATCAATCTTTGAATCAATAAGCATTTACTCCTTTGACTTATATCATTATACAAGGTGGAACGGACAGCGACGCACATCCGAATACCATGAGTTCAGTATGATTGATCATGATTCTGGATTGAAATTCTGAATTCTGAAATTCCTGCGTTGAAATTTTCCGTAACTTTTTTCATCAATTTTTCATTTTTTTTCTGCAGTTTTTTTACTTGAACGTGAAAAAAAAACATTATTTTATTAATATCGGATCCCGCGTGCGATAACATTCACCGCGGAGCGTTATAATAGCATTTTTAGCAATACACTTCGCGCTCAAAAATGACAATATCTGTAATAACCGATCATTTTCTACATGAATGACCTAGGTCATTTTATTTTTGACTTTGAATCAAACCTTGTCACGACGTTTGTGCGCCGATATCCCTTCCACCTTGTATACTAACGACCCGCCCCGACTTCGCACAGGTGCATTCTTTACCATAATATTATGTAAACTTCATATAAACCTTCCTCTTGAATCATTCAATCATGAAAACTACATTAAAATCCATTGCGTAGTTTAAAATTAATTATGTTTATTGATTATTTTTACTATGATTATTTATTTGAGAAATTTTACTGTCATTATTTTATTTTTTTTATTGAGAAACGAACAATATTAACTGTAAAGTATGAGTATTCTGCAGGCCTTGATGTTTTTTTTTTTTTATAGTTACCCATTGATGTATAATATAAACCAGCCTAGCCCTGCAGTTTGAGTTTGTCATGCTCACTTAAATGTTCTGCTGATGGTGGCGTTGTGTGTCGGGTCTTTTTATTCCCTATAACATGGTTGAGTCAAACGGCGCCGATACACACGTCATGCTCGTGAACGGGTGCTGTCTGTCGGGACTGGTCAGCTCTTACTGCTATGGCCATTTTCTTTTCTATTTTATTAATCCTTACACATCAAACTGCAATAGACTCATATATTATTCACAGCAAAAAAATTTTACTGTCTCACTATCTTTTTTTAAAAGAGTGACTATGGAGTTTCTTGCCGGCTCTTCTCCATAAGTCCTACTTTTTTGGAACCGAGCAACTAGTTTGACTGTTCAAAAGTGCCTATTTATATGGTCTATTTGAAATAAAATATTTTGAATTTTGAATTTGAATTTTGAATTTGAAAAGATCTAAGCGTACCAACAGCAGGAGCGACTATTTACTGCAATGTATTACTAATGAAGGGCAGTGAATTTCTCGGCTTTTCTCTCCTATAATATGTTTACTACATATAAATCTTCCTCTAGGATCACTCTATCTTTTGCTGAAAATCGCATTAAAATCCGTTGCGTAGTTTAAAAGACCTAGGCGATCTAAGATCGATCGAGATCTAAGATCTAAACAAAGTCGCTTTTGAGAAGGGCGACTTTGTTTTATACTATGTAAAGATTACCTTATGTACACGTTAGCCCAATGATCCTAAGTACAGCTAATACTTACGCCTCAAGTTCTCCCATCATGGTCGTGGGTGAATGTTTTCCATTCCCATCGAATGAATCCCATGACATAGAGCAAGTACTTACGGTTTTTAGTTGGCATGAGTCCGACATACCTTGCAGGTCCTCATATAACTAATTAAAACAAGTGCCTATCATAAATGTTCATAGGCAATTGCAAAACACAAAAATAATTACAATTATAATAATCCTTAATATGCAAATACCCTGAGCTAGTGCGGTAGAAAACTTAATCGAGTGACGACCAAGAGGGGTGGTAGGAAACACAATTATTTTTATGGCAACACAATTTTCCTCGGCTCATTACATACATGCCGTGGTTATACGTACTGGCAACATTAACATGCCGGCCGGGTGGGGCTCGAGTAATGCCCCGTGGGCACGCGAACCCGTTTCTGATTATTTCCCCAAAATTATATCGTATTTTCACACCAAAAGACCCTTAGCGTGTGCACGATTCAAGCTTATGATGTTCGTGACCAAAGACAAAATGTTGAGAGTCACGGCTCCGGGAGAATCGACGCCATTTTGGTTTTTGTTCTTTTTTCAATCTTCCCGCCTCCGGTTGCGGTAATTACGCTTGTGTGCAATTCTTCGCGTGAACTGTGTTAAATTGATTTTGGTGAAAAAATAAACCGTTGGAACAAGTGTTACTTCTTAAACGATTATTGTAATATCAGGCACTTAACTACTTATGTGTGCTAGGGTTTGAAAATGAGGTTGTTAGCTATTGTTATGCGCTTCAATTAGGTTTAGGTGTAATGTTTTGGTTGGCTAACAGAAAGAACACCTTCCAATTTAAAAAAAAAAAAACATACAGGTAAAAAGCCTGCTTGAAACTTACTGAATTCCTCTTGGTGTCAAAAATACACAAATCCATCTAAAAGGAAGGCTATTTATTCTATTTCTATACTAAGTATTGCCTTAACCAATAAAATGAGCAGAACACAGATTAACACTTGCTCCACCAAATCTTCCACAAAGCCGGTCTTATCCTGAGACATTTTAATCGACAAACGAACAGGCAGAAAATGTATAGAAATGACACAAGCTTTCGAACAATTTGGGCTGTCACTAATGTCATTTCCATACGTTTTCTTTTACTTCGTTTGTCGATTCGAATGTCAAATTGCAACTTGTCTAGCCCCCCTAGTACCTTACTTTATTATGCTGACGTCAAAACCATAAACAAAGGTAAACCTCCGATCTAAACACTCCATTGACCTTGTAGGTTAATGAAGATATCAGTCAAGACATTAATCGTAGAAACGACTCCAAAATACTTCGAGACACGCATTAACTGTTTTTAAATCGCAAACTAGCTTATCAGTCTGTTCAAATCGCGTGGCGGGCCAAAACGAGCATTAAATTACATAATCTACCGAAACGAGTTCGAATAAAAATGGCGGATTTACGAAAAACGGCGGGAAAATCTAATAGCATCAGTCGCCAGACTGATTGGACGTTTTTAGGTCATGAGCTAGGAAAACTAGCTGACTGTATGACTTGATTCTTTATTATTTTCTATTTTCTCTTGTAAAAAGTTTTGTTAGAACCTTAGAATGAGGACCTATTTTTCCTTTTTTTTTTTGTAAATTGCTCAAATAAAATCTGTGTAACAGATGCTGAATTTCGCTAGTCATCGAAATAAGTAGGAATATTTTTCCGAAGTATTACATAATACTAACTTTACGGGTGATTTGAGCAGGTAATGATTACGGAAGTATCGGAAAATAATCCCCAATATGTCGTTCCGTTTCCATAGAATACATTACAAATTTCATTTGTATTAACGTTAAGTCGTATTAGTGCATAAATTGAATGTTCGACGTTTTGGAATATGCACTGTTTGTATTTCCCTATTTTTGCAGTGCGGAAAATCCTCATGGTTTATCCGCCATCTGAGGGAGGGGCAGAGTATGTCGATGTACCGATATGTCTTGCCATTCACCAAAATTCTACATTCCCTACAAGTGAAAAGAAAAAGGAATCGAAAGCATTCATCTTCATTTATTTTTTTAAAGTCCCTTCTAAAATACGTGCTCGTCTCATAAAGATTACATAAATTAAACATAACTCAAACGAGAAACATGAAATGGTGTTCAACAGCCGACATTAGTGATGTCGTGTCCGGATACCCGTGAAAAAATTTGTCCTCCTTGTTTATGGTCCGATTTAGATAAAGATATTAAGAGTTAAGTGCGCCACTGTATCAAATTCGCTCGCCGGTATATACTTTTTTATTTGGGCAAGTCACGCGAGCCAGTAACATGACCCAGGAATGCTGTTATCGCTTAGATTGCTTAAAGCAGATTTTTTCAGCGCTTTATTGTGACGTACGCATGTTTTTTTACGATAAGTTTGAGTTATGCCATTTTTGTGACGTCATTTGACATCCACAACTGAAGGTTAAGTTGTAATATCATTTTGAATCAAATTAAGGTTTTTGACATTTACTTAGGTCACGAGATTTCGGTATTCAAATGCAAAAGGATTGCAGTGATTTATTATCTTTATCACATGTAAATAAAATGTTATGACATTAACAAGCTTTTAAGCATTAATTGGTTAAATCCAGAATAAACAAATTATTTTATTTCCCTAGTCAATATTGAAATGAAAATCAAATAAATCATGTTGCATCATACGCAATTTATTTAATAAGTCATAATTTAATACTTCTGCTCAAAATGTAAAATCTCGTAACTCGATTATACTCAGAATCGAATGTATACGTTTCAAAAGTGACACATCCCTCGAGAGATGTTCGATTTCAAACGTTTTGGCGGGAACGTGGTGTCAAGATGGCCGCCGCAGGACGACAGCGCGCGATATCGCACCAATTCTTTTGTGCAAACTCCGCGGATATATCTTCCTGGATTCGTATTCCAATCCGATTTGAAAGGACAAGCTAATCTCGCTATCATTGTACAGAAGTGTACTATAAATTTTGCTTTCTACATTTACACTTGGCTGTTTAAATTTTCTCCGCAAAAGTTGGCATTTCCTCTATTCTTGGAAGTTAGCCTAACATCTGGGAAAATTAGTCTGCCAGAGCGTTTAGGTAACTTATTTTTTTACTTGAAACTATTCGTGGTCCGCATGTGCCTCGTTATCTAGCCTCGTAAAAGACTAGATAAGTTTTAGAAAGCTGTTTTTAACACCCTCCTACACGAATTAAAAATAGGGCTGTTAAGAAAATGTAATACATTAAAATTCTGTTGCCACGGCATCGTAATCCCAGCATTAATTTTTATAGATACTTAACTAATTAATGTAATTTTTAACTTTATAGATAGTAAGATTTCGTTAGATACCATAAAATATTTATAGCACGAAATAAACATGTACTTTTAATATAAAAACCAAGTTAAAAATGCAATCCACTGTATAAATAACTATAAAAATAGGGTTGTTTTTAGTAAAACGGCCGGTCACGCCCACAGAGTAATATAGTGGTCACCATTAAAACGTAACGAGTTCTTTCACTATAAATAACCTACAGCCATTATAATTATAGCGAACGAAATTCCTCTTATCACGCTCATATTTCACCAAAGAGTCTAGCATTAGGCATAACCATAAAATTCCGTGGCCTCAAAAAAAAGTATTTTAGAGAACAACGCGGCAAACAAATTACTTTCTTTCACCTCGATTAAGTGATCATTACAAGAGTAAATATCATTTATAATGGTGCTGGGACAGCAACGGTGGGCTCACGAAAAATAAAGGAGCAGGAAATTGCGTGTGCGGTTAAAAAAAAATAAGTACGTAAGCCGCGAGAAGTGGCGGGAACGACAACCGCCCTTTTGACGTGACACATCGCCATCTTGGAAATCATCTTTTGTCAAGTGTAACGAAATGTCGATTGAGTCACGTATTTCGGTCTTAGTTGGGAATAAATTTTCCTTAAGGATGTAGTGTCGTTATCTTTAGAGATTCCTTCATGTATAATATGTTAGTTATTGAAGTTAAATGCCAAAGGTAAAAATGTATATCCATAAATTTTACTACGACTACTGAGCGTTAGGTCTTGTTTGATTACCAGATCCACCTTAATGTTGTTATTCTATAAAAATCTCATTAGCAGCTCAAGAGTTCCGTTTCGTGCTCAGTTTATGACCTAAAATTTACCGTGCAACTGTGGACCTGCAGACTGTGCAACTGCAGCCTAACCCTTCAAGCTCATCCTCATGTTGTTATGTTGCCATAATTAATAAAATTATACCCTACACGAACCCATAAGTCACGTAAATTCTTTAAATAAAAAACTGAAACAAATTCAACCGATGTCGATATTTATCTCAACGGTATTACAAATGGAGGAACCGCTACAGGAGTTCCGTATCGAATTAAAATTACATTTTCTCTGAAAAATATAGCAAACCACACAAACGTTGATTGTCCACAATTTTATTAGTCCCACAATAATTGCTCAATGTGGAATGATTGGCGAAATAAAAGAAGATTCACTTTATACAAACGTTTAACTGAGTTACGATTCGAAAACAGCGGAGCCGCTGTTCCAGCACTAAATAGCGAAGAACCGGAACGAACCGATACGTAATCGAGTTTACCGAGTATCGATTCGCGTTGAAGAAACTTTTACGGTTTTTGTGGGGGGAAGACAATTATTTGGAATTGTGTTTTAACCCACATTGTTTTTATGAAGTCTGTTTACAGTTATAGTCGCTGAGCACAATTGAATCTCTTAGTGTGAGTGAACTTATTACTCTTCTGACTTTTTTCAGTTTAAACTTGATCCGCTGTAAGTCTGAGATGCAACTTAATATTTAGTTAACAGCAATGTGAACATTTGCTTTTTTTATTACATTATTATGACAAACAAACATAATCGCCTGATGGTAAACAATATTGATCCTACGTATCTCTGAATTTCTTTCAATCAATCTTTTTATTCATATAATATAAAGTACATAATTCATTTTGTGAATTATTTTATTACAAAAATATTACTTGTGGCTGTTTAATATAATATTATGTTATAAGTTAAGCCAAGTAAATTCGACTTAATTAGTCAAGTTACTAAAGTCGGGTTTTAGATTAAATAATTTCGGTCTAATAATTTGTAGTTTAATTTTAAATAGAGGTAGATTTAAAAAAATATATATTTGAGAATATCGTTACTTACATATTTTTTTTTTGTAATTAAAACGCGTTCTTTAATTAAAGTTACAGTCTGACTTTTTTAATTTATTGAAGGATTTTTAAAATAAAAAACTACAAAATGTTTAATAATAAGCATCATGTTTTTATCAATTACCATAAACTCAATTAAAAAGAAGTTTAAACTTACCTCTATGTTTATTTACGGTATACCTAAACTTTTCAGCTCAAATAACGAAATTTCCATTGAAGAAAACGACTACATTACTTTTATCGACAAAGAAAGCAGTAACAATCTGTCACCGCGCGATTTTATTGATCTTTCACGTATAACAAGTCGTTCGTGAATGCCGCAAATATGTACGCGAAAATCCCAAAGGAACAAGCCAAGAAAAAAGAAATATACGTCCTTTTTGTCACTCCCACCATCACGAATTCACGACCCACGTACTAATGTGTGAAATAATATTTTCCCCCCTAATAAAAGCCTTCGGGCGCTTGTCGCAGTCTGACGTGAAGTACATAGCAATCGGTAATTCAATCCGTGGTCCTTAGAGGGCGGCAGAGCTAAAATAGGCAAGGTTTGTGGTGTAGACGCGGCAATCATTAGGCTCAATTCACACTTCGAATAATTTGAATCGATTTAGTAAGCGAATGCCGATATCGGTTAATCTGTCGATAATTATAATGCAGCTCTGTGTTCACCCCCTATTACATGAGACTGAAAAACAAAGTCACTTTATCTTTAGAATAACCTTCAAGTAATATTCAAATACTCAACACAGTTTTTATTTGACAATTTAACAGTAACAACATTAGAAAAAAATATTGTTACACCAGAACCCTCCAGTGTAACAACGTATTTTACAGAATTAAACATAACGTATTTAAGAACAAAGCGATGGTTTCTTTATTTCGGTTTTCAATTTTACATGTCATATCAGATACCCTTTATTAGAACGACAACCTTCAACTATCGACATTTCACATCGACACCGATATTTATTTTGGAACTAAAAAAGAACTATTCGATCTGCGACGTACAGCCATATAAAATATGTATCGTTACTGTTGTAATACTGCATTTTTTCCGTGATCATTACACCGGTATTGAGTGTCCTGTGGTCGTAACCTGACTCCAGTGGTTGCCTGCATCGGCTGACCGGAATTATGCGGTCATGTGCGCCAGGGTTTCAGGCTTTGTCTCCGTATTATCACGGCTGGTCCCATGAAGGGTGGGCTGTACAGTGGTGGAATTTTTGGATTGATTCAACCTTTTTATGAGCCAGTTCTGCATATGCCATATACGGGTCTTAGACTGAGAGTCAAGGAGTCTCTAGATACACACAATAGCTTTAGAATTTTCGACACACCTTCAAAATTTTTTTTTTTCTACCAAATTTTGTCGTGTATTTGCTTGATATTTACACAAGAACGAGCGAGACTAAATAGTAACGTTCAAGTAATTCATAAATGGTTTCTAACCCTTTAGCGTGATTGTATTATGATAAATGTCGGGAAAAATTAAGTTTGTCTCCTCATTTACTATATTTTAAGTATTTGAATACATCCGAACCGAAAATATTCGCCGACATAGTTTCAAATACACTACACCTTGCTACACATACTTCAATTTTTCCCGGTATTTTGAAACCGATACTAGATTGCATAGGAATTCAATAACGGTAAAAAAACGTCGACGGTTTCAAACTATAAACAAGCGGACGAAAAAGTAACAAAAATGGCGCTTTTTCACGACAAACTATGCCTGGTAACCACCTGTAGACAATGCTATGAACAATATACACCGTATTTATGATGGAAATGAAGAAACAGTTTCAAAAATAGAATTAATTCTGCGACGCAGTGCAAAGAAAAACTAAACTGCACAATTTTTGAATTCGGAATCAGGACAAATCACTTTGTGCCTGTATTTGACGGCAAGGAGGTTTAACTCATCTTTACTGTTTTTTTTGTGTAATTATTAAGGAGGCTCTCCTTAAAAAATATAAAAGTTTGTTATAAATGTAAATAAGCTCACTAGTTTAGTGTGGGTTGGCAGACATTGTAAAATGTGAAAGAAACAGAAATTCGACATCACGGGCAGAGGACTCAGTAGCTTAATTACCTAAAGCATCCGGTGTATTAACCGTGATTGGACGCAGGTTCCAATCCTGCTCGTGGCCGAATTTTCTTTTATAAAATCAATGGAAGTTTTCTAAAATGTCACTCTGGCACACACATGTTTGTAATATCCGGTCAAAGAAGTTTCTTCCTGATTTTATACCATTTCCAAGGGGTCTGGGAATATTTTTTGCACAACGGCAACGGCTTGAGATCTTTCACAATATGCAATAGGGAATGTCGTAACATGATATGGTGCAAAGAATTTTGATACTTGTGGTCAGCAAACTTGTTGGGCTTCTTGCATAGCTATGAACTGTATTGTTTGTTATTGGAACTGGTATTAACGGACACAAATTAAATATACTTCTATAATTCTTAATTCTTCGAAATTCTGAATACAAAAAAAAACAATAAAAAAATCTTCTTTGAGAATAAACAAAAGAAAAACTTCAGTGAATTCGAAATTCAAATAACGACGTAAATCAAGCAATTGAGACACTTACAAAGTATTCCACCCACGTCTTTTAAAAGTACCTGCCTACCAGTAAGTACCTGTATTTATTTTTCTCAGCGAATTTTCGCCCAGCATTTCTTAACTACGTGCAAACTGTAAGTGCAAATTTAACACCAATATTCGCTGACAATAGACTCACGAAGGGCAGAACCCTAAACTAAGGGTGTGAAACTACGGAACCCGCTTAAATTTAGTACACTACATTGTATATCGCAAAGAGACGGTTTATTTATCGCTCTTGTAGGGGATCCCGCAAAACCTTTAACACTTAAAAAATAATTCAGCCACCTACGGTAGCGTGGGGATGTAAGTTATGACCGGCAGCGGGAATATGGGAATTTTTAGTAGGATGTGTTAGTTTTTAGTAGTTTTCAGACGCGGCCGTCGTATAGTAGTGTCACTGTATTCTGTGTGGCTGTTATGGCTTTATTTCTGCTAGAGGTGCACTGCAAAATGTTTTGTGGATTATAAAACATTTATTGTTATGGTCAAATGTTTTTTGGGCAGTTTACGATTATTGACTTTATCCTGTGCATTTTAAAAATAATAGGACGTCTGTATACCTAGTGGTACTTTTTTCATAATTTTGTTATATTGATTTTGATAATAGAGTTTGCCAACCCTCTCAGAGGGAACTTGCAAGTAATCCGACAAACGAAAAAAATGCACACCTCATTGCCAAAACTTATGGTGCATTCAACCCCTTGGGAGACCAACGTACCAAGTATAATGAGCAAGGGACGAAAGTATCAAGTTACTCAGATCTACATACTTAATATTAATTTAAAATAGTTCATTATTTCAACTCCAACAAATATCAACCTTAACATAGAATAAACAAAATTAACTTTAAATTGAAAAACAAAATTAGAACCGTTGTAAAATAATTTAAAATTGCAATGAAAAATAATTTATTCACTTATTTTCGTATTCCAAATATTGTAGTATTCCAAATTTAAAATTGATTGTGCTTACTAATGTAGATAATGTTTAAATTAAGAACAATTCGCGGTAACGAACCCGCATTTGAAAAAAACTGGCAATGATTTGTCTGTTATAATATATCTTCGCAAAGCCTGAATAGTATACAATTTTTATACGTCGTACGCAACCGCTAACGGGATTATGGGAAAATTCCCACGGGATTGGGGAAAGCAGGAACAGCATGGCACACCGCGGGCCAAAAATGTCTAGTCAACACATAGAGTAACATACATAATATACAAACCCGTTGCTTCGTTTACAGTTACGTCACAAATTGTATA
This sequence comes from Acronicta psi, assembly GCA_946251955.1. Lineage (NCBI taxonomy): Eukaryota > Metazoa > Arthropoda > Insecta > Lepidoptera > Noctuidae > Acronicta > Acronicta psi. Next base: position 3,948,182 of record OX276493.1, on the reverse strand, counting down.
ACCGGACAGACCCTCTCGCCCGGGGCGTAGATTGAGGAAAAAATCTTATTTGGCAACCCCCCTGCAATTCTCACCTCCCCCACAAAGAGGTGTGAAGTGCGAGTCATGTGCAATGGCGGCTTAGGGCGGAAGAGATTTTTCAAATTAAGAATAGTTTATAACATGCCTGTATTTTCCGAATAGTTGACTAGAGGAGTACCAAGCTATACCTTACTTTGCCTGCATTTTTTGCCTATTGCTAGGTACTATCCGTACAAATTCAAACTGAAAATTTTATAAAAAACCCGACTTGGGAATTAAACCCAAGACCTCTAGCGTAGCAGCCACGCTTTGTACCACTAGAAAAATGAGGCAATTTCATTGTTGTATTTCTAATGGCCACATTAAAACATATTTTTTTCTATTGACTTTCATTGTAGAATTTTGTTAAACGACATTTATATAATCGATAGATTAAGTTCGATTCATTAATAATCGAGTCGTACGAACATTGTTACCGTCATGAATATCTTAGGGTGCAGCACTTAAATCGATCGTCCAACTCAAAACTGCAATTTCGTATTCATCTTTTGCCTTTCAGATTAAATAGGATTGTCCCTGCCCGAATTGTTCGTAGACTTCTATCATAAATGAAGTCATGCTTGCTCACTGACGGGACTAAGGAAATACGATTATGCCAGACGAATGACCAACCATATTCCATCTCCACATAAACAAACGTAGACCCCAAAAAAAAAAGAAAAATGAAACCGTTCATACAGGAAGCTACTTCATATGAGACGTGATCAGGGGTGCATAATATCTGAGGAGCCGTTAAAAAAGCCCTAAGGGTTTACTACCTCTGTCTCGCCCCTCGAACACCGTCGCTATAGTTGGCCAACGATTTACTGAAATCACATTTTTTTTTCAACATTTGAATCTGCACCTTAAAGTTAGATGCAAAAGGTAGAATTGATGCATTGCAGTTTTGTTTTTAATCTTTTCATGCGATTATAGGTGTTATTTTAAGGTGTTTAGAGTTTATATTTCTTTGAACTGTGACATTGAAATATGAAAGGAGGGTGTCTGATATCTCAATTAGGTTATGATGTCCAGTCGAACGGTATAATCGTATTTGACAATAAAATAATATTGAAACTAAGTTGTTTGGATAGGCTACTTTCGGATCGGGTAACGGAAGCACCCTTAAATGCCCGTAATGTATATAATGAAACTATTTTTGTAAGTACTATGCTGTTTGAGGATGTTTTCCAAAACGCATAGTGACCCTATATTGACTCATGACACTTTAATAATAATAATAATCATCTTTGTCATTATAAATGTCAATGTATTGCCAAAATAAAACTGCTTTCTGCATATTTTTTCGCGTTATATTACGAGTAATACGTGGTCTGGGTATTTCTTATAACTTTTATCCCGTATTTAAACACCCCTTACAAGCTTTTTTTCGCATAACAAAGTAATGACTATGTCCTTAATCAGGCTCTAGACAATCTCTGTACCAAATTTCATTTAAATCGTGTCAGTAGTTTTGGCGTGAAAGCGCGACAGTCAGACAGAGCTACTTTTGCATTTATAATATTAGGAAGGAAGTAGGGATTTTTTCCCCAACATTTCGGACCCTTTACAGCGTCCATGGGAATTCATATCGCGATAAAATCCGTAAAAAAGTTTTTTTATTTCAATGTCTATTTGTGTCAGAAACCAGTGTCGATGTTATTCAGTTGAAAGAATAAAATGGCTCATCTCATTGCTCAGAACAATTTAAGCTGACTCACTCAGCGAGTCAGCATTCTATCTCGACGCTCGACATAAAATGAGAATTACTCTGATTCCCTCATACCTAACTCAAGCCAAAATCTCCGTAAACCTAAAACATGCAAAGAATTCTCATTCGATATGTTTCGTTCTGAACTCGATCCAGCTACAAATCTCACAGGCTTTATTTTTATCAGAGGAGTGCAAGTAACGTCCCTATTTCCTTATGTTACCGCCAAATCGAGCCGCGATTTTGTAACTCGTAAAACAAGTAGTAAAACGTCTCCTTCGGTTTGAGAATCGATCGCCCGGGACGTCAGACAGGCTCAGCGTGCCGCTCTACTCCGCCATTTTACTGCCGAACGGTTAAATCTTTTAAATTTCGAATGGTGCCCGTTCGATTTTTGTTTTTACAACTTTAGTTCGTCTTGATATCTTCAGGTAAACGGCTGGCTCGGAGGATGGATTTGTTTAAAATAGCGATGGATTTCTTTTTAAGACTCAAAGCATGGTTGTGTTGATACATGATACGTTGATGCGACTCAAACCCACCTCTTTTTTTGACATTACTTACCCTATAATTATTATATATATCTACTATCAGTCACATTGAGGTATTAAGGCACCGTAATTCTTTTCATAGAAAAATCATACTTTTATACAATAAGTATCGCATAATCTGCTCATCATACTACTTTGTAAACAACAACTTTTCAGTAACACTCGTAACTCATAAAAACGGACATCAACAAATCAAAAGGTAGGGTAAAACGCCCAATTACTGTTACTGCCTGTACCCACCCGAGTTTTTGGTGGAAAATATGCAAATTCCCGTAATTAAATCTGCGGACCGTATTTGACGTACAAAACTGTTGACAATTTAATTTGCCTATGGGTCCTGTAACTTTTATGGCTTTGTGAGTTGCATAGAATTTTATGATATTTTACTCCAAAAAAATGAGATATTTTCAAATAAACAAAGCTTAAACTTGCTTAATACAGGAACAAAAACTCCTAACATTGATTTTATATCTAATCTTTTTACGAAACCATAGTTTAACATATTCAACAATCGTTATATCCTTTATAAAGTGAAAACAGTACACAGAATTTTCTTTCTATTGGCAATGTAAATAATATAACGTGCCTTCGTCTTTCGACTCACCTGACACTAAAGCTGCGATGGAAAATTCACTCAAATATATGAAATGACGCATCCTCGGGTACCTCGTAAAATGTACTATAAAAAGCCCTTTTCAATTTGTCACTGTACTACCTACAGGCGTTTCACTTCGTAAAATTACAATACAATTTTGGTTGGTAAAATATTATAAGCATTTTTAGTAGCTTCTCAAGTGGCCTGAAGCTAGATACAGATTTAGACACGAAAGGTTAGACGAAGTTCGACGGAGACCCACATCGGTGGCATCATTTAGGTCATAGCTGGCAAGCCTATTAGTATGTTAAATTACGTCCTGGAAAAAAACACTAAATTATATATTATCTCAAAAGTTCAATGAACCTAGACATTATTTTCGACACAACGATCCAAAATCTTTCAACTCGTATCTGTAATACCGCAAGTTCTATATTTAAATTCTAGACACAAAATCTAGTTTCCATAACGGTTTTCACCCCAAAATATTGCAACCAGAAATTTCGTTAGTAAAATTCCATATAATCCCTCAGTATAACCAATGCTGATCTCGATTAATGACGTAGTGAATTAAATTCACGGGGAAACCAATATTGTAGCATTTGCAACCTGAATTAATTAACAATAATTTTGACCTTACCTCTATAGGAATAGCGAATGTTTTTGCTTAAAAATACTCGGACATTTATTGGAGCGTTCGCCCTACACGCTAGTTGAGTATCGAATGACAATAGTGACGGGAAGCCTGTAATATTTTGGTGGAAATTAATAAAAGCTTTTGGTTGAAGTTCAAAGGGATTAGGTATGTATGAATGATACGTAATTAATTAAAGCAGGTGTAACTAAGTTTTATGATAGTTTAAATGGCATTGATTTAACTATAGTAAGGACTTAAGACCTGACAGAAACTATATTGCAGACAACACTGTGATAATAAGTCAGAATATATTTCCAACAAGGTTTCATTCTTTTTTTTTCTATTCGACTTAATCAAACAACTTTAAGCTCTAAATCAACTGAATAAGAAAGTCAAGTTGGAAGTTAATAAGATTGCGCAACGGACCCGGGTAATTACAGGGTTTGAAAAAGGAATTGTAATGTAGCAATGAAATTATAATGTGTGAGTATGTGCGAGAGAGTGCGTCTGTGTGGGAATTAAGGGTGTTTGCACAATAGAGTAGGCATAATACAAAAGAGTACCTATTTGTATGTCAAAGACAAAGGTAGGATACACTGTGTTAATTAGACGTTGAAAATTATTAAAAAATACAGTGCATAGTTTCCATAAACCAACGTTGTATAAAAAAAGAGTTTTCTTTTTTTATTAAAATCTCAATTTTATTCTGTTAGTCTTGGTACGGAATTAATTTTGCTCGTTTCGTACTAGAATCAGGAATAATTTAATATCGAAGAAATTGCAATATTATGAACAATTTTATAACAGAAAATATTTTTCTGGTCTCATTAGATAATATTGTTATTTTGAAAGAATCGGAGCATTATAGAAATAGTAATTGTTGCCTTTTTAGCCTTTATCAGACTTAGGCCACATTTTCAGACCCTTAGGTCTTGAAGAAGGACGGGCCTTGTATATTATAAACTAGCTATTTCCCGAAGCTTCGCTTGCGTCAACTTTGAACCCCGCTTTAATTGTTATTCTGTTATTCGGGGCGGAGACAAATCCAACAAAGCAAAAACCAAGCAAATCGGTCCAGCAGTTGTCGAGTTATGTGTTGTAACAAACCCGACTTTATTTTATACATTAAGAAGATTAAGTATTTTAAATATTATGACATTTACTTTAAAAAAGGTTAAAATCCATACAAATCATGTGAATCCATCCATTCAAATATTATTACTGTGTTTATCAGTCTGTTCAAAAAGTAAATATTCACGTTTGCAAGTATAGGTTACATTCTAGGTTACCAACTTTTTATCTTAAAAAATCTTGTGAGGGCAATGTCCTTTTGCCACTGAAACCACAGACAGGATAGCCTAGTATCATATATTTGGACTGGTTCGTCCACCATCTGGCCGTGTCACAGCTCCAAACAAAAATAAAAACCATTTCTAAAAACTCACAAAGTACCGCATCATCCACCAAGGGATACTTGTAAATTGTTTTCTACCCCTAACAAGTGGGTACGAACTGGACATCCCAAATAAATCATTTTTATTATCCACCCTCAAGCCCTACTATTAAGGGGGTGACTGGCGATTTTGTCCACGATACGAGGCGTTATTTTCGAGTGATTTAAAATAGGTTTTGATACTTATACCCAGTTTTATCGTCAGTAAGTGCAGCTTCGCGTGTCTCATAGGGTTGAGTCGAATTTGGAATCGATAGATTAAAATCGATTTTTTGCTAATGTTTTTTAGAGTAAAAGTACAGCAAAGAACTTGACAAAATTAAATAGGTAAGTAGGTAATTTTTTAAAAGACAATCCGTTTAAAAACAATAATATTATCATTTTCAAATGTCACGTTTCATGAGTCATACGTTAGGCTGTCACCAGTAAAGTCCTTACAAACGAATCCATTAATGAAATGTCATTGTATCGTCCATTAAAATGATCAAAGCAGCTACTCAACAATCCTTAGATCCAGTAATTAAAGCTGCCTTCCCCTATAATTATAATTCGATATATCTAAAACATTTTGTTTTGTCAATAATAAATGACGGCCGTTACTGTGAAGACGTTTATTTTCGTAATAAGAACACAGACGGTTCGAATTTCAAAATAGATTCGTTTTAAACTGTTTGTAATTAATCGCCATCGGGCACAAAATGTCGACGATTTTGGATACATAGTATCTTTGAAATCTAAGCAGGTACTTAATTCCTTTTTTGTATATAAATGATTACCTATGTCGTGTAAAAAAATTAAGTATAGGCACAGAATAAAAATGTGATATACCTGTGTTTTTTTAATTCCATATCTGTAGTACTGTACCTACTGTATTTTACAGAAAACTTAATTGAATTTCCATTAATTATGACTACGCAATATATTATAATATTTATAATAATTGTTAGAATCTCATGCATTTATAGTTTATACCCTGACATAAATCGTCTATTAATGTAATGAGTTAATTAGATGCTCGAAATTGCATTAGAATTAAATGATCACCCAGTTTACTTTACACTAACATTGAATTTAATAAGTATTAATAGCTCGTCTTAATAAACGTTAATATTTTAGAAACAGATTCATGATAAATAGTTATAAAAGATAAAATTTGTCTATTCTAAAAAAAACTAATTTCACATCACATTGCTCATCACTATTAATTCTCTATCAATACTGGTCTTTGAATTTGGAGCTAATTCTTTAAATTCAAATTTAGAATTTGTCCAGAAATCACCAAAGAGTTTCAACCTTGTTTTAACATAGTTTGCATAAATAGTACTTGCGTAATATTATAAAATACGCAAGTATCTGTCTGCACGTTTGCTTGTTGCCTTTAACAAGTAAACCACTGAACAGAATTCGATAAAATTTTGCAAGTAGATAGATTACATCCCGAGGCAGGACATAGGCTACAATTTGTCTCAAAAAGACCTTTGGGATTCAAGTAAAACCGCAGTAAACACCAAGTATTTAATAAAAGTGTCACTTGTCTTTGTATAGGATGCCGAAACTCTCATCGTAAATGTTTAAAGGACGAATTTATTGCGAGGACATGAGGCTTATCGTTAATCTGTTCGAACAATAAATTGCTCTGGCAACTTTTTTGATTAATAGCAACGTATTCCGATTATTGCGGCCGTAGTGATGTATGTATTGTGTAGGTTATTATACATATAAATTATGAGTCACCTTAGATACGATATGGTTTCGGAAGGTGGGATTAATCAGAATTAATGTTAGATCTATCTCTTCCTATGTAGAACTTTGGATAGTTATAATATCCTTCAATTTTATTAGCTGTAAGGCTAAAAAAAGCTACGATTCACATTGGTTGGTATTTGAAGACGTCTGTGGACTAGTGGACCGTGTGTCGGGCTGCTGATCACGAGGAGGTCGTGGGTTCGATTACCACAGAACATAAATATTTGTGACGAGCATAAGTGTTTGTGCTTTGGGTGTTTCGTATAATGTATTCAAAGTATGTAATTACAAAAAAAAGGTAACTTTTATATTCATTGTCTAGTACCCACTACCCATAGTACAAGCTCAGCTTAGTTTGGGACTAGATGGTGCTCAGGTGTAAAATGTCCCAAAATATGTATATGAAAATTGCTATTCTAGAGGAATTAACCTTCAATAAAGCCCTGATCACTAATTTTGTTTATTAAAACACCGCTTGTTTCCCAAAAATCGACGTCTCCTTTTAATCCTTTCAAGAAAAATGTAGTTCATTTCCAATCACAAACACTGATCAGAACAATCAAACAATTTAAAAGCAAAACGAAAACATCAATTCCATAACAAAACCAATTAAACGAATCACAGATATTGTGACTGGATCGTTAAGCAAACCCATTTATCTAAAACACCTACAGAAGACAAAACAAAAACTGTCTACTCAACATTTCATAATCAATTTCTGGAACCATCTACGAAAATAATAATTTCGCCAAATACATCGCTTCCTCACCCTGTCTATCGAAAATTTTCTACGAACAAAAACTGCGATGGAAGTTGCATGAATTTTATCGGTCGTTGAATAGGGTTGCCCATATTGTAAGGATCGCGTATAATAAATCTGGCTAAATTAATGACGGTACTGACAGATCGTTTACTGGTTTTCGCCGACTCACAGCGCGAAATGAACGCCTGTGTATGATGGAGTGAAAACCCTGTTTTAGGGTTGTTTTATTCAGTTTTTTTAATGATACTCGATTTCGGATAGTTTATTAACGAAATTGGTGTATTGTGGCGTCCCTATATTAGACCCACTTTATAAAATACCTACACAAATATTTCGTCAAATATTTTTATTTAGATATTTTTTCTGAATAAAATTGATCATGTAATTTATTCAGACAAAATACATTTTCTTTGAATACTAGCATACAGTATAACCGTATAATTATGTCTGTACTATTCCCATAAGGATTAGGCTTTGGGTGAACCCACTTTGCCAGGACAAATCCAAACTCAGAGTTGCTATTGAGAAGTTCAAAGAAAATCCCAATATTTTTTTCTTGACCATTTTTCTTCTACCTTACCCCCACCACAATAATGAAGCAGTCAAGGGTATCATTCGTAAAATTTTCTCATTAACAGCTCGGGTTTTGGATTTGTGCCCAGTTCGTCCCCTAAACATTGGGCCGAAATATACGAACTTTGAGCACACCTGTGACACTCCATACAAACTTTCCGATACCGCTGCACACTACAATACCAAATGTCAAACTCGTCAAAATTACGTTTGTACACGTGCAAATGCAAATGTGTGCGTGAGAGTGCGTAGGGTTTGTTGGCAGTACGTCCGGCAAGAACACCGGCAGAATGCGGGGGACCTGAGGTATCTGACGTTAGGGAGGGGCGGAGAGTGGCCATTCTGTTATTATTTATTCTGTGCTTTGGGCTTACTTTTACAGTATGTTGATTATGTGAAATCAGTACAATCTCAAGTCTAATCTATTTCTTTCTTTCTCCCCCAGAACCTCGGTACGAGACAGCATACGCATGTGAAGGTAAAACGTTGAAGATCGGCTGCAGAGAAGGCTCCGTGATCCACCTCATCAGGGCCAACTACGGCCGCTTCTCCATCACAATATGCAACGACCATGGCAACACAGATTGGAGCGTCAACTGTATGTCCACGAAGAGTTTACGAGTTCTACATAGCAGGTAAGAAACGAAACGATTTTTTTTTAAGTTTAAATCTTCCCCAATAGCAATAATCTGGGTGTCGGTTTCATCTAGGCTAGCAGGCGCCTGGACTGGGTATTTCTTAAAACTGTCATCTTCTATTTCAACCCCTTACAGCCTATTTTTAGCATTAAAAAGTAACCTATGTCCTTTCTCAGGCTCTACACTATCTGCGTACCAAATTTCATTTAAATCGGTTTAGTAGTTTTGGCGTGAAAGCGCGACATACAGACAGACAGACAGTGTTACTTTCGCATTTATAGTATCAGTAAGAATTTATTAAATTAAAATACCAATATCAACCCTTCACTTGCTCACCAATATTCTAAAAACACGTAACCATTTTACGCATCCATGTCATTATTAATTCCACAATATGGCGTAGCGAAAATAGTTGCGGTACTCATAGATAATTTACTCAGCTACTAAGCTCGAATAACAGCTAAATTATGCGTATACGCATAAAATAACGTTGCGGTTTTATTAAAATTGTTATAGTTAGATAACTGGCGAGATTTGAGCGTTTTAGGGTTAGTATTTGATTGGAGGGGTGAATGGAATCTTGAGAATTATGTGTAGACACGACTATGCAGTGTAATTTCTAATAATTTGACACTTTGGAGTCAAACGCGGGAGTTTGTTGTTTACATTTTGCTGAATTTATACAAATTATTTATTTATTTTGATTTTACTTTCTCGTAACATGGTTTCTTCAGCAGTATAATAGATACAGGCTAGAAAAAACAATCTTACTAATATTATAAATGTGAAATTTTATTTGAAAGAAAGAAAGAAAAATGGTTTATTCAGCACAATTTAACCTTAAATACTACTTAGGTACTATCTATAATTATACTCTAATATAAATTGCGCTGAAACGGCTTTTATTTGGATGTTTAGATCTTTATTTACATGTTGTCTCCAGCTTAAATTACAATGAAAAATTACTGACGTGTTGATCATTACATCAATATATACCTACCCACAATTTCAAGTCCAAATAAACACTTCACACTTTTCCTCCTTAATTCTCGACATAAAAGTCCGATGTTGTTTAAAAATCGAACACAAACACTTGAATATAATTTGTAAAGCACAGCCATTTGGATAAAACAATTCGATTTATAAAATGTAAACGTAAACAGAGGGATAATAACAAATCGTTATCCCGAGGTCGTCCGGAGAGCGGCGAAAATTGCCGAAAATTAAATATTCTGTAAGTTGATCGCGTTAGGCCGCGAGATTGCCAATAAAGTGCGCACACCCCTCCAACTCATGCAAATGACGCGCAAATTGATTGTCGACGTCACACATAACATACCATCACGCGTGTATCTCCTAGGGCTTGGCAGACGGGTACTATAACTCATAGCTCGACGGTATTGTTTTTACTAGTCTATAATGCCATAATAGTTTTTTCTCTTTTACGGTTTTTTTTATATCCTATTTCATCCCATATAGTTCCTAGAAAACCCAATAACACTTTTCTTGACATGTAGGGAATTGAAACCTAGAACTCAGTAGTCTTGCTTACAGCTACTTCACAAATGAAGCAATCACCAGCTTCGTCAGCATCATCTTCCAGCCCTTGTCCCAATTTATTTGGGGTCGGCGCAGCCTACCCTTTTCTTCTTTTCGTCCCTGATAGCCGTCACCTGCTCATTCAATCCCTTTTCAAGTCAGCAGCTTCTTATTCATTTCTTAGTATTAATGTAAGCTATGTTCTGCTTCCAGGTGTAGTATGCATCAAAACTGCAGTATACTGGCCAGCACGAACATGTTCGGTGACCCGTGTCCCAACACGCTCAAATATCTCGAGGCGCATTACCAATGCGTGCCCGGTAAGTAAACTTCTTTTAAAACATAAACTATTCAGCCAAGAAATATTTTGCAAATAAATGAGAAAAAGAGTAGAGTAGTATTGTTATGACTGGGAGATCTCTTGAAGCCTCCAGGTTCCAGGAGTTTCCCGTCATGGTCGCCTCGTCGTTTTGAATGGTCATGATCCCATGGTCATGACATATAGGGATAGAGAGCGGCAAGGTATTTCGGTGGAAGGGATTCATGAAGATTTTTCTCATAAAGAATTTCAGGAGTAGGTGTTTAGTCATTTGAGTCATTTGACCAAACTGAGTGAACTGACCCTGCTTTTCTACGAGAATCCCTGAAGTCTTAGATACCTGTGTCGAAAATATTTCAGGAGCCTCTTCTCCTATTTTTTACCCAGAATAAAATGTCCAGAAAGATTTGCAAATTAGAGTTAAAAATACTTTCACAATCACTTGTTACAAATCAAGAGCAACTTAATTATGTCATTAGATCTTTGTTTTATTTGAATCACCTGGTTCGAACCCCTGGATTTGCCCATGATTTGTAACATTATTCGATATGTCTACTTCTCAGGACCTCACAAGATATACACAAGAATTTTTTGTATAAAACAGCTATGACTTTCTGCTTTTCATATTCCAGCATCAACAACGAGCACAACGAACAGGCCTTCGCCACCGTGGCTGATCACCTCGCAGCCGACAGTCTGGCGGTCCACGCAGCCGCCAGTCCCCAAGAACCCAGTGCAGACGCAGCAGAACGAGAGGAAAAAACCGACAGTCATCACTCCACCGACCTTCAGGCCACACATCACCTTGCCACCAGAAGTCAAGCTTGGCGATGTTGCTTCTAAGGTGTGTTTCGATAATACGATCACTAGCTTTCCGCCTGCGGGATCGCCCGCGTGGTCGAAGTATTTCTTATATATTAATAAATCAAATATATCCCACGGGAGCCATACATTTTACCGGGATAAAAAAATGCCTATGTGCTATGCCAGACTATAGTCTATCTCTGTGCCAAATTTCATTGAGATCCGTTCAGTAGTTTTTGCGTGAAAGAGTAACAAACATCATTGTTAGGATATAGTAGGATTACGTAGTTGTGATCTGGTGACCCATTAGTTCCTAGAGATACAAGCCTAGGAACTATATTAGTTCGATTATTTTGTTATGCCAACATATTGTCTGATTGGTGTTGATCAAATAAACGATTTTACTTCCTACCTATCTTTTTCTAAGATATAACAACATTATCTGACATTCTTCTCTTTTATCAGACCACGACAAGGCAGCCAGACTCGTCATCCGAGAGAGAACCGCCACAGAGTCCTCGGGAAAGTATACCTGAAGTTAAAGAGGAGCCCAAAGTTATGGAGCCTGAACACAGCCCGAAGAATGATAAGCCCGCAAAGGAGGATGAACATAGTAAGTATATAGTTAGTTAGCGAAAATCTTCCTCATTATCTAGAGTATAAATGAGTCTTATGTGTCAATATTTCACAAGCAACTCCTTTATTAATTCGCCTACAAGAAGTTTTGTGTTTCCATTATCTTCTATTTATAAAAATCGATGGCCGCCAAAAACTCAAAAATGGCTAGAATGATTCTTAAAAATGAAGGTACTACAACTCATGCTAATAAGGGTTTCAGCTTTTTATTCACAATTTTTCTGGAAGCCGACCTCAACATTGAGGAAAAATATTATAGAGACAAGGAATCTTTAAAATAAAATATTTTTTTTCAGCGGTCACAGAAGGGACGCTTGAATGGCCAGCGAAGGACGAAGACTCAGAGCCGACACCATCGATACACATGCCGCCAAAAGACAACAGACCAGACACAGACATCGTGGATGACTACGATAGAACATTTTGTAAGTAGATTTTATAATTCTGGCAGTTATTTAATTTGTAGGAGACCAATTTAGTTTTGACACATATCTAGTAGAATCTCTACAAAGCAACGGATCGCAACGGATTTTTAAGCGGTTTCCTCCATCATTGTGTAAACTAACTATAATTTCGTTCAGAGGCGAAAGATCGCCTTGGGGGCCAGCGAGTAATCCTTGCGGCGCCCGTATCGATAGTCTTACTTTAATATGTTGTAATAACAACATTGGAGAGACATTGACGCCTTATAAAGGCATATTTTTTTATACACTTTTTTTTATTACTATGTCGATATTTAAGAAGAAAATAAATTGTACTGCAATCTAAGGATCATAAGATTAAACGGTTCAATTCTACTATTTCATATATAGAGCTTGGTCGTGTTTGAGTATTTTATCAACTATCTAATAACTGTTAAACTCGGAACAGAAGGATATATTGCACAGCTATAATATTATCGTTTAATTAAAATAAATATTTGTTACAGCAACAAGTGCAACGCCAAACATCGGTCGGCGCGCGTACTGCCCGCAAGTGAGTGCGCGTGGACTGAATTGGAACTGGACCGCAGCCGGTACCTACGCCGTGCAACCCTGCCCCGGCGGTGCTACCGGCTTGGCCAGATGGAAGTAAGTACCTCTACAGTATAAAAGCTTAGAACTTTGAGCTCCCTACAATATGGTTGAGCTACACATTGACTGCCGCGGCATACCGTCGGTAGGTTATGGTCAGCTCAAAGCCGCTATAGCTCTTTCTTCAAAAAGCTTTTTCAGACATTTCCCTGCGACAAACTTTTGAGTTTGTTTCGGCGTTTCTTCTCTGATGTCGTCAGTTAGGAAATGCCGGCGCCATCTAGTTTAAAAAATGTAAAATATTGTGTAAAATATTGATTAAAATTGATTAAAATATTGTAAATTGTATTTTAAAGATCTATTTGCAGAAATCAATTTAATTAAATTTTATCTCTTTACTGGCCCAATACTCAACACTTGCCTTCTTCGGTTAAATGTTACATGGAAAAATTAATTATAAAAAAATTCAAATAAATAAATAATTTCTAAAAGGTGTATTTCTTTCTAAATCTCTATTTAACATTTTCAGATGCACACTGACTCCTCACCAATACACGGAAGAGGAGCGTCCTAGGCGCCGTGGTACTGGTCTTCCTTCAGGAGAGAACTACCACGACTTGGGACTAGACCAGCCCAGTGACAGGCAGATGCAGCTCATCAGAAGAATTGGGTCTGAAGCACTGCTTAAAGGTAATTATATTATTTTATCCAACTATTTCTAAACAAGTTCTGATGTTAAGTGGAGATTTTTCTCTTGGTCATACTCTTTTATTTTTTTTCTTTTTAACTCTCTGAGTTTCTTTTGAAATCGTGTTTTGCCCACTGCCAGTTGATACTTTTGTCTATCCATAACGTATATCCCCAAAATAATAGAAGTTAATTGTTACTAATGTGTAGGTCGTGAAGGTGACTCACCGGAACATATCATCGACTATCGCGGCAGCAGTGGCCTCTCAGACACACAGAACCAACTTACTAACGATTTTATATACAGTAAGTATATTACTGCTCTCCTCCAACAAGTCTGTACATCCTATTTTGGGATAAATAATTACTTACTTTAATTACTTACTTTAATCGGGAAAAATGGTTTCAACCACAGCAGTGGACGAGTTTCTCTGAGGGCTTTGATCCATAACAGAGGGATTGTCCATTACTATGATCCATAAGAAATCCTTTGCTTGGTATAAAATATCCTATTATCTTGGATTTACATGCTTTTTTTAACTGAAATATTAATTTAATACAATAACAGAGAGTACCACGTGCTATTGCGATCGTTTTGTAAATGAGAGAGCGGGATGCACACACATTAGATAGCACCATCCCTTCCTCACAACCCAAAAATTATCACGTTAACACTGTTACTTGAATCTTACACCATGATATATTCTGGAATATTCGCAAGGATCCGTTTCTCTGACATCTGTTCAGCTTTTCCCATCCCTACAAAAGTACTACTACTATAATTACATATTTTTTTTGTTTTCTCAGCTGATGCAATACCAGAATGGCATGGAGCGACTCCAGATCTTAGCGAATGCCGCTCCGTTTGGCTGAACAGTCTTGAGGCCAGGGTCCGGGAAGGAGAGTCACTGCTGAGCATAAGCAATGACTTGGCACAGGTTGGTACATCTGGAGCTATTAATGTCTGAAGTCTTCAAAAGGCTGTCGCTCTTTGAGGATTAGATCGAGGAGTGTGGACGCCCACCCACGCAAACCATGGTGGCCACTATCAATACATGGAACCCCCCTCCATTGTTTCAAATTGCGCCTAAACATAAACTAAACTGTTGGTGTAAATCAGCGTGATGGTAATTTATGTGTCCGTATAAAATATTTTGGTCAAATAATAACTTAACGCTTCCATTCTCAGGTTACCTCGTCTAAAACCCTGTACGGTGGTGACATGATGACCACGACCAGTATAATGAAGAAGCTTGCCCAGCGCATGGCGCAGAACGTCCAGACCTTCCCAGACCCTCGCCAGAGGGAAGCTATAGTCACTGATATGCTGCTTGGAGTTATCAAAACTGGTAAGCGGAGAATAATTTTCATAAAATATTATTATTGCTATGCTTTCGTCTAACGGTCCTATATTAAATAAAAAGCACCATCTAGTCTGAAGCTAAGAGATCTTGTACTATGGGTACTAGACAATGGATATAATACTTATATACACTTTTCTTTGTAAATACATAAGAAACACCCAGACAAAAACATAAGTCGATAGATACCTATGTAAGCAAATCTATTTGACTTATACTTAATAATGGTCCCTAACCCTAAAAATAGCAAAAAAGGGATCGAGCTCTTGCTTCACGCTTTAACGCTTTACCTTCAGGATCCAGCCTGCTTAACCTCAACTCTCTGAACTCTTCTCCACCAGGATCTAATCTTCTGGAGGAGGGGCAGCGGTCCTCTTGGGCGGATCTCAGCTCCGATGCTCAGAGTAGAGCGGCCAGCGCGCTGCTGACACAACTTGAAGAGAACGCGTTCCTATTAGCTGATGCTGTTACCAAGGAGAAGACAATACTGCAAATTGTTAAGAATATTTGTAAGTATCGTCATCTTATCAGGCAAAAGAGGTTCAATTGCTAAACAAAGACCTCCCTTAAAACTTCCACAAGGACCGGTCACATTCTACCTGCATCCAATACTCCCGGCGAACTTTACCAGGTCGTCTGGTAAAAAACCAAATAACATTACACTATTTCATTACATACTGATATTTGTAAGTATATGACAAATATAAGTAGGGTGGTCTTTGCCCACCATTGACACACAAAATGGGCTAAATAAAAACAACGTATATTCTGGTGCGTGTGTATGACAAGATGTATGTGTGGAAGAAGCAAAATAAGTATGCAAGAATCGCAGCAAGTTGTTATAGTTTCTGCCTATCTCTGTGGGAAAAAGGTGTCATTGTATGTATATATTTGTAAGTAGGTACACAAGTATATAGTATGTTCATTCTGTAACTTCGTGTTTTAATTATTTATCCTTCAAAAGCTTGTTAGGAAATGAAAATTAAACTGGCCATGAATTTCCAGGTCTATCCGTGAGGGTTTTGGAAGTCAAGAACGTGGAAGACGAGACTTTCCCGTCGATCATTGCGCAGGAGCAGTGGAAGGGCTCAGAAGATACCATCACAATACCCAAAGCTGCTCTACTTGGTAAGGAACTTCAGTGGAATTTATTTGTTTTAAATATTATTTCTTATTTATAACCGACTAGCTTTCGGCCAGCGGTTTCACCCGCTATCCCACGGGAACCATACATTTTACCGGGATAAAAAAGTAGCCTATGTGCTATTCCAGACTATAATCTATCTCTGTGCCAAATTTCATCCAGATCCGTTCAGTAGTTTTGCGTGAAAGAGTAACAAATATCCATCCATCCATCCATCCTCACAAACTTTCACATTTATAATATTTATATAACCGATTCTTTACAATATAGGCGGTTTCTTTGCTGTATTGTATTCTCTATTATGTATAAAAAAAATATTAATTATTGACTGAACATCAACATTGGGACATTTTTCATATAATGAATACGAGGCCTAAACAGGTTTTCCTTTTTTGGGGTACGAAAAATCCTCATGGATTAGTATTTACAGTGGGTATTTCATAACCTGCATACTTCGAACAGATGAATCAGACCATAACATTACTACCCATATCAATAAAAAAAACTAACCAAATTTTTACAATCCCTTTAATTTTGTATGCAAACACGCTATGTAGCTATACTAGGTATTTATCTATCCAGAGATAGCGAGTACAAAAAAAGCGCACAACCGCTGCATGTACGGCGGTGATGCATAGCATTTTGTGAAACTTTAGGTTAACTATTAATAACCAATTAATTAATAAATGATAAAAAAAATGTTACCAATACAACGTTGAAACAGCATAATGGCAGGTAATTAAATCGTCACCCTGTATATGACTCATACCGACTTAAAACCACATTGGCCTTCCCTTGCTCTATATGTCATGAGGGGACCTGAAACATTCACAAAGACCGTGACAGGACGTGGCCTACTTCTAGCCACTCAATAATCTGTATGAATTTCTTTTCAGACAACCGCCAAAATGATCTAGTACGCATCGTGTTTTTCGCTTTCGACCGCCTTGAGGAGATCCTTCCTCCGACCTTCGGCAAGACTCCTCGCTTCCTCTCCGCTTACCTGGCTGACAGTGGTACCTCTTCCTCTACTAGCATCAACTCTGAAAGAGAGAAGCGGAATGTCACTAGAGTTCTGAATTCTAAGGTAAGTTGAGTTTGGTTCTTTTGAATAAGATTAATGTTTATAAATAAATGATGTTTTTTTTTCTAGTAATAAACACAGCCTTGTTAACCTCGCGCGAATGCTACTCTAGAGAACCTGAGTTCGGTTCCCATGTCTATAAAAGTGTGGGTTTTTCTATGAAATTCTGAGTAGCAGCTCGGAGTTTGGAATTGTGGTGGCAATGGGCTCGCTCCCTATTATTACATGGGACTTGTATATACCTGCAAAATCTGGGTGTACATTTAGTAAACCTCTGCCCAACTGTACTTTATGGTCTTCTCAATCCCACAGGTGATCTCAGCAAGTTTGGGTAACGGGCGTCACATCCAGCTGTCCCAAATGGTACAAATTACGATGAAGCATCTCAAGACTGAGAACGTTACCAACCCGGCGTGTGTCTTCTGGGATTATACACTACAGTAAGTCATCAGCCTCTCAGCATCAGCATATTCTTCTTCCAACTTTGGTTGCCTCGCTTAAAAACTGTTACATTAAAGCCGCTGTTGAACTAGTATCCCAAAACACATTTTATCAAAACAAATAAACATACCTGCAGTTGACCAGAACCTCTTAATCTCCATATAAAAAGGTTACATAAGTCTAAATCCTTTCTGGATAACTTTCAAGATACAATCACTCTCTTTGCCAAATTTTATCGAAATGTATTAAGACGTGAAGAAGTTACAGACAAGCAGACATTTTCACTTCTACATTTTATTATGATAATTGATAATATTATAAATGCATTCTTACATTACTGGCAAACAGTATCAGAGATATGTTCATTGTAACCAAACATCTGAATTAAAAAGAATAGATACTATTGAAAAGTCTCTGCGTCTCTCGTGTAAGTGTCAGAAATCAGTAAGAAGAATACTAATCATATATAATGTCCACAGTGGTTGGTCCCCGGAAGGCTGCCAGGTGGAGTGGTCTAACGCCAGCCACACAGGCTGCGCATGCTCTCACCTGACGAACTTCGCGATCCTCATGGACGTGCACGGCGTGGCGCTGAGCGCCGGCCACGAGCTGGCGCTGCAGACCCTCACGTACATCGGCTGCGGGATCTCCACCGTGGCGCTGGCGGCCGCCATCATCGTCTTCATGTGCTTCAGGAATGGGAAGGTATGTGTTGAAAATTGATGAAACAGTAATGCAGTTCTGTTGTGCAGTATGTTTTTATCTACAAGTGGTAGCTTTTCATCAGTTGAAAAAAAATATTCTTAGCCTTTGCTAATAGTCTGTAAGCCTTCTTAAAGTAATGTCTCATGTTTAAAAATAACCTTGAACCTCTGAGTTTGATAATTAAACCGCTGGGACTGGTCTACTCAAAGCCACTATAAGTTTTGCTTCAACAGGCCATTTCAGACATTTCCCTGCTTCTTGACACACATATTTAAAACTACTTTAGAAACATTAAAAAGTTTTAAGACATTTAAGTTTAATTAGTTAGATTCTTCTTTTTATATTTTCACATATCAATTTTTAGGCCTGCGAATCTACGTTCTTATTTAGTTTTTTTTTTGTGCAATAAAGAAACCATTAACAAGTTATTCTATTTTTATTATATTTATCTTCGGGGACGTCTGCAGGCACCAGGCTGGCGATCAGTCCTCTTATTAACAAGTTAATTATTTAAATTATTAAAAAAAAAAAAACTAAACAAACATACAAATTTTTTTTTGTAATCTTAGCATGAAAAATGCTTAAAAAATACAAAAAGATAATAAACATACTTAATTTTAAAATATATAATGATCCGAATTGTTTAGCAGTCAGACCGCGCGTTAATCCACAAGAACCTCTGCGCGTGTCTGCTAGTCGCGGAGATAGTGTTCCTCGCCGGCATCGACAAGACACAGAACAGGATATTCTGCGGAGTCGTCGCTGGACTCCTGCACTACTTCTTCTTGGCTGCCTTCGCATGGATGTTCCTTGAAGGTATGTTATAGAAATGTAAAGCCAAAGGAGGTCATCAAAAGCCCGTACAACTCAGCCCAAATTTGTACCGGAGCTACATGACAGCTGTCAAGTTGACAGTTTTTACTATGAAATCATTACGAAACAGATAATAATGGACAAAATGGCGTGATTTTTCTTAAATTAAATGTTTTTTCCTCATCCCCGGTCAACATTAAAAAAACGTACGACTAGAGTTTTAACCAGCGTAATACAGGGTATTTTTTTTCAATAAGTGTACCTTCGGTACATCATTTGGGCCGATTTTGATGAACTCCTTTGCCAAGTTACCCGACTGCGGCGAAACTCAAAAGAAAGGTTTCTATGTCCGCTCGTAACTACTAAACGGCCCAACCTATTTTGACTGCGTAAGTAGTAGTAATAAATAACTAAAGAGGTAAGTAATAGATAACTAAAAATACAAAAACAGCTCTATTTATGGAAATGAAATACTTGAATGTTGGAAAATGTATTGCATGCTATTCGATCAGTTTAAATTATAAACAAATTTTATTTTTTCTTTGCTTGTCACACAGTGTTAGTATGGAATTTGTAGACTACTGTACTAGTATGTGACGTCATAGTATAGTATTACCTCTTTCTAGAATAAAATTAATTTTGTAATTAACATAAAACCGTTTTATAATTTTGTTTTTGTTTTTGGGCTCTATTTATAATCCAATTGTATATACGGCCATAAAAATACAGTCTTATAGCCAATTTAGCCAAGACCTTTCCCCTTTCACTTTAGCCAACTTACTTACAAACTCTTGCCTAACCTATCAATCCTTCGTCTCTTCAGGATTCCACCTGTACGCGATGCTCGTAGAAGTGTTCGAGCCGGAGCACCCTAGGGGGCGCTGGTACTGCACGTGCGCGTACCTGGTGCCCGGCCTCATCGTGCTGGTGTCCGCAGCCGTGTACCCTGGCGGGTATGGCACCGACCGCCACTGCTGGCTGACCACTGATCGATGGTTCATGATGAGCTTCGTAGGACCTGTCATCTTGGTGTTGGTGGTAAGTTAATTTTAAAGTTACCTATAATAATTAAACAACAATGTATTGTATTACATTAACTGGCTCATTCGCTGAGTGAGAGAATCCGGATCTGCTTCCCAGTTAAGCAAAATCTCAGCAGCTCACTTTGGATTTCTGGCGGTTCAATGGCATTAGGCCCACCGACCGATAGGCTCCTAGACCGATGACCTGGTAAAGGTCGCGGGAAGTCGTTGGATGCAGGTAGAATGCGTCCGGTCCCTGTGGAAGTCAATGGGGGAGGCCTTTGTTCAGCAGTGGACCCCTTTTGGCTGACATGATGATGATGAGGAACCGTGTAGACTGTGGGTTCGGACCTATTACTTTGGGAAAAGAGGCGTTATTTTTATGACCTCTAAAATAATTTAGTGTACCTAAAAATCTCCGGCGATACAGGGCGAATTCCGTGGTCTTTCAACAAAACAACTTTATATATTTTCAGGCGAACTGGATCTGTCTGATCATGGTGATCTACATGATGTGCACACACTCCACCGTCTCACTGAAGGCCAAGGACGACGCTAAGCTGTACAAGATGAAGTAAGTCATATTATAATGCTTATACTTAGTTCAGTTTAAATTGAAGCGATTGGATCTTTAAGTCAACAGACAGAACGGCTTGGAAAGAGGGAAAATCAAAATAGTTTTATTTTCACATAGACCTTATGCAGGCGCTTATGAAATGTCGAAACTAGGTGCACGGGAAGAGAGAACTTTGCCCAGCAGTGGGACAAAGTGGGCTAGTAAAAAAAGAACACTACAACTTATTGAAAGACATTAACCATACAAGTGCAAATCTGACTCGGCAACGACGCTTTCGTATAAACTTGTAGGTACGTTGTGGTTACCCAAGTGAGAAGAATTGTGTCTCAAAGATTGAGTTTTTAATTAAAACGTTTTCGTTAAATTTATCATTCTGCTAAAGTATATCGGCTTAATGCTGTTTATAATATAACCTATTTATATAATATATTGTATATGTATAAAGGTAGACAAAGCCAAAGGAGTATATAAGAATGGCGTTCCATCGTTTCTGCCTAACCCTATAGGGAAAAGCCGTGAGTGTATATATGTAAAAAGAAAAGACATCGATCAATCTTCAACTGTACAGTCATGTAGGTAAGGACATAGTTGTGTCATTGGATGTTGCCGACGTCTCTAAGTTCCACAAGATTATACCGTTTTCAAAAACACAATATCTCTTTTTCAGGGTGTGGTTGAAGAGTTCGTTGGTGCTCGCCTTCCTCTTGGGCCTGACCTGGACGTTCGGACTGCTGTACCTGAGCGAGCAGACTGTCGCCATGGCGTATGCTTTCACCATACTCAACTCACTGCAAGGACTCGTGATCTTCATCTTCCACTGTCTCCAGAATGATAAGGTGAGATATCAACATCAGTATAGAATACATAGGTAGCTGTTTCGAGGATGTTGAAACACCTAGTGGCGGATCTCAGCTTACGGTCTCAAATCACTTATAAATAGCAGTATTCTAGACCTTGAAACCTTGTCTAATAAACGTCCACGTGACGTGGTGTCGTTACGTCATTATTACGTCACCAAAATGGGGGCCAGACGCATTAACAATTTGCGGGACTTATATCACTGTACCTCCACAGTTCCGCAACGAGTGCGCGCGCATCGGGCGCCGCCACCCCTGGCTGTCGTGCTGCCTGCACTTCACGGGGCAGCCCTCGGAGACGCTGCAGCACAACAACGGGCCCACGGCCTCGTCCTCCAACCACATGGACACCCGCCAGGGCTCCGTCAAGAGCCGGAGGTACCATCAGAGCGCGGCCGACATCGACGACGTGGTGGACCCTAGAGATGTCACGGTAGGTGGTGATATAGGAAACTGGTGATTGGGCGGCTCTCAAACTTGCATTGAATATAAGAATTTCTTGGGTGTATTTATATGGACTAGCTTTTTTCCAAGAAAAAGTTCACTGAAATTAGAATTGGTTCTACATACAATAAGGAAATTATAAGCATTTTTTGCTATTCGCACGTTATCTGTGTGTAAAATCTATTAGGGAGCCTATTTTAAAAGGCTTATGACCAGCAGTATTTATCGTAATCACATTGATTTTATATTTGACGCAAGTTTGACTAGTCTAAACTGCTTATGGATTTATTATTAAATGGGGCTGTGGGTCGGTACTAAAAGTGATCGGATTTTTTTCTATACTGACGCTTTAAAAAGGTTGATATTGATGATAAAGGAAAACAAAAAAAAAGTTTATGGGTTAAGCCCGTTCTGCGCTAGTTAAAAGATAAGTTTGTAAAAACATAAATGGTAGTGTGTCGTATCTATTCTCTGCAATCTACACTAAAATATAAGAAAAAAATGTCTAGATTAATATTTTTACTGATTAGCAAATGAATAACTCAGCACAATTTAAATATTGGAACTAATTACAATTGCATGATTAATTGGTGTTGGTATACTTGTACTAATTTATTTTGAATAATTATATTACAAACACTTATTTATTTCCACATTTGAATAGAAAAAACATTATGTATTAAAGTCGCAAAACTATACACAGTACTTAGACTACTTATTCCAACAAAACAATCACAAGTGTACCCCAAAATAAACCCAATTAAAACTTATAGCAGAGTACGGCAAGCACATCTTCTGGGCTCCCCGCCGCGTCAGCGTCAACAACAAACAACCTTATCATCAAGACGTTGAACGTTGTTGTCAACAACAACAATCATAACAACAACAACGTTGTCAACAACGCCGCTGTCGCGTCGCTAGCCGCTGCGGCTGCAGCACATAGCTATCATTCTAACAGAAACCGGCGAACGTCGCAAGAAAACCAAAATTTCGGTCCACCGTCAAACTTTGGGCCCAGTTTAAACGCGACAGCGGCGAATTTCGGACATAATATGCCAGAAAGAGAGCCCCCAGCACCCATGACGCAACTTAGGAGCCCTATCAACCCTGGTAGTGGAAGATACCCCCACGGATATCGGCAAAATGGCCAGCAAGGTGCGTACGCATTACTAAGAGATAGGATATTTCCAAAATTTTGAATAAAAAAGTTTCAATTGATACCACCAGACACCACGGCTTTTGTCACTAATTGGTTAAAGACAGCTCAATGTATATGTTTGTTTTTTAACATGTTTTTTTTGTGTGTAAAAATGTCACTAACATTTTTATGTCCTTGTCAATGATTGTGCAATTTGTTTTTGTAACGGTAAGTCCACTTTTGTTTTTTATCTGTCTCTAAAAGCCTTCTTCCATTAATGCTTCACTAATAATAATTTCAAATTGATTATTAACACTTTTTCTTTAGTGGTGTGGTGGTTATAGTAAACTGACATCATCTTTGGATGGCGTCAAATATTTCTGACTAACAGTTAAAAATATTGATCCATTTAGTTTGGAAATATGAAGAATCCTATCTCTGAATGCGTAACGCAATAGTCATTCTGTCGTCTATCCTAATTATATATATATTTAAAGTATTATTATATGTGTATTATATCAAATTCTTTATATATAGAGTTACAACTTGCAACCTGAGGCGGCGCGTTGGAATATTCGACCGACGGCACCTATATATGTGCCGACTGACGATGCGAGATCAATGCGGGTGCCTACACCACAAAATATACCTCATTCTACGTCACATACTCAGAGTATTGCATCGATGCATAGCTACAGGAACAATATAGAAGTTCCTAACGAATATCAGAACTTGAGGTCTCGTTCGCCATCTTGTTTTTCAAACAAAATGGCGGCGTCAATTGGCGCGAACGACTGGGCGGTGATGGCGAATTCGGCTAACGTTTGGAAGGTGAGGGGAGGGCTGTACAACTGCTTGACTGTTAGATTTCAGTTTGATGCATTTATTTAGTTTTCTTTTGCGTTTTGGTAAGATCGTCGTTGAAACTGCGTAGGGACGTTATTTTATACAGCCATATTTTTCACTGTAGACCTCGTGCTATCTCTACATCGGGAAACCATGAAATTTAGTATATTATTAAGATACTTATGGATAATTTCCAAACACTTTATTCTTAAGATTAGTGAAAACAACAAGTGTAAATAATAGTTCTGCATCTGCTAAAATATTTATGTAGTTTTTTTGTACTTAATGTGATGAAAAAATCTACTTAAGCCTGGTAGGTATTAATCCATTTTTTTCAGGATATTATTTTTGAATTCTTAGTTATTAATACATTATCCAAATACTTCATTACTATTCGGGATTCTGGTGATGGTACTATTTGGGGCCTCGGAGATCTTACTAAATCGTAAAGGACCATATTAACCTTACCGCATGAGATTAACCTAGGAACATTGCATGATGTCACCTCACTACATAGCCCTACCCATCTCCTTCTATAGCTGATGTACACAAGCGACGGCTATGGCGAATCTTTAAGCATTATTTAAAGTTTAAAACATGGAGACACGGAGCAGTAACCAATGGAGTTCTAACGTTTTGTCTGTTTTGATTACTTTGATACGTTTTTGACGTTCAAACATACATGAAATTTATCCCCTTTATTTAGAATGATGATACTCAACAAATATAAAATAATAACTTCCCATGATCCCAATAAAAGACACACACTTTCTATCATTGAAAGAATTTTTAGAATCCAATCAGTTGTTCCAGTGTTTTACCTTACCTTTTGTAAAAAATAGTAATGCAAAGTATTGACTGTGCAATAAAATGGCAAAAACGTACGATTCGTTCACTCAAATTACTTATTATGTACATTCTTTATGACTGTAGGCTTTGCTGTGTGTTGCTCAGTCAGCTCAGGTCATAACATATTTCTGCTATGTTACGCAAAATATCAATTGTTGAAGCTTGGTTGCATTACAATTATGATTCTGTTGGTTTACTGTTTCTTGTCTCTTTATTGTCTCAAAGTATGCCAATATCCGCCATTGTGTACAAGAAACTTGATAGCACTTAGATTTAGAAGTTTAGCACTACCATACTGACTTTCTTCATGAGCAAGGTTTAATATACTAAGGAAAAACATTCATTAACTTAGTTTTAACTTATTTCCTTTATAATACAGTAAATTGCTATTATGACTTTAATAAAAAAGTTTGTTTTAACCAAAAACTTTTAAACATCAACATTAAGCTATTTTCGTAGTTGTAATGTTTTCTAAACTCTTAGATAATCTTCATATTTACCACATCAATCACAACACGTTAAACAAACAAAAGAGCTGTCTTTGACCAGTGAAAGCTAAGCCTCCATTCTAACAATAATCTTTGTCTTACAGAACACTTCTTCTAAGCACCATCCGGTGAATTCTTCGACCCTGCCCCACCACGACACATTGTCGCGGCAGCTGGCTCAGCAGAACCACCTCCACAGTCCTTACGAGTGCGACGCGCCGCACGCGCCCCCCTCCCCCCGACACGCCATCAAAGACGAAGAAAGCCCGCTCCACCACCCCCAAGGGTATCAAACAACACGAAGCTACAACCACGACTTCAGAAACCCTCACGTGTACATGTCCCAGCACTCCCCAGGAAGCCAGGAAATGATTTTCCGGAAACATTACAAAGACGACCGCAGGAAACACCACCATCATCACGGAAGCCAGAACATGAACCACACTTACTCCGAAATCGCGGGCCAGCAAGGCAGGATCTACAGACGAGGATCTGAGCAAGAGTTCCGCGTGATACAGGATGACCCTGTCTACGAAGAGATAGAAAGAAATGAGACTCTAATGTCCGATATGTCGGACGACAACTCCGGGCCCGATAACTGCCGGCAGAACCCCGGACACCACGGTTCATCTAGCTCCAAGTTTTTTGGGGACCACCGCCCCCTGATCTCGTACAGCCCCGGGGACAGGCACCACCATGAACAGGAGCATTACGGAAAGTATGGGAAGTGGGATACTTTGGAGCGCTATGATCAGAGGCATTACGAGAGCGGGAGGCTGATGCATCCATACCATCAGCCGCAAGAGAGCAATATGAGGGCGTTGGCAGCAGTCCTCAACGGCGAAAATAACGTGGTCTGCCACTTGGAGCCCCACAACTCCTACGACGTGTACCAGCCCCAAAGTGGCAACCCTAGGACTGTGTCGCAACCCAGTTTTTAAACAGTGCAATTGAACTTGTGATTAGATTGACGGTGATGTGTTAGCGACCATTTCGCGTGTACAGAAAAAAAAACTAGTGAAAGGAATTTTTCTATGGACGTAGACATCTAGAGGTCTTAGAAACACTTTAAATTAGAGAAAACTTGCCATAACATGGACATTATTATAATAGTTATAGTGACTTAAATTTAAATCACTTTTTTCACTGTGATCCTATTTAAATATAATGGCTCAAGATTCTATGTCGCGACCATATACTCAAAGCGAGTTGATTAGTAATTTTGTATATAATCGTTAGCCTTTAGTACTAGGGTTTTAGTACTTCCAGTGTGACCTTACTATCGTTACTTCTTGGTTTCAGTCATGGCATTCTATCGCATTACATGTTTTCGTACTGTAGGAATGATATCTGTGATGTCTCGGTTCGTTGTTGTGTTTGGCGAAGTAAAATACTAAAAAAGTAATTTGTAAATAACAAAAACCAAATTTTTTTTAAAGTAGTCCAGGTAAAAGAACATTAATTTCTAATTTTATTTTAATTGAGTAATGAAAGTTCTTAATATTTCAATGCAATCTTGTCTGACAATGCAATTAATAATAATTTAATAAAAATAGAATTAGCCACTTTAATTAAATATGTTGCATACGATTTTTTTAGTTTAAAGAAAGTTCTAGAAAAATCTAGTATGTGCTAGAACTTGCAAGTTTTTACTAGAACTTAGTAACTAAAGATGAACACAACGACGAATTGTTCTGTTTAGTTTAAGTTCGCTTTAGCCATTATTGTATCACTGCCATAATGTACTGTGACTGTTATAACATACGATTGATTTTAGTTTAAAAAATATCAGTATGTGATGGAATTTTAAAAACTTCTCCAAAATCATAATAGTTACTTTTTAAGACTGTTAATATAAATTATCCTACAAAAGACACCACTTTAATTATTTTATACGTAAGCAATATACAGATTACAGCATTTTATACACCATTTTATCTTTTTAAGCTTTGACAAAAATAACAAGCACAAACATTCCTAACAGATATATTTTAATATTTATCTGTACCTACCTTAAATGTAGCAACAAAACATAATTTAAATATTTGCACAAAAAATAGAGGCACTGGTCACTGCCATAGAGACGTTTTTAAAATACCATCATAACATAAAGGTAAGCACACAATACTGGGCTGGAACAATTGCATTACATCCGAAAATGCGACAAAAGTGTGAACATAGGATATCTATAAATAACATGGTATGCTGCAGCTAAAAAAACATCATCCAGTCTAACCAAATGCGGTTGAATATCAGTATTTAACACGAAGGGTGTGCCATCAGACATCCGCAACCCAATTCCTGGGCAATATCGATATACGAAGGATAATCTGGCTGTCAGGATTTTTGGGCTCCTGACTACCACAAAAGATTGTTATAGGTGTTCCTATGAAATCCAGGACCGACGGCTTTACGCGCTTTCCAGGGCACGGAAGGGTCTCGATGTGTTGAGAAGCGGATCTTATCTAGCAGATCAGTGGATTAGAGTAGTTATAACTTTGCCGTTTTAACCATCTTTTAATCTGTCACGTAAAAAATTGCAGAAAATACAATAAAAATAGTTGACCCGTTCGATTTCGGTCCTTTAATAAATTCAGCCGACGATGTCACCAAGGCATGTTATCAATAGTCGCATTAACTAGACGTCATAACTTGTCATCACGCATTACGTAGTAATGCGGTCGTTTCGGCCCCAATGTGCGCGCACCTTAAAACGCAGCTTCGTAATTGTATAATTTGTCAATATTTCAAAAAATCCATCCATCCAAACCTATTATAGACTGACACCACTTGATGTTGTGCACTTTCTGTACATTAGAACTTAGCGTATATCTCGTTTAATAAAATAAAGGAAAAAAATGACAAAAAATATGATTTCTACGTAATGTAGATTTTTAATGCCATGGATATACCTGTTACTTTAATAGGATGGCCACAGATATTTCTTTTTGACGTTCAAAATGGTGATAAAAGTTGTAATAAGAGTAATTTAATATCATAGACCACGTTTTAATAGTTTTACGCAGGCGATGTACATAATTCGAGCTGCGCAATTCTTCCTGCGCAAACGTGAGTTTGTCGGTATTCTGCGCAACTGTATTTTTAACCTTCATTTTTAACTATAGACAAAATATTAGAACGTCAAATTGAACCATCAGGCTTATGATAAGGAATTGTTTGATTAGAATTGATAAAAGTACAATAATAACAACATTGATTTCCATGTATATTTTAATTGTAAAGCAATATATATTATACTGAAGTATTTGATAAATTTTCCGCCGTTTTTTACTATAATACATTAATTTATAAACATTTATACATGTAGGCGAAAATTTATAAAATACTTTTTAATGGGAAAATAAATGATAAAAAATTTCTTGGGAATTATTTTTTCTAATTGGGTATACTAGTCCATCTATTTTTCCCATTTGTCTGAATAATTAATGTAAGTGTACATTTCTCGTGTATTTCTGTTATATAATTATTTTTTTGTTTTTGTAATGTATTTTAAAAACGTTAACGTCATAAATGTAAAGTAGAAAAAGGCAAAATGTGTAAATAAATTAAAATTTATAAAAATAAAGAGTGGCCGTTCTGTGAGAATGGCGCATATGAAATTTGTAATTTTATTTGTAGAATTTTAATCCCTTTTAACTTAGAAATGTTGACTGTTTAGTGTTTACTTATACCGTTTAATATGAGTAGACTCAGATAGGGGGGTGCGTAAAAAGGGCCTCCACGTGTGACGATACATAATTGATCGTCCGGCGCATCCTGGGCAGTCAGCCTCGATATATCAACATGCTGACTGGCTAATCTTTTTATCGGGGCATGAACTAAATGCCAAATCGTAGACCAGAAGGATGGGCAGCAGCATCCTTTTCTGTGGAACAACACCCCTACTGCGCTCACCAACCCGCCTGCCAAGCGTGGTGAGTACCGGCAATTACCCCTCAAATGACGACACAAACAAATAACCGGCCCCTAGTCCCCGGCGGCCTCGCTGTTCCAGGTTCTGGTAGCGGCCATGGTAGCGGCGAGGCAGGGGGTGCTAAGAATCTCCGGCAGAGATCCAGCTACCAACACAAACGACTTTTGGCCCTGGTAACCTACAACGTACGCACACTGAGGGCAGACGGAAAGATATAGAAAAGATGCACTGGGATGTCATGGGTCTGTCAGAAGTCCGAAGAGAGGGCGAGGACACGATAACCCTGAGATCTGGCAATCTTTTCTACTACCGGGAGGGCGACCATCAGTCCCAAGGTGGTGTCGGGTTCCTCGTCCGCAGGTCCCTCATCAACAATATCATTACCATCGAAAGTGTGTCGAGCAGGGTTGCATACCTTATACTCAGAATATCTAAGAGGTATTCCTTGAAGGTCATACAGGTGTACGCACCGACCTCGACACACCCAGATGATGAAGTGGAGAGTATGTATGAGGACATCAGTAGGGCCATACATACCACCAAAACACACTTCACAGTTGTTATGGGGGACTTCAACGCAAAGCTGGGCACACGATGCGATGGTGAGCTGAGAGTGGGGCAATTTGGTTATGGGCAACGGAACCCCAGGGGACAGAAGCTGGCCGATTTTCTGGAAAAGGAGGGACTCTTTATGATGAACTCCTTTTTCTAGAAGCCGCTTCACAGGAAGTGGACCTGGATGAGTCCCGATGGTTTTACGAAGAATTAGATAGACTTCATTATGACCAATAAAAGACAAATATTCAATGATGTCTCTGTGATCCACAGGGTGAAAACCGGCAGCGAAGAGCTCAGCACAATGCTCAATGACCTCAACAGAGTTTCCCAGCAGGTGGGTCTTAAAATGAACATGGACAAGACGAAAGTCATGTCAAACGCCCATGTCGTGCCTATCCAAATATCCGTTGGGAGCTCTGCTCTCGAAGTTGTCTACGAGTATGTCTATCTAGGACAAACCGTCCAGCTAGGTAGGTCCAACTTCGAGAAAGAGGTCACTCGTCGAATCCGACTCGGCTGGGCAGCGTTCGGGAAACTTCGCAACGTCTTTTCGTCATCTATACCACAGTGCCTCAAGACAAAAGTCTTCAACCAGTGTGTGTTACCAGTGATGACATATGGCACAGAGACGTGGTCACTCACTATGGGCCTCATAAGAAAGCTCAAGGTCACTCAGCGAGCTATGGAACAAGCTATGCTTGGTGTTTCTCTACGCGATCAAATCAGAAATGAGGAGATCCGTAGAAGAACCAAAGTGACCGACATAGCTGAAAGGATTAGCAAGCTAAAGTGGCAGTGGGCGGGGCACATAGCTCGTAGAACCGATGGCCGCTGGGGCAGAAAGGTTCTCGAATGGAGACCACGCACCGGAAAGCGCAGCGTGGGACGGCCTCCAACGAGATGGACCGATGACCTGGTAAAGGTCGCTGGAAGTCGCTGGATGCAGGTAGCATGCGTCCGGTCCCTGTGGAAGTCAATGGGGGAGGCCTTTGTTCAGCAGTGGACCTCTTTTGGCTGACATGATGATGATGATGAGACTCAGATAACCAATTACTACATTTTTTTTGCGTTTTTTGTTTGCGCAGAATATGACTAGGTACATCTATTTTAATACTTCAACCAGTCTTTGGGAACGTCATTCGAAATCGAATTTTATGGGCAGTTACTTAAACAAATAAATCAAACAAAATAATAGTTTTCGTAGACATATATTTCTTACAAGACTTTACACCCACAAAATAATACGAATCGTAAAGAATTGAAAATTTATTTTATAAAAAACTTATCAACATGAAATTGTTAGTGCTTCTGACAATAATCAAGTTACGTTGAATAGATTCTAACACAAAATTCTTAACCCTATTTCAATGTTTATAAAAAACATTTAAATTTTTCTTTATTTTGTAATCCAAAAGTTTTGGGAGATCTTTATAAAGGCAATCAATGATGATGCCTTAAAATGAGATCTAATTTTTGAAAATTTCACGCCCATTAAAATTTTTCTAAAAAAAACTTACACATTACAAAAAAAAATATCAAAAAAATTTGATCACTCCAAAATAATACGTCACATTAAAAGGGTAGGTACTGATACAATAATATTTTGTGTTTTATAAATAAAGCAACTATTATTTAAGCACCACCCGCTAGAATCTTAAAAGAAACTATTTTTTTATTATAAAAATATAATTTTGAACGAGATCCAAACAATATCAAAGAGAATTTCCAAAAGTACGCATTACATTACATCAAATTACATAGAGCTACCTACTTATAATTAAATTTTGATGGTAAAAATGGATTCTAAACTAAGATGAAAAATACGTCGAGGCACGGAGGCAGTAACATAAATACACACACGAGCTAAGCTTAAGTAGATTCAATAAAACTGACAGAATTCCAACTCGACATAATTATAACTCGTCCAACCTTGACATAATTATAAAAAATAAGGTCATCATACATGTGGGTCACAATAAAAAATGGAGTAATAATTATAATTTGATAATGATCATGTCGTAAAGTATAAAATACCCAAACGGAGTTTCTAGAATTAAATGCATATAAAATTATCATAAATCTTAACAGTATGCCCGTGTAACTAGTATGAAATGCGATACTGAACATTATAAAGTTCAAATTAAGATCTATTATTGAAAAAATAAATGCCATTTTGAGACGCAAGTTAAAACTTTACTTGATAACTCATTGCTACATATAAAAATAAAACGATAAAGTATTATCGCTTGGACCTTTACACTATTATCTCTAACCAATAAAAAAGTCAAGGGGTCACTCCGCTGGAAACTAAAAAGTACGATTATTGATTTAAAATACGTAATTAAACTGATAATCGCCTGTTTTAGAAGTTAATTAATAAACGATGTTATCGGCAGTAGATAAAAAAGTGGTTATACATATTGCCATTAGTTTGGCAGGTCCTAAATGCCATTTGATGACTGGCATTTTTTTCTAAATGCAGATTACCTACTTACAAGTGATGTTATAAGATTATGAGATGGTGGTACACACGAGGCTAGATAAATAAAAACGCAAAAACTAAAATACCAGAAAAATAAAAATTATGCTTATCATTTTTATTTAAAAATAAAATAAAAATGGTGCTTGTAATCTCAGGTTTATCTTAAAATGTATAATTAAATTAATGTTTCTGTTGCTATTCCATCACTGATATGATTGTACTCGAAAAGTATCGCCATAATCTAGCTCTTGAATAACCAGCTAGGTACAAAAATCCCAGCCTCGTATGAACCGGACATTACAAGCTGAGTAATTTAAACTAGACGTAGGTACAAACGTAAAATAAAATGTACATTTTTCACACTCACGACACACAACACAAAAAGGTTTGCAGTCTTCAACCGAATATCACATAGCTATAGACTTCACACCGAGGGCTCCAAGTGTATTTTGCATTTGGAAACATACTTATAAAAACAAAAAAAAAGAAATTTATTTTAGAAAAAAAAAAAATAGAAAAAATTGTAAAGATTTTTAAAAATAAAACGTAGAAATTTATCACTGAAGTTTAGGTATTCTAACGGTCAGATTGACGCAAAACGATGAATGAAGAATTTAATGAATTAAATAAAATCACTATGTAAAATTTATCATCGTCTGGATGATAACAATTAGGCCAGTTTTTTACAAACAATTTATAAAAGATCAAAGCAGAACAAAGGAAGACATTGCGGTTTGAATGGACTTGCCTTGCAACACTTTTAGCTAGAAAAGAAAAAGATGCAATCACTTGGAGCCCTAACTATACTAAGGCGTTGCTATGAGCATCCACAGCTTTCAACCACCATACCGGGTATGGTCCCGTATATAATATTATAATCATGGTCGAAATACAGCATGGTGATGCTGCTCATCCGCCGAGGAGCACAGCAAGGCCCCCCACTGCCTTGAGGAGCAGCAAGGTGGACTAAATGAGTATGTGGGTATTTCTGGAGAAAGCTGTAAGGACACTCCCCGCTGCAGTAGTTCGCGTCGTAGATCTTAGGGGCGATGATCCAGTCCCATCCAAACTCTTCGAAATTCACCACGAGGGGGTATCGGCAGCAGCGCGCTTCCTTTGAGTTCTCCGTGCAGTCCATGCCGATGGTTCGGCGCGTGCGCTTGTGCGAATTGTCCCTTAGACTTACTTCTATGTATGGCATCTGTAATTAAACATAGTGAGAATTAGTGGGTTTCATGACTGCATTTCTCTACAGGGTGTACTCGCATTCTATTACTCACACCCCTCTCACTTTAGAAGGAGTCACGTGCCGAGAACTGGAATTGCAAATAGGTTGTTCTTCTTCTGGCTTCTAAATAGTGAAGGTCGTTAGAAGTCATTGGATGCTTTCGACATGGAACCAGTTGTAGTGAATCTATAGAGGATGGCTTATGGAAATAATTTGTTTGCATTATTGAAGATAATATGATGAAGGAAACCAAACTCGATGAAGGTAAGTACCGAATATACCTGCTTTCCTATTTCAGTAGTACAAACAGGCATAATGGTAATGTTAAAAAAACGGTTTGTAAAAATATACACAGGAACTTGTCCCGATAATAAAATTTCGATAAACGGATTTATGTTTTGCGTAACGTGACCTAAGTTCTGTGATTAAGCTAATTAATGATTGTGCTTCATCACGTGAACGCGGGTATCCGTTAAATTGCATCATTATAATTTTTATCTAAATGAATGATACTGTTCTTGATACATTTTGTGGATAATACGTAGCACTTATAAATTTTGATAGTAGTAGATACGTATATATATTATTGATAAATTTTATCAATTCAGCAATACTTCCTGTAAACTTTTAATTATTTATATTGAAATTATTAGTATTATTATATTGACTGAAATATTTAACTAATTATAACATAAAGTAAAAAAAATGTTGAATAAAAAAGCTTTTTTTTTGGTTTTGCACAAATTAATGCTTCAAACAAAATAAGAATTAAACTGTTAATAATAATGCCGAACTTGAAATTGACCTATCAAGCAAATAGACTATACTTACCTATTTCAGAAAAATCTAGAAAATAATTTGGACATTGCCAAAATTGTTACACAAAGGAAATATGTTTCTAGTATTAGTAGGTACGTCTGAAACCGATATACTAGGTATAATATTGTATATTTTATCATTGATTAATATAAAAGAATAGGTTTTACAACACTTACCAAAGCGTTATTTGATTCTGAGCTCGGATGCGGCACAACCAAACTCATTCTATTCTTCGAGTCTTGTACTCTCACTACTATTGCTAAATTCTCCCGCGGTAGTCTGCAGAACTCCGCAACCATCGTGGTTACATTAACCTTCAACCATTTTCCAGCCCTCAACTCCTTCCTCGTCATCTTCACCGAATTATCGGTGTAAGGAACCGATGCCTTGCTCCCCTGGTTGTTTCTTGTCACCCTGCTGACTTGCAGGCTTATGGTGAACGGTTCGTCGAGGTCGATGGTGGTGTTTCTCGCCTCCAATTCCTGGACATGGAGGTTCAGGACCGCTTCATCCAGCTCGTTCTCTAGCACCTTGTTGGTCAATCTGAAGTTGATCACTTTTAGGCCTTTAAAGTGACTGTGCCGCCGCGTGTCTGTAGATTTGAGAAAAAAATATTGAAACAACCCATAAGTATACTATATTTTCCATATTTCGTAATATGATTTTTAGTTCTAAAAAAGTCCAGATTGTATTTCTGTAAAATACTAAGTTTTGCCCATAATTTAGATAGAAGCAGTAGGTAATTATGATGACAGAATATTATTGTAAAACGCATTAAATTAAAAAGCCGTACGATATTTTAAAATGACTATTTTGTAATCGTCTTACCATTGTTTTATTATCCTAAAAAATATTATAAAATATAAATTTATAACACTACTACACAAAATGATTCCATAATAAACTAAGAATTCTAAAATTTCTAAAGATTTGCTAATTTATTTTAAAACATTTACAACCCATTGCTTACATCCACATATAAATGGCTTTTCAGCGGTGTATAATAACCAGAGCCGCCACTCTGGCAACTATAACCACGGAATCACCCAAACCATACATCACCGTTCACGCACGTTGTAAATGTTTAAAAAAGGATCACGCTCTCTTAGCGTATCGATTAAAAAAATCTTTATTATTTCTGTTTGCTTCTTTCATAACTTTAGTTTAATAAATAAAATTTTAGTTTATAAAAAAATAACGCATACGTGGTTTATAAAATTTTTTTTTTCTATTTTACTTTTTAGTTTACTTTTTATCGCACTACGACGTTGGATTTTTCAATTATATTTACTAAGTAGGTACATGACGATTAATTTGTGAACCAAATGCTCATATTTGTATATGTAGGTATATTTAATTACGTCAAATATTGACAGATTTAGCATCGAGATCATATTTGTTGAAGATATTGATAAGATATTGTTGATCTAGATGATGGTTTGGTTGATTTTTGTGTGCTTTTTCTAAGCTGCGTCGCCACTGTCGCCGTTATTGATTACATCTGCAAAAAAAGAAAAGAAAATTTAAATATAAACTTGAGTGATCAAACGGTATATTTATTTAGTATTTAAAACATAAAAGGTAATTTAAAAATTTAATATGATTACCCGCCTAATTGATAGATATTATTCCTGATCAAAATATTATGCTAATGCAATACAACTTGGTTAGTAAAATCAATTTCTGTGTTAATTATACACTAAGGTTAAGCTAACGAAAATCATTTGTTTGATTAAATTAATGCGTCTTAGGAATGTAGGCACATTACGAATGTAGGCAAAATCAAATTAGATTAAAGTTGCCATCTGAGTCTACGTCACAGGTCAATCCTGGCATTTATTTAAATATTGTAAAAAATCTTGAAAAAATTACAATAAAAATTAAAAAAACATTTGTCCAATGATATTGGACTTTTCCAATAAAAACTACTGCTTCTGCATCTGTGAAAAAAATGTATATGGGGGCCCCAACTAAAACCTCTTTTTTTCTATTAGATTAAAAAAATAAAATAAGAAAATCGGTTCACGTTCAGACAGATTCATACACCAAAAAAGAAATGAGATAGTCGAATTAAGAACATCTTTTTTGAAAATTGTTTAAAACACATACTTAAATTAAAAAAAATCTTTCTTTGTTGAAAAAAAAGCATATATTTTCAGTTTCACCTTCACAATTCACTTAAAAATACTTCTGCACACGTGTAAAACATATGCTCAGAGATCTAAAAACCTACACTTCTATTTACGCCTATATTTGAACTGACGAACTGACCTACACGCGAACTTGGCATGGTTGATGTCTTTCACAGGTACCAAGGTTGGTAATGAGCAAAATATTTCGCTAACTTAGTCATATGGTTATGCTAACAAAGCTTTACATGGATTAAAATATGCATAACATTTATATAGAAATAAAAATAAAATTGATTGATCTACATATTTCTATAAGGCCAGTTGAGAACTGATTTTTTACGTTAGACATAAAGAATTACTTTTCGTCAAAATTTATTTGAAATTTTAAAATGTTTTCCACATTTTTTTTTTAAATAATAAAAACCGCTTAACAAATTGTGAAATGAAATTAATTTAAAGTGACAATTATAGATCAATTTAATTTCTTCAAATACCGGGCTAAAATTTAAAACAAAAAAAAATAGTAAACTAAAAAAATAAAATAATAAAATGAAAAAAAAACCCTAGCTATTTAAATTTTAAGTTTAAAACCGCTTAACTAAAACTTGGCAAGAGAACACCAAAGGAGTTAGCAGCACTGACGTTACCTGCCACACCACTGTACCACCACACTAGGCTGGTTTAAAGTTCGCGAACTGACCAGGTGCTAAAGAAGCATCTAAAAATAAAGAGTTCGTTCATCCAGATAAGAAGGCCAGCCCCTCCCACTATGTATAGCATCATCGCGATATTTTAACGATAATACTTCACAAACTATGCGCTATACTTACGGTGCTGAAAAATGTGCAGTTTTGACAGCTTGTATATAAATCCGTCGTCGGCTGTTTACAATTAAGTTTTTCAGTTCTTGTTTATAAAGAACAGGTGGTTTGGTTTTTGCCAATGTCAGGATACTACAGATACCTAAAATAACGGGATTTTAGGATTCCGTGGTTAGGAAAACTTGAATAACCAAAAATTGTATGTAGTATAATATAGATTTTTGAAGACTAAAGTGCTTTCACTGTCTTTTTTTATTAAAACTGATCATTTTAGTAAGAAACAATGATTTTAAAAGCCTTTATGAAATATCTGGAATTATAGTCTTATAAAGTACCTACAGTGCATACTAACATAAGAGATTATGTCAGCAGATATTACATGTTATACAGGCAAGCTTATGGTAAAATGAGCAATAACTACATATCCATAAAAAAGGACGCTGTAGTGGAACAGTTTTTAAAATATTTATAATATTAATTTTTATAAAAATAATTTTTTTTTTACAAAAAATGATTTTTTAATTAAAAAATAAAACAAACAAAATAAAATGGAAATTCTTAATTCAAAATCAATCACAATTTTGATCACTTTCCATAAAATCCGACACACACTTGCCGACTTGTTAGGTATCGTATTCTAAGTATATTCAAGCGGGATCGCTGTAAAAATGTTGGCGCACTGAATTTCAATAGAAGTAATTACACTAAATCTATTTTATGCATTACTCGCCTAGAAACGATACTGCCGGTTTTACCGTAAATAATTAATCAAAATCTAGCAAGATAGATGATTATGTAAACATATCTTAATTTATTTGTGAAAGCATTCTCGAATGTAGTTCACCAGTAAAGTTTCTATTTATTTGTATTTACGATCACGTCAGTAAAGCGTCCACGTGGCTTAGTTTATATCTAGAATAGGCTTTTAGAATTAGCTCATCCGGATCTGCCCAAGTTTAGTAGTTCATTTAGAACACCTTTGACAGTCCATAATGGTAATTTGATGCCCAAAAGCCTGATAACCGGTTTACCCACCCTAAGGATAAACCGGTTATCAGGCAAATATATCTATCACCGGTACTTGCCAATATTGGGGTTGCAAATGCAGACCCTTACAAGCGTACTTACATTTTGACCATCATCATCCTAGCCTTTTTCCCAACCATGTTGGGGTCGGCTTCCACTCTAACCAGAAGCAGCTGAATATCAGTATTTTACACGGAGCGATTGCCATCAGACCTCCGCAACCCAATTTCTGGGCAATACCGATATTCGAAGGATAGACTGGTTGTCAGGCTTTTTGGGCTTCTGACTACCACTAACGATTATCATAAGTATTCGTATGACAACCGGGACCGACGGCTTTACATGCTCTCCGAGGCACGGAGGGGTCTCGATGTGTTAATAATGGTCACCCATCCACAGACTGACCTCGGCAAGCGTAGCTTAACCTCGCAGATCGGTTGATCAGCGTAGTTATAGCTTAGCCACGAGCCCCTCTTACATTTTGACAATTTGCAATTTGACATACGGACACAGAATAAATATTAACAGAATGGCCACTCTCCGCCCCTCCCTAACGTCAGTTACCTCAGGTCCCCCGCATTCTGCCGGTGTTCTTGCCAGACGGACTGCCAACAAACCCTACGCACTCTCATGCACACATTTGCATTTACGCGTGTACACACGTAATTTTGACAAGTTTGACATTTGGTATTGTAGTGTGCAGCGATATCGGAAAGTTTGTATGGAGTGTCACAAGTGTGATACGGAAGCGTAAACATACGCTTCGTAAGTCAAATTGCAAATCGTCTCTGAATATTAACCTAAGAGACCAACAAGGGAGATAAACAGATCAGTACTATTACTTACTAAGGGTCTGATTCACCACCCCCAGTAAGTTCCTGTTAAATTATTTGGCAGATAATTTCATACAGATTTTGTTGCACTTTTTAATTTATCCGGCGGATAGCCGCTATCCGGGGGCACCACCTTTGCACAAGCACTTAGCTAGCAAGCGGCTAATATTCAGAGACGACGCTAAGTTTAAACTTACGTTTGTCAAATTGTAATACAAAGGGGGTCATCAAAAGCCCATACAACTCAGCCCAAATTTGTACCGGAGGTACATGACAGCTGTCAAGTTGATAGTTTCATATATGAAATCACTATGAAACTGATAATATTCTGCCGTAATGGCGTGCGTTTGACATTCCGAAACTAACACTGACAGTTTTTACTATGAAATCATTACGAAACAGCTACCAAAATGGCGTAATTTTTCTCAAATTAAACGTTTTTTTCTCATCCCCCAGTCAACATTAAAAAAAGTACGACTAGAATTTTTACCAGCGTAATACAGGGTATATTTTCCAATAAGTGTACGTTCGGTACATCATTTGGGCCGATTTCGATACTTTATTGCATTCCATAATGTTTTATAAAGGTGGACTATAGATAACTTAGATCATTATGGACCCTGTCGGTCGTAGCAAAATTAGGAGAGAGGAAGAGGGTTTAGCATCATTTATTGTCCTATCTTTACTACTAAATTTAGTTTACGTTCACGGCAGCTCTGCCGTTATCAATGATCATCGCGGTATGGCCATGAGTAACAGTATGACATCACTACTGGTCTGCACCTCTACAAATTTTGCCGAATAATCATTTCGTAGTAATGCATGGATACAAAGATTTTTGTGTAGTCAGAAATGCAGGATAATTTTTCAAACCATATCGAAGGGTTTGGCTGAGGCTGTGAAAAACATGAGGAAAAATCTTTATTTATCGATATCGTAGGTAGCCCAACTATCCAATCCATATATTTGTGAATTCACCTTTACCTAGCTTTACCACCTTGCTTAAGTTACCCCGGCAATATTTTTTTACTTATGCTATCCTCACACTTTAATGTACTTTTTACAACCATAAGCAAATTTCGTGTAGAACATTTTTTTTTCACCAGAGTTTTTTGAAAATTATGCATGTCATTCGAGAATTACAAAAAGTTTACTGAACACTTAGGCTGATATTCAGAGACGAAACTAAGCATGAACTTAGACTTCCGTATGTCAAATTGACATACAAATTTGACATACGGAAGCATTACTTTACGCTTGGCGTCGTCTCTGAATCTTAGCCTTAAATCATGATACGATTTAGGAGTAATCTCAAAAATAGTTCATTGCTTGCTGGCTACATGTCTATGGTACTTACACACCAAATTTGATTCGATTTAGTGCAATCACTTTCAATCTAGAGAGGTTTACAAGACCAGAATTTTTTAAAAAAAATTCATGACTCCTAAAGTACTGATTTTCGCGGGACATATTATGTTGCGTTTAGACTTTGTCTATTATTATATTGGGATGTCCTAGATCCAAAAGAAATTTTTGAACCACTGTAAATGGGCCAGCCTATAGAAACTTGTAGAATCTATACATACATAGGTTATACAAAGTTTGTCATTTCAAATTGATAGTTTTTCATTAAATGTATATGAAAAAATATACGGCACTTACACCAAAAAACCAATTCTTAAAAATTTTGTCTTTCACGGGACTTTCAATCGCTGATATAGCATGTCATAAAAATATTCCAACTTAGGCTACGTTATTTTACAAATTTTATTTCTTAAAAGTGATTAATGAAATAATAAAATAATAGTCCACGCGGACGAAGTCGCGGGTGACAACCAGTATATTATAATTTTTGTATAATAACTGTGTTTCCGAAAAGAAAACCGCAAGTCAGAGTTATGTCAATTACTTAATGCATGTATTTGAGAAGGATAAACACATGTAAGTTTACATGGGCTTGCCTACATAATTAAGTAGTGTGCTAGTTTGTTAGTTCCTGTCAAAGAAATAGGTCTTGCCAGAAAAATATTTAGCAAATAAAATACCCATATTGGAATCATTATTACATTTCTAAAATACCTTATTGTATTTCGTATGACAGTAAATTATTTTAAATAAGTTAAAAAACTAAAAAAGTGTTATACATTGCAATTTGCGAAGCCCAAAGGCTTGCTGGCGTAAATATGTTTTGAAAAGATAAGTACCTCTTATAACTTTTTTTCCAATTTAAAACATCTGTTTTTACAATTAAAATTCTTTTA
This sequence comes from Acronicta psi, assembly GCA_946251955.1. Classification (NCBI taxonomy): domain Eukaryota; kingdom Metazoa; phylum Arthropoda; class Insecta; order Lepidoptera; family Noctuidae; genus Acronicta; species Acronicta psi. Next base: position 3,906,594 of record OX276493.1, on the reverse strand, counting down.
ATAAAATAATTTAGTTAATTATTTTGTAATGTACCTAATTGTCATTAAAAGGTATTTTGTTATGCAAACAAGAGATTCTAATAAGAATTCAAAAAGTTGAGGAAACAAGTTCCATAGTTTTGTACTGAGGAAGAGTTTAGAGAACAGGGCCTTTGGGTGACGACACCCTTTAATTTGTGGACAGTGGATGAAACTGGCCACCGCAGGATGTTTATCAGATCATTACAATGAACAGCAGAATTCCAAGGTTAATAAAACCTATTTTTTTCCATCTATGACCCCGAAGCGTCGTGAAGTCAGTCACATAATTGTATAAAAAACTATCGGCGTTTTTATCTACTTAGATTTTATATAACTATAACAAAATAAAACTGACTAGGATTTCTAAGACGTAGGTGCGTTTCCAATTTCACATGCAATATCCAGACTCGGATAAACTTTCTGTGCGTGCGAGGAAGGTTCAAACCTAAGACCCGTCGCGCCGCAACTGTCAAGGTGGTAAGGCATATACCTTAATTAACTGTCAAATATTAGGTACCTTAGATAATAATCCTAAAAAAATAAACTAAGTGTTACCTAAGTGCCATCTATAGAAATTGGTCCTTTGAGGCGGTAAGCTTTGCTACTTTCTTACTAGGTATTTCGACGTTACAGCTATTAGAAAAATTGTTGATAGCTATCTGGCTTTAGCTTTGTACCTCCCTTCACAAAGAAAATAGAAACAAGGGCTAAAATTTGGCATGCGTGTAGATGTTATGACGTAGGCATCCCCTAAGGAAGGATTTTGATAAATTCCAACCCTAAGGGGATAAAATAGGGTATGAAAGTTTGTATAAATCTTCTTAGATTATCGACTGATTGAACTGAAACTAAAGATTGGAGCTGCTATGATGAAGACGTCTGCTTAAATAGGATTTTGATAAATTCAACCCCATGGGGATAAAATAAGGGATGATGGAGGATGTAAATGTATTAGTTTGTTTCAGTTTTTTACACACGCTAAACAAAACTAAAGCCGCAAAAAATATACCTAATTAATAATAATACTTCTTAACCCGAGCGAAGCCGCGGGCAAAATAGTAAATTTCGACCTATGTAGGGGTGAAATAGGGGATGAAAGTTCATATGGAACAAAGTAACTATTCCACGCGGACGAAGTCGCGGGCAAAAAGCTAGTAATAATATAAATATAAAATAAAGTCTATTTTTTTAAATATGGATTTGGGTAAAAGGAAACAATTTGATAATGCCACCATGCGAGGAAAATAAAAAACTGAAAAGGTGCTCTAAATTTGTTTCAGAGATTTGGTCCTTTGAGACGTAAGAGATTATATTTGTGTACACAAACAGGTAATGGTTATTGATAATGTTATCTACTACAAGCTATTATCGAATAGCTTTTATAATCAATCCAGTACGTTTAGCCGTCCGTCGGTCCTAGTTGTCCTACCAATGCCTATGAGAATAGTTAACGGTAGTCAGAAGCCCTACAACTATTTCATCTTCAGGATGTCGGTTATCATGCAAGTATTCAAATAACAAAACCTGAATTACCATCATACTATTCGTTGTAAAAATTAAAGCTATTAGATGTTAGAAAAATTAATTCAAATTCAAAAGATTTATTGCGTACTAAGTGTATAAATAAGGTGTTACATTTTATAATAGTGTACTTATGACTTAGCGGCCTTTTACAAGCATTGCAATTTTATAAAACTTAGCATATAAAACTATGTATTTTTAATATTATATTAATATATTATAACAGTTTTTGTTTTATATTAAGACATATTTAGTCTAGTTTATTCTTACTTTTAAACTACAACAAAATATGTATGTATGTATCTTTATTAAAACTTTCAAAAATTACAAAGTTATTCAAAGCCCCACAAAACCTTTTTCCAACCAAATTCTTAGACTTAGTGGTTGCAAGTGCACTGCTGAATGTAAGGTACTAACTACTAACTACTAGGTAATCCAAAAAGTTTTTGCTTGACCTGGGAATAAGACCCATATTTCCAGGTCAAGCAAAAACTTTTTGGATTCTTATCAGCAGCTCAGAGCTTGTAAGTGGTAAAATTCGCCCCTTATGATATAGAAACCAAAGTATACCGGTAAATTGTGGGTCTATCAGTACATTTCTGCCTTTCCCTTTGAGAAATACAGGCGTGATGATATTTTATATAAAAATTCTTTGAAGGACTCGTTATATTTATATTGGTTTAGATTTTAAAAGTTCCCTTGCCAAATGTTCTAATTATAAGGCAATAGACAAAGGATGTGTAAGCAAATTCTTGCGCGGGATTCGAAGCTTAGATCAATATGTCATATCATCCATTTCAGTACAAGAGCTTTGATATACTTTATTTATTTTGACATCTGGTTAAAAAATCTCTACGTGGCCCAAAATAGATGTGAAGTATTCTTTGTGTGGAAAATTCCATACAAAGCTAAAATACACTACAAAAATGTACTCTCATATATTTTCATTACACATTCACGTGAGAGTATCGATAAACAAACTTTTCAAAAATCGTACTCACCATTCATCGCTGGCTCTAAGTGAAACGCAACTTATATTAACCAACACCACACGCTTTGTATCGCGAACGAAAAATCTCCAGCCGAGTTCGGATTTCATCCCGAAATGTTCGAAATTCGCGTATTCCATATTTGAAAAAAATGGGACGCGCGCGCATGTTAGCTGCCAGTACAAGACTGATGCGTTGAGAACACAAACCCACTCCGTAGTGAACGAAAATGCGTGGGTTCACTACAAAATTGAATCATGTACATTTAAAATTTACATTAACATTTCGAACTCTATTTTTTGGGCTACAAGGTCGGTTTTGTGTTAGGCGTACTTATCGATAAATTTTACCTTTTTAATTTTTCAATTTGTTTAATTGCACGACTGATCAAGTGGTGAAAAGTTGTGCTTTCAATGAGTAATATGATGAAGATTTGAGGTCTAATTGATGCAAAACTAAATCTTTAATGAATGCCTCAAGCAATTTACAGGATCCCCTAGAAACCCCGCCCGTTTAAACAATTAAAAGGTTTTCCCAAAAAAATATTGTGAAAGTATATAAAGAACAGCTAATTAAATAGCGTAAACTTCAGTCCAATACAGTCAAAATTTAACATTACATTAAACTATATTATATGCCTTTTTTATCGGTCAATATGATTGCACTGAGTAAATAAATAAATAATAAATAAATAAATAAATAAATATCTTGGGACATTTTTACACAGCACCATCTAGTCCCAAACTAAGCAGAGCTTGTACTATGGGTACTAGACAATGGATATAATACTTATATACTTTTTTTTTTTGTAAATACATACTTATACTATATAAGAAACACCCAGACAAACACAAACACCTAAGTTCATCACATTAAATGTTCGTGTCTTGTGGGAATCGAACCCACGACCTCGTGATCAGCAGTCCGGTACTCGAACCACTAGACCACAGACGTCGTCAAATAGTAGGTAATAATAAGTTTAGTCAAAAATAAGTTTATATGATAAGAACAGTTAGTCCAAATACTTATTATTAGTGCCAATATATTCAAATTATTGAATAGTGACTGCAAGCTAGTTTTGGTCCTTCTAGATTTAGGCGTACAAAAGGACCAAAGTTTTTATTAGACACTTATAATACCTATAAGGTTATCTTTTTCATGCATTAATCAAAAATTAAAATGTTCGCAACTCAAAATATCGCATACAACTAGAATGTATACCGAAAATCTTAAATAATAATCCCAACCCTCTATTGCCAACCCTACGTCGTCGTACGCGCGACGGAAGGTCTCGCTGCGCGCACGCACCTCGCCTGCGCAGGCGTATACTCTTACATACGCTGTGTGGCTGTATACGCGGTCGTTCACTACAGAACAACGTGTGACAATGACCTTTTGTCAGATTTCTTGGACGATTGTGTAGGATAAAATGTATGTAGGTTTTAGTGCAATAGTTTTTTGGTCCAATATTGGTCTTAATTTTATATCTTAGAATTAATAGTAGGATCTCCTACTATGTATGTCTGTGAGGGTCTATTGGAGTTTGCTACTCTTTCACGCAACAACTACTGAACGGATTTTGATGAAACTTTACAGTGTTACAGCAATCATTTATGGCACAGGTGGATGCTTGTAGTTTGTAATGCTTGTTTAGGTTTTCTTTTCGATAGTAATGATTAGAGTTCTCTTAAATACATACCGACAGGTAACGTGTCGGACTACTATGTACCAATCCCTATCTGAAACTAAGACTATGAAGAGATTGCCGTCCATGTTCCGTTCGTGTCTCGCAAAAAGGAAAACCCTCTAGCAAATTTATGATGTGGCAAGTCTTCAGAGACAAATATTTACCCTTAACAGGGTAAATATTTGTCTCTGACTAACGTCCAGACACTGACGACTTTTTCGCAACAGTGGTAGGCAGAAACTAGAGATAACCACATGCTACGATTATTTTGCCACATCCATACATCATGCTACACCACGCGCCGGTTGCAAGTACTACGCACCTGACTGTTTTGAGGAACCCCACTAAACACTTGAATATACTCTTGGTTGGTAGAACCCTGCTGCCGAGTTTGTCTGAATTGGTACTACAATAATATGCGAGTAATACTATTGGCTTTGGTAACGTCTGCGTTTGCCTCTTAAAACAGGCAGCCTATATTCTTGCTCGTCACCTCATTACATTAAAAAAATCAGTCAGCTTCAGGTCAGTCAGGCTTTGCTAGAGTCAACCGCTAACTGCTGCTGATTATCCGCCGATTTACGGTCCGAAGTCAACCGGCAGACTGGACCGCAAACTGTCAACATAGCCGCAAAGTAAACAAAACTTTTACCCAAGATAAGTTTTATGATATGCGCATGCGCAGGATCATAACAAACTGATATATATATTTAGCTTTCGCTTACAGATCGGCGTTTGTTTTCAATTCAAGTACGTTTCTTTGTAGCATTGTAGAGACAAGGTTATTGGTGCAAATGTACTGGATCCTTATGCATTACAAGCTCAGGTTCAGAGGTCGCGACTGTGTTTAAATAGTATAGTAAAAAGTAGCAGGATCTTATCTTATGAAACGATTGCTTTATTGTCTGTGTAGAACAAAAATATTTATAGAAACGTATAATTTTCACAATAAAACAACAAAGATAAAGTGTTGTAAATAATTATAGATAATTCAGTCTACTGTCCCACTTATGAACTCTGAGATTGAGAGGGAATTAGGCTTTAGTCTCCCACGCTGGCTAAATGGGGTTGGTATACTTGATAGACCTGTAAGTATAGCTTTATAGCAGTTGCAAAAAATCTGTCGGGTATGCAGGTTTCCTTACGATGTTTTCCTTAACCATCATCACAGCCCTAATCTACCCAGTGCCTCACTTTGCTTATGCCACTTTTCCTGATCGATCTCATCGACGTGTGGCCAATGAAAAGGTTCCTTTACCGTTTCAGTGTAATAGTTAATATATTACATACTTTCGGTAAAGTCAGTGTGTGCCTCGCATGCCTTGAATTCAATCAAAACCAAAATCGCTCGGACTCGGTCACGGCTAAGCTTTTTCAGGTTTAAATATAAGAAGAAAATCTGAGCCGCGAGAATTGAGGGGCACCCAATTTTCTAGCCGAACACGCTAGTGCCCAAATATGTAACCTAGACTCATAATAGAGGTCGACACTATCAAAGCAGTTACGTATGATAGCGGTTACGTGTAAATCATTTATCCTTCACATTGTTGTGATACTTTCATTTAGACGATACAACTGTATGGCCGTTTATTTAGACAGGTTTCAATTATTTAAATGTAATCTAGTGTCGAGCTGAGCTGAGCTGTCAGTCTAGTAGATAGTGGGTTGCAGCTGCTCCGCTTTGGGATTCAGATTGGCAGTCAGAATTTAATTTCGAACATGTTTTTCAAAATCACGTCCGATCCAGAAATTATTGTGAGAAAACCTACATAATATGTCAGACGATTCCATAAAATTTTTCATCGATCTTATCGAACCGATTAAGGTTGAAGTGTGTTTTAAAAGACACTTTTACAAAATTTTTTAACACTAGATAGCGTCGGCACTTCCTACCTGACGACCTCTGAGAATAAATACCTCTTTTAAAGTCTAGACAATACTATTATTAACTGATAGGAATGTGTCTTACAATGCATAGCAAAATCTATTGGGCCTTTTGAAGAAAGAGCCACAGCAGTTTTGAATAGACCCGTTCTTACTGATGGGACGCATAACAATGACTTTCTTCATAAAATGAAGATGGCTTTGAACAATGAGTGCAGAGGCTGGGGTGAATTCAAGAAAACCTTGCAGCACATCTTGTGCCGTTCTAGCAATGAAACGGATGAGTCTGCTCAGCAAACTGAAGCCAGAAGTTCCTTCCTCATCATGAACCATGTCTTCAAAGAGTAAGGAATGTATGGTACTCGGGATAACACGAAAGATCCCACTCGAAGTGTTGCTGCAATGCCAGCCCCCATAACAAGAGTAGAATAAATGGCACGCATACGTGTGGCTCAACCAAGTTTATGAAAGATACTATATAGTACTATAATAACTTTTTAACAAAAACTAAAAACCGACGAAAAAAGTAACTAAAAAGCCAAAAATAAAGCTCTTTTAGTCTTTCTAACAAACTTTGAGTAGATGCCAAACAAATTAAACGTAAATATAATATGATCTTCGTTGATTGATTGTTTGGCACCGACTCAAATTTTGTTAGAAAGACTAAAAAAGGTTTATTTTTGGCTTCTGGGTTCTACTAGGCTTCCACTGTTTGGGGGAGTCTGTCGCTCAGCACTAGGCCCGAGTAGGTGATGCGGTCGGAGTGTGCCGCGTCCCACTCAGTGGATTGGTAGGAGAGGAGGGTGCACACCTTACGCACCCTCCCAAAAGAGCCGGGGGCCGCATAGGCGGCCCGTCACCGCCGGGGTCACGGAAGAATGTCAACACGTTCCCGCACCCCGGCTGAATGGTGATGAGGCGAACACCCGTCTGGTTTTAGTGGGTATACGTCCTTTTCAGGATGGAGTCCCACACACCGCGCCGCCTTCCCCAGGGCGACGTGACGGAGCATAAAGCATTTCCAGACGCAAAAAAAAAAGCCTGTTTCAAACGTCAAAAAAATTCAAAATCGGTCCATAATTGAAGGAGAAATCGGCGAACATACATAAAAAAAACATATACCTTAAACATTCGAAATGAGAACATCCTCCGATTTTTCGATCGTCGGTTAATAAAAAACCATATCAAAAGAATTATTCTTTCCTCGATTGCAACTGTTGCATACTACGATTCATTTTACGAGTAAACAAGGATTATACGAATTAGAACCTTATACCAGTGTCTTAAGAAGTCACATGACGCGCTCTCGTAACCGACAGTCATACCGGACGATTCCGGATACAATCTTTTTTTTTTCAAATATACATGTCATACAGTGTGTGTATTCTGACCTTATGCTATCTTATCGTGAGGCGGAAATCTTACGCATTGCGTCATAGAGAGATCGAGGTCATTATTAGGATAGTCAGACTAAAGGCCTGTTCAGATTTAAACTAATATTAACTACCGCTTGACGTTGTTAGGTGGCGAAAAATATCGAGCGGTATACAGGTGGTATACAGGTAGGCGATATAATTTCGCTTCCATTGTGATAGCTAGTTTAATCAATAGAAATACCGCACATTCTTTTTTTTTAGTTAACTAGCCTTTGCCGACTTCGACCCGTAGAAGTTGATTTTTCTTCCCGTTTTTGCAACATTTTTAATTGTTACTCCGCACCTATTAGTCGTAGCGTGATAGCATATAGCCTAAAGCCTTCCCCGATAAATGGCTATCTAACACTGAAAGATATTTTCAAATCGGTCGAGTAGTTTTGAACCTATTCAATACAAACAAACAAACAATCAAATCTTTCCTCTTTATAACATTGGTATAGATATTGACTAAACTGATGTTATATAATAGTCATCACCGCCCATGGAGACCTGCCAAAACGCGTTGCTAAAGCATTGCCGATCCTTAAAAGCTCTACGGCTAAGAAAACGAGACGAGGGGGGGGGGATACTCACTCGTTTTTAGGTTACCACCCCATGGCAGGCAATACCGCGCATAAATCTGAATGTGCCCTTACTGTTTGCAAAATACGCAGTCACCTCCTTGTGCATATATTTGCAATGAGATTTTTAAATTCTCGGCAATCTGTCACAAACCAGTCAGGTATATTTTATTATTTAAGTTTTATTAGTTTTTGTGGTTTTTCCTGACTGTATTTGCAACAGCTTCTAGGCTTATAAGAAGCTGAATATACCTGTATATCTAATTATAAGTAGGTAATATATAAACAAGGTCTCGTGACTTCGGATGATGGCCGGAACAAGAAGAATAAATTAAACAATTAGTATTATTTTAATCATTATGCGATACTCGATACAACACAAAAAGAAAAAAGGGTAGACCGCACCAAAGATGGTCAGACGTCATAAAAAAGATTGCAGGTCCATTATGGCCTAGACTGGCAAGACACAGAGAAAGTTGGAAGCCGCTGGAGGAGGCCTTTGTGTCTGGAGACACGCTTGGCAGGAATTTGAATAATACATAACATAAATATGTATATATAAAAAGAAAAATACTATAAACTTGTAAATAATGCTAGGCAAATAAAGGCTTAATAAATAAAAAAATCATTATGCAGCTTTGATAAAATGCTTATGACAATAATATTTTGAAGATAATTTCTAATTTACGTAAATGTCATCGTTTCTTCTTATCGTAATTTCTTAGGTTTAGGTTTACAAAGAATGTTCTATTTTGTCAGAAGCAAAATATTTTTTCATCACCTACTAAAGTTGGATGACAGAGAGTTGTTTTCTTACATTGATTAACTTATGGGCTAAACAATCTTCATATACTTAGTGGATAGAAGGATATATGGACTTGTGAATAGAAGTAGACAGCTCTTGTAGCCGGGACAAGATGATCCTTCGCCCTAAAGTTCCGATCTTAAACAATGTGTGCCCCCACGTGCAGTACTCTATATATATTTATGTTTAATGAAAGTTCCGAGTCCTGTCATCCAGTCATTGATAGGCCTGCTGACTAACATTTATTTTTCAGAGATAACTTGGTAGCATAAACCATAATTGATTAAAACAATCCGATCACAAATAACATTTACCTCTTACGAAATCCCTAATAAAGGAATACCTCAATGTTATTATTGATTCTCAGTCGGGAATCCTCGGTTATAATACGTAATAATATTATACCTAATACATTTGACCCGAACTTTGAGGGCATTAGCATGATAAATGATTGTTTTTGATTTGTTTGTAAACAATTTGGCTTTGATTTATTATTGCAAAAGGGGGAACTTAACATGATGAGAGATTTCAAACTTCGGAAAAAGATCTTCTCAAATCTTGATATTATTTTTGTGTTCTCTTTGTTAATTAGCGGCGTTTAAGTCTAAAGCGATAAATTTTAATGGATGAAAAGATTTTTTTTTTAGTTTTTTAGTAGTTTCAGATGATGGTAAATTATATTTTCAGTCTCCAGTTCGAACTTGGTAACCCTAATTGGTTCAGTGAATATTCAATCAGTAGACCTCTGGCCTTTCCAATCGATCCCAATTCGTGACCGATATGGAAACGTAAAATTTGCAATGAACCGTGATCGCACCCGCTCGCCAAAACAGCTACATTGAACAATTACGGCCAATATTGCAGACCTCATACACAGAGCTAACCATCCGAATGACACACGCAATGATCATTATCATGCAAATTTGGACCTAAAGACCAGAAAAATAAAGGTGAAAGACGAAGTTTTGCGTGTTTTTCGGCGGCAAATCATCGTGTTCTTGCTGGTTAGAAGCGTAGGTACCTAAGTTCAAAGTCACCGCTACCAGATAACGCGGTGTTGAATGATTCTGTGAGTGGCCGTCAGCGGCCCATTTGAGAACGGTGGCGTACAAAGACCTAGTTTAAAAGATTCTTTTGCACAGTGGTCCTTAGTTCCGGAGTCGAAATTTATGTGTGAAATGATGATAGACTAGCGTTTTGGTAGTTTGACCTCTCGGTTTGAAGTATGAGGAAGAGCGAAACATTACAAGGACATTTATTTATAAATACGAAAGCGTATGGATAGGATTTCTAATATTAGAATTATTACACCACTCAAAGTTTAACCGTATGCATTTGACAATGTTAAATAAATATAAAAATTTTGAACAGTAACAGTTTTCTGGGATTTACAGATATGACAAGGACGCTTCAATTTAATTTAAATACCCAATATAAAGATAATGAGGTCAAACATTTTTCAGATAGTACTTAATAGTGATGACGAATTCCTCTTGTATGCTTTGTGATTCATGTAATTTACTTTGCTGCTTTTCTTTTAAATACGATTATTTGGATATCTCATTTTCGCAGTCTATAGTAATTACCTTTTGATAGTTTTCTTCCATCAATTTACCTGTACCATCAAAACTGCACGCAATATTGAGGGAGCCACATCCTTCCAATTGTTATTATTAAGCGTATGTCACGTGTGCATGTTTGTGCCGGGTTTAAAGACATGCAAATGTAATACCTGTTATGAACTTTTGCCAAAACTTTTGTTCGCCTATGTTTACGTCCCTTTGTTTGGATTAATCATAATGTTTATTTTTGGTTTAAAATAACTATTTATATTTTTTATACTTTCACCTTTTAGCTATATATAGCTAGGAGAAGATAGTAGCAACAACATTAGCGGTCCTAAGTTCCGCGCAATTCATTTATCAACTAGCGTGAAAACAGTCCATCTGTGCAATTTTCAAAGCCAAATTCTTATTTAAGGAAGATAGGGAAGTAGATTTAATTGCTCACTATAAAATGTTAGCTATTATGTAGATAAAGAATATTGAATTTAGTGGTCTTTTTTCAAAACAGTTAATTACGATTCCAATGTTGACAAAGTCTTCTCTGTGTCAAAATTGGTCCTTTGAGCCTCAAGGAAGGACCAAAAATAAATAATGACAACCGGACATATGAGCTTAACTCTGAAACAAACGATTTATTTTGCATACCTCCTACCTCAAAGGTCCTTAATCCTTGAGATGTGGAGAGTCCAGTTCAGAGAGGCCACGACGTGTCGAGGGAAGCGGCTTCATTCCCACGGCCGTGCCGGATGCTGCGGTCACTACTAGCGAGTTGGCAGTGGGTGAGAGATGTTGTCGACATATCGATAATGTTTATTTTAAAACATTGCAAGAAAAAGCTACTTCTAAAAATAAGTTTGGTAGCAAAGGCAAATAAATAAAGAGAAGAGTGGCCTTGCAAAATTAAAAAAGAAGAATCGCGAGGTTCCTTCTATAATGCTTTCTTTTAAGGCTCTTGTAACAGATATAGGGTCAAAAGGGATAAGAAGAAAATAATTCAATTTTTTTGTTTAAATAAAAAATTATCATATAGGATACACTTGTGGATAAGTTAGGTGGAAGATGTTCCTTTTAGAGGACCGAAAGACCAAATTTTTCGATTCTAGAATTAAGTCCAGTGCATAACATCCAAAAAACAAAAAGATAGATTCCTATATGACATTATATACGCAGTTGAACGGAAAAAAGGTATAGGTATAAAAAAAATAAGAATATAAGATATAGACATAGAAGTGATATATATAAATAATATTTTTCTTATATACATACAAATCTAGACAGACAATGAATACCACTTAGTACCACTTAAAATAAGATTTTTTCTACGAACGAATATCGCTACAATTCAGCATTGATCAACAGATGACCATAATGCTCCTTTAGGCAATTAAATTGAAACAAGCCTGTCTCAATTAAAATTGGCCATAGCAACAACGATATAGCAACCGAATCGTAATCACGTTTGCCTACATGTGGTGATCCTTCACATTGATAAAATTCAAACTGACTTATCAGAAATCATTTTTCCTCTCCCTCTATGAACAGCAAAAGGTGTTTGTAAGAGCGAGCAAGAAGATATAATGATGTCACCTATACCGTCAAATGTCGCCACCATGTCTGGCGAATTTTGGTGTCTGCAGCTGTCTTATGAATCAACTATTTTTGGTTTATTTTTGGGATGCTTTTTGCCTGGGTTGAACGATACTTTTGTTCGATACTGAGAATCTTGCAAAAGCCGAATTTACGGTGTAGAACTGGATCAAAGATCATGTTCATCAGTCTACTTTCAAAAACTATGCCATTCACCAAGATAGACTTATCCTAGAAATTCATCTTCTTGGGTCTTAGAATTCCAAGCTGTTCAGCTTCACCGTGATTAATGATTAACTTAGCAACAATTTCATGTTCTGCTGTTAAAACAATACTAATAAAACCATGCTATATTTTAAACCCAGTACTGCTTCGAATGTAACCAGGTCCATAATCCACCACAAATTATTTTTAGCTTAACTACTATTTACTTCATTTCTATTTCTAGCTTTTCACTGTTCAGATTATGCTTATCTATATCCAATTATAAATGTAATATTATATTGTGACGTCAAATTTCGTTGATAGAATTTTAAAGTGTTCTCCATTTCACTGAGTCAGGCAGTTTCTGATTTTATCTTTGCAAGGACATAGACCTCAACTATGAATTTACTTCTATCTTTCTCTGACAATATATTGCGGTACAAGAAAAATATTAGGTGATCGATTGGTACGATTTAGACTATTGTATTCTTCACCTTTTTTTTTTTTTTTTAACTAGCCCGTATTGTCCCAATTCTGAGCAAAGGCCTCCCCCCATTTCTTCCATTTATCTCTTTGCTGGGCTATTTGTGTCCAGTTATTTAGAAAGGCATCCAGGTCGTCTCGCCATCTCCTTCGTGGTCTGCCGCGTTTCCGGTTAACTGTCTTAGGGCTCCAATTCTGTGCAATAGAAGCCCACAGTTCATCCGGCATGCGGCAGACATGGCCTGCCCAGTCCCATTTAAGTTTAGCAGCCTTTTGAGCCACATCGGTAATTTGGGTTTTGGAGCGCAGTACAGACCACTAATTTATTGCCCTTTAGTTTCTGTTGACAAATTAGATAAGTAAATATTTCCATTATTATCCCGTTGTCACCTCGAATATTATCAATTCAGATAAATAAAAGAAGATTGCATGTTGTTTTAAATTCATAAATAAAATAAAAATTTACTTCTTGACTTTTTTAACATTATTCTTAATACCATTCATACAACTACATCAAAATTAAATCGAGAAAATTTCTAATAGAAAAAAATAAGATATTGGTTACTGTCTCTTTTTATTTTAATATTAGGAATTAACTTGTTACATATTGTATTCGACGATTTCTTATATGTCCAAGAGGTACAAGACTGCAGTTTCCGCGTTGCTTAAAGCTCTTTGTAAAGACAAGTGAATGAAGTGCATCTAGGTAAATGATTATGTACCACATGTCGATAAAATACCTTCCAACACTAACAAGAAATAGGGTCATTCGCCCTCCCACAACAAATCATTTTTAATTATGTGTATACTTCAATCTTTCCATCACAACTCCAGCAGTGCATATGGCCCTCGGCTACGGTCTTTGACCCTATTTTTTTCGCAAGCCGCATTAAGAGGGACATTTTAAAAAATGGGTCAAGACGGTTGCGTGTGCCACGCCCGAATTTGGGTCGATGTGAATTGATTGATTTATATTGATAGCGGCCAAGATTTCTTTTATTTATTCAAGGACTTGGCGAATTGATGTATCCTCATTTTTCTGTGCAAATTGCGTGGTCGAGTTCGACAACAAAATGTTTGTAAGTTATGTAAGTATTCGTTATCTTTTATTTACCTACGTGTTTATCAACTATTAAGAGCTTCACCCACAGTTCGCTGTAAGTCTAGGTCCCTTATACCTAATAGGGAGCGAGCTGATTGCCATTCACAGGGCACAAATCCAGCCTTCAACCTGCTACAGGAATTTTATAATAGAAAAACTTAATAGCTAGTTAAATATCGCTAACAACCTCTACATTAATTAGACTTTAAATTACTTAAGTGTTTTGTAATTCTTTCTTTTGAAAATTTTCATTTAGCTGAGGTAAGTTTAATAATATTTCATTTTTAAATTTGCCAACTTTGGCCAGCTTCTCCTATTATTTATTAAGCCATTTCAAGCACGCGTCTCTGAGAGAGCTATCGTTTTTGGCATATTTAATGTACGGACCTTCTAACGGTCCTTTAGGGTCTAAAATCGAATTACAAATATTTACCAGAAACGCTAGGGTATATCATTTGCTATATTCGAGATGTAATCAATACCGTGGTTATTTCTCAAAATCCGCGGGTATCACGTTCTTCCAGGATCAGCATCAGGTAATAAGATAGTCCCTACCTGGGAATAGAGAAAACGAATTTTCCCAGATACTTTTGCGAGGAAATACAGAGCAAACGAATATGAATCCTAGCTAAGTAAATAGATGTTCCGCCACCATATCGCAACTTCATCAAAATCTTTAGAGCCGTTTTTGAGGACGTAATTACAAATATTGCTTGAGGATAAGTAGGAGTAGAATTCCCAGTTTCATTCAAAATTAAGAAACGGTAAAACCGTTACCGATTTATAGGGGTGAAATGGAAACAAATTGAATAACCATCTGCTAACCCTCATGATGATATTAAGCCCAGTATAATGGCGTTCATAAATTTCAATTGTAGATAGTAAAACAAACGTCGGCCTCATGCCAACCCTGATTGATGGGTGTGCGATAAAACGAAGCCAAGGCTAGCGAAGGACAATGTTCCCGGGCGTGCGGTGCGCGGGCGCAAGCCGTTGGACCAGGATTTAATGTTGACGTTTCTTTATAAGTGATTTTGATTTTGATTTTTTTTAATTTGGCCTGTAATAACAGTATAGGTACAAGGTGCCTACAAGGTGTTGACTTGCACTGTGCCGTGCAGTATATGTGCTAATGCTGTTTGTCTGTTTGTTAGGGTTTGGCGCTAAAACTACTGAAAAACAAAATCATAACGATCTCCTCTTTACATTGGAACGCATACAACAAAGGCGTCTAGCTCTATCTCTGGATAATTGTAAAAAAAAATACATCTGCTCTCAAAGTTGGAGTGTATGCTTTACAACAGTTGATCTCCTCTTTATATTAAAACGCATACGACAGAGAGGTAGACCTCTCTGTTGTATGCTGATCCAGAGATACAGCTTGAGCTCTATCTCTGGATCAATTCCTACAGCTATCAAATCGGTCGATAGATAGAGGGGCTGGTCGTAAGTGCATAGCACATTGCGTAATCCGAAGGATAGTTTCCTTCCACATTTAACCGAGAGGTACTTAATTAATTTATTAATACACACATGATTGCGTAAAGTCAAAGGTTGGATTCGAACTGGAGACCTATGACTTCGAAGTCCAATGGTCATATCAGTATCACTGTACTAGTAAACTACAGGATACAAAGGTTATTGAATCAATCAAACAACTGTTGGGCAAAGCAATCATCGCGACGCTGAGCGCCAGTAACCCATGAAGGGATCCACCAAAAATGGAGAACTGGACGAAATAATCCCAACAAGAGGACTGATCGCCCTGGTGCCTGCAGGCGTCCCCGAAGATAAATAGAAATAGAAGGTTATTGAAAATTAGATAAAACTTGCATATTTAGTTATTTCAAATTAATTTTAAATTTCTGAATTAAAGACACGATGACAGTGATGAGGAGTTTTTTGACGCCTAGGTGCGGAAATATTAGGTTTTTATTTGTTTTTTGTTTATTGAATTTGTACCTACATTATGTAATTATATTTGTACCTACATACCTCTAATGAATAAATACAATGTTTCTACATAGTTTCATAGTTTTTTTTTAAGGATGAACTGGAATCTTCCATTTGTTTGGTATAGTATCACACCTGTACTCCCGGATGGGTTAAGCAGCGCTGTACTACCTATTTTCACCTAAAATTCGCTCATGAGTTTAAATACCAGGGTCTTCAAATCCATACTTCAAGCTGTTAATGAACATAACCCTGCGCATACGCATACACAAGCCACCCACATAGCCCTTCCGTATGCTGCTAAGTACCGCTATTGTGTGACAACGGAACCCGACTGCCGATGCGGGTGACCCCACGCAAGCTTCCTCGCCCACTTCACTTTAATAAGTAACTAGGGATGAAATAGAAAATGACCGGTGAATGATTTGAGGAGAGGTAGGGCATAGTCATTTATGGCTCAAATCTGGAGCAGCCCATCTCGGGAAAAACCTCCACCATTGTGTGTTATGTTCCTGCAGTGGATGCGGTGCGGAAGAGGAAATTCCTTAAACTGTCGGCGCAGTTAATCCTCCATAAACCTCTAATAGGTATTTTAACTTTGCGAATGTTCACTAAATCCTAAGCACATTTTCAAAGAATTTTAACAAAGTGGCTCTCGCACCACCTACATATATTAGCCAAGTGATCCTAAAAGCGACTACTACACTCGAGGTCCTAGGTTCGAGTCTCAGGTCTAGTAATGTAATAATTGATTTGATTCCTTCAAAGAATTGTCATATCTATACAACTAATCTTTGTCGCTGCAAGTATTTTAGTTAGTTGCCATGCCGTTCTCGTGTCGGATGCAAATTCATGTCTCAAGGTCTGTCTTTTTGTGCATATTCCTGTCCAGACAGTCGGCAGACGACTGCATAAAAAGAAAGCTCAATTTTGTGCCTACGTGACCAAGTTATAGATGTCTACTCATTGTTCGCGAGTCAAGATTTTTTGTCTATGCATTGAGAAGTCATTTGTTTTTTGTTTCGTTATCATGATTTATTCAATAGACTTAACTGTTTTTAGTCTAGACTACAGTCTAGACTGTAAATGTCAAAAGCTATTCTACTAAACAAAAAAACAACATCAAATGGCACAAGTTGAACTGAATTGAGATCGAAAATCGACAAAAAATTTACATTTATGACACTGAAAATGGCCTGAAATTATATTTTGAACGTTTTTAATTATGTCGGTCGGAGCTTTCCGATACAAAACTAGCGAACAAATCTATTAATAATACAATGTTAATTATCTCTGAGTTTATCAAAATAACGTGTAAGTAAATGTTACTATTATTACATGTCAATAAATCATACTGTGACGGACAGATACGCGGGGAAATCATAGTTGTGACAGACAGACGGAGCGATAACACTAATTAATTGTATCATTTGTGCTTGTTATTTTATATTCAATTTGCTTGCAACATTCCTGATTACACCAGATGGAGTGTCTTAAGTTTATTTATAATTTTAAATGGTATGTACTCGTATTATTTTTATTATGTAGTAAGTTACATAAACGTTGATATTTTCAAATATAAATAAGAGACCACGGTACGCCACACGTGACCATACGTGATCACACCTCACCGGATCACACCTCCCGTGACCAAACCTCACCTGACGTAACATCACCTCAGGTGACCACACCTCACCTCACTCACGTGATCACACCTCACCTCACTCAGGTGATCACACCTCATCTCACTCACGTGACCACACCTCATCTCACTCACGTGATCACACCTCATCTCACTCACGTGACCACACCTCATCTCACTCACGTGATCACGCCTCATCTCACGTGATCACGCCTCATCTCACTCACGTGATCACACCTCATCTCACGTGACCACACCTTATCTCACTCACGTGACCACACCTCATCTCACGTGATCACGCCTCATCTCACTCCTGTGACCACACCTCATCTCACGTGACCACAGTAATTCTCTGCCTTCTTCCCCTTCTCCCCTCCTCTCTCTCTCTCTCTCTCTCTCTCTACCCAACCCACACATTCTCCCAAGGAAACAGAAATCCTGTTTGCTTAGGAGAACTAACTATTACGATGTTAATAACCTAAAGGCCTGTTTCGCCACTTCAAACCTCACCAAAGTATTGCATATCTGGTGCCAAGTAATTTAACGGGAACTTATCCGGAGCTTGTGTAACAAGCCCTTAGTATTATGTCTAATTAATTGATATACATAAATATCATTGTTACAACAAAACACATTCCAGAAAGATGACTGGCTTTCTGTTTGTGTCAGCTAATCTCGGAACTATTGACCCAATAGGTAGGTACTGATTACTTTTTATAGTCTTGTAACTACCTATCAAGACTTTTTATAGGTACTGCACTTTGTTTTTCTCTTTATATTGAAAAATGACAATATAATAAAGAAGATAATTAATTAATTGGGTAAAGATAGTTTTGCACATGATTGGGGATTTCCATTCTTTACTAACTTCAATAACCTAACCTAAATTAAAAATTTAGAAAACCCCCGACACGAAATGTAATTTGTCATTTTGTGGTGGCGGCCATCTTTGATTTGAAATTTATCATAGTGCATAGTATTCTACTAGTCAAGCCCTTTCATTTGATACCCATATTGAGGGAGTTGTGAAAAAATATGTAATTCGCTATTTTGTGGCGGGCGGCGGCCATCTTGGACCGATTTTCATCAAACATAGCTAAGAACACTCCCGACTAATTCACCTTTCAAATAAATAAATCAAAATCAAAATCGGTCCATCCGTTCACACACACACACACACACACACACAGACACGTCAAACTTATAACACCCCGTAGTTTTTGCGTCGGTGGTTAAAAAGGAGGGGGTTCAAGAAAGGTCTCTGCGCGAAAACTAAAAAAAAAAGTATAGTATGTTTAGGGGATGGAGGCACCGCATTATGTATCTTAAACTATTTAAATTAAAACTCGTCTTACATATAGTTTGTTCATTGTTATTTTATTTTATACTAAGGTTTTAACAATAAAATCCATTTTTATTTCAATTAATAGCTAATATACTTATTAACTATTTGTTATTATAAGACAAGTTAGCTTAATAATTACGTTATAATGGTCTAAAATCTATTCTCCAAGGTTTCCCTGTCTATCTCCCAATTACCCTATTTTAGAATTCGATAGAGTAGATTATTAGTGTTTTAAAATGGTCTCAAAAAACCTAATTCCATAATTTTTATGTATTACGTAATTACGTAGACACCATCAGCTGTATTTAATAAAACAGAGTTCTAAACTACAATAATAATATAAATAATTAACTACGTCAAAATAAGCGAATATAAGTACTCCTTTTTTGAAGTCGGTTAAAAACAGATTGAAACCTATAAATCTAAATTTGCGCCGTCGTAAAATCTACAAATAGTACTGCAATGGGTGTTAAGTCGAGTTTTAAGAGTTTGTTACCCTCTGTCCGGTGTAGTTAGCAATAAACGTCACGTTGAACTGTTTCGGGGAACACTTGCGCAGGAGTCGATTGGGGAGATATTTAGTCCAAGTGACGGACAATAGCGAGATGGACATGATTGTAATTTGTGGAAAATTTAAGCTATTGAAAATCTAAGCACAATTAAACCGGTTTTCTAATCTGCAATAAGACATTAAATGATAGAAAACATACTATAACGGCTGTATTTCCCAAGGCGTTAGGCAGAGTAATGTACTAATCTATACCCACACTTCGCTGGTATGTTCAGATCATAATGTAATAGGGGCAAGTCTATTGCCATTAACTGGGCACAAATCCTTACTCCGAGCTGCTAAGTACTGGGAATTTTATAGAAAATTCGACCCAAGATTACCTGTCCAGGAGTACCGGTATGGTGGTGAATTGGATGATTTTTTTAGAAAAAATACCATTTTCGACCGGGGCAAAGTTGAGGGTGGCGAAACGAACGGTTTCGAATACTTTATTCGGAAACTTATGCTAGCAGTTTTTTAGTTCCCTTAACATCCACCGCAGCGCCTATCAGTGTTCTGTAAAAAGTAATTCTAACTCTTTACGATGGCGTTAACTACTTTATTACTACAGTAGCTCAGTGCTTGAGCTACTGTACCTCAACCATGAGTTCTGTCGAATAGCTTTCGATAGGTTTTTTACGCATCGAAACGCTGTAATCTTATAGCAGATTTTAGTTCCTTACGTAACCGCTAAAGGCGCTGCGAGGGCTTTTCATACAAATATTTTACGGCGTCGCTAGCGAGTCTAGTGAGGAAAAACTCATGGTCTCATGCATGAAATTAAGCAAAATAAATACCAAAATAAATAAAATAAACTCATTTATTTGCATAATTAAGTAATATTTACACTAAGTAATATTTACACCACACGCATTTCGCAAAAGTGAAATTTAGTTAAAACAGCCTCCATATCCAGTGAGTCTTTACGAACTGCGACAAACGGCCGGCCGTTTAACGGCGTCGTTAAATAAGTATGGATCGACCAACCGAGTCGTGTTTCATTCGGAGAATTAATAATTTAAGTTATAACCTTTTTTATGATAATAATAAGGGTTGGAGCGGGTGCTCTACTCTGTCGCGGAAGAATGTCAACACGTTCCCGTACCCCGGCAGAATGGTAATGCTCGTACCAGATAAAAAATAAATAACTCGAGGCGCCCATGAGGTCAGAGCTTAAAATCACACAAGTTCGAATGTTAATCATTCGAAATAAGTGTCTGTAGACACAAGTTAATACAATAATAATTGCTCAGTCACAAAATATATGCACTAAAGTAAAATGCACTGTTACTGGCGTAGGCTAAAACGCGTGGCTGAAAGTCCCGTCAAAACCGTTCCACCCGTTTCAGAGAGGAGCCGGAACAAAAAGACAAACAATACTGAAAAGCTGTCAATTGGAAATTACAAACAAAAAATTCAATTCCAATCTATACAAGTAATAAAATTGAAGGTCTGTCTATAATATACGTGTCTACAATTAAATAAAATTGAAGTGTCTGTTTGGCTCGACATCGAGAACAATCCAAGCCATTGGTGGTCAGGTTTCAAACTTGGAACTACCACCACGCAAAACAGGAAAATGATCTAAGCTAGAATTTTCAAGGCTACCTAGGTCCTGTAAGAATTTCATCACCAGGTCATCGCTCCGTATATGCAGTCTGCATTGATTAATGAAAGCTGCATAGAATGTGGACATGGCACCATGCATGCAGGTCACGTCGGGTCTAGACGAGACGTGGTATGCTAATAAAACAATTGTCAAGCGAATTTCGGCAGTCCATTCGTATTCGATGTGTTTGGCTTATTTGTTAAGGGGTAGTGTGTTCCTATATGCCCGCTATAGTCGCGTGAATATTTCGAATCCCGTGGTCATGACATGTCTGAGTCTGATAACCTGCCGCCTTCCCAGGAGGCCCTTGACATCTCCAAATTCATAATTTTCGGCACCCAAAAAAGATGTTTCTACACCAATTGACCAATACACTGATAGCAACGTTGATCGACAAGTACCTGCTTACTACACTAAAATAACCTAGGTCATTCATGTAGAAAATGATTGGTTATTACAGATATTGACATTTTTGAGCGCGCTGTATGTTGCTAAAAACGCGATTATAACGCTCCGCGGTGAATGATATAGCGCCCGCGATCCTAAATAAATGAAATAATGATTTTTTATTTATAAATCTAATTTGGGTAGACAGAAATAATGTTTTTTTACACGTTCAAGTAACAAACAAAGTGCAGAAAAACTTGAAAAATGGATGAAAAAAGTTATTGAAAATTTCAACGCAGAGGGTCCAAAATCATGTACTTAACTCATGGTATTCGGATGTGCGTCGATGTCCCTTCCACCTTGTATATATTTTGGAGACACTTTTTACACAGCTCTATTTGCTCAATTTGTCATTGATCGATGGTTGCTCGGCGAATGATCGGGAGAGCCCCCACTGCAGCGCCGGCGTAGAGCGTAGTAGAGCGACAGGAGAGGTCGCTCTAGGCAGGTGGTAAAGAGCCCCCTTATGTGGTGAATGTTCCTGATCCCATATAGAGAGATAGGGCACAGCCATTTATGGCTCAAATTTGGAGCAGCCCATCTGAGGAAGGATCTCCACCTTACAGAAAACTGCAGCCAAATAACACACTTTATTGTGTGTTGTGTTCCTGCAGTGATTAAGGTTTCCAGAGCTCTTTTTAAGGATGCACTGCGCTGGCAGCAAGAGTAATATTCCCTTAAACTATCGGCGCTGTGAATAACTCCATAAACATCTCAGAGGTGTTTAGGGTCGGCAACGCGCGAGTGATACCCCTGGTGTTGCAACCGTCCATAGGCTGCGGTAACCGCTTACCACCAAACGGACCACCAGACCGGCCACCTTAGTTAAGTATATAAAAACAAAACCAATGGTCATGACGCAAAGTGTGATTTTTATATGAAATTCTCAGAAGCGTTTCTTGCCCAGGTTATTCCAAAGGGTCGCCCTAAATAAGGATTTAAAACGTACTGGCTAGCTGTCGGTGAACATCACTACATCTCTGTCAGGGAAAGAAACGTGATGGTATGTTAAGTTTAATGATAATGATTGATTATAATATGCATATAAGTGATATTTTGCATACTGCAATATGGGTCTTTGTTACATTGTTTGTGGAATGCTATTGTACCATTTTAATAGAGGCAGATAAAATCAAATAATATATACTGTGACGCTGGCATGGAACCATCATTAAAAATATCGATAAGTACGACAAATTTCGACAGTTTTATCGTAAATGGAAGCATGAAAATTTTCGCATAATTTGGATTGTATTATTAAATGGGACTCAAATATACTGACGAACTGTTGGTGTATATTCAGGACTCCTCTGCGTAACCCCTCAATGCTGGCGTGATGGTAAGTGTTATGTGTGTTATTTATGTGCCGCTTTAAAAACTTCGTCAAATTTTTCTCAAAAATATAATATATAAAATATAGTCCAACCCCACTCATTTTGGGAAGAAATCTGTGCCTCGACCATGTTTTTCTCACAAGACTCGCTAGCGACGCCGTAAAATATTTGTATGGAAACCCTCGCAGCGCCTCTAGCGGTTACGTAAGGAACTAAAATCTGCTAAGAGATTCGATGCGTAAAAAGCCTATTTAAAGCCATTCGATAAAACATGGTTGAGGTACTATCTGCTCCCGAGTTTTCCGACTGACAGTAAATGGGATAAACTATATAATTAGCTAAATAAACTCTATCTACTTAACCAGCCTGTATTCGTCACACTCCATTGCTCAAAATGCTTCCCCTTAACAAAATCTAGGCTCTAGACTATGCACAATAACTTTTCGTCTAGACCATTATAGTTTATGTCTAGGATGCCTTTTTAGGAGTCTATCCTGCAACGGTGACGAAATCAGACAAATAATGAATAATTCCTGCGTCTGGTTCGGTGCATAATTAGACAGTAAACAGACTGGTAAGTAGGTAGAATGTCCACTGCTCGCGGAGTCACTCGGGTCCCGAAAGGATAAGATATTATTTGGTATCCCCAGGATGCTATCTCCTATAGTCCGCGCGGAACTAGTTGGCCGCGCCTTAGGCAGGGACGGAGGTGAGG
Organism: Acronicta psi; assembly: GCA_946251955.1. Classification (NCBI taxonomy): domain Eukaryota; kingdom Metazoa; phylum Arthropoda; class Insecta; order Lepidoptera; family Noctuidae; genus Acronicta; species Acronicta psi. Next base: position 3,883,155 of record OX276493.1, on the reverse strand, counting down.
CGGCAGGTTACTGTAAACAAAAGCAAGCGCCCCCGCCCCTCCGTCCCACCGCTCACATACCTAAGGCGCAGCCAACTAGTTCCGCGCAGACTATAGCCAATCTTCTTATGAATCGTTTATCAGAATATCAGATTATATTGGTATGTCAGAAGTACTGTGAGAGGATAGTATGAAAGTGTTTTTACCTTCTTTTATTTACTTTGCTTTGTTTTGTAGATTCTAATATTTTTTTTTTTAGTTACTGTCCGTAGTAATTAATTAATTAAATAAATAAATAAATCAGATAATCAGAAACCCAAAAAGCCAGACAACAACTCTTTCCTTCGAACTTATCGACTATTGCCCAGAAATTGGGTTGCTGAGGTCCGATGACAGTTGCGTGAAAGATAGGTACTGATATTCAGCCGCATGTGGCTACACTGGAAGCCGACTGGAGCCGGTTGGGAAACGATTAGGACTCAATTTTTTGAGGGATTGGGGTGATCATTTGCTAGGTTTTCACCTCTAGATGCTGTCCTAAGTGTCATAGTTATTGATATAGTTTCAGTTTCCTTTATCGGTCTCCCGAAAACTCACCAGTCATTATAACTTTTTTGCTCTTGGGTGTAATAGAACCAAATAACAAATAGGTACAGTATACAAAAATTCAATATCTATAAGTATATTTAAATAATAACAAAACAGGTATACATTACGCATTCATAATCTTCAAAATGTCTCCAGCAATCTTAATAATTTGTGTTGTTATACTTAATACGTGTTTGATTTTTTACATCGAACAATTCAGATCTAATTTGTAGTTACCTAGTAAGGTAATGGTGCAAAGTATGTACCCTTAATACCAATATCCAGCTTATATTGCAGCACTTCCATGATGAGGATACCTTCCCACTGGCTCCTGATCCCAAGGGTAGTTGGAAAGCGGCTTTTCTGGGTAAGTTGGCGGAGGGTACACCCTCCCAGATGACACGATATCTCTTGCCATACGTCGGTTGTACCTTGGGTAATTCATGCCCATATTTCTGCTCGATGACTGCCGGACTCTTCCGCCGCGTGAGCCTCTAGAAGTGCTCAAACTTCTTGCAGTTCTTCTGTCAGGATCCAGCTTGATATCATCAATGATTGACGGTAGAATGGGATGGTCAGCTGTTGATGGCGCCTTTGGGATGTCTCCTTGGTATAACCATAGAGGTTGGTCATCTGCGCGTCGAACCCTGATAGCTGGGAGCCTCGTAGTTCTATGGGGTCGATTCGTAGGTCGAATAAGTAGTTGACATGTCGATTCACCGATTATAAAGATCGACAATACTGCAAAAATAAGTAAAAACTTCGACATTTTGAACAATCACCTGTGATAGCGTTTCTTCAAATGATGACTGAAGATTCTCATGTGGTATTTTTATATAATTTTCTTAAGGAAGTTAAGGTAAAATTAGGTACATAATACATTGTTTTTGTACAAAGGAAATTCACCTATTTAATGCGGTTTCTTTACAAACTTTCCGCTTGTGAATCATCTGTAATTACAAATCGTGCGTAAGAAAACTAATCGTAATAATATGTAAATGCAATAATTGTATTTACAATTACTTACATCTATGATTAGTTTTCTTACGTTCAAATTGTTGTAGTAGTGACGTTGGTAAGTAATTGACAATATAAAACTATACTTTATGTAAGTACTTTTTTTTTATTACTAGGAACATTGATAGCTCAGTACGTGTGACTATAAAATGAAATCAAATTATTACGTTTTTTTTGACGACGTCTGTGGTCTAGTGGTTCAAGCACCGGACTGCTGATCACGACGTCGTGGGTTTGATTCCCACAGGACAGGATTATTGTGATGAATTTAAATGTTTGTGTATTTCTGGGTGTTTTCTATGTATTATAAGTATGTATTTAAAAAAAAAGTATATAAGTATTATATACATTGTCTAGTACCCATAGTACAAGCTCTGCTTAATTTGGGAGCCGTGCTGTGGACCTATTATCTATGGTTCTATGGTATGGTAAAGAGAAAAGATTTGTAGTTTTGTATGTTTGTAATGAATAAACTTAAAAACTACTCGACCGATTCCAAAAATTCTTTTACCATTAGAAAACTACATCTTTCTCGAGTAAAAAAGTCATAATTTATAAGACAAAAAGAGAATAAATTAATAATGTGGAACGTTTAACACAAGGTGTTGTGTAAAACGCATCTAGGCCCAAATAATAGCAGAGCTTAAACTAAGGGTACTACACAATGGATATAATACCTATTCACTTTGTTTTAAATACAGACACATACATACAACACTTAAATTACACGGAGAATTAATTAATCACGCTCAATATTTTACTTAGCGAATGCCTATATAAGGAACTAATCCTTTTTTTCTTTTTGAAGTGTAGGAAGGTTTTGTGGGTCATCTGCCACCTAAGCTCACCATCGCTAAAAACAACGCTTGCCTTCACTTACCCCATTAAAATAAGGAACCAATCTTCTTAGCGAGTAAACACAATGAAGCACACAATAAATTAATATTTGAATATTTTGTGTTTTATTTTAATCAATAAAATTACAATTTACAAGTTTAATATTAATGACTAGACAATGGTTAATCCTTACATTGATAGTACTAACTACTTACAATTACAACAAATCCTAATATAATTACATTATGAGATCTATCATGGGAATGCCTATTCTATGAATGCACCTTAGCAGCGCCGTTTTGTCAGCTTGGCAGCTGTCAAAAATGACAAGTTGATGATTAAACGAAAAGCGCGGGAGACCGGTTTTATTAACGATATCAGTAGTTTTTTTATTATCTTCTTACTTGACCAACCCAACACATCTTCACATGCCTAATAATACTAGAGTAGGTGATACCTACGCAAGACCTCTAATATTGTACGGAAAGAACTTAAAACTAGTTTAAGGTTAGCTCAGCTTATAGGAACTGGAAAATAAAATTACTTTGCCACTTTTGGCAAAAACTTCCGTCCAAATTAAATTTACTTAAGGCTCATTATCAATCTGTCACTTGGTCTTGTAAGCAAAAATAGACCTTGATGTTTTGTGACTTGCAAACGAAATTCACTCTAAGGGTGGTAAAGCAATTTTATGGTCGACAATACCTACAAGTAATATTGTCCAGAGCAATATGAATTCATTATCATCATCAGCCCAATGTCCTTAGCTGTACTAAGCCCTTTTTACATATTCCATTTACAGTGCTATGAACTTCTCTTATTGACGATCAACCAAAACTTCCTGCCATAGAATAACAAAAACTTCTTAGAACAGAATGGCAACATTTCTAAACTATTCACAAGAAAGTGGACCAGTAGACCACGTTGAGTATAAAGAAAGAGAAAGGGAAGAAGAAGCGGGAGAACCGATCTATGTAGACAGCGGTCTCGCGGCCGTTGCAGAATGTCTCATACTGCGGGATGGAGGCTGATGTACTGGCTCGAGGGTCCACCGTGTTCGGGAATATGTGCTGGAAAGAACATTGAAACATTTTATCGAAAATTTCATCATTCTTGACAGACAGACTACGGGCCGCACTCAGAGACTTCACTTATAGTCCACGCGGAACTAGTTAATAAATAATATCTTGGGACATTTTTACACAGCACCATCTAGTCACAAACTAAGCAGAACTTGTACTATGGGTACTAGACAATGGATATAATACTTATATACTTTTTTTTGTAAATACATATAATACATAAGAAACACCCAGCCAATCACAAATACTTATATTCATCACATAAATATTTGTGTCCTGTGGGAATCGAACCCACGACCTCGTGATCAGCAGTCCGGTACTCGAACCACAGACGACGTCAAGTTGGTCGCGCTTTAGGTAGAAACGGGGGTGAGGTGGCGTGTTACTGTGAACAAAACAAGCGCCCCACCGTCCCACCGCGCGCAGGCGACTCCCACCCCTCCGTCCCGCGGCTCACATACCTAAGGCGCGGCCAACTAGTTCCGCGCAGACTATAGCGTAATGAATAATAAATAGATAATAGAGCTCCAGTATTATTTTAGTACACTGACAACAAACTCAAATATGGAAATGGAAAAATAGGCCGAGATATAGACACCACTGTTTGGTAATAATTCAAGTTAAGGTTAAGGGCGAATAAGTATGTTTGTGTTTGTCATTATGTTTCAGTTCGCAATTATACATCGGGTAATATCAAGCATTACTTTTATTTATTATAGGTTTAGTAATTACAGGTTACAGGTAAGTATACTTTTACTTTTCACTCCAGCCAGACAAAGCAACCATCTTGTGGCGTCCCGGAAACGGAAGAGAGGGATTGTTGCGCTAGGGATGTGTCAACATACTAAACTGTGTAAAATAGTGATGTCCCCAAACAAAGTAAGAGCCTTTATAATTAGACATCTTTTCTTTACATAGTTTAAAACAAAGTTGCTCCCTCTGTTTGTACGCTTATATCTTTTAAACTACACATCGGATCGGATGCAGTTTCCAGCAATAGATAAGAATGATTCAAGGAGGTTTACACGCATAATATAATAGAGAAAGCCGCGGTCTTTAGTAGTTTAAAAATAGTAGTTTCTTCAAAAATTTACATTTATTTTGACATCACGAATATAGGAACACATAATAATACATACCAATGTAGTAATGTAAATAGGTAGGCGGTACGTCCGTACGTAGCTAGAAGGTATATGTCTTGTATATTTTGTCCAGACACTTATATAAATTTGTGTAAATTTTTTCCATATTTATAAAATCTTTACCTTAAAAGCATCCAGGTCTCTTGACAAATCTTCATCAGAGTACCCCTTCATGGCCTTAGTGGCGACAGGACCCATGTAATTATTGACCACAGCGAACTCGAAGAGTGAGAGGAATACGAAGACAGAGCAAGAGGACATCCAGACATCGATAGCTTTCACGTAGGACACAGGCGGTAGACTCTGCTGGGACTGAGTGTTTTGAGTAGCTAGACAAGACAAGAAAAGAATTTGTGTAAGGTTCATTGTTAATTATAGTCCACGCGGAACTAGTTGGCCGCGCCCTAGGAAGGGACGGGGTTGAGGCGACGGGTTACTGTGAACGAAAACTGGCGCCCCCGGCCCTCCGTCCCACCGCACGCAGGCGACCCCGCCCCTCCGTCCCGCCACTCACATACCTACGGCGCTGCCAACTAGTTCCGCGCAGACTATAGCCAAAAAATTGAGGGCTCCTGGGTCCTATTCCCAAGTCCAGCAGTGTTATTTGGTTTTTCTATGACATTCACAGTAGCAGCAGAAAGTTAAACAGATGTAGACAGATTGAATTTAACCACCGATTGTTGACCAGTTTGCGCCAGCTAGCTACTAGGAAATTGCAGCATTTACAAAAAAAAAGTGTGTACCTCTCATCGTCCCCTCATCAGCCAAAAATGGTTCACTATTGAACAAAGGCCCCTCCATAGATTTCCACAAGGATGGGCTATATGCCGCCTGCAGCTAACAACTCCGAGCTCCCTGTACCAGGTCATCGGACCATCTCATTAGTCGAGGCACACTGCGCTTTCCGGTGGTCTCCAATCGAGAACCTTTTTGCCTTAGCAACCCTAGCTACCTGTACCTACCAGGTCGTCTAACCATCTCATTAGTCGCCGCACACTGCGCTTTCCGACTCAAGACCCTTTTTGCTCCAGTGTCCATCAGTTCTACGTGCTATTTATCACACCCAAAATCTTCCCTTAATAAACATCAACTTACCCAAAGTGAGTAGCGAGGTGACGCCCAGCGTGACCCTGGCTGGGATAGCCTCGGGTTTGATCCAGAAGGAGATCCAGGACATGACCACGATCAGCGCGGACGGAATGTATGTATGGAAGAGATGGTAGCCCAGACGACGACGCAGGTTGAACACCACCGCTAGACACGTAAAGTTACCTGATTAAAGAAGAATAATAATTAGTTAATATATAGTTCTCGCCAAACCCGTACAATAAGTTTGGCAAGAACTGTTTCTAAGTTTATTTGGCATCATATCACATCCTGTACCTTTATTATTAATTATTTTGTCCAGTTTTCCGCCAGCGGTTTCGCCCGCGTGGTCTTATAATTTTTTCCCCCGATTTTGAAACAAATTTCATAACCACTCCGTTCCTATTGGTCGTACCGATAAATGGGCTATCTAACACTGAAAGAATTTTTCAAATCGGTCCAGTAGTTTCGGTGCCAATTCAATACAAACAAACAAACAATTAAATCTTTCCTCTTTGTAATATTAGTATATAAATGTGTGACGTATATATGCTGTAAAATAAATAAGTATGTAAGCAGTGATAACCTAGGAATATGACGACTGCCAAGTCGTAGGTCTCGAGTTTGAATCCAAAGTCCAACGCTGACTGTTCGTGTTAACCTGCACTTGCTTACAACGTTGAAGGAAAACATCGTGAGGTTTACATGCCTGAAAAATTTTCTCGACAGCGTGTGAAGTCTACCAACCCGCACGAGGCCAGTGTGGTAGACTATAGAGAAGGCCCGTTAGTCGCTACACTCCTGACAGAGTAGTCGTGGTCGTCACATCAGGAGCGGTGGCGAAGACCCGTGAATGAGTTTATAAATATGTAAGTAAGTAGAATCTTATTTCTAGAATAATTAGGCTCTTGAGTGAGAGTAAGTTCCCCGCCTTTGAGGTCGGTACGGTCTTTTAAAGGTCCGCAACGCATATGCAACGCCTCAGGTGTTGCTGGTTTCCATGGCCAGTGGTGACTACTGACTACTTACTATCAGTTCATTTGAAAAAACTCCATGTGACCTACTAAAGATAGTGTTCATAAAAATTACCAGTGGAGTACTCGATGGTGCAGTCAGATGTGTAGTTATTGGATATGTCGAGTTGCGGCAGTTCGATTTCCGGGTTAACCACCAGGGGGTCTGTCAGGTTCCAGATGAACACCAAGTCGTGGACTGTGTGTGATACTGCAAGATAGACATAGAAACTATAACAGATAGGTAATTATATCGTGCAGATTTTTCTTACTTAAAGGATAGAGGTGTGAAGTACACCCACATTTCGCCGGTATGTTTAGGTTCCGTGTAATAGGGGGCGAGCCTATTACAATTCACTGATCCGATCCAAGCTCCTACTGAGAATTCCTGTAAGAAAAACCAAAAGCACTTCTCGACCTAGGAATGGAACCCTCAAGCGTAGCAGTCCCGCTTAAGACTGGCTCACTACCGAAGTACGCTAGTGAGCCAGTTGATGCAGTTAGGACCTGTTTCCACCTCTTCTACCATCTCTGGATAGTCGCTACTCGTCGGATACAATTAACTGCCAAGTAATTTAACGGGAACTTACTGGGAGGTGGCGAAACAGGTGATGATTAGGTACTTACAGCTCTCTATCATCATAGAACAGCTCTGCGTGTCGTGAGGATATGACTCGAACTTCATAGCACAGGACAGCACTAAGGTCAACCTATGAAGAGAGAAGAATCACACATTTTATTTACTTGCTTTATGCGGCTTCGCTCGCTCCAAATTTGGACCTCCGTTTACCCCCATCAGGGGTTCAAATTCAGCCTAATAAAACTCAGCCCAAATTTGATAGCTGTCAAGTTGACAGTATTTACCATAAAATCACTATGAAACTGATAATAGTGTGCCAAAACGGCGTAATTTTTCTCAAATTAAAAGTTATTTTTCTCATCCCCCAGTCAACATAAAAAAGACGGCTAGAGTTCTAACCAGTGTAATACAGGGTATTTATTCAATACGTGTACCTTCGGTACATCATTTGGGCCGATTTCGATTACCTCCTTTCAGCCCACTGCATTCAGTGGTGTAAGCTATGCGTTTATAAATCAGTTCGTCACCTTTTGCTTTTACAGAAAATTTGCTTTTCTAGAACAAGACCTAAATAGTACTTAGTTTCCCATAGCTATGGGAATTTCCCAAAGTGCTTTATGGATCTTGTTCGATATAAAACAAGACCCATTCAGTACATGCATAAAGTTTCGTTGAGGATATTTTATTTTTATACCAGAGTATAAAGACTGTTACAGAAGTCTGATGGACAGACAGATGGACAGACACGATGAGACTAAAAGTGTTCCTTGTTGACTAAGGAACCCTAAAAAGCATGAACTCACTTGGACATATAAAGCAGGGTCTTATCGTGGTACAGCCAGAGATAGTGGTTGGGTATGCTCATCTCATGAAAGGTTACTTTCTTGGCGTTCTTGAAGAAGCAGTCCGGCCGCCAGATCTTGTTGAGCCAGTCCACGTCGAGGATCCTGTACTCCTCGTGCATATTCTCCGGGAGACGCAGCCGAGGGTCACGCCACGATTGTGCCAGGAATATGTCGGCTACATAGGTCTAGAAAATTAAAAAATTTAGAAAACCCCCGGCACGAAATGTAATAATGCCATTTTGTGGTGGCGGCCATCTTGGATTTGAAATTTATCATAGTGTAGTATTCTCCCAGTTAAACCCTTTCATTTGATACCCATATTGAGGGAGTTGTGAAAAAGTATGTACTCCGCTATTTTGTAGCGGCGGCCATCTTGGACCGATTTTCATCAAACGTAGCTAAGAACACTCCCGACTTATTCACCGTTCAAATAAAAAAAAAACAAAATTAAAATCGGTCCATCCGTTCGGGAGCTACGATGCCAGAGACAGACACACACACAGACACGTCAAACTTATAACACCCCGTCGTTTTTGCGTCGGGGGTTACAAACGAGATTGTAGAGATATTTATTACCTGTAGCAGCAGTACTTGGGTACTATTACAAAGAGAATGATGGAGTGGAGTCTCCAGTGGCCATCAGGAATTGTTCTGATTACCAAATAACATAATAATATATTGGGACGGCCTCCAACGAAATGGACCGACGACTGTAAAGGTCGCTGGGAGTCGGATGCAGGTGGCGTGCGACCGATCCCGGTGGAAGTCTATGGGGGGGCCTTTGTTGAGCAGTGGATCTCTTTTGGCTGAGATGATGATGATGAACATACACATACCATCACGCCTTTATTTCCCGAAGGGTTATGCAGACGTGTAGGTACACAGTTGGTTTCGGTATCTTTAAATCCCATGTAATAGGGGGCGAGCCGACCACAAATCCAAACTCCGAGCTGGTACTGAGAATTTTATTGAAAAAACCAATAACCCTACGCTTGATGTCCTAGATGCATTTGAATCCAAATACACTAGAGTCAATCAGACGACAGTGTCGAGCGACATTATACAAGTATACAAGTCAGAAATTAATGGTTACCATGCTCTCTTCATTGATGGAGTCGAGAGAGAGCACCGTGACGTGGAAATAGACGATGGTGGGCTGCCCCTGCAGCTTGGGGGCCCTGTTCTTGTCGTAGAACTTCGCCTTCTCCGGCAGGATGTCGCGCAAAGATAGACTGGATTCTGACTTCAGCTCTATTTCTTGGTATGTCGCATTTGTCCTGGAATGGTAGAATTAGGTTAGAAGTAACTAAGCCTGTCTTATAAACCGTAGTGGTCCTGGGTTCGAGCAGTGTTATTAGATTTTACTATGAAATTTTCAGTAGCAACTGATCGGAGTTAGATTTGTTTCCAGTTAAGCTAGTTAGTTTGCCTCCTCGTAGAAACGATTTAAAAATGTAATCCCATAAGTTAAATTTAAACTCCTAGGGGCTAGACAAGTTGCATTTTGACATTCGAATCGGCAAACAAAATGTATGGAAATGACACAAGCTTTCGATAAATCGGGCTGTCACTAATGTCATTTACATACATTTTGTTTGTCGATTCGAATGTCGAAATGCAACTTGTCTAGCCCCCCTGTTTCTTAAGTATGCTCAATATAAGTGAACTGTAAGAATAATAATAAGTAAGCATAATAATATCAAATAATTTTTTCTGCCTATAACCCAAGAAGTATTGGCAAATGCGGTTTTAAGTCGATACGAGTCTGACACACCCTCGGTGTCGGTCCAGGTGGCAGGGATCCTTATGGACTATCCGGCTCCGCATCCCAATAATTGATTTTGAAATTATCTGATCTATTAACTAATAAATAGGTAACGTCACTTTGAGAGGTATAGGTAGAATGTGAAGGAAGATTTCGATTTGGCGAGTAGGACTCGCCGTGGCTTAGTGGTCACGTCTGGTATATTTAACCATGAGACATAGGTTCGAGTCCAGCTCGCCAGTCGATTTTTTCCCTTCCGATTAAGTTGGTACTTACAAAAAACTGACAGCAGCTTGAACCCTGCCGGCTTCACTTGAGTTTATAATAGTTATTACAATAGTCACTACAATAATCACTTGGCACTTCATCTTTAATGTCAACACTTCACTTCAATACACTAATAAATTTGAGCATTTTTGATATCATTTACGTTGGCATCAGTTCCTATAGGAGTAAAAACATTATAGGACTTGTTTCATCACCTCTGGATACCCGATAACCACCTGATAAATTCCATAATGGAACAAAGTTTGTATGAAATTATCTGCCAAATAATTTAACGGGTACTTATCAGTACCTAAGTAAGCTGTGAAACAATCCCTTAGAAACTTAAAATTGATTACGGTAGCTGTAGATAAGCGGATTTAAATATCAAAATCAAATAAACAAATATTTTTTGCTTTGCTGCTGCTCATTGGTCTAGTGGTCCCAAACGCTACGCTAGAGGTCCCGGGTCGAGCAAAATGTTGTTGGGTTTTTCTATGATATTCCCAATAGCACTCTTGTGTTGTAGCACTGTTCTGACTCTCGATTTGTGATTACAGTTGGCAAGGTCTCGCCCAATTACATAAGGAACCAGCGAACTGTGGGTGTATATTGTACCTCATACTCTGCCTAGCCTTTTGGGGAATACAGGATTGTATGTTTTACAATCCTGTAATCAATATACAGAAGTCATTTTAGCGACACTCTACAGAACACTACTGGTAACTGGTATATTGAATATTTAGCAGAATAACCACTCTGTCAAAATCTCAATAGAATCTCAGTAGTGTGTCGGTGGAATATAGCAGAATTGGGGCCCAGTATTTTGTTAGTTATATGTTTTCTTTTTTAAAACGAAGTTTGTATTTCTTATCGCGCATCCACTAGCAAGGCTTACAGCTGACCTTGATGCTATAAACTACACGTTATTTTTATTATAATTGAAGACTTACGCTTGTACAAGTGTAATCCGTTTAGAAGGGTTGTGGTCAGGTGTAAACTAATTCAGACATATCTATATTTTTGTATCCTATTACGTGTATACTCGGCTTTTCTTGGTGGCGTCATAATATGTTGTTATAACGTGTTGACGTTGTGTTAGGTACAGTTCTCGTAAGTTGGCACGAGCTAACTTCAACTCCGGCGTAAAAATCGGAGACAGAAAAATATTGGATTGAAATGATGAATTTAAAACGACAGCCTACGACTAGAGCTTTTGTTTTTATTTATTATAGTCCAATATCTTTCTCTTTCCGATTTTTACGGCCGGGTTGAAGTTAGCTCGTGCCAACTTCAAGCCGGACAATAAGTTTGGCGAGAACTGTATATCGAGTATTTACTTTCTAGAGCACGCTGTTGTTAGTAGGTACTAGTCGCAGTACTTATGTACCTAGATGCAATGAGCAATCTGTTTATTGTTTTTCTTTTTCAGAAGCAAATCGTCGGCCTATTTCACCATAGCAACTAGCAGTTGAAATCTATACAAGGTGGAAGGACATCGACGCACAAACGTCGTGACAAAGTTTCACTCACAAGGTCAAAAATAAAATGACCTAGGTCATTCATGTAGAAAATGATCGGTTATTACAGATATTCACCCCAACTCAGAGACGTCACTTAACGTTAGTGAATCGTTAACAAACAGTGGCTACTATATCTTGACCTATTTTTCCATATTAGAGTTCGTTGTCAGTGTACTAAGATTTACTGGGTGTCATTAGCTAATGATTCATTAGATTAAGTGACGTTTCTGAGTGCGGCCCATTGACATTTTTGAGCGCGCAGTGTATAGTTAAAAATGCGCTCCACGGTTAATGTTATCGCGCGCGATCTGAAATAAATGAAATAGGTAATGATTTTTAAATTATAAATCTAATTTGGGTAGATAGAAATAATGTTTTTTTACGCGTCCAAGTAAAAAAACCTGCAGAAAAAATTTATGAAAAAAGTTACGGAAAATTTCAACGCAGGAAGGTCCAGAATCATGTACTGAACTCATGGTATTCGGATGTGCCTTCCACCTTGTATAGTTGTATGAAACTACTGGACCAATCGATCGCGCGATTTAGAAAATTCTTTCACCATTAAAAAGCTACATCTTTAGCGAATAACATAGGCTATAATTTATAAGAAATACTAGTACCTATGATATACCGCAGAGTCTGAAGACGAAAGTCTTCGACCAGTGCGTCCTGCCCGTTATGACCTACGCTGCCGAGACGTGGACACTCACAGCAGGACTGGTCCACAAGTTTAAAGTCGCTCAGCGTGCGATGGAGCGAGCTATGCTTGGGGTTTCTCTGAAGGATCAAATCCGAAATGAGGATATCCGGAAGAGAACCAAAGTTACCGACATAGCTCGCAGAATCTGTAAACTGAAGTGGCAGTGGGCCGGTTATGTCTGTCGAAGGACCGATAGCCGATGGAGCAGACGAGTCCTAGAGTGGAGACCACGAACTGGCAAAGTGTGGGACGCCGTCCAGCTCGCTGGACCGATGACCTGAAAAGGATAGTCGGTGGCAGCTGGATGCGGAAGGCAGAGGACCGGGAGAAATGGCGCGCCATGAAGGAGGCTTATGTCCAGCAGTGGACATCAGTAGGTTGAAGTAATACAATTAATGCCATCCCTATTACACCAGGAAAGGTAAAATCATAAACATTCAAGCTAAATCCTCAAAGTAGGTAAGACTAAAGGTAATAATCCTAAACACAAGACTGCAATGTACTTATGTGGATATATATCAGCGTAGGGCTTCATTATCTAATGCCGCCACAATTCAATATAGGTAGCTGGAATGACGACTTCTTATGTCTGTGTATCGATCAATTAATATTGCCGACGACGATATTTTTGACGTTTATAGTCTAGTGGTTCGAGTACCGGACTGCTGATCACGAGGTCGTGGGTCCGATTCCACGAGACACAAATATTTATGTGATGAACTTAGATGTTTGTGTTTGTCTGGGTGTTTCTTATCTATACTAATATTATAAAGAGGAAAGATTTGTTTGTTTGTTTGTTTGTTTGTAATGAATAGGCTCCGAAACTACTGGACCGATTTCAAAAATTCTTTCACCTTTGGAAAGCTACATTATCCCCGAGTAACATAGGCTATATATCATCACGCTACGACTAATAGGAGCGGAGTAGTAATGAAAAATGTAGCAAAAACGGGGAAAAAATTATATATTATAAGTATTTATTTACAAAAAAAAAGTATATAAGTATTATATCCATTGTCTAGTACCCATAGATCATAGCTCTGCTTAGTTTGGGACTAGATGGTGCTATGTCCCAAGATATTTATTATTATTATAATTGCCTAGGGCCGTCTATAATCCTACGTTTTACTGGGAGTAGGTATTTGGTCTTTGAGTACGAATTTTTGGCAACTAGGTGTCAATCAAAGGCTGATCTGGATTCTGCCAGGACAGCGAATATAAAAAAAACGTATTTTTGATCGACCCAGCTAGTCCAACCCCTCAGGATCTTTATCACTCTTGGTGCCAACGTACTCAAACGTACAAAACGGGTGATTTGGAAAGGCCATTAAAAGAAGTAGGGCAGAGGTAGGGATTGTCAGAAGCGGGTCAACCTAAGTGGGAAGTTGCAGCCTACTGCAACCAAGATAAGCTTGTAATCGAGGCAGCAGAACGGCAGAACTCTACGGAGTCCGTAGCCCAAACCAGATCCAATACCAATGGCGTCGGGATACACAAACCACAAACAACAAATCCAAATTTCAAACTTCTACTGACAATTTCATAAAAAACGGGAAAAACCCGCTATCACTTTGCTTTACCAGGGTATCAAACACAGAACCTCTACTGTATCGCTTAGAACCACTCGAGTAACGAGGCAGACTAAGTAGATAAAATTTATTTACTTTTTGGAATAAATATCTACTTATTTATACCGTCATTTTGACTGATTTTGAAAACAAAGGGTCTTCATTGTATTAAATCAAAATGAAAGTTTGATTTTGCAAATCGCTATCAATAAAACCATTGATTGATCTGTCTGTTTGCTGTGGTACACATCACTACTGTCTTTATAAACACCAAAAAATAAATCACATTTTTATCATATTGTCTTACATCACACGAAATTTTAGTTTTAACACCAATACTTTCTAGAAATTCACTGTCAGAAGAGTAATTTTGAGCGAAAAATGTGAAAACTGTTTTCACAAACGCTTAACATTATGTCGAGCGGAACACACAACTGCCTTCAGTTACACTGAAGCACATTTTGCTGAAGTGTGAAAAGTAGGTAAAGTTGTGGTCTCATTAACAGCGGGGAGCGGAAGCGGTTACGGAGCGAGAATCTCAAAAAAAAAACGTTGCTGTAATTATGTAAATAAATACTTAGTAATTCTTAATTAACTACCTTGTTGGGCTTAGTACTCGCAAGCACGGCTGTAAAGTAAGGTCCCGGATTCGATTCCTAGGTCGCGCAATGTTATTGGCTGTTTCGATTAAATTCTCAGTACCTAATGGCAAATTATATTTTCGCATTCTGTGTCGGGGGTTAATTAAATTTTTTATTTAGTCTTGTATTAGGATTGTTAAGCCTGACGACCAGTCTATCCTTCGAATATCGGTATTGCCCAGAAATTGGGTTGCGGAGGTCTGATAGCAGTCGCTTCGTGTAAAATACTGATATTCAGCCGCATCTGGTTAGACTGGAAGCCGACCCCAACATGGTTGGGAAAAGGCTAGGAAGATGATGACTAGGATTGTTGGGAGATAATAATGAAATCATTAGCCTATTTAGGGTATTTTCCACAGCTTACTGATGACTGAAGTTTTAAATAACTTGGCAGGTAATCCTTGCTTATACTATAAATGCGAAAGTAACTGTCTGTCTGTCTGTCGCGATTTCACGCCAACTACGGAACCGACTTAAATGAAATTTAGTACACAGATAGTCTAGAGCCTGAGAAAGGACATAGGTTACTTTTTAATGTGAAAAAAGGGCTGCAAGGGGTTGAAATAGGGGATGAAAGTTATAAGAAATGCCCAGACCACACGCTGCTGGCGGAAAGCTAGTTTCAAATAGGTAAATTTTGATCCATTTTTTAATTTCTCCTGCTGTTAGCGGCTATAGAGGTAGTGGGGCCTTAGTACCTATAGAAAACCGCTATATTATGCTAAAGGGCAGAAAAGCCTCGCCAACATATCAGCAGCCTATGTCCGGTTTTCATAACAGGATTACGGTCATCGCGGCCAAGTCAAGCGGGCGTGGCCTTGTCACACTTGTTGCTACTTGAAACAACACCATAACTGCTACATTTTACTGGCTGTTCCTAGCGTACATATTTTTTTCCTAATCCCATGGGAATTCTTAACGAATGCCTACGTCAATAACTGTGTGTGCCTTTCGGCCCAATCCGTTCTGCGGCTTCAGCTGTGCGTTGATCGATCGGTCAATAAATCAGCCAGTCTGTTTCTTACTATATACAGGGTGGCCGGAGAAGTGACCTCCAAAGACAAAATTGAGATACTTCTAATCAAGGGGCATCCGAATCCAATCCACCCCACCCATGTATGTTCCGCGATTTTGAGTTGTTTAGAAGATACAATGATTTCAATGTTCTTTTAATAATCTCCACCTGACATTGGTTTTCTGTGTTTTTTCTGTTACTGATGTATGGATTATAAATGTTTTTGGTTTGTGGTAAGGGATACCTATAATGTCAACTACTTCCCCTACAAATATGGAACACCTAGGCCTCATAGAACATGACCAAAATGGAGTTTAATGTTCAAAATTTCTGCGAACGTGCGAAAATGCGTCTGTCTGCCCTCTCCATGCCTAAACCGCTGAACAGATTTTGATAAAATCTGGCAATTTTATTATTTTTGATATGATTAGAATAAACAAAAACCACGGCCTACTTGAGCTTCCGTTTTTATTAATTTTAATCCAATATTTCGTCTCTTCAATTTTTACGCGCGCCAACAAAAAGATTACAAAACAAATAAAAGAGATTGGCAGCTACTGTTTTTATCCAACCGCGATTTTCTAACAAGAACACAGACTTAGATAATAATATACATAATTTAGAGGTATTGAACACGTAATGAAAATCGTTAATTAATAACTATTTTCATTTATTAAAAAATTATACACCTTACAATAAAACAATGTAACATTTTCAAAGATAATATATAGGATAAGTTTGTACAATGAAAGAAATATTCGGTCTCAATATGTATTCGAACTTGCGTTCTTGTGATGTAATGTAGGTACTAACGTAAAGAATGCATGTAAGACCCAATATTTCTTTCTAAATTCGTTATTAAATTACCATAAACAATTAAACTTTTTTATAATTAACTATTTTTAATAGTGTTAAAATATTATCATGATTTTTTTGCAGTTCGATCATGACAATCACCGGCTTGTCTAATAACAAGTTTATTATATTCTTGTTTCACCATCCCTAGGAGAGTTCCTGTTAAATTACTTTGCAGATAATTTATTTCAATTTTTTATCCATCGTTTAATTTATCCGGCACGTAGCGGCTATCCAGAGGTGGTGAAATAGGCCATAAGGTTCGTAATTTAACGAGCGATCGACAGGAGATAAAGAGCAAAACAGTAATTGACTACTTATTAACCAACTAGCTTCCCGCCAGCGGCTTCGCCCGCGTGGTCTTCATCTTTTTCCCGCTTTTTGTGCAACATTTTTCATTGCTACTCCGCTCCTATTAGTCGTAGCGTGATGGTATATGTATATAGCCTATAGCCCTCCCCGATAAATGGGCTATCTAACACTGAAAGAGTTTTTCAAACCGGTCCAGTAGTTTCAGAGCCTATTCAATACAAACAACCAAATCTATCCTCTTTATAATATTAGTATAGATTAGGTAACAAGTCGATTTTAAGTGTCATCCTCACAAAGAAATAAATCAGGATCAGTTTTTACGCTTGATTAAGCTTTTGATGACTGGGAAAGTCTCGTGTCGGTGACAAATGGAAATTATTTTTGTCATTTGTTACCAGTGGTGAAAATTGGGAAAAAATTGTGCCACTCGTTGCCAGTGGGGATAAATGGGTTTTAATAATCCCAGCCAGATGTTGCGAGTTGCTTAAAAATTCGATTGATTACAATCTATCGCGCGTTAAATTGTTAACTGTCCAAAAGGCTTTCTCTGATTGGTCGGTCTTGCGATAGGTCCTTGTGGTATCAGTCAAAACTTGCGCTGTTTCTACATTATTATACCGTGTATCTTTGGTTGAGGAAATAAGCCATTTTTTCATTTCCTTTTGTCTCTTTCCCACTATCACGCTCGTATTCCTAAAGGGGTCTGTAAAAATCTACTTATAATATAAAGCCTTTTATTCACTTTGATATTAACCGACAGTTCGTCGATATTTTTAGAACCCATTTATTAGGAGACGACCCTATTCCATTTATAGGGTAAAAAAACAGCTGTTCCATACATTTATATTCATTCCATTCAATTTGGGTAAATAGGATTTGTCAATATACCTACCGACTACATACTACAACTACAATATACTGTGGCAGTGATTCTATAGAATAGAATATAGTACAATTCTCGCCAATCTTATTGTCCGGCTTGAAGTTGGCACGAGCTAACTTCAAAGCAGTAAAAATCCGAGAGACAAATATTGGATCTTCATCATCATGGAAACCCATTTCTTTGTGTGGGTCTGGTTTCCACAATTAGTCCTACAATTGAACCATTGTACCGTGTACGCGAAGGACAAAAAAAAAACAAATATTGGATTAAACTGATTTAAAACGAGAGCCTACGACTCGAGCTTTCGTTTTTATTTATTATAGTCCAATATTTTTCTTTCTCGGATTTTTACGGCCGGGAAGTTGGAAAGAAGAAAGAAAGAAAAGAAGTTAGCTCGTGCCAACTTCAAGCCGGACAATAAGATTGGCGAGAACAGTTTGTTGGCAAATCCCTTCGTGTGTAAATACTGGTTAGGTTCCGCATGTGTACGCTTGGAAACCGAACCCAACATATTTGAGAAAAGGCATGATGATATAAGGCAATATCTACATAAATATAAAAATATCATTTAACTTTATTGGTGTTTCCTTTATTGCTGTTTGTTATAGCACTACAAATCACAGCTAGTTAAGCAAAAGCTTGGAATAACCCAGATTAAATAGTCTTTTGCAAATAGTCTAGTTTTAAAATAGACACTTTCTGAGATAACATTAAATATATAGATATATTTTAAGTCTGTTTAGACTCATAGTTCTCACATACACAAACACCCATGAACAACTCCTGTAGGATATATTTGTTCATATTCTATTGCTTGACTGATTCTCTTTTTATTGGTATATAATTTTCTGACCATAAATAGAGCCCGAAAAATAAAAACTAAATTAAAATCGGTCCAAATATAAGGAAATTATAAGCATCTTATTTTTTTACTCGAAAGAGTTAGAGAACGCATTATACTTGCTTCTGACGTCACAATCCACTACGCCATACAAATTCTATACTAACACTCGTATTGCGGGAAAGGGACAGAGTACCCCCTCTCCATCCCCACCCACTTTATCATTCAACTTTAAACGCTTATATCTTAGTATTTTATAACTCGATTTTAATTATTTTTTCAGTAAAATATGAATTATAATTAACTACATTTCACAATAGGTCTCTTATTTTTAATAAATCGAACACCAGTCATAGAATAGACGCTGATTGCTAAGCCACTGCTCCATTAATACCGTCCATATTATATCGATGATCTATTTATAATAACTCCTTAATTTATTTAAGCGATTCTAGCATTTTAAATTTTACTATTAACTAAGAATTTTACAATAAAACGCCAAATAACTCTGCTATAATTGCATTAGATTAAAAAAGGAATCTAGAAATGACTAATATAAGCTAACCTATTTTCATCAAATCACTGTTATCGACTACAGTTTCAGGAGTATTTGTTGGAGTGCCTTTCTTTCCTGTCCCATATATTTTCTGGCACAGATCAAGAAACCTCCATCCATTCAATTCCTCTGGTCTCTCCCTCACCATATTCCTATACTGTGTCCGTATTTCAGACATTTTCTTTGAACAAGTAATAGCACTTTTGTTTAGCATTCCGGAGACTTCCATCCATAAATAACTCCTAACAAATTTGGGATTTTTGAACTTCTCCAAATTGCTTAGATACCATTCTAATAGTTTCTCCGTCTCTTCATCGGACCAAGTTTCTTCGATACCTGGTTCCTCTATCACTGGTTTTGGTTGATTTTCCAAAACCAGGTTGATAGCTATCTCTTTAGCTAAGATTTCTCTCAAAAGTGCAGCAAATGGTGTAGTTTCACCCGCAACTTCATCTGTTTCAATGTTATATGATTGTTTTAAATAGTTGATTTTGTTAAATACTTTCATTATGGGCTCGCCAACAGTATTGGCTAGTTCTGTCCATAGATATTTCTTCTCAAATCTGGGATTAGCAAAGTCTTCTATGTTTTGTAAATAGTATTGTAATGCTTGTTCCACTTTTTCATCAGGTAATGCTACATCTTTGTAAATTTTGACGTCTTTCAATGCCTTATTTTGTTCTGTTTTGGCGAATTTTGGTTTTAATCGCATGACTTTCTCCATTAATGTGTAATATGGACTCTTTTTTGTGTTAGGATCGAGTTGATCGACTTGTTTGTGATTTGCTTTGAGTTTAGCGAACATTTTCCTACAGGACAATGGTGTTTTGTCGGGTAGTTTTCCCGCTATTTCTGCCCACATTTCTTTGGCATTAATCTCCTTACCTTTATGTAACCTTATGTAGTTTATATAGAAGATAATCAACCGCTTTTTGGTCCGTTTCGTCCATTTAACAACAGGTTTGGAATCTTTTTTAACTTCTGTTTCTTCCGTGGTTATTTCTTGGGGTGGTTCTGGGTGTTCTTGAATTATAATTCGGGCATTCTCAATTTGTGATAAATCTTGACCTTCTGGTATAACTATTATGCATTGGTAGTCGTCTTCTGTAATGAAGTTTAGAAAAATAATTATAAGTAGTAAGATCATGGAATATAAGATGAACTGGATTGACGAAACAAGTATACATGGCGAGTACGATGGAAGAGTTGGGGTAAGGGTCGACCTCGGCGAACGTACCACAACCAAATTGCGGACGTTCTGGAAAAAGGCAAGGTTAACAGCACCCTAAATAAGCAGGCAAAGGTTTACTTATGTACACCTATAGTTCGCCGGTATGTTTAGGCCCCATGTAATAGTGGGCGGGTATTGCCATTAACTGGGCACAAATCCAGACAGAGAATTTCACAGAAAAACCCAACTCTTTAACATGGGCAGAAATGTCTGTTTTTTTTTAAAGCGGCTTAGTACATCAAACTAATAGATCGATGGGTAACTGGGCGAAATAGTCCCGGCAAGAGGACTGATCACACGCCTGATGCCTGCCGACGTGCCCGAAGATAAATAGAATATAAAACTAAGGAATTGTTGTATGGATGAATACAAACCTTCTTGCTCAATTTTCTCGTTTGAAACAATGGGTACATCAATATATGCCTGATCATTTTCATCCACCTCCATAAACTCCGGAGCACCATTTTCTTTGTCATCATAAATCTGCTCAAACATATTGAAATATTTCCAAGATATCTTCACATCAGGATTCCTACTTCTCATAGTTTTAAGTTTTCTATAACATTTTCGTAGTTCTATAAACTTTTCTTTACAAGACATCTCTCCTTTACCTATTTCACTTGACAAGTCTGACCATTTGCTCGTGTCATGAATGTTAAAGTGAATTTTAATGAAGTTTTGGGAAAAATAGTTGATTAATTGTTTGATTTCTTTTGCGGACCAGTCTTCACTTTCATCGGAATCAAGTTTGCCATATTTAAGCTTCGATTTAATTGCTCTGTAGCCAAATACCTTTTTGCACAGAGGGTAGTAAGGCCAGAGGATCGGCATCTCTGGTTTATTGATCTCTCTTTGAACGTAGGCAGTGTAAGCTTGTTTTAAGCTTCTGAATCTGTGTGCACACTGTGTCACTGATAAGCCAAGCTGTTTAGCCAGAACTTCCCATAGGGAATTTTTGTGTCTTTTCGTGGTGGTGAATTTGTCTTTGTTTTTCTGGTAGTATTCTAGGATTTTGAAGGGCGTGGACTCGCCTGTGCGCCGTTTGGTGCGTTTTGTGAAGCCTCGCTCGTCATAGGACTCATCATCGTCACTGATTTCTTCAATACTGTCGTCTGTCTGTTTTATGTTTACTTTTTTTACTGAAAACATAAAAAGTATAAATAATTACAGCACGCTTTTTTATCTGCATGGCAATAAAAATTACCATAAGTTAAGGGATCATTTTGAAATTGTATTATAGAAACTGTAGGTACAAAGTAAAATTAATGATTTTATAATATCGCATTGATCCCAAAGCATATATTAGAAACACTCAGAACAACACCACTTATGTGATATGAAAACATTAAATCGGTCCATCCATTAGCCAGCCAGGAGAAGAAAAATAATAATTACGATCACACTTCACTATATCTACAATGGAATATAAGTTTAGACTGACCTGCAACCTTTCCTGTATCAGTTATCTGGTTTTGGTTTTCAGTCTTTAAAGTTTCATAACCGGAGAGCAGGTTTGTATCCATACCATAATCAAATATCCTATCGAACACCTCTATATACCGCCAATCAATCTGCATATCAGGATTCTCTTTTTTATCATTTAACACCGTCTTATAAAGTTCTAGAAGATCTTCCCACTGACTCCGACAACATTGCAAGTCTCTTTTCAATTTTTTCACAACTCCTGCCCAACATACAAAATGACATGTAAGGTCTTTATACATTTCTATGTTTTCGTAAAAGAATTGCACCAATTCGTCTAATTCTTCTGTCTTCCATTGCAATAGTTGGTTAGACGTCATATTAATCTGTCCCATTTCTATCTCTATCTCTTTAGCAATTATATTGTCAAATAATATTGCAATAGGTTTTCTAGTTCGTAAGTCGTAACCACCTTCAATATATTTGTCTAAATGTGCGCTTTTTAGCTCGTCATATTTTGTTTTGCAAACATCGGCACTTTTGTCTAGTAATCTCGCAATTTCAGTCCATAGGAAATTGTTAGGTATAGTTTGATCTTGGAACTCATCAAAGCAATCAAAACAATATTTCACTAATACAGTCATTTCTGTGGTGTCCCAATCTTCAATTTTGGGCAGTTGTTTCTCCACATCAGGGGTTACCAGGGTTATTTGTGGTTCAATGATTTTATAGTCCGCATTCAAATATTTTCTATGAAAATCCTCATCGCCTTCAAATATCTTATCAAATAAATCCATGTAAGGCCAGTTGATCCCATCGGAACCACTCTCTCGTTTCTTGTCCAACAATCCTATGTAATGCTGCTTGTAATTTAGGAACCGCTTCTGCCAGTATTCTCCGTCATCTTCTCCCAACTCCAAAGCAATGGTTTCCCAAAGTCCCCGTCTCCAGTATTCTTGCTGAAAGCTTTTCTTGTATTTTAAATACAACTTTAACATCATTTCAACTTTTTCATCAGCGGTTGTTCGACTATTCACTTTCTTTACCATCATAACATTATCTAAATGTTGTTGGTTTTGTTGTATAGCTGGGAGTTTGATAATTTGAGGTTCAGGCGTATTTAAAGTTTCAACGGTGATAACTGGTGTCTCCTCTTGAAATATTTGATGGCAAATCTCAAAGTATGGCCACTTTACATAGACCCCTTTCTGAATGTGCCCACAAATTTCATTGTATTTGTAGTGTAAGCTGTTTAGTTTAGCTTCACAGGAGTTTGGGTTTTTGCCAATGAGCATGGTTTTGCATGCCACAGTCCAAAGGTGTTTCTTCTTAGTTGTTCCAGATATGAAAGTCTGTTTGTTATCATTGTAAAATACAAGTAGTCTTTTGGTTTCCTCCTCAGTCCAGTTGTCTTCAAGTGCTGATTGGTCAATGATCTCATTGGAGACATCCCCAACATCCTGAATGATGTATGAGGTATCATCCCTCTGCAGTTGTATTGCTTGATTTTCAATGCTTTCAACTGTTGTTAGTATACCTTCTTCATTACCACCATTTTCTGGAATCATATAACAATATTTTTTAATAATTAATTCACATTGATGAGTGAAAATATTTTTAGGTTTTTCAATCCAATAAAATACTTTATTGTACTAATTACACTTTAAAGACTTTGGTTGTTGAGCATAAATGAAGTAAAATTTAAATAAATAAACATATTTGGGGACATTTTTTTACACATCTAGTTCCAAACTAAGCATAGCTTCTACAATGAGTACTAGACAATTGATATAATACTTATGTACTTTTTTGTAAACATACTTATAATTATAATACATGAGAAACACCCATACAAACACAAACACTTATCATTGGAATCGAACCCACAACCTTGTGATCAGCAGTTGATACTCAAATCACTAGACCGCAGACATTGTCAAAAGGTGATAGTCATGTGCCAGGATCATAGCAAGTAAAAATCTATAGTCTCTGCCTAAGTACCTACCCCAATGGAGAAACAGATATGAAATTATGTGTGTATGTATATTTCTTTTAATAAGTCTATTCATATATATGAATAGACTTATTAAAAGAAAGAAAAAGTATTTATTTTACATGAGGGGTACACATACACACACAATACAAAATCAAGTACAAAATAAATTAATTTAAAAACAAAATGAAGAGAGAAGAAAAAAATTAAAAAAAAACAAAAGAACACTTATAGAAAAACTGGTGTGCATCGCATCCATGCAAAACATGGCTGTCATTCAGCATAATTATTGCCATAGTGTATAATGAGCAGGCACTACAGTGATAAACTACCACATGCACACACAATACACAATATACCTATAATAAAAACTTACCATCAACATAGAATAACAATATCTCTCCATTGCTCTGCACTTCAGTTTTCACTACTATTGAATCCATTTTGTCCTAATGCATCACACAGACACACTCTCCTGTAAAAAAACATACTTTATTTGGAAATATAATTAAACTTTTCAGATATTTATCAGCGGCATATATTATTATATTAATCCAACATTAGCATGTTATATAATTTTTATAGGATTTACCTATAAAATTAAGATAACATGAACTGAACTTTATTTCTTTATTAATATTATAAAGAGGTAAAGTTTGCGAGGTTGTAGTTGGCAATCTCTGGATCTACTGAACCAATTTGAAAATTCTTTTACTGGAAGAAAGGTACATTATCCCCGAGTGTTATAAGACTACTTTTTACATAATATTATAATAATAGTACCCAAAGCGAAGTGGGGTCACTAGTTCTAAATAAATTAGCTCTTCTTGACAGGGGTAACCATGAATGCAACACCACAGTTATGTAGAAACATGTTGATAACTTTTCTCAGTTGGTTTTGGTAAGAACTGCATTTATGTGCATTGTTTGGATCACCTAACAGCATGTGATGATGTAACATATGCACCACTAGGGTACCTTAGGACCTCAACAACATTGTTCACGGTACTTAACTTATATTTACACAATCAGAGGTCATTTTTAAGGTCGAGCTAAATCATCTAGTCTTTCACTCTTTCTAAAAACTAGTCAATCCTTTTATGCCTAAATAAAATTCAGCTGTTGAAAATTACTGTAGTTAGTTGCCTTTTTACTTAATCTACCATAAAATGATTTGTGTTGGACTTCGAAACCTAAATGTCATTCACTTCTAGGCATTAACCTCATTGAAGACCTAGATTTTTAATTCAAAATGAATTCTTTCCATCGAATCGCTTTCGTAGTATGTTTATATGTTTACTTGTGTTTTCGAAAAGAAAAATATGCAACACAATCAGAAGATAACATTCAAACAAAACACAGGAATAATCAGGATTTGCTATGAATAGTAAAATAAAACATATTTCTCGTATATATAACTAAATTAATTGATTTCTTACCAATAAATCGTGCCGGAACAATTTATTTTGATACAATTTGACATTAGCGGCCAAAACACTGAATGTTTGATCAGAAACCAAAACAATTTTATTCAAAACAAGCGCAGCAATTCGGTTTCACGAAGCGTTTCGGACCGCCACCGCCATTTTGATTTTTGAATCATTGTTTGAACCACATCATACAATGATGAGGCCTATCGTTTTTTGTCTTAAACAGATGGCGCAACTGTTGAGTGAGGTCCTGAAGTATGGCACTCAAAATTTGTTAATACGCGCGTGAAAACAAAGTTTATATTTAAATCATATTTAATTCAATAGAACCGTAGCGTAAACATATCAATGGCCATGCCACTAGAGGTGTGTAACTCAGCTCTGAGTCAGCTTAATGAATCAGATCTCACGGGTTTGAGCCGTTGAGCTACAGCTCAGTAACAAAATGACTAGCTCACGGCTCAATTCAGCTCCTGTTGTACTTGTGAATCCCTCCAATCCAATTCTCCTAGAACGAATTATTATTATGTTCTAATGCATTAAAATAATAATTTATGATTTTTTTATTGATATGTAACCAATAAATCAATTTGTAAAGAAATAATATAAAATGTCTAGCTCGCAGAGTTAAACGAACTGTTGCAGCTCAGTAGCTCATTCGGCTCGATTCGGCGCGTGGCTCTGTCTAGCTCGCAGAGTTAAACGAACTGTTGCAGCTCAGCAGCTCATTCGGCTCGATTTGGCGCGCGGCTCGCATTGGCTCGCGAGAGTCGTAAACTGAAACGGTTCAAATTGAGCTGATCTGCGAGCTGATTCATTGAATCAGCTCACTCACCTGAGTCACGAGCTGATCTGTAGCTCGCGTGTTTTTGATGAGTTACCCACCTCTACATGCCACAGTGTTACGCAGTTCTGTTTTTTTTTAGAAAAAAATGTACGACACAGGTTCAATTTTGTACTTCTTTTTCTTAGCTCCGCTTTTAAATCACTGACATTCGTTGACTCGTAACTCATATTTTCCATAATTAATCTGAGTTATTGCCAAATATTTACAACATTATTTTAATTAGAAATGAACCCGCGTATTTAACCCACAAGCAATGACATTTCGAAGACCTCACGCTACACAAGCGCCTCTAGCGGCGGATTCATACACGATAGCCCCCATTACGTAGCTTAGGCAATAAGCAGTCAGAATATTAGTTTTTAATCTATATTTTTAAAAGCGAAACAGTAGCCCAAATACAAGAACCAAAATATGAATAGGCCTCGTCAAACAGAACGCGTATTTAGCGCGCGTCAGGGTGCTAGAGCGTACCAAACTAGCGCCGTGGTATAGCGCCGCCGCGCCGCGTTGTGTTGTACTGAACATGTTTTGAGCTTTGAGCTGTCAAACATACCGAGCGCGCTAGAATACGCGGCGTTCTTATTGAAAGTTGAAAATGTAAAATTGAAAAGCATTTTTTTAGCACTCAAAATTGTGTAGGTATTTTTTATTGGTTTATTAGCACTAGGATCAAATTTAGATACTTTTCAAAGCTCAAGACATTTTTATACAGAGTTTTTTTAATGCAATCTTTTTCCTCCGATTTTTACGGCCGGGATATAAAGAATAATGTACTTAGATCACTATGTTGCACTGCGGCGGACAATTCATTTCAGGATATGCCAAATAAAAAACGTTTCAGTGGAAACTTTGAAAACATATATTTTCAAGAATACTTCACAAATAAAATAAATATAAATCAGTCATTAACACATAAAATCATTGTTGTTCATACAAATGTAAGTGTTTTGTAACTTACGGTCTTACGCGTAAAAATTAATCAAAAATCTAAGTTATTTATTACTCATATTTAAACTTTGGCAATCTGTTTTTAAATTTAATACTGAACTCTTTGCGCAATCACTGTTTTTCTTTAATTTGACTGTACAGACAATGTATGGTATAAGTACAAACACGGAGTATAAACAAATGGAGGAATAATGTGTAAGCGTGTAAAACTCTGCTCACGTGTTTGTAATAATAATAAAAAACATTTCAGGATTAGCCATAGAGCCATAGTTTTTGGGATGCAATAAATCCGTAACCACGGATCATATCTTAGCCTTCGGGTTATTATTAGCAGACTTTCCACCCTCGTAAGCATAGCTACTGAACCAGCAGTTTCAGTATAAGCTGACCTCTAGTTGTACGGAACGCCTATACAATACGAGGTCAGCTAATTTTGGATTTGTATAGCTTGATAGGACGTAGCCATGTCTACAAACAACTTTATATGCCATTACAAGTAATAAACCAATCCGAGCATAAGCCTATTACAATTGTATATCTATGAAATATTTTAATACTGCTATAGATATTTGGAAGTTATTGCGCGTATTTATTGGTGCTGATTCTATTGCACATCGCCATCGCACTAATTTCTAATCACACGATATCTCTTTCGTATAAATATCGTTGAACAGGATGGAAAATCAATATATTGTAAAACAGCTGTCATTAGTGTCAGTTGCTTGTCGACAACGGCCGAATTGCCACAAAAAAATCAAATCACGTTTAGAACTAGTAAATTACTTGTAATAGGAATATTTTTGAATTTTTATTGTTAGTTTGTAAGGAATAGAATCAGCACCATTAATTAAAAAATGTATTTGTCAGATACTGTTTAAACTGGGATGGATTATAGCTAAAACTATTTTGGTCACAATCTACGAAATCTAATGATATGGAATTGTTATAAATTATTTTACTAATAGATGATACAATTGGTCAGTTGGGCAGTTGGGCCCAATGGCCTCTTTGCTTATGAAACTTGACCTCTGTACCTACCATGTACAGTCACGAGCAAATCATGTATACAATAACAAAAGTGCTAAAGCGATTTTTTCATGAATGAACCATTGCAACTTTGAGATAACACCAATGTCACTATAGTATTGGTTCGTAAATACTGTTTTCGTAATATCACAAAAATTCTATTAGTACTTTAGGAGAAAATCACTTTAGGAATTTTGTTAGTGTATACATGTTTTTGCTCGTGACTGTACGGGTCCAGTATCAACTATCAAGCAGTTTGGATTTACGAGAAAGAGAGATGGAGTTAGCTCTATAATTTATCTGTTATTGCCAAATATCTGACCCTTTTATCACATCATCTATTAATACCCATATTATGAAAGTGTTAAATGTAAATATTTGTGGTTGATTTTTATTAAAAATATTTTACTAATCGTACATGAGTAGTTAAGTTTATAATTGATTTATAAATAAAATTTAAATAGTATTTTTACATAATTTGAAGTGTCCATGATGTAAAATGCTAGTACTTTATTATTTAAGCTTTAGGTAAAGGTATGATTGTTTGGGATTATGTGTGACTTTCAAATACAAAAGTTATTAATTTTACATTCTCTTACTTTAAAGGAGACATCGAGAGACAAGAAGTTTATTGTCATAAAAGTTATTAAATTTTGCCGCCGTTTTCAATGTCACCTTTTACAAATTGTTACATAACTTGAATATTTCATATTATTTCACTATGGCAACACAGATACACCATCTCATAAGCCTTATAAATATTGGTTGTAACAAATGATTAAGTTTAATAGAAGTTTCTATAGAAAATTTAGCTAAGCGACGACACTCGATAGCTTTGGGTAGCGATATCGGAAATCTCACACTTATTTGTACTCCCGCTCCTTAAATATACACAAATAGCTATCTACTGGTTAATTAAACACATTTATGATACATTTTAAAGCAAACATCTATAATTATAAAGGTAAAATATACAAAAATATGTAAGTATTATTTTGGACAGTCAATGCCAAAAACGTTGTACCCCCTTAGATGGAATAATAATGCAAAAAGAGCATATTAATACGCTATTAATTTCCAATAAAAGCTGACCTGATATTGTATAGGCTTTCGGTTCGACGAGAGGTCAGCTAACAACAAACTAAAAATTTATATTCTGTGCCAGTTACAGTACAAGTATTTTTGACACTAGCTGTCAATAAGAACTACACACGACACAAATTTTATTATCTTACTCTAAAACAATAAAATAAAGCATGATGATTTTAACTTAAAAAACATCAAAAATGACCAGCATCTTTTCATTAAAATCTGTCTACAAAACTAATTTAGTTGATGACTGAAACTAATAGATGGCACTATTAATTACGATCCATTTCACTTATGTAGTAAGTACATTATGTCTACAAATTGCACATTCTAATACATTAAACTTAAAACATACATGTAATATGTAACTACATTACAAAATAATTGTTATATTTTGTGATGGAAACCGCCTGTTTCTCATACTTACATAAAAAGGAAATATATTTTTTAAAACAACTCTTGAAAAATTAGCAGTATCTACAAAATACCATCGATTAACATAGCAATAAATACTTTAATATGATTTAATATAAATTTTATTTAACTAGGAAGTAGGTATTTTATCAACAAAGCATCCTTTGAGGGAAAGAGATTGCCTATACATAATAAAAGGTGAAAGGGACATCGACGCACAAACGTCGTGACAAGGTTTCACTCATTGTCAAAAATATAATGATCGGTTATCACATATATTGTAATTTGTGAGCGCGCAGTGTATTGCTAAAAACCCGATTATAACGCTCCGCGGTGAATATTATCGCGCGCGTGATACTAAATAAATGAAATAATGATTTTTTTATTATAAATCTACATAGAAATAATGTTTATTACACGTTCAAGTAAAAAAAAACCGCAGAAAAAATTGAAAATTGATAAAATAAGGAACGGAAAATTTCAACGCAGGGGGTCCCGAATCATGTACAGAACTCATGGTATTCGGATGTGCGTCGATGTCCCTTCCACCTTGTATATTATAATGAAAGAATAAAATTTATTAATTATTTTGAATCTGCTTCGTCTTCATTAAGTTCTTAGGTATTATACAAGGTGTTTTATATTGCAGCAATTTCCTTTTATTACCTAATTGAAGATTTTATAGATTACGTGAAAAAAGTGGACCAGCTATTTTATGACTGACTGTAAGTAGGTATCAATTGTGAATGCGGTCGACAACTATTTTATCACCTTCAGTGTAAATTTTTGTTATGATCCCATAGATTAACCTCGGCTTTTTAATTCTACTATCACTGCAATATTTTCTGCAATACCATGCACCCAAGCAGAAACTACAGTTGCTATCATGGTAAACATTTGGCACTCGATATTGCCTAGTATTTTATAAACTTATAATTATTTAATAAGTGTTCTGGTTGTTGTACTATAACTAAACGCATTGGTGTATAGCCGTGTAATTAAAACCTCAATCAGATTTGGAAACATTAAAAACTTGGTTGGCGTTTTAATTATAAAATCATTTCGTCCTCTATAATTTTGCGTTGGCTTCTATTTATAAATAATTTAATTATATTATACCCGTGTTACACAACAGCTAAGCTCTTATATACATACAGTATAAATATCAAAATTCAGGGGTCGATGAACCCTAAATTGTGAGTTGCGTTAGTGGCGACAGGCGCATGCAGGATTGACGGTCAGTGGCAGCCCTAAGGCACTACGATTAATGCGAACGCATTAGGCGTCGAAGGCGTCGAAGGCGTCGAACCCGAAATTTTAAAGCATTAAAGTTGTTTTTCCTATTTTTTTAATTACCTTTATTAATATAATTTAAAAAACCAAATAAATTATAACCGGCAAGGATAAAAATTGGTACCAAAATTATTTCGAAGTTACTATAAACTGTTGACATTATTTTGAATTGTCAGTCTCAACTCAACGGGCCAGTCTGTCGCAACTAACGTTACCCCTCGAAAGTCTACATTAAAATATCATGGAGTAGTAAAAATGAAGTAAGTAGGTAGGTCATGTCGGCCAGTCAGTTTCTTATTTCAGTCATATTTATTTTAAAAATCGGTCTCGAATTGCATACCTAAAGATTTATCATCTTCATAAAATAATTATATAAAGATTTGTCATCTGATTTCCGCAACTCAATTACTGATCACTCCATAATTACTACTCCGTGGTACAGTAGGTAATCCGTGTTTTTCTCAATTACTTACTGTCCTATACATAATGTAAACAATCTTTCAACATAACAAATTATGATACACAGTATTTTCTGTTTATTCGATTTGATAATTGCCAATTAGTATCTATTGAGAGAGATCGTTTACAAAACAGAGCAGCGAGTAAAGACTGACCTTAGACTAGGTAAATGAAACAGACAGGTCTATGCATTGCACAGTGGCGGCGTAAGGCGTGGGCGACGTGGGCCACCGCCTACGGGCGGCCTCGCGACCCAGGGGGCCTCGCGCCCCGAAAAATTATGCAAATCTTGCGCTGGCAGAGGGCCCCGCAAAATGAATTTTGCCATTTTGCCCACATAAAATTTAGGTCTTACGCCGCCACTGGCATTGCATAGTTAGCTAACTATTCAACATGTCTTGTTTGGATCTCTAACACTATTGATCTATGGGGTACTTTCTCTCCTAGCACGTAGCTCTCCTTATCTAGAGTGTGATGTAGTTTCAATGACTTTTAATTCTATTTCATAATAGCTAAGTAATATGGCCCCAATAATAATCTCATTGCCTGCTGTGATAAAATAAACGCTTTTGATGACTTAATATTATGATTTATATCATATTAATGAAGGCTAACGTGTTTTATCTCACCAGATGGCGCCACTGCTGAGTGAGGTTCTGAAGTGTGGCTGTCAAAGTTGGTAATACGCGCTTGAAAACAACGTTATCATTTTATTACAACAAAACCGTAGTGTAAACATATACCTAAGGAGGAAATAAGTTCAATATTGCACCTCTTTTTAGTAGCTCCGCTTTTAAATCACTGTGACCCGTCATAATTAATTTGAGTTATTGCCAAATATTCACAAAATTATTTTAATTAGAAATAAACCTGCGAAGTCAACCCACAAGTAATGAAATTTGACATTTCGGAGATCTCACGCTATATAAGCGCCTCTAGCGGAGGATGGTTGATATGCGATAACCCCTAATTTCCAAGGGGCTGCTATGGAATTGATTCCACAGGAAAAGCTATTTTATTAGGGAACGTAGACTGTCAATTCATACAAATATTATGTTATCTACTATACTGTTATTGTTTGTGTATTTAACTCTCATTCTCTCTCTGTTCTAGGCATTAATTTATCCTACTTCAATGTAAGGTATGCCATTCTCTCAAATCTCCTGCATTTAGTTATATCGGGATACATAATAGTACATATCAATCTGTCTGAACCATTTACCGACAAAATCTTTGCATAAGCTCTATTCTATAACATTTACCAAACCTCACACTTCTCTCTGGGGTTCATTTTAGACCCTATAGGGCAATGGAACTCGTCGGAGAACTCCTTCAAGTTGGCTATGGGGCCGATGACTCGATACTTGGCAATGGTGTGGTCGTCCTTTTCTATTTGCATCTTCGTAGATTCTTTTGTCATGGCTGAGCACCAAACCTTAAAAGAACATTTTTTTTAGACTATTTTTTGTTCGAAAACTTTGAATTGCCCTAACTTTTTTCACACAGCGATTCAAAAAAAAGCCGCTATATACTTTGTTAATGCGGTGCATTGAAACAGCTTTCAATTGGCATAACTGTACTATGTGATCCTTATTGGTCGATAGTTTTTTTTTTGTACGAAACTATTTGCACACTGTTTCGAAATGAGTTGCCATATGTATAGACGATTGTAGTGCATTGAAATATGATACAATGTAGTAGGGGCGAGCTTTGTTGTTTATTGTTATTGGCTAACCAATAACATACTACATGTATGGGACCTAAACATACCGGCGTAACTGTGGTTACTATTAGCACACCTCTGCCTAACCCTTCGGGAATACACGTGTGGTGGTATGGTATGGTTCATTCTCCATTCAATGGAAACGGAAAATAAGAATAAAGATAGAGTATTCTTTATCGCACACCAAAATAATTAATGCCGATACTGTTTGATTCCTTTCAAACGTAATAAGTCCTCCAATTTTTTTTCATCTCACCTGGGCGAAGGATATGAAGAACAGTTGTCGATCGTTATACTTCAAGCCTGGTAGGGTCAAGTTCACCTCAGCAGTTTTGCTGTAGTCCAGATATGCGTGGAATGATGCCTTCAGACCTCCATTGTCGGCTATATTCTCACCTGCAATATAAGAAGTAATTATCAGAAAAGTTGAGTTCTTTTAAATTCCATTACCAAAAATCGTGAGGAATCCTGTATGTCTGAGAGATTTAACGACGGCATCTGAAGTCTTCCAACCAGCGTGGTGGACTATGACCTAATCTCTTTCATACTGAGAGGAGACCCGTTTCCAGCAGTGGGATTAAGTTAATAATAGATAATAATAAGGAGTTAATAAGTTGATGATGATGAGTCAAAGTAAAATTTGATGATAGGAAATCTTATTTCGTATTCCGATTTCGTACAACCTGGCAGCCTATTCACGAGATTAGATCCAGGCAAGTGGCCTCTATTATCGATAATGTAGTCACCAGCAAGCCTGTCCCACGTCAAAAATCGTAGTTCTGAACCTAGTATAACAGTCTAAGCACCTGTTTCGCCACCTCCTAGTAAAGTTGTCGTTAAATTACTTGGCAGATAATTTTGCTCCTTTTTTTATTTTATCCGACAGTTAGCGGCTGGTTATCCAGAGGTGGTAAAACTAGTCTTACCAAGTGTCTGCTTTCCATTGAGATGTTGTCCCTCTACGGAGTAGCTGGAGTACTGCTCCTGGATGCATTTAGCTCGCCTCTTGAAACGAGCTATCGTTGCGTTGTTCCACCATTGATTCAGATTACCAAACCTGATGGGAAAAATAAAGATTCATCAAAATACACACACTATGTATATACTACACTGGCGTCCCGCCAGCGGCATCGCCCACGTGATCTTGATAACTTTTTCCGCCCGTTTTTGCAACATTTTTCATTGCTACTCCGCTCCTATTAGTCGTAGCGTGATGGTATATAGCCTATAGCCTTCCCCGATAAATGAGCTATCGAACTCTGAAAGATTTTTTTAAATCGCTCCAGTAGTTTTGGAGCCTATTCAATACAAACAAACAATCAAATCTTTCCTCTTTATAATATTAGTATAGATAAAGTTGGTATAAGTATTTTATTGGTCGGTCATTGTAAAATGTGTGTGAAAATTGTTTCAAAGAACATGGTCTCTTTGGAAGTTCAAATTCACATTCATACTCCTCGTTCTAATCTTCAGAGTGGGCCTTCAATTAGACCGATCATTAACATTGTCTCATCTAACGAAGCTACTCTCCACGATCCTTACCTGTCGTACTCCCTGCCCTGGTCATCAAAAGCATGCGTCAGTTCATGCCCCATCACCACTCCCATAGCTCCATAGTTCACACCCTTGGGATTGTCTCCATCGTAGAACGGCAGCTGTAAGATCCCAGCAGGGAATACTATCTGGTTCTTGGTTGGAGTGTAGTAAGCGTTCACTGTCGATGGTGTCATGCCTGGGGAAAAGGTTTTTAGAATGAGCAAATATGTTTTACAAAATTATGTCACTAAAGCTGTGGCGTTAACTAGTCATTTGGACACTAGCTACTGACATACTGGACTTATTCCAGTGTGTCAGTTGGATCCATCTATCCAACCTGTCAGTCTTTCAATGCTGAGGATCGTGACAAATATGTCTTCTAGGAGCACAGCCGACTTTCCAACCGTCCCGGTCACCAGGCAGAGGGGATTGCCTTTTGGAGTGTTAAATTAGTGGCCTTTAGTATTTGATGCACTCCATTTTTCGTACTCAAGGCTGTCGGGATAGCGGGCGCTATGTCCAGAAAACTAAAGAACTCGTTGTTGGCATGTTATTGAGAGACAGGATGTATGCTAAGAAAACTAAACGTTCCTCTGCGTACCCAGGGAAGAAACGCGTGTTATAACATGTTGCTACGAACCTCTACATAGTTGGATAAGGCAGGGATATTGTGGAATGCAAATAAATTATACTATGAATATGATCAAGACTTATGCTTACCCCATTTGGTCTTGTTGACTGGTTTGTCAAGTTTCTTAAGGTCGTTCTTGAGACTGTACACGTTGAAAGCTATGTTGTTCTCGAAGTACTCGTTAGGCTTTACTTCCAGTTCTTCATACTGCTTATCTAGCTCGTCCTTGTGAAGAATATAGTCAGGAAAGCCTATAAAAGAACATTTGTGAATAAAGTAAAGGATAATTATTTAAATAAGTAAGTAATTATAAAAATTATGAGACAGTTTATTTCACAAAGAACCAATCTAGCTAGCTATAAGTCCTACAAATTGCTAATACACCTAGCCGCCATTTTGGTAAGGCCAAAGTGACGTAACCGCACTCAGTATCGTTGGCGCCACTGGTTGGCGAGTCCGGCGGATGACGTCACGTGGATGTTAATTAGACAAGGTTCCAGCGGATTAGCAATTTGCGGGACTTATAGTCGCAAATTAAGTGGAGGTTGTACTATGGGCACTAGACAGTGGATATACAAACACAAAAAATCATCACTTAAATATTTTTGTCACGTGGAAACCCACCCTCGCAGACCGGTACTCGAACCAATAGATGGATAGATGGACTTATCTTGTCACCAACAGGATCTTTTTAAATATTAGTAGTGGGAGCTTAGATTAATAACATAATCTAAGAGTGGGAGAATTATATCGCAAATTCACAATGAAAAGATTGAAAACAGTCATTTGGAGGAATATCCGCGCCCTCTGCAGCTAAAATGTCCTTTATGCAAAGAAGATAAATAAACAGTTCACCGGATCCAAAGCACTTACCAATCATGTCAGTGATCGCGTCGGCCTTGATTTCCGCAGCCTTCCGAGTTTCAGCGTCCATCCAGTCCAGGTTTTTGAGGTTCCTCTTGAATGCGTTTCGGATGTTATTGATCATGATCTCGCCCTGTGTCTTCGCTTCTCCATGAAAAACTTCGCGAACAAACATGGCGCCGACTGCGAATCCTGAGGAAACAATTATTATGGTCTGTAGTGTGTAGTACAATAAAACCAGACATTCTCAGAGGCCACAAGTAATTTTTTTTCGCCTATAACTATCTGATACAAGGTTTTTGTTTAGTTGAACGTGCGTGTACTGTGTGTTTTTGTGAGTGGGTGTATTGTATGTGTGTTTTTGTTCCTTGTGAGGCGAACAAAATGGCATGTGGGCTTTGCATTCTGGGTAATATATACATATAACAAACTGAATCCCCATCTTACTTAGTGCAAGATGGTCAAAACAACCTCATGATATATTTCTGTAAGTAAGCCACTTTTACAAATTAATGTTTTATATTTTTTTAACGAGATGGCGCCGGTATTTCTTAGCTGACGACCTCTGAGAAGACACGCCGAAACAAACTCCGAGAATCATGGTTTCTATTAAAGTCCAGACATAAGTAGGTATCACCCAAAATCCTTTCTTAGCGGATGCCTACTTCATAATAACTATCTGCGTGGAGCCCAATCCATTCAGTGGTGTTGGTGGTAGATCTGAGGGTTTATAGATCAGTCAGTCAGCCAGTCACCTTAAAATTATACAAATGTGATCAGAAACTTACCAACAGCATTATTGGTGTCAGTGACGCAGTATCGCCAGGATTCTTCGGTGCCTTCTGAACCAAAGAGTGCTTTCCTCAAGATCTTGGTCGCGTCGCGGAAAGATTTGGACAGATACGTGGACAGTGAACGGGAGACTTGCCACATCATGTAACTTGTAAGAGTTCTGGAAATTAATATTTCAGAGCTTACTGATAAGTTCCCGTTTAATAGCTATCTGGCAGATAATTTCAATTTCTTTTTATTCCTGTAGTTTAGGACTAAGGCTAATATTCAGAGATGACGATAAGCGTAAAGTAACGCTTCCGTATGTGAAATTTGTATTACAATTGTCAAATTGTAATACAAATTAGCCGATGATAAGCATAAACTTATGCTTCCGTATGCCGATACGGAAGCATAAGTCTACGCTTAGCATCGTCTCTGAATAATACGCTGAATAATAAGTCTAAATTCTAAATAATAAAATGTAGGTAATATTTCAACATACCTTTGGTTTTCTTCGCCATTGCTAAACTTTCTTATGACTTTCGTAAGATTCTTGAAGTACTCCGGTGCGTATACTACTATTCTTTCAGTATCAGGTATCTGAAAGAAACATTAAAAATAAAATAAAATAAATTGCTTTTGGAGTAGAGTATTGGTAGGTACCTAATATAGGTTTTATCCCCTTAACTGCCACGAAGCCTAATCCGGGTCGCGGTCAAGAAAGCGGCAACTAGTACAAGCCCAATTCGGGTCGATTCTCGCCCGTTATGTACGCGGTTCAGCAGATGGCCCAGAGTTAGGGGTATTTAGAAATAGCTGGGTTGTGTCTACTAACGTAAACTTAGGTAATTTACATTGCAAATTATACTTACAGTCCTATTAACCAACTTGAAAGCATCATTAAAGAACATTGTCCAGTTCACAAAAGGCACTTCTTTCTGCCACTGTCTTATCGTGTATGGGTTGTACAGGCCTTCTTCATCCCTTCTATCCTCAGAGGGGGTGGTGATGTTCGCCAGTTCCGTCTCGAAGAGGATGACTTTATTCATCTGTGCCCTGGCCTCAGTTTTGTTAGCCCCTAATAGAACACATATCC
Organism: Acronicta psi; assembly: GCA_946251955.1. Classification (NCBI taxonomy): domain Eukaryota; kingdom Metazoa; phylum Arthropoda; class Insecta; order Lepidoptera; family Noctuidae; genus Acronicta; species Acronicta psi. The sequence continues at coordinate 3,845,287 of OX276493.1, read as the reverse complement.
GCGTCATATAGTCTAAGTAGGCATCTAGAACTTTTTTATGTGCTGTCCTGTTGAGGTAGTTATCACGAGTTGGTAAGTTCAACCCGCCTTGGTCGAGCTGAAAACGTTTGTTAAATATTATAAGTAGGTACATATAAGAACATCTCATAAGGCACGCACCTCTGACTTTTCGAAGTCATGTGCGTAATTATCACTCGCTTTAACGGTGAAGGAAAACATCGTGAGGAAACCTGCATGCCTGAGAGAATTTCTCGACGGCGTGTGAAGTCTGCCAACTCGCATTAGGTTAGCGTGGTGGACTCTAGCCTAATCCCTCTCATACTGAGAGGAGACCCGTGCCCAGCAGTGGGACAGTATATGGGTAGATAATATAAGATCATCTAATATCTGGACTAAGTTAGGGGAGGCCTTTGCCCAGCCGTGGGCCTAAAATAGCTACATGAAAAAAAGATCATCCATTCGAGACCATGTCTCCTTCAGGTATGCGTGTGTATTTTACTATTTCCATGCGTGTGTGTGCAGTGATAACCTAGCGATATAACTTGGAAATCCAGTGACTTCCAAGTTAAAAAAACTCTGAATTTTCGAAGTCATGTGCGTACCTGCGTGCCTGAGACATTTTCTCGATGGCTTATCAAGTGTGCCAACACTAGCTAGACCAACGTGGCGAACCACAGTCTAATCCCTCTCATTCTGAGAAGCGACCCGTGGTAGTGGGGCAGTAAATGGGTTGAGAAGTAAAGATAATCTTGATATGTATTTGTGTGTGTGTGAGTGAGTGTGCTATGTGTGTGTGAGTCAGTGAGTGAGTGTGCTATGTGTGTGTGAGTAATTATACTGTGTTTGTGTATGTGCATGTGTGTGAATGTGTGTGTGCTACATATAAAGATCAAGATAAAAAACATGTGATACTCACCACAATGACGTGTTTAGATGAGTTGCGGTCGTCTTCCGTGACTGCCCAGTTAAATAAACCACCCAGATTGTATCTGTGAATATATAAAAGTTATATAAGGTTCTAGTTAGTTATTTAGTTATTCCAAACAAACAAACATACAAACAAACAAACTTTTCAGCTTTATAATATTAGTATAATTAAAACATAATTATAAAATAAGGTTCTAGTTAGTTATGTTTTATGTTAGTTAGTTAGTTTAGTTATTTTCCCCGGTCTCTAATTTCTGCCTACAAAGGCGTGAGTGTATACATATATGTATATAACCTATAAGTATATAATGTTTAGTTACTAAACTGTGGTTTGATTCAATTCAATGGGTGACTGAATTTATTATTATATATCCTGTTATAAATTAATTTATTTATGAATGCTAAGACATTCAAAGTCACCTAGGAGCTCTTCCAAATATATAAAAAATTAACCCACTGATACTAACTTTCAATGTACTTAATTTTAATAACTCCAAAATTTTCCTCCAAAATTCAAATTCAAACTGCGAGCTGCTACTGAATTTTTTTAAGAAATTCCCAATAACACTGCTCGATTTGGGAATCGAACCCAGGACCTCGAGCATAGTAGTGGCGCTTAGAACCATAGGCTAAAAATTACTAGATAATAATCTATACTTTATTATTATTAAAATTAAAAAGCTGAAGAGTTTGTGATTGAAAGTGCTAATCTCAGTAAGTTCAAGTCCAATTTGAATAATTCTTTCAGTGTTAGATAGGCCGTTTAACGGGGAAGGCTATAGGCTATATATCCTCATCCTCTGCGAGCAATAGGAGCAATTAAAAATGTTGGCGGAAAATTCAACTTCTACGGAAACAAAGATGAGGGCAGAGCTAGTTGTAACATAAAAAACATTAAATGACTTACGTATTTTGCACATCTTGCACTAATTTCTGCAGGTCCCATTTCTGATTGGTCATGGTTGAGGGGAGTATGTGCCAGCCCCCCAGCTCCTTGATGACGGCCAACAGTGGCTTCTCGCCGAGCTTCTCGATCGTCTCGTTGGTGTCTATACACGCGTCATAGTAGATGCGGGCTTTGGCCTCGGCGTCAGCTGTGTTGGAGATGTTTACTTTTTCTGTAAAAGAATGTGTCGTGGTTGGTTGGGATATTCTTATGCGAAGCTATGACAGGTAACTTTTGGATATACCTATACCACCCTATGGAGTACATATTTAAAAAAACGTTTGCTTAAATTATAAGTATTTTTTGTTTGTTTTTTTGAGTCCACTTGGTGGCGAACTTGAAGTGGGCAACTAATACATATAATCAATACTATAATCTATACTAATATTATAAAGAGGAAAGATTTGATTGTTTGTTTGTTTGTTTGTACTGAATAGGCTCCGAAACTACTGGACCGATTTGTAAAATTCTTTCAGTGATAGATAGCCCATTTATCGGGGAAGGCTATAGGATATATATCATCACGCTACGACTAATAGGAGCGGAGTAGCAATGAAAAATGTTGCAACATCGGGGGAAACATTTATAAGACCACGCGGGCGAAGCCGCTGGCGGGAAGCTAGTCAATAATATAATCAGGAGGCTTACTACGAGGTCTTATAGCTGGACAGAAAATACTGCCCGTCTTTTATGTACCATGACCTGCCGCAGGCTTGTTTCTAAAAACCGTTCACCTTTTTTTGTATAGACTTTTCATACAATGACGCTCTTATTGACAGCAGCAAAGCGTCTTTTCAGCGTCTCTAATGTCAAAATAAGCCATCTTTATTACTTTACGAACTTTTACAAGATTGTTTTGTAATCTTTATCATCATATCAGCCTATTGCCGTCCACTGCTGAACGTAGGCCTCCCCCAAAGAGCGCCAACCATCCCGGTCTTGGGCAGCTCGCATCCATCCGCTGCCAGCCACCTTCTTTAAATCGTCGGTCTATCGTGTCGCAGGGCGTCCTACACTACGCTTGCCTAAACGTGGTCTCCACTCTAGCACTTGTCTGCTCCATCGACCATCTGTCCGTCTTTCTTATTTTTATTATTTATCAATCTTTACTGGTAACGTTATTATTATCGTCATAGTATGATTTTTAACCAGGCCTGCTACAGGCTTGCTATTGAAATAACTGGAAATTGAATGGTTTCTTTTATGCTCATAGTAAGCCTGCAGTAGTTTTGAAGTCGTTTTAGCGTGAAATAATAATAATAATAAATATTCTGGGACATTTTTACACAGCACCATCTAGTCCCAAACTAAGCAGAGCTTGTACTATGGGTACTAGACAATGGATATAATACTTATATATTTTTTTAAGCACAACCAGACAAACACAAACACTTAAATGCATCACAATAAATGCTTGTGTCCTGTGGGAATCGAACCCACGACCTCGTGATTAGCAGTCCGGTACTCAAACCACAGAGGTCGTCAAAGATCAAAGATCAAAGAGTAACAAACATCTATCTATCCATACATCCCTCCTCACAAACTTTCATATTTATTTTCATAAATTTTATATTTCCAACAAAAATTATGTTTTAAGAATGCAACGGATAATGCCTATGTATCTATTATGTATTTCACCTAAACACGTTATATTATTGTTACGCATAAAAAGACGGCGAAAACCAATGAACACATTATGATAACAATATAAATAAATAAATAAATAAATATCCTGGGACATTTTCACACAGCACCATCTAGTCCCAAACTAAGCAGAGCTTGTACTATGGGTACTAGACAATGGATATAATACTTATATACTTTTTTTTTGTAAATACATACTTATAATAAATAGGAAACACCCAGACAAACACAAACACTTAAATTCATCACAATAAATGTTTGTGTCCTGTGGGAATCGAACCCACGACCTCGTGATCAGCAGTCCGGTGCTCGAACCACTAGACCACAGAGGTCGTCAACAACATAGTCAAATATTTACGTATAATATTTTGTTCGTGAAACATTTTCGTGTATGTTTGCATTACTAATAAACTTATGGTATACATGGAACAAGAAATATACAGAAGGAATACTTTTAACAAGAACGTACTATCACGCTTATGTTCCCCAAAGGGTTAGGCAGGGGATGTGCTGTACATACTTCCTGTATGTTTTGGTCCTAACAGCGGGCGAGCCAAATGTTACTAGGAATTCCGCAGAAAAACTCAACAACAATTTTGCTCGACACGGGAATTGAAACCAGTGCCTCGACCATGAGTTTTTCTCACTAGATTCGCTAGCGACGCCGTAAAATATTTGTATTGAAAACCCTCGCAGCGCCTCTAGCGGTTACGTAAGGAACTAAAATCTACTATGAGATTACAGCGTGTCGATGCGTAAAAAACCTATCGAAAGCCATTCGATTGAACTCATGGTTGAAGTACAGGACATCAAGCGCAGCAGCCACGTTTACGATCACTAGATCGATGAGGCAGTCGAGACCTTCAAACCTTAACTTCAAGTGTATACAACAAAATCCTTTTTAGTTTTGCTTTTTGCACTGGGGCGCTCAAACCAAGTGCCCGTGCCAGTTCTTCATCCATCCATATCACTCTTAAAGTTCTATCATTCATTCATTCTCTTTCACTCTTACGTTTCGTCCCTTTCATTTCTATAGATTAGTCCTTCTCCTTCGTATTTGCGTTCCATTTCCCACATGTTTTAATCATTAATTAAGAAACTGTGGTCTACCATCTCTAGGAGAGACATCAATTAAATTCCGTGGCAGTGAAATTTTTAAATTTGGAATAGTTTAATAATTCTGGTAATGATATTTTATTTAAATTTCGAATAGTGTAATAATTCTGGTAACGATATTTTATTTAAATTTGAAATAGTGTAATACTTCTGTAAGTTAAATTTTGTAATGGTAACACCAAGTAAAAATGTAGAAGATTACATTTTTCTTACATAAACTTGGCGATAAACGATAGAACGCGATTATAATTTTATTTACAATAGTTCGCTAATTTGTTGTGGACATAAATTGAAAACTGCTCCAACTTGGTACAGTGGTTCAGTTAAGTGGTTCGACATACCATCGTGGACATTCGTGGTTCAACTAAACTGGTTCTACGGTTCTGGTGCCAGTACGTCAACCATGAGTTCTATCGAATGGCTTTCGATAGATTTTTTACGCATCGAAACGCTGTAATCTCATAGCAGATTTTAGTTCCTTACGTAACCGCTAGAGGCGCTGCGAGGGTTTTTCATACAAATATTTTACGTCACTAGCGAGTCTAGTGAGAGAAACTCATGGTCGAGGCACTGGTCTTAAGTACTTAGAAGTATTTAATTGGTTCGCCTCAGCATCATCCCATCACACACTCTATGCGCTACTCTAGTTTTTATAGCGTAAATATTATCTTACATTTCGTTTTCTATGTAGTACTAGTAATACTACCCAAATAAAAAAAATAAAAAAAATACTATGTACGCACATCCATTGTTTGACAACAATGAAAATTAAATTGATGTCATAACCCTGTGATGATGATGTATACAACATCTTACGCATATAACAAGACGTTACGCAACAACAACAGGTAAAAAATAATCAGGCATGACTTACAAATTGAAACTTGAAAGTCTACTGTAATTAATAGTAGGTTGGGTAACTAAATTGACCTCCAACGGATTAGTATATCCAATATAACATATTAATCTATGGATTAGTGGGTTCGATTTCCATGTCGAGGAATATAGTGTTTATAGATCTCATGTTTCGTCCAGGGATCGAAGTATCGAACAGACAATCTGTTCTGATCGCTCAGCCTCTACTATTAATAACATAAATATTGCAGTCCGATTCAATCTTAATGGCGGCTAGGAACATGAGGCGAGTCATTTGGTACACAGATAGTCTACAGTCTACTTTTTAATGCGTAAAAAGGGCTGTAAGGGGTAGAAATAGGGGATGGAAGAAGAAGTACCACGCAGGCGCAGCCGCTGGCGGAAAGCTAGCTCATAAAGTCACCTTACCAAGTGCATATCTGATGGTTAACTGGTTCTGCAGTTCAATCTTGCTAAAGATCCCCCAGCTCGATTTCCCTTCAGGAATCGGGTTGTTCTTGATCCATCCCCCACAGGCGAACTCGTAGAAGTCTTCGCAAGGGTCCTGGGTCTCATCTAAAGCCCTAATCACTTCGCTTGCAGTGTATATGCAGCTTCCCTTTAGGCACACCAGTTGATCTGGAATAGAAGAGCAAATTGGATATGATGATAGGACTTGGTGTTTGAACGTGGAAGAAGGAAATAAGTGTGTAATAATAAGTTAATATATATATATTTATATAAGTATGTATTATAGATGTAGGTTTAGTTGAGATATGGTATATTTACTTATTGTATTGTGCAATATTTGTGTACTTTAACATAAATTGTCCTTTATCGAAATACTGCACCATTGTCAACCCCATTTTTTGTTCTGTTCTGATTATGTCCATGCTAAGGTTGCCTGGAAGAGATCGCAGTCTGCGATAAGGCCGCCCATTGTATATCTTTAATAACTTATGTATCCTGTTTTATTGTGTTAAATTCGGTGTACAACAAAGTATATATAAATAATAAATTAATAAAATAAAAAATAAAAAAGCCTTATATTTCTTACTAAAAAAAAATACAAAAAAAAATGAGTGTAACTCTTAATCTACTATTTTAGTTATTTAGAGAAATTTTAATCTATGTTTTGTGGTAATGCTACGCTAGTAAGTAAGTACCCCTCATTCGAAGGTGAAGGCCTCCTCTAAAGATTTCCAAGTCTTTATTCTTTGCTGTCTCCATCCATTGTTCGCCAGCCACTTGTACGATATCGTCTGTCCACGTCTGTCATATATAAATAAATAAATAAGTGTGCAAGAATCGTAGGAAGTGGTGGCCTCTAGTTTCTGCCTACCCCTGTGGGGCAAAGGCGAACTGTATACTGTATAACTCTATGAAAATATAGGTACTATCACGCCTGTATTCCCTGCGGGGTTAGGCGGAAGTGTACACTCACAGTTCGCCAGTATATTGAGGTCCCCATGTATTATCAGCATATTGCCATTAACCGGACTCAAATCTAAACTGGGAGCTGCTATTTTAGTGCAAAGATCTATCTATCTATCTACTCAGCCTGTAACACCCACTGCTGAGTAAAGGCCTCTTCTCTATTTCGCCACTGTTGCCGATCTTGTGCAAGTCGCACCCACAGATTCCCTACTGCCCTCACAATATCATCCGACTAGGAATATAAACGATAGAAAAAAATAATCGAACCCAAGACCGAGCGTAGTAGTCGAAATATATCTATATATATAAAAGAAAGTCGTGTTAGTTACACTATTTATAACTCAAGAACAGCTAAACCGATTTCGCTAGACAAAGGATACTTTTTATCCCGTTCCCGTGGGACGTGACATATTTTTGACATCGGGGGCAAATGATGACAACCTTCAGCAATTTGATGGAAAGTACTAGGGTAGCATAAGCTGTACGAAGATAGTAGATACTGGTTTTCGTCACGGGGCGATGTGTATGACGTTGACGTTCTGAGAGACTTCGGTATTGTAGGGTTGTACAAAACATATTGTATGCTGGTTCGGTAATGTCTACCCGTGTGAAGCCGGGACGGGCCGCTAGTAGAAAATGAATTGATTACTGAAGCCATAACACCTATCTACCTACACATACAATTTTATAGCAGACTACATAGTAATATTACAAGCTGGATAATACATTTTATGGGTCATAAATTAATACCTACGAGTACTATGTTTCAGTACAGACAATAACTATCAATTCGTTATTAAGACCAACACTCCCATGTCGTATATTTTATTACTACAATTTAACCGCGCCTCCGCCTGCATAACCTTCAAGAAAATCTCTCAGACATGCTGTCTCTCTCTCTCTCTAGTGAATATACTCTTAATACTATTATCAATGTTTATATACAATATAATATATGTCATTTTCTTTCTATTCGTTCGTCGATCCAAACTATAGATTCCAACTTGGGATAGATTATAATCTAACGGTTTTTTAAATTTTAGGGTGACATAATAATAATGTGTACAAACATTGTTAATAGATAATATTCACCCGTTTTAAATGGTGAAGATTTTCTTGAAGGTGACGCAGGCGGAGGCGCCGCTAAATACTAGGCCCGCAGGCTAGGATAGGACTGTGTTAATTGCCTAATGTACCCCTCAATTTGAGAGGGATTCCGTGTAGCAGGGGGATTAAATAATAGCATTATTATTTCTAATAGACCTTACCTTTGCTCTCCGGCTGGTAGCAAGGCGGTACCGGCAGGTATGTGGGGCCTCGCATCGTGAGCACTATGGTCACGGTCAGCAGCAGCGCCACGAACAGCACAGCCGAAGCTACCAGCAGTACCCTCTCCAGCCGCGTCCGCTGGTGCCAGCCGATGAAGGAGACACCCTGAAACATGGAGAGAATCCAAGTGACTTCCTCACATTTACAAAAATCTTGGAAATAATAGAGATTTTGTTCTTACGCGCCACGATTTTTTTTTTAATTCGAGTTATTTTTTTTAATGTTTAAAGTATATCGGCAAACGAGAAGATGAACCACCTGATGTGTAATTGCCGCCCATGAAAACCTGCAGCACCAGAAAGTTGCTGAGACGTTGCCGACCCTTAAAAGCCCTTACCTAGAAACCGATAAGAGGAACATTACTCTTACGGACAAAAGTGGGAACACACAACGCTGCTTTACGACAAAATCCAAAGAATCCTTTTGAGTGGTTTGTGTGTTCCGACTTTTGTGCGTAAGAGCAGTTCCCCTTTTTGGTTCCTTCCAGCCACTCAGGACCCAGGTTACACCACCGAGCAAGTCAGAGTCGTCGAGAGATCGCCGTCGCCGATCCAAATGGTTTTGAGGAATTCTATAACCCGTCCCCACTCAGGGTATGTTACTATGTACACAGTATTACTTTTTCGTTCTCAATAGCAGGGAGCTTACTCTATCTCCGTCAACGAAGTAAGGGCCCGTCCGAAAGTAGCTCAGACATAACGATGCGTTAAAACAAGTAGCAGGTGCAATTTATCAGATGGGTAAAAAGTAAAAACACATCACGAGTAGGTACACTCTCAAATTGAATGGTCACTCATTCTTAGTTCGGGCCCCGAACGAATCATCCGTCCGTAGTTGAAGGAACGAAGGCCGAAACTACGGACACGGTGAGTAGACAAGGGGGCTAGACAAGTTGCATTTTGACGTTCGAATCGATAAACAAAATGTGTGGAAATGACATAAGCTTTCGAGAAATCGGGCTGTCACTAATGTCATTTACATACATTTTGTTTGTCGATTCGAATGTTAAAATGCAACTTGTCTAGCCCCCCAGAGTCGTCATTGTTCCCCACCGAATGGCATTGAGAAATTCACAGGAATTATAATCAAATCAAATTTATTGCGTTCCATAATGTATTACAGGTGGTAAACTTATATCTAGGGATCAATTTTATTATGGACCCTGTCGGGCACAGCATAGTAAACTAGGACAGAGGGAGAGTTTCAATAGGTTTATTATTGTAAATTAATTTGTTACTTTATGTGTTTTAATTATCACAATAGATTTATCGTTTAATTATTTATTATTGTGTGTGTAATTGAATAAGTATACTATTATTTATATATTGTTGATTTGAATACGCAGTAACATACTGCGAATTAAGTATTGTTATTTAGGAGATTGAATGTCATTTAATTGTTACAGATTGTTATTTGTAGGGAGTTTTTTATTCATTTATTTAACTGCTATTATTTTATTTTATTAACTTTATATTATAATTAGGTGTTTGGTATGTATATATATATTATATAGTATGTATGAAGATATTGCACGAATTATACATTTATTATTATTCTCTTTATTTATTTTCATAAACATTATTTGTATTTTTAAATATTTTTATAAAAAACAGAAAATATAAAAAATAGTAGCCCACCGGCATCGGGAACAGATTCCAAGCTACCGGTGGTCAGGCTTTATATTATTTATTTAGTGATTATATTCTAAGCCGCCCACAGATCTCGCTTATCATTGATCTACATAACCCTACTACAGATCTTACATTTCTCCAGACACTAATTAGACGCGTGTTAATTAGTCTAGCATTGCGTACTTAAATGTTATGACAAACTATTTTAAGACCAGGCGAGACAGTGTAATTGCCAGTAAATAGATCAATTAGCTGTAAATACTAATAAATAAAAGTTATTTATGTTAGTGTAAGCTTTTGACCGTGACTTAATTGCGGGGAATAGTTACTTTAGGCTTAAATAATACTTAGTAAGAATATTTAGATTAGCTTTGAGTACATAGTAAGCATATTTAGATGACAAAATTTCAGGAACATTTAAACACGTGTTTATTACTTATCAAGTGCCTAAATAATTAAATATACTTAAATAATGACGGACTTCCATACAAATCAACACTTTTCTAGACAACAGGTACCCTATATTTCACCAAAGTCAAAATCGGTGAAGCAGTTTTGGCTTAAAAGCGAGACAGACTGGTTACATTTGCGTTTATAATATTGTATACTTTTCATTTATGCGTATGTATGTGTGTATGTATGTATCACCTATAAATAGTTAATGTATTATGGTCGTCTTGAGATCGTGTAAGTACTCGTCTCGTAGCGATGGAAGGTTAATGTAGGGTTAACATGCGGTTAAGATAACCTACATGAGATAGAATGTCCAACTGCCTCGTTACCAGCGAAGTGTGGGTTACACCTCTGCCTAACCTATCGGGGAATATAGGCGTGATAATGCTATGTAGAATGTACACACGGCTACGCATCAAGCTGTAGGTGGATAACTGGATAAATACTGGAAATGTACAGGATTACCAACGAATTAACAATACGAAACGAATGAATGAAAATTGCTGTGTCGTGTGTAGTGTGTGTGTGTAGTGTGTGTGTGTGCGTGTGTGCGTGTGTGTGCGCGCGCGCGCGCGCGTGTGTGTGTGTGTGTGTGTGTGTGTGTGGGTGTGTGGGTGCGTGCGTGTGTGTGTGTGTGTTTTATGAAATCTCTTTCAAAATCGATTTCATAAAACACAATTTGTTTTGTTTTTGTTAAATTAAAAATGGAACAAAATTTGTATGAAATTATCTATTACTAATTTAAAGGGATTTTACTCTTGCCTATCTATGTTGCCAATCACAAAATCGTAATAACGGTTTCCCCATAAAACCGTTTTCACGACTTCGTCATTTTAGCCTTGTTAAGTACCTTATGTTATTGTGGAAATTTAATATTAATGATACCTAAATACATTCATCGCTACTACGCTATTCGTTTAAAACTCCGTCTTGTATTTTTTTATAAAAATGTTTCTTAGTAATGATTGTGCGGCCAAATTCCTCCGACGTCATCGGGGAGGGTCCACCGACCGCTCTTAATGGGCAATGCCATTTTGTTAGCGATAAACTTCCTAAGTATATCCATGGTTCCCAATTGTGTAACGTAAGAAATAATGAAGAACTCGAACGATTTCTGCAAGGTCTGGATTCAATTCCCAGGTCGGGAAAATTGTTATTAGAAATAATACCTAATTCTAGAGCTTAGATTTTGTGCCCAGTTAATTGCAACAGGGACCAATATACCCTCAAACCTTTCGGGTGGCACAGATGACTAAATAGTTACTTCGTTAGTAATTACTAGCGCAGCTTCACCTGCGTGTTACGGTAGTTTAAAAAAATAAATCTTACAAACCTTCGCTGACAATAACAAACACATAAAGGAAAGTTTTATCCAATTTGGTGCAATCAATTGTTGTGAAAATCATTTTTATTTATATAGATAAAGCTTTTTCGTTTACTATACACAAAAAAATATCAAAAATTCATTTTTATGCGTCTAAACGTCACAACTTGCCACCTAAAATTACAGGGGGAAATATTGGAGAAGGGGAAAATGCGCCAATGATGTGTACATAATCAGATTCTATCTAGAATCTAGTTAGGCTGATAGCCAACCCCAAAGGTACGTGACCGAAAATAATTCTGCTTTCGACATTGTGAGAAACACGATCATAACAGACGAATAAACGCCAATTCTATAAATTTACAGGATTTTTTTTATACCACTAAGGTGGCAAACAAGCATACAGCCCGCCTGATGGTAAGCAGTTACCATACATAGCCTTAGTATGGACCCTTGCAACACCAGGGATATCACTCGCGCGTTGCCGACCTGAAAAACCTCTTAAAGGTTTATGGAGGATTCATTGCGCCGAGCCGACAGTTTGAGGGAATATTCCTCTAGCTGCCAGCGCAGCGCATCCTTAGAAGGAGCTCTGGCGACCTTACTCACTGCAGAAACACAACACACAATTAAGTGTGTTATTCGGCTGCAGTTTTCTGTAAGGTGGAGGCGTATACTCTATTTTGTTTCAACGGATCGATTTATCCGCGTTTAAACGGTAAATATTTCACCATTTCTAGTAAGTAAGTAGAATTTAGTAGAAAAATCGCTACAGTGATAAATTTATGGAGAAATTACTAAACCTATCGTTTGTATCATTATATTATCGTTAAAATGTTATATGCACACTGACGGTTAGCACCGCCTTTTTGTCGATGGGAAAATGCGCCTTATGTATGACGCCCCGCTCAGGGATTCGGGACGGTTACCTATGTCGAGCTCTCCAGCCAACACAACGCCTAAAACCACATTAAACACCGTGGCTACCATAAAGAGAAGTGGGGTTGTTGGTTTCAGTATTGTCGTTCTTTCTTTCAGTGATTTTCATAGGTACTTCCATACATAAATGTGTCTGGATTTGTGGTTACTGGTAATGGGCTTGCTCCGGTTACATACATAATTTCACACTTGTCTCCCGTTGAGGGTCGACAGAGACTATTACAAATTTCCACATAATACGATCCTGGCACACCATAAAATATGTACTTTTGCCTCATACACGCTCATTAACCTCACCATGCATGCATGCTCGTCGGATAAGGGCGCTCTTGTCGCAATTGTTCTGTAACATTGGTCCCAATCCCAAACATACCGGCGAACTGAGGGTTTACACATTAACTCTACCTAATCCTTCGGTGAATACAGCCATGATGTTATGTTATGTTATGTTAGACACATCGCAGACCTATCTCATCTATTTTTCGATCAATATTCTCAGAAGATCTCGCATTAATGTAAACATAAACTCATTCACAAACTGTAAACAAATTACAGCATTGCATTAAAAAGTTTCTCCCATAATCCTGTGAAAGTTGACTCTCATTGCTGTTCAATTAGGTTATAAATTATGTAGACTAAGGAGGTCATCGAAATCGGCCCAAATGAGGTACCGAAGGTACACTTATTGGAAAAAATAGTCTGTATTACGCTGGTTAAAACTGTAGTCGTACTTTTTTTAACGTTGACTGGGGGATGATAGAAAAAACTTTTAGTTTGAGAAAAATTACGCCATTTTTGGCACACTATTATCTGTTTCGTAATGATTTCATAGGTAGTAAAAACTGTCCGTCCAAACTTTATCAATTTCGGAATGTCAAACGCACGCCATTATTATCAGCATTATTATCATGGCAGATTATTATCAGTTTCATAGTAATTTTATAGTAAAAACTATCAACTTGACAGCTGTCATGTACCTCTGGTACAAATTTGGGCTGAGTTGTATGGGTTTTTAATGACCTCCTTTTGGCATCTCTTATTTTGGTTATTTTACGCAATTCAGGGCCCGTTTCACCACCTCTAGATAGCCGCTAACCGCCAGATAAATACAAAAATGGAACAAAATTTGTATGAAATTATCTGCCAAATAATTTAACGGAAACTTATCAGAAGGTGGTGAAACAAGCCCTCAGTGTTGCATTATCAAACTCCTGAGCAAAGACCTTTCTAATTTTCTATTTTTGACTGATGATACAGAATTTTACTAGTTATCTTTTAATCTTTGTAGCTATTGAGCATTTTAAACTGCCTCATTAATTTGGTTCTAAGCGCGACAGCTACGCTCGAAGTTCAATTCCCAGGTGGAGCAAAGTGCTATTGGGTTAAATTCTCACTAGCAGCTCGGAGTTTGTAGTTTGTGCCCGGTTAATGGCAAATATGGCAATAGGCACCTAAAACATCCCGGCGAACTCTGGGTGTAGGTACATTAGTACACCTCTGCCTAACTCTTCGGGGGATACAAGCGTGATGGTTTTAAAAAGCATTTGTTAATACACGATACAATAAAAAATACTTACATAGAGTTCTATTTCGCCAACATTCGCGGGAAATACGTAAAAGGAACGGGTACGCAAGTCGTAACCTCTGACCCAATAAGAATGAACGACCGCCGGACCAATGGCGCGAACCCATTCCAAATAGCCGATTATTTCCTTAACGTTTACAGTATATAGTTACGACCAAATCTGTTTAACTGTACGCAGTAGATGTGTTCTGTAATCTTTTATCTTCTGTACAATATAAAAGAAAGAGTAGGAGTGATAACACAGTGATATTACCATTGGACTGCCAAGTCAAATGTCTCAAATTCAAATATTTTATTTCAGTTTTGAAAAATCAAACTACATAGTTGCACGGTTCCAAAAAATTGGACTTATGGAGAAGAGCCGGCAAGAAATTCCATAGGCACTCTTTTAAAAAAAAAGGGCGTATGTCATTGGAAGAACCTGGAGGGGGCTTTCACTGAAAAATCCCTTTCGTCAGTCGCCGTTCATCCATTATCTCAACATGCCCATACCATATAAGACTTCCAAAAAACAAAACTAACACACACTGTAAATACCTTACATCCTGACTAATTCAGCACTCACAAAGACGGATCAAGTATCGTGAAATACCGTCTTTCCAAAAATACTTATTCAAAGTTAATGCACACATTCCGATAATTTTGTTTTTCGCAAGGGTCTTATTTCTTCGTCTCAAAATAGCAATCACTCGCTATAGGGAACATGCTGGATTTGTCGTTCACTCTTATAAATGTGGGCCAGCCGATGCAAATTTGACGCGCACGAGTACACCGACCATGTTGAGAATACCGCGGAAGAAATTCAATAAGAAGTTGTGATGAGATTGTTTTTTAAAGAAAAGGATATTTATAGGGGAGGAAACACAATCAAGGCATTTCAATGCGCATATTTTCAAGTCATTTTTGCATCGACATAAAAAAG
Organism: Acronicta psi; assembly: GCA_946251955.1. Classification (NCBI taxonomy): domain Eukaryota; kingdom Metazoa; phylum Arthropoda; class Insecta; order Lepidoptera; family Noctuidae; genus Acronicta; species Acronicta psi. The sequence goes on along the minus strand of OX276493.1, from coordinate 3,830,179 downwards.
AAATGCCAGCTTTCATTCCTTTTAAAGCTCTTTAACATTATACGCAGATGTCCAATCACGGGTACTGCGGTACAAAATTACTTACTTCACGGAGTAAAGGGACGGATGACTGAAGTATACCATTAAATCAAGCATACTTAATAACCTCTTCACAAAAGGTTGAAGGATGTTGTCTATAAAAGATATCTATCAAGCTTGGATAAATAACAAGCCAGTAACTTTAGACGATATCGTATTCAAGGACCAGAGTAACGTATTAAAAGACCTATTAAAAGACCAAATTACTTATTACTTCGATTTAAAATAATCATCAATAAAAAAATAAATGACAGAACATGCTAGCGTAGAAGTAATAATAAAGAAGAACACATTGTGTAATTAATATATTTTGTTAAATCTTTGTGAATAAACAAATAAATAAAGCAGTTACCTACTACTAAGGAGGATGAGACAGATTTGCGTTAATGAAGAAAATGAAGAGACAAGAAGACCAATCCTTTGTTGAAAACGATGCGAAGATGCGGAGAATAGACAAAAAAACTTACCAGAATCGACATCGTTCTAAGCGCGCTTCCATCCACTTTTAAACTAACACTGGGACTGCTCATCAAATGGACAATGACTAGTGCATTGAAGCACAATAGTTACTTGCTAGTACCACTCATTGGCCCGTAAATCAATTGAGAGAATTGAGATGTGACGTGAACCAACGGGTTTTTCGTTGAGTCGGCATTTATTTATTTTATTGGGGTGACAACGAGATCAATATTCGTCATCTACAACAATCTCTTTAGTGGTCATATACTCTTCAGTTGGATCAGAAGATTTCCAATCACTGATAAAGCCTTCTTCTGTAAGTAGATTTTTGGTTTAGCTTAAAAGATGTCATTGTTATCTTCATAATCAAGTCTCCGTAAGATATGAATTGCTTTTGACAGAAGAACTTGCTGAACTTGCTTAGCATTCCACAGAAGAACAAAGACCTTTGGACTTCTTAACTGGTAATCACTACATAGTATAAAACAAAGTCGCTTTCTCTGTCCCTATATCCCTATGTAGGTATATAAAAGGTATATAAAACTACGCAACGTATTTTGATGCGGTTTTTAATAGATAGAGTGATTCAAGAGGAAGGTTTATATGTATAATACTTGACCACGCGGGCGAAGCCGCTGGCGGAAAGCTAGTTTATGTATAAATGAAGTCCTTCGTCCTTCACTTTGGTCCTTTTACACGAGATGAGCAGGGCTGTAGAATTCTGTCATTACTTCGTGTATTAAAGTCTATTTTATGTGAGTACACTCACAGTACCTACTCATCTTAGTTCAGTATTAAAACGACGCAGAACAGAAGTCCACGTGTATTAAATTTATGATTTATTGTCCATAAGGAGCATTAATAATAATGTTTCATTCTTTATGTACATAAAACAATTGAAAGTAATTTTATCCATTTTCTGCGGCGCATGCGCAAAATGTTATTGTTTAAAAATAACGGTGCGTAGTTACTGGAGCCAGTAAAGTTGTCTCCTCCTAAAATGTCTAGAGTTGTGCTTTTATTCTGAGTTGCCCGTAGAATTTCAGAATACAGCTTAGCGCAGCAATATAAAGACTGGCTTCAAGTTTACGTTAAGTAGCTAAGTACTTCTTTTAAATTTGCAGTCATGCAAAAATTCTTACGGATTGTTCCAAGCTAATCGAAACTAAGCAAGTCAAACTTATATCGACTAATAAAAGCTATTGCCTTTGGTTGGGGCTATTGATCATGGCAAATGATTTTCACAAATTCTATGGTTGCGACTATGGGGCGAAGCAGGCAAACAAGTAGTAATATGACCACTTGACTGCTAAGTCATCTCAATCTTGATTTCGAATCTTCTTTAGGAAACCTGCATGCCTGAGAGATTTTCTCGACGCCATGTGATGTCTGTCAACCCACGCTAGGCCAGCCTGTCTCTTCAGAATGAGACCCGTGCCCAGCAATGGGACAGTTAATGGGTTGGTTATGGCAAGGGGAGAAAAGTAGTTTTAGTCGGATCGTATCGGACATACTTACCCTGCCGTTTTACTTGGCTACAGACGATCCATGAGGATTTTCCGCACCAAAAACCGGTTTGGGCAATGGATGGACATGGATTCTGGAACTATAATCCACTAAATCTAAATATAATCTACTATCAGTCGTTTTGAGAGAAAATCCATGCCGTTAGACAATAATGGATTAAAATGGGTGGGTGTAATAGTATCATTACTACAGCCCTGCCCTAACCCTTTGAGGAATACAGGCGTGATGGTATTTATGTAACACTAGCGACCCGTGGGCACCTTTGCCTGCGTAACCCGGTGGATTTAAGTAAAATAAACACACACGGACCTTGCCCTGACAATAATGAATACAACAAAAAAAGAATTATTCAATTTGGTGCAGTTGTTCGGAAGTTATGCGCGTACCAACATTTTGGCAATTCATTTTTATTTATATATAATATATATACATATATATATATATATAATATATATATGTGACGTTGAGATTGCCTGATTAGTGTAAACGACCACACAACGACAACCTTTGAAGGTTGTATTAACATAACAATTGCATGTTTTACATAACACTAATTTGTAATCAGTACGCTGTTACATAGAATCACTAATTAGCCACAATTGAATCAAATAATTACGCTCCAAGTCCTTGTTGTAATAGACCAATTAGGGCATGTAATATGGCCTACAAATAACATAACAACACGCCTATTTTCACCGAAGGGTTCGGCAGAGTTTACTCATATACTGTCACAGTTCGCCGGTATGCTTAGGCACACCTGTGACACTCCATACAAACTTTCCGATACCGCTGCACACTACAATACGAAATGTCAAACTTGTCAAAATTACGTTTGTACACGTGCAAATGCAAATGTGCGCGTGAGAGTGCGTAGGGTTTGGGCAGTACGTCCGGCAAGAACACCGGCAGAATGCGGGGGACCTGAGGTATCTGACGTTAGGGAGGGGCGGAGAGTTGCCATTCTATATTATTTATTCAGTGGTTTAGGTCCTATTCAAATTCAAATTCTTTATTTGCAAAAATGTGGTATACTTTAAGTTGTCAGTTTAAAAATGGTTTGGTTACACATTTTCCATTTAAGTTTTATGGCATGCAAACATATAATCTAACAATAAATAATTGTTGGCAATGTAACATAGAGGTATTTAGGTAACATTATTATTAAAAAATATAGATTATTTATTATCAAAACCTGAGATCATATTTATTCAATATAAAAAAAAAACTAATAACTAAATTAAATTCTATTATACTTTTCTTATTCTAATTATTAGGTAATTTACACTCGAGATATTCTTTTACGGAATAGACGTTAAGCCATTGCGCACAGGCAAATTCAGCTAATAGCTGCTCCTAATGCTCTCACTTTGCTCGACATGCGAATCGAAACCAGGAACTTTGGCTAGCAGTTGCTCTTACGACCATCATAGACTAGAGGCAGTCATCTAGAGCATCATAAAAACGTTGCCGAATGGGTTTGGCATTGGTGCATTACTGTACATCCATCTTAATAAAAAAAAGGCTAAAAGCTAGTGTCACAGAAAAGATAAAGTCTCGGTACGTTTTGCTCTGACTTTACTCTGACGTTTGTGTAATTCATTGCGTTAACTGCCCCGCTATCACTTTGAAGTTCCACAGAATGACATGTTCGGACCATCTGGCGCCTAATTACGTTTAACTACTTTTAAACACACATGTTTGTTACCGTTTATCTGCTACGTGGGTTATGTCATTACAGTATCAATGTTAATGGCTATTTGGGGTTCGGTTAAAGATTAAAAAACTCTAAAAGCGCTTTTATTAGACGAATTTCAGAAAACAAGTCTAATTCGTGATATTTTTCTTTGTGATTCTTCCTGTGGGGGTTGAAAATTCTAAGTAATTCTGGGTAGGTAATAGCTATCACTTTAAGAGAGGTAGGTCACATCCATTTATGGCTCAAATCTGGAGCAGAAAACTGCGGTTCTTAAAATTCGTGATATATTTCTTTGTGATTCTTCCTGTGGCGGTTGAAATAATTCTAAGTAATTCTGGGTAGGTAACTAGGTAATAGCTATCACTTTAAGAGAGGTAGGACACAGCCATTTATGGCTCAAATCTGAAGCCCATCTGGGGAAGTACGTCCACCTTACAGAAAACTGCAGCCAAATAACACACTTTATTGTGTGTTGTGTTGCAGTGAGTAAGGTCGCCAGAGCTCCTTCTTAGGATGCGCTGCGCTGGCAGCAAGAGGAATATTCTCTCAAACGGTCGGCGCAGTGAATCCTCCATGAACCTTCGAGAGGAGGTTTTCGGGGTCGGCAATGCGCGAGTACCGAGATACCCTTGGTGTTGCCAGTGTCCATAGGCTACGGTGACCGCTTACTTTCAGGCGGGTCGTATGCTTTGCCACCTTAGTGGTATAAAAAAAAAACTATTCCAAATTTCAGCTAAATCCATCTGTTGCATAATAAAGAAGTAATGAACATCCAAAATACTTCCACAGGAGTACTTATTAAAATATTGTGCTAATTGCTAAAAAAGTAATTTAGTATTGTGTTCCGGACTTCCGGTTTTAAGTCCATTAAAGCCAATGAAATTAATAAATGGGCAATGAGATAACAACTGAGATCTCCAAATAACAACGCGCTCTATTGATACTATTTGTGTTGCTGGCGCCTGTAGGCTGTGGTTGTCATCTTATTACAAAAAAAAAACGAAACAATTGAATAGACCAATTAAAAAAAGTATCTAAGCTTAAAATGTACCCAATTATCATTAACATAACGGCATGAAAAAGCTAAACAGTTTTCCTTTGATAAACAAAATGAAATCCATGACGTCCCAAGTCTGTGATGACGTCAACTCCCACCTCATTGCTGCCCATTCTAACACAAGGACAATCTGTCATTCTCAGCTTTATTACAATACACACACATGTATGTGTTGTGTTGAAAAGATAGTAATCAGAGCAACGGAGCGAAAGAACACGAGAGTTGTAACTAAGCGACACGCGACCGATGTTAATATAACCGCACCTTTATTTATCTGCGCGTTGTATATACAATGTGTTAAAAAAACCCTGTCCGATCCGAAAGGGGAATATAGGTATGCCAATTGCAGTACCAAATAAAATAAAATGAATTAAATATTCGTAAAAATTAGGTTGTCATTGAAGTTTTAAATTCACGAATTTTATACAAAAATTACCAAATTTACCCGAAATCTAGCAATTTTCTTGAATGTAGCAACACTATCACCTACCGGGGTATTTTTGGCACCTGTGACGATTGCCACTGTAGCTACGAACTTAAGTTTCCTTGTTTTTTAAAAAAATATTTACTTTTTATCGGAATATTTTTTTTACTTGAAAACTGAAAAGGATAAATAAAATGTAATCTAATATCGATACGTAATAATACCTTCACAGGTCGGACAGGGTTTTCTTAACTTATTGTATAAAATACTAACTTTTGATCGCGGTTTAATCAAAGTCCTTTCTCAGAATGAAATCTGTCTCTCAGACATCGTTGGCATGTTTAGATCCCACGTAATAGGGGCGAGCTTAATGCCTGACGGACACAAATCCAAAGTCTTAGTTGCTACAGAAAATTTCACAGATAAATCCAACGGTACGCCATTCAGCGCTAATAGGAAACAATTGCACGATATAAATGTCGACCATGACAATATTTTGTCGCGGTCCGCGTGTCAACTCGTCTGGAGTTTAGTAAGCGATGGTCTACGAATACGATAGTGAGTATTAGACAGAGATATTACCTACAATAGATGAAAATGTATTGAAGGGATTCGAAACAAGTAACCATAAATCCGTTTCGCATATCGCCAGTGTGCTAAAGCCTTTATCTACGTAACATTCAACAGATGTACACCCTATTTGCGTAGATCAATAATATACGATTGTCACCATCCGCCATTGTTCCTATTTTGTCGTGATGAATAATACTCCGCTTACATACTAATAGTTTAACATCGTGATTATCATTCATTAGCAAGCACAGGAGATAGCAGGAAGTACGGGAAATGTATTTCAATGAGAAGTCGGAAATTGAAGGTAATAAATTAAAACAGGCAACTAATGTCCATTCTTGAACTGTAATTAATTATTAATACTTAATACTTTTTACAATCATCAATGTCCTATAACAATTAGGAAGTCGCGTTTGGAATAAAGGACCAAAACATTACGGAAAGTACAACCTTCGGAACTAAGGACCAAATTGCTAGATCCAAAGAAATATATGTCTTTGTACTCTGCATCTTAATTTTGATGGTAGGTAGATATTTTTGGAGACTAATGTGATGTGATCAGCGTTTAAATAGTTGACGGGTCGATGAAAGATTTGAAACTGTAGGTAACTTTCCCACAGCAAAACAGACCTCTCCTGGCACAGAGAAAGAACGACCATTTTATTCTTAAATGCGTATTGCGCAAAGTGGATTCACTTGATCTTGTTTAAAACATTTCTTGTTTTTCGTCCTTCAAGCCGTGTTTATCCCAAAAATATACAGACGACGACGTTTACATTTCCAAACAAATGAGCGTGGCGTCCTTACTATACCTACATAAACGTGGACTGCGCCGTGTACCCAGGTTTGGTCTAAATATACATTTTACGAGTGTAACTAACAATGCATTGAAGTGTTTGGCATGGTCGATTCGAGTAATTTATTGGTATAATTGAGCTCGTTCCACAAGTTTATTAGCGTGCGATGTAAGATGACACAAGACTTTGGAAATAAGCCCAGCAATAAATGTGGATAATTCTCGCAGCTATTGGTGTACTGGAGTGAGTGATTAAAATGCCTCAAAATTATTCGGAAACTTTAGTTAAAACCCGTTTTCATGAATAAGTGTATTGATATACCTAGTACGTGCGCCAAATACAAAATTGACTGATTTAGATCAATGCGGATCATAAGCCTGTCTAAAGCTCTTAAAAATTAACATACCTGTCAAATGCGACAAATGCCTGTCAAATGATAACGGTACTCGAAGAAGGCTGGCCGATAACTTTATCGTAATATATGGATACCTCTGACTAAGCTGTAAGAAAATATTTTCGAAGATAAAAATAAAACAAAAGCATCTGGATGCAATGAACATCATTGATGAGGATTTATGCGTATCAATATATTTCAAGCTTAACGTCTAATAATAAGATGCCAAGGATTTAATGAAGAAAGTATTAAGTATTTGGCATCATTGAAACTTTTGATCCTCGTAATAAACAAAGATTTGGGTGAGATATGAGTGACTTTTATGGGCTACCTACATATAATATAAAAAAAATGCAAATACTTAACCAAACAAAAGCTTATTCAGTTAAAAGAAAATAGATATTTGAACTTTTTTATATTTTCTAGTAAACTTTGTCACATTTATTGAATACTAGTTAGCTAATCTGACAGACGATTGACCTGCAAAAATACATTTACAAATTAGAAAACTGTCCGAGCAACTTTTTTCCAATTTCTAAAACCTAATAAATCGGACGAACCAATATGTTTTTTAAACAGAATTGGGCAAATCGGTTCCCAAGTGATGCGCTTACCAACGAACAGAATTCAGTTTATAAATCTGTAGATGTTGCGACTTAGTGAAAGATGTCTTATATCAAACCCGGATCAGAAAAACTGTTTTTCCACTTTCGTGTATCAATCGAATCCAGTAGGATATGGAGGATGATAAAATAATGTGTAACTCAAAAACTCGGTTAGAGTGGCTAAGGTGGCTAATCGTGTTTTGGCAATATGCTGAAACAAAACATATTAACGTGTATGTTTTACTAATGGTGACAATTGAAAACACTCTAATCATAATAGATTACTGTTTACAATAATATAATCAAAGCAAAACATCCTTAAACATCTTCCTTAAAAAATATAGAAAGACCTTGTTTGATTCGTCGAGTCTAAACAATTCAAATGCTTATATGGCAGATAGTTGAGTCCGCATAAATATAAGAAAATTCACCAAATTCTAAGATTAAAAGTTTTTGTCAAAGATATACACACTCAATGACGTCGGTAGCCCGAACAAGAGTCAAGTACAACCTTACTTATGTACAAATATAAAAAACGCGGAAATAACTTTGTTTGTTTGTGGCCCTTGGTCGCGATTAAACTGCTGTGATGTCAGTGGTGTGGAAGGCTTTTGTCTCAAAAAGTTCTGTTACCACATATGTTTTTACAAAAAGAGTATCTATGGAGTTTCTTGCCGGCTCTTCTCCATAAGACCCACTTTTTTTGGAACCGTGCAACTAGTTTAACGTTTCAAAAGTACCTATTTATATGGTCTAATTGAAATAAAATATTTTGAATTTTGAATTTTTGAATTTTAAAGTAGCTTCTAAATAAACTAGAGTAGGGGTGAGGATGTTATACAAAGCTACTGTTGTGGGGTGGAGCATTCAAGGAGAGGACTATGTCTAACAGCTTTATCCAGTTCCTAATTAGTCTTGATGTTGTCCGTAACGCGGATTTGTCATCATCGTCATCATATCAGCCAAAAGAGGTCCACTGCTGAACAAAGGCCTCCCCCCATTGACTTCCACAGGGACCGGTCGTATGTTGCCTGCAACCAACGACCCCCAGCGATCTTTACCAGGTCGCCGGTCAATCTCACATGCACTAACATCTATACCCGGATCAACTATCCGCAGATGAAGTTCGAATCCGCGATCCTTATTGCAACAGCAGATTCCCCAATCACTGCATCAAACAAGCCCTAATTGTTTATAAAAAAATAATAATGAATAATAAATATCCTGGGACATTTTACACAGCACCATCTAGTCCCAAACTAAGCAGAACTTGTACTATGGGTACTAGACAATGGATATAATACTTATATACTTTTTTTGTAAATACATACTAATAATACATAGGAAACACCCAGACAAACACAAACATTTATATTCATCACATAAATATTTGTGTCTTGTGAAAATCGAGCCCACGACCTCGTGATCAGCAGTCCGGTACTCGAACCACTAGACCACAGACGTCAAACCACGACGTTATGTTTTACCATGTGTCGGTAGAGACTATCGGAATACTCTAGTAAGGCTGCAGAGCGTTGACTTTTAAACAAAAGATGTGTTGATCAATTAGCGTATATACAGACAAATGTATTGTCCGAATTTAGTAACTGGTACACATATTTATTATCAAAATAGAACTTAGTAACTGGGACACATACTTATTATCAAAACAATGTTTTATTCCAAACAGCGTGTCGCATAAATTAAAATCTGTAACTTCACACCCTAAATATGGAAATTCCAAAAAAGTAAAAAAATCACACAACCTCTTTATTGTTTTTTTAAGTATGTTACCTCGTATTCCTGACGTTCTTTTTTATTTAGAAAGTCAGTTTTCAAGGAGGAGGAGGACAGATTAAAGGACGTTTACTATTTAAAAATCTCAGTTGCACTAATACTTGTTCACAAACATAAGTCCAAGAACAGAGAACAAGAGTCTGCAATCAAAACTATAATAAAAAGATCAAATTTAATTCGAATATCACAGACTCTCCTAAGCCGGGTTCTCAACCGACTTCAAGAGCATTCAAATAACCCTATTTAACTAAATCATCTTGTCAAAAACACAGACTACATTCAATCCTGATCTAAATTTTGATCAAATTGTCAAATTATGGAAATTGGTCCTTCGAGACGCGCTGTCGGGTTTGGTTTGGGTAATTAGTATGTAAGTAACGTTTGAATACTGCAGATGCTGAAGTATTATTCCGGTAACGTTCAGAAGTAAGCTTAGTTAGTAACTTAGATTGAGCCTCGATACCGGTCGTGTGATATAGTACAGTCATCAATATCTGTTTATGTCTAAGGTCAAGAGATAAAGTGAAATTGATTCGTTAGTGTCTCACTGCTAGGGTTCCCTTACATCTGTATATTTATCTTGATCCTGTGACAATTGAACCCAATCAGCTTCAAAAAAGTCAAGGTCACGCGTTGTTTTTTGTTGTTTTCCCTGAACAGCGCACTATATCGGCGCATAATAATAATTAGTTATTAATTGACGAATAACCAGATTAAATCATCAATAGACCAGTGCCTGCTGAGTGTGAGCTGATCCTTGGTTTGATTCCTGCCCAGTTAATAGCTTTCAGTACAACATTTGCGCTCGAATCAGATAGGTAATATGTTATTGAAGCATCTATTACAGACAACCTTTTATTCATGAATATGTAACTATGTATTTCCTTTAGATACCGCAAAAACGAAATAAAGATAGTTTATAGAGCGTTGAAATACTATTTTGTATTGCAAAAGCAGGATGTTTCAATCTTGGTCTGCCCTCGCCCAACCTGCATCCTATGTCTTTGCTAGATAAGGACCTTGACCTTTTTTCCGTGTCAGAATTCTAATAATTCCTATCTCATCGCCTGAGAAGAACGGATGGAAGGACTCTTGAGAACTTAACATACAAGACAATCCAGAGGAGGTTTTAGATCATTTGATCGCAATGGTCCTGTGAGACGGGGGCATCCTAATAGATAGTTATCATTTAAAGCGGCCGGGGTACACCCGTGTCTACAATATATACTTACACCACGGTAAGTTTAACAGATAGACGACCCAATTCCGTTAACAGCGGTGATTTCTTCTTGAGCAACTGTGTGGCTTGATAAAATTGACTTGGAAATCATGGTCTTCTAAGTGTATGCTTTTATCCATTCGTTAGTTTTTGGGTTAATGTGATTGTTCTTATTCTGTCATGTCGAGATGGTCTACTCAATAATACAAGCTTCGGTAAAAAGGTGAACCAATAAGCGCATTGATGCTGACGTCGATATTGAATCGAAATTGTATCGATTCTGAACGATATTCAACACTATAGTGTGAATTGATACAAAACTTACAAGTTTAATCTAAATAGACGATAAGATTGGCTTCCAACGCTTGATGTTTGTTTATTATATTTATCGAATTGAAGCTAATTATTTAGCCAAACATTGGCCAGACCAATTTTGGTATGAAACTGAAATTCCCGAAGATAATGGATTTGACACTTACGCGAATATTGTATTCGCTGAAAAAAAGATTATTTTTAAAGATTGTTGCGGTTTATCTGACTTTTTTGGAGTATACCCTTTACAGGAACCAAGGTCACGAGTCAAGTTGTTGCCACAGACTGGCACAAGTAGTTAGTCCGATCCTGAAACCTTTGAAACATCGCAAATATTACTAGGAACTGAGATTATTTTTATTATGTATTTCCAAAGTCCTTGAACTGATCTTGATAACATTTATACATAATCTACTAGATCAACGTCACGCATATTCATTTTGGAAAAAAAAATAACCTTTATGTCAAACATACACTCACGCTTTTGTTCCCATTTAGGTAAGCAGATACAGACCGCCATTTGCTACGATTATTGCAAACTTCTTTTGCTTTGTTCACGTTTCTACAACTTGTCATACACACGCGCCGGTAGCGAGTAATACGCACCTAGATTTTACGTGCTTTTTCGGCGATAAAGACCAGAAAATACGGATGAGAACCTTACCTTTTTTAAGTAATTCTACAAAAGAAGATAACAATGTACAATGCATAGCTATAAAAGTACGGAAGCGCCGTTAACAGGCTGTTTACTTTGGATTTATAACATTCTTAAGATTATCAGTTAATCCTACTTTAATTATACCCTAAAACCAATTTACCTACCTATGATGCCTATGATAGACACAAAATCTATCATTCTCGGTGAAGCACTGAATGAAGAGTATATCTTAGATGTAGGGCATAACTATTTATTACTAATTCAGGTAAATCGCGATTCACAGAGGTAACCCCGCGAAACACATTAATAATTAATATACAAAATAAGGATATTAGAGCTCCAAATTACCTTTTTAAATCCATTAGCAGTCACTTCTGGTTTAGGCGCTGTATCAAAAAGATTCAATCTGGAACTCTGGAAAAGATCTGGACTGGAATTCTCTCTGGAAAATAGCTCGGCCGTTGAGCTCTCTCGAGTGAGGGAAGGTCTTGGTTTGACGAAGTTATTATTTCTGGCAGCCTGAGCTCTTTTCAGCCAGTTGAATTTGTTCATTTCTTGAGGTCCTGGAGATGGTGTTGGAGTACTCTCAGGAGTGTCAGTTGGAGTTTGCGAATCTGGTGTAGATGCCATGGTTGAAGTATTGTTAGTCTATATTTTTTCCTTTCAAAAAACACTTTTGTTACTTAGTTCCGTAACTTCACTGCTGCATTGGTAGAATTTGAGAGTACTTATTTGATTATATTTTTAAATTATTCTACTACGAGTACCACATTTTAAATCACAGTATTACACTTTACGGAGCAATGTTATTGCGTGCAATTGTAACGCGAATTCTCGAACCGGACATCATCGGGTGCGAAATTGATTTTCTATATGTATGTACGAGGGATAAATTTAGTCTTGCCACTATACCAATAGGCACGTCTATATGCGTTAGGGCTCACCGCGCGACTGTAATAGACGCGGATTTTGATCGACTCATACGCACCTATGAGCACACTGGAGTGATTATTAGATCTATTGTTGTATACGCTTACATATAGAGCATAACAGACGATACATAACAATATTTCCGTATATATAATGCCATACAAGACAGACATGGTAAGGTTACAGTATTCTGAAATAGTATACATTTTTTTAATACCGGATTCAGGAAGAAATCAGTATAAAAATACTTTTTTATGGGAGAGAGAGACTGAAATATCAACAACTGAAATATTATGTAGATTGCTTAGGTGTGTTTCGTTCATCAGTAATCTTTAGTAGTGTACTAAATATATTTATCGGTCGTAAAATATGTTTAATGTGTGACGTCTTGAGATATTTGAATTTGCTTTCTGTAGCGTTGGACTTTAAGCTTTATCAGCTGTGAGTTTTTAAGTCATTTGAGATAATGTTAACCCCTGTATTGCCAATATTTTTCGACAAATATAGGTCCTATTCCACCATGGGGTTAAGTCGAGAAATTTCGAACAATAGAAAACCCCAATAACACAAAAAGACCTAAAATTGTAAGGCGGTTTCAAAAAAATCGGTCCCTACCGTTGGTTTAATTGTCAAAGCGTATTCAATTACGGCAATGCAGCTTCCGTGTCTTCATAATCCTCCGTAATTGGAGTCCTTGACAGATCCCTCTGATATTTTACGGCGTAATTTAGTCCTTCCCACTTATATTTCGCTTCGCCGCTGTCTGGGCTTAACTATCTTGGAGATTTGTGACAGTAAGAGAATATTATAATGATTTACTTTAACTTAATTTTATAACTATAAAATATTGTGAAAGAAAAATTTGACGCTTTAGTCAACTAAGCTACAGATTTGAACATTTGTCTACCTGTGATGTTGATTTTCTTCCACTTTGTCAGTGACATCAGTAACATGAACTTATTGACAATATCTATTTAAAGTAAAATGGAGCTCATGTACATAGCTTAGTTAAAAGAAATTTTAAAATAGGTTGAGTCGCTTTTGAATTTATCCATCACATAAGTACAAACAGAGTCTTTCCTCTTTATAATTAATTTAAAATTAAACTAATTTAAAATTAGTGTAAGTGTACACTGTACACTATGAATGATCACAAAATCGTAAAAGAATATTGCTATAAAATAACCTTCTAACCAGCTAAAATACTTCAAAAAATTTTGCATTCGTCCAATAATTAATTAGGTACAGTTTAAATATACAACCTCATTTTTAATTAAAAATATAAGGGCTGGTCTTCATTATAAAAAACTTGTACAATAGGACCAAAACTAAAACTGCTAAAACGATTTAACGGTCATTGTTCAATTGGAACAATCGTGTTTTTTAAGGTGTCTACGAGTATAATTATTATACCCTATACCAGATCTAAAAATAAAAGAGATAGAAATAAAAAGTTTTTATTTTTCGTCCATATGATACAGAACAAAACATTCCATACACAAAATAAAATTATAAATGATACTAACCAAAAATAATATCTATGGCAGCACTGCCAACTTAAAGGTACCTAAATAAATAAACCAATCAGAAAAATAGAAATAGACAACTGAAACTTTCCATTCCCAATAGCTCATTCCGGTTTTTACCCGTTGAGCATCTATTTTTTGAGCAACTGTTTTTTTTTTCATTTGAAAATAATAATTATTATTTTTGCAATGTATTGGGTGCTAAAATCGGGTGCCCAAACGGGAATATTTCAAATTAGATTAGTGAAACTAACGAAAAAGAGTTTCGGTACGACAATGAAATCTACGTTGGATTACTTGCGTGTTAGGGACGTTTTTACGACTTGTTTACTGTTAGCAATAAGCCCAAATTTGGTCATCATAGTACTATTATGATGTCATATAGTTTACAAGGTAGCAATATAGTAATGTGTAGGATTGATTCAATCGTCATATCAACTACCTAATGAGTTTCTTTAACCTAGTAGTCTTAATTGTGACTGCTAAACCAGGTCCTGGGTCAGGTTCACGGATGAGGCAGTGATATTGGGTGCGTTTATAGAATTATCAGTAGCCACTTGGACTTTGTATTATTGGACCGAGTTATTGGCAATCGTATAAGGAGGTCCAGGAGTTAGCTCTCAACAGAGAGCGGTGGATGACACTGCATCGATCAGAGCATTAGTTTTTAAATAGAAGAAGAAGAAAATGGCAATAGGGTCGTTCCCTATTAAATGCCCTAAACATACAAGGAATCTGTGAGTGTACATTAGTCCCCCTTTAATACAGGCAAGCAGGAATACATCCGTGATGTAGGTAGATAATAAGAATGTTATTGTCTTATTTATAAAATAAAATTTGTATGTCTTCCGTAGGTATTACAAACTGTATGTATTTTTAACAGTTACAATACCTATGTGAAATACGTATTATTTGTATGATGTTATTGTTTGTAAGTCTCTCAGTTCTCGGATATAAAGGTCAGACTTTATCATTGGTTATCAAGTTATAGGTATGTCGAACAGGAAATTAAGTAGGTACCCGGATACCTACTAAACTAATTACTACTTTATCTGTAAACTTACTTGAAGTTTTTTAAGAATTAAAGAGGTGTACCAACACCCACAGTTTATTCTATGTAATAAGGGCTGAGCCTATTGCTATTAAACCTGGGCTAGGCACAAATCTAAACTACAAGCTGCTGTAAAAAAGTTAACTGGAGACTAATACTACTAGACCTGCGAATCGAATCCAAGATCTCGCATCCAATAGGTTGTGCTGCCGATCATTAGATAAATTTGGCAATACATTAAGCCAAAAAATCAATGTAATTCATTTACATATTCTTTGATACCTACTAATAGTAGCAAGAGGAGTTCAGGAGACCCCTGAATATATTCCATATTGCAGGTACGGACTTTGCTTGACTGATATCTTATTCCACTATTATTTTCCACGTATTGGTCCTGTGTTCCGCACATACGTATCAAAGGACCAAATATCTTCTTCACTTCACCACCACTTCGTCATTTTTATACATAACTTCGTTGTTTATCACAAAGCTAAGAATTAAATGACAACAGTAATTAAAGTTCAATTAGCAGTTTAAGATGCAATCTACTTGATGTCGGCGTTGGCTCGAGAGCAGGTCCTCTTAAAACTGAGTTATAAAAAATTGTAAATGACTAACTTAAACGTCCGTTTTCATTAGCTGAATGGGAACATTTGTTCTCATTCGATTCGATTCGATTCGCAGGTCTAGTAGTATTAGTCTCCAGTTAACTTTTTTACAGCAGCTTGTAGTTTAGATTTGTGCCTAGCCCAGGTTTAATAGCAATAGGCTCAGCCCTTATTACATAGAATAAACTGTGGGTGTTGGTACACCTCTTTAATTCTTAAAAAACTTCAAGTAAGTTTACAGATAAAGTAGTAATTAGTTTAGTAGGTATCCGGGTACCTACTTAATTTCCTGTTCGACATACCTATAACTTGATAACCAATGATAAAGTCTGACCTTTATATCCGAGAACTGAGAGACTTACAAACAATAACATCATACAAATAATACGTATTTCACATAGGTATTGTAACTGTTAAAAATACATACAGTTTGTAATACCTACGGAAGACATACAAATTTTATTTTATAAATAAGACAATAACATTCTTATTATCTACCTACATCACGGATGTATTCCTGCTTGCCTGTATTAAAGGGGGACTAATGTACACTCACAGATTCCTTGTATGTTTAGGGCATTTAATAGGGAACGACCCTATTGCCATTTTCTTCTTCTTCTATTTAAAAACTAATGCTCTGATCGATGCAGTGTCATCCACCGCTCTCTGTTGAGAGCTAACTCCTGGACCTCCTTATACGATTGCCAATAACTCGGTCCAATAATACAAAGTCCAAGTGGCTACTGATAATTCTATAAACGCACCCAATATCACTGCCTCATCCGTGAACCTGACCCAGGACCTGGTTTAGCAGTCACAATTAAGACTACTAGGTTAAAGAAACTCATTAGGTAGTTGATATGACGATTGAATCAATCCTACACATTACTATATTGCTACCTTGTAAACTATATGACATCATAATAGTACTATGATGACCAAATTTGGGCTTATTGCTAACAGTAAACAAGTCGTAAAAACGTCCCTAACACGCAAGTAATCCAACGTAGATTTCATTGTCGTACCGAAACTCTTTTTCGTTAGTTTCACTAATCTAATTTGAAATATTCCCGTTTGGGCACCCGATTTTAGCACCCAATACATTGCAAAAATAATAATTATTATTTTCAAATGAAAAAAAAACAGTTGCTCAAAAAATAGATGCTCAACGGGTAAAAACCGGAATGAGCTATTGGGAATGGAAAGTTTCAGTTGTCTATTTCTATTTTTTTGATTGGTTTATTTATTTAGGTACCTTTAAGTTGGCAGTGCTGCCCTTGATATTATTTTTGGTTAGTATCATTTATAATTTTATTTTGTGTATGGAATGATTTGTTCTGTATCATATTGACGAAAAATAAAACCTTTTTATTTCTATCTCTCTTATTTTTAGATCTGGTGTAAACTATATGACATCATAATAGTACTATGATGACCAAATTTGGGCTTATTGCTAACAGTAAACAAGTCGTAAAAACGTCCCTAACACGCAAGTAATCCAACGTAGATTTCATTATCGTACCGAAACTCTTTTTCGTTAGTTTCACTAATCTAATTTGAAATATTCCCGTTTGGGCACCCGATTTTAGCACCCAATACATTGCAAAAATAATAATTATTTGATATTATTGAATAATTAATTCAAATGAAAAAAAAACAGTTGCTCAAAAAATAGATGCTCAACGGGTAAAAACCGGAATGAGCTATTGGGAATGGAAAGTTTCAGTTGTCTATTTCTATTTTTTTGATTGGTTTATTTATTTAGGTACCTTTAAGTTGGCAGTGCTGCCCTTGATATTATTTTTGGTTAGTATCATTTATAATTTTATTTTGTGTATGGAATGATTTGTTCTGTATCATATTGACGAAAAATAAAACCTTTTTATTTCTATCTCTCTTATTTTTAGATCTGGTATAGGGTATAATATACTCGTAGACACCTTAAAAAACACGATTGTTCCAATTGTACAATGACCGTTAAATCGTTTTAGCAGTTTTAGTTTTGGTCCTATTGTACAAGTTTTTCATAATGAAGACCAGCCCTTATATTTTTAATTAAAAATGAGGTTGTATATTTAAACTGTACCTAATTAATTATTGGAGCTTTTCTATGAATCGTTTTTCTATTATGCTATTAAAAAAACAGGAAGTACTCAGACATAATTATTGCTCACATCACATTACAATAATCATATTTACGTTAATGTTTGTAAATACAGTGATCTAGTTAGAAATATAAACAAGTGTAGTAAGTAGCACACAACAAGAATCAACTTTAGTCTAATTTTGAGACCTCATATGCCCAGTAATTTCAATGGTTACCCTTCAAACCGGAACACAAAAATGTTTCATTTTTGTTATTGATTGGCGGCGGAATATTTGGCGGTGGGGTGGTACCCCCCAAGACGTACAGCGGCGTAGAGACGGAAATCGCTCTGCAGATAATTAGGAACTTGCAATTTTTTCTGTCACTAGCTTGTACAAACAAATCTGACCTTAGAGCTTAGTCAGACCGGAAAAAATACTGAAAATGGCGATGCAAAGCGGAAGCATCCACCCCTACATAGCTTTATTTGAACGTATTATCGATTTCCACATAATACTTTTGACAAATACGCCTGGGTGATGTTATACATTACGCAATTCCGGGTCTGATGACGGTTTGAGGTTTATTTATTTTGCGAACACTAATTATTTTGCGTAAGACGATACACATTCAGTCTCATAATGATAATTACAGAGACGTAAGAATGCTAACAAAAAGAAAATGAAAAACACTCACTGTTTTGTAATAAAGTAAATCTGAAGTACGTATACATGAATAAGTTGTAGATTTGTAGGGTAATGTTTTAGTATACTGTTGTGTGTAAAGGTATAAATTACAATATTAATTGAATAACAACCAAACCATTACATAAATTGGTTTTAAGTTTTTAACGCCGGTAAATTTGGTCCTAATTTACGGACTCAATTTTTATTATAAAACAGTCTTTTTGTCCTACCTGCAGGCCATCTAATTATCATCTTCTGTTATGAATGAGACGATTTTTAAGTTGGCTTTATACGACTTATCTAAAGCTTTCGACTGCATTGATCACTAAAATACTTTGTCGACTAGTTTTCAATTCATAATATACCATCAAACCTGTATTCCTGTAAGGTTTAGGTAGAGGTATACTCAACATTTTAAATAGCAGGAAAACAGAGAAAAACTATAGATAACAGCCACAAATTCTGTGAATCTCGCAGCGATTGTTTTGCTTTTTCACAAGTTATCACTATTGCTACCTAATACAATTAGCACTGATTTTCGTGGGTGCTCACGACTTTTGCTGGATACAGAAGCTACACTAATGCCAATGCAAATTTGTTACTTATCTCCTACCAATTTATCAGTGGTTTAGTGTGGGTAACAATAATAAACAATGATTGTTCTTGCCTCACACTTGCTGGGGAGAGGTCTATTTCCAGTATGAGAGCTGCAAACCAAAAGTCTACCATGCTGGCCCTAGGAGAGTTGGTAGATTCGCAAACCCATGACTTCTGCCCTTCTTCTGTGTCCGATGATACGACTTTTTTAATTAAAAACCTTCGCCACTTCCACAGCATCGTCAGTGGCAGCGCAGAAGTCGCTTTGATTGCAGGTTGTGGGGCACAAAGGAAAGGGTGGTGCACGATTGTCTGCGGCACAGTTCTGCCCTGTGATTATGTAAGAAAACTAGAAGAAGAGCCCTTCCATTATGAGTGGTCATCACCACCATGAACGTTTGCAACACCAAAGTTTCTGTTGCATCGCCCCATTGGACCCGGAAAGAATGCCGAATAACCGGGAGATAACTGGTTCTCATGAGCTCAAATGAAACACAAACACAAAATTACTTTATGACGGACTCCGGCGTGAGGGTTTTAGATATTTAGCTGCAAATCAATGTCCTTTTTTTAACTTTGTCGTCACAAAAACTTTAAGCTTACATTTATTCAGTAAAATACACAATAACATTTCAGATATCAAATTATTTAAACAAAGTTATAATATGTAGATACAGTTATACCTGCCATCACGCCTATTCGCTTACATAACGCTGAGCCCTTTGGGAAACAAAGGGCCAGGCATTACGTATGCGTAGGTATGTACTGTGTGGTCTTTTTTCTTCTTCCTAGAATTTTCCCAACCATGTTGGGGTCGGCTTCCAGTCTAACCAGGATGCGGCAGAATATCAGTATTTTACACGGAGCGACTGCCATCAGACCTCCGCAACCCAATTTCTAGGCAATACCGCTATTGGAAGGACAGATTGGTTGTCAGGCTTTTTAGGTTTCTGATTACCACTAACGATTGTCTAGGTGTTCGTATGACAACCGGGACCGACGGCTTTACGTGCTCTCCGAGGTACGGAGGGGTCTCGATATGTTAAGAATGGTCACCACAGACTGACCGTGGCAATTGTAGCTTAACCTGGCAGATTGGTTGATCAGCGTAATTACAACTTGGCCACGAGCCCCTCGAACGAACCCTGAGCCCTGAATTGAAAAGAATTGTGCCCGTACGTACTGTGTGGTACACCCACAATTTACCGGTATGTTTAGGGACCCAATAGAGCGCAAGCCTATTGCCATTAACAGTACCTCAACCATGAGTTCTATCGTATAGCTTTCGATAGGTCCTTTACGCATCGAAACGCTGTAATCTCATAGCAGATTTTAGTTCCTTACGTAACCACTACAGGCGCTGCGGGGGTTTTCCATACAAATATTTTACAGCGTCGCTTGCTGTCTAGTGAGGAAAAACTCATGGTCGAGGCACTGGACGCAAATCGAAACTCCGAGCCGCCAATGGTAATCTCATAGAAACCTTACAAGACTAGGACGAGGACAATCAACATCAGACCATTTTGACATTCATGACTGGTAGAAAAAACGTTACAGTATCAAAAATACTAGTTACATATAATCTGCAGCGGAGGCCTCGTTCCGTTTCCACATTAACCTTACCTGAGCTATCTAATTAGGCTGAATGGAAATGTACAACAGAAACAATACGTACCAGTACTAAAATGTAAAATAAACACGTGCCGCTAATAGGACAGTTGCGAATCCGTCTGTCTGTTCACCTGTTACATTAGTAGCGTCAACATTTGCATGAGAATCTAATATTTTGTATGTAAATAATTGTGTTATATGATATTTTCCGGTAGTGAGATC
Source organism: Acronicta psi (assembly GCA_946251955.1). Classification (NCBI taxonomy): domain Eukaryota; kingdom Metazoa; phylum Arthropoda; class Insecta; order Lepidoptera; family Noctuidae; genus Acronicta; species Acronicta psi. The sequence goes on along the minus strand of OX276493.1, from coordinate 3,809,266 downwards.
TGATATAAAAATATTGAGTGCTATGATATTGCTATACTTCCACGAAAATTGTTTTATATTCAGGGTCTTATCATGGGACTTAACAATATATTGACGGTACCTCGGTAGTATATAAGCTCTATTTTACATGTTACGTTATGTTTATTGTTTAATTTATCAATACCTAACCTAACCTAACGTATAACTGCTGAGAACTTTCCTTTTCTAATCACTTATTTCTTTAAATAACACTCGCTTATTTTATCGCTATCTCTTTTATACTTCTAGACTGCATGTTTTATTTACGTTGCTAAATGTGTCTACAAAGACCAAAATACAACCACGAAAGAAAATTCCATTAAACCGATATAAAACCCATTTCTAATACACAAAAGCCCCGATCCAGTCCAAAGGAGATCCATTATTTCTTCGCCATCTGCAATTGCATTCAGGGCAGGAAGAGTTAAGCTTGAATAGCCGCATCTAGCTGAATATCTATATAGATAGTGTATTTCTACTATAGCATTGTCTATTTTAAAAGAATATGTGTTCTAAGTTCTTATTAAATGGTGCAATAACGTTGTCAGATAATTTGCTTAAGGCAAAGATCAAGAACACTTTTATCTGTCGACAATCGAAGAACTTCGGCTATTAGACTCATGAGGCAAATATAAAGTTCTTCATCTCAAAGACTGCCTCGTTGGTCTAGTAGTTCCAAGCGCGACTGCTACGCTAGAGGTCCTGGGTTCGATCCCCGGGTCGAGCAAAGTGTTGTTGGATTTTCTGTGAAACTCCCAGTAGCAGCTCAGAGTCTGGATTTGTGCCCAGTTGATGGCAAAAGGCTTGCCCCCTATTACATCGGACCTAAACATACCGGCGAAATGTGGGTGTATATTAGTATGCCTCTGCCCACCCTTTCGGGGAATACAGGCGTGATGGAATGATGGTATGTTAAAGTTCTTCATAAAAGAAAATATTGCAACGGCAGCGGCAGTATCTTTAAAATTATCGACAGCAGGCAAAAAGGACCAAGACTTTAAAACATACCCATAAGTTCGCCACTTTATCAGGATTCCTTCACAACGTCCCCCTCCTTACGTAAGTCACTTGACGACGACAACCCCTCTTATTAACGGAATTCCTTAAGGTGGAAACTTGTTATGAAACTGCTGAAGTTTCAAGATACTGGTATAAATTATTGGGAAATGAGTCGCCTGTAAAATTCTTTGATAAATTTTTGGTCCTTCGGTACGCGTTGCAGATTTTATAAAATTAATAATAAGAAATTGTGTCAGTATCCTAGGTTACAAGCGCGACTACAGCGCTGCGCGTATGATGAGGTTGGGGTCGATTCCCAGGTCACACATGTCTGTAAAACTGTATCAGTACTGTACTGTATCTGTAAAATTCTTAGTAGCAGGTCAAGTTTGGGTGGGTTTGGGTCCGTTTAAACTTTTATATATGTATAGAATATCCTAAACGCACCGGAAAACTATCAACTATGGGTACCTCAGCCTTCTAGGAATACATAATATACCATCACGCCTATACCTGAAGGGTTAGACAGAGGTGTACTTATTAGTAATGCGCGATGATGACGTGTTAATTAATAACTGCCTGGGCGAGATCTACTCGGGTGCAAATATAAACTTCCCAAATGTGAAAACTAACTAGATAGTTTTTTTTTTCAAATAAATATATATGTGGATGCATATACATATAAATATTGCATATTTATTAGGATAACCACTTCAAGTATTTACGTAACTTGCTATCCGCAATTCCGCATCCCAATACATATAAACCTGCACACGTCAAACAAAAACGGCTCAAAACACTCGATAACAATAAACTCACACGTGCGCCTGACGTAACATGAAAGGCAGTTAATAGCACGAACACGACGCATTGCCTATCATCGATGCCCAGGCGTCCCAATTGTGTTTAATATTACTTATTAAAGGGCTGTCGTGTGTAGGTGAAATTCACTGTAACCTAAGATAAAATTTGGTACTTATACAATTATTACATTTGGTTGATTGAATTCGATATTCGCAGTACAAATAAAATATGAACCAGCAAGTGGGTTCTTCATTACATAAAAGGAGGTCATCAAAATCTGCCCAAATGATGTACCGAAGGTACACTTATGGGAAAAAATACTCTGTAATTCGCTGGTTAAAACCCTATTCGTACTTTTTTATGCTTAGTATGCCCACAGTTTGACAGTATATTTAAGTCTTATGTAATAAGAGGTGACTCTATTGCCATCAAACCGAGATTGAGAACACAGAAAAACCTTGACCCTCAAATCGAATCCAAACCCAGTTATTTTTAGTCATCATTTGTTCTTATGAATTTCTGTGCATAAAAATACCGTTGCAATCCAGTCCTTATGTGAGCCCAATTCAAAACTAATTTTAGCGGGAATTCACCGTTTCGACGGCACATACTTGAAACTTACTCGAGCGTGTTTCACAACGCTGCCTTTGTGTTCAACCAGTCTGTGACTATCGTAATTTATAGATCGCATACTACGGACAGCCCTGAAATAGTTTAAGTACTTGTGATCGCCTTTTCAAATGGCTTCATTTGTCTACTCAAACTATTCTATTGAATAGATACTATTTGCTTTTAATAAGGCATCGTTTGTAAATGGAAATAGATTTTAATTGTTCGAATCTACAAGATTTTCCTGATAAGTTGTTAGTGAGCTTGATGGATTACTTTTTACCCGACTGCAGCAAAGCACATTTTTTTATTATTTGTTTACTAATATGTCATGACGACCTTAGTAGGTCTATTGTGATCGCCGCTTGATGGTCAGTTATTAGACTTCACCACCAAACCCTGCGGCTGACACAACCTGCATGATTTGCTTAAGATATGTTTCCCTAAATGAGCACTGCGCTTGTGTATCAACGAAGCTGAAAAGGAGGGTTGTGTATTTGACCTGTATGTATGTAGGCTTTTAGGTATGTCCGTTCTTATGTCCGCTACTCAACGGCTCAACCGGATTTAAACAGCTTTTCACTAAAATATGAAAAGTTTATACGACATTGTAAAAAAACAATCTCTAAAAACTCCTCTATTCTAATATTCCCGACAGGTATTGCAGTGTATGCAGTCGACTGATGCAATTCATTAAATCCTGTGCAATATACTTGTGTGGTAACACTAGTAACCAATGCACTTATGCACTGAAAGCTTTTAGCTCCATGATGTGACCATACGATGGCTTTTAGCGACGCAATATCAATTGATACCACTCGAAACTGCGCCGTCCATTAATTAGAGTAATAACAACCTAATGAGCTAGATACAATTAAACATAATTATATGTATACACATATAAGTACACTGTATTATATTGAAAACATGTTACAAATCGAAATGGGAAGTTCAGTAACCGTTACTTACCTATTTATTTTAAAATAATAATACTTATAGGTAATTTCAAAAATGTTGTTTTTACAAAAAAAAGTATTGTATGTATGCATCTTAGAATCTAGAAAAAAAAACATCTAAAACATAGGTGTTTCTTTCAGCAAATATTATCGGTGTTTTAACAACAAACGATAAATCTTTTCATTACCTTTGATTTGTTGGATTAGTCTCCACCCCAAATAACAAAATAACTATTAAAACATCAAAAAATTTCTAATGTGGTTTCAGAACTTAACTGCGGGAAAAGGCTAGTTAAAAATAAATTAAAAATAGTCGGCCATAACTCAGTGATATTACACCATGTCATGTAGCAGAGTTCTGGCAATGAACTACATGGTACAGTGACTACTTATCATCAAAAAGAAACATGTATCGTGTCGCTAGATTAAGAAACATGTCTTTGTCAACAACATGGGATCGACTAAAAAGGTCGAAGTAGTTAAACATTATTTCCAGCAACATTTTGAAGATGTTATCAACATTTTGGAACAATCTACCGATCAGTGTAAGAGCTTTTTGTAAGATTCAATTAAGCGTTTGATTAAGCAAACTCCCAGCTACAGATTGTATCACGAATTAACTTTGTTTACCTTCACAGTTACAGCTCTTGTTAATGAATTTTTAATCCACTATATAGAGTTCGGCACGTGCCTCTTATTGCACTAACACTGCCGCGCATAATCTGATCTAGGTATTTCTATCTCTAAAATAACAAACCATATCAACTGTATTCCCCAAATGGTTTGGCAGAGCATTACGCAAGTATACTTAGGTCTCAATTAAAGATTTATTTATTGTTGTTTTACTTCAACTAGAACAGTCGTAACTAGTTACACTAGATGAAGAGATTTTGTAGGTAGTGTGTCCGGCAGTGTCTGCCTCAGATTTTCGAGAGATTGGAGAGAAGACCTGCAGGTTTAGCCAAGCTGCAATCTAACCTTCGGATCGACGAACGAATAGAAATAAAATGTATGAGAATGACATTCGTAAACGTCAGTTTGTCGAAAGCTTATTATGTCATTGCCATACATTTTGTTTCTATTCGTTCGTCGATCCGAAGGTTACATTGCATCTTGGCTAGGCCCCCTGCCCCCCTAGCCAAGGTGCAATCTATAGTTTGGATCGACAAACGAATAGAAAGAAAATGTATGGAAATGACATTAGTGTGACAGCTGACAGAGAGCCCGATTTGTCGAAAGCTTATGTCATTTCCATACATTTTGTTACTATTCGTTCGATGATTCAAACTATAGATTGCAAATTAGCTAGGATTTCATATCAATTAAAGTATTATTGTAATAAGTCGTTAACAAGGGTCGAGCAAAGCCTTAACCGGGCATAAATCCAACCTCCCACCTGCTATGGAGAAAATCATAAAAAAAAAGATGCCAAAAGATGGAGTAGAATGTAAAAATGAAGAGTTGGAGAAGTTACTCACCATATGGTACCGTATATGAGTACCGCCAGACCTGACACCCTCATTCAGCTGTATGGAGCTCACGCTGCCAGCGTCGTCATCCATGAAACCAGTCTTCTTGTACCGTGCCATCTGCAACAAGGACATAAAAACCGACATCAAGTTATTGTTGGTGTATCATTAATCAGTGCTGTAATAAGGCTGATGCCATCACAACATGATTTTCAAGGACGCATTTATAAGAAGATCATCATCATATCAGCCAAAAGAGATCCACTGTTGAACAAAGGCCTTCCCCACTTCCATAAGGTCTGATGATATGCCGCCTGCATCCAACGACTCCCAGCGACCTATATGTACACTTAGAATGCAATAATTCGTGATGATAATCACATATTTTGTCAAAATTGTTCTATAAAACTTCGTCTAAGTTTTCCCTAGTTAGGTCCTTTGTCTAGGTATTTTTGCAGATGTCCAAGAGATCTATGTCGACGTCAATGTGTAACATTATTAAAAATAATAACATTTAAGTAAAACTTACTGTTTACTGATTTTATCACGTTACAATAACATTAAATATTTAAATTTTATTGTATTGTCTAATATAGCCTTGTTAGAAACCAGTATTTTACCTTGATCCTAGGCATATAATAGGTCCTAGGACATAAATATTACTCGGCACAATACCTTTACTGTGCATAAGTACTTACACTTATTTCACAATAATTTTTACAAAAATACGCATGGGCACTTAACGGATGATCCAATTTGTTGTGGCGGAAATTCTTCATTAATAATTAGGACACCTCATTTATATGCCTTGAGCTTAAAATTAGTATCATAAAGTTTACCAACTGTGCCCATCCAATTGGTTTTATCAAGACTTCTTACAAAATTATTTTATGTCATAAAAACGGATACAAGGACCAATTTTCCTGGATTCGAAGGGAAATTGGTCCTTGTATTCGTTTTTATGACATAAAATATTTTTGGAGGTCTTACAGCTGTAAAGTAAATAATAATAATAATAATATTTATTTCAGACATATAGTCCATAACATTGGTAATACATGGAGATTGTTAGTAACTACAGTTGTTAGTATCACACACAATAATGCAACAAAAGGTGTTAGTAGTTTGTTAGTGACGAATGTACAACAAATGCCTACATAATTTATATTTTAATTTTAATTATAACGTTTGAACAACTTTGTATACCCCAAGAAACATAATTCCTGTTTTATTATAATATACTATCACGCCTGTATTCAACAAAGGGTAAAGCAGAAGTTTACTAATGTGCAACAGTTCGTGGTATGTTTAATTGGGGGCGAGTCTATTGCCATTAACCGGACAGAAATCAAAACCCCGAACTGCTATTGAGAATTTAATATAAATATAAATATCCTGGGACATTTTTACACAGCACCATCTAGTCCCAAACTAAGCAGAGCTTGTACTATGGGTACTAGACAATGGATATAGTTACTTTTTTTTGTAAATACATACTTATAATACAAAGGAATCACCCAGACAAACACAAACAAGTTCAGCACAATAAATGTTTGTCCTGTGGGAATCGAACCCACGACCTGATCAGCAGTCCGGTAATCGAACCACTAGACCACAGACGTCATCCATATAGCTCATATCTTGGCGTCATCTCATACATGATTGAATGGTACAGAGTACATCAAACGCTCTCAAAAGCTCAGTATATCGGTAATGTAAACATGTGCGCATGCTCTGAATTGCGCTTGCGCTTATAGTAAACAGTTGGCTTTATGAATTGATGCCTTGTTTAATACTGTACTTACTGTACGTGGTATAAAGATGCTTTAGTACAAACTAGGAATATAAGGAAATGCTATAATAAAATTGTGACACTATTAGTTGCAGACTCAATTTCTGTTCCAAGCAGAAGTTATCCGCCTTCGGAATCAGGAGTCCAATGGCTCCTAGGTTATGAATGCCCAGAGCATCAACCATGAGTATTTCTGAAGGAACCTTTAATTGCAACGTTTGTTCTCCACCAAAACAACAAGGAGGCGGTGAACGGTGCTGGCGTTTTGGAGGCTGTTTAAAATGTTAAAATAATATAATCTGTTGAATAAAATGATTTTGAATTTGACTTTTAAATTTCTCCATAGGGACCTTTTGGATTCGTAAGGATAGCACACTACAGTATTTGAGGTACCATCAGTGTTTTCAAAATTTAAAACGTGAGGAATGCTGGATTTTGTCTTTCAGGATTTGTGCCCGATAAATGGCCATAGGTTCGCCCTACATGGGTTCTAAAACACAAACGTGTGTGGACAGCAGTACATCTCTGCCAAACCCTTCTGAAAATACCGGCGCTTATATTGTTTTTATGTCATAAAAGATAACACAGTAGAATTTAGGAAGTTCAATACTGATATCATTGTTATTGTCTTTTATCAGTATGGAATGGACTGTGGCATAATAAACTGAATTTAATATAATATATAACTCGCATTGTGGCCTCCCAATGCTGAGGCCAGCCTAGTGGTTCGTCATCAACCTACTGCTAGGGTGATAGGGATTAGGCTATACCTAGTCCACCACGATAGCCTAGTGCGGGTTGGCAGAATTCAGAAATCTTTTAGGCATGAAGGTTTCCTCACGATGAATTCCTTTACCGTTGTAAGCGAGTGATAAAGTCAATAATTATTTAGTAATACACACATGGCTACGAAAAGTCAAACTGCGTGCCTTGGATTCGAACTCGAGACCTACTACTTGGTGGTACCTCAAAAATGACTTCTATCGAATGGCTTTCGATAGGTTATATAATATCATAACAGATTTTAGTTCCTTACCTAACCGCTAGAGGCGCTGCGAAGGTTTTCCATACAAATATTTTACGGCGTCGCTAGCGAGTCTAGTGAGAAAAACTCATGGTCGAGGCACTGGTCTGGCTATCACTGCTATCGTGCTAAATGTTACTGATCCCATGGCTATGACGTAGAGCTACGGAAGACAAATGCGGTTTTTAGTCGGTACGAGTGTGAGATACCCTTCCACCACCTCTAATGAGGATCCATGAGAATTTTTCGTATAAAAAAAGGTTTTCATTGCTGCTAGCCTGGTGGTAGCCAATGGTAACCCAGTCTTTTCTATTGCCTGTAGAATGCCAGCCGGAGCAAGTCAATACTTTTTTATTTTATTTTGGGGACATTTTACACAGCACCATCTAGTCCCAAATCTATGTTTGTTTTTGGAAATACAAACATATTATATTATACATGAAACACCCAGCCAAACACAAACATTTATATTCATCGCATAAATATTTGTGTCCTGTGGGAATCGAACCCACAACCTTGGGATCAGCTGGTACCCGAACCACTAGATCACAGGTCGGGCAATGTTGTTGGATTTTTCTAATAAATTCTCAGTAGCAACTCGAAGTTTGGATTTGTGGCACTAAGCTCGCTCCCTTATTACATGGGACCTAAACATACTGACGAACTGTGGTCTGTGAGTGTACATTACTGCCGTCCTCAAGCTAAAATGTTATGTACCAAAACTACTTTTTGAGTTATGCACAAAAAAGTGGGCAGTTTTTAAAAATGTACGCTAGTTAATAACTAGAAGTCATTTTTGAGACTTAGAAGTACTGACTAACAGATTTCACGAGGAGATCTCACGACTTCTGATTGTGTTGGCATTAAAAATTCAAAATCGGCCAGATGTCAGATAACGGCACTTTAGCTGGAGGACGGCAGATTAAGTACTCTACACCTCTTGATTGGACGATATATTATTTTTTAATTACCGTAAAAAGATAAGCGGTCATTTCATGTGTGTCCTTTATCCCTTAATAAATGTTGTTCATATTTTAATAACATTATAAACAACTTTTACTATTTACAAAACCCAGAATTCGCGTAAAAACATCATCAATTCACTCCACAAAATGTCAAGCAAGTAATTAGAATGAACAAACATTTTAATATCCCACGGGTTTTTAAAATGATACCATGGCGGATATAGCAGGTACCGCTATTACAAAAAAGTAATACCATAAAATACGTGGCTACATTACACACTTTTAATTAAAAACTCGAGAAGTGACGTCATCGTGTCGGGAAAATAAAGTTCAGTCGAACTCGTTTCCGATTCATATCCGTCAGATAACAATGCTTCGCCTTCAATCGATTTGGTTTCCGCAGAAAAACGGATAACTACAATTTGTGACCTAGTTCTGATGCAAGAAGCCAGGAAGATTCTTTATAAATCTATAATATTTGTAGAGTATCGAGGCAAGTAGAATCGCTGGCTATAAAAAAGACGAAAACGGGCGCTTCATATTGGCAAAAGTTAACAAGAATAATTAGTTTGTAACTCCACAAAATTAGATAAAATTTATGATCGAAGATTTAATTACCAAAGAAGGTTTAAAACTAAGTCAAGTTTAATTCAGAGAAAATTATATTACAAAAAAATATCCATATCTATTCTAGTAGGGGCAAGCCGATTGCCGTTGATCAGACACAGTTCATAGAAAACCCCGCTCAACCTGTGAATCCCATCACGCTCAACATTCTCGCAATCACTTAAACATAGGCAAAAATCCGACACATAGGTAAATACTTTCTGATAACAGGAGCATTTAACACAATAGCTCCCAACATCCTCCTGCGTTTATCCCAATTCACTTCGGGTCGGCGCAGTACGTGTTTTTCTTCCGTATTTCTATTAGCCGTCATCTCATCATTCAACACCTTTGTTGTCATATATTTTCTCACACAGTCCATCCATCTTTTCTTTGATCTTCCTCTTCCTTTATATCCAACCACATTCATGATCAAAACCTTAACACTATAGCTCTATAATCACATTATAGCCCACCGACCTTCAAGCAGCTGGGAGACAATTAAATTATACAATACACAGGTTACAAGACCTTTCTGACCTTGATGCTGGAGATAGAGGATAAAGAGATTACCAGAGCGACACGAGGCAATGTGGAAAATACTGTATCTTTGGCAAATATTTGGCAGAGCGAGTGTATTGATTCAGATTAAGATTATGGTAGGTTGAATCTTATACTGGCTTTAACAATTCCACCTCGCTACTAGCATTGAGTTGAGTGTATTGGGTTTCATTTCCACTACCGTAAATAGTGACTGCTACACCGAAGGTTCTGGGCTCGCTTTCCAGGTTTCCAAGTTTCGCGGTCTCAGTAGCAGCTTGGAGTATGGATTTGTGCCAGGCCAATGGCAATAAATAAATGGTACCATCACGCCTGTGGGAGTAGGACAATAAACATGGGTTTGTAGCGCCATCTATCAAGCTACATAGAAACTTATAGGAAGCAACAAAAATCCTGAATCGCGCAAGTAAAGTTTACCGTGCAACTTGCATATATACAACCGCTAGTGGCCCCCTAAGCATAACACCCGCCTGGTTGGAGGATCTTGCCTTTGGATGGAGGGACATCACACCTCGTCCTTCCATAGAATGATGTTATTTGTTGGTTTATGGAACTATAAATGACCTGCAAACTGTAATTGCGCATTAGTACAACTTGCCTAACCCCTCGAAGAAAACAGCCGTTATATTTGTATCGAGTCTGGGTGTACTTTGTCCGTTTGTATGTTCGTGAGTCTCTCGCGATACAAGGCTTGCTCCCTCTGGTGCGGGCGTTTTCTCATTAAAACCAAAAATACGTTATAGTTTTTGCATAAAACAGAACTGCAATTGTTTTGAAGGCTTTGATTAGGATCCAAGTCACGCATTTCTTACTTTTCGAAATAATTAATTATTCGCTTAAACGACGAAGCAAAATGTCGTGACCTGCATGCCTAAGACATTTTACGACGCAGAAGTTCACCAACCCGCACCTCATTTCGGAGTCAGTAAATGGTTTGAAGAAGAATCTATCAATGTGTTTTGTTTCTTGATTATAATACAAAAAAGAGCTTGAGGGCCTGTGTCACAGCTTACTGATAAGTTCCCGTTAAATTACTTGGCAGATAATTTTATACAAATGTTGTTCCATTTTTTTATTTATCTGGCAGTTAGCGGCTATCCAGTGGTGGTGAAACAGGCCCTTAATATAGTAAGGTTCATCATAAACCCATTAATTGTCCCACTTTCGGGCACGGGTCCCCTTTCAGTATGAGAGGGATTAGGCCATAGTCCACCATGCTGGCCTAATGCGGGTTGGCAGACTTCATATGCCGTCGAGAATGTCTCTCAGGAGTTGCCTTACGATGTTTTCCTGATAATTACGCACATGATTTCTAAAAGTCAGAGGTTCGTGCCTTGGATTCGAACTCGAGACCTTTGACTTGACAGTCCAGTGGTCATACCCCTAGGCTATCACTGCTTATAGTGTAGTGTAGTGCTTATAGTAAGGTTGCTAAAGCACAAATACACATACTTGTTATTCGTACACCGTGTCACTTGTTATTTTACGAAAAAAAAAGTCATTATGAACAACTTAACGGACCAACCTTTAAATCGCGAAAAAATTATTACAGCTTACCGACATTGACCTATGTCAACATGTAAAACTGTTCAAAATAGTAAAACGGCATATTTTTTACTCGCTTTTCATCGACAGATTTGATTGAGAACGAGTTTTTGAAATCGTAACCATCACGGAAGAAACATTTCACGTCCATGCCCATTATTCTTAGTTGCAGGGAATGGATTTTCATTTTCCGTGTTCAAACAGCCGATTTAAGCAAATAATCGTTTTATCTATCCGAAAAACATCCATTACGCTTGCCCAGACACGAACCAAGATATACTCCCCACACGAACCCAGGATTATTGCTTGGCAATGAATCTTCTTTAATTATAAGGACTTTTGAGGACAAGCTATATGTAAGTAATACCGGAAATGAAGTACTTAGGTACTTGACTATGCAAAAACTTGATCACAGAAAAACATTGTGAAAAATGTATTGCAGCCGGGACAAGCAAAGAAGCAGTTTATAATTCAATATTATTTATAATTTAGACTGAACAAATAGCTTGTCCCCCTCCAATACATTTTCTAACATTCAATTAAAATTACCTACATAGAGCTTGTTTTAAACCCCCGACGCAAAAACGACGGAGTGTTATAAGTTTGACGTGTCTGTGTGTGTGTGTGTGTGTCTGACTGTGGCATCGTAGCTCCCGAACGGATCAACCGATTTTGATTTAGTTTTTTTCATTTGAAAGGTGAATTAGTCGGTGGTGTTCTTAGCTATGTTTGATGGAAATCGGTCCTAGATGGCCGCCGCTACAAAATAACGAATTACATATTTTTTCACAACTCCCTCAATATGGGTATCAAATGAAAGGGCGTAATTATGAGAATACTAAACATATAAACTATGATAAATTTCAAATCCAAGATGGCCGCCATCACAAAATGGCAAATTACATTTCGTGTCGGAGGTTTTCTAAATTTTTAACAGTTTTTAATAAATCTTATAATGATAGCTTCATTCTCTTGCCCTTCTCTTCTTTATCTTAAATATCTACGTAAGTATTTAAAAGATTCTGAGAAAATGGAGAATTTTCCAGCCATTATTGAGGGAGTTAGCTGAGGGTGGAATCTGTGGAGTGTCCTCGATGCTGAAGTATCTCTTGTGGGTGGTATTACGAGATCGAAACGCAAGAACGGCTTTATAGAAAATGCGACATAATCTTTTGATCTGTTCTGAAAGCTTTTATTTGTTTACTCTTCTGTGTATTTTATAGATCAATCAAAGAGATATTTCTATACACATTCTCGAAAGAATATGCTAATATCCTCCTCTTAGCCTTTTTCCCAATCATGTTGGGGTTCGCTTCCAGTCTAACAAGATGCGGCTGAATATCAGTATTTTACACGAAGCGACTGCCATCAGATCTCCGCAACCCAATTTCTGGGCAATACCGATATTCGAAGGATAGACTGGTTGTCAGACTTTTTGGGGTTCTGACGTTCACTAACGATTGTCATAGGTGTTGGTATGACAACCGGGACCGACGGCTTTACGTGCTCTCCGAGGTGTCCCGATATGTTTAGAATGGTCACCCATCCACAGACTGGCCTAGGAAAGCGCAGCTTAATCTTGCAGATCGGTTTGCCTCTAGTGTTCACATGTGCGAGTGGTCCTAAGTTCTATTCCCAGGTTAAGTAGTTATTGGTTTTGTATTGAAATGCTCAGTAACAGAGAATTTAAACTTACTTAAAAGGAAGGGAAATGAAAATATTATTATTTTTAATGAAAGAAAAAATCGGCGGGCGGGTAGGCATCCGCAATGAAAGGATTATGGGAAGTTCACAAGGGATCCGGAAAAAATTGATGAAGGCGAATAACGTGAGGGAACATCTAGTTTGTATATATATTTGTAATCACGTATTCGAAATCGGCTTTAATGAGAACGCTCTTGCCAGCACATTTGCTCGCGTTAACTTTGAACTCTGTTACTCTATAGTCATTTGTTTTTTATCTATACTGCTATTCCAGCCAACAAATCTAAGATCATATAAATCGGTCCAATCTTTCTTGAGTTATAAATGGTGTAACCAGATTTTGTTGCTTTTTTATTCTGACCCGCGCAGGAGACAATTCTAGTTTTATTTTTATAACACAATATTCTCCTAACTAAACTATATTCTATTATGAAAGAATAGCTAAGCAGTCCTTTATTTATAGAAGTCCGTGGGAATATTGATTCCCCTTGACTTTCAAACGAGTCGACTGTCAATAGCGTAGGTACATTGAATCTACATTATACATTATTAAGCATGTAATATTCTTCTGTTCAAGGCATATAAGACTGTATTCTCTTGTAATGAAAGCCTATCATCCCCATTTTTGTTTTCTATCTCATTTTTTTTGTAAGGTTAAATATTTTTTTAAATTACTTTTTATTATTTTCAAAAATGTTTGATCTCTGTCCTTTCTCTTTTAGCTGTAACATGCGACCAGTCTCTAAAAGGGTAGCCTGGTGATCTGTAACACAGGTTTATCCTATCACAGACACCAGTCTATCTATCTAAATTGTTAATTACTATGTAAGTAGGTAACCTTGTGTAATGATGATGAGAAAAATAAATTTATTTCTATTTCTATTTATATTTCTTTCTTTTCCCCTCCCTCTGAAAATCAGGTGCGTATTGTTTTAATAATAATCTATCCAATAAAGGAAAACATGGATGAAATTATGAACGACTAGATTTTTTTTTGGGATTTGCTCACCAAGTCAAAAGTCTCCAGTTTGAATCCAAGGCCTCTGATACTTCCCAAATCTCTGACTTTTCGAAATCATGGAAGGTGAAGGAAAACATCGTGAGGAAACCTGCATGCCTAAGAAATTTTCTCGACGGCATGTGAAGTCTGCCAACCCGAATTAGGCCAGCATGATGATGACAATATAATTTGAAACGCGAGAATTATTAGATAGCCTGTTTAACTCAGAGAAATTTTCAAATCGTATCAGTAGTAGCGTGTTCAACGAAACAAACAAACTGTTCAGATTTTTTAGACTTCAGATTGATTTTTATTATTCTCTACTTACATTATGAACTCCATCTCCATATATTTTGACCGTCCGTTTAGCAGAATGATCGTTAAATTCATTTTGATCACACATGCGAGGTATTAACTCACGAACAAAATAACACAGCTCTTGTGTGAAAGCTTTTTCTAATAGAGATAAGATGATAAGACCGATCGATACACGCACTTACAGAAAGGATTATTCATACCGACTAAATCAAATACAGTTTTGTCTATATTCTTGGTTAATCTATACGCTGTTTTCCTATATTATATGAGCGGAACTTCAAAAAGTATGGAAAACTATCTTCGTTTATTTAAATTCAGTCGTAAATCGATTTAATGACTTCATTTGTTTCATTATAGTGATGTAGGTGGTTCATTCTGCTATAACATGTTGTAAAGGAGTCATGTCTTGAGAGTTGTGTATAGAAATGGGGAATTTGCCTGCCATTTTGGGCATAAATTAATTTATGCCCTGTAATTAAGAATATATTCGGGCGTTTTGGGTATAAATATTCCACAAATTCCCAAATATATTCCCATTAAAAAGAAGAAGAATCCCAACAACACTTTGCTCGACCTGATAATCGTGCCCAGGAGCCCTTGCCCAACAATCTTACTAACTAGACGTAGAAAAGTTGGCCTGACTAAATAAAACACCGTTTTATTACTAGATACTAACATCAATACCCGCGAATCGTGTATGTATTAGATTATTGATCGCTTCAAACTCAAGGTGAAGTTCAATGGCGTTTGCGCCAGATCTACCATAAAAGTAAACAGAACCACCCTTATTGGGCATGTAGCTTTACATGGGGCTATAATTAGATTTGTTTTGTGATATCATTAGGCGTACGTAGTCGGTTTGGGATTGTAAACGGAGGTGTACTAATGTACACCCCCAGTTCGCCGATGTGTTTAGGTGACATGTAATGGTGGGGTGAGATTGTTGACATTTACTGCCAAATCTGAAATTGAATTTGAATTTGAAATTCGATTTCACTATTTGAAAGTTTTAATGTGGACAATAACAAAAAAGTGAATTCTGAAATAATACTTTCAGAGTGCGCGCCACCACTGAAGTCCTATATACGCAGCGCTGCTATCGCAGAACTAAATGTTGCCAGTACGAAGACAATTTTTCCAGTTAGGCTTAAACATTAATAATTATGCAAGTTTGTATGTTCGTTCATTCTACACACCAGAACTGTACGATCTTGAATAGCATTACATATGGTACTCCTGTAACTTCTGTTATGTTACTTTTATTCTTATTCTTTTGGTGTACAATAAAGTATGTTCTATGTATCTATCTATCTACATATTAAATAAAACAATTTTTTTTTCTTAATTTCGTTTTTATTTAGGCATCTATATCTTGGTACAATAATTATGCTCGTCTTAAATAAGATTGTCAACAATATGTTACCCATAAATTAGGCAAAATGTGCAGTTAAGGTATCCCTAAAGTCTAGATGTCATGGCGGTGGAATCACCGCCATGACATCTAGACTTTAGACTAGAACAGTAGAATTCCCGCTAAACAAAATGCAGATGAGAATTCATCTGCATTTTGTTTAGCGGGAATTCTACTGTTCTAAATTACAAAATGTATGCACTTTAAGGATCTGGTTCACGGGCTGCACTTATCAATACTTTACGCTTCATTATTGCTGTTTATTTCTCATAAAACAAATAACAACATTAACATTATGTTAACTGTCAGTGTCAAAATTTGTTCTCGATTTTGCCGTAAGACTTTAGTTGTGGCGCGGACTCTATATTAGTTTCTTTTTATAAAAACTACTAGCTTTCCGTCAGCGGATTCGCCCGCGTACCTAGAGTAGGTATTTCTCATAAATTATAGCCTGTGTTACTCAGTAAAGCTGTAGCTTTCTAATAGAGAAATATATTTTCCAATCGGTCCAATAGCATCGGAACCTATTCAATGCAAACAAACAAACAACCAAATCTCTACTCTTTAGTATACTTACTTATGAAACAATTGAATGTATTATAGTAATAATGCAACATAGTGTTAAAAAATTCAGGTCAATCTATCTAAAATCAAACATACGAAACCTGATTTTTATGTATAACTAGCATATGCCCGCAACTTCGTTCGCGTCGAAAATGGTTCTAATAGGATTTTTAATTGTTTTTTTACGCTATTAATTTTGATAAAACGTAAATTAATGTGTGAAAATGTTTGAAAACTTATAAAACATAACAATCTTTATTATGTTGTAGGGATTTAAAGGATAAAAAGCATTAAAAAAATTGATACATTATATATTTTTGTGAACATTAAGCTCGGTCTTTGATCTGGTGTAAGTTACATGGGGTTTGTTCGTGAGAGAAGTGGACTGTAGATGAAATTAAACTATGGTGGTTTTTTAAGAGGAATTTTAGTAGCACAGGAAGTATTTTATGTTACAATAATCGACATGACACAGGCACTTACAGCAGAAAAAACAATACAGTAAAATATCAAAAATAAAAACTATCAAAAACAGAACTGTTGCCAGCCAGTCGCCAACAGGGTTCTCTTATTCAGGATCTTTTATTTACAACAAAATAGAAATACTACACCTGCCACAGTATTTCTTTGTAACAATTTTTGTTTTCTTCGGATGCTAGAATCAACAGGCTACTCTGTGCGCTTACTCTGGAGCATGCCACATACTCTGCCCGCGGGAGAAACAGCTTTCCCTCAAATCTACTCCTGCTACTAAGAGTTTGACCTTCAGCCTTGTTTATGGTCATTGTAAGGCAGACTTTGATGGGAAACTGCACTCTCTTGAATGCAAAGGGGTAATTTCATGGTGTTGGTGGAATCCTAGGAATAAATACATACTCTCCTCGAGAACAACTGGTCAGTATAGTTGACTCGATTACATTGCGATGCATGTTTTCGCTTGAAATCTGGTGCCATTGCATTATTTTGGAGGATTTATATTCCGCAGCAACATAATTGGGGCGCCAACTCACAATTTTTTATGTGTTCCACCATTTCCTATTTTAAGGAACAGGTCTGAGAACTATCCACAAATGAGACCGCTTCACGCGCTTTTACTTCTGAGCTCTACTGGTAAAGTCTGTCGGAAATCGCCTGCTGACAATACAGTAATCCCCTTTAAGAGCCATAGTACTCACATCCCAAACTTCTGAATAGTACTTTTGCAGAGTGGGGTTTCGGTTTGTATCAAATCGAGAAGAACTTTGAACGCAGTTTACCAGTGCAGTTTTACCTCTTTCCAACAGCGTGGCAGCAATTTCGGACGATGCGATCGCTAAGGCGATATCACGATTGCTTCTGACTTTGGCCGATGTTAAACTCAATAAAAGTCTTGCCTGTTACACCAGGAGCACTCAAAAAAATATATCACTACGTATTATTATACTGGAATTTATTAAATCGTTGTTTATTGAATAAAGAGCCTTCACTACTTGACATTATTTACTGCTGAGGAATTGACATATTATCATGTGTCAAAAAATTTATTTTTATTTAATTTAAATAAAAAACTCTAAGGAGTATTATATCAACTTCGGAGAAAAATTACTTTTTACCCCTATTTAACCCAGTTAGGGGATGAATTTCAATAAAATACGAAACACGTCTTCCTTCAATTCTGTTATAGAATGTATATGCAAAATTTGAAGTAGATTGGACCAAGGAATCACGTTGTCCCATACAAACTTTGCCCCCCTTTTTCACCCCCTTAAGGATAGAATTTCGAAAAATCCTTTCTTATCGGATGCCTACGTCATACAAAGAATACACCCTCCAAGTTTCAGGTCTCTACGATCAGCGGTTTAGGCTGTGCGTTGATCCGTCAGTGAGTCAGTCATTCAGGACAAAGAATTTTATATGTATAGATGAGTTGCTATAGAAACCTTTTATCTTTATTCGCCATAAACACTGTTAGATAAAACTAGAAGCTGCACATACCAAAATAGACTACAAATAATAGATAAGTTTATCAGCAAGGTTCAAGATTTTTTAGACATCAAGGTCGTTGATTAATATCTGTTAATGTTGTCATATTTGTTTAGGGGTTGCGCAGCTATGGGTACCTTCTTCTTCGTGTCGATGGTAGGTACGACTTTTTAAAATTAAATTTGGTGTACCCAAAACTTCGCTACTTCCACTGCATCGTCAGTGGCAGCGCAGAGGTCGCTTTGCATGTTATGAGGCACAAAGGACAGGATAGGAGGTGCACCATTGTTTGTGGCACAGTTCCACAACCACACCCCACAGCCGTTTCATCGAGATGGTGTAATTCAAATCTGGTACACCATGGGTATCTAAAAATAAGTAAAAGTATCTCCCCTTTATAGTCGAGACCGCTTCTATATGTATTGTATAGGCGCTAACGGTCAGAGAAATTAAAAAATTGAACAAAATTTGTTCCTAGTAAGTAGTAGGTAACTGTTATTTATTACTGTGTCACGGCACTATGTTATTTCTTCAATTTAAGACTTCGGTTCCAAAGAAAAAAATAGACGGAGTCCCATTTGGGTGCCACATGAAACTTGAAATCGAATTAAAAAAAAAAACAATTATTATCATAAATTATCTAAGATGTTCTTGGTCACAATAAAAAGAGTTCACAATAAAAAAACGATAAATATATTTGTAATTTGATCTGCAAAATATTAATTATTTTTGATTGATAAGTATATCACCGATGTACTATATTCAGTATATTCTCCCTTCGCAATCCAATCTTTCCAATCTTAAGAAATTAACATAGTACCTATATACCTCGTTATAGGTACTTTGACTTGACCAAAGCAAAGTTTTTAGACGTTAAATAATAGTTTGAATTACTGCTACTTAATTTATGCTGAGATACTTCATAGAAATTCTCAGTAGCAGCTAAGATGGTGTACATTATCTCTGTCTAACCCTTAGAAGATTGAAGGGCATGCCTATGATGGAGGTATTGATCCTATCCTACAGTAGTAAAAAAATCGGGACGAAAGCCTTTTTTAATGAACGCCACAGAGCCTGATCTTCAATTTGAATCCCGACGTTTTGGACCCTTTACAGCGTCAGACTTAGCAGACTGCCCATGACCATGGACGCTGTAAAGGGATTTGAATTATAATATAACGCGATACAATCCGTAAAAAGTAGTTTTAAGTGTCAAGAATCCGGTACTTCAGCTATTTTCCTGATCTTCAGCTGCCTCCGCAAGTCGTGACTGTCACAAGTCTCCACTCAAAAGCTCGTTTCGTTGTCAGTAAAGTTGTCGTTTCTCCAAGAGAAGTTACATACAAAACATGTAAATTAAAGGTTTTTGTAAGGAAAAGTAACATAGAAATTAAAGAATACTTGATAGTGACAAATAAAATAGGTACCTACATACGGTAATTAAACGATAGTGACTGTTACTACCTTGTCCTTCTACATACGGTAATTAAACGATAGTGACTGTTACTACCTTGTTCTTCCCTGAACCTATCAGAATAGGTGGAATAGTATACCTATACCGATTTTTTTAAATTCATTTTAGGATTTTTCTTTCAGTAAATTTTCCATATATTTGGGTGACTACTTACATGTTAGCTTAGAATTATAATATTACCGAAAAATCGATCCAGAAAGCTTGAATTTTTTTTCCTATATGCGAGAAACACGTAAGAATCCCGAATATTTTTATCGACCTACCAGTGGCGATTGTGGCGAATCTATCGTGAAAAGATTTAGGTGTCTATGTAACCATGTTTTTCACTAAAAAAGTTTAATGATGTCTCGGATATATCGCAAAGCAAAGAATAACAACATCTCACGCAGAATATTTTTAACTGAACTCCAATTCATGGCTATTTATACAGCAAAGCTTAAAAATATGCCGTAATTTTCGGCAAAGCGTGAAAAATTTTACCGTGATTCCAGGCTTCAGGTGTAGCGAGGGCATGGGTCCAAATATTACCACTTATAAAATCACTCCACTCCACATTTAGTGTTTATGATAAATTATTATTTATTTTAAAAACCGCGAATATTACAGGCGCGAAATATTACTAGCGCCCGACTCATGGTTCGATAGAATGTTTTGGTTGCGATGTGCGATCTGCAGACAGGTTTACTCCATGTAATGATCGGGTTCTCAATATTGATGACAGCGCCATCTACCGGCACGCACTGCACCTTCTTACAAGTTTAATGAACTATGTGACCTAGAAAATATTATGGTCCTGACATATAAAAATTTAAAATAGTGTAAATGTTATTCATACTAGAACAAAATTACGAAAATAAGTGATTATGCCGTTTCAAGTTCGAATAATAAATGAAGTCAAAGGTTAACATTTCTAAGCGCCATCTTTGATTTCTTTTGCAGACTACCACGAAGCTTGGGGAATGGTTTGACTAAATTCGTATCAACCAACCAAAACGAAGGGCGAATTTTACGCGTGCGCAATGGAGGGGAGTATAGTAAACTTCATTCAAGAAAATAATCAGTAGACTTTTGTCGATAGTGTGATATTCGTTGTCGGAGGATCCGTGCTAGATTTTGCGAAAATTTATAATCGCGGTACCGCCTACACCCGGGTTATAAATAAACTTTGTGTTAGTGCAGTGACTGGATTTTGTGAAAATGTCCTCCGCACCAGTGAAAAAAGTCCCCATACACTTACAGGTAAGATATTTCGCTTTCGCACCTGTTGTTTTCGATTAAATTCGCGATAAAAAAGAAATTCAAGCAGTTTTATGTGAATAAAATGTGTTGTAGTGTGTTCTAGCTACTATATACAATTTACCACAGTCTCTACGTTTATTCTTTTGCCAAATTCTACGCATTGAAATAGTCTGAGTGACCTAATTTTTGGTATAACACAGGTTGCCGCCTTGCCGGTTATTGAGAAAACGGTCACAAATATGGCACTGGCAATTTTTTGTGTGATGAGAGTTTTTATTTTAAATGCCGTGATAAACAGATATAATAGTGAGGGTAAAATTCATTTATGGACCATGGTAGGTAGAACTAAAATCTTTTGACATTGTTTCGGTTTTATAGCGAATTTATCGCGGCGATAACAAGTAGGTAAAAACAATATTGAATGCTAGGTGAGTAGGTAATGCTAGCTAGGCTACCTAGGTCTTTATTCACTCCCGTAATTTAAAATTTTCATACCTACCAGTAACCTATTTATAGTAATTCGATTAGAAAAAATAATCCGTATTTTTATACCTAAACACAAACGGTTTTTTTTGTAATATGAATTCTTCCAAAAAGGTACTTATTTCCCAGGCTACATAATAGTAACAGATACCTATCCTGGTAGACAGTAAACACAGTAATAAATTCATAAATGCCCAGTCAGGCAGTCACGCAATATTAAAAAAAATGGCATAACATTTTGTAGCCTTGGTCTCGGTGAATGACCCCATTTACGGAGCCCTCGGCCGAGTTTCTAGGGAGTAGGGACCTCGCCAGTTTGGCCACATTGGCGTTCGGTTGGCAATCGGCACGACAGACGTGACATGCGCAGTGGCGACGGGATTTGAGATCAAGGGGCAAGGCATGGCGAAACACGGAATCAAGGAATACGGATGTTTTTTCGACTGAGCATTGTGCAGGGCAGATTTGTTTGTCTTTAGTAACCTCTTATAATATTCATATTTCCCGAAAAGTAAGGCAGGAGTGTTCTACTGTACAGTACCTATACGTATCTTTGCGATATACCTATTTCCAGCCCCAGACCCCATGTAATGGAATAGCGCATGTGGGAATTCAAGATGTTACTTTAAGAATTTCATAGAAAAACTCGAATAACACTGTTCGACAATGACATTATTTATAGGTACTTAGTTAGGTAAATATCATTACTGTTTGGCCTGGGAATCGAACCTGCCAGATAACTTATCAAATAAACCGGACACAAAGCCCCAAAATAAAGAGATTACAGAATTTGCAAATCGCGATAACACCATTCATTGCATTATTTTTAATCGCAATCGTGTCTTAAAATTTGTTCAGGTTTGGTACCTATACAAAAACCTATCCTATCTTTGAAGAGCCTATTGTGACCAACCTATTACATTATTACGTCAAAGTCAAGGACAAGGACTTCAAAATCGTCTGTTACGTGACGATTCTGCCTATTACAGGCGTTAGTTTTTAGTTGTCTTGACAAAAAATTACAAAAAGAATCACTTGGGGTCACTCTTTGCATTCTTGTTTTTTGGTGAAATAAAAATGATATCATTAATAAAAGTAATATAATCCAACACTAATTAATTTAAATAAATTCACATTGCAAAAAAATAACATCTTTTTAGCACTCTAACTTAAATTTAATTTATTTTAAATTTAAAAGATTAATTAATCTTCTATAATCTTTTGTATTTACATTAAAAACTTGTTAGTTCTATTTTAATTACTTACATAATATAGGTATTATGTTTTTATACAACAATGTTGTAGGTACATTTTTTTTTACAAAACGGTTTACGTTTTTCTATTTGTTACCTAGTCTTAGATCTCATTGTTCACACAATTGAAGAAACGCACGAAAACCGTAATAGTGTTATGTTAGGTACCTACTTTACTATTAAAATTCAAGGTTAATATCGTTAACGTGTCATTCTGTGTAGCACATTACAAACGGGCGTAGAAAACCGGACTGTTCCTAAGTAATAAATTAATTAACATGACATTATGTTTTAGTAGTTTCTATGATTATGGAAATGATGTTATGGTTGTAACTTGTTTTAATTTCTCCACGATCTCTCGTCATTGTCAGCCCGTATGCGTCTTGCACAACAAGGTCTTAAAATTAAAAAATAAAAGCGTTATGCCCCTTGCTACGTCGACGACGATGAAGACGACGTACCTTGTCCCTCCCATGAAGTATGGTTTAGGCTAAGTCTAAGCTTAACCTAGACATTAATGACAGCCTATTTCAAAAGTCCAAAACTTCAGTTTTTCTCAGACTATTTTGTAGTAATAAATATTAGCAATAGCTCTTAATATGGTCGTAGGTCTACAGGTGTATGAGTATCAGACTACCATTGTCTAGTGCCCATATTAAAAGCTCTGCTTAGTTAATTAGGTTTATCTTAGCTTTTACTTGTCAGTTAAAAAGAAATATAGCAGTGGGACACTCGAGTTAGAATGATAATTGTTTAAAAATGATTGTTTCACCAAATCCTGATAACTTCCCGTTAAATTACTTGGCAGATAATTTCATGTAAATTGTGTTCCATTTTTAAAGTTTTTCGGCGGTTCGCGGCTATCCAGAGGTAGTGAAACAGGCCCTTATTCTTCTAAAATTAAAGGGAAAAGATTCCAAATTCAAATGAACACAACCTAAGAAAAAAGTTTTTATTTAATAAATGAAACAAAGTTATTAAAAAAGGTTTTATATGTCTCAATTCTCAGTGCATGAAACCAATAATCGCACTCGAGAAGATAGACAATGCATCTTCAAGATGAAATTTTTACAGTAATACTCATCGGAGTTAATAGACCGTCTTGCTAAAACATTAGATTAATGTGAAGTAATGTTCTGTGTCTAGCACTATAACTAATAGGTTTTCTAGCCCCTTATTTCCAAGCATCATTATTAATTATACCGTACTTTGTTCTTTTCATGCATCAGCGTAAACACGGAAGAAATCTATGATGAAGAAATATGACTTAAATGTGTCTAAAAACGGACATTACGAATATTATAGAGTCATCACTGTTTATTTGTTCATAAATAGGATACATAATCCTACATACTATAGCTATTTGTTGCCGGTTCGCCCATGCCTATCTCTTGCCTCAGGATGAAATCTATCTCCTTGCCGAATTTTATCGAAATCTGTTCAGCGGTTTCATGAAACAGTAACAAACAGAGAGCTACTTTCGCATTTATAATATTCGTATAAATAGAGTAGGGTAATGTTAGGGATGCCCGATATGTTATACTTAGGTAGCTAATTTTTTTTTTCTTATTGGATACAACACTAACCCGACCAGGGAATCTAACCCAGGAGTACAGGACCCCGACATTACGACTAAGAGTAGTAAGGCAGACATGATACAATTATTACCTATCTATCTCGTCGTCTGGGTATTTCTTATAACTTTTATCTCCAATTTGAACCCCTTACAGCCCATTTTTCGCATTTAAAAGTAGCCTGTCCTTTCTCAGGCTATAGACTATCTGTGTACCAAATTTCATTTAAATCGGTTCTGTAGTTTTGGCGTGAAAACGCGAAAGACAGACAGAGTTACTGTCGCATTTATAATATTAGTAAGAAGGTAAGAATTATTTTCGTAGATGACACAGTAATCATAGTTTTTATTACTTTATCGAAGTGTTTTGTTTGCTTTGATTATGACTAGATGGTGATTTATTAAAAACCAAGTACCTAGTAGAATGACGACATAATTGCATCTGAAAAAAAAAATACCAAGAGACACATTACTTACACAGAAACGAATTAGGAATACTAAAACGCCGCTACTGAGAATTTATTGAAACACTCAATACCCACTTTGCTCGACCTGGAAATCCAACCCAGGACCTCAAGCGAAGCAGTCGCACTTATGACCACCAGGCAAATGAGGCAGCCTGTGCTTGTTATAGGATGGTATAAGCCTCTCTAAAATTCTCCGCTCTCCGCTTTGTTCCGACGTCAGTCTCCATCACCCGCGAACTGAGCGATATCGTCAACCCTGTGTCGGTAATAGGCTTGCCCCGATAGTGGTACCTCGATAGAAACATCAGCGAACTGTGGGTGTTCCCGGAGAAACAGGCGTGTGTGATATACTATACCTTTTTTTATCCTGTGAAAATCTAAATACCCTCCGTCTCCCAGAAAGGATGGCAGAGAGTTATGTCACTCTTACCGACTAAAAACATACGGCCACGAACTTGTGTAGTATACAATTATTATTAATTCTATTATTATTTTTGTAAATAATATTTTCAACACAATGTATATTGTTAAGAAATAAACTACTTATGACTTATGGTCATTTATAGCACACTATGGAGGGGACTCCGAGATCTCCAATGATCGCACCGGTGGCTTTCCCGTGCTTTGCCTTTTGCACGTCACAGACATGCAGCCTGGTTTCCTGCATTTCTCCCGGGACACGATCGCCTCGAGTTATACTTACAGGGGTTTGGCCCTAGTAGGCTAAGGTGCTAAGCACTAAGGCAATTGCCTCGCCGGCCCTCTCGCGAGCCCACTCCGCTGCCTCCTAGAGCATGACGCTTTCGCAGAAAGAGACTACGGTCCTCCATGTCAGTAGTAGAAAAGTTTACCTACAATATTTACAAAGTACAATCAATAATATTACCTTTATCAAAATAAACCTGTACCAGATAATAATATCTGTCATCTTTGTTATTAGCAACTGATAAACATTAATCAAAGTATAAATATTATTATTTGCACATTCTCTCGAGAACAATGGTATGAATCGCCATTCGCCAATATGCACTCCTTATCAAAATAGCATTAAGAAACACTTAATTTTTCACGATAAGTCTACTTTTGACTCAGTATTAGTCAGAAAATTTAACTGCTAACTTAAAACTGTGATAAGAATTTCAATTTCACATAGGCCTTGATAACAGGCACTTAAAAAGGACGGTTCCTAGAATTATAACCTTCATAGATGCTAAACCTTTTTTACCCCAATGCCAAAGGTAGGTAATGTTTTTTCATGGATCGTCAGACACCAGGAGAAGCAGGGTATGTGAAGTATGTGGGACTGATCCTGAATAAAAGCACACTTGCCTTTGCTTACCCCTCGGAGGAATAAGGGAACTTGCTCTATGGTTGGGTCTATAGGACTTTTGAGTCTTTTAATCACATTCAGGACCATCGACGTGAATAGCTCTTTGCCCAATGATGCTCAGCAGAAACACTATAGATGGAAAAGTCTACGATGATGAACGGTTCTTCCGTCTCCGCTTAGAGTTGATTGCACTTGCCACATTGGTAGAGGGATAGCCGACATCCCAGCAAATATGGTGGAACCGTTAATCAATGAAACATCTGCAAAACAAAAGTATTAAACCAAAGTTTAAAGAATAACTTCTCACTTATCGAAAATTCTATACAATTCAATGTAAGAAAATTACTTGCACAAACTTCATCGTCTTCTAATCACTACTACATAGCGAAGTTTACCAATTTCCCAAATTAATTCCAGAGATATATTTATCTATCTATATCTATACTAATATTATAAAGAGGAAAGATTTGTTTGTTTGTTTGTTTGTTTGTTTGTAATGAATAGGCTCCGAAACTACTGGACCGATTTCAAAAATTCTTTCACCTTTGGAAAGCTACATTATCCCCGAGTAACATAGGCTATATATCATCACGCTATGACTAATAGGAGTGGAGTAGTAATGAAAAATGTAGCATAAACGGGGAAAAAATTATAAGACCACGCGGGCGAAGCCGCTGGCGGGAAGCTAGTTTTATATAAAATAAATAAACAACATAGATCTTACTATGACATTACCCAAGCCAGTATCGCATAACATTTCCGTCAAGGTGTTCCCGTTTCAAAGCAACTAACGTTACCTAATTAACATTGAATATTCAAAACGAACCAACTAGTACAGTTAGCAAAATTAACGGCGTCAACGTCCGGTACATTCATTTTCAACTGCAAGACAGTTTCCGATACTATCTCACACGTGATTATCAACTTTAGCTTAAAAAAATAAAGTTGAAAATCCTCTAAGTATCACCGATGGGTTCTTTACTACAAGAGCTATTCTTGCCTTGGTATAGGGGATCCTCCCCTTTCCCATACAAAGGGTCATAAACGAATGATTTACGCGTTAAACTTGTGCCTTATTTTAAA
Organism: Acronicta psi; assembly: GCA_946251955.1. Lineage (NCBI taxonomy): Eukaryota > Metazoa > Arthropoda > Insecta > Lepidoptera > Noctuidae > Acronicta > Acronicta psi. The sequence goes on along the minus strand of OX276493.1, from coordinate 3,782,057 downwards.
ACGTGTGGTTAAAGCATGGCGGAGCATTAAATTGTTCAAAGAAAATCCATAATATCGTTCGGCGAAATAGTTAAGAGGGTTATAATCTTTATGGAAAATATGGCTCGAATTTACACGCAGACTTCCAAATGTTTACGTGTGAATATTCAAGATTTGAAGAATTTTCTTTCGTGTTTGGAATAGTAAGTTTATTTACATAAACTAAGGTAACCTTGCCCTTGATTGTACACAAAACCTTGTCAAGTGATTAATTGTTTTGCGACAAATAAATAAGTGACGTCACTTTTTGGGGCTGAACACAATAGTTACCATTGCCATATGCGGTACGTCGCAAGAAATCCCTTCTGCATTTCAATGGCGCGTCTAACCTGCTTAGCATACAGTATTTAATTCAATCAAAAACATCGTAAGGTTTCCTTGTCTGCAATATTAATCTGCAGCTTAGTTTAACGATCGATTTTTGGTACGCTGGTTTGGCAGGCTGTCAGTCTTTGCTCTGAGGTTTATTCATCCGTTTTAGCGTCATTTCTGGACACTACTAAGACAGTTCAGAGTTTTTGCTCACAGATCCAACCGTATAACACGCCGATTATACGGAAAGTTAAGATCTTAAATACTTACAAGAAGTTCAATACCAAAATAATATATCTTGTTCTTCTTCTGTTTCGTTACTTATAGGCTCTCTCTCTGTACTTCAGCTGGGACATACTGTATATTATGTATGTTACTTATGTCATGCCCATCAACTGAATAACAAAAGCGAATAATTTCGAGGCCTATAAGGTCATCGGTACCATTAATGATACTCAAGCATGCAAACAAAAATGATTCAATCACTGTTAGTTTGGCCATTTAATTTGATTGGTTTCATTAGGCCCAGATTGTTCTAGTTTGGTGTGCCGCAATTAGACAGCAATCGTCGAGGATTTTTGTACGAAAATGTGGCTATTTTTCACTTAGACATTGAACAAAGAACGAAGGTATGGGTTATTTTACCTGAGGCTCGGAGATGTACCTGGGAGTAAAGACAAGTTGCAATTTGACATTCGAATTAAGAAACACAGAAAGAAAATGTGTGGAAATGACATTAGTGACAGCCCGATTTGTCGAAAGCTTGTGTCATTTCCATAAATGCCGATTCGAATGTCAAATTGCAACTTGAGACCCTCGGTATAGTTTACGAATCGATGGACATGGCGCTTTGCAAGACGTACTGTGGACCAAAGAAGTTATTGAATGGTGGCAGAGGGATCTCAGGTATAGACCTCATTGGTTGGACAACATCGTGAGTAGGGAATCAATGGATGTTCAAGATCGAAAACAATAGCGAGGTAGAGAAATACATGTCCACTTTATTCAGCAGTGAAAGATATTAGCTGTTTAGATGGATAAAACTGTGGATTTCATTTAGAAGAGATCATGGTAATTAAAATCAGTACCTAGTTTATAACTGCACATCAAAATCTAAATATTAAAATAATTACTCTGTCAATGGAATGGTTGAAGAATACATAATAGCTCTGTCTTATTTTAAACTGTTTTGGTACTCTATCAAGACCTAAACGGCTTTCAAGTTACTGAAAGAAGAAAGTACGTTTAGACCAAGTACTGTATATAAAAATAATAAAAATCTTTCGTGTCCTTACAAGAATTCAAATAAATTTATCGCCATCTATTTCATGTAGCCACTTCCTCCTTGCTAATCCCTTGCATCCTGGACCGCTCCGCACCATAAATTCTCAACATTCAAATAACAAGAACTAATTCATCAACCACTTTTATGTTTCCACATACTTAGCTTTAACTACTTCAAGAATTACTGAAACTCAGTCGAAAGTGTTAAGTACATTTCTAGCAACAATGTCCAACAATATGCGCAAGCGCATGCACGGTCGTAAACGCGTTTTCACTTCAACTTTAAACATCAGGAAATGTATGGAAAACAGTAATGTCAAGTGTTTTATGCGTGGCTTAATGATTTTAGTGCGGGTGGACACGCAGGCGTTTTTGCACGTTGGCGGCTAGTTGTAAATTGTAAATGCAGACTAGCTTTTATGGCATAATGTATTATGCAGTTTAAAACCCCAGGGCGGAAAGGAACAAGTTATCAGGGCAATACACATACACAAAGAGTACAGGATTAACTATAGAATGGACTTGTAAATAAATATTATTTCATTCTTTTTATCATTATTCTTATGATGTCATCAATATATCAACCCATTTACTGGCCCACTGCTGGGAACGGGTCTCCTCTCAGAATGAGAGGGATTAAGCTTTAGTCCACCAGAGTTGGCAGACTTCTCATCAGCAACCCATACTTATACTGTCTCACTGCTGGATACGGGTGTCCCCTCAGTATGAGAGGGATTAGGCTATAGTCCACCACGCTGGCCTAATGCGGGTTGGATACTTCACATGCGATCAAGTAGACAAGTTAGGGATGCAGGTATTAACAACGTATTAGAAACATCAGAGGTGCGTGCCTTGGACTCGAATTCGAGACCTGCGGTTTGGCTGTCCAATGGTCATAAAACTAGACTATCACTGCTACATAATGTCATTAATTATTATTTTTTATATTTTACGTATTTTTACCAAATAAATATTCATTCTTAGTTTCTTTAATTGCTGGTCTGCCAACAGACTTTTTTTGCTTTCAAGATATTTCCATCACCACGTCGCTTTCACTAGCAAAGTCCATATTTAATTTAAAACGACTGCTCCCTTTTTGGACTTCATTTCCTGCGGACAAAAATAGCCAATGTCAAGAGCAAATTCTATTTGTTATTGTGTAGGGGAATCACTTCCGATTATCGGTTATTATATATGTGGCTTGATCAACGACTTGCGGTATTATTTTAGTATCTTTATCTGCAACAGTGAACAGACCTGGTGAAGATCGATGAATCATTAGAGTTCTTTGTTCAGCAGTTGACGTCGTTTAGCTGATAATGATGACGATCCAAGACGGATTACAATGAAGAAATTCTAGAAGCACAGGTAGAAGAAGCGTCTCACCAGACAGAAACAGCTGAGGATTGGCAATAGAATGATTAAACGTCCAAAGGCAAAATGGGTCCACAACGGACCACATTGACAATCGTATAAGATAACCTATTTAGGTCGAAACAATAGGGAAGCTAGCTAGCTTGCTCTGTAATGCAATCTAGCTGGCTAGCTAGCTAGATTGCATTACAGATGAAGGCTCAATTGTATTATAACCCTTCGATGAATGGCTCAAAAAAAAGGAAATTTCTTGATGAAATTGATGTGTGAAATAAACGGTCGCATTGATCTAATAAACGCTAACGACTGAGTGAAAGTTTCCGGGTTCATCTACTAGGTTGAGCAAAGAATATTAGTTAGTTAGTTAGTTAGAAGATTATAGTAGATCGGAGTTTAGGTCCCTATTTCTTTGGACCTAACCATACTACCGAACTGTGGGTGTATCAGTACATGGATAAAGTTGTGAATGAAAATAGAAATGGTAGGTATAATATATTGTTTATTTACTTAGAATGAAGGTAGGTCGTAGACTAAAGGTGTTAATATTGTATGTAATGTACTACTTTCCATTCAAAATGGTGTGAAAACAACATCTATATCTAGTGCATACACTTGCATTATTAAGCTGTATTCGACCGAAACTTTTTATTTATTCAGGATATTGACTTTTACTGTGGGTTAACAGATATTTAGATACTTTTTACAAGAATATTTGAACGCTTTATGTAGATCGATGACGACTTACGAGATTATACTTAAGATTTTAAAAACTTTCTTCTTTAGAAATCTATAAATTATATACTACGTAGCTATATCATACATATTATAAAAAGGTAAAGTTTGTGAGGTTCTACCCCCCTACGGGGGTAATCCAAATCTGGATAGTTATTATATGGGGCCTCTAGAGGTCACACTACAAAAAAAAGACTCCCTATAAAAGTTCTGGTTAGGCTACTATTCTCCAAAAGTAATTACATTTCCAACACAAGGGAAATAACAAGACACCGGTAATTTATGTCGTAACCTCTTTAAGGTACCTTTCAGGCTTTGGCTCTAACATATATCTACACGGAATACAGCAATACTCTTATATTATATTCGGTCGTACAAGACTTATAGAAAACTACTGCCGTTCCCTACTGTTATTTGCATTCATCTAATTTTTCCCAATCTCGCGGGAATTTCCCAAAATCCTTTCTTAGTGCACATCTACGTCACCTAAGGATTTTTGTGCTAAATTTCATGCTTCTAGATCCAGCAGTTTTAGCTGTGCGTTGATCGATAAATCAGTGAATCAGTCTATCAGTTTCTTCTAGATGTGGATGGGCCGAGCTTAGCGCACATTACGCACACATTTGCAGCTGCGTGTAGAAACCTTAAACTCACTTATGGCCGGACTGAAGTTAGCTGTTTGTCAGTGTTTAGTTTTTAACCTAAACAATTCATTGCGCATTCAAACGGCCAACTTCAGGTCTTCACCCTAGCCAAGATATTCCGCCCGTAGTGTACGCATCGAAAGCGGAGCGGTTTCTATTCGCTTGTCCGAGGTGTAACATAGTCCACTCTAAAGATGTGTCCAGAAAAAATCAATACACATATCAACGGCTGCGAGTGGATCTGTGCGTCATGAGTGAAGTGGGGTGTTGTTATAATGGCGAGCTGTCATGGATCATGAAGCTATCAGCAAGCCTCGATAATACTTGAGTTGTTTATCCTACAGCTCCGACCGATTTATTATGCCGAAGCGAAGTATTTTGAGCGAAGGGTTTGTTGGGACGGAAAATTATCTTTCTGGAATTGAGGTCAATATTGTTTCAATGCCTCATTGGACGAGTGATTACAAGCGCGGCTTCTGAGCATAAGAACGTGTTTGATTCCCAGATCAAGTTCAAAGCTATTTTCATTTCAAATAAGCCTTTACAAACACTTATGAAACGTTCATGGATTAAAGAGCCCGGTTCTAAAAATGTAATCCTATAACAGATGAATTCCCAAGAAACTCCATTTGGACCACGACTATAATTGGGCTTTTCAGGAACAGCTCAGAATTCAGATTGGTGCCCGATTAATGGTAGTAGGCTCGCTGGATATAGTACTGAAAAGACACCGGGGCGAATGTTTCTCACTATTAGTATCCAATTTAGTTCCTATTCTGACACTATGAACACAACAACCGTACATTACGTAGAGAGAGAACTTAGATGGATAAGGTTTAAAGAAGTAAGGGCTAGGTATATGACAATATACGTAATTAATATGAATATGGCCAAAGCAATATAGATGTAGGCAAGAATCGCGTCCTGTAGCTTCCTCTAGATAAAAAAACTGATGTAATAAGAAGGGCGATGAAACTAGTATCCAACAAGAAAAGTGTAGGTGTTGAAGTGTAGCCAACTCCGGCCATTGTGTAAATGGGGTCATAAATTATTGCTGAACATATTTATGTTAGTGCACAAAGTGCTGTCCGTCAGTTAAAAATATTTCAGTTCAAAAGATTTTTTCCCGAAAATATCGTGCTATCAAAAAATTCAGTTTAGCGTATGCATGAGACTTAGTTAATTGTTTGTACAGATCATCAATTAGATCATCATTTCTGTTAAACTTTCGCGTTCAAGAGTCTAAGGCTAATATTCTGAGACGATGCTCAGCATAAACTTAAGCTCCCGTATGTCAAATTGTCATACAAATTTGACATACGGAAGCATAAGTTCATGTTGAGTCTCGTTTCTGAATATCAGCCTAAGGCTATATTCAGAGACGAAGCTAAGCGTATACTTACACTTCCGTATATCAAATTGTAATACGACATAAGTACAAAAGCGTTACTTTACGCTTAGCGTCGTCTTTGAATATTAGCCTGAATGCCTTATTAGCCTAGTAGTCCTAAGCTAAGGGTGACTACAATGCTTGTCGTGGGTGTGATTCCCAGGTTGATTAAAAGTATTACTGGATTTTTCTGGAAGTAAACTCAGAATTTGTGCCGTGCTCTGCGCGCCCCCTAAATAATACATGAGGCCTAAATACCGGCGAACTGTGGGAATACATGCTTGATGGTATCTTATGTTAAATTTTACATTTAAACTATCCCAAGACGTCTGTGGTCTAGTGGTTCGAGTACCGGACTGCTGATCACGAGGTCGTGGGTTCGATTCGTTCGTTCGATGAATATAAATGTTTGTCTGGGTGTTTCCTATGTATTATAAGTATGTATTTACAAAAAAAAAGTATATAAGTATTATATCCATTGTCTAGTACCCATAGTACAAGCTCTGCTTAGTTTGGGACTAAATGGTGCTGTGTAAAATGTCCCAAGATATTTAAATTTAATTTAATTTATTTTATAATTGTTGCTTAGATACCGTAGGTAGTATATCTCATATTGGTAGGCACTAAAATAGTAAAATATAATATTTTGAACTCGTGTTTAACGTCTCGCCTTCATAGATCTAAAATGCACAATTGCATAAGTTATTATTACCGAACCCTCCCCAAATTCACCCTCGTAGCGTGCAAACACGAACGTCTTGGGAAATCCCACAAAATTTGGGAAAAACAAATGAAACACACCACCAAGTCACGTTGAGTGAAAAAGTTTTGTTGGGGTAATTTTATTGTATATATACTAACTTGCTGCCAATGGCTTCGCGCGCGTGGTCTGGTTATTTCTTAGAACTTTCAACCCCTTACAGCCCTTTTTATCTCATTAAAAAGTAGCCTATGTCCTTTTTCAGGCTCTAGACTAGCTGAGTACCAAATTTCATTTAAATCGGTTCAGCAGTTTTGGCGTGAAAGCGCGACGGGCAGACAGACAGTTGCTTTCGCATTTATAATATTAATAAGGACTAGCTTCCCGCCAGCGGCTTCGCCCGCGTGGTCTTATAATTTTTTCCCCGTTTTTGCTACATTTTTCATTACTACTCCGCTCCTATTAGTCGTAGCGTGATGATATATAGCCTATGTTACTCGGGGATAATGTAGCTTTCCAAAGGTGAAAGAATTTTTGAAATCGGTCCAGTAGTTTCGGAGCCTATTCATTACAAACAAACAAACAAACAAACAAATCTTTCCTCTTTATAATATTAGTATAGATAAAGCTCTTAGAAGTAAGTTCCCGTAAAATTAATTGGCAGATAATTTGATATATTAATTTATTTATCTGGCAGTTAGCGGGTATCCAGAGGTGGTGAAATAGGCCACTAGTTAATAAGATCTTTGCTAAAAAAATCTCTCTCTTTAAAGTAAAGACTGAAATTCTCGCCATAGCGATCACTTGAATACTGCAACCAGTCATGGCTGCCATGCCATAACTATAGCCATAAAGTGGTTTGCGCCCCCCCTCCCCCCTTTATCCCCTCCTACAACCTAATATGATCGGGGCTAGACAGGCAGACATTCGTGGGGGAGGAAATCGAATGAACATGCCTTTGAAAATCCATTGGATTCCGAAGCTCTTATATTGAATAAGGGGAGAATTGATGAGATATTTTTGATGATTGAAGGGGTGTGAAATGAAAACTGGCAATGAATTTATAGAAATGTCACTTAATAATCTCAACGGTTTAGTCTACCTCACATAATTGGATAGTCTTTAGTATTAGTGTTAGTATTATGCGAAAAAGGTCATCGAAATCGGCCCAAATGATGTACCCACCGAAGGTACACTTATTGGAAAAATACCCTGTATTACGCTGGTTAAAACTCTAGTCGTACTTTTTTTAAATGTTGTATAAGTGGTTGAGAAAAAAACTTAATTTGAGAAAAATCACGCCATTTCGGCACACTATTATCTGTTTCGTACTGATTTCATAGGTAAAACTGTCAGTGTCAGTTTCGGAATGTCAAACGCACGCCATTGCGGCAGATCATTAACAGTTTCATAATGATTTCATGGTAAAAACTATCAACTTGACAGCTGTCATGTACCTCCGGTACAATTTTGGTACTCCTTTCTTAATATGATATTCGAATTTCGGAGTTAGATATACCATACCATCACGCCTGTATTCCCCAAAGGATTAGGCAGAGATGTATTAATGTTCACCTACAGATCGCCAGTATGTTTTGGGCCCATGTAATGAGGCAATTACCTAGATATACCTTCTTATCTACTGACAAGCTACGATCAGGCATTCCATTAATTGTTTGTATTTATGTAATTGTTATTAATATGTTTGTTTTTATTTATTGTTTCTTCTATATTTTATGATCTGGGTTTGCGTCCGGGACCCACTCCGGGTCTGGTTGAAAACCAGCGCCAGGCAATCTGTCTGGCATATGCTGAACCAGATCCCATTCAGCGCAGCCGTGAGGCACAGTACATTTTACTTCTATTTTGTTATTTTATCTATTTTTTCTCTTAGTAAGTAAGTTATGTATGTGTCTCGCTTGCAGCTGAATATATCTTTCTTTCTTTTCATTCCTAAATACAAACGAAGAGACTAAATGCATAATCATGTTCAGTTTATTATAGATAGGCAAGAAAGTGTATCACATCTCAATCTTGACTGACAAGTTAATAGAAATTAAATAGAAAACTTGATCTGTAGATTCCAGATTAGATTGATCTCTACGATTCTAATCTGTTAAGTAGTTCTGTCTGAGGCTTGTGGCTATGTAATAACTACGCTTATCAACCGATCTGCCAGGTTAAGCTGCGCTTGCAGCGGTCAGTCTGTAGATGGGTGATAATTTATTTCGTGCCTCGAAGACCACGTTAAGACGTCGGTTGTCACCTATGACAGTAATTAGTGTCGTAATTAGAAGCCCGAAAAGTCCATTACAAGTTTATTCTTGGCTTTACCTAAAATAAACTAGCTAAATTGGGTTAGAGGTCTGATAACCGTTGCTTCGTAAAAAATACTGATATAAAATCGCATTTGGTTAGAATGGAAGTTAAGATAGTTGGGAATAGACTAGAAAGAATGGGACTTACCTATCATTTTAACCTAGTCTCTCCTAGTCCCAAATATGTTTGGGTTAGCTTTCAGTATAACCACTTGTGATTTTTAAGCTAGTTGGACACGAAGGAACTTAGCGAAGTACTTATGAGTCCGTTTATAATAAGTAATAGTTTATTTGATTTGTCATCGACATGCTAAGAAGAAGAAAGTTTTTTTTATTCAAAATATACAGTTCCAGACTACAGACTAAATAATATACCTACACAAATTTAATAATTAATTAGGTTACACAATAATTAAATCTGAAGTCCAATAACTATACACAACGTCCATTTGTTTCAGTTTCTGTGTGTGCAATATAAAAATAATAATCATGAAACATTAATTGTTTTTTTATAAATTATTATTAAATTAAACTTAATAAATTAAATAAATTAAACTACAAAATTACATTTATTGACTAATTGGTATCTATTATTAGCTAATAATTATTAATTATATCTATTATTAGATGATGATACTTATTGCTATTCTTTAGTGAGCATGAGACATCTTAAAGCATTAAGATGTTGGAAATTCTGAATCATCATCCCGGCCACGACAAAACAACAGACCAGATAATCTTATCTAAAACCAACATTAGATTATCTGAGTGGTGAGAAATGGGTCAGTCGGCTACATGACACAATGTTCTGCGTATCTTTAGAACTGTCGTTGTAAACGATTATGCAACGCGTGCGCAGCCAATGTTTACATTCGAACACTGTTAATTGATTCTACAGAAGTGTGGGATTAGGGTATTACGTCATTTGTAGTTTTGTGTTGATCTAAGTTTAAATGTCAGGTCACTGACCTGAAGGAAATAAAAGTACTTTAATATCATGATACTTGAAATAATATAAAATATGAGTAGCTTTTTTACAATCATCAGAACTCCTTTTAAGGATGCGCTGTGCTGGCAGCTAGAGGAATATTTCCCTAAAACTGTAGGCGCAGTGAATCCTCCATAAGGTTTTTTGGGTTGGCAACACGCGACTGATACCCCTGGTGCTGCAAGCGTTCATAGGCTATGGTAACCACTTACCATAAGGAGGGTTGTATCCTTGTTTGCCACCTTAGTGGTATAAAAAAAAACATCATATCAGCTAAGAGATCCACTGCTGAACAAAGGCCTCCCCATAGAATTCCACAGAGATCGGTCGTATGCCACCTGCATCCAACGACTCCCAGCGACCTTTACCGGGTCGCCGGTCCATCTCGTTGGAGGCCGTCCCACACTGCGCTTTCCGGTGCGTGGTCTCCGATCAAGAACGTTTTTACAATCACTGTATCTTACTTCTTACTAATATTATAAATGTGACAGTTTGTGAGGATGGATGGATGGATGGATGTTTGTTACTCTTTCACGCGAAAACTACTGAACGGATCTGGTTGAAATTTGGCACAGAGATAGATTTTAGTCTGGAATAGCACATAGGCTACTTTTTATCCCGGTAAAATGTATGGTTCCCGTGGGATAGCGGGTGAAGCCGCTGGCGGAAAGCTAGTCTTACATAATAAAGGCGAAAGTTTGTAAGTTTGGATGTTTGTTACTCTTTCACGGCAAAACGGCTGAACCGATTTAGCTATAAGTTGAAATGGTGATGGCCATGGGCGTACCCAGCTTTTGGCCCAGGGGGGGGCAGTTGAGGGATTTCTTAACAACCCCCCTCCCTTCCGCCCCCCCGGGTCCCTCATCTCCATAAAAGAAGCAGTGGAATTTCAGCAGAATTAAAAAAAAATTGCTCAAACCCATCGAAAAATCGACAACAACTATCAGAGTAAATAATATGATAAACCGAATTATTTTGTCAATTTGTTGCTACCTATTATATTATGATCCCACGTGGAAGGAGCTCTAAAAGCAGTTCTAAAATTTGTTGCTGGCTCTACCAGCAACAAATTTTAGATACCTGAATATCAGTATTTTACACGGAGCGACTGCCACCAGACCTCCGCAGCCCAATTTCTGGGCAATACTGATATTCGAAGGATAGACTGGTCGTCAGGCATTTTGGGCTTCTGACTAACACTAACGATTGTCGGATTGACGGCTTTACGTGCTCTCCGAGGCACGGAGGGGTCTCGATGTGTTAAGGATGGTCACCCATCCACAGACTGACCTCGGCAAGCGTAGCTAAACCTTGTAGATCGGTTGATCAGCATTGCTATAACTTAGCCTACAGTACACCTAATCACCGAATATTCCTTTCAACAGAAAAAAAAGTAAAGAGGATTACTAACATTTAACTTAACAGGTCGGCAAACAAAATTGTTCAAGTTAAAATATAATCTAGTTAGCGTGATTGTTATGTTGAATACAACACTAATGATGTTTACACAAAATAAGTAAATAGTGACTCATTATCGCGCAATTACATAGTGATAGGAAAAGAGAATAAAAAAAAAACTGTTGGATTGTTGCTCGCAAGTGCGTATTCTGAAGTCCTGGGTTAGATTACCAGGTCGAGAAAACAGATCCCATCAAAAACATAACTTGTAACCAAGCCTCGCAACTCAGTTCTTTTACCGTAAAAAGTTGTGAGATTTATCTACAACGAAGTTATAGGGAATCGAAAATGGCCTGCCTGAACTGCTTCGAGAAAAGGATGGTACGGCCGTGCCGCTTGTTTGCTTGACTTGGCGGGGACACTGGGCCGTGCCCCCAGATATTTCCCGTTAAATTACTTGGCAGATAATTTTATTTCACTTTCTATTTTCACACGTTGTGTTCTATTTTCAACCGACTTCAAAAAAGGAGGAGGTTCTCAATTCGTCTGTATGTTTTTTCACTGGGTGAACCGATTTTGATGATTCTTTTTTTATTCGAAAGCTGGTGCTTACAGATTGGTCCCATAAAAATGTTTTCGGAATCCGGTGAGCTGTTGTAAAAATATCGACGAAAATTTTTAAAATTTAAAACATTGTATACATAGATGATATTATGGTTTACCCCCGAAAACTCGCTGTTTGTGCCGGTCAGTGAGTTTAGTTGTTCCCCCCCCCCCCCCCTTGCTGCTATTTTTTCTAGCTCTTGCTCGTGACTTCGGTTCCGTAGAAGTTGAATTTTTCCCCCGTTTTTATAACATGTTTAATTGATACTCCGCTCCTATTGGTCGTAGTGATTTAGACGATAATTAAGTAAACAATACTTACACGCAATATATGTCTACAAACTGAATCGTCTACACAAGAGTACGATACTGTTATCGCAAAAATATCTTGGTATAGTATACAACTATACATATAGTGATATTTATGTTCAGTTCAGTCACACGCATTCAGTCGTGAATTCACTGTGATACGGAACGCAGACATGGTGAGAATTTACCTATTATACTTTATATTGTTGTGTTTTAAGATAGAAGAAGTTATTCTGGTACTTAAAAGATGTTCATAAGGTAACTTAAGCCCAGATTCAGTGTTAAACGCGAACAAGTTAATTAAGACTAATTCGGAATTATATTTTGAATCATTTTATGTAAACCTACCAGAATTACCCTTTTATCCCGAGAGAGATAGGTACAGCAATTTATCGATCAAATCTGGAGCAACCCGTCTGAGGAGGTACCTCCACCTTACAGAAAACTGCAGCCAAATAACACACTTTGTTGCATGTTGTGTTCTTGCAGTAAGGTTGCTAGAGCTCCTAACGATGTGCTGCGCAGGCAGCAAGAGGAAAATTCCCTCAAGTGTCGGCGCAGTGAATCTTTTGCAGGGTCGGCAACGCGTGAGTGACACTTCGGTGTTCATAGGCTACGGTAACCGTCTACCATCAAACGGGCCGCATATTTGTTTGCCACCCTTGTGGCATATATAAAAATAACCTTCTGTTATTAAAAAATAGTGTTTTGACCACAGACAGGCACCAGACACCTACCACCCTTGTACATTTTTATTGGATGACTATACTTTTTTCTTTACCCAGCATAAAATGATATAATACCCTCAAGGATGCCCTTGCGCATACACATACATATCAATCATAGCCGTATAGACTATTCTATTCAGCTATTGTACCAGTTCACTATAGTCCGGTATAATAGCCCGACCTGCATTGTGGTGAGTGACCTTCGTTATGTACTATTTTGCATGACATACACCGCTGAATTCATTTCCTATTCACCACGAAGTTTTTCAGACTTGTATGTTTTCAGTTACGCTGAATCACTTGTTCGTTGCGGTTTTAATTAAACCGTGGTTAAATGTATGTACTTACAGATAGATTAAGTATAATATAAAGGATGTATTTAGACCGAAGATTTACTAACTATAAAAACAGGTTTTCCAAAATTCATCATTCGTCATCAGGCGCAGGTGGTTGAAATTATTTACTTAGATTAAATATTTATATATTTAATGATTTTGGATTTTTTGTTTCTCCATTATAACATTAAAGCTAATAATTGTATAATAAAATATTTGCTTTAACCTAAACGGAAAAGGAATCCCCTTGTGGGTTAACAATAGTAAGTCGTTTACGTGTCTGTAAAATATACATAATATAATAATAGGATTTAGTGTCGATTACATTGTATTTTTTGGTCTTTTTGGACATTTCATGGTCGCTCTAGTATTTCAAATAATATGTATTGTTTATTTGTATAGCAGGCGGCATTAGTTCCGGTAACATTATTGAATACGTCATTTATGAAATTAAAATTAAAGTAGGTCAAAGATGACACAACAATATTAGTACCTTCTTTTCAATCGACTTCAAAAAAAAGGAGGAGGTTCTTAATTCAACTGTATTTTTTTTATCTTTGTTAACTCAAATCTTTCGACTGGGTGAACTGATTTTGATGATTCTTTTTTAATCCGAAAGCTGGCTTTCAGCTTCGTCCCATATAAATTTAATCGAATACGTTGAACGGTTTTAAAAAAATCAACGAAATTTTTTTTTTTACATTTAGATGATATTTAGGTTTTCTCCGAAACCTCACTGTCTTATGTAAACTATAGTTTACTTTTCATGCTATACCAAAAAGCCATAATAAATTTGAATTTGTGCATTTGTACCAGGTTAATGGCAATAGGCTCGTATAATATAAACCCTGGACATTTTTACACAGCACCATCCAGTCCCAAACTAAGCAGAGCTTGTACTATGGGTACTAGACAATGGATATAATACTTATATACTTTTTTTTTTGTAAATACATACTTATAATATAAAAGAAACACCCAGACAAACACAAACACCTAAGTTCATCACATAAATGTTTGTGTCTTGTGGGAATCGAACCCACGACCTCGTGATCAGCAGTCCGTTACTTGTACCACTAGACCACAGACGTCGTCAATAATAATAATAGTAACATGGCACCTAAACATACCGGCGAAATATGGGTGTATAGCAGTATTAGCATAGCAGTACACCTGGGGACATAGCCAAGTTGCAACAACAAAGTTCAGATCGACGAACGAATAGAAACAAAATGTATGGGAATGACATAAGCTTTTGACAAATCTGACGTTTACAAACGTCATTCCCATACATTTTGTTTCTATTCGTTTGTCGATCCGAACGTTAGATTGCAACTTGGCCAAGCCCGCTAGTACGTTCCCAATAATTTTATTGTTTAAACTTGCTAAACTAACGGCCTGTTTTACCATCTACTGATAAGTTCTCGTAAAATTAATAATAATAATAATAATAAATATCTTGGGACATTTTTTACACAGCACCGTCTAGTCCCAAACTAAGCAGAATTTGTACTATGGGTAGTTCAGTAGTTGGGTACTAGACAATGGATATAATACTTATATACTTTTTTTGTTGTAAATACATACTTAATATATATAAGAAACACCCAGACAAACACAAACATTTAAGTTCATCACATGTTTGTGTCTTGTGGGAATCGAACCCACGACCTCGTGATCAGTAGTCCGGTACTCGAACAACTGGACCACAGACGTCATCAAATTATTTGGCAGATAACTTCATACAATTTTTTTTATTTATTTTTATTTGTCGGTTCGCGGCTATCCTGAGATGTAGTGGCCAGTAATCATCAGTTTTATACAACTTTGTCAATAGTGTAAAAGTTTTTCTTATGTATTATAAGTATGTAAGTATTTACAAAAAAAAAGTACATAAGTATTGTATCCATTGTCTAGTACCCGTAGCACAAGCTCTGCTTAGTTTGGGACTAGATGGTGTTGTGTAAAAAAATGTCCCCAAGATATTTTATTTTATGAATATAAACTTACCTTCATTCTTTTCCTATTGCTATGTCATGTGCAGGAAAGTAAAAGAAACATAGATTTTTTTTTCCCAGACATGTAGGAGGCATGCCAAACTGCATATTTTAACACAATCCTACGCAGGTGTAGCTACTTAGCGGAGAAAGCGATCAATAAACTCAAGTAACACGATATCTGCCGGGTTTTCCTTTTAACAAAGTAAACATTGGATAATGGACATGGAGTCATAATACAAGATGGAGACGTTTTTATTTATATTAGAAATAAATATAATTAGGTATATTATACTATACTGGACTGCGAAGTCAAGTCAGTTCGAATCCAAGGCGCGCACCTCTGACTTTTCGAAATCATGTGCGTAATTATCACTCGCTTTAACGGTGAAGGAAAACATCGTGAGGAAACCTGCATGCCTGAGGGATTTTCTCGACGGCGTGTGAAGTCTGCCAACCCGCATTAGGCAAGCGTGGTGGACTATATAGCCTAATCCCTCTCATACTGAGAGGTGACCCGTGCCCAGCAGTGGGACAGTATATGGGTTGAATATTTATTTTTATATTTATTCGTGTTAAATTGCAACACATAACATACGCCTATATTCCCTGAAAGTTTAGGCTGAGTTGTACCTAGTCATGTACAGTCACGAGCAAAAACATGTATGTATACACTAACAAAAGTCTTAAAGCGATTTTCCCTTAAAGTACTAATAGAACTTTTGTGATATTACGAAAACAGTATTTACGAACCAATACTATAGTGACATTGGTGTTATCTCAAAGTTGCAATGCAAGTCTCTGCCTACCCCAATGGGAAACAGGCGTGAAGCTATATATGTATGTAACATTAAATTATTCCTAGCGTGCGGAGAGGAAGTTTTGTATTAGGTACAATTTATTAGTCGTCCCCACCCTACGGGCAAAATATTATATTTTAACACGTAATAACGGAAATATCGAATGCTGATAACGTCGATTTCTCTGTGTAATTTAATTAACGTTCATTAATTTTACCAAATGTACGAGTACGTAGCCACTCGTAGCTCAGGAATATGGCTACTAATGTCAAAACGTGTATAAACCGAACGAATTTCAGTTGTTATAATTTTTTCCAAATGTAGGTAAAATTAATGACAATATAAATTCGTCCGCTTTCTATGTTTGTACATTGAAAGTAATAAAACAAAATCGTGTGTACGATTGATATTACAACACAAATGTTATATATGTATTATCTGTGTCCGCGACTTCGTTCCCGTAAAAGTTAATTATTTTCCCCCGTTTTTGCAACATTTTTATTTGATACACCGCTCCTATTGGTCGTAGCATGATGATATATAGCCTTTAGTCTTCCTTGTTAAACAGGCTATCTAACACTGAAAGAATTTTTCAAATCGGACCAGTTGCTCCTGAGAATCCCGCGTTCAACCAAACTCTTAAGCTTTATATTATTAGTATAGATAACCTAAGCCTTTTTCCCATAGGGAAAGAAAAAAGAAAGAAAGAAAGTGGTTAGGGGTAGGCAGAACTTGCTACGATTCTTGCATGCTTCATAGAACCGGCCGGGACCCGATGTCTGTGGTCTAGTGGTTCGAGTACCGGACTGCTGATCACGAGGTCGTGAGCTCGATTCCCACAGGACACAAACATCTATGTGATGAACTTAAGTGTTTGTGTTTGTCTGGGTGTTTCCTATATATTATAAGTATTTATTTACAAAAAAAAAGTATATAAGTATTCTGTCCATTGTCTAGTACCCGTAAAGCTCTGCTTAGTTTGGGACTAGATGGTGCTGTGTAAAAATGTCCAAAGGTATTTATTATTATAGAAATGAATTGAAAAATAATTTGTTGTTGGGCGCCAAGTCAGTGCGTAAGAAACTTGAAACAAAATGTAACAAACAAACTTAAGTACATTAATCTTGTGCGTCGGTATTACTGATATTATTGTAAACGATTTCTGATAACCGAAAGCACTACAGTTTATTATGTTTTGAGAATTGATAACCTTTATCTAACAAGCGGATTCGAGTTAAATATAGGTAGTTAAACGTAATAGTACCTATTGATATTTTGACGTGTTGTTACGTCAGTTTATTTATTGTCCGTTTGTCTATAATATATGTAGTTATTACACTCAAACTTTATTCAAAATATTGCAAGAAGTCTAGGAATATTTTGAATAAAGTTTTTTGGTGAAATCAAAATTATCCTAGATCATATTATTAAGTATACTTACGCTTTTGTTTTTATACGAGTACCTCATTAAGTCATTAGCATAGCGTGACTGCTGCGCTAGAGGTCTTGGGTTCGATTCCCAGGTCAAGCAGTGCTTTTGTATTTTTCTATGAAATTCTCAGTAGCAGCACGGAGTTTGGATTTGTGCCCGGTTAGAGGCAATAGGCTCGCCCCTTGTTCGGATCTAAAACATACTAACCGGTGAACTGTGGGTGTACTACAGCAAGGACACATCTGCCTAACTCTCCGGGGAGCACCTACAGGCGTAAAGGTTTCTATTATTATTATTAAAATGTCCAAAGATATTTATTATTATTATTATTATTATAAACAAATCAATTTAAAAAAAATTTGAAAACCCCCGAACACGAAATGTAATTTGCCATTTTGTGGTGGCGGCAAACTTGGATTTGAAATTTATCATAGTGTATAGTATTCTCCTAGTGAAGCCCTTTCATTTGATACCCATATCATAATGTAACAACGGATAGTGATCCAACTCCTTTGTGTGGACGCTAAATGCCGACAATCGTCTAGACACTGAAAAGAGATTAGGGTTGTCACAAAAAACATTTTGCAAGTACTTACGTTCTTACAGGCGATACATTTTAAGTTCAAATTAATCTATGTGTTAGTTGTAGTAGTACTGATTTCTAGAAAAATATGAATAGCTTAGGGTTCTCAAAAACACATTTTGCAAGTACTTACGTTCCTACAGGTGATATTATGTTTGTAAGTTCATTTTAGAACAAATTTCATCATCGTATAAAGGGTTATAGGGTCATATTACGTCAACCTTTCTAGATACCTAGACATTACGCTATTTCCGGCATAGGTACAGTTCTCGCCAAACTTATTGTCCGGGTTGAAGTTGGCACGAGCTAACTTTAACCCGGCCGTAAAAATCATAGAATATAGGTACATAGAGAATAAAGTAATAAATAAGTTTAGATTCGCCAAATCTTACTTATTATCTCGTAAAATACCAACAATAGGTACCTACTTATCTTACTTATCTAAAAAATCTAGTAAAAATGTCATCATTATTATTATATGTGAAAATCGTACCAAAACCCATTGGAAAGATAAAATATTTTTTTAGAAAGTACCTAAACACACGGTGGCGGCGGATAGATACTTTATTCTGTTTACTGTAGAGATAATATTACTTTAGGTAGGTATACATAAGTTAGGAGGCACTTATCGATTCTCATCCTTTGGAAATCTAATCTCGATTCTCCTTTTTTACTGCTGTACGATGTCGGCAAACAACCGTAAACTGCACAAGTAGAACGCATTATTATTGAAAAATTGTCGCATCGGCAATATTCGAAATAAATTTAATAATATTAACGACAGCGCGATGGCGATGCACTTGAAACTCCGTACCGACGCGCAGTGTATGTCGGGCGGACGGGCCGCCTGCGAAAAAGCGGTGGGGGGACGCCGCTCTGCCCCGCAACCCACCATCGTTGACCTGTCTAGACGGCCGAGTCGTTTCACTGTTAGAGATTTATTACACTGTGCCCATATTGAGGGAGTTGTGAAAAAATATGTAATTCGGTATTTTGTGGCGGCGGCCATCTGGACCGATTTTCATCAAACATAGCTAAGAACACTCCCGACTAATTCACCTTTCAAATAAAAAACAAAATCAAAATCGGTTCATCCGTTCGGGAGCTACGATGCCACAGGCACACACACACACACACACGCACACACACACACACGTCAAACTTATAACACCCCGCCGTTTTTGCGTCGGGGGTTAGAAAGTGGAAATAAAATACAAAAATGCTTACATTACTCCTATTTACCGCACCTTGATAAAGTTCCGTGAGCAATAAGCGTAGTTAATTAATTTTTTTTACTGCTTACGTCACTCAGTTACGTCACGCCATGGTTATGAGTTGATTATAGCGGTTTTTCCATAGTAACAGTAACATTGTTGCTGTTTCAATGTAGGTTTTATATTTGTACATACAATAAGACGCAGTGAAAGAAATGCTGATTAAATTGACGCTCTGTTGTGTATGTATTTTAGGTCGATTACTTTTGGTAGACTGACCTGTTTACTATAGAACTTTTGAATAGATTTCTGCTCATAAAAGACATTTTCTTTCAGCTAAAAAACCATTTTTTTAATGAAGGAAAAAATAAAGATAAATACGTAAAGATTAAAAATGAACAGCACAATCACATAATTATATATTATATTATACATATATATTCCGTGTAAGTTTTGCGTAATGTTTTATTATGTATTTGGTACATTTCATTCATACGACAAAATTATTTTATCGTACCATCGACACGTAGAAGAAAAAATCATAGGATTTTACAAGCTACACCAGACCGTTAATTCGGCTCGTACATACTTCATAAATTGCCATATGTTTATTGCATGTTTAAATTTTGTATAATGTGTGATAAAAACTATATGCAAATAGCTACAACAATTAAACAACGTAATACAAGACAATTACGTAATTAGCAATTACAATGATAATTACGATTGTAACAGTTCAATGTCACTCAATAGAAAGAAACAGTTTTATCGACTGGGAAAGTCGTTCAAGATGGCCGTCTCAGTTTCGCGCGCTTTTCCCGCGGCCCGGTTTTTCTGGCTTTTATTCTAGTAATGGGAAAAAGTTTTTATGTCTGTATTTTTATATCGATGGCAGATTAAAGTGTTAATTTTGACATGGAAACTTGGAAAGTGATAAACTACTTTAAGTAGGTATTTTCCTTTTGATCTAATACGTTGAATCGTAATCCATCTTAATTTATATTCAGTTTCTATTATTGACAGTATGTATCATTCAATTATCCCACTGCTGATCAACGCAACGGCCCAAATACAAACATCCGGATAACTCTGCTATCTTTATTATTCGAGGTCGTCCCGAAATACCAATATTGTTATTGTTTTATACACCATAGCTATCAATTTCACAATTTATGAGAATCTATTCTCCTGTCTGACTCCAATTATTTTTAAATTCCATATTATTTTTCCTTGAACAGTTTCTTTAAAAAAACTAGATACTGTTCTGTCTCTGAAACGCAGTCAGACTACCCAACAAGAAATAATCATCATTCTTTCCCCAAATAATAGAATGACATCGACTCACAAATACTTCCCGTCGAAAAATCAATTATCCTAATCTCTACCCTTGTTTAGACTAACAAACGATACACAAATCGATCCGAACCACAATATTTTGGTGACGTCAGTAAACTACCGTCAAATTTCAAGCAATCAATAAAAAAAATTGTCACAGTTAGTTCTTTTCAAGCTATCGCGTTTGCTGCAGTCGACTATATTATCTGCACATCTTTTATCACTTTCTATTTCATGTAAAAGCATATAATTGTATACGTATACGCAACGTTTACGGCGAGGGGACGACCACCTTCTATTTTCGGTATCACATTTTCAGTTTCAGTCCGTCTCGCGTGAGGCGCGCCGGTCGCCATTCCCGGCGTAATAAAGCATACAAACGCGAATTATAACCGTTTCTTCTTTGTTATTGGTCAGTTTTGGAATCGAAATTTGAAAATGACGGTTGATTGTACACCGACTTCGGTTTCTGGGATCAATATAAAAGTGAGTTCCATTTTTAATTCGATTTAAGAATTTGCGCATATCCTTGTCCGGGTTTTTATTTTTAAGTGCCGAGACTTGGGTGTGATTTTTAAAGGACATAAATATATTCTGACTAGAATACGCAATGAAGTTCCTTTTGTCTTAATATCCCGTTATTTCTCTATTCATAAATGTGGTCTAACATGTCTTGATCCTTTACATCTAATTCCTTTGTTATGTATGTACTTTGCAATACTCAAGATATTCCACACCACATATAGAAGGGACATTACCTAGTGTTTCTTTTATCTTATTTCTTGCTTTTAAGTACGATAACCTTTAGCAAATACTTATAGCGAGGCACACAGCTTGCCTTGTGAGAATCTTAACACGGATTAGTTATATTTGCACAAGATAACACAATGTGTACTACATAATTGTATCAGTTACAATTACAAGGAGTTTTTCTTCGTAATCTAAACTATTTTATGAAGTATTAAAACACATATTGATCAGCTCTTAGATAAGATTTTTATTTTATTTATAAGACAACGCTTACTATCGTAAGCGGGGTTAGGCCTAGGTGTACTAATGTACACCCACAATCCGCCGGCATGTTTAGACCCCATGTATTTAAGGGGCCTATTACCATCAACCGGGCACAAATCCACACTCAGAGCTGCTACTGGGAATTACACAGAAAAACCTAACAATACTTTGCTCGACCCGGGATTCGAACCCAGGACCTCTAGCGTAGCAGTCGCACTTCTAGATCAACGAGGCCGTCACCAGTGGTACCACTAGCACGTTGCCATCTTGAAACCATAATTGCAACCTCATATATAATCATCAGCATCATTCTCCTGCATTTCTCCCAATTCACTTGGGGTGGGCGCAGTATGTCCTTTTCTTCCATAAATCTCTATTACCGTCATTTCGTCACTCAACTCCTTTGTGGTCACTATCCTCTCTCACACAGTGCATCCATCTTTTCCTTGGTCTTCCTCTTCAGTTGTAATCTCATAAATGTCCAATAATTTCTCTGGCTCTGGCTACAATTACCCTATGAACCAGAACACATTAATATTAGGAAGCAATAATGCTTAACAGCAGAATATTGGGCTACTTGGGCAAAGATGGTACCAATCCAGATGAAATCATTAGCAGGGTTCTTTTTACCTCATCATCTTCCTAGCCTTTTTCCCAATCATGTTGGGGTCGGCTTCCAGTCTAACCAGATGCGGCTGAATAGCAGAATTTTACACGAAGCGACTGCCATCAGACCTCCGCTACCTAATTTCTGGGGAATACCTATATTCGAGGGATAGACTGGTTGTCAGACTTTTTGGGCTTCTGACTACCACTAACGACTGTCATAGGTGTTCGTATGACAACCGGGACCGACGGCTTTACGAGGCACGGAGGGGTCTCGATGTGTTAAGAATGGTCACCCGTCCATAGACTGACCTCAGCAAGCGCAGCTTAACCTTGCAGATCGGTTGATCAGCGTTGCTATAGCTTAGCTACGAGCCCCTTTCTTTCTACCTTAAAAATCTAAAATAAGATCTAATATAAAAATCTACATAGAAGAAAACCAAAAAAAATATGCAGTAACAGTTGTGGAACTGTTACTGCATAACACAAGAAACACTGCAGTAATATCTACTTTCGACCTTAATTTGTTTAACTACTTTGGCAACTTAGCAATTGGCACGGCAAACAATAATATTTCCTTCAATCTATAACTACGTATAACATTATAAAGAGGAAAGATTTGATTGTTTGTATTGAATAGGCTCCGAAACTACTGGATCGATTTAAAAAAAACTTTTAGTGTTAGATGTCAATTTATAGGAGAAGGCTATATGCTATATACTATCACGCTACACCTTATATTATAGGAGCGGAGTAGCAATGAAAAATGTTGCGAAGACGGAAGAAAAAAGTTATCAAGACCACGCGGGCAAAGCCGCTGGCGGAAAGCTAGTTACCCATAAAGACAAAAACATGTTTCATTTTGTGTGGGAAAATGAAGTGCCGATGTGCACAATGTTGATAACGTATTTTGGCAATTAGCAACAATAATTGTAACATTGCCTAGTGTTCAATTACATAAAACAGAATCATGTCATAGATTGTCTGGGAAAATATATGTAGAACATGCAAAGAAGGGCTCGTGGCTAAGTTATAGCAACACTGATCAACCGATCTGCAAGGTGAAGCTACGCTTGCCGAGGTCAGTCCGTGGATAGGTGACCATTCTTAACACATCGAGGCCCCTCCGTGCCTCGGAGAGCACGTAAAGCCGTCGGTCCCGGTTGTCATACGAACACCTATGACAATCGTTAGTGGTAGTCAGAAGCCTGACAACCAGTCTATCCTTCGAATATCGGTATTGCCCAGAAATTGGGTTGCGGAGGTCTGATGGCAGTCGCTTCGTGTAAAATACTGATATTCAGCCGCATCCGGTTAGACTGGAAGCCGACCCCAACATGGTTGGCAAAAAGGCTAGGAAGATGAAAACGTATTTTGGCAATTACAAACAATAATAATTGTAACAATATCCGTTATTTTAGTCGTACTGTACCTGGTTATATTGTAAGTGCAAGGCAGACTGCTACTCCATAAGGAATTAAAATTAAACTGACGGTGCTGTTTAAATTTTCAGTTTCTAGATCTGCCTTTGCATAGTCCCTAGCCGTATTCGAATTATTTATTTACTAGTTGGATTGTCCGTTTCACTCGCCTCCTAAAGCTGTTCTTAGCAATAAACTAGCTAGGTTATGTCGTTCCTCGGGCCTCCGTACTTGTCAAATGTATTTGAAATCGGTTCAACAGCGTAGACATGTTACCTTTTCTCCTCTACCTCTGATGGACGCCTTTCTAGACGAACTGATAGATAGAGATTCCTTCTCATTTATTAGTATGGAAGTATGGATGTTAAAAGGCATCAGTCACCCGGTAGATCCACTGGACCGAATGAATAAAATCTTAACATATTCTTCTCAATCTTTCCAGAGCTCGCAGAACCGCCTGCTGATCAAGAATGGGCGGGTCGTCAACGATGATGGCATGGAAGACCTGGACGTCTACATTGAAGACGGCGTCATCAAGTAAGTCACTTTTACACAGCACAAGCTATTTTCTCCAAAATACCGAATAGACGTGCACTTGCCGTTCGCTAAAAATAGCGCATTAGCTACTTGTACCACAAGGTAATAGTTTTGTACCATGGCGTGCAATCTGCTTCTTTTGGACTGGATTTTGCAAAGCCTACATAGTACATACTGCAGTGTACTATATGGATAGATTTTTTGTGTATATTAAGATTTTTTCTAGTAATCTAACTTTTTAGATGACATTGCAATAATTATACCAATTAATTATATCTAATGGTATTGTTTTAATTTGTGTAATATATAATTATTTACATAATTACAAATTCAAATAAAAAAATAAAATATAAATAAAAACCAAAATTTCTGCACCTAGGCGTCAAAGTACTCCTTATCGCTGTCATCTGGTAACGTGCCCAGAAGACTGGCAGCATTGCCACGTTGAATGGCAATGGTGATTCTGTGGCCAAAAAATAAACCAGCACTCTGGTCAATTTTTAGGTAAAGAAAACCATATTGTCTTTAGAACCGAAGCACAAACCTTGTCCTGACAATAATAAACACAACAAAAAAAGAATTATTCAATTTGGTGCAGTTGTTCGCAAGTTTTGCACGTATAAACATTTTGGCGATTCATTTTTATTTAATAACCACCGTTTTTCGCCAAACCCTGGATCTTTGCTACAGTTTCTTATTTTATCATCTTCATATCCTCGAAACGGATGCACAGACATATAAATAACTTATGAATATTATGTTTAAACATGTTATTAAACAGCTTATAAAACACAGCATGCAGGTTGCAGGCCTAGGAAGCAACCTATTTACTCAAATTAGCTGTTCTAAGTTGGGAAGTTTATTGATACTTCTGATCTTATTTCATTCATGCATTAACTTTCCGTTTATCTCACGAGTTCCATAAATAAACTGCTTAGCGCAACTGCTACGCTCGAGGTCCTTGGTTCGATTCCCAGGAGTTTTATATGGTGCTTCTATGAAATTTAAATTTGTGCCCGGTTAATGGTCCTGGGTTCGATTCGCAGGTCGATGAAGTTTTATGGGGTGCTTCTATGTAATTTGAATTTATGCCCGGTTAGTGGTCCTTTGTTCGATTTCCAGGTCGAGTTTTATGTGGTGCTTCTATCAAATTTCATCTTCCAGATTCTATTCTATCAGATTTGTTTATTAAGAGAGGTAGGGCACAACCATTTATGGCTCAAATCTGGAGCAGCCCATCTGTGGAAGTACCTCCACCTTACAGAAAACTGCAGCCAAATAACACACTTTATTGTGTGTTGTGCTCCTGCAGTGAGTAAGGTCGCTAGAGCTCCTAAGGATGCGCTGCGCTGGCAGTAAGAGGAATATTCCCTCAAACTGTCGGCGCAGTGAATCCTCCATAAACCTCTAAGAGGTTTTTTGGGTCGGCAATGCGCGAGATACCCCTGGGGTTGCAAGCGTCCATAGGCTATGGAAACCGCTTACCATCCGGCGCGGCGGCGGGCCGTATGCTTGTTTGCCACCTTAGTGGTATAAAAAAAAAATATTTGTGCCCAGTTAGTAGGTCCACAACACAATCCACGGATCCATGAACCGGGCACAAATCCACTCGCGCTAAGGACCTCTAGACTAACGAAACAGTTAAAATACCTATATCGAAGTATACCATCTATTAAGGAAGTGAATGCGACTGGCAAGCGGAGTGATTACACCCCCCCCCCCCCCAAATGGTGCGTCGCGGTTGTATCGATCTGTGGGGTGCTCCATCTTGAGTACACGTCCACTTGCTTATAATGTATGTCTGTACGATTGCAAGATACGTTGTGACAACTAGAACTATTCAGATAAGGAATACACTAGGGGCTTGTTACACAGCTTACTGATAAGTCCCCGTTAAATTAGCTGGCAGATAATTTAATTCATACATACATTTTCATACATTTATTTCATACAAATCTTGTTCCATTTTTTAATTTATCTGGCAGTTAGCGGCTATCCAGAGGTGTTAAAACAGGCCCTAAATGGTACAACAATTATATATATTACTTATGCAATTTATTATTATGTTTCGTGTGATTTAACTACCTCGTGGTTTTGGTCAACTCAGAGTTTAGCTTTGTGTCCGGTTATTACACACACTTACTATACACTAGGCTATTACATGGGACCGAAGTATATCAGCGTCATAGTGTAATAATTTACACCGTGTCAGCGTACTGTGGTATTCGAGGGTATAAACATACATTATTTCCATTATAAGACATTGTACTTTCGCTTATTTACTGGAAATGTCCTAACAATAGAGAAACTATTGTTATAATATGACAGACAGAAGACCTCATAGTTTGATGTGTTGGAACTCTGCCAAGCCCTTTAGAAAATACTGGTGTGATAGTATGGCGTGATGCTGATGAAGGTTTTATTATACAATTGTGTATGCTATGAACGCATTATAATCTATATAGGCCTACGAATATCGTAAAACCAATTAAAATTTGAAGCAATTGAAACCAATTTAAATCGCCACGCGAAAGCATGGCCGATAAAAAAACGTAAAGCCATATTCTATCAATGAAAAACAATACAATGATTAACAGTAATCACATATGCAAATGTTGTAACATGCGACGGCTCAGAGTAAGGCAGTTGTCCCACCGCCAGCGAGAAAACGATGAACTATCGGCTATTTTCTCGCTCAAGAAACGTACAAAAGATATACATTCCGTGTAAACAAAAGAGATGCATATACAAATAGTTGATCGCTGACTGTTCACACTGCCGGCGAGTACTCGCTTCACTAGTTTGTCGCTGAGCGACAAGAGCTATGAAAGATAAAACTCGCTCGGCGATACTCGCCAAGCGATTAGAACTCACGCCGAGAGAGCAACCAGTGGTCATTTCTCTACAGTGCGTATCTGAAAGTACACGTTTTTTATTTATTTAATATGAATAACGAAAAATCATTTGAATTATCATTGTTATCTAGTTCAGACGACGATGATGATGAATTATATGATAGGATTTGTGTAGTGGCTGCGGCAATTCTGAATAAACGTAAGGAAAAAATGAAGAAAAAAAGAAGAATATGGATGGAAAATATTAATTATTTCAGAAAAGAATGCAGTGAATTCAAACTATTCTATGAATTAACAATTGATGCCTTTCGCACATATTTTAGAATGACAAGAGACGAGTTTGAATATTTGCATAGTTTAATAGAAGATGACATTAAAAAAGAAAATACAAATTATAGAGAAGCTATTGGTACAAGAGAGCGTCTCGTCATTACATTAAGGTAAGGCTCCATCGCTTGGAGTGATTTCAGCGGCAGACATTGAATCTTGGATCTCTTCGTTTTGGCTACGAGTACTTGTACGAGTAGTATGTTCTCCAATTCCAATTTGCTGCACACCAGAACCGCTGGGTTCAGGTGAGGCAGAACCGTGTCCAGTAGAAAAATTAGTCTGACTCGTAGAAGGGCGAGAGTTGTAAGAATAATCGTTTGAGTAGTAACCGGTATATGAATAGTTTGTATTAGCAATATTGTCTTCAGCATCCATTACCAATTGAAACAACTTCCTTTTTATTGTTCTTTGATAATACTCCGGCATCTGCTTTGTACTATGATACATTGAATCAAAAAAAGCTTTTAAAGGATCACTTGATGTTAGTACTTCTTTACGTAACTCATCCCTCTGTGCAGTTCGTTTTGCTCGATTATCATCCATATCTTTTAAAAAATTTAACAAATCCTCGTCATTATGAATTATTTCATCCGTCTTCCTTTTTTTTGGAGCTGTTATCGTATCTGCTGAATCTCTACTAACATCTGTATTAGCTGTTTCCTCGAAACTTGTCGAAATATCAGGATGTGGTGTAACATTTGTATCTCGTTCCGCATTTGCCATATATGGAAGCAAAAACTCCATGTGACTCATGTACTTCCAGGGTTTTATTTGTTTTTGTGACTGTCCACTTGTTGTCTTCTTGATTTTTTTCAATTTTTCACGGTGCGTGTCTCGCAAATTTTTCCATTTCAATTTTGCCTGTGTAACTGCAAATAAAACAAATGATTATAACACACCACATTAAAATTAATTTTATGTTATTAACTAATATTATTTGATATTTTTATTTATTTTCAGATATCTTATAACCGGAACTACATATACAGCATTGTCAAAAAGCTATAGAATAGGCCGTTCTACGCTCTCCGAAATAATACCAGTAGTATGTGAATCTTTATAGATCAAGTTGCAGCCAAAAGTAATGAAGCTCCCTACTGAACCCGAATGGAAAGTTATAGCAAAAGACTTTTATGATTTGTGGAATTTCAATAATTGCCTTGGTGCAATTGATGGCAAGCACGTGGTAATTTTTTCGCCCCGTAAATCGGGATCTCAGTACTTTAACTACAAAAAAACATTTTCGATTGTACTGTTAGCAATTGCTGATGCTCATGGAAGATTTATAATGATCGATGTTGGATCAATGGGCAGATACAGTGACAGCGGAATATTCACCGATAGTAATTTCTACAATGTGTTGCAAAACAATGGATTGAGATTACCCGCAGATGAACCCCTATATGAAGGAGGTTTGCCTCAGCCTTATGTTTTTATTGGTGACTGTGCATTTCCGTTGATGACACATTTATTAAAACCATATCCTGATCATGAAAGGTTGAATAAAGACCAGTTAATATTTAATTATAGACTAAGCAGAGCACGCCGAATGGTAGAAACTGCGTTTGGTATGTTGGTGCACAAATGGCGTATCTTTTTTAGGCCATTAGATGTTAAAATAAGTACCGCCAAAAAAATTGTAAAGGCTGCGTGCGTTCTACATAACTATGTATTACGCAATGAAATCGAAAAGGCGCCTTCACAGTCAGTTTTTTCTGATAATATGTCAAGAAATTACTACGAGGTATCTGAACAAAACTCAGCAGATTTTGAAGACGGCTTTTTTGTGAGAGAATATTTCATGGAATATTTTAATTCCATTGGAACAGTTTCGTGGCAAAATAACCGTGTGCAAAATGTATTAGATTCTGATAGGACAACACATAACTTACATTAGACTCTGCAAAATAAATATTGATTTAACTATAGGTAGGTATATGTTGTGTTAGATAAATGTTAAATAAAAAACTTACCACTTTCTATGTTTGTTTTCTTTAAAATCTCTTTCCAAGCTGCGTCCTTCACGTCTAATTGTTTATATGAAATCAGTTTTGTGTCCCAAAGACACGGATATTGTCGGACACATTCAATAAAAAACTCATCCATTTTTATTGGAAAATTGCGAACACGTGTATCGCGTATGAGGCCGCAAGACTGACTGACTGTACGCTTGACTGCCACGAGCGAGTGATGCGAGTAATCGCCCGCCTCACTCGCACACTCGCTTATAGCCGAGCTACACAAATATCGGAACTACGCACTCGCTCCCCGCGTCTCGCTAACTCGTTTCTAGTTCTAGCTTTACTCGTTACTCGTTAATCGTTGCCGGTGAGACAAGTGCCTAAAAGTGGCGTACGTAATCACGATCGAATCAGATTATTTTTCACTTTCCTCATATCGACGGTGAACTAACTTGTTTACTTAACACGCAAACGTGTTGTAAGTATATTGAAACGAAATGGGTTTACGTTCACGAAAACTTATTTTTAAACCGACTTCAAAGAGGAGGAGGATGTAGTGAACACGTTCTTGTATTTTATCTGTCATCATTCTGCTAACCTTTTCTCAACTACAGTTCGCGCCAAACTTGTTGTCCGGGTTGAAGTTGGCACGAGCTAACTTTAACCCGGCCGTAAAAATCGAAGAAAGAAAAATATTGGATTAGAATAATTTAAACTTGAGCTTTCGTTTTTATTTATTAAAATCTAATATTTTTCTTTCTCCGATTTTTACGGCCGGGTTAAAGTTAGCTAGCGCCAACTTCAATTCGGACAATAAGTTTGGCGAGAACTGTATGTTGGGGTCGGGTTCCAGTCTAATCCAATATGGCTGAATATCGTGTGCACGAAGCGACTAGACTATTACTTTTTTATTATTAACAACCTTTCCGCCAGCGGCTTCGACCGCGTGGTCTGCGCATTTATTATAACTTTCATCCCCCATTTCAACCCCTTACAGCCCTGTTTCGCATTAAAAAGTAGCATATGTCCTTTCTCAAGCTCTAGACTATCTGTGTACCAAATTTCATTGAAATCGGTTCAGTAGTTTTGGCGTGAAAGCGCAACAGACAGACTAGAGTTACTTCCGCATTTATAATATTAGTATAACCTAACCTAACCTAAATTAAAAATTTAGAAAACCCCCGACACGAAATGTAATTTGCCATTTTGTGGTGGCGGCCATCTTGAATTTGAAATTGATCAAAGTGTATAGTATTCTACTAGTGAAGCCCTTTCATTTGATACCCATATTGAGGGAGTTGTGAAAAAATATGTAATTCGCTATTTTGTGGTGGCGGCCATCTTGGACCGATTTTCCTCAAACATAGCTAAGAACACTCTCGACTAATTCACCTTTCAAATAAAAAAAAACTAAATCAAAATCGGTTCATCCGTTCTTGAGCTACGATGCCACAGACAGACAGACACAGACACACACACACACACACACACACACACACACACACACACACACACACACACACACACACACACACAGACACGTCAAACTTATAACACTCCGTCGTTTTCATCGCGTCGGGGATTAAAAAGTAAGGATTTTCTAGTATTATTATAATGAGATGAGTGAGAACAATGTAGGACAATAACACGACAGAGCCTTGACCATATGACAACTGGACAAGGTCATGGTCGTTCAAATGCTCGATATAGATAATTATCCTTTTTATTTATTGACGATGACCTCGTTTTAAATCGGTAACGATTAGGTTATAAATAGACTATGTTTTATTGTGATGTGCTCTTTCGTACCTATTTAATATTTAAATACTTGTATTTCCCGGAAGGGTTAGACAGAGTTGTACGTATACATCGTGTACTAATGTTTACCCACAGTCGGTGTTTTTATGTCAATGTAAAAGGGGGCGAGCCTATTACCATTACCGGGCACAAATCTATAAATCTCCGAACTGTTAACATTTGGTACAGTCCGATTCAAAAGGCTCGGAACATGAGGCGAGTCGCTGCGCAGTAACGAATTTGTGTGACAGCAACAGGGTGCGAGATGAGGTACTGCGCAGCGGGTAGATCTATTCCGAGCCGCCCTTAAGTTTGAATCGAAATGTAGTTATTTTTTTTAGCTTTATTTGTTTATAGAGGGTTTTACAGATATGCCCCTCTCATCGTGGCTCACAAATGCTATTACAACAATAAATCTTAATCTTATTTATTATACAATACCTAATTTGACAATTTCAATTAATTCTTTGGCCTGTTGGGATCAGGAACGGCCTAACTATTAACTATACTGACCTGGTAGCTTCTATTAAAAAGTAGTTGCCGACGTGAAATGTAGGTACTAGTGACAAAAAAAACCTCTGTGCACCCCTCTAGGAAATACAAGCGTGATGTTTGTACACGTTGATGCACGAACGCAAGTGCAACATACATGTATTGACTGTTATGGTCGTCACGCGCGGGCGCAGCCACTAACTGGCGCGGTGATAACCCGTCATTACGCCAATGTTTTTATCTCGCATTGGTTAT
Source organism: Acronicta psi (assembly GCA_946251955.1). Taxonomy (NCBI): domain Eukaryota; kingdom Metazoa; phylum Arthropoda; class Insecta; order Lepidoptera; family Noctuidae; genus Acronicta; species Acronicta psi. The sequence continues at coordinate 3,750,274 of OX276493.1, read as the reverse complement.
GTATTAAAGCAATGCAATGCGATTACACGCACTGTTCGTGTGGCATGCGGCTCAAATGAGAACGCTTTGAAAATAGACCACCCCGAGTCTTCTCATGACTTGCAAACGACTGTAGGGTCTTCTAATGCTCTTTGGCAGAATTTAAAGAAACCTGCCTCTTTAATCTAGTAGTCCTAAGCGTGACTGCAGCGTGACTGCTAAGTGCCAGATCCTAGGTACCATTCCGAGGTTGAGTAAATTGTTAATGGGTATTTTTTATGAAATTCTCAGTAGCAGCTCGGAGTATGGCTTTGTGCTCGATTAACGGCAATACGTTTAACTTCTATAGCACCCCAAACAAATCGGTGAATTGTGGGTACGTAAGTACGCTTCTCCAAACCCTTCGGGAAATTGATGCGTGATGTTCATCATCAACAAGCCACTGTCCCACCGCTGGGCCAGGTCTCCTATCAGTTGGAAAGGAATTAGGCTACAGTCCACTACGCTGGCCTAATGCGGGTTGGCTTCTTGACTTGTTGACTTCTCATGCTGTCGAGAAAATCTCTCAGGCATGCAGGCTTTCTCACTATGTTTTCCTTCACCGTTAAAGCCAGTGATAATTACGCACATGATTTTGAAAAGTCAGAGGTGTGTTCCTTGGATTCAAACTCGTCGAAACCTATGACTTCGCAGTCCAGTGGTCATACCTCTAGGCCATCACTGCGTGATGTTACGTTATGTTTCACGTTTAAAGATGTAGTACGGGATACGTCTTGTTACGTAGGCAGGTAGTTCACACATCGCGTGCCACTTGCCACCCACATCATAAAACATTGCCGTCAAACCAGGTCACACAGTTATATAATATGCCACTTACAAGTTAGACACGGTCGTAGTACTTTTAGTTGTCGGTTAGACAATCGCTCTCCACGGCACAAGGGGTCTACTACCTATCTCCGTCAACAAAGTAACGGGGCCGCCCGTCCGAACAGACATACATACGATCCGTTAAAACAAGTGTCAGGTTCAATTTTTCGGATGGGTAAAAATACAATGCAAGAAGAGTTATTCCCTAGAGCAATGACTACTGGACGGCCAAGTCAAAGGTCTTGAGTTCAAATCCTATACACGCACCTCAAGTGTGCGTAATTAATTATAACGCATTAATTAATTATTTATGCGCTTTAACGGTGAAAGAAAACATCGTGAGGAAACCTGCATGCCTTAGAGTTTCTCGACGGCATGTGAAGTCTGCCAAAGATCCTTAGTAAGATACATAAACGTCATTGCCACGGTTATTGCAAAAGACGTATTTTTAGATTGAACTAGTTCTGAAACACTTGGGCACGGAGCTTTGTGGGTTAAGTGGCATTAAAGCAAGGTCGATCGAATCTCTGAGATCATCCGATATCTGAATGGGCCAGTAGATGCAATTTTGACGCAATTTTTCCCGACTACAGGGACTAATTTAAATTTTGACTAGGTGCTTATACCGTTTTTTCATCACCCCATTAACTGAACCACTGCTGGGCACGGGTCTCCTCTCAGAATGAGAGAGGACTCCCAGGGGGAATACTTCCCAAATTAATGAATTCTCAGCTTTAATGCTCATCTTACGTAAGTCCTGAGGAAAATTTGATGCTTCTAAATTGATTGCTTTAAGCCGTGCGCTATCTGTAAGTAATTAACTACAGAAAGTAACCCTCTGGAGGGTCAAAACAATTGGTTTTCTATTGTGTCTGCTAATAAAGTTGTTCCTTGACAGGTATAGTAAATGTGATTTGTGATTATCATGATTAAGCGCATTATGATCAGAAAGGTGCTAAGAATGTGCTACTAATTCTTGGGCAATTGCCCAATGTTACCTATTAAGTCCCCCCGTAAAGATCTCATTATCTCATATTCTTGAACTTTCTTTATGACGAGCTGGCGAGCTTTGAACGAAGTTGTTACGAAAAAATCTTACATGCTATAATCGAAAACAATCATGAGAACAGATACTTATCTATTCCATACAACATAACAAAACATGAAGAACGCATCACAGTAATAAAACAGTAATTACAATAAATGGTCGCGTGAAGTTTTTGTGTTTTAGAAAACGCACTGGCTGCAAAACACATTGTCATTGCCTCATGCACTCGCGATAATTCTCACTGACGACTGACGTAACACAATAGTGCTGGGTCAAACACCTGAGCGCTCCAATTAGTAAGGTTACTAAGGTCTTTATGCTAACGCAGCGCCCCTGCATTGAAAACGAGTTTTGATGCTCTGTTATTTTTCATTGTTCTCTTTTTGAATTTTAATTTTCTTTTTTTATGTGTCAATTTGATTGCTTTGTTTCGATAGAATAAACGCGTGAGTTGTTGATGTATCTTAATCATGTATAAAGCAATTTATAAGATTTAAAGATTACGACATAATGAATAGTTCATTGTGATTACTGAAGCGGCAAATTGGGATAATTTGTTTAGTTGCGCATAGATGAGCGCCTAGCAGCTATAACTATAATTTAGAACACAAAATGCATCCCACTTTCCATTCTTACCCAGAACCGACGTTACTTGTGACCTACATTATATAAACCTGATTCGATTTCCTCAATAACATAGCAGGGTACTTTGATCGTTTTTTGGAGCGTATCAGTTTTACCGAAGGCGTATCGTGACCAAACGTTGCGTGACATTCGCTACTAATATTACGTCAATTTAAGAAAATATGCGCACGCACAATTTGATGAACACGAAGACTTTCAGTGGAAGAAACTTGAAGGTTAACGTGGATCGAGAGCTGATAAGCTTAAGTTAAAAGCGATTTAATTTTCCCATTACATAGAATATTACTTTAACTGTTTTATACGATTCAGTTGGATTTCTACACATCAATAAACTGCTCTATATTTAACAACTAGCTCTTTGCCGCAGCTTCGCTCGCGCTAAGTTTGAACCCCGTTTTTTTTGTTATTTTGTTATTCGGGGCGGAAACAAATCCAACAAATCAAAAATCATGAAAATCGGTCCAGCAGTTCTCGAGTTTATAAGTGTTGTAACAAACCCGACTTTGTTTTATATATTAGACTAGCTTCCCGCCAGCGGCTTCGCCCGCGTGGTATGTTATTATACATATAAACCTTCCTTAAGAATCACTCTATCTATTAAAAAAAACGCATCAAAATTCGTTGCGTAGTTTTAAAGATCTAAGCATACATAGGGACAGACAGACGCGACGGAGGACTTTGTTTTATAATAATTATGTAGTGACGACAGTAATTGTAATGACTTTTTTTTTCATATTCAGTATAATAACATTAATAATCAAGTCTTAATTATTACTTAACCAAAAATCAAAAAATTAAGTCTCGACTAAAATTATAATCCGAATTTAGTGCATGTCCCAACACTAGCTTAGGTAAATCAATCCCATTTTTTACCCCTAAAAAAGTTTCACATTAACTTGTGTCACGTTTCTAATCTATTTGTAGGTATCCTGTATTGGCAATTCGGATTACCGAATAATGAATGTTCCAAATGTATTTTGATAGGTCTACACGAGCATAGATACGCTTGTTAAAATTCAAAAGTGATTTTCTCCTACAGTAGCTATTGATTAAAATAGCATAGTGTAACAAACATAATATTTTCGAACCCAATAATATAATCATATTATTTCAATGTTGCAATCGCCATTTCTCGAGAAAAGTGCTTTCGAATTTCAGTTAGTATAGCGTATACATATTTATCTCGTGACTACTCGTGACTATTCGTACATATGGCATGATCCTCTGAGGCATCCTGAGAAGCTAACCTTTATCGATATCGACTGCAGATTAGTTCAGTGCCTCGACCATGAGATTTTCTCACTAGACTCGCTAGACGACGCCGTAAAATATTTGTATGGAAAACCCTCGCAGCGCCCCTAGCGGTTACGTAAGGAACTAAAATTTGCTATGAGATAACAGCGTTTTGATGCGTTAAATACCTATCGAAAGCCATTCGATAGAACTCATGGTTGAGTTACAGATTTAGCAAATTATTTTACCATTTTGAATCCTGCTCTTGTTTGACGGCTCCGGCGCGCGAATTCTGTCAACCCACTATGCCAGCGTGGTGGTCTATAGCCTAATCTCACCCATTCTGAGGGAAGACTCCTGCGCAGCTGCAGTGGTACAGTACATAGATTGCTGAAACAAAAAAAATGTGCATCCGTCAGGATTGAAGATGGGTAGGAAGCCCTTTCCTCTCTAGTGGAAGAGATCTGTAAATAATACCACACGCTGACATGATGAAACATAATCTATATCTATACTTTTGTCTAGACTTTAAAAGAGACCATGATTCTTTGAGTTTGTTTCGGCGTTTCTTCTCAGAGGTCGTCAGTTAGGAAATGCCGGCGACATCTAGCATTTAAAAAAAATGACTTGTAAAAGTGTCTTTGAAGGATCTACTTACAGAAATAAATATCATTTCATTTCATTTCATTTCATTACTAATATTATAAAGACAGACAAACAAACAAACAAACAAACAAACAACCAAATCTTTCCGATTTGATTGTTTGTTTGTATTGAATAGGCTCCGAAACTAATCGACCGATTTTAAAAAAATATTTCAAAGTTAGATAACCCATTTATCCGGGAAGGCTATAGGCTATATATGATCACGCTACGACTAATAGGAGCGGAGTAGTAATGTAAAATGTTGCAAAAACGGGGGAAAACGGGCGAAGCCGCTGGCGGGAAGCTACTTTAGCAATAAAACGGTTTGCGTGCAAAATGATGTCATTGTGTTATAAAACTCGTACAAGTCGGCAGTGGGTGCATTTATTTTATTATATTGTTGGGATCATTTTATTACCACGATAATAACAGGGTATGGGTACAAGACGACGTCTGTGGTCTAGTGGTTCGAATACCGGACTGCTGATCACAAGGTCGTGGGTTCGATTCCCACAGGACACAAACATTTATTGTGATGAACTTAAGTGTTTGTGTTTGTCTGGGTGTTTCTTATATATTATAAGTATGTATTTACAAAAAAAAACAAGTATATAAGTATTATGTCCATTGTCTAGTACCCATAGTACAAGCTCTGCTTAGTTTAGGACTAGATGGTGCTGTGTAAAATGTCCCAGGATATTTATTTATTTATTTTTAATAGGTGGAAACACACAGAAAAGAAAAACATTTAAAAGAAAGAATAAATTACAAAACTTTGTTCTGATTGTATTTAAAGAACAAATAGAGCGGCTGAATTAATGCATAGACAAGAAAACCCACAATTAATAAACGCCTACTAAAAAAACAAACAAACAAAATGTAAATGTAGTGTAAACGAGATATAAATAAGTGTGTGACACGCGTGCACCATGATGCATGTATTACGGAATCGCCTCTGCTTTTTAATGGGTTTACTGCCAGCTTCGCCCACATAACATATCGCTGTTCTTATGGAATATTTCGATAGAGAGTCTTCGTTTTACGATGCGTGAATCGTCAAAATTTCTATCGTATGGTATGGTATAGCGGGCTGTTTTCCGCAACTCCACACGTATTTTGCGTACGGGTGGGGATGTTTAATATTTACTCAATGTCCCATGTAATAGAGGTCAGCCTATTGCCATTAACCGACCACAAATCCAGACTTCGAGCTGCTACTGGGAATTTCACAGAAAAACCCAACAACACTGCCCGACCCGGGAAGTGGACCCAGGTCCTTTAGCGTAGCAGGTGCGCTTGGGAAGTTTTCTAAAACAGTGTCTGAAAACACGGATGTTCTGGACTTTGACTACTTTCTTCCTTAAGCTACTTATTACCACTTCAACCTAAAACGCACCAGTCCTGATTGTCGTTGTATGACAACCAGAGGATGGTTGTTAGTGGGTGGAAGGTACGAAAGAGTATTGATATACTAAGAATAAGTCATCATCATCATTATTCCACTGCACTAGAGGTTAGGTTAAGAATGGTTACCATCAATAATCAACCTCACTAAATACAAACGATCGGTATAAAATTGTTTTAAGGTAAAATAAAGAAGAGTCTTTAATGCAATTAGCATTAGCATCGTAATTTAAAAAAAACATTCGCATCATGCAACCATCATTGTATTGAGAAAGTTGAAATTCTTGGAAAAAATTAAAACAGACACTGTATTTTTAGCGTGAGGTCAATGTACTCAGTCTACACAAAGTTTATACAAGGTACCCACTAAAAAGTTTTGCAATGCTGCTGCCAATTTTTTACATTACTGACATTATTCTGCTCTTAGCCATCCGCTTGCCAAGCTTTCTGATTTATGGTAACATTTCCTATTTATTTTGTATGCTGTAGGAACTACAATGCCGAGTATAGTGCAGGCTGACTGCTGTATGCATTATGTCTGCAGTTTTTTATTAACCATTATCGTCCTACTATAGGACAAAAGACTGCCTAATTTCCTATCTTTCAGTCAAGAGATTTTTGTTATAAAGAATAAATTATGCGATCAACCCTTCAAATAAACGCTTAGCTCGTCTCGCCATCTCCTGATTAAAAACATTCTGTACCTAAATATAATGCTGATTTGAATGCGCTTGACCGTAGTCTAACCTATGGACAGCACAGAGCCACAGACAGGGTCTTTTCCCCTCTCAAATACACACAGTAAAACTGTTTGGAGCCAGCCTCAATATTGATTGTAGCATGTCCTAGAGTACAAGTCGTTGCAAAATGTACTGCAACGACTTGTACTCTAGGACACTCTACTAATGTGCATTCTGCAGTATGACCCTCCCCCATGTGCAATCTGCAGAGAAAGTTTTCAGTATAAAACGTCTCTGGACTTACGTAATAGTTGCGGCGCGGAAATGTCAGTCTGAAATGAGCAAACTTTGCAATAAATGTGTGAAGTTTTTGTGGTAAAAGTTGAAAACTAAAAATAGTTATCGTTTTACCAAGTGTTTTAGACCATTTAGGTCTCAGA